>OY998264.1:63630000-66571474 GCA_963922045.1 Persicaria maculosa | reverse complement strand
TCGTGCATAATAATGTATATTACTTACACAAGATCTTGAATTATACCATGAGTTATTTTATAGCGGGTTTTCTAACCTATGTCATTGGGGTATAGGATAAGATTTCCGTTTTAGGAAAAAAAACATATCATTAATTAAAATATATTAGTTAAATTTTAAATTAGATTCCTAGGGTCGCTTATTTTTGGTGGAGTATCTTTCCCAATTAGGATCTTATCATATGTGCGGACATAGGATAGAAAGACAGATTTTATAAATATTGTATCTTGAATTATTTTTATCTTTAGTCTATTATTTTACCATGAGTTATTTTATAAATATTATACCTTGAATTATTTTATCTTTAATCATTAAGATTGATTATTTTGATTCATTATATCTAATGATAAAATTTTATTATTAATAAAATATCTATTGAAAAATAAAATCTCATCATCCAAATATTTATATTAATTCTCAACCTCATGTCGTTATAAAACCTAGTATTTTTAGCACAATTAAAATTATTTTACTTTAAGTTATTTTGCATGATCTTTTTATAATTTTAAGTTAATTTATGATTGCTTAAAATTTTTTATTCACAAATTTCAAATAAACAATTTTACTCTTCACCCAAAATTTAATAAAAAATAATTTTATATAATTAATACAATAAAATATAATTTATTAACAAAACGCCTGAAAACAAGGGTAACAAATACTAATGAATGAATAATTCAGTGACATAATTAAATATCTTCCCCAAACAAATCTTTCCCCATCTTGCTAGTTTTAGATCTGCTTGAATTCATCTTTTGTTGTTTGTATTGTCTGATCTTTTGCACCATTTTATGTATTTATGTTGTATGATTGATGCCGATGGTTTGTTGAATCGTCGACCTCTCGAACTTCTCAAAATTTTTATTTAATGAAAAAAAATTATCTCAAAAAAAAAAAAGAGGAATATTGGTTCAGCCGTAAAGAAAAGAAAATCAATATATTACAATTTACAAGCTGACGCCCAATATTACACGTTCAGCCCAAGAAGCCCACGAAGCGGCGTCGTTTTAATGAACCTAGGGTTTCTCTTATAAGATTGAAGCGTCCGCCATTTTCGTGCTTCCTTCGACCTAACAGAGAAGGCGAAGTGAGGGATTACACTCGGCGGCTGAAGATGACAAAGTACTCCCAAGAGCCTGATAACCCTACCAAATGTATGTTCTATTATGATTTGAATTCGGCATACGCTTTCTGTGTTTTCGAATTCATATATTTGTTCAACTTCAACTCATCTTAATTGTTCTTCCTTGTTGATGGATTTTCTACAGCATGCAAGGCCCGCGGATCCGATCTCCGTGTCCATTTTAAGGTTTGTCCGCCTCTTTCGATCGATCTATTTGAAGTTTGTTCAATGTGGTTTATTCGTTGAGATTTGTTTGTTATCGTCATTAGAGATGGAATGGAATGCCTTGTGTGGAAGGAAAATATGTGAACTTTATGCTCACCTGGATAAGATTTAGGTCTGTTATTAATTTTACAAACTGTGCTTGTGAAACTCGATTGAAATTGCTTATATAGTTGGATTTGTTGGTCTAATTTACTGAGTCGCTCATCAATTGATCAAACACATTTATTGATTTCTAGGTTTGGATAGGTTGTGAAATTTAGATGAGTTGAGCAACAGTGCAAGTGCGTGTGTGTTGGATAGGTTCTGGAAATACATTTATTTAGCATCCTTTGAAACCTGATGAAAAAAGCAAGGCCCTTTTACCTTTACTGAACTGGGCTTTCGTAGATGTCAGGAAGATTGATATGCATCGTTCTTGGGTGAACCTCTGTTTAGTTGGTGGCTGAAGGTTCAGAAATGATGAGACAAATGGCAATTAATTCGTGCCATGATGATTTCACATTTTATAATGCGGACTACTCTTTGTAGTTGAATGTTGTATATTGGTTTGATGCAGAACACGAGAGAAACCGCGTTTTCCATCAGGAAGATGCCTCTGCAAAAGGCTAAGAGGTATCTGGAGGATGTTCTTCTTCACAAGCAAGCCATTCCTTTCCGCCGCTTCTGTGGGGGTGTTGGAAGGACTGCTCAAGCTAAGAATGCAGGACACCCCAATGGGCAGGGACGCTGGCCTGCCAAGTCAGCTAAATTCATCCTCGATTTGCTGAAGAATGCTGAGAGCAATGCAGAGGCATGTTTGCTTGCTTTGTTATATGTTTTTGGTTGATGGTGAATAGATAATTTAATCTACTTTCTACTAATTTTACCCAAATATTTTTTGCTTCGCTTCAGATGAAAGGTTTGGATGTGGATTCTCTTTACATCTCACATATTCAGGTCAACCAGGCCCAGAAGCAAAGGCGTCGTACCTACCGTGCCCACGGAAGGATCAACCGTATGGATCTCTCTCGTTACCATGCTTGAGTACTAGTTGTGTCTATTATCTGATTCACAGTTGACGTCTAACATATGTTTCTCTTGGCAGCCTACATGTCGCATCCATGCCACATTGAGCTGATCTTGTCCGAGAAGGAAGAACCAGTCAAGAAGGAGCCGGAGACACAGCTTGCAGCAAGCAAGTCGAAGAAGTCTGGTGCTTCCTCTTAATCTATTTTGCCCTAGCTGCAAACGCCTGTTAGATCTTTGAGCAGCTGAGATGTTTTTGGTTTTGCTCCATTTACCCGACTCAGATTAAAGTTTTGTCGCACTTCCTCAGTTTTATGACAGCTTAATATGATTGTTTATCCAAACGAACATCTGTTTAAAGAATGCCTACTTTCTACTTGTTTGCAAATGTTTTATCCTACAAGATGGCTTGGTTGTGGATTTAAAGACTCGTTTGTTAGTGTCAAGACTGGTTAAATGGGCAAGCTTCCTTCATTTAGTATCCTATAAAACATTTAAATGGGAAATTTGTTGGAAATGCTAAGGGAGGTTTGCAAGATTGTTAACGGGTGGTTTTGAAATTCTCTGAAATGCTTTTAGATTGGTTGCACTTGTAAAAGAATGCGACCAATCTAAAAAGATGTTGCTTTAACCTGTATGAATATATGCCTCCTTTGTAACTTCTTTTACCCAATTGCCCATTGTCGGACATTCATCACTATTACAAGTTAGCTGCTTAGCTCACTGATGATACCTCCAATCAGTTGAAACAGCAATATTAGATGATCAAATCTTTCCATGTCCAGATCTTCCAAATACATTCTCAAGAAATTTGAAACACTACAAGATATGGATCCTCAATAAAAGAAAGCAGCTCCAACACTCAGCCCGGAAAACATAAACTTCCCACAAAAAGCACCTAAATCCAGTCTCTGCCTCAGGCTACAAACCAAAATTTCTAACCCCAGAAAGATAGTAAAGTGAGTCCAACCGGGATTTACAATTGCGAAGCATTGTAGGGAAAACGTATTCTCACACTCACATTCTATCCTCCCTCTGCCTAGGTGCACACGTGATGATCTCGTCAACCCGCAGAATCATCTCAGCTGCCTCGGTTGCTGACAGCAGAACAGCCTGTTTCACCTTAAATGCCTCGGAGATTCCAAGCTGTGACATGTCCCCAACCTGAAATTTGACCGAAAAATAACAATAAGATTTTGCCAACCAAATGGTAACAGCTATGTATTCTCTATACAAGATTGCCAAAAAATATAGAATATGAGCCAATGCTCCATGTCATTCTGATTTCTCACACATGGCAACTTTGTTGCACCAAAAAGTGGGGAAAAAGTGATTGTGGGTGACAATGGGTGGTTTTCTGTTATCTACCCTAATGCGTAGTTAATATATGATGGAGAAGATGCATGAACTTAAAAGGAGATGTTAACTTACCCGTCCAGTGATGACATCTATTCCTGCCGTGCAACCTTCTTTGTGATGCTCTGCACGCAGTTGTGAAATCAACTCAGCACTGTCCAACCCTGCATTATCAGCAATAGTCGTAGGAATGGACTGGAGTGCACGTGAGAATGCATCGATAGCATGGGACTTCTTCCCTGGAGTCTTTCGGGCCAGCTCATCAACTTCTTTGGCCATTGTCATTTCAGGCCACCCACCTCCAAGCAAAACTCTGCTGTCAATTACAGTCTGAGAAAGAACACACAGGGCGTCATGCAAAGACCTCTCAGCCTCGTCGAGCACGTGCTCACTGCCAACAGGTGGAATCATGGTTAAAACATGGAACAGAAACAGGCTGCAAAGAAATAAACTTGCTATCCAACCATCATGGGCATAAAGCATGAAAGCAGTTGAATAAACTGTTTTGGAGACAAGATACAGCTCTACAAAACTCCTAGTAAATTGGTAATATTTAGAATTACTTGAAATAGGACAGGCGAGCACTTCTGTTCAAGATCAACTAAAAACATGGACTAATACAAAAGACAACATAATGATGGACTAGAGCAATGAAGCAAGTGAGTTCCACCAAAAAAAAGTGATATACGACTGCACAGAAACTTCGGAAATAAGGAGTAAATAGTGTAAGATGAATATAATAAACACAGGAATCACTGCCAAGCACAATGGTCCAAAACAAAAGACAATAAAGATTGATGGTAATGAATATTAGAGAAAGTCAACAGAATAATAGCTTTTTTCACTCCCTAATGTTCTCCAATTATTCAAAGCGTATTAAGTGGAAGCATGTCCCATGCATGCATTACCCAAGTATATATGAGAAACTTTACAAGGAATAAGGTCGGTCTATGGAGTATACTGCCAGTACTGATACTAGACTACTAGTTGTCACATCAAATAAAAGTTATAATATGAACCTTCCTTACAGGACATCACGCTCTAAAATGGAAAGAAGTTCATCTAGAGGATGTATATTACCACAAGTAGAACAACTTAAATGTAGAACAAAGTTCCTATTTTATAAAGCAGTTGAAGTCCATCAATGGAAGCCAACTATAGTAACATCCACCCTTGCAAGTTATAACACGGTGCAGAAACTAAGTTCTTACCAGAGCACAAACATAAACCATCCATTCACAGTCCAAACAGATATTATTATTACGGAAATTAAAAAGTACCTTGCTCCTCTTAATACAATTGTGCAAGCTTGTCCCATTGCAACTCCAGAGAAGTGAATTAATTTGTCCTCCCCAATCATAACTTCCTCAATGAGCTTACAATGTCCAAGTTTAACTGACTCCGGATTGTCAAAGGTGGATGCAATCTCACCACCAGTGACTAATGCAAGGCGCTCAATACCATCAAAGTCAGCATGCTCAATTGCAAGAATTCCAGCATCTGCAAATAGTTCTTCTGGGAAATTGTATATCAGTTGTCTGTTGATAAAACAATTGATGCCATGGCCTATGATCTTATTTACTTTGTCCCTCATTTTATCCTTTTCAGCTGTTTCAATCTCTGCAACCTTAGCCATTGAATCAACACGAACACGTGCACCATAGATTTTTACTTTATCTGTGTCCATAGCTGTGTTTGCCACCAAAATCTTTGCATTCTCAATGCGCTTTGGTTGCCCAATACCGATCTTCTTGTCCAAGATAAATCTACAATGACGTCACAACAAGATAGATAAACTTGGTGAACATATTTTTCAGTAACATCACACATGTTGAAGAAGCATGTTGCAAAAAGAGCTGCAGAAACAATTTCATACATAACCTGGAACATTTCATATTTCAAGTGAGGGTTTAAAGGCAGAAAAGGGTCAGGCAATGACATGTCAATCTGATATGTAAGCATCCACAGAAGGTCTAGAATCAAAAGACTCACCCTTCATCTAGAAATGAATCCCTCAACGAGCCACCAGACTTCTTGATAATTTGAATGGATTCGAGGTTTGTGCTCCCCTGTCAATTTCAAGATCATTTCAAGGCACAATCAGTGTTTTGCCAAAAGGCATATCAGAGAAAAACTTCAAAATTGGCATGGCATGGCAAACAATTTCCCACATATGGTCCTATTACCATTGTGATAGCATTTCATATGAATTCAAATTATGCAATGAAAATCAAAAGGAATTCATCAGATGATAAACTTCAAGATGACAGATCTCCAACAAACCAAGGCATCATGGTGCACAATGCACACTTTAAGAAGTTGAAAATTACGGACTATAACCTTTTTGAAGGAAGAAAAGACTTGCAGATCATGCAACAAAACTGTACTTGCCAAGATGTTTTATTTTGTGGGGGTCTAAAAAACAAGAGAAGTTTCATGACATGACACATACACAGTACCATATGTGCGAGCTACCACAAGGTTCAAGGGGAAAGAAGCTCATGACAAACAAGATCTTAAGTGCCATGAATTAAATCTTTATTCTTGTTTGATACTCCGTTTTTCTTTTTTCACCTTGTGTCTTCTTATAGAAGCAAACCAATGTGATTTTCAGTATCAAACTATATTGCAATCTGTTTACAAAAGTGTAAGTAAACCAACCCTAACAGGAATAAGGTCCTTGACGATAATTCAAGTCACCTAATGTATTTGAGCCATTACTTGTACACAGCAGCTAAGTTCACTCGTTCATACAAACACATCCCAATATTTAACTACCATTACCTAGAATGCTCCAGGACCTAAACAAGTCAAAGCATAAAACATGTATGCAGAACAATCAAAAGTTTAAAAGATGGACACTAGAAGCATATATCATGCTGAATTTACAATGATCACATGTTACACAACTCATCACCTTTAGTCTCATGACAGCATCGACAGCCAGTTCAGCAAAATGTTCTTTGTCTTGAGAGAGAATTTTCGAACTTAATGTTGTCATTGCAATCCTCAGCAAGTCTGTTCTGAATTTATCTGCAGATAGAAAAAAATGTATCAGCATAAGTAATTGCATCCAAGAGCAGAAGATACACAAGACAAAAATGAAGGGATCATATTGTACCTGCATCTTCTTTGTTATCCACTACCTTCTTCAATAAAGCGTCACGAGCACATTCAGCTGCCATCCTATAACCTAAAAAGGAGAAACAATCCAAATAATTCATCGAAAGAAAATTTAATGGCAATCAAACAAGAGGCTAACGGGAGCAACGGATTAGATGATTAAGAGAGGAAATAGGTAAAAAATAATTGCTCATAAAAAGGATTAAATTACTTAAAATGTATAGCATCAAATCATCAATTATCAATTATATATATTAGTATTGAACACTAGAAGATCGCAAACCTGCAATTATAGTCATGGGATGAATCTTCATTGCCACCAACTTTTCAGCCTCCCTTAAGAGCTCCCCAGCCAACACAACAACTGAGGTGGTTCCATCACCAACTTCATCATCTTGTGCCTTTGAAATATCTGAAACTTTATCAAGGAGAAATATTCTGCTAATAAAAGCACCTATGTTTGTGAACGCGAAGCATTTTCCAAATGCAAAGATCAAGACACATATACACCCCAGTCATTTTCTAAGCCTTTGTCATGCTACTTGAGCAAAAGATCAGTGCAGGACAGAAAGATGACGAAAAAAAAAGAAATTTGTAGTGAATTTGGTACACACTACAATGTGCCTTAAATTTCTAAGGGTGTTAGAATTATAGAATATGTGTGTCTGTTCCAAAATTAAAAAATGGTAGCCCTTACAACAACCAAGGATACCAATAAGTACTTTCGCAGCAGGATTGTCAATGTGAAGGGACTTCAAGATAGTGGCACCATCATTTGTAACAGTCACACTTCGCCCTCGGCCAGTTGATTGCAGTATCTTATCCTACAAAGAGCATCAAATAACAAAAACAATTACAACAAATACGGATATGCAAGGAAGAAAGAAAACCAAATTCTATTCAACCTAAAACAGGAACAGGCTAATTTTTTTATGTACATAATAAATCCTGCCACAAAAATATTGAATATTGCATGGAAATGATCAAAATTCAAGAATGAGTACTCATTAGAATCATACCATTCCTTTTGGACCCAAAGTAGTCTTGACCAAGTCAGCGATTGCCATAGCACCAACAAACGATGCCTGAACAAAAAAAATGAGGAGCTGTTGGTTACTTGGTTGATAATCTACATCATTAAAGGGGATAAGATACATATTCTGGCTAGCTTAAGGCCCAGCGTAGCTTGTTCTACTAAACTAAATGGTTGACCATTTTGTGTAGGCAAGTTCCCTTTTTAGTCTTTATATAAATAGAGTCTTTGTTACTCACTGTATGTTTGACTGGTGACTGAAAAAACAGTTCAAATTGCTGTGAACTACTGTAATTATATAAACAAGTGTTCATGGTTTCAACTTCATTCATGCTAATTTCAATAAATCATGTTTCTGATTTGCATAAGATAGAATCAATTTTCAAATTGCAGGACATGATTGCGTAAAAAATACTCACCATCCTGGCACGCTCTCCCTTCTCCTCAGAGGCATCATCTTTAAAGATTCTATCAACCTGAGACATGACAAATTGACAAGAAACAGATCATATAAGAAGCTAAAACCCCCGTCAGCTATGTACTCGACTGTAACAGACATACCGCCATTTGAGCGATCGAAAGAAGTCAGAGCTGAAACCTGCGGTGAAAACAAACAAGCACCAACATTGAGCATCAATATTCCCCAAGGAAGCAGCCACAGCATTCCAGAGCTCAGTTAGCAGAATAGACAAATGAATTGAGAACATCGAACCGAAATCGTTCGGAAACTCGAACCAGATCGACGATGGCGGCGAACCAGATCGGTGGGGCGAGAAGAAAACAAAGACGAACGGGAAGAACAGAGATCTAAGGAGAGGGAGAAGAACGACTTACAGAGAACAAGCCAACGACGAGGGTCTCCGTCTCTCACTCTCTCCCCGGCATCCGCTTGAGAGAGATGATCAGAAGAGATCACGACTAGGGTTTGCAGATTTGGCCCAATTAATTGGCCCAAATTTGGCCCAATTTAATAAATTGGCCCAAATTTATTAGGAGATTTTTTATTTTTATTTTTACAAATTTAGGTTTCAAGTTTCATTATTGTCCATATACTTCTGAACATTTTCCTTTTTAAGGGTCAATTGCATTATTAAAAGTAATTTTCTCTATTAGTGAGACATCAAATACACAATTCTTCTCCCACAAATTAATTGATAGTTTTCATGTCTCTAACCTATTGTAAAGGCTATTTTTTTTTAAAAAAAAAGCAGATCAGACAGAGTGTACCGAGAGATTAAACATGCTGGTAAAATAATAACAAACATGTTAGAACTCTGGATAAAAAATCAAAACAAATAAAGATATATACAAGGAGCGCATATACATAATCAGAATGCAATTCGATCTTATTCCAGAAAAAATGCATATACATAAAATTTTCGACACTTTATTTTTCACAACGAGTCGACAACACACATTATTCAACATTGCCAACTTAATCAACTAACAAAGAAATTAATGAATACAACATTTTCAAAAACGAATATAACCAACCAACGAAAAGTATTTGGATAATTTTAGATGTTCACAGCCTTGCAGGTCTTTCTGATTTCGCCATTTGTTCCGGTCAAGACTCCAATGCGCGTCATCTTGATCATAGCTTGTCCGAATTTGTCAGAATAGCTTGAATCATGGGCAAAATCTCCCACCAAATATTTCGTTCTCGAATCAGTTGCCAATCTTTGATCAAACTTAATCACGGCTCTGTTGGCTATGATTTGGTTGTAGAATCCTGTATCGAATGTATCTCCACTGTTGGGGGTTTGGTCTAGGAATGAAATTGTGTTTTGGGTTCCATCTAGATTGGAAGGGCATGCGCTCATTAGCCTTTGGACAAGAGCTGGGTCCATTGTGGGATCTGATTTTCCTGTTCCCATGAAGTTGTATAGACGGTCTTGGAAGTTGATACAATGAACTACTCCAACGGTGTGAGCTCCTTCAATTTAGGTCAATCACAATATTTTATTAATGAAAAAGGTGACATATATAAGAAGCAAAATTAAGGTTAGTTAGAGTGGAGTTCATACCAAGAAGAACAACAAGATCATTCACATCTAATCCGATTTTATTGAAGTCTTCGATTGCGACTGACATAAGGGTATTGGCCCCAGGAACATTGGCAGCATCTGCGGCATTTAAAACAAGGCCATCTCTTCTCCCAGTCTCAACTTCATACCTATTTGCACCGGCCTATGTAATTTGTTTATCAAATCTCGAGTAAGTAATGCACGAAGATATTGACTATTTTTAAGTTATACGAAGAAATCAAGGATGATTTGTCTCTTACAATGTTTAATGTATCTCGAGTGGCCATGACAAGGATGTATGCACAAGATACTACACCAGGACAAACTCCTTCAATGGCTTGTTTGATGTCATCAATGTCATCAAATCCATCAAGAAATGAATTTTCATGAGCATTTTTCTCAGCTGTAGGTCCATCCAACATCACTGATGCATCGCATCCCTATTATCGCAAAGGAATAAAGTGTTAGTAAATGAAAAAGCATTTTATGTGACATAATAGTAATAAAAAAGTATGTCTAGAAGAAACAAATTGCTCACCCTAACAAAGCAATCATGAAAGGACAATCGGGTAAGGTCTCCGACAAGTCTAGGGTTCGATTGCATCTTAGTCTTAACGATGTTGAAAACAAACTGCTCCACACTCGTGTACCCACATTTCCCTTCATAGAAACCCGATGTAAGCTGCCCATACGACCGACCAACAAGGGCACTCACGACGAACACTAGAGCAAGAGAAGCTTAAGTGTTGTTTTTCTTAGTAGCCATTTTTTTAATCGAATTTGGCTCAATTTCAATTTCTTCCTGAGTTTCTTCTTGGGATGAATTGCGATTGATGTGATTAAAAAATCTCCCTAGAACTTAAAGTTCTATCCTTTGGAGCACTCTCAGCCTATCCACGTGGAGGCTTCTCAGAATTTTTTTTTTCCCTTATTTGCCCTTCTCTTCCTCTTTTCTCTCTACCGCCTCTCTCCCACGATCTGAACTTCATTCTCTTCTTTCCACCCACGTTCTCTCTCCAACATCTGAAATTCTGAACCAATTGAAAGAAGGAAGGAGAAAGGGCGGAATCGTCTTAAGTTCGTCGTTGCTCATACCCCTTTCTCTCAATCGAAGGATTGGAGGCAATGGATAGGCGAGATCGAGAATGTCAAGGTGGGTGCTGTTGGGAGATCGAGAACTTCACCGTCTACTCCTCTTGATCTTCCTCCTCTCCAGTTGACAAGGATTCCTCCAATTCGAAGGATATGGCGACTCCGATTCCGTTCCACTCTATGGCTGAAACTGCTGTCGGTTGTCTTTCCAAGAAGGAATTAAGGTTAGATTGTGTTCTTCATACGATTGATTAGTAATTTCCTTCCATTATTTGTTGTTGTGTTTGAGTTCAGACAATTATTCGATGTAGGGTTCGGGGGAGGAGAGCCGTCATCTTCTGCCTCGAGTGGCTCCTGCTGACGCTCGCCTTCTTCCTCAAGTACTACGGGTACCTCAACGGCGGCGAGAGGGGCACCACTGCTAGGTTTCAGGGGGAGGAGAGTGTGGAGAATTGGCCTCTGTACAAGGTTCAGGTTTGATTGAAGAAAAGAAGGTGCGATCTTGAATCTTGATTTGGTTGGAATTTGTTGATTCTTTTTGTTTTGTGATTTTGTGATTTGTTGATTCTTTCTTATTTGCCCAAATCAATCCAACCATCAACTGGCAATTTGGCCTCCATCGAACCTGTCATCCCTCTTCCTTTCTTCTTCCTTTCTTATTGTTCAATTTCTCAAGTCTAGGATTCAATTTCTTTAATTATTGTTCAATTTCTTTGATTATTGCTCCTATTGTTCCATTCATGTTCTTCCTTTATTCTTCTCCCAATTGATCTGATTTTGAATTATGATTTTATTGCAAATATTTTGGTTTCAGTTTAATCAATTTCCAGACCGGTAAGAAATAGCAGTGAAAATTTGTCATAGAAATCAGCACACAGAGATCGAGAATTTGAGAGTGAAGTTTAGTTGTTGGCGAACATTCATCACAAGAACTTGGTTAAACTTCATGATTCCAGGTTGAAGAATAAACATAGACACTTCATTGATGAATATTTACCCGACAAGAGCCTCGACTCCTATTTGTTCAGTGAGTTTCGCATATTTATCACCAAATTTCATTGTTTGATTAACCTAAATTCAATCGGATTACACCTTTGGTTTTTAATAGTGCTAGAATTAGTAATGATGTGTAATTGAATCGTTTCTGTTAGGATCATTTATGTTAGAAACAAATTAAAATCAATTTAAAGTACCAAATTAAAATCCAGCCAACAGCTTGGATTTTAATTTGTTCTTCAATTTGCTTGGATTTTAATTTGTTCTACCATTTGCTTGGATTTTAATTTTTTAATTATTTTTATCTTCCAAGTGTTTGATTAACTTTACATGTCACTGAGAGCTGATTTTTCAAATTGGTTTGCCTTCCAAGTGTTTGTTTTAATGCCTTCCAAGTTCGAAGTGTTTGGCTTCCAACACATTGGTTTGATAGAGTAATTTCAATAGATGAAGAACTGATTTTCCAACAAATTCAGTTTGAATTTTTTGTCCTATCTACTGATCTCTTATCACATTAAGAGTTGCCTTTCAAATTGTTTTCCCCTCATCTCTGGTAGATGAAATTGGCGGTGTCTCACTGAATTTTTATTTAGTTTTTAACTAATGACATCATCATCTTATATTATAGAGATTGTGAGCCATGAAAGAAATTATCATGATTCCTTTTAGCTGATCATTTTGTTCATACCATGGGTTCTTTGTAATGAATGTCTATTTTGATTATTGTTTGCCAATTATCCGCCTTTTACAACTACTAATTTGCAAATTAACACGATAACACATTTTCTGGCAACATTTGCTCTAATTATTAGTAGTGACAAAAGATTATTGGATAAGTGCAGAGTATTCAATTAGATGTGTCATCTTCCTTTCACAAATTTTGCTTCTTTCCTTTTGATTTGATCTAATTTCTATTTTCCGGTACTTTTTTTGTTTAGTTTCCAGAAATTTTGATTGCAACCTCTACAGTTAGGCCTCAGGCTGATGTTTCACGCCCTTGCACGACGATTAGGCAAGACGAGGAATTGGACAATATTCATTTTTCTTTCTAGGGGTTCATATATTTGTTTTGCCAATTTGTTGTTCCTCAGTGCCTTTTGCGTGTGATTCATATATGGTTGGCACTCCCTGTTTTCTTTCTTACGTTTTCAGTTTGTGTTGTTTGTCTGGTGTGATGTGGGCTACTTTGGTAAAGCCTTTTCTCGATTAAAACTATGTCAATTCTTGATAACATGCTGGAAATGCCATTATTCCATGAGTAGCATGAGTTCTCTTGGATCACTTTACTGTTTAGAGGGGGAAAGAATCACTGGATCTGTGTGCTTCCTTTTTCCTAAGTTTCTGTGTATGGGTGAGTGTTAACACTTGTCATGCTATTGATGTTCAATTGCTATGCTAAAATTGGTTGCATTTCTTATTGGGTGCTTGAGAAATGGCCGGTTTTACAGCTTCATTGCTGGCAGGGATAGCAACCTTGATGTTTTTAATGATCATGTACGACTTGCAAGGGAGCCAAAAAACGGGTAATTGCTCTAAAGAAAAACTTTACAAGGAGAGTGCACTACCAAGGCAGCTACCGGAGGAACAAGGGGGGACAGCAGGTTGTATCACAGAAAGCAGGAAAGGAGTTACACAAGAAAATGCCAGGATTGAGGATCTTTGCATCAATAAGACATGGTGTAACAATTACCAGTTGAAAGCTGTTAGCTCGGCTTCAAGGCTTAACACAGATTCAAGAGACGGAAGGTAATGAAGCTGTTGTCTCGATTTAATTTTGTTTTATGGATTTTTTTTTGTCTATTTATTGATTAGTGGTCATATGAATGTTGTTGAATCTGGGAGTTCAAACTGAATTGATTTGAGAATTTAGTTTCGATATTGATTTGGTTGTGAAATGTCATAATATTCGTCACATTTGATTTGTGTCTTCTTGTCTGAACCTCCTAATGATAGAAAATAAATTATAATTTGTATTTTTGTACAGTTAAGATAGCTTTGTGATAGTGTTACTTGCTTCAATGGAGTATGATAATCCCAGGTAGCTTTGATTGAATGACTTTTCAATCAACTGAAACTTTTTCATTGGTGAAGAATTAAATTCAGTGCAAAGAAAACAAATACAAGACCTAGAAACTACATACTACATAGGAGTTGCCACTCTTTTCCTTATTCTTTTTGCTATTATTTTGTTGGTGAGAATGAACACTAGAACCTCACTACAAGCTGATGAAGAGTTACAAACCTGCAACAAATCTTTGGACATCCCTCAAGGGTCAAAGTGTGCCTTTTTTGTTTTCTGTTGGAGATTAGTTCTTTCGATCAAACTTAAAGATGGTCATGGTGCCATAGGGGTAGACACTATAGAAGGATCATATCTCTTTGTAGTATGCTGCTTATAAGTGCAACATTTCCTAGAAAAAAAGCCTTACCACTAAGTAATGGACTTATTGTTTGCTTGGGTATCCTTGAGCTCCTCTGATTCCGTCAACAATAAATGCAAGGCTTAATTATCTTACAGTTGAACTTCTCTGCCCATAAAAATCACCAAATGAGGTTTTTCGTGTCCATAATTTTGCAATATATTTAGTTTTTAAGGTCCACCAAGACTCCTAGACTTGGTGTTGTGAATGTGTTATATCACTCTAGCAATTGGATCCCATTTTAGCCTGTTGTCATTACTAAATAATGAGCAACTCTAGATTCAGGAGCTTGGCAATGATACATCTATTTAGATATCTATGTTAGCCCTTTTAGATGGTTGTTGTAATCTCTTATGAAATGCACCGGTGAATAATGCTTGCAAAATAGAATAGCTTCCTGGTAAAATGCCTCCATGAAAGTATCGAGTCCAATTGAGTAGCAAATAGCAAAACTACAGACCACTGAACCTCTATCCCTAGCCTGAATGAATTGCACTGCCTTTGCCTTTCACGGCTCAGTTCTAGCTTTACATGTTCCTGTGTGTTCAGAGCATTTGGTTTTGAAAGGTGCTATATTGTTATTCAGTTTAATGATTTATGTAATCCCCTGTCATTGTGATGCCTATGAATGCATGGTCCATTGATGCAGTCACCACCCTTGCTGCAGGTCCCAGGGTATTCTGACTCACTTCCATCGGGTGAGTGTAATCTTATTCCTTCTTCGGGCTTGAGCAAGAGAGCTTTAACCTTTTAATGCAATCTTTCTTCTTTGGTCCATTCCAAAGCCTCATGACATTAGAAACTGGTTCTCAAGTTACGTGAGTCCCCAATGTTGGATACTGCTGAGATTGGAGGCTCTCTTCCAAGCACAACTGACAGTGATGGCCCTGACGACTATGCCACGCAAAAGGAGAAAACTTGGATGTCCATACAAACAAAGACTATAGTGGATTTCCTCGCTGACAAGTCAATACAGAACGATTGCACTAAAATAGATATAAAGATCGTGGTGGATCTATCGCTTGGTTTCTTTATTATAAGCTTGGTTGTTTATGTCTTACAGTATAAATTAGCTATTTCATAATTGTATATTGGTCTGTATATATTAGGCGTCTATATATGTGTGGTTAGCCACATGATGTAATGAGTTACTTATAATAATGTAATTATTTGTTGGTATCTATCAAGATGTATTTTTAGATTTTGCCTCGAATATTGTTTTAATCTTTATTTTATCAATATAATTTTTATATTTTTTTGGTCTAAGATATAATTTTGATACTAATAACTAACATTATATAATCTATTAAAAACTCTCTCCTCTCTCTAGAAAATCCTAGAGAGAGGGAGTCCTATATCCGGCTTCGGCCGTTCAACCTCGGCTCCGGCCACCCAACTCCGGCTTCGACCGTCTAAACTCGGCTTCGGCCGCACAACTCCGGCTCCGGCCGTCTAAACTCGGCTCCGGCCGCCCAACTCCAGCTCCGGCCGTCTAAACTCGGCTCTGGCCGCCCAACTCCGGCTCCGGCCGTATAAACTTGGCTCCGGCCGTCTAAACTCGGCTCCGGCTGCCCCTGACATGAGTCTCGTCTCCTCTCCCGTGAGACGTTTTTGTATCCCCTCAACTGTCTATTTAGACTGTTTATTCAAGTTTTTGGCTTTGGGACGTCCTGTGGTCTTGCCGAATCTTCTCTTGCATCCCTCCTCCGGTTACCCTCAGTTGTCAAACCCCTCTATTGCAGCACTTCATCCTCCTCCTGGATTTGGTTTCCCTCCGATACGGGGTGGGTGTGTCGTTTCCTTCGATTTATCCAATTGATTTGGAGATTTACCGCACAACATACATGAGAGAGACACCATATAGATGATCACCTTCCTAAATTGTGTTTTTTTCTTGTCAATTTTATGCCGCCTCAATTAAGCTTTTCTTCTAATTGATTTTGGATTTTTCTTTGTCTCTAACATACATGAAAATTTTATTTGCTCATAAAAGGTTCTTTCCTGATCCTGTAGGTTGTCATCACAAAGTTCGTCAAACTGTGGATATAGATGTGAAAGCAGCATTGAGCTTGACTGTAGAAGTGCCTTCTCCGAAGTGTACCACGGAGCACAAATCGAAGGCAGCAGCAACGCTGTGGATCAAGGTTCACTGGAGTATGTCTTGGCCCTTCGCTGTTGGTAAGATAATACATTAAAGGACAACAAATTAAACCAAATTAAATGAAGATGAAATCAGACACAATTGAATAGATTTCTCTACTTAATATTTTACTTCCAAACTTGAAACTTTACACAGCTGTAGTAAATGTTGAAGAATGAAAGCCATGTTGGCAAAGATCGTTCTGATCAACTGATGAATATATCTATCATTCAGATGGTAAGCAGAACACCTCAATCAAACTGCGATTTTGTAGAGTAGGAAAGCGTTGATATTATACATAAGTTTCCCTCTTTATTTAGGTCAAATATGTGTAGCATCTTGGTTCCTCTATAAAAAAAAGTGGCACCTTATCTTATTTGTTCTATCTTTGATTATTTGACAGTATCCCCACGAAAAAGATAAAGACAATGACAGCAGTGTCTGCAAAGATCCTTCTGATGCCGCGGTAATACCTCCAACATTTGATCAGCAATTGCATTCCATTGGAGAAGAACCATAATTCTCAGAGATCCAGGTTCACCCTGTTGTTGTTGTTGACTTGAGCTCCCATAAATTCCAGGGATAAATGAAGGGTATAGGCGAAAGAAACCTTTGAGGGTCAGGCCTGTCGAGGGGAATACTAACTACCCAAACGTCGAAGTTAGTTGTAGATAGGTGAGGAGGGCATTAAAGTAGGTGTTTCACTGCGTAGAGGGTCTGTTGGGCCGCAGGTTGCAGTTTTTTGGAGCTCAATTTAGATTATTATGCGCCTGCTCTGTCTGGTCTCGAACTTTTGGCAGTGTTTTGTGTATAGAAAACCTACTCTGAATTTGTTTAAACTGAAACACATTAAAATGTTCATGAGGTTTATCAGGTTTAGACATCATGTCATTTGCATGTTCCTTTATGTGAAAACTGTTTCTTTTGGCCGTATATTATTATTGTTCACAAGCTTCTGAATGGCATTCAAGGAATTAGGGCAATTTGTATGATTTGGGTTAGTTTGGATCTAATAATGTCATGCTAACTGTTGGTGCTTGGTGATTGTGTAGGATTTTGTTTGTTAATCCTCCTTTTTTTTTATCCACTCAAACTTTATTTAAGATATTTTTTACATAAAGTTGCAGAAAAAAGTCTTAGACTAATAAATCTAATTTTATCTTAATTAAGGGATATATTGTTGTGGACCTTGTGGTTGATCTCTTTTTATTTTGATTGATCTAATATTTATAGATAGATATATTCATGTTAACTAATTGTAAGAAATTTTCACATATTTATAATAGTAAGAATTTTTCACATAATCAGATGAACGTACTTAGATTAATTTTAAAAATCCCGTGCGTAGCGCACGGGGTCTAGGCTAGTTGAAATAAACTTCGGTACTTATAGGGAAAACACACGAGTGTTGAAAATGAAGATGGAGAAGCTACTAGATCAACGCGGGAAGCAACGGCTTTGTTTGGATTTAATTTCTGTATTTGGTAATACTTTGAACCCTTCCTATAACTACCCTTTCTTCATCCAATTTCGGATTTCGTCAATTTTTTAATCCTATTTATTTTGCCAAGGACTTTTTTATTTTTATTTTTTGATTAAGTAAGATTCGAGGATATCCCTAAATCTTGATAGACCGATAAGTCGGCAGATGGAAAACCGTCGATATATATAATAGAAAACAAAAAAAGTGCAATAAAACAAGCGGAAATGCACCCTAAAAAGGACGAATCTAGGCAAAATTAATTAAAGCAAGTTGGATATAGTCTACGGACGAAACCAAGCATCACAATGAAACAACATCATTGATCAGCGATATATCAGAAATCTTTATAGTTAGTGAAGACAAATCTCCAGAAAGCTTTTTTCTGATCACGGAATCGTCAAGGAGTACTTACTCCCAGTCACCCATGACTTTTCTTTCTTTTTTTTTTTTTTTTTTATATATATATATTTATTAGCTTAGCTAGCTTTGTAATAAATCCGGTCAAGCATTGCGAGGTGGTTAGTATGGATAAATCATAAATGTGGCCATGGCCAATGAGGTCACAAGTTAGATCCCCTCCAATTATAGTGATTGCCTCTTATACGTTACTAAAAAGGGTTTTAGCTTGTGCTATTTAACATATGTAAACTACTAGCTCGTACAAATATGACATTCTAACCTTAGTTTTTTCATGGTTCGTTTCGTGTAGACCGATTTATTAAGCAGTATTAGTTGTGGTGGTAGACAGGCCGTGCGGATTTTTTGAGGGCCCTATTTTAAAAAATAATTTGATTTTATTTATATATTATATATTGTATTTCAAATACGCTTTTATTTAGATTAAATTAATTAAAATTGAAATAAGGTGAAAATTTGAAGCCTTTGAATAGAAAGAGATTGTGAATGATTCTTTAAAAATCACAAATATGATTTTGTAAAATTTTTATATGACATTCGTAATAAGTTTAATAATATTTTTCATTATTTTGGTGGGAAGTCCACTAATTTAGCTAGGTTTTTTTTAAAAGAGAAAGACAATTAATTTTTTTGAATGATTGAAAAGACAAATAAAAATATGGAAATTACTTGGAAAAAGGCCCTTGTAGAATTAAAAATAAATAAATGATTATATATAGAGAAATAGTATTGTATAAGAAAGAAAAGTTGCAATTTGAATTATTAAAAAAATTAAAAAGAAGAAAATTTCTTAGAATCAAGGGCCCTTAAGTAGGAAAAAAAGGTATAAATTAAGCATGTGTCTAGTTAGGTAAAGTAAAATGATGAGATATTGTAATACACTACCAATAGAGCACCAAATCTAAATGTTCATTTATGGAAATCATTTTTAATATACTAAAACTAAAATGATATTGGTGCCCTTAAAATTTGGGGCCTTATTCAGCAGGTCCATCTGAACCACCACCCTTTGGTATGAACTTATTGCGTTTTATTCTCTTTTTTTTTATTGGGTAAAAATTCGACGCACCGGACAGGCCCAGTGAGTCGATAGGCCGAAAAACTCGGCAACGGACAAACCGTCAATACAAATAACAGACAAAATACACACCAACAAAGCATAAACACCAAATTACAAGAGTGTAGTTACAGAAGCAGGCTAGAACTAATGAAGAAAGAATGGAAGCCGTGTACGACAACTCAACTGCCAGTTGGTAGAGGCACGCAGGGAATCCCTGGGGAACTAAGTGGAAACCTCAGATATGGACTCGGATATCAACGAGCCTTCAGGTTTCGATCACGTCCACGACCTCTCGCGCGTCGACAAAAGAGAAGAACACTGCTAAAATATCGCTAGCCCCAAAGCTACAACCACACCACACGCAACTCGGTTAAATTTTATATATGTTTTACACGGGCTGCTTTGGGCCCAAACACTAGCCTTGGGCCCAAAGGAACAGCAAACGGGTTGCTATTTTATTTTATATTTTTCCATTTTTTCCCTAGGGCTGCTTTGGGCCCAAGGAAAGAATTCGGGCCCAGGCAGGGAGACGCCTCAACTGCCAGAGAACCGGCAAACAACATCAGCCAAACATTAAATATTCGATCGACAAACCACCGCACCACCACCGCACCGACGGCCAACGGGATGCAACAGCACCGGCGACGACCCAAGGTGGGCGGAAAGACGACTCCACGGCACGTACGAGAAGGCAAGAGGCAACAAAGAGCATAGGGAAGAAGCAATAGCCCGGAAACTTTCAGAGACACCAAACGACGGCCACCATAGGACAACCGGATAACAGGTACACAACCACAATCAACAACCATGCCGATTGGAGCACTAGGAGGGTGAAATGAAAAAACAAGGATTTGAGACCAAAACCCCAAATCAAATGCTTGAAAAGGGGGGACAATCGACTCAGCAAACCCGATCTACACCGAGACCGAGACCGAGAGGAGGGTGAACACGGCCGCACGAAGCATACACGAGTGCGGATTGACGGTTAGCAAAGACCCGAGAACGGGGCTGCTTGGGTTGCACAGTGGATGTTGGAAAGGAATTGGATGTTGGAAAGGAGAGGTAGGTGCACAGATCGTCAAGGGACGATGGTGCTCAAAGAGAGTTTCTCTCTCATAAGAGAGAGAAACTCTCATCAGGGTCTTTTTATTGCGTTTTATTCTCTGAACTGATGTGGAAACTGGGTATTTTAATTAATGTCCTAGTATATAGATTAAACATTCTATTTTAAAAAAGAATTATCGATTTATTGATATTTAGTTATTTAGCATTTTAAAAAAATCAAAATATAGGGACTATATATTTGCTTGTATTTGAGCAAATTATTTTTTTAATTTGAGTTATTAAAATATGTTAGCTTTAAAATATAGGTTAAAAAGACGGTAAAAAATAAAGGTGAAACTAATTAAAATAATCCAACCTTTGGAGAGGTGTTAAAAAAACTATCTCCACCTTTCAACGGTAAGAAAAATAACCCGAGCTTTGAAGAAGATGGTAACAAAGTATCCCAACTCATTTTTCTAACCATAAATTGGGCCAAATCAATGACATAAATTTGGTTAAATGATCTCATTCTCATTAAAACAAGTCAATGTCATCCAAAATTCATCAAAATCTTAATTTCGTCAATTATATGTCATCATTTTTTCACTACTACAATTAAGGCCTAAGGTAGCGGCTATAAACCGCCACAATAGATAAGAAAACCGCTTCCAAAGACCTATTGTGGCGGTTTTTACCCGCCTCTGTTGCTCGGGTTGCATTAGGTCTATTGTGGCGGTTTTACCATCTATTGTGGCGGTTTATTAGGTAAACTCAAAACCGCCACAATAGGTAGATAAACCGCTACAATAGCTCTGTCTAATGCGACAGTTATTTCAAACCTATTGTGGCGGTTTTCTGATCTAATGTAGCGGTTTTGTGATCTAATGTGGCGGTTTTTTAATCTAATGTGGCGGTTGTTTGATCTACTGTGGCAGTTTTCTGATCTATTGTAGCAGTTTTATGAATTCTAATGAAATAGGTTTAGAACTGTTGAGGCGGTTTTTATTTATCTATCAACCGATTATATACGCTATGGTGGCGGTTTTTTAATTTTATTTGTATGCATTTATATTAATTATAGCAGTTTTTGCTATTTATATGGTTTATTAAATTGAGAATAATAATAAAGTGCAAATTTTTCATTAATAGAAATGAACAAGTATATATACACATATGTAATCATATTATAATATATCCATTACATCAAAATATATATTCAGTCATAACCGAATATATAAAATTGAAGTGTATCGATATCTAAAGCACATTCACAAAATAACACATTTAAGTGTATCCTAATTCAAAATATAATATAGTAAAAATTCAAGAGTACATGGCATCACTTGTGTATTAGCATTTATCTTCTCGTAGCGTAGGTACATATCTTGTAAAGTGGAAGCAACTTGTGCAGGTGTCAAACTGGATGAAAAAAAGTGAAAACAATAAATAATCATGATGTTAGTATGTAAAAAAAAAAGCAATATTCTACATCTTACTGGCTAAAAAAAGGCAACAACAACATAAACCAGCTCAATTCAACAAGTTCAACTCCCTAAATGAGCATTAAAACATAAACCAAGCTCAATTCAACTAGTTCAACTCCCAATAAAGCCATTCATAACAATAATTCAACAAGTAGGAAACCAATTAGAAGTCCTATATTCCATCTGTTCTTCCATACTTCAATTGGACATCGAAATCCTGTAATTCTATCATGTAACTAATCAATGGAAAACTCAACACACACTTAAACTCAAAACAATAGGAAACCAATTAGAAGTCCTATATTCCAACAAGTACAATTTGAAAAATTAGCTAGCCAGCTAGATTTAAAAAGAAGTGAAAATAATTTTTATTTATTGTTAATGCGTTAACATGATTAAATCCTCCAAGAAAACATTTTTTTTAGTAATCCTAGTAAACAAATTATAGGGAAATAGTTCTTTCTTCACGTGACCTACAAAATCAAGTAAACAAAATAAAAAAACATATATAGATATGTATTTGGACAGCTATATCATAAGATTTAACAGCCTCCTCTTGTATGCTTTTTATAGTTCAATTGTTCATTCGCTACAAAATCTAACCCAGCCTTTTGCATGATTATCAATGTAACTTCACAATATTAATATCTTAACATGATTAAATCCTCCAAGAACACATTTCTTTTTAGTTTTGTTTTAATCTCTATACCGAAATTGAGATAAGAAAAGGTGCACATTAGGTGTAAGGTATATACTAAAACTCAGTTCTTTGCAAAAGCCCCAAAGTAGAACTACTCAACCTTGTAAAAAGTAAGGAAGCAATAGTGTTTAAAATGAGAGAACATGGAAACAGAAAATGACATAAAACTAAAGTGTTTTCTTAATCAGTGCAAAGGAAAAACAACAGCATGTATGAATAATAAAAGAACATGCTATCTAACCTTGTGTGTAAGGTCTGGAGATTGCCTACCTTGCCTTCCATCTGTACTGTTCTCATCAACAACTTCAACATCTAGATATAAAAAAAGGATAAGAAATATGCTTTACATTATATATATTAGCATCATCTAAGTAGACTAGTTAAATGCACAAGAAGTAATCAAATTGACGTATTTTTTAATCTCACATAATTTAAAGAGAGTGAAACAGTTTCCCATCTCTTAAAAAATTTACCAAGCTAGAAATGACTCATCAAAATTATTACCAATTAGATTTGGCCTTGGTTTAGTTTAAGCCAACGAGCAAACATGGAATTATTCATCTAGATAACCGAGAAACTCTTTGACATACTCAAACGAAAGAAGTTGAATAAATCTCATAACATACCCGGCCTGTTTATTATACATGTGGGAGGGACCAGAATAATATTAATGACTCTAAGAACATAGCACTCGTCAGAACCGTTAGACTGCATCTGTGAGAGTTTTTGTAAGCATAACCTCGTAAGCTTGGCAGGCCATCAATCATCTAAATTACTGGAAAATTCAGGGTGGTCAAGATAGTTATTGGGTAATATATGAGGAACATTATTGTAGTGCACTTATTATAAAATTTAATAATATCTTATACAAATATGATAGGAGCGAGGAGAAGAGCACCCAAAAGCACAACATAGATATTAGTTTTCCCATCATTTTTCATTTATCTTTCAATAGAATACAAGTTTGTAATGAACCATCAAGCATAGTCATACATAAGCCACAACTTGGACATCGAATTCAAGTATTGTGACACTAAGTCACTTCGAACTACGACATCACTGATAAGCGGTTCTTTACTCATGCAAGTAGGATTATTGAACCAGTCCAACCATCAATGTGAAATAATATCTAAAATCTCAACAACTTATTTGACTTGCACTGGTTCAATTTCGATGCTCAAGTTTAAGGAGCTTCAAGAGTTTAAGATGATAAAGTGTCATTTCTTGATGGTCTCATTTATTTCACCACTACTGAATTTTATGCCTAACACTTTCATTTTTTCAGTCTTAGCATAAAAATGAATCTAGCAAAGTTCACCATATTGATCAAGGAAAATACAAGCATGAATATCTAGCAAAGTTCACCATATTAATCTTACCAAGTTACCAAAGAGCTTCTCTCTTCCTAGCCATTTTGATATTGCATCTGAGCAACCTTGTGCAAATCAGCAAAAGGCAAAATTAACAAACTAGGTCACCGCAATACCGAAACTAGGCACATAAACTGATCTTGAAAGTTAATAATTAGCACAACCACGACAAGAATAATGGTAAAGAAAAATGTCGTTCATAAAGCAAATCAGCAGAGAGACATGAACTTTGAGAGACCAATTCAACATAACATAGATCACGATAGAGAGTGAGGAATGAAATTCGATACAAAGGTTAAAACTAACTAGCGAATTGGGGGAAAACTGCTCGATCGGAGAAAGAGAGAGACTCAATTGAGTAGCAATCGCATGAAGAGGATGAGGAGGAGGACTTGCAGCTGATGTAAAAGAGAGAAGGGTAACAAAGAATGTCGACACACCTGCAAACGATACAAATTAAGCAACAGCTCAGCCACCGCCACCACCTCTGCTACGCTAGTAATCACCTCTAATCATCTTTGTCGCGAATTCTGGAAATCGAAACCTCCATCGAAGCCCTAAAGTCGAAAAATTGCAACCCTAAAATTAGAATCTCCATCGAGGCCCTATCTTCCCTTTTAATTGAAAATCAAAGTATACAAATAGGGTTGAGAACCGACGATGGCCATCGAAGACGAAGGAAAGGGCAAGCCGCAAGGGATGGTCGGAGGTTTTACAGAGACCTGATTTAGGGTTAGGAGCCTTGAAGAGGAAAGTGGGAGAGAGATAGAGAGATCTAGGACTCAGTTTTAAAAGACACTTTAGTTAAAAACCAATTCATTAGGTTTATTTTACTATTTTGCCGCTCCATTTGAGAAAATAATTGTTGCAATAGACAACTAATAACCGCTTCATTAGGCTGGAAAAAAGTGTTTAAAAAACCGCTACAATACTCTTAAAAACCGCCACTATAGTTACTTTGATAAAATACATAATCAAAACCGCCAATGAACCGCCACAATAGGAAAAACCGCCACAAAAACCGCTTCAATAGGATAACCGCTGCAACAAAGTGTTACAATAGGTCCTAATTGTAGTAGTGTTTCTTGTATTTATAGTCGTAAAAACAATCGGGATACTAATTTGTTTCCGAAAGATTAAACTATTTTTCTCTCTTTAAAAAAAATAAGAGCAAGCTTGCAGTTTAATCTTTGGGAGTCCCAACGATTGCAAGCTTGCAGTTTTAGCTCAAATGGTCTTTTTTGTGGACGATCTTAATTGTGTGCCCAACTTGTTTTATACCATGGCAAAAAATCAAATCAAATGCAGGTTTCATTCAACAAATACACCCATGTACATGAATAGTTCTTGTGTGTGCCATTTTCTATGGCGATACACATTATTCAACATCAAACACTTAATTAATTATTTGATAAAAAATAATGATAATTAAATTAAACACAATTTTTGAGAAATAATACACTTAAACCAACCAACGAGAAAGTCGATCTTTGAATTGTATCCTTTTAGCGGTTCACAACATTGCAAGTCTTTCTGATTTCTCCATATGATCCCGTCAAAACTCCAATGCGTGTCATCTTTCTCATAGCTTTTCCGAATTTGTAGGAGTAGCTTGAATCACGAGCAAGATATTCCACCAACCCTCTCGTTCTTGGATCGGTTGCCAATCTTTGATCAAACTTAATCACAGCTCTATCGGCTAGGATTTGATTGTAAAATCCTGTATCGAATCTATCTCCACTGTTTGGAGTTTGGTCCAAGAAATCAACATTTTGGGTTCCATTAAGGTAGGAAGGGCACTTCCTCATTAGGCTTTGGACAAGAGCTGGGTCCATGGTGGGATCTGGCCTTCCAGTTCCACGGAAGTTGTATAGACGGTCTTGAAAGTTGTTGCAGTGGGCTACTCCAACTGTGTGGGCACCTACGTACAAGGATAAATTTTGTCAATCATCAAAGTTTAGGAATGTTTGATGAATTATACATAACAAAAGATTTGCAAATTGAAATTCATACCAAGAAGAACAACAAGATCGTACACATCTAATCCAATGTTCCATAAGTCATTGATTACAGTTGTCATAGGGGTATTGGCTCCGGGGACGTTGGCAGCATCCTTGGCATTTGAAACAAGGCTATCTCTTCTTCCTGTTTCAACTTCATACCTATCTCCACCGGCCTAAGTGGATCATGATCAAATCTTGAGTTAGTAATGCATGAAAATACCAAAATTCACTTGATTTTTGTAAAAATGAATCAATGGAAGCTTGAAGAAATTAATTAATTTCAAATTATATATACAAATCAATATTGTTGTTACTTACAATGTTTATTGTATCTCTAGTTGCCATGACTAGAATGTCAGCACATGATACAACACCGGGACAAACTTCTTCAATGGCATGTTTTATGTCATCAATATCGTCAAATCCATCAAGATTCTTGTTTTCTTCAGCAGTTTTCTCAGATGAAGGTCCATCCAACATCACTGATGCATCGCATCCCTATTATCATAAAGAACAAAAAAAAGATTAGATAGTGAATGCATAGACATGAGAACCAAAGCATAACTAAAATAAATGAATAAAAATTGCATGTGAAATAATAACAAACTTAGGATCTACTCTATAAAAGGGATTAGACTGCTCACCCTAACAAAGCAATCATGGAAGGACAATCGCGTCAAGTCCCCAACAAGCCCTGGGTTTGACTGCATCTTATTTCTGACGATGTTGAAAACTAACTGCTCCACGTTCGTGTACCCACATTTCCCATTGTAGAAACCCGGTGCAAGCTGCCCATACGACTGCCCATACGATTGCCCATACGGCTGTCCGACAAGGGTGGCCACGACGAACACTAGGGCAAGAGTAGCTAGGCTGCTTTTCTTACTAACCATGGCGAAATCTGGCTCAATTCGACTCCTTTTCTTTGTCTCTTCTTTGTGTGAATTGCTTTGATGTGATAAGAAATGAAAGAACTATTGGTATTTATAAGGAAACACAAGTGTTTACAAGTTGCAACCGGGGAGCAACTTGAACCTGCATTCCAACGGTCGAAGTCTTGTTAATCTATATATTTGGATTTTAATTTATGTATTTGGTAGGCTAATAAATTATTGGCATGTAGGATTTGGTAATTAATGGAGTACTATACTATTTTCTTGAATTGGTCATATGTGTTTTGGTAATTAACGTGCTTTAGAAACCTTCCTCTTTAACATTTTTTTTTTAATTTGTTCAATTTTTGTCTTTTGTACGTAATCACTTTGGAACAAAACATGCATCTATATGTAAGATATTTCTCCTCCTTTTATTAGCTTTTTTAATAGTAATTGTTATTAACATAAGCCGGCCATAATCTTTTTTGAATTAAATATAATATTTGTAATGTTTGAACGTTATAGTAGTAACTATTGTAGACGTTGGCTCTTTATCGTTTTTAGTTTGTAGGATAGAAGGGCATCGATCCCTTTCCGGTAGGAGTAGAGCCACTTCCAATCGATCGGTCGCATATGCTTTGTTGATGGGCTTTGTTTGGTAAAATGAGTAATTTTTAAAGTTTTAATATATTATATAATTTTAAATGAGTTAGAATTTAAAGTAAGGTTTGAAGATAGAGTTTTTTGAATGACAATTTTCAAATTTTCTTCTTACTTCATCCGTCGTAAAAAACTTTATGTTTCAATTTTTTTAGCACACTTTTTATGATCTAAAATCTATATCAATCATCAATATATATATATATATAGACACACACTAAAATCCATACATAGCGCTCTACATGACGTGTTGTGGTTGATTTTAGAAAAAAAAAATTCCCGCAAAAAGTCAAAATAATATGTTTTATAATTTATAGAAAGTTATAAATATATCAACTACAGCATATATATGCAGTAGAACAATCAACTTGGATACATAATATATATTATAAATATTATATAGTATAATATACAGTTGATATTTTATAAAGTTTTTATCATCCTTATAAAGTGTATATGAATAGTTAATAACAAATAAAAACATATTTTATGAGATAAATACCCTATAAGGTACGTGAACATAACAAAAAAGAAAGTGTATATGAATTTTTTAATAAATTTTTTTTATAATATCCTAGATGATAGTATTAACTACGAAACATAACAAAAAAGAAAGTAAATATTTACCGTAATATTAGACAGAGAGAATATTGATTTATACAAATTAATTTTAATAATTTAAGTTAACGAATTTTTTTCAAATTATTCACTAGAAAATAAATATTTACCGTAATATTCATACATTTAAAATATTTATAAAAATATTCATTTTTTTACAGGTTTGCCAGAGAAACGCGGGTCCAACCCACGTTTCATTTGTAAGTTTTAAAATTTAAAACTGAAAGAAAAGTGGACAAAAAATAAACGAATAAAACGCGGGTTTAAACCGCGTTTCATTCTTTTATTTTTTAAATGAAAAAAAGGTAAAGCGCGGGTTAACCCGCGCTTCACCTGTTCATCTCCTTCACCTATTCAGCTGTTCATCTCCGGCGTCTGCCCTTCTACCGTCCTTTCTCCCCGCTCACCCTTGCTCTGCCCTCCCTCCTTCCCTATGCCCGACCTCCATCGCCAATGGCACCGACCTCTAGTGCCACCCGGCCTCCACCTTTGGTCCCCTGCCTCTGCCACCGCACTTCCACCGTCCTTCCTCCCTTTTCACCCTCGTTCGCCCTCCCTCTTTCCCTCTGCCTGACCTCCATTGCCAATGGCACCGGCCTCTAGTCCCAAACCCCGACCTCCACCTTTGGTCCCCCGCCTCCCCGGATGCTCCGGGTTCGTTCTTCCACATTGGCGATTCGATCTCCACCCACCCTCCCTCCCTCCCTCTCCTTGACGTCCGACCTGGCACCCGGCCTGCACAAAGTGAAGAGAGAGGACAAATGAAGCGCGGGTTCAACCCGAGCTTTAGCTTTTTTTTTTTGTTTCTTTACTATTTAAAAATTAAAAAGATAAAACGCGGCCTGAACCCGTGTTTTATTCAATTATTTTATATCTACTTTTCTTTCGGATTTAAATTTTAAAACTTACGAACAAAACGCGGTTTGAACTCGCATTTTTCTGAAAAACCTGTAAAAAAATGAATATTTTTATAAATATTTTAAATGTGTGAATGTTATGGTAAATAATTATTTTTTTAGTAAATATTTTGAAAAAAAAATTTGTAAGTTAACATCTAATTTGCCAATCTTCTACTACGTATCAATTTGAACTACCCAACCGCGGATGGGTACGTAGTCTCCCCATGTGTGAAGTGTGAGTACATATTCCTTGGTTGACAAACCACCCTGCACTACAAAAAAGACATTGGCATCGATCCCTATAGCTTATATGATTGGTGAATTTTTTTTGACATGACATATAATTTATCTCTTCAACGGATTTGATTTAATAAAAATAAAAATAAAAATATTTGTCTAAAATAACATTTTCATATAAAAAAACTATTCACACATGAATAATTAATTATATTATATTAAATAAATAATTATAATAATACATATTAATAATCAATTTTAAACTGTAAGAGGTATTCACACCGGATAAATATATATATTACATGTAAAAAAAATTGTGATGGCCCCTCCAAAGTCAGCACGTACCTACCCCGGAGTGTATAGGCAATCAATTATGGATAAAGCTTGAATGGAATCCAATCCTTTGAAAATGTCATACAATAAGATATTATAATTAAACATTAAACAGGAATACGTATACGATTAGGAAACGATGAAAAGTTCAACTAGGGCCGGATAAACAGGAAAAATAAAATAAAATTGAAAAAAAGGTCAGCCATAGATCCGAAGACAAAAATTAGTTTAATAAAAAAAATTGTCGAACCGGGCGACTCGGGAGGTAAGGATTAGATGACATGAGTCGATGTATCAAAAAAAAAAAAAAGATGACATGAGTAGATAAAAAACTTTTATGTTTTATATAATTAGCTAGAGATCGATATTGAATTTATACAAATTAGAACCTAGGTTTGGAAGGCGGTTCGAAAAAAGGTGGATGACAAGAAGAAGATCGCGAAGATAAAAGAACTATTATGCGGATTTTCAAATGTGGGGTGTGGGAGAGATCGAGAGGCATCGAGTATATAACCGCCGGTGGTGTGTTGGCGAGTGTACATTATATATTGGAACTTGGAAGTCATCCTTGAAGGCGAAGCCAACTACTGACTTGCACCGGAGATGAGGACATAAACCACCTCAAATCAAGTTATCTATAAAGTTTTTCAAGCGAGTTTTCACTTAAAATCACTTAAAATCAAGTATTATGTATAATGTATATCCACAAGTCCTAAAGTAATTAATCTTCATTCTAAGCGAAGTAGATTGAAAAAAAAGGGTTTGTTTTTGTTATAGATGCACGTTATACTTGCACAAGTCCTTTTCAATAATCTCCTTTGTGGACCTTTCTTTCTTTACTTCTTGTTTTGGGAATCACTTACGGTCGCTCTCATAGAAGGGTTCAAAAGCATCTGAACATCCGAACATCGACAACATGCAGTAGGAGTAGGTGGGCGTGTAAATCTCTTATTCCATCTCTCAGTCTAAAAATCGTGTATCAAACATTACACCGATAGATATCTCTCATTGCATCGATTGAGAATCAAGAAGATACATAAAAAGGCATGAAATTACCCTTTATTCACCTCTATTTTTAATTAACCACCTCTTATTCAAAAGTTTTCATTTAATCACCTATTATATAGCAAATTGTTTGCAAGTAATCACCCTTCATTCCATTTTACTTTATTAACTTAAAAGTAAAAGACTAAAATGCCCCTAAATGTGTTTTGATTACATTACTATTATTTTTCCTATTTTTAAACCGAAGGTAGGCATTAACACATTAAAGCTAAGCAAAGAACAAACAACCTCCAACTAGATCCCTATCAAGCACCACCATAGGAGGGTGCAAACGAAGCACTAATGGCCAAAGGAGGTATGATGACATTCGACCTACCAATGGAGGAGAGCACTCATCGCTTGGTAAGTTTTCGAAACATAGATTTGGGAATCCCTCCAAAATTCTAGTAAGTACATACTCTAAGGCTATTTCAAATTCAAATTATTGAGATGGGAAAGAACAAAGCGTCCTACATCGAAAGGTACGAGTATAACAAATCTTATATATAAGTTGGTGGATTATCCTTCTATTTGCAATTAGTTTTAGGAACCTCACTCAACTTATATGCTAGACTACTAATGCATGTGCGCCCATGCATATAACCCTCAGTTATCCGTCCGAGTAGGACTTTGATAGATATCAGAGTGGTTAGCCCATAATTAAACACTAGATTTCAGTCACACAACTTGCACATATTGATGATAGTTTTATACGAATAATAATAAATAAAACTAACAAAAAAATAAATTTAGGGGCATTTTCGTCTTTTACTTTAATAGAAGTTCAAAAAAAAAATAGAAAATGGGTGGTTATTTGCAAACAAGTGACTAATAAGTGGTTTAATAAATTTTTTTAAATAAAAAGGTAGTTAATTTAAATTAAGAGTGAATAAAAAATGATTTTATACACTTTGACCTAAAAAAACACAAACAAAACATCCAAAAACAAATAATACACCTAAAGACACGAACAATCAAGTAGCTAGCAGCCTCAAAATTAATGTACAAAATAATAAATGGATTTTAATTAATTACTTAGAAGTTGAGTTGTTTGGTAGCGGCAACTTGCAGGTTTACATTAGTAAAGTGGTGGGAACATGTCTATGCTCCGGCCACCGGTAGGCGGTACCGCGGTAGATCAGCCCGCCGAGATTGGCCGGTGAACTTGGTTTTATTTATTTATTTTTTTAATTCGTCAATCAACCCTAATTTGGGGGAGTTACCTCTAACAACTCAATAAGGATCCTCTATAACACTCCCTACAACACTTCCTATATCACTAAATTATTTTCATATTTATTTAATCTTAAAAAAATTATAAAAATTACATACATATTATAAACCCTCATTTTAGTATGTTTATAAGTTTTTATTTTGAAAAATCATGTTTTCAAAATTTTTAAAAATTCAAAATGTATTATTTTATGAAATATAATTATAAAAAATTTTAAAACCTGATTTTTTAAAAATAAAATTTATGAACATATAAAAATAGGTGTTTAGATTATGTAAATAATTTTTATAATTTTTTTTAAGATTAAATAAATGAGAAAATAATTTTGTGATGTAGGGAGTGATATAGGGAATGTTGTAGAGGATTTAAATTGCTAACAACCCCTTTATCTTACATTATTGACATTTTTAATTTATATGAATAATAGGGAAATTTCATTTGGTGTCCTTAAAATTTGAGCAATTTCAGTAGGTATCTATTTCATAACTTTTTTTCGTTCGGATGGTACATCTGATTTTTGTTAAAAGTTCAGCTCGTGTCTCAAACCCATAGTTTCAATTTTTCAAATAAATAAAATCACACTTTATTTCCTTCTTGCGCAAAACCCCCTCTTTAATTTTAACATTGTACAAAACCACCTATTATTTGCCTAAATTTGATACAAAAGTGACAAAACTATCCTTATTTTTAAAATTTAACAACATCACACATTATTTCCAATTTTTTAGTACAAAATCACCAATATTTCCAAAATTGTAGCACAAAATCATTATTGTTTTTAAAATCACACAAAAGACCTATTATTTTCCATTCTTTAAAAAAACACACTCATTATTCAGCAAAATAATATTTAACCATAGATTCTAAATAGCAAAGTGAACTTAATAGAAAAACATTTAACCCCTCATTTGCTCCATTTTGAACAAACTCACTCTTTATGCCCTTTTTTAAACGTACTCATCCGATCAAATAAAAAATAAATTTTGCATGGGCCAAAACAAACATAGATAAAAGGAAAATTTTATTTATAAATATTGATTACGAGGTGATTTTGTGTAATTTTTAAAGTATAGACGGTGATTTTATCAAAGTATGGTGGTTTTGGACATAGTTTTGTAAATAATGGATGTTTATATACATGCAGTGTTTGACATATAGAACGAATGTTTTTTTTTTTGTAAAATATGAAAAATAATGATTCTTTTGTATAATTTAAAAAAATGTGTGATTTTGTTCTAAAAGTTTTGTAAACAATTGGTGTGTGCTGAAATTTTGGAAAGATTATCCAATTTTGTTAAGTTTTAAAAATAAGGGTAATTTTATCACTTTAAATTGAATTTAAGCAAATAATGGGTGTTTTTCAACAATGTTAAAAGTAAGGGTTTTTTTTTGCAAAAGAAAGTTAAATAAATGGGTAATTTTCTTCATTAAAAAGGGAAAATATGAGCTTTGGGCATCCGTCAAACTTTTGACAAAACTCAAGACACCATCCAAAAAAAAAAAAAAAGTTGCATGACATCAATTGAAGTGATCAGTTTGGTTCTCAAAAAGCCTTCTTCTTTGCTGACAAACACAACCAAATTCCAGATGTTGTTGTTGATGCTCTTATCGTTCTTGACTTGAATCTTAATCCTGGCTTCTATAGTATCTATCTTGCTACCACTTCAATTTTGTCCCATGTACTTCTATAATATCATTCTTCATTTTTTTTCTCTCAAAAAACCTTTCCAATTTTTAACTCAACAGATATAGTGACAGACAAGGAAAAATATAAAATTATATACAGATCCAGTTTACCCAATATTATAATCCTGGTTCCGTAACATTTTATAGCCTCAAAACCTATATATATATATATATATATATATATATATATATATATATATATATATATATATATATATATATATATATATATATATATATATATATATATATATATTGGCCGGTGACAGACAAAAGGTTAACAGGCCAAAGTAGCTAATACTCACCAAAAGTTGACAGATTTGAGGACAATGATACACACTTTGAGGGATGAGACGTACATCCGAAGGAGTCGAGAGAAAGCGTAGCTGTTGGGACAATTACAGTTTTGGTTTGGGGCCGAGATAGCGAAAGATGCACCAAACTGAGATTATTAATCTTTGAATCTTTTTCCTAAAATGTCTCCTAATTAATTATTATGTTAATTAACATTTTGTATCACACTATCCTCACGTCGTTACCGAGTCTCTATAACGGAGTACTAATTTTGAAGACTAGCTATAGAGTCTAGAGACTCATTAATTATAACCTTTGAAATTAAATGAAACAAATTATTTATCATGCTATAATTATTCATATGTTTTAATAGTTTTTCTTATATATGAAAATTATTCGTCTGTTATAACATAATTATTCGTAATTATCTGTATGAGTTATTTATGTTATTCGTACTTATCTGTATGAGTTATGTATGAATAATCATGTTTGTACATACGAATAATTTTTCTCTCTAAATTTCCTTCAGATCCCGAACATTGATCTTTTAATCCAACATTTTAGATTTGTTCACATATTACACCGTAAAAGGTGTTTACAAATGATTTAATGTCTATAATACTACTAATTAAGTTTGAAGACTAGCTAGAGACTCGTTATAACCCAAAGTGTACGTACGAGATTGTATGAACAATGGAGAGTGTGATTTCCCAACAAATTAATATTACTTTAATTATCTTATCCCAAACATAAACCTTATTAATTATTGATTGGTCTATCTATTTCCCAAGAATATAGAATCTAAATTAAAAAACTGCTTATCTAAGCAATATAGATTAATCTCATAATTTACTTTAAAAATGGTTAAATTAAGTATTTGGAAGATTATTTTCTAAATCGAAATGGTTATCTGATCCTATACGTACCCTTATGATATAGAATAGAAAATCCGATTAAGTATTGGTATAGCTATATATTTTTAGTGATTTGGGATCAATATTAATTTAGTTACGTAATTACGTTGTAACAATAGAAATTGTTTTAACCAAATGGATACATATATATTATATTTAGTTGTAATTATAGAAATGGTTGGCAACGATAAATAATACCAAATCCAAATCTTATTTGCGCAATAACGAATTGGATACATAATATTTCTTCCATATGCCTTTCCCTTTTTAGGAAACACATGTTATGCAACATCGCCAAACTTAATACAACGCTCAAAACTTTCATGAGCTAAACACACATTCTTTGAAATATGATACTCCGTAACAAACAAACCAACTATAAAGTATTTGTATCTTTCTAGCTGTTCACAACATTGCATTTCTTCCTAATTTCTCCCTGTGTTCCGGTCAAAACTCCGATACTCGTCATCTTAATCATAGCTGGTCCGAATTTGTCAAAGAAGCATGGACCGTGGGAAAGAGATTTAACCAAATCCCTCGTTGCAGGATCAGTTGCCAATCTTTGATCAATCTTAGTAACACCTCGGTTAGCTAGGATTTGGTGGTAATAACCAAGATCGAATTTATCTCCACTATTCGGGGTTTGGTCCAAGAAAGTTGTGGTTTGGGTTCCATTTAGATTGGAAGGGCATGTTTTCTTTAGTGTTTTGACAAGAGCAGGGTCCATTGTGGGATCTGGTTTTCCCGTTCCTCTAAAGTTGTATAGACGGTCTTGAAAGTTATTACAATGGACTACTCCAACAGTATGAGCACCTATACATATAGAAATTTGTTGCATTAGCATAAGAATTAATGTATATATGCAATCACTATGTGGGATGATTACAAATGATAGCACTAGGTGACATATAAAGATGAATTAGGAATTATATTGCAAATTACTATACCAAGAAGAATAACAAGATCTTCCACATCCAATCCGATGTTACGGAAGTCTTTGATTGCGTCTGACATAAGGATGTTGGCACTAGGAACATTGGCAGCTTCTGAGGCTCTTGAAATACGTCCATCTCTTCTTCCAGTCCCAACTTCGTATCGTTTTCCACCAGCCTAAATAATTTTGACAACAAAGCTTGAGTGAGTAATGCATGAAAACATTGATATCGAATTGCATTTTTATTCAAATATTCACCGTGTAGATATATACGTTTCTCAATAGATTAATGAAATTCTAAAACTTACAATGTTTATTGTGTCTCTAGTTGCAAGGACTAAAATGTCAGCACAAGACACCACGCCAGGACAAACTGCTTCAACTTGTTTTTTTATGCTATCAATGTCATCAAAGCCATCGAGGTTTGTGTTTTCGTGGGCCGTTTTCTCAGATGTAGGTCCATCCAACATTATCGATGCATCACATCCCTAGAAACGTAAAGAATTCTCAAGTATAATAAAATTGATGTACAAAGAAGCAAATTTAGCATGCATGCAACAAGTAAGGAAAGTGAAATAGGAAGATTAGTACTCACCCTCACAAAGCAATCATGGAAGGACAATCGGGTTAGATCTCCAACAAGCCCAGGGCCTGGGCTTTTAGCCTTCATCTTATTCTTAACGATGTTGAAAATGAACTGCTCCACGTTCGTACTGCCACATTTCCCATTGTAGAAACCGACAGAAAGATTCCCATCCGACCGACCAACCAGAGCAAACACGACGAACACTAGGGCAAGGATGGCTAAACTGTTTTTGTGACTACCCATTATGCTATAAACTTGGCTTATCCCTCACCAAATTGAACTGTGGATGGTGTGTTGAAGAAAATGGAAGAAGATTTGGTATTTATTAGCAAAGTAAGTGTTGAAAAGTTGCAAGCAATTAAAAGGCAAATGCCAATTGGGGCACATGATGCAGACGCAGATCAAAGGCTGAAATTAAATGTATTTGGTAATACCTTTAATTTGATCGAACCTCACTCTCCAATTTGATCATATGTTTTTATTTTTAAACCTATATATGTCCAATTTGATCTTGTTTTTTTCCGATTAATTTCTTCTTCCAATAATTATTTAGTGAAGAGGGACCACACCAACTACTTATGTATGACTTTTTATGATATTTGGTAATAATTTAAATTCGAATTACTAGTAGTTATCATCTTGTGCATCCATGTAGCTAGCATGCTTTCAATCTCTCTTTTGGAAAAATAATTGATCCATTTAATTTTATCAGGTACAACTTCTGTAGTATATAGGACTTTATCAATTAATTTATTGGCTTAGTACTGATCTTTGTCAAGTTTTATTAGCTTAGTTGATAAGATCAAATGACATGTAATAACCAATAGATTAAGAGTTTGACCCCTCCTCTCCTATTGTAATGACTTATGTGTACCTACCTATGAAAAAAAATTGACCTTTGATGAGTTCTTGAGATTTTTGTGTTCATCTATTTTGAGAGCTTATATTATAAATTAAGCTATTTTAGTAATTTTATATACCAAATACTCAGCCCTTATCACAAAATTAATTTTTAAAAAAAATCTAATTTTTACTTAAATTTATTTCATTATCAATTAAGCTATTTTAGAAAGTAGAACTAATTTTCAATATATGTGACATTTGCACTTATAGGATTTTTTTTAAAAAAAGATGTTATCAATTTTGGCTAACATCATCAAATTCAGCTGTTTTATATTCGAATTGGATATTATATAAAACAGTACATATATAGATTCACTCATTCACAAGAACTCCACATTATTAGATGATTTAAAATTGTTTCTCCGAATAAAGGATCTAACACTACCATCATTAGATGATCTAGCTAGTCATTGGTCCAGTTCAATTACTTATGTGAGACACAAAATAATGTCAACCTTATAAAAGATTTAAGGGTAAATTGCAACTAATATCCCAACCTTTAGGGATAGTTGCTTTCAATACCCTAATCTTGTAAAATTTCACAAAATATCCTAACCTATACCATTAGTTGCAATTAAGACCCTAAATGAGTTTCTTAAATTAAAAAATTACCCATATCAAACAAAAATTACAAAAAATCACCCATATTCATAAAATATTTTCAATGAATCCCTAATACATTTTTAAAAAATGAGAATTAAATAAATCTCTTACAATTTGACCCCACCTGACCCACCATCCAAAATTAATTATAATATATATATATATAATATACTCCTTTAAAATATAATATAATTACTTTAGCATCTACTCATTTAAAATTTTAATATAATCAATCAAAATAATTAATTATTTATCAAAAAACATATATTATAATTAAAATCTAAATTTATATAAGTCTGTCTCGATACATGCCAATTTGTGCATCTATATATTCCCTGTATATTATTTGATACGATATATATTGTCTTTTTTGTTAATATTATGTTATATATACTAAAACTAATACATAACATCTTATAATGTATCACACATAAATTTCATGGTATTAAAAAAATGATTCTATAAGAAATGTTTAACATAATAGTTTTACAAAAATAAAATAAAGTAGATTTAAAAAATAAACAGTAAAAGATATGATAACCATTTGCAATAAATAATTATATAATAAAGATATATTCAAAATAATGTGGTAAAAAATAATAATTTTACCATATTATTTTGAATATATCTTTATTATGTAACTATTTATTACAAATGGTTATCATATCTCATACCATTTATTTATTAAAATCTACATTATTTTATTTTTGTAAAAGTGTTATGTTTAAGATAAATAATTAATTATTTTGAGTACTTATATTAAAATATTAAATGAGTAAATGCTAAAATAATTATATTATAATTTTAAAGGAGTATATTTTATATACCTGTTATAATTATTTTTGGATGGTGGGTTGGGTGGGCTTAAATTGTAAGAGATTTTTTTAATTTCAAATTTTAAAATATATTAGGAGTTTATTGAAAACATTTTATGAATATGAGTGATTTTTTATAATTTTTGTATGATGTGGATAATTTTTAAAATTTAAGAATCTCATCCATGGTGTTAAGTGCAACTAATAGTATATGTTAGGATATTTTGTGAAATTTTACAATGTTAGGGTATTAAAAGCAACTATCCCTAAAGGTTGGGATATTAGTTGTAATTTACCCAAGATTTAACGGTAGGAACTTCAGTGTTTTTTTTAGGAGGGCCAAACCCTAAAATATAACTTACTCAATTAAACAACATATATACCCAAAACAAAAGGGATATATATAATTCACTTCATATTAGATAAACTGTTGATTAGGATTTTAATCTTAGCTGATTCCCTCTAATTAACAATATAATGAGTTGAAAAAATCAAATTAAGGGGATCCATTCACTTGGGAATGGCATTCATTTTATGGACACATTTTGATGTGTACCGACGAACTATATAATTAAAGGCAATTAGGTGAACATACTTATTGCTCCGTACGTGTATACCACGAATGTAAACCCCCTCCCAAGTTGGCCTAGAGGTTGCACTATATTACTCCCTCCGTTTCGTTTGATTTTTTAGCACGTTTTTTAATCTGTTAAAAATTATATAAAATATATTTTTTTAAAAATAATTTTCAAACTTATTACTAATAAGATAGAAATTATTTTAAAAATTTTGAAAAAAAATTATATTTGATAAAGTTTTTAACATATTAAAAAAACGTATTACAAGATCAAATAACTTAAATTATAAGATAGAAGTAGTATTAAATTGATGCTAAAGTTCAATACAAAATGAAAGCATTGTTGCTAAAGTTCAATACAAAATGAAAGCATTTCTGAATATAACATCATTGGAACTCATAATAGAGGTCGTGCGGATAGGCAACAATCACGAAGTCCAAAACTCAGATCTAGCTCCAAAACTCAACACGAACCCTAGATCCTCACAGCAGAGGAAACTGATAGTCACTCGTGCACTCTGATACCATTTGAAATTGATCAAAATCACAAATTTGGGAAAAGTTTATGTGAAAACTGATTGGAAGGAAAAACAAAACTCCATTAATGTTACTTGGGAGTATTACAACTGAGTCAAAAGAAGATCAGTTGCAACTAACTTCCCGCTCAGTTTTATACAACAAGAAGCTGATCAAATGTCAGCTGGAATGACAAAAATGCCCTTAAGTTGTTATGGACCCCAACCGCATCACTTGGACACTTAGCCTATATCACACTCACAGTTTTTATTCATATTTTCGATATGAGACTCTTTTAACCTCTTTACATTTCAACTAATACTCGGATAAGCATTATATTCAAAATATAAATTGACTAAATTAAGATATCATTTGATAAAGCATTAAGTAACACCATTGTTTTATATATAAAAAATCTATCAACATACTCTTTGTTAGATAAAAGTTGTTAAATTAATATGCATCACAAGAATGAAGTTCTCATCCAAATGCATCATCCAAAAACTAAATGGAATATCCAAAACATAGCCATCTAATAATTGAATACTTTTCCAAAAAGATTTGTGATCGATGAGATTGTCAAAAACCGACGGCCAAGTATAATAAAGGCATATATAATATGCATGGCCGCCTTATAATTAACATCGACAAGGTTTAACATCAGTTAGTTGTGATCGATCATCAATGCTTATTCACCCCACATGTGCCATCTCAATCTATCTATCTCTATCTATCTATCTATATCTATACCTATAAATGTACATTTTGTTCAAGTCAATTGGGTCAAATGGGATCAAGATAAGCTGGAAGAAGGTTGTGTCCAGACAGGCCCGTCCAATGGGCTGTGCAAAGAGTCCAACAGAACAGGGTCCCCAAATTTTCTTGGGCCCCAGGTTAAATGTTTATTAGTAATTATATTATTTGTTGTCTTATGGATCACATTGTTCTATTGTCCTAGTGGCAAGTTTCTAACCCATTCAATTTGCTACCGGTCACGGGTTCGAATCTCAAATGCAAGTGGCTAGATTTGTTAGTTTTTTTTTAAAAAAAACCTTTTCTATATGGAAACTACATTGGGCCATTGGGGCCTTCTTATTTAACTATTTTTAATTAATTTTGGGCTTTCCTATTAGCGATTTTTCTTAGTTAATTAACACATTCTCATGATATATTGATAAACTACATTATTTTTGGGGCATTGTTCTCAATTATTTATAATTATTTTGGGGTCTTCTTATTAACTATTTATATTTGTTAACACAACCTCTTGTTATATTGATAAAAACATAAAGAGTCATAATGGCTAAAAATCTAATAGAATGTAGTCCTAAATTTTATTTTATACTAATTTACTCTTAATCTCTTATACATGTTTGTGATTTATTAGTAAATCTTAATAAATACTTCTCCTAGTAAAATAGTTATATTTGATTTTTTATAGGGTTTAAATAAAAACTCTATAAAATGTTGACTTTAAAATTATTAGTTTTTTAAAATAATTTCGTATATTTTATATTTTATATAGTTTTTATTTTTATTAATAAAAATAAAAACTATATAAAAATCAAATATTTATGGTAGTATTGAACAGTGCCCCCAAAATACATTGGACGGCCCTGTGTCCAGATTCCGTACGGAAGACATGAACAACACATAAACTCAATGGGCTGGTGTTCCATCTCAAAAGTCAAAACCAATTGACAATGAGAGGACCAACCTTATATGTTGTTCAAGCAATCTCAATATTTTCAATGTGGGGCAACCACATTGCCACACGTTTTTAATTTTAAAATGATAAAAATTATATAAAATATTATTTTGTATTAAAATTTTAAATTTCATACTTATTAATAATAAGTATGAAATAATATTTTTTTTTATAAAAAGAATATATTTTATTTAGTTTTTAATTTTTTAAAAAATTAACGTAAGATATATATTTTTTAAAACAGATGGAGTATGTGTTAGATAAATTAGTAATACTAATACAATCCCGACGCCATGACTTATATTTTTTTATAAATAAAATTATAATAATATAACAAATTACTATCAAATAAAATAAAATTTGTTTGATTCAATGTTTTGATTTGAAATAATTTATTAAAAATGTATAATATACTAATGAATAAATTATATACTAATTTAATGTTTTAAACTTAACCAATTGATTAGAAAATTAAAAAAATATAATTTAATTTGATTGGGTGAAAACTTTATAATTATGGTGGTGATAACACCTCACCAAAAATGCTTTTTTTTTAATAGTTAGTTGTAGATTATAGATAGAAAATTATAGATAGATTATGGATAGATAGAAGTTATAGATAGATTGATTAGAAAATAAAAAAATCTATGTTAATTTGATTGGTTGAAACTCGAATAATTATGATGGTGATGACACCTCGTAAACAAACGCTAATAGTTAGTTATAGATTATAGATTATAGATTACTTGTATAAAGTCTGCAACACTATATATTGTTAAATTTTTTTTAGTTATATATATATATATTGTTAATTTCTTCGTCAAAATTTGGGTTAGTTTTTACCACAAATTTCTCTATTTATTTCGCGAAGAACGACCGCCCACCTAATGCAAGACTTTTAATTTTGACTTGTATTATTAAGCATGTGTAGATATCTTTCTTTTTCTATTTAATCGTGTTGTAATTATCATTTCGTTACGAAAAGTCACTCGGCCATTGGTTCCACAAGTTCGATTTACCAAGACCGATATATAAAGTAATACGTACATGTCAAGTTAATTATCGATGACCTTTTTTCCCTCAACTTATAATTAAAAGTACCAAATTAAATACTTAACAATGTAATATCTATTATATTTAAAAAAAATCGGATTACTATATCAAATTTAGAATGAAACTACACATAAAAGTGAATGTGTATACTCTTTCCCCATAGGAATTAATGTCGATCGGTGTGGATCGAAGAGGGTCGGTATGATCAGTTTCTAGCGATAGCCCCGGCATGGGTGAGAAGAGCCCACAAGTGTGTGTAATGAACTCACCTCCGGCCTTGAGCTAGATACTCGCCGTGTACAACCACGTACATTATCCGAAGGAGCCAAGTACAAGAGCAGCTATGCCCAAAACTCGGCTAGAAATCTCCATCCTTGCTCCGGGTTTGGGCTAATGACTTCATTGATCAATTTATCGCCCAACACTGCACCCCTTACTACCATGTTATATCCATAGTTAGACCTACTGCACCCCTTACTACCATGTTATATCCATAGTTAGACCTACCACATTTTCATGTGCCTGTTTGATTGTCTTATCAAAGACACATTCTGTAGCGTAAGGTTGATCGGGAAGTAGCTCTGGGGCGAAAGCCACCAAGTATGCGCAATATTTCGATAGTTGGGTGGCAACATGGAAGTGCACGCTCTATTGTGGCTGCCCCGCAAGACAATACTAGCTCTTCGTTCCCCCAAAGGAGCGATGAAACAATTGCACGCTTCACTTCCTTAGATAGGGCCACAATAGAGTCTCCTTCCTGACCAACTCTCGGAATCTTTACAAGCCTATTCACCAAAGTCTTGCGCACTCCGGTAAACATTGGAACTCTGCTATAACTCTGAAGGAAAGAGTATTGACCAAGTGTCCTCTTCCATGGTTTGAAACCCCAAAATGCCTCGACGAGAAAGTTTATCTTTGATAGTCCAGATGAAGATGATCATCCCACAACCCTCATTCGCATTTGCCTGGCGAAGGCCTGTGCAAAGAGACCACACCATCTTCCGATTCGAAAACCAAATACTGATGAATTTCCATGTCTCCAAAAACACAAATAATATTATCACTATCCTTGTGATCCCAATCTCCAAACTATGCCCATGATATTGGATGCTAAAGAGTTTTGAATCAGCTCTACTTCGAGGATGATACTAACGAAACTCCAACAAATTAAAGCTGAAAAGGCAAAGCGCAACAACAATAGCTATGTGATGCCACATATCGATTAGTTTGTATGAGCTACAAACATGAGACTTGGTGTAGAAGAAATCAAAGACGAAGTGAAGTTCTACCTAAATTATATGGAACAATCTTTCTAGGCGCGACTCATCCTCCACAGAAAGCAATACTTCTCAAATAAATCGCCATGTCCTTTGCCTCCATGGTGTAGTAGAACTCTCATCCAGAGGATGAGTTCATAGAAGGCAAAAGAAAGGCACAAGTCCCTCAGACGCTCCCTATGCACCGATTGCCATATTTCTTACCTGTACCTCTCCATAGGATTTGGGGCGCTCTATGGCGTGCACATCTTTCCCTTCACGCATGTAGCGTGCTGAATTGCGTGGCAAGCCCTTTGCATAGAGAAATATAACGAGAGTATATATAGAGCAATAGTGGGGAAAATTTTGTATTGATGGAGATGGTAACACAACCAGATGGTCCAAGAAAACAAAGGTGGTGCCAAAAGTATTGTAGCGTACGTGTCTTCGTTATCTCTGAGATCACAGGCAGACACAGTGACCACTCCTCCGTAGGCATAGATTAGGGCGCAAGCCCAGACAGGGTACAATACATGGAACCATGATGTAAGTTATAGAGATGGGGATCAATACATATATAGATGACCTCGAGCCAGCATCAATAGCTGACACATCCGATACAAAAGAGGATAAACAAGAAGATGGTGGTTAAGAGGACATACAAATGGATCCTCGATCAGCAGCTGGCCCTTGGGTGTTTTGGCGATGAGAAGCTTGAAAAAGTGGGCTGCATCGGAGGCTGATCTACTGTTACCGGTTTCTAGGGTTGATCGGAAGCTTGCCATTTTATATAGTGTGGTTGTTTAATTAACAAATGAAAACAAACTATCTCCCTATATATAGACATCACATCAGTTTTACCTCAGGGAAGCATATATGATTCAAGTTTGTAACTGGTGCGATAGTCATCCATCGATCGATCAATTCAAGAGTCAAGGCATCGCAATTCATTTGTAGAATACACAACTAATTGAATTGCCAACTATTATGTGAATAATTTAATTAATTACTATATATGGGGAAGTAATTGGTATAGTATGCTTGATTAGCTTTTCAGCTCTACCAAATTATTTGCAAATTAGCTCATTAGTTATTTGTGGTGAGATATATATGTGTGGCAACCTGAATTTGTTGAGATGTGTTAAAATAGAAAAGAGTTTCACTAGTATGAATTAAACAAACCTAATTTATAAGTCGTCGAGCTGCTATTCTTAATTATTGTCAACTGGTTTAAAAATGGAACCTTATCACGCTCATTTAAAACCTTATCACGTTTATGCGTTGGGCTATCGGTGTCTGTGTGCTTGATTATACACATGATAGCTTTGTGAGTCTCAACTGAATTTAGTATGGTATCAAAGTGGTTAGCCAAACGACTCGATTATTGATCCTAGACTAGCTAAAAAGAGAATGATTGAGATGCTAGACCTACTGTCTATGTGCCCACTAGACGAAACAATCCTATAAATTAAATAATTAAGCCTAGTATAGATATATATTAGACCTGTTGTACAAGTGTCAACTAGAAGAAACAATCATGTGAACTAAACAAGCGTAGTGATATATATAAAAATCGGTGAGCTACTCCTTCTATTGCTATTTGGTTTTATGCCCAAACTTCATTGTGCTTGTGTAGGGTTTTTACACCGCATGTGTGGCATGACCCCAGTCATAAGTCTCAAATAACCTAAGCCCCCCATCCACATCGGGCACTCGGGTGAAGTAAATTAAAAGAAAATGAGCCACAAAACATACTTAGAAATCGATCACCATATTCGATAATTTCACAAACCACGTCAACGTGGAAATCTTATTAAATGTATAGGTTTATTAATACATTATATCACTATCCTTGCCTTACAAAGTTAGGATTAAAAGTTTAATATCAAATCAAATGAGATGGAATTTAGTGCGTAGCTAGACTCATATAGTTAAAAGAAGAAAAAATAATTGGGCTAAATCATGTCTTAACACACTAAATGCTAACCAAGTCGTTGAAATGAGCGAAATGGCTAACACTCTAGTAGTGTATGCAAAACAAAATATTTTTTTTAAAAGATGTGATGTGGGTTAATAATAAGTTTACATTCTTTTAGATTTTTTTTTGCACAAAAACAATTAGAGAATAGAGAAGCTAGCTATAATTAGAAAAAGAAGAAATATATATGTAGTTATGTTAGGCTATATTTTTTTTGTAAACTATGATTTTTTTTAATAATCGAGTGGGTTAACGGGTGGTTAAGCGGGTCGGGTAATGGGCCGGGTGATGAGCCGGGTAATGGGTGAAAAACATATCACCCATCACCCGAAGCATCACCTGTTTCACTCACCCATCACCCATATCCATCACCGAAGTTTTTTTTTTGGGTTTTCACCTGTATAATCGGGTCGGGTGAATCGGGTAAGTCGGTCACCCACGTGTGATTTCCAGGCCTAATTTTGTGGTCCATGCGAGACCTAACTGGGGGAGGAGGAGGACGAATGGAAGACACTGTAGCTTTCGAGTCAATCTTCGTCCCTAAGTTTAATGGGTTTTTTTTTGACAAAAATTGGGTGGGGTGGCTTTTTAATTTTTATTAAGAAGACATATATATGGATAGTTTGCCAGCTTAATTTATTATTTAAGGGATAATTAAGTAAAAACTCTGTGTTTAAGGGACGATTTCATGTAAATTTGCCTTTGAATTCGATATATCGATCTTTCCTTCTTGTTCATTTGTGCATTTGTAATTAGCATTAGAATCGATGATTGTAAGTGCCACCTTTTGGAGAATGACGAACGTTTTGGACAGCAAAACAAGGCAAAATTAACAAGAAAATTGAAAATAATAATAATAATAATAATAATAATAATCGTAAAAAAGGTGAAGACGAAACCCTATGTGTTCTTGAGAATAGACATCGTGTATGGCACTTTGTGATTTGGAGAGGTTAATGCAGCTGGATCACCCTTCGAATCCATTGTTGAATGTAACAACGTATCGAAAATCAATACAGATTTACTTTTGATTTCGTTTCAGGTTTATGTCTTACTTAATGGCTTGTTTGACACGCTAGACATTAATCTAGTTTAAAATTATAATTTAGCTTAAAAATTAAAATTTAGATGAAATTTTAGCTTTGTGAATAGATTAGAAGTGTAAATTCTTGTTTTGGCATAACAGATTACATAGAGTTTCTATAAAACTATTTTTTCTAAAACCGCGAAAAACTTTGGCACAACTCTTTGAAAATCTCCAATAACTTAGCTTAACTAGGTGGCGACCGCATATAAAGACCTTTATTTTAAAATATACTAGTCTATACCTAGTGTTTTAGACGGATTTAATATACAAATATTATGAGATATAAAAAAGATCATAATTAATTTCGAGAAACTAAATTAACCATGAAAAATCAAGGAAAACATTAGAAAACATCTAAATACTTTGGTCTAAATTTATGTCATCAATAATGAATTTAGTTAGGATTTATTATATGCACGTACCATAAAATCAAATCGGTAGTATATATGATACTCCCTCCGTCTCAAAATACATGTCTTTTTAGTCTATTTAATTTTGTCAAAAATACATGTCTTTTTAGATTTAATAATTACACTTAACCTACTTTTTACATCTAATCATTACTCTAATTTTTACATTACCCTTACTCCCCCTCCTTGCAAATTGAAAAAAAGAAACAAATACTCTAATACCAAAGTCTAATCATTACGCTTAATCTATTTTTTACATCTAATCATTACACTTAACCTATTTCTTAATTCTCGTGTATAATTCTAAAAAGACATGTATTTTGAGACGGAGGGAGTAATAAATAAATAAAACTTACCTTTACTAATAAAAATAACCCTTAGTAATGATAGTTGTATGTACTGCACTGGTAGGACTTATTTGTATGCATATATTATGGAACATCACTGGATGAAGATTAGATATTAAGTATATATAAAAAATAAATAAATCTTTGATAAACAGAAAATGTACTATAATAAGTTAAAAATGAATTTGAATACTTGTATAGTATTTGATGGAGATTGAAATAATAGAACAACAACCTTTGTTCTCCTTCTATATGTGTCTCCTAAATTCAATAAGTGTAATGAAATGCATCATCCATGAAGTATTATAGTGTAAGATAAAATATAATTAGGGTGATGATATATTAAAAAATAATTAAAAATCAAAAATAAATTTTAAAATACATGATTAGTATATATTGATCGTGGTTAAACGATAAAAAATGACTTTGTGAAGGTAAATTGAGATCGATAGTTCCCGAAACTAATATCTACTATTTGTCAATATATAAAAACATGAAAAAGACTACATTAGAAGTTTTGGATAAAAATGAAACTAAAGAAAAAACAAAGTATAATTTATTTTTAAAAACCCATTTATTCATTAATTAAATTGAATTGAAAAAGCTTCTAGAATTTTCAAATAGATCAATTTTATCCCTTGTAACAACCTATAGTTTATCTCGCAAAATCTTTTATTCAATTAATTAAAAAAATTAAAAAAACACTCGAACTTGATTAATTAAAAATTTTAGCCACAAGTTTATCCCGTTTCATCACTTAATAATAAAAAAAATTAAAAAAACCATTTCACTTTTTTAAAGAAAAATTTAAAAATCCCAAAATTTATATATGGCTTGATTAATTAAATGTACACATGTGGTTGGAGGGAGGTCGTGTACGGGAGACAGGAACAACATACAAACTCAACAGAGTTTCATCTCAAAACCAATTATATTGGTAATGAGAGGAGTAGTCTATCAAACTTATATGTTGTTCATGATATCTCAATATTTTTAATGTGGGACAACCCCATATTCCAACACGCCCCCTCAAATGCAACGACTTTAGTCAACAAGTTGCAATTTTCACGCGCTTAAAATGGAAACCAATGCCCACGACATGTCAACAAGTCTAGCAACCCCACTAATCCGAAGTCCAGACCAAAACTAGCCGAATCCGACTCTGATACTATGTTAAACTCGGCTGAACCCGATGGGGCGGGAGGGAGCTAGGTCGTATACGAACCCACGTACGGGAGACATGAATAATATACAAACTCAACGAAGTTCCATCTTATAACCAATTGATAATGAGAGGAGTAGCCTGTGAAAATTAGATATTGTTCTCAATGTGTAACAACCCATAGATATTCAGATTACGTGTAACGATGTGGATCGCCGATCCGTTTCTATATGATTCATTTAGTGCATCCATATATATGCTACGTGTCCATTTAACGAACTCAACACTACCACCCAAATTTAATCTATGAATAAACAATCGAAAACCAAAAAGTGTCGTATGAATCACAAAACAAAACGAGAATCTGGAAAATGAATTACGTCGATTCACACACAATTCCTACGAATAACCGATGTAGACTCCCTCCTCCCAATATTAATAAATATTTTATATTGTCTACACTCCCAAAAACGTACAACCTTTGATGAAACCATTAATTAAGAGATCGATTTATTTTGTATTGATCCAAAATATTTCCTCCCACCCTCCCCCTCGATCTCTTGAGTTCTGAAGCCCCGCCTCTCCAAATTGATCGATCACATATTACCTAATATCTAACTTTATAATATTTTACCGTGATTGCATAATTTATAACTTTATATAAAACTATGTGTATATAGAGTATATATTATTTGTACACAAGTCTTATGGTGTCCATTGTAGACAAATATTATTCGGTGAAATATGAAACATTATTCGGTAAAATTTGAAGGATTATTCGTATAAATGGTAAGTGTTGTTTAAGGGAATGCGAAACATTATTCAGTGAAATTTGTGATTGAGATATGAGATTTTTCGATATTATTCGTTGGATTCCGAATATTTATTCAGCGGAATGTGTATATTTTTTAATTCGAAATAAGATTGAGATATGAGATTATCGATCCATATTATTCGTGGTTTATTTTATTTGAAATAGATGAATAAAAAATCAAACATTATTCGGTAAAATGTTACAAATTATTCAGTGGAATTGGGACGTTTTCATCTGACCTGAAAGGAAAAAGAAAACATAACATTATTCGGTATACAGTGAAATCATACCCGGAAAAAAAACACGTCAACATTTTTGGACATGAGTCCCACTATTTTTTTATTTAAAAAAATCCCTTTTAAACTTAACCTTCTATCTTCTTTCAATCAAAGACCCAAATTTCTGTACAATGTACATCCGAACCACACCCTATATATATATATATTTCATTCTTATTTTTTAAAATAATTTTTTTTGCCTTTCGAGTAAGTCTGCAATTTTGCTAGGCATGATTGTAAAATTTTCAAAAACAAAGTATATTTAAAAATAACATATTAATTTGAGGTACAAAACTATTATTATACTACTATATAATAAAGGAGAAGTCGCTTGAGACACATGACGGTTTCTCCTTAATCGTAGTCGTATGAACCAATCACAAATTTTTAAAATAATCAATATATAAGATAAAATTTTATTCTTACTCTACTTAATCAATATATCTATATATGCGTAAGATAAAATTTGCCTCAGTTTGATTAGATATGGATATATTTTTAGAGGATATTAACTAATTTTAAAATATATGCATAAGATAAAATTTTCTTCTAACTCTATTTAATCAATATATTTATATGCATAAGATAAAACTTGACCCAATTTGATTAGATATGGATATATTTTTAGAAGATATTAACTGATTTTAACATAAATGCATAAGATAAATTTTTATTCTAACTCTATTTAATCAATAAATCTATATGCATAAAATAAAATTTGACCCGATTTGATTAGATATGGATATATTTTTAGAAGATATTAACTAATTTTAAATACTATTATATAAGATAAGCTTTTACCTATTTTCACTATATATATGAACATATTTTTAGAAGATAATTAATAACTTTATCAATATATTACATGGACATACTTATTAAATAACTTTATCAATAACTTCATCAATATGAAAATATTTTTAGAAGATAAAAGTTTTGACAAAATTGAAATTAATAATACTTAGCATGGTCATAATAATTAATAAATTTATCAATAACTTTATCAATATGAAGAAGATAAAAGGTTTTGGGTAAATTGAATAATACTTAGCCGTGTAAAAGTTATCAACTTATGGAATTCAATAAGAAATAAAATTTTCCTATATATCTTGAAGATATTGATATATTTATGAGATATATTTTTGGATTTTATACATATATAATTATGGATAGATTTTTAGATTTTGACCTATATATAGTTTAGATTGTTAATGTTATTTCACAAATGTTGACGTATTTTCCCTAGCTTCTTTTTGGTGTTGTTATTGCATGTTATTTATGACTTTGTCTACGATTTTCTTGGTAAGCTTTTCGAAATAATGTGCTGATTGGTTACAAGGTAAGTTATTTTGTTGTTTCCACTAATATATACTAGCTTTTCATATGTTGTTTCATATGTTGTCAATAAAGTATAAATTTATTCAGATTTGAGAAATTATAGCTTTTCATATGTTATTTTCACTAATATACGCTAGCAACGAGTGAGGAGAAAGATCAGAGTAAGAAGAAATTAGCTTTTATACTGATTAAGTATAAATTCATTCAGATCTGAAAAATCAGAAGTATAGAAGAAATTAATTAATTGTATAAATGGGTTTTATTATCAAATTTATTTAAATTAAAAAACCGAATACAATGCGGATACTGAAGTAGTGAATCACTAAGATATATATAGGAATAGCACTCAGGAGAAAAATGTTACTCCCTCCGTTCGGCAAAACTTGTCATTTTAGGGTGTTATTTTTGTTCAAAAAAACTTGTCATTATAGTTATTTTGTCCTTCACTTTACAAAAATACCCTTGATATGATGGATGATTTGTTAGTTGTAGTTTTCGATAAAGTAAAAAATGTGGGTAATAATTAAGGGTAAATTAGTACATTTGTTAATTGCCTTAAAACTTGTGAAATAAGCTAAAATGACAAGTTTTGACGAACGGATGGAGTATAAATTAGGGTCACTGAGATTCGGACTTGTATTTAAGCCCTCACCCCTCTTTGTCACTTACAATTGTATTATTGCTTCCATGGAGAGACTCCACTTGCTGTTGTTGTTCTTGTTGTTTAGCCACCAAGCTCTCCCTCTCCCTCTCAATCCTCCACCACCTCCTCACCAGCAACAACTACAAGATAGCTTAATCAACGACTGCAACTCTCCCACTTCCACCTCCCTTTACGACTTTCACTGCAAACCCGACGAGCGCGGTTCCCAATGCGCCACCTTCGCCTTCCTCCGGGCCAACTCCTACTACTCCTCCCTCTCAAACCTCAGCCTCTACCTCGGCCTCACCCCTGCAGCCATCTCCGATGCCACCGGCTTCTCGTCCACCACGCAGTTCCTCCCCTTAGACCAGCCCCTCCTCCTCCCCATCCACTGCCGCTGCGACTCCCCCTCTGGGTTCTTCCGAGCTGAGCTTGTTAGGACCACCGCCAGTGGGGACTCGGTCCTTAGTGTTTCCGAGTCACTTGAAGGTCTGACCACCTGTAAGGCGGTGGTTGACAAGAACCCGTCGACAAGATTTCTTCCTTTCTCGGATTTAGGAGCTGGGGTCCGGTTAACCGTGCCCATCAAGTGCGGTTGCCCTAGTAAACCCGAAGTCAGCTCTGGTACCAATCTGGTGATTTCATACCCTGTTAGAGCCGGGGAAACGATTTCTTCCCTGGCTTCTTACTTCAAGGTTTCCAAGGAGGCCATAATTTCAACCAACAATGGCAGATTGGTGGCCAAGGACTATCACAAGGACCCTCTTGTGCCTTATTCAGTGGTATTGATCCCGGTTGGCCAGAAGCCGGCTCTCGGGTTCCTTTCTGGGCCTCGACAGCCCAACTTGGGGGTGCCCGGTGTTCAACCCATGGCTCATGATCTTAAGAAGAAGAAGAAAAAGAAAAGGAAGTTCATGATCGTTGCGGTCACTGTGGTTGTTGTAGTAGCAACCGCTGCAATTGCTGTCGCAGCGGTGTTGGTGACTTTGCGACGGAAAATAAATGAGAGTAACAACGACGAAATCCGTAACAAAAAGCAGAGCTCGATGATCACCAAGCTCGAAAATGGCGAGCCCCATCAATTCAATCTGAGCATTAGGACGACAAGTGAGAAGAGGGTGTCGTTCGAAGGATCGCAGAGCACCACCGATCACCAATTAACCGACGTGACCCCTCACAAGGCCCTGGAGAGCTACACTCTAGAAGAGATCAATAGGGCAACGGAGGATTTCGACACTCACAACCTCGTCGAAGGGTCCTTATACCAAGGACGAATCCGCGGAAAGGACGTAGCAATCAAGTGCATGGCGACGGAATTGTTCCCCAAGGTCGACTTCACCCTCTTCGAAGACTCAATGCATCATCACCCCAACATCCTCAGACTATACGGCGCCTGCTTCTCCGAGACCACCTCCCAATCGTTCTTAGTCTTCGAGTACGCGATGAACGGGTCACTCAAGGATTGGATCCATGGAGGATTGGCCGTGAAGAGCCACTTCATTGCATCATGTAACTGTTTCTTGAATTGGAACCAAAGGCTGAGGGTGTGCCTCGACGTGGCAACGGCGTTGCAATATATGCACCACATTATGAGGCCAGATTATGTTCACCGGAGCGTCAAGAGCAGAAACATCTTCCTAGACGACGAATTCCATGCCAAAATCGGGAACTTCGGGATGGCTAGATGCGTCGAAGACGATTACCCGTTACACTACCAATTCTCGGAGACGTGGAATTCATGGGACAAAGCATACATGGCACCTGAGCTACGAAAATGCGGTACAATCGACACGAGCGTCGACATCTATGCCTACGGAGTGGTAGTATTGGAGGTACTATCGGGCAAAAAACCGATCATGTACTCGGAGGAGAAGGGGGTTGTTATGCTATCGGAGACTATCCGGAGGGTGTTGGGGTCGTCGGACAGCGAGAGTGAGCTCCGGGTGTGGATAGACAGCACACTAGGCGAGGACTACTCGTATGAGGGGGCGGTGGCGGTGGCCAAGCTGGCTAAGGCGTGCCTGGAGGATGAGCCGAAGCTGAGGCCTACTGCCGGGGAGATCGTTGAGAGGCTGTTGGGGCTGGTGGATGGCGCGGTGGTGGTTCAAGACGGAGGCGAGTTGCAGAATGAGGGCTCCTCAAGGCCTTTGGTTAAACCTGCAAATTAAATGGAGTGAAACTGATGATGTCTTAATATATAGAGTAGATGGGAGTAAGTAGTGTAACTGTGTGATGAGGAGATGAACTTGGCAATTACTTGCTTGATTTGGCCTAAAGATTAGTGCAATATATAATATATGATGTTGTAGATAGTGTAGAGTCAACATGAAAAGAAAAATGTACAATCTTAATTCCTTTGCAAAATAGTTATGTACTGAGCTCCGATATCCACTGGATTCATATTTATGTATATATAAAATTGGGTTTTTTTCTAAATGGAATAATAAAGTTATAGGGTACCGGCCATCTAAGCTATACTATGTAGTATCTAGACTACTCTCAAACACAAATGTACGTTGTAGATATATGCACTTTCAGAAAAATACAAATGATACTATATATATTAAGGAAAAATTCGAGATCAAACAAACCAGCTTAAACCTCGAAAGGCCGACGAGTCGATAGATGACATACCGTCAAAACGTATAATATAAATACAGAAAAGGTATAGAAGATCAGGTAAACCAAACAACGAAAGATAGTTACTAGACATATATAATTCTTGGGCATAGTTTGATTAGCAAAAAAAATAAAAGAATTTAAAAATAATTTTTTTTATAGGGAAAGATCATGGACACCTTGTGGTTGCTCAAAACCGCAGATGCGACAAAGTCACTGATGATCTTTTCCGGCACGAAGCTGGTCTCGCGATACTCCATAAACCACTTCGAGATGGTCTCGATGATGCATTCCATGAGAGCGACGACGGGCAGGTCTCGAGGCTCCTTGAACACCGAATTGAGACACTCTGAGTTGTTGGCGATGTTGATGTTGTACCGATTGGCCAAGAAGTGTGCCCTAGCCCAGTTTTGAAACCTAACCTCCTTTAGGTATATTGGCTAGCCCCCAACATTGGGCGAAGAAGTCTACCAATAGCTCGTTGAACTCGTGATGGTGTAGGCCTTTTCCATCTTAAAGAAGAGTTCGAAGAATTAGCTGTCACGTATCGATCCCCTTCATAATGGACATGTGGTTGTCAGACACCCATATCAAGTTGAGTGTGCCGGGGATGACTCGCAACATCTAGCAGAAGAAGAACCCCCACGACGCGTCATTCTCCCCATCGACGACGATGAGAGGGATTAGGTAGATGCATTGGTGGGCATCCTGGGCTGTTGCGAAAAGTAGCATGCCCTTGAAATTTCCCTTTAAGAAGCTTCCATCGACGGAGATCACCTGTAGATGATTTCTTTATCTTAGCAAAGCGATAGGATAATTGAATAAGCCGACAAAGGAAAACAGGTAGGTGATAGGGTTTATCATGGGTTTGTACCTTTCGCAAGTGAGGGACGACCCTCTACGACATACCAAAGCTCATGAATGCGTAAAGGAATTGGTGGCTGGCGTCCCGTTCAACACATGTGGTCGTATCTGAGTTAGCTTACTCAATCATGTGTAAGTAGGAATAAATAGACCAATAGCTGGCTTTCCTCATTGGTTCCATATATTGTCTCCCTGACTTTCAAGTGTGCGTGACATACCTTCCAGTAGGGATGGGCATTTCCAATTAATTGCTAATTCAATTAATTGTAAAGCAATTAATTGATATATCAATTACCAAAATTTCAATACCATAATTGAATTGAAAAGAGCAATTAATTGGATACCAATTAATTGTTAATTTCAATTCAATTCTTCAATTAATTGATAATTGTTCTCCTCAATTGGGTGAGTTTGAGTTTGATAATTGTTCTCATCTTGTAAATGTTTAGAATTTGAGAAATCAACAGCCAGTTCGATCCCAAAAATGGGAAATTGACGAACCTCAGTTGGTGGGGTGACCGGACCGGTGAGGGCAAGCTGTGGCCGGAGAGACGAACAGTCGAAGCCGAATCCGAAGGGAGAGAAGCTGTGAACGGTGAAATCGAAAATTGCAAAAGGTCAGATCTGAACCACAAACAATCCAAGCCAAAGGGAGAGAAGATAAGAAGAACAAGAGAAAAGAGAGACAAACCTGCTCAGTGAAGGCGATGAGGGAGCGAGATAACAGAGAGAGACAGAGAGAGGCGATGAGGGCTTCGTCTTCTGAGGTCGGGCAAGGAGCGCTTCAAGGCATGACGGAGTCGGAGAGACAGAGAGGCGAGCGTGAAATTTATAGAGAGAGGCGATGATGAGAGCGAGAGAACAGCGAGCGAAGCAGCGAACCCTAGTGTTTCTATCAATTAATCAATTAATTGGTCCAATTAATTGATACTGATTTGAATTGTAAAATAAAACCAATTCAGTTAACTACCTTGAAATGTATTTTTATTTCAAAAAAGGTTAATTGCAAAATGGAGCAATTTTTCAGTTTTTCAAATCAATTTTTCAATTTCAAGTAATTTTGCCCACCCCTACCTTCTAGTAGATGCATCCCACACCCAAATGCGATTTCATCAATAATTGCACTTGTTCAAGAGTGAGATTCTTCCGTGTCCTTGTGAAGTTGACGAACACACACGATAAATAGTTAGATGCAATGTTGATCAACTATCACTCCATCATGGGAAACGAAATACATGGCAAGGGAATTTCAATGACATGTATTATAATTTTTGTGGCAATGGATACAATAACCTAACCCCCCTCCACATGAAACAAAATCAGACCATGAGGCAATTTCATTGTGGCAGGGGATAATCAATCAAAAGTTGATGGCAAGGGGTAGGCTGTCGGTGACTAGTATTAAACTGTAGGTGGCATGGTTTGGAGATCACACTGAAGTTCATGAAACAAACTCAAACCTACTAATTACAAATGTGGGAAGGAGTAGAAAGTGGATGACAAGCTAACTGTGGTAGGTGACAAGTGATACAAATCATGTGGCATGGGATAAATAAGTTTCTGTACGAATATATACACACTTGGGCCGAAGACGTACACCTTGACATGAGGCTTCAGCCTAACAATGCAGAGGTTGCCTAACGTTGATGGTTGTGTCTGATCAAGTAACAGATGTGCTTGTCGGTATACTTGCGAATAGTCCATAGATTCATCTTCAAGAACTTGAAAGCAAGACACATCCAGGCACAATTAGGGGCGATGCACACAACGACACAAACCTCTTAGGATCGGACAACCTCTTCACCTTCATGTCAAAACACCTATCCAACGCAATCCACCTAATCCGAGTTTGCAGCTCCTCCTTTGTCCCAAAAAGATGCCCCTCCCAAAGGTCGTTTGTGTTCTGTCAGGGGTCCCTTGCATGCGGAATCACACTGTCCACCATCGTTCGTGGTCTCATGTAGCTCCGTTCCACCCCACGGAGTGCCTCCTTATCCACATCATCCTATGCGTCATCCCACGCCTCTCCCTCATGTTTCACTACTCCTAGTATGATTTCGTCATCTTCGTTCGAAGAGGTCCCAACGTCAATAGTGAGTGCATGACACTCACCTACCCGAATGGAGACGTTCTCATTATCACCACTGCTTAGAGAAATGACCTCCGTCACACATGCAATGTCATCCTCGTGATACAAAGTACTGATCAAGGTGATCATGCTATTAGTAGTTGCTTTTTCCATGCCACGTTTGCAGATTTTTGCTTCCCCAAGGTTAACTTTCAATGCCCTAATTGTGTCTATGTTCTCCGTTTCAACAATGTCTATAATCGTGACATGCAGAAGGTTCTGCTTGACACCCACAACCATTTCTTTAACATATGTTTCCAACCCCATGACATATTGTTGATGTTCAGCTGTTGAGAGTTGAAGAAGGAGGAAGAAGAAGAAGAAAGAACAGAAAGAAAGGAGAAAACAGAATCTTGTTGTATTGATTAGATGTTCAACTTATTACATGTAGGACCTATTTATAGAGCAATTACAATCCCGACTTTACTAATACAAGCATATACTAACACCCCCCTCAAGTTGGTGGTGATTCAGGAGAAATCAACCCCAACTTGGGCAGGATAGAGGAGTGTAGAGGTCCTTGTAGAGGCTTGGTAAAAATGTCTGCCAACTGTGAATGAGTTGGGACATGCTGTAACTTGATCAAGCCTGCAAGAAATTGAGAACGTACATAATGGCAGTCAATATCAATGTGTTTCGTTCTTTCATGAAACACATGATTCTTCGCAATGTATATAGCTGACTGACTATCACATTTGAGTGGTATGGGAGTGATATCTGGTACTTCGAGCTCATGAAAGAGACGACTTAACCAAGCTAGCTCTGCTGTCACCCTTCTCATAGAGCGATATTCAGCTTCTGCTGAAGAAAGAGCAATGGTTGCCTGCTTCTTGGATTTCCAGGACACAGGAGATCCACCAATTGTGATGTAATAACCACTAATAGAGTGCCTTGTAACAGGGCAAGTAGCCCAATCAGAATCACAAGATGCTTGGAGATTAAACTCAGATGAATTGTCAAGGAGAATTCCTAGATCAGCAGTGCAGTGAAGGTACTAAAGAACATGCATTACTGCTTTCCAATGAATCTCAGTAGGTGATTGCATATACTGACACAAATGTTGAACTGTAAAAGACAAATCAGGACGAGTGTTGGTGAGAAAATTCAGCTTACCAACTAGCTGTCGATACTGAGAAGGATCCTGTAAAGGGATGCCAGTAGAATCTCCAAGTTTGAAAGCAGGATCAAGGGGACTCAATGTAACTCTAGCAGAATCTCTGGGAAACTCCTTGAGAAGTTCATGAAGGAATTTTCTTTGAGTAATGAGAATCCCTTTGCTGTGAGAAAGAAATTCAATTCCCAAAAAATAGCTCAATGAACCTAGATCTTTAATGCTGAATTGTTCATGCAGATTCTGCTTTAGAAGAGTAATACTTGACAAATCATTCCCAGTGACCACTATATCATCAACATAAACCACCAAGAACACACATAAACTGTCCTTTTTCTTGTAGAACAAAGAGTAATCATTTAGAGATTGAACAAAACCTTGAGCAATCAAAGATTCAGAAAGCTTGCTGTACCATTGTCGTGATGCCTGCTTTAAACCATAAAGAGACTTGTTCAGACGACAAACCTTTCCTGGATGAAGATGTTGAAGGCCTAGAGGGACTTTCATGAATACTTCAGTGTCAATATCTCCATGCAAAAATGCATTGTTGACATCCAATTGTGAAAGAGACCACCCTTTCTTAACTGCAACAGCAACCAAACTCCTTATTGTAGTCATCTTAGCTACTGGAGAAAAAGTCTCTTGGTAATCTATCCCTGCCTTCTGAGTGCATCCTTTAATGACCAACCGTGCCTTGTGCCTCTCAAGTGTTCCATCTGCACGAAACTTCAATTTATAGACCCATTTAGAATTGATTGGTCTCTTGCCTTTAGGAAGATCAACAATATCCCAAGTGTTGTTCCTCTGTAATGCATCTAACTCTGACTGCATAGCCTTCCTCCATTCAGAGTGTACCACATCATCTTCATAACAACAAGGCTCAACCAAAGGAGCTGGATTTGTTAACAGTTGCTGAGAAGCCAAAGACAAAGCACTAAAAGAAAAACTTGGCAAATCCGAAACAAAGTTGCAGTGGTAATCTTGAAGATATGCAGGAGGAACAGAAATCCTAGATGATCTTCGAGAGGGAACTGGAAGAATAGGATGGACAGAAGCAGGAGCTTGATCTGCAGTTGAATTGTCAACTTAGGAGAAACATTGTCCTCTGCAGGGACAGGTCTGTATGAATTAGAATTAGGAAGTAAAGATGATGAACCAAATGGGAAAATGCATGTGTTCATGAAACACAACATCTCTAGACATGAAAATCTGATTTGTAGAAAGACAAAGAAGCTTGTATGCCTTCTTGTCTGGTGGATAGCCTAGAAACACACAAGGGGCAGCACGAGGCATGAACTTTGTCCTGCCAGACTAAGCATCCAAAAGCTCTAAGATGAGAATACAAAGGAGGAGTCCCATATAACCTTTCATAAGGAGACACATTACCAAGAACTTTAGAAGGGAATCTATTAATGAGATATGTAGTTGTCAGCAAACATTCCCCCCAAAACATGATTGGAACTGCAGATTGAAACAATAGTGCTCTTGCTGTCTCCAAAAGGTGTTTATGCTTCCTTTCTACTACCCCATTTTGCTGAGGAGAATAAGCACATGAAGACTGATGAACTATACCCTTAGATTTGAAGTAATCGATGCCAAAGAACTAAATCCAAGATCAGGAGCATTATCTGAACGTACTACTTTAACCAATCTGCCAAACTGAGTATGAACCAACTGAATGAATGACTGCAAAGTAGAAAAGGCATCCTTTCTGGATTTCAACAAATGAGTCCATGTTACTCTTGTGAAATCATCAACAATTGTTAAGAAATATTGAAAACCATTATATGTATGACAATGATAAGGACCCCATGTGTCCACATGTATCAAATCAAATGCACAAGTAGTTGTAATGGAACTACTAGGAAATGGAGATCTATGATGCCTAATCGACATGAGAAGAGAGATTTAAGCTTGTAAAATGGTAAATGTCCTAATCGACAGTGCAACAAACTGACATCAGAAACTACAGAATTGACAGATGAAGAAACTGCATTAGAAGAACTCATGGATGGCTGTGCTGTAACCAACTTATTCTTATGAATGATTGATGGAGGTGCTGAGAAAGCATATAAACGGTTGTGAACTCTACCAAGCTCCAGATGGCTCTTCAGAGAAGGGCCCTGCAACCAGCACACAGATGATGAGAAACATACTGTGCAATCAAGTTGTGCAGCCAACTTGGGAACTGATAAGAGGTTGAATTTGAACATTGGAACAAAAAATACACCAGATAAAGTCAGATCTGAAGATATTCTCACAGTGCCAGCCAATGCAACAGTAACAGAAGTCCCATTTGGAAGACTAATTTGAATAGGATGATGCAAAGGGTTCAAGTCCATGAAGAAATCCAGATTATGACACATATGGTCACTAGCTCCCGTATCAACTATCCATGTGTATTTATCAAACATTATTCCAGAAGAATCAGTGTGAAAAGATGAAGAAAAACAAGAAATACCAGCAAAATTTCCATAGCTTGGAGATGGGGTATTTCCAGAGGTAGATGATGAAGATGAACGTTGAAGCAGAGCAATAAGCTGATTATACTGATCAGCAGATGGACCTGGAATAGCCGAAGAAGACGCCGTTGAAGACGAAGGGGAATCATCTGAAGTCATGGACGAATTTGCAGAACTTTTGTTCTTGGATCCAAGAGGATAGCCATGGAGCTTGTAGCAACGATCAACTAGATGCCCAGTTCTGTTACAGTGAGAACACACATGCCTCTGTTTGTTTCCATTGTGTCGACTCTGATTCGATGAATCTTTAGAAGGATCAAGATCCTTAGACGAGGACTGATTTGAATCCTTGGGAGGCTTGACTGTAACAGAATTAGCAGAAACATCAATTGGGGATTTGGAAGTCTTCATAGAACGCTGAGTTTCCTCTTGAGAAAGAAGAAAGTAAGCTTGATTGATATCCAGAAGTGGAGAATTCATCAAGATTCCACTCCGAATCGGGATATACGAATCATCAAGCGCCATCAGAAACTGGAATAAACGCGGATCTTGATCACTCTGTTTGATCGCCTGAGCAAAACCACAACCATCAGGACATGTGCATTCAGGAACAGCTCGAAGTGAATCTTGTTCTTCCCAAATTTTCTTGAGACGAGTGAATAAACCAGAAATTGAATTAGCTCCTTGCGAAATTGAGTAAATCTGCTGCTCAATCGCAAATCTTTGAGCACCACTAGAATTGGAAAAACGACCAATTAGATCCAGCCAAATTAATCGCGCATTGCGAGATCCCATGAAGCTCTCATCAATCTCCTTCGTCATGGCATTCATCAACCAAGAAACGACCATGTCGTTACACCGAATCCAAAAACGCAACATCGGAGAACCAGGAGCAGGACGAACAAGCTCGCCGTCGACGAATCCTAACTTGTTCTTGGCCGAGAGTGCAATCTCCATTGCGTGTCTCCACGCAAAGAAACCAGTGCCGTCAAAAACCTTGGTGGTGAGAATGCAACCTGGATTGTCCGAAGGATGCAAGTACAAAGGATCATGATGATCGATCGACGGAGCTGAAGAAGACTCCATAACCAGAGTTTGAAGCAAAGCGGAAGAAAAGAATCGAAAAAAAACCTTTAATCTGATACCATGTTGATGTTCAGCTGTTGAGAGTTGAAGAAGGAGGAAGAAGAAGAAGAAAGAACAGAAAGAACAGAAAGAAAGGAGAACAGAATCTTGTTGTATTGATTAGATGTTCAACTGATTACATGTAGGACCTATTTATAGAGCAATTACAATCCCGACTTTACTAATACAAGCATATAATAACACATATGTTGCCAAGTAACAATGGATAGTTGGGAGATGGGTTCAATTGAGGAAAATGGGTTCGATTAATGAAATTTGTTTCAAAATTGGGGGCAATATTAGATTTCAATTATTTCACCTCGTAATTTCTAGCCCATTTATCTACTCTCATCAAAATGGGGAAAATATGAAATTCCGAACCCGCTCCACCCTCTCCGATCCCTCCTTCCATTCCATCCACCCTCAACCAAATAGCTCACCTCGAATTTCAAGAAAAACACACCCTATAACATTCAATTTACATTTTTTTAGACTTGTCTAGTTCAATTTACCTAAGTCATGTCAATTTCCCATATTAGAATATGATGTTACTGTCTCTGATGGGGTGACTCAATGGTAAAGAGTGAGAGGTTTAATGGAAACTTTCAAGTTTGATCTCTGCATTCATCTTTTCTCTTGGGTTAAAAATTAAAATATTAAGATTTATCCTATTTCTTGTCATTGAGTGTATCCAGTCGATCCAAGCTAGTTTACTTGTCTTGTGACTTTTGTCGATTGGATTAGATATTCGAGGATTACCACCCACAAAGGTGCAAGTTACGTAAGAATTTTTATACCTTACCCCCTTGCTTACTTTGTCTTAGTTTTTCCGTTCTTTTGTGTGTAGTTAGTTCTTCCCTGTTCTGTTTTATATTAGAATTAGAACTATTTGAAAGTACCATTTTGATATAATTAGAGAAAAAAATGCATACTAGACCAAAAAAAAAAAGAGAAAAAATACATATATTTTAATTTCCCATGTCCTAGTATGAATGGAATCGACCGAACATGTTGTCAACCCGATGAATTTCTTCGTCTCAAATTTATATCATGATTATATTTTGAAAAGAAGATCGTGGCCTCAGGTCAAATTGTTGTCCACCTACTGACCTACGCTTAAAAATAGCGAAGATGTCAATTTCGATTTTTCTTTCCCATCTTTTTTTTGGGTTAAACGTACTCCTTTTTTTTTTATTAGGAAAAAATTTGGAGAAGAGAGTTCTACACCTGGCAGCATTCTTTCGGATAAAGTCTAATGTCTCATGCAAAGTGATTAAGGTGTACAACTTTATCAATTATCAGCTACTTTATTGTTGATATGGGGTGTGTGAAATAAGAAAACTTTTTTCATAGTCAATAGTAAGAGTTTAATATCAGACATAATCAATTCTATTTTCTAAGGCATTTATACTTATTTTTCAGGTGGTTTATTATGACGATGGAATCACCTTCACCTTCTATATGAATTTTGTCACTGCTTAATTAAAGAGTCCGTAGGACCACCGGCTTAAGAGCAAGTGCTTCCACTTTAAGAGGGCTTTGACAATCAAGTTTTTAATAATATATGTGTACGGGTGGGCCATCGCAATCCCGGATTATTACCCCAGCCGAGCTAATATTGTTTACGATTGTGGACCCGTTGAAATTTAATTGAAATGATCTTCTAGGGGGCTTGTGCCGGTGCTTGTTTGTTTTCCTTAGGTGATTGAAGTTCTGCGTTGACACAAAAAAAAAAAAAAAACACTCCATTTCTGAATTCAATATTTTGGCAGTCCAAAACTGTTGCTTTACTTTTTCCATTATATAGATTGACTCGTTTGTATACATGTAAAGCTACTGCAACCAAGACAGAAATGGAGAGAAAGATAGAAACCTTTATTCATGGAGGTAGGGAATGTGATACAGCCTTCATTGTTACAAGCTTATCACCAAGAATGAGTTAGTTACAATCTGTTGATGGTTCCCCTTTATTTATACTACTCCAAGTCCTTTCTACCTAACTCTCTTTATTTGTTACTGTCAAGATTACAATCAGATGTGTGCACCCTCACATAAGTTAGTATGCACACTCTACATCCCCCCCTCAAGTAGGACTTGGGTGAGTAAGCACAAGTCCTAACTTGGAAGATAGAAACTTATGCTGTTGCTCACCTAAAGGTTTTGTGAGGACATCAGCCAACTGCAAGCTAGAGCGGACAAAGGTGGGAGACAAGAAGCCTTCCAGATATCGATCTCGGACATAATGACAGTCCAATTTGAGATGCTTAGTCCGCTCATGAAAAACGGGATTAGCCGTGATATGAATCGCTGCCTTATTATCACAAAACAAAGGAATAGGTAAGGGAATTTGAATCTGCAAATTCTCAAGCAGGCTGTGCAGCCAAACCACTTCACTAGCCGTGTAAGACATGCTGCGATATTCAGCTTCAGCGGAAGACTTAGCAACTGTCTTTTGTTTCTTGGTTTTCCAAGAGACTAAAGAGGAACCCAGAAACACGCAGTAACCAGAGACTGATCGGCCAGAGAAAACACAAGTACCCCAGTCAGCATCGCAATAGGCAGAGATGCTGAACTCGGGATTTACTGGATAGCACAAGCCTAGATCAACAGACCCTTTGAGGTACCTAACGACATGTCTGGCAGCCTGAAGGTGAGGCACCCGGGGAGAGGTCAGAAATTGGCTGAGATGTTGCACAGCAAAGGAAATATCAGGACGAGTCAGATTAAGGTAAAGTAGACGACCAATGAGTCTGCGATATGTTTCTGGATCTGGAAGCAATTCACCATTATCAGTTGACAGCTTGAGACCTCTGGGAAGAGGAAAAACTGCAGGTTTACACTCTTCCATACCCAGATCCTTAATAATGTCAATCACATATTTCCTTTGGTTAAGAAGCATACCAGCTGAACATCTAGAAACCTCTAAGCCCAAAAAATATCGTATTAACCCCAGGTCTTTGATCGTAAAAGCCGAATGCAGAGAGGATTTCACACGAGTAATCAACTCAGAATCTGTGCCTGTGATGATTAAATCATCAACATACACGAGAGCTGCAATGAGTCCATTGTTAGGAAGTGTCATGACGAACAGGGAATGATCATATTTCGACTGAACAAACCCCTGATTTTGAAGAAACCTTGACAATTCCAGATTCCATTGCCTCGACGCCTGTTTAAGGCCATACAAAGAACGCTTTAGAAGACATACTTGACCATTTGCAGCCTTAGAATAGCCTTCGGGAGGCACCATATACACTTCCTCGTCCAATGATCCATGGAGGAAAGCGTTGTTCACGTCCAACTGATATACAGGCCATGCCCGAGCAGCTGCAACAGCTAGAAACAACCGTACTGTGGTGAACTTGGCCACCGGAGAGAACGTATCCTTGTAATCTTTGCCCTTAATTTGGTTGTATCCCTTCGCAACCAATCGTGCTTTATAACGTTCAACTGTCCCATCAGGACGAAATTTCACCTTAAACACCCATTTACACCCAATTGCCTTCTTCCCTTGTGGCAATTGAGTGAGTACCCAAGTTTTGTTATCATCAAGAGCAGACATTTCTTTCTGCATTGCAGCAACCCAATTTTGATCCTTTGAAGCCTGAGAATAAGTTGTGGGCTCATAGACAGACAACACATTATTGAAGGATGTGACAAACTCTGGAGAATATAAGCATGTATCATCCAAAGAAGTAGCAAAGAAAGTCTGTGAAGACTCACTTTGAGATGGCAAAGATGGGCAAACATAATCACGAAGATATGAAGGACGAGTAACCTGCCTAGATGATCTTCGAGCTAGACCATCAACCAAAACCTGAGTGGTAGCAGGGGAATCAGCAGCTACCTCCCTGGACTCAATTGAAGGAGACGACTCCATATGTTCAGGTACAGGAACAAATTCGCTCGCAGGAGTATGATCACTGATTGAATCAGGAGCATAATCACTCGGTGACTCATTTGCAGAAGGCAAATCAGTAGACATTGATTGAGGCACTGGGGTACTGCTAATTGGAGGAACCACGGGGTTGACCAATGGTAAAGAAGGTACCAAAGGACTGGAGACAGTGGAATTACTAGCAAATGGGAAGACATCTTCAGAAAATACCACCTCCCTGCTGCTGAAAACTTTCTTGGTATCCAGGTCGTATACCTTATAGGCCTTCTGTCCTAAAGGATACCCAAGAAACAAGCATCGTCGACTTTTAGCTGCAAACTTATCAATAGATCCACTACTGACCAATACATGGCACAAACATCCAATAACCCGAAGTTCTGAATAAGTAGGAACAGTACCAAATAACAACTCAAATGGGGTCTTCCAGTTCAACACTGAAGATGGCAAACGATTGATGATGTGTGTAGCCCCTAACACACAGTCACCCCAAAACAACAATGGTAAATTGGCATGAAAACGAATAGCCCTTGCAGTTTCAATTAGATGACGATGTTTACGCTCAACCCGACCATTTTGTTGAGGGGTATATGGGACTGACTTTTGATGAATTATGCCCTTAGAAGCAAAAAGATCCAAGCACATCTTATTTAAGAATTCAGATCCATTATCAGTTCGAATCTTCTTGACTCTGCAGTTGAACTGGTTCTCAACCAAGTTCAAGAAATCACCAATTACTCGATTTATCTGCTGCTTATTCTGAAGCAAGTGAGTCCATGTAGCTCTACTCTTGTCATCAAGAATAGTAAGAAAGAATCGAGCCCCATCCCTACTTGGAACTCGGTAGGGACCCCATAGATCTATGTGAAGTAATTCAAACAAACAAGTCGCAACTGAAACACTTTTACTGAAACTGGTCTTGTGCTGTTTAGCTTTAGCACATACATCACAAATTGAAGAAGGAGAAACTAAGCCCTTATATTCGGGAATCCTATGCATCTTAGACACTGAAACATGTCCCATTCTAGCATGAAACAACTCATGACTAGATGAAGATCCCAATTGATTACAACTGGTATTATTTGGGACTTTATTTACACAAGAACTCAATTTTGACAAAGATAAACTTCCATCAGCAGCCATAGTTCTGTAAAGCCCTGCACATCTCTTTCCAACAAAGCTAACACGACCACTTCTAGGGTCCTGAAAATGACACATCTGCTTAGTGAAGACTGCACACAGATCTGTTGTATCACATATTTTCCCCACTGACAACAAATTCTTGTTGAATTCAGGCACATATAAGACATTATGCAGCATGATATCACTTGTCAATCTTAAGCTTCCAACCAAATGAACTGGCTTAATAGTTTTATCAGGCAAACATATGTATATAGACCGATCAAGATTTCTAACATTCTTAAGCCAATCAAGATGACATGTCATATGGTCAGATGCACCAGAATCTATTATCCAATCAGTAGCAGCATGAGTTTGCAGAGCAGAAGCATTAAGGGAAAAGATAGTGGTTGTACTTGAGAAGTGACTCATCTCAGTCTCTTCCATCTTGCCTTTCCCTTTCATTATCCTAATGAGCTCCTGGCAAACTGTATTGACAAAGGCAGGATTGAGATGTGTATTCTGGATAGATGATTCATCAAGGATCTGACCTCCCAAGGGAGTGTCAAAAACCAGCTCAGATGCAGCTGTGTTAGCAGATTTCTTGACATCTTTTCCTCCTTCTTTAGCCTTGATCTCCATATACCAATCGGGATATCCGATCAGCTTGAAGCATTGATCCACAGTGTGACCTTTCATGCTACAATGAGAGCATTTTCTGTCCCCTTTATCAGTACGTCCTTTCTTCGACGGGCCTGCATCATTCCTGTCATAGTTCTTGCTTTCTGTGTTACTTTTAAAGCTACGACCAGCATTCATCGCACTAGACTCTCCCTGTGGGATCAAGCTAGTAACAATCTTCTGACGTTCAATCTGCTGAGCAAGATAATAGGCTCTGTTTACGGACGGAAGAGGCTCCATAGACAAGATCTGGTTTCTAACCGCCTCAAAGCCATCATTGAGTCCGAGAAGGAACTCCATCAACCTATTCTTGCTCTGTAACTCAAGCATACGCTTCAACAAGCTACATGAACAATGCTTCTCAACAGCACCACATGTACACTCAGGAATACCTTCCAGATTATCAATCTCATCCCAAATCCTCTTCCGTTTCCCATAATACTCAGCCACCGATTGATTCTCCTGGACCTGACTGCTAAGCTCTCGTCTCAATTGAAATACCAAAGGTCCATTCGTCTGTCCAAATCTCTCAGCGATTTCCTCCCAAAGCTGCTTAGCGGAATTGGTGTACATGAATCCTTCAGCAATGGATCCAACTATGGAGTTAATAATCCAACATCGCACCATGTAATCGCATCTGATCCACTGCATATACTCCGGCGTGCCAAGATCTGGAAGCGGCACGCTTCCATCAATGAATCCGAGCTTGAATTTCGCTCCCAAAGCCATTCTGACACTGCGACTCCAGCTGAGATAGTTCGATCCATTGAAAGGATTCGAAACTAACTGCGCTCCGGGATGATCGGAGTTGGATAAGGCCAAGGGATCATTGAATACGCGGCTGTTAACTTCGCCGGACTCACCACGATGATCAGAATTCGAACTCCTATCTCCGTTCATCCTCAATTGTAGATCGAATTCAAGAAAACAACCAGCAAACAAACCAACACAGCAAACAAAGAACTAGATCACAGTAGATCTTCAAAAAAAACTAGACTCCAGAGTAACGATTTCCGGAAAACAAAAAAAACAATCGAAACCTCGATTCGAAACGAACGCAAAACAGAAAACCTTCAATCAATTGCAGTAAGCTTTAGCGTGCTCTGATACCATGTAAAGCTACTGCAACCAAGACAGAAATGGAGAGAAAGATAGAAACCTTTATTCATGGAGGTAGGGAATGTGATACAGCCTTCATTGTTACAAGCTTATCACCAAGAATGAGTTAGTTACAATCTGTTGATGGTTCCCCTTTATTTATACTACTCCAAGTCCTTTCTACCTAACTCTCTTTATTTGTTACTGTCAAGATTACAATCAGATGTGTGCACCCTCACATAAGTTAGTATGCACACTCTACAATACATGGTAGCACCTAACGACTCTGGAACTTGGACTAGGCCCAATAAGCAAGCATTTAGGATCCCTAAATTCAACAGGCTATTTAAATAAAAAAAATTATAAAAAAAATAAACCAATAAAATGTCTTTTTTTTTTAAAGTTTATAGGTGGTGTGTCCAATTTGCACATCACATACTCAAATCAAATGTGTACATTTAGTCATTTACACACACCCAAAATAAATAATAAAATTAAAAAATGTATCGATGTGGGACAATCATCCACACATCACAACACGCCCCTCAAGTACAACTAAAACCGAGCACTATGCGCACCCAAGCCGAGCACACAAGACCAGCGGGATTCTATCCTAAAACCAATTGACAATAGGAGGAGTAACCCACTGACTTATATGCAAAGTCCGGGGTTCCGTATTTTTCGATGTGGGACAATCATCCACACATCACAACACAACCATTGTTGATGGCCTACAAAATTATGAATAATCTCTACCAATAAAAAAAAGAAAAAATTGTGAATATAGCATTCACAATAATTTTATTCGTCGATCCATCACCACTAAATACTACTTCCGTGACGATATATAATTTTTTGGTAATGTTCGTTCGCCAATAAATGGTCATTGACTTTTTGAGATATTTTTTAAAGAAATAAAAGTTATATAAAATATATTTTTATTAATTTTTTACAAAAATGTCATACTTATTAATAAGTATAAAATTATGTAAAAATGAAAAAAATTAATATTTTATATAGTTTTTAACTCTATAAAAATATGTTAAAAAGCCTACGACTATCTATTGGCAAACGATGGGCATACTCCATAATAATTTATTTAAATTAAAAATCTAAACTGAAGCATTTCTAGAAAATTACCAATATTTATTGCCTCACTTCGATGACATGTTCCCTATTTTACAAGAATAGGGCGGATACTACCTGTATAAATATAACCTGGATTGAAGCATATAATAGATTTTAGTTCATCTTAACTCGGTGCGTGATTTTTGGGAATGCTCTTACGGCTTCTCCGTGATGGATTTTTGGTTATGATTTACTGTTCAATCGTCATCGTGAAGGCAACTTTAGATGATCAGGTTATCCTGGAAATGATTCTTTCTTACTTTAAGAAACTTGAGAACTCAAACTCCGAGGTCTTTAATACTAGGAGATAGTTGTAGAGCTCGTCTTTCTCTATCAGAAAATCGGTCCTTTATAATGGGGTTGAGGGGGCGTATTTATAGTGCTAAGTTATATATATGAGCGATCGGTGATACCTCAAGGGGGCACCGCGGCCGATGAGGTGTTTCCAGCGAGGTAGAGCGTGAGAACCCTCGTAGGGACGGGATCTGTAGTGTTGGTGGTCTGGTAAGAGGATGTCAGTGTGAATTGGTGTTGTCATAGTTGAATGAAGTCGTCTCTGGAGATGGTGGGCACCACGTAAGGCAAGCCAATAGTCGTTTGACAGCGAGACAAGCATTTGCCTCGTGGTGGACCTTTCTTGCGGGCATGGAGTAATGAATATATGATCGTTGTGATCGCAAAGAGTTCAAACAAGTAGGAATTAAGCTTGGCGGTAGTGAAACAAGAGGAATAAGTGATCATTGTGATCGCGAATGACTTTGCATGAGAAACTTATAATACTGATTGCGAAGGGATTTTTTCTACTTGCTATTTTTGCGTTAGGTGACTCATTTATAACGTATGCGAGAGCTATGTAAGGTGTTTGTTTGATGGGATATCGTCATAAACAATATTCATATTCAACAATAATGGCAAATACAACAAATTGAAGTACATGAATTTACATTCTTTTCCCACAGGTAAATTAATCGTCTTTCTTTGTTATTCCAATATTAAAAAAAGAACTACGTACATCATACATGTAATATTTCTCACATTTGACTTGTTTTAAGACACCAAAATACAACATTAAACATCAAGGACTAATTGAAATGGACAATAAATTAACAAATTCAGCAGAATTCTTAATTAGGCAAATTACCCTACAAACCAAATAAACTAGACAATTAATTTCATCCTTCTAGTTGATGGCACTGCAGGTCTTCCGAATCTCTCCCTTTGTTCCGGTCAACACTCCAATGCGCGTCATCTTGATCATAGCTTGTCCAAATTTTTCAGAGTATCTTGAATCTTTTGAAAGAGTTCCCACCAAGCCTTTTGTTCTTGAATCAGTTGCCAATCTTTGATCAAACTTAATCACAGCTCTATTAGCTTTGATTTGGTTGTAAAATCCTGTATCAAATGTATCTCCACTATTCGCAGTTTGGTCCAAGAAAGTCGTGTTTTGGGTTCCATCTAGATTGGAAGGGCATGTGCTCATTAGACTTTGGACAAGAGCAGGGTCCATAGTGGGATCTGGCTTGCCTGTTCCACTGAAGTTGTAAAGACGGTCTTGAAAGTTGTTACAATGGACTACTCCAACTGTGTGAGCACCTGCAATTTTATTTGTTTCCATTCATAAGGTTTTATGCATGCATTATGTGATAAATATGAATAATATTGATTTGAAAAAACGTAGGTTGAAATTTATACCAAGGAGAACAACAAGATCGTTCACATTTAATCCAATCTTATAGAAGTCATTTATTGCGACTGACATAAGGGTATTGGCTCCAGGAACATTGGCAGCATCTGCGACATTTGAAACAAGACTGTCTCTTCTTCCCGTTTCAACTTCATACCTATTTCCACCAGCCTAAGAAAAATGCATTCCGAATAGTGAGTTAGGAATGCATGAAAGTATATTGAATCATATATATCTATGAAAATTCATCTAAGATTGAAGATCAATATTATTTGAATCAATACAGAAAACTCAATAGAATCCTCCACTCACAATGTTTATTGTGTCTCTGGTTGCCATCACTAAAATGTCTGCACACGACACTACATTGGGACAAACTGCTTCGATTTGTTGTTTTATGCTTTCAATGTCATCAAAACCATCGAGATTCAGGTTTTCAGGCGCAGTTTTCTCAGTTGTAGCTCCATCCAACATTACTGATGCATCACATCCCTAGCAATGTTAAAGAACAAATAAAAAGGATTAATCAATTATATTTAATTGAATGAGTAGAACATGTCAATGTATATAAGTGACATGTAAATACCTCATATAATAAATAGATAAAGATCAATGAGCACATACCCTAACAAAGCAATCGTGAAAGGATAATCGGGTAAGATCCCCAACAAGCCCAGGGCCCGGGTCTGCAGCTTGCATCTTAGCTTTAACGATGTTGAAAATGAATTGCTCCACGCTCGTGTTGCCACATTTTCCACTGTAGAAACCCTGTGTGAGCTGCCCATCTGACCGACCAACGAGGGCGGTCACGACAAACACTAGGACAAGGGAGGCTAAACAATTTTTCTTAGTAGCCATTGCAAAACTCACCCCTTAGCTTCAATCCTAACCAAACTCCTTTGTGAATAAAGATGAGTTGTGATTGCAATTGATGTGTGTTATAAGAAATGAAAGAGCATATGGTATTTATAAGGAAACAAGTGCTATGAAAAGTTGCAAGCAATTAATATGAAGAGCATGAGGAATGTGCAGAGCAACGAGGGATTGTGTTTGGTAAACACTTTCGATCAAACAAGTTGAACTCTTCCTCCATTATTTTTTCAACGTTCAATTTTGTTTTTCAATCAATCAATTTTTGTTCTCCCTTTTTGGCTCGTGAAGTAGGACCATACCAGTCCCATACAGAAGACTTTTTATTATATTGGAATTTAAATATTTTCTAAATAAGTAGTGAGTAAATTGTAGTCAAACTTCAATTTGTTTTTAACATTGATTCGAATTTTAATTAAGTTAGTTTGTTATTGAAGTGGCAGTTTTGGTTAATATGCAATATTTTTTTTACCCAGATAAAATATTTATTTTTAGATTAAATAATTGAAGTAGTGTTGAAAATTATACTGTATATACGTATAAGCTGATTGTGTTGAATAATAATAATAAGCAGCCTATGGTCGCTTATTCTTAGTGAAAAAAGATGGACAATTGGATGTTTGATAAATGCTCTACGGTCTACATTATGAGTTTTTACCAATATCCTACATTGTGGATGTGAAAACAATTTACGATTTTGAGCTTTAGATTGAGCCCTTAAAACGATTGGGAAACAAAAAATAGGGGAAAAGACGGAAGAACACCAGACTTGTTGATACAATTCAATTTTTAAGCAGATTGATATAGAAAAAATACTTAATACCAGACTTGTTGATGCAATTCAATTTTTTTACATAGTTATATATTTACCGACATGAAAAATTAGTGTTAAGCTTTTTTCAAATAATAAAGTTTTACCGACACTGAAAGTTGATGATAACACCGTGTGATTAGCGAAATTGAACCATGCGCGCGTATAAAAAGCCAATTAGGGTGTGTTTGGATTCCATTGCATTTTAATTATAATGCAATTATTTTACCTCGTTTTATGTGAGCGTTTGATTTTAAAAATAAAAATTTCGTAAAAACCGAGGCAAAACCGTAGTTTAACCAAATAATCACATAAAAAGAGATAAAATAATTCCATTATAATTAATACATCGTGGGATCCAAAAATAACATAATTTAAACACATTAAAAATTGTGTTAACCAAACACCACCTTATCTTTTTGCATTATAAACATAATGCATTTGGAATCCAAATACACCCTTAATAGGAAAACCCCAAGTGAGATTCTGTGTTTTGCAGCAGGATATATAGCTGTCATTGAAATCTAGAAGGAACTCTGCAACCAGCCTATACTTATAATTTTGCTAAAAAAAAATTTTCTGTCAAATTTGTGTTTAAAGCTGCATTAGAGGGAACTTTACTATGTCCCATTTTTTTTACTCCCAAATTAAATCGTGTGTTCGCTATGATCAGTGAGAATCATTTTGCAACGTACCATGGGTGTAATTTCTAATGTTAGGTATAATTATTTCCGATATAATTTTATATTATAAAATATTATATTTATACAATATATATATATTGACATGTTTATACATTTCTAATATTAAAATCTATGGTTTATGAAAAAAAAGGAAATTATTTTTTTTTAATAAAAAATCTTTTAATTATTACTAGTAATTTTATAAAATTGAATATTCGACAACAATTTTTTGGTCAAATCAATATTCGATAATATTAGACTCCTTATATGCGGCTGTATTATTTTTCACGATATATAGGTAAATTGAAAATGGACTAATTTCTAACGAAGAAATAGATTAATAGCATTTCTTTCCAGTTGGGGAAAAAAACAAAAACGTACATACATGCATGAATTTTTCTAGCATGTGTCTAAAAAAACTGACAGAACACATTATTCAACATCACCGACTAAATGAAATATATGGTCAAAACATTAATAAAACATTACAATCTTAGGCAAATTTCCCCTAAAAACCAACCAATTGAATAACTGTTTGCATTCTTCTAGTTGACAGCACTGCAGGTCTTCCTAATCTCTCCCTTTGTTCCGGTCAACACTCCAATACGCGTCATCTTAATCATAGCTTGTCCGAATTTTTCAGAGTACCTTGAATCTTTGGAGAGAGTTCCCACCAAACCCTTCGTTCTTGAATCAGTTGCCAATCTCTGATCAAATTTAATCACTGCTCTGTTCGCTTTGATTTGGTTGTAGAATCCTGTATCGAATGTATCTCCACTATTCGCTGTTTGGTCCAAGAAAGTCGTGTTTTGAGTTCCATCGAGATTGGAAGGGCATGTGCTCATTAGACTTTGGACAAGAGCCGGGTCCATGGTGGGATCTGGTTTGCCAGTTCCACTGAAGTTGTAAAGACGGTCTTGAAAATTGTTGCAATGGACTACTCCAACTGTGTGAGCACCTACATGCACAATATTTTTATTCCATAAGAGTTAATGAATGCATTGCATGATATAAAGGAATAAATAACAAAATATTATCGATCATACCAAGAAGAACAACAAGATCGTTCACATTTAAGCCAATCTTATAGAAGTCGTTGATTGCAACTGACATAAGGGTATTGGCTCCAGGAACATTAGCAGCATCTGCGGCATTTGAAACTATACTATCTCTTCTTCCAGTTTCAACTTCGTATCTTTTTCCACCGGCCTAAGTAAAATGCATACCAAATCTTGAGTTAGGCATGCGCATGAAAAAGTATTGATATCCATTACCATTAAAAAAAAATATATATGCCATTGAAGATCGATTAAAAAAACCATTATAACTCAATACATTAATCTTCCACTTACGATGTTTATTGTGTCTCTAGTTGCCATGACTAAAATGTCTGCACAAGACACTACTCCGGGACATACTGCTTCAATTTGTTCTTTGATGCTTTCAATGTCATCAAAGCCATCGAGATTCAAGTTTTCGGGAGCAGTTTTCTCCGTTGTAGCTCCATCCAACATCACTGATGCATCACATCCCTAACAATGTAAAGAAGACTAATTAATTGTCGGGTATCATTTACTCATCAAATAGTTTACTAATGATAATTATTTCATGAAATGTATATAACTAACATGCATGTAAAGATTTCATATATGTAAAATAATAAACACAATAATAAAGATTAAGTCGAACGTACCCTAACAAAGCAATCATGAAACGACAATCGGGTAAGGTCCCCGACAAGCCCAGGACCCGGGTCTGCAGCTTGCATCTTAGCTTTAACAATGTTGAAAATGAACTGCTCTACACTTGTATTGCCACATTTCCCATTGTAGAAACCCGGTGTGAGCTGCCCATCCGACCGGCCAACAAGGGCGGTGACGGCAAACACTAGGACAAGAGTGGCTAAGGTGTTTTTCTTAGTAGCCATCACTAAATTCAGCTGAATTAGCTTCAATCCTTGATCAAATTTCCTTTCTTAATTGGAGGGGAATGAGTTATGTGATTGATGAGTAAAGAAATGAAATAGCATATGGTATTTATAGGGAATTAAGTGTTGAAAAGTTGCAACCAACCAAACGCGGCATTGTGATTGGTAACACATTCGATCAAGTTGAACCCTTCTAGCCTCCCATCATCATCATTATTTTTTTCAACGTTCAATTTATGTAAATCAATTTTTTCGTCCATTTTGTCTTGTGAAGTGGGACCCACCAGCCCCCCATGTTAGACTATAATATTACCCAAATTAGTTATGAGGCCGGCCGTACGGACCATCCCGATCTTACCGAATGAATTGTATCAATTGTTGCTTATTTTGTTTTCTATGTAATTAAACTTCAATTTGTTTGATATTGATTAGGATATTATTAATTATGTTTGTTATTGAGGGCGTATGGTCACAACGAAAAGTAATTAGGTCAGCTATAGTGGCATTTGCGTATGCTTGCAATATAATTAATTTTAATTTAAATGATTTGGGTAAACAGATTTTATTTTAATTAAATTTTTTTGGCTTAATTATGTTTGTTATTGGAGTGCGTACGGTGACAAAGAAAAGTAATTAGGGCTCCATTTGGCAAAATATTAGATGATGGGCTAGCTGAAGCTGATGTTGTATCTGAAGTTGATGAATTATTTGCGTTAAATATATGTTAATAAAGTTAGTATAATGTTTCGTAAACCTAACGATTGGAGTAGCTGATGGAAACTTGTGAATAGAAAATCATAAGCTCCGAAAAGCTTCGGGGAGTAGTTGTTGAAATATTACCCTTTCAAAAGCTAATTAAACTAAATCCTTATATTTTTGTTTCATTTACAACTATATAATATCAAAATCAAAAGGTCCAATAAGCTAGCTAATGGATTTTTTGTGACAAACGGAGCCTAGGTCAGCTATAGTGGCATTTGTGTATGATTGCCTTATAATTAATTTAATTTAATTGATTTGGGGAAACAAATTTTATTTAGATTTATTAATTATAGTGCAATTGTTTTATTTTGATTTATATGATTATTTTATTAAATTACTATTTTACATCGATTTTTACGAAATTTTTTATTGTGTAACCAAACGTTCACATAATCCGATGTAAAATAATTACATTATAATTAAAATGCAATGTAATCCAAACACACCGGCCCTAAGAAGGCAAATTAAAAAATATTTCCTCTAATTAAATACACTCGGATTAGCCATTTTTAAAATAGATTATAGGGTTCATTCATTTTCTTTTAGGGTTTACTTTCCCGATAGAGTATCTTTTTTCTATACTCTTAGGGCACACAATAAACAAATCTTTTAAAAATAGCTAAATCGGTGTATTTAGGAAAAAACTTTCCCAAACTAATGTGTCAATTCATACCGTTGGAACATCTGTTAGAAAAAACAATTTTTTTAGAAAAACATTTCTTTGGCAAATTTACAAGGGAATTTGTGGTTTTTCTTTAGATTCCAGCATTACTACTATGCCTTGTAGTTACAACTTACAAGTGAATTTGTGTCCTTAGTTTCTTTTTTAAAGTAAGATTTTGGATGGTATCAGACCCTGTTGGTCGACCACCAATAGTGTTTGAGGACATGGAGTTTTCCGAATTTGTGGCCTACTAGTTGTCCAGTGGGGAAATTTTGGTATGATAGAGGATAGTTCATCTGGAATATCAAGCATTGTAGTGCATTGTTTAAATTTGAGAAATATTTTGCATTTCCTACATCTTAGATGATTGACATGTTTATAAAAAACAATACATGTTTATAAAAAAATATTTTGAAAATATCAATAACTTAAAGATCAATTATTTTAGAAAAATCAAATTTTATTTTTTTTAAACATAAATTTTCATGATAAAAGTTTATAAATATGTCAATATATAAGATATAAAACATAAACATAACTTTTTTTAAAAAGTTGCCGAACTAATTAAAATAAATCAACCTTTGTAGGAGTAGGAGTGTTAAATTTAAAAAATGTCCTCACCTTTCAATTGTAATTAAGAAAAATATCACAAACTTTGGGGAGCTGATACTCATTTTTCTGACCATAAATTGAGTCAAAATAATGACATAAAATTGGACAAATTATATCATTCTCAATAAAGAAAGTCAATATCATTCCAAATTCACCAAAATCTTAATTTCGTTAATAATATGACAATCATACAGAAATACCCAGATTTACAGTTGGATAAAAGAATCGGGATACTTTGTTACCACCCCCAAAGATTGAATTTTTTTTCTTACCATTAAAAAATAGAGATATTTTGTAAACCAGAATCATTATACACAACGTTGTACTCTTTTCCTTAATCTTAGTTTTTATCCCATAGCAATTTTCCAAGGTAAGGTTTTTAATGAGGAAACTTATACACCATCTATACATCAGATCCCCCGTATCAAACGATAAAAAGCACACACCTTACCTAGTGCAAAGGATTTTGGATTTTCATTTTTTGTGATTTTGAGATTTTTCCGTGGACTACCCCCTTTGTAAAAAATCCAAAATTTGTACAGATTTCAGACCTAGGAAAAATGACTTTTTTGGCCATTTTCGAGGAGGATTTCTCATAAAACATCCGTAGTAAAGTCGTAGCTCTTGAAGTTAGCTTTCTAAAGAGTGCTCAAAAGCCCCGATCGGACCAACGCAACTCTCGTTATGCAAAAAATACAGAGCGTGTGTCCGTAACTCCATTCGTAACGCACATTACTGTATTTCTGGGGCTATTTGGACATCCTGGGTGGGCGTTTTGTGCACGTATAACCTGAATAGCATCACACCTTGCCTAGTACAAGGGATTTTGGATTTTCATATTTTATGATTTTGAGATTTTTCGTGGACTACCCACTTTGGAAAAAGTAAAAAATTTGTCCAGATTTCAGATCTAAGAAAAATGGTTTTTTGGCCATTTTCGAGGAGAATTTCTAAGAAAACATCATCAGAAAAGTCGTAGCTCTTGAAGTTAGAATTCTAAAGAGTGCTCAAATGCCCCGATCGAACCAACACAACTCTCGTTATGCCAAAAATACCGAGCATGTGTCCGTAACTCCTTTCGTAACGCACATTACTGTAATTCCCAGGCTATTTGGATATCCCGGGTGGGTGTGTTGTGCACGTATCCCCTTTGGAAAAAGTCCAAATTTTGTCCATATTTCAGACTTAGGAAAAATGGTTTTTTTGGCCATTTTCGAGGAGGATTTCTCAGAAAACATCCGCATTAAAGTCGTAGCTCTTGAAGTTAGCTTTCTAAAGAGTGCTCAAATGCCCCGGTCGAACCAACGCAACTCTCGTTATGCCAAAAATACCAAGTGTGTGTCAGTAACTCTTTTCGTAACGTACATTACTGTAATTTCGGGGCTATTTGGTGGGCGTTTTGTGCACGTATAGCCCGAATAGCACCACACCTTTCCTAGTGCAAAGGATTTTGGATTTTAATTTTTTATGATTTTGAGATTTTTTCGTGGACTGACCCCTTTGGAAAAAGTCCAAAATTAGTCTAGATTTCAGACCTAGGAAAAATGATTTTTTCAGCCATTTGGGAGGATGATTTCTGAGAAAACATCCTCAGTAAAGTCGTAGCTCTTGAAATTAGCTTTCTAAAGAGTGCTCAAATGCCCCGATCAGACTAACGCAACTCTCATTATGCCAAAAATACAGTGCATGTGTCCGTAACTCCTTTCGTAACGCACATTACTGAAATTCCGGGGCTATTTGGACATCCCGGGTGGGCGTTTTGTGCACGTATAGCCTGAATAGCATCACACCTTGCCTAGTGCAAAGGATTTTGGATTTTCATTTTTTTTTTTGATTTTGAGATTTTTTCGTGCAGTAACTTATTTGGAAAAAGTCCGAAATTTGTCCAGATTTCAGACCTAGGAAAAATGATTTTTTTGGCCATTTTTGAGGAGGATTTCTCAGAAAACATCCACAGTAAAGTAGTATCTCTTAAAGTTAGCTTTCTAAAGAGCGCTCAACTAATCGGACCAACGCAACTCTCGTTATGCCAAAAATATCGAGCGTGTGACCGTAACTCTTTTCGTAACGTACATTACTGTAATTCCGGGGCTATTTGGTGGGCGTTTTGTGCACGTATAACCTGAATAGCATCACACCTTTCCTAATGCAAAGGATTTTGGATTTTCATTTTTTATGATTTTGAGATTTTTTCGTGGACTATTCCCTTTAGAAAAAGTCCAAAATTTATCAAGATTTCAGATCAAGGAAAAATGATTTTTTTTGGCCATTTTTTAGGAAGATTTCTCAGAAAACATCCTCAGTAAAGTCGTAGCTCTTGAAGTTAGCTTTCTAAAGAGTGCTGAAATGCCCCGATTGAACCAAAGCAACTCTCGTTATGCCAAAAATACCGAGCGTGTGTCCGTAACTCGTTTCGTAACTCACATTACTGTCATTCCGGGGCTATTTGGAGATCCCGGGTGGGCGTTTTTTGCACGGATAGCCTGAATAGCATCACACCTTGCCTAGTGCAAAGGATTTTGGATTTTCATTTTTTATGATTTTGAGATTTTTTCGTGCACTAACCCCTTTGGAAAAAGTCCAAAATTTGTCCAGATTTCAGACCTAGGAAAAATTATTTTTTTGGCCATTTTCGAGGAGGATTTCTAAGATAACATCCGCAGTAAATTCGTATCTCTTAAAGTTAGCTTTCTGAAGAGCACTCAAATGCCCTGATCAGACCAACGTAACTCTCGTTATGCCAAAAATATCGAGCGTGTGTTCGTAACTCTTTCCGTAACGTTCATTACTGTAATTCCGGGCCTATTTGATAGGCGTTTTGTGCACGTATATCCTAAATAGCATCACACCTTTCCTAGTGCAAAGGATTTTAGATTTTCATTTTTTATGATTTTGTGTTTTTTTTTCGTGGACTAACCCCTTTGGAAAAAGTCCAAAATTTGTCCAGATTTCAGACCTAGGAAAAATGATATTTTCGGCCATTTTCGAGAAGGATTTCTTAGAAAACATCCTCAGTAAAGTCGTATCTCTTGAAGTTAGCTTTCTAAAGAGTGCTCAAATGCCCCGATCGGACCAACGCAACTCTCGTTATGCCATAAATACCAAGCGTGTGTCCGTAACTTCTGTTGTAAGGCACATTACTATATTTCCGGGGCTATTTGGACATCCTGTGTTGGCGTTTTGTTCATGTATAGCCTGAATAGTATCACACCTTGATTAGAGCAAAGAATATTGGATTTTCATTTTTTATAATTTTGAGATTTTTTTGTTGACTACCCCCTTTGGAAAAAGTCCAAAATTTGTCCATATTTCAAACCAAAGTAAAATGATTTTTTTGGCCATTTTTTAGTAGAATTTCTCAGAAAACATCCTGAGTAAAGTCGTATCTCTTAAAGTTAGCTTTCTAAAGAGCGCTCAAATGCCCTGATCGGACCAACACAACTCTCGTTATGCCAAAAATACCGAGCGTGTGTCCGTAACTCTTTTCGTAACGTACATTACTGTAATTTCGGGGCTATTTGGTGGGCGTTTTGTGCACGTATAGCCTGAAGAGCATCACACCTTTCCTAGTGCAAAGGATTTTGGATTTCATTTTTTATGATTTTGAGATTTTTTTGTGGACTAACCCCTTTGGAAAAAGTCCAAAATTTGTCCAGATTTCAAACCTAGGAAAATTTTTTTTTTTGGCAATTTTCGAGGAGGATTTCTCAGAAAACATCCACAGTAATGTCGTAGATCTTGAAGTTAGGTTTCTAAAGAGTGCTCAAATGCCCCAATCGGACCAACGCAACTCTCGTTATGCCAAAAATACCGAGTGTGTGTCCATAACTCCTTTCTTAACGTACATTACTTTAATTCTGGGGCTATTTGGACATCCCGGGTGGGCATTTTGTGCACGTATAGCCTGAATAGCATCACACCTTACCTAGTGCAAAGGATTTCGGATTTTCATTTTTTATGATATTGAGATTTTTTCGTGCACTAACCTCTTTGGAAAAAGTCCAAATTTTGTCCATATTTCAGACCTAGGAAAAATGATTTTTTTGGCAATTTTTGAGGAGTACTTCTCAGAAAACATCCTCAGTAAAGTCGTATCTCATAAAGTTATCTTTCTAAAGAGCTCTCAAATGCCCTGATCGGACCAACGCAACTCTCGTTATGCCAAAAATACCGAGCGTGTGTCCGTAACTCTTTTCGTAACGTACATTACTGTAATTCCCGGGCTATTTGGTGGACGTTTTGTGCACGTATAGCCTGAATAGAAACATACCTTTCCTAGTGCAAAGGATTTTGGATTTTCATTTTTTATAATTTTGAGATTTTTTCGTGTACTAACCTCTTTGGAAAAAGTCCAAAATTTGTCAAGATTTCAGACCTAGGAAAAATGATATTTTTTGGCCCTTTTCGAGGAGGATTTCTCATAAAACATCCTTAATAAAGTCGTAGCTCCTGAAGTTAGCTTTCTAAAGAGCTCTCAAATGCCCTGATTGGAGCAACGCAACTCTGGTTATGCCAAAAATACCGAGCGTGTGTCCGTAACTCCTATCGAAACGCACATTACTGTAATTCCGGGGCTATTTGGACATCCCGGGTGGGCGTTTTGTGCACGTACAGCCTGAATAGCATCACACCTTGCCTAGTGCAAAGGATTTTGGATTTTCATTTTTTATGATTTTGAGATTTTTTCGTGCACTGACCCCTTTGGAAAAAGTCCAAAATTTGTCCAGATTTCATACCTAGGAAAAATGATTTTTTTTTTGCCCTTTTGAGGTGGATTTCTCAGAAAACATCCTGAGTAAAGTCGTATCTCTTAAAGTTAGCTTTCTAAAGAGCGCTCAAATGCCCTGATCAGACCAACACAACTTTCGTTATGCCAAAAATACCGAGCGTGTGTTCGTAACTCTTTTCGTAACGTACATTGCTGTAATTCCAGGGCTATTTGGTGGGCGTTTTGTGCAAGTATAGCCAGAATAGCATCACATCTTTCCTAGTGCAAAGGATTTTGGATTTTTATTTTTTATGATTTTGAGATTTTTTCGTGGACTAACCCATTTGGAAAAAGTCCAAAATTTGTCCAGATTTCAGACCTAGGAAAAATGATATTTTGGCCATTTTCGAGGAGGATTTCTCAGAAAACATACTCAGTAAAGTCGTAGCTCTTGAAGTTAGCTTTCTAAAGAGTGCTCAAATGCCCCGATCGGACCAACGCATCTCTCGTTATGCCAAAAATACAGTGCGTGTGTCCGTAACTCCTTTCGTAACACACATTACTGTAAGTCCGGGGCTATTTGGACATCCCGGGTGGGCGTTTTGTGCACGTATAGCCTTAATAGCATCACACCTTACCTAGTGCAAAGGATTTTGGATTTTCATTTTTTATGATTTTGAGATTTTTTCGTGCACTAAACCTTTTGGAAAAAGTCCAAAATTTGTCCAGATTTCAGACCTAGGAAAAATGATTTTTTTGGCCATTTTTTAGGAGGATTTCTAAGAATACATCCTCAGTAAAGACGTAGCTTTTGAAGTTAGCTTTCTAAAGAGTGCTCAAATGCCCGATCGGACCAATGCGACTCTCGTTAAGCCAAAAATACCGAGCGTTTGTCCGTAACTCCTATTGTAAGGCACATTACTGTAATTCCAGGGCTATCTGGACATCCCGGGTGGGCGTTAGGTCCACGTATAGCCTGAATAGCGTCACACCTTACTAGTGAAAAGGATTTGGATTTTCATTTTTTATGATTTTGAGATTTTTTCGTGGACAACCCTCTTTGGAAAAAGTCCATAATTTGTCCGGATTTAAAACCTAGGAAAAATGATTTTTTGGGCCATTTTCGATGAGTATTTCTAATAAAACATTCTCAGTAAAGTCGTAGCTCTTGAAATTAGCTTTCTAAAGAGTGCTCAAATGCCACGATCGAACCAATGCAATTCTCGTTATGCCAAAAATACCAAGCGTGTATCCGTAACTCCTATAGTAAGGGACATTACTGTAATTCCGGGTCTATTTGGACATCCCGGGTGGGAGTTTTGTGCACGTATAGCCTGAATAGCATCACACCTTGCTAGTGAAAAGAATTTTGGATTTTCATTTTTTATGATTTTGATATTTTTTCGTGGATTACCCCCTTTGGAAAAAGTCCAAAATTTGTCCACATTTCAAACCTAGGAAAAATGATTATTTGGGCCATTTTCGAGGAGGATTTCTAAGAAACCATCCTAAGTAAAGTCGTAGCTCTTGAAGTTAACTTTCTAAAGAGTGCTCAAATTCCTCCAATCGGACCAACGCAACTCTCGTTATGCCAAAAATACCGAGCGTGTGTCCGTAACATTTTTTGTAACGCACATTACTATAATTCCGGGGCTATTAGTACATCGCGGGTGGGCGTTTTGTGCACTTATAGCCTGAATAGCATCACACCTTGCCTAGTGCTAAAGGATTTTGGATTTTCATTTTTTATGAGTTTGAGATTTTTTTCGTGGTCTACCCCCTTTGGAAAAAGTCCAAAATTTGTCCATATTTCAGACCTTGGAAAAATGATTTTTTTGGCCATTTTTTAGGAGGATTTCTCAGAAAACATCATCAGTAAAGTCGTAGCTCTTGAAGTTAGCTTTCTAAAGAGTACTCAAATGCCCCGATCGGACCAACGCAACTCTCGTTATGCCAAAAATACCGAGCGTGTGTCCGTAACAATTTTTGTAACGCACATTACTGTAATTCTGGGGCTATTAGGACATCCCGGGTGGGCGTTTTGTGCACTTATAGCAAGAATAGCATCACACCTTGCCTAGTTCTAAAGGATTTTGGATTTTCATTTTTTATGAGTTTGAGATTTTTTCGTGGACTACCCCCTTTGGAAAAAGTCCAAAATTAGTCCGGATTTCAGACCTAGGAAAAATGGATTTTTTGGCCATTTTTTAATAGGATTTCTCGGAAAACATCCTAAGTAAAGTAGTAGCTCTTGAAGTTAGCTTTCTAAAGAGTGCTCAAATCCTCCGATTGGACCAACGCAACTCTCATTATGCCAATGATAACGAGCGTGTGTCCGTAACTCCTTTCTTACACACATTACTATAATTTCGGGGCTATTTGGACATCACGGGTGGGCATTTTATGCACGTATAGCCTGAATAGCATCACACCTTGCCTAGTGCAAAGGATTTTGGATTTTCTTTTTCTATGATTTTGAGATTTTTTCGTGGACTACCCCCTTTGGAAAAAGTCCAAAATTTGTCCAGATTTCAGACCTAGGAAAAATGATTTTTTGGGCCATTTTTGAGGAGGATTTCTAAGAAAACATCCTCAGTAAAGATGTAGCTCTTGAAGTTAGCTTTCTATAGAGTGCTCAAATGCCCCGATCGGACCAACACAACTCTCGTTAGGGGTAGGCGTGGGACGGGACGGGGGTCGTCCCGCGTCTCGTCCCACGTAATTTTTACGGGACGGGACCGGGACGGGATTCACTATCGTTTTTTCAATCCCTCGCGGGCCTTGTCCCTCACGGGACGGGACGGGACCGGGACGGGACGGGCCTTGTCCCTCAAATAAAAAACATTATACAAAAAACTCTAAAATTCCTATATATTTTGCGGTTTTTAAAGGCATAACATATATATATAATAGTTTTTTTATATAAGTTTACGATTTTTCTTATATATATACACATTAAACAAACTATATGTATAATTACACAATATAATATATATATATATATAAAGTATGTACAATTACTAATATGTATACACTGTAAAGTGTAAGTGTATATATACACACTGCAAAAGTGTAAAGTATATTCAATGTGTATTATACATTGTATACTATATATAATATATAATATTATATTATTATTATTACTACTATTATTATTATTATTATTATATGCGGGACGGGACGGGATTTGCGGGATAAGAAATCCTCGTCCCGCGTCCCGTCCCGCATATTTTTTGCGGGACGGGACCGGGACGGGCCCGGGATTTGCGGGATTTGTGCCCACCCCTAACTCTCGTTATGCCAAAAATACCGAGCGTGTGTCCGTAACTCCTATTGTAAGGCACATTACTGTAATTCCCGTTCTATTTGGACATCCCGGGTGGGCGTTTTGTGCACGTATAACCTGAATAGCATCACACCTTACTAGTGCAAAGGATTTTGGATTTTCATTTTTTATGATTTTGAAATTTTTTCATGGACAACCCCCTTTGGAAAAAGTCCACAATTTGCCCAGATTTAAAACCTAGGAAAAAATATTATTTGGGCCATTTTCGAGGAGTATTTCTAAGAAAACATCCTCAGTAAAGTCGTAGCTCTTGAAGTTAGCTTTCTAAAGAGTGCTCAAATGCCCCGATCGGACCAACGTAACTCTCGTTATGCCAAAATACTGAGCGTGTGTCTATGACTCCTGTTGTAAGGCACATTACTGTAATTCTGGGGCTATTTGGACATCTCGGGTGGGCGTTTTATGCACGTATAGCCTAAATAGCATCACACCTTGCTTAGTGCAGAGGATTTTGGATTTTCATTTTTTATGATTTTGAGATTTTTTCGTGGACTACCCACCCCCTTTGGAAAAAGTCCAAAATTTGTCCAGATTTCAAACCTTGGAAAAATGATTTTTTTGGTCATTTTCGAGGAGGATTTCTAAGAAAACATCCAGTAAAGTCGTACATCTTGAAGTTAGCTTTCTAAAGAGGGCTGAAATTCCTCGATCGGACTAACGCAACTCTCGTTATGCCAAAAATACCGAGCTTGTGTCTGTAACTCCTTTTGTAACGCACATTACTGTAATTCCGGGTGGAGTAAGTGCAACTAGCGGAGACTCACCAGGAGGCGCGCTACATGAGGAATCCCAATCGTCGGAGGTACCAAAACTGGGTAAATCAACCACCCCAATACAACCCCAGGGATCTTCCGCCTTATAGAGTTCCAGGCCATCCTGAGAGAGAACCACGATGTGATGATGTTCAACTCATACTTGATGAGTTAAGGAGGAACCAAGCTGCGAGTCAATAATCCAGCAACGCTATCCAGAACCAACTTCAAGGGCTTAACGCCCGCATGGGGGAGATGGATACTTGGAAGAAGACTATTGAGACCCAACTGGGTCAACTGGTGGCCCAAATACCAAAACCACCCGTCAAGCTCCCTGGACAACCACAAGAAAACCCTAGGGGGCAAGTCGGGCACATTGCCGCAATAAATCTAAGGAGTGGACGCACATTGAACGAGCCACTGAGCGAAGGAGAAATCGCTGAAAAAACGCAGTCGATGTCGACAACCCAGTCGATATCGAGGGCCCTGTCGACGTCGAACACACTGTCGATGTCGAGCCCACTGCGAAGCACAGAACGGAGCCAGAGAGGCACTCCGCACTCGATATCGAGTGCCCCGGTCAATATCGAGTGCCCCGGTCAATATCGATCATTCCTTCGATGTCGACCCCTCTGCGAATCGACCACAGCTTCAAACTTTGTATAATCCAAACACACCCTTAATTGAAACACCTTAAAATTTGTGTTTACCAAACACCACCTTATCTATTTACATTATAAACATAATGCAATTGGAATCCAAACACACCCTTATCCTATGTCCTTGGGGTATATAAGATAGAAAATCCAATTTTTAAAATAGATTATAGGGTTTATCCATTTATATTGACTTAATTTGGTGAATATAAAAAATGACAATAATTAGGTAAATGTCCACATTTAAAAAAAAAATAAGTAAATATCTATAATTGACATTTTTACCATTACTTCTTCCTTTCCCTTCCACTTTGATCATTTTTAATTTTGACATATACTGAGCAACGTTAATCATTCCATTTAAGGCTCACCGTTGATGACAATTGTGAACGACGATTTTTTCTTGTGACAATTGATTTTTTCCATTTTTTGTGCAAAAATAAAATAAAATCTTTACTGCCACCACCACACTATAACCAATTTTCTCTAGTGACAGTTGATTTTTTTTTCTTTTGTAATATTAGTATTTCTTTTTTGTGTTGTTTATTTTTAAATCTTTCCATTAGTCATTGGTTAGTGAAAGTGTAATATCACAACCACGTTATCACCAAGTCAATGTCACCGGCCGGAACCCACTAGTAATGACTCGTAGTATTACATGATCATGAATTGATCGAGATCATTAGTTCAACTATTAATTAGTGTATGTGATCAGTAATTAAATTGAACACAAACAATCTAGGCTCTTATTATGATTAAAGTCATAAAACATAAGGTTTGAGAGGGGTAATTACGAATGTACTTCAATTGTTTGATAAGAGAAATATTTAAGTAAACATTTGATGTCTTATATTAATTTCAAGAAAATGAAATACATACAATGAATAATTCTCCAAGGCATCTTTTCTTAAGACATCCGACGTTATTCAACATCTCCAACTTGATTTTAAATAGTAAAAAAGTTAGCATAGCAAACGTTTCAAACCAAACAACTGAAAAAGTGTGTGTAGATATCCTTCTAGTTGATGGCATTGCAGGTCTTCCTAATTTCTCCGTTTGTTCCGGTCAAAACTCCAATACGTGTCATCTTGATCATAGCTTGTCCGAATTTCTCCGAGTACCTTGAATCTTTTGAGAGAGTTCTCACCAAACCTTTTGTTCTCGAATCAGTTGCCAATCTCTGGTCGAACTTAATTACGGCTCTGTTAGCTTCGATTTGGTTGTAGAAACCTGTATCGAATTTATCTCCACTGTTCGCAGTTTGGTCCAAGAAAGTTGTGTTTTGAGTGCCATCTAGGTTGGAAGGGCATGTGCTCATCAAGCTTTGGACAAGAGCTGGGTCCATGGTGGGATCTGGCTTGCCAGTTCCGCTGAAGTTGTAAAGACGGTCTTGAAAGTTGTTACAATGGACTACTCCAACTGTGTGAGCACCTGCATTTTTATTTGTTTAAGATGGTAAGGTTTTATGCATGCATTATGCATGTGAATGATAAGGAGGAATATGTATCGAATTGAATAACTACACATACCAAGAAGAACAACAAGATCATTCACATTTAATCCAATCTTATAGAAGTCGTTGATTGCGACTGACATAAGGGTGTTAGCTCCAGGAACATTAGCAGCATCTGCAGCATTTGAAACTAAACTGTCTCTTCTTCCGGTTTCAACTTCGTACCTCTGTCCACCCGCCTAAGTTAAATACATTCCAAATCTCGAATTAGGAACCAATAAAAGAATCGAGATTTATGAAAATTCATCTTACATTGAAGATCGAGGTAAATTTGAAGTAACATAAAAAAAACTCAATAGAATATGTCACTTACGATGTTTATTGTGTCTCTAGTTGCCATGACTAAAATGTCTGCACAAGAAACTACACCGGGGCATACTGCTTCAATTTGTTGTTTGATGCTTTCAATGTCATCAAAGCCATCGAGATTCAAGTTTTCTGGAGCAGTTTTCTCGGTCGTAGCTCCATCAAGCATCACTGATGCGTCACATCCCTATCAAAGAAAATAGAAACAACAAAGACTAATTAATCAATGAGTTTTGTTATAACGATTTATAAGTAAAGCTAGTGAATGTGTAAAACCTAAAATTGTATGATATGATTGACATAAAAATATTTCATCTACGTGATGCAATCTTTTTTAAAATATAAAAAAAATGTTGCATGTATATATGCAAATAGCTAGAGAAATTAAGAATAATGCCCACCCTAACAAAACAATCATGAAAAGACAATCGGGTAAGGTCCCCGACAAGCCCAGGGCCCGGGTCAGCAGCTTGCATCTTAGCTTTAACGATGTTGAAAATGAACTGCTCCACGCTCGTATTGCCACATTTACCATTGTAGAAACCCGGAGTTAGTTGCCCATCCGATAGGCTAATAAGGGCGGCAACGACGAACACTAGGGAAAGGGTGACTAGAGTGTTTCTAATAGTAGCCATTACTAAATTCAGCTTAGAAATCCTTTGCCAAATTTCTCTCTTAATTGGAATTGAATTGGAAGGAATTGTTGTGCTAGGAAATGGAAGAGCTTATGGTATTTATAGGGAAACATGTGTTGAAAAGTTGTAAGTAATGGCAATTCAAGAGGAACATGTGAATTTGTGGGTTGGTGACACTTTGAAGTTGAACCCTTCAATTTCTCTATCATTGTTTTTTGAACATTTTTTCCAATATGGGTTCAATTTCGTATATTTTTGTCACATTGATTAATATCTTATATTCCACCGGGTTTCCTGAAGACTGAATTGGGTCCCACGCCAGCCATCTATCTAAGACTTTTGTTACGTTATTAGGTTCTACTACACAACTAAATTAAAAGATCTTTAATCTTTTAACACGTATTTAATCTAGATGATCAACTTAACACGTATTCAGTATTAAATATATTTAACATTAAAAGATCTTTAATCTGTAACGAATTATAAATCTATTCATATGTTATTTTTTTTAAAATACCTAGTTTAAAATTTTTTAGTTTCAAAAGGTGGTTTTAAAATTTTGATGGATCTGTTTGGATTATTTTTAAAATCAAATAGATTTATGATCTGTTAGTGTTATTTTGAAAAGTGACATAATAATTATTAAAAACGTATAAAATTATAGGGCAAATGGATCATATAAATATGTTCTATTTGAGTGCATATAGCACTTGATCTGTGTCGAAAAAAATTCTGTAAATTTCATAAGTAGTGATGGACAAAGGGACCTAGGGTTGTTGGATATGAGTAGGGCCTAACATGCATGCACCTTTTTTTTGGTAATGTGGGGGTTCTGAGGTTATCGACTAATCCCCACGGGTTCGAGACCTAGTTTATAAAGGACTCAAACCTCGATAAATTAGACAACAAGCCACCAAATGGCTCATCCAAACCAATAAATGCTTGAGCTAGCGCCAACTAACATGCATTTAAAATTATAGCGGACACCAAACCTTTTTGGGTGTTGTTAGATACACCGCAAATCTTTCATCGGAAATGCACGTTCTTTTCAACTTGCAACCCTTTTCCACTAATTAGTATTTTTAAAAAATTAATTAACCTACTTTAACTCTGCACGTCAATTCTAACGTGCAGGGTTTGGAGTGTGTATAGCGGAACCGCTTTTATAATATCGATTAGTTAAAAATTTCACCAACCCGAGAAATTGAAATCATAATTACCGTATCTTTAACGATAAATTTACCGTGTAAATAATGAAGCAATGAATTAATTATAGATCATTTTTTTCAAATCAATTCAATATTTTTTAGAGTTTTATAGTCTATTAAGGGACTGTCAACCCTCGTATAAATATTTAAATTTGTACGATGATTAGAACTAAAATTAATTTTTTAAATGTGGAATAGAACACCCATGCAAATTAGAAATGATTGCAATTAGTTAGGGCACCATACGTAATTACGTATCAATCTTTTGTACTGGCATGAATAAAGTGTGAATATTATATATCTATATATATAATGGATCGGAGTAGTTATGAATTGCCGATAATGGGCGGCCAGGCCTGCAGGCGGGTCAAGTGGTAAACTCCAACTTGTTTGACTTATTTGCTTGGAATTTGGAAGTTTGTTAATTAACGGGATTTAATTTATACATTTAAATTCCTGTATATCTATAGGTGGATATATGGATGCAGGCAATAACATTGCAATAGGTGCATGGACTTATGATGTCAATTGTCAAAGATGATGACTACTACTTACCAAAGTTGCCTAAAGTGACTCTTTCTATCTCCTCAATTTTTATTAATTAAATTTATATATGTTTCAATTCAATTGATGTGCATCATAGGTCGATTCTTTTTAATGTGATGATGAGAATCGTTTTTATTCCGATCATAAGTAGTTACTCTGGTTTTTTTTTTCTTTTTATAAATATAATAAGTGCTCTTCCCTTTGCCTCAAAATATAAAAAAATATAAAATTTTATGATGGTTTTTAAAAAGCTAAAAACGTTATAAAATATTAATAAAAATGGTGATCCTCCACTACCTTTTTTTTCTTCTTTTTTACTCTTATTCATTACCTTTCTGTACCTTAGACCATGCATCTACAACAGTTTTCCTCAAATTTCTCCAAAATGAAAAAATAAAATACATATTTTTTAAATTATTTTTGCTTTAACTCTAATAGTTTTCCCATTTTGAAAATTTAAAGAATCATTTAGTTTAAAGAATGCTGCAGATTTAGAAAATCATCTCTATTTTTTCCGTTGCTTCTCCATTTTGGAGAATATGATAAGAAAATCTGTTAGACCAAAAAATACTTTAAAATTATCCAAAATCGATCCCCTTGAAAAATTATTGGAAATGCTCTTACACTACTTTTTTTTATGGGTGTTGTACTAGTTTCAACTTAAACTAGTCAAATTTCATTTCGTTGTTCAAAAACAAATTTTGTTTAACATTTGTTGAAAGTGTACGTAATTTTGAGTTGGAGCAAAACATTTTTTTATATTGATCGATCAACTAATTATTGTACTTGGCCAAAAAAAAATTTTTGACATAGTCATTTTATCTTAATGTACAATTTTTAAGAAAATCAACAAATATACTATTTTACCCTCATTTATTATTACACTATTTTTTTACTTTATATTTCAAAAATTACAACTAAAAACTCATTAATCATTGTAAATGTATTTTAATAAAGCAAAGACTAAATTACCCAAAATGACCTGTGTTTTTTTAACAAAATTAATATTTTTAAATAACATATTTGCCAAACGGATGGAGTATTGTAATCAACTCATATTTTTATTATTTGACTATTGAATATTATAAAAAAAACTATCACAATGATACTATATCAATTAAAAAAATATTACCACCATGATATTCTTATTTTAAAAATTTGATTGTCACTTTTATCAAAATTTATCTCCATAATAGTATTTCAAAAAAATTCAACCTTTGAAAATCTTCACCACTACATTATATCACAAGATCACTTGTTGTCAACATGCCATTTGAACCCGGCCAATGGTTTTGTGATTGTCGAATAGTAATTGTTAATTAATTTAGCTTTTTTACCTTTAAAATCTACAACTACTCCCATTAATCATGTTAATTAATGTCTAAAATATGCACATTTTTTTAATAATTTACATTTCCACAACAACTTTTTTCCCTTTTTTTTCTTTATAAATGTGCAAAGCAACTTTAATTAATAATCATGTAAAATATATTCTAAAATGATATGAATGATACGAGGGAGGGAATACAACGTATTAGGTTTAATTTGATAAAAGATACACCTCTATCTACACTTTTTTAATGAATTCGAAATCTCAAATACCACCAATGTCTGAGAAATTGAAAGATAGACTTACATTCTAAGAGCTTGTTTGGTTGGAAACCCAAAAACCCAAGAAGTAGAACTTCCCAGGAAGTAGGAGAAATTCATGTGTTTGGTTGGTATTTTTGAAATTAAAAAACGCAGGAATTCAACTTCCCGGGAAGTTAAATTCCCCCAAAATGGAGAAAGTTCACTTACCTAATCCCCCCTAGGTAAGTTCAACTTCCTCCATTTTGTATTTGGAAATTTTCAATTCTACCTCTAATCCTCTAAAATAAAAAAATCAACCAAACACATTTTTATAATTCTCATCAATTGGACTTCACGGGAATTCAATTTCCATGAAGTAACTTCCCGTGAATTTCAATTCCCATATTGAACCAAACGAACCCTAAATCAGGATAGAAATAAATTGAGAATTAATCAAATATGGATTTCAGCATGGACAAATTATTAACAATAAATCAATTTATTAATACAATAAAAGTTCCTATATATGAACTTATACAAGATCGAAATTGTATTAAAAGTATACATTGACGCCTAAAATACAAACAAAAACAATCGTGTGTGGGCCTTTTCTTAAGACAACACACGTTATTTAACATCACCAAGTTAATTAATTGGTACACACACTAAAAAAAATTAAGCACTTATTGTTCGAAATAGCCTACAAGCCTGCAACAAACCGAAAAAAACGTGTTCGTATCTCTCTAGTTGATAGCACTGCAGGTCTTCCTAATTTCTCCCTTTGTTCCGGTCAAGACGCCAATGCGTGTCATCTTAATCATAGCTTGTCCGAATTTGTCAGAGTACCTTGAATCTTTGGAAAGAGTTCCCACCAAACCTCTCGTTCTTGAATCAGTTGCCAATCTTTGATCAAACTTAATCACGGCCCTGTTAGCTTCGATTTGATTGTAGAATCCTGTGTCAAATGTATCTCCACTATTTGGAGTCTGGTCCAAGAAAGCCGTATTTTGGGTTCCATCTAGATTGGAAGGGCATGTGCTCATCAGACTTTGGACAAGAGCTGGGTCCATGGTGGGATCTGGCTTACCAGTTCCACTGAAGTTGTAAAGACGGTCTTGAAAGTTGTTACAATGGACTACTCCAACCGTGTGAGCACCTACATGAATAATATTTTCCAAGCTTAAGATATATATTAAGAATGCATTACTTTATATATATGACGAACTATTATAGGTGCCATTCATACCAAGAAGAACAACAAGATCTTTCACAGTTAACCCAATCTTATGGAAGTCACTGATTGCGACTGACATAAGAGTGTTGGCTCCGGGAACGTTGGCAGCATCAGCAGCATTTGAAACTAGACTATCTCTTCTTCCGGTCTCAACTTCGTACCTATTTCCACCCGCCTAAATAAATTGCATGCCATGTCAGAAGTTAGTGATGCATGAAATTAACTCTGATATCTACCACTTTTATTTTTATTAGCATTAATTGAAGATTAAAGATCCATTTGCATTACAAGCAATATAAAGACTCAATAGATCTAGAATCTTCTACTTACTATGTTGATTGTGTCTCTTGTTGCCATGACTAAAATGTCAGCGCAAGACACTACGCCTGGACAAACTGCCTCAATTTGTTGTTTGATGCTTTCAATGTCATCAAAACCATCGAGATTCAAGTTCTCAGGAGCAGTTTTTTCAGTTGAAGCCCCATCAAGCATTACCGATGCGTCACATCCCTAACAACATGAAGAACATTAAAAATAACATCCCAGCAATCAAGTAGATTAAAAGCATAAAACCTAATTATAGACAACATAAAAAAAAATCCAACTGAAAGGATAAAACTTAATGCTCACCCTAACAAAGCAATCATGAAATGATAGTCGGGTAAGGTCTCCGACGAGCCCAGGGCCTGGATCAGCTGCTTGCATTTTAGCTTTGACGATGTTGAAAATGAACTGCTCCACGCTCGTGTTGCCACATTTCCCATTGTAGAAACCATGTGTGAGCTTCCCTTCCGACGGGCCAAGAAGGGCGGTCACGACGAACACTAGAACAAGGGTGGCTAAGGTGTATTTCTTAGTTGCCATCACTAAAATTTTTGCTTCAATCCCTTTCTTGATAATTAGAATGGATTGTGATGGTTGGTGTGTTAAGAAATGAAAGAGGATATGGTATTTATAGGGAAATAAAGTGTTGAAAAGTTGCAAGCAATTAATTAAGAGCAACATCAGAGGAACTTGCAGATCAGTTCAACAACGCGGAAATAATATATAATTTTGTTTGACATTGATTTGTTCTTTGATTTTTTTTTTTTTTTTTTGTGTATGGTCACTAAGCCCTCATCTATGACTTTTTATAACATTGGAAATAGTATAATGTAAATATATATGGCCCCAATTTGTTTGATGATGATTTGAGTTTGGAAGTTTGTTAATTAACGGAACTTAATATATATATTCCTATGTATATATGGCCAATAATATTATTAGTGCATATAGTATTATGGTGAAAGAAAAGTACTTAAGCAGCCTAAAGTGGATTTTCTTGTTAAATAATATTTGTTGTTTAATCCAAAAATGCAAGTACTGATAAAGTACGTATCTATAATATATCATATTTGATGATAATTAAATATTGGTGTTAGCTTTTAGTAGTGATCGTTAGTTTTTAATTTATGTCAAAGTAAATATGAATTATACATAATAAAATATGAATTACACATAAATTAGACAATTTATTATGAATGATATCTCAAAATATTTGAGAAATCATAACAAGATCGTGCATTTATAATTTACTCCTAAAACTTGTAAAATCAGACCCAAACCCGAAAACCCAATTCAATCTGGTCAAAATTGATTACTCAAATCTCTCAAAATTGAAAATTGAGTATTTAGTATAGTATATCATCCAAAAATTGACTCGGCCTTATCCATTTTTACATGGCACCTGAATAACATGATAAACCAAACTAGCCTAAACCCAAATGACAATGTGGCCCGACACTTACTTTCAATCCGGCTCCTTAAAACTCTATATATTGACTTAAAGTTTTTGTATCAGAAAATAAATCTCGACTCCTTATAACCATAAAAATTAAAGACAATGTAACTTGACACTTACTGTCAATATGACCCGTCGTCAAAATAATTTCACACAATCAACCCAATTGTCGCCATGACGCGGAAACTATATATACTAGGTCACTTTAATTTCATTATTAATTATATTTTATAAATTTTTATTTTAACAATTAAAAGATATATGAAAACACACATTAATTGAAAATATATATTATGTGAAGATAAGGAAAAAAACTATATATATACATCAACTTGACCCAATAATAATAATAATAATAATAATAATAATAATAATAATAATAATAATATTGGACCAAAAAATGGAGTATATAATAAGCATATACACATATTCACTTGAACCTGCACCATATCGAAGAAACTCCACATGGCCACTTAATCATATATTGTCCTTTTTTGACCCATTTAATTATAACAAAAATAAAAATATCCCTTTCTCTATTTTTTGATAGAAAATATCCCTTTCACATACACATCAACTTGACCCAATAATATAAAAATATCCCATTCCCCATACAAATCAACTTGATCCAATAGTGATAAACTAAAAAATAAAAATATCCCATTCCCATATAAACATCAACTTGTGTCCAAATACGCCTACATGGTATAAGCTTACCCGAGATACACTCTATATATGGCTATGTACAATTGTTTTGACTGAATTATTTTCATATTATTTTTTTATATGAATGAAATAATTTTTTAAGAAAATAATTGATCAATCACAAAATCTCACATAATCATTGGCGGATTTAGGGGGCTTCGGTGACGTCAAATGTCAACTCCCCTATCCCAGAAGAAACCGTAGAATTTCTTTTAGATTTGTTTGGTAATTGTTATTAATTTTAGGGATAAAAAAATATATAAAAAAAAAAGTAAAAAATCACAAAAAAAACTTAGGGAACTTAACTTAGTTCGTCATAAGTAGTTATATTATCTTGAGGTTATGAATTCAAACCCCCATATCTACACTTTTTTCATAATTTTTGTTCTTCTTAGTTTTGTTCCTACTAAAAATGTCTAATTAAATAACAAATTAAAATTTCTCTCCAATATATTTAAACAAAAATAATTTTTTCTACATATCCATACAAAAAACAAATCTCATTTTTGGATAATTTTTATTTTATCTACTAAAAATGAATATTTAAATAAAAAATTTAAAAGATTTTTCTAATGTTTTTTAAAAATATTTTTCATATATACATGTAAAAAAAATTCTCGAAATTTTTTTCAACCCTCCTAGAAAAATTCATGGGTCAGCCAGCGCACATAATTGATTACGAGTGATATCGATTTCCCTAACTAATATCCTTAGAATATAAATTAAGAGTTTTATTTTGATAAAAATTCCTCTAAATTTATTTTATTATTTATTTAGACATATTTTTTGAAATTTTTATAATGTTTGAATCCATTCTCAACTGGGGAAGAAGTTTGAAAAGCAGTTCCAAACTTAATGTCTCTATAATTAGGTCAACCAATACAGAAGATTGACAAAAATATCAAATAGCTAATTATCAAGCACTTTGTCAAAGACTACACGTTTTTAAATTACTCTTGATTTTTGTTTTTAGGATACTCCGTATATCTCATATGGTTTGTTATTTCTGTTGCTACGCTTTGATTCAAATAATTTTCCTTAATATATTAAAAACTGGAAGTAGATAAATAAAGGAGAAGAAACCACCAAAAAATACAACAAAAGATAAAAGCTATATGGAAAAAACCACAAAGAGCTAGCTATCTACAAAATTAATGTACATGACTCAGTTAATTCCACTGGTGTATCGTGTGGGGGAGTCATCAGGGAATCAGAAGGTTAGGTTTTAGATATTTTCAGCAGGCGACATGTCAAGGCACAATTCTCTAAATTGAGGCTTCGGCCATCTGTGTTGGAATGCAGCTAGCAGTAGCCAGAGGATTTCGAAAAGTTGCCATTGAAGGAGATAATTTAGAAGTAATGAAAGCAATCAAAGATAATGGTAACATCAATTGGGAGATTATGCACTACATTGAGAAAATTGGACTTCTGAAGAGCCATTTTGATTACACCAAGTTTAGTCATTGTTATAGAGAGACAAATAAGGTAGATGACTATATTGTTAAGCATAGAGATAATTGTAACTTGTCTACTCTTCCTTTCAATAGGGATCTTTGTAACTTCATCTATCAGGATGATCAAGGAGGTGCTTTAGGATTTTCGTAAAGCTCTCCAAATATTTGCCTACTGTAAAAAAAATTATCTGAAGACTTGCATTATGATCACTTATTAATATATGCAAAGCTTAGTCTTTTGAAAGTTGAACCAGCAACAACAATTTCACTTTATCCCGTTTAAAGTATAGGATTTGGAGAATCGAGTTGTATGCATTAATTCTTCATTCAAACGAGTCCAGTGAATGTTTCCAACTGACCCAAGAACGACATACACCCATACATAAATAACATATATCTCATATGACTTTTTTCCAACATGAATCTCCATGACTAAATTTGATCAAGAGATCATATATATATATGACTAAATTTGATTTTTATTTTTATTTTGGTTCATAAATAGAACGAAAGTTAGGTTGTTCATTACAAACCGTACATGAAGGGAGATACTAATTGGTCAATATATATAAGTTATTTTTAACAACTAAGCTAGTAAGATTTAACCGCTCAATCAATCTTTAAATACTGCTTGCCACTCTAGCTTATATTTATAGATCCCTAGCTTTGAAAGGGTTCCTCTGTGCGCATAATAGTTTGATCAACAATGTACAAACTAAACATCAAATGCAATTCTTATTCCAAAAAGAATTATTGAAAAAATCCGTACATCCATTAGGTACATACATGAATATTTCCCATGTATCTTGTTTTTAATACATGTTATTTGGCATCACCGTCATAATTAAATGACCTAAACATTTATAAATTATAAGGAACAATAAAAATTTTAAAAAAAAAACAATCAAGCTCGCCTTCTTTGACAAGCCCTACAAACAAAGTGAAAGAGTATGGTAAACGACTATATATGTTTTTAGTTGACGGCACTGCAGGTCTTCCTAATCTCTCCATTTGTTCTGGTCAACACTCCAATACGCGTCATTTTGATCATAGCTTGTCCAAAATTTTCAGAATACCTTGAATCTTTGGAAAGAGTTCCCACCAAACCTTTTGTTCTTGAATCAGTTGCCAATCTTTGATCAAACTTAATCACGGCTCGGTTGGCTTTGATTTGGTTGTAGAATCCTGTATCGAATGTATCTCCACTATTCACAGTTTGGTCCAAGAAAGTCGTGTTTTGGGTTCCGTCTAGATTGGAAGGGCATGTGCTCATTAGACTTTGGACAAGAGCTGGGTCCATGGTGGGATCTGGCTTTCCAGTTCCACTGAAATTGTAAAGACAGTCTTGAAAGTTGTTACAATGGACTACTCCAACTGTATGAGCACCTGCATGTTTTTTTCTCCAAATCATAAGGTTTTATGCATGCATGAATTATGTGATGAAGACAAAGAAGTATCGAATTTATAATAAATAAAGGTAGAATTTCATACCAAGAAGAACAACAAGATCGTTCACATTTAATCCAATTTTGTAGAAGTCGTTGATTGCAACGGACATGAGGGTGTTGGCTCCAGGAACGTTGGCAGCATCTGCGGCATTTGAAACTAGACTATCTCTTCTTCCGGTTTCGACTTCGTATCTTTTTCCACCGGCCTAAGTAAAATGCATTTTGAATCGCATGTTAGAAATGCATGATCTATTGATATCTAAGAAATTTCAACTAAGATGGTATAAATTTAAAGCCAAATAAACAATTGATAGAATCTTTCACTTACGATGGTTATAGTGTCTCTAGTTGCCATCACTAAAATGTCTGCACAAGAGACTACACCAGGACAAACTGCTTCGATTTGTTGTTTGATGCTTTCAATGTCATCAAAGCCATCAAGATTCAAGTTTTCAGGAGCAGTTTTCTCGGTCGTAGCTCCATCCAACATCACTGACGCATCACATCCCTATGAATATAAATAATGAACAAACAAAATTAATTGCTTGATATTGTTTACTCATCGAGGTCTTTCATGATAATCAAGAAAATATAAGAAATATAACATACAAAATTGACACAGAAATTGAGATAAAGATTACTGTAATTAGTACACACGTACCCTAACAAAACAATCATGAAACGATAATCTGGTGAGGTCCCCGACGAGCCCAGGACCTGGGTCTGCTGCTTGCATCTTAGATTTAACGATGTTGAAAATAAATTGCTCCACACTCATATTGCCACATTTCCCATTATAGAAACCCGATCTGAGCTGCCCATTGGACCGGCCCGCTAGGGCAGCTACAATGAACACTAGGGCAAGTGTTGCTAAACTTGTTTTCTTACTAGCCATTGCACTACACTTAGCTTATAAGCTTCAATCCCTTTGTTGAATGGAATGAATTGTGAATGATGTGTAAGAAATGAAAGAAGGTACTCCCTCCGTTCGGAAATATAAGATCTTTTACTTTTTGGCACGTAGGTTAAGGAGCTAAATACTATATAAAATATTAATTTTTTTAAAATTAATTTTTTACAATATAACACTTTTTATTAATAAGTATTAAAATGTAAAAAAATAATTTTAAAAAAATCAATATTTTATATAGTATTTAGCTCCTTAAACTACGTGTCGAAAAGTAAATGATCTTACATATTTGAACGGAGGGAGTATGGTATTTGTAGGGAAACAAGTGTTGAAAAGTATGTTGTATATGCAATAGTAAGAGCCTAAGAGGACCATGTGGGTTAGTGTGGCACTTTGAAGTTGACCACTTCCTGCCTCTATCATTAATTATTTTTACTATTTTGTCACTTTTTTTTGGTCAAATACTATTTTGTCACTTAATTAATATCTTCTTCCATATATTTTGTGAAGAGCTTGGTAGGGACCACACCACCAGCCATATATGTATGACTTTTATTACAATTCCGATCGATATATATTTTGATATTTTCAAGTTAGTTTGGCAGCACACTCCGGCCAATTTCAACTCTTTGGAATTAAGTATTTGATTGGATGGAATGTACGTTGAAGTTTGTTAAATAACAGAAAATTATTTGGGGATTGTCTTCATTACTGTATTTTTAAAAAAACATTCATTAATTATTACATGTAGCCTAGTCAAATTACTATTCAAATATTTTAATTAAGGGTAAATTTAATGAAATATCTCCACCTTTTGGTGAGTGCATGTAAGTTTGATAATTTGAACTCTAGTAGCTCAAATTGCTCAATACACAATATTGAATAAATAGAAATGTCCCCGTTTAAAAATACAAAATATGAAGAATCTAATTAATTAAATTTATTGAAATTGAAATTATATAGCTTAAGCTTGAAATAGCCATAACACGATCAACATCAACCCAAATAAATTTTAGGGTCAGTTTTGATAACACGTAGTAACGTAGCTGATGGGGTAGGAACCCGGATAGTTACAACTGATGAATTAAGGTGTTTATAAGATAATAATTGTTTAGTAATCCTAGTTGATAAAAGATGTAGGGAGATAGATATTGAAAATTTCAGTTTTGAAAAATAATTGAAATAAAAATCTTATTTTTATCTCATTTAAGACTTTATAATATTAAAACTAAAATTTTTAAAAAGTTACTTTTTTTAGTATGAAGTTGCTACTAAATGGAGTTTTATAATCTCAAAATAATAACCTACCCATCAAAAGTTTTTATCTAAGATAATTAATTATCGGCCAAAATCAATTTGAAAATTGTTATATTCTTCACAATTGAAAGGTAGGTATATTTCTTACAATTGAAAAAAGAGTGACATTATACATTTCCTCAATGATTTTCCAAATATATCTGAATATTGAATCACTATACTTTGTATAAAAATAGAGTATAATTAAGTTATAAGTATTATATTATATATGATAACAATACTTTATTGGAAAATAAAATTATAAAAGAAAATAGGCCAGTGAACTTTATAATCTAATTTTTAAACCGAGTGTATTTAGTAGGGAAAATATTTTCCAATTTGACTTTTTAAAGACATGTTAGAAAATCCGATATATATTAAAGGCGACAACAATTTTATATCAAATTATCAGTCAAAGATCTCTATGGCTAAAACGGTCCATATATACGAGAGATCTCTATGGCTAAGACTTTCGGCATCCAGGGGTGATCTCGTAGTTCCTACGGGGTGGAGACGATGGGGTCGGTCCATGGATTTTCCTTCCTTTTGTCGCATTTCGCTCAAAGGGTTGCCATGTTACTTGTTATTCAAGTTTAAGATTTGTCTGGCTAAGCTTAATGGATTGATATATTGTTTATAATAATGTGATCTTATCGGATCGACGGCATATATGGTACACAATTCCTAACGGTAGGAATCAAGGCTTTGCAAATGATTTGGGGAAGACAAAAATTAAATATATACAATTCACACTACTTTAGAATAAAATAAATCAAAACAATTTAAATAAAATAAATCAAAACAATTTATAGCTCTTTTAATTGATTTGTTCAATAAGATCTTGATAGCTAGTTAGGCCCCTATAGACAGAATTTCTATAGATCTTGATAGCTAGTTTATTTCCCTTTGAGTGAGTCTCAACAAATTTGTGTATAGTTTGCATGTGTGTTAAAGAGAAAAAGTGTCAAAATCATACCAAAAATTTATTTCTCAATTGGAAATTAAAAATGCATACATAAATATGTTTTGCGTGTGCCTATTTTAGGACAACACGGTTTATTCAACATAGCCAACTTACTTGAAGAGACAAAAACATACAGCCACACATTTTTTTTAAAAAAAAAATCCTATATAATCAAAACAGACATCCGATGAGTTCATATATGAATTCGATTTATCTAGCTGTTCACAGCATTGCATGTCTTTCTGATTTCACCATCTGTTCCAGTTAGAACTCCAATACTCGTCATCTTGATCATAGCTTGTCCGAATTTGTCGGAGAAGCTTGAACCTTGGGAGAAAGTTGTCACGAAATCTTTGGTTGCAGGATCAGTCGCCAATCTTTGATCGATCTTAGTAACAGCTCGGTTAACTAGGATTTGGTTATAATAACCTGTGTCGAAGGTATCTCCACTGTTCGGAGTTTGGTCCAAGAAAGTTTGGCTTTGAGTTCCGTCTTGATCAGAAGGGCAAGTGCTCATCAGACTTTGGACAAGAGCAGGGTCCATGGTGGGATCTGGCTTTCCAGTTCCACTAAAGTTGTATAAACGGTCTTGAAAGTTATTACAATGAACTACTCCCACGGTGTGAGCACCTATATGAAAATATTTTGTCAAACATAAGATTTTTTTTTTAAAAAAAGGCACATGCTAGGTAATATAGATTAATAAGGGTTTATATTGCAAACTATTGTAATTTTGAAATTATATACCAAGAAGAACAACAAGATCTTCCACATCCAGTCCAATGTTTTGGAATTCACTGATTGCAGTTGCCATAGGGATATTGACATTTGGAACGTTGGCAGCATCTGCAGCATTTGAAACAAGTCCATCTCTTCTTCCCGTCAAGACATCATATCGATTTCCACCGGCCTAAATAATTTTCATACCATACATATCACGAGTTAGTAATGCATGAAAATAATGAAACTTATTAGAATTCATTTCTAATAATAGTTTGTATTTGTATTTAAAAAAAATGATGGAACTTCTTTCTTACTATGTTTATTGTGTCTCTGGTTGCCATGACTAAAATGTCTGCACACGACACTACACCGGGACAAACTGCTTCAATGGATGATTTTAAACTTTGAATGTCATCAAAACCATCGAGATTTAAGTTCTCAGGAGCAGTTTTCTCAGACGTAGCTCCATCTAACATTATTGATGCATCACATCCCTGCCAATTAACATGACAAACAAAAGGAAAAACTAATTATTCGGTATAAATTAAATACATATATAGGACCTCATTTTTATAACAAAATGACATTTAATATTATACAAAATGAAAAACTATGCATGCATACAAGCAAAAAGATGATGAAGATTAATGCTCACCCTAACAAAGCAATCATGAAAGGACAATCGAGTAAGGTCCCCTACGAGCCCAGGGCCTGGGTCTGATGCTTGCATCTTAGCTTGAACGAGGTTGAAAATGAATTGTTCAACGCTCGTGTTGCCACATTTCCCATCGTAGAAACCCGATTGGAGCTGCCCATTTGACTGGCCAAAAAGGGCGGTCACGACGACCGCTAGGGCAAGGGTGGCTAAGCTGCTTTTGTGACTAGCCATTGCTAAAATTCAGCTTAGCTTCAATCCCTTACTAAACTCCTCTCTAATTAATAGGGATGAGTTACGTTGTGATTGATGTGTTTAGAAATGAAATAACATGTGGTATTTATAAGGAAACTAAGTGTTGAAAAGTTGCAAGCAATAGGAAAATATGCAGATCAGATCAATGCGGATTTTGATCGAAGTTGAACCCTTCCTCTTTTTTTTTTTTGTTTCTGTTTAGTTTTTCTACGTTCAATTTTGTTTTGCTGCTCACTTAATTTCTTCATCCAATTTTTTCGTTAAGAGGGACCACATCACTAAGCTACACCAGCCTGGCATCCAGGCACTTGTAGCTGTTGACTAATTAGCTTGTATTACGTTGGGTTAATTATGTTTAGAATCAGACACTGTCACCGATCACAAGTTAATTGGTGTAATATATGGTTGTGTGGATACATCCTATACCAATAAGTTCGAAGAGAATCCCCTTGGAAATATGAAGTCGCTTGTGAGTGGGAGGCTCAACCTCTTAAATGAGTCACACATTTAGCCGATCGAACTGGACTAAGATTAAAAAAAAATTAGACACTGCCAATTTGATCCGTATTTGAAAATTAGTTTGCTACTTATCATTGATTTTTATATTTACTTTTAAAGATATAAATTAGGAAGGTTAGGGTTACTTTGGAAAGTTTCCTTGAGTAAAATGGATAAATCTTTTTAATTTGGAAAGATATAAATTTAATATATGTATTCCTCTAATATATAACTTTAATTTAATATATTATAAGTTCAAATCCGATATTCAAGTCGAATTTGTACAACTACCATGTCTATATAAGCTCGATCACCAACCACAGTACCAATTGAAGACAACTTAGTAATCAGCACATGTAAGCTGCAAATGGGAACAGAATAAAAGATAAGTATTCGATCGGGGACAATTGGTGGATCGCAACTCTTCTAATTTACTCGAACACCACTATTTTTCTTTTCTTTTTTCGGTCTTTTTATCTTAGAACATCTATCCTTATATAGGATAAGAATTTAATTTGCAAATATGATAAATGAAGAAGCAATTCGATATACTAATCATATATATCTGATATATACGGAGGGAGAAGCTCTCTCCTCTCTCTATAAAACTAGAGAGAGGGAGTCGGAAATCACGTCGGAGGAACCTCCAGTCGAACACCGCCCAACCTCCGTCTGGCCAGAGAAACCTGTTTAAAAATCCCTCTTCGGAGGCTGAAAACCACCTCTTCGGAGGTCGGAAACCCGTCTCACTGGCAGCCCTAACAAGGGTCCTATACCCGATGTCGCCTTTCTCAGATCTCCTTCCCCCAAACCTTTTCTGTTGGGACTAATCTCGCCGTGGGCGCCTCCGTCATCCTCCTCCCCGGAAATTCCTCTTTTCATGGGGCTTTTGCTTTTTCGGGGATGGTGGTCTCAAATTTAGATTCGTTCCCAACCAATTCGACTCAATTCGCCATTGATTTCGGTTTGAGGGTGCTGAAATTACGGCCTCTCCTTTCAGGCTCCCGGATCTCGACTCCGTCTCTTACTCCGGGTTGGCTCTTTCGCAGCCATCTGCTTAATCTTAGTTGGGTTGTGGTTTGCGCTGGCGGTCGACGTGAGCTCTTCCTCCGCCGGTCTCGGTTGCTCCTAGATAATTGATCTCGTCCGACCTGTCGCTCGCCGCTATTGTCGACGTTCTGGTCCGGTCGAGATCGTTGCAAACCCCACTCGCCCCTCGTTCTCCTTCCTCCTGGTTGTTGGTCGGCGGCGGCCTGTAATCAGGCTCTCCGTTGCCTCTGTCACAGGGAAAAGCGAGTTCAGGACGACGATGATGATTGTTTTCCTTGGGCCCGAGTGGTTGTGCTTTGGGCCCAAGGCATTGTCTTGGGCCCAAAGCTACCATGAAGGGAAAAAAAAAATTAAAAAATCATATATTATGTTGACAATATTATTAAAAATAATGTATCAATCTTATATAATTTATTTGTGTACCCACCCGAAAGGGTTTGACTAAAATCCCGAAAGGGGCTGAAAAATATTAATATAAATAAGTAATAATTATTCTCCCCAGACACTTTGCGTTCTCGAGAGCTCTGCACACAAATTTTCTTCGGATGTTTGATCTTCCTTTATTGGCCCGTTCTTGTTCGTTCTTCTGGCGTTGGGTCGTTGCTATGGCGTTGTGGCGTTTAGTTTCGAGTTGAGTTGCAGTATCGGGCTACCTGTATGATCGAGAGGATCGTGGATGTGTTTGTGGTTTTCAAAGATCCTTCATCTAGGTGGGGGCAACGTCGGTGATCCGCACTTCCCCAGGTTCACCCTTTCCGCTGGTGGGTTATTGTTCTCCGCCTTCTCGACGTCGAGATGTCGTGTGAGTCTTCGCACTCTCCCGTGTTCTCGGTATTCGTGACTCGCCCTGGATCTCCATCGACTTCTCTTCTGACTAACGACTTCTTCGGGTTGTTTGTGGTTTTCTAACATCTGTGCTTATTTGTGTTTTTAGTATGTTGTATGTTGACGAATTCTCCGTCTGCCGATTCGTCAGCCTTTCGAGTTTCAGGCCTGTCTGAGCTCGAATTCTTACCTAATCAAAAAAAAAAAAAAGAATTTAATTTGCAAATGATTCCCTAATAAAAAAAATTATCGACCCTAGCTAATAAGCTGAATTTAAAAAAAAGCTAAAGTAATTAAAATTTGAGTAATAATTTAAAATTTGGACTCGTAGGGCATAAGATAGGGGGAAAAAATTTTAATCCGTGTGGATAACACACTAGCTCCCAACCCATTTCAAATATCTTTTGATCGATTTTCATAGTGATAGATTACATAGGCATATATTGTATAGTGGGCCCAAAAGCCCAATACCTTTGTAACCTATATATATGATTATCAATGAATGGAAACCCTCAAGGAGGATTTTATGATCGATCTCGTGATCTCACATGGTATCACAACCTAAGATCCATCAACCCTAATCTTTTTTTTTCAAAAAAAAAAAAAAAAAAAAAACCCTAGCCTACCCGCCACCCCCCTTGCAAAACCCTAGCCGCCCCCCTCTCGGCACCCCCCCCCCTAGCGGCGCCACCCTAGCCGCCACCCTCCCCCCTCTTGGCGCCCCCTCCCCCTAGCGGCGCCACCACCCCTCCCCATCGCCGCCACCCCCTAGCGGCGCCCCTCCCCACCTTCCGCCTCCCCTTTCTCTTTCTCGCACCTCTCTATTGTTCGTCCCGATGGCCGACGCACCCACCTCCAAACCGCCCTTCCACTCCACTCTCACCATCTCCAATATCAAAAATTGCATCCCCATCATCCTTGATCACGAATCCAGTTCCTACACTATGTGGTCGCACCTCTTCACGACCCATGTTAAGGCTCATAAGGTCCTCCACCACATCGACTCCTCCGTCGATCGCCCTGCTAGTGAAGACAACGATCTCTTCGCTCAACTCGACACCATTGTCCTCCAATGGATCTTCAACACCATCTCAAAAGATCTATTGACTACCATCCTTGACCCCAAAGACTCCGCCTTGGATGCTTGGAACAAACTTCAGAACATCTTTCAAGACAACAAGTCCACCCGTGCTGTCTATCTTGAGCACGAATTCTCAAATTGCAAGCTTTCCTCTTTCCCATCGATCTCCGCCTATTGTCAGCACCTCAAGACCCTGTCCGATCAACTAGGTGCTGTCGACTCCAAACCCAGCGCCACCCGCCTGGTCCTCCAGGTACTTTCAGGTCTTCCCTCTGAATACAACGTCGCTGCTACTCATATCCAGCAGACAGAACCTCTCCCCACATTCGAAAAGACCCGGTCTCAATTGATCCTGGAAGAGACTCGCCTTCACCGTCAGACCACCGACGCCGCCAAGGACAAGACGGCATTGGTCTCGTCAAGCGACATTGACGAGACCTATGCCCCGCAACATAGCCGCAGCACTAACGGATCGACCAGAGGCGGCGGCCGCGGCCGCAGCACTGGGCGGCGGCCGCAGCACTGGGCGACGGCCGCAGCAGGCCGACGCCTCTCGCTCCCCCTGGTATCCTACTCCCGGCTACCCGCCTTGGATGCCTTTTGGCTACCCCCCTGCAACGTACCGCCCACCGGCCCCATATCCCAACCGACAGCAGGGAGCGGGCTTGTTGGGTCCTGCTCCTCGTCCTGCAGGCCACCAGGCCTACCCCTCCTCGTCGGATTATGCCTACACCCCGACTGATGTGCAACACGCCTTCTCTTCCATGCAGTTGGCACCTCCTGACTCTACTTGGTACATGGACACTGGAGCCACTTCTCATATGACGAACTCCTCAGGTACTCTCTCTTCTATTTCTTTTAAGGGTCCTGCACATTCTATTATCGTCGGCAACGGTGGTCGCCTCGCCACTTCGGGCATTGGCCACGCCACTTTACCAACCACAACCAACCCACTACACCTCACCAATGTCCTCATTTCCCCCAAACTTGTCAAAAACCTTATCTCTGTCCGTCGGTTTACCACTGACAATAATGTTTCTCTCGTGTTTGATCCGTTTGGTTTCTCTGTGAAGGATCTCACTACGGGGGTTACTCGCCTGAGATGTAATAGCACCGGGGAGCTCTATCCTGTGTCGTCGCCCTCACCATCCAGCCCGTCAAGTCCAGTCGCCCTCTCGGCATCATCATACGATCTTTGGCATGCCCGCCTTGGTCATCCTAGTCCTGCAGTTTTAGATTTACTTCGTTCAAAGAGTCTAGTCACATGTAATAAAGAGCGTCGCTCTACTTTATGTTCGTCATGTCAGTTAGGCAAGCATGCTAGACTCCCTTTTCAGCAGTCATTAAACACTACTTTTGCCCCATTTGATATTATTCATAGTGATATTTGGACTTCTCCTGTGCCTAGCAAGGAGGGTCATAAGTATTACCTTTTGTTTTTGGATGATTATACGCATTTCTTATGGGTTTTCCCGTTGCACTTTAAATCTCAAGTGTTTCCCATCTTTGCCAAATTCCATGCTTATATCAAAACACAATTTCACACCTCTATCAAGTGTTTCCAATGCGACAATGGCCGTGAATTTGATAACAAAGAGTTTCACACTTTTTTCAACACCAATGGGATCTCCTATCGCTTGTCTTGCCCCTATACCTCCCAACAGAATGGCAAGGCCGAACGAATCATCCGAACCATCACCAATATGATGCGCTCTCTCCTCTTTCATGCATCTATTCCCCTTCCCTTTTGGCCTTACGCCTTAGCCACCACATGCTACCTCCTAAACATTCTCCCTTCCACTACCCTCCACCATCGCTCACCAACTCAGACACTTTATTGCACCTTGCCTAGGTATGATCATCTTCGTACCTTTGGGTGCCTGTGCTTCCCCAATCAGTCATCCACCGCCCCTCATAAGCTTCACCCACGCTCCACTCCTTGTGTCTTTCTTGGCTACCCGTCTGATCATCGCGGTTACCTCTGCCTCGACATCAAATCACACAGGATCATTTTGTCTCGGCATGTCACCTTCGATGAATCTCGATTTCCCTTCACATCACCTACCCCTCATGTGTCTCATTCTGATTCAGAGTCCTCATTCCCACATTTTCTTATTCCTCAGAGCTCTCCCGGTGCTCCCGTCTCTCCCCCTCCACCCACACCACCACCCCCTACCACCAGACCACACACCCGCAGCGTCTCTGGTGTCTTCCGACCCCGTCAGATCGTCTCCATGACCACAAACCATAGCCCCGCCTCGCATCCACACCCACAGCCCCCCCGCCTCGTGATCTCACACATAGTTTGGGTGGAATCTTGAGAGCTAATTATGAAGTGAAAATAAACATTAAAATTGGCTTCTGCAATGTATTTGTACCTCCTCTTTCTCTATAAATATTAATGGTAACCTGCATGGATTATTCCATGGCAAAAGAGGTTTGAGACAAGAAGATCCTATCTCCCCCCTTATTTTTGTCCTATGGACTGATTGTCTTTCCAGATTACTAAAATGCTGGACAAGGCACCGTTCTTTTAAATTCCACCCTAAATGTAACCATTTGCAGATTACTCACTTTGCTTATGCAGATGACATCATTCTACTTTCAAGATGGGACACAAACTCCATGGATATCCTCATTGTCTCCCTCAACAAGTTCAAGGCTTGCTCTAGATTGGAAATAAAATCGTCAAAATCTGCCTTTTACTCTGTTGGTATACAAGAGGATCTTTAACAAGAATTCCTCCTCAAAACACGCTTCACTCAAGGAGAACTCCCCTTCGCTTACCTAAGTTCCCATTTCATCGGGGAGGTTAACGGTAGCTCAATACACCCCTTTATTAGACAAGTTTATGACTAATATTAGCTACTGGAACTCCAAAACACTATCATATGTCGGTAAAATAGAACTGATAAGGGATGTTCTGTAAGGTATTGAAGCTTTCTGGTTTTCTATCCTTCCCTCCCCATTGCTTATTATTAAAAAGATTAGCAGCTTTTGTGCAAGATTCATTTGGAAGTCACACAGGATCAAGTGGAAGGATATCTGCCTCCCGAAAAATGAAGGAGGTCTCGGCCTAAAAGATCTAAAGACATGGAACAATGTCTTTCTAACCAAAGTATTATGGGACATATTAATAAGGAAAAAGGATAGCTTGTGAATTAGATGGATACACCACCAATACATAAAACAAGGAACCATCTGAAGCTGGAACGTGCACAAAACAAATAACTCCCCACTCATCAAAAGAATACTAGCAATCAAAGACCACATATCAGCCTCAACTGCATCGTAAGAAGAAGCTGAGAGTCTGATGCAAAGGTGGATTGGGACCAGACGACAAATTTAAGGTGGGAGAGTGCTATAACACTTAGAGACGAGTTGCTAGAAAACCATGGAGCTCCACCGTGTGGGACAATGCCATTGCACCAAAGCATTCCTTCATCCTTTGGCTTGCAGCAAGACAAAGACTAGCCACAAAAGATCTCATAACATTTAGGGAAGTAAACACCTCTTGCTCCTTTTGCAACATAGCACCTGAAAGTCATGATCACATCTACTTTACTTGTAATATTTGGATGCAAATAAGGCTATGGTTACAAATTGGAAGAAGGATGACCACAATGAAGAGTGCTCTCAAATGGATGAAGAAAGATGTTACAGGGAAAGGGTGGAAGGCCAAGGCAAAAAGGATAGGGCTAGCAACTACAAGTCTACAACCTACTACATTTGGAAAGCAAGGAATGAAAAAATATTTGAGAGCAAGACATGCCATGCCGAGCAAATAATCCACCAGATTAAAACACATGTCTACAGAGCCCTCAACAACTCACACTCCTTGAACTTCACACAATCAGCAACTCTTGAATGCAACCAGATGGAAGAAGAGCAAGTTACAAAATCCTGAGACATCCAAGATAAGGAGTCTTCTAAGGACCATCCAAATGATTAAGTCAGCATTGGAGATCACATTTCGGAACATATATGGTTAAGCAATTTTGGGCTTGTAATTGTCCTTTTTCTATGAGAAAAACCTGCAACTGAAAGTAGGTTTTTTGTCTAACCTAGGTTCCAAGTAGACCTGTTAATCGGGTTATTCGGGTCAAGTTCGGGTTGGGTCATTTCGAGTTTCGGGTAAAATGGATTTGGGGTAAAACGGGTCTCGGGTAAATCCGTGTCAACTCGAACCCGGGTTTGACTCAGTTTTGGGTCAATTTCGGGTTAGTCAATTTTTTTATTTTTTAATTAAAAAAACGTAGTTTGATGACTTTATGATAACTTCAAAATGTAAATTTAAATATGTGATTGGTAAGTTGTTCTTTTTGGGCTCTATACTTATTAGAAGATGTCATCTAACCTTGAGCGCTTGTAATTATATACTACCTCCGATCTAAAATATTTGATTTTTACTATTACTAATTATTTTTAATAAAATTTAAAACTCTATCAAATATCAAAGTTTTAATTAACTTTTTGAAATTATTTCATACGGATACGGATTAGTAATGACTTTTGAGTATTAAAAATTAATTAAAAATTAAATTTTAATATTTTGTAGAGTTATTTTAGCTTTTTAAAAACATGTTGAAAAATAAAAAATCAAATATTACCGGTCGGAGGGAGTAATATACAATACAAATAAATATAAAAGTTAATTTGAAAAAGAAAGATCGAGTATTTGTAATTATAAAATGTAATAAATTAGAATCTCCATAAATAATTTTAATAATATATAATTGTAAATTAATTAATTCTAATAATATATTAATTACTAAACTTACCCTAATATGACTTTGAGATTTTCTTGACTTTTTATTAATTAGTCAAAGTTTTGTTTTAACAAATCGGGCAGGTCATTCGGGTCACCGGGTCGAAACCCATTTGACCCAGAAAAATACCAATATTCGGGTTCAGGTCCAAAAAATTTTCCGGTTAAAATTTTCAGGCCATGACCCAAAAAATTTCGAGTGTTTTGATCGGATTACGTTTTGACAAGTCTAATTTCAAGCTAAGTATATGTGCATAAGTCATTAATGACTTCTAACCATTTTACTTGCAATGCAATAGGCTTTTAACAAAGGTAAAGGTTGCACCAATGACCTCTTGCCCTAGTGGTAAGAGTGATGTATTTCCTTGTGTCGAAGCACTTTGTGCTATGGTGAATACTCATGCCTTATTTACCTTGGTATGGGTGAGCCTGTCTTGCGGCAAAGGTAAAGGGTTGCATCAGCATTGATGGCACCGTGTTTGATGCAATCTTTAACTTTGTGTGTATGTCCGAGTACTGATGGCTTTGGCCTGATATGACAGGATCTGCACAGTCCTCACGGCTCCTCCCTTGCGTTGGAACTATGCCATAGTCACAGTATAAGCCACCATGGATAGAGGGTCTCCCTCATTTTGTACAAAAGACCGTCTAAGGTCTCCCTTTTGTAAATATTTTAACCTTAAAATAAATATAAAAAAAAATATCAAACGCAATTCTTATTCCAAAAAAGTTATTGACAAATCCGTACATGCATTAGGTACATACATGAATATTTCTCGTGTCTATGTTATTTGGCATCACCGCCATAATTAAATGACCTAAACATTTATAAATGATAAGGAACAATAAAATAAAACAAAAACGATCAAGCTTGCCTTCTTTGACAAACCCTACGTAACAAACCAAGTGATAGAATATATACTAAGGAAACGACTGTATATGTTTTTAGTTGACGGCACTGCAGGTCTTCCTAATCTCTCCCTTTGTTCCGGTCAACACTCCAATGCGTGTCATCTTGATCATAGCTTGTCCAAATTTTTCGGAATACCTAGAATCTTTGGAAAGAGTCCCCACCAAACCTTTCGTTCTTGAATCAGTTGCCAATCTTTGATCAAACTTAATCACGGCTCTGTTAGCTTTGATTTGATTGTAAAATCCTGTATCAAATGTATCTCCACTATTAGCAGTTTGGTCCAAGAAAGTCGTGTTTTGGGTTCCGTCTTGATTGGAAGGGCATGTGCTCATTAGACTTTGGACAAGAGCCGGGTCCATGGTGGGATCTGGCTTTCCAGTTCCACTGAAATTGTAAAGACGGTCTTGAAAGTTGTTACAATGGACTACTCCGACTGTGTGAGCACCTGAATGGTTTTTTTGTTTCAAATCATAAGGTTTTATGTGTGCATGAACTATGTGATGAAGATGAATAAGTATCGAATTTATAATAGCTAAAGGCTGAAATTCATACCAAGAAGAACGACAAGATCGTTCACATTTAATCCAATTTTGTAGAAGTCATTGATTGCAACTGACATAAGGGTATTTGCTCCAGGAACGTTGGCAGCATCTACAGCATTTGAAACTAGACTATCTCTTCTTTCGGTTTCGACTTCGTATCTTTTTCCACCGGCCTAAGTAAAATGCATTTTGAATCACATGTTAGAAATGCATGATGTATAGAATTGATATCTAGGAAATTTCAACTAAGATTGACGATCGATAGAAATTTGAAAACAAATAAAAATCAATAGAATCTTTCACTTACGATGTTTATTGTGTCTCTAGTTGCCATCACTAAAATGTCCGCACAAGATACTACACCAGGACAAACTGCTTCGATTTGTTGTTTGATGCTTTCAATGTCATCAAAGCCATCGAGATTCAAGTTTTCAGGAGCGGTTTTCTCTGTCGTAGCTCCATCTAACATCACTGATGCATCACATCCCTGTGAATATAATAATGAACAAACAAAATTAATTGGTTGATATTGTTTACTCATCGAGTTGTTTCATAATAATCAAGAAATATAACATACAAAATTGACACACAGTACAAAAAAATTAAGCATGAATGCAGAGATTGAGATAAAGATTAATTAGCACGCACCCTAACAAAACAATCATGAAATGACAATCGTGTGAGGTCCCCGACGAGCCCAGGACCCGGGTCTGCTGCTTGCATCTTAGCTTGACCGATGTTGAAAATGAACTGTTCCACGCTCGTGTTGCCACATTTCCCATTATAAAAACCTGATTTGAGCTGCCCATTTGGACCGGCCAGCTAGGGCAGCCACAATGAACACTAGGGCAAGTGTTGCTAGACTTGTTTTCTTACCAGCCATTACACTAAACTTAGCTTATAAGCTTCAATCTCTTAGTTGAATGGAATGAATTGTGAATGATGTGTAAGAAATGAAAGAAGGTATGGTATTTATAGGGAAACAAGTGTTGAAAAGTATGTTGTCAGCAATTGCAAGAGGAAACATGTGGTTTGGTGACTTGGTGTGGCACTTTGAAGTTGACCACTTCCGGCCTCTAATCATTAATTATTTTTACTATTTTGTCACTTAATTAATATCTTCTTCCATCTATATTTAGTGAAGAGCTAGGTAGGAACCACACCACCAGCCATATATGTATGACTTTTATTACAATTCCGATTTTGATATTTTGATATTTTCAAGTTAGTTTGGCAGCACATTCCGGCCAATTTCAACTCTTTGGAATTAAGTAATTGATTGGATATATGGAATGTTGAAGTTTGTTAAATAACAGAAAATTATTTGGGGATTGTCTTCATTACTGTATTTTTAAAAAAAAACATGCATTAATTATTACATGTAGCTAGGTCAAAATAATATTCAAGTATTTTAATTAAGGGTACATTATATTTAATGAAATATCTCCACCTTTTGGTTAGTGCATGTAAATTTGACAATTTCAACTCTCGTAGCTCAAATACACGATATTGAATAAATAGAAACTTATTTTTTAACACATTTTTAATAGAGCTAAAAACTGTATAAAATATCAATTTTTTAATTAATTTTTTATAATATATTTTATACTGGTTAGTTATAAGTTTAAAATATTTTAAAAAATTAAGGCAAAACTAATTAAAATAACTCAACCTTTGTAGAAGTGTTAAAAAAAATATCTCCGTCTTTCAACTGTATATGAAAAATAACTCAACCTTTGGGGTAGGTGGTAATAAAGTATCCCGACTCATTTTTACTACCATAAATTGAGCCAAAAAATGACATGAAATTGGTCAAATGATATCATTCTCATTAAAACAATTCAATATCATCCAAAATTCACCAAATTCTTAATTTTGCCAACTATATGTCATTGTTTTGCCCAGATTTATAGTCGAAAAAGAGAATTGGGATACTTTGTTACCACCTAACCTGCAGATTGAGTTATTTTTCTTACTATTGAAAGGTGAGGATATTTTTTTAACACCCCTCAAAAGGTTGAGTTATTTTAATTAGTTTTGCCTAAAAAAAATTGTGGTTTTACTTACTTTTTCATCCTTGTTTTCATTTTTGCCTTTTTTCTTTATCGAATGGATATATATATCTTGACTTGGTCGATGGCATGTCGTTGTTGATGGTTCTTAATGGTTTGTGGTTTCCTCAATGCTTTGTGATTTCAATGATTTTCCAAATATGTCTTAATATTGAATCACTTTACTTTGTATAAAAATAGAGTATAATTAAGTTAATTATTATATATATATATATATGATAACGATACTTTTTTGAGAAATAAAATCATAAAAAGAAATAGGTGAATTTTATAATCTAATTTAAAAATGACTAAATCAGGTGTATTTAGGTAAAATATTTTTCAATTTGGCTTTTTAAGGAAATAGGTTGTAAAATCCAATATATATATATATATGTGTGTGAGAGAGAGAGAGAAAGGCGACAACAATTTCATATCAAATTATCAGTCAAAGATCTCTATAGCTAAAACGGTCCAAATGAGATCGAAATGTTTGTTGCCATGTTACTTGTTATTCAAGTTTAAGATTTCTCTGGCTAGCTTAATGGATTGATATATTGTTTATAATAATGTGATCTTATCGGATGGCATATATAGGTTATTAAAAAGTAATTATAGTCAAATGTGAATACTCGAATCTCACACTAATCACGTATAGATTGAACCAATGATAATTGGTACACAATTCCTAGCGGTAGGAATCAAGGCTTTGCAAATGATTTGGGGAAGACAAAATTTAAATATATACAATTCACACTACTAAAATAAAAGAAATCAAAACAATGTATAGCTCTTTAGCTTGATTTATTCAATAAGATCTTGATAGCTAGGTAGGCCCCTATAGACAGAATTTCTCAAGTTTATTTCCCTTTGAGTGTCTCAACAAATTTGTGCCAAAATCATACGTACCAAAATTTTATTTCTCAATTGGAAATTAAAATGCATACATAAATATTTGCGTGTGCCTATTTTAGGACAGCACGGTTTATTCAACATAGCCAACTTACTTGAAGAGACAAAACATACAACCACACATTTTTTTTAAAAAAAAATCCTATATAATCAAAGCAGACATCCGATGAGGCTCATATATGAATTCGATCATCTAGCTGTTCACAGCATTGCATGTCTTTCTGATTTCACCATCTGTTCCGGTTAGAACTCCAATACTCGTCATCTTGATCATAGCTTGTCCGAATTTGTCAGAGAAGCTTGAACCTTGGGAGAGAGTTGTCACGAAATCTTTGGTTGCAGGATCAGTCGCCAATCTTTGATCGATCTTAGTAACAGCTCGGTTAACTAGGATTTGGTTGTAATAACCTGTGTCGAAGGTATCTCCACTGTTCGGAGTTTGGTCCAAGAAAGTTTGGCTTTGGGTTCCGTCTTGATCGGAAGGGCAAGTGCTCATTAGACTTTGGACAAGAGCAGGGTCCATGGTGGGATCTGGCTTTCCAGTTCCACTAAAGTTGTATAGACGGTCTTGAAAGTTATTACAATGAACTACTCCCACGGTGTGAGCACCTATATGAAAAATATTTTGTCAAACATAAGATTTTTTTTTAAAAAAAAAAGCACATGCTAGGTAGATTTATAAGGGTTTATATTGCAAAATATTGTAAATTGGAAATTATATACCAAGAAGAACAACAAGATCTTCCACATCCAGTCCAATGTTTTGGAATTCACTGATTGCAGTTGCCATAGGGATATTGACATTAGGAACGTTGGCAGCATCTGCAGCATTTGAAACAAGTCCATCTCTTCTTCCCGTCAAGACATCATATCGATTTCCACCGGCCTAAATAATTTTCATACCATACATATCACGAGTTAGTAATGCATGAAAATAATAAAACTTATTAGAATTCATTTCTAATAATAGTTTGTATTTGTATTTTTAAAAAATGATAGAACTTCTTTCTTACTATGTTTATTGTGTCTCTGGTTGCCATGACTAAAATGTCTGCACAAGACACTACACCGGGACAAACTGCTTCAATGGATGATTTTAAACTTTGAATGTCATCAAAACCATCGAGATTTAAATTTTCAGGAGCAGTTTTCTCAGACGTAGCTCCATCCAACATTATTGATGCATCACATCCCTGCCAATTTACATGACACACAAAAGGAAAACTAATTATTCAGTATAAATTAAATACATATATAGGACCTTATTTTTATAACAAAATGGCATATAATATTATACAAAATGAACAACTGTGCATATGCATATAAGCAAAAAGATGATGAAGATTAATGCTCACCCTAACAAAGCAATCATGAAAGGACAATCGAGTAAGGTCCCCTACGAGCCCGGGGCCTGGGTCTGATGCTTGCATCTTAGCTTGAACGAGGTTGAAAATGAACTGTTCAACGCTCGTGTTGCCACATTTCCCGTCGTAGAAACCCGATTGGAGCTGCCCATTTGAATGGCCAAAAAGGGCGGTCACGACGACCACTAGGGCAAGGGTGGCTAAGCTGCTTTTGTGACTAGCCATTGCTAAAATTCAGCTTAGCTTCAATCCCTTACTAAACTCCTCTCTTAATTATAGGGATATATGAGTTGTGATTGATGTGTTAAGAAATGAAATAACATATGCTATTTATAAGGAAACTAAGTTTGAAAAGTTGCAAGCAAATAAATATGAGCAATAGGAAAATATGCTGATCAGATCAACGCCGATTTTGATCGAATTTGAACCCTTCCTCTTTTTTCTGTTTCTGTTTATTTTTTCTACGTTCAATTTTGTTTGTTGCTCACTTAATTTCTTCATCCAATTTTTTCGTTAAAGAGGGACCACACCACTACACACTACGTACACCCAGGCTAGGCACTTGTTGCTGTTGACTCAACTTGTATTGATTACGTTAAGATAATTATGTTTAGAATTGATATATTCTATATATACTCTGAGACTTAAATTAGATTATCGGGTTTACCTATTTTCTTTTAGGGTTTTTGTTTTCCAATAGAATATCATTATCTTATGCCTTTAGTGCATACAATAGATAAACCGTTTTAAAATTAGTTTGTTACTTATCATTGATTTTTTCTAACCTATATTTTAAAGATATAAATTAGGAAGGTTAAGATTACTTTGGAAAGATTTCCTAGAGTAAGATGGATAAATCTTTAAAACAAAAAATATCGACCCTACAAAACCAATAATAAAAAAGGGGCCAATATATATAGTGGCGGCCGGGGTTTTTTTTAGAAATTTTTTTCTCGATATATATAATGAAGAAATTTAGAAAATATATATTAATAGATAACCATAAATTCTGGTATAAATATTACATTTTATTTAAAAAATTCATACAATAAAATTTAATAATTATATATGTGTGTGTAACATGATGAATACTTTTTTAAAAAATATTGAATGAAAATTATAAAGTTTTTTAAAAAATGTCATTTGTAAATGAAAAAAATTGATAGGATTGAAAAGTGTGGGAAAAACTCTATAAATTGTGGTTTAAATATGACATTGATAGTAAAAAAAATCATAGAAATAAAAATGAGAAGAATTTTTTTAAATGTATGTGTAGTATAATGAATACTCTTACGAAAAATATTAAAAGAAAACTATAAAATTTTATTTAATTAAATGTGAATTTATTATAGAAATTTTTAGAAGGAATAAAAAGTATTGTAAAAAAAATAAACAATGAGGCTTGAACGCATGACCTCTTGCACTACCTATGTTTTCTTTTCTTTCTTTACTAACTAAACTAGACAACATTTGTGTTCTTTTTCACATTTTTTTATTTTTTCACTTTTATTTTTTTAAATACTATATTTTTTTAAATACTATATGTAATGTCAGTTGAGGTGAATCCTTATGAGGGTCAAAGGGTGGCCGGCAACCCTCCCCTTAAAAAAAATAAAATTTAATATATATATATAATATATATATATATATATCCTCTAGTATATAACTTTAATTTAATATATTATAAGTTCAAATCCGATATTCGAGTCGAATTTGTACAACTGCCATGTCATCTGTAAGCTCACCAACCACACCAATTGAAGACAACTTAGTAATCAGCACATGTAAGCTGCAAATGGGAACAGAATAAAAGAGTGGATAATTTCCAAACTCCCACATAACTCTTCTAATTTACTCGTACACCACGTAATATTTTTCTTTTCTTTTTTTTAATCAATTAATGTTGATAATTCCCAAACTCTCAAATATCTTTTGATCGATTTTCATAGTTTGGGTGAAATATTGGTATCTCAGATTAATTATGGAATCAAATAAACACTAAAATATAAGTTTAAAACTCCTATAAAATTATTTAAATTTTTTGTGTTAAAAGAGTAGATTTCAACCTTATAATCAAAGTAAAAATAAACCCGACACGACTTTCCCAAAATCGAGAATATATGGCTATTTCACATCAAATCAATATATCTATCTATATACATATATTAAAACTGATGCATAACGTTCTATGTGGCGACACGTGGTTAATTAATTCTAAGGGAAATTATAGTATGTTAACATAATTTATAGAAAGTTAACATAATCCACAATCTATCTATAAATATTTTGGTTTAATTGAAGAAAAATATATAACTCAAAACTATTTCATAGCCTTACTAAAAATAGTAATAGATAAATATTTTATATGTGTTATTTTATTTATATATTGATTAGTTTTAGTTGAAAAGAATTAATTATATCAAAATTAATTATTTAAAAGATATTATATTATTTCTATTTATATTATTTTTTGGTAAAATGAAGTATTTATATCTATATTAATTTTTATTTGATATTCCCCACCCACTAATTTGATCGCTATTAGTTTAATTCTCACGTACATTCTAATTCAGATTTAATATTTTTTCATATTTTTAATAGATAATATATTTAATTTTAAAAGATTATATTAACGTATTAATTCAGGTGTACGAGATGGGACACACGAGTGTAAATTGAATATAACGAAATTGTTCACTTATTTTATGTGTGTATACAATGTTGGCTTATTGGGTTGGGTTTGCTGATCTTAAGACGAATTAATTGGAACTTCACACCAAACATATATATATATATATATATATATATATGACACAACTAGTTGAACTAATTGAAGAACTCCAATGCATGTACATTACTCAACCAATCGAAATCAGATATATCTGAATCTCGATGGTCGACGAGTCGGCAGACGATATCCCATCAAAATATACAGATAAAAAACATAATAGGTGCAATACAAACAAGAAGCGCACCTACATAAAACAAAACTAGGCAGAACTAAATCAAACACGTTAGTTAGAGACGTAGACTACGATCGAATGAAGCCAAAACCATCTGAAAACAACATCGGTGGCCAACAATACATCATGGATTCCTGTGGTCCGTGGACATTATTCCACCAATCATGATGCATGCATGCATGCACATTTTTTTAAAAAAAAAAATTAAAGGCAAAAGAAGGCGTGGGCCCATGGTTCGGCATGGTTTGATCGAGGTGTTGACCTCCATGCATGCACGTCAACTGAGACAGCTATGGCCTACAAACTAGAAGGCCTTTTATTTCGATTTTTCTTTTTTCTTTTTTTTTTCCTTCTAAATTCAATTCGATTATATAATGTAATTATAGCAGTCCGATATTGTGGCTTTACTTCTCTTCGTCTTTTGACTCGTCACACTAGTGAATGTAAATCAAAGTTATTCCATTTGAAAAAGATACTTTTTTTCAATAAAAAAAAAATAGAATAAACTGGATCATTATCACAGATATTCTGTTCTCGTTGCAGTAGTTTTGCTCGGTCTTCATCTCACATGTGTTCCGTTAAATCAACTCCACAGCGGATAGATTTGTCCGGTGTTGGCTAACCCGCTTCCTCAACGCCCCCTCCTAGATGATCGAGAGTTGTATATACTCAATCATCTGAAATGATGTTCTTGGGAGGTGTTCTAACAGAAGGATCTGATCGACTACATTCTAATCTTTACCTTATAAAAAAATAATATATATATAATTTTTTTTAAATGTTATGGATATTTTAAAATAATATATATATAATTTTTTTTAAATGTTATGGATATTTTAAAATAATATATATATATATAATTTTTTTTAAATGTTATGGATATTTTGGGGTCAGTTAACTCGATATTTTGATTTTATTGCAAGTATATAAATATGATGCTTATTGGTGTTGAATAATTATTAATTAGGTGACGTTTTTAGTTGGATGATCTTGTAGGGCTTGTTGTATATTAATGCTAGAAAAGTAGAACCTATCGATCAATTTCAACACACGCAAAAAAAAAAAAAAATTGAATATTAAAATATGGATTTACAAAGTTCTTATCCGAATATCCGATGGTGCATGCGCAATTGGATCACAAATATTCAAATATGCCACTATCGTAATAATTATAATTATATTGAGAAAATAAGGCAAAATTAATTAAAATAGCCCAACTTTTGTGAAATTGTTAAAAAAATATCCTCATATTTCAACTGTATGAAAAATAACCCAAACCTTGGGATAGGTGGTAATAAAATATCCCGATTCATTTTTACGACAATAAATTGAGCTAAAACAATGATATAAAATTAGTCAAATGATATCATTCTCATTAAAAACAAGTCAATATTGTCTAAAATTCACCAAAATCTTAATTTCACCTATTATATGTCATTGTTCTTGCTCAAATTTATAGTCGGAGAAAAGAATTGGGATAATTTTTTACCACTTCCCTTAAAGATTGGGTTATTTTTCTTACTATTGAAATATGAGGATATTTTTTTAACATCTCTTCAAAGGTTAGGTTATTTTAATTAGTTTTGCCATAAAATAAGATTGTTTGAGAGGTTTGGAGTGAGAGTCGAAGACTGTTTGAGAGGTTTTGAGTGAGAGTCTTTCTCTCTCATCGATTATAAAATATTTAAAATAATAGGTTATATGAATAAAGCGGATCTAGAGAGTTCGGGGTGGCGTTAGTCTCCCTAATCCAAAAAATCGAGAAAAATATAGTTTTGTGATTTTTTTTTGTAATTTTTACTTACTTTAAGGATAAAAAAAGTTTAGAAAAAGTAATAAATCACTAAGCCAATTTAGCTTAGTTGGTAATCAAGAAGCGGGGGCGGATCCAAAAAGAAATTCAGGATGGGCACAATTTTATTGATAATTTTTCATATTATTTTTATTATAAATAAATTTTATAAAATTATATGAAATTTACAAGAAAAATTATCATTATTATTATTATAAATACCAAATAAATTATAAGAATTTTAAAATAATAAAAAATGAATTGAGGAAAAAATAAATGAAAATACATGTCTAGTAAGATTTGAATAAGGATTAATTAAATACTATTTAAAATGAGGTGACCGGAATCAACCACTAAACCACTAAATATATTATTATGAATAGGGATATATGTGTCATGTATGTGTATATATATGTGCTCATGTGCATAGGCCGGGTATTTATATTAATACCTATACACATAAATACCTATATATATAATATTAAACAATCACCATTAGCCCCTTAGACCTTACTTGTATAAAGAAACTCCACCCTCGAACTCTTGATATATAATTACAGATTAACAAATAGATTTAAGGTATATTAACAATGCACGTAGAACACGAACTTGCCAATTACTTAGACAATTTTTGTTGAATTTAATTTGATATACAATTTTGACCCTAGAGCTACATTTGACGTTTTGTCATTTGATTTGTTGTTTTTATTGCAATGGGTACTTGATTGGTTTCTATGTGAAAATTATGATATATTTTTTACAAAGCACGAACTTCACACTTGGGAAATTTTTGTTGAATTTAACTAATTTGGCATAGTTTTTTTTAACCAAGTTTTACACTTAATATATCAATTGATTTTTAAATAAATTTTGTGCTACATTATATATGGATCTATTATTTCCTATTCATATTATTAAAAGCAAGTGTTGAAAAGTTGGACGTAATTAATAGCAAGAGAATTGAATCATATATGTGGATAAGATCAACGCCGGGATGTGTTTGGTTTTGGTAACACTAATTAATTTGAGGTTGAACCGTTCCTTTTATCAATACTTTTTCTATCTTCATTTTTTATTTTTAGTCACTTTGCGTAACACTTATGTAAGACTTTTTCATTACAATAATTGGGATAATCTATATCTATATAAACTTTTAATTTAGAAGAGTTTATGCTGATGTGTCAACATTAGAGAGATTTTAGGGGTTTTGACCAATTATAATTTTTTTTCTCTTTAATCCTCTTTTCTTTTAATTCTCCTTTTTTCTTCTTTTTCTTTTAATTCTCTTTTTTTTCTTTAATCTTACTAACTATTGGACTTAATTCAAAACATTGAATTCAATCTAATATAACTATTGGGTTTAACTCAAATTCATTTACTAACTATCTATATCTATATACTATACAATATTAATTTATGTCACATGTCCTCTTCATGTTCAAAGTTATTTGTGGATATATTATTTACATAATATCATTTTATTATGGTAACTATATTTTCTAATATTATTTTTTTTGAAAAATATTCTAATATTAATTACCCAATATTATTTGATGTTGCATTTTTTAACCAATGGGATTAATTCAAAACTTTTATCTTTCACTATTTATTATTTATTTTTCTCTTTATCTCTATAACCCAAGTGTATTTTTTTCTATTATTTTTAACACATTTACTAATCAATGGGTTTAATTAAAAATATTGAATTAAATCTAATGTCTATGATTTATCTATATCTAAATATTATTTATAAAAAAATCGCGCCATGGCGCAGGGATCGTACTAGTTAATTATATTTCAAATTAGACAGTCACAAATCACAATATTATATTTCTCTTTCTTTATTTTAATTGAATTCAATCTCTTTATATTTGGATTGAGTATATACGAGTATTAACTAAATAAATACTACTTTAACTAAATAATGGATTTTTCTAATTTATATCTCAAATATATAGATTAATTAGAAGCTTATAAAATAGAAAATATTTTCCATAGGAAATTTTTTTCGATTAAACTTTTAACCTATGATATGATACTGTGATATATACTACGTACGTTGATTACTAAATTTGGAACTTTATTATATATTGGGTGCGTCAATTAAGCAGGAAACTTTTTTTTTTGACGTAACGTAATGATCTTAGTCATTTGACATATTGATTCGAATTCAATGTTGGTTAATTAATTATTATTTGGATAATCTTTTCCAATATTTAAAAAACTACTTTTTTATATCCTTGCGTATAGGATAAGAAGCTTGATTAAAAAAGATGTTTCAAAATTAAATTATTTTAGTTTTTCTTAAAATTTCGATTTTAGAATTGATGCTTGATAAGAGAATCTTTCCTAATAAAACTTCCTATTTTATGCCCTAATTAAGAGTACATGATAGAAAGACCATTTTTGAGGTATAGAAAAAGAAACCTAATTAGGAAAGATTTTCTCAAATTAAATTATTTTAGCTTTTGTAAAAATAGAGTAGGGAAGATTATTAAATGAATATGGGCTTTTTGGCAAATTAATATTGTTAAAAAAGTATATTATCCTAAAATATAATAACTACTGGATTATATATTATTCTAAGAGTAGTAGTTTTGATTTAATATATTGATACGCTAAAACCAGAGTAAAAATTACAAAATTAATTTGAAAATTTGGCATACATTACAATCACATAATTGTCTTTTAAAGAATTTCAAAACAGTAGGGTGATACGGTCTATATATCAATCCTTCATTTCAACGATTAGGAAGAATCGATCAGATAACGTTAAAGTTTATGTATATTTCATCATCAGTACATAGGTTGAATATTAATTAATTCATTAGGCTTGTTAATTAGTTTCTTTCTTTCCGTTAATTTCGTAGGAGAGGAACCACATGCACCAGCCACCTATCACCTATGTAAGACTTTTATTACATTATGTATATGATTATATGATTATTATTATTATATTCAAATCAGTTAGGCAGTAAACCTCTATCACTAGTAAACATGATTTTGTACGTTGTTAATTAACGGAATTCGATCTATTCCTGTAGCTGACACACTGACATACACATGCAAATTTGGGCCTTATTTTGATCACTGGTGGAGTACGTAGAAAAAGGCGCATCATTATTGATATAAATTGTTTTAAATTCATTGAACAGGTAAAACATGACAAAGGTTAACGTGTTAGTCAATACGTTTTACATGCCACCAATGAGTAAATATGTGTCACCAACGAGTAAACGCGTGCCATAGCTAACTGGGACTCCTCAAAAACTGCAAGGTCTCCCGACCCACTCTTCGCTGCGAGAGCGCCCCAACATATTGATAAACATGTTGATATTTTTATTATCCATAGTTTTTAATAATAATTTTTCATAATAAAATTTTATAAACATGTTGATATTTTTATTTTATAAACATATTAATATAAATATTTAGAATATAAATATAATTTTTAAAATTTTTTTAAAGTGAATTTATACCGAAATAATTCAGTGTAACACCTGGTATTACGGGTGGTTCGTACTTTAAACTCAGATATTGTCTCTCTCGCATGAACACAATGGTAGCCTCTCTTCCTTTCACCTTCCTATTTGGGTTTCCTTTTTCATTTGATTTGATAGGTTATTAAATATCTTCCACCATTACATTTTACTTGGGAGAGTAGGTTAAGAAACCCGTTAGTTTTGCAATTTGGGTGGCCCCATGATTACTTATGCAATTTTCTATCAGGTCTCTATAACTAAAATCATATATATACATGATATCAAGCTATAAAAATTAAAGTAAAAATTAAAAGAGGGCCGAGTGAGCTCTATCGAACAGTATATGACCGCCCCTGCCGATGATAGCTTCAGCACTGATCCAGAACTTCGAGTTCTCGTCCGCTCAGACGTGCTAGGGCAGAAGCCGGATCGCCGACGTCTTTCCTAATTCTTATCCTGCTTCAAAAAAAAAAGTATATGACCGAGGATTAATTAATAATTAATTTAATTATGGATTTGTTTAACAAAAAAAATTATCCTTAGCAAAGGAAGTTGTCCTAAATGATCGAATCTTATAAAAATGAGAAGCATATCGAGTTTATTTTTCATTTTGATTATAAGGTCGAATCCCAACATTTATATAATACTTTAAAACTATATATAAAAATTATTTTTTTATTTCATACTTATTTTCTTATAAAAAAAACTAATCCACAGTAAACATCAATTTATGAACATTACTATAAAAATTTTAAAAAAAAAATGGATACAGTATATATCAATTATCGATCACATCGATCAACTTGTTGTCCAGCTCCGATCCTAAACATAACGAAGATGTCAATTTCGCGGAAATTAAACGCACTCCATTTCTGAATTCGATACTCCGCATTTAGCTTTACTTTTTCCAGCTTCATGCTTTGACTCCTATCTTATTATGTATATATGGATTTATCCTATTTATTGCTACCTAGTAGCCACCAACTAGTGCATTCCATGTGTGCATCTTTAACAAAAACTTTATTTTAGATAATTTTACATATGTAAAAAAAAAAATATGCTCCAACAGTTGCTATGTATGGAATTATAAAATAGAGATTTTTAGAGATATTACTTAGTTTAAACATTAATTATTTACTAATCCCAAAATAATAATTTCTTTAAATAGAAAGTATTTATCGTATATAATTAAATTTACTTAAAATAGAGAATATTTATATATAATATATAATACATTAATATAGAAATTTGTAAAATGGAGAAGTGGTTGGAATTGAAATATAAAAGTTTTAAAAATTTTGATATTTATTTCTCTGTTTTGAAGATTTTTTTAAAGCTCCTTGTAGATGTTCTAAATTATAATCTAAAATTTTGGATTTTGATATTTTCCGATATGTAACAGTTATAGCACTTTGGATTAATTGAGCATACGGTAAATTTTCTTGGTCATTCCCAAAAGGGGGCTTAGAATATATAGGAAAATCACTCGTGGCCTCATGGGTAACCGACTTATCTGGCTCATTTAATCTGATTGATTATACGGGTAAAAATACAGGGGAAAAAAAATATGTGATGATATGCCCCTATGATGGATGATATGTTTTCTACCCATTACCCAATCTATCACCTGATCGACTCGTTAGTCCAACCGATTATCTATATAAAACTAGTGTATATATATAAATATAACATAACATAGCTAAACTTTTTTTTTTGATACATAGCTAAACTATTTAACATGGTCTGCCCCTATGATCTTCGTTCTCCAATTTCTTTATTCAAAAGAGACCTAAAAGAAAATGAATTTGAATTGTCTAATTCCATATCTTTTTAAAAATTTTATTTTATTTGTTTTACATACGCTATTACAGTGTTAGCTCTTTGGCTATTTCTACTAACTTTGTTGGCTTTAATTTGGTGTAATAATGTATGATTTTAGCTAAAACGTATTTTATCAATTTGTCAAAAGCTTTACAACAATTGTATATAAGCCCTCTTCTTGTAAGTGAAATGATACTTGAGCTTGTCTTCCAAATATATAAATTTAAATTTTTCTATATTTTTTTTACTAGGAGTCCGGCAACAAACCCAAGTTTGTCTCATCTAGCCTAAATTAAACTTTTAAGGCTAATTCCATAAGCTAACGATAGTGCTATAGTGTATGAATAAACTTTTTTCTTCCATTAGTAATATTTTCATGTTGATTTTGTTTATGAAATTATCATATATATAGAGAGGTTAGTTTCGGTGTACACAACACTTATCGTGTATCATGTACTCAGAAATTATTCGTCTATTTGTTCATGATTATTCATCTGTTTTCACATAATTATTCATCTGTAAAAAAAAAATGGAAAAAATGTAAATTTTATTCTAACGAATAATCGCTCAATACCACCGAATAATTTCATTCCACTGAATAATCTCCCAATACCAACGAATAATCAGAAGTTACTTTTAATCTCATCTGTTGATCTTCTTAATTCAATGGCCTAGATTTGTTAACATGATACACAAGAACATTTGATCTATTGTCTATATATGTGTAATCAATTTCTAAGTATTTTTAAACATGCTTTATAACTCATCTCATTTTAATACATAATTCACCCAATTAATCATCAGACCCACCCAATTTACCTAATAAATAGGGGATGAGTGAAACATTAGACAGATGGATGATGAATCACAGGAATTTTTTTTATGACAGATCGGGTGAAAAATTTTGACCCAAATTATAAAAAAAAAAAAAAAATATTAAGTGGCCAAAAAAAATTGAACATATGAAAAAACACATGAGAGAAAGGAAGGGTTCAACTTCGATCGAATTAAAGTGTTTCCAAACACCTTCCTGCGTTGATCCATCTGAACGTGCCTCATGTTGCTCTTAATTGCTTGCAAGTAGTTGCAACTCTTCAACTGTTGTTTTCCCTATAAATACAATATCCTCCTTTCATTTGCTAACACATCATTTTTCACTTTCCCAATTAAGAAAGGGTCTAGTAAGAGATTGAAGCTAAATAATTAATATAAGTTGGCTGAATTTAGCAATGGCAAGTCACAAAAGTCCTTTAGCCACCCTTGCCCTAGTGTTCGTCATAACCGCCCTTGTTGGTCGGTCGAACGGGCAGCTCACGTCGGGTTTCTATGAAGGTAAATGTGGCAACACGAGCGTGGAGCAGTTCATTTTCAACCTTGTTCAAGCTAAGATGCAGGCATCAGACCCAGGCCCTGGGCTCGTCGGTGACCTTACCCGATTGTCCTTCCATGATTGCTTTGTTAGGGTGAGCATGCATTAATCTTCATCTCTTTGCAGTGTTTTTTTATTTTATATCATTATTATCGCATGAAATGTCATTTTTTTATTTAGGTTGTATATGTATTCAAGTGTTACCCAATGAATAATTAGTTTTTTCTTTTGTTTTTCATGAAAATTGCCAGGGATGTGATGCATCAATAATGTTGGATGGAGCTACATCTGAGAAAACGGCACCCGAAAACTTAAATCTCGACGGTTTTGATGACATTGAAAGCTTAAAATCATCCATCGAAGCAGTTTGCCCCGGTGTCGTGTCTTGTGCAGACATTTTAGTCATGGCAACTAGAGACACAATAAACATTGTAAGCAAGAAGTTCTACTCGTTTTTCAAACTCACTCTTATTTTCAATCTTTGATGAATTTTAATATAAACAACAACAACAATCCTGGTGATTTGTCCCGCTACAAGCAGGGTCTGAGGGTCAAGTTGTACGCACCCTTTCCCCGACTACATCAAGAGGGTGTTTCCGAGAGACCCATACAACTAATAAATAGATAACTGAATAGATTACAAAAAAATAAAGAATAGAATAGAAATAAAAATAAAGTAAACTAACTCCAAATATATAGTATATTTCAATATTTTTCATGCATTACTAACTCCAAATATATATGATATATGGAAATTATTTAGGCTGGTGGAGATCGATACGAAGTCTTGACTGGAAGAAGAGATGGACTTATTTCAAATGCCGCAGATGCTGCCAATGTTCCTGATGCCAACATCCTTATGACAGATGCAATTAGTGAATTCGCAAACATTGGATTGGATGTGAATGATCTTGTTGTTCTTCTTGGTATATAATTTCAAATCTACAACAATAATTTTCAATATAATTCCTTGATTCATCTATATTAATTGCCTAGTGTATGCATATAAAAACAATCTTATGTGTGATAAAAAAAATTCTATTTTAGGTGCTCATACCGTTGGAACGGTCCATTGCAACAACTTTCAAGACCGTCTATACAACTTCAGCGGAACAGGGAAACCAGATCCCACCATGGACCCGGCTCTCGTCCAAAGTCTAATGAGCACCTGCCCTTCCAATCTAGATGGAACTCAAAGCCAAACTTTCTTGGATCAAACACCCAACAGTGGAGACACCTTCGACACAGGTTACTACAACCAAATCCTCATTAGTAGAGGCGTGACTAAGATTGATCAAAGATTGGCAACCGATCCTGCGACAAAAGATTTGGTGGGAACTCTCTCCAAAGATTCAAGCTTCTCCGACAAATTCGGACAGGCTATGATCAAGATGACGAGCATTGGAGTTCTGACCGGAACAGATGGAGAGATTAGGAAGACCTGCAGTGCTGTGAACAGCTAGAGAATACATGTACTTTTCGAAGAATGTGTGTTTAGCATAATTATGATTGTTTTGTCTCTTCAATTGAGTAAGTTGTTGATGTTGAATAACACTTGTAAGTTGTCCTAAATAGGCACAAGCAAGCTAAGACAAATTTATGTATTCATTTTCTAATTGTGAAATAAAATTTTGATTTTCATCTTCTTTTATTCGATGTAACACAAACTATAAAGCACGGGAAATTTACTTTTTTGTGACCTTCTCAAGAGACTTGAGAATTTTTGTATTACAAGCTCTTGTGGCTAAGCTTTGTGTTGACTCACACAAATCGGACTAATCCGACTTGAGATTAAGTTGATTTCGTGTTGGGCCTACCTCCTATTGGAATAAGTGGGCTGCATAATTTGGCCCAACAATGACCAATCCTTAGCAAACACGTTCAAATAAACTGGAATTAATATACAAATTCAATTTTTGTTACGCTCAGGCTCAATTTTATTGTTCGTGATTGAAATTCCTAAACGATAACATTTGCTCATTTTGCTTGCTACAAATCCCAAAGCTTTTCGATTCAGTCCCTTGTTACAGTTAGTAATGCAATTTGTTAGTAATATTGGGACTTTCCATCAATTACAAGTTAGTGTAATGGTTGTGAGACTATATTTCATGCCACGAGGTTCGTAGTTCGAATCTCCTTGAAAACATGGAGTCGCTGTCGCTTGTGAGTTGGAGGGTTAACCTCTTAAATGGGCTAGTGCCCTTTATTAGATAGTGCTAAGAAGTTTTAAGTGTTCGAGTAGATAGTTTCACAGATACAATCCGATAAAATCGAGTGCTCAATCAAAGAGTTTTAAACCTAAAGTGACCAACTAGTAAGCGAATCCGCAACGGTGTTAACCTTCCTCCTTATATGTTTCACTTGTACATCCCATCTTGGGTCTTCAAGCATCCGCCGATATTCAAGGACAAGGTTGAAGTTCGCATAGATATTCCCATTATGAGAAGTTATAAAAGCACTAAATAATCTACATTTCTTTTCATTATTAATGGATTGTGCTATATACACCCGGGACAGGTACTATATGCACTCCTTATGACGGATCTGCAAATTTGCAGACTTGCAGCTTTATAGAAAGCTGCTGCAATTTTTTTTTTTAATTTACATGATCCGTCCTATATAACTTTTTTTTTATAACGGACGTCCGTCTGTTTATTTTTTAAAATATTTGTAACGGGCGGATTCATGATCCATCCTAAGGAGTGTATATAGCACGATGGGTCTCTTCTAATCAATCAATCATCAAATCAATACTCTCTCCGTTTCGTTTACAATTAATTGTTGTTTTAATGGGGGTTTTTACGTTTTCATAAAAAAAATGTTGTTTGATGATTTAGCGCGAAGTCCCTTTATATTCTACAATTAAAAATATTGGAGTCCCTTTCCATATGGTTTTTTTACGGACTTGTTATTCGCACCGTACTGTCTCGCCAAAGGCACGGTGCCGACCTCGGCTGCTGGTGTCGGTGGACCCAATGCCGACCCCGGCTGCAGGTGTTGAGGAAGCATCAACCGATGCCGACCGGAGGTATCGGTGAACATGACAATGTGTTGAATAGTTAAGTAATCAAATTAATTGGGCCAAAAGTTGAGATGGGCCGGAAATGTATTAGAAAGCCCAAGTCAGTAATTGACTAATTGTAGCCTGCATCGTTTGAAATTGTATAATACGAAGACCCGCCGACATCGGAAGTCGACAACGGTGAAGATGTCGATGAAATTTCTGCCGTCTCTGGAGGTCGGCGTCAGTGTCGTGCGGATGGCGATAATATGACCGCTCATATAACAACCCCTTTTTTTAAGAGTAAAATAGAATTTGCATGTTTTTTTTGTACAAAGTCCCTTTCCATATCATGTGTATGAGAACTATACTAGTTTACATAATCTTTTTTTCAACAGCTCAGACAAGTTTGAAGCTCGATAAGCCAACAATTCGATAGATAGCAGATGACAGACCGTCAAATATACAACATATATTATATAATTTATATATACAGAAAAAAGGTACAAACAACACAAACAACAAAAAATGAATCAAATTATCCCTTGTTGATTGCCAAATTTTGTACTAGGCCACGTGTTGTTTGTAAGAAAAAAGATATTTAAAAATAAATAATGACATAATTTGTGAATAATTACCTTATACATTTTTATATAATACAGAAGATAATAAATAGATAGATAGATAAATGTAGAAAATTAGTATGATCCCCGCGCCATGGCGTGGTTTTTTATAAATAAAATCTTAGTAATATGTTAAATTAATATTATAAAATAATAGTAAAAGTTCAGATAATTAAATGTTTTGAATTAAACCCATTGGTTGAGAAAACAATTATTGTTATATATATAGATATATATTATTAATATTAATTTTATGTTTTCTTATTATTAATTTTATATTTTGAATTAATCCCATTATTTTTTTTTAAAACTACTAAAGTTATAATTTAGGCTAAGATCATGAATTAATTGAATTTTTTTAAAAATTGATTGAATAACCTACATTTAAAGAGAGATTGACACCTCATCAAAAATGATTCTCTTTTAAAAGTTAGATATATATAGAGATATAGATATAGATAGATAGATAGATATAGATAAATACTCCCTCCGTTCAGCAAAACTTGTCATTTTAGCTTATTTTACAAGTTTTAAGGCAATTAACAAATGTACTAATTTACCCTCAATTATTATCCTCCTTTTTTACTTTATGGAAGACTACAACTAACAAACCATCAATCATATCAAGAGCATTTTTGTAAAGTGAAGGACAAAATACCTACAATGACAAGTTTTTTTAAACAAAAATAACACCATAAAATGACAAATTTGCCGAACGGATGGAGTATTAAGGTAGATATAGATAATATACTGTTATCTAATTATCTAATTAAACTTTTCCTATAATCCGATACGCGTATAAAGCACAACGGCGTGGCCGTGGCGTGACCAAAGAGGCAGCGTTTCTACTTCTACAAATCCTCAACGCGAGTCAACTCAACAAATTCATCGAGCCTCTCTGATTTCGTGATTTTCGCCACGCCCTAGGGTTTTTAGGATTTCGGTAATCAACCGATCCTGTAAATTCCAACTCTGTTCTTTCACAATCCATTAATCTCTAGGTTTTTTCTGGTTCCAATTTCGTCGCTGTTGATCGGAATATCGAATTCTTGATTCCCATTGTCCGCCCCCCTTGTTTTCGTGTCTAGGGTTCGATAAAAGGTTTTTGTTGACCTCTTCCTTCAATCGGATTCTCTATTGTTCCACCGTCGATGGCGAAGGAAGGACAGCAGTATGGTTTGACAAAGCCGATTTCGTTGGCCGTTCCCACCGCGGCTGACTCGAGGAGGACTCGCGCGCTGGAAAAGGTGTGTGTGTGTCCGGTATTTTTGACCGGTTTAATTGCCTTTTGTGATCGCTAATTTTGGTTGTTGATGTGTTTTTGGTGTTCGATTTTCAGTTTCTGCTTGAAGCTGGGCTCTATGAGAGTGCCGAAGAAGCTGCTAAGAGGGAGGAAATTCTTTTCCGTCTCAGGAAGGTAATCATGTTTAGGATTTTGTATGGTTTAAGACTTTGAGTGAGATTTTCTTTGTTTTCTGGAAGTAGGGAAATTCTTTTCTTTGTATTTTGGCAGATTGTTGTTGAATGGGTTAAACAACTTACACAATGGAGAGGATATTCAGCTAAGATGGTTGAGGATGCAAATGCTCTTGTCTTGACTTATGGTTCCTATCGTCTTGGGGTAAGTTTAGTTGCTATCTAATGCTTATGTCAATACTTTAGTGTTTCTCTGTTGATACCAGAAATCTGAGAACTTACTGAAATTGCTTCTCAGTTTCTGTGAACATATTTGATGATGCTCAAGATATCAATTTTTTATTCGCGAATTCCATGATTACCTTATCTTAATCTGTGGATGAGATCCTTTTTTAACTAGTTTCCAGTTTCTTTTCTGATCAATTTAACAATGTAGGTTTGTTATATGCAATTCTGATTTTTTATTGTCTGCAGTTTTTTGAGAAGGCACCCTATCCCAAACCCTTTGTCTCCTTATTCACCTTTGCCCTCTCATTTTCTGTATTTCCCGATCAACCCGTTCCGTGCATCATCATTGATGATTGTAAGAGGTGTTTAACTGTTTATCCATATACACTTATTGGCATGTGCAGGTTCATGGTCCAGGGGCTGACATAGATGCTTTATGTGTGGGGCCATCCTATGTGAACCGGGAGGTAATTGACAAATTACATGGCTATTGATTGTGTTGAAGCGTTTTTGTCATTTTGTCTCTTCTATCTTATTCTTGGACTTGGATTTGAGATTGATGACTTGTTTTTCTTCCAGGAGGATTTCTTTTACATGTTACATGGCATCCTTGCAGAGATGGAGGAAATCACTGATCTACAGCCCATTCCGGGTGCCCATGTCCCTGTCATGAAATTTAAGTTCAATGGAATTTCAATTGATCTCTTGTATGCTAGTAGTCCTCACTTGGTTGTCCCCAATGTAAGTTATGGTTGTCCTTTTTGTAGTTTAGTGCTGTTTAATTTGGCAACTATATTACGTGTTCTAGTATGAGATTCATTGCAGTGTAATTGATAAAGGCATCTCAGAGTATTGCCGAAAGATTGAAAATTTTGTTACATGATTTGCATCTAAATCAGTGATCTGTAATCCATTACTTTTAGGGGGGTGGGGGTGGTAAAATCTGGATATTTTGAATTTTTTCGCAAGATATCAAGGCTGGCTGTTATTGTATGATGCTTTGCTTACAGTCATGTTTGGATTTTGTTGGTTAGATTATCCTAGCTTGTGGTTTCTTTGATCCATATTTTCGTTTTGAATGCCCCCATGTTTTTCTTCCCTCACTCTTGCTGTCTTTAGGAGGGTCTTTCGATGGGATTAGTATGGGACGTGGTTGGTGTCTTGTAGTTATTTATCATATTTTAGATGTTTTATCATCATCTATTTCAAGAAATACTGCTTTTGTAGCTGATGTCAAGTTCCCATGAGTTCTATCATTCTATCGATGGATATAATGAGGTGCAATAATTCTGTCTTTTGTGTCAGGATCTGGAGATCTCTGATATATCTCTATGCGAAGTTGATGAAGCAACAGTTCATTCTCTCAATGGATGTATGGTCGCAGATCAAATTCTTAAGCTTGTGCCAAATGAAGAGGTGACTATGTAATTATGATTGTTGCATCTGAGTTACTGCATGATAGAACTTAGTTGACATGTTCATTGTTTGTCTTTAAGTGGTATCTTCATCATCATCTAAATATAAGCTTTTTCCATCTTAGTACTTTCGAACAACTCTCCGGTGTGTCAAGTATTGGGCTAAACAGCGTGGTATCTACTCAAATGTAAGTTGCTGCTTCTCCTTTCTGTGGCATGCTTCACAAATTGCATCTGTACTGAAATATTGACATGCTATTTTGCTGTGATTAGGTGACTGGATTTCTGGGTGGTGTGAACTGGGCTATTCTTGTTGCTCGGATCTGCCAATTGTATCCAAATGCTGTACCTAGTACGCTAGTTTCTCGTTTCTTCCGGATCTATACACAGTGGCGGTGGCCATACCCAGTGATGCTCTGTGATATCAAGGAAGATGATGTTGGACTTGTGGTGTGGGATCCTCAAAAGTATCCCCGGGATCGTATGCATCACATGCCTATCATTACTCCTGCTTATCCCTGTGTGAACTCAAGTTACAATGTCTCAACAAGTACTCTCCGAGTTATGATGGAGCAGTTCGATTTGGGTAACACTATCTGCCAGGTACTGTGTTTTGAAACTTGTAAACCAGAATGTGGTTCATGAACTACTTAATACTGATGCATTAAGCCTTACATCTGTGCAGGAGATAGAGCTGAATAAAGGACAATGGAGTTCTCTCTTTGAGCCATATGAGTTCTTTAAATGCTATGAAAACTACCTGCAGGTTGATATAGTTGCCATACATCCGGATTACATGCTTGCTTGGAAGGGTTGGGTGGAATCACGACTTAGGCTGTTAACCCAGATGGTAATATTTACACCTCTTGTTAGCTAGTGTGTGGTATTCAGATGATCTGGATTATGAAATCTCTCTCTAGTCTTGTTTCCTTGTTTATTTATCCTAGACTATAACTTAGCAATCTTCTTTGTTTTATACTTTTATGTTTCATTAATTGCGCAGATAGAGCGGGATACTATTGGGAAACTGCAATGCCATCTTTATCCATACGAGTATGTTGATGCATCTAAGCTGTGTAGCCATTGTGCCTTTTACTTTGGTTTGCAACAAAAAACAGGGGAGCCACTTCAAAGACAGCAGTTTGATATTATTAGTGCCACTTTTGAGAAATTCAGGCAGGGTTTAACATCATCTGGTTATTGGGAACAAGGGGTGGATGTGTTGTTTTCCCATGTCCCGAGAAGGCAGCTTCCTAGTTACATATTTCCCAAGGGGCACAAATCTCCTCAACAATCAAGGCTTGTCGTTGATCAACTGTTGGAAAAATCAGCTACTGTAGCAGCATCAGGTGAAGAAAATCATAAGAGAAAAAATGATGGTGAGGTAGAAAGTTTGAGGCAATTAGAAAAAAGGCAACACTGCATTCTACGAGAATGTTCTACCGTACCTCATGATGCCATTTTCCATAATTCTGGAAGCTCTTTCGCAACCCTTTGCTCAAACCCTTTGCTCAAAGATTTTTCTTGAAACTGGTGAAAGGTCTCACTCTTAAGAAGGCTTAGAATTTGAATCCTTGTAAGGGTGAATCCTCAGTTACAAAAGGCTTAGAATTCGTCTCTCTTAACAGACATCAGCGCTGTCAGTATATTTGTCCTGAGTTGCCCGGAGAGAACAGTGAAATTGGTATTGTTTTGTTGGAATGAAGTAACCGCCGTGCAACAGATTTCTATGCGAAGTGGACTCTGGAATTGCCAAAGTCAAGGTTTGCACCGACAGCAGCTACAGAACGTGGAGGTTTTGGCTTTTACATTTGATTTTCGTTTGGATATCTATAGCATTTTTTTCCCTTTTTTTTTGTATTTTTTGTAGTTCCCCTCTTATAGCTCTTTATTATGAGCAATATACAGTACTGCATGAAGATGTCGGTACATAGCTCGCCAGGGATGCTGACTCCGGCTGCTGTTTTTCTCTTTTGGTGAAGCCAAACGCTCCAGCATCCATCGACATGAAAGTCTACCAGCATAACCAACTCAGGACTATTCCAGAATCTGGTGAACAAGGCAAGCATTCTCCAAACTTCAAACATCACTCATTCACAGGTGACTTTATTGTTCGTGATCTCTGCCTTTTCTCGCCCTTCCCTGCTTTCTTGTAGGGGGAAGAAATTCATGGCGGGATTCGAAGATGAATGAGGTCTCAAGCCAAGAAGAGAAAGCCAGAAGGTCTGGTAAGTTTTGATTCTCAATGCTGGCTTTCTATCTTCCATTAAATTCCAACAGGTAAGGTCAAAGGATCAGAATCCAATACTCATGGAATGAGGTTGCCCGTCCATCTCATGAAGGAACTCGACAAATGAGCCTGTCTACAGATTTCAGGCTGCTGAGGCTCTTTGCGGTTTCGCAGCAGCTGCGTCGGTTCACTGCGCTGCAGTCCCTGATGCAATCGTTTTAGTGCTGCTGGGTGGGTGGGATGGTTTGTTGGGGTTTGGGGTAGTGTTAGATTAAGAGTGAATCAAGCCAAGATTTAGGCGTAGTAGTGTTTTGAAATTCTGAAACTATCCTTTGTAATTCAAATTTTGCACAGTTAATGCTTTTTATCATCGTCAAATTTTGCCTAAATTTAACAAAAATCCAATATTGGGTATAAAAACGAAAACCGTTCAAATATGCAGGAATAAAAAAAAAGTGCAAGATTAACATGTGCAATCTCAACAAATGATGCAATTTTTGTCATTAAACAATTTTGCTTAGATGCTTAAAGCAGAAAAAAAAGGAACAAATAGCCATCACTTGCCTACCAAATAAAAGGAACCTACTCGTTTGTTTGCGTTTATCTAATTCTACACTAATCCAATGAAAAAGGAACCAAAATTATTGTGTTAATCATCCTTGGTACATGAATCTTTCACTATCATCTTGGGAAAGTTCATTATCGAATCAGTAGTTTAGTTTTCGTATAAACTGAACGTATGAAGAAAATACTAAAAATACATTGAACCTAAGCTAACTCAATCTTGTTATCGAAACTCGTTGTACTTTGCTATTCATTCATTACCCGGTGACGTTGATGTAATTATGCATATGATGTATAATGAATGAATGGGTTGTTGCTAAAAAAAAAAGATGTATTCTTTCGGATTTGACTATATGCAATAGTCTTGACCATCAAAAATATTTTGATGATAAAAGATTTGCCCTTCCTTCGGAGACACAAATTTGTCACACCCGAAATGTTGTTGCTGACAGTTTAGCGAAATGATCATTGAATTTAGTTAATTCGTTTGTCGAATCCTCTTGAATTAATATACGGCTTTTAGACACTCTTTCGAGAAAAAAGAGCGTTTATCTAGCAAAATCTTGTGAGATGAAAAAACAACTATCGAATGAAAACCCTAATGTTTGGTATGGGCGAAGGAATTGTAGAAATACAATGTAGAAGAAGAAAAGCAAATGAGCAATTGCTGTCAATCTGTCATATAAGTTGGGCAACTCTCAATTACGATGACAGTTCATTCACAAGTTTTAGTTGCTTTTTAATGTGTACATATGTTGGAAGGTGTCAAATTTGAATGTGGATTGGACCACCTCAAACTCAAAACTGAAAAAATAAACATACAAAAACAAAACCCTTTTCTCATTTATTGACCCTCCAAAGGTGCTTTCAACAGGATTCGTTCTACCTACTGTCCCTTTCCCTCCTTTCTCCAAATTAAAGGTTAGATGGACGAGTGTGTGTAAGCCACGGAGAGAGGGTGGTCTTGGTTTGATAGAGTTGAGATCTTGGAACCAGGCTTTTATGGCCAAGCATCTGTGGCATATTGTCGCTGCTCGTGATAGTCTTTGGATCAAGTGGATCAGGCACAAGTACCTCCAGGTTTTGGAGCCGAAGGATTGGTTAGTTCACCGAACCGATTCCCTCTTGGTGAAAGCTATCCTTCGGACTCGTGATCGTATAGTGGTCCTTGAGGGGGCTAATGTGGAGTTGGGGGAGGTGCTGGATGGTTGGTGCACGGGGGGGAAGTTTCGAGTATCAGCTGCTTATGAGGCTTTGAGAGAGCATGGAGACCGAGTGCGTTGGCACAAGGAGGTCTGGTCGGGCTTAGGTACTCCTAAGCATGGGTTTATCCTATGGCTGGCTGTCTTGGGTAGGCTTTCTACGTATGACCGCATGTGGTTCCTTGACGCGGATCCTGCTTGTCCGCTGTGCTCGGTGGAGGAGATAGAGACTCATGAGCATGTGTTCTTTCAGTGTAGTTATGCTGGCGCCATCTGGTCGGCGGTTAGAGCTCACTTCCGCATTCCCAACTCTGTGAGTTCTATACCAAGGGCCTTGAGGTGGCTCCGTCGGCGGGCGAGGACTAGTGGTTGCTTGGACAGAGCTAGAGTTGTTGCGCTGTCCACGACGGTCTACTACATCTGGCGTGCCAGGAATGTCGCGATCTTTGATGAGGAGCTTATGCCTATTGATGGTGTGATCAGTCTTGTACTTTCTCACATTTATAGGGTGCTTTATGATAGATTTCCCACGCGTGTAGTGGAGGAATTGTAGTGTGGACTGTGGCATTTTTGATTATTTGCATAGTTCGGGGTGTTTGCATACATTCCTGAATGTGCTTCTGGACCTTAGATGATTGTACTGGCCTTTAGTGCCTTCTTATTTATACGAATTTACTTTTATCCAAAAAAAAAAAAGTTTCACTTCCTTTTCTAGATGACAATTTCATATTAACATTTACGGCATCTTTTTTTTTGTTTTCCACTTATCTACTTTATCTTGGCTCGATTCTTGTTGATTGTTGTTTGCAATTCTTTATGAGTAGACAATCACAATATGTTAGGATTAACTTAGGGCTCGTTTGGTTGAATGCGGGAAGTACAATTCCCGGGAACTTACTTCCCATGAATTGAATTCCCGTGAAATCCACTTCCCATGAATTGAAAAAAGTTGTTTGGTTGAATTTTAGTTTTTAGTAATATAAATAGGAAAATAAATAAATTCACATTAAAAAGGGTGGAAGTTGAACTTACCTAGTCCCCTAGGTAAGTGAACTTCCTACGATTTGGAGGAATTGAAATTCCTGGGAAGTTAAATTTCTGTATCATTCTGTCAACCAAACACAGGAATATATCCTACTTCCTGTGTTTTTAACTAACTAACTAAACGAGGCCTTAATGTTGTTACACTAAAAAAGAATTTATAAATCTTAGAAGAAAAAATGCTACTCCCTCCGTCCGAAAATACATTTTTTTTAGTTAAAAATTATATAAAATATCAATTTTTTTTAAAATAATTTTATAATTATTAAAAAAAATAAAAATAAAATTGTACGTAGTATATAGTTTTTATCTCATAAAAAAACGGGTCGAACATTAAAAAAGACATGAATTTTCGGAGGAAGGTAGTATATGAATTTAACGTTCTAGTAATATGAGAACTTTTGATTTAATATTATATAAAAAAATTTAATGAGTTAAAACTAAGATTGATAATTAATTAGCTTTTCTTTTTATATTCACATGTTTATTTTTTCTCTCTTTTCTTGTCAACTAATTTGTATTCGCTGTCTTATCGACTAATGCATTTTAACAAATATCTTATTAATAACTAAATATAACAACATATATTTTACATAACTATCTCATTAGTTTCAACATTTCAACTGTCTCATCAACAATGTATTGTCGAATGGAGCCCAAATCTCAACCACTAAACTTGGAATTGGTGGTTAGGAACTTCTAAACTTCACCATTGAGTTATTTTGTCAACTCTATAAGATCTCATTTCGTTTTTCTAATTTATGACATAAATACATAAATTCATAATCGCGATTATAAAAAAAAAAAGATTTTCTAGATTAAATTATTTAGCAATTTCTTGAAAAAGGCAATTTTATAGTGTATTGCAATAGGCATTTACTTATTAAGATTTCTCTTTGGGGTGAGAATTTTTATTCATAAAGGTAGTTAACGACACTTGTACTTTAACATGGAGAGTTAGGTGGTTCCACTTGGAACAATATTCCCCGGGAGGGACTATTACAAAATTAAAGAAACACAATAATTACAACCAAAAAGAACACGTAACTTTAAAATAAGAGTTAGGTGGCTGATTTTCTTGAACAGGGAATAAAGTCAAACAATGATCCATCCTAATACTAATACTTCATTACAAAAAAAAAATATGTCATTTTAAATATAATTCCGATTTAAGGGGAAAAAAATCATTTTAGAAATTTTTGTATTTATTTTCTACAATTGTCTCATAACTTTTTTTAGTATATGATTAGTTATCGTTTTCAATAAAGTAAAATAATAGAGTAACAACAGAGTAACAAATACGAGTATAAATGGTTAAACGATATTGTATTTTTTTAGTCTCCTTAAAAGTTATCCTTTGCATTATATAAAGTCATACAACAGATTAGTCTCCATAAAATCATTTAATTAATTTTTATTTATTTTTATAATTCCATAATTATTGATAAAAACATTTAAAAAAAAAAAACAAAATCATATATATTAAAAAAGAGAGGAGTATCAAATTAAGTATTAGTTACTTATATGACTAATCTTTTAATGAACACATGCCACATTTAGTACATTAGACATGTTGCAAATCAAGCATTTTTGTGGGCAAGTGCATTTACAAGTTCTTGCACAAATAAGGTTTATACAACTACAAGTTCTTGTAACAATAATTAATTAAAATATAAAAGTAAATTAATTAATTAAAAAATTAAACACTATTTCAGCAAACACACACAAAAAAAATCAAACACAAAATGAAAGCAAAGAGGGCAATGCTTTCAAATTAGCCAAGTAGTAGTTAGCTTCCATTAGAGTTGAAAAGAGACTTAAAAAAGACTTGAGTAGATACAAATTACATGTGCAGAGCCACACAATTTTACCAAGCCAAAATTAGACAACAATGAACACAAATCTCCCCTACCAATCTGAGCTTCCAACCCGAAGATCGATCGCTTCTCTACTCGTTCGGTAGCTTTCGTACCCTGCCCTCGACCTCTGCAGCCGAGTCCAAAGAACAAGCGAAACACGGTTTCAGTATCACATCCTTTTTGTTGAATGAAGTAAAATCCAGTAAAAGGTTCCAAAATGGTTAGATATGGAGGACTAACTGTTTATCTTGGACAGTTCGGAGCTCTTCAACACGCGCAGCCTCTTCACTGTCGACACGAACATGCTATCAAAAGAACCGAAACACAAAACACAAAGTCAAGACCTAAACTCAGCAACTTGAGCATATTAAACCATATTATATGAGCTAATGAGGCCTAAAAGGAATGGTGTTTATCTTAATAGCTTGGACTAAACGACGATTATCAAGTTCCGTGTGCTAGTTCACAAAACACAACATATCCTCATTATCTGTGTAGGGACAAGTCCAACTCGACGATGACATAGGCGGTTCATTTAACAATGCCAGTGCAGCGATAAGAATAAGACCGAAATGCCATGTAGGACAAGTTGGTTTGATCTATGCCTACGCAAATACTTCAACGAAGCAACCAATCGAGAGGATGTGTTCTTTGTTTAATCTTAGTTTGAGCAATCAGATCAGATCAAGAGAAGTATAAAGAGTTTAGAAAAAGATGCTTACTGCCACGGGACATCCCCAGCGAGCATCCTGTCGCCTTCATTATCCTCATACACGAGGGTATATTCCCCGCTCCCATCCAACAATCCTGTAATAGCCTTCTCCTCTTGTTTGCTCTTGGTTCCACAAGCGGAGGAATCGTTTCGAGCTGATCAAAACCAAAGGCAACAACATGACAAAGAAGCACAGAGAATAACAAGTTAATTAAATCTCATTAGCAACAATTTTTTAACAAGTTTCAATGCAAACACATATTTTGAGAACAAACAACAAGATGATCCAAAACCAACATAGGAATAGTAGTTAGCAAACAAAAACATTGGACAGATAATTTTGGTCCCATAAATCCCACCATCTGCAATGTTTTAACATTCCAATGAGGAAAATTAGGGTAAATTACAAAACATTACCCTTTTTATTGGGAAGTGCAATAATACACCCATAAAATAGTTTCCATTAGTGACATGTCACCTTTGTCATAAACTTTGCTGGTGACCTTACAAAGGAACATTTTCATTTGTAAGGGCCCACTTGTGGATTTTGAGGCAAGGGTGTTATTTTGATAATGGTTTTTTTTTTGGGGGTGTTAGTCTCTTCTAGACCACCTCCCAAGAGCATCTTTGCGGATGAGAATACAAAGATGTCTATCTAATGAATGTGTTTTAACTTTGAGAGTACTAATTTTTTATTTTCTAAAATTTCTAACCATATGGAGCAAAATGGAGTAATTTGATATGCATTATGGAAGAAATCGAACTATGACAGGACCTACAAGTCCAATACCTGCAAGGAGACCTCGAAAGAGGCCATCGATGGCGGATGAGAGCTTCTCATAGCTGTCATAAGCACTAAGATCCACTTTTCTTCCAATAGGTACACCATCCATATTAATCTTCACAAACAAGCCTTTGTGGCAATTCTCAATTGCCTTCTCATTAGCTTTGGTGGTTGGAGCTGCACTTGGTGGATCGGGAACCGCCTTTGCTGCATTCGTACTAGCGAGGTTCTTCCTAAACGTTCGAATCGGTGGCCAACCAACTACTGGGGCAGGAGCAGCCCTACATACATACAAATTTTTTACCCCAAAAATTTAGCCAAATGTGGAGGAAAAAATAACACAGTAGTCAAGGATCAGCTGAACTCATTTAAATCAAAGCACTTAATGGACTATAAGTTCTATAATACTGTGTATAATTTGCTCCCAATTAGTCTGCCTTAAAAGAGGAAAAAAACAATACTTTTGTGTAAATTGTAGATCATCATATTTTTTGTGCCAATACTGAATACAGCATTAAAGGGGTGGTTCTCCCCACATGGGTTACCTAAAATTGGCAGTACAAGATCAGAGAACACATTATTTTAGCATAACAAATTAACAGTAGAACCCACAGGGACCAAAACAAAAGGGCAGCAAACACAAAAATGTGGGAGGCAAATTCCAGTTGTGTGGTACCCAAAGTTGTTTCAATTTTCAACTAGCTAGATTAAGGAAGGGACAACTACCAATAAACATTGATAATGATAGATTTAATTAAAAAAAAAAAACTCCTTGTCAACTAGCCAAAAGCAAGATAAATAAAATTAAGGCATTCTAGGGTTTGAAAATGCAAATATACACATAAAATTTGCCAAAAAAAAAAACCCCAGCTTAATTAATTTCCCAATAATTCAATTAATTCCATGGACACAAAAAAATAACAATGCAATAAACTGAACAAAGTCCTTTCACTGAGTGAATATCCTCTGAGCAAATGAATATAAAAAACAAATAAATAAAGTAGAGGAAGACAAAAACTGGGGTATGAAGGGTACCTTTTCTGAGAGGTGTTGGGGACAGCTGTTGTGGCAGAGGGAGGTGAAAATGCCTTGTTTTTCAGATCAGCTGCTGCAGTGGTAGCCCCCTGTGGGAAATCCATCATGTTAGTGTAACAGTGCTGTGATGATTCCTTTGCATAACCCCATGGTGCTGCACCTGCAGTGTAGACCTGTTGCTGGTCCTGGCTACTGCTACCACCACCACCACCACCACCACCACTAACACTACTGTTGTTTTTGATGCTAGAGTTACCCTTGGTGACACAACCAAAATAACCCCCCAACCCATCACCTCTTTCCTTTGCTTTGTTCTTGGACCAGTTCTCTTCTTCTTCTTCATCTCCAGGTAGACCTAGCCTCAGCTCTAGCTTCTTGTCATCTGAACAGCCATGGACCCAATTTTTCTGAAGCTTATAGGGATTCATATCCTCCATGACTTACAAAAGACTCCAAAATCCAACACTTGATGAAGATTGTGAACAAGAAAGCACACCTACCCACTAAATCATATGAAAGGGGGAAGGAAAAGATTTGATCTTTTTTTTGTTTGGGTAGCAAGCACACAAGAAAGCAGCAATCTTTGAAAAATCAACAAGATGGGTAAAGCTAAAAAGGGTATGATCTTTTTTTTTCCCCTCCCTGTCTTCTTGTTCACTCACTCACACCAAATCAACATAGACAGCAAACAATCTCAAAAAACCCATCAAAAACCCTACAATGGAAGAGATCAAAATAGGAAGCAAAGAAAACCCAAGGAGAGACAGAGAGAGAGAGAGAGGTAGAGAGGGTCAGAGGGGTTGATGCAAATGCAATGAGAGAGTGATCTGTGCACTACTTGTTTGCTTTGGCTTTGATTTATGATGCCTCTCTCTCTCTCCCTTCTTTTGGGCAGCACGCTTGAGGAGGTGTGGTGGGGTCTAGACTCTAGTGTCTACACCCTCTTTGTTATTCTCTTTTTTTCTGGACTTTTTGGCTTTTTTGTTGAGTTAAGATATGAAGGAGGAGCAGGAAAAAAACAAAAGACAAAAAAGGGAGTTTTTTAATTGGTTTTGAGTTTCATTTGGTGATTGGAGTAGGAGGAGCCGAAAGGGGAAAAGGAGGGGAACAAAACCCAGATGGGAATCTCTCTCTAGAGAGAGAAAAGATTGATTATGAAGAAAAAAAAAAGAAAAGGAAAAACTAATAAATATAATGAGTTTGGATTCAAATACATTTTAATTATAATAAACTTATAATTACAAATATTTTAATTGTGGTTGATTAAGATATTTTATACTCCCTCCATATGAAAATTTAAGTCATTTTAGAATTGTGCACAAATTTTAATAAAACACTCAACCCTCAATCAACATCATTATTTCACTAATTTTTTCGTAAATTTTACTCCTTCCGTCTTAAAATTTAAGTCGTTTTAGACTAATTTAGTTGTATTAAAATATACTGTCATTTTAGGTTTTCTAGGTAGGGGATATTAATGATTTGTATTGATTTGTGTGTTGTTAATCTTTTTAAATATTTTAATTGGTTAAAAAATATAGTACGTATTAAAAATAAATAACTCAATAATTAAATAAATATCAAACGCTTTATTTATTTTATTGCATTTAATTGAATTTTATTTTAAATAAAATAAATATTAGTGAATATTTTATATTAATGCATTTATTATTAATTAATTTATTGATTAATCTATTTTATTTATTTATGTTTTAATTTGATCATTTATTGTTGTATCTATTTATTTATTTATGTATTAGTTTTATTAATTATATATTTATATATTTATTTCTTTCTTCCCCACGTGTGAAAACAGTCGGAAGCGCACGCGGGTGTGCCACCCTTGTGGACATCCAGAATGTGCACAAGGGTGTCGCACACCACGCGTGCGTTTACGGGTGTCCAACTTACTCCTCTAATTTTATTAAGGTTTGGATAATTGCTAGACAAATTACGAATATTTTAGATTTACTATAATATTCCAAACCTCAAGAAACATAAACAAACAGGAAAGGTTAAAGCCTTAAAGGTTACTCCCTCCGTTAATTAAAATTTGTCGTTTACTATTCATACACGCTTTTTTAGAATGATAAAAACTATATGAAATATTAACTTTTTTAAAAATTTATTTTTATAAATTCATACTTAATAGTAACAAGTATGAAATTATTAAAAAAAATATATTAAAAAAGTTAATATTTTATATAGTTTTTAACACCTCAAAAAACGTACGTGAATAGTAAAACGTCAATTTTTAATTAACGGAAGGAGGATAATAAATCATTGGGGTTTGGATATTAATTTGAGATTTACTATTGTGGATAAAAGAAGAAGGATATAATTAAAGCGGAATTAAAATAAGAGCAAAATAAATAAATAGGAAAATCAGAACTTTAGAAAGTAAAGCACGCAACTGAAAACAGCCTCCTCCAATGCATGATGCTGCGTTGAGCAAGGAAGCAAATTAAAGCGTGTTGCTGTCGCTCTCTCTCACTTTTTTTTTTTTTTTAGATACACCGCAAATCTGGATTAGAGTAATATACATCTGAATCGATGTGGTGTCAGAATCGACGTGGAAGTAGACACTGAAAATGAAAGGCAAATCAGGATTTAAAATATCACGTTCATATCGACGTGGTGCTAAAAACCCTGATTTGTAATGTATTTAGTTTCCACGATTTTGTTATATACAAGGCAAAGTTTGAGATGTGTCAAATCCTGCTAACTCTTCATCCAATTAGTTCTATTTAAAAAAAAGTCCAAAGAAGATTTAGGGTGTGTTTGGATTCTCAATACATTATGCTTGTAAACATAATCAATTTTAAAGTGTTTGGTTAAAAAATTTATAAGATATTTAAAATAATAAAATTTTAAAATAAAATACCTTATAACTTATGTAAATTAATTATATTAGTTTATAAGGTAATTATAAACTTAATACAATATTGATTATTTGATTTATGTATACAATCTATGCAATAATTTATTTTAAATTCATATTATTTGAAATACTTACAATTTAGTTAAACAAACACTTTTTAAGTGTTTATGTTTATAAACACACCCTTAGGCCTTGTTTATTTGAGTAGTGAGGATTAGAAGGGAAACAAATCAAATTTATATATAAAATTTGTATGATCGTCACTTTTTTGTGAGTCTAAAAAGAAGATGAAAGGGAAATGATTAGAGCATATAAGGGACATGGTTACTCTATGTTTAAATTAGGTAATTAATTAAATGGGGGAAAAGAAATAAATTTTGTATGGAAAATGAAGGAAGAAGGATAATGGTTAAAATATTAATCAATGAATCTTAACTTAAAAATAGACTAGCTATATTCGAAAGATTAACCATTACCTTTTCTTACCTAAAAATAAACGAGGGGTTAGGGTGTATTATGATTATAATACGAATAGTATAATACAAATATAATTATAAATACTTTAATTGTGTTTGGTTACACATTTTATGATGTATTTAAAATAACATAAATTTTAAATAAAATACCTTATAAATTTTATGTTGCAATTATAAATTTTACGCAATAGTGAGTATTTGATTAATATAATTTGTAAGGTATTTTATTTTAAAATTTACATTATTGTAAACCCATTATAAAATATATAACCAAACAATATTTAAGCATGCATTTATAATTATAATTGCATTATAATCATAATACATTATAATACAAACACACCCTTAATACTTTCATTTCAACTTATAAGTAGTAGTCCTAATTTATAGATGGTTTTTGCATGATCTAGGGAATAGTGACTTCATACTACTAGCCTCAGCTTGATGGTGTATCTCGTATTTCCGCAACAAAGCTCTGTTCAATAACATCAAACCATACCCGAGGGCCATTGTCTCCTTAATCAAAACACATACTAAATCTTGGGGGAGGGGGGAGGGGAGAAGCAAAAATTCAGGAATGTGAGTACATTAGTGCCAGGATTATACAACTGGCACCAACAATAGCAACCAGAAACAAAAATCGATTACGAGCAAAATGGAAAAAGCCACAACCCACCTGGTATAAACTCATCTTCGACGGAGCATTATCTAACACGAATATAGGCATCTATGGCTATGTCATCCGCGACCAAAATGAAAATATCTTTCACATTGAAGCGGGGTCATCTCCCCTCCATTCGGTTGTTGGTTCTGAATGCTTTGCCCTTAATTTGGAAAGGGATCAACAAAGCTGCCCAGCTTAGCATCAAAAAACTCATCATATATTGAAGGTGACAATGCTTGTGTGTTCAACATTATTACGAAGGGTTGGAGTTGCCCTTGGGATATCGAAATGTTAATTTTTTATATCCTCCTACTCGTTCAAAAATTTGAAATTTCATGTCAATACAACACATATCTACAGGAAGGTCAACCAAGTAGCCAATAGATCGACCCATATGAGACTCTTCTTCTCCAACTTGACACAACCTAGTGATTCAGTGCTAGCTAAATTCATCATCACGGATGCTTTTAGCTAGATTGAAGTCCAAATTCTTTTCGGTTAAAAAGAAATAGATGGTTTTTGCATGAATTGCAGTTTGTCTCTTGTGCGAATGGGACAGGACTACAGGAGAGAGGAGGCATCTCGTTCTAAACTCCAAAAGCATTATTATTCACCTTTTGTTTAAATGGGAATTTGTTTCCAAGTTTTAGGTATTTTTTGTTCGGTTGGGATGAGAAAGAATTTATTCTGTACATTTTTTTTTCCATTTTTTATAACCGGATTTATTCTGTAGATAGTTTCATTACTTTCATACCAAGTGTTTGAAATGATACAAGTCAAGATGAGTCCATAATAAAATGGGATGTGAAATATACGTGTTGTACAAAGAAGAAAAATGTCATTGAACAATTTAAACATAAAATCAACAAATACATGTTAGAAATAAAATACTATGGTATTAGATAAGATAAAATAAGATTTTTACGGGCATTTTTCAGTATAAACTTGAAATACTGTTAAATATACTAAAATGTTATCATTCATTTGTGCTACATTTGTTCAAGGGAATATTTGATGCATGAAACATTTTGAAACTTATAGGTGTACATCTCAACAAAGTTGTGGAAGATAATATAGTGGCTTATCTTCTTTGTTCGGTCATCATAGACTATTGAAATCCGCTGGTACTCATAATCGGGGGTCGTGTGTACGGACACTTCTGCGCTAGTAGTCTAGCACATAAGTCGAGTGAGGTTTCATCCTAAAACCAGTTGTCAACAGGAGGAGTGGCTCATCGGCTTATATATTAAGGACCCGTTTGGTGTCGATATCTAGATATCAAGATATCGATATCGGTATCAATATCAAGATATCAAGCAATATCGATATCTGGTGATACCAAACACAAATATATGATATCACTTGATATTTGGGGATACCAAACACTAGATATCGATATCACTTTCTAGCCATACCAAACACTAGATATCAGATATCGGGGGCTGATATCCGATATTTGATATCTAGATATCAATACCAAACGGGCCCTAAGGCTTATTATACTCAACTTTAGATATGTGACTCTTTTTTGTTTGACTTTACTGCTTTGATATCATACTAAAGTCTGTTGGGACTTGTGATTGGGAATCGTGTATGTGCATGGGAGCGTGTGCAGTAGTAGCCTAGCTTTAACACATAAACCGAGTGAGGTTCCATCAAAAAACTGATTGACAATTAGAGGATTAGCCCACTGATTTATATGTTAAGACTTGTTATGCTCAATTTTAGATATGTGACTCTTTTTTTATCTTATTCACATCTCTCAATATAGGCTCAATTTGGCAAAAATAAGTAGTTTTTCGGAGTTTGTGGTTTTGATATTATATAGTTTTAAATGAAATAAATATAAGGTTGTAGTTTAATTAGCTTTTTGAATCATAGCTTTTCACCAACTACTCACCCAAACTTTTCGGAGCTTATTGTTTTTTATTCACAAGTTTCCATCGGCCACCCTAACAGCTAGGTTTTCCAAACACCATACTAGTTTATTAATCTATATTTAACACAAATAATCCATTTGCTTCAACTACTCAATCAACTTCAGCTACTTTGTTAGCAATCCTTTTGCAAAATATAGCCATAGACTAGATCATCACGAATCTTACTATCAGAGAAGGAAAGAATCAAATGATGAAACAAGGGATTTCTCTTTTACTATATGTATTCGATACGGAATAACTATACCATTGGTTAAAGATATAAAAAATACGTTAGAGATAGTTGGAGGTTTGGAGAGGACAAAAATTTTAAAAAAAAACACATGCTCTATATCAAAGAGATGAAAATTTGTTTTCATGACGGTTTGCTCGTCATTGATTTTTTCAACCTCTAGATCCCATTGATTTGTCAGAGAAAGAGAGATGGAAACTGACATTCATCCTCATCAAAAGCATAAAGCCTAGTATATTCTTCAAATAAAAATTTGAACTTCAACTTATAATGGGCCTAGTACCTTGCGAACAACATGACGCACTATCTCCCTTCAACTTATAGAGCCCTTGCGAACAACCTGATGCACTATCTCCCTTCAACTGATATTCACTTCAAGAATTGCAAAACTAGGAGAGCCGCTGACTCCAACTACGTTCATGAAGATTCCCGCGGGAGATTGAAATGATGATTACCGGACTCCTAATTTAACCTTCTGAAGATTTCATTGATTCAGATTTGACATGTGATTAGGGAATTTAACCATGTTGTGGGCAAATTGACCCAATTGGGATATACAACGACTACTGTAAATCCTACACAGAAAATGAACTTCAAATTCTTATTTGAAGAATATACTAGGTGGACTACAGATATATGATAGCATGCATTTAGGTAGGCATAATAGGTTGCATTTAGCTTAGTTAAGATGCATTTCCTGCATGATTTAATTACGATTTGCATATTAGTTCTCTATGTTAGTGGAGTCGGAATCTACACACTTTTATTGATTATTTCAGGTAATCGTGGATCCGATGATGAGACAGGAGTTGTTAACGCATTAGATGAGAATGTCTAGTTGATCGGAGAAGCTTACATGAAGATCTCAAGAGGTCCTGAGAAGAAGAAGCGGACCTAAACGAAGAACAAGTCTGCAGAAGTTGTCGTCAGACATGCTAAACTTGTTTTGCACTTTCTGGAGGCCTCGGTTGTCCGATTGACTATTATGACCATGCGTTGGAAAGCTCTTTCAGAGAACTACAACTTTCCTGTTGACAAGAAGAGCAAATTCGGGATATATTTTCCGTGAAAAGCCCCTGGCTGCGGCCGCAGCATGTATGTCGCGGGCGCCGCCAATCAATTTGCAGCGGGGTACGAAGAAACAGTGTGCTGCGGCCGCAGCATATATGCTGCGCCCGCAGCATTGGTCGTCAGCGTATTTACGCGTCGTTTTGATTATAAAAAAAACCTAGAACCTATTACTTTATTTTATGGCCGACTTTGGATGATATTTAAGGCCACTTTTAGTTATTTTTCCAGGACTTCTTCTATTCTATTATTTCATCAGACACTTTAGAGATTTGAGCGATGTCTTCCATGAGGAACTAAACTCATCTATTCTGCCTGCAATTTGAAGCTTTATTCGGATTGATTGTGAGTTTCTAATTCTCGCTCCTTGTTTCCTATATTTGAATGTTTCAACTTCTTTGTGCTTGATTGATTATTGATTTGTTCTATCTTGTCTGGCCAACTTGTTAGATCAATTCAATTGCTAAGGTTTTGTAGATTCCTGGTTGTGAACCTTAACCTAAGTGGCAAACTTGTTCCTTTAGGGCTGGTTGAACTAATTGAATGAGTAGGAAGTTGATTGTGTTGTTAAATCCCTCTTTAGGGACTGCAAATACCTTGGCTAATCTCTGAACTTAAAGCTATCAATTGGGTTAAATCCTTCTTTAGGGACTGTTCGATTGATAAGGGTTGCTAGGACTGGTTGGACTAGTAACTATATTAGGTCGGGACAAGGGCATTCATAGGAAACCTTAATAGGACGAGAAGAAGTTACAAGGATCGCTTCAATCAAATAAAGTGGAAAATTGTAGGTAGAATTGCTTCTCCTAATTGTCTGAATTAAAATCATTTACTTTTGTTTGCTTCAATCCGCTTTGATAAAAGGCGGAATTTTCACACTCAAAACCCCTTTTTTTGGTTACTTGATTGGCATCTAAATCACACTTGAATAGCGAATTTCCCTGTGGGATCGACCTCTTGCTTATTACTATACTAGTTATAGGTTTGAGTTTTCTTTGACGGATCAACGACAGGTTACCCCTCCGTCAATATAACTCTAAATCACCTGTAACCTATCCCCCTCTTGTCCCCCAACTCCCTTCCACTCACAAGCATTAACTAAAAATAAATAAAAATAATATTAAAACAATAAAAAGGATAATATTTGTGAGAGATGATAGTAGAAGGGGATAAAGTCGGAGACAGGAGATTCAGACCCATATAGAAGGTAATCCCCTAATTTTCTTCATTTTTTCAAAGAAAAAAAGGCATAAAGCCCATTTACCTAAATGGCCCAATCTTCAAGCCCGCTATATATGGCAATGCTAATATCAAACCATACCTATGACTTGTAAGGTTGAAAGTTGAAAGTGTGTGCCCATTACCTAAAAAAGGCATAAAGCCCATTACCTAAATGGCCCAATCTTCAAGCCCACTATGGCAATGGTAACAATCAAACCATACCTATGACCTTTTTTTTTCCATAGGTAAGTATTAGACCCATTACAATACTGGAGAGGGGATTCGAACTCATTATCTACTGACCACTATATGACATTCTTACCAACTAAGCTAGTAAGGCTTGACAAACCATACCTATGACTTGTGAGGCTCAAAGTTGAAAGTGTGTGCCATGTATGAGGTTATATGGTTATATTACTCCATATGTACAAAGCCAGTATTCAACTCATGTACCGTGATTGCTAGATCGGTAGTCGGTAGATCCTTGCCATAACATGTCTGTAACGGAAGCGAAACTGTCGAACATGATGCAATAACAACGGTCCTCCGCAACAGTTTTCATGTCAACAACAATAACCGTGATATCTCCATTTCGGAGATCTTGTAGAGGAGTGGTTGGAGATGCTCTAATTGTATGCGTTTTCCTTGACCATAGATCTAGCTGCCAATAACCGTGTCTCAAATCATTCTTCGCCATTAGTCGATCTCACCAAAAAGCTATCCATCAACTCATCGCAACACAAAGGAGCGCGCTAGAAACAAGTGTTGTCGCCTCTGATTGCCTTGAGAGCTTAGTTTCATGGGCGCCATGCCACGGACATTACAGGACAACTGTGCTCTGGATGACTTTTACAACTTGTGCTGCGTTTTTGTAGAGTATCAATCTGTTCAACGCAATAAGAGGAGGTATCATCTTAAGTCTGTGTTCTTTTTTAGCCCTCTTTCAAATAAATGCAACAGATTGAAAACTTCAAATAAAACTGCTTCCTAAATGAAGTTCATCCTAAAGATGATCAGCAGCTCCACACACACCCATCCAAACAAATTCAAACTCATTTCTCCTCCAATAATCTACTCTTCATTACTCCCATTTCCAATTCCAGGTTTCAAGTTCAATCCTTTATTACCAGTTGCAACTCCTCCAAGGTGGCACTTGATGATTTCCCATGGCAATCACCTCTATCGATAAACTCTCTCGCTTTCACCTCGCCTTCTGCACAACCTTGTCTTGCAAATTGGGGATGATTGAAGCTTTTCTGGAGAGCTTGGGCATCAACCCAGGTGAGATTTCTTTGCTGCTTCCTGGGAATGTTATGTTCTTGAGAGAAGCCTCAGGCCTCAGCTAGCTGGCTTTCATTACACAAAAGGATATGAAAACTGTGAAATAACATGAATGAGACCATATGCTTATATTCTTCATATATATTAATGTACAAATTAGGTTAAAACTTGACAAGTATTAGAAAAACCTGTTCAACTCCATTATTGAATCCTATCAGTTGGCCACACACAAAAGAATCATGCAAACTAAGGTGGGGAGGTTGAAATCATCTACTACCAAAAGTCTAAAAGCTACAAATACAAGGCATCCAAAGCCATAAACAACTAGCTTGGCTATAGCTTAGGTACTAACAAAGTGGGCAACATCAAGTAAATAATCTCCCCTAACCCCATTTTTTTTTTACTTTCCCTCATTCATTCTAATCCAAGAACAATGGCAGAGGATAGCCAGATTTAGTACTTGTTCAGTCTGCTCCAATCAAACCGCCTTGATCACGCTGCTCTTGCCTTCGGGCAGATCTGCATTGTTGAAGGTGGGAGCAGTGCTGGCATGAAATGCGGACTGGCGGGATGGACCTCCGAGCAGGTTCAAGGAGAGCTGGGGCGGACCGAGATGGCCCGTCTCGTTCTCGCTGAGTTTAAGCTTGGACATGCCCACCAGCTCGTCAACGTTGACGGTTCCTTTTGGGATCACAGGGGTAGGCTTCAGTACCTGGTGGTGTGGAGTTGTAGTCTGCATAGCATCGGTTTCTGTTTGAGCCGTGTTAGGTGGCCAAAATGCAAATTGGTAAGGTATGAAGGCAGCTGGGACGTAAGTGGGCAGCATGGCCTGTTGCAAATCTGTTGGTGCTTCACCAGAAGGCTCCTCTTCGACTTCGGCCAGTTCACTTGAAGTCGTTTCCATGGGTTCAAACTCAGCAGTCTCTGTCCCAAGTGAGAGGTCCAAAGAGGGTAAAGAGTTTGTATTGGTAGAGGCCGGTTCGGAAGTCTGAGGAGGTTGTGGGGGTAGCATTTGTTCTTCGGGCACTGGCTGTGGGTCCGTACCCTATCGAGCAAATTGTAATTGTCAGGTTTTGTTCATATCAGAAACCACCTAGAACAATGCTATTTGGTAGTTATGAAAGGGAGGGGAGGAACAGGCAGCATTCACACAATAAACATAAAGATCAGATTTTGAGATCATTTCACATTTAACAGTGCAATCCTCACAGCTGCTGTTATGTTATGCCACAAATAAGCACATTCAGACAGGTTAAGAGACTGTACCATATCTGTGACCATGTCAAAAAGGCTAGAACGCCTCTTTCTACGGGATGCATTACTTTGGCGGATGAAAAACTTTTGAGCATGGCTAGCAACCTGAGTGGGGGTCCTTGATACAACAAAAGTGCGTGAAATTCCCCTCCAGTCTCCCTTACCAAGCTTTTGAAGGCCCATCAAGAACAGCCTATGCTCCTCAGCTGTCCAGGGTGTACCTGCCAAACCACATAAAAAAGATGCAATAGTTAGAGAAGAGAGATAAAAATGTGAAAAATGATATGCAGCCAGATATACATGTCAAATGCCATTATTCTCATTCCAATACCAGCAGAGAAAAAAAATATATATATAAAGCTGAAACATGCACGGCACAGAAAGCAGGCAACAGGTTTTAGGAACCATTACACCATCAATCCATCACAAATTAATAGAAATCTCTTTCTGAACAACATAAAATCTACCAGTTCTAGATGATACCAGAATCCGTAGAATATTCTTTTACACCTAGAAAAAGAAAGTGCAATTTTTCTTCTCCTTAGCGGATTAAAAGAAAAGAGAAAACAGGAGCTAAAGCATAAGCTCAGTCATCATAGCAAGGACCTCGACCTTGCTCCAAGGATAGCGGTATAATTCTCCAAAAAAAAACCCATCACAAACACCATTAGTAAGTTCCAAAATTCACATCATCTAAATGGTAATCCATTGACAGGCAGAGGAAAAAATTTGCATTATGCTGCCTCAAAAGCAATCGCAGAACTAGAATGTCACTAATATTTCTTCAGAGTTTTGATCACCAATCATCATACAAAAACAATGCACCATCAAACTAAAGAAAAATCTGCTCTACTTCAAAAGTTCAGCTTTAAACAAACATTTCCTCTTTATTAATTCAAGTTCTTAAAACAAAGCAAGCATATGACAGTCAGCAAGACAGAAGCTTGTGGATAACCCATAAGCCCATCAATCCAAGAGAGAAATGCCCAAAAATCAACACCAAATCCAGACACTAAATATCCAGAGATCAAAGTCTCAGCTAGCCACATGTGCCAAAATCCTATCCACAAACAAGGCCACAAATAAACCAAACAAATCAAAGTTTGGCAAGTAGCTCTCCTCACATCACATCTCTTAAAAGTAAGCATGGACCCCACATGAAATCAACATTTACTTGATGAGCTACAACATGACAGTTTCAATAAGAGCTCATCACCAGTTTCTTAGCTCAGCATAAGAGGGACAATTTTCAGCCTTGGACACATTATACACCATTAAACATATGGATAGCCATTGCTATCCACAACCCCAGGAAGAAAAGAGGACCACAAAGCTTCTGCACTAAGTTGGGAATATGCTCTAATGGAATTCCTGAAGGGAATCACCAAAAACCATCAGAACATAATCTCATTACCCCAACCCTAAAAATCCACCAAAAATCAGCCAGAGGGTGAAAAGGAACAACCTTTCATTTGTCTGACATTAATTCACTTGATAACTTGATTTCCTCCCACCTAATAGTCTTATACCAACAATTAATCCATACCTAATACCAAAAATTAATTCAATACAACCACCAAATACGCATCTCAATCAAATCATCTGAGAAAAACCATACTAGAAAGAGTAGATACGGAAAGGCCAAGCATTAAACGAAAAAAGCCAAAGAACACACATCCGATTCGGTCAATTTACAGGTCAAAACACAATATCCCTTCGAGAAAGAGGTAGAAAATACCTTTCTTCCTCTCAGCGCGACGATTCGATGAGCAGGAGGCGTGATTGGGATCATCCGAGAGGTATCCATCGGGAACAGGCAACGCAGGGTCTTGGTGCGGGTCAGCGGAGGGGGAGCCAGGGCTAGGGGAAGCGCTAGCTCCGGCGCCGGCAGAGGATTGATAGTGCAAGAGGTTCCCCATACTCGCACTCTTCTTTATGAACGATCCATCAGTCAGCCGCACTCCGAACAGCTTCACTCCACCTCCCAAGCCAGCGCCTCCTCCGCCTCCAGCGACGGCGCCGCTCCCCCCGGCGCCGCCCCGGGAGGGACAGGTCCGGGAGTTGTGGCCGTTGTTGGAGCAGTGGGAGCACCGCCGAGTCATCGCGAGTCTCGAGAGGGAGAGATTCGCATGCGGTTTGATCGGGAAGGGGACAGGTCGCCGGAGATTGGGTGGGGTGGCGGTGGTTGCAGCGGCGGGGATTGGGGGGTGGTTGAGAGAGAGAGAGAGAGAGAGAGAGAGAGATGAGGGATTTGGATTTATAAAAAGAGTGAGGTTTGGATAATTTCATTTACGGGGTAAGTTTAACGCGGTGTGAAGTTCTTTGGTTGGGGTAAAGTAAAAGACGATTTTGCCCTTTGACGTGTGGCGACCTAGTCAGATAGTCTCATAATAGAGGAATGAAACTTGACACGTGCTGCTTCCTGATTGGTTAAATAAGAGTTTTTTCCGAAAATAAGGTAGATAGTGGGTATGTTGTACAACTTTTATATAAAAAAAATATTTTATAAATTATGTGAAATTAAATATTTATTATTATGTAAAGTTTAATTGATTGGCACATTATATATAATATTTTATTTTAAATTCATGCTATTTATATTCATTTTAAATTGTGAAACCAAGTACTTTCAAAATATTTTAATTTATAATTGAAGTATAATTATAATAGAGGAGAATCCAAACAAACCATTATATATTTATATGCAACCTTAATAGGTCTATCAACAACAACAATTTAATTTGTCTCAAGATATATAGTAGGAACTAGAAAAACGTTTGAAAATGATAAGGTATCAATCACCTACTTACTTTTTTTTTAAAAAAAAAAGAGGAAATCCATTAGACATATATAATGTATTGAGACTTGAGAGATCGAAAATCGTCAAATAGACTAATTGTAGTGTGAACTGTAAAGGAACAAAAAAACAACCGTTCATGTATAGGAAACCTAAGAAACGTGAATCATTCTAATCAAAAGAGATACAATTGCACTGTGAGAATGACTCAAAGATCGACAAAGTATGAAAAGACACAAGAAAACAGAACAATAGAAACCCCCAAATACCAATGAAAGTGACATCTAAGACGATATGGATCAACGAAGTTCAAATCGATCCCCACCCAAATAAAAAATCCTCAAAAAACATAAATATGTACAATCACGATCACCACAATCAACAAATATATATATATAACTATTCACTCAAGCACAACAATATTTACCTACTTACGGTTGAACAGATCTTGATATCTAACAAAGCATAACTTTTATTTTTTTGGGTATAATGCGTTATAATTTATTTATATATATGTACCACGTACAATTTAGTATAATTTATTTGAAAATTGATGAAATAGATCGATATGATGAGATGATCGATCCATTCATAGCCTTGATTATGAATAGTTTATATTTATTGGACTGTTGGGTGACAATGATATCTCACCCTACAAAAACCAAATGAATATTGGATATTGGATGGTTCTCAAAATGTGATGTATTGTCATCTATGTGATGATAAGTTTTGCTTCTATATGATTCTTAATGAATATTCTTTTTCTAGATGATGATTAGTAGGGACAACCCAGTTATTATGATATTGAAGTGGATATCATTTTAAACTAATTTCATTAGTTTAATTAAGTTATAAATATTTATGTTTTTTTATTAATATATCAAGTTTAGGAAATCAAATAGATACTTCCTTTAAATATTATTACCTCTTTTCAGAATTAGATGTCGTTTGACTTTTTGACACGTTTTTTAAAGAGTTAAAAACTATATAAAATATAATTTTTTTAGTAATTTTTCAATATAATATAAATACTTATTAATAATAAGTGTCATATTATTAAAAAAAATTGTTTAAAAAGTTAATATTTTATATAGTTTTTAGCTCATTAAAAAACGTGTCAAAAAGTCAAACGACATCTATTTCTAAACGGAGGTAGTATGTATTAAGGATGATCAAAGCTAAATAAAATATTATATATATATAATTTTATACTCCATCCGTTCACTTTTAATTAACTTTTACTATTCAATGACGTTTTTAATGAAGATAAAAACTATATATAATATTAACTTTTTAAATTGTGTTTCCAAGCAATTAAAAGTGAACGCGCGGAATATTAAAAGTTAATTTTTTTATTGGGGGAAAAATTCAAATATTAAAAGTCAACTAGGAAATAATTATTACTAATAAATATGAAAAATTATTATAAAACTTTTATTTAAAACTTAATATTTTATTTAGTTTTTATTCTCTCTATAAAACAAGAATAAATAGTAAGCGAAATTAAAATGAGACAGAGGGGGTATTATTAATTTAGGAAGGTGATTATAAATCACCATTCATAATCACAAATCAAATAGTAATAATTTGAAGATTTAAATACTTGAACACATGCTTGTATAAGATGTTCTTTCAAGTGAATTAACCATATGCAGGGGCGGAGGGAGGGCATGAGGTTGCTCGAGCCCCTTGACTCGAAAGAAAATGTAAAAAATATATATAAAAATATGCATTTTTTGTAATTTTTTATAACTGAAGGGTTAAAAAAGTCAAAAATAGTAATAAATCAAAAAGTATGCTTGAATCATGAGGGTTAAAAAAGTGTGCTTAGATTAGCTTTATTTTATGGATTTTTTTTCACTCTTACCTTTTTAAATGTAAAATAAAATAGCTATTTAAATCACATATTTAATGTGTTTTCTACTATATTTTTTTATAAAATATATATTAAAAAAATCCTCCACAACAAAGTCGAGCCCCTCTCAATTTTTTTCTTTCCTCCACCCCTGACCATATGTGATGGGTTACACTAGTTAAGAGTGATGAGAGGATATATTATTGTGAGATAGATATCACACACACACACACATATATACATATATATACATACATACATACATATATATATATATATATATATATATATATATATATATATATTGCTCGAGTGTCTTTTTATACATAAATCCTTTAAAATAGGAGTGAGTGGACAAGAACATAGCAAAGCAACTTGTTAGGGAACGACAAATTTATAAAGTTTGTATGCACACATGAAATTGTGAAAGAGAGGTTTACAAATCACATGCATTTTGGAAGGAAATCATTTCCTCTTTTGGTGGATTTCAGCTTCATTAATATATCTCACCAATTGAACAACCTACACTATTTTAATTCAAGCAAAGGATAAGACAATCTAATTTCTAATAATTGAGAGATATGTTTAATTGACTTTTGGTATTTATAAATTAAAATGGGGGAAAGATAAATTTAAAATAAATAAAAAGTTGCAAGTGAGGCTTTAAACACACACATATATATATTTATTGTAGAGAAATTTGGATCCAATCTCAAATTTCACCTTATCAATGAGCTTATTATTCCATATTCAACACAAGTTAATTAAAAACTAACAGAATTCTTATGGGAAAAAAGTAGTTAAAAAAACAACAAATCTATTAAAATATGAGCTATAAAGACTTGTTTATAACCTATCATATATTTAGTCTCAAAATAAAATGAGCAAAAATATTTTCCATTTTCTTAATATACAAAAGTTGACAAAAAAAAATAGTACTTGATCATCAATATTTCTTTTGATATATTTCTTTTGATATAGGTAAGCATTTGGATGAGGTTAGAGCTCGTTTGGTTAAACATGGGAAATAGACTTCCCGGGAAGTAACTTCCCAAGATATGTAATTCCCATAAATTCTATTTCATGGGAAATGTAAAAAAGTGTTTGGTTGGAAATAATTTCCCATGAATTCAATTCCTATGTTTTGTTTGGTTAAACATTGAATTTTCATAGTAATTGAAGATTTTTTTAATAAAAAAATAAAATTTATAGGAGATTTGAGATAAGTGAATGGAGGAAGTAGATCTTCCCTACCCCTCATGGTGAGCTAACTTCCCCCATTTCATAGGAATTGAAATTCCCATGAATTGAAAATCCTATATTTTTCCATTTTCAAAAATCATACCAAACACATGTATTGAGGCTTACTTCCTAAGATTTTGGACTTTCCGGGAAGTAGGAAGCTAACCAAACGAGCCCTTAGTCCCTATTATTCCACCCTCCAAGAGACTGTATCTAGCTGATACTACGATAATATAAAAAAAAACTAACTAAGATATAATGAATCAGACCATATTTAACCATGATACTATGAATATTATAAGTAATTTATTTTAAAAACAAAATCCAATAATATGAGTTGAGTATCATATTTTTTAATTCTCTTCTACTTTTTGATTTTTCACTTTTTAATATGTTATAATACCTCATATTAAAAATGATCTTAAGCTCTCCAAAATCTCCCATTTGACTATCATAGATAAAACTAAAATGGAATCTTTTTTCTACAATTGTCAAATTTCCGATCCAAAGTTTATGGGGTTATATTCATTGAACCTTTGGTCAAACATATCTTCACCCACCTTCCTCTTTATTTCTTTAAAAAATAAACATAAAAACCTATATAACTATAAACGAAAAAAATCTGAAAAATTATCCGATTTAAGATTCTCTGATCACGTGCACAGCACCTGATCTCACGGCATTAGATTGGCCGAAAGTAGAAAACCTAAATATATAAAATAAATAAATATTGCAATTGGTTAATTAATTAGTGGTTCAGGACTTGAGGGTCGCTAACCCTAATTCCATAGGTCTACTGCTAATTATACTTAAACTAGTACTGTACAGAATAATCCGTATCTCATATTTTAAAAAATTAAATGTTGATTCAAGTTTCAACGGTTGTTTGGTAAACTCTAATTTACAAATTTTCTAATGCATATGGGTTTATTTAAAAAATGACTAATTCGAAAATGGTAAACTCATCGTGTGTTTGGTGAAACAGAACCGTGCGGATAACAAGTTGACAAAAATGTTATAGGATGTCAAATTCTGAGAAATCTCGGTCGGATCGTAATAAAACGAGAGTCGTGTCGGGTTTAATTTTTGTTTTTGGTTATAAGATCGGGATTCACCCCATTGTGTAGGGCTTTCCCTCTCCTTATATTTTGTGTTGCTATATCAATCACAATCAATGTGGGATGACAATATTTTTTCATCCCAACACGCCAACCCGCTTGAATCGGGTTGACACTTGGACATTTTTTTTTCTTTTCGGGTCAAGACTCTCAATCTCTTCATAGCTCGCCTGATTTTTGTTTTTGGTTTTTTTTATACGACTGGTTTCGGCATTCTCAATCTATTTTTAGCCCTACCCGAAGCCAGGAAAACCGACCCGACTCGGACCTGCTCTGATACTATGTCAAATTCCGAGAAATCTCGGCCGGATCGTAAAAAAAAGGGAGTCGTGTTGGTTTAATTTTTATTTTTGGTTATAAGACCGGGATCCACCCTTTCACAAAAGCTTAAACCATTGTATAGGGGCTTTCCCTCTCCTTATATTCAACATAGGATAAGCCAACTACTCCCGGTTGAGTAGAAAATAACTTAAAAGACAATTTATTTTAAACTATCATTGACGTTTTTATATATCTTGCCATTAGATTTTATGACCTAGAATACATGCACACCCACGACTCTGCAATATTACAAATACAATAGACTTATGAGCCTGTTTTGGGGCCAAATAAAAAATGAGCTTCTATTACAAAAATTGGGTTTACATGACAATTTTTTTTTTTAAGAAAGTAAGAGTTTGGGTGAAGTCGGATTCTGCTGATCTACCATCCAATATTGTCCTTATGAACAAAAGTATAAAACTACGGGTGAGCAACGATCGAAGCATCATCCATAAAAAAGCGAAGATAAGCAACCTGTCGACCACTCAATTGGCTTCCCGGAAAACATGGTTGCAGAGAGCCAAACACAACTGAATGGTTTACATGGCAAAGTGAACATGAGTATCGATTTTTCTATCCTATGCCCCAAGGGCATAGGATAAGATGCCAAATTTTAAATTAGATTCTTAGGGTCGCTTATTTTTGGTAGGGTATCTTTCCTCATTTAGGATCTTATCTTATGCTCTAAGGGCATAGGATAGTAAAACCGATATTTAAACGTTAACTTTAAAAGGTAAAAAAAAGGACAAAAAAAGAGTACTAGTAAAAAAAATGGTCAAACGCATAAGAAAGAACACGGAAGACCGAAGACCTCATTCTAGTTTCCTTGAACAATATCGGTGATCACATGTTAAAAATTTATAGTTATTCACAATATACGGACTAAAAAAATAAATAATAATATTTGACATGGGTTAGAATAATGGGTTTCTAAATTCTAACCCATGTCAAATTTTAATTATTTTAGTCATTTTTAAGAATATTTTCATACAGTTTAAACATTTATAATTTTTTCAATATGATTTATTTAATACAAAATCTTATAATATAAGTTAAAAAGGCTATAATGATAAATAAAAAATCCATAATCATTTTTTAAACAAAAAAAAAAATGTCTACAAGAAAGCATAACTTGGAAAAGGAAAGCAAAACCATTTCCTGGTGGGCTTCTTGTGATGTCGTAGACCAACGCGTTATAGCAATAGAATGGCCCATTACTTCTTGCACGTTTTTCATTTGCACATGCGATATATTTAATATTTTGTATATTATTATTTTTATTAACTTTTTTTAATAACAAGGGTAACACCATGTACACGTGACTCAACCGATAAGAGTCATGCACCAGACAAATCGGTTTCCGCCGACTGACTAGACTCAATTGTAAAAAATAAGATGAATCAGATTCGAATCGGATACTTTCAATTGACCTTCTTCACTCCTTATCATTGAGTCACTCCATCAGAGATATTATTTTTTTAATCAACGATTTTTATAACTTTAACTCACTCGTCTAGAAACCTCTTTTAATAACCATATTTACATTAATTAATTGATTGATAGACCATATTTTTTTAACCTTTTATTCCATTTGTTAGATTTGAATGGGCATAAGATAAAAGCCCATCTTATTAATTATACCTATAATAATACACATTGAAATTTTGTGTGTAATAAGGTAGATTCTGAGTCTCTATAACCCCAATAGAACGTGCATAACAACCCTACCGAGGGGTGTTATTCGAGCCGAGCTTGGTTCATTTGTTAAACAATCTCGAGTCGAATCTAGTCTAGGGTTTAAATGAGCTTATTTTTTTAATCAAGCTTGGTCTGTTTCATAAAATTTGAGCTTAAATTGAACGAACTAAGCTTTCACCCGAGCTTAAAACCCTGTTCAAACTCGGCTTATTTAGGTAAGTGAAAGAGCTTGAGTCGAGCTTTTTTCGAGTCAATCCCAAATTGTTCAGTTCATATAACATCCCTACCCTTTGTGTATCACATTTGGTTAAGTTTTAACCACGACTTTATATAATATATTGCCCCCACATAAATTGGGACTGTAATTTCAATTTCTTCCTTTTTAGAAATAAAATTTGTCAACAAGTAACAAGACATACACTAATCCATATATTTGTCCATCTCCTCATATCCCACCACTCAGTAACTCACACCCCTTACTTTCCACTACAAAACACTCTTTTTTCTTCTTTTTATATGTAAAACTACACTACATCGGGGAAAAAACACACTTGAATGAAGCATCCTCCCATCAACAACAAAAAAAACAATGGAGGGCAAACTAAGAAATGATGTGGCTTCAGTCTGCTTTTTTATTATTTTTTTTTTATTTTCAAACCAATAGAGGGTTTCAGCGGTAACCGCGGTAGGTAGGGCTGTACATGCAGCTCTCGGCATACTTGACCAGATTCTCCGGCTGTGGGAGATTCGATGCCAGACCTGTAAGGAAGGTGAATAAAATGAACATGAGATGAGCATACGGATTCCTTATGATGTCACTGGTATAAAGTCGAGTTCATTGTATCAGTGGAAGATGGAAACTCACCGAGCTCGTATGCCTTTGCTGCTACATTTGCTGCTATGTGGGCTGAGATTTTCCTGATGCCTCTAAATGGCGGGTATAAGAGTCCTTTGGCGAAGTCTTCATCTGTTACCTGGGCAGCTAGAGCTTCGGCTGTAGGAAAAATAAGGAAGTTGTATGAACTCGTCAATCCACAAGAAAAAGAAACATTGTGAACAAGAGTTTAACAAACATAACACAAGTATCTGTTTTGTCTATTGTAATATTTATTGCTATATAGACTACCAAGAACCAAGAGTCCATGCTAAATTTGCCATTCGATCATGAGAGAATTTTTGCTCCCAACCCCCGACTTAAAAAATTCGCCCAATGGAAAGACTAAGTAGGGAGTTGGGAAGGGAGGGTGAGAATTTTTTTTAAAACCACCCCCTTGAGAATGGCTAATGGAACAATAATACATCACCATGTGTGTTTGAATGGGCAGTCGACGGTGGAGGGAGTTGGGCATCAGTCAAGGTAACCACCAAATAAGACTGGTAAAATAACATGAAACTTGATATGATTTAGGTTACTATGTTTCTTTGCAGTTCTATGGATCATAAAGTTCCTAAGGGGCACTATATGTTAAAAATCATACCTATTCTCTGCAACATACATTCATATTTATGCATGTAGCACATAAGATATCATATTTATGGTAAACTTTACATGAAATATGCACTTACAAGCAGCCAAAAGCATGTCATCATGGACACGAATAGCACCAGACATTATCAAACCCAGACCAAATCCAGGGAAAATGTATGCATTATTCGCCTGAAATCAAGAGGAAGCAAACTTAGGATAGTCCTTGTTATATGAGATTTCATCTGAAATTTAATTGATACCTGTCCAGGCACACTAGTTCTTCCATTGTACTCTACAGGATCAAACGGGCTTCCACTGGCAAAAATTGCACGACCCTGTAGGAAGATTCAAATATAATTCAAAAGTCTGTAACTTCTTTTCTTGGAAGTTCGTCATTAATAAGGAAAACTGTCATTTTACCTTGCTCCAGGTATAGGCCTCTTCAGCAGTACACTCAGATTGTGATGTTGGATTAGATAGAGCAAAAATGATTGGCTTCTGCAAGGAGCTCATTCATAACATATGAGTTAGTGAAACCATTTATCACCCTCTGTATTGTTAAGTAATTTGATCTTGTATATTGGTATGAATGACATATTGTAGGTACAATTGTTACCTCATTGAGGGAAGACATGACCTCAACCACCTCCTTAGTAAATGTTCTTCCTGCTCCTGATGATCCAATTAAGATCGTTGGTTTGATGGACTGAAAGTAAAGAACAATAAGAGTTAGCAAGATAAAATCTTTTAATCTTTATTCATATCTTACAACAGATTTAACACTACTTAATGCAAAAAATAAAGAGATGCACACCTTGATAGCATTCACAAGTCCTTTAATTGGTTCATGTTCGTGAGCCCAAGGCTTCTTGAAATGTTGAAGTGATTCTACTCTATCCCTAACAATTAAACCCTGCCAAAATAATTAATTGCATCAGACTAGTAAAAATGAGACACAAAGCAAGGTCGAGGATGGGAAAAATTGATAGTGAGATTCAACACAACAACCTTAGAATCCACCAGCCAAATTTTCTTACGAGCCTCTTCCAAAGGTGTGTTAGTCTGCACAGAATCAGGTATCAGTCTGCAATGGGATCTCAGAATAGTGAATTACATGATTAAAACAACTCTAACCTGCTTGGATATCTCGACAGCAATGAGTTCTGCTATACCAGTTCCAGCCTGCAATTGGAGGAGAAATGTGGGAAACAAGATCACAGCCACTCTAAACATGCATAATGTTTTGACTTTTCGTTTTATTTTCTCCCCTTTTTCCTTTCCATTAGCAACAGAGCGAGATGAAAAGGACAAATGACGGGCTTTAGCAACAAGAAAACTTATATTTTTCACATACTGTCACATGCTGAGATTCCTTCAAGACTCTATGGTTTAGAAGGGTAAAAGAAGCACAAATATTGAGAGTGAAGACATGACTGCTTATTCGATGGATTTGGTCAAAGAAATAAGGTTATAGATTATGCGAGATCTCCTCCTTTCACTTTTGAGAAGATAAAAAGTAAAATTGAGCAATAAGCCTATACCTCTCCCGCCCCAAGGAATAAATATCTATGATCAGCTAGAGCTTTGCCCGTCATTCTCTGTGCAGCAAGAAGGCCAGCAAGAACCACAGAAGCAGTCCCCTGCGAGAAAGACAATACTCAAACATTAGAAACAGGTTGACCTAAAAAACAATTAAAAGGAAAAAAGGCAATGCAAGCTAGGGCGCCTCCGCACCTGGATATCATCATTGAAAACGAGATGAGTGCTCCCATATTTGGAAAGCAGATCAAATGCATTGTGATTGGCAAAGTCTTCAAACTATGTAAAGAAAAAATGGCAGCAAACTATTAGAGATATAACTAGATAGGAATCTGCTTAAATGAGGAGGGAAATAGCATATTTGCATCTAGTTAGCAGAAGCTACTAAGCTATTCACAATCACATACCTGAACAAGGACTTTCTCCCCATAAATCTGCTTGACTGCTGTCATGAACTCATGGATAAGTTCAGCATATTCCTACAATTGTTTACAAATCAATTAACCAATTTTACTTACAAAAATAACAATATGTGAAGCTTTTGAGACTTGATCTCACAACCCATGTGCTCATTCTCATGCAGAGTATAAAAAGTTAAAAGTAAGGTACCTGGCCAGTTGCCCTCTTCTGCCTAAGGCCAATGTAGAAGTCATCCTTCAGCAACTCCTCATTATTTGTTCCCACGTCAATAGTGACAGGCAAGCACTGAAACAAGTGACATGCATCTCATCAAATAAATAACAACTATTCAATGATTCAGGACGGTTGTCTAAGCTTGAAGAAAATAAACAAGGGAATAAGATAAAAATAATCTTCTCTGCCTATTCTTTTAAAGTTCCACCTTTTTCCACGGAAGAAGAGTAAGAGTTCTGGAGTATCGTTTTGTTTGTGAGATGGGAGGTGAGAAGCGAGAACCGTCAAAAGAAACAAAGAGTTAGCACAGTGACACTTACTGCCGAAGGACGTATTCCACCCAGTGCTGTATATAGAGAGAGCTTTCCCACTGGTATTCCCATTCCCTAAAAGCATGTCATACCAGGTTCATCAGGCCATTGTCCATGGAAGGGGCAACAGAACGGGAGGATGCGAAAGAAATACTTTCAAATTCATTGCAGTCTTCTATAGGCACTTAGAATATATGGGAATGTATGATTCACCTGACAACCAAGATCGCCAAGCCCTAGAATCCGCTCACCATCAGTAACAACAATGACTTGAATACGTCGTTCAGGCCAGTTCCTCAGAACTTCAAGAATCTTACCTCTGAGGAAATCCACTAAACATGTCAGTAAACGAATTGCATATGCTTAAAGAATAAATCTAGCTATCTAGGTGCACATAACTTGTCAACTCAGATAGACCAGGCATATTATTTCAAGATATGGCTGAGCCACACATACTTTTCTTTCAAACTTATGAAAAGACCCTGAGGGCGTTTGAAGATGCTGCCATATTTTTGGCACGCCTCGCCAACAGTTGGAGTGTAGACAATAGGAAGTAGCTCTTCCACGTGATCAATGAGAAGTTTGTAGAAAAGCTTTTCATTTCTCTCCTACAAAGTAATGGAGGATTAATCCTAACACTCTCAAGGAGGGATACTGGTAACAAAAACAACCTTCAAAGACAATTATTTGAGAAGCAATTGTTTAACGTCCACAAAACAGTATCTACTCAGCAATAGATCAGCATCTACTTCAAAGAAAATATGCAATTTATGATTGAACAATCTTCTCAAAAAATCCAATGTGACTCCCATAGATGCAATCAATTGTGCATGATTTTGGAAAAGAAAGCAATCGTGTATGAGAACTGCATAGCGCGATGAGAAACCTGTTTCAAAGTTACGAGCTGCAGTAATTTATTTCTACATTGATTACTTTGGAGTTTGGACTTATATTAACCGTATAAAATTATAACCCCTCACTGAGAGGGCTTTACATAGACATCCACAAGAAGGAACTCGATGTAGCTTTCTCACCTAAATACAAATAGAAATAGGTCTTTCATCATCTAGACGTACTTATTTTGGTAAGGTAAAAAGACATTAAAAAAAAAAAACAGGACAAGCTTTGCATGTAGGCATACACATGAATAGAACATCCGCAGAATGTGACTGAAAAAAAATTGCGAATGATGGTGAGTTTAATATCAGAATTATAATTTACCTGAAGATCAGTCATAGCCATATACTTCTGCAAGGGAACCTGATACTGGCGGAGATTGTTAATCATTTTCCTCACCTACCATATTAAAACACAAGAAGTGTTACTCGACACAGTCAAGATATCCAAACAATAGGCAAAGCACACACAGTAAGGGCTAAATGAACAAATCCATATACAAACTTCCTATAGAAGATAACCTGGAGGTCTTGGCTGACAACAGTTGGAGGAAGAAGACCACGCAAGTAATGGGCATTTCTTTCTTTCTCAGTAAAGGCAAGTCCTTTATTATGGTGGGGATCCCGCAATAATGTATAACCACTAAATCATGAAAATCAAAAGCATCTCATTTATATTCGTTTGATGGATATTGAACATCTCGAAATTCATTGCAGAAGAGCTATACAGATACAGCTCATGTGCACATTAAGCATAAATAAGTCGCTGAAATACGCTGAAACGTCCATACTGTTACCAAGCATCGAATGTAATAACAGCAGTACAACAAATCAATGTCAAAAACAAAAGAGGGATAAAAAAAAAACAGCTTATTCTGGCTACTTGGTTGAAGATTGGACTAATAGACCATTTGAAGTTCTACTTTTAAGTTAAACAGCTTTAAGCTAAACAGAAAGCTAAGATGGGAATAACAAACCATACTTCAACTGTGGATGTCATTTTCATTACACAGAAAAATGAGAAAATCATAATATTACAAAAGGCAAAAAAATAGATAATTTACGAAACGCCCAGATTTCTTGTTTGGTTCTGCCAAAATGTTATTAATGTCTATGCTACTAATATGTGGAAATTGATCCAGGATAATAATAGCAGATAATAACTGTATGAAGCCTATGGAGAGATTTTGAACTTGATCCAATCCAAAATGATTTAGCATAAAGCTTATGTGGTTAATTGCTTATTCTGTGGCAGCAACACCTTCAAAATTTTCAAATTCACAAGAACTGTGCATCAAGGCCAAAAGCGTCAGAAAATAACCTAAAAAAATCATTGAAATAATGAAAGCAATGAAATATGAAAAAGTAAGTTAACCAACAATGGAAACCAAATACAAAATCAACAAGAACAAGACCAGAAAAAGGAACAATCAATCAAACATTAATCTCTCTCTCACCTAGCAACGGAGAGGGCCCAAGGAGTGGCGTGCTGATCCTCGGTGGCCTTATCCTCTCCATAAACATCTTGAACCCCGCCGACGGCATTGGTCGACGTAATTCTCAATTCTCCGGCATCGGAAGCACCTGCTCCTCCATCGTTACCGGTCTCCGTCAAAATGACGCCGTTTGGATCCACCGAACGACCATTCGATCCCAAAGCTACCCTCAACAGAACAGACCCTCTCTTGCTCGATTGCGACGATCCTAGCGCCCATGGCCTCCCAGACACGCTGGGAGTGTTATTCTGGATTCACAACACGCACAGAATGAATCCGAATCCCACAATTCACAACTTTGTTCGCACAAAATTTCAAAAAAAAAAAAAAAGTGAAATGACAACCAAACAAATTTGACAATTAAACAGGAAAAACGAAAATCTGGATAGGGAGACGCCATTGTTACCAGGAGATTAGCTCGCAGGGAGAACATAGTTGAAGACGAAGGAGAAATGGTCCAATGGAGGGGATAACGAACGAGAATATCTCCGCTCCACCGTAACTCAACCCGGAAGAGGGGAAAGAGGAATGTCTTGATTTATATACTGAGAAATGTGTGGGACCCATAGAAGTAGGAGTGGGTCCCGCAGTTCTCTTCCAGTGTGTAAGAGTTTGGTGGTGCAGATCTGATTCACGATCCTCAAAACGGCGACGTCTGGAGGATTATTAGATGTGCTAGGTTGCTGGTCTTCAAAACGGTGACGTTTGGATCGTATCACCTAGTGCTCCGTTTGGATTGATAAAAGAAAGTGGGGAAAAAGCGAATGAATATATAATTATTTAAATTTCACATTACACAATTCGTTATTTAAATAAGTTTTAAATAACTTACTTTTTCAAGTTATGCACATTTTTTTAGAATGATAAAAACTATATAAAATATATTTTAATTAATTTTTTAAATAATATCATACTTAATAGACTAATAGTAATAAATATAATATTATTTTAAAAATTAATTTAAAAAACAATATTTTATATAATTTTAACCGTCTTAAAAAATTTGCACGATTTAAAAAATACAAAGGAAGTATAATTTGAAAAACATGAACATTTCTGAATTCTGATTCAATTTCTAGTCCTCCATTGTCTTGTTTTAAAACTTTACTTTAGCACACAGTACACTTATAATTTTCAGATTTAATTTATAGAAAAAGAAAACTTTTTTAATATAAAATGGAAAGGAAAGGTGTGACATAGAAGAGGTATGTTGACGTTTGTGGAAAAAGGTATCATCCGAAATCAACAAGCTAGTCCACAAGATCTACAAATTCCAGCTGTTGCTTTGGTAGGTCAGTCCCAATTTATTTTTTAAAAAATGGGGATGTATATATTTTTTTTAGAAATAAATATGGAAAGAATAAACAAACAAAAAATATAAATGTTAGACCAACTAAGATTGATGAGTTTTTTTTTTCTACAGGAGGAAATTATATGTTTTTTTTGTCTTGATTAGGCAATAATTCTTTTTTTTAATATCAGAAAAGCAATTCAAAATTTCAAACAGGTTTAGAGGTTGAGAGGTCGACTAGTTAGCAAACAGACAAACCATCGTGTATAGAACACCAATAAAAAAAAAGAAGCAATAATATTAAAAAATGACATATGTAATACTATAAGAGTCGTACATGGCAAAAATCGAACAAAAAATACAAGAGAAATAAGTTGCAAATCAAGCAAGCAATACATGAGAAAGTTTGGGGAAGAAGTTATGAATACTTTAGATTGTAGACTTATTAACAGCTTTTAGATGCCGATCATAAGTCAACACTTCAAGCTATTAAAACAACTAAGAGCATGTCAAACAGATTCTCTAAAATAATCTCCAAAATAGAGAATTATAAGTCATATATTTTGAATATTTTTTGTCTCAAATTCCAACAGTTTTCCCATAATGAAGTTTACCACAAAATATATAGATTTTCCCAATTTTAGGGAATGATCTCCCTTTTATTCTCAAATAGAGAATGTAATGGGAAACTGTTGAACAAAAAATCATCTTAATATCCTTGAAAAGATTAAGATGGAGAATCTTTTGGGCTTGCTCTAAATCCGCCAAAATTCAACATAGACAAAATTATCAATCCGTCAAAATGCAACCGAAAAATGAAAAGATTTATCTAACCTTTTGGGAAAAGCTTTGTCGCACTTTTTAAATTTTTTTAGATGGAAAAATTATTGATATTTAAAAAAAAATTTAAATATAACTTTTGTTTATTTAGTTCGATGAAATTTTAATAATTTGGTTAGAGTTAGAGATACTTTCAACCGACCAACTCCCTGGAAAATAAAATTGAACAGTCTTATGCACTTACACGCCCTTTATTTAATTTGACACAGTGTGCTTTTTGTGACCACAAACTTGAAAAAAACGAAAGCATCGATATGAGCTTAGATTAAGTGTTCATCTGAGGAAGGTATGTATGCCAATATGCCATAATTTCTTTTCTATTGGGTTGCTTCAAAGTACATAAAGTAAGAAATACATTTGTTTGTTGATACACTTGATTTTGTGTGATTCACAAGTGGATGGGTGAATCTGTAAATGTGCAAATATATATTTTTTTAGACATTTTATAACTCCATTGGTTGTTTTGGGTGCATGCAAATGTACACATTTGAGCATATAATGTGCAAATTTGAGTATACCACATCCCTATTTGCAAAAACTTTTACAAAAAGTAAGACAATTTCATTGGTTGATTTTTTTATGATTTTATTTTCCTTTTTTATTTTAAATAGTATTTGAATGGTGGGTAAAAAATGTACATTTTACCAATGAAGTAAATTATTAAAAAAAATGATGTGTATTTTTACATATCTTGTGCAAATGTGTACATTTTACACAAAACCATTGTAGATGGTCTTAAATAAGTCACGCAGTATCCGATCTAGACCTAGAAAATATGGAGTCACTTGTGAGTGGAAGAGTCAGCCTCTTAAATGAACCACACAGTACCTGATCTAAATGTAGAATGGCAGAACCGATCGAACTAGGCTAAGATTTTTTTAAAAAAAATTCTTATTCAATTTAAAGATTTTTGTGTGGAAATCTCAAACATAAAAAAAAAAAAAAAATACTCACCACTTACCATGGCTAATCTAAGGAGAGGGGAGACTAAAATGGAGATGAATATTAATGAATAATTGAATGTTTTCAATCCATCTGCCCATAAAGCCCCTAACCCTGTTTGTAGCTACACATAAAATAAGATGCATTGCATAAGAATATAATGTAGTTATAAATAGTGGGTGTATTTGGTATTGTAATGAAACTGCACACAAATGAGCCAAATGCATTAAATAGTTAGGAAGAAGGCAAAGGTTGGGAGGGATGGTGACCTCACAAGTAAAAGTGCTCAGGTCCAATGAACTAGCCACAAGGGCCCACAAAGTTGGCAAACTCGGCCCGACTCCAACTCGACTCGAATCATTGTTATAATTGTCATAATTTTCTCATTTTTAAACGTGAATTATATTGAGATTAAATATAACTAAATAAATTAAGTTTAATATCGTAGTGAACAATAAAGATAAACAAAAAAATTAAAAAAAATATACAATGTATACATTATTAAATTAAACATGGCACGACTTGGCCCAATTCAATATGAAATCCATTTTGACCCGAATTTACTCAACCCTACCCAAACATATAATATACTCAACATTGATTCAACCCGATATTAACGGAACCGGAATAGATATTATCCAAATCCAATCTGACCCACCTAGTTACCATCTCGATATCTATTCATATCAATGATTGAATAAGTATCACTTATTGTCCTTCGTCCGGAAGGACATCGGGGTCTAGGGTTCCATCGACTCCTTCTAAGTCCTGTGCGTGTGTAGATTCCAAACATAGGCATCTGAAGGTGAATTCAAACTCATTTTAGCTCAAAATAATGTTTTTTTATTAGGTAAGAATTCGAGTTCAGACAAACCCGAAACTCGAGAGGCCGATGAATCGGCAGACAAACTAATCGTCAACATACAACATACTAAAAACACAAATTAACACAAATCAAAGAAAAAGCCTAAACAACCCGAAGAAAATATCTGTCAACAGAGGAGTCGAGGAAGATGCATGATGACTGATGAGTTACAAATGCCGAGAACACGAGAGGCAAAATAATGTTATTTTTGTTTGAAACAGACTCATTATAGACCAAAATAACCTTTTTAAAACTTAAAACGACTTTATTTGAATTTTACACATCTATACTTCAATTCTTGCATCCACCTTCCTCCAAAACATTGTTAATGAACGGTGTACTACTTTTAAGTCAAACTAGTGTATTTATGGAATTTAATTACTATAAATTATCCAATTTTCCCCCCAACTTTCTACATTATTGATAGATACTTTTTCAAACAAAATCGACTTGGAAACTGAATTTAAAAATTTTGTAGTTTTTGGGTGGTTGTGTTATTATTACAAACAAATTAGTGTGATGAATAGTGTAAATTTTGTTGTTTGGATTTCATCCACACAAAGAAACAAAGGAGAAAACAGAGGAATTTATACAAGTGATGTGTATCCTCGTCATTCCTTATCTCAGCTGTTCACTACTTGACATTTTTTTTGGCCTTTTGGTGTCAATAATCCAATATATTGGGGAAATTTCATCATTTTATGTGAGACCAAAATTTGACTTTAATTAGTATTTGTGAAATAAACGTGAATCAAAAGCTCACCCTTTTAGAGGAGAGTTTAACATCATCAACGAGGTTGTAATGCAGCATGTTTAAAATCTTTTTTTTTTTAATTCTTTCCACAGTATATACTTTTTGTCACAGGTAACTTCTTTTATTCAGTCACATCTTCGTTATTATAATAAATTAAAATCTTTAAAAAATGGTGTCCCAACGGACGAGATCAAAGATTTATATAGTCAACAATGAAATGCGAGGTAAAATCCAAATGCGCCAATCAATCATCCACCTGGTTGTCCTCTCTGAAAATGTGCACGAAGGTGACCCTCTCAAACGATTACTATAACGATGAGGAAGGTTGTATGAAATGAAAGGAAGTTTGGACTCAAAATGAGAAAATAAGATAAAACGAAATGGTATTTTTTTTTATTAGGTAAGAATTTGAGAAACCAGACTACAGACAGTCTAATACCTCAATAGATCGATGAATCGGCAGACATACAAACCGTCAATAACCAATACACTAAACAACACACAACAACACAGGTGAAAGAATAACCCAAACAACCCATAAGACCCAACACCCATCGAAAGAGTTTTGAATATGAACGAAAATTTGTATATAAAATCGAATGTAATGCAAAAATTAAATATTATTATTGTTTTGATAAATTTGATTATAGGTTCAACGTGTTACATATTTGTTCATCTTCATAATATTTTGGTAGTTGTATGATATGATCAATCTATAATATATATGGTCAATAACGATGGACCCTAATTTATTCATAAATGAAAGCAATCAATTAATTGTGACATTTCATCTGGTTTTGGCTGAATATATCCGCACAAATCCTTAATGGATCCAGCTGTGGTGTTATTAAATATTTTATTATTTCTGAAATACCAAAGAGCTCATCCGATCCAGCTGTGGTGTTATTAAATATTTTATTATTTCTGAAATACCAAAGAGCTCATCGGATGACAAATTTTAGTCGATGGATTACAAGTGCGGATCACAATATTTTATATAGGTTACCAACTGCAGCTTCCCCTAATTGACGATCGATGTTACAATTTTCTCTATATAATATGTCTATTCTATGTTCTCCACTTCAAGATCTATGACTATGATCACAATTCTAATCAGACGAGACGAGTTGTATAGAAATTGAGAGTTTCGATCTGAGAGAAGAAAAAAATTGTTCAAGTGTCAAACCGATCCAAACGCATTTCATATTGATTGTAACAACCCAAAATATAAGGCGATGGAAAACCCCTACACAAATAAATAAAATAAACCCGACATAATTTCTGTTTTCATACGACCCAATCAGGTTTCTCGAAATTTGACGGAAAATTATGCATGTTTGTTTGTTAAGAAAAGAAAAGGCACTATGATGAAAAAAAAAACGGCCCAAGATACTATAACAAAACAACGGCCCAAATATTTCCTGGCTGGCCCAGTAGCCCATTCCAAAACATCACTACTCCTTATGTTTTTGGTTAGTGAACCCAAAACAAGGCATAATGACAACCACATGTAGGTCCCAGCAGAACCTTGACAGCTCATCACATCGCACGTTGATGTCTCATTCTTTACAATCTGGGTGGGCCAGTCAATATGAATCTGGATCACCTCTTGTTGCACAAATCATTTCTTTAAAGAGCCTTTGTTAAGTCTAGAGTTGGGTATTGATTGTTGTTATTTTTTATGGGTAAATTATAAAAAATCACCCATAAAATAGATTTGTTTTCACAAAATCACTTTCAAAATAAAATTTTATATAAAACCATCCATATATTTTTTTTAGAGAACCACCATGATCATTTTTATGTTTAAAAAGTATTTTAAAAATGTTAAATCTTCACATTTTAAATTCAATGTGACCTAATTATATAATAAAGTAACCAAAACATTTAAGAAAATATGAAAATTTAACAACTTTTTTTTTATAACTTTTTACACATAAAAAAAGGTAATGGATGATTCTTTAAATGAAAAATAAATTTATGAGTTATTTTCTGTAAACTTTTATTTCAATGATGGTTTTGTGAAAACCAACCTATTTTAAGGGTGGTTTTATGGAATTTGCCTTATATTTTATTTGTAATTGAGTCGAGTTTGAGTTTAGACTCAACTTTTAATTATAATTATATTTAGCTTATTTATTAAAAAGAATAAGTTTGAGTTGAGTTTAAGCTCATAGAATAAACTTATTTAACAAAATAACATAAGTTTTTTTTTTTCAAATTCCACAAAATTTGAACTACTGAAACTAGATTCTATCCGAACTAAATTGTCAATTGTGCGATATTGAACTCAAGTCGGGTACTACTCAACTCATATAATTTTAAACTATTTTTTGTCTATTAGATTATTCGTCACATTTCCTAAAATAAAAATTCCAAATTTACAACATTTTTCAAACTAAATTTTTTCACAATTTTTTTTAAAAAAGAAATTGTTAAAATCAGATTAAAGTAAATAATAATTTAAAAAATGTATTTTTTTTTTCAAAATTTGGAGAAAATTTACGGAAATAGTAAGAAGATTTCTAATAGCCCAAATCATTCCCTCAAATCTCGACCAAGTTCACATTCCTTGCAAGCGGACGTGTCAGTCGTTACTATTTATTTCCATCTCCCTTCTTCCTCCTCCCCTTACAAACGCAAGAGGAGATCGAAGAGAAATAATAATTCAAAAAACAAAAGAGAGAAATTTCAACAGAGAGAGAGAGAAATCGGAAAATGTCGTGGCAGACGTACGTCGATGATCACCTGATGTGCGAAATTGAAGGCGGCAACCACCTCGCCTCCGCTGCCATACTCGGTCACGACGGCGGTGTCTGGGCTCAGAGCGCCGCTTTCCCCCAGGTCGCCTCATCTTTCTCGATCCTTCTATTCAATGTCTTGGTAGATCTGTTGTTTTGGTGATCGGTGAGGTTGCGTTAACTTGCGTTGTTCGATTTTTTTTTTAAAATCTGCATGATTGCTGTTGATTCTGGAGCGGATGGAATTCGGTCCGATGTGATTTCTGGTCGATTTTGATTCAGCGATTGTGATTTGTGATGCATGTTGTTCGATTTGATGTGATTGTTTTCGCAATTTCGTGCGTTGGTTTGATTTGTGTCCGGGAATGATGTTTCGTGGAATTGAGGATGATGGATTTCGTTTTCATTTTGGTCAACCGCGGATCCCTAACCTCACGAATTGGATCCAAATCAAAGTTTTCGTGAATGAATTTGGGAATTCGATATTGTTCAGAAATTGCATTCTTTTGGATAGGAGGCCAAAGGATTGGTTTCTACGTTGAGATCGTGGTTGAAATATCTGATTACTTTGCTTAATTGTCCATTGGATGAAAGCTTTCAGTGATCATTAGGCTATATTTTTGTGCTGTTTCAATGCCTTCATCCATGCATATAAATGTTGTATGCCATTCCAAACAGCTATCCTTGAGAAAATGAAGCAAACTAATTTTTTTTTATGGATAGCTTTGAAACTAGATTTTATTATTCATCAGGTTTTCCTGTTGCATATGTTTGCTTCTGTGAGTTTTTATGTTACTCTTTCTTAGATCTGATGCAGTTCTCTTAATTCCTCTTTGACTTTTGTATGTCTTGCAGCTCAAGCCTGAAGAGATTTCCGCGATCTTGAAGGATTTTGATGAACCAGGGTCCCTTGCCCCTACCGGTTTATTCATTGCTGGCACAAAGTACATGGTAATTCAAGGGGAGCCTGGAGCTGTTATCCGCGGGAAGAAGGTGGGTGCATATGAAACATTTTCGTTGTTATTTGTGGCTATCTCTTTGACATTTATATACTTCTAATTGCATTTTGAAGCTGCTTATTAGTTTTTGCTGCTGAGCAATGTCCCTTAGCTTAGGTTTAGATAACAGAATATGATTCTAAAAAGCAGGCACTTAACTAAGTGTGCACAGTAACTAACATGTCCGATTGTTGTCTTGTGATGTTGTGTATGGTTATATCTATGAATACCATTTGTTGCGTTTATTGGAAGTTAACGGTATGTGTTTTCTTTGGTCCCCATGGATGCTGAACTTGGAATTTATTTACTCTGCTTATCTTTATGGAATTATATTTTAAATTCTACTTTTCATCTCAGATAGTTGCATTCTTTGCAAACATAGAAAGCCGTTAGTGCCTCTATATTTGCGCCGGTAGATGGTTAATGAGAACCAATAGAGTTAGCAACTTTCTTTGTTGAGCCACATCTTTTATTTTGTATTTTGTGTGATTTCAGCCCCATGTCTCATACTCTCTTATTGAATTGGAAGTAGCAATTGCAGGATAACTAAAAGCAGGACTTAAATTCGGACTCTTCTGAAATAATATTATTTGTCATTTAATTTTTGTGTTTGATTTCAGCCTCGTCCAAGTTATTGTTGTTGGTTTAAGATTTTTCATAGACGTCAAAATTTTGGATGTCCATCGGGTACAGTACCAATAGTTTGTTGTATGCTAGTTTTCTCATTTGAGATAACATAAGGTGAAGGCCACTGTTAGGTTGAAGAGACGTCCTTCAACAGCTACCATCTTACATTCTTACTTTGAAATCACACAACACAATTTGTGTTAAAATACAAAATAACATCTGTCTTGTATTGTTTCCACAAATGAAATTCCAGGGCGCCGGTGGCATCTGTGTGAAGAAGACCGGCCAGGCTATGATTTTCGGTATCTATGAGGAACCCGTGACTCCTGGACAGTGCAACATGGTCGTCGAGAGGCTGGGCGACTATCTCGTTGATCAAGGAATGTAGGTCTCTTGCAATGCGGATTGTGTTCGTTCATTTTTCAAACAAAAATTCGGGTTTCTCAGCTTGCGTCGTTTTCCTTCAGTTCATGTATGACTTGCTCCTGGAAAAATAACCTGTGAGTGCAGAAAAGCTGCAGGGTTTTTCCCCTTGTATTTTTTGATTCTTCACATCTGTTGTTGTCTATCTATGACACTAAAATCTTGCTTCTGGCTATCTATGTAGTAACCTATTTTCGAGTTTCGAATGCTGTTAGATCCTCTGGATCGCCCTCGTTTTACTTTAACTCATGGTATTCTTGATCAATGGTCACTTGGCTTTGAATTACACTCTTTTCATTCGTAACGTTCTCCATTGTTGTTGAGAAATGACGTCGTTGTATTCATTAGTTTCGTTTATGTTCAGATGTGTTAGTATTGGGCTGAGCCTAATTCATTTAATCTTTACAAAGGCCCATTTGTTGTAGCCCAACTATAAATACATTTGTAAGCAATATCTATATATAAAATACTAAAACAGAGGCCTGAAACGGGCTCTGGTGCGATCTCGCGTCCACGGAATTTTCTAGATTAAAGCGGGATTATTTTTGCTTATGTGGCATTTTCTGGATTAAAGTGGTATTATATTTCTGGCCCACATCAATTAATAAATGAATATAGTTAGCTAAAAACTTATCTTCTTAGATCAATAATCTATTCAATATAACTTGAATTAGTTGTTATACATATTTATTATTTTCATGCAGTTGTTAATAAATTATATTATTTATTATTTTAAAAGATGAAGAAGGAATATTTGGTGGGTTATTCTACCTTTTAGATCAAATTGAATATAATATATTTATATATAGTTTTATTTTTGTGAGCCACGTCAATTTGATTTTATTTTTTTAAGCCACGTCAATTAATTATCTAATATAATATTTTAATATAATTAATATAATAAAATATAATTTATTAACAAAACGCGCAACCGCGCGGGTAACGAATACTAGTTCAGAAATAATAACACACACAATTTCGTTTTCCCTCCATCATCTTCTACTTTCTTCCTTGAGCTTCCATGGCTTCCTGATCCAGATCTCATTTTCCGTCAATCGTTGCCTTGGTAATGGTTTTCATCTTTACTGAAACCCAGGGGAATTTCGACCATCAAATTTTGATTTTGGTCACATTTACTGTGTACCCTTGAATTCAAAACATTACTTTTACACTTTCTGGTTCGTTTGGCGCAATGTGTTAAATAGCATAGGTAGTTCACGAAAAAATCACAAAATCTCAGAAAAAATAAAAAATCTAAAAAACTTTTTGCTCTAAGCAAGATGCAATGCTACTAAGACTAGACGTTCATAAAATACCCACCCGAGATATAAAAAAAGCCCAAAAAGGTCATATTCCTTGCAATAGGACTTACAGACACATACTCGGTATTTCTATCGAAACGAGAGATGTGTTGGTCCGATGATGTCGTTCGAACACTTGTTGGAAAACTAGTTTCACGAACTACGACTTTAATGCAGATGACTTTTGTAAAATAATCTTCGAAGATGCCAAAAAAAATCATTTTTCCATTAATTTGTAATTTGACAAAATTATAATTTTTTTCCAAATGGGTAGTCCACAAAAAAATCACAAAATCTTAAAAAAATAAAAATCTAAAATCATTTGCTCTAGGCAAGGTGTGATGCTACTAAGGCTAGACGTCTATAAAACCTTCACCGGGATGTCAAAAAAGCCCCGAAAATGGTCATATTCACTACAATAGGACTTACAGACACATGCTCGGTATTTCTGTCGAAACAAGAGATGTGTTGGTCTGATCGGGGTGTTCGAGCACTTGTTGAAAACCATCCCTTCCAGAGCTATGACTTTAGTATGGATGACTTTTTTGGAATCCTCCTTGAAGATGCCCCAAAAAATTATTTTTCCATCAGTTTATAATCTGGCCAAAATATAGGTTTTTTTTCAAAAGGGGTAGTCCACGAAAAAATCACAAAATCTAAAAAAAAAAAAATGAAAAATCCAAAATCCTTTGCTCTAGGCAAGTTGTGATGCTACTAAGGCTAGACGTCCATAAAACACCCACTCGGGATGTCAAAAAAGCTCCGAAAAAAGGTCATATTCCTTGCAATAGGACTTCCAGACACATGTTCGCTATTTCTGTCGAAACGAGAGAAGCGTTGGTCTGATGATGGCGTTCGAGCACTTGTTGGAAAGCTAACTTCAAGAGTTATGAATGACTTTTGTGAAATTATCTTCGAAGATGCCAAAAAAATCATTTTTTCTATTAGTTTGTAATTTGACCAAAATATAAGCTTTTTCCACGGGTAGTCCGCGAAAAAATTTACAAAATCTCAAAAAAATGAATATCTAAAATTTTTGCTCCAGACAATGTGTGATGCTACTAAGGCTAGACATCCATAAAACACCCACTCAGGATGTAAAAAAAGCCTTGAAAAGAAGGTCATATTAATTACAATAGGATTTACAGACACATGCTCGGTATTTCTGCCGAAACAAGAGATGTGTTGGTCCGATCAGGGCGTTGAGCAATTATAGGAAAGCTAGCTTCCAGAGCTACGACTTTATAAGGATGACTTTTGTGAAAATGACAGAGGCGGATTTCCGGTTGTTGATCCTTGTCAAAAATAATATTTATAATCTAAACTAGCAAATTATTATAGTAAGCAAGTAAGGAGTCGAACCCACAGAGAGATCATGCTTTGATGTTTTCTATTGCTAACTAAATTAAATAAATAATAAGATTGAAAGATATAAAAGTAATTGAAAAGAAAGAACGGAATGATTGCAAATTTATTACCAATGAGATGAAAGTGCTTCACTTGCAATTCTCAACAATGATTGGCCAAACATTTAAACACTTGTTAAATGTGTTATTACAGAACACCACCCATTAAAGATTATTCATTTACAAGTCACCATTCATGCGTTAATGAAACATTAAAAAAATGAGAAGACTAAAATACCTCTTAAAAGACCTTTCAACTTGAATCCGTATATGCGAAATCAATTTAAATGAACAAACGAGAAAGTATTTAGCATCACCATATCAAAAGTGATCGATCTCAGGTATTAAAATCGTGGGAGATATGTAGTATCATGTCAAATTTCAAACTTTATAAATGATACGAACTACTATTTTTAAGGTTTCAATTTTTTTTAACGTTTCATCAACGCATGGGTGGTGACTTGTAAAAAATACACCTTTAGTGGGTGGTTTTCTGTAATAATAGATCTAACGGGTGGTTAAGTGTGAAAATATGTATATATAATGGGTGGTTTTTATGTAAATTCCCCTTTTAAAAAACCCTATAAAACAGGTGTTTTTTTGTGCAATTTGGCCTGGCATTTATTAATTCAGTTGGGAATATATCTGTCACGTTCTTCTTGGTTCCTCCACTTATTGCATCTTCCTCCTCCTCTCTCAATTGGTTTGGTATATCAACCGATCAGGGATCTGATTCCTTTCCTCTACGTCTCTAACCTTCTCATGAACCGTCCAGATATCAGATACCCATTTGCCCACTTCTTTATTTATTGTCAATTTCATAAAATAAGACAAAATCTTCCCCCTTTTTTTATTTGGAGTTTGGGAACCCATAAAGTTAAACCCTCTCTTGATTAAACGTCCCCGTTCATAAAAGCAAAAGTCAAAACTTCCCCCCTTTAAAAAATTTGAATAGCAATTCGACCAAAAACCAAATTTGAATGGCAAAACATAGGCAATCACACAGCTGAAAACTTGAAACACAGCAGTCAAGATCAAATCTTTACAAGGCCAGTAAGATCACTTCATCTCAACCCCCAGGTACTTTCTCTGTCTAGCTCTGTCTGTGTTTGAATTTCAAATTTTGATTTCTGGGTCTGTTGGAAACTTTGGAATCCCTAATTTTTGTTTTCTGTTTGTGTGACTGCTCAGATGGAGGATGACGATGATGATGACCCATGATCTTTACTTCCTCAGATTTTAAGTTTGTGGGCTTTGTTGATAATTTCCCCTCTTTAGGGAGAGAGTTTTACTGTTCAATTTTTAGGAAGAAAAATAATTCTGATTTATTATGTCAAGGAAGGAAAACAAAGACATTAATCCCTTGCTGTTGAAATTTGGAGTTGCTTTGGCTGTCTCCTTTGCTGGGTTTATCTATTCTCGTTTAAGATTCAAATCCACCAGACCTTCACTTCCAACTTCGCCTCCATCCCCTTCAGGTTTGCAATTGAATCAAACCCTAAGTTCAAGCTAAATCCCTTTTGTTGGTTTGATCCATTTTCCCGATTTTTTTTTTTCTGATTTACCCTTTGTTTATTTTGGTGATCTAGATTCCGTCAATTGCAGAGCTGAATTTAGGGATGATGCTCATTCCACACCCCGAACGCCAATCTCTGAAGCACAAGTTAGCATCTTTACTTGACTGGCAATTCAATTATGTTCATTTTTGGATTACTCCTTTGGTGTTTCTTTCTCGGGCTTGCTTGATTTGGTTAATTTTGGGGTTTAAATAGTAAAACTTTGGTGGGGTTCTTATTGCTTGTTTGATCAGTTTCCATTTTTGTTCCTCAACTTTTTTGAAGCACAATTTGATTATGTAGCTAGCTGAAAATTTTGCAGTATGAGAAATCAGGAATCCAGTTTACAGTAAGAATCTGACCTGATTCCTGGTGTTTGGTTTATGCCCAAATCTGACCTTTGGCTTGGTTTATTCTCATCTTCAATCATCCAGCAAGTTCAAGCCAGTTTCGAAACCCAATTCTAAATTCTGACCCGATACCCAGATTTTTACTGCCTAAGAAGATTCATACTTTGAAATTTGATCAACATTTCTTGAATGTTTCATGAATCCCTTATCTGCAAAATTTCACTTCTGTTGCAGTCAGAAGCACAAATTCTTCATTTTTGTTGATCAGATGTGTACTTTTAAGGCCAAGAAGCATTCTCCTGAACTCACTAGTTATCTGTTTATCCTGTCTCTTCACTCAGCACAAACCATTCCTTCGGGTTAGGCTCGATAATGGCTCCTCCAATTCTTCACCAAGTACCGGGCAAAGTAGTGGTGACAGGGAAAGGTTCCTCTTACCAGAGTTCAACGAACTCGTAAAAGCCTTTGATGTCTCTGCTGAAATGTTGCAAGAAAGCGAGACACCAATCCTGACTGAGGGTGCACTGAAAGGGACCAAGCATGTGGAGAGGGACGAGTACGAACAAGAGATCCAGAGCCTGAACACCATGGTGAGGGACCTTAAGGAGCGAGAACAGGCCCTTGAGATGCAGTTGCTCGAGTACTACGGCCTCAAGGAGCAGGAGACAGCATTTATGGAGCTTCAAAACCGACTGAAGATAAACAGCGTGGAAGCCAAGGTTTTCTCGTTAAAGATTGAGGCCTTGCAAGCCGAGAAGAAGAGACTTGAGGCCCAAGTGGCTGATCACGCGAAGGTGTCCGCTGAGCTCGAAGCTGCCAAGGCAAAGATCAAAGAGTTGAAGAAGAAGCTTAGATCTAGTGCTGAGGATAACAAGGAGCAGATCTTGAAACTCAAGCAGCGAGTTTTGATGTTGAAGCTGCAAGAGCAGGATCCTCATATGTCTGGGAGCAGCAGAAGCAGTGACCCTGGTTTGCTTGAGAAGCTGCAAAGACTCGACGATTTGGAGAACGAAAGAGAAGAGTTGCGTAAATCCAAGTATCAACTACAAAGAGAGAATTCGGAGCTGTCTAGAAGGTTGGAATCTACACAAATCCTTGCAAGTTCAATGTTTGAAGATCCAGAGGTAATATCACTAAACCAACCATTTCCTGTTGTTATCTGTTGGGAAAATGGTTGTAAATAACTCAATAGAGAAATCATGTCGAATAAAGTCGGTAAAATTTATATCCTTCTGCTGTTGAATTGGCTGTAATTTGGCAGGTAGGAGAGCTGCATGATGAAGTAGTTCGTCTTCGTGAAGAGAATGAAAGCCTTGCCAAGGAAGTCGAGAGTCTGCAAGCCGACAGGTGTGCTGATGCAGAAGCACTGGTGTATCTCAAATGGGTAAACGCCTGTCTGCGTTACGAGCTCAGGAACTACCAGCCTCCGCCAGGGAAGACTGTCGCAAGGGACTTGAGCAAGACGCTGAGCCCAAGGTCGGAGGCTAAAGCCAAACAGCTCATCCTCGAGTATGCACACAACACCGAGGAGAAGGGGGTGAGCATCGTGGAGCTTGAATACGACCAGTGGTCATCCTCGCAGTCATTGGACTCTGGGGAGCCGGATGAGGCATCGTTTGATGCCTCATCGGGCAGCAAGGCACACCACTGGAAGAAGTTCAAGCTTTTCGACAAGTTGAGGCGGCTTATAACAGGGAAGGACAAAGCTGATCATCACAACAAGACACCATCAGTCCTTTCGAAGTCTCATTCTGTGCAGGATTTCCGGAACATGTATTCTTCAGCTATTCCAAGACGGAACTCAATCTCCATTCCATCAGTGACCTCGACGAGATCTTCTGCAGAGCCAGAGCTGACCACATTTACAAGCGCGAGTACAGAAGACGCAAAGGACATGGAGACCATGAGAACGAACAGGAGCAGCTCCGTGTCCTCATCACATAGCCCCAAGAGGTTTGTGTTAGGCGGGGAGAGAGCAGACAGTATCTCACCATTGGATTGCCAAGTCGACAAAGGCATCAAGCTTAGTCCCGATAAGACAGACATTGTAAGATTCGCAGAGGCTCTCAAGGACAGATCACATACTCGAAAGACACACAGGAAATCTGCATCTTATAGCGCGTTCTGATACAATCCGATACATGTACATATTTTTTGAGCATTGAGGTAATTTGCAGTGTCTTACTGAATTGCTTTGGAATCAATCTGGAAAATTGGCACTTGTGATTTGGGCTTCTGCTTCTTGGATATTCAAGATCAATTGCTTTTCTATGGGGTGGTTTTTATGTACAAAAAATGAAAAACTCTTTAAATTTGTGTATACAGTGTTCCTGGATTTGGGTCAGTTTTAAATCTGACAGAACTTCAGAAGGTTCAGTCCAAATCTATACTCCGTATGTAATACTACCTCCGTTCGGCAAAACTTGACGTTTTACTATTTACGCACGCTTTTTTAGAAGATAAAAACTATATAAAATATCTAGTTTTTTTTAATAATTTTTTTAACAATTTTGTAGTTATTATTAATAAGTACAAACTTGTTAAATTTTTTTTTAAAAAAAATGAATATTTTATATAGTTTTTATCATTCTAAAAAAGCGTGCGTGAATAATAAACGACAAGTTTTGCCGAACGGAGGTAGTATGTACTAGTAAAGCTGCCAAGATATGTAGGGGTGTTACATGAGCCAAGTAGCTCGAGCTCAGCTCGAGTTCGACTCGATAAAAGCTCGTCTTGAGCTCGTTTATTTTCTAAACAAGCCGAGTATGTAAACATTTTTAAGCTCGGTTCACTCGAGCGAATAGAGCTCCTTTAAATTACTATGTTTTGAGCGAATAAAGCTGCTTAATGCTTGAAAAAAGCTCGTTTTGAGCTCGTTCATTTCATAAACGAGCTGAGTATGAGCACATTTCTAAGCTCGAGTCCAAATTTAGGCTCGGTTCATTTCTAAACGAGATGAATATGAACAAACAATACTCGACTTGTTCGCCTCGAATAACAACCCTAGATATGACTCGATTCATGTAGATAATGGCAACAAATCGAACCCAAGAGGATCTGAAACAACCTGAACCTAGAGAAAACCTGAGGAAGTCTAAAGTAGACCCAAACTTGAAAACAAAATTAGGGCATTTTTCACTTTGATTTGATCCTAGCTCGATCATTCATCATCTGGATTTGTTCCACAATGCCTTTCACTATGATGCATTGGTCTAAACCTAACTCGATTGCCACCTCTATCTGTATCCTTAGAACAATGAAAGAAACCGAGGCATCACACAACCAAGAATTCAAATTCACATTTGAGGTGCGACGAGACACTACATAAGAGCAATAGACGATATCAATACACACACGCACGTACACACACGCCTTGCATAGGTGACCATATATTACACATTCCGGAAAAGTGAACCTAGAACCATATATAAAAGAGTGCAAACACACATGTCTTTTGGCGTTGCTTCACAATGAGAGGCCGGTTGCTTATGTGACGAGGCCGATTGCTTGCATAGTGATTTGGTCTACGATAACCTGGTTAGCAGCCTCGGTTAGATGGACACCGTCCCAGAACACATACTCGCTAGCATTGCGACAAGTCTTGGTAGACTTCGCGTTGCACATGAAAGACATGTCCTTTACGCTCCCTGTCGCGCAACATCCTTTTCTCGCCTCTGTAAACCCTACAAAGCCAAACAAACACGAAATAAAAGGCCTTGTGATGTTCATTCAATAACCGAACACTTTGTCGATTTCAACTAGGTGTGATCATATGATCTTCCATACCATATTTTGAAGGAGAATGGATCAAATCATAGAAGGGCTTGTATAGATCAAGATGAGCAAGCTTCACTCCAGGGAGTTGCCTGCTCATTTGGGCTACCGACGAGTTGATCTTCGCGTTGAAGCCTTGGATGTCGTCGTTTATCCTTTCGACACATTCGGCCTTGCCATGGGATGATCCGAATGCAGTGATCAGTGCAGGGACACAGCCGTATGGAGGCACCGAAATCACCCCAATCCTTCTTGCTCCTAATCGATGCAAGTCCTTTGTGTACATATATACAAAAATGACAATCTGATGAACTTCTTATTTGATAATTATTGAACTTGATATATAGTTTGTTATGTTTTCATACGACCATATAAGGAAGGGAGAAGCCCCACACTAAATGGTTTAAGTGTTTCTGTTACAAAGGTGGATCTCGACCTTATAACCAAAAATAAAATAAACCCAACACGACTCCCGTTTTCATACGATCCTACCCAGTTACTCGGAATTTCACAACTAGTAGCTCAAAATCAGAACGATATATTGTATCACAAATTCAAGTTTTAATTTCCTTTAGAAGTTATGATCAGTCAATTACATGAAAGTATCCATAAGTTATAAAAGTTGCCCAAAAAACTCCCAATTTTCACCTGGGATCATCTATTACACTTCGTGTGACACTCAGTACTTCAAAAAATTATTTTAGATTAAAAAAATTCAAAAAATTATAATAATATGTTATATAATTGATTGGAAAAATATTTTTGACAAAAATGTTGCTATCTTGTAATTTCTACTCATATTTGTTTTAGAGAAAAATATTTTCAGTTTGTAAATTTTTTTCTAGCTGTATATGAATTATCAATTATAACATTGTTATAATTTTCAGCAATTTTGATCTAAAATAATTTTGTGTAACACTCTGGGTGAAAAACAGGTGGAATGTATAAGTTTTATAATTTAGGGATATTTTTGTATAATTTACTACTAAAAAAAAATCAAGATCTTATGGTTACCTGATGAAATTGTCAAACATTGTGGCTGCCATGTATTTATCGTACTTTGTTTCACTAAATTTAGGAAAATATATTCGCCAATATGGTACAATTATGAAATTAAATTCGTCAAAATAACAAAGTACACTATTTAGGTTGGTGAAATAATAAAGTTTGCTAGGCTCCACCTTCCTTAATGAAAGGGTTGATGTCTAGCTATAGCCTCGTATATATGTACATACTCCCTCCGTCCAAAAATACACGTCCTTTTACTTTTTAACACGTATTTTTAGAAGCTAAATACTACATAAAATATTAACTTTTTTTATTAATTTTTTAAATAATTATAAACATATTATTAATAAGTTTGTAATTATTAAAAAAAATTAATAAAAAAGTTAATATTTTATATAGTTTTTAGCTCCTAAAAAAAGTGTATGAATAGTAAAAGGACATGTATTTTTAGACGGAGGGAGTATATACGTACCTTGACAAACCTTGCGAACCTCGTGACTAGATACGACGAGTACTGGTCCGGTGTGTAGGCTTCGTTGATCAATGGGTTGATGTAGTAGTTTCGCATAAAGTCGGCGCTTCCACACCCGATCAGGTAGAGTGCATCGCCGAGGATGGATTTGGCCTCGGCGGTGCCAGCCACTTTGGCTAGCTTCCCTTGGTACTCCTTGTAGTACTCTAGTTGTTGTGACATAGAGATTGCTTGCTGAAAACATATATAAACATTTAAGATAAAGAGCGAGATGAGGATTTGAACTCATGACTTTATTTTAACGTGTGAATGTGTTTAGCGTTACATTAAATGTTGTAGTCCGGTCATCGAAACCGGATGCGCTAGAACCAAAGTTAGCACCAATGAGAAGGTTCTTCCCTGATGCTTGTGGGCTAAGGTACGCCACCGGGTAACTTGTAAACCCTAATGTCTCGGCTGCAAAGAGTAAAACCCTAATTTGATCAAAACTACATAGATTCAAATGCATAAGTAATATTACATTAATATTATATATAGTTTGGCCAAATTATTATAAATTCGCGAGTGAAAATATCGAATGAGATCGAGAAAGAGGGAGATTCTTCAATATGTGTGGTGAAACTCCCACCTCTTTATCGTCTCAGATAGTGACGACGATATATATGGGTGGGTTTGATTGAGCAGTCGCTCACTCCAACCCCCCAAATAACATAAGATAGTTTTACTGTACATATCTAATTAAGTACACATTTGAACACTTTTTACAATGAATTTTACATGTACTATCATTCGAAAAAAAATTTAAGATTGAATCTCGCCCATCCCTCTAAAATTTTTGGTACCGCCTCCGGCCTCAGATCCGGTTCTGAACTTACCTCGTTCGGATTATCGGAAAGAAATGAATTAGGGAAAGAACTAATAGAAAGAAATGATCAGAAATGAATAAACATGGGTTAGTTTAGGTTAATGAGATATATGATGGATGGATGAATTAGGGAAAGTACCAGTAAAATCAATGGAAAGTTTGCCATTGGAGAACCTTCCAGTGGGGATATGGAGGGCAAAGTCCCTTCCATAGGGAGGGTGGTTAGCCCTAAAATGGGTTGGGATGTAATCATTGTTACCCACATCCACTGATGAGTCCCCAAACAAGATCAATGCAGGCACTATGGGTTGCCCTTTGAGTTTTGCTATTAACCCTAAAATTACCCAAATCTGAGCAACCACCCATTTCACTGCTTTCTTCCCCATTTTCTTGCTTCACCTCTTTGATCTTTACTTTCTTTTTTGTATGAAAAGTAGAAATGAGCTAGCCTCCTTATAAAGAGCAGAGGGATTAGGTTAGAGCATCTCCAACAACCATTCTCTTTTTTATAATTAATTTGTTTTAGTTGTAGGGTTTTGATAGATTGTCTAATTTAGAGATTTCAACATGCTTATTCAAATTATTAAACAAAATATAAAAAGAATGTTGCAGGTTTGGAGAGTTTGATATTTTTTTCCCGGGTATGTTATTGGCACGGTTGCATCTCGTCAAAGGTATGGCGAGAGCACCGACTTCTGGTGTCGATATAGGCCGACACCGGCATCCTGAGCCGGTAAAAAGGGCTCAAACTCTCCATTGGAGCTGACCTCAGATGCATAGGTACCGACTTTCGGAGCCGAGATATAGTTCATCGACATTGTATATCGGAGACGGCGACGGTGACAGGTCTGTCTGGCAACTACTAATTGGGATTTGAATTATATTAAGTTTATAATGTAATTATAAACTTTACACAATAGTGAGTGCTTAATGAATTGATACAATTTATAAAGTATTTTATTTAAAATTTATGTTATTTTAAGCACATTGTATAATGTGTAGCCAAACACTATTCAAATGTTTATAATTATAATACATAATATATTGGAATCAAACACACCCATAATAGTTAATACATGGAAAAATGACTCAAAATAATACCAACTATGAGATATGAACCAAAAATATAACTATAAAAAGTCTAAAAATAATACAAACTATCCACCTATAAACCAAAAATAATACAAACTTTAAAATCAACCAAAAATAATACAATCAATGAAAATTTGACTTTAAATAATACAAACTTTTGAAATTAAATTAGGATAAGATTCAAAATAATATTTTATTTATCAAAATTATAAAAAAATCTATAATTATTCATATTTTGCATAAATCCACCTTTTATATTTCAAATACATCAAACCCGCTATTTGGTTGTCTAACTTTGTATAATACTACCCCAATTTTTAGAAATTACACAAAATTACATGATTCTAAGATATGATTCTTTTTTTAATAATTATGGATAAAGTGGATGTGATTTTATTTAATTTCAAAATAAAAAGTGATTTTTTTTGTAAAGTTAAATAAATAAATAGTGATTTTGATGTATTTAAAAATAAAGGGGATGCATTTGTGCAAAGTGTGACTATATACACATATTTTTGTAATTTTGATAAATAATGTTTTGTTTTGATTCTTCTCATAATCCAACTTCAAAAGTTTGTATTATTTTGAGTTAAAAGTTCATAGTTTGTATTGTTTTTAGTTGATTTTAAAGTTTGTATTATTTTTGCTTTATAGATGGATAGTTTGTATTATTTTGAAACTTTTTTTAGTTCGTATTATTTTTTGTTCATATGTGATAGTCGGTATTATTTTGAGTTATTTTTATACATCGGTTGATTTGTTTGGTTTATCGATCGGTTTTCAAACTTGTATATATACCCGGAATCACTTTCCTAGAATCTAAACGAAAAAAAAAACACTATTTGATTTTCAAACCCTATTATCCACGGAGTATTAAACAAGCGTAAGAGGTAGAAATCTTTATCCTTCAATATCGATTTATCTCGGTGAGTATCCTCTAGTTCGTAATCCTGGTCCCTTTTATAGTCTGTCTTCTCTTATTGATTGAAAACAAATATAAAACTACCCGAATTATTAAGAGAAATAATCAAATAATTTGACACATCCAATCAATTAAGCAATACGAACACAATAGACCACAATTACGGACTAGAGGATCTTCAGTGCATATCTTATCTAGACCCCTTCAATTGAATTACGGAGACTGACTAAAATGAAGTAAGCAAAAGTACTGATTTTTATTGGTAAAGGGGGTCTTCTCAATTGAATTACGGAGACTGACTAAAATGAATATGTGTTGGCTGGGGAATAAGTGTTGCTACAAGGTGATATTTCTCAGTTGTGATCATCGTCTTCCTTTTTCCTCTCGATCATTGTTGAATTTTACAATGCTAAATCAAGCACAACATGTAAATGTTAGTATACTTGCAAGGTGGTATACTGGTATCTTTGTTAGGATTTTCTGTGTTTTTTCAACTATTGATCTTTTTATTGTTGAACTCAAGTTTAACCTAGTTTTCTACCATGTACGTGTAGTTGTAACCGTTTCTGACTTGGAATCCTACAAATGTCAGATTGACGTTTTATTTTTTTATAGCGTATTTTATGTAGCTAAAAACTATATAAATTATTAACTTTTAAAACTAAATACTTATTAGTGATAAATATTAAATTTATTTTTAAAAATTTTATCTAGTTTTTTTTCTTCTTAAAATATATACTCCTATTAAATAGTAAAAAATCTTATATTTTAGACCAGAGTAAATGTATAAAAAAATAGAAATTAGTCAGTAGAGAAATATGATCGAATGCAGTAAGATTATGTTTTTTAATTTCTCTAAAATAGAAATAAAAAATATTTTTAAAAATATTTTTAATCTAATTTCAACTACTTTTATATTTCGAAGATTCATGAGAGAAGTATTTAGCTTTTGAAGGATATTAATGTTGCGGATTTTAAAAACTTTACTATTTTTTATGATATTTTTCTATGTTTGAGAATGAAATTGAGAATATAACACCAACATCTTCTGCATATTAGAAAGTTATTAGATGTTATATATAGAGTCCAATATGATACTGATAAAAAAAAAAAGATTCCAATAAGTGACCTAAACTAATGGAGATCTCCTACTTCACTATGCTTCATTCCCTAGTTCCTACAACATAAAAATATTTTGACATTTATTTAATCTTAAAAATATTTTGGACATAAACAGGTAGTATTAGGTATTTAGGTTGTCTGATTGTTTTAATTTGTTTGATTTATTTTCATACTATTATTTTATTTACGGATTAAAACATTTCCCTTTTTTTTTATGAAAACCCCACTGTTTTTAATTGTTTGATTTATTTTTATATGATTATTTTATTTATAGATTAACTAACTATAATGAAAAAGTGGCACTTATTTTGGTATTTACTTTACTTAAATGAAAAATGATTAGTGAGTTGTTAGTTGTAGTTATCGAGAAAGTAAAAAAGTACTACCTTCGTTCGGCAAAACTTGACGTTTTACTATTCACACACGCTTTTTTAGGAGATAAAAACTATATAAAATATCTAGTTTTTTTAATAATTTTTTAAACAATTTCGTAGTTATTATTAATAAGTACAAACTTGTTAAATTTTTTTTTTAAAATGAATATTTTATATAGTTTTTATCATTCTAAAAAAGCGTGCATGAATATTAAACGACAAGTTTTGCCGAACGGAGGTAGTAGTGTAGTAAATGAGGGTATAATAGTACTCCCTTTGTTCGATAAAAATATGTCATTTTAGAGTGTTTTTGTTTTAAAAAACATATCATTGTATGTATTTTAATCTCTATTTTACAAAAATGTCCTAGTAATGATAAGTAGATTGTTAGTTGTAGTTTTTGAGAAAGTAAAGAATTTTTTTTTATTAGTTAAAAATTCGAGTTCAGGCATACCTGAAACCCGATGGCCGACGAAGTCGGCAGACGGAAAACCGTCAATACAAGCAGTACATAATAACACAGATTAGCAAAGAAGAAAGAAATACCCAATCAACCCATACAAGTCATCATCCAGCAAAGAAGTCGGTGGAGAACCTAGACGCGCCACGACTGCCACGAACGCGGGAGAGTGCAGAGACTCACCACAGTACCCCAACCGGAAAAGGCGACTCCTGAGGATGTGTGGATCGCCGACGTTGCCCCCACCTAAATGAAGGATCTTCGAAGACCACGAACACAACCACGATCTGTTGTCGATCAAATAGGACGCCCGATACTGCAACCCAACACCGAGCAAACGCAGCCACACCAAATCACCAACCTGACGCCAGAAGACGAAGCAAATACGGGCAAGAAAGGGAAAGATCAATAAAACAATTGCTACCCATATATGTCATGTAATACCATGCTGAGACTTAACTATTTCTGACTGAAAAATTAGCTAGCTAGCTAGAGCTTGAGATATCAAACATATGTACAATTTCTACTTACCTTTGATGACACTTAACTTATCAAAGTCCGACTCGGACCGAGATGTGGGACACTATTTGGTCTCATTCACCTCTCTTAACATAACTACACTCCAACAATGGCACTTTTGTTTAATGTATGAATGTGTTATGGTTGGGGAAATAAATGTATGATGGTTGGGGAATTAATGAATAATATATATATATATATATATATATATATATATATATATATATATATATATATATATATATATATATATATATATATATATATATATATATATATATATATATATATATACATGTAATATGTGTGTGATAGTGATTTATGTTGGCTTGTTTATGACTATGTGTACGGGTTGCTATATCGATCATACATTCATACTACATTAATTTCTTTGCTGTACGGTTGTTTTAATTTGCTAGGTAGATTAGCGACGGCTGCAGGAATTGTTAAAGGGGACGAAATTTTTTTTGTTGGAAATTTGTTTTCTCGGTATATAATAAAGAATTTTTTAAAAATATATTAAAAAAAAACCATAAATTATGGTATAAATATGATATTTTATTACAAAAATTCATACAATAATTTAATAATTTATATACGTGTAGCATGATTAAGATTTTTTTAAATATTGAAAGAAAATTATCAATTTTTTTAAAGAATTTGTCATTGGTAAATGAAAAAAAATGATAGGATTGAAAACTATGACAAAAAATCATAAATTTTGGTTTAAATATGACATTCATAGTAAAAAAATATTCGTAGGAATAAAAATTAGAAGAATTTTTTAAAATATATGTGTAACATAATGAATAATCTTATGAAAATATTAAAATAAAATTATAAAAATTAGAAGAATTTTGGTAGGAATAAAAAGTAGTGGAAAAAGGTAAAGAATGAGGTTTGAACCCATGACCTCTTGCATCACTTTTATTTACTTCTCTCCTTTTATCAACTAAGCTAAATCTACAAAATTGTGATTAATCAAATATTGCAAGACAATTTTAGTTTCTTTCTCACATTTTTTTAATTTTTTAATTTTTTTTTAAAAATATACTACGAAGTTCTGTCACCGGAGGGGGCGGTCACCCCGTGCCCACCACTGAGGTAGATAGATCAACATAGTTTCTAATCTACATCTTTTTTGGTGTTGTTCTAATTGGATTTTTTTTGAAATATTCATTAAAAAAATAAAAATTATGGATAAATTCACAAATAAAAACTATTTACACAAATATTCAAAATTTGCAGATATGTCAGAGAAACGCGGTTTCAAACCGCGTTTCATATGTTAATTAGGTATTTATCCTCGGAGGTGAAAAAGTGATTGAATTTTTTATAAAAACACGGTTTTAAACCGCATTTTACCCTTTTTATTTCTTATTTAAAAAAACAAAAAAATATATATGTGTAAAACGCGGCAGGCCGCATTTTACTTAGAAAATTAAAGGGGGAGGAGGAGGTGACGGAGAGACAAGGGGATGAACATCTCCGAGGGCATCTCTGACATTTCCAAGGCTGAGATTTTCCGTCGTTGGCACATCGAACACTAGGACTCAGTTGCAATTGGTGGCGGGGTGAGCGAGGACGGAGCTTAGATCGGAGCAATTGAACGGTCTTCAAGGCCATGGGAGGAGAACGAGGGATGGAGAGCGAGGACGGAGGGAGGAAAGCGAGGTCGGAGGGAGGAGAGCGAGGACGCAAAGCGACCTCGGAGGGAGGAGAGCGAGGACGAAGAGAAAGGTCGGAGGGAGGAGAGCGAGGACGGAGGGAGGGGAGCGAGGTCGAAGGGAGGGGAGTGAGCTCGGAGGGAGGAGAGCGAGGACGGTCACCATGGGAGCTCGGATCTGAGCAGAGAGGAGGTTAAAAATGAAACCCAACTTGAAGCCACGTTTCATTCGTTTTTTTTTTAATTTAAAAATACAAATTGAAATAAACGCGGTTTCAAACCTCATTTTATCCAAAATTAATTATAAAACGCGGTATCAAACCACGTTTCTATCGTTTTTTTTTAATAAAACGCGGTCTCAGACCGCGTTTCTCTGCTATACTTGACAAATTTTGAATATTTGTGTAAATAGTTTCAATATGTGAATTTATCCGTAAATTTTTATTTTTAATGAATATTTCAAAAAAAAATTCGTTCTAATCTACATCTAATTTTTTTTCTAACTCTACACTTCACATTTTATTCTAATTATACACATCTCACTTTATTCTAAAAAATACCAAACAATACAAAATTTCCATTATTTTCCCCCACTAATGTAAGTCACTGATGTTAAATACTTAATTTAAGAAACATGTCATTACTTTTAAAATTTATCCAAATAAAATACTATAATCATTCAAATAAATATCTTAAATTCACATAATTATTGAAAAATCTCTTCCTTTTTTTTTTTGCAACCTTAGCAAAGTTGAAAGATAGATATCCTCGCTCTTAGTGATTGACTCAAAAGATTGAACAAATCAATAAGTACACATTAGTTTTTTTTTTTGTTTTTACATATAAACACCAATAAAAAAATATTTATTATACATATATATTATAATTCATAATATATTAATTATATCTATTTTTCCGGAGTTCGATTTACTTGATAGAGAGCCCTAAATGCCCGCCTCTTTAGCCTACCCCAATAATCGACCCAAAATAGATTAGTCAAACCAATATATCGAAAGCCGAGTCGGCAGATAGGATAACCGCCAAAAAGCCTACATTGCATTGTTAAGTCAATTATACTTCAATATATATTGTCAGTTTTGTTTACACATTATTCATCATATATATATATATAAAATTAAATCAAATGTTACATAGATAGTAAACACGGGTAGGAAGGGTAGGTTTGGATGCAAGCTTTTCTTGATTAATATCAGTATGAAGCTGGAGATTTCAGAGAGGAAGATACTGAAAGTGATAAGACGATATCACATAGGCGACAAACCCAGATGCAGTAAAGTATAAGTAATTGCAGTTGCAGGTGGTGGGCTCTCTGAGTAGTCATGACTAGTGATCGAGTGAGTCTATACGTATATATGAAACTACACAAATTACTTAATAAGTTCAATAATGTATGTTGTTCGATCAAGTTGGCATTTATTCCAACTAGATTGTTGGGTCGTGCGATGCACGGTTTTAGTTGTAGTTTATGTTATTTAATTTAACCTTACCAAAAAAAAATGTTATTTAATTTAAATGATAGTTTATAAAATATTTTTTTAATTTATTGAATATGGGAAAAAATATTATAGGCACGAAAAATTAAAACAATTAAATAAATAATTTCCTTTTTGGTGAAAATTAAATAAATAATTTCTAACATGATATTTTTGCATTTTATTATATATATACATATTTTTCTGAGAAATATCCCCTTTTTCGGGGTTAAAGAATGCGTTGTGGCCAATTTTTTCTATTCACAGTTTATTAAAAAAAATTTAATAATAATCGTAAAAACTTTAAATAATAATATAAATTATATATTAATCATATGATAAATAAAATGTTAATATAAATAGTAAAATGGACATTAATTCGATATCATTAGATAGATCTATTAGTCGTTATTTATTTAATTTCTACATTACAATTGAGATTTATTGCCATATTTTTAATATGTTTTTTATAAATAATTGATTTAATTTTAGAATTTCGTATTAGAAAATTTCTGTACAGGGGACGGGACTTATGCGCTAGTTAATCCTATAAACACTCCCATTTGATCTATTGTAGCTCAATGTCTAGTACGTTCGAAACATATGAGTATTTGTATGCTCGAGTTTGTTGAGAATTTGCACCTTGGTAAAATAAAATATATGGAACAACCTCTCTATATATATATATGTTTCGTGGGTTACTCTATGTGGTAACGTGGGTTGTTTCACATTGAAAATATTGAGATATTTCACAACAACATATCAATAAAGGAGGGTATGAGGGATCCAATATATGCATCTTTTTCGCGCTTTGATCGAGAGAGTATTTCTGAGAAACTTAGATGCAGATGCATGGTAGATAGGGGAAATTGGGCAAAGAAGACAAATAAGACAAAGTAGAAAGACCATAAACAAACAAAGATGGAAGTAGAAAAGAGGCAATACATATAAAAGTTAAACATCAATGGCCGAAACTCCTTTTTCAGTGGTCTTGATCCATGGTCATATCTTCATCAAATGCATCTTCACGAATAACCTCTATCCAACTTTTTTTTTAAGGGACATTTTTACTTGAAAGTACTGATAATTAATACTACATAAATAAAGTAGCTAGTTATTACTTCATAAATTGACTCTCACAGAGTATTTATAAATTCTTAAGTAACAAGCCCAATTCCTTGAGTAATTAGCTGATCAGCCAGGACCTGATTAGCAGCTTCAGAGGGATGAACACTGTCCCAAAACACATACTGGCTGGCATTCCTGCACGTCCCTATCGACTTCGAGTTGCACAAGAATATCGTCGTCTCTACTGTCCCTGTTCCGCAACATCCCCTTCCTGCTTCAGCGAATCCTACAGATCAAAAGAAGCACACAAGATAACATAATAAGGAATGGTGAAGCCCCTACATAACAGCTTAAGCTCTATCGAAAACTTTTAAAGTAAGTTTTAAGCTAATTAAATGAAACAAGTGAGTAACAATGCCAAAATATCGACTTGCCATAGTGTGAAGGGGACTGAACAAGATCATAAAGGGGCTTGTAGATGTCAAATACAACAAGCTTAAGCCCATGAAGCTGCTTCTTCAACCGGGTAGCGGCTAAGTTCATCTTCTTGTTGATTGCAAGGGCGTCGTTGTTGATCCTTGTGACGCATCCTGGCCTGTGGAAGCCGAAAAGAGTGACCGTTGCAGGGAGACAACCGGCTGGTGGAAGGGAAGTCACCCCAATCCTTCTAGCTCCTAATGTGTATAGATCCTGCATTTTCCATATATGAGCAATCAAACTTAGAACTAATCACGTTAGGTTACTAGGAGGTCGTGTGCGGGCCCACGTACGAGAGATACGAATAACATACAAACTCAACGGAGTTCCACCTCAAAACCAATTGACAATGATCAGAGGAGTAGCTCGTCAAGCTTATATGTTGTTAATGATATCTCAATATTTTCAATGCATGATAACCTCATATTCCAACAACTCTTACCTTGACAAATCTAGAGAAGATTTCGACGAGGTGAGAGCCATAATCATCAGGAGTAAAAACTTTGTTGAGGAGAGGATTGACATAGTAGTTTTGTACTAAGTCACTACTACCGGCTCCAATGAGGTAGAGTGCATCCTTTAGGATGGATTTCGCCTTTGCATTACCGGCTACCTTAGCTAGCTTACCTTGGTACTCTTTGAAGTACTCAAGTTGCTGTGATAATGGAATTACATGCTGCAAAGTAAATGAAGGGCTATATTAGGGCTTCAAATGTGATTCTTAGCACAAAAGATTGACGAACGAGAGTTTTAAGTATTTTGTTGTTTTGTTTGTCATTACAGAGAGCATTGCAGTTTGATCATCATAGCCAGATCCAGCAGAAGCAAAGTTGGCACCAATGAGGAGGTTCTTCCCTGATGCTTGTGGGCTAAGATAGGCAGGTGGGTAACTTGTAAACCCTAGAGTCTCAGCTGCAAAAACCGAAGAAATTCAACAAACACTTGAGCACAAAATTGTTGTATATGTAACACCAAACACTATTTAGGGCTAACTAGTTGTTATGTAAGTTGGCACCAATGAGGAGGTTCTTCATATCCCGGTTAATGTCACGTATAAGTTGGTCCAAAGAAGAAACACTCGTGCCCAAGAACGCAACGGAAGCCATAAAAAAGGTACTAAAGAATAATGTGAGCTAGAAGAAACATACCAGTAAGATCAGTTGCAAGCTTGCCATTGCAAAACCTTCCAGTGGCTTTATGGTTGACAAAATCCCTTCCATAAGGAGGGTAGTTGGCCTTGAAAAGGGTTTGGAGATAGTCATTGTTCCCAACATCCACAGTTGAGTCCCCAAATGTGATTATAGCAGGCACCAATGGCTGCCCATTGCTCAAAACCGCAAACCCGAAAACTCCCCAAATCACAATCCCTACTAACCCTCCTGATTTCATCCACATTTTTCAAAACTCAAATCCCTAAATTTGATTCCAAATTACCCACAATAAATAAGGCAAAGGGAGATGGATAACACTAGTAGGAGGTATTGAATGTATACATGTGTTAAAGTAGTAGTTTTTGCTGTACCATTCATGTCTAGTTTACTCTTTTGGGTGTGTGTTCATGTGCAGGAGTCAACTAACTGTTATGGCCTTATGGAGATTGACCCTTGATCATGATTTTTTTTCCCTTGTCTTTTTGGTGTGACTAGCTTAATTGCTTTCATGAGCTTATGAGTCTATGACTTCACAACACAAAGTGATTGTAGGTGGCGAGATAGCGCGAACCTAATAAAGAAAATATATGAATCTCCTTGCAAATATATATTACCATTACAGGGAGATGTACAAGGTATATATTGCTCTCTGAATTGCTTTCAAAGACAGCTCATGAACTTAAATTTGTGGAGTTTAAATGATACTTGAAAAGTTGCAGCATATAAGATCTTTGCTTCTGCATTCATTTATAAAGGATGAAATGGTTCATCCCAGGGCCCTCATCACATGATGTGCCTCGGTGAATGGAACATGGGGGCCAGTTCCTGCTTTTGGCAGAAACTGAGCCCTCATCCTCATAAGTGTTAACGCAACTAATACAACATATATCCTGATATCCTTTCAACCACTGAGTTATAGTCTGGAGACCAGAGTGGCTTTTGCATTCATTTATGCCTGCCTAAATGCATTGTCCCACAACTCCTCGTAAATCTAGAGCAAGGCTTACACCAACCATTCGACTCATATCATATGACAAAAAAGAAATCAATGAGGCAAAATGCAGCCATTACTTAAAATGCCAGAAAAATCATATGACAAAACAAAAACTGAAGAGTTAGAGAAGGAACAATTTATTTTTAATCAAGTAGATTCGTTGTTTTGTTGATTTTTATTTTATTTTTTAACATTTTCAACTAAATCAACATCCAAAAATTCAGAGAAATAAAAAATACCCCTAAGTCCCTAAGTTGTTGTTATAAACAACAACTTTAGTTTTTTTTTTCTTTCAACATGAACTAGACTTGTTGTCACAAACAACAACTTTAGTACTTTACCTCGTTTTTGCTATTTTTCAAAATAGTTTATTCGTTTTTGCTATTTTCCTAATTTGTTTTTACAAACAAATTTGACTAATTCAAAAAAAAAAAATTCTATATACTCCAACCTAACCTAGCTACCTTGCCATGTAAAATAGTTGTGTGCATTGAAAACAATGAGGCGAATCTGAAATAGCCTCATCATCTCCATTAAAATCTGTATGAATACATCGATCCTAAGTGCAGGATCAAAGGCTTACCGTTTACCAGAAGCTAGCAATAGCTCGATTTTGTGGTGGACCATTCAAGTTCATTTTTACTATTTCATCAGTACCTTGTGTTTTCATGTGCAGGAGTCAACTAACTGCTACCGGCAACTGATCATGATTCTTGATCACAATAATTGTAGGTGGCAAGACAACATTGTCGAGTGGAATTTATTATTTTTAATTTTGCCTAAAAGATCCGGATTCACCTTTCTGACACAAAAGTTTAACCTGTCAATCGGGTCATTTGGTTCGGGTCCGGGTCATTTGGGTCCCGGGTAAATCGGGTTTCGGATCAATCGGGTTACCGGTCGTTTCGGGTTGAGCCAAACCGAGTTTGTCCTGGGTTCGGGTCAACCCACCGGGTCAAAAAAACTCGAACTTTTTGAAGAATTTTTAAAAATATTAAAATAATATCAAAATTAAATTGTAATATAAATATGTCAAATTAAACTAAATATTAATATTTTAATTAAATTTATAAATATTATAATAATAATATTATTATATTAATATTTTAAGCATAAAAACCATATTTATACAAATAAGTGTTAATTGTGTTATAAACATACTATAATTATAAAATATATAAGTTATTTAATTTATAAGTGACCTTAACGAATACATTTGCATGACGAATCTGTGCGGGGTCAATCTAGTGGCTGTGTGTGACGTCTACATGGTGCTGACTCACCGGGTCGATTTTGACCAACGGGTCACCGGGTCTTAACCCTAAAAGTCCCGGGTAATTCAAGTTCGGGTCGATTTCGAATCTCGGATCTAAAACACCAAGTTCAAACCCGTAAAATTACTGAACGTACGGGTCAGATTTTTCGGGTCAGGTCATGTTTTGACAGTTCTCCTCACATCCCAATCTATCGTCTGTACAGCTAGAATTCTACTTGTCAAAATCAATGACCAATTTCCATATACCATGACTCTTGATGAATGATCATTGATGCATACAACAAAGGAAAATACATTGTCAATGGCAGCCTAACCCTTGCTCTTACTCGATAGCAGCTTGTTAGGCTTTAGGCCCTCGGTCCAGCCCAAGTAAAAAGGCCCATTTATTTGTTGTTATTTAAACTTGATGATATGGGCCTTTGGGGGATGTACGTGTGTGAAACTATGAGTCACTACACTATGAGAATTTAGTGAATGTCAAAAAAAAAATATTGTCATAATTAAATAAATGTTTATTTTTAAAATAAATTAAGAAGCGTAGTAGAAAAAACCCTTTGTGGGCATGGAGAACGCGCTCTTGCACGCGCCCCCCTTTCCCTTTCTCAAACTTGTTTCCCTAACCCTTGCTCCGGCAAGTTCTTCCCCTAAATTGCCTCGCTCTGGCCTCTTCTGGCTGATCCCTCTCCAATTTCAGGTTATAATCTCCATTATTCCTGGCTTTGTGCTCAAATCTGTGGTGAATCAAGGCTTCCCATGCCTTCCGCAGTCTCCTCGACATGGTTTCGGCTTTGTCCCCTTTTTTTCGAAGCAGTCCAATCTGCTTAATTCTGTCACAAATCTTGCCGATTCTAGCCACAAAGCCTACTTACGGGTGGAATCGAAACAAAATTACCCGCGGATCAGTAGTTCTTCTGGCGGTTTCTCTTGCCGGAAGAAGATGGGAAGGAAGGTTGAAATCCCTGTATGGCGGGATTTCAGAAAGAGAAAGAAGAAACCCCGTGTTCGGTGGCGGTGGTGTAGACTTGAAAGTTCCTGGAGGAGAGATGCTAGTCGCTGCCCCTGCTGTTGGGGTCGGAAGGGGCGTTCGGCGTCTACTAGGTTGGAGCGTTGCCGAGTTCTGGTTTCAATAAGGTACCTTAAAAAGCTTCTTAGTGAATCAATATCTTCTCAAAAAGTCAGTGTTTCTTTCAATTGCCTTGCAATTGTCTTGAAGTCCACTGATTTAATGTTTGTTTTGGCTCACTGGTTATCGATTGTTCCTCTATTCACCATCTATTGGTGCCTAAAAAACCCGGTGCTAGAGGTCTCCTCTTCACCACGTACCCCCCGATTTTCGGGCCTTGAACAAACGGTAGATCTTGGGGCTCTTATTGCTCCTATCTCCGGTTTTGATGAAGAATTGTCGCAGCTCTTGTCCCTCCCGCTTTTGGGTGTTGGCTTGATTGTCACAACAATGGACTGCTCAAGTGATAGGTTTCCTATGCTTGCTGTTCAAATATGTTATTCAGTGAGTATGCTTATTTCTTGTCTCAACTACATCCTTTTACGGGATGTTTTGAACCTTGCACTTTACCTGTTCCATATCCGCAAAACAACTAATTTTTACTGGTTGAATGAACACTGCATAAGGATTACCCGTATGGGTTTTGCAAAAATTACTCACCCACTGCCTATTTCATCCCATGTGGTGGCCTCTAGGCATGCATACATCCCTCTCAAGGGCTCGAAAAATGGCGGTTTTTTTGTCTTTAATTATGCACAATTAAAGATGGATTACCCTTTGTTGAGAATTAACCTTGTCAGAATTACATCGGAGACTAAATTTGCTTTTCATATCACGAGTGAAGTCAATGGGTATATAGTTGAATCTCTCTTCAATGATCTTCATGGGAGCTGCTTGGAGAAAGTTGGCCTTAATGCCATTAAGCTCATCATATTCCATTATTTTGTGGTAATGTCTTATATAAATAAAAGTGGAAAAAATAATCATAAGCATTTGCGGATCGTTTATTCACCCCCCGTTTTGAACAATATCTGTGCATTACTTAAAAAAAAATTGCTTACAAAAGAACGTTTACTCCTTCCTAAGAATATCAGATTATGTTCATTCTATCAAACAAATTGCACAACCCAAAATTAACTACATTTATCTAATGCCGATGCGATATCAAAAAACGGTGTTAGAGGTGTTTGGCTCTTCACCCCCTACCCCCCCGATTTTCGGGCTTCGAACAAACTTTGGATTTAGGAGCTTTGATTGCTCCTATCTTCTGTACTGATGAAGATATATTTTTCATAAAATTTGGTTGTGAAACATTGATCCCTTCCTTGGCAGTAGCTACCCGGATAACACTTTGCTCTATTTTCTATGGTTACATGACCAAAACACATCCGAACCAGGATTCGATCTTTTATGATCCTAACATGGTGTATTTAACTCTACCCTCAATTACTGATTACATCTCTAAATGGATATATATATTTTTTATTTGGGGTATGCCCTCTGTTGATAAGAACAATGATATGGATATATTGGTGACTTTGGGCTTGTTTACCTCATTTAGATTAATCTCTAATATAGACTCCCTGATGTTTTATTTGGCCGGCACAATTGTTGGCTTTGTGTCTCATTTAGTTAACTACGTTTTTTGTTGCACTTGGCTTATTAAAACACAAAATAAAGCTACTTTGATGTCAGTTTTCATGCCCCCTCACAAAAATTATCTCCAAATCAGTTTTTCGCTACACTCTCTTGGTGTGAGGTCCCTTAAACCTTGGCCTCACACCCCTGACAGTTATATATGAAAATCACTTACTGGAATTGCAGAGGTATTAAGAAAACAACTTTTTGGATGGAAATTGATAGCAAGTGCAAAAATGAACATATTCAAATAATGGCGTTAGCGGAAACTAAATCGGAAACCATCCTTGAAGACAAAATTTGGAAAACGGCTGGTTTTGACGAGGCTATTTGGTCACCTGCTTCCGGTCGATCGGGTGGTCTCGGTATCCTTTGGAAGTCCTTCCAATTAACAAATGAAATCATTACAATAGAAATTCAACTACCTCGAATTATAGGGCTTAGATACGAGAATATTAATGATAGATTTATGACTCTACTGTTGTTTGTATACGCGCCGCCGGGCCCTCAAGAGAAAGACTCGTTTTGGGAAACCTTAACATCCATCGTGAGGGATTCGTCCATTCCTTGCATTGTTCTGGGTGACTTGAATGAAATTCTATGTAATGAAGACAAGTTGGGTGGTGCTAACCTTCGTTCCGCTCGATTCACTAGACTCCTACAATTTAAAAATGACTGCGCTCTGTTGGATTTACCTACTTTCGGGAACCCTTTCACTTGGAGAAAGAACCCAGATGACGAAAACACCATTCGCGAAAAACTTGACCGTGTGCTTGTTCATCACCAGATCATTCAAAAATTCCCTAACCTAATCACTCATAACGGAGCCTTCTCATCGTCTGACCACTGCCCCATTTCAATATCTCTTGAGTGTGGCTCGGCTTTCAAAGCGCCTCCGTTCAAGTTTGAGAATGCTTGGCTTCAGCGGAAGGATTTCAGAAACATAGTTAAACAATCTTGGCGAGCAAATTGTATGGGCTCGACTATGTATCAACTGATGTTCAAACATAGAATTCTAAAGAAAAAAGCTAAGGAATGGAATAAACGAACCTTCGGAAATATTTTTCGCCAATTAAATGAGGTGGAAACTGAACTTCTCAAGATTCAAGCTTCGGTTTCGGGAGGTAACAACAGATTAACTAACAATAGAGAAAAGCTTCTCATTACAAAAAAGGAAAAACTACTTCTTTACCAAAAAACTTTTTGGAACCAAAGAGCCAAGACAAAGCATCTTAAACTTTCTGATTCGAACACAACTTATTTTCATCGGGTTGCTTCGGGTCGGAGACATAGGAAACAAATCCGCAATATAACTTCTGCTGAAGGAACCTTGATAATAGGAGAAGAAAATATTAGAAATGAAATTAAGAGTGATTTTGAAAAAAGATTAAAAAAGGAGCCGATTGATGATAGACTCCTACAAGAAATGTTAAATCTAATCCATCCTTCAATTACCCCTGATGAAAATAATTACATTATTCGACGCCCATCTAATAATGAAATTAAGGCAGCTGTTTTCAGCATTGGCAACAACAAATCGCCAGGCCCAGATGGTTTTACAACCGAATTCTATAAGAAATATTGGGACATTGTTGGCTTATCTATCATTAGAGCTGTAAAAAGTTTTTCCACTCTGGAAAAATTCTCAAACAAATAAACCATACATTCATATCACTACTGCCAAAGCGGGATAGCCCTACCAATACTAGTCACTATCGCCCAATCAGTTTATGTTCTATTTTATACAAAATCATTTCAAAAATTTTGACAGAAAGAATCAAAAAAATTATCGGTAAACTAATTCACCCACTACAAGGTGCCTTTGTGTCGGACAGATCCATCCAAGACAATGTCCTAATAGCGCACGAAATCTTCCACTCTTTCAGATCGCGCAAGGGTCGGGAGGGATGGTTGGCAATAAAACTTGACATGGAGAAAGCGTACGATAGAGTTGATTGGAATTTCTTAAGAAAGGTTTTAGAAAAATTTGGGTTCCACCCTACCTTCATTACGTGGATTATGGAATGCGTAACGACTGTGTCCTTCTCTGTACTAGTCAACAACGGTCCTACTGATATGTTCTTCCCCTCTCGTGGCTTGCGACAAGGGGATCCTCTATCTCCTTTCTTGTTTATCTTAGGGGCAGAAATTTTAGCTCGAAAACTCTCAGCAGAAATAAATGTGAAAAACAGTCCAATTGGATTTTCCTTCGGTAGGAGTGGACCTAGGGTCCCCTTCCTATCCTTTGCCGACGACATCATTATTTTTACAAGAGGCAGTGCTGCCGCGGGACAGAAAGTTAGGGATATAATTGATTCATACTGTAAAGTTTCTGGACAAAAAGTCAATTATCATAAATCTAGCTTCCAAGCCACAAAAGACATTTCGAACTCTAGGATCTCAGAACTTAGTAGTTGCTTAAGTATTACACATGAAAACTCATTAGAAAAATACCTTGGATGTCCGATTATTAACGGCAGAGTAAACAAACACACTTTTGAAGACATCATATGTAAATCTAAAGAGCAACTAAGTAAATGGCGAGCCAATGCTCTATCACAACAAGGACGTGCAATCCTCATTAATACAAACTTATCGGCCAAACCATTGTATACAATGCAGAATTTTTTGTTACCCTCATCAATACATAAAGAGCTTGACCAGATTAACAGAATGTTCTTTTGGAATAAAGATCTACAACACCGCCCGCTTATTAGTTGGGATAAGGTTTGCAGACCGAAAAAATATGGAGGAATTGGGCTTAGGAAATCGAAAGAGATGAATGAAGCCCTTCAAATGAAACTACTTTGGAAAATATTGGCTGAACCAGATAATGTCTGGGTGTCTCTCATTAAACACAAGTATCTTCGTTCAGCTAACATCCTTGAATACGTGAAAAGTGGAGATTCTTCATGGCAATGGGCCAAACTGACAACTCTTATAGATAAATTTAAGACTGGCCTTATTTGGTCAGTAGGAAATGGTTCATCTATCAAATTTTGGACGGATAATTGGATTACAACAAGCTCTCTGCTTTCTAGGGATGATTGCCCCCAAATTAACAACATAGAAGAAACTGTCAGTGACTATATTTTAGGTAGTAGATGGTAGACGGAAAAACTTAGCAATACATTACCAAATGACGTAGTCAAAGAAATCCTGGACATTCCACTTCCCGTTTCCCCCTTTGAGGATCGCTTATACTGGTGGCCTGATAGGGCTGGTTGGTTCACCACGTCAAGCGCATATAAGCTAATCACATCTCAATCCTCACTGAGCATAGACAATAACGCCTGGATATGGAATTTGGATATTCCGCCTAAGATCAAAAATTTTCTATGGAAAGTTTGTCAGAATGGCCTCCCTACTGCCTCTAGGCTAGCTCAACGTGGGACTTTTGTACCTTCCACCTGTCAACTGTGCAACTGTGCAGTTGAAGATGACGTTCACTTCTTACTAGAATGCCCATATGTGCGCCCTCTCTTTCGCTTACCTACACACGTAAACTCAACTATATCCAGTATGATAAATCATTCACGAGAGATAAAACCTATCTTTTCATTCATCGGAAACAAGCTTACATCCATTGCCAAGGTGGAGCTTGCCTTTTCTTGGTGGACGGCTTGGTATATTCGAAACCAATTTGTTTTTAGACAGGTCCCCATACCTCCTAGAGAAAGTTCATTACGTATCATTAAAACCCATAAGGAAAATTGGAGTAAAACAGCTCACTTTGAGTATTACTTGGATGAGGACTTTCCCTTATGCACACGAATCTCCAAGCATCCAAGGACGAAAAGAAAGCATGGTAACATCACTTGGCGAAAACCCCCTAGGGGTACTTTCAAGTTAAATTTTGATGGATCCACAATTTCAAACAATGATAGCTCGGCTGGTGCCGTAATTCGGGACTAGGAAGGACATCCGATACACATCTGTTATAAAAAACTTGGCAAACAAAGTCCTTTGAAAGCGGAAGCGCTTGCTCTTAAACTGGGAATCCAAAAGGCTCTACAACTCCGTATCAATAAACTCCACATTGAAGGTGACTCCATGATAATCATAAACCACCTAAATAAAACATCTACCTGTCCTTGGGAAATCGAACTGATTTTATCAGATGTTAAATTTCTACTATTGACTTTGAAAGAAGTTTCCTTCTTTCATGTTCCCCGATTAGGCAATAGAGTGGCTGATAAGGTTGCACACCTTTGCCACTCTACCTGGGGTGTCGATATTAACAACGATTCTGGTCTTCTAGACCTCATCCGTAAGGATGCCATCGGGTAGAGCTCGCTCGCCCGAATTCTTTCCTAATCAAAAAATAAATAAATAAAAATAAATAAATTAAGTAAATGTCCATTAGCGATGTTACCAGTCAAACACCACCGCTAGATCTACCGATTGACGCAAGCTACCAGTTGATGACCACCACCCACCAAATCTCGACCGGGAAACATCGGAGCATCATTGAATAATCCAAACAAGTAAAAACCCCCCGAGAAAGAGATCAAATCGAACGCATTAAGCCGCATTGGTTAGGAACTCGGATCTCCGCCGCGAACTTCCCCCACGACCTCTATTCACTCCTCTGTAGTGCTTCCTCTCCTCCACAATGATCTGAGGTCAAGGCTGAGCCGAATCGACGAACTCAATCCAATCGAGCTTCTTCGACGCCGACGCCGAAACCGTGATCTTCATCGAAGGCTTCCTCTCGTTGAATCTCGAACCGGATTACGGACTCAATTGGTTAGGTTTTGGCGCTGGAGAAAACAGATCGTCGAGGCTTCCTCTAGTTGAATCTCGATCTAGATTGCAGACTCGATTAGGGGATTTGTTTCACAAGGAAGAAGGCGAGGGCGAGGTAGAAGAACAATGATCGAGATTTGGTGGGTGGTAGTCATGTTGAGAGAATGAACAATGCGAAGAGACCAAAAAGTGTCCCACATTGATAATGTGAACAAACAAGCCTTAGTATATAACCTAGTGGGCTACCCCACCTAAAGCCAATTGGTTTTAGGATGGAACCCCGCTCGGTTTATGTGCTAGGCTATTAGCGCAAGGGCGCACGTGTGCACACGACCCCCGATCCCGAGTCCCAACGGACTTCAGTATGGTATCAGAGCGGAAAAGCCAAATGACCCGACTCTCGATCCTGGGCTAGCTAAAAAGAGAATGAGATGCTAGACCCGTTGTCAAAGTGTCAACTAGAGGCGAAAAACGACCTTAGTATATAACCTAGTGGGCTACCCCACCTAAAACCAATTGGTTTTAGGATGGAACCCCGCTCGGTTTATGTGCTAGGCTATTAGCGCAAGGGCGCACGTGTGCACACGACCCCCTCCTTCAGTAAATCATCAACTGGTAGTCCCACGGAAGTTGATCGCCCTCCTTTCTCCAACCCCCTTTTTCTAGTGTCCTTATCCAAGATTTATACAAGGGTAGTGTTGGTATTATATAAAATTTATGGGCATTTACTTAATATCCATTTCAATGTGGACATTTACCTAATTAGGTTTTTTAACTGGATATTCGAGCAAATTTATCCAAATTTAAACCCCAAATTATTTTAGAATTTCTTTATATTCTCAGAAAAAATATTCACAACCACTTTTAAGTTAAAATTAAAAAGCTATTTCTCTAAAAAAAATTAAAAAGTTATAGATTGCGTATAGGGACGGGTTTATAATTTAATTTAGCTTCAAGATAAGAAGACAAGCATTAACAAACAAAATTCACGCGTCTTATGTGTCGTCTCGCTGATCTTCGACTTACCAAATAATTACTGTCAACTTAGCGAATAATTACTATCAACTTATTGAATAGTTGAAAAATTGACTCACACTATTACAAGTTTTGAATAGTTGCAAATTTTGTTTGTCAAGTTTCGATTATTTGACAACTTCAAAGTTAGTATTCATTGATAAATTGCTCATTTGAAATAAAAAGTAAATGAATAGATTATTTGGCAAGTTTAGAGTTAGTATTCTAAACTTGCCAAATACTCCATCCGTCCCACAATAATTGTCTTTAACTATTCATGCACGTTTTGTTAAGAAGTTAAAAACTATATAAAATATCAACATTTTACTAAATATTTTTAAATAATATCATACATATTACTAATAAGTATAGAATTATTTAAAAAAATTAATTAAAAAATAAATATTTTATATATTTTTTAACTCGTTAAAAAACGTGCTTAAATAGTCCAAAAATAATTATCGTGAAACGGAGGGATTAGTACCCATATTATTGATCTACAAATATTATTGATTCATCACATGAGGTCAAGACTCAAGAGACACACCAGCGACAAATGATACTCCCTCCGTTCAAATATGTAAGATCATTTACTTTTCGGCACGTAGTTTAAGGAGCTAAATATTATATAAAATATTGATTTTTTTAAAATTATTTTTTTACATTTTAATACTTATTAATAAAAAGTGTTATATTGTAAAAAATTAATTTTAAAAAAATTAATATTTTATATAGTATTTAGCTCCTTAACCTACGTGCCAAAAAGTAAAAGATATTATATTTCCGAACGGAGGGAGTAGTACTGTACTGTAGAAGCCATGATTGATGGGTCATCTTTCTCTCTTGCATCTCAATATCAGTTCAAGTTCACTTTAGAATTCCGGTATAGACTATATACTGTGTCCATAAGCATTTTCCAGCCAGCGATTCCGCAAATTCGTCCACCCTTTTGGCTCGATTTATCGCTTTCTAGGCAGCTCAAGTACTCGAGTGTCATTATCACAAACAAGCCTTTGCCTGCAATTGGGGAAGCTTGATACTGTTCGTTCTAGGAGCACGTTTTTTGTGCTTTTTTTCCCCCTTTAATTATTGGCGGAGATGAGATGATAAAGAGCTAATTAGAAGAGGAGGAAAAAAAATCAGGAATTCAGGGGTACTGCTGGATTTGGTCTGAAAATGGAGAAAGCAATTAGCAGGCAAAGGGTTATTCATCATCATCTCCACCCTCCTTCCTCTTCCCACCAAGACACTGAGCCCTCTCTCTCTGTGAGTTCTTCTTCCTTTTTCTTTTGTTTCCTATTTTGGTCCAGATTTTTGCCGATTTTTCTCTTCAGTTGCAAATTGCAGTGTTCAATTTGGGATTGAAGTAGTGGTGAGGGTATGTATGGATAATGAAATTGAATTGCAATCTAAGAGTAGAAACAAGAAAATGATGTGATTGATCCTCCTACTAAAACTAGCATTTTCAAAGGACAACCCTAAACCTTTGCACCTTTACAAAATTGTTTAAAAATATTTAGGGCTCATTTGGTATTGATATCTAGATACCAGGTATCGGATATCAACCCCGATATCTGATATCTAGTGTTTGGTATCCGATATTTGTGTAACGTGATTGGTATAGCCAGATATCGATATTGCTTGATATTTAGATATCAGATTTAAGCTTATTTGATATACTGATTTTGAGAGAGATATCACTTGATAGTTGATATCGATATCCCCCGCTACCGATACCGATATCTCGATATCAAGATATCAACCGATATCTATATCGATATGTTGATATCAATACCAAACGGGCTTATAGTACTACTTTATCCTTGAGTGTTTGGGATTGTTTTGTGTAATTTTCCTATGTATGAGTGTTTTGTGAAACCTCCCCTATTTTTGTTGGAGTTTTTGTTGTTGTTAACTTCCTATTTGGAGGAAATAAGATCTGTCTTTTTTTGCTTTTATGAAAATTATATGTTTACTTGTTTGCCTCTGTTTTTTAACCCCTTTCACTTTCTTTTTTGATGTAGGCATCCATTTGTTTGGGTGGAAATTCGACTGCATACGAAAGGAAAAGTGCTTATGACGATGATGTGGTTATCGTTGCGTAAGTCCTGTATTGCTTTGATTCCAAACTTCTTTGGTCTTGGTTGTAGATTGTGACAAAGCGCATTTATGGCTTGCATATTACAGCGCATTTCGGACAGCTATTTGCAAGGCGAAACATGGTGGATTTAAGGATACATATCCTGATGACCTTCTTGCACCTGCTTTGAAGGCATGTGGTTCTTAAACTCTTATTAAGCCATGTCATACAATTTGCCACTATAAGGATAAGTTCTTGGTTTTGAATTTTGATAGGCAGTGGTAGAGAAGACAAATGTTAACCCAAGTGAAGTTGGAGACATTATCGTGGGAACTCTTATAGCAAAAGGTTCTCAGAGGGCTCGGGAATGCAGGATGGCTGCATTTTATGCTGGATTTCCTGGTAACTTCCTTTAATTTTATCGTACTTTCCCTATCATAGCTTATGACAGGCAATACTTTTGACTCAAAATACCGAACTTATAATGAGAAACATACTTTAGAAGTGTTGTTATGCAAATGCTTGTGATTGTCTTCGTTGGTAATTGCGTATTGTGAAATGCCACAGAAACTGTGCCTGTCAAAACTTTGAATAGGCAGGGTGCTTCTGGCCTTCAAGCTGTCGTAGATGTAGCTGCAGCTATCAAAGCTGGATTTTATGATATTGGTATGGGTCATGGCTTCTATAAGAATAGATTCACTTTTTTTTTTGTGGTGTACATCGACGTAATTATATTGCCTATATTCTTCATGTAGGCATTGGTGCTGGGGTAGAATCCATGTCTGTGAACCCAATGTCATCGGCATGGCAAGCACCTGTGAATCCCAAGGTAAACCATCTTACTCACACATTTGAATGTCGGACTAATTACAAAAGGTTGTGATGAGTTAATCATACTGTATGTATAAACCTTCAGTGGAAATCTTTCAAGTATCAAAGAAATGAGGGAGGACTTTGAGAAGTTATCTCGACTTTTTTTGTTCCCGGTGTAATAGGTTGAAGATTTCAAGCAAGCTCAAGATTGCTTTATTCCGATGGGAATCACTGCAGAAAATGTTGCTGGGCGTTTTGGCATTACGAGAACAGACCAAGACCTGGCTGCAGTATGTTAATTTGAAGTCCATGTACACTTTTCGTTTTGGTGTTTCATATTATCGAATTTTAAGTTTGTTGAGTTTATGCTGTTAGGTTGAGTCACATAGACGAGCTGCAGCCGCAGCTGCCTCTGGTAAATTCAGAGATGAAATTGTACCTGTGCAGACCAAAGTAATGTCCATATCATTAGAGATTTGTTATCAAGTGTGTAGATTGACAATTGCTGACATGATTTAATCCTAACTCGTGTTATTCCCGGATGCACTTTCTTTTCTGTATGCTTTAGATTGTTGATTCAAAAAGTGGAGAAGAAAAGTCTGTTACCATTCTCCTAGATGACGGTATACGCCCTAATATTACAGTAGCTGACTTGGCACAATTGAAGCCCGCGTTCATGAAGGATGGAAGAACAACTGCTGGTATGTTCATTCAACCTATTCAAGTATCTACTTAATTACTATATTTGTGACATATAATTGGCTGGTTAGTTATTGTTTGAAGTCTTATTTCACAGGAAACTCTAGCCAAGTGAGTGATGGTGCTGCAGCGGTCCTTCTGATGAAGAGATGTGTCGCAAGGCGTAAAGGACTTCCAGTGCTTGGGGTTTTCAGGTGCAAGCTTTTTATCTACTCTAGTACGCGATCTGCCTACGATTTTTGTGAACTTGGGATGGTAAAATGAATGAATATTGATCCAACAACAGTCTTAGTTTAAATGACCTCGAAGAAAAACACTTCACTGCAGTGCAGGATCTCATGTGGCAGATGACAATTGTAAATGGTTCTAAAAGAAGAAATATTCTGTAATGATGATGCAGGAGTTTTTCTGCTGTCGGCGTGGATCCTGCCATAATGGGCATCGGTCCATCAGTTGCGATTCCAGCTGCTGTCAAGGCCGCTGGCTTACAACTAGAGGATATTGATCTCTTTGAAATCACTGAGGTGATGCGTCGCTGAGCCTACACTTCATGCAGCTCCAAAATTAGAACCCGTTTCCATTGCTCTAACGACCGATGTTTATGCTTCTCATGCAGGCATTTGCTGCACAGTTTGTCTACTGCCAGAAGAAGCTAGGCCTCGATCCAAAAAAGGTCAATGTAAATGGAGGCGCAATGGCGCTTGGACATCCTTTAGGCGCTACAGGTAACACCGTCATCAAGTACTTCATAATTTTACCGAAATAAATGTGCATTTTCATCCTCGATTGTGTGGTTGTTTCTTGGATTTTACAGGTAATCGAAGTATTGCTACCCTCTTGCACGAGATGAAGCGACGTGGTAACAATTGTCGTTTTGGAGTGGTGTCGATGTGCTTAGGTCATTTTCCTCTCCGTAAACCATATTTATGTTCCTTATTGCTGTCATTATTTCGGCTAGTGTACTCATTCCTCTGGTTGCATTGAACATATGAGATGGTACACTCGACAAAATCATCAACCACACCCAATCGATCCAGGGACACTCATTTTTGTTCTAACCATATGGTACACTCGATCCAGGGACGGGTATGGGCGCTGCGGCTGTTTTCGAGAGAGGAGACACCGCAGATGATCTTCCCAACGCGCGGAAAGTAGAAGAAGCCAACTGTTTACTATCAAAGAGCGTATGCTAAGTAAACGAAGACGAAGGTCATCCCAACCTATTAACATTGTACATTGATCTTATCATGACTAATGTACATTTGAAGCCCTGTATCAGTACAAATAAGTTCGTCATAGATTCTAATAAGCACTAAGCACAATGTGGCAAATGAACCCAACATTTGGTCACTATGGTTTTTACTTAATCAGTTAATCTTCACAATAACACCTGCAGTGTGAAGAACCAACATAGAAATTTTTGGCCTACTGTTCCGAGAAAGTGTTATTCAACCCGAACGAGTCGAGTATTGCTTGTTCATATTTGGCTCGTTTAGGAACCAGTTGAGCTTAAAAATTGTGTTGGAGCTTGACTTGCTTAGTAAATAAATGAGTTTGAAACCAATTTTTTTTTCGAACATTAAACAACATTCATGACATTAAAAAAATGTCTATAAATTTTAGCTTGAATCGAACTCGAGTCATGCTCCAACTACTCTGTTTATGCAACATCACCACAACGAATTCCCCCTCTAATATAAAAATTTGAGAAAATGTGAAACAGAATACTACAGTATATATGATAATAACTTTATTTGACTTTGTATTTTTTTTTTATTATTTTTTAATTTAGGTAAGGAATTCGATTCTGTAGACAAATTTAGAGAAAACGAGAGACCGAACAAACTGGTATACAGAAGTAGATATTTGATTTTGCATATGAAAATGAAATAAAACTCCATATGACAATGGATTACATTATTACAACAAGTAATTAATTATTTATATAGTTGCTCACATACTTGAGCATTTATTTATGAATTAATTTTGGAATTAGAATATGATGGAATTAAGGATCATTGGTGGATTGGGATTGAATGGGAGAAGCACAGCACTGGGCACAGCAGGATCCACTGGGTGGAGGAGTGCAACACACACAAGCTGGACATATAATCTTCATGCTTCCTATTCCAATAGATCCTGCAATTTATTTTATTTTTCATCAAAATTAATTATTTTCCAATAATTGCTAATTATTTATTTATTTCAAAAACAGATTTTTAAATACCTTTATTTTATTCTCATGTAAAAGTAAGCTTGCTAATAATTGTTTTCCGATATTTATAACATTAATATTTCAAAACTAAAAATTTATAATAATACTCGATTTTTACTCGTGTTAGATAATCGATATCTAAGTTAATAAGAACATACCAACGGAAAGAGTAGATCTAGCTGCGTCGCTTGGGAGGATTGTAGTCGAGAAAATTGTAAGGCTCATCACGAATGCGATGAGAAGGATTGATGGAGAAGAGAAATTGGCCATTTTTTTTATATGTACGTATATATGTATGTGTGTATGTTTTAATGGGCAAGAGATGCAAGTGTTTATATAGGCGTACTGCAAGGACATATTTTGAGGAGAGTTTGGCTTTTTGGTAGATCTTGAATGTGTTTTTTTATGTCCAAAGTCAAGGATTTTTAATTGAATTTAATAATTTGTTTGACCATGAGTACAATTTCAAGTCGTCAATATGTGATCACATTTTATACATTATAGCTCTGAATAATGAGTTATTTAAGGGCATGTTTGGTCTAAATATCATCAATATCTATATATAAATTTGATATACTAATTTTCATAATTTGATATCTTGTCATATATTTAGTATATGAGTCCTTTTAATTTGTTTTTATGGTTTGATCTTTCTCTTCCTCTTCCTTCTACGGTTCTTTCTCTCATACATCCAAATATTGGGATCGACGTTTAGCATTCGAATAACCCTAAAAATCCCCAAATTTCAAAAAGAATTGAAAGAGGGCAATTGAATATCTTGTAATATACCAAATAGAGGTATATGAGTAGGGATGACAAATGGCAATGGGACGGGGATTTCCCGATCCCCGTGGGGAATCTCCGATATGAGGACAGGGATGGGGAAAATAAACAGGGACGGGGGCAAAAACAATTCCCCGCACAGGGATGGGGATGGGGACAGGGAATCCCCGATAGGGACCCCATTAAACACCTTTAGGAAGTTTGTACAAGTATTATTTTAACATTTTTAATTGTTATTTGTTATCAATTAACCCATCTATATTATATATTTTTATTTTTAAAGTTTAATATATTTTGTGGTAGGTATAAACTTATAGTATTAAACTAAAGTGAAGGTTATATCGTGGAATTTGATGGGGAAATTCGTAAGAAAACCCGCGGGGAAACTAAATGGGGGGAAATTAAACGGGGACGGGGATTTCCCGACGGGGACAGAGACCCCGCGGGGATGGAGACGGGGACAATTTTCAATCTCCAAACGGGAACGGGGACGAGGGGATTTTTTATAAATGGGGATGGGGACGGGGAGGCCGGATACTCCCCGCCTCGTTGCCATCCCTAATATGAGTTATCAGATATCAATCTGATACCCAGATATTGACATTTATATCTCATCCCCGTACCTTCATAGTTGATTTCTAAGATCGATATATGTACTCATACCAAACGAGACCTAAACACTTTCTTATCAATTATCGAATATGAATGTTCATTAATTATGACTCCGTGTTAAAAGGGGCTCTAATCTAACTTTGTAAAAGTTATTGTTTGATTTTAGACCTAGGATATATACATGTATCATGTATGATGAAGCCTTTACGAAAAATGAATACGATCAACAACACGACTACAATGATAATAAGAAAGATACAACAAGACTAACATAGAGGGTTTAAAGTTTAAACGAAGAGAAATTCAATTGTGCAAACACTTGAAATTGAAACACACCCATCATATATGATTTAATCAAGCTTCTAGTACACACCTAAGGGATATATATTGTAGATTAAGGATTAGAGATGGCGTATATGAATTTGTAGTACAATACAAGTCTAGTAAGATTTTATGATTTAAGTTTGAAACTCCTTTTACAATTGATACACCACCCGATCATAAATGTAAGAATTTTTATTTTTTTATACGTAGTTTAAAAAGTTAAAAACTATATAAAATATTATTTTCTACAATATAATTTTTATTAGTATGCACAAAAGTAAAAAAAAATCTTATTTACTTGTTAACATATACTAAACTATATGATTGCAAATTTGGTAACAAAATCTATTTCGGAACTCCTTTCCAGTGAACCATTCCGGAATGGTTGGTGTGATTCTATTTCATTGTAGTAAAAAACTATATAAATTATTAAAATTTTAATTTACTTGTTTTTTTTACAATGTAATACTTATTTCATTTTAAATAATAATTATAATAATTAATATCAAGTGATGGACATGTACGTATGTACGCAGTACGCACATTTATGTGGACTACATGCCAAATTAGGCACATTAATTTTGACCAATACGTTGCACTCCTATCCTTATTGTTTATCTTCTCATGAGTTGCCCTACACAGCTGACATTGGCAAGTTGCAAACAACATATTAAGTATGTTTTCCATAGCAAATGGATCGGATAAGCCAAATTTTCCTTTCACATTATCTTCAATTTTCAACCCAAATGTAGGTTTTGCAGGGATAGAATCCTTACACCCACAAGTGTTTTAGGATAACATCGGACGAGTTCGACTATTGCTTGTTGTTTTGGGTTCACTCTACAGCTTCCATTGGTACGAATGTGTTGGGTAAGTTGAACCAGCAGCATAAAGAGCCTACGAAGACGACTGAACGGGACCAATGTACTTGCCACAGGGTCCATGAAGTAGGATTGCATCAGATCACTATATAGTTTGAACGTAGCAGATAGTATCTGTCAAATACCTCTGGTGAGAGACTTCATCTGATCCAAATTTTGCTGACAGCCATAAGAAGGGTGTGTGTCAGGGCTGATCGAATTTCATTCTCTTAGCAGGGCCCTGGTCGATGATTGGATCAACGGAAGGAAGCTCTGTCTCGGTGCCCTGCTGGTTCTCGGGGCCCTTTTCTCCTTCTGTTGGTTGATTTGGTACGTAGCCTTCAGGGAATGGTGGTGGTGGAGGTGCAGGTGGCAGCTATAAGTCCAGAACAGAGGAGAGATTAGGCTTGTTCAATCTTTACTAACATAAACAAGATTCCCCATGAAAGTAAAAAAGACTTCAAGTTGCGAGTTACCTTGCGTTGCAACGACATAAGAATGTGATCAACTCGTTTAACGTCTTTGAAATTGATGTTTTCTTTAGCTGCTTTTGCATCGGCAGCACCATCATCACCTTCACTTTCAACTGCAAGGGAAGGATGGGAATGCTCATGCCATATCAAAAGACGACAAAGTGTGGATCCTTGTACACTTCCCATATGACAAATATGTCGGCCCAAAAGAAGCAATCAATTTGAAATAGAAAAAAAAAATCCAAAAAGCCCATTCTACTTCCTATATATAAAGGGAGCTTTCCCCGGGATACTAGCTGGCCACCTAGCAAAGGTTCAACGGATAGCACCGACGCATAAACAAGTTCACCCTGGTTGTTCAGTGCCCTCAATTAAGCATGCTTTCAAAACTCTCTTCAATCACCAACCCACACCAAGCCAACAAGATTAATCAAACCATGCTATCAATAGAAAATCACTCCAAAACTCCATAGCCCATACTATAAATCATCCAGTTTACTCATCCAGTCATCCTAACTTGTCAGCTTAAAGAAACAAACGATAATTCAATTCGTGTATGACAAAGTACAAGTAGCAATTCGCTGGCCAATAAAGCAGAGTAAAGAGTTCATACCATATCCAACTTTTTCCAACTTTGATGCAGCAGTGGAGAAGGCCTTTGATATATAATATAGAGCCCGACCCTGGTATCCATAAACAGCCATAACGGTTATGTTTCCTTCTCAAAAGCAGGATGTCAACAACTACAATTTGAAACTAGAGGAGCTCATCTCTATTAACTTCAAAATAGAACATAGGCGGGGATGGAGATTTATCTAGAAAAAAAAACAATAGTCAACTACAGAAATTATCAACAAAAAGTAGCTTCTCATAAAAGCCATAACACCGAGAAATTAAGACTTAAGAGTACACCAGCTACAAAATACTTTCTTAGAGATACCTTCCTAGAAAGCTACGGAGTATTATAGATAATAGTCTTTTGTTCCCATGCTTTTTTAGGAGAACAGATGCAGAAACTCGGCTCAGGCAATGGGAAAGTGTATATTTACTATATTATCTTTAAGATAACCAAGGTTCAAACAGACCCACCCATTGTTAGAGATTATAGCTTAAACTGTTCTCCTTCATGTCAGAAGCTTTATCCACAATCAATGACATTTTCCACTTTATAATAAAAAGATAGGAATACTAGATAGGCAGATGCAATGAAGAGAAGGGAGAATAAGAAGACTCACAATTCGAGCTGAAAAGACAGTGGAAAGCTGTGGCGCTTGGTATATTGATCCATCTAATACATAGTAAGTCAACATGGGTGTAGACTTCTCTGGACTGTCTCTCTTTTGTTTACGTATGACAAAGAGATGGGGCTCCATAACTTCAGTCAACAAATACTCTTGGCCAGTCATCTTTCTGTGAGAAAAATATCATGACCTCTTAGGAATATATATACCCTTAACCAAATATGAAGCCTTAAAAACATACAGCATGGGTTTATTTGCACATTAAATTGTTTCCGGAACTGTAAAGAATTCCCTTAAAGTGAACATAAATGTGGCTATATCAATACCTACTTACACAATGTTTATCGACAGAAGACTAAAAGAGCTGATTGGAAACATTTAACTTACGATAGATGAGAGAGATCAAGAGGGTGAGTGGCATTCATTCTCAGCTGTTCATTGTTGCAAGTCCAGTCGTAGAAAGGTGACAAGGCAAAGTAATCGAATACAAGTTCCCGGTTGAGAGGATAAGAGTTCAACCACAACTGATCTCTGAAGCAGATACCCGTCATATCTGTTCCCGGGGGTGTAGGAGGAGGAGGAGGATTCCCATCAAATCCACCTGGTGCATTTGGTGGCATCATTGGTGTTGCTGCCATCACTCTATTTCAAACCTGAATAGTCGAGCAACCTTCATGAAGAAGTCCGAAAATAACATCAACTACAAAATCTCATGTTCTAGCAAAAGATTAAAAGTTTTTTTTAATAGGAGTTAATCAACATGAAGAAGTTAAAGAAGAACTCCATGTGAATTTCCTAAATCTCGCAGCTCAAATTTGCATTAGTTATCCAGAATAAGAATAAGGCAGTTGTATTATGCAATTTCATCATAAGTTCTCAATTGATTCATTCTAACTACAGAATATGAAAATATAGGATTCAGATCCCACAACCAGAAAAACCCTAGCCGATCAATTCCAATCCAAACCTAGTCATGTCTTGGACAACCAAAAACAAAATCGAAAAAGAAACAGAGAAAATTGGATAACGAAGGTCACCTCTATGAGCGAAAGATCAGAAAAGGGAAAATAAGTTGCGCCTGCTCGTTTCCGCGACGAGAGGGAGAAGCAGTAACAGTCGAGAAACTTCAGCGTTTGCCCAACGATAGCCCCAAATGACCTGACATCAATTCAATTTCAATGAATACGGTAGAGATTTCCATTTTCGCTACTGCTAGGTCTAGTCGTCTAGACAATCAAGGGTTTCCAAGCCAAAATTTGAAGAAGCCATACCTGAGTACCCGTACGAGCCGGTTGAACTCGAAAAAAGGGTTATCGATGTAGCTTCGATTAACAGGATTCGGGTACAACGGCCGAGGCGACTGAATGCAGATTCGATTGACTGTGTGAGCAATTGGATGTTCAACTTCAGCGAAGAAGATGATGAGTCTGGGAGAGTGGGAGTGAGTTGTGTAAATGGCAGGATGAAATAATGATGAACCATTAAGGGTACTGTTACCAATTAGTAATCTTTTTTTTTTTCCTTTTCAAGCTAGCAATAAATATGAAATTATATATATAACACGTTTTCCGTTTAGCGCAGGGTAATTTTGCCGTTTAGTGCATGCTCTGGTCGCAACGACCACAAGACCAATTGGTCGCAACGACCACTAGGCCAATGGATCGCAATGACTATGGTCGCACCGACCATCCTCCGTAGTGGTCGCACCGAGCATTCACGTACCGGTCGCACCGACCACTTCCCTATTGGTCGCAACGACCACCCCTAAACCTGGCCGTCTTCATTTAATCGATTAGAGTTTGGCTTTAAGTTCATTAATTGTGATTATTTGGCGCTTAGTTGATCAATTTGGGGAGGAATTCCATCTTTGAATTCATTAAGTTGATTTTGATCAACTTAATTATTGCTTTTAATTTGATTAGTGATTACCTGATGAAGTGAGTTTGAAAGATCGATCTTGATTGCTTCAATGGACATACCTACTTTTCGATCACTAAGCTTGTTGGTATTGCCGAGTTTTGTGTGGCTTTATGAATAGGGGTTGTTAGTTATACCCGAAAATTTTACTATTTACACCCAAAATCCAAGTTTTTGTTTTTTTTTAAATAAACCCTACGCCTCTTGAGTCATAGGTGTGTGACTCAAGAGGCGCAGCTATTTTTTTCTATATACATACCTTGCCCCTCTTGAGTCACACGTCTATGACTCAGGAGGCGTAGGGTTTATTTAAAAAAAAAAGAAAAACTTGGATTTTTGGTGTAAATAGTAAATTTTGTGGGTGTAAAAAACAACACCCTTATGAATTGATAGGATTTTAGGAACAATCTCCCTCCACGGCGGCGTCTTGCTGAGGTCATCTCTGCAATGCCGCGCACTCCGCCTTGTGCCTGAGCTTCCAGTCGAGCGCTTGGCACGCGCGGGAGCAGTAATTCGCTCTCCCGCAGATGGAGCACCGACGAAACTCGTGCGGACGAGTCTCCGGCCAGCCGCACCCAATGTATTCGGCTTTTGATTTTGGTGAATTTTTTTTTTAGAACATTAGTTAGTTTTGATTTTTAGGGGGTAGAAATCAAAGAGAAGTGAAAGAGAGGGTCGGATGGGGAACTGGGGTGGGTGGGGAGGTAATTTTATTTAATTGAAGGGGTATTTTTGTGTGTTCTAAAAGGTAATTTTGCTTGCTCTAAAAAGCAATATTAAAATAGTAAATGTCAAATAAATTTGATACATATTTCAACTATTTAAGGGGAGTCTTATCTGTATCTATGCATCACACTAAACGGTTACCACCAAGAGACTTCAAATTTAATTTTCTACAAGTACTGTGATAATTCATCAAACTATTTGTTTTGGTTTTCTTCATTATTTCTTCTTTTCAATCTTTGGTATACCCTCCAGATGTACTCAACAAATTTGAAACCCTTAAAAAATTTGGAATACCTGGTATCCTTTAGGGATATCTCAAGATTTATTTGTAGATATCTATTGACTGCACATGCACTCGGTTTTACTCCCCCTCTTTGCATTCAATGTTATCTTTCTACTCAGGTACTCTGTGTGTGTGCAAATCCAACTCAGAAGCGCCTTTTGGTTGTCCAAGCGGTTCGTAAACACTATGAACATTCTGGGGATAAACTGCCCATGATACTTACCCAAACTGGTTCTCTTTTAGGGTCTCCCAAAGAAAACCAACAAAGAAACAAATCACACAACAAACGACAACTACACAACATACCGAAAGAAAACCCACTCGAGTATAACCAGCCCGTAATTGGCTTTGCCACTGCCAATTATGAGCTAATACCTCATATTGTAAAATTTTATCGATGAAATTTAGCTTTTGGAATGTTCGGGGCCTGAGTAGGAAACATGTTTGGACACACATTGAATCGACTTGTAGATCCGAACATATCAAAATATTAGCTCTTGCGGAAACTAAACTACAAAATCCACCACCAGATAACTGCTGGAAAAAATCGGGATTTGATAACATCCATTTCTGCCCTTCTATTGGCTTCTCTGGTGGTCTTTGCCTTCTTTGGAAAGCATCACAATTCAACAACGAATCGTTTGAAATTATAGACTCCGATAGCAGAACTATACAAGCAAAATACATCAACCATACTCTTTCCCTCACCATCATGATCATGTTTGTTTATGCCCCTCCCCACGAACGAGAAAAGGATTGCTTCTGGGCATCACTAACCCAATCGGCCATGAATATCAAGGAGCCCATTATCCTTATGGGAGATCTCAATGAAATCCTAGAACCTTCTGACAAATTGGGTGGGGCTCCCTCAAGCACGCATCGATTCCGTAGACTATCTGAATTCATCACCACACACAATCTTGTAGATACCCCGACAACTGGAAACAAATATACTTGGAGAAAGCGTCCCTACGGAGCTGATAATATTCTTGAAAAACTAGATAGAACTTTGATAAGCCATAACCTACTACAACAATTCCCTAATTTATATACAAAAAATCACGCTTTCATAAGATCTGACCATACCCAAATCACATTTGACCTAATGGATAAACAAAAACCAAAGTTACAGCCGTTCAAATTTGAAATGGCTTGGACAACAAGACCGGATTTCGAAACTGTAGTTACAAATGCATGGCGTGTTGACGTACCAGGATCACATCCATATAAATTAACTAAGAAACTAGCGGATGTCAAAAGAAAAAGTAAAGTTTGGAGCAAATTCACATTTGGCAACATATTCCGTCAGCTATCAAATGTAGAGAAGGAACTCCAGAACCTTCAGATACATCTTTGTAATGCTTATGACCATAAGATTGATGAGAAAATCAAAAGGCTAACTACCAAGCACGCATCGCTATTAAATTACCAGAACACATACTGGGGGCAAAGAGCAAAAAGAAATCACATAAAGTCGATAGATGCAAACACGAAATATTTTCATAGAATAGCAACAGGGAGAAGAAATAGAAACATTATTAAATCTCTACAAACAATAGCAGGGATAACGGTAACAACTGATAAAGAAATCAGGGAATCGATTAAACATGACTTTATAAAAAGATACCAAAACACCCAGAGGCAAGCAACTCCAAGTAAACTACTTAACAACATCACAAAAGAAATCACAGATGATGACAACGAATGGCTTACCAGGCAAATAACGAACAACGAAATAAAAAATGCGATCTTTAGCTTAGCAAATGATAAATCTCCTGGCCCTGATGGATTCCCGGCGGGGTTCTTTAAAAAATACTGGCATATTGTGGGCCCTTCTGTTACTAAGGCAGTCAAAAGTTTCTTTCTTAGTGGCAGAATTTTAAAGCAGATAAACCATACCTTCATCGCACTTATTCCAAAATGTGATAACCCAACTATGGCATCACACTATAGACCAATCAGTTTATGCTCAACAACGTATAAGATAATCTCCAAAGTTATGGCAACAAGGCTCAAGAAAGTACTACCCAAGATTATCAACCCTCTACAGAGTGCCTTCACAGTAGGCAGATCTATACAAGACAATATTCTAATAGCAAACGAAATCTTCCACTCTTTCTCAAAGAAAAAAGGAAAATCCGGCTGGATGGCAGTGAAACTTGATATGGAAAAAGCATTCGATCTCGTCGACTGGAACTTTCTACTATCTGTTATGGATTGCTTTGGCTTCTCTCAACGATTTACTGGATGGATAAAAGAATGCATAACCACAGTTACCTATTCGGTCTTAGTAAACAACGAGCCTACTGATCTATTCACTCCTGAAAGAGGACTTAGACAAGGAGACCCTCTATCTCCATATCTCTTCCTCATTTTGTCGGAAGTCCTAGCGCGTGGGCTTTACCGGGAATCATCGACTCCCAGAAGTCACTTAGGCATTACAATTACACGTAACGGAAGCAGAATTCCATTCCTGGCTTTTGCTGATGACATTGTCATTTTTGCATCAGCAACGAAAACTGCATGTGACCAAATCAATAAAGTACTCCGTGAGTTCTCTTCACTATCAGGACAAAGGGTGAACAGACATAAATCACAATTCCAAACAACCCCAAACATGACAACAAGTGAGAAAAACGTGATTCAGAATGAATTAGAGATCAATTGCACAAACAATCTGGGCCCTTATCTTGGCTGTCCTATCATTTGTGGACGGGCTACTAAGAACACATTCTCCGATATCCTAAACACAACCAAGACCCAACTCAACAAATGGAAAGCTAACTGTCTCTCGCAGGCAGGTAGATGTACACTAATTAAAACAACTTTGTCGGCCAAGCCTTTACACCTTATGCAATGCTTTCTTCTGCCAAGAACGATACATACTGAACTAGACAAAATTAATCGAAATTTTCTTTGGAATAAGGGACCTAAACATAAGCCGCTAATCAGCTGGTTTGAAGTTTGTAAGGAAAAGTCACATGGGGGTCTTGGACTCCGAAATTCTGAGGACATGAACAAGGCATTACAATTAAAATTATTATGGAAAATTCTTGCTGAACCACGTAACCCGTGGGTATCCTTAATCACTGAAAAATACCTAAAAGACCAACACATATTGCAATACCATAGAAAGGGAGACGCCTCCTGGCAGTGGGCCCAATTAACCAAATTAATTCCTCTTTTTAAAGAGGGCATCTGCTGGTCTATTGGTAATGGTGAAAGTATTAACTTCTGGAATGACCATTGGATAGGCAAATCACCTCTTATCACAATGATCCCGGATCATAGACAAATAGACACTAGCACAACTGCACAACAATTCATAACTCCTGACAAAAAGTGGAATACTGAAAAGCTAAGCACAACCCTCAAGAACATTTTACCGAACGATGTAATAGAAATGATATTGACATCCCCAATACCCAAGAATACACACACTGATAGGTTATACTGGAAGTGGAGCAAAAACGGATGGTTCAGTACATTCTCCGCTTTACAGATGATCAACAACCACAAAAGTCATCAAAAATCGGATATGAGATGGATCTGGAACCTTGACGTACCCTCAAAAGTCAAAACTCTACTATGGAAAATAACAAAAAATGGTGTCCCTACATCAGTGAGACTTGCATCAAGGGGGATTGGAATCCCCACCACGTGTCCACACTGTGACTCAAACTACGAAGACCTACTGCATCTACTATGGGAATGCCCTATCACCCAAGCAACAATAAGAAATCTAGACCCCAGCCTGATAACAATCCTAAACAATTGTTTTTCAAACAGTACTGACCCTAACAGTATCATCTGTGACATAAAAGAGAAAACAGGGACTCAACGCTTCACAAAACTAGCATTTGGATGGTGGAGTATTTGGTACTCCCGTAACAAGTCACTCTTCGACAATGCCAAACCGGACATACAGAGAATCATATCTTTCTTTAAAGACCAAACCTATTTGTGGAATAACACCAAACACAATGACGACGTTACAGAGAGGCAAACATAAAGCCATAACAATAAGGAGACTCGAGCTTTATCTGCTAGGGCCAGGAGAAATGCGAGATGGCTGGCCCCAGCAATAGGCACATACAAACTTAATTTTGACGGAGCCTTATCCCCCTCTTCGGTAGGCTCCTTTGGATATATCATCAGAAACCATACAGGCGAACTGGTTTACTGTGGCTTGGGCCCGTCCTCTATATCATCAATCATTGGTGCTGAGGGCCTGGGTCTCTGGTATGGAATCAACGCCGCACGACAACTCAACATTACCAACCTGGTAATTGAGGGTGACAACCTCACCATTATTAACAGCCTTAAGGGCTGTGGGAAACCTTCGGGTGACTCGGAAATGATTGTCTCGGACAGTCTAGTCTCCCTTGGTTTCTTTCAATCATTTGAGATTCGTCACGTCTTTAGGGAGGCTAACCGAGTTGCGGACCGACTATCGCACCTCAATTTCGCTTTCTCTGGCTCTACGACACCTGACGATTCTTTGGTTCGTGATTTCATCCGCTTGGATGCTCTTGACATATAAGGTCCGCCTTATTGCCAAATTATTTCCGGTTCAAAAAAAAAAAAAAAAGGAGTCTTATCTAATTTTTCCAATAAATATGTGTCAAATTGTATAATAGTTTTTGGCACCATTTTAATATATATTTTTTTGGTTATTAAAACTCACAACACAATCATTATTAATGTTGATTATATACGAGTGTGTGTGTGTATATATATGAAAAGGTAAATGTGAGAATGAATAAATGTAGTTATTATAATGACAAATGTAAATGAATATTTAAAAAACAATGATGAGTACAAATAATAAATTTTTTAGATAAATAAAATAAACGATAAAATAAATAGTGAATCATATTTTTAAATATAAATACTTGTGCATAAAACACGAAAATATATATAAATTTATCAGTGAGTGGTTTTATATTTAATACTCTTGTAAAATTACTTGTCAACGTGAGATTATTTAATATCATGAAACTTAAAACACATTGTATTTATATGGAAAAAAAATACAATATTTGAAGTGGAATATATGTTATCGTATTTTTTTGCGAAGATATTATTAGAGTATTGTAAAATGAAGATTTTTTCTATACAAGGCGTCAAGGCGAGAAGTTGAGTCGGGTTAACCATGGCGTCATTTTGAACGAGATCTTCGATCTTGTTGGATCTCCAATTTGAGTTGTCAAAAGCCAAGTGGATATGAGTAATGCGATCCGCTACTTGGTTGCTTTGTCTAAAAGCATAGGCAAAGACGATCGAATCGAAAGACTGACATAATGCAAGTGAGTTTGAGTAAATCATCTCTAGGCGATTGATCCCTTTCTTATGGGCTTCCAAAAACCCGTTGTACCGATCAAGAGCTTCAACTTGAAGAACTGACGATGTCCCACATTTCCTTGAACCCCACACAACCTTGGGTATCGTGAATGACAAATCTAGCCGCCGCCTGACCGGATGGAATCTTGGCCCCATCCAAATTGAGTTTGAAGAACTCCTCCACGTGTTTTTCCCATTTGGCAACTTTTCATTTTCTAGAGTTGTTTTTATTGCTTAGTAATGCTATTTTTTGGTTTATTTATCCTCATCCGGGTTCTCTCCCTATCTTTTTTTCAAGCTCATGAAGAATAGGTATGAATAATTGTTTTTTCATAAGCTAAATATTATTGTAAATCTGTTAACAAAATATACAGATTAAAAGAAAAAAAATGGATGATAATATGATATAGTGATATACCTAGTTAGCTGGTCTATTTTTCACAACTTTGAAAGTTTATGCATTTGTTTTCAAAACTATTCCATGTTGGGGTTATTTAGTGCAATTTGCAATAATGTAAGGTAAAGAGGGAAATGATCGTTTTCGCTTCTCCTTCTCACCCATCCCTGCCAAAATCTCTCACCCCGGGAAATCTAGAAATCCAATTTCAGTCTTTGTCAGCATAAAATTCTCAGCTTTTCGTCAATTTTGGCGTTCTCTCTTGAAGACTTGACGAGTTCAATCTTCTGCTTTCATATTCGTTTTTTTATTTTTCAATATTTCATTCTTGATTTAATTTTCGTTGCTGAATCGAAGTTGGAGGGAGATTAGTTGGCGAAATCAACCATGTTTAGCCGGAAGTCCAAAAAGCCGAAGGAGGAATCCAGTGCGATTGCCACAATCGAAAAATTGAGCGAGGTTTGTTGTTTCATTCGATTATTTTGAGGTCCTTGCTGTCTGTTAATGATTTTCCAAGTTTCTGGAGCTGTTGGTTTGATGGTAATTGGAATATTAAATCAGCTGAGCTGATTGTAATGGATTTTTCAAGTATTTGGTGAAAGAGTTGCAGAAATTGGATGTTTTAGATCATAAAATTCGTCACAAGCATTTGTGATATAAGGAATCGCTTTTAGCGTCCTTGAAGTTAGTATGGCATTTTAACTCAAATAAGGGGAGCTTGAATCTATCCGAACTCATTAGCTTGCAATCACAAGTACTAAATCAACTGCTACCAATAGTTACTCAGTACAGTAGTGGCTCCAAGTTTAAACCATGCTTAGTGTTTGCATAATTGCATTTGCTTATTGATCTTTTTTTTGGATAGAGATGAATTTGTTATTCTCCCTCTTTTCCCTTCTATAGCTGAGTTAATCATCATACTTGTGTAGACACTTGAAATGCTAGAGAAAAAGGAGAATGTTTTGATGAGGAAAGCAGCAAATGAAGTTGGAAGGGCCAAAGAGTTTACTAGAGCAAAGAATAAAAATGGTATGATCCAAGTTGCTTTCTTACTCGTAATTTTCTACTCTTTCTAGGCCATTTATGTTTTCTCATAATTATTTATATCATACTGTATATGTTATGAATGATATCGCATGAAAACCTACCCTCAGGTTTTCCTTGTGCTGCATAAAGGCACTTCACTTCTCCCTATTTGAGCTGGTTATCTGCAAATAAATGCTACCTTTTCTACATTCTGCTCCCACAGCAACATCTCTAAACTTAACAATGAAATATTATCATGATCTTATTTCATCTTAACTTCAGTAGCTCATTATTTTAAGTTCTACACTTCTTTGGTTTAACTAATGGTGAAGATTGTCTGTATTATACTGAAATCGCTGAAAGTTAATGATACATTCCTGGTTAAGTGGTTAAGTTCTGCACTCTTCATTACCACTTTAAACGTTTATACCGGGACTCTGGGTGGTTCTGAAACACCATTGGTACTTCATATTCGTTAAAATTGTCTTGTTAACCTAAGAAATGTGAAGTATTTACTCTTCATGTTACATTTCAAAACCCCTATGCTGATTTTGCTTCTGGTTTTTGTGTCAAGCTGCCATACAATGTCTAAAGAAGAAGAGACTATATGAACAAGAGATTGAGAAACTAGGAAATTTCCAATTGCGAGTGCATGACCAGGTGAGCATGTCTTCTATGGAACTTCTCTGAAGCAGTTTGAACTGTTTGCTTCAATTGATTTTCTAATTCTTCTTGCACATTATTTTTCTGTATTCTTGTGCTGTCTATATTCTGTGGTATCTATACAGCACAATTGGCCCATTTTGTTGTCTGGTAAGTGCTAGCTTCATCCCAATATGGCCAAATGATTTTATTATGAACAAGGGGCTGAGGGAGGGAAGGCTACTCACATTTTATTCTCCTTCTCCCTTGTCGGTTCCTTTCAGATGATTTTACTTGAAGGGGCAAAAGCAACAACAGATACAGTCGATGCATTAAGATCTGGAGCTGCAGCTATGAAGTCCATGCAGAAAGCGACGTGAGTAATATATTACACATAACACCTCGTTTTCTCAGAGTTGTTTGCTTGTGCAGTTGAAGCAGTGTAGTTTTAGCGTAAGGCCAGATGTTGTTTTTCTCAAATCAAAACTTAATTTACATGTTAATTTAGAATGTTGGATTGAATAATGAAAACATCTCAAGGTTTTGGGGGCATATGTTCAGTTGTTGGATTTTGGATTATTGGACAAGGTTGCTGTCTTGCTAAGACACTTTGGTTGAATTTATGAAAGGAAGACCCTACAAATGCTTTTGAAATTGAACCTTGGTATTTTAGGATTTTGTTCTAAATGTCGAAACTAAACTCTAAATTCCCCCCCCCCCCCCCCCATCCCCTTGATTTGTGGTGTATATTTATAGCCTTTATTCTGTTGCCATTTTTTTTCTATGGTTTTGTTTGAAGGGTATATGCTTGATATTTTTTTCTTGAGAAGATGCTATAGTTTATGGTTTCAGCTAATGCTTATTTGTAGTCTTTGGTCTTAGATTGTGTTAATTTTATTTATGCCATGGCTCTTTGTTGTGGTCAATACTTGTTGGATGTAAGTTGAGTTACTAGAGTTTTTTTTTTTTTTTTTTTTCACTCTGGTTCTCGGAGTTCCAGCTTTGGTCTGGTCTATGAATTTCTAGTATCCTGCTCTTAAAACTGGAATGGAAATGGCAAAGGGCCTCTGGTTGACTTAATTTACGAGTTCAATTGCATGGATAGGCCCGATAGTAAAGTATAACTAAATGACTCTTTTTTGTTTTTAAATCTCCATGTGCCATTTTTCAAAGGATTTTGTGATTATATGATCTTACAATATATCCTCATCTTCTTTGTCACAGTAATATTGATGATCTGGACAAGACAATGGATGAGATCAATGAGCAGACTGAGAACATGAAGCAGATACAGGACGCACTTTCTACCTCTGTTGGAGTAGCAGCTGATATTGATGAGGTACATAGTGTTGGTATTTCTGGTTGTGCTCCTATAATTCCCATGTAAAGTTCAAAGAATAAGAAATGTACTATCCTTTATAGGATGAACTGGAAGCAGAACTTGAGGATTTAGAAGATGCTGATTTGGAAGAACAGCTTCTACAGCCAGCTGTTGCTGCCCCTGTCCAACGTATCCATGCTTCAGCTTGGCAACCGGCACGCCTTGCTCCTCAAAAGAACAAAGCTGAAGATGCTGAACTTGCTGCGTTGCAAGCTGAGTTGGCACTTTGAACAGCAACGTCTACCATAACCACCTTAGCAGATGGGTATGTTTAGGGCATAAAATACTCCTGTTTGTCATTAGTACCAATAAAAAGCTAGCAATATGCACTTTATTAACAATACTTGAATTGCTGCAAAAAAATAACTAGAAGTTTTGAATTGCTACAAAAGGAAGCTTCTTTTCTTTTTTCTTTTTTAACCCCTCCATGGGGCAAAAGTTGTTGATATTGCTCAAATATTAAGGTCTTATGTTATGGATGCCAAAAGAAGATGATCTCATAGGACCACCAGATCCGAGGTTATTTGCCTTGTTGAAACTTGGGTGATCATAATATCATATAGTCCTGGCAGGAACTTGTTTTGATAGGTTTCTACTGTCTACAACTTGAGACAAAGAGGGAAATGGAAGTTAACCATGCTATGTTTTGCATCTTCTAGAAATAGCTTATATACTTGTCTTTCTCTCTCTTAATCACTATACCATTTTCTGTAGTTTGTGAACTAATTTGTAATCTTGGTATTTTCTGCAGGTTATCATCCCAGATTGTATACGTTATGTGTTATGATGACCTCGATGTAGATGTACAGTTTGGCCGAGTAATAATTAATTTTAATACATCTTCGTGACTTTGTATCTGTATTGACTTTCACGAGGTCTAATTTATGTATATTCTCACTATAATTGGCTCACAAGTTGAATGTCACTAGGTACTGCGATTATGATCTACTTAAACATCATGGGGAGGTCCGTCCTCCAATGTCTGACACTCTGACATGTTACTGATTAATTGAATGTCAGCATCTCTTTCCTGATTGAGGTGGTAACTGATCATGCCCATAGGGCTAGAAAATTGATCTATTTTAGGTGTTTGATGGATGGCTTTTGGGTTCAGATAAAGATATATAGGAACTATTCAGCTGGTAGTACTGAATTATGATCACAAAGCATATCAGGAAGAAAGAATCGCTGAAGTTCACAGTTACAAGTTAAAACCTTATCAACTAGTAGCACTCAATCTTGGTTTTCAGTTATGTATGAATAAGCTAATTATTGGCTATCCCAGTCTTGACCTGTAAAGTCTCTTTCACAAACTAATTTGATTTGTTCTCTTCCTGTTTTCCCACAACAGATTTACCTCTATTTTCAGTGAATGTGTCCATATAAGTTCTGAGCATTAAAAATTCCTCTTACTATATAAACTTCTCATAAATACACCCAATATTCTATTTCTGAGCATAAAATAAACAGCTGTGAGCTAATAAGGAAGAAAGAAGCGATGAGGGCAAGTGGGCAACAATGGTGTTGAAGCTGTCGATGTCAGTGGTCTTGCTCCTTGTCAGAGGCCTAGCCTTTGCCACAATTCTTGTTCACTCGCAAGATCAATATATCAGGTTGGTGCCTTCTTTGATATGCTAGCTAAGTTAAATGTGCGATACTTTGATGAAGTGCTTGCTGTGGACTAAAACTGATTTGTAGAAATTTATTAGTTTGATTTGCAGACATTCAAATTGTATTGGTTATGAAACTAGGGATCTGGTTAAATTATAAGGTTCAGAATCTTGATGATCTTTGAGCTCTATACTGTCCATTAGACCAAGCTTGTGGGTTGGATCAGAAAAAGCATTTTTGTTTTTTTCCAATATAATGTTACAGTTGCAACAAAAGACATTGGAGCCTATCGTAAACCACAAAACATATTCACTTTATCACTTTAAAGCTCAATTGCATTAGAAAGAAAACCACAAGACATTGGAGCTATCTTTCTGCAGGTACCGTATTACTCAGGAGCTGAATGAGAACAGTGATGTTTACTGATTTGGAGTTGTCTTATTAGAGTTAATGACGGGCCAGTGAGCAGTAACCAAGAGCCCAACAACACGGATGAGCTTGATTGACAAGGTTAAACCTTTTCTTGAAACATGGGATATGTGGAGCATTGTGGATCCAAGGGTAAAAGGAAGCATAGAATCAGAATTCAGTCTCAAGGTTGATAGATGTGGCCATGCCTTGTGTGAAAAGAAGCTCCAAGGAAAGGTCCAAGATGAGCTTCGCTGTGACCGAGTTGTCGGCATGCTTGGCAATGGAGATGGGTGGGGCAACAAGATCACTAGGGAGTTACATTTCAACAACTAGAACTTTTGGCTCTTTGGAGATGAGCTCTGCACTTCCTATGTCAGCAATGAATCCGAGGGCAAGGTAGTCCTTTTTCACCTTCACATGCATCCTGAAAGTACTTTTGTAAAATATGTTGATGATTGCTGTCTGTTGCTATACCATTTTATTTTTTCAAAAAAGAAATGCTGGCGGGGATTTATGTTGTTGTTCTTTCTCTTTTAATCATAGGACCAGTTGCTGTTTTTTTAGACTAATCTGTAATCTTGGTATTTTCTGAACTCTGAAGGCTATCATGCCATGTTATGTGCTATGAGATTTGAGAACCTCCATGTGGATATTCAGTCTGGTCTAGTAATAACTTCAGTACATCATTTATGTGTATCATCAGTTTGTCACTATAATTTGTTAACAAGGGCATGTCACAATTTCTTTTCATCTCCATGAACGGTATCATGATGTCCTCCCTCCAATGTTTGAGATGTTGCCGATTAGTTGAATGCCAGCATATTATTGTCATTCCTGATTGAGGTTGAACTGATCATGCCCATAGAGCTAGCAAATTGATCTATTTCAGGTGTCTCCTTTGATATTTTGATGGCTGGTTTTTAGGTTCAGGTAAAGTTTGAAACTTTTCATCTGGTAGTACTAAATCTTGTTTATAGGTTCAGAAACAAGAATCACAGAATTTCACAGTTACAACCAAGTCAACTAGTAGTACTGAATCCTGATTTGTAATTGTGTGAATGAGCCAATTTGATGATTATACTAGTGTTAATCTACCAGGTCAATTTCACAAATTAATTTGATTTATTCTCTTCTTCTTTATATATTTAGAATTTCTCCTTTTTTCAGTGATGAATCCTTGTGATTTAAAATTGTTATTGACTTTGAAATAGTCAATATGAGTTGTGTTGATTGATAAAACGTTTTCCCCAATCAAAACAATCCTATGTGAGTTGTACACATCATTTTTTTGCATTTTCGCCTACACAAAATAACAGCTGTGAAATGAGGACAACAATGGTGTTGAAGTTGTTGAGGCTAGCAGTCTTCCTCTTCACCAGAAGCCTAGTCCTTCCCGTAGTTCCTGTTCACTCGCAGGATCAATCAGGCAGGCCCCTTCTTTAACTTTCTAGCTAATTTTGTGTTCCATGAAGTGCTTGGTTTAGACTCAAGCTGATCTACTGAAACTGATAACTCTGATATGTATGCTTTCAATTTTTTTTTTTGCTATGAACTTTTACTGGACTGATGTATATATATGGTAGCTAGGGATTGGATTAATTATTTAGCTTAAAGCATCGTCAGATAAACTGCATTTTTCAGTACAGCTACAACATAACTGCAGTCTAAAACTTCTATTTGACATTGATTGAGCAGGATTTATAAGTCTTGATTGTGGGTTATCCAAGGACGGCAACTACACGGACGAGACAACATCCCTGTACTATGTTTCTGATGAAGGATTTACTGAAACTGGCATCAGTATGGACATATCTCCTATTTTCTTATCAGCAGTGTGGAAGAGATTGGCAACTGTTCGGAGCTTTCCCCAAGGGATCAAGAATTGTTATACCCTCAGGCCTCCACAGGGCAAGGGCACCAACTACTTGGTCAGAGCAACATTCATGTATGGGAATTATGACTCCAAGAACACGACACCAGAGTTTGACTTGCACTTGGGCACTGATGTTTGGTTCACGGTGAAGTTGAACGGCTCATTAGATGTTGTTGTCAAGGAAATGATATACACTCCATCAGCAGATTACTTGTATGTCTGTCTGGCTAATATAGGCCTTGGGACACCTTTCATATCCATGTTAGAGCTGAGGCACCTAAATAACTCCATCTACAACAGAGTTTCTTGGTCTCTTGAACTTCTTGGGAGATATTATACTGATACGAGATCAAGTTCTCAAATAAGGTAAGTACTTTTAATTTCAAAATGCACTCAAATTAATCAAGATTTAATTCTTGACTGTGCATACTCTCTAACTGAAAGTTAAAACTGTTAGATTAAAATGGCTTATAAAGGGTTTATACATACTCTTGATAATTTTGTTCACTTAGACTAATTTGTTTCATGGTTGGTTTATATGATCTAGATACAAGGATGATATTTTTGATCGTATCTGGGTAGCTGCTGATCCTACTTACCTGGCTGAAACAGTCAACATTTCGACTACATTGGATGTGGGTAGTTCCTCCAACCTTTTCAGGTTACCATCTTCGGTTATGAAAGGGGCAACGACACCGAAAAACAAAAATGATCCCTTGGTGATACCCTTGCCCTTAGATAGTTACAACACCTCAGCATTTTACATCTACCTCCACTTTGCTGAGCTTGTGAAGCTCAGTGCAAACGAGACTAGGGAGTTCAATATTAGTATGAATGGGATTTCCGGTGATGAGCCTTACTCTCCATCCTATTTAGTCGCCGAAACCTTCATCTTCTGGAACTATGAACTTTTAAGAGGTTCTGGGATAACAATTACCTTAGAAAAGACTGCACGTTCCACCCTTCCTCCCATTATCAATGCATTGGAGTATTTTATAGTGAAAGAACTCTTGCAAGCACTCACAAATCAAGAAGATGGTATGCTCTACTTCCTTTGCCCCTCATTGAGTAATAGTGCAGGAAATAAAAAATCCAATTCAGTTGTCCTTGGTGGTTTATATTATTGTTAGTTGATGCTATCTTTGGAATCAAGTCTGCCTATAGCTTATCAAAGAACTGGCAAGGTGATCCATGCGTTCCACAGACTTACATGTGGGGTGGTGTAAATTGCAGCTTCACAAATCTCAATGCCCCTAACATAATCACATTGTAAGATTTAGGGTTAATGCACAATCATTTAATTTGTTCCCCTAAATGTTAAACCAAGATTTTAATGAGGATATTTTTTCTAATCTTCCGTTTCCGTTCTTTTACTCAGGGATTTGTCGTCGAGTGGGTTAAGTGGCAACATTGCACCTTCATTCTCAAATCTTGCATCACTGCGAATCTTGTATGGTTTTCTCTGTTTGCATTTGGACTGTTGTGGCTCTTCTGAATACTTGTGTGGTACTTGAAGTCATTTTCTTATGCTAGGGATCTGTCAAACAATAGCTTAACTGGAGCGATACCTGAATCACTGGCACAGCTTCCATTTCTAAGAATCCTGTAAGCTACTATCTAATATCTACTGATTTCCCTTCTTAGATCTTCTAGTGATCATCAAATAATTGAGTGTGCTGATTCACAAGTGTCTAATCATAGGAACCTATCAGATAACAAGCTTACAGGTTCAGTTCCACATTCTCTGTTGGAAAAATCAGAAAAAGGACAGCTCACTTTGAGGTCAGCCTGATGATCTTCACATTCTAAAACATTCTCTTTCCAGCCATTTTTTTTTCCACAGTGATAGTGAAATTGACATTTTCTGTACAAAATTGTTTGTCTTTGTGAAAGTTTGAGCGGTAATCCTGATCTCTGTTCGGGTCCAGCTTGCACAAAGAAGAAAAGTTGGGTTGTTCCTGTTGCAGCATCAGTTGGTGCATTTATAGGCCTTGTAGTTGTTCTTGGTATCCTGTTTCTCATCAAGACAAGGACAGCAGGTATGCATATCTTTGATTTCTCTAATAAATCATTACACTAAGGTGGCTATTTGACAAAAGTAAGTTGACAACTGGAAATTTAATCTTTCATTCGGACCAAAAGCTACAACAGCACAATTGGGCCTCCCACAACGACTTGCTTTCAGCAGAAACAAGGGAGGGCTTGCACGGTATTCTTACTCGGAGATCATTGATATGACAAACGGATTCGAAAGGGAGCTCGGAAAAGGTGGGTTTGGACTGGTCTACTACGGGTGCTTGAAGGACAGTACTGAAGTAGCTGTTAAAAAACTATATTCTTCAGCTCATGGTTTAGAGCAATTTGAAACCGAGGTTTGTAACTTTTCCCTCAAAGAAGCTGCTCCTAGGTACTCCAAATTCTATTTGTCTTTGAAGAAACAAGTCATAACTTCAAAGATTGCTTCCCAGGTTGAGCTCCTAATGACAATTTGCCACAAGAATCTAGTTTGCCTACTAGGTTATTGTGACGAAGGAGAGAATTTGGCGCTTATATACGAATACATGGCCAATGGAGACTTGCAAAATTTTCTATCAGGTACATATTTGGATGACTTCTGTAAGATCTGTTGCTTTTGATGGTTACTATTAGGTTCAGTCCAGTGGGTAAGAAAATCACGACATTTGCATATATATAGCTGATGATGCACAAACTTGGAAGCAGCGGCTTAAAATAGCAATCGGCGCAGCACAAGGTCAGTCAGCTACTTAGAGTTACCATATTCAGTACTGTAGTTTTTACTTTTCAGTAACCATGGACAACAACAAAAAAATGCCACAGGCTTGGATTATCTGCATCATGGATGCAGCCCCTCTATAGTGCACAGAGATGTCAAGACTTGCAACATTTTGTTGAATGAAAACTTTGAAGCCAAAGTGGCAGATTTCGGGGTATCTAAACTTTTCCCCGATGAGCTTAAATCTCATATGTCGACAAGAGTTATTGGCACGCCAGGGTATCTAGATCCTGAGTAGGTCCACTTATCATATGCATCGTCAAGGAATATTAGCAAGAAAGCTATAATAGACAATGGAGCTATTTCCGTGCAGGTACTTGGTAACCGAACACCTGAATGAGAAGAGTGACGTTTACAGCTTTGGAGTTGTGCTGTTGGAGTTGTTAACAGGCCAGCCAGCAGTGATCAAGAGCGGGAACACAAAGACGAGCTTGGTTGACATGGTTAGACCCTTGGTGGAAGCATGGGATGTGTGGAGCTTTGTCGATCCAAGGGTGAAAGAAAGCATACAGAACCAGAATTCAGTCTGGAGGGTCATAGATGTAGCCATGACTTGTGTGAAAAGAAGCTCCTTGGAAAGGCCAAAAATGAGTCACGTCGTGGCAGAGTTGAAGGAGTGCTTGGCAATGGAGATGGATGTTGCATCACAAGGGAGCTATACCGGAACTTCCGATTCTGTGGAGATGAGCTTTGAAGTTCCTGCTACCGCCATGACTCCGAGCAAAAGATAGCTATTTTCCACCTTCATATAATCCTGAAACTACTTTTCTTTTGTTCATAAAAAAAAAAGTATCATGACTGACTGCCTTTCTGTTTGCTATATCATACATACATTAACCCAAAAAACACTGCAATGTGTGGATTTTTCTTCTTCTTCTGTGAGTTTGTATAAATTAAAATAGTAAAGCACCAAAATTTGTATGTACAAAATTACAAATCTCATGATTCATGAGTATGGAATAACCCTTTTTTGTATTACTCCGTATGCTATGAATCCTATGAGGCATGATAAAATGTCAGCAGCTCCAAGACAAAATCCAACACTTCGACAAATTAAAAAAAGACGAATTCCAACAACTAAGGCTTATGAAAATGTCTCTTCGTAGACATCCAAAAGTAATTTTATGCTCAGTTTTGAAGAAAATTCTACAAACTTGACTTTTATAATACCAAAATTTTGAAAGTCGGCATTATATCATCAGCTTCGAAAAAAAAACCCATTTTTTTCCTGATTCATAGAATGCAAAGGATTTAAATTCCAGTTTGATTTTCACATGACCAATTTTTCGCCAAATACACAATGTCCGCATTGGCTTCTAAGAGTATATAGGCGTTTTTGCTTAATGGAATTAGTTTGCAATGCAAACATCTAACCAAGACAGCAAAATTTTAAAAACCGAAAGAAAATCCTCGGCATAGAACTATAGAAGCATAACCATGAACAATTTCCTGAGCTAGTTTTGCCTCAACCCCATGAGGCAGAAAAGTTGTTCCATAGAATGTACCACAATAGAATTCAGTCCCCTGTTACGAATGGTATCGACTGTCATTACAAGCACTGAGTTAGTTCTAGGTACGGAACCATACAGGTTTCTCGTCCGTACTTCCACTGAGTTGACACGAATGGCTTAGCAAAAAAAAAGAAATAGCTGACCCCAGAATTTCCGTTTAGCCCTTTTTACAGAAGAAGCAATTCATGTGTAGACTGTGTAATGTATCAGTTTCATCCTATCATCATGTTTACAACATCCTTCCCCTCAACAACGCTTCTGATTTCATCACCTGCGCTCGAGGTCCTATTATAAACACCTGCGCATGATCATGATCAAGAATTAAGTTCGAATCAAACTGGCATATAGCTCGCTTCAAGTCATGGTGTTAGCTGACAAACAATGAACTCACCTTGTCGAGTGGGCCCTTGTTACCTCCAAATAGAATTTCAGCACTGCAATAAGTACAATCAGGTTGGCAAAGATTATGACAATACATACAAGTGCAAATGAAAGGCGAAAAGAAGAGATAAGGAAAGAGGAATACTTGCAACACTCTTTGATGGATTGGATTTCTACGCCTTTGCGTCCGATGATGAAACCCATTTTGCCTGGAGGAACATCAAGGACAGAGAGAATCTCTGCCTCGGGTGCAGTTCCATCTACCACAAGGCTATCTGGGAGACAAAAATGAAATCGGATGTAACATGGAAGTAGAAAAAACATGAAAACTATAGCCTAAAAGATTTAACAATTTAAGAAAATAAGAAGAGTGTTTTCTTTAGGAATTTCTAGGGATGCAATTATCCATGTTATTAAAGAGAGAAGTAGAGCCAAAGCCGCTAACAAGCACATGAAGGATAATAAGGGTGTACAATGCTAGGCATTCCAGTCTGAATTTTATGACCCTAAACTTTGCCTTGTACATATATTTGATAGTAATAAATGTCATTTAGATTGGTGAAAATTATAGTAAACATAGTAAATGAACTACACAAGCTCATACAGCAGATTATCAATCTCAAAGAGTTGAGACAATGCATTGGAATGGGACCACCAAGAAACCGAGCAAGGGTGGGAATGTATTATTTGAAGTTTCCTCATTTCTATAAGCACATAATCTTACCAAGATATCAAATGAAATGTTTGAATATGGCTGATGACATAGAGTTAAGAAAGCATATGGAAATTTGACACGTATTAGAGAGCTAGGTCTTGTACTCAAGGAACAAACCTGGAGGAGCTGGGACAGCTGGCCAATCAGCATATCCATTACTGTTAATGCAGAAACACCTACAATACAATGCACCCCGAACTGCAAGTTGCCACAAGGAGTTCTCATTCAATTTCTCCATTATTTTGTGGTAAATGTATGGAAGAAAACGGACATCATCCGCAGCAGCAAAAACCATCTCCTCTGTGAAGGGCCTATAGGTCCAGAACATGTGATCCTGAAAGTAGCCAGTGAACATAGTTAATATCTGCGGAAACTATATATAACAGGGAAATATATAAATATAATCTAAAAGCTTAGAAATCTTAAACAACAGAACAGCAAATGTTGAAGTTGTAGTGTGCTGTCAAGGAACCATAGCTGTCATGCACTCATGTGGATTAAGGGTTCTTACACTTGAATGAAGGCCCATAATCAGAACATGATTTAGGGTTTTCCTACACAAAGGTCAAAGACTCAGCCTACTCAGGGAACATGAAAGCTTGACTGCTCAATTTGAATTATGCTTTCAGGCTCCTTTTTAACATGGAATGGGATGAAATCAGCAATTACCCCAGTTGGACAACAGCTATCTGGGGCTTCCTCTGTAGCCAACCACTATGGTGGTTATAGGGTTTGTTTTTTTAGCCTTTGGGTGTGCAAAGGGGTGATGTTTTGATTTTTAATCCAAGAGAAGTAGGGGGCCAAATATGGCTTTTCAAACATAGGAGTATGACTTTTTTTTGTGTGTAAAATTTTGATCTTCAGTGTTATCTTAGTGAGTAGTGAGTAAAGTGTTTTTATGTTCTTTCTCCCTTCACCAAAAACTCTAGTGTAGCATCACATGTATATTTTGTTGAACAAATTGGATAATCATCCATCACCAAACTCATTGCTTTAGGTGTAAGTAATTCAGGAGAATTGGTTATCCTAGTCAAAACAAGCAAAGTACATAGAAGGTCCGGTTTCTACTGAAATAGGCATATTGTGATTGATAAGCCATACACCTTTAAGGAATCACAGCATTCAAATAGCAAGGGAGAAATCAGAATATAAAATGATTCCCAATCCTAAAACATTGGAGGCCTTAAATTAAGATAAAATGTAAAAAGGAACTTCAAATAAGAGCAGTTGTAAGCCTAACCTCCTTCAAGAGACCTCGGACCTTTTTCTTCTCGGCATAAGAAATGCCTAATTCACAGCAAAGAAAAGGTCAAGAAATGATCAAATAAGAAGACAAAATGATAATAATTTAGTGACATAAGAGAAAACAGCAGGTAGCAAGATTTGTCAATTTGACCAAGAAGATTCATCGAAAAGATTATTTGAGCTTTAGGCCCATTGTCAATGACAGAACAACTTCATACTAAATGTAAACTGCTTTGAGCATTTCTCAATCATTCATCACAATTCCAAAACTAACTCAAATATTCCTCAAATCATATTTACCTTGAATTGGAGTTTCCTACCTCGTTGCCTTTTGACAACTTCTATTCCTTATTTTTATCATTTTTTAGTGCACTCAGCCCTTCCATTCAATTAAAGCAACAAAAAAGAGACGGGGCTAAAAAATGCCTCCATACAACATTCACATCTATGCAGACCAATCTTTATTAGTTTGAGCAAAACAAGATATCAAGTACCAGCAGAGGGAAGGAATGCAGTTTAAGTTAAACAAAAAGAAGAAGCACACTAGCACATCCAAAAGAAATTTAAGGAAGCATAATCAAGAAGCCATACCACAATAGCGACGATCTGCAAGGAGGTCAACAAATGAAATGTACTCAATCGCAGATCTAGGCCGTCCTTCTTGTTCCTCAAACAGATTATATGCTATCTGCACAGATATAAAATTTGAAATTTCAGCATGCTATTGTCTACCCAAGGTCTAGCTATTAACACACAAGAAAATATTTACACGCATTAATTAAAAAGTTAATAAACACGTGATGATAACTATATATACTCATCACAATAATCAACAAAAGAACTAAAACTGTCCAGGTTTGTCTTGCTTAAAATTATCATTTATATCAAAGAATAACAAAGGAAGACTACAAGAAACAGAGATATCAAAGTATTTACACACAATTAAAATTTTGTATCCATGTGATGATATTGATAACTATAAATACTCAGCAAAATGATGAACAACAAAACTAGAACTGCTCAGGTTCAGCTTGCTTAAAATTATCACTTATCTCAAAAAATAACAAAAAAAGACTAACAAAAAGAGATATCAAAGTACAACACTCTATTCCTATTCAAGAAACCTCATAAAAAAACAAATGGTTCAAACAACTTGGTTATGGAGTTATCATCCTCCTTGGAAGCAGGATAGGCAGAACCTTTCCTCATACTGCAAAGGTTCTTTTTCCTTTCAGTTCTCTCTTTTGGAGCATAATCATAAAGAACCATAAAAAAGAGATATGCTACACAATAGCAGTAGGAAAGTGAAAAATCTAGACAATCTGCTTGTACATGACCTGTGTATCCATCACATTGTGTAACTTGATGCCAAATTGAAAATATAACGCCTGCATGATAAGGAAAAGCGAAGGGGTATCAGATTTAGTGATACGAACAAAGGAAGAAGTATACAAAGGAAGATGAGATCTAAGATTTTGCAAAACCTCACTGTCACGTTTGCAGTCATGTATAACTTTTGTGACATGTGCAGATTCAAGTGCAGGCTTGCAAGCTTGCATCAGTTTGTCTCCACCTTGAACAGCATCAATTATGTATACAGCATCTTGAGTGGCAATCTAGAAACAACAGAAAGCTGTTAGCGAATTAATTCAAGTTATAATTCACATGAAGCAACTAGGAAAAATCACATACCTGCATGATGCAAAGAACTCCATTTTTACTTAGGTCAACACCTTCACAGTCAAATCCAATAACTAGTTCATTATCAGGCGACGGGCTAAGAATTTCGGGAGGGAGTTGAGATGGTTCTGTGATAATATGGATTTGAACCTCATTCAAAATGTCTTCATTGCTTTCATGCTTCCCACTTGCTGTAAAAGTTAAGTCAGGTTAGCACAGATTAAAGAAAACAACAGCCTACAAAAAAGGAATTGCTCTGTAAACGAGTCACAGCACAGCTTTGAAGTACAACGAATAAACATAAAATGGTTAAGCAACATAAGTTTCAAACTTGCTCTTTAACAGAGAGTATACATTAACCATAGTTATTGCCACCTTAAGAATGCATTTTCAAAAGATATTGAAATAAGCAAGCAATATACTTAACCGAGTATCACTGTATCAGCAGGTAGTAATCACCAGATATTCCTACCAAATCTCCATTCTTGACTTATTGTGGTCCAAGGTATAATCTTTCCCACTAAAAAATCCCAAAAATGCTAGTTAAGAATAGGTTCATAACTCCGGAATATATGCCAACAATTCTCCACTAATATAATAAAACATACAGTATAAAAGTTCAATCAATTTCATGCCACAGGTTCAGATATCTTGAAAAAGTTTCCCGGTCAAGTACTATATGCTACAGGTATATACATCTTATCTTCAACAATGATTTCTCATCACGTACGATTCAAGACTTGCCGTAAGTAACAACCTCAGAATCTAATGATTTCTCATCCCGTACAATTCAAGACTTACAGTAAGTAACAGCTCAAAATTGAGAAGCGTTTTGGAAGTTCTAGTTCAAAGAAAGAAAGAGACAATGGCCTTAATTAACATCCAATTTGACAAGAAAGACAATCAATCGGAAAAAAACACTTTCGATCCTGTAGGGCGAATGGCCAGATTCGACTTGAAACACAAAAAGGCGAAAAAAGCAGCCTCAATCGGAAACAGGAAAGGTCTCAATCAGACAAGAAACTAGAATGATCCACCAGCAAGCAACAAAAAGGCAATCCAACAACGCGATGACCAGTAACACGCCGAAAAGCAACAAGAAACCGAATCACTGGAATCGAAAGAACATCCACCGGAAAATCAAGTTGAGAGAAAATCCGAACCTGTACTGCGAGGCAGAGGAATGTAAGTTCGGAAGGGAGTATCAGCAGCCATTTGATTTCGAAACTCGTCGCAGTCAAACACATAATCCGTTCAAAACGCCGAACAAGAAGAGCTCGAAGATGCGATTCTTGATCTCTCGCTCTGATAGAGGGTTGAAGGCTGCGGGGAGGGGGCGATGGATACAGAGAGTGATTTATATAACTGTCTTTTGCAGAGCGATGTGCAGTGCACTGCACTGCACAGTTGTGGCGTGACCTTGCCACCTGTTTTCTGTAGAGGAAGAGGTTAATTTCGTAATTTAATTAATTTCTCTATTTTCTGGATTTATATTGGAATTATATTGGATTTTTTCTTATATTGTTTGGTTTTGTGTAAGATTGGTAAAAAAAAAATGGCTTGTTATAAAAAAAACAAAAAAAAAATTAGGGTTTATCTATGGAACAACTTAGAAATGCAACGTTGAAGAGAGTTGGATTGCACCCAACATTTCAATGATGTGTACTCATTATACTCACCATTATAAGCTATACCTTGACCTACATAACTTAAAGAATTTCAAAGTTAAAAAAGTCTTCACTTTTTAACATATAAACTAATAAAGGTTGATAAATTCATGAAAGAGGGTCGATTGTTGTATCGAGTGGGTTCTATTCTAAAATTGAACAATAGAAAAAACAGCATACCATTTTTATATATTAAACTTTGACTTTTCTATATATTATTATTATAATGCCATTATATTTTAACATAAAAATATATTGAAAAAATACCAATTAAATATTTATCCATGTGTTAAGATTTAGAGTCAATCACTCGATGTCGGATTCTCTAACCCTAAATATGATGGTATTCCACATCGATTATATATAAACATAAAACCTATTATTGATCTTATGTATTGGCTTTTTGTTTGTATCATCAAAGTGGAATACCATTACATCTAAATATTATAGGTGTCATTGGTGATGGCGGCGGCACTATTAGTTCTCCTTGACAGAACCAACGATTTTCTCCGAAGGGTTTGGTGAGAGTCTTTACTCTATAGAGGATTCCGTCCTTAATTGGTTTGATTTTTTTCCTTTTCGGAGGATCGGTTTTTTTTAATTCTTAAATATTAAGGTATTAAAGTTTCATCTGGTAGGTAAGGGTATGACCCACCCACCTTACATATTATATTATATTCTATTGTATTCAAAATATACGTCGTTTAACTTTCAACACTCATTTTAAATAGCTAAAATTTATATGAAATATCAAGTTTTGTTTTTCTATATATAGCTCTTTAAAATACGTGATGAAAAATCATCGACATATATTTTAGATTAGATGGAGTAGTAATGTATTTCTTTTTGCATATATCTATATATCTATATATCTATATATATATACTAAACCCGATGCATAATGTCCTACGTGGCACATTGTGGTTGATTCTAGGAAAAAATTATTAAATAATATGTTATCATAGTTTATAGAAAGTTTAATTTTCATAAAACACAATATATATATCTATCTATATATATTTTAACTAATTGATAAAAATATAAATCAAAACTATTTCATAACCATACTTACCAAAAATATTATAGATATATAGTAAATATTATTTGATAGCGTTATTTTATTTATATATAGATTTTTTTTGGTAGAAAGAATTATTTATATCAAAATTGATTATTTCATAGTTGGTATTTTATTTATATTTATATTATTTTTTGGTAGAATGAATTATTTATATCTAGATTAATTTTAATTTTATATTTCCAGACACTTTGAGGAATCGAATACTATTGGGTTTCTTGGATCTTATACATGAAATTTAGTTTGCAAGAATGCTCAGTATTAATATTCTTTTATATAAGGAAAAAATTCAATTCTCTATACAAGCCTAGAAAAACCAAGAGTCCGAACAAACTGGGAGACATGCTCGTGCTTAAGCATGTTCAAGTGGTCCAACAAAACAGAACCCTAAATTATTCAGGCCCATTATATATTGTGGTCTACTGGTAGGACCAAGAGTACATTAGAAATATGGGCCCCCTTTTTTTCCATTCCACCCAGGTTCGAATCTCTCTCTTTCATCATTTATTTCACTTCTTCTATTCTCTACTTTTATTTTTTTTAATCATTCTGATTTTCCTTTTTTTTAACTATTATACTAGTTTTCTTTTCTTTTTTCTTCCTTTGTCTTTTTTCCATCAACAACTTTTTTTTGCAACTGATGTACATAATTAGACAAATATACAAAATCATATGCATACTTTTATCCTAAATGTATTTAGAAACATTTAATTATCACATTCTTTCCAAATATTTAGATTAATTTAATCTAAACTTTGATCAATATATTAGTATTTAAATATTTTTCAACATTGTGCAAGTACAAAGAGTATTTTGGTCAATTTTTTAAAGAAAAAACATTTATGTGTTATTTATAATATTTAAATTTTTTGTTGATTTTTTAGATGTTTTTGATCCAAGTAATTGTGATATTCCTCATTTTTCATTATTTAAATTTCTGTAGGATTAGCAAATAATTTTAAAATAATTTAATCTTATTAATATAATTTTTCTTTTAAAAAACTTGTGTAGGGCCTCCAAAGTGATTGGCACGGCTCTGGCGGGAGATGGACTAACCATCATGTACAACTAGAATCAAATAACAAAAGCAAATGACTGAATGGAAATAACAAGAAGCAAAACGAAAAGGAAAATGCAAAAATAAAGTACATATCATTCTATACTGTAAACTACAAGCTAGCAGAACCAACGAACGGACCATCCGAACGGAAGACACTCACAAAGAACTCTGGGGATCACTAGCGGACACCTCAACTTAGACACTAAACAGAATCAATAAGTATCAATCGCATTTCCATGACGTCTACAGACTTGAGAAATCAGTCACCGTTCAGTATTAGTATTTTGCATTCACTCATGAGAATATCTTCAATAGTTTCTCCATTTTAGTGTTTTTTCGATTTTTGGTGAATTTCAGTCTTTTTTTTATTTAATAGATTTTTCATCTTATTTTTCAAAATAGAAAACTAGCATAAAAAATAGAGATTTTTTTCTCAAAGCTGCAACATTTTTGAAAATATAATTGTTACTTCAGACCTTAAAAAAAAGAAAGTTTTAAAATTTGAGCAAAAATAATTTTAAAAATCTGTTTTTTTTTCTCCGTTTCAAATAAATTTGGAGAACTAGTTAAAATATTATGAAAATTCAATCCACAATTTGTTTTGTAACTTTTCAAGTGTATGCATTTCCTTGAAGAAACGGTATTTCCCCTCCCATTACATTTCTTTTTCTAATGAACCAAACCCTAAAGATTGATGAGAAAAAATGTATTTCATAGGTGAATCAATCTCTATGCACAGTTTTTTGAAGTCCTCCAACACCGTATTCACATGAATGAGAGGGCCTCGAGATGGATCAATCTCAACGGTTGCTTGTAGTTGGAGTGTTGCAAAGAAGAACAAACTCTTGCCCACTAATCAACATTGGTTTGTCTTCGTTCTTCTTGTATGGATCGGAATATTCTCATCGCAGATTCATTCGTTTGTCTCCCATCAAGAGGCATGGGTTTGATGGCTCGTGTCTCCTTGTCGCCACCTCCATTTTCTAATGTAGGAACCGCGAGCTCCAACTTACGAGACTTGGTTGGTTCCATCGGAAACAAAGGGAGTGTGTCATGCGAAGAAGGTGAAACCCTAGCAACCGAGTGCCTTTTCGAGCTACCTTTTACCTCATTGACTACTTTATCATGAGAAGTCGAGTTGGTAGAAGGGAAGCCACGGGGATCAGCATAGGAAAGTGCAATAGGGATGCCGGGGGCCATCATCTCTCGTTGAGAAGGCGGAATCCCATAGGCTGCATTGAGGAAGTAGGATCCATTAGGTGCTGGACCGTTGATGGGCCCACAACTTCCGTAGGGATGAGGTGTGAAGCCGACGTTGGGAGGGCATGTTCCGGTGTAGGGCTTGTAGACAAGTCCTTCGGAAGACATAACGGGAACCAACAACTGATTCTCCGGTGGAGGATAGAAGCATGTAGGAAGCATCTTTTCGACTGAGTTCATCGAAGGAGTTGTGATTTGAGGCCGAATAGAGCTTGGTCCCATTGACCTTTGTTTGATGGAGTTGTTCATGAAAGGTGGTGGTGGGGATGGCGGTGGATTGAATCGATTGCTTTGTTTGCGAACCCTCTCTGGATCATAGAGGAAAGGAGGAAAAGGCATCTTCACTCTCCTGTTCTTCGGTTGTATATGAGCCGATGGTGGTAGAGGTAGTGGCCGCAGAGGCAATGAAGGTGGTGGATGTGGTGGCGGCGGTACTTCCTCTATGTTGGGCACTTCATGAAAGCCTTTTTGTGTACAAAGATTGTCTTCTATGAAGTCATGAGGTGAACTAGCAAGAGACTTTTGCACCTATTGCACCAAAAAAAAAATGAATCTCTTTTGGAGTTTCTTTATAACATAGACTAATAAAACAAAAGACACAATATGTATATATATTGACCTTCACTATCCGATGCAACTCAAACACTTGAAAGGAGAGAGCCCTTTGTTGACTGCACATCACAACACACAACAATCACATCAAAAACTTAGGCAAGAGAGTATCATGTAGTGATTTATACATGCAAGTGTATACTTACTTGATAAGAGTTCTTCTTGTTTTCCAAAAAATTTCATGACCTATCTTTAGGGCAACATCATCAGGGGCGATGACAACACTCGTCTTGCAGTCTAACTCTCTAGTATCCGAAGGATATTATCAGCAATCGATGGAACCAAACAAGAATCCGTTCCCAACGAAGAAACAACCTTTGGCTCCTTCGATCTTGGACTTTTGAGCCCTGCATTGTCTGAAGACTCGGAAGCTACATTGCTCAACAACGACTTTGAGGACTCATGTGATAGTGCATTAGCCCTAACCGCGGAAGCTGAGGCTAACTTTTTACTAGACCCTTGACATTCCGGAGATGAGCTTTGGCCATTAGGAGGTGAGATTTCAGCATGATCGTCTGGATCTAAATCGACGACATTGGCTCTCTTTAGCTTATTATGACCAGAGTTTATGCTTTCGCATTGGGTTTCTAGGCCTTCTTCATTCGAGAAGCGTCTCTCAACACGAACAAACTTACTAGGTAGAGATTTCAATGAGTTCTTAGAGACACTCAAACTCACATAGCCAACGGATCTAGGAGTTGAGTTTGCTAGTGCTTTACTAGAGATTCCATCCAAAGAACGAGAGGATGTTAGCCTTGGAGTTGTATGATTCGTCGATGTAGGAGGACCGTAAAATGAAGAAACATGTCTTTTCTCTAACTTACCACCCTATAACCATACATCAATCATCTAATTAGGAAGACATGAAGATAAAAAATATTCATAAAAATAAATCCAAATACTTGTATATAAGACTAAAACATGAAAAACCTACATGAACATGACCCATCTGGCTATCGTCGTTCGAGTTAAGGGACATTGATCTACCTCTTGATCCAAGGGCAAGTCTACTAGAAGGTGTGGCGAGCTCTTCGTAAACCGCCATTTTGTTTCGAGGAGGCGCCTTTGGCCCGCCTTTCTCGGTATCCTTCACATGTAGTCTAGGAAACAATGGCTCCATATTCTTGAACCTAATCCCTTCTACCACTCAAGTGACTCAAACCCTAAAAAACATAACACACTCACCCACATTGGGTTGAATCAACAATCAACCCTAAAAGAGTCTAAAGTTTCTAAACAATTGCCTAGAAAAAAGAAATCACATTTTTGTAATCAAGTGTCTAAACTAAACAAAACCCACCTCAAAAACACCCAGATTGAGATCAATTAACTTGGGATAAATTTGAGGTGAATGCACCCAAAAACTGTCCACATATTAGTAAATCTTCAAAGGGGAAACCCCCCACTAAACAAGGTACCAAAATAGAACAGAAAAAGACTTCAATTTTGTCTGGCAAGTGTTTTTTTTCTCTTTTGGTGGTTTTTTTTTCTTGGTCCATTTTTCGCTTTACACTCTCACTGTGGCAAGCTGATGGCCACATGAATGAATATATGAAACAAATGGAAAACCATTTCAACCTGAAAATCAGGTGTTCATCACTGTTTTTGCTCGGATTTCAGTCTCCGAGATTAGCTAAAAATGTGAAAATAACGTTGGAGAGCAAGGGGGAATTACAAATTTACAAGTGTCCAACCAAACAATTAAGTATGCACTTTGTTATGTTACTTTAACCCTAAAAAAAGGTACATACTTTGTTACTTGAGTACGTATTGTCATTTTTATATGTATATTTTTTTCGTATCTTCTTAATTTAATACTTATATTTGATTAAAAAGTTAAAAAGTTTGAAAATTTTACTTTAAAAATTAGTTTGGTTATATTAGTTGGTCTGTATTTTGTTGTATTTTCGACAGGCTTTCATCTATCGAGTTAGCGACCTATCGAGGCCCAAATCTATCTTATCTTGAATTCTTACTTTTTAAAAAAAAAAATGGACCAAGGTTAACCATTTATAACATTTTCCAGTTATACGGAATGCCTTTTTTTATACACGGTAAGAGTTTGGGTGGTGTCAGACTCTGTTGATCCAATACCCAATGGCGTCTTTTCGGACGAGAATTTGGAGCTCGGGATGAGACAAGTGAGAGTCGTGGTTGAGGATGTGTCAAAGGTGCACCACTTTATCTGCAACCGCATTAATCTCCCTGAACACATGGACACAGAAAAAATATATGGAAGTCTTGAAGCAGCTTCCGATCATCCGCCATGATAATCTCGATTTTCCAAAGACAACTACATACATCATTGATAGCACTAATAACCGCTACGCAATCACCTTCAATCTTGATCCTCATGATCCCAAGCTGGTGGGCTGCAACCAAACGCTGGTGAAAAGTCAAAGCCTCCGCCTTGAGAGCGAACATCTCCCCGCAATGCGAACCTTGGCAGCAGACAATCGAGCCATAATGGTATCGACTCACAATATTCCCACTAGTCGTCACGCCTGAAGAGCTCACTGCCGCATCAAAATTAAGTTTGAAAGATCATGCCACTGTTTTTTTCCATCTCAATTCAAGTTCTTTCTTTTTCTTTGGGTTGGGTGTGTTGGTTCCTTGCATTCCTCTTCTTCCCAACAGATTTGTTTGGTTTCTTTCCATTGTGTTTGGTGGTTTTTTGTATAGTGTTCTTGTTTTCGTTGGTTTTTAAAGTTTGATCATCCTAAAAATTATCTTATTTCTGATTGTCCATATACACCAAAAGATAATGACTAGATGTGTTTTTCGGTTTGTAGATAGTTTTTCAAATACAGAATGCTTTTATACTTCACAAGGACCCGAAGAACTCAAATAACTTTCATCAAAATTATTATTAAAAATTTGAGATCCAATACTTGAAATAATCCAAACTTGAGTAATCCAAACTCAACATAATTGAAACTTGAAATGACTCGATCTTGAACTCAAAATAAAAATTGATTTTTTTGGCATTAATTTGCTTAAAATGATAACCTTTAACTCAACCCAAACCTGAATGACTCTGTGAGATCGTAAGATTGAGGTAAAATCCGCCTTAGGGTTTCCATTCATTGATAAACATATATATATATATATATATATATATATATATATATATATATATATATATATATATATAAGTTACAAAGGTATTGGGCCTTATTGGGCCTTTGGGCCCACTATACATGATAAGACCTATGTAATCTATCAAACCCCCACAGTCGAAACTGGAGGGGGCCGTACAGTGAGACTGGAGCGAAAATCAATGAACAACTGTCGTGGTAAACCCTTGGTGAATATATCAGCGTACTGATAGGAGGACGGGACATGTAGAACACGGACATGTCCAATGGCAACCTTGTTCCTGACGAAGTGGAGATCGAGCTCAATGTGCTTCGTCCGTTGATGCTGGACTGGGTTGCTAGCCAGATAGACGGCGGAGACGTTATCAGTGTAGACCAGTGTGGCCTTCTGAAGAGGGCAACGGAGCTCAAGAAGGAGATTGCGCAGCCAAGAGCACTCGGAGACAACGTTGGCCACACCTTTGTATTCTGCCTCAGCGCTGGAGCGAGACACGATAGACTGACGCTTTGCCGACCACGACACAAGGGTGTCGTTGAGGAAGACACAGTAGCCAGACGTGGAGCGACGTGTGTCAGGACAACCACCCCAATCCGCATCAGTGTAAGCAACAAGGTCAAGCTTAGAGGAAGGAGTGATCGTGGTGCCTAGCTCGAGGGTGCCGCTGATGTACCGAATGATCTGCTTCAAGGCCTGAAAGTGGGGTTCCCTGGGTGCATGCATGAACAAGCAGATCTGCTGAACGGCGTAACTGATATCAGGCCTGGTGAAGGTGAGATATTGAAGAGCACCAGCAAGGCTCCTGTACAATGTCAGATCATCAACCAAAGGACCAGAATGAGCACTAAGCTTGTTAGATGTATCGACCGGGGTGGCGACAGAATTACAGTTAACCATCTTAGCCCGAGCAACAATCTCAGCAGCATACTTACTCTGTGAGAGAAACATACCAGACGTATGACGCTGAACAGCAACCCCCAAGAAGTAGGATAACTGACCCAGATCGGACATGGCGAACTCTGCACTCAACTGCGAAATAATCGACGTCCAAAGAGCATCAGAAGAGGCAGTGAGAATGATGTCATCGACATACAGTAAGAGAAAGGCCATGTCTTAGCCTCTGCGATAGATGAACAAAGACGTGTCCGAGCGGCTGCCAATGAAGCTCAGGCGTAGCAGATGAGAAGCAAAGCGCTGGAACCAAGGCCACGGAGCCTGTTTCAGCCCATACAGAGATCGCTTCAGGAGACAGACGTGTTGGGGACGATCAGCATCAGCAAACCCCGACAGCTGAAATATGTAAACTGTCTCATTCAGATGACCATGAAGAAAAGCATTCTTGACATCCAGCTGATGAATGGCCCAATTGCGCGACAATGCTAAGCTCAACACCACTCGGATAGTGGCAGGCTTGACGACGGGGCTGAAGGTCTCATCACAGTCAATACCTACCTGCTGAGAACGACCGTTGACCACAAGACGGGCTTTGTAGCGCTCCAACGTCCCATCAGAGCGGAACTTGTGACGGAAGAGCCACATACATCGGATGACGTTCGCTTCAGGAGGGCGAGGGACCAGAACCCAAGTATCATTCCTTGTAAGGGCCCTGTATTCGTCGAGCATAGCCGCCTGCCAATTCGGGTCGAGGAGGGCTGTTTTGTGGGAGGTGGGTATGGGGGAGAGGGAGGCGGAAGGGACGGACGTAGGGCGGGATGTGCGGCGGGCGCAACACTAGGCTGCGGCCGCGGCATGGGGGCAGCGGCCGCGGCAGCGGGGTGGGGGGTGGCATCGGGAGGTGGCATGGATGCGGCCGCAACATCTTGCTGCGACCGCGGCATCACAACTGCAAGAGGGGATGATGGCAAGTGTTTGTGGGAATAGGATGCGGGGTGATGTTCGGTGTTCATGGAGACGATCTGACGGGGTCGGAAGACACCGGAGACGCTACGGGTGTGTGGTCTGGTGGTAGGGGTGGTGGAGGTGGTGTAGGGGGGGAGGCAGGAGCACCGGGAGAGCCCTGGGGGAGAAGAAAGTGAGGGAACGATGACTCTGACTCAGACTGAGACACAGGAGGTGTAGAAGAGGGGAGGGGAGGAGAAGCAAAGGGGAAGCGAGACTCATCAAAGGTGACATGGCGAGACACAATGAGCTTATGGGTATTGATATCGAGGCAGAGGTAACCGCGATGATCAGACGGATAGCCTAGGAAGACACAAGGAGTGGAGCGCGAGTGAAGCTTGTGTGGGGCGGTGGATGACTGGTTTGGGAAGCACAAGCACCCGAAGGTACGAAGGTGATCATACCTAGGCAAAGTGCAATAGAGGGCCTAACCTGGCGAGCGATGGTGAAGGGTGGTAGATGGGAGAATGTTGAGGAGATAACAGGTGGTGGATAAGGCGTAAGGCCAATAGGTGAGGGGAATAGATGCGTGAAAGAGGAGAGAGCGCATCATGTTGGTTATGGTTCTGATGATTCGTTCGGCCTTGCCATTCTGCTGGGAGGTATAGGGGCAAGACAACCGATAGGAGATCCCATTTGCGGCGAAGAAAGAGTGAAAATCTTTTTTGTCAAATGCACGACCATTGTCACATTGGAAGCATTTGATGGATGTGTGAAACTGTGTTTGGATGTAGGCATGGAATTTGGCAAAGACAAGAAACACTTGGGACTTGAAATGCAACGGGAAGACCCATAAGAAATGAGTGTAATCATCTAGTAACAAGAGGTAGTACTTGTGACCCTCCTTGCTAGGCACAGGAGAGGTCCATATGTCACTATGAATGATGTCAAAAGGGGCAAGGGTAGAGTTCAGGGACCGTTGAAACGGTAGTCGGGCATGTTTGCCTAACTGACAGGACGAACATAGACTAGAGCGTAGGTCTTTAGGACAGGTGACAAGACTCTGACAACGGAGGACATCTAGAACGGCAGCACTGGGATGACCTAGGCGTGCATGCCAGAGGCTGGACGATGTTGCCGAGAGGGCGACCGGGCACGACTGACTGGACACAGGAGGTGGTGTGACTGGGTAGAGCTCCCCGGTGCTGTTACATCTCATGCGAGTAACCCCGTAGTAAGATCGTTCACAGAGAAACCAAAGTGATCAAACGTAAGGGAAACGTTATTGTCCGTAGTGAACCGACGGACAGAGATAAGGTTTTTGACAATCTTTGGGGCAATGAGGACATTGTTAAGGTGTAGTGGGTGGGTTGGGGTATGTAATTTGGCGTGGCCAATCCCTGAAGTAGCAAGACGACCACCATTGCCGACGATAATAGAGTGTGCAGGACCCTTAAAGGAAATAGATGAGAGGTTACCTGAGGAGTTCGTCATGTGGGAGGTGGCACCAGTGTCCATGTACCACGAAGAGTCGGGAGATGTCGGTTGCATAGAGAAGAAGACCATGGTAATGTTTTCTTTTTTTTTTTTGGGAAAAGAGACAGTGGCAAGAGAGAGGTTGTGGGGGATGGCGGCCGCGGTGATTGGTGAAGCAAATAACTTAGATTAATTAGCAAGGGCTAATTTGCTAACTAATTAATATGGCAAGCGCACCCAAGAAGTAGTTGACCTTGGATTTCCAATTTGTTACAAAGACGGTGGAGCGGTCAGTGATTGGGCACACGTGACGGCAGTGGGTCTCGATCGGTCAGCGATTGCAACCCACAAGCAAAGACGGTGGAGCGGCAGCAAGGCAGGTCAGGGAGGAGGAGGGCGTCGAGGCCGGTGAGGCGAGGGGACGACGTCGGCGGCGGAAGATGAGGGGTGGGGTGGGAGGATCAAATTAGGGTTCCGTAAGGAAGAAAAGGCTGTGATACCATGTGAGATCGCAAGATTGATGTAAAATCCTCCTTAGGGTTTCCATTCATTGATAAATATATATATATAGGTTACAAAGGTATTGGACCTTTGGGCCCACTATACATGATAAGACCTATGTAATCTATATCAGACTCAAATTTGAAACTATCCCAACTTGATAATGACCCTATTCGACTCGAGCTTGATTAGATCCGATAATGACCTAATCGCAAAGGAGCTAGACATTATTGCTATCATCGATCAACTCGATAAAAAAATTTGTGGAAATGCGCATCCATAGAAGGCTAACAAAATATTTCATGTCATTTTTTTAAATCAAATTAATTAAATAAATTTATTAAATTGTACTGCTATTCGAGGTGATAAAGAGAAGTCGACCGTTGTGTGTACCGTATTGCTTGTCTTTTTCAGTCCTTGTTGTTGCTTTCTCATGATAGATAATTCCTTATTCACATTTGTAAGGATGTTATTGGATGGTGGTGTAGCAGAAATCTATCAAATTGCTAAAATATGGTTGTAGGGAATTCAACGCATTGAGAAAATCACTTGTTACACCTTCTGAAGCGATAAACAATTTTGTTACAACTTGAATTCAAAATTGCGAGAACTATATACACTGTAAATTATCGTTCTTTTGGACATACGTTGTCGATCTAACGTCAAATTAGATGTTAAACAACGTTGAATTGGATATTATAGAATAGAGAAGTTATCAACGTTGCTCGCTGGCCAAAGGATGATCGGATCGGACTAGACCAACCACGTCAGATTAGACGTTGCTACTATGAACCAAGTCGGACACAAAACATAAATAAACAAAAAGAAAGTGTTTGTAAGTGCACGCATGCATAACGTCGTTTTAGAGGTTGTTTGGTTTTTTGTGCGTGTGAGTACTTTACGACATTCCAATCTGATACTCTGTTGCCAACGTCGACAAATTCTCCACTTAACAAATGCTCAATCCGATGTCCAACGCCCAATTCAACTTGTATTAGGAGCGAATTTACAATGTACGGAGTATACAACAACCCATTCAAAATCTAAGCTGCAAATTTATAAGTCAAAGTTGGGAAGAAATTGGGAAAATTAGTTGAGTTTTTCAAATTAAGATCCGATCTAAAGTTTAATCAAATCAATAGACAAAGCCATATATATAGAGATACAAATCTCTCACCCTTTCTCTCCTCTTCCTTGTTTGTTTGGGTGCTAGCTAGGTATTACAACTTGTAGCGCGCCATGGCTGCAGTTCATCTACTTCTTGAGTTCTGGTTCACCTGTCATTCGGTCATCGACTTCCTTGACCCACTAGAACTTACAGTACTGCACACTTTGTGGGTACTAGTCTTCGAACATGGTTTAATTTTACGGCTTCATTGTAGTCTATATTCCTTTGTATATAGACATCTTGGTCTAGTCCCGAGTAACCTATTTTCGTTAACGGGGATATTTTGCCGAGTTCCTTGCACCAAATGGACATCTTTCTATTTCCAATCATTCATTTTAGTGTGAAATGAAAATAGACTTTTGCCCACAACATTGATAAGAGTATTTTTCCAACAAATCACATGCCAATTTTTTTTGTGAAAAAATCAACACCTTACAAGTCTTTCTCAAACTGCCAAACTGCTTATTCATTTTGTTGTCCTAGTAACTCTCCTACACCCTTAACTCTTCCACGTGGCAACCTCCCCATTTCACCCCCACAAAAAAAAAAGTTTGTTCATCCAATGCAAATGAAATAATGATCTGAACGAGAGAAGAAAAAAAAAATTGTTCTTCCTAAAATTGAATTGATAACCAATCCCAATTTTTTTTGAGATTAATTTTTTCGTCAAGAAAAGTTTGGGTGGGTTCGTCTCTGATGCTGATCTAGATGTCGAATGAGATGACACATCCGAGTTCTCGTTGGATCATCGGAAGGCCATCTCTTAGATCGAATCTATCGAATACAAGAAATATTTCTTAAGATCAACACCTCTACGATTGGAACCATGACAATGCAGGTGACAAGCCTACCAATGAAAGAAGATGTGAAGGAATTCAACACGTACACGTGCTCGAACCGAGTGAGTCACACTAGGCCAATCTCATTGAGGATCCTCCATTCCATCTTGTTGTTTCTGGTCCTGGGTCTTGGTGTGTGTATAGTAAGCATGAACATGATCCGATATGTCGACGTTAAGCACGTCGTGAGGACGCTTTCTGTGTCGGAATATGCCTGTTTCGACAGGAGGAGTAGCTTAAAGGGCTGGATAAGGCCTCCTTCTAGGCTAAGGCATTCCATGAATGACACTGAGCTTCTTTGGAGGGCCTCTTTCTCCCCGAGGAACAACAACAAGTATCCCTACAACCGGGTTCGAAAGGTTGCATTCATGTTCTTGACAAGAGGTCCTCTTCCCCTTGCACCTTTGTGGGAAAGGTTCTTTGCAGGCAATGCAGGTCTTTATTCGATTTACGTTCATTCGTTGCCTGACTATCGCGCCAACTTCTCAAGATCCTCCGTCTTCTACGATAGAGAAATCCCTAGCCAGGTAAGTCTACTTCGTATCGAGTAGGCCTAATAAGGTGTTGTCGCAGATGTTAAGGTTTCTATTGCTTCTTATACAGATGGTAGAGTGGGGTAAAATGAGCATGTGTGACGCAGAAAGAAGGCTGCTCGCGAATGCCCTCCTAGACTTAGCGAACGAGTGGTTCATCCTCTTGTCGGAAGCCTGCATTCCTCTTCGCAACTTCACCATAACCTACCGATACCTAGCAAGAACACAATACAGCTTCCTGAGCTCCTACGACGAGCGTGGGCCCTTTGGAAGAGGACGCTACAACCCGAGCATGGAGCCAGAGGTGACCTTAGCTCAGTGGAGGAAGGGCTCCCAATGGTTTGAAGTCAATCGAGAGGTCGGTATCAGAATCATCGAAGACACGACCTACTATCCGAAGTTCAAGATGTTCTGCCAACCGGCATGCTATGTGGATGAGCATTACTTCCCTACCATGCTGACGATTGAGGCCCCGTATTTGCTGGCAAACCGGAGCCTAACGTACACCGATTGGTCTAGGGGCGGCCCTCACCCAGCCACCTTCGGAAGGGCTGATGCCGCAAAGGATCTGTTTCACTTGATCTTGGAGAGGCAACTGTGCCAATACAACCACAAACCGGTCTCCCTATGTTACCTCTTCGCAAGGAAGTTCGCACCGAGTGCCTTGGAGCCTCTCCTAGAGTTAGCATCCGATGTGTTTGGCTATTGATAACGGTTAGGAAGATAGCCATGACGATAAACACGCAACAAAAATGGTTGTAATTGATTGATTTTGTGACAATGACATCCTGATTTAGATGAATTTTGCTTGCCAGTGCTTGTATAAAACGCTTGCTTAACAATCCTGTAATTCAGCAACGAATCGTAGCAAACAACAAAGAAAGCGACGAATTGTGGATCATTCGACGAAGAGGTCAATCTTCAGCTTCGGATTGTCACATTCCTTGCTATGAATAAACACTAAGAAAGGTTTTATTACTATTTGAAACTATACATTCAAATTACAGCAATGATACACAGGCTTATCAAATATCACCTCAAGACTAGAAAGTAGTTCAAGAGGTGAGAGATGAACAAGCCTCTATTATATATCGATCAATCATCGATCTCCATCATCAACACAGATTCAAAACTCGTACTGTAACAACAAACCAGTATCTGGTGTTTTCTTTATGGTTTGATCTCTGATTCGAAAAAAATATTAACTTCAGAGATAAACCAGACCTATGGAAACTCAACGCTGTTGCGATTTTCAGCGATCAAATTTCCTTCAATGAGAACGGCGTTTGGTTGAATTGGAGGAAGATCCGAAGATCTGATCGAGGAGGATGACGAGCGACATGGCGGTGGCTGTGTCCATGTACGGACGGGTGGTGATGAGCCTGAACACGTCGACGCCGAGCGCCACGCCGCCGGCCGTCTCCTTCGGCCTGATCTCCGCCACGCACCGCCTCGCGTTGTCGTAGACTGAAACGCAGCGTTGCGCGTACGAGCCTTCGATTTCGTAGACTAGGTTCTTCCTGGGCGAAGACATAGAGGAGAACTTATTCGGCGAGGAGGTCGGAGACGACGCCGATCCGCCGCTCCCCGAGCTCACCTGCGCTAGCGTCTTCGAGTTCCTGAAATTGACGCTCCGGCGGAATGAAAATCGCGGATCTACGGTCTTCTCTCCGTCGTACACCATCCAGGTGTCTCCCAAGCTCAATCTCTGTTCGTTCACGGAAAAACTCAAGTCAGCGATTCGATCAATTAATCAAAAAAAAAAAACGTTTCAATTTCAAATCGAACTAGGTTTCTCGAGATTCACCTTGCGGCGGATGGTGAGGAGAGGTTTCCCGGCGGCGTCCATGAGCACGATCTCGCCTCGGTTACCGGCGACGTAGTTATCGACGCGGTAGATCAGATTGCCTCTGCCGTCGAACACGGTGAAACCGTTGCAGTTCATCAGGAGCGACTTCTTCCACACGGTCAGCACCACAGCGTCGCCGCCTCCGGCGACTACGGCTGGCGGCATATTCCAGGAACCGGCGACGGCGCGGTTGGCTGGCTTACCGCCTGAATTGGATGGCAAGAAAGACGAATTCGGGAACACCTTTGTCATCGATGAGATTCCGGTGAAGAGCTAAGATCAAGATGTGAATGATTGTCTGTCACTGTCAAGCGAGCGAATGATTTGATGATAGATATCGTTGAAGCAGCCGAGCTTGTATTTATATAGGGAGGGGAGGTCCCTTGAAGGAGGAAGTGAAGAGAAGTTGAAATTCGAGAGATAAAAAAAGGAATGGGGCCCACTAGTTTCAGTTGACGTCAGCAAAGAGGGCGGAAACTGGAAGGGGGCCGGAGAGTGGGAGGGAGGGGTAGAGTTGGTGGGGTCCACCCACTGGCTAGCACCCAAATTTACAAAACGTCGGTACTCTACCCGATGGGCTGAAATTTTATATTTTTGGTTTATTTTGTTTTGTTTTTATACTCCGTAATAATCTCGATATCGAGTTTAGACATACCTGAAACTCGAGATGCTGATAAGTCGGCAGACGGGTAAACCGTCGAACGAACAAATAAACCGAAAATACAAGAAAAGATAAAAAAAAGCGGAATTACCGCGCAACATGTGCTTTGAGATAAGAGAAACTAAGTAAGACTAAAACCGAAGCGTTGAGGACGCAGACGAAGAACGAAGTCAAGCACCATCAAAGGGAAATACCGCATGTCAGCAGTACAGCAGGACACACTAACTCCTGTGGGCAGTGAAGACGAAACTCTAAGGATCAAACTCCCGGATACGGAGTCGCGCTTTGCACACTACCACGACCCCAACCTGTCCCGACTCCGGGCGTAGCACACCCAACCAAGTTGTAGACCGCTTATAAACACCATCGACAAAGCAACACGCTACCCAACGAAAACACTCGAATCTCGCAAGTAAGGGGTTATTTATATATAAAGAAATATATAATTTTACTATGTTATGTATATTAATTTATTTATTACTGCTTTAAGAATTCGGGCTAGCTTTGGCCCCAAGGGGGCAAAGGACGGAATTCGGGCCTTTTTTAGCCCAGGGGAAAACGAATGGCCCCAAGCGAAGGGATGGAAACGCAACACCCAAAAGTCAAGCAATAGATGCACTGCCAGGCCGAACACGATACCAACACCGGCATCGTCGCTCGAGGACGAGCAGCAACTGGCTAGCACCGTTAAGGCCCAAGACAAGGTGACACCCGACGGACGAGCTGAGGGAAAAGCAGGGGGTTCAGATGGAGGGCAAATGGAGAACGAGCAATCGATCGACGAGAGGGAGACTGATGGATGCAGCGACACCAAACATCAGGCTGGAGCAAACAAGAAACCAAAGTGTTGTCAAGCCAATGGGAGAAGCGAAAGGACGTTTTCCACATACCCGGATTTGGAATCAGAAGTGGCGAGCGCGAAAAATCCCGAGGACCGCACGTACCCACGAGGTTAGGGATTGAAGAAATTGGGTTCGGTTGAATCGAAACAAACATGGAAGGAGATGAGATTTACGGTAATGAACACAAATCCAAACGAGCACCATCTTGAATCAAGCTATGAACAGATCCGAAGATGGACAATCGAAAATGGGAAGCAACCCAAAACGGCACCAAGGAGATGTACTTTGCCAAACCCGAAGAAGGGATGGAGGAGGCGAAGCGAGAGGACAGGCCTACAGGCCAAGGTCCGGCGAGGCAAAAACCGACCTCCGAAGAGGAGGATCTGAGCCACCGACGAGGGGCTTCTCAGTCGAGAAGAAATTTCGACCTCCAAAGAGGGGTTGTTAGCCTCCGAAGAGGGGTTATTGGCCTCCGAATAGGGGTTCTCAAACGAGGTGGAGGTTGGACGGAGGCCCCAGTCGAAGAATCCAACATGGGTGTCGACTCCCTCTCTCTAGAAAACTAGAGAGAGGAGAGAGCTTTTGTTGCTGTGTTGATGTGTGTACGTAGATTGATACTTCATTCGTTCAATCGTTTACCTATGATAATAAAAAAAATTTTAATTTAATTTATTATTTTTTTAAAATTATTTCATAATATTGATAAATATAAAATTATTTTAAAAAATTAATTAAAAAATTGATATTTAATATAATTTCTTATCATTAATAAAATATATAAAAAATATATTTTGTCGAATAGAGAGAATATTAACCCTCTTTAAGATTTTCTTTGAATTTCAAAATACATGTATTACACTAATATATTTATATTACCTCGATTTATGAGTGTTTTTTTTGGTAGGGTTTAAACTAAGATAAAACAACAAAAGCACAATCATCAAATCACATACGAAGCAAAATCAAATACTCTTCTAAGTCATCGATTTATGAGAATTTTTTATTATCTTATTATTTTATTTTGAGTTTTAGGAGACTTATTAGTTGTAAAATCAAACACTTGTATAAATTAAAGTAAATAATTTATATTATAATAAATGTACTTTGAAATCCAAACACTGGGAGATTAATATAAACCAATAGACAAATGATCAAGTTGGGGCATTCAATCCAAACACTAATTTTACCATGAATACATTCAGAATTATAAATTAAACTATAAATATAGTACAATCCAACATTTAAAAAAAATCGGTAGCGAAATTTGAATCTAACACCCTGTTTAAAAGAGGATTATAAGGGATTTTTACCAAGGAAAGAGAAGAAATTATTTTGAATTTTTAGGTGAGGAAGAAATCTCAAATTAAAATAAGATGAAATCTATTGGTAAGACGATTTTCGTCTATTAGATGAATGAAGACTCATTTTCATTTTAAAAAATAATAATACTATTTTTAGCTCGAGAGACGCCAAAGAACCAAAATTCTCAATTCTCGAAAACATCATAATCTCGTTAAAATGTGATGAAAAACGGTATTTGAGATTTATTTTGGATTTTTACCCTTTGAGTTTGTTGATTTTTGATAACTTTTTTGTGTGTTCAACAACGTACGTTGATGTTATATCCTCGATAAACTCCACTAAGTATATGTCATAGATATAGCTTCGACAAACTTCACCGAGTATATATACTATAGCTTTGATGAACTTCCCCGAGTATGTGACATAGTTTTAGTGAACTTAACCGAGTTTGTGATATTTGCTCGGTCCAGTCCTACAACCCTCAATGCCTACTGCAATCCCCTCCAACTTTGTCCAAATACAACCCTTTTATCACAAGAACAACAACAAAATGCATAAAAAAAACCACTAAAAACAACAAAAGATCAAATGAGATTTTTTTTTTTTTCATATTTTCCAAATATAGAGAAAACCCAATTATGAGGTCGAATATACCTGAAATCAATGACATTTTAAGATTATATGTGATATCATACCGTTATATATTGATAGATTTGTGTAAATTCTATAAGAAAACGTACCAAAATCACTCGGATTTAACCCACTAAAAATGTGAAATTTTTCTTTCACTCTCTTTTACTTTCTTAATTCCCCTTCTTTTTCCGTCCGGTAAAAAAAATTCAACAATCGTTAAAAAAATCCAGTATTACACTCAGTGACGGATCCTGAAGCGATTAGTTGAGGGGGCGGAAAATTAAGCTCTAATTTTTTTCAAAACAACCATCAATATTTGAAGTTTTCGAGTTTCATTATGGTATTAAGTTACGAAGTTTAACAAATGATAAGTATGATAAAAGTATATTAATTTGGTAAATGATGTGAAAAATAATTTATATCGCTTCAGTTTTGAAACGTTTATAACTTTTTACTCGTGTATCGGATTTGAGCTTATAATATATCAAATCGAAGCTATCGACGAGAGAAATATGTATCTTAATTTTATTTTTGATTGGGGGATCCGCTCTAATTACACCATACCAACGTAATGGTATTGGTAGTTAGCAATTTAGTGATTAGTTGAAGGGGTTTTTTTTTTTTTTTTGATGAGGTATGGCCGGCTTGTTATTGATATTAATCAATTGGCTCTTTTTTAAAACAAATGGATCGACTCTAAAGTTGACCTAGTTACCTTTCGGCTTAATTTCTCCATATATATTAATTCTTATTTTCACTAAAAATTTTACTCCAAAAGTCAAAACCACAGTTGCACAAATATTTAACTATTTAATTAATCTATGTTCTATATATTTTTAATCACAAGATTAAGATTCTTGTTTCTTCAATAACTTCCTTCCTTTAATTTGTTGTGTGTACCAAAAACCATTCAAATTGTTTCACTTCAAATTGATTACAAAATCTTTGCCAATTTGTATTTGAAAAATAGTCACACTAAAGCCTAAGAGAATCATATTCCAACCCCTTTGTTTGATCTCCTTCAATGCGTGTGACAACCAAGTTTTGGAATCCAACCTTTCATTTGTTTATCACAACAATACAGTGTTAATCCACAATCACGACTTTTTTGTGTCCATTGTAGTCGAATCATCGTGGAATTGGATTCTGGCCTTTTGACATCCTTTATAAAACAAAAACCCTACCGTCGGATGAAGATTCTCCAACTTTAAAAAGAATATGAAAACGCCAGTTTGCCTTGTGTTGGCTCTAACTAACGTACTAGTGATATGTTAGCTATACATAGTTTTGTACGAAAGGTAAAAGACGTGTGTGGCTATAAAGTAGAGCAACTAATGCGAAACAATGAATGATGAATTGTCGGCTTTGATATATACTATTTGGTTTAAGAGCGTAGTCCGCCGCTGAATCGAAGCAAAATTTGAAATGCATTAGTTCTTCCTACAAACCAAATTATTACATCAACTCAACGAGTAATGTTATGTGATCGTTGCAGTGTCTGTAATCTACGAAAAGATCCCTCATCTAGACAAGAGAACGTCTTCCATAGGAGCCGTTCTTTACCCTTTGTGGATTTTTGTTTTCCGTCTCCCCAGCGGTGAGACATCGTGCCAGCGTCGGTTTTTCCATGCGCTCACTATCCACATCATTTCACCGGATCTTCCTTCCTCACTCAACTGGCCAGAAAAAACTCAAGACTTATTTGGTTAAATATGGGATTCACACGAATTATATTCTCCGTGTATTAAAAGAAGTTGTCTTGTTACAAAATTTTTTTTTAAGTTACTAAAATGGAAAAAGATTTAAAAAAATTATTAAAAAAAAGTGAAAGTAGAACTTACCTTGTCATAACTTAGGCCGTGTTTGATAGTGTATTAAATTAGGTTATAGAGTTTTAAATAAAAAATAAGCTCTGAAGTTTCATGTTTGGAAGCAGCTTTGGTGAGGTTATGGAGTTGGAGGTGAAGCTTATTTTTTCTGATTTTGGAAGCTGGGAGGGGTAGCTTTGGGAGATTATTTAATCAGGTTATGGAAATTTGTACACTTTTGCCCCTGATCATTTTCCCCTTTTTGTATCTGAAGGGTATTTTTGGCTTTTCATCCACAATACCAACTTACAAACCTTATACCCATCAAACATCAATCATCTTTTTTACAAGATTACCACATCCCACACCTCTATAATACACGAAATAAACTCCACATCCTAAAAAATATCCAACCCCTAAAAACACCCCAATTGTCAAACACGCGCTTAATGTGCTTTGGAGGAATTAAACTTTCTTATCACTTCTTGGAGTTTTTACCTATTAATGAACTAATTAAACGAACCCTATTTTTTTTATGACGAGACACACCCCTTCGGTGGTAAACCTGATTACGTGATCTAGCTGGCAAGAGTCATGTACCAGGTAAATCAACGTGCGCCGACCGGCTCGATCTAGTAGTAGGGAGTAAGAAAAACCTGAACACGTAACCTCCTTACCACACTCTCCACACTACTAGACAACCCGACTGGGACAAACAAACCCTAATTTGATACTAGATAAAAATATTCCGACTTGACCTATGATGCAAAACATATGGACATGAAATTCTTCGAATAAACAATCAAGATTAAAAGTTATGTAAACCCATTCAATATGAACCATTGCTAAAATCTTGTGGTGAAAAAAGTAACACTTTTTGTATCTATCTATATCTATACATATGGAGATGAGTACGGCAACTACTTGGCCTACAATTAATCTAGCTTTATATAGCTACTTATTCAAATTTTGATCAATATAAGCTCCTGATTAATTATTAATTAAATAAAATCATTTTTTTTATTACGAGGGCGGAATTAAAATTGATCTCACACATTGATAAACGTACAACGTACTCTAATAATATTAATTGGTGACAAGTCACCATCCATAGTACAAGAAATTTTAAGATTAGAAAAACTTAAGGAGGATTAAATTACCATTATCTAGCTATTGCCTAATTAATAAACAAATGGTGGATGATTTGGTTTAGTTTAACGTATACCTCTAATTAGTATTGGCTAAATTTTGACGCTGCAAAAATAATGTAAGCATGAATCAGAGGATATTGACAAAATATAATTAGTCATAACTCATAAGAGATTTGTGGCTGAAAGCTTGTGAGCGGCTAATTAGACAAGATATTTTCAGAAAAAATAATTGTAATAATCTTGATTTTATGACTAGTTTGTGTTTGGCGACACCATATGTTTGGATTTCAAATGAATTATAATTATAAATATAAATACTGGTAAAATATATATATGTTTGATAAAAACAATAACGTAGTTAAAATAACATAATTTTAAAATAAAATATTTTTGAAATTTATAAATCAATTACATTAAATTTATAAGGTAATTTATAAACATTTAGTTAATATAATATATATATTTATTTTATTTTAAATTCACGTTATTTTAAATATGGCAAATTAAGAAACAAACAATTAAAATGTTTATAATTGTATTATAAATAAATATAAATACTTATAATCCAAACGCACCCTTATTGTAGGAAAGAAACATTTTCCTGTTAATTTTTCCATGATATGATCGAGATTCAAGTCAATAATCAACCAACGCAATTTCAATTTGTTTTTTTCGAAAATTTGTTTTAATTATATATTTTGACGTTTGATGAAGGCAAGTCCAAACTTTATATATATCTTGAGATTGCGAAAATTAATTTAAAAATCGGATTTTGGGGGAGATGCATGTATATATGTATATGACTATATGAATCGATAATACCCCAAGCTTAGACTAACATTATTTCTTTCCTTCAGCGAAAATTAAACACATAATCTTTATTGAACGATAATCATTCTAACCGGCCAAATAAGCCAATTGTGCTTTCAAAAAAAAAAAAAAAGCCAATTGTATAAATAATTCAAATTTCTAAGAAAATCTTATTAGGATCGATCCTGACATTTAGAAATCCTTTGGACGAAATTAATTACGGAAATTGCGCCAAATACCCCTTTAGGTTAACGCTAATTCACGTGGTATACAAAAGTTTAACATATTTCGTCAAATGTCCTTGAGGTGTTATTTTTTTATGTCAAATGCTCCTGTGACTTTCATTTTTTTTTCGCCAAATGTTCCCCGGTCTAATTTGTTCATATTTTGATCAAAAATAAAATGAAAATAAAATATTATTTCATTATTATTTTTGCAAGGTATTATTTGCACAAAATTATTTATTTATGATAACTAATTATAATATTATTTACACAATATCATTGATCTTACTATATTTTTTAACCAATGGGATTAATTCAAAACATTTTTAAAAAAATACATTGTTCCAAATTTTTAAAATATATATACACACAATCAACCTAATCTACATCTACATAAATTTTTAAATTAAAAGTTTTAAACATTTTTTAACAAATGGGATTTATCTATTATAACTATTGAATGAGAAATATTTTTGTTTAGATGTCATAATCATTTTAATTTTACGATTTTCTCCCGATTAACTGAATCTAGAAAAAAAAATCAAACTAAAGAAATTTGTACACGTTTCTTTAATCAATCTAGCTATATCTAACTATTAAATCATAAGCATTTTTTATTAGGTCTTATATGGACATTTATTTTAGGATTTAATCCAATCAACCTATTCTACTTACTCATGTAATTTTTACACATTTTTCATAAATATTTTTATTATTTTTTACTTAATTATCAAATCTATTTTTTCTATTTTAGATTAAAATTTGGTAATAGTTTATTTAACTTTATCATAGTAATTTTTTATACTTACAAAAATTTAATTTATTTTTTCAAAAAAAATTACGATTGTACTAGTTTTCAACCAATTCAAAATGTAAACAAATTAGAGAGATGAGCATTTGGTGAAAAAAATGAAAAGCTAAGTGGCATTTGGCAAAAAAAAAAAACATTGAGGATATTTGACGAAATATGTCAAAAGTTTTTACATCATGTGAATTAGGCTTAACCTCAGGATATTTGGCGAAAATTCCGAATTAATTATTAACAAAGTGGATCCAAAAGGATTCTGGGTGACTGAAGGGAAAATTCTTCTTGAAGATGACTTTCTTATACCCTTGCTCCAAGCAAGGGACATCCTATCCAAAATATCCCACAAAGCCACAATGCCGCCTTAGAAACTAGACAAAAGCCCGATGTGATGAACAAACTCATTCGACCATTCCGACCATTGCCCATCCAAATTCCTAATGATCCCATGTTGGGATCAAGCCGTAGAGTGACATCTATACAATAACTTAAACTTTTATATTAGAAAAGTAAATTCTAACCTTATAGCAAAAAAAAACAAGACAAAACAGATACGACTCCTGTTTATGACCCGATCAAAGTTGTTTGTGAGGGTCCGACACGGGTACCTCCGTCTCTCGAGCTCCAAGCTTCATTGTACTTTTAACGCGATCCTTGATGAATCTAGCTCCATCAATCTCACGAGTCGATCCATCAAAAACCTTATCATCGCATCGCGCAAAATGAACTAATTAGACAAAATTTCTTATCATCACATCGCACAAATTGTATTACATTGTGAATTTACTTATCATTGTCGTGCAAAATGAACTAATTAATTAACTAAAGCATACATTTCTTATCATCGCATTGATAAAAATGAACTAAAACGAGGCGGCGACAAGAATGGCCTGGCGGCACCGAGCCTTAGCGGCGTCGAGCCGCTGGGCCACCGTCTCCTCCTTGACGGCGCCCCGGAGCATGGCCAAGTCCATCTCCATGAGCTTCAACACCCTAAACAGCTCCGTCACCGGCCTCTCCTCCACCTTCCCTTCTTCCCGGAGCACCTCCGCCTCCTCCTTCGCCCGCTCCGCCACGATCTCCCCGGCCTTCGCCAGCAGCGCTGTGGACCCGAACTCCCCCCGCCCCATCAGCTCCTCCAGCTTCCCCAGGAAGTCCATTATCACGTGCCCCACCGGCTTCTCGGCCACCGTCTTCTTCGTCCTCTTCCATCCGATCTCGAAGTTCGGAGGCTCCGCCTTCGACAGCTCCGGCTTCGCCTTCCGATCCCGCACGATCTCCGATCTCCGCCGCTTCTCGATCGGGAAGCTCTCCGGCGGGATCGTGGTCTGGAAATTGGGCCCCGGGGAGGGGAATTCCGGGTCCGCCGATGAATTTGTAGTGCATTTGGTGCATAAGCGATTTGGAGCTGTGTTTGAGAGGGAGTTAGGGTTTAGCCGGAGGAGGAGCTGCAGGGATGTTGAAGCCATTGACGCCATTGTAAGGTTACCAGGCGGAGATTGCTCACTGCCCGCTCTTTATTTTGGATAAGAAAGATACCTGATATACCAAAGCGACGTCGTTTTGATGAATGATGAATCTCAGGATTTGGTATGAAACGCAGCGTTTTAACGCTCAACACTTGGCTTGTCGAACGTCGTCTCTGTCTCTCTGTAACCTAGTTTAGGTTTTCAGCTCGTGAATTCTTCGTTCGTGAGGAACTGCGAGAAACCGAAAATTCCAATTGGAAGAAGCAATAGCACTGCTGTAAGAGCTATCAGCCATGACAGGTAAATTATTAGCCTTTCCCTTTTTTTTTTGTGTTTTATTCGATTTGATGGTGTACAGATGGGTAATTGAGTCGAATGTTTTCGATTTGTTTGTGCTCAAATTATCGTGTGCAAATGCTTGGACATGAGTGTGGATTTGGAATGAAAACTTCCATATTCGATGCTGTCAATTTAGGAGCGTTTGTTCTCAAGTAGTTGCTTCTTGTTTCTGACTGGAATTGATAGAGGATTTTTGGTCTCAATAGCTTGATAAACGGCTCATCAGTTCGCCCTTAGATTCGGATTTTGATGAGAATTTAGCAATGGCAATCTATTATGCAAAATTGCTTTCAACAATGCCCTAATTTTAGAGATTAGGTTAGGAAATTGATCAATCCATAAACTTCATTAGTACGACTAAGAAATCCAATTCCAATGTAAATTGTTGAATGCTAATAGTTCATTCAGATTAGATGCAAAATTTGCAAATCTGTGTTATTTTGAACTCCAGAAGCTTGTTTAAAACTTTGGCTTCAGCATCTAGAAGCTTGTTTCAAAAGCACATCTAACATCTAACATTTTGTTTCAACTTAAACCTTAAAACATCACTTACTCTTTTCTGCACCTGTCATTGATTACAGCAGAATTGTTCTTGCTTTCTTTTGAGTTACAGATTATGTACAAGAGCAGGAGATGGAAATCGAGGCCTTGGAAGCCATACTAGCAGATGACTTTAAAGGTTTCTGACCTTCCCCACCTACCACCACACACACACAAAGTGCACATATCCCTCTTTTTAAAGCAGAAAATTGATAGTATTCCTTCTACAGTCTTACTAAACTATGAAGTAATGTATGCATCCTTGTGCTTGTTATAGAAATTCATTCCGGGGAGAGTGGGCTTAGTACTTCCTCTAGATGTTTCCAGATCACAATATCTCCACAGGTACACTAGTTCATTTGCTGTTTGCAAAAATATTTCATGCTAAGAAGTTTGTTGGATCTGATCCCGCTTTTATTCTATATCTACAGGATGATGACACTGATGAACAGACATCAATGCCAGGTTTGACATATGAATCATATCATCATCATCTAAATTGCGAAATGGGCTCCTCTCTTTTACCTTTCCTTTTTTTTTTGAATTACTAATGTTGCATTTCGTACTGCTATACATTTTGCTTACAAAGACCTGTTGTAAAATTTTCTTTTGCAGTTGAATTGGGACTTATCTTCTCCCATACAGAAAAATATCCAGATGAACCTCCTTTGATCAATGTGACAAGGTTAAGAGCGAATCTTGTTCCCATGAATATATTAAATGTTCTTTATAAAATACTGAAATGGTTTGGTGCATCATATTGTATCTAAATGCAACGAGACTTCCATTTTCTATTTGGGCTTGAATGGATGAGAAGTTCCCATGAATATATTAAACGTTCTTTATAAAATACTGAATGGATGAGAAGTGTTTAAGCATTGTTAGCGATCTCCTCTTGAAACAAAAGTCATGTGCTGCTTAGTTATTTTCATGGACACAGCTAGGTTAACAGTAGTAACTGAGATAACTTCAGCTCACTCATCCAGTTTGATCAACTGACAAATTTTGTTATACAAGTGCGTGTAATAGAAACTCAACTATTAGAAGGCTGTTTGCTGTTTATATTACTCCCTCGGTTGCAAAACATGTCGTTTTACACATTTGTACAAATTTTAAGAAGAATAACAAATATACCATTCTACCCTCATTTATGACTACTTTTTCACCTAAAATGACATTTTTTTCTTAACAAGAATCACTTCCTAAAACGACATGTTTTGCTTATTGAGGGGAGTATTATTTTTGTGTTTTGTTTTTCATTTTCAGTGGATGGATACAAAAAAGTTCCATCATACGACTTCTGACTTACAACCATTCAATTATCATTATTTCACCTTGTCAAGATACTTAATTGGTGTATGCAAATGTAAATGTGATGTGTTTGCTGCTATATTATTTCTCTCAGATCAACAACCAGGACGACTTTTCCATATCTCTGTTATCTGATTGTGATGCCAATTTTTTGCTTACTTCTTGATATCCACAGTAGATTTGACGCATCTAAATGAAGCTAACCCTTGTTTTGGAACTCTTTTCTCGACTATTGTAGCATTCGTGGAATATCACTTGATGATCTCAGAACTCTTAAAGAGAAACTTGAACAAGAGGTGACATCTGCAATAATTTTCTTTATCTGAACTCTTTTTCTAAACTTTGAAGACTGCTTGTTGTCCTTTGTAGACTTAGTATCTTGGTTGCTTTTTGTACAGGCAACAGATAATCTTGGCATGGCTATGATGTATACACTTTTCACATCTGCTCAAGAGTGGTTGAGTGAAAGATTCAAAGAAGAAAGTGATGATGAAGTCAATCAAGAGGATTTAGAAAAAGAAGATGTACGCCTCCTTACTTGCATTATGCTATTTGTGATGCTCTTCTTGTATTTGATTTTTCTGCTTTTCTTTTGTCTTCTTCTGGGTATGGTGTGGTTTATTGTGTTGCCATGTTATGACTAAGGTTTCTAAAATCAGATTGAAAAATAAACCAAGGGCGGGCCAGAAGGCATAAAATTAAGGAACAATCTGCCTTTAGTTATAAGAAATAGGATGTCATGTTGATATCATAAACCAAGATGTGAGGTAAAAAGACTTCATGTTCCACAAGCTGTTCTCTAGAAATAATTTAAAAAATTTAAATGCAGTGCCTTCTGATTTGTGATTTTTTTCATTATACATGTTTCCTTCAGCTGATTAGGTTCTTTCCATTTTGTTATTAGGTGATCATACCTCATGGTGAGCCTGTTACTCTTGAAAGTTTTCTTGCATGGAGGGAGAGGTATGAAGCAGAGCTGGCACTAGAGCGAGCCAAGTAAGTTGTACTAGATCACAGACTTTTCTGTTCCACTGTTTTACATTTTGCACACCTGACTCCCACTATAGAATTAGTAAAAGAAGTCTTTAGCCCACTTGTATTTGACTTGACATCTTCAAATATTTTCTTGGGCCTCTAGGCATTTTAGATTGCTATAGTGGTTGTCACTGATTAAGATTTTGCTCAAAATGGCTTCTTTGCATTGTCATGCCATGTTTAGATTTCACTCCTGTTTTTAGAAAGCTGAAACTGTACAGGGTAGTCATTGAATTTGGGCTCTGTGTCAGGTTGATGCCAGGCTCAGCCCTTACTGCAACCAAGGAGAAGAAGATCTCTGGTAGGCAATGGTTTGAAACCGGCAGGGCTGCTGCAGCAGCGGTAATTCACCTTTCCCTAGCTCTTATGTAGTTATGTGGTTGTGAATTCACTGTGCCCATATGTACGATGAGGAAAGAACGTTAATATCACAAATAAAGGAATCACTATTGAAATGCCAGTCATTTAAGACCGCGATATGTATAACTGTTGTGACTTCCATTTTGGCAGAGAGGTGCATTGCCACTGGCAGATGAATCCGAGGAGGAGGATGAAGAAGACATTGACTTCAACGATGATGACTTTGAAGGTTAGTGAAACTCACTTCTCCTGTGCATCCCTATCCTTCTTATCTCCGAACTTGACAATAGTTCTGCAGTCTAATTTCTATCGTCTTTTGCTTCTCATACAGATGATGATGAAGATGATATGCTTGAGCACTATTTGGCCGAGAAATAGGAGGACTCGTTCTCACCTTCTTCAAGAGTGGCTTGAAATCCCCTCATTGGATGTGCTTGGGTTTAGCAACCTCGGTGATTGGAGTTGGTGCCATACGCAGATGCACCAATCGGGTGAGCTTGAGTTCGAGTCAATCAAACTAAAAGGTATTTATACCCTAATGTTTTTTTCCCCTGAATGTATCATTCCATTTTCGGATTATTTAAATTTTATGAAGTTGAGTCAGTTTGAGTTCTGAATCATTTGAATTTTGAGGTATTATGGATTCAAAATGAGTGTATCCAACCAAAATTTTACAAGATTAAGAGTGGAATGAGGCGATTGATCCCATCCATTGTTTGAATTTTACCTTGTGAATGAATAAAACTGGACTGGGAGGATCGCTCCCTTTTGGGCTCCTGTTGGGTCTAATACTTGAATCCGGATTGAATAGCTTGTGGGTCGGATCCCATAGACCATTGAGTCATTGACAAAAAAAAGCAAGATCTATCAAAATTGAGTTTTTCCAATGTGTGGCACACATTAAGCAACTCTAGAGGGAAAAAAAATCACACACTGGGCATAAAAACTGCGGTATTCAAAAAGCTCTTAAAACGGAGGCCCTCGCTTTACTGGCAGGCGTCTGCTATGTGCTAGGCTATATTGTAAGGACTGAGAAATTGAAATGATTATATCGGATTTCTTACAACAAATACAGAAGATTGAAAACTGGGATATCAAACATATTCGTCATTCGGGAAACACAATAGCAGACAAGTTTACACACCTTTATCACTTTGTTCTGGATAGGGAAAGACTTATTGAACATTCTCTTGATTATCCGTCTCTGCACCGAATTATTACATTCATCAAAAAAAAAAAAAAACTAAAGAAAAAAGATTTCTTTGTAAAAATGTGTTATCTTAATTTCAATACATTAGTATTAGTTTCGAGGGTTAATGCATTTCTTATCTATTTTGAGTTCAACTAGGATCATAACTATTATCTCTTTCATTTCTACGCGAATTCAATCTCTAGATGCATGGGGTATGTACAAACTCTTCAAAAAAAAAAATACGGAATTTTCGCCAAATACCCATGAGATTAAGGCTAATTCGTGTGGTGTACAAAAGTTTGACATATTTCTCCAGGTGCCCCTGAGATTTTTATTATTTTCGCCAAATGCCCCTGAGGTTTTCATTTTTTTCGCCAAATACCCCTATGTCAAATTGTTAACATTTTGGATGAAAATAAAAAGAAAAGAAAATATTGTTTCATTATTATATTTGGTAAGGTATTATTTGCACAATATCATTTAATTATAGTAACTAAATTATATAATTTTATTTACACAATATCATTTTATACTACATTTTTTAACCAATGGGATTAATTCAAAACTTTTATGTAATAAAGTTAATAATAAATTAATAACTATACAATATTATTTCATTATCCATTATTACATGATATCATTTCATGCTATTTTTTTTAAAACCATGAGATTAATTCAAAACTTTTTTTAAAAAAAAATACATAGTTCCAAATATACGAATTCTTTTTTTTTTTCGAAGCAACCAATCTCTCTCTCTCTAGCTATGTGTGTATATATAATGAAAATTATTTTTTTATATATAATAATATTAATTTTTGGATTTTCACCCAATCAACCTAATCTACATAAATTTTCAAATAATAAATTTTTTTAATATTTTTTAACCAATGAGATTTACCTATTGTAACTATTAAATGAGAAATATTTTTTCTTAGATGACATAATCATTTTAATTTTATAATTTCCTCCCAATCAACTAAATCTAGAAAAAATTAGCAAACTAATGAAATTTGTACACGTTTTTTTAATCAATCTAGCTATATCAAACTATTACATCATAAGTATATCTTTTTATTAGGTGTTATAAACACATTTATTTTAGAATTTTAACCAAATCAACATATTCTACTTAAATCTTAAACTCGTGTAATTTTTACACATTTTTCATAAATATTTTAATTATTTTTTACTTAATTATCTATCTTTTCTATTTTATGTTAACGTTTGATAATATTTTATTTAAATTTATCATAGTAATTTTTTATACTTATAAAATTTTATTTTTATTGTCTAAAAATAAAACTACGCACTATGGTGCGAGGATTGTACTAGTTTTCCACCAAAATGTTAACAAATTCGACAAAAGGGCATTTGGCGAAAAAAATGAAAACCTTAGGGGCATTTGGCGAAAATAATAAAAACCTTAGGGGCACCTGGCAAAATATGTCAAACTTTTGTACACCACGCGAATTAGCCTTAACCTCATGGGTATTTGGCGAAAATTCCGAAAATAAAATACCTATTTGACCGTCATAACTTTTTACACAAAATTGATAATTTATATTTTTAAATATCCATTTGTTGCCACTTTTGAGTTTTTTTTTTTAAAATACCAATATGTCCCATGATTTTTCTTAAGTGCCAATTTGTCACATTATTTTCTTGTACCAATCCGGTTAAGTAGTTAGGTTTAGTTTTTCGGAAGCCTTCTTGGGAAGTAGAGATGTTGATTGCATATTGCAGGTTTCTTTGTCAAAATTTGGTGGTTGACTGTGTGAGACACGTGTTTAAAGAAATCAACATGGCTACGACGTAATCACACCTTCTTTAATCTACAGGTGCTGATGGCCTCCTTCAAGACCCCACGCTTCGGGATCTCATCCGTAAGGATGTCTTTGAATTGCGAGTCCGTTGACTCGAACCCAAATCGCTTACCCTTTTGAGGAAAAAAAATATATGACAAAGAGGGTACGAGCATTTTTCTCATTAGACTCCTCACATGATACATGTAATCACAAAAGAAGCCAAAAGCAAACAACCACAAGGCCAAACATGATGCTTGCTTGTTTTGTACTAAAAAGTAAACGAGATCTCTACTGAATTATTAGCCTTTCATCATATATGATTTATCCACTCAACTACAAATAAAAATTCAGATTTGAATCCGTGACTTTTTTCAAAACTATAATATTTGATCAAGATAAACTTGCTAGAAATTCAAATAGTATATGTTTGAGATCGAGAAAAACTAAATTGAAGCGACGAATATGATCATGAAAATAGATTTTTGCCCAATTCTATTGTTCATCCTAGTGGTGGTTGTTGATACAATCGAAGTCGAAGCCTTTCATATTCAAACCCATACAATAATCAACGACCGTGGTGATCAGAACAACGGAAATGAAGAACCGTCGAGACCTCCTCACCATCGTCGGGATGAGCCTTACAGGACTGCTTATCACTTTCAACCTTCCAAGAACTGGATGAACGGTATTCAATCTTATTCTATGAAATTGTATATAGTACTTGTTTTAGTCCCATTTTTGCCTTACAAAAATGTTGTTTCATCCATTGTATAGATGTTTTTTTTTTGTCTAATGAGTTTCTTTGTTTGGATGCATATATGGTTGTATTATAATGCCAAATTATGGGTGCATTTTGGATGGGAAGATCCCAATGGTAAGATTTCTTCTAAACTCTAAACACATAATTTAATTTCCTATCTATTACATAAGAAATTATTAGAACTCCTTATAAATTAAGGATGTTATAACTCGAAAATGAAAGAAAATTTTTGCTAAATTGATTAATCTATTGTAATCTTTTCTAAGTTAGCGTGTTTAACCTATGTCTTAGAAAATCCAAAAATACTATTAGTAATATGCAAATCCTCAAAAATGGGTACAATGTCAATATCTAAAGAGTCCAAAATAAAACTTAAAATAGAATGTTTGACACAAGTATCTATTAAAAAAGTAACTAATTGACAACAAAATAGTATCAAAAATGAAAATAGTTGTTGATGACTTTGAGAGATCAACCTTTAGACGATCTTATATATAAATTTGTTTCACTATTAGTGTTATAAAATTTGCGCCTAGGCGTTATCTTCACCTAAAGTTAAGCGAGCGCCTAGGCATTAGGAGCTTCTCACCACCTAAAATCCACCTAGTGTTTTTGTAGAATACTGGTCACTATATGTGATTTTTCTTTGAGCTTAACTATACATTTTTTGCCCTAGTCGGGATGGTCTAATAGTGTGGAGTAAGGGGGTGATAAAGAGGTATCGAGTTGGATCCCTGTCTTTGCCTCTTTCCTTGGTGGAAATCCAAAGTTTACCTTGCTCCTTACCAGTGGGTCGAGCCGGTCGGCGCAAGCCGGTTTACCCAGTGTGTGACTCTTGTCGTTGCCGGCTGGATCACATGCTCGGAGTTTGCCACCAAATAGTGGGTTTCCTCGTCATAAAAAAATAACCAATCGAAAAAACTATCGAAATGTGTATAATCAATCGAAGCAACTATATAACTGTTATAAATGTTCACATATGCCTCACTGATGTACTTAGGTCCAATGCTTTACAAGGGAATCTACCACCTATTCTACCAATACAACCCCAAGGGAGTGACCTGGGGCAACATCGTGTGGGGCCACTCCACGTCACCGGACCTCGTCAACTGGACCCCACAGCCCATCGCCATATCCCCATCAATACCATCGGACATCAACGGGTGTTGGACAGGCTCAGCCACCCTCCTCCCCGGCGAAAAACCCGCCATCGTCTACACCGGTAGCAACTTACACCACCACCAAGTCCAAAACCTTGCCCTACCCAAAAACCGATCCGACCCGTATTTGATCGAATGGGTCAAGCACCCGCAAAACCCCCTCATTACACCCACCGATCACATCAATGCCAGCTCGTTCCGGGACCCCACCACCGCGTGGCGGTTGCCAGATGGACGGTGGCGATTGGTGGTCGGAAGCAAGATCAAAAACCGAGGCATGGCGATTTTGTATAGGAGTAGGGATTTTGTTAGGTGGGTTAGGGCTAAAATGCCCTTGCATTTCGCCGATGGTACCGGGATGTGGGAGTGCCCGGATTTCTACCCGGTTTACGAGAATCGTGTGTCGAGGAATGCTAGCTCAATCGGCAAGTATGTTCTCAAGGCGAGCTTGGATGGCACGGGACACGAATACTACACGATTGGAAGGTACGACACTCGTAGGGACGTGTACGTTCCCAATGAGGGTTCGGTTGAAGGTGGTTCGGGATTGAGATACGATTATGGAAAGTTTTACGCTTCCAAGACGTTTTACGATGGGGCGAAGGGGAGGCGGGTTTTGTGGGGTTGGGTTAACGAATCCGCCAATGTGAATGATGATAGGAAGAAAGGGTGGTCCGGGATTCAGGTTGGTAACGCTTAATTCGTTACGAAAATGATTGATGTACCTATGTTTTTTTCGTGATAGGGAACGTTTTGGGTGCGGTTCGTTTGTATTGTTCTTGCGAAATTGTTCGTATTTGTAGGCATTTCCGAGAACGGTGGTGCTCGATAAATCGGGGAAACAACTAGTCCAGTGGCCGGTAGAAGAAATCGAGATACTAAGGGAGAAACAAATTGAGATACCAAGAGCAATTCTCAAAGGAGGATCTCTAGTTGAAGTTTCTGATATCACTGCAGCACAGGTACAATCCTAAATTAACTTGGTCAATTTTCTAGGTTTTGCTTTTTGATAAACACATCCCATTTAAATAACTAACCTAAACTAATTTAACTAGAAAAGATAATGTGTCAGTCCTTCGACTTTCCCATATTCTCGACATTTGTAGTCTCCACCTAGTGTCATTCGACTGTCTCTCTGTTGGTCTTTCTTTGCTGAGATCTTATGTTTTCGGGTTTTTTTCCTCTGTATTTTGATTTTCTTGGTTGTATCATGACAGTTAGTCCGTCTGTCATTCTCTCGGCCTCTCGTTTTCCCAGATTTCTATTGTCATCTGATATTTCGAATTATTTCCTTTTCTAAAAAAAAAACTAGAAAAGATGATGATATCCCATGATTTCATGTAGTTATGATCACAAGATGAGTCGACCATTTCTAACTACTTCTCTAAAATTTCTTTAAAATGGAAAAATAAAATACATATTTTTTAAAATATTTTTACTCCAATTACAATAATTTTCCATTTTGAAGACTTTTAGAATCATTTAGTTTTGAAAATTGACTCAGATTTGAGAAAACCTCTCTATTTTTATCTGCTTTTCGTTTTTGAAAAATGAGATAGGAATCTGTTGGACCAAAAAGTATTAAAATTCTTCAAAAATTGTAAAATCCCTAAAATAGACAATATTCCTGCTCCTTTTATTTTTTCAAATCGTTTTCACAATTTATATGAGTATATAATAAATATGAAATTATTTCAAAAAATGGTTTTTGGTATGAAATTATTTTAGAAAATTATTATTTTATATAGTTTATTTGGTACTAAATAATGTATATAAATACTGAAAGTCATTAAATTTGAAAAAAAAAACACTTAAAACCATTATTTTTTCGGTCTCAATGAACAGGCAGATGTAGAGATCTCCTTCAAGATAAAGGACTTCACAGGATCTGAGAAATTTGACCCAAAATGGACCAACCCACAACAACTATGTACTAAGAAGGGGGCCTCACTTAAAGGTGGGCTTGGGCCATTTGGGCTCTTAATATTGGCTTCCAAGAACAAAGAAGAACAAACTGCTGTTTTCTTCAGGATTTTCAAAGCCAACCACAACAAGTTTGTGGTATTGATGTGCAGTGATCAAAGCAGGTCTATTTGCCCTTCCTTTTCTAAGCAGGTTTAACTTCAGGATTTTCGAAGTAGTATCTAATTTAGATTCTTAACCTATGTTCTTAGCTTATAGAAAGATCGTTTGATGACTGGTTTCTGAACCATCAAGTTTATTTCGTGTACTATAGGTCTTCATTGAATCCAACTAACGACAAGCAAAGTTATGGTACTTTCGTGCAAGTGAATCCTCGTCACCAAGAGTTGTCTTTGAGATCTTTGGTAAGTTCTTATTATTTGTAAACATAGGGTAAGTTCTTATGGTTGAGCAATATCAAGTTATTTTGGGTTTAAGATATTTCCAATTTTGCTTCCATGTGTTTATTTTTTTGCAATATTCTTGAACACAGATTGACCACTCTGTAGTTGAAAGCTTTGGCGCTAAGGGAAAGAGTTGTATCACAGCTAGGGTTTATCCCACAATCGCAATCAACGATAAGGCACATTTGTATGCCTTCAACAATGGAACTAAGAGTGTCGAGATCACAAAATTTCGTGCATGGAGCATGAAGAAGGCTCAAATATCATAGATTATGGAAGAAATGTGTGTACGGATATATCATACAAATAATATCAAAGATCGAACCTCATAATAAGCGATCCAAATCTTCTGTTACACACATATAGTTTATGTTGTGCAAAGTAAATACTAGGATTCATCATGATGAGGGATCATGTTATGATCGGGGAAGCTAAGCGAGGTTTCATCCTAAAACCAATTAACAATAGAACAAGTAGTGTAACAATTTATGTACTAAGACTTATTTAGTTCATAGTTTTGATGTGAGATCGACATGCTCTTTGATCTCTTCACATCTCAACAGTGAATTTCGTAAAAAAAAAATCATTTGTCGAATAGAATTCCACCGCTTTATCTGGCTTTCCTGGATTAGGCAAGGTGTCTCGATCCATCAGAATCATCTCATTCATCTTTGAGGACAGACCTACTTTTTATCGCAACTCATTGATGTATATCCTAATAAAAATGTTGGTTGTTCTAATTTCATGTTGGATACATAGGACATTGATGGCCTGATGGGTATGTAGCTAGAGCAAAAGGGCACCGAATGAAATTTTACAAAATATTGGCCACGGTAAGAAATTTGGAAAAATAACAGTGCACTTAACGTAAATTCGATCTTATAAGACAAGATCTACAACTTGCTACTAAATTAATTTATATAAAGTATCAACGTTTTTTTATATCCTACAAGTATTAATATTAATATTAATATTAAAATCAATTGATTAATCCGACAATTATCAACTTGACATTTAATTAATATATATATATATATATATATATATATATATATATATACTATCAAAAGACTCACCTGTTCCAAGGTTGAAAATGTAAGTGATTAATTAGCTAAAAAAAAAAAACCTGATGAGTTTGGCTTATGATTTACTAGTACTGTTGCCATTGCTATTCCTATTGGTATGGATCCATGGAGTCTCCCTCCATCTCCGTTCTTCACAGGGCATCGACGAGTTCTTCCATCTCGACAACCTCCCACGCATACCTCGCAACAATGGCGGTCAACCTTACAGGACTGCTTACCATTTCCAGCCCCTAAAGAATTGGATGAATGGTATGTTATGATTATGAATGTCTTAATTAAGAGATTGTTGGTTTAGTTTGAAGAATTTGTGTATTGCTTGTTCGCATTGATTCCATTTGTAGGTGCTAATAAGCTTCCGTTCTTTGATCTGATTTTGATTTTTGGTCAAATTGGGCGATCTGCAATGAATCTGCGTGTGAAGATCCAAATGGTAAATTCCTTCGACTTCTTTCAGTGTCCTCGATCTGATTGCAATTGCATTCAAATTAAATCACCATATTGATTTGAACGTGGTAATTTACAGTTTGCGGTTCATCTAGCAATACCTATTGCATTTTCTTGGTCGAAATAATGGTGATACAATTAGCATTGAATATACCCCTATTAATGAGGAATTAAAAAGTTCTCACATTACTTTTGAATTGTTAACAAGTTGCACAAAATTTTTGTTACATCGTTTGGGTTTTGAATCTTTGGAGCTTTTTGTTTTGATATTATATAACTTTAAATTAAATAAAATAAATATAAAATTTTAGTTTAATTAACTTTTAGAATCGAAGTTTTTTTTTGTAAATAGTTATTCATCTAAGTTTTTCGGAGCTTTTGATTTTTTATTCATTAATTTTCATCAGCTACCCTACCAGCAAGGTTTTCAAATATCATACTAGCTTATTAATATATATTTAACACAAATAATTAATCATTTACCCTTTTACTAAACATATTCGAAGGACTAAATACAGTATTATTTGGACATTTTTGATCTTTTAAACTAGGAACCGTCCTAGACTTCGTTTGATAACACATAGTTGATGGAGTAGCTAAAACCGATGGCTTAGGTGTGTGTATATGTTGAAATAAACTGTTAAAGGTTTTATAGGCGAGTAAAAAATTCGGTAACCCTAACAGTAATATTATAGGTAATACAAACTGATGAGAGAAAAAAAAATAGATTTGTAAATATTAAAAAAAAACTTCTAAAAGCTAGGGATGAGAATAATGGTTGAAAAGTGAATTTCAAAACTAACTAAATCATAATATTAATTTTAGCTCATATAAACAATACAATATTAAGACCAAAAGTTTTGAAAACGATTTCTAATCTTTTACGGAGTATTTAATTAGTTCAATTTCTTCAGTTGCTATATACTTACCAAGATAAGAATACAAATAAAATGTATTTGAATTAATAGAAAATCAACAAATATACTATTTTACCCTTATTTATTACATAATTTTTTTCCTTTATAAAAAATTATAACTAACTCACTAATTATTATATATATATATATATATTTTTTTAACTTGCAGGACCAATGCTTTACAAGGGAATCTACCATTTGTTCTATCAATACAACCCTTACGACTCAGTTTGGGGCAACATTACGTGGGGCCACTCCACGTCATCAGACCTCATCAACTGGACCCCACAACCCATAGCCCTCTCCCCTTCAACCCCATCGGACACCAACGGGTGCTGGTCAGGCTCAGCCACCCTCCTCCCCGGCGAAAACCCCGTCATCATCTACACCGGGATCAACTTAAACCGCCACCAGCTCCAAAACCTCGCCTTACCCGACAACTCATCCGACCCGCTCCTCCGAAACTGGCACAAGCACCCCCAAAACCCCATCATCGCTCCGACTGCAGCGAACCACGTCAATGCCGCCGAGTTCCGGGACCCCACCACCGCGTGGCTGACGCCCGACGGCGTGTGGAGAATGGCCGTCGGAAGCGTCGAAGGTGATCGCGGGATGGCCCTTTTGTTCACGAGCCGAGATTTCGTCACTTGGATCAAAGCCGTTGAGCCGCTATACTCCGCTAATGGCACCGGTATGTGGGAGTGCCCGGATTTCTATCCCGTTTTTGTGAATAAGGATGTTGGAGTCGAGACTTCGATGGTTGGATCCGACGTTAGGCATGTTCTTAAGGCGAGCTTGGCTCCGCGAGATTGTTACACAATCGGAGTGTATGATAGTGTTAAGGATGTGTTTGTTCCGGATGAGGATCAGGGTTTGATCGGTTCGGATTCCAGATTGAGGTATGACTACGGCAAGTTTTACGCGTCGAAGACGTTTTTCGACCGGGCTAAGAGGAGGAGGGTTTTGTGGGGTTGGGTTAGTGAATCTTGTAGCACTGAAGATGACAAGAAAAAGGGCTGGTCAGGAATCCAGGTGTAGTTTGCTCTCTATATATGGAGGTTGATCGATGTGGGATGACATCACATCTTAACACTTTTTGTCGATTGATCCTAAAAGGGTGACTATTTTGTTGTATATATATATATATGGAATTTGATTTGATGGAGTATATGAACATTTTGTAGGCGTTTCCGAGAACTGTTTTACTCGACGAATCCGGAAAACAATTGGTGCAATGGCCGGTGGAAGAGATCGAAACGCTACGAGAGAGACGAGTTGATGTACCGATCAAAGTGATCAATGGCGGTTCGATAGTTGAAGTTCTTGGCGTCACTGCTGCACAAGTAAGTCGTTTGGTATTGATATCTAGATATCAGATATTGGATATCAGCTCCGATATATGATATCTAGTGTTTGGTATAGATAGATATCGATATCACTTAATATGATATCTGATATCTTGTGTTTGATATATAGATAGATATGGATATCGATATCTTAATACCGATATCGATATCATGATATCGAGATATCAATTGATATCGATATCTTGATACGATATTATCAAGATATCGATATCGAACAAGTATAGACTTAAGAGCCTAATCGATATCGGAATCGATATCAAGATATTAATATCGATTGATATTTTGATATATGTATCAGTATCAAGATGTCGATATTGGGTGATATCTTGATATCAAACGATACCTCCCTCAAAATCAGTATATCAAATAGGCTCAAATATGATATCTAGATATCAAACGATATCAATATCGGACAATACCAAACACAGATATCAAATATCACGTGATATTTAGGGATAGCAAATACTAGATATTGATATCACTTTAAATGATATTAATACCTAACCATATCAAATACTAGATATCAGATATTAAGGACTGATATCTGATATCTAATATCTAGATATCAATACCAAACAGACTCTGTTAAAATGTATTATAAATGCATATGAATGAATGAATGATCGATTAAGTTAACACTTCATTGCCTTTGTCTTGCATCAATTGATGGGTAGGCGGATATAGAGGTCTCGTTCAGTGTAAGTGATTTTAGTAAGGCTGAGAAATTCGATCCGTCATGGACCGATCCCCAGTTACTTTGTAGCCGAAAGGGGGCATCGAGCGGAAGAGGAATCGGTCCATTTGGGATGTTAATCTTGGCTTCCAAGGGCTTGGAAGAGTACACATCCGTTTTCTTGACGATTTTCGAAAGCAATGAGCAAGGATTTGTGGTGTTGATGTGTAGTGATCAAAGCAGGTACGGTAAAACTTCTATATAATGACTTAAAACTATTAGATACGTTAGAAGATGGATTCTGAACTTATAAACTAATCGGTCCGCACTTGATAGGTCTTCGTTAAATCCAACCACAGACAAATCGAGCTATGGTGCATTTGTGAAAGTGGATCCTTCTCGGGAAGAAATTTGGCTAAGATCTTTGGTAAGTTTAAGATGTGAGTTTTATACCCAATATTGGTTGTTCTATGTACCAAATGATTGTATAGATCAATGATTGGGACAAACAGATCCTGAATCCATTAGTTATACAAAAAAGAAAAATACATTATATGGATTCGTCATCTTAGAAGGCATATAACTTTTGAAACCGGTGTATATAGTAACATCTTTTTTTCATCGTTGCTTCCTTTTGCACACCTTAGCATATTGATGTGTGAGTGTAAATTGTGTGCAGATTGATCACTCGGTAATAGAGAGCTTTGGCGCGAAGGGAAAGAGTTGCATCACAGCTAGGGTTTATCCAACTTTAGCTATCAATAACGATACTCATTTGTATGTCTTTAACAATGGATCTGAGACGATTCAAATTAAGGAATTTAGAGCATGGAATATGAAGAAAGATCGTGTAAGTTAGTGTAACGATTAATGGAATAGATGACTCTTTGAGTCCGTATTTTTGTGGAAGATAAAACACCAATTATTCCTATTTTGAAGAGGGAGGAAGAATATGTTGTACCAAAAAAAATACTTAAAATCCTCTAAAAACTTAAAAGTCCCTATTGGGGGATGCTCTTAGATCATCTCCAACAACGTTCCTAAAAATTTTCCAAAGTGGAGAAACAAAATACATATTTTTCAAATTATTTTTGCTTTAACTCCAATAGCTTCCCCATTTCGAAGATTTGGAAAATTATTTAGTTTGAAGAATGCTGAAAATTTAGGGAATCATCTCTATTTTTTCTATTGCTTTCCATTTTAGAGAATGCGATGGAAAATCTGTTGGACCAAAAAAACTTTAAAATTCTTCAAAAACTCTAAAATCCGCAAAAAAGGGAGACTGTTGGAGATGTTAGAGCACCTGCATTGGGGTATCTTAAATGTGAAATTAAGAAACAAATTATTAAAATATTACATCTACCATATTTAAATGTAAGAAACGATTTGACAGGTTCACTTGGTAGAAACCCTTAAACACGGGTTGTTTTCTATGCAAGTGGGGCCGGCCTCTGAAATTTCAGAAAAAACAAGGGTAAAGTATGTGATTTTGGGGGAAGAAATGGGTCAAAAAGCTGCACCTCTTTTTTTTGAAGAAAAAGGCTGTGATTTTGGGGGAAGAAACGTGTGGTCTTCTTCCCAATTCAAGGGTCGACCAAAAAGGGTTGTTTTCTATGTACTTTTTTTTTTGATGAAATATCCCATCCTTTTTTATAAACAAAGCCCAATTTCGGGCATACAAATAAAAAAAATTTTAATATTTTTTTCATTCATAATATTTTTAAATATATCATTAGATACCAATATTATATTATGTTAAAGAAGGCAAGAAAATTTAAAATGAAATAAACTCAATATATTTATAGTTAAATTATTTAAAAAATGTGCATGCATATTATTTTAGGTATTTTGGTATTTTCTAATTTTAATAAAGTATCAAGTATCTTGATTGTGCTAAAATTGTGGAACAAAATTCATATAATTTTATTTATTTATTAAAATTATACACATTATAGCATATATAATTATTTATTTTATTACAAACATAAAATAAAATAATAAATAAATGCATTACATAAATATTATTAGTATAAATATAAATATTATTATTATATCATGTTGGGAAATTAATAAAAAAAAATATTAAGAAACCTTGTTGGGTTCAAGGGATGTGAGTGGAAAAGTATAATGGGTTGTTAAAATGATAAAGAAGAGAGAGAAAGATAAAAAGTGGAGTTAAGGAACCCAAGAGGGTTCAAGGGATGTGGGTACTCTTATAGATCTCATTAACTTCCCTATCAACTTGATATTTAGGTTGTTCATTAAGACGATAATCTTTTGAGAGTTTGGATTTTGTTGATGTTGGGAATTAATGATAAAATGATATTATAAATCACAACTTGGTGTAATGACTGTGAAGCTACATCCCATCTCAGAAGATTTGGAGTTTTAATCCTCTTGCTAATAAGGGCCCACTTAAATAGAAACCATTTCGGGATGATTCAACCGGAAAAGTCTTGCGAGTAGTGTTCAAAGGTCATTAATTTGAACCTTGGATGGCTGTTCTCTGTTTACCAAAAAATCAAGGACCCACTAAAATAGACCCATACAATACGTTATAGTGACTCATTCCGATCAAAGTGAACTAAAATTAAAAAAAAAAATCAAATTTATTTTCATACAACTTATAACTTAATTAAACATTTTTAAAAAAATTGATAGCAAGTAATATTGATAACGAGAATTCAATTCATCCAAATAATATTTTCCACATCCAATGGAACAATTGGCCTTACAGAGTTGGGCTTGAGCCTATAATTAGCCTTTACGAGATACGACCCATTGGGCCATTACACATTGTACAGTAGACAAGCTTGATGGGCCATATATTAAACCATAAGCCAAATTGTAGAAATACAAAGAACCTACTCATTTATCATAAACCATCTCCCAAATGTCCAAAAAATCATTTTTCCAAGGTCTGAAATGTGGACAAATTTTGGACTTTTTTCAAAAGGGGTAATCCACGAAAAAATCTCAAAATCCTAAAAAATGAAAATCCAAAATCCTCTGGACTAGGCAAGGTGTGATGCTATTCAAGCTATGCGTGCACCAAACGCCCACCCGGGATGTCTAAATAGCTCTGGTATTACAGTAATGTGCGTTAGGAAAGAAGTTACGGACACACGCTAGATATTTTTGGCATAACGAGAGTTGTGATGGTCGGATCGGGGCATTTGAGCACTCTTTAGAAAGCTAATATCAAGAGCTACGACATTACTGAGGATGTTTTATGAGAAATCCTCCTTGAAAATGGCCAAAAAAATCATTTTTCCTAGGTCTGAAATATGGACAAATTTTGGATTTTTTCCAAAAGGGGTAGTCCACGAAAAAATCTCAAAATCATAAAAAGTTAAAATCCAAAATCCTTTTGCACTAGGCAGGGTGTGATGCTATTCAGGCTATACGTGCATAAAACGCCCACCTGGGATGTCCAAATAGCCCCGGAATAACAGTAATGTGCGTTACGAAAGGAGTTACGGACACGCGCTAGGTATTTTTGGCATAACGAGAGTTGCGTTGGTCCGATCGGGGCATTTGAACACTCTTTAGAAAGCTAACATCAAGAGCTACGACATTACTAAGGATGTTTTATGAGAAATCCTCCTCGAAAATAGCAAAAAAAATCATTTTTTCTAGGTCTGAAATTCGGACAAATTTTTTACCAAAGGGGTAGTCCACGAAAAAATCTCAAAATCATAAAAAATGAAAATCCAAAATCATTTGCACTAGGCAAGGTGTGATGTTATTCAGGCTATACGTGCACAAAACGCCCACGCGGGATGTCCAAATAGCCCCGGAATTACAGTAATGTGCGTTACGAAAGGAGTTACGGACACACGCTCGGTATTTTTGGCATAACGAGAGTTGCATTGTTCCGATTGGGGCATTTGAGCACTCTTTAGAAAGCTAACTTCAAGAGCTATGAATTTACCGAGGATATTTTCTGAGAAATCCTCCTAAAAAATGGCCAAAAAATCATTTTTCCTAGGTCTCAAATTTGGACAAATTTTGCACTTTTTCCAAAGGTGGTAGTACACGAAAAAATCTCAAAATCATGAAAAGTAAAAATCCAAAATCCTTTTGCCCAAGGCAAGGTGTGATGCTATACAGGCTATACGTGCAAAAAACGCCCACCCGGGATGTCCAAATAGCCCCGGAATTACAGTAATGTGCGTTACGAAAGGAATTACAAAAACGCGCTAGGTATTTTTGGCATAACGAGAGTTGTGTTGGTCCAATCGGGGCATTTGAGCACTCTTTAGAATGCTAACATCAAGAGCTACGAAATTACTGAGGATGTTTTCTGAAAAAACCAACCTCGAATATGGCAAAAAAAATCATTTTTTATAGGTCTGAAATATGGACAAATTTTGGACTTTTTCCAAAGAGGGTAGTCCAAAAAAATCTCAAAATCAAAAAAAATAAAAATCCAAAATCATTTGCACTAGGCAAGATGTGATGCTATTCAGGCTATACATGCACAAAACGCCCACCCGGGATGTCCAAATAGCCCCGGAATTACAGTATTGTGCGTTACGAAAGGAGTTACGGACACGCGCTAGGTATTTTTGGCATAACGAGAGTTGTGTTGGTCCGATTGGGGCATTTTAGCACTCTTTTAAAAAGCTAACATCAAGAGATACGACATTACTGAGGATGTTTTATGAGAAATCCTCCTCGAAAATGGCCAAAAAAAATCATTTTTCCAAGGTCTGAAATTTGGACAAATTGTGGACTTTTTCCAAATGGGGTAGTCCAAAAAAAATCTCAAAATCATAAAAATTCAAAATTCAAAATCTTTTGCACTAGGAAAGGTATTCAGGCTATACGTGTACAAAACGCCCACCCGGAATGTCCAAATAGCCCCAGAATTACAGTAATTTGCGTTACGAAAGGAGTTACGGACACGCGCTAGGTATTTTTGGCATAACGAGAGTTGCGTTGGTCCGATTGGGGCATTTGAGCACTCTTTACAAAGCTAACATCAAGAGCTACGATATTACTGAGGATGTTTTTACGAGAAATCCTCCTCGAAAATGGCAAAAAAAAATCATTTTTTCTAGGCCTGAAATATAGACAAATTTTTGACTTTTTCCAAAGAGGGTAGTCCACAAAAAAATCTCAAAATCATAAAAAATAAAAATCCAAAATCCTTTACACTAGGCAATGTGTGATGCTATTCAGGCTATACGTGCACAAAACGCCCACCCGGGATGTTCAAATAGCCCCGGAATTATAGTAATGTGCGTTACGAAAGGAGTTACGGACACGCGCTAGGTATTTTTGGCATAACGAGAGTTGCGTTGGTCACATTTGAGCACTTTTTAGAAAGCTAACATCAAGAGATACGACATTACTGAGGATGTTTTATGAGAAATCCTCCCCGAAAATGGCAAAAAAAATCATTTTTCCAAGGTCTGAAATTTGGACAAATTTTGGACTTTTTCCAAAGGGGGTAGTCCACGAAAAAATCTCAAAATCATAAAAAATGAAAATCCAAAATCATTTGCACTAGGCAATGTGTGATTCTATTTAGGCTATACGTGCACAAAACGCCCACGCGGGATGTCAAAATAGCCCGGAATTACAGTAATGTACGTTACGAAAGGAGTTACGGACACACGCTCGGTATTTTTGGCATAACGAGAGTTGAATTGTTCCGATCGGGGCATTTGAGTACTCTTTAGAAAGCTAACTTCAAGGGCTACGACTTTACTGAGGATGTTTTCTGAGAAATCCTCCTCAAAATGGCCAATAAAATCATTTTTCATAGGCCTAAAATTTGGACAAATTTTAGACTTTTTTCCAAAGGGGGTAGTCAACGAAAAAATCTCAAAATCATAAAAAGTAAAAATCCAAAATCCTTTTGCACTAGGCAAGGTGTGATGCTATTCAGGCTATACGTGCGCAAAAGACCCACACGGGGTGTCCAAATAGCCACGGAATAACAGTAATGTGCGTTACAAAAGGAGTTACGGACACGCGCTAGGTATTTTTGGCATAACGAGAGTTGCGTTGTTCCACTGGGGAATTTGAGCACTCTTTAGAAAGCTAACATCAAGAGCTACGACTTTAATGAGGATGTTTTATAGGAAATCCTCATCTAAAATGGCCAAAAAAATCATTTTTCATAGGTCTGAAATCTTGACAAATTTTGGACTTTTTCCATAGGGGGTAGTCCACGAAAAAATCTCAAAATCATACAAAATGAAAATCCAAAATCCTTTGCACTAGGCAAGGTATGATGCTATTCAGGCTATACGTGCACAAAACGTCCTCACAGGATGTCCAAATAGCCCCGGAATTACAGTAATGTGCGTTACGAAAGGAGTTATGGACACACGCTCGGTATTTTTGGCATAACGAGAGTTGCATTTTTCCGATCAGGGCATTTGAGTACTCTTTAGAAAGTTATCTTTAAGAGCTACGACTCTACTGAGGATGTTTTCTGAGAATTCCTCCTCAAAAATGGCCAAAAAAAATCATTTTTCTTAGCTCTCAAATTTGGACAAATTTTGGAATTTATCCAAAGGGGTAGTCCACGAAAAAATCTCAAAATAAAAAAAAATCAAAATCCAAAATCCTTTGCACTAGGAAAGGTGTGATGCTATTCAGGCTATACGTGCACAAAACATCCACTCGGGATGTCCAAATAGCCCCGGAATTACAGTAATGTGCGTTACAAAATGAGTTACAAACACACGCTCGGTATTTTTGGCATAACGAGAGTTGCGTTGGTTCGAATGGGGCATTTGAGCACTCTTTAGATAGCTAACTTCAAGAGCTACGACTATCCAAAGGATGTTTTCTAAGAAATCCTCCTCGAAAATGGCCTAAAAAATAATTTTTCCTATGACTGAAATCTGGACAAAGTTTGGACTTCTTCTAAATGGGGTAATCCACGAAAAAATCCAAAATCATAAAAAAAAATCCAAAATCCTTTGCACTAGGCAAGGTGTGATGATATTCAGGCTATACATGCACAAAACGCCTACCCGGGATTTCCAAATAGCCCCGGAATTACTGTAATGTGCATTACGAAAGATGTTACGGACACATGCACACTAGGTATTTTTGGCATAACGAGAGTTGTGTTGGTCCGATATGGGCATTTGAGTACTCTTTAGAAAGCTAACATCAAGAGCTACGACTTTAGTGAGGATGTTTTCTTAGAAATCCTCCTCAAAAATGGCCAAAAAATCAATTTTCCTAGGTCTGAAAATCTGGAAAAATTCTGGACTTTTTCCAAAAGGGGTAGTCCACGAAAAAATCTCAAAATCATAAAAAGTAAAAATCCAAAATCCTTTTGCACTAGGCAAGGTGTGATGCTATTCAGGCTATACGTGCACAAAACACCCTCTCGGGATGTCCAAATAGCCCCGAATAACAGTAATGTGCGTTACGAAAGGAGTTACGGACACGTGCTAGGTATTTTTGGCATAACGAGAGTTGCGTTGTTCCGATCGAGGCATTTGAGCACTCTTTAGAAAGATAACATCAAGAGCTACGACATTACTAAGGATGTTTTATGAGAAATCCTCCTCAAAAATGGCCAAAAAAAATCATTTTTCATAGGTCTGAAATCTAGACAAATTTTGTACTTTTTTCAAAGGGGTAGTCAGGGAAAAAATCTCAAAATCATAAAAAATAAAAATCCAAAATCATTTGCACTAGGCAAGATGTGATGCTATTCAGGCTATACGTGCACAAAACGCCCACCCGGGATGTCCAAATAGCCCTGGAATAACAGTAATGTGCGTTACGAAAGGAGTTACGGACACGCGCTAGGTATTTTTGGCATAACGAGAGTTAGGGGTGTGCAGAAAAACCCGACACGACTGATACGACACGAAAACACGACAACACGACACGAAAAAACACGAAACCGAAAAGACACGATACGAAAATGACACGAACCGCTAAAACACGACATTAAATGGTTCGTGTTCGGATCGGGCATATCCCATTATCGGATACCCGACACGAACCGTTTAATTTTTATTTTTTTTAAAATAGAAAAAAAGTAATATTAGTAGTATGGTTTGGTAAAAATACATAATGTTGAATTAGCTCAGATGGCAATTGGGCTCTTTTGCAAACGGGTGGTAGCCAGGAGGACGGGAGTTCGACTCTCCAACTCTCAGCCTTTTTAAATTTTTTTTTAATTTTTGCTTCTTTTATTTTTTTAACTAAACCCTAGACCCCTCTCTCTCTACAGAATCTTTCATTCAATTTCTTCACGCCTCCGCCCCTCTCCTCCCTCCTCTAGTTCTTTCTCTCCCTAAACTCAAAGATTCAAAGCAATCTACGGATCCAGATCCGCCTCTCTCCCTCAAACCCAAATTCATCTCACGTCCAAGTCATCTCAGCCTCATCCCTCTCCATCTTCTCCCGCGGCGGAGACTTTGGGACGATGGAATGACCACTTCTCCATCTCCGGCATCTCCAATGCTCGGCTTCTCCTGACAACCGTCTTCTTCAACCTCTCTCAAATTCAGATCTGGCCAGATCTTTCCGTCTTCAACGAGATTAAGATGTTTGTCGTCTCCTCCGCCGGCTACTCCACCATTGCCCAGACCTCCGCGGATTCGACGACTACCTCTCTCTCCACCTCTAGCCACACCCTTCCAAGTCGTCGAGGCCCGAGGGCTATCGGTGTTCAAATAAATTTCAGAAAAAAATAAATAAATAATTCAACAAACGGTTCGTGTCGGATTACACGGGTATCCGACACGGAACCGTTACACATTTCGTGTCGGATATCCGGTATTAATCGTATCGTATTCGGATCGATGATTTCGACGTTAACGGTTTCGGGTACCCGACACGGTTAACCGTGTCGTGTCGAGTACCCGGTTATGCACAACCCTAACGAGAGTTGCGTTATTCCGATCGGGACATTTGAGCACTCTTTAGAAAGCTAACTTCAAGAGCTACGATATTACTAGGATATTTTATGAGAAATCCTCCTTAAAAATGGCCAAAAAAAATCATTTTTCCTAGGTCTGAAATCTGGACAAATTTTGTACTTTTTCCAAAGGGGGTAGTCAATGAAAAAATCTCAAAATCATAAAAAATAAAAATCCAAAATCATTTGCACTAGGCAAGGTGTGATGCTATTCAGGCTATACGTGCACAAAACGCCCATGCGGGATGTCCAAATAGCCCCGGAATTACAGTAATGTGCATTACGAAAGGAGTTACGGACACACGCTCGGTATTTTTGGCAGAACGAGAGTTGCATTGTTCCGATCGGGGCATTTAAGTACTCTTTAGAAAGATAACTTCAAGAGATACGATTTCACTAAGGATGTTTTCTGAGAAATCTTCCTCAAAAATGGCCAAAAAATCATTTTTCCTATGTCTCAAATTTGGACAATTTTTGCACTTTTTCCAAAGGGGGTAGTCCACGAAAAAATCTCAAAATCATAAAAAGTAAAAATCCAAAATCCTTTTGCACTAGGCAAGGTGTGATGCTATATAGGCTATACGTGCACAAAACGCCCTCCCGGGATGTCCAAATAATAGTAATTTGCGTTACGAAAGGAGTTACGAACACACGCTCTGTATTTTTGGCATAACGAGAGTTGTGTTGGTCCGATCGGGGCATTTGAGCACTCTTTAGAAAGGTAACTTCAAGAGCTACAACTTTACTGTGAATGTTTTTTGAGAAATCTTCCTTGAAAATGGCAAAAAAAAATTCCTAGGTCTGAAATATGGAAAAATTTTGGATTTTTTCCAAAGGGTTTAGTCCACGAAAATATCTCAAAATCATAAAAAAAATAAAAATAAAAAATCTTTTGCACTAAGTAAGGTGTGATGCTATTCAGGTTATACGTGCACAAAACGCCCACCCGGGATGTCCAAATAGCCTCGTAATTACAGTAATGTGCGTTACAAAATGAGTTACAGACAAATGCTCGGTATTTTTGGCATAACGAGAGTTGTGTTAGTCCGATCGGAGCATTTGAGCACTCTTTAGAAAGCTAACTTACAGAACTACGACTTTACTGAGGATGTTTTCTGAGAAATCTTCCTCGAAAATGGCCATAAAAATCATTTTTCCTAGGATTGAAATCTGGACAAATTTTCTACTTTTTCCAATGGGGGTAGTGCACGAAAAAATCTCAAAATCATAAAAAATGAAAATCCAAAATCCTTTGCACTAGGCAAGGTGTGATGTTATTAAAGCTATACGTGCACAAAATGCCCACCCGGTAAGTCCAAATAGCCCTGGAATTACAGTAATGTGCGTTACGAAAGGAGTTACGGACACACGCTCAGTATTTTTGGCATAACGAGAGTTGCGTTGGTACGATCGGGGCATTTGATCACTCTTTAGAAAGCTAACTTCAAGAGATACAACTTTACTGCAGATGTTTTCTGAGAAATTCTCCTCTAAAATGACCAAAAAAATCATTTTTCCTAGGTCTGAAATTTGGACAAATTTTGACTTTTTCCAACGGGGTAGTCCACGTAAAAATCTCAAAATCATAAAAAGTAAAAATCCTAAAACCCTTTTGCACTAGGCAAGTTGTGATGCTATTCAGGCTATACGTGCACAAAACGCCCACCCGGGATGTCCAAATAGCCCCGGAATTACAGTAATGTGCGTTACAAAAGGAGTTACGGAAACACGCTCGGTATTTTTGGCATAACGAGAGTTGCATTGGTCCGATCGAGGCATTTGAGTACTCTTTAGAAAGCTAACTTCAAGAGCTACGACTTTACTGGGGATGTTTTTATTACAAATCCTCCTCGAAAATGGCCAAAAAAAATATTTTTCCTAGGTCTGAAATCTGGAAAAATTTTGGACTTTTTCCAAATGGGTAGTCCACGAAAAAATCTCAAAATCATACAAAATGAAAATACAAAATTCTTTGCACTAGGCACGGTGTGATGCTATTAAGGCTATGCGTGCACAAAACGCCCACCCGGGATGTCCAAATTGCCCCGGAATTACAGTAATGTGCCTTACAACAGGAGTTACGGGCTCATGCTCAGTATTTTTTGCATAACGAGAGTTGCATTGGTTTGATCGGGGCATTTGAGCACTCTATAGAAAGTTAACTTCAAGAGCTATGACTTTACTGAGGTTGTTTTTTGTGAAATCCTCCTCGAAAATGTCCAAAAAATCATTTTTCCAAGGTAATAAATCTAGACAAATTTTGAACTTTTTCCACAGGGGATAGTCCACAAAAAAATCTCAAAATCATAAAAAATGAAAATCCAAAATCCGTTGTACTAGGCAAGGTGTGATACTATTCAGGCCATACGTGCACAAAACGCCCACCTGGGATGTCCAAATAGCCCCAGAATTACAGTAATGTGCGTTACGAAAGGAGTTACGGTCACACGCTCGGTATTTTTGGCATAACGAGAGTTGCACTGGTCCGATCGGGGCATTTGAGCACTCTTTAGAAAGGTAACTTCAAAAGATACGACTTTACTGAGGATGTTTTCTGAGAAATCCTCCTCGAAAATGGCCAAAAAATCATTTTTCCAAGGTCTGAAATCTGGAAAAATTTTGGACTTTTTCCAAAGGGGGTAGTCCACGAAAAAATCTCAAAATCATATAAAGTAAAAATTCAAAATCCTTTTGCACTAGGAAAGGTGTGATGCTATTCAGGCTATACGTGCACAAAACGCCCACCCGGGATGTCCAAATAGCCCCGGAATTACAGTGATGTGCGTTACAAAATGAGTTACGGACACACGCTCGATATTTTTGGCATAACGAGAGTTGCGCTGGTCCGATCGGGGCATTTGAACACTCTTTAGGAAACTAACTTCAAGAGTTACGACTTTACTGAAGATGTTTTCTTAGAAATCCTCTTCGAAAATGGCCAAAATAATGATTTTTCCTAGGTATGAAATCTGGACAAATTTTGGAATTCTTCCAAAGGGGGAAGTCCTCGAAAAAATCTCGAAATCAAAATAAGTAAAAATCCAAAATCCTTTTTCACTAGGCAAGGTTTGATTCTATTCAGGCTATACGTGCACAAAACGCCCCCCGGGAAGTCCAAATAGCCCTGGAATTACAGTAATGTGCGTTACAAAAGGAGTTACGTAAACACGCTCGGTATTTTTGGCATAACGAGAGTTGAGTTGGTCCGATCGGGGCGCGCATTTGAGCACACTTTAATTAGAAAGCTAACTTCAAGAGTTACGACTTTACTGAAGATGTTTTCTTAGAAATCCTCCTCGAAAACGGCCTAAAAATTATTTTTCTTAGGTCTATTACATTGATTATTATAAATATAAAACTCACATATTATTCTCAAAATGGGTACCAATGCAAGCCCCAAATTCTAGCAATCTTTGTTGCTCATAATGAAAATAAGTTTATCTAATAATGCAACGTTAGTTCAAAACTTTATTGCAAAAAATTGGATTTGGATTTTCATAAAGTTCTCAAAATCAACGCTCTCTTTTTCATGTCAAGTTGCAAATTGTAATGTTGTGAGTTGTGACCACTTCATTTGCAATATATATATATATATATATATATATATATATATATATATATATATATATATATATATATATATATATATATATATATATATATATATATATATATATATATATATATATATATATATATATATATATATATATATATATATATATATATATATATATATATATATTGAATCAAAAAATATATATATATATTAGAGACAATATATTAGAGACAAGATAGGCATATCTACCTAATTAGATAAGCATGCGAAAATTAGGTTCTAGGATAAAAAAAACCCGTTAAAAAGAAAGTAAATGAGTAAGAATGAAATTGACAATATACAATTGATGTCATTTTTCTCTCAAATTGACATCATTTTATAATTGACGCCATTTTTAGGGGACAAATTGTGGTGGACCAAGGTTGGAGGTGCAAAATGGGCTACAAATCTTCTAATCTAAAACCCCAGGCCGGATCTCCTGCTCCCCTTCGGTGTTTTCCTTCGGTGCAACACAAAATTATTCGGGTATAAATAAACATTGAAAAAAAATTTAAATTTTTTTTTACATTCTATACCATTATATTAGTATGTTTATAAAATTTTATTATAAAAATTCATGTTTTAAAAAATAATAAAATTTATTTTTTAAAATAATCGATATTTTAATTATCTATATTTTTAAAACATTAATTTTCATAATAAAATTTTATAAACATATCAATATAAGGGTATAGAATCTAAAAATATTTTTTTTATTTTTTTTAATATTTATTTATAAGCAAAATAATTTTGTGATGCACCGTGGTGTGCACCGAGTGTTGCGGAGGATCTGGACTGTCTAAAACCCTATCCGGCCTCAAACCATATCCCACAAAATTATTTAACCTTTAAATTAATATATAATATTTTTAGCTTATAAATAGTCATTATAACATATTTGAAAAAGAAATCTCAAAAATTCATCTTACAAATTTTTTAAAAAATTATATCATGAAATAGTTTTTAAATTTTTTATACCTTTTCATATTTTAATTATCACAATTTTATTAAGGCGATTCTTTGAGAGTTTGTTTCAAACATGTTCTAATAATCATTTATTTGCTAAAAATATTGTTAAAATATTTTTAATGTTAATTTAGATATTAAATACTCCAGTTGTGTAGGATAGGGATTGGAGTTAGAGTTTTAGGGTAGAAGATTTACAGCCATATATCTAGACATCACCATGATGACCAAATGCTGTATATATTTTACATAGCTAGACATCAAAGTGGCCTATATCCAAACAAGAATTAGGATTCAAATAGGTCCCTAAATTATTAAAAGATTCTTATTATCCATTTGCCTACGTACTATAACATGTGTGTAAATAATACATTAAGGATCCATTTGGTATAAAATTTGAAAATTTAAAGAAAAACGAGATGAATATAGTCTATGTGTCATTCAAGATACGTTGTTGCCTCAATCTCTCAATCTTTCATACATGTTTCTCTCATTTCAATCACTCATTTAAACAGGGAAACCATATTCTCTATAATCTTCTAATCATTACCCCTCTTATATATTTATTTTCATGCAAAAATGAGCATTATTCTCTCATTTAGACTTACAAAACTTCTCTATAATATATTTTCCCATACAAAATTTATTTCCATTGCCATTTACGTTTCTTATATGATCTTATACCAAACGACACCTAAAGATATTTATCATAAAAAAATTCAATCAATTACTTCCATTTTATCACCTTTGAACTTAGGTGAATTTTTACCCTGACATCACAAATATGAAGCAAAATAGGATTGACGCGGGTCGTTCTAAAAGAATTTTTTTTAATATTTAACAGAAAAAATATCCATAAGCTCGGATAGAAGACATACTTAGGAACGTGAATGAATATTTTAATAAATTAGAGACCCCGTTTAATACGAGCGTGAAACGTTAGTGACATGAACGAATCATTTGATATATGTATGAAACATGGATTAACCCTAAATAGGGGTTGCATTGTTAAATGGATAGTCAACGGTTGACGATTGATGTTATGCGATGAACAAGTGACCTGAACATGGATGATCTTAATGATTCACGCCTAAGCTTAAACCGCGTTGTAACGCCTCTTATATTAATAATAAAGTCTAAATTCTATTAGTTGACAAATTCAAGTGTTTGAATCGTCATTTGTCGCACAATAATTTATTCTTCTTCTTTCTTTCTTTTTTTTAAATTTGAATCAGCACACAATATTTTTTTCAGCACACAATAATTTATAGTAGGTAAGTGCAAATTAATTTCATGTTATATTAATTAATGTTACATTGCATCATTTAAAAAAATGCTAAAATTTAATGGTGCAGCTGCAATTCACAAGAAATGACTTTAGAAAAAAAGTTTAATTTTGGTGGAAAACCATAAATTAAAAATTGAATACTAACCTATTTTTATTTTATTTTTTATTTTAAGATGTGATTTTTTTAAACAAAATTTTTCATCAAAAAATAATTGAGAATGACTCGTACTTGTAAACTATAGATCCTTTTTTACACAGTAAATGGCAAGACTAAAAAACCGTCATTTTAAAAGATGGAATGTTATCAAAAGTTAAATGAAAAAAAAAGCTAATTCTATTTCAAAAAAAAAAAGTCTACTTTGTTTAATTTATTATTACTGCTTTCAAAACTAAAGCGTATATAATTAAGAAAATGACGAGATCTGATATTAATTTAGGCTATTGTTTGAGAAAAATACTCTCTCCGTTCGACAAAACTTGTCATTTTAGGGTATTATTTTGTCATTGTAGGTATTTTGCCCTTCACTTTACAAAAATACACTTGATATGATTGATGGTTTATTAGTTGTAGTTTTCGATAAAGTCAAAAAGGAGGGTAATAATTGAGAGTAAATTAGTACATTTGTTAATTGTCTTAAAACTTGTAAAATAAGGTAAAATGACAAATTTTACCGAACAGAGAGAGTATGTCGTAGAGAATCGACAAAGCACCTACGATTTTTCACTATACCGTGTTGTTGATCGCGACTAAGATTTTAGATGTCAATGCATAAAGAAAATATTTTAAAAATATTTAAAACATTACAAAATCTTTAATTAAAAAAAGAGAGAGAAATTAATTCATGTACTCGATCCGGCCACTCGATCACCTAAGTCCGCGTTCAAATTAACAAAGCTTAATTGCATCATTGTCAAAGTCAATGTAATCATATACCGATCATTGTCAAAAGGCTTTAATTTTTATCTACGAAATTTATATGTTTAGAATATACTCCGTGTTGAAAGAATGTGAAGAGACAAAGATCACACACTGATAATATGTACAAAGAAGTCTTAATATATAAGTTAGTGGTTACTCTTACTATTACCAATTGATTTTAGGATGAAACCCTGCCGCTCGACTTATATACTAGGCTATTAGTATCAACTGTAATAGTAAATATATTGGACACATCACCTATCCCAGCACCACGCCAGGATTATAGATCACGTAAGATGTACTCGATTTTTCCCTCAAATTAAATGTAAAATCAGGTCTTAATTTAGAATCGTCGACTCATATTACTCAATCCTTTAAAAGCAGTTGTAACAATTAGTGGGTCGGGTAGAGTTTAGGTTCGAGTATTAAGGTTATGGTATGGTGTTATTCGAGTTGAACAAGCCAAACTTGGCATGTTCAAGTTTAGTTCATTTGTTAAATGAGTTCGAGCCGAATTGAGCCCATTTTTTAAATAAGTTTTCTTTTTTTGTTCAAGCTTGACTTGTTTTAGTAAATGAACGAGTTCGAGCCGAGCTTTTTTCGAGCCTTAAATAGTTTTACTTAGTTATAATATATTAACTTAAATGAAATTTTAGAAATTTCATAAAATTCGAGCTATTCAAGTCTAAATCAAACGAACCGAGTTTTCAATCGAGCTTAAAAACATGTTCAGGCTCGACTTATTTAGGTAAGTGAACGAGTTCGAGTCGAGTTTTTTTAAGCCGATCCCGAGCTGAGCTCGAGCTGGTTAGCTCATATAACCGCCCTAGGTTATGGTAAGGCCGGTTATGGGTACGATCATTCAAATTTAGGATAATGCATGTGATATGATTTGGTCCTTTGGAATGGTTCGCGATAAATTGAGTTGATTTTTACCTTGTTTTTTTTTTCATCATTTAAACCTTCATTTTAATATTTTTTTTTATTGAAATGTATCTTAAAGTTTGAGTTATTTTCGGGTTTCAAATATATATAGTGGGTTCATGTCTTATTCGGTTTTGATTGAATCGGGTTCAATTCATTTAGGGTTTGAGTCATTTTGGGCTAACAGATTATTCGAATGTCTGGTAAGAATGAGTCGGAGGTATAGGGTCTCATCAGCTCTACTTGGAGCTTACTCCATCCGTTTTTTTTAAGTGATTTTTTTAAGTTATTCACATTTTTTAGAAAGGTAAAACTTATATAAAATTTCAATCTTTATTCAATATTTTTTTAATAATATTATACTTCGTACTTATTACAAAAATAAATATTTTATATAGTTTTATCACCTTAAAAACGTTTATGAACAGTAAAAAAATTACTTAAAAAGGAATCGAGGGAATAAAAGAAAATTGCACTTGTAAAAAAAAATTAGTCTCAATGTCTCTCAGGTGAGACAAAAATTTCCAAAATGTTTACAATATAAAAAGAATGATAAAAAAAAATATGAACTACCAAATATTAATTTCAAACTTTTGAAATCACTAAAAAAAATACAAACTATTCATCATTAAACCAATTTCAATATAATCAAAATTTGAACCAATTTTTCAGCCAAATTTTGGACATGACAACAGAAAAAAGTTTGAAATTTAATTAATTTAATGATATGATGCAACATATATCATGTAAAATTTTTTATACTCGTAAAAAAAAAATTTGAATGCAAATTAGAAAATTAACCCTAAAATCTAATTTGTAACGAAAAATTAGTTTTCATTTTTAAAAACTACATTTAGATATTTCCTAATGTAGTGCCTCGTCAATGAATTTTCGGACTTTCGGTTACCGCATTGAAAAATTGGATGAAATATATTTTTCTCGTAATGAAATTTAATTAATGTGAAATTGTTTATTATTATTATTTTAATAATTTGTTCTTATTAAAAAAAAGATAAACCCCAAAATCTTCCAACCGATACGATGATACCTCACCGTTATAAAATACATTCCGGCTTGACTTCGTCCGTCGTATTCGTCCACATCCAAACTTCCTCTAACAATAAATGCACAAAGTCTCCACCATTGTGTTTCACCGGTCATCTCATTCTCTTACCACTCAACATGGCAACACCCAACTTCGCCGTGCCACCACCACCAACTCCTCCACCGCCGCCTCTTCCATTAAGAACCCTTGTGAACTTCGTCGTCCTTTGCATCGCCATCTTCCCCGCCATCTGCCTAATGCGACTCGTCGGCATCACCTCCTCCAACGACACCACCTCCGAATTCCTCACCACCAACCAATTGCAGGGCCCCAACATCGTCGAATCCCAATACCGCCTCCTCTTCACCGTCGAATCCTCCCGCCGGCGTCGCCTCAATGCCGCCCTCGCCTCCTTCGCCTCCCTAATCGCCACCCTCGTCCTTCCCTTCCTCCGCTCCTCGAGCTTCCTCGCCTCCCCGCTCTACTACTGGTCCCTCCTTGCCACCGTCCTATTCTGCGGTCGGTACCTCCTCGACACCGCCATCGCCGCCTGCATTGCCGCCCTCGAACCCTGCTGCAGCCTCCGCAATAAGCGGTGGTCCTACTACGCCTCCAACGTCTCCCTCCCCCTCGGCTCCCTCCTCCACACGACCCTCGTCTTCCTCACATGGCAGCTTTTGCACTTCGCCACCGTCATCTACCCGATCACCGGCTACGGCGCGTGGTTTGTTGGCGCGTGGATGGTCAGGTCAGCTCTCAAACTCTCAAATCAGCTTATCTACTTATTATATACTCCGTATTTAATAAATTAAAATATATGTAGTATAAAAAATTGAGGTGCAAATCATTTGACCAATTCTCAAATTTGAATTAAATGATACAAATATTTTAATCGATATATTGTTTATCGAGGATATTAACTCCCGCTATCTTAAAGAGTTAAAACTTAAATAAAATAGTCTTATAAATGAGTTAAACACCTTATTCGAGGCGAATGAGTAGAGTATTGTTTGTTCATATTCAGTTCACTCGTCGAGCCTAAATTTTGACTCGAGCTTAAAAATGTGCTCATACTCAACTCGTTTAATAAATGAACGAGCTCGAACCGATTTTTTTTTAAGTTTTAAACAATTCTACTTGCTTATAATATAGTAATTTAAAGAAAATTTTAGAAATTCCATAAAATTCGAGCTATTCTGGCTTAATTTCAACGAGCCGAGCTTTGGACCGAACTTAAAAATGTGCTCATACTCTGCTCGTTTAGAAAATGAACAAGGAGAACTCGAGCTACTCGGCTCATATATAACACCCCTAATTAATTTGATCTAACTCAAAATTATATAACAGTTGAGTTCGATCAAAATGGACTAAGAGAAAAAAGTAACACAAAAAAAGTAAAATGGAAATAGGGTTCTGCTAAAAAGAAAGGTCTGATACCATGTAGAATCATATGATTGACATAAAATCCTCCTTAGGGTTTCATTTCTCATCATATCAATATATATAGATTACAAGTGAGTAAGACTGGGCCTGAGACTCATACACTATAATGTGCATGTAAATATCAGGTGTGGCGTGATTGTCCTCAATGAGGCGATAAAGGCGAGGTGGAGGGCGAACGCGGTGTACGATAGGTTCGAGGATAGGATCCTCCGGGTCGGGTTTCAGGTCCATATTTTGTGCTCACTTATACCCACTTCTGCTCCGGACATGAGCTTCATGTTGGCACCATGGAGGAAGAAGGAGAGTTCAGTCATGGCGACCGAGGAGGCCGATATCTGCTGCAAGGTGGAGGACCACATCCGGTACTTCTCCGGACACAAGGTGACCACCAAGGACGTGGAGGCCGTCGCTAAGTGTATCGAGGGGTTCACATCGTTACTCCCGGCAGAGTGGGGTTTCTCCGTCGGAGAGCTCATCAGAGATGCCCAGGGTATTGCCCCCGACGACGGAATGTACGTATATACTATATGTCTATATGTGATACTCTCTCTGTTAATTAAAACTTGTCGTTTACTATTCATGCACGTTTTTTTAGAATGATAAAAACTATAGGAAATATTAACATTTTTAAAATTTGTTTTTATAAATTAATAATTAATAGTAACAAGTACGTCATTATTTAAAAAATATGTTAAAAAATTTAATATTTTATATAGTTTTTAACACCTCAAAAAACGTGCGTGAATAGTAAAACGTCAAGTTTTAATTAACAGAGGGAATAATTTTTAATTGTTTTGGATTATTTATAATTATCTTAATTAAATTAACGGGATGTGTATATATATATATGTACTAATAATGTAGGCATGTAGACAAGAGATGGCTGAAGGAGAAGCTGAGATTGGGAGATGAAGACGCGCGTGTAGTGTACGGCGAGCTCTGCGCGTTAGTTAATTCACCCGACGATGTTTCCTACCCTACTTTCTCCGCGTGGATGGTGAGTCTCGTAATATCCAATTAATTCGGAGATTAACCAAGATAGGAAAGTATTTTGGTATCTAGTCATAATAAGGTAAAAATTAAAAAAACAATATGATATGTAAGCAGTTGTTTAAACAACGACTTACCATTTTTTTAATTTCAGTTAAATTGACAAAATAATTGCAAAAAATCTTAAAAACAAATAAAAATTATACGGGTGAAACAATGACTCTTCACTTTTTTTATTTTTTTCCCACTTGTTTTTTCACTCTACTCCCCTCTCTCTTGTCATTGTTTTGCTAATTTAACTAAAATTAAAAATAAATTAGTAAGTCGCTGTTTAAACCTGGGTTAAAGTTGTTGTTTTAAACAATGACTTTACCTTACTTTGACTAAAAACCAAAACACTTTTAGATCTTAACTAATTTTCAATTTTTTTTTATCAATTTGGAAAAAATTCCGTAATATCTTAAAATTACTCCACATTAAAATATCTATAATTTTTAAAATATATATATAGTCAAACGTCTTACATTTTGGATCCGAATATATATATATATATTTATATAGGATAAGGCGTACAAGGAGAACCAGGAGACTGGGCACACGCTCCGGGTAGAAGAGGAAACGATAATAAACTCCGACCGGTTCTTGGTGGCGGCATTGATAACCAAGGCCTTCCTGACATGGTTGTTCCTCACCGGAAAAACAACCACCCAAGTGGTTGTTGTCATTCCCTTTGTGTATTTTGCTAAGTGCTTTATTGATGAATTGTCTTTGCCTCCTTTCCGATCGTTGTTGGCGTAAATTTACTACATGAAAAAGCTAATAAAAGTATGTTTCATTTCATTTTACTAATCAACTATTTAGTGATTGTGTGCGTATAATGTTAATAAATAAACACTTCATCCATTTGGTCAATTCCATGTATACTTCCGATCAGTGGCGGAGCCAGAAAAATTTCAAAGGGGGGCACAATTATACATGTACGATATAGCTGTGAATTAAATTGACATAAAGAGTTATATGTAATACGATACTAAATTATGTTATTTTAAGATAAAATGTTATCGGTTTATGATAAAACGCTATCATTTTTTTCGCGTCTAAAAAAGGAAATATAAATATATAAATGAAATATCCGAAAAAAAATTAACTAAATAAGTATAGGAAACACGATCTAATAAACAGTAAGTTAAGGTTACGGTTGTTATATATATGAGCTAAAGCTTGGCTCGAATTTAGCTCAATAACAGCTCGGCTTGAGCATCATTAATTTACAAAATGAGTTGATTACGAGCACATTTTTATGCTCAATTCATGATTCAGCTCAGATCCATTAAAAATCAAATAGCATCAATTTTGTGAAATTTACAAATTTTCTTTTAACTTACTATGTCATGAGCAAGTAAAGTTGCATAATACTTGGAAAAAAAAAACTCAGCTCAAGCTCGTTCACTTACTAAACAAGTCAAGTATGAGCTCAAGTTCAAATATAGGTTCGTCTCGAACTTGACTTGTTCCTAAATGAGCTAAATATAATCAAATAATACTACACTTGTTTAGCTCGAATAACAACCTAGTTAATATATAACTTGTTAAACTCATAACATATAATAATGTATAACCGGATATAAAAATTTTAAACTTGTATAATTTCTTATCTAATTGTCGAAACGATTAGTATAACCTCTCATTTCGAAGCTCTCGAGATGAATTATAGTATGTGAATTTTAATTTAAGTAAAATATAAAGGCATTATAGTCTATTGAAACAAACTTAAAGTGATTAATATACCTTTAATTTTAAAACAGTCATAACTTTTTACTCAGATGTCGGATTAAGACGTATTATATATCAAAACGAAGCTATCGACGAGGAGAATACACATAGGTAGTTCTTCAAATGAGAGAGGGGGCACGTGCCCCCCTAGGCCCCCCTTCAGCTCCGCCCCTGCTTCCGATCAAATGGAATGTACATTTCATTTTTTATGAGTTGGGAAGACACGAGTGATATGACTAGTCCGATCGTGTTTTACATGTGCACTTTTTTATCAAATGTGAATGTATTTGGATATCAAATGTGTGAATGTATATGGATGTCAATTCTGTATCTGCAATATATGCTGAGAAAAAGGTGCTTGTGAAATTCTTGTGTGATTTGGTGCGTGTCAACACGGAGCAAAGAAAGCCTCCATATAGGACTTTTTTTGCAACTCCATTCTAGTGACGAACATTGTTCCATACGGTTGCTTGAACAACATTCATATATTTAGATTTTCTAGCAGCGACCATAAATCTTCGTCACCTGAATAACCAAGCGACGAACAAAGCAACCCTTGTTGTCACCTGAATATTTAGATTTTCTGACAATAAACAACACTCAGTCGATGACCAAGACTCAGGTGACGAACTTCCCTCATCGCCTGAAGGGCTAAAACCCATTTCCTAATCGTTGACCATACTCAAGTAACAGACGGTTTGTTCGTCCCCTGAGCATTCTCAGGCGACAAACAAACAGATGGTCGTCACCTGGAGATTAGAGGGACGAGCTTGAAGCAACCGGTACTCAGGCGACGACATGTCCGTCGCTTGAATGCTCAGGTGACGTGAGAGGCATTCAGGCGACGACTTTATGTCCGTCACCTGAATGGTGCCATGACGTAGTGAGGAGTATTTATTACATTGATATTCTGAGTTTAAATTTAAGGTTTTCTCTAATATATTTAAACAAAAACTTTCTTTTCTATATATACATATAAAAAAAATCTTATTTTTTAAATAATTTGTTTTTTTTAAAAAAAAAATTCTACTTAAAAAAGACTATTCAAATTATCAGTTTAAGAGTTTTTTTTTAAAATATATTTCATCAAAAAATTATTATTCACACGTATATATAATGAAATTGGCGTACGTAGTCAACCCTTTTCCCCCAATATATAAAGTAAGAAACCTCCTCAAAAGCTCCTGGTTTGTGTCAATGGCGTGAATCAGATCTCTCTTGATCCTTTTGGACGACTCTATACATTATAAACAACTCGTCAAGGAAGAACTTTCCAAAACACAAGAAGAGAATTACAGCAAACGCTTGGGCGGTGGTGTTTCCGGCGAGGAACAGCCACAGTAGGAAGGCCTCGTTGAGGAGCAGCGTCATTAGCCTCCGATCGGAGCCGATGATCGCTCTCTCTTCCCGCCGGAGCGTGTGCCCCACCGCCTGATTGTCCCTGTACGCTTCCTCCTGCTCCATATAAATTATTATTATTTGAGTTTATATTTTTTGTTTTATCAACGATTTTAAATATAAAAAAATTGAAGGGCTGACTCACTCACCGCCCAGATAAAGAAAGTGTGAAACGAGACTTGATCGGAGGAGCTAACCGACGCGCAGAGCTCACCGTACAACACACGCGCATCTTCGTCACATAGTCCCAACTTGTCCTTCACCCATCTCTTATCTATATACAGTATATGCCTACATTATATATGCAACCCAAATCAATACCATGTATTCTTCATTATGAAATTTCCCAACAATATGTTTTGTTTTAATTGCGAAAAAATTTTTTGTGTTATTGAAGATGTAAGTAAGGACTCATAACTAGATCAAAGTTGTGTGCACAAGCGCTAGTAGTTCAACAGATAAATTTATATAACGAGATTTTATCATAAATCATTGACAATAGAAAGAATAGTTCAATGAATTATATGGAGTCTTGTTTACTTTATATTTTTTGTATGAAACTTTTTTAATCTCTTTACACGTGTCCGACGTATCGAGTCTGTAGTGATTGCCAATTAATTTTTTTAGTATCTCAAGATAAGTCTAGCTTTGTATGAAATATGAAAAATACTTTTAATTCCTAGTTTTTTAAAAAAGGATTTTTTATTAGGTAAAATTCAGGTAGACCGAGCCTACCCGAAGCATTTTTTTCACTTTTGAACGTTTATTAATTAATTTCCATTTTCTATATTAAATATTTAACTTTTCATCCAAAAATATATTTGCTTTTAATTTTAAAACCCTATATCCATGATGGTAAAGAAATAAAAAGTGTCAATTGCAGGCTATAAGCTATATAATTAAAATCAATATTGCCAAGTCTAATTAATTTGTCTATCAAAAAAAAGTTTTAAATTTAAAATCTCTAAATTTAAATTAGTTTATTTCCCTTACTTGAAGTCGTTGGGGTCAACCCCGGTAGCCTTTCCGATGATGTCTCCGAAGATGCCGGCCAACTGCGGTGGCAGCCTCGCGGTGACCTCCTGCACGCAGCAAGCCATAGCCGCCACCTCCTGCGTCGTCACTCTATGCCCCGAAAAGTACCGAATGTGGTCCTCCGCCTTGCAAACGACTTCCGCAATCACAGCCTCCTCTTTCCTCCATGGCACCAATATGGAGCTCAACCCCGAATCACCATCGTGTAGAAATCGGCTAAGGATATGGATCTGAAACCCGGCCAAAAGGATCCTCGTCTCGAACCTCTCGTAGATCGCCTTCTCCATCCACCTCGCCATAACCACAGCATTGGCCAGAATCAGAACAGACCTAATACATTCCTTAAAAACTAGATCAGATCGTCTATCAAAGAATTTAGGGCATATTTTAAGAATTTTTTTTAGTTAAAAACTATATAAAATATTAAATTTTTTATATATAATTTTTATACTGTGTGAAATTATATAAAAAAAATCAACAATCATCTATTGGCCGGTAAATGGAGGTAATATTAAGAAGTTAATTATGGATTTTTTTTAGTACAACTAACAAACATTCTAGCAATGTAGTATCTATCTATCAAGAGATGGGCAACATAGTTAAAGTGTCCATTTTTTTTTTTAATTTGGTTTTCTATCCTATGCCCAAAAATATAGGTTAATAAGCTCAGTCGGGAAAGATTCTCTAAATTTAAATTATTTTAGCGTTTCTTAATATTGCTTTCCTAGTCCTTTCTTTCTTTTTTATGACAAGGAATTCACCTTTGATGGTAAACCCCGATCACGTGACACAGCCGACAAGAGCACCACGTACTAGTTAGGTAAACCGGCGCTTGATCTAGTAGTAGAAAGTAAGACAAACGTTGGATTTTCATCTAAGGAAAAAGGCGGATGCAGAGATCGAATTCGAGACCTCTATATTACCCCCGACCTCCACAACACTAGATCAACCCAGGACCTCCTAAGTCGCTTATTTATTCGGTAGGGAATCATTCTCACTTCCCAGTTAAGATTCTTAACCTAATACTTTTTTTTATATCTATCGGTAATTTCTGGCCTAATTTTTTTCCTATGTTGAAAAAAAAAATAACAAAAAAAAAACTAGAGCGCACCTGATAAGCAACGCTCCAAAAAGCCACGCGCCATAGCACGTGATAGGGTGATGGGTGGCGGCGAGTTGCGAGAACCGCCATGTAAGGAGGAGGAGGGCGGAGTGGAGGACGGAGCAAAGGGGTCGGGTGAGGCCGGCGGAGGTGTAGTACGTCCAGCGCTTACTCTGCCCGTGGCGGGGCTCGAGGGCAGCGACGGTAGCATTAACACCGGCATCGACAAGGACGCGGCCGCAGAGGACGACGGCCGCGAGGAAGCCCCAGTCGTAGAGCGGGGAGGCGAGGAAAGAGGCGGCCACAGCGAGCTTGGCAGCGAGGCGGCCGGATCGGAACTCGGTGGGGGAGCTGCAGGAGAGGAGCTCTCCCGAGAGGGAGGCGGCGATGCCGATGAGTTGGATGAGGAAGGCGGTGGGTAAGGAGGCGACGGCGAGGAGTGGGGCGAGTATGAGGTGTGTTAGAGGTGGTGGTGGCGGCGGTGGCACGGCGGAGTAGCCAAATCCATGAGTTGTCATATATATGAGGCTATATATGAGGTTTTGCTTAATTAATTTGGATTTTGTAGGAATGGTGGTTCTTGAATTAAGATGGAAATTGAGTCGATTAATGAATGATAATTATATTTCGACCAAAAAAATGAATGGAAATTAGAATTAATTAATAAAAGATCCGTTGACACGATGGAAATATAATAACTATTTTGACTTCGACAACAATTAATTATTAATAGGGTGGCAAATTTTTTACAAGTTAAAACCGAACCATTCTCTTAATTAAGTTTTATAATTTTATTTGTATTTTATTTATTTTTTGATATAATTTTTATTTGTATTTTTATGTTTATATTTGGATTTCTATTTTTTAAATAATGTAATAAGTTTTTTTATTCACCAATGAGTGACGCTAGCTATTGTTGGCTACGTGTGTCCAGTAGATCATGAGTTCGAATCATTTTCCCTATTTTGTAATAGGTCTAGTGTCGATCTACATATGAACCAAAAAAAGATATGCAGGAGTTTAGCCATTATTAAAATAGATTTTAGAGTTTGTTAATATTATTTAAGAAAACAATTTCTCAATTCAATTCCTTTACATATATTTTTAGGTACGTATAAGATTAATTTTAATTTTTCTCAATTAAAATGAACTTTTTTTCCTCATAGTTCTTCTTGATTTGTTAATCAAGAAAGTGAAGAAACTATCAAACATTATATAGTATAATAGTCATGGATTCAAATCTGTGATTTGTTAAATTCTACTGCATAATGTTTGATAGTTTCTTGTCTAATTAGATTTTTTTTTCCTGGTTAAAAAATGTTTAGGGTGGTCTGTTTGGACTCTAATAACACCATCAAAGCCATGATATGCTTTGAAGCTGTCTAAAACTACCGATCACTTATAAAGATATTCACATATCATTCAACAAAATATTGTTCTATTCATCAACAATATAATGCAATTTTTAAAATAACAAATACTCTACAATATTATTGCTAGTTAATTTCCTTAAGTTAATAACCCCGATTTGATTTTTTATTTTAATTAATTCCCGGCTTTTAATGGTGCCAATTCTACATCAGATTCTTTTTTTTAAAAAAAAATATTATTGTTTACAAGAAAATTCATTTTTCCGTTTTGACAATCTCTCAATTTTAACAAGTCAAAATGAAGTTGTCTTTGATGTTTCTGAACGGTCTACTACTTGGCTGGGTGTGCAGCGTCTGTAGTCGGGGCAGGTTGGGGTCGTATAGTGTGGAAAGGGCGACTCGGTATTCGGAAGATTAGTCCTTGGAGTTTCATCTTCACTTCTCACAGGAGTTAGAGTCCTGCTGTACCGCTGACCTGCGGTGCTTCTCTTTGGTAGTGCTTGACTTCGTTCTTCGTCGACGTACTCAACGTTTGGGTTTTAGTTCTGCTTAGTTTCATTCATTTCAGAGTGCTTATTACGTGGTGATTGCACCTCTTTTTTTCCTTCATTTTCAGTTTTATTGTATGTTCGATGGTTTACCCGTCTACCGACTTGTCGACATCTCGAGTTTCAGTTAATAAAAAAAAATCAAAATGAAGTGATCGGATATGGATCCAGGGTTCCAGATTTTGGGCTTTAATTAAAGGCCCAAATGTAATCAGGCCCACGTATACGTGGCCGTATCTATTTCCTCCTATGACCCGTTAAGGATCTTACTACACCCGATATTCACAATTCATCAATCCTTTAATCCATACTCGATCCATTCATCAGTCACGTTTATTGGATGGATCGGTTAAAATATACGGCTGAAAAATTTCATACATAATTACAGGTAACTCGATTCGAGCTTTTACGTATGTTATTTATTATACTCCGTATTTAACTTATAGAGTAAATTACACATAACCACCCGTAAATTATGGTATTTTTCACATAACCACCCATAAAAACTTAAATTACAATAAACCACCCATAAATTAGTTATCTTTTCATGAGACCACCCACCCATTAAACCTCTATTTATTTTGTTAAAAAAGATTAAAATACCCTTAATTCAAGCTTATTTGTATTTAATGCAATGATTTATTTTCATAAGACTTCCCATTTGTTAAATAATCCGATTTTACTTTTATTTTAAAAAAGGATAAATTATAATAAAATTATTCATGTTCGGCTAATTTGTCAAATGATATGTAGAAGCTTAGCTTATTTTTGTTTACCAAAAAAAGGCTTAGCTTATTTTTTCAATGATATGTTTGTAATTTAAGATATGAGCTAATTTACCCTTCTAAGCAATAATATTGTTTTATTTTAGACTTTATCCCTATCTTATTCAACATTTGAAGCAGGGGAGACTGTTAGGAGCTATTGCAAGCATCGACTCTACACATTGCAAATCCAATTTAGATATATATTGGTTGGAGTATTTAGGGTGGGTTTGAATTCCATTCCATTTTAATTATAATTCAATTATTTACCTCGGTTTATGTGAGTCGTTGGTTGTATAGCTAAAAATCTCATAAAAACTGAGGTAAAATAGTAAGTTAATCAAATAATCACATACATCGGGATAAAACTATTACATTATATATAATTAATAAATTGTGGAATCCACACCCACCCTTAATTTACCTTAATCTTTTTGTCTACCAAAGACGAGCTTTTCTATTTTGCATTATAAACATAATACAATCGGAATCCAAACACTTAGGGTCTGTTTGGATTCCCAAGTAATTATGCTTATAAGCATAATCACTTTAAAAGTGTTTGACTAAAAAAATTATAAGGTATTTAAAATAATAGAATTTTAAAATAAAATACCTTATAAATTATGTCAATTAATTATATTGGGTGTGTTTGGATTCCCAATGCATTATGCTAATTATAAGCATAATCACTTTTAAAGTGTTTGGTTAAAAAAATATAAGATATTTAAAATAACGTAATTTTAAAATAAAATATACATAGATTGTATAAATAAAATACTAAATATTGTGTTAAGTTTGTCATTACCTTATAAACTTAATATAATTAATTGACACGTACAATTTATAAGGTATTTTATTTTAAAATTGCATTATTTTAAATACTTTATAATTTTTTTAGCCAAACACTTTTAAAGTGATTATGCTTATAAGCATAATCACTTGGGAATCCAAACAGGCCCTTATATACATGCAACATCTTTCCTTTACAAAATACAAACAAATAAGTTTGAATTAGGGGTATTTTAGTCGTTTTAAACAAAACAAATAGAGGTTTAATGTGTGGGTGGTCTTGTGAAAACAAGTCAAATTTATGGGTGATTTACTGTAATTTAAGTTTTTATGGGTGGTTATGTGAAAAGTACCATAATTTATGGGTGGTTATGCGTAATTTACTCTAACTTATTTAACATTGAGTTTCTTCCATCAATAATATTGATGTATTTTGTGTTAGTGGATGAGTATTTTAAATTTAATATATTGAAATTTTATTTGTTTTCAAGGATATATAAATTTTTAATATGATTTTATTTCAATTACAAGTATATAGGAGATATAAAAAAAATAAATTTAATAAATAGACTAACCGTGTTTAAAGCTAAGCCATTCATGCATGCATAAATAGAAATTATTTAAGATATATTTTGAATAAATGCTTAATTTAACCAAATCAAATATGCGATTTAATTATCTCATACAATTGCGATGTCGCACCACATTCTGTAGATGTTCTTCCATTATTCAAATAATTCAATTAAAAGTAATATAAATGTGAAAAGTATCAAATTAAAAGTGTGAAACTTTGAATAAATCATTATTAATTCCCAGGTAGTGGCCCTGGAATCCTATATTTTGCGTTTGAGCAACGCTGTATAGTTCATATTCCAAACATATAGGAAAAAAAATTCCTATATATACATACCAAATCGCCCACCCTACACTCACCCTAAACCATATATCTCTAAGTACTGAATCCGCGAATTTGATCTTCAGGTAAAACATGTCGTTTTACTATTTGAATTTTCTTTCAATTTTGTTCAAACTTAACGCAAACATGCATGGTTTTCGTACATGCAGGATATATATATAAATCAACATGGGCAAGGAGACGACTGAGAGAGGTCTGTTTGGAGGCGGGTATGGCGGAGGATACGGCGGATGCCCACCTCCTCCGTTCTCCGGAGGATACGGGTATGGCGCCCCTGGTGCCTACCCTCCGCCCCCTCCCCCTGGCGGCTATGCTCCCGTCGCCTATCCTAGTTACGCTACAACTCCTTCATATGGTAATCAATCATACGTAATCGATGTTGTTAGGGTTTCACATTTCCATTGTTGATGAAGCCTTTATTCGTCGCCTGAATGTAATTCTTGTGACGATAAAAGCTATGTTCGTACGTCGCCATATATATATATACACCATCTTGATCTTTAGTTATGAGCCATATATATATATATATATGCATGATCCTGTCTAATGGAGTGTATGTTTTTCGAGCGATAGGGTACGGAAGCAGCAGCTACATGGGAGGATCGTACGGGATGCACCACTCGCATGGCGGATACTACGGCGGTGGAGGCGGGTACGGCCACCACGGGGGGCATCATGGCAAATTCGGGCATGGCAAGTTTGGACATGGCAAATGGAAGTAAAACATATAATTTGTTGTAGCTGCTAGCAAAGCTATGGATATGGATGGTGTGTTCTACATTTACTGAATGTTTTATACTCCATGCCAACAAAGTATACGTACTGTTTGTGATGATCAGTACTAGCCTACTTGGATGCCATGGATGTGTGTAATAAGTATTTTCTCAACTCCTTCGAGTTTTATTGAATAAATTAAGCATATATATGCATGGATTTCATTTATTTTCTTTATCCTTTATTTTTAATAGATTTACTATCTATCTCTCTCTATACATATATATATATTCTTGATACCAGAGTTACAATGATATTATTATTTTTAATAATATCATTCAAACAAAGCAATAATGATATTATTATTTTTTAGTAACCAATAAGAGTGACTTTATATATATGTGTTACTTTAAAGGAGATTTTAAAAATTATGAAATTATTTCTAAGATATTTTTATGGCAAATATTTTTATCCTTAATTTTATTAATATTTTATAATATTAGCTTGTTATATTATTATAATATTTTTTAAAAAATCGAGTCATGGCGTGAGAACTGTACTAGTTTAAAACTAATAAACTTTTATTGAGGTACTAGTGCGAGTCTCACCCCGTGCACGAGTTATATTTTAAAATTATATCTGTTATTTATATTCAAAAAATTGTTAACATATAATAAAAATAATAAATCTAAATTATAATATAAATATTAAACTAATAATGATTAAAGTGTAGGGGAAATATTAAATAAATATCAATCTAGATATAGATAATTCATTGTTGGTATAGTATGGATATAAATAAAATAGGAAAAATGACCATACTCTGCAAATGCAATGTCAATCGCGTCCGGCATCATCTCTCACACTTCTCGGCTTGCCTGAGATGTGGCGGGGAGTAGACAAGCCTGCATCTGCTGAGAGACTACGAGGACATCAAGAGAGTCTATATGACCCTAGGAAATCACAACCTGCAGTCAATCTTTTTCAGCTCAACCGATGTTCAGGAATGGATTTTCCAAACACCCGAAAGGAAGACAGATGGGCCGGGATTTTTGCAACTATGTTATGGTTGACATGGAAAACTCGGAATGAGTTAGCCTTCAATGGAAACTCGAGGATACAGGGGCTTGCAGACCGTGTTTGGCAACAAGTCTCTTTGTACAAGCATACCACGGACAAAGAGAATTGACAGCTGGGTGCGTTGAATAAGAGGGGTGAAGCTCCATCCAAGTGGAACCCCCCAAATCTTGGATGGACAAAGATAAACACCGATGGATCCTCAAGAGGAAATCCAGGCATGGCGGGTTGGGGAGTAATTTTTCGAGACCACCAGGGGCAGTTCAGGAGTGCTTATGCCTTCAAATGTAGGTTCTGCTCGGTAGACCGAGCAGAGGTTTGGGCAGTGCTGCACGGACTAAGAATTGCACATGAAATGGGAATCCGAAAGCTCGAGATTGAGATGGACAGTGAGAACATTTGGGCTAAGCTGGAAGGAGAGGGGGAATCGACTAGTGTTGTGCGCTAGCTATTGGTACAGTGTCGTCTCCTAGTCAGGAGCGTGGATTGGGAGGTCAAGATCACACTCGTCCATCACCAAACCAATAGAGTAGTTGATGCGTTAGCAAAATTTGCGCTCGAATATGCCTGAAGATTTTTCTGTTTTTTAGGTGGCTCCGAACTGCATTTGTGAGTTGCTAAAGGGGCTTAGGCTAGTCTCGTATTTCATTTTGGGGCTAGCCCCCATAGCACAAAAAAAATCACCAATTCATGTACAAACTATACCATATTAAACCAATATTGATACAAAGTCTGAAATTTACAAACTACAAATTAATTGGGACTTAAAATGTAATTAATGAAAAGTTGGGTAAATTTTATAAATTAATGAGATTCACCTTTACCAAATAAAAAAGAAAAAAGGATGATGTTGTTCATCACCAGCAACCTCCTGAGATTGGAGCAGGCGAGGAGGAAAGCAAATTTGGCTCAACCGGTGTAGCTCGACTTGGGGTCCATTGATCTTCAGTTGGGCTTGAAAATTGTAAAGTGATAGAAGGAAGAAAGGAGATAGAGGGATCGATCTAGATTGACATGGAATTCAATGGAGGCAGTCATGGGGATGTTCTTGAGATCCGAGAGAGGGCGAGGGAGGCATTCATGTGCTTGATTGTGTTTCCATTGGTGCAAGATCTGGACGCCATGAATTGCGAATTCGAGAGAGAAATAGATCCCGCGAACAATGGTTAATTAAGAGACCGATTCCGATTGAAGCTGTGAGCGAGAGATCGAGGTAAATGAAGAAGGAAATGACATCCTAACCCGTCAGAATGGGCGAGAAACCAATTGAGATTTTGAGCGAGAGATCGAGGTGCAAGATCTATTTGTTACTTTTGCCCAGATCTATTGAGCTCGATCTTGGAAATGAGGAGGAAGATGAATTATTAATTTCCAAGATTAATTTTACAATTTTGTACCCCAAATCTTTGGTTAATTGTATTTTAAGTCCTAAATAATTTTTAGTTTGTAAATTTCAGACTTTGTATTAATATTGGTTTAATATGGTATAGTTTGTACATGAATTGGTGATTTCTAAAGTTCGTATTATTTTTTGTTCACTGCTGATAGTTCGTATTATTTTTTGTCATTTCTCCAATAAAATAATAGGTATGAAACAATTAATATTGATATAAATAATTCTTTTCACTAAAAAATAATATTTTTTTCGGTAATGCAAACATAAGGAAAACCCTTAAAACCGAAACTACGGGCTACACAGGAATCCAGCGGGGAGTAGCCCTTCCCCTAATATCCTCGTCCCTAGGGTTAAGATGCCTACATGCAGATTGTCTAATAACTATAAACCAAAATGAAAAGAAAAAGCAAAGGACGCGAGGGAGTTAGTGACAAAGTTCGCTTCCCTAAAGACGTATCGAAGATGGATGTCCTAGTCTCTGGCTAACAAGCCTTGGCATTGGTGTACCAGGCTAGACAGTGGATGATGACCTGCAACTGTCTTCTTGATGAGCATGATGGCCAATAGCGAATCTGACTCGACAATAACGTACCTTTCGATCGAAGACCCAACTCCCAAGCAACTTGGAGTCCATCGATGATTCCCCAAAGCTCCATCATCAGAACGGTACACGACCCGAGGTGGTGACTAAAAATAATTTAGATATAAATAAAATAACATTTATCAAATTTATCTATAATATTTTTTATAAGTATGACTATTAAATTAATAGTTTGGATATATATATTTATCAATCAAATAATGTGTGTGTGACTTTTATACATTTTATAATTTATGAAAATATATTATTTTAATTATCATTTTTACAATATATATATATATATAGTTTGTGACTTTTATAATATTTTATAAATTGTGAAAAATATATTATTTTAATTATTATTTTTACAATAATTATGTTTCCTATAATCAATTACAACATATCGCATATATAGTAAATTATACATCAGTTCTAATATATATATAATATAGATATGAATATCATACCATGCCTGTATGCGTATGCCACGCAACATGCCTAGCTTTCATTACGTGATCGATTCGTCTTAAAGCAATGAAACGATGAGATAAGAAAGGAACCGCATTTAGGATGAAGATAATAAGAGCCGCAAAGAAATAAAGATTAGGTTCATAGATAAAAAGATTCTTAGAATAAAAGAAAGACAACTATATATGTATGAAATTATGAATTTCTGAAATAAAGATTAGGTTGATAGATATAAATTCCTTTTTGAAGTGCACTTAAAGGGTTGAACATAGTTGGTAATGGAGGAATAAGGTGACGTGGTATAGAAGTCACTGAAAACTACTCCGTCAAATGTTTATCTATAGTATTGATTTATCTTGTTGAAAATAATGCTTGAACGAAGGGTTTTATTGAGGATTTTGAATTTTTCTTATCCCACATTGATTGTAAAGGTCGTTTGAAAAGTAGTTTATAAAGAGGTTTTATAATTAATTTTATAAAATAATATTTTTGAAAGTTTATACTTTATTGCTTATTGATTTATTTGATTAGCTGATTTTTAGGGATTAGTGGGAGCGTTTTCTCACCCACGTTTAGTTCGATATCTTAAAATCGGTCTTTAGTTTTCCAAAAGGAGATAGACATTTTCGTCTTCTTCCTCTGTAGAAAAGCGTTCTAAGTTCCTGTTGATTTCATTTCATTAATTGATTGCGAGTGTACGCTCTTGAAGGATGCTGTGTAACCTTGGGGGTGATGCCAGAAGTCGACTTGCACCGTGGTTGGGGCAAAATCGCTTTTAAAGCAGTGGGTTTAGATATATATCATGCCACAATAATTTATTTTTTTCAGATGAATTTTCTAATTTGATTTTCAATGGGTTTGATGAATTCTACGAATTAATTGATGGTTTTACTAACAGATATCCGAGCGAAATCGAGCCGTAGTTAGTGAACATGCGTGTGGGCACTCAATTTAGGTAGAAAAAGAGACCATATACAATCTTTATTCATGGAGCTTTCAGTCCATATGTATTATTGAGGAAGGAAAACAAAAAAAATCATAATATTTATTGAATCGGAAAAATCATGTCCAATAAAAGTGATAATCACACTCGCTTTATTAATTTTTCATTTTTATTATTGTTATTTTAAAACGGTTATGAATATTGTATCCCATATCACTGCTAAAGGTTTTCTTAAAATTGATTTTTCGGTTTTCTGAAATTCCAATGTGAGATAAAAACTCTAAAAATCATCCCAAAACTCCGTCTTTCTCGCTCGGATTGTTGGGGAAAAAAGGATAAAATGTTTGTTTTTTTTTTTGCAATGAGGGGTTTTGAGGTTGTCGACTCATCCCCATGGACCCGAATCCTAAGATGTAAAGAACTCCAGCCGGTAAGTTAGGTGGCAAGTCACTAGATAGACTCCCAAAACCTTCCCTCTTTATCTTCAAGGACATCTTAAAATGATTTGGATGCTCAAGTAAAGTGTAAGGAGTGTGATTTGAACATTTGACCTCTTATAAGTGTCATCTATCCTTTAACACCGAAACAAGGTAGAGGGTATGTTGCCCACATGAGCCTAGCTCAATTGGTTATTTGGGATAGAAATCAATGGTTGAACTTGAATGAATCTTACCAGCGGCAGAGAATGAGCAAACTCTATAATGAGGGAGGCTCCTTCTGTACAGTGAGCACTAATTCCAGACTCGGTTGTCGAATAATTTACCTTTTTTTTTACAAACCCTAATTTATTGCATCTTCAAATTATGGAAGGTTCCGTCAATTATTCAATTATCGGGCCGGGTTCAATTAACAAGCCCGAATACCTCAATTCCAAAGCCAATTTTATCATGCAACGAAGCCCAATAAGTCAATAAGCACTTTAAGAAATTTAAAAAAAAAAAAAAAAAAAAAAAAAACTCTCCCTTCTTTCATTCATTCATTATAGATAAACTATATAAAGCATGACAAAGAATATCAAAAGTTAGGGGAAGAAGTAAGTGGTACCATAATCAATCATGAATCAGCGATCATCATCATTTGGCAAGAGAGATAAATTATTTGATGGGTGTGGGAATTTTAGTGTGTTTTGTTGTTACATCGATTTTAATTATATTACTGATATATAATTTAGTTTTTATTCATATCAAATAAATTATAAACATTTTTTTCCTTGTAATTTTAACATAATTAATAAAACCCATACTCCGTATTACTTAAAATTTGAAACGAATAAAAGAGGAAAAATAATTATAAAACACTAGCATTTGTTTAAATGAGTGGATATAAGTAGTGGGTTCCTTTTTATTATTAGATACTCCATAAATCTTAATTATTAAATATTATATATTGATTATTAGTGCAACCATTAGAAAAATATAATTTAAGTATAGGATTATATGTGGGATATTATTTATCGATTTAAATATAATATAATGACTTAATAATTATAATGTTGGAAATTGAAATTCACCTTTTAAATACAAATATTCAAGTTATTAGGTAAGGTTTTATCTAATTATATAAATTATATATATAATTTTTCACAGTATATATAGGGAGTTGGTTGGAAACTCGACCTCCGACTTTAGTCAATGATTCAGGATTTAAATCATGTGAAGAAATATTTTCTCGGGAATCACTTTAATCTCCTTAGTAGACCTATTTGATGCAAGCTAGTTAGACAAATTAAATAAACTATATATTATGGTTGCATATATTTGTCAACATATATAGTTTTTAAGGTGAGCTAGAACAATGAGCAAGGTCTCAAATAATTAGCTCTAATACAATTTGAAAGTTTGATAAATTTTAGTGGGCTAATATAACATGGAAGTTCACATATCCGCACAAATTAACATACTGTGACACGAGTCCAACCTAACACATAACCCTAGTGAAGTGCTATAAAACTGGATTTATCATATTTTCGATATGGGACAAATCATTTATATATAATTTCATATCTGACCATGTAAAGTTCGAAGATCTTACATCTGTGTCCGATTATTGAACGCATCATCTAACATTAAAGCCAAGTCCTATATATCGATCGTTTTTAACATAAATGTTAAGTTATGACACATGTTTAAGACTACTGTATATGATCGAGACTAACAAGTTCCAACATATATATTAGCATCCTTTACTTTGTTGTATCATTAAAAATGAGCTCATAGGTGATCATAAAGCCAATTAATCCGGATTGAAGTATTATAAACCACTTAATAAAGATTTTTTTTTATGCACAATAGCCACTAGTTTTATAGTGGATGGTGGGGGTGCAATTAACTACAATACTACAAATTAATGAGCTTGCTTTATTATTATTATTATTATATTATTATTATTGAAAAAGAAGTACGAAGTAGAAAGAAATCACGTAAAGTTTAAGTATGGTTGTCTTTATTTGTGTCATCTGTCGGTTTATCGGCTTCTCGAGAAGCAGATATATGTCTGATCTTAAATTATTTTCTTATAATAAAATAATTGTAAAATTAAGTATGAATAGGAAGAAATCACGTAAAGTTAAGTATGGTTATCTTTATTTTTTTTTCTTATAAAAATTATAATTAATATTATTTATTATATATGTATTTTAATATATAAAACTGTAAAAATCATCTTCCGTCAACTCGGATCCTTTCTTTTTATCTTATTAGTGCCCGGGTCTTACGACCCATAATGGGTACACTTGTCTTTTCAATTCCGTATCTGCTGCGGGTGCGAACCGGACTTAACGGCCCGCTTGAACCTTGTCCCTTGTCCATGTCCGTCCAAAATAGCAGACGAGCGGACTAACTAGGCCGAATAGACTGACCCGTGTTTGTCCGGATCTACTCTTGATGAAACTTTAACTCGTCTCGCTCCATATGAATAGGCAAAGGAGGTCAAATTTTTTAAATAAAATACAAAACCCTAAATAATTTGGGTTTTAATTATATTCTGCCAATTAAGATGTGAGATAATGTTGGAGGTTCTAAAGCAATAATTTAAAACTTTAAATTTATAATGATCGACCTAATTTCAACACTGCCCAACTTAAAGTGTATGTGTTGATCCATATATAATTGACATAGGAATTAAGGTTACAAGGCAACAAAGGTTTTTTGGATTTTGTCAAGCTTTAATTTGAGCCCACGGGATTAAGAAGATAATATAGAATATTTGCACACTTGCTTTAATTTCTCTTTTTGAAAAATAAAATATAAATATAAGCTTTTTTTAATTTTTTTTAAATGTTTGCTCAACGCTAGGCATCAATCGATATAACTTAGCATGAACTACTAGTCTACAACTTAGTCCCTAATGAAAATGACCATTACAAATATCGCAAATATCTCTAAATAGCATATATAGATCAATATATCCATCAATCATTCATCTTTTTTTTTTCGATGGGATTACTATTGGGAAATCATTGATGTACGAGTGTATATAAGTTAAAAAATATAACGCATAAGTTTAAAAGGAGAATCATTAATGTTAATTATATGTATATGTACTAATTACGAGCCAAATTGATATCTGAACGGTGAAAATCTCATCATATATTCATATACAGTAGTTAATATGATTTTAAAAATGGTTAGAAATTCTCTTGTTACGATTTTAAAAACCGTAGAAAATTAGTCGGCTATGATTTCTAAAACCGTGAGAATATATATGTAGGGTTCGTTGCTCAGCGATCGTTTAGGAGAGAAAGGGGTGCAGGTTTAGCTAGTGGCTAGTGCATTTGAAATGTGGTAAGCCTTTCGTGATTTTCAAAATAGTGACTGGCTAGGGTCCTAAAACCGTGAGAATATATATGTAGGGTTCGCTGCTCAACGATCGTTTAGGAGAGATAAGGGTGCATGTCTAGTGCATTTGAAATGTGATAAGCCTTTCATGATTTTCAAAATAGTGCCTGGCTAGGGTTCTATGGTTTTAAAAACCATAGCAGTTGACATTTTTACGGTTTTGCAAACCATAAATAACTACAACTGATACTATTTTGAACCCGTAATCACTGCTGTTTATAATGCGAGATTTTCATCGTTCCGTATCCAATGTGATGTTAGGACATACTCCCATAGATATAGAATATTAATCCTTCTATACCAAAATAACCCATAATTTTTATGAAATTGTATCAAGTGCATAGTTATACAATGTTATACTCCCTCCGTTCGAAAATAAACGATGTTTGACTTTTGTGCACGTAGTTTTAGGAGTTAAAAACTATATAAAATCTTACAGAGTATTTATTTTAATTAATTTTTTTATAATTTAATAGTTATTAGTAATAAGTATTATTTATGTATCTCTTTATATCATTTTGTACACGTAAAGAGTGTTATTAATTGTGACAGAACATATATCCGATCATATATCGTCCATTTAAAGCTTAATAATGTAAGGCTCGTCAACAAACTAAAGTGTAGTCTAGCCATTACGACCATTCACCTTTGGAACTTCTTTTCCAAAATTCATATAATATATATCCATATTATTCTAGAAAATTCTACATTATACAAGCAACTTTTTTTAAAAAAAATATTTTTATTTTTATATATAAATATTTAATACGGAGTAGTTTTTTTTTAATATAAAGTAAGAATTCAAGTGTCAGACAAACCTGACTACCTCAAATGGCCGATAAAATCGACAGACGACAAGCTGTCAAATATACAACTTAAAAAAAACAGTGCAATACAAACCGTGGCAAGTAAACAGAACCAGATGAAAAAATGAATCTAACCTTAAAACGTTAGGGACAGCATAAAAACTAATGAGTACTTAACTACTAATATAGTGGCCGGTTTAGCTTTAGCATAAAAACTGATGTGTACCATCCAAAAATGCACTTACATACTATAGCGATAAGTTATTATAGATCGATGGAAAATAAAAAATTAGTGTCAAAGATGAGTCACCATATTATCAACATTATTGACTTTTTTAAACAAATGAGTGTCAGTGAAACTTAAGTGGAAAATGTATGAAAAGAGACAATTCATTTAGGGGATCCCTATTTACACGTTTTCACCTCCAAATAAATGGATGCAACTGCGCATTGCGTTTTTTTTTTTTAATTAGCCTTGGGGGATGAAGCATGAACCTCTCCGATTCTATATCTTCCCTTCTCTCATGGCGGCGTTTGTTAAATATATCCTATGTTTTATTTATGTAATGCTAGGGTCCATGGTATTTAGTGTGCTCTCACTCATAGGTGATCACACTTGTAGTATAAATAAGGAAACCCTACTTTTTAGACAATGAATTTTGGGGATCTGTTCTATTTCCTTCTACAGCAGCCTTTATGCTGAAATCAATGTGATGAGACATTGATGATTCCTCTGCTCTCAGCTGTCACCTTCAGCAGCTTCTTCTTCTTGATTGTTGTTTGAGTCACCAATCTTCATGGTATCAGAGCCAGGTTGATTCGATTCACCAACAATCGTCGCTGTTCTCTTCAGGTGACAAGCTTGTTACGAGAGTGTCTCTTTCTTCTTCAATCTGCTTCTGAAAATCGCCTCTCATCATGTCTGGAGACAACAATGGTGATCGTGTGAGTCAGGAGAGACGCAGAGGTGATTATATCACTGCAGCTGATCTGAACAACCCATTGTTCATACATCCTTCGGAAAACTCAGGTACTACCCTCACTACCATACAGCTAACTGGTGAAAACTTTCGACGATGGAAGAAGGCTATGAGCAAGGCCTTGTCTGTGAAAAACAAACTGGGTTTTGTTGATGGATCTCTCATTGAATCACCTGAAAACTCTACCATGTGGAACAGATGTAATGACATGGTTTGCTCATGGATTCTTAACACTGTGTCAAAGGAAATCTACTCCACATTAGATGAGTTTGACACAGCGAGAGAGATGTGGTTGGACTTAGAAGAAAGTTATGGACAGAGAAATGGTCCTTTGATCTTTCAAGTAAAGAAAGAAATTCAAGAATGTGAGCAGGGAAGCACTTACATGACTGAATACTTCACAAAGCTGAAGGGGCTGTGGCAACAGTTGTCAGGACTTGTTCCTCCCATTCAATGCAAGTGTGGGAAATGTGAATGCAATCTAAATGCTCAAATTGAAGCATCTGATCAGGAAAACAAACTCATGAAATTTCTGATGGGTTTGAATGAAGGCTATGCAGCTGCAAGGAGACAGATCTTGCTGAATGTTCCTCTCCCAACTGCCAGTGGAGCTCATGCTCTTCTTTTGCAAGATGATGTTGGTAATAAGCAGACTGGATCCTCCATCACTCAAGACTCCACTGCTCTGAGCTCAAATGCTGGAAAGGAGAAAGGGAGAAAGGAGAAATGTGAGCATTGCAATGGTAATCACAAGACTGACAGATGTTGGGAGGTCTTTGGTTATCCACCTTGGCATCCTAAGAGCAAATTCAAGCCTCAACTGACTAAGTTTGGAGGTGGAAATGATGCTCGATATGATGCCAGAACCAAGAAAGAGGAAGCACTGGATAGGAAGTACAAAGCCAACAGTGCAAATGTCTCAGCTACTGATAAAGCCCCAAGCTCTCCTATGAATGAATCAGCTGCTGCTCACAACCTGTCTTCAGAGAATCAACAGCTGCTCAACTCCCTGCTGAAGCTTCTTGACAAAAGAGACAAAGCAACTGAAATGTCACTGGCAGGTATTGTTCACTGTCTTAACTCTTCAATGTTTTCAAAGTTATGGATTTTAGATAGTGGAGCCACTGACCACATGACCTGCAATCCCAAATTCCTGTCAAACACAAGACCTCTTACCAACCCCATATTTGTATTTCTACCTGATGACACAAACAGAAATGTCAGTCTTAAAGGTGATGTTTCTATCTCAGACACTATCACTCTACATAATGTTCTGTATGTCCCTAAATTTCAATTCAACTTGCTGTCCATAAGCAAACTGATTCATGACCTTCATTGCTTTGTATATTTCTTTTCTAACAAATGTGTCATTCAGGACCCTGCAAGGAGGACAGTGATTGCAGTTGGTAATGAGATTGGAGGGCTGTATCACTTAGTTCCTGATGCTGATCTGGATGCCATTCAACTTGATGACTCTACCAATTTTGTCCCTCACCAAACCTTGAAAAATGCCTATCAGTGTAAAACTAGACCTGGCATTCCCTCTTTTTTGCCTACTACTGCAAGCTCTGACTTGAATGCTATCTGGCACTATAGATTGGGACATGCTCCCTTTGACAAACTCATGCATGTTCCCTCTATTTCTTCTACTATGCATAAATTTAAATCAGAATTTACTTGCTCTATATATCCTCTTGCTAGACAGACAAGGAATGTTTTTCATTCAAGTGAATCTCATGCTGATTTTGCCTTCTCTTTGTTGCATTGTGATCTTTGGGGCCCCTTTGATACCCAAACCTATAATGGTCATAAATATTTTTTGACTATTGTAGATGATTACAGTAGGAGTGTATGGGCTTTTCTAATGAAACACAAGTCTGAGACACCATCTCTCATTAGAAACTTTATTGTCTTGATTGAAAATCAGTTCTCCACTACTGTCAAAACTCTTAGAAGTGATCAAGGCACAGAATTCTTCAATTCTGATTTATCTAACTTCCTTCACTCAAAGGGAATCATTCATGAAAGCTCATGCACTGGCACACCCCAACAAAATGGTCGGGTGGAGAGAAAACACAGGTATATATTAGAAACTGCTCGTGCTCTAAAATACCAATCTGGTGTGCCTATGAACTTTTGGGGAGACTGCATACTCACTGCCACCTACATCATAAATAGACTACTTCCCCACTTCTCAAACACAAATCTCCCTATGAAGTTCTTTTTCATTCTCCTCCTGATTATGAAAAACTTAAAGTGTTTGGATCACTATGCTTTGTATCCACTCACTCAACCTCTAGAGGCAAGTTTGATCCAAGATCTGCCCCTTGTGTCTTCCTTGGATATCCTTTTGGGTTCAAAGGATATAAAGTATTCAATTTGTTGACTAAGAAGTGTGAAATCAGCAGAGATGTAACCTTTAATGAAACTGTCTTTCCTTTTGTTGCTGGTCTAGACAGCACCTTATACACTAAGCCTACCCCTCACCCTTCCACTCATGTGGATGAATTCCCTGACACATATCCTGAGTTCACACCTATTGACATCCTGCATGAGCATCCCTCTCCATCTTTGAATCCCCAGACCCCAGACTCTCATGCAGTTTATTCTCCATCTCCTGTCCCTCCAGCCTTTGATGAACTCCCAACCATACCTGAACCTCCTAATCCAAAGCCACTTGAACCTCGCAGATCATCAAGAAATGTGCATCCTCCAGCTTGGCAGAAGGACTATGTGTGCACTGCTCTCAAGCCTCAATCCAATGCTATCACTACTCCTAGTAAGTCACCCTATCCTATCACTTCTGCCCTTACCTACAGTCTTTGTTCTCCCTCTTACAAATCCTTCATTAACAATGTGGCTTCATTATCTGAACCTTCAACTTTGGATGAGGCATTGACTAAGACAGAATGGATAAATGCCATGCTAGCTGAACTTAGTGCTCTTGAGGAGAATGCCACATGGTCTCTTGTGCCAAAGGATACTGCCACTTCTGTTGTCAGTTGCTAATGTCTGTTCAGACTCAAATTTCATGCTGATGGCTCTCTTGACAAACACAAAGCAAGACTGGTAGCTCGTGGATTTTCTCAACTGGAAGGCATTGATTACAGTGAGACCTTTTCCCCAGTGGCAAAAATGATTACAGTTAGAACTCTCTTAGCAGTTGCTATTGTGCAGAAGTGGGATATTATACAAATGGATGTTGCTAATGCATTTCTTCATGGGGACTTGGATGAGGAAGTTTTCATGGAACTGCCACCAGCCTATCATTTTCTAAAACAACACTCTTGTCCTCAGGGGGAGTGTCTAAGTGAGGCCAAGAAACCTCCTGAAATGGTGTGTAAATTAAACAAGTCCCTCTATGGACTTAAACAGGCACCTAGGCAATGGTTCTCAAGGTTCTCTCAAGTTGTAAAGCAAGCAGGATTTGAGCAGTCTGAGGCTGATTACTCCCTCTTCTATAAGGCAAAGGGAAAATCTTACACTGCATTGCTTGTGTATGTAGATGATATGATCATCACAGGAAATGACTCAGAAGAGATTGGAAGGCTGAAGATGCATCTCCACAAGCACTTCAAAATGAAAGATCTGGGGAAGATGAGGTACTTCTTAGGCATTGAAGCTGAAAGCACACCTCAGGGATTATTGATAAATCAGAGAAAATACACTCTTGAACTGCTACAAGAGACGGGAATGACTGACTCAAAACCTGTAGCTACTCCACTTGATCCAAAGGTGAAAATGTCTCTTGAAGGAGAAAGAGAGGTGGTAGATGCAGTAGCATATAGAAGGTTAGTTGGAAAACTCATATATCTCACAATTACACGTCCTGATATATGTTATTCTGTGCAAGTTCTCAGTCAGTTCATGCATCAACCAAATGATGTACACTGGAGGGGTGCCAAACATATCTTGAGGTATCTGAAAGGTGCTCCAGGCCAGGGACTCTTGCTCTCAAACAAATCCTCATTACAGCTGAATGCATTCAGTGATGCTGATTGGCAAAGCTGTCCTATTACCAGAAAATCTTTAACTGGCTTCTGTGTAATGCTTGGAAGCTCTCTCATCTCTTGGAGGACAAAGAAGCAATCATATGTTGCTATGTCCTCAGCTGAATCTGAATACAGAGCCATGGCAACTGTATGTTGTGAGATAACATGGTTAGTAAAGTTGTTAGCTGATCTTGGTGTGAAGCACACTGCTCCTGTTAGGCTGTTCTGCGACAACAATTCTGCTATGCACATTGCCAGAAACCCAGTGTTTCATGAACGTACTAAACACATAGAAGGTGATTGTCATCTAGTGAGAAACAAGGTTCTGAGCAAAGAAGTGATTCTTGGTTATATACCCACTAAAGAGCAGCCAGCAGATATCTTTACAAAGATTGTCTCAACTGATCAATATCAGAAGATTCTCTCCAAGTTAGGAGTTATCAACATGTTTCAGACATGATGAACTCCTCACTTGAGGGGGAGTGTTAAATATATCCTATGTTTTATTTATGTAATGCTAGGGTCCATGGTATTTAGTGTGCTCTCACTCATAGGTGATCACACTTGTAGTATAAATAAGGAAACCCTACTTTTTAGACAATGAATTTTGGGGATCTGTTCTATTTCCTTCTACAGCAGCCTTTATGCTGAAATCAATGTGATGAGACATTGATGATTCCTCTGCTCTCAGCTGTCACCTTCAGCAGCTACTTCTTCTTGATTTTTGTTTGAGTCACCAATCTTCAGCGTTGTCACTACAAACTCATCGGACCCAACCACCGTTTCGATTCAATCTGAAATTGAGCTTCTTAAGACCACATATATATATTAGTACTCCCGACGGGATTGGGATTCCAACGGCGGTTGGATAAGGCGGTGAAAACGAGTCCTCCATGAATTGGGATAACCGTTCAAGTTCTTCCTCCTCTTCCTATCAAATCTGAAAGGAGAGACTTTTGCAAATTTGAACAGCTATTCAAGTTCTTCCTCCTCTTCCTGTTAAGTCCAAAAGGAAAAAGCGGTTTAATTTTAATGGGAGAGTGAGGACAGAGCAAAAGTAATCTTCCATAGCGGCAGTCAATTAGAGACTTAGGGTGGTTGAAGCAGCAACGTCGGTGTTTTTGCTCTCTTGAACGTCCGCTTGTAGTCGCCGACGGTTTGCAGGTTGAAGAACTGGTAAAGAGAAAGGGGAACGTCAGCCGAGGGGAGAGGCACACACACGTGATGCGCAGTTACAATTCTGCGGATCTGTGATGCGCGCTCGACTTTACTCCCGTGCAATTGGCGAGATATTTATCATGTAAATAGTAATCCCGTTTATTAATTTATAGGTGAAAATCATCTGATAACCAACAAATTGTGTGGAATAAAAATATCACTCTTCTTTTCCTTAAAGAGAATTTCTTGTTTTATTGGAAAGTACCTAAGACAAAATTCATACATAATGTATTAAGTTTTTATGGTATATGATAGATTTCAATCTTCTTCTCTTTTTTTTTTTTTTTTTGAAAACTACAATCTTTATTCAACTTCTAAAGCAGTAAAGACAATGTCAAAGAGTCTATTCGGGAAATCAATTTCAGAAACAAAAATAAGAGGTGATTCAGGGCGTATTTGCAAGGTGGTGTGTCGCCCGGTTGTTGTCTCGCCTGACCAAGCTCCACCGACAGCATTGGAACTGGCGAGCAAAGCTCCTCACCTTAAACCCCAGCCTACCAGCAACTCCACGAAAAGAGGCAGTCCCTTGCACCAGGTGTATAGCTTGGGCGCAGTCTGTCTCAACAATGATGTTCGGCACCCCTTTCCCTGCTGCTACTTGCATTGCCCTCGCCATTGCTTCAAGTTCAACCACAAGCGGTTCCGTTCCTCCTTGAATATTTTCCGACAGTGCCCAACACAAAGCTCCGTAAGCATATCGCGCTATCACACCCACCCCACATCCCTTAGTATCTTCCGATGATGCATCACAATTAATCTTGACGAAGCCATCTTCAGGGAGGAGCCATCGAGCTCCATTTCGGTTGCTGTCCGGTGTCCATGGCTGCAGCTGCACATGATCAAACCTAGCTCTGTGTTGTGTTAGTTTGTCCCTAGCATTCTCGACAATGTATACCGCAGGCATAGCGACCTTCTCAAAGCACAATTTTCATTTTCATACGATCCAACCGGGGTACGGTTCTCGTAATTTCACAAATATGATTTAATATCGTAATGTTAATAATTTTCTTAAAATGTGCTATTTACACATTTTAAATATATCTTATAGTTATACATTTTAAATAGTTTGATCTCAATAGTACTCCCTCTGTTCCAAATTAAATGTCGTTTGTCTTTTTCTGCACGCTTTTTGAGGAGATAAAAATACTATAAAATATTATTTTTTTAATAATTTCATACTTGTTATTCATAAGTATAAACTTTAAAAAAACAAATTCATTAAAAAATAATATTTTATATTGTTTTTACCTCCTTAAAATGCGTGCAGAAAAGTCAAGCGACTTTTATTTTGGAACAGAGGGAGTACTTTTTAATAAACGAGGGATACTTTATTTATTATATTTTAAAAATTATCGTTTTAAATATTTTGATTTTGAAATATCCTTTCTATATAGTCGTAGTAATGGGTTGGGTTAGACATGTCAAATCATGACCTGATATGAAAAACCCGACTCGTACGCCCGGTAATTTTACGGGTTTGAACCCGATGTTTTAGACTCGGGACTCGAAATCGACCCGAACCCTAATTATCTGGGATTTTTAGGATCAAGATCCGGTGACCTGTTGGGTCAAAATCGATATGATGAGTCAGCAGTATATAGACGCCACACATATAAATAAGTATGAGTTTATAAAAAAAATATTTATATTATTTTTATCACTTCAAAATGCTTATATAAATTCAAAATGCTTATATAAATAGTAAAAAGTCATTTATTTCTGAATATATAAATTAATAGAAAATGAATATATAGATGAACTAAATTAAATATTGAATGTATTTTTTCATTTAACGATACGCACTCGAAATTAAATGAACTAAATTTAAAACCATTTTACATTCCAATTTACCGACCAATTGGAAAGTTTCCCGGTTCATCGATACTAATAATTCGTGGGATTCCAACAAGTTATCCAACGACCTTCATGGTCTTCTGTCACCCCTTCATATTAATAACATTTTACATTCCAATTTACTGACCAATTTCTTTCATGACCGCCTTTATTGGGGTCCTAGCAGAGACGGATGGTTTTCTGCAAAATCTGCTAGATCTATTATACCTTCTTCTAAAGGTGACCCCAACTATAAATGTAACTGGATTTGGAAACTTGACGTTCCGCATAAAATACGCTGCTTTATGTGGAAAATTTCGCGTGATGGTTTACCTACAACGGATCGTCTACAACGTTCGCATTTGGCGATGCCGTCGGGTTGCCCCCTTTGTGGGAACACCCTTGAGACGGGGTTCCATTTCCTCCTGAAATGTTACATTACAACCAGTCTGCTCAATACGTTTCATATCAATATTCCTTCGTCTGTGAACGCTCAAACCCAAAACGACTATAACCTACTGTTTAATCACTTGTACTCCTCGTTAGGCAAAGATTCTATGGCTCTACTGGCGACAATATGGTGGGGTATTTGGTTCTTTAGGAACAAGGTCGTGTTCGACCCTACTTTTAGCTTGAGGGTTGTTGATATTACGGTTTTTATTTCTACCACTCGTGATACATGGTCTGCCACTAAGAACGTTATGCGGTACGATGCACAATCGGGGGCTACAACTGGTGTAAAATCATCAACACAATCTCGGTCCACTGGCAACCATTCGGTTACAACCCATAAGGCAGAAACCACCATCGAATTTTTACAAACTGAATTTCGATGGCTCCTTCAGATCTGATGGTTCCGGTTCCTTTGGTTTTGTCATTAGAAATGATGTTGGTGGTATTGTTTCCTTGGGAAATAGTACTTGCAATAATAACTCCGCTCTATACGCTGAAGCTCTGGCGTTGCGGTTGGGAGTGCTCAAAGCTAAGCAGCTTCATCTAGATAACCTGCTAATAGAGGGTGATTGTCTTATGGTTGTGAAAGCTCTGCTGGGTGACTGATCTTGTCCCTGGAACATTGAGCTGCTTCAATCTGATACTCGTTTTGATCTTTTCCTACTTTAGTAATGTTGTTATTCGTTATATTTTCAGGGAATCAAATGTTGTAGCGGACAGGATTGCTCGTCTGGCCTACAGTAACCCTGCCGAGGATAGCTATTCGTCTGCTCATCTGTTGGCTGATCTCGTCCGTCAGGACGCTCTAGGAAGGCCCCCGGCTTGTCGGGATCCTCCCTAACTCTTATCTTGTTTCGAAAAAAAAAAAAAAGAACTAAATTTAAATTGCAACTTGCAAGTAACAACATTCTCCGTATTTTGGCGTGGAAACAACACAAATTCAAATTGTTAAGATACGGCGTTGATTGATTGATCCCTTCAAGAAACTTGGGCCCCACATTTCTTCCCACTATAAAAACGGCCACCGCATCAGCTTCAACTTCAACCTGCACCCACCCACACAGAATCAGTCCCCTTCCAAAGATAAACCTCACTCAAATCACAATTCCAACAACTCTGAAAATATGCAGCAGATCAAACTCATCTTCCTCCTATCTCTCGCTCTCCTCGCCACCTCCGCCGTCGCCTCCGCCGACGATCTCATCGGGAGGACCTGCCGGGGCACGCCGGACAGCCGGATCTGCGAATCCTCGCTCAGATCGGACCCGCGGAGCGCCTCGGCGGACACTGAGGGGCTTATCCGGATCATGATCGACATCGTGAGGACGAAATTCTCCGACTCGCTGTCGTATGTTAACCAGATGATGCAGGAGTCGCCGCCGCCGGAGAAGAGGAAGGCGCTCAGGGAGTGCGCGAGGCGGTTCAAGGTCGTGCTCCAAGCGAATGTAATCGTCGCTGAGTCGGCTGTGAACCTCGGCGATCCGAAGTTCGGCGAGGGCGCGATGCTCGATTCCGCCGTCGAGGCCAACGCCTGCGAGCGCGCCGTTAACGGCGCCGCAGACGACGACGTAGAAGCTGCCGGAGGCGCGGCGACGTACAAACCGGCGTTGATTGAGCGCACGAGGTTCCTCCGTGGCCTCTCAACTGTGGCCGCTTCTATGATCAGGACTCTCGAGTAGTGTCTGGTAAGGTAAGTAAACGACGCCGTTTTGGATGAAGATGTTGTTATATGACGAAAAAAATGAAGTGAAAAACTGAAATGTAAATAGATAATCAGGTTGCAGACTCTGTGTTACTGTGCAGAGATCGGTTCTATATATTCATAGTGGTGCCGATTTGCTACTTTTTAATTAAGTGTTGATTATCAGTGTGTCACTGTCTACAATTTAGCGATAAGTATAATTCATGTACACACAGTTCAGTTCGTGTGATCAGATTTTTACAGTAATCTCTATATGCAACTAGAACCGAAAATTTTGGGAGTGATTGAACCGAAAATTAGAAATCGATAATATTTGATGCAGGCGTTAAAAAGATTTTCGTGGAGGTTGTTCTATGCCCCACACCTTAAAGAAATGGTTTTTTCACTCCACCTGAAAAAAAAAGAAATGTTTTTTTCACAATAGTTCGTGTTTCTAATAACTTATCGTCACAATAGTTCTAAGAAGATTTTTTGGTGGAGATGTGGGGTTGTTCATGTTTAAACTTTAAAGATACACTTAGTACGATTTCCGCGCCATGATGCGTTTTTTTTTAAACTAAAATATTATATATAAAAGTAATATAAAATATTAATAAATGTTAAGATAAAATCATAAAAAAATTTACAATAAATGTATCTTATAATTATCTCATAAAATTATTTTTTAAAAATCTTATGTAAAGTATAATAAATAAATATAGATATTTTAAATTATTCATTAATAATAATACCAATTATAACATTGTTTAAATGTGATGTGTCATAATCAATAGTTATATTCAATATTTTGAATTAAGCACAATAGTTAGTAAATAAATTTGAAATAAGCCCAATAGTTATAATAGATTGAATTCAATGTTTTGAATTAAGCCCAATAGTTAGTAAAATTAAATAAAAAAGAGAATTAAAGGAAAAAGAAGAAAAAAATGAGAAAGAAAGAAAATCAAAGAAAAATGGCAAAAAAAATATGATTGGTCAAGACTCCTAAAATGCCTCTAAGATTGACACATCATCCTAAACTCTTCTAAATTAAGAGTTTATATATATAGAAGTTAGTAAAATTAAATAAAAAAGAGAATTAAAGGAAAAAGAAGAAAAAAAATGAGAATTAAAGAAAATCAAAGAAAAATGGTAAAAAAAATATGATTGGTCAAGACTCCTAAAATGTCTCTAAGATTGACACATCATCCTAAACTCTTCTAAATTAAGAGTTTATATAGATATAGATATATAGATATAGATTAACTTTATTCAACCAAAAAAAAACTTATCAAATCTAAAAACATTTTAGAATTTTTTTTTTATAAAAATTTGTTAAAAGATCAAATTCCCATCAATATAAAATACTAAAACAGAGGTCAGAAACGGCCTCTTGTGCGATCTCGCTTACGTGGAATTTTATGGATTAAAGCGGAATTATTTTTGCTTACGTGTCATTTTCTGGAATAAAATTGTATTATATTTTTGACCCACATCAATTAATATATATTATACACATAATACACTTATAGTTGAAAACATATCCAATTTAACTAATAAGAAAATTCATCCTTTTTAGAAATATATCTCATAAGATTTTTACCTAGATTGTGTCATTAATAACACTATACTCCGTACTACGTATTATATAAATTTATATAACTAAATTTAATTAATTTTTTTGAAACCAACAATGAATTGAAATATGTTATGGTGATTAGTTTTTTATCGGTCGTAATAGGTAGTTTGATATAGTATTCTCTAGATATAGCCATATAGGTTTGAAATATATCATGATTAGCTTTTTATATTAATTTTATACAGGAAGCTTTAAAAAATTACCTATCATATTTTCTAGATATCTATATCTATATATCTATCTATATAAAATAGACCTCCGGTGCAATTCACATATGTGATATTTTCTGGATTAAAATGATGTTATTTTTGCATACGTGTCATTTCTGGATTAAAATGGTATTATCTATCTTTTTGAGCCACATCAAAGAAGGAAAATTTTCACGTATGCGAATTGCACCAGAGGGAGTTTCAAACATCTATTTTAATATTTTATATAGATACGTAAGCTTTTTATCATAATTGAAGATTATATATTTACTTTATACGGAGTAGTAATTTATATTAATTTAAAGATGATTTATATAATAAAATTTATTAACAAATCGCGCAACGGGCGAGTAATAAAACTAGTATTATACTAAAACAGAGACGTTAAAATCCTATGTGGCGAGCTCTGGTGCGATTCGCCTACGTGTCGATATCTGGTGCAATCTGGCCCGGATTTTTTGACAATTCAATTAATGATGAACCAATATATTTAAGCCATGTCATACGATGACTTAATCTATTTATCTACATCTTAACTAATAATTATAATTAATTTTTATCATTTGAACAATAAAATCTTATCATCAAATATATATTCATTTTTAATAGAAATATTAATCTCATACTATATTATTCTTAAGAGGAAAAAGTATTATGTATTAGGAAGATTTCCGGTTTGATTTTAAAAAAAATCATGATTTTAGAGAGATTTTCTTTCACAATATCATTAATATATACTCTGTATCATGATACATTATGTATTTTGAATGTTGACGGTGTTTAAAAAATGAAGCATATCATATGCCCCTTTTTTACAAAGAGATTAGTCTATCTCGATTAAAATATTATATTAAATTTATATTCTTTTTTTAATATAAATATTAACCTCATATTTTAATCATAGTGAAAAAATATCATTAAGAATATCTTTTAATTTTAATATATTTGAAAAATAAATATATCATGAGGTTATATAACTTATATTCGAATGATCTAATACACCATCTATATCTATATATAAATTTATATCTATATATCTATATAAAATACTAAAGCAGAGACCTGAAACGGGCTCTGGTGCGATTTCACATCTATGGAATTTTTCGGATTAAAACGGGATTAGGACAACCTGGCCGGGTTTTTTGACACGTCAATTAATGAGTATCCAATAAATTTAAGCCACATTAAACAATAACTCTATCTATTTTATACCCGTGTCATCCTATGTGTCTAACTTAATTGATTTTTACAATTAATTTTTATATCTTAATTCTTAAGTGATTATAAATTCTATCATTTGAAATAAAATCTTTTGAAACAATATCAACCATTTTTTTAGCAAACCGAATTATCTTACGAGGTTATTAAATATTCCATTTTATATTTTTCACATATTTTATTCAATTACGTCTAGAATTTTTTTTAAAAAAAAATTCAATTACGCATTATGGCAATCGAGTGAATACTATACAAATACAACCTTTGTAATTTATACTCCGTTAGAAAAAAATCCAAAACCTTTGTAATTTATACATTAAACAATAACCTACACCAACGTGGTGTATTTTTATATTAAAATAGATTTTAAATAGGTTATATTAAAGGGTATATAGTTAAAGATAGATTAGTTCAAATTGGGGTAAACTAAAATTTTGTTTTGTAATTTGGTTAAAATAACGTGGTGTACTTTTATATTAAAATAGATTTCAAATAGGTTATATTAAAGGGTATTTAGTTAAAGATATATTAGTTCAAATTGGGGTAAACTAAAATTTTGTTTTGTAATTTTGGTTAAAATGTTATATTAAATATTAAATTTTAATATTAAATCATCATATTAGCTTTAGTGTTTACAAAACCTATCATTAATAGGTATTTTATTTAATCTTTTTATAATGTTTACCAAAAAAAATCTATAACATGGAAATCAATCATCATTAAACACGTGAATTGTGTATATTTTATAAAATTATTAAATAATCGCATTAACCAATAGAGATAATTCAAATCAATAATTGTTTATCTTTAACAAATAATTAATTTATAAACCAAATTTATGCAAATATTGCTCACTTAAACGATCACATTAAACAATAGAAATAATTCAAATCAATAAGTGTTTATCTTTAACAAACAATTAATTTATAAACCAAATTTATGCAAATATTGCTCACGTACCAATTAATTTATAAACCAAATTTATACAAATATTAGATCCATTATACATATTACTTTGTTTATCGATAAAATAATTTTTTAATGAAAAAAATTAGGAAAATAATAATAAAACTACATCATATAAATTTGAAATTCAATGCCCTTAATCCGGCCTATAGATTGAATTTTACCATTAAGTATTCATATATATATATATATATATATATATATATATATATAATCAACCATTCAATATAATTATATCTTTATTTTTCTATAGCAATAATTTATTTTTATAGATGTGTGTGATATTAAAGTGTGTATATATATAAGAGAAAGTATGTATTTTATAATATTTGAGTAACTAAAGTTAGTCGTTCAAAAAAAATTATCACCAATAATCAATTGATAATAAGTATAAAATTAAAAAGTCAAAAAATAATATTTTATATAATTTTTACGATCTTATATAATTTGTGCATGAATAATAAAAAGTCATATAAAAAAACCGCGAAGATCGCGTGCAATAAAACTAGTATAAGTTAAAGCAAACTCTTGTAAGAGGTCAAAGGAAAATTAACTCTTACAAGAGGTCAAAGGTTTAACTCTCTTTCTTTATGTATATTATGTGTAATTATTGGGTACTCAAACCTTCATTGACTTAGGTGTGTCTGTCTGATGGCTTGTCGCCTACTTTATCGGTTCGCGTCATTTTCGGGCCAGGGCTCGGACCCATGGGAATTAGGCTTCCTTTGGCAAAAAATAATTTCATCGGCTAGCTTATTGGACCTTTTTTCTTTTGATATTATATAGTTGTAAATGAAATAAATATAAGATTTTAGTTTAATTAGCTTTTGGAAGGGAAATATTTCAACAACTACTCCCCAGAACGGGTTTTATTCACAAGTTTTCATCATACTAGCCTATTAACATATATTTAATACAAATAATGCATCAGCTTTGGTAACCCATTAACTTCAACTAACACATCAGCTAATATCTTACCAAACGGAGCCTTAGTAGACAGTCTCGGAACTTTCACATTACAAAAAATAATAATATATTTTTAGACTTATATCTAACTATTCTTTATATTTATTTACAGTTTAAACCTAGAGTAAATTTTAAGAGAATTAAGTAAATTATGAACCCAATAATTGTATCGGCCGGATTGAGATGTATACAAGATGCAAATTTGGAACAGACAAGATAAGAAAGGATAAGCCCTTTTCAGTTTTCACACTTCTCAGCCCACAGATTCACCTTTAAAGCCAATTTGAAAAAAAACTTCGGTTTTTTTTTTTGGATGCTGTGTTTTACTGTATGTGTTTGTTGTATATTGTGTGCTACTTTGGTTTCTACTTAATACTGCCTATCTTAAGGTTATATCGAATTTATTTCAGATTGATTATTTTGATTTTTGAATTTTTTTTTGGATTATTGAATTTCATTTATGAGTGAACATTCTGGAGAATGATGACAATGACATCTTGCTGTGTTTTTCCCTATCAAGGTGTGTTTAAATTGAAAGCGATTTAACATCCAAATATATACTCCGTACATACTAGATGTAAATTCAATGAAAATTCACGAATGTTATAGGAGGTCTCGGATTCGATTCTTGCTGCTGCCCTTTCTTTTTGTGATATAATCAGGGTTCACTTTGCTTATTATCATTGGGTCCAGCCGATCGGCGCAAACCGGTTTACCTGGCGCGTGGCTCTTGTCGGCTGGGTCACGTGTCCTCGTTGCTCTTGCCGGTTGGGTCACGTGCCCGCGGTTTACCACCAAAGGTGGGTTACCCTCGTTAACAAAAAAAAATCAAGAATTTGAGATTTTATTTATGTATGAAGACACATTGTTATTTTCAGCTAATTGCATGTCTGATGTGAATTGTGATTCAATAATCATGAAAAGAAAATTTAATTGAAAAATGGGGGAAACAGAGTCATTTTATTGAGGTTTTGATAGATGTTAATGTTTGGGTGGTAATTTGTTAACAAATTATATTTAACGGGTATTTTTTGTAATTTAAAATTTAACTGGTGGTTAATTTAAAATTTTTATATTTAGTGGGTGATTTTCTGCAACTTACCCTTTAAAATAACTTGAATTTAAAATAAAATCCCTTATAATTGTTTGTAATTTACCCTTTGATAGGAAATATATGACATTTGATTTTCTTACATATATTTTAATGAGTTAAAATCTATATAAACTGTTAATTTTTTTTATAATTTAATTCTTACTACGTGTTCAATTCTAAAAAAAAAACAAAAAAAGTTAATATTTTGCATAATTTCCAGCTTCGTAAATTAAATGTACAAAAGTCAAATGTCTTATATTTTCGATCGAGTATATTTTTTCTTTTAAATTGACGTCATTTTAAACATGTATAACTATATTAAACAAATAGTTTTAAAGTTATAATTATAAAACACTCACAAGTTAAAGAGAGGGAGGGTTTATACTAGAGTTTGTATTCACATTTGTGTTCACACCCTTTGTTTGAATATATCATATCATTTCGAAGGTGTTAGTGTTCACTGTAGTTTGATTGGTGAAAATGAGTTAGTGATATTGAATTTGAACTCTATCGAATGCATGATGTGAAGGATAAACGTGTGCAATCTTTGTTATTTAGAGCCTCTTTCAGGTTTTTCCTCGACACTTTTTGAAAGATGAACTTTTAGCAAACATGCTTGTCCTCAAATTTAAGTTGAAGGTAGTATTGAGTACCAATTCCAGGTTGTTAGTCGTCCTCAAATCTCATCCTTCAACTATCTATCCTGGGCTTCTTTGTATTTGGCTTCATGGTTGGCGACAAAGATGCATTTCCTTAACAATGGCGAGTTGGCGAGAAGCATTTGCAGCGACGTCTACTATGGATGATAAAGGAGACGACGTTTGGCAATGAGCTCTTTACAATATGCAAAATCCCACAAAACCAAACCCTTTACAACTCACATGACTACACGAAAATGATTGCGCAAACAATGCGTCTGCAAGTGATCATTTACAATAAATCCATATACTATTACAGGTAGAAAGTCGTCTTACTGGCAAACGATATGCATGTAGTTTTACTCACAACAGTCCACTCCAAACCATGAGAGGGCAATCAAAATATTGAATCACTAGATCAAATGTAGGATCTAAGGAAACATCAAGGCGAATCCACTATCGCTTGCATCACAACTTTTGGACAATCTCGGGCTTGCACTCTGACCCTGTTCTCCAGTTTGTGATTTCTTCTCATATTGTAATTCATCAGGACTATTTTCAATCAGATGTCACAGAAGCCAAGATAACAGTGGATGTAATGTATTTGTATCTATATTATAGTCCTTGCTCAAGCTGGTTACTGCAAAACATGCAACAAAATCAAATCAAGAAAAGCATACAGAAATTGAATTTGTCCATTTCTATTACAGAATCTGAAACAAGTTCAAATTCAGTGAGTAAATGATGTTAAGTTCTTACCTTGGATTTGTCTTCTTCTTCATCTACATCATCATCCTCTTTGTTGTCCTCCTCACCGTCATCATCCATGGCCTCAAACTCATCTCCCTCAGCTGCTTCGCCGGTGAACCATGAGACAGCATGGGGTATAATTTTGTCTCGGATTGTTGTACTGTGTATGTCAATGCCATCAAGATTTAGTAAATGAAAGCATGACAGTATTGGCATGCTTGTAGTGTTATTTATTATGCATAAGAATGGGACTTTAAAAGTGTGACAGTAAACTAGACAGCTGATATGCACAACTCGAGAGTAGAAATTAACTAATTATTTATTCTTTGACTTCCAGAAAGGAATATGAACACCTAAAACAGAAAATGTTAATGAATGCAGCAGAGGAAGACAGGAGAAATCTCAAAGAAACAAATACACGTTGATGATACATATGTCTAGCTAAACTACAGCAATCATTTGTAGACAACATACGTTAAGGTAAGATAAAAGGAGATGCAACACCTTCAACTTGACACTCAATAAACTACAAAATATATCCCAATAATTGGCTACAAGATAGACGATATAAAATATGATAATCAAACACTGAACTTGCATGAAGAAGAATTTAGAGGCTGCAAAATATATATAAATTTAAGCACATTTTTAGTGCTCGAGGAACCAATCAATGCAATATGTTATCAAATTCTAGGAATCCAAACCTAAAATGCACGTTAAAAAACAAATCACATGATCTGTGGCACTCCTTCATTCTCGCAAAGAGAACTAAAGTAGGCAGATAATTGACAGAAATTTGATCACAGAGGCTGGCAGAAAATAAGATAGGGGCATGTAAATGTAAATCTGCTAGGCTCACCCAATTTCATAGTCCATATCCAGTTCATTTTGAAGGTCCTCGGCCTGGAATTGAAAATTTTAAAAATTAGCTATGTAGGCCTACTTAGCCTAATACCTACTTTGAATGTTTGATACTTCAAAGAATCAGACTTACAGCATCTTCATCAATGTCATCGCCATACGCAGGAACTTGGGGAGGATTGAAGAAGTTAAAGAAACTATCACATTTTTCAGATTTGATGATTATCTTGCCACCTCTTCTTGACTTTTTCTTTAGAAGCTTCTGTGTCAAACATTTTCCAGGATACCACTCGATCTTTGTACTACAAAAATGTAAACAGACATGAGCAATCTGCTTAAACATAGCAAGTTAGCAACCTTCAATAGCACAATCAGTAGCTTACCCAATTGCCTTCTCCAAAATAGGCTCATCTTCATCAACCATGTGGTATGTTTTTTTAAGAACGAGATTTTTGAAGTAAGGATTTGTGTTGAACAAAAATTCAAGCCAGAAGCCATTAAAGCCTTCAAAGGCATGAACCCTGGACCATTTGATATCTTCCAGATATTGTAAAGCCCCTTCATCACGGTCTGTGATCTGAACACCAAACTCAAAATTTGAGGCCATACCGGCATTACCCAAGCGATAAAATAGCAGGAAGGTACAATAATCACCTCCTCAGCCAAAACTTCATTTGTTTTCATTGCATTCAGCCAAAAGTTGGGAACACCTTTAACTGCATAAGATGTTTCAAAAAGGACTTCAATATTTACATTGTAGATACAAAAGAAACCTAACTCACAAAAATAGCTTAATTGCCAAAGACTGTGGTCAGACTTACTCTACTCAAGAAGTAATAAGTGATGATTGGATTATTAAAGTTAAAACCACTGTAATGGATACCTGGACTGGCATCATCATCACCCTCATCAATAGAGCCTTCTACTTCAGTCAAACCATTTACAATCTCAAATCTCTGCATATTTGGGGAAAAAAATTGAGAAATAGAAGAGGAACTATAAAAGATGGATTCGAGAGACACAGTGGCACAAGGTAGAGTACTTAAATGTACTATAGGTGAACACCTTAGAATAAAGTGGTTTATAAAGTTGCTGATATTTATCTTCAAGTTCTTCCCTCTCAGCCAAAAAATTTGCCTCAAGCTCATTATGTTGGCCCTGCAGAGTCATATGCCTTATAAATCACCCTCCATAGTTTTCTTTTGACAAGGAGATTACCCTCCATGAACAAACAAACTTCAAAATCAGAATCATTTAAAAAAACATTCGTATAACAAAGGGGCTATAAGCAAAAGGAGCGGACGAGCAGTAATTAAAAAACACGCACAATGTAAAAAGTAAAGCTATCATTGTCAAAGATACCCATAGAAGCCTGAAGACAGATCTATATTATCAAATCAGTTACAAAAATTCTTCATATAGAAAGGACTTTGCAAGCAAGAACAGGTTGAGTGAGGCATCAAAAACTAAGCTAAACTCAGTAGCGTAGCTATCAAATACCTAATTTTCACAGAGGCATTCGTGTTCTACTGTTCATATATGTCATATGTGGTAAGCAAGAGGCACCATCTCCGACATAGAAATAATATTTTTCAAATAACTTATCCTCTAAATTTCCTGGGGCCAATATGGAGCAGGATCAATGAGTTTCAAGATAGTTTCCATCGATCTACATAAGCCTTAAAACCTCATGTGAAATGACACTATATATTTAAGACGATTATTTAAGATTAAACACAATAGAAGTTATAGAACCATGTCCTATACAAACTCAGTTAGACAGATAAGCCAAAGTTTCTAACCCCACTACTGTATAAGAAACATTGTAATCCACTGAAACCGATCTCAAGTTTGTAGAAATCCGATTCAACCTGTCAACGCTACAAGTAAAGCCAAGAGAATGGAAACCTGCAACTCTCTCAGCAGCTCAACACGCTTCCGAACCATTGGCGTGAGGGTTTCCAAAACTGGCACAGACTCCACATCCAGATCCTGCACTTTATTACAGTGCAAACACAATTCAATTCAGCACTAATCATCAATCTCCCCAAACAAACTTTCAATTGAAATCTCACCTTCGGATCCTTCGACAGCCCGGCACGATCCTCCCGATTAAGATCTGCACACACAAGCAACGCAACAATCAACAACAATAACAATAAAAAAAAATTAAACAAATGTTGAAAGAACGAAGGCGGATTCCGGAATTTTGAGACGGTACCGTCCAATTCGGAATTATCTCTGTCGCAAGTCATCTTCCTTCACCGATTCACCACAACAAGGGAGAAGGAAATGAAGATTTCGCTCTCTCGCGCGCGCGATTTCTCTCTGTGACGTTTGACCTAAGGAGATGATGAAACCATTTATATATCGGAGGGAGGAAGAGGGCGATTGAGTCTCACGCGCTGCCATGCGAAATGAATCATGATCTTCACGAACTAAACATACGTGGTGGGCCAGGCCAGGTGACGTGTCCGAGTTTCGCAATTCGAATATCCGTTTCCCGGGTTTTTGTAGCGCGTTGCTTGAAATTTCTTTCAACCACCCTTTATCTAACCATATTTTCTACTTGCCACCCTTTATCTTCAAAATTGTAAAATACCACCCATTATCCTTTATAGTTTGTACTTTGGTCATTTTCCCTGTCTATTCTTCGTCAGGTCATTCGAAAACGCCCTCTTACCCTATTGTTCATGATCAATTTAAATTTTTGAACCAAAAAAAAAAAAAAAAAAATTCATCTGGTTATGGACAACCATTAAATGTTTAAATCAAATTTCCAAAGAACATTTCATTCTGATCAGAACACACTATCACATTCTAAAAAGCCAAAGATCGCATACAGGAAAATAAACCACATATCAATCACCATATACTTAACTACAATCATGGCAAAATATTACACAAGGTAAAACTCCTTTCAGGAAAAAAAAACTGTATTTCGTAGTAGAAGATTTGTCTGCAGCTCACAAGGGGAAGCTAGTTTTGCTATGGTAGCTCAACAATCTTTGGTCTCTTTTTGCTTTGATGCTTTGGTTTTCGGCTTCCTGTTTCATCGGCTTCATCTTCACTCTCAGAGGAGCACTCATCGTCGTCATCTTCTTCTTCACTGCTGTCTTCTGAATCTGTAGAACTACTTTGATCAGGCAGATCAATAACTGGCTGCCTCCCTATGATTGCTGCCTCTGCAGCAGCTACAGCTTCAGGGGTTTGGAGATCAGCGATCCCTAGCATCAGATCCTGCCAACAAGACGGAATCAAGTAATTCAGAAATATTTGGTTTGGTCCACAGGCAAATGTGGAAGGTTATCAAGGGCAGCGTAGCCATTCTCTATTTAAAGATCATCTCGAACTAGGTAATTGTAAACAACCCTAGTTAGCATGATACACGGAGCTATATGTAGCTAGCATGGCCATACTGGGAGAAAGTTTTCAACTGTCCACTATGTGGTGTTTGTAAAAAAAAAAAAAGGTGGGTAAGAGGCGAAAACCGAAAATCCCCCTCTCTCATCACTGGAACTATGGGAAGAACCAAAGAAGAGGCAATTATTTTACCATTTCAATGTATTTGGATTCACCATCGTTGAGAACTTCAATATTATACTCCTCTGGTTTGTCCTGGAAATAATAAATTATTCAACATCAGAAAAAGAAATTGAGCAAAACATAATCACATTAGAACATGAAATTCACAGATATACCTTTGCATTCATCTCAAGACTCTTGTTAGCTTCCGATATGACTCCTAGGAAATCCCTTACTTTATTAAGCACTGTGTTCAGGCAAAAGATACAAGCCAAATTAATCATTTAGTCTCTCTTTAGATATAGAGACAACCGTGAACGAGGATGGTTAACCAAGGGACAAGAAGATCATAAGGCGAAATGGCAGCAGCAACAGTCGGCCAAAACATAAATTAGGGTGTAACTTATAAGCAACCTATACGGCTATATGTAAGAAGGTTACGAGTGGGAATAAGGTATTAATAAGTAATTCAATTTTGTATCCTGGCTCTCATGATATAACAAGTGCAACCAACAATCAAACATCAGCGCAAGTTGCTTCTTAAATCTTAACAGTTGTTCTCATATCCCTCTACAACAATTGATATCCAACATAATTACATAAACAGTACCATCTAATGAGATTCACAGTTTCTGTCATTGACAGGCTAATTGTATAAGACAAGTTCCTCCAAATCAATCAAAAGGTATCCTTATTGGAACACGTTAATAAAACTATAAACACTGATTTCTGATTTCATCCAGCAAAACTTGACAAAACAATCAAGAACCTTCCAAGAACCTATTTGAACACAAAAACCATTCATGTATTAATTTTTCATCAAAACCTATATCATACCCAAATTCACTCCTCAGCAGTCAGCGGCAGTAGAGGCGCTGTGGATTTTAATCAAAACCCTAATGAATTCCGAAACCCACCATAGCCATTCCAAACTCATATCCAAACCAAATTTTAACAAACGCCAGTTAAACCCTAGCAATTGTCTCCTTGTGAGTTGTGAATAAAAAAGCAAACTTGAAACTCAAAACCCGAAATTACCATTGCTTTTGGGCGCAGGTGCTGTCGTAAGGGGCCTTCCATCTGGATTCAGCTTGTCCTGCTTCGAATTCGATCCCTGATTACAAACCAGCAACGCCGATTCTACCATACAACACAATAAAATATCAACATAATCCGTATAAACAAAGCAAAAATTAAAAAATCAATTACACATCAACAACATAATTTACCTATACTCGAAGATGGGTCTCTGTGCTCCAAATGCAATAGGTCTTTGCTCGTCTTCTCCATCTCTCTCTTTCTCGCTAATGGCAGCAAGTAGCAACACAAAATAAAAGTGCCCCTTCAAAAAAAACCTACTCTCCTCTCCTCCCCTCCTATGGTTTTGTTCTCCGGCTTAACCATTATGAACTTTTCCTTTGGGCTGGGCTGAACCCGTTGATTGGGGTATTGGGCTAATTGGGCCAATATAAACTAATGCAGTATACACGTTTTGAAAAAAATAAAAACTATATACAATATCTATTTTTATATAGTTTTTATTTTTATTTGGGCTAAGTTCCATTAAATGATGTCTTTTAATATAAAAATAAATAAATCCGAAATGAGACGATATAATGAGATTTTTTTTAGGGGATCAAATTTGCGCAAATGCACGGTCATTCCCCAACTTTTAGAATTGGTAAAAAAAATTATTTGAAAACAGATTGTCGACACCGATTTTCCGTGTTGACACCTTATTTTCAGGCAAAAAATTCGTCAACACGAAAGTGGGTGAAATCATCGTGCACTTAGTGAGATGAAACCTTACAAAGCTATCAACAACAACATTGACTCGTCGACAAATATATAAAAAAAAAATTGTGTTGCCAATTGAAAAAGCTCTTAAGAAACCTTCATCATAGTCACATAGTGTTGGAATATGGGGTTGTCTCACATTGAAAATATGGAGGTATCATGAATAAAATTTAAGCTTGGCGGACTACTCCTCTCACTACCAATTGGTTTTGAGATGAAACCTCATTTAGGTTTATGTGTTTTTCGTGTCTCCTGTACGTGGGCCCACACACAACCTCTCTAGCTTGTCTTAGCCCTACCGTGCCCAGCCGACTTTAATACATAGTAAGCCCCATCATCCGCGCGTTTTCTCAAAAGATAAATATCATCAATATGCAATTTTATCAAAATTCGATGAGAATAAGGCTGAGAGTCGTATGTCCACGCACATATGTGCTCTCAGCCATTATTCTCGACGAATTTATATAATAACGTGGATTAATTTAAATCACATCTTAACAAATTTAATCCATATAAGTATATAACCAATATTGTATCTCAAATGCATTTAATTAACACACTGATCTTAAACTATAAACAGAAAAGTTTCAATCCATTAAAAAAAAAGAAAAAAAAAGTCCATAAGATATCAGCTAGAGAAATGGTCAAATTTGCATTCTGAAACTGAATCAAATCCACAGTACAAATATATCTTTTAAAAACTCTAAAAATTAACAGAAAGGTGGTATAGTACCATACACAGAAATTAATGGAGATCCATATCTCAGAAGTAAATAGCAAGAAGACAATCAACTTGATGTTCTTCAGAGAAATTTGTTTTCTTTCCTTTCTTCATACTCCAGTTCTTGCATTTCAAACTTTGCCCAATTTCAACACATAAAGTAAATTGTACCCTTTACATCTTTTCCCCCTTTTTTTAATTTCCTTTGATCCTTTTTTTAAATTTCCACATTCAAAGTAGCCATTTTTTGCATGTACTATCAAAACTGTTATACCAGGGCCTCTCAATTCCAATCAAGAAGCAAGATGATCTCATGATCAACAGCTGTGTTTATATATACATGACATGATGGCCCCTTTTTAATTCCTTTCTTAGCATCAAACTCTTGTACAACTTTAGAAATTTTGGAGGGAAATAATAGTAGTAATAATGTATAGGATAGTTACACAATGTACATTGTGTGCGCGCGTTAAAATGCTTCATGTTATAACATACACAAATCACGAGCGGAACCAGGAATGAAAAGTCTGATAGGCTGGAATTACTTTACGCATGCTTATGCGTAACATAAATAAACATACTTGGATATGAATTTAGATTTATCGAAACGCGCTCTAATTTAGAAGAAAATATGGTATAAGAAAATGTTGATAGTGTTCTTAGTAAGACATGCATATGAATGATTTTACATTTTTTTTTTCATATAGGCTATTCCCATGCAATTGAGTTTCCAAATTGGGCCTTTCTCAATTATAGATAAATCAAGGCTCAACACACACAAATACATTGAATCCAAATGATTATTTATATCTATATATATAAAGAGAAAGAGATTATAAAGAGGGGGAGACCACAAATGCAAAGGGCTTAAAACCATCAATTACCAAATTCAGTAATTCCAGCTGCCAAGAGGAGAGGACTAGCATTAGTAGTAGTAGTAGTATTGGCACTAGGGTTCATGAAGCTAGCCCCTTGGTCACATGGCAGGACCGACGACGACGAGGAGGACGAGGAGAACGACGACAGCAACGAGGGCGAGTTTGCGGATGAGGACGACGCCAATGCCATGATGTTGTTGTTGTGATGATCAGCAACATCATCATCCACATTTGCATATTCCATCTGCACATTGTGATCATTGATTTCATGTATGCAATTGGCAACCTCATTGGATACTTGGATCGGAATCGGCATGTCAACCATCATCATCATCATCATCATCTTCCTCTCATGTTCATCATCGACCAAGTTGACCACTTGATCATCTTCCTGTGTGGGCTGTGGAATCCCTAACCCTTCATTAACATAGATTTGGTAGTTAAGATTTGGATCCCATGTTGAAGGATCATAGTTTGGCAGGCTTGGGGGTAAAGACTGGTTGGTGAAGAAGGTTGGAATCGGAAGGTCCAGCTGCGGTGGGGCGAGCCAGGTCAGGTTCAGGTTCGGGTTCGGGATTGGAGGTGCGAAGAAGGCACCGGAGTTAGGATCGGCGAAGAGGGTCGGTGGGAGGTGAGGATCGGAGATGAACAAGTCTTGTGAAGCTGCAGCCATCATCAGCTTCTTCTTGATTGTTGAGTTCCAGAAATTCTTCACCTCATTGTCTGTTCTTCCTGGTAGACACTTTGCTATCTGTGCCCACCTGTCCATTTTTTCTTGCACCAAATTACTCACTCATTGTACAAATTTAATTCATTTCATGCCAAACCCAAAACAAAAAACACACCAAATTTATTTTTTTTTTAAAAAAAAGGTTTGAATTAGGTTGAATCAAATATATATCATCCACTGCTTAAGATTAAATCCAAATTTCATGTTCCAATGTTAGAAATTACTAAGATAAATTTTAAATCCAGATTTGATATTCAAATGTTACATTTGTTTTATGAAATTAAATCAAAATATTACCTGTTGCCTAAGATTCTGTGGAGTTCAATGATTTGGGCAGCTTCTTGAGGGGAGAAGCTCCCTCTTTTCAGGTCTGGTCTGAGGTAATTAATCCATCTTAGCCTGCAACTCTTTCCACACCTCTGAAGCCCTGATTGATCATCATCAAATCCACCCAAAAAAAATAAAAAAAATAATAATTAATGACCTATAAAAAGGGAGGAAAAATGGGTGCAATTAGGTCATGAGATGGAGTAAAAAAATGGCGTTTGGGGACCAAACAAAGGCTACCCAGAAGAGCAAATTTTCAAATAACAAGAACCCATGAACCAAAAACACAAGAAATAAACTGAATTTTTTTTTAAAATAAAAAAATTAAAATTTAATAAACATACCTGCTAATCTAGGGACAGAGCTCCAGCAGCCATGGCCATAAGTGGTGATGTAGTTGATGAGCTTCTCATCCTCTTCAGGAGACCACAACCCTCTCTTGACCTTCTGTTTGTTGCAGCATGAATGAGGACTCATCTTTAACTCCCTCTGATCACACAGACTATTTTTTTTTGTTTGGGGTTTGATTTGTGGTTTGTTTGGATGTTGGATAGTGATGGAGTGGTGTTATATATATATATAAATATATATATAAATATAAATATATGTATATATATAGTGCTACTGCTGCAACTGACCCATATGGATTGATATATAAAGAGGCCAAAGAGCAATGAGGGAGGAGGAGATTTTGTTCCTTTTCTTTTTAATAGAACAAAGGGATCAACTGAGGTGATTTTGAAACAGTGTGTATTTAATGTTGATGGAGGGTACCTCCTTATAAGTTGGCCCCATTTTGAGATTTCCGGTGAAGAATAATATATATACTCACTCTTTCTGTTGATTAAATATATAAGATGTTATTTTAATTTTCATGAAAAATTATGTGAAATGAAAGTTGAAAAATTATGAAAATAATATAAACTATATATAGCGAGAAAACGAGTTTATTTATAATAATTAAAAAAAAAATTTGTGATTGTTATTAGGAGTATTTGTTGTCGTTTTAAACCAAATAAATTTTATTTTGAAGATTATATAAAAAAAACCCAAAGTAAATTACAAAGGAATTTATTTGGACAACATGTTGAAACGCCCCCATACACAAGCAAAACCTTATAACTCATTGTGAAAAAAACTATGATAAATATTTTGGGTCAAGATCGATCACCTACGTACGAACATCATTACTGTGTAAACTGTGAACGATGTAGAATCTATTACATGTTTTGTTTTTCAGCGATTTATTCGATTCCAGTAGATAATTATTAAGGTATTAGATTGTCTTGAGTCATATCTTGTTGCATTAAGTGATGAAAACACACATTAACATACTATAATGCAACTAAATAACCAGTTATTATAACTAAATAACTCAATTAATTAACAACCTAGTAAGGAACGGAAACATGTGCCAAATTTTACCCTTTTTTGCGGTTTGCACTGTGTGTGTGAACTTTTACCAAATATTTTTTAACAATAGTTTGAGACCAAAATGACATTTCTTCAAAATACGTATTTTGAACAATTAAATGTTGAAATTGGGTTCAGTTAAAAATAGATCAAAATTGGTTGTTGAATTAGGAAAAAACGGGATTTGAAAATGTGTGGGGTTATATTATTGAGGCTAATTGCAATTGAATGACTTTGTTGATGTCGATATCAATTTCTTACTTGTTGGTCTATTTTTAGCTAATACATTTTTGGGTGAATTAGTTATAATTTTGGATATATGCAATGTGCCACCCAGCTAGCTAGCTTGGTAATTAACTCTCCATTACAAGTTGGTGATAAGGCAAGAAGGAAAGAAAGACTCTCATTCCATTTCGAAATGGCTTGAACAACCAATCCGGATTATAAGCAACTCTAGCTTCCATAGAGTCTGGAATAATAAAGTCAAAAGGATCATTCGGTTACAAACTAATGCAAAAACAAAAACTTTTGAAAAAAACATGAAACATTGGTGCAAACAACACTTCTAATAACATACTCCCTCCATTCGGCAAAACTTGTCATTTTAGGGTGTTATTTTTGTTCAAAAAAACTTGTCATTGTAGTTATTTTGCCCTTCACTTTATAAAAATGCCCTTGATATGATTGATGGTTTGTTAGTTGTAGTTTTCGATAAAGTCAAAAAGGAGGGTAATAATTGAGGGTAAATTAGTACATTTGTTGTTTGCCTTAAAACTTGTGAAATAAGTTAAAATGACAAGTTTTGCCGAACGGAGGGAGTATTTAAATAACTCTCAAAAGTAGATAATTAAAGAAATCACAAATCTACAACAATCTCACTCTTGGAGAACGTTGTCAAATAAACAGATCCTAAAATTAAACTGCCTAAAGAATAAATGATACCAGATGCTTTCCTTTAACCACATATTCTGGAAACAACGAGCTAGAGTAAAATACTAAAATACATCCAATTAAGTGATAAGAACACGAAATACTATCAAGCCACAACAAAAATCAGAACTTTAAAAAATAGAACTAACACCTTCCTAAACAAACATGGAAACATAATTGAAGACAAAGAAACAATAGGAGAGGAGATCACAAAAGAATTAGCAGAGAGATTTACGACTCCAAATAAACCACAATTGAACCAATATCAGTTAAATAACATTGAAGCAGAAGTCACGAATGAAGAAAATGAACAAATTACTAAGAAACCAACAAATGTCGAAATTAAGGAATGCATTTTCTCTATGGCAGACAATAAGACACCAGACCTAGACGGGTACTCACCAGATTTTTGTAAACATTATTGACATATTGTGAGCCCCACGGTCTGTAAAACGGTAAATGCTTTTCCACTCAGGCAGCATGCTATCAAAAATAAACCAAACAGTTATTGCATTAATCTGAAAGATTGACAATCCAATAAACATAAATCCCTACAGACCTATAAGCTTGTGCAACACAGTATACAAAGTAATTGCCAAACTAATTGCAAACAGACTAAAACATATTCTACCTAGAATCATTAGCCCCTTCTAGGGGGGCTTTTGTGGGAGTTAGAGCTATCCAAGATAATACACTAATCGCTCACGAAATATTTCACACCTTCCATAAACAAAAAGGAAAGAAAGGGTGGATGACACTAAAATTAGATATGGAGAAAGCCTACGACAAAGTTGATTGAAACTTCATAGAGATAGTACTCAATAGGTTGGGCTTTCACCCACCATGGATCAACTGGGTAATGAAGTGTATCACAACCAAAAAAATTTCGGTACTTATTAATAATATTCAGGAAAATAATTTAAACCAAGTAGAGACATTAGACAATGTGACCCCCTCGCACCTTACATTTTCGTAATAATAATGGAATTTCTTACTAGGGACCTTTAAAAAAGAAGATTCTCTTGATGGTCCTCTCATTGGTATCAAACTAACCCATCATGGAACCCTAGTCCCCTTCCTAACCTTCGCAGATGATACCCTCATTTTTTCAAGAGCGTCAAATAAAAGCCTCCATACCATCCAAAATATGCCAAGTCACTTTTTCAACCTTTCAGGTTTGACAATCAATTATAATAAGAGCTCTCTTCAAGTGTCTGAAAACATCAGCACTCCGACTGCTAAGCTTTTAGCCCACCAAATGCACATACCGATGTCTCGAGAAATGGAGAAATACCTAGGCATATCAATCATCAAAGGACAGGTAAAAAACAACGTCTTTGAAGAAGCCCTTAATGATCTCAAGAAACAACTATCAAAATGGAAAACATCCTCCCTATCACAAGCAAGCAGATCAATTCTAATCAAAGCTAATCTCTGTTCTAAAACAACTATCTTATGCAAACTTTTTTACTCCCAAAAGGAATCCTTCAGAAAATTGACCAAATAAATAAAAAACTAATTTTGGAATAAGCTCAATTTGGAAAGATAAACACCTCTCATCAGCTGGGAAAAACTATGCTCGCCAAAAGAAAAGGGAGGACTCAGCTTTAGAAAAGCATAGGACATGAATGTTAGTCTACAAATGAAGCTACTCTGGAAATAATTATCAACTTTACAAAGATCACATTGTCTTCCTGAAGCCCGTAACATTGGTCCTGACAATCCCCAATTTATTGCCTCTTCTCCGCCAATAATGCCTACCCCCTCGACTTGTTCTAAAAAAATTGGATTTCGCGTAATAAGCCTTTGATATTCAGCAATTATTGATAAAAAAAATACTCACAAAAATCCAAACATTTATCTATCCAGCCATAAGGTAGATCTGTAGCGACTCCTCCGATGCGAAAATAATTATGCATCATTCTCATGCAAGTGGCAACTTCGAATATATCATATATCAATTCTCTTTCTCTAAAAATGTAGAAGAAGGGGGTTTGTGCGCCAATATCCGCCATAAAAGGTCCAAGCCATAATAAATGAGAAGCTATACAACTTAGTTCCAACATAATAACTCGGATATAGCTAGCCCTTTTAGGTACTTGAATATTTCCTAATTGCTCTGGTGCATTTATAGTTATTGCTTCTGTGAACATAGTAGCTAAATAATCCCAACGTGTTACATAAGACAAATATTGTATAATTGTTCAATTTTTCGCAATTTTTTCCATTCTTCTGTGCAAATAACCCAATATTGGTTCACAATCAACAACATCTTCGCCATCTAAAGTAACAATGAGTCGAAGAACATCGTTCATTGATGGGTGATGAGACCCCATATTGACTATCATTAGATCTTTTCTTGTAACCGGTCCAGTCATAAAAATTTTCCTTATTTCTTCTTTCATGAATATATTGCTGAAAACAAAAAGAAGTTCATCAAAATTGAAGATCGAACCTTTTTTCTTTACTTTAAAGAGGCAAACAAATCAAATACAAATAAGAAAAAGTGGTCAGTTGTTACTCATTGTTCCAGTTTTTACTCATTGTTCCTATATAAGTCTGATAAGAGCCCTGCAACGAAATAGATAATTTTGGAAAAGAAAATTTCTTACCACCCCCACCCTTATCCCCTTCCGAAATACTGGGAATCATTGAAATATCTGTTTGATTGACATTATCCTCATTTTAAAAGTTAAATTTCAAATAAAACACTTTATAAAATGATCTATAAAACAATGCATAAAGTTTGATTACTTACCGCAATTACATTAATAGGACTTCTAAAGTCCACATACGCGACCGATTTCACAAAGGAATACTATGGATAATTGGCAATGGAAAAACTGTTAATCTCTGGACAAATCCTTGGCTTGATAATATTTCTTTAGAATGGTTTCGTGGAGACCATAACATCAACACAAAGGTGGCAGATCTAATGGATAACCAAAACCAATGGAACATTAGACTCCTCAACCAATTATTTCTCCCATATATCATCCAAAAAAATCTCATAATTCAAGTACCGGAGTGGGGTGCTCCTAGCAAATTGATCTGGAAACCTAACACAAACGAATCCTAACAAAGTCCACTTGTAAACTTCTCTACAATAATAATGATAACGACGTTAACATAGAATGGATCTAGAAGCTTAATATACCACCAAGAATCAAGAACTTAATCTGGAAAGCTACAACTGATCGATGGCCTTCCGACAAAAGCCAGATTAAACAAATACTACCATAGAGTACCATCACAGTGTTGTTTATGTAATTATGAAGAAGAAGACGCTCAAATACTACAATAGAAATCTTACATGCAAAATTAGCAAAGGAATTCTCAACTTGAGTCTTTCCTCTAATCTTCTTGATGACTTCCTGATAAACTACATTCACCATAGTTGAGTCAAGTTGTCCTTCACTGAACTCATCTTCAAGAGGGTTGCCTTGCATAGAAGAGTTCACTGATCCCGCTGCATTTACTAACCCTTTTGATCCCATATTGCCTTTCTCCTTGTTCTTCACGGCCTTGAACTACTAAGGTACTCCATGTAACTTGAAGCATTGCTCACCTGTATGCCCTTTGTAATTGCAGTGAGTGCATTTCTTTTCATATTTCTGCCTTTTCAGTTCTTTCCAATCCTTCTTGAATCCCTGACCATTACCACTACCAGAGTATTGATATCCTGCTCCATTTCTTTAGCTGATAATGCACTAGAATCAAGTGTACTACCCTGATTTCCTGCTTGCCCTCCTAAAGCTTCATTTCCACCCTCGACTTGTTAGAGAATGTAATAAGCTTTGTTGATAGTTGGAAGAGGATCCATAGCAAGGATTTGATTCTTTACAGCTTCATAACCAGCATTTAAGCTCACCAACAACTGTATTAGCCTATTTCTAGACTCTATTTCTATAAGCTTTCTTTTCAAATCACAAGTGCACTTAGACAGAGCAGCACAACAACACTCACGAAGATTCTCAAGAACCTGCAACTCATCCCGGTGTTTCTTAAACGTATTATAAACTTCTGCTATAGACATACTCCCTTGATTAATGTTCCCAAGTTTCTTTTTCATCAAATAAATAAGTGGGGCATTGGATTGTCCAAACCTCTCAACTATTTCATCCCATAGATATTTAGATGATTCAACAAACATCAACCCCTCAGTCATATTTTTGCTCATAGAATTTAAGAGCCAACACATAACCATGAAATCATATCTTATCCACCTCTGTAACGTAAATCGATAGAGTCAGCAGCTAATTTTGGACATGATCCATCCACAAAACCGAGCTAACGCTTAGCTCCAAGAGCAATCATAACACTCCTACTCCAGGTCATATAGTTAGATCCATCAAATGGCACATCAATAAGTTGAGCACTCGGATGATCATATTTTGAAAAAAATAAAGGGTCTCTGAGATTACCTTGAGCATTTATCTCTTCCGATGATCTCGTTTGCGAGCCTCTACTACCGGTTGGACTGAACACGAAGATGCTCCAGAAAAACGAACCGTAAACTCATATTTCACCTTACAGCTCTGATGCCATGTGAAAACGAGAAAATGTCTCCCCAAATCCATGATCAATGATCAAAATGCAGAAATAAAAGAGGAGTTGCTTTACTTTTGTATTATATGGAGGCAGATAGAAGAAATATTAAAGACGACATTCATTGCCAAGATCAAAGACACCAATCCCCAAAACCCTACTATCTTGTGAGTAAAGGGATTGACCTTAAATAGTCCGAGCTCAGCTGACAACTAGCTCACATGTGCCTTGCACATGAGTGAGACAGTGAGTTTTGCCTCTTTTTTTTTGAACTGAAAAGAATTCGACTCCTGGACAAGCCTAGAGAGTCGAGAGACCGAGAAGATTGGCAACGAAAATCCATAATGAAAAGAATAAAAAATACAAGACAAATCAACAAAGACAAATACACCACAAGCAAACTAGAGAATGAAGGCCGATCCTTGCAGAGGCGAACGATATTGGAACCGAGACAACATGAGGGGAAATAACATGAAGGGAAATAACAACAAAGAAATTACATAAAAAAGATTTGTTATTCTCCATGGACCATAAGGTCTCTAATAGTAATATCCCATTTATCATCATATAATTGGTCTTAAACATGTATTTGAAAAATATAATCTACCAAAAAAAAAAAAAGAAGTAGGAAGGGGGGATCGAATCGGCACTCCATGGTATATGTATGTGTTAAGCCTTAAGAGGACAGAAAAGGTAGTAAATTGACTTGGGTACTCAATCTATGTGACAAAGAGCCTTCGAAAACTGTAAAAGCAATTAAGCTAAATAGTGATCTAGCTAGTAATTACGGAGTACTTTTATGGCAACGACATTCAACCTAATGAAAATGTGACTTAAATTAACTCGTGGGTTAGGTGAGGATAATTGATGAAAACCTACATTTGACCTCATTTTCCTTGACTACAAATAGATTCACATCAGTAATATATTTATGTAAGTAAATTGAATTCGATCACCTATTTAAACCTTCTAGTTAGATTGATCGAGCATGCATTCCCAAGTTTTTTTTATCCGAATATATAAGAAATGTAATAATGATTTACAAATGGTTAAAGTTTTACTCATGTCAGGAAAAATCCTTCATTTACAAATTATAAAATCTAAGTGAGAACAACGGACATCAAATTTTACAGTTAAAATAACAATAAGAAAAAAACCGCAAGAGAAAATTTTAAGGAAGCAAAAATATGGAACATGAAGATCAATCCAAATCCTACTCTCTTGTAAATATGAAAATTGAAGAAACACTATAGGAGGGAGAGGGAAATGGAAGGTTCCATTACCAAATTTGGCTTGTTTTACACATTAGACTCTCCATATAATTACATGTGTTCTTTTATTTTGCAGTTAACTAGATTTTATGGTAGGTATGCTAACCGTTGCATCCTTCACACGATTCATGTCGACAGAGTTTGTGTGAGAGCGTTAGGATGGAGTATTATCCATGTACGTTTATGAAAAGGCAATGTGATTCTTTGGAATATACAAATTTGATAAGTACGTCGAGAGTTCTATCTATAGTAGGTGGTCGGGTATCTCGATATAAAAACTTACAAATCACTAAAAATGGAAGTTGATCACCACAGGGAGACGAAATTAAAGCAAACTCGAGAAAGGGGTAAGAACACTAAAAAAAATGTAGCAACGTCGTAAATATCTCACTTAAGAGCGTACTTAAAACGTTTTAACATTTAATCCAATGGATCGAAAGGAGCCATTGGGTTCTACACGACGACCTCAATTAGGGCATTTTCTCCTTTTTAGCGAATAATTATTAGTCAAGGTACCTAAATGAAATTTTTCAAAAGACAAAATATAGGAAATTAAGTGTACTTTTTAATAACATTAATTAAATAAATAAATAGTATTAATTGACATTGACAAATGAGCATATATAGTGAAGTAAATGCTTAGCACCATAATTAATACAACTGGTCCTTTCTATTATATGTAGACCCTGGATGATTAATCTCGTTCCCAATCCTAACAATAAAAAGGATGAGACAAAGCAACCAAAAAAATTTTGCTTTGGAAAGCTTTGTTTGTAAGTTTTGTTGATATAAATATAAACCATTTTCCATTTACTTTAAATATCTTTGCAGAGTTAAATTCAATTTTGTTAGATGGCAATGTGTGGGGTATATGGTATATACATTTTTATTTAATTTCTCATAAATTAGTACAATTAAAAATTAATCTTGTCTCATTAACAAGGGGGTGCTTTAAGCCTTTAATCATCACTATATATTCACTACAACGATTTATCATGTAGTATATGCTATTATCTACTGGTCCAAAATTGCATTTTTCCACTTACGGATTAATTAAATGAATAACATCAAAATGTCGATTTGTTAGTTGGGCATTAAGAATTGATTGTATCAGACCAAAAATAAAAAAAGAATTGATTGTAAAAGTTTTTTTTTCTTTATCAAGGACCCAAAATGTTACATTGATCGACTCTAACTTAAAATTTCTATTTTAGGGGGAAATTTTATTTTTCAACTCGACCATTACTACTAGAAAACTTTAGAATAGCAACGATCACTAGCAACGGATATCTGCCACTAAAGCAATTAGGAACGGATTTGGCGACAGAAATAAAAGAGTTGTTCAAAGAGGCACATCAACAAAATTAAGGTTAATTGGCTATGGAGTTGCTCGAGTTATTAATGCAAACGTAACAATCCCTTAAGCACTTCATATCGCCGCTATTAGGGAATGACCACATCAAGAGATTCGAGACTAGATCGATAATACTATTGCAAAAACTTTGTTGCTAACTCACCACGTACTCTAAAAAATTGTTGCTAAATCCATCTCAAAATCCGTGGATAAGTCCTTCTTTCTCAATCTCTAAAAAATCTATCTCTATCTAAGCTCCCTTCTAAGACTAGTTTCTCCGTTCGTCCCTCCCAAGAATCCATCACTAAACCCCTCGCTCCAAAAATATTGTCGATCCCTTTATGAAATTGTGACAACTAATATCGATAAGGCCAGTATTGATACCGTCACAGGACTAGCTACTTCCATCTTTGTTGCTATAGCATTTCCATGACATGTTGCTATGTTCGTATTTGTATATCGATCATTGGTACGTGTATATATATAAGTGTGCATGCCCAATCCGCACAAATGTACAACATAACATGCACATTTTTTTTAAAAGGAAAGATTTTGGAGATGGTTAAAATCGACTAGACCACCAATCAAGAACATAAAATCAATAATATATTTTTCTACATAATGATTTATAACAAAATTGTGAGCCGGCCTACACTACTATACTTGCATAATTGTCCAAAAAATGGAGCAAATAATTAACCAAAAGTATATATAAATTACAAAACCATTTTCACCATAATCAAAAGTCAATATTGTACAAGCTATCTATTTTTCAATCCTAGTAGCAACATATTCTTCACAATACTAGCTATTTTTCAATCTCTTGTTGATTGAGTGGATAAGTGATTTTAGTATCTTGTAGGGAAATATCAAATTTAAGCCTAAAAAATAAAGTATTTTTTTTCAACATGTATATAGAAAAACACTTTTTTAAAATTTAATGAATCTTCTAAATTGACATAAATAAAATAAGCCATCATTGGTCATTTTTGTGGGAAAACAAAAGATTTGCATAAGCATTTCAATTGACCCCAACAAAATTAAAGCAAAATTGCATAAACATTAATTCCCGTTTGAGTACTTTTCTTTGCAGACATTGCTAAGTTGTTTAATTTGTTTTGCTAGGTAGTGTCACTTCCGTATTAAAACTTTCTTATTCGGGGTGTTGATTATCGAAGTCTTTGAATTCAGTCCAAATTTGATGTGCTATTTATTGTTAATTATATAATTTCTATTGGGAAAATTTCATAAAAACCATCCTTATTTACTATATTAATTTGTACAAAATCAACACTATTTGTAAAAATTAACACAAAATCACCTCTTCTTTATAAAGTTATAAAAAATTATCCATTAATTTTCAAATTTTGCACAAAACCACCCACAATTTTCCAACCTTTGCAAAAAATGGTATCTTCAAATTCTTAAATTTTTTTAATGAAAATTAATATTTAAAAGTTATAACTAAAAGTACTGTTATTTTGAAATATGATTTTGTAAATTGTTTTAAAACAATACTGTCATGTTCTCTATATAAATTATTAACAACCTAAATTTTGACCTACAATATATATTTTTTTAAGAAGATTTCATTGAGATTTTGAGAGAACTTGCAGGCTTTATCATTATAAACTTTAAGAATTCAAATATAATCTTTTTGTACTTCATTGAGATTTTGAGAGAACTTGCAGGCTTAATTCACATCCATTTCAAGCGCGCATAGCTAGGCATATATGCACAAGGAAAAACATATAAAAAATTGTAAATTAACAATTGTTGAATGCAATTATGCTAATTAAGCATAGTTTAAATACTGCAATTTACAAACAATTAGGTAAACTGTTACTTAAAGGGACTTAAAAGAATCGTGTCTTAACTAACAATCTTGTGATTCCATTTAATTAGGGGAGAAGAAAATTGAAAAGGGTTAGGTTTCGACTTGCCTAAATTGATGCATTGTTGCTAAGATTTAACCATATAATATATCACGGTACAAAATGGGTAAATTGTTGACATTAAAATCCCAACACCTCCTATTGTTTTGTCAATGTCAAGCTTCCGTCACTATTCTAAATTAATTTGATGTTATATAATAGTCTTTAGTATTGACATTTATACCGCAATATTCGCAACAATTCATAAAATACATGACTTGTAACTTCTTTAAATTCCAATTCACATGCATGTACGTAATCTCCAATGGTAAGTTTTCAATTAAGATATTAAATGCTAGTTAGTGCTTCTTTGGTTTGTGGAAAAGCAAAAACTATATAGACTAGAGTAACGTCGCATTGGACGTAGACAACGTCGGTTTGAACGTATGTGGACTAACTTCTTTAAATTCCAATTCACATGCATGTACGTTGGATTGAACGTAGATTTAATTACTTGTGATTTGTGATGTAGCTAGTCATACTAACTCAATAGGGTACTTGTTATGGGATCCATGGAATTTTGTTGGAGAAACTCGAAGGGGTTGGAGAAGATTAAGGAAGGTGTTTAGGGTTAGAGTCGGGGATAGTTCAAAGAAAGAGACGAGAGGGCAATGGTGGACCTAGGGGGCTCGGGGTGGCGTCAGCTCCTCTAGCCCGGAAAAAAATACATAATTTTTTTTATTTTCAGATTTTTTTTTTTGTAATTTTTACTAATTTTAGGGATAAAATTAAGAGTGTACGTACAAAGAGTAAGGAATCACAAAAACAACATAGCTTAGTTGGTAAGAAGGTGTAGTTATTATCTTGAGGTTATGGGTTCAAATCTCATTAGTGTTACTTTTTTCATAATTTTTGTTTCTCTTGGTTTTTTTCTACTAAAAATGGTTAATTAATTAACAAATTAAAGTTTCTCTCTATTATATTTAAACAAAAACATTTTCTTCTACATATACATATAAAAAAATCTTTTTTTTTTGATAATTTTTATTTTTTCTACTAAAAATGACTATTTAAATAACATTTTAATGTTTTTTCTAATGTATTTTTAAAAAAAAAATTTGCATATATACATGTAAAAAAAATTCTCAAAATTTGTTAAACCCCTATGAAAATTTCTGGGTCTGCCACTGCGAGAGGGTACGGTTAAAGGAGAGAAACTGAGTATTGTTTTGATTGATTATTTATTGATACCCTATTTCTAATGTATATTAATACATGAGATCATTAAATTAAATACAACCATTTTGAATTCTATCTTAGTGCTAGAACAAGCAACAAAGTTATTTCACAAAAGTCTAAAACCGAGTAGTAGCACACCGACTGAGTTTCATACTAATGGTAATAGAATTAGAATTTTTTTTCTAAATATTCACAAAAAATATTTATTTACAAAAATATTCACAAGTTAAAAATATTTACACAAATATTCATTTTTTTCACAACTGTTAGAGAAACGCGGTTTTAAACCGCGTTTCTAGTATTAATAAATAATTTAAAACTAGAGGCGAAGGGGAAATTACATTTTATTATAGAAACGCGGTTTGAAACCGCGTTTTTATATATTTTTTAATTAAAAAAAAGCTAAACACATAAAACGCTCCTTGAGGACGCGTTTTATGCTTAAAATTTTTTTAAAAAAAAAAAAGAAAAAGAAGAAGAAAGAAAGAAGGATGCCTTCTCAGTTCTCAATCAAATAAATGGAGGAAATGAAAACAAGTCCAGATTGATGCTGCAACTTTTCCTCTCTTTAATAGATCTTCTTCTAATCATTCAGATCTTATCATAAACAAGCACAAGTAGCCCACCTTTGTGAGCCCCCATAGAGGAATCGCAAACAAGCAACCCAAACTTAGGGCAGCAGCAGCCGCCGACGGTGGTGGTGCGTGGCTGGCGGCGGCGGAGCAGGCAGTGGTTGCCGGTTGGTGGTGGTTGCCGATTGGTGGTGGAGCAGGCAGCGGTTGGTGCTGAAGGCCAGGGTCCTCCATTTTGTTGATTGGGAAGGTGATGGAGGCAGTGCATCACTGATGCATCTTCTTCTTCTTCTCTCTTTTTTTTTAACATAAAACTCGGCCTCAAGGTGCGTTTTATGTGTTAAGCTTTTTTTTAATTACAAAATATATAAAAACGCGGTTTTAAACCGCGTTTTATACAAAAATATGAATAAAACGCGGTTTCAAACCGCGTTTCTATAATTAAATGTAATTTCCCCTTCGTCTCTAGATTTAAATTATTTATTAATACTAGAAACGCGGTTTGAAACCGCGTTTCTCTGACAGTTCTGCAAAAAATGAATATTTATGTAAATATTTTTAACTTGTGAATATTTTTGTAAATAAATACTTTTTTGTGAATATTTTGAAAAAAAATTCATAGAATTAGACGAGTAGTCCACCGTAAGTGTATACAAAGATTTAAATTCTAATAGGGAATACATTTGTATTAAGTATGATACATTTTGAGAAAATATAACTGATTTTTAAAAAATGTATATTTAATCTAAATTAATGCATACAAAATATACATCGATCATCTCATGTCCTCACCAATCTCGGTTAAAAGATCGAAGACTCTATAGACATTATACTATAGACAAAAATATATTTATCTACAAGTAGGATATTATCAACATTCTAAATTCTATCCTTTTATATTCAAATCTAACTCTTTAATCTATATAACCCTAAAAGCATATATTTATATGTTTTTTTAAAACATAGCATAAGATTTCCATACATGGAAAAAAATTATCTTAGATTTATACATTTAACTATATTTTCAATTCATTTAATGTGATTTATCATTTTAATTTAAATAATATTTTATTATATATAGCTTAGGAAGATAGTATTAAATAAACATTCTTAGGAAGATAGTATTAAATAAACATTTTTTAATATACTCGTTTTTAAAATGCGACTTAATCTTTTGGTGCTTCAATAATTTGGATGTACAAAGCTTCAAATTATTGTTTTCAGTCAAATAAGTCAATAACTTGGAATTGAAGAAAAAGATTTACACTCTTTTTTCCCAATAGCGAATTGCACTTATTTTCAACCAAACGATCGAGAAATAATTAAAAACATTTTCAACAAGTGAAATAACGAGTCTTGGTCTTGGTCCTAGTTTGTGTTTTGTTTGTTTGCTTGATACCTTTTTTGTTTAATTAGTTCTTATTTGTATTTTGCATGAAATCATTTTAATGTAGAATGAATTATAGGTATTATTATTTTGGTTTCCTTGATTACTACTTCCGTCTCAAAATCAAGTATTTTTTATTTTAACATATTTGATAAAAAATGAATTTTTTAAATAAAATACTATCAATTATATTATTGTTTTTTTTCAATTTCATACGTAATAATATCATATATAAAATCATTAAAAAATATCTTTTAAAATAAAATTGATATTTTCTAGAATTTTTAGCTCATAAAAAATATATAAAAAGTCAAAACATTAAATATTTTGACACAGAGGGAGTACATCTTTTCTTTCTTAATTTTTCTTACAAAAATATTTATTTTCACTAAATGCATTTGATATGATATTCTTAAGTTAGCTTGGAGATATTCTGTCCTTCGAAGAATTAAAAGTTATGATCATATCATTTTAAGTAATAATTTTCTGGGAAAAAAAATATGGGCAAAACACCATATACTCCATTTGTTCATCTAAACAAGTCATTTACTACTTACGCGTATTTTTTAGAATGATATATATATACAAAATATCAAATTTTATTAAATATTTTTATACTTATTCAAGGATTTACTAGCCTAGTGATGTATGTTCAAACTAATTATAATGAAGTCAGTTAGAATTAATGACCAGGGTTGTGTACACAAGCGCACATGCATTAGTATATGACTATGTGAGGTTTTATCCTAAAACTAATTATAATGGAAGAAGTAGTCTACCAACTTATACGCTAGACATATTAGCTCACCAACTTATATGTCAGATTTGTAATATTAAAATATTTTTAATGGAAACTCTTTTGATACAAACCTGAAATGCTAGTTACATAGCCTACATATGATCACTCCCTCATCTCTTATATATCCCCTTTCTCAAATCAACAACCCATATCTTTGATATAGAGCAAACCATGTGAATATGTGATGAATCTCTTCATGAATCTTGATCAAAACTGAACTTGCAGGGACATCAAGAGAGCTCAAACAAACTCAATAAAGTTTTTTTTTTTTTTGAAGCGATTTTGATCTCACTTGGGTAAATTCACCATGATCAACCGAAAAAGATTTTTAAAAAAATGTTGGTGATCTCTTGAAAAACTCAAAAGAGGAGTTCGTTGGATCACTCACCTAACAAAATATGGATTCACCACACTGGGACAAACAACACTTAATGAGGAAAGTGTTCTTTGGCTTAAACTTAATCAGCCTTAAAATGAAACAAAACATACACATTCATGGTTGGGAGGAAGTGGGCCTTTGGGCTTTTCATGGGCCATGAGTCCAATTGAGTAAAATAACTCCTCAAAACCCGGTCAATTAAACTTAGCGGAGATTTTGTGAGGTAACCCTAAATGTTGAGAGAATAGAGAATGCGAAGATACCCAAAGAGTCCCATTGATAATATGAACAAAGAAATCTTAGTATATAAGTTAGTGAGTTATTTCTCCTAAGAGCAATTGGTTTTAGAATGGAATCCCGCTCGGCTTATGTGCTAGCTAGGCTACTAGCGCATGGGTGCACATGTACACACGACTCCCGATCCCGAGTCTCAACGGGCTTCAGTATGGTATCAGAGCGGAAAATCCAAACGGCCCGACTCTCGATCCTGGACTAGTCCAAGTGTCAGTCCCTATGAACAAAGAAACCTTAGTATAAGAACCTTGGCTTATATGCTAGACTATTAGCGCATGGACACACGTGCTTATATGCTAGACTATTAGCGCATGGACGCACGTGTGCACACGACCCCTGATTCCGAGTCCCAATAGTTTAGCGTAATTCGCATGGTAAACAACAACCTAAGGACCGGATTTGAGAGACGTCAAAGTGTAAGTCGAGATGATGTTTATGACAGACTCATGAATCAATAACTACCTAGAAAACATAAGAACTTGTAGATACAAAAAAAACATACAAACAAAGAGAGACATAAAACATAAGGATTAAAAAATAAGGAGTGGTTTTTTGGATGACTATGATTCACTTTTGAGTGTCAATAACAAACTGCTGCAACAAGCTGTTGAAACTCTTCAAAAAACAACCTATAGAGGATGCAAAAAACAAAAGAGATCAAACACAAGATCGCAGCGATTTCATCGACACCTAGTCCATTCGTACCGATCCAAGCTCATCTTAGGCGGGCAAAGATCCTCTGAGAGGGCAACCGAGCAAGGAGCCGAGTCCACACTAGTCCTCTTCACTTCCCCACTGAATCTCAAACCCGACTTATTACTGCAATGCTGAGCCAGCAAAGGACCCTCTCGAAATCGGCTTTTGCTGATCCCACCTTCCCTTTGCTTCGCCCTATTGGATGCCGTAAGATTCATGTACCGCGGCTTGCTTGAGCTGATCACACTCGCGCTACTAGCACTGTCCTCCGTCGTCCCTTCAAACACGGTTGATGATGAGAACGAGCTCTCGGTGTTGTAGGAAGCCGAAGTCTCCCCTTGCTGTGGCCTTGTTGCAGTCACTCTTCGCGAATTGAGGCTCTTTGTCGCTCTTATCGAATCGCACTCTAATGAATTCAAGCTTGTAGCTTTCGTGTTCGCTATCGTCCAATTAGCCTTCTTGCTCGGATTCAGGTTCGGGCTCTCCCTCGATTGCTGAGAAATGGAGTAAGCCATTGCTCTATCCCTCTTAATTGCAGCTTCTTGCTTCAATTGCAGCTTAGTCTTCACCTCCTCCGCGCTTTCCCTGCTAGCACACCATTTCCCCTAAACACAAGACAATTGCAGTGAAATTGAGTCAAGATTCAGTTTTTTTTTCATAGACTGAACTCTGAATTGATGTTTTACCTCTACTGGTTTGACAGAATCAGATTCAATTTCGACTTTCTTTTGCATCGATTCGCCCTCTAACGACATCCTGACTCGGTGAGCCTTAACTTGAGCTTGAGCTCTAACGAGTGCCTGCATACATTTGAGTGTCACAGCAGCTCGCTTTCGAACAAGCCTCCCGCGAACAATCGCTTGTAGCCTTACCAGTGATTTCAAGGCCCTGAATGCTCTCCTCGCCTTCACCGTTCAAGATCCGGGTTAGTTTCAAGTAGAAATTGAAAATTTGAGGCTCTAATTTGAAGGATTGGAGACAATACCAGAAGGGCTCGGAAAGCGGTTTGGATCCGAATAGTAGCCCATTCCTGCCTTATTAAGAGGAAGTTCTTTGGAGGAGCTCTAACCAGAGTAGCCATTGCAGCACTGTATGCATCTTCAACCACCGTAGAATCCGATGTCGACGACACCGAGGCTGCAACCTGACCTCTCTTGACTGATAATCTACTGTTATCTGATGAATCAGAGGAAGAAGAGCTCCTCCAAAGCTTCCATTTCTTGCTCTTCTTTCCAGTAAACACCTTCTCCTAAAACCAGAAATTGAACAGTTGGGAAGTAAGCGAAACCCTAGAAACAAAATTAGATCAAAATTTGGGGGTTGCTTACTTGGTCATTTGGGATTGATTTTCTGTGAGGTATGAACAACTTTAGCCAATTTCCAGAACTACCCATTTGAGAATATGAACAGGAAAATGCTGAACCTGAGAACTGAACACAGAGAAATGGGATTTGAATGAGGTAAAGGAGGAAGAAAAGAAACGGCTAGTGGCTTTTTTTGGTGTGGAGTGATATAGAGAGGTAAATAGGGAATAGCCGTTGGAAGCTTTGAAAATTTGAAATTGGGAGGAAACGAGAGTAGGATTTAAACGGACCCTTTTTACAAAAAGAAAATAATAAAATAAAATACATTTGGTAGTAACTTACGGAGTTATCTTTTACCAAGAAACGTTCTTTACTTCTTTTTTGAAGCGGGAACTTTGGATTTTTCAAAGCAAATTATGCCTTCTTTTTGCAAATCAATCCTAAATAGGATCCATAAATTTTGCACTCTTCGAATGATGTCACTTAATTTTGCAAATATTCGGTTTGATGCCAACTTTTATGTATTCTCAAAACATAAGTATAATTAGTGTTGGGCAACCGATTTGGACCAGATCGTACCGGGCCAGAAATTCTGATCCAATCCCGATGGACCGGAAATTCACAAAGGATCAGACCGGATCCGCAATATATGGTCCCGGGTTTTCCGATCATCAGTTAGACTGGTTTGAACATTAAATGGATTAAAATAATTAAATGGATTAAAAAATAATTTATAATATATTTTAAAGTTATTTATTAAATTTAAAAATAAACTTAATTAAATTATTCTTACTAATATATGAATAAACAACATTTTATAATATTTTTTTACTTGGTTAATTTAATTTAATTTTAAAAATATATATATACACGCGCGAACACACATATATATATATACACAAACATTCCGGTTCAATCGGTCTTGGATCGGAAACCGGAATTTCGGACCGTTATATTTCCGGTCCTATCCAAGACCGTAAATTCAAGTCCGGTCTCATCCTCAATATTCCCTCTCATACCCATAATTCTCTCTTTTGGAATCCTCCTCTATTAGATTATCACGATCTCCAACTTTCGTCTTTTACCAACTCATATCCCCAATCTTCTCCCCCTGATTGGAACCATAAGCCCAAAGGCCTCGAACATACACTCCATCTCCACCCTTCGCCCTCCGGACTATGAAAACAAACTATCATCATATCCATCTTTCTTAATTCCACTGTTTCTTTTTTAACAGTAAAAAAAAGAAACAAAGGAATTAAGGGAGATGGATATGAGGATAGTTTGTTTTCATAGTCCGGAGAACGAAGGGTGGAGATGGATGCTGTTTGTTTCTTATGAATTACAAAGAAGCATCCTAAATGAATGCGGTTTTAAAAAATAAAGACACCTATATAATTGTAGAAAATGAATGTGGTTTTCATAAATTTAAAAAAAAACACCTAGTCAAGTTTTGTTTTTAAAAATCAACCACAACTCATTGCAAAGGGGAAAAGCTTAAGCTTGGAATAAAAAAGGTTGGGGAAAAAAGGCCCATTCACTTTTAACATTTGATACTCATTTCAACTCTAGTAAATCCATTCTATCTTGATCTTGATCAATACATTTTGCTGAGTTGTGTTCGAGTATTGACCGAGCGATTGTTTTGAAAGAGATAATAAACATGAGTATAACTTTTGATCGCGTTGATCATGATTGTTTTCGTGGTCATCAAAGAACTTTCATTCAGGTAGAAAGAACGTCGTATGATCCATAGTTTCAAATGTCACTTTCCCTAAGAATTGGTTATATACACTAGTTTATTCTTTAAAAAAAAACCGGAGAAAAAAAAAGTATTTATAAAGCCAAGACAATTTGTAATGAAAGAACATACGGCTGATATCATTGCCAAATCAAAGGTCCCAACGCCCAAGATGACTCTATTTACTCTCTCCCCGTTGTTGCCCCATAGTGTCACTTATGGACTTACCCACAAAGCCACACCAACCAACAAAAATCTCTAAATGGCTTGAAAACAAACTCTTTTGCACAACTATGTAGACATTGATCCATCACTTAACATTGGTTGTGAGTTGAGACACACCGCATAGACTATTTTTAGGGTATGTTTGAATGACCATTAATTATGACTTATAGTTATAATACAATATTGTACATTATAAGTCATTAGTAATGATTATCTAAACAAATAGAATAAGAGATTGGCTTAACATGGATAAGTAGTTTGAACTCACCTACAACAATTCTTGAACTAACAAGTTTGTTTGACGCAATGTGTTGATTGTAGATAAGAAAATAGCTTATTATAAAGAGTAAACATTTGCCACTTTTAACTGGACAAACTTGATTCATTACTTAACCATGGTTGAGAGTTTGAGACACACTATACATCCCTTTTTTAGCACACGAATAAGAGATTAGGTTAACTAAGAAAAGTTCATAATTTGGACTCACCTCCAACCTTCATTGGAGGAATTTTTTATTTTATTTGACACGATGTATTGATTGTTGATAAAAAGTGGTTTATTACAAGTAAACATTTGCCACTTGGTTTAATTAGGTAGCTACTTCAAAAATCATGACTGAAAGATATGATCTAATTGAGAATTTGGTATGATGAAAATGCAGCCCTTCTCACTTAAAACACACAACCACACATCATTTATTGTCTTATTAACAAACTCCATTGAAGTCACCTTGCAGGTGGTGCTGATCGCCTTCATCTGTTTCCAATAAATGTTGGGTTCTCTGCAAGGGGATCTTTTCCTTCCTGTTATAGCAAGAGAACTATCAGAGCCCAGACAGAAAAAGTGGGCAGGGCACTATACCCTAAACATTAAAGACACCCAGAGATTCATTTTTATGGGGGCACTTGTTTGTTTGATTTTCAAGCTGTCATCTTTGGCGTTTGGGGCAGCCCCAAATTGTACCAACTACACAAGTAGTACTTCAGATTCAGCCTAAAACCCTCCTCTTGCTTGTGGATAAAGATAAAGGGTTGTGAATTGTCAAATTAGTACTATTCCTATAGCAAAGATATAGCCTCTGATCAGCACTTGAAAAGAGTGAAATCAGTACTTGTGGTGGAAGCAATTTGGTGATCTGGGTCCTCTCCAATTTCCCACCAATGGAGATCGGAAGAGTAAATTAGAGGAACCCAAGAAAATTCTGAATTGGGGAAGGCCTAAATTAGGAGTAAGGAGGAAGAAAAATTACTAAAGCTGCTGCCTTTTTTTCTCCTTGGTGCTTTGGGAAATGGAAGGTTTTTGCTTTGGATCAGTTTGAGCTGTTGCTATATAGTCTCATTTTGCAAGGATTTCTCATACCCATCTCCCTCTCTCTTTTATCTTTCCTGGTGTTTATACCATCAACTGATCATGACAACAAGGTATTTGTGTTGTTTAGTGGTGGTTTTACTGCAATTCATGAGTTGGGTATCAGCAACAAGTAGGAATTTGCCAACAGGTTAGTTACTGTCACTCTCTCTAGTACTGCAATTGCACAAAACAGAAGAAGAAAATGAACCAAGTTGTGTTTTTTATTGACAAGTTTGCTCCTTTTTTCTACTAGGTACTGATATCAGTCCAATACACTCAATTGAACCAATACCCAGTTCAGAACAAGATGTGACACAGGAGATGATTGGTTCAACACCCCCAAATTGTGAGAGCAAGTGCTATGGGTGCAGTCCATGTGAGGCAATACAAGTTCCCACCATCAATGGCCATTTCAGCCTCCAATACTCAAATTACTACCCAGAAGGCTGGAAATGCAAGTGTGGCCCTTTTCTCTACAGCCCCTGATCTCAACTTGTGATCAATCCAGTGTACAGATCTACATTGCTCAAAGTAGGAATATGAATGAATTGAACCTATTTGATTTATTTGTTAGGGTTGAAGGTTCACTGTGGAGTATGAAATGTAACCATATCATATATATTGTATATTTAATTAGTTTGATGTTTAATGAAATCATGATTATCCAAATTTAAATTACGGAAGGAACAGGAAACATGATGTTGTCAGAATCTTAGGGCTCAATTAGAGAATGTCATGTTTCAATGTTTGGCTAAATTGGACAAATTAGAAAATGGGTAACGGTTTTGGATTGGATGGGGTCATTTCGGTTGAAGTCATTATCAGGTGAAAAAGACTACATTTTTTTAGGGTTTAAATTGGATTCAATCATTCTTCATTTTTATTTTTACAAAGATCCCGTTTAAATCAGATCATACTCTATAATATACCGTATATATAAAAGGTTGAAAAAAACTTTAAAATAATTTTTTTGGGTCGAATTTATTTTTTATTGATTTGATCAGGAGGGAAAAAAATTTGATGTGTCTAAAAATAAAAAGGGGAAATCAGAGAGGTGCACAAGAGCCCGGTAATTCCCGTTGTTTGGGGAGGAAAGAGTGGACCTTAAGCTAAACCCGTTCCTCTCTCTCGATCGAGCAATTGAGCATGGTTTCTAGATTCTCTCTCCTTCTCCACCCACATTCACATCTCTCCAGTTTTGTTTACGAAATAGAAAAAGATCTCCGAACCCCCAATTTCCTGATTCTCTTGCGAACCCTCGTCAATCACTCGGATTTTCCTTCCAACGGGCACTTGTGATCGCCAATTTCGCAGGTACCCTTTTCATTTCTTCACCTGTTTTTGATTGATTTTGGGTGTGTTAAATATCGTTAGTATCTAGGTTTTGTTCTGCATTGGGAAAATCTGGGTTGTCAGATTCTGTCCGGTTCTGGATTTTCATCTTGTTCATGATCAGGGCGTTTTATGCTTGAGTTTACCTTTTCGTTAACCCTAGGGATTTTCTGTGAATTATTGCTACATAATCAGTGTAAAAGATTGCATTTTTAATGAAATATGTAATCCCAATGGTACTTTTTTGCATTTCACCTTTTTCATTGCAGTTTATCTTGAATTGGACAGTTTGATTGCTCTAGAAGAGAAGATTCTTACTGGGTTGGGTTTGATATAGTTGAAATCCGGATTCAGTGAGGAAATTTCTTAATGGATTCTTGTTGTTGATCATCCACATTTGAAGTTACAACATTGGAATCTTCCTTGATGAGCATGTGTTGATATTGTGATTTGCTTGTGCTGCAACAACCTGCCAAATGCCTAAAGGTGGTAGGATAAGGGATAAGATTCGACGCAGCCATCTATATTCATTTTGTGCAAAGCCACATGCGGCCGATAAAGGACCAGGCCCATCGCCTGATGATCCTGGCTATTCACGAATCGTGCATTGCAACCGATCCTATATGCACACGAAGAAGCCTCTCATATATGCTGCGAATAACATATCGACGACCAAGTATAATGTTGCAACCTTCCTTCCTAAGGCCCTCTTTGAGCAATTCCGACGTGCTGCCAACATATATTTTCTAATTGCTTCACTTCTGTCCCTCACCTCTATATCTCCTTTCTCCGCCGTCAGTATGATTGCTCCTCTTGCTATTGTCGTCGGGCTGACCATGGCTAAGGAGGCTGTTGAGGACTGGAATAGGTTTATCCAAGATCTGAGGGTCAATAACCGTAAAGTTGATGTTCATACTGCGGATGGAGCTTTTGTGCCCAAGGCATGGCAGGAGGTTGTGGTTGGAGATGTTGTTAAAGTGGTAAAAGACGAGTTTTTCCCTGCAGATCTCCTTATGTTATCTTCTGGTTATGAAGACGGTATCTGTTATGTGGAGACTATGAACTTAGATGGGGAGACAAACTTGAAGGTGAGGAGATCTTTGGAGGTAACATTACCTTTTGATGAGGATTCCACCTTTAAGAATTTCAGCGGGGTGATTAAATGCGAAGGCCCAAATTCGAGTCTCTACACATTCGTTGGCAATTTGGAGTATGAAAATCAGGTTTATCCCCTTGATCCTAGTCAGATACTTTTGAGGGACTCGAAGCTCAGGAACACGACTCACGTGTATGGAGTGGCAATATTTACTGGTCATGAATCGAAAGTCATGCAAAATGCTACGCAATCCCCTTCCAAAAGGAGCGGAGTTGAAAGAAAAATGGACCGGATCATATACTTACTTTTCTCGGTCCTTGTTTTGATTTCATTGCTCAGTTCGATAGGTTATGCCATCAAAGCCCAAAATGAGGTGCCAAACGAATGGTACTTGCAGCCCTATGTAGCTGAAGATTTTGATGATCCGACTCAGCCAGCCACCTCTGGTCTCGTCCATCTTGTCACAGCACTCATCCTGTACGGATATCTGATACCGATATCACTGTATGTTTCCATTGAGTTTGTGAAGTTTCTCCAAGCTATCTTTATTGACCAGGACTTGCAAATGTATCACGAAGAGTCTGGCACTTGTGCTCAAGCGCGGACATCAAACCTGAATGAGGAGTTAGGTCAGGTTGATACCATACTTTCAGACAAAACTGGCACTTTGACGTGCAACCAAATGGACTTTTTGAAATGTTCGATTGCTGGGACGGCATATGGAACACGCAACAGTGAGGTTGAAATTGCTGCTTCCAAGCACATTGCCATGGAACAAACTAGTTCAGAACTCGAACTGGAAACAGTGATAACTTCCAACTACGAGAGGGAATCCAAAAGTGCAATCAAAGGCTTTGGCTTTGAGGATAGCAAGCTTATGAATGGGAACTGGTTAAATGAGCCTAACAAGGAAAATCTTCTTTTGTTTTTCCGAATACTTGCTGTCTGTCAATCCGCGATACCAGAGCTGAACGAGCAGACTGGCTCGTATACTTATGAAGTGGAATCACCTGATGAAAATGCATTTCTAGTGGCGGCCAGAGAATTTGGCTTTGAGTTCTATAAAAGAACTCAGTCGAGTGTTTTTGTCCGTGAAAGATATCCTAGCTACGGGCAGCCAGTTGAAAGGTTGGCTCTTGGCATAAAATCAGTGATTTCATTTCCTTAGTGGATCTCCATTGGAAGACTTATACCTTTGTTTTCAAATTGAGTTGTTTAGGGAATACAAAATTCTTAATCTCTTGGAATTCACCAGCAAAAGAAAGAGGATGTCCGTCATTGTGCGAGATGAGGAAGGACATATTTTTCTCTACTGTAAAGGAGCTGACAGGTTGGTAAAACTTGCTCCACACAAGCTTCCTGCATTTTGCATAGATCAGAGGAAAGCTTTTAATTCATTGTTGAATGCAGTATAATTTTTGATCGCCTATCGAAGAATGGAAAGATGTTCCTGGAATCCACCACTGCACATCTTAATGAATACGGAGATGCTGGTTTGCGTACCTTGGCACTTTCTTACAAGAAACTTGAGGAGGCTGAGTATACTACTTGGAACGACGAGTTCCAAAAGGCACGAACCTCAATTGGAGCTGACAGAGAGGGAAATTTAGAAAATGTAGCGGAATTGATGGAGAAGGATTTGATCCTTGTTGGTGCGACTGCCATCGAGGACAAGCTGCAACAAGGGGTAGGATTTGCCATTTGTTTTCTAAAACACTTGTTTGTATAGAATTATTATCTTCTCTTCTTGCACTGCTTAATTTTTCTCTCAATTTTCATTTTCAGGTGCCACAATGTATCGATAAGCTAGCCCAAGCCGGTCTGAAGATCTGGGTTCTGACCGGCGACAAAATGGAAACTGCAATCAACATAGGGTTTGTTCTTGTCTAGCAATCTAGAATGTGTATTGATGGATGTACTCAGTTGTTTTGAATCGAGAGAGATCATATTAGTCACATGAAATAAGATCACCGAGAGGGATTTACGTCTTCAATGAGTTCTGCATAACGAAGCTATGTTTCTGTTGTTACAGATTTGCTTGCAGTCTCCTCCGGCAAGGCATGAAGCAAATCTGTATTGCGGCAAACACGGACGATGCTGGCCCTGATTCCAAAGAGGTACTTAAGCTATTCACTGCAAAATGTAAGATTTTATTCAGGATGTTAGAATTTAGATCATTTAATCCTGAACAATGTATGTATTTGTCTCCACTTAGTCAATCAAAGAGGACGTTTTGTCGCAAATGACCAATGCTGCTCAAACAATCAAGCTTGAAGAGGATCCTTATGCCGCCTTTGCCTTGATTATTGACGGAAAGAGTTTGGCTTATGCATTAGAGGAAGACATGAAGCTCCACTTCCTAAGTCTCGCAATTTTATGTGCATCCGTTATTTGCTGTCGTGTCTCTCCGAAACAGAAGGCGCTGGTAACAAGGCTAGTAAGGGAAGGAACCGGGAAAACCACCCTAGCTATTGGTGACGGTGCAAATGACGTCGGTATGATTCAAGAAGCAGACATTGGAGTGGGGATCAGTGGGGCAGAAGGTATGCAGGTACGACAAGAATCGTTGGTGTTTCGCTGTCTTCCATTTTTGTTACTAAAAGTTGCTCATGAAATGCTCCTTGTTACTAAAAGTTGCTCATGAAACGTCTTACGGTTTGCAGGCTGTGATGGCAAGTGATTTCTCAGTTGCACAATTTCGGTTCTTGGAGAGACTTCTACTTGTCCATGGACACTGGTGCTACAAGAGAATTGCTCAGATGGTAAGAACCTCACACTCGTAGCTAATCATACTCATGAACATCAAATCTTACAAAGAAATACGCAATTCGATTGTTGCTGTTGGTTGCAGATTTGCTACTTCTTCTATAAAAACATAGCATTTGGCCTCACGCTCTTCTACTTCGAGGCATTTGCTGGCTTCTCTGGGCAAGTGATCTACGATGACTGGTATTCGTTGTCCTTCAACGTCATACTTACCTCGTTGCCTGTCCTCGCTCTTGGAGTTTTCGAACAAGACGTTTCCTCAAATGTCTGCCTAGAGGCAAGTCCATACTTTCGACTTATCACACGTCTGCCTAGATTGTTATTGTTTGAATAGCATCATAAAAGTCGAATCAACGGTAGAGCATCCAAATTGCTTTATATAAACGTCTCTGTGCAAGCGGGATAAACTGGGATTGTTGTTGTTGTTGTATCGTATTGTAATTCATGTGATAGTTTTGGTATTTGCAGTTCCCTTCGCTATACCAGCAAGGACCAAGAAACCTGTTCTTCGACTGGTATAGGATACTCGGATGGATAGCGAATGGCGTCTACTGCTCACTCGTAGTCTTCTTCCTCAACATCGCGATCCTCTCGAAGCAGGCATTCCGCACCAGCGGTCAGACCTCCGACATGTCGTCGGTGGGGACGACAATGTTCACGTGCATCATCTGGGCCGTGAACTGCCAGATCTCCCTCACAATGAGCCACTTCACGTGGATCCAGCACGCGCTCATCTGGGGAAGCATCGCAATGTGGTACGTCTTCCTCGTGATCTACGGGAGTTTCGAGTACTCGGGCTACGCCTACGGGCTCCTCCTCGAGATCCTCTCACCGGCCCCGCTCTACTGGACGACGACGCTCGTTGTCACCGCCGCTTGCAACCTCCCGTACCTCGCCCACATTGCGTTCCAACGATCGTTCCGGCCCATGGACCATGACATTATCCAAGAGATCAAGTACTACAAGAAGGATGAGGAGGATCAGAACATGTGGACGAGGGAGCGGTCGAAGGCGAGGACGAAGACGAAGATCGGGTTCACCGCGAGGGTCGAGGAGAAGATCAGGCAGCTCAAGACAAGGCTTCATAAGAAGCAGCAGTCTAGTTCATTCCATTCACAATAGAGCCTTATTTATAGATGTGGATCTTATTGATCTCCTTTACTCATTCTTTCTAATGCCTATGGCCATTTTTTTTTGTGTGTGTTTTTGGTCTTTTTTGCTGTTATTTTTGGTGTAAGGTATAGGTTTTGTTAAGGGTTGTATGTAAAATATACTTGTGATACAATTTCCTCCTTTTTTATTTTGTTGCAATTTTGACAATTGTTTGTGAAAAAAATGCATAATACCATCAATCTAACATCTTTTACGACAGTCAGTTTATTTGTCACTAAGGGTGTTATTTGAGTCAAACAAGAAAGCGGTATGTTAAAGTTTGGTTTGTTTGTTAAACAAGTTCGAGTTGAACCAAGCCCAATTTTTAAACGAGCTTACTTTTTATCAAGCTTGGCTTGTTTATGAAATAAACGAGCCCGAGCCGAGTTTTTTTCGAGTTTTAAGCCGTTGACTTGGTCATAACATATTAACTTAAAAGAAATTTTAGAAATTCTATAAAATTTGAGCTATTCGAGTTTAAATTGAACGAGCCGAGCTTTCAACTGAGCTTAAAATTTTGTTCAAGATCGGCTTGTTTAGGTAAGTGAACGAGCTCGAATCGAGCTTTTCCGAGCTGATCCCGAGCCAGCCTCGAGCTATTAAGTTAATATAACAACCCTATTTGCCATTTTCTCGGTCCAAAGCTAAGAAAATGGGTAAAATTGCATACCTAAAAGATTAAGCGAAGTTTCAACGACGTCGTTTCACCCATTTTCAATTTGGACCAAAATTAAAGAAATAAACAAAAACAAAAGCGGAATAAATAATAATAATAATAATTACAGCGAGAGGCGAGAGAGAAGAAAAAGGGAGCAAACGGGTTCGCTTTGGAATTTTGTGAGGATCAAAGCCCTGAGGATTTCTCTGAGTGGGGCAAAGATGATTTCACGTCGATTTCGACTCTGGGAGTTCCTGATTTCATGTCAATTTGAGGGAGTGATTTGAATTAGGCTTTTTTTTGTTCTGGTGTGTGGCTATCGGAATTTTAAGGGTTAAGATTTGGATTGGGAATTGGATTTAGGTCTGCGATTCAGATGGAGCCGCTAGTTGCAAATAAGTTTCGGCTCGGCCAGAAGCTTGGGAGTGGCTCCTTTGGAGAGATCTATCTTGGTAGGTTTATTCTTGCCTTCAATTTTGAGTTTGGTGTTTGTCATGTTGATTGATTTCGTTTTGCAGGCACAAATATTCAGACAAATGAAGAGGTTGCAATTAAGCTTGTAAGTGATTCAATTTTGTCTTTTATTCCAGCTCTTATATCATTGATTATCGCTGCGAGTTAAAAGGGAAAGTGCTTCAATTGGAAATGGCGGAGTTTTGGATAGGGATAGCTAGGTAGTCTGGAATAACACAAATGATTATAATGTTGAAGAACTCTGTATAGTTCATGGCGATGATTTAGTGCTGCAACGAGCTATGGGAATGGGATTGCTTCAAGGTGATGTTTAAGAGAGTTGGTAGTGTTGGAGTTGAGCAGCTGAGCGTCAATCTTTTCATGATGTTACTTGCAATGTCAAGTAAACATGACTAGACTTTTGTTTTTAGAAAAACAATGTGCTTTTCTCTAGGACATAATTGCTAAAGATGCCGTTTACAAGTTACAACTTCTGTTGAGCGGTGATCAGATCAGATGCCGGATTGATAGTCCGTATCAGTTCATATGTTGAACTGCCATCCAATTGAATCTTTTTGGATCTTTAGGCTCATCCTTTATCTTTGCTTCTTTCTCCCTTGCTTGCCATAGGTTTTGTGTTGTAATTATATTAAGTCAACTGGGACACCGATAACAAAGCTTTTCCTGAAGGTGCCTGTGCGTTAATGTTAGAGCATGGCAGCAACTCACATTGAAAGTATATGTGAAAAGGATGATTCACTCAAATTCACAAAACACTCTCAAGTTCTGAGAGATCAGCCACTGAGAAACACGACAAAGGCTCTTGCAATGGAGTCAACTCTCCAAAGAGGGTCAAAGGCATCAGCCTTTCACTATGAAGGAAATCCAGAGAATATAACCTGCAGGCACTGGCCCTTCTGTTTATATGCACTTGGCTGTTACATTCAAATACTCACACCCAAGTGAGAGTATTTCATTCCCTGTCCCTTACAATTATGCCCTTTTAACCCTTCTAACAGAATTTAGGGGCTAGGCAGCTAGGGGCTCCATTCATAGATGGTGGTTTTTCCTCATCTTCCTCTACACATGTACTTTCAATGGGTGTTGCTGTCATGATCTAACATTTCATGAGCTCTTGCTGTATTCAGTTATGTTTTGAAGCCAGCTTAGTTATTTTATATTTGTTATTGACACAACAGAATACATTAATAGGCTCTATTTTTGCATGTAGCAAGTTCAATTTTTAGCAAGTTCGTTATTTAGTTTAGTACTTGAGATGAAGCTGGAATGAACATATTGTTCTGTGTCAGATAGTGAATCGTACCTAGTGTAACATTGTTTCAAAGTGGGGAATGAGAATCATGTACCGAGTTGAACGAATTTATCTTCCTAAATCCTACTCATTTATGCCATCTACTTATCTTCTACCGTATGTAACTATGTATTTATTCATGTAAGTAATAAGTTAAAAAGTATGGCTTTCAGTTCTAATGAAGATTGACTTATTCTCTTGTCAATCTTGCCACTTATTCAGCTATTCTGTTTAAGTACTTCTCTCATGTGAATAGTCCCAGTAACTACTGTTTGTTCTCAGGAACCTGTCAAGACAAAGCATCCACAACTGCTCTATGAGTCCAAGTTGTATAAGATTCTACAAGGGGGAAGTAATGACTGTTTTCATGTTACTTAGGCTTCAGCTGATTTCATCTCTATAATTTCCTCTGTGTTTGCACTTATTTGCTCTGACATGTTTTCTCATTGTTCATTTGCTATGTTGACAGATGGAATCCCAAATGTGAAATGGTATGGTGTTGAAGGAGACTATAATGTCCTTATAATAGATTTGCTTGGTCCTAGTTTGGAAGATTTATTCAACTTTTGCAGTAAGAGGCTTTCTTTAAAAACTGTCCTCATGCTTGCTGATCAAATGGTAGGATTCAGATGGTACTAGCAAATATTGTGATGTTTGTTTGTTTTGTTTGATATTCCTCTCCCTTAATTAATTTGTGTTTTTCTTTATTGCTAGATTAACAGAGTTGAATTTGTTCATTCCAAGTCATTTTTACATCGTGACATTAAACCAGACAACTTTCTTATGGGGTTAGGCCGTCGTGCAAATCAGGTTGGCATAACAAGTTCTTCCCCACTATGAGTCTTTTACCTTGCATAGTCTAATTTATTGTGCAATCGTATATTTATAGGTCTATATTATTGACTTTGGCCTGGCTAAGAAGTACAGAGATAGCACAACTCACCAGCATATTCCGTACAGGTATTTTATATCATATTCTCCCAAATTATTTCTATTGTTGCTTCATTTGAGGTTATAATTCTCTTGGAGTAGCTCTGTTCGAAGTAAGCTTTTCCCAACTCTTCATTTGAGATTATCATGTTATTTTTTACTATATTTTTTTCATTTGAGATGATATTTCCCAAGCTTTTCCCAAGTCTTTTCACAAGGCATAACCATCAAATGAGCTTTTTTTTCAACATAGAATTTTGTCTACTTGATCTGGATTTTTAAGGTGCTGCTTTTGTGATTTTACATGACCCACTAGCAAGCCCTCGTTGTGTGATTTAACTTGTTTCATGTCGTTGGACATTGATAATGTAGAGAGAACAAAAATTTGACTGGGACTGCAAGATATGCTAGCATGAACACTCATCTCGGGATAGGTATTATTCCTTTTGTTCCTCAGCTCTTCGTATAAAGTACTTTGAATTTATTTTGCACGTTGAGCTGCAAGCCTGCAACTGCTTATCTTGACACCTCACACCTCTAATATGTTGTGTTTCAGAGCAAAGCCGCAGGGATGACTTAGAGTCACTTGGATATGTTCTTATGTATTTCTTGAGAGGAAGGTTAGCATTTACGTCTCGAGTCACCCTCTATGGATTTCTTATCTTCTAAAACCTTCAGTTTATTCTTAATGAAGATGTGTTTTTGTAGTCTTCCCTGGCAGGGATTGAAAGCTGGGAACAAAAAACAGAAGTATGACAAGATCAGCGAAAAAAAGGTTTCAACATCTATTGAGGTAAATTTATTTTGTTGGTGGCTTGAAGCTTTCTGATGCTCATGATAAAGCAAATTCTTTGGATCGGTTATGTTACTGATAACGGTCCTCCTCAGGCCCTATGTCGTGGTTATCCCAGCGAATTTGCATCTTACTTCCATTATTGTCGTTCTTTGCGGTTTGATGATAAACCGGATTATGCCTACTTGAAAAGAATCTTCCGTGACCTTTTCATTCGTGAAGGTAAGATAAACATATTTCCATTTCTGGTTTTTCATATACCTTGATATGCTAGCATATATCTGTTGGTCTTTTAGGTTTTTCATCAAATTTTCAACTTTTTATTTCTTCCTCCTTAGGGTTTCAGTATGATTATGTCTTTGACTGGACCATTTTGAAGTATCAGCAATCACAAATTGTTGCTCCACCACCACGTCCTGTCGTGAGGATTCTAGCCTATTATATGCATTCCTGTGTAAATTTGTAAGATGAGCAAGCAACCACTTTGTGAATTTTGTTTCCGATTAATTGTAGGGTCCAGGTGTTGGAACGAGTGCTGGTATACCTAATACAAGTTCCAATATGGCTAGACATGGAGGTATGTTTACCTTTAGTCATCCATGATGTTGTTTCTGCTTCATCAATGAGGTAAAATCAGCTTTGTATACATTGCAGTTGGTGAAGGTGGGAGACCAGTGGGCTGGCTATCTGCAGATTCCTCTCGAAGAAGAATAAATTCTGGAAATTTGTCAACACTTAGAAATCCAGTTCCAACTGATCCTGCTGTCCCTAAAGACCCTGTGGTTAGTGCGTAAAACATTTTTAAAAGTATTATTCCCTTGGAGGTGTTTGATTTGGATAGGGTTTTTTCTGCCCTTCCGGGTAATGTTTTATATGGTCATTTGGTTTGATTGGCATACCTTGATCAAATGAAGCATTCTCTATGGTATTATAAGAACAGCTTAGACCCATTTAGGTACACCTTACAGCAATGAAACCGAGTTATTAAAACCAAGCAGGAACCATTGAGTGATGCTGTTTCATGTAAGTTAGTTACTCCTAGATTCTGTCTGCTTGCAGAAGCATGTGTGATTATGTGCATAGAAGCATGTGAAGTTAGATTTAGTTTTTGGCAACACTGACATGGTTAAAAATCATGATATCCTTCTAGAGATCCGGTGCTTTCAAATAATTATAATCTCCATAGCAGTTTGATCTGAACCAACTCAAGGACACAAGACAGCGTTCCCTGTAAGCTTGAGCCCAGATGATTCATAGTTCAGTCTATGATATCATTCTGCACATACATTGCTTGTTTACTTTCTCTGTCGCATTTCGAAGGATACTGGAACAAGTTGCAGGAGGACTTGCAATTCTTTGTTTTTTGTTTCTGTATACAATTGGATCTTCACTAACAGTCAAATCCATGTAATGCTGATGTTTTTTCTAGCTCTGAATTACTATAATATGTTAAGGCTATGAGAATTCATCTATAGAATGTAAAAGAAACTAGTTTGCTCGCCAAGGCGAGGATACACCTGAAACTACTAATCTGTGAGGATTTCGTTCCATGTAATTTCCCAGACATCCAGCTTGTTGCTAAGGTATTTTTAGATTATTGATAGGTGTCTCACTAGCTTATAATTTCCTTGCAGCTATCGGGATCTGGTGCTATGCGGCCGAGCACATCAACAAGGCGGCCTGTGGCATCGAGCAGCCGCGAAATGGTGGCTCTTGAGAGTGAAACCGACCCGTCTCGCCACATTACTACAGAAGCCAATGTCGGAACAACCCATAAGATCTCCAGCGGGAGAAGAGCGTCATCTATGGAGCCAACGGATTACCAGCTGCACTCCAGAGGCGCATCCAACTCGAAGAATGTCGAGTCAACCATCCGGGGAATCGAAAGCCTCAACGTCAATAGTGAAGAGAAAGCGGTGCACTGACTAAAACCCGCGAAACCCAAAAACCTGAACTCCTTTGGGGGCAACTTGTGTCCTTTGTAGGAAAACCCGAAAAATCGCAAAGTGGATGCAAATGGGAGTAATTGGCCGTGTAAAGTTACACTGGCATGTAAAGAGTGGTTTTGTAGACTCCCATTTGTTGAGGGTTTAAAACTGCGTTTGCTCTTCTTCTTCTGTATTTTCTGGCTTGTGCTTGTTTGATGCTTTGTGCGGATTCGATTGCTTTGTCGTGTCTTAATATTACAGTGTTTATTGTTGCCTGTTTGATTTTTTGTTAGAACTCCTGCAAACCAAGCAAGCATCTCGGTTCTCCATTCCCTGCAATTCGGGAGATTTGCAGGGGTGAAGCCGAAGATGAAGTGATAAAATTAGAGATGAATTGTTTGTTTGTTATTTTTTGATACTAGGAAAGGAATTCGGTTCTCACATATAGATCTGAAGAAATTGAGGGGTCGGACTAGTCGATGGATAGATAGACGAACTAACCTCGATGGCCAAGTCGATGGATAGATAGACGAACTAACTTCGTGTCGCGCAGGCTGTAAAACAAGGAAAGATGAGACATGTATGATGAGATTTTCTACTACCTCCGTTCGGAAATAAATGATGTTTGACTTTTGTGCACGTAGTTTTAGGAGCTAAAAACTATATAAAATCTTATTTATTTTTATTAATTTTTTTCATAGTTTAATATCTATTAGTAATAAGTATTAAATTGTGAAAAAAATTAATTAAAATAAATAAGATTTTATATAGTTTTTAACTCCTAAACTACATGCACAAAAGTCAAACATCATTTATTTCCGAACGGAGGGAGTATTACTTTTGGTAAGAATAGTTTCATGATTTTTTAAAATATTTTTCCTACATTTATATGAATTATCAATTATAAAATTTTATAATTTCTATTAAAAAATTATCAGTAATTTTGACCAAAAAATATTTTTTTTACAACAAATATTACAAAATACACAATAGGTGTTCACTCATAAGATGCATTATACATAACCAAATGTATGATTCTCTATAAAAAAAAAATGTTGCTTGATGTACATGAGTCCATGTCTTTTTTTTTATTAGGTAAGAATTTGAGATACCAAACAACAAGCTTTGGTAACTCAAAAGGTCGACGAATCGGCAGACGGACTATCTGTCAACATACAACACACATAAAACACAAATCAACAAAGATAAAAGAAAAACTCAACACCCCGTAAAAACCGACAGCCATCGAAGAAATCGAGGAAAACCCAAGGCAAACCACGAATGCCGAGAACACGGGATAGGGCGATGACTCACACGACATCTCGGCGTCGAGAAGACGAAGAGCAGTAACCCACCATCGGAAATGACGACTCCTAGGGAAGTGCGGATCACCGACGTTCCCATATCTAAATGAGGGATCTTCGAAGACCACGAACACTATCACGATCCACTCAATCAAATAGGACGTCCGATACTACAACCGCTCTCGAAACTAAACGCAACCATACCAGGACAACAACCCAACGCCAAAGATGGGACAAATTATGGACAAAATGAAGAGAAGATCAATCATCAAACGAAATTTTGTGCACAAAATTTTGGAGAACATGCTAGATCGATCGGAGTGAAATTATTATTACTCTAATAATATTATTATTATTTTTTCAGGCCCTTTCAAGATTTAGAAAGTGAAACATCATCCACCGTTTTCAACAGTGGCCCCCATTATCAAAGAGGTTTGTTCAAGCCATTTCGGGATTTTTCCACTCCCTTTCAGAATTTTCCCACGCTATTGATATGAGTACATGACTATTCTTAGTAGTTGGTTATATTTTTCAAATTTCTTGTGCTACCAAGGTTTTTATATTTTTATTTTTTGTATACCAACTTACCACTTTTGATATTTGCATTGTAGACCCTTACATTCATCCTTTTTTTCTCTTTGGTGATCTTGATCGGGAGTCAAATCCTCTGTTCCTCCTCATTCCAAAAGATTAGTCCGCGATAGCCTTAAATGATGATATATCAAGATATCTAATCCTTTTTCACTTCTTAACAACCATTGTAATTAAATATTTATAAACATCGATGAAACCAAATTCATACATACAACAACATTTTCCTCCCTATACAAAATAAACACACCATTGAAGAAATTGTCTTTCTAACATATATCATAAATCGTCTTACTAATAGTCTTTATAGGATCTCAAAAGCATAGATTAAAAAACCGATTAGACATAGAAGCAACCCTAAAAAAGTAATATTATTAAAATATTAATTTTTATAAAATATTTTTCGATTGAGCTTCATAAGATGAGAAAAAAACATAGTAGCTTAACAAAAACCAACAAAGTTCTTTTCCTTGATAATATATCCGAGTTCGAACCATGAAAAGATATCACATACCGATGTGAAGTCGACTTAAACCACCTTTTAAAACCTAAAAAAAAATCACCAAAAGCCATGGACAACCTGAGAACAAGTGTTCTTGATCCACCTAAAACTCTTCCTAAAAGAGCCCTTCATCTTACCCTCAACATCATAAACCTTGTAGCTTGCAACCCTCTTCATCCTCTGCAACTCTGGATCACTCAAACTCCATCCACCTCCTTTTGAAGAAGAACATCTCCTGGTGATTTTGCTGCCATGATTGGTCTTAATCTCATTCTTTTTGGCATCCACATGCGTTGAATTTTGGGGATAGTATGAGTTTGCCTTGTTCTGATGATCTCCAATTCCGCCATTGTTGTATCTCTCAAGCTGCAACCTACCTTCCCTGCAAGACATGGATCTGAATTTCTCCATTATTACTTTAGTTTTGGGGGATTGGTGTGCTTTTAGAAGCTATAGGAAGGAGGTATGGGTTCATAAATTCGGTGGAAAAGGTTTAGGTTTGAGAGTTTAATAGTATTGTATTGTGATTGTGATTTTTTTTATTGCTTGATTTCTTTTTGGGTGTGCTGAAAATTTGGGGAGAGTTGGCTAAAAAGTTATGCTAGTAGTGATCATGAAAGTTGCCTTTGGGTTGGCTGGGTAGGGAAAATTAGGAATTGGGTTTGAGAATTTTAATTTTGAGTACCTAATTTTTTTTTAAAAAAAGTACATGGAATCACTCTTATTCATCTAGGACATTTCATAAAAATATAATCCGTGTGATTCCTACCGTTTGTATAGCACCTTTCTCCTGTCGACTTCGTCGACCTATCGAGGTGTCGGGTATGTCCACCCCTCGAATTATTTCCTAATAAAAAAAATCTTTGAGAGTCTAACGGTAAATCCTTTTATCACAAATTAATGGATCTCTGCCTCCGTTCTTTTCCTAGGGTAAAAATCTAATGTTTGTCTTGTTTCTTACTAGTTGGTCAATTTTTAGATTTGATAGGAGGTAAAACTGTATTAATACATTTGATCACACATACATATACTTGGTTGATTAGTTATCACCCAAATATATAGTTTTAATCCTCTAATTATTATTAAATTTTAATTTTTGTAAAAAAAGATATTTAATAATATACATTTATATTATATTATATATAATATGAATATTATATATTTGAATAAAATATAATAACATCATATAGTTTTTGAAACCATCGAAAAACTCTTTGAGTTTTAAATGGAGAAACCAATGGAGAAACCCCATAAGGAATGTAAATAAGGAAAATTAAGCGAGGAAGATGACCTGGTATTCTGGTAAGGGATGAAAATATGTGTGATTTTCAATATCCAGGTGGGGTCCGTGGGGATGAGGATTCCCCAATAGAAACGATTTTGATAAACGGGGATGGAGAAAGTGCTCCGTGTCAAAGATCACCTACATCAATTCCTATAACATATCCCGACACCACTAAATTATTTTCACATTTATTCAATTTTAAAAAAGATTATAAAAATTATATTCATATTTTAAACATCTATTTTTATATGCTATAACCTTTTATTTTAATTATATTTTGTGAAATAATGCCTTTTAAATTTTTAAAAAATTTTAATACATGAATTTTCAAAACAAAAACTTATAAACATATTAAAATAGATGTGTAAAATATGAATGTAATTTTTATTTTTTTTAAATTAAATAAATATTAAAATAATTTAGTGATGTAGGAAGTGAAGTAGAGGATTTTGATTGATCTACGTAGGAAGGAGGGAAAGTAAAGTGGATCTTCTATAACCCAGTCGATGTATTGATGGATTATTTTTGTTATATATATTATACACATATTGGTGGATTTATGAAATTTTATCATAAAAAATCATAACATAAAAAAATGTATAAAATATATATATATATATATATATATATATATATATATATATATATATATATATTAAATTGATATTGATTTATGAAAAAAAAAATTGTGCATCGATTGATTCATGAATTGCCAGTCCCTTGTAGAGGGGAAGTATTTGGTCAAGTTTAGAGTAACAATACATGTGGCGGCATTTACTGTTGTAAGACTATATGGTCAAACATCTGACCTCACCATGCTTTGCTCTTCTTCAATTTATTCAGGTTGATTCCTCACTCTTTTTTTTTTATATCAGGCAACACCTAATAACTTCCTGTGGATGAGGAAAATGAAATCTAAATGTAAACATCTCATGGTCTATAAAATATCTGACTTAAACCACCTTATTTGACACTTAGCTTTGTTTGTTTGAGTAGAAATGAATAGAAGGAAAAGAAATCAAATTTTATATGAAAAATTTGTATGATCAATATTTTTTTAGAGTCTAGAAAAAGGGGAGAGAGAAATAGTTAGAGCATCCTAATTTTGTGGTCGTGGAATCAACGAGGTTTGGGAGCTCTTGTGAGACTGAGATCAATCTTTTGAAGTTGCAACCTGCTCTCGCAACGCATTCAGATAGGGACAGAGCCAGAAAGTTTTGAGCGGTGCGCATTCAGATAGGGACAAACTACTACAAAGATATAAAACGAAAATAAGGATATAAAACGCAATAAATAAATATTGTATTCTTAACATGTAATAATATATAACTAGATATAAAAAATTTAAACTTATGTAACTTCTTACCAAATTCTCAAAATTATAATACTCCTATAATTTTCAAACGAGATGAATTATAATACTCCTATAATTTTCAAACGTTCATAACCTTTTACTCAAATATTAGATTATGACGCATTATATATCAAAACGAAACTATCGACGAGCAGAATACACCTATGAACCAAAACTGATATAAACTTTAAAATCAACCAAATATAATACAAAAATCAAAATAAAATTACAAAAAATATCCATAAATAGTTACAATTTACAGAAATTCACCCCATTATTTTAAATAAGCAAAAAGCACTATTGATTTGTCCCACTTTTAAAAAAAAACACTGTTTATTTCTAAATTATATAAAATCAAATCCACTTTATCCATAATTTATGAAAAATAAAAAATAGTCATAGCCTATAATTCATGTAATTATGTGTGTTTAATTGGGATTGTATTACACAAAGTTAGACAAATAAATAATGGTTTTGATCTGTATGTTTTTGTGCAAAGTATGACTATTTATAAATTGTTTTTGTAATTTTGATGAATAAAATTTTGTTTTGAATCTTACATGAAGCGAAATTCAAAAGTTTATATTACTTTAACTCAAAATGCATAGTTATTTTTTATTAAAAGTTTGTATTTTTTTATTCATAGGTTAATAATTTGTATTATTTTGACACTTTTTTTGTTTGTATTATTTTCGGTTCATATCTTAATATTCGATAAAATTCTAAATCATTTTCTCAATTTTAAATGTACAAGCCTTTTATATATCACATCCTATCTTATTATCCACCAAAGCTTATAAAATGGTTCATGAGAATTGTGTATGATGAACGAACAGAGAAGCCCAACCTTCTTTAACCAAAACCTCATCAACGATTGGGGTTTCCTCAAAAATAAACGACCCTAAATGAACGATCCATAGATACTAGATAGCACTGAAACTGATCACTGGGAACAAGAAACAGATTCAAGGGCCTAGAGACCTAAGCATCAATCAAGACCTCAGAGCATGCCATTACAAAAAGAAAAGCAATGAGGGGCACAACAAAAGCCATTTTGGGTCTTGTTTGGATCGCCACACGTTATGGTTTTATAATGCAACAAGTTGCATTATAAACTATAATGCAGGGCAATCCTAAAAGATAATTTTTTTTCTTTGGTTGAGCTATGCAAGGTCCAAGATTAGAATGTGCACAAAATCAGAGCACCATCAACTCACAACTAGTGAAATTGAACAAAAGGCATAGACTCTCAATCCACATTCTGTGAACGGAAAACAAAACGCAAACAGATGTTGACCGGAAAACTTCGAGTATATAAATAACAATTCCTCGATATCAGCTCGAAAGGAAATAAAAATACACGAACCCTAAATAGAAGGCTATTGAGTAATTTGCAATATTCAGATGAGAGAAAGAGTGACAGAGCAATACCGGGTGTTGTAGACGCGAAAAACCCACAGCGAAACTCTCCTGGATAAAGCAGCATTCAAATCAGATAAGGTCGGCAACATTGGCAGGCAGCTCCTCAATGACTACGTTGTAGAACCTCTGGATATCAGCAAGCATCCTTGAGTCATCTTGTGTCACAAAGTTGATGGCAACACCTTTCCTTCCAAATCTACCACTTCTTCCGATACGGTGAAGGTAGTTCTCCGGCTGGGTTGGGAGATCGTAGTTTATCACAAGGGAGACCTGTTGCACATCGATACCACGGGCCAGAAGGTCAGTGGTGATGAGGACACGGGAGGACCCGGACCTGAACTCACGCATGATGATGTCTCGGGTGTTCTGATCCATGTCTCCATGGGTGGCGGAAACGGTGTGGTCCCTGCTGCGCATGTTGTCAGTAAGCCAGTCGACCTTGCGTCGGGTGTTGACGAAGATGACACTCTGAGTGATGGCCAATGTCTCGTAAAGGTCACAGAGGGTCTCCAGCTTCCATTCTTCCTTGTCGACATTCACATAGAACTGTTTAATACCCTCAAGAGTGAGCTCATCACGCTTGACCAGGATCCTTACTGGCTTATTCATGAACTTCCTGGTGATCTCAAGAGCTTCAGGGGGCATGGTGGCAGAAAACACACCAACCTGAACCTTTGGGGGCAGCAGCTGGAAAATATCATAGATCTACAGAAAAATAATAAAAAGATCAAATGTCAACAAGGGAAGTTTGATATCAATTGACAGAGAAAGACTGTCATTTAGGACATACCTGATCCTTGAAACCACGGGAAAGCATCTCATCAGCTTCGTCCAACACAAACATCTTGATGTTGTCAGAATAGAGAGACTTCCTCCTAAGCATGTCAAAGACACGGCCAGGAGTACCAACAACAACATGAACACCAGCTTGAAGAATACGCTGATCCTCCCTCACGCTAGTACCACCAACACAAGCATGCACCTTCACGCCCAGGTAGTCACCGAGAGCGCGCATCACCTTTTCAATCTGCTGTGCAAGTTCACGGGTAGGAGCCAGTACCAATGCTTGGCATTGGACTAAGCTGTAATCAAGCTGCTGCAAAATGCCAGAGCAGAAGGTGGCGGTTTTCCCTGTTCCAGATTGTGCTTGTTGAATCACATCAAGACCTTTTGTGAATGGGACTATTCCTCTCTGTTGAATAGCAGAAGGTTTCTCAAAACCTGATAAACAAATACCACATTGCAATTAAACAGCAGCAATCAAATGAAAAAGTTCAAAGAGTATGAATTCTTCCAAGATAGACCCAAATGCCCAACGAAGGGAAGCAGTGACGATTACCATAGGCATAAATCCCTCGGAGAAGGTTCTCTTGCAAACCCATGGCATCAAAACTGTCATGGACTTCATCGTAGGAAGTGAAGAACTCATCTCCTTCACCGAGCCTATAAGATCAACATAAAAGACTTAGATTTCAGTAACTTTTAGGGAGGGCGTTGGATCCACAAAAGGGAATATAAGAGGCCAAAAAAACAAATACTCACACTTCACTCATTTTGTTATCATATCGGCGGTCATCAAACTGTGAACCTTCTGGAGCAACACCTGCCATGACTGCAGTCACAAAGATAGAAAAGAAAGTAAGTGCTCGTTAACTGAATCAAGCAGTGAAATTTCTAAAAGAAATTAACACAATATCAATCAACAGAAACCTTGGAACTTATCATCAGGCATTTGAACTTAGAAATAAACAAGAACGAGCAAAACAAACAAGATCATATCATAAACGCAATATCATCTACTGTTTCACGGGTATATAAATCAAACAAGCATTAAACTTCTGAATAATGGTGTTTGTAGAAGAACACAAAAGGGAAAGCAGCTATCAGACATCTTGGAGATTTATCCTTCACCAGAAAACCTAAGAGATTAACAATCCAAATCGCGTAACCTCGAATATCTCATTTGATAATAACTAAATCTAGACAAAAGGTACAAACAAAATTAAAAAAAAATAATCACTGTATCAAGTATCAACCCTAACCTACCAACTTATAAAGGTCAAACGCTTAAGATACAAGACCAGTACAGCTGAAAACATCAACCGTGAACAGGAATCGGAACAAACAAAATAAGTTCGATTTCCAGCTAAAGCATTCAAAGTTCGGATCTTTGTGTATCCTACATGCGAATCAAAACAAGGACACATACAATCAACAAGAACAAGCGAATACAACAGGTAAATCCGATCTAGACATGAGATCCGATCAAATTTGCACAGACAAAACAAAACAAATAAAAAGGAAAAAAAAACAACCACTAATCCAGCAACCGAAACGGAAAAGGAGGGATGAATCAAGTAATCGATCAAAAAGAGGGGAAGAAGAAGACGAACCTGGAGAAAGGATTTGGAAATCGTTGGTGATGTTGTGTTGTGTATGAGAGAGAGCGAGTGCGGCGTGAGATTTCACCAACGAAGAGAGGGAGTGAAAAGTAACGAGGAGAGTGGCTTTAATCGTTGCCCTAGCCGGCCAAGCCAGATTTCCGAATTCTACTCGCTGTCGGATTTGGGCTCTACGACGGCCCAATGGGCTCATATGGCCCATGTGGCCCAACACAATCATATATCGACCCAATTTTTTAACAAAGCATGGTTATTTGGGGATAGCTTTATTCGAACCGAACTAGTTGAGTATTGGTCTCTCATTTCAATTTACTTAGAAATAAGTCGAGTCTAAATTCATATTTCGGCTTTAAACGGGTTCATATTCAGCTCATTTAATAAATGAACGAGCTATTCGACTAATAGAGCAACCCCATTACTTATGATATGGAAATATAGAGGAAAGTTTGTAAACTTCACAATATTTTAGCTATTATTTAGAGCCTCAACCAAGCAAAACCTCAATTAGAATTGAACTTAAAAATATACTCATATTTAGCTCGTTTTGATAAATGAATTAGTTTGAAACGGACTTTTTTTTAGTCGAACATGAGCCAAGCTCGAGATACTCGTCTAATATAACAATACTATAACCTTGCAGGATCATAGGTTAGTTGAAACTTAACAACCATATGTTTTGTTGACTATATTATGTGTGGTGGGTTTTTTTTTGGGTAATTTAGGGTAAAATTATAAATTGTGTGCGTTGATTCGATTGTAATGTTGGTTGGTTGAAAATGAGTTAGTGCTCTAATTGATCTGAATTTGTGTGATTTGGAACTTCCTTCAAGCTTTCTTCAAATTTATTATAGAGCTTCCTTCAAGCTTTTCTTCCCCAAATTATATGATGGCCCACTTCATTTCAAACATGCAAAATAAGGCTGATATAGTTTTATTCTAGGGTTTTAATCTAATTTAACCTTACTTGATCGATATACATCTAAGTCGACAATCATACGACCTATTAAATGTCCGACCCTCTTAATCACAATTGATTTCATATCTCTATAATGATTCGAATTTAAAGCACTTAAAATAGAATATAACACTATAACCATTAGACCAACTTGTTATAAACTAAAGTTAATAAAGTATTATTAACTTCAAGTGCTTGGCCACTCTAACTAGGGGTGGTGAATTCATTGTCTACTCAATTAGTCTCTTGTGGATTGATTTATAAGGTCAGCTACATGTCTACATCCTTTGTGCTTTTTTTTTCCCATTTTTAACCGGTTCAACAAGTGAAACCTTAGCCATAAATAAAACAGTCATCGATATTTTAAAAGATTTCTCCATTTTCAGCGAGTATAGATTATACACCAAACATTTCTGGGTCTAAAATTATGCACAAAGTTTTTTTTATTTGTTATATCATCAATTAATACAAGTAACTTACTATCTATTTAAAAATTTGATCATTATACTCATAAACAACTTTATATTTTCAAAACGATTCGATCTTTGAAAATGATCCAGATTCTCAAATTTGGGAGAACCGTTTAGAATTAAACAGTTCTGCGCCATCATCAATCCTCCTCAAGCAGCTATTCTTGCAATTGGGACTGGTAAGATGCTGTTAATGACTTAATGCCAATCCTCTAGGCTAGTTCTGTTTCGACGGAGCCGCGGTGGTCTAAAAAAGATCCCATTTCGCAAGCTTTAATTGAAAAATTAGAAGTCTCTTCTCTTCCCTTTGTGGACTTAATTTATTGGCACGAGACCTAAGATTCAGCTGAGGACGAGTAAGTTGGGTTGGGTTCTTTCGAAACTGCTCTAAAAGCCACATTTTAGTGCTTCGAATGAAGAGACTTATCTTCTTTCTTCTGAAACAGCTCAGAAGAGGGTAGTACCAGGATCTGCCCCGGACCAATACAACTTTGCTTCATTCATGTCAACAACGTTAAGTTGTGATCACCGTGTCATCGATGGTAAATCCCAATGTTGTTGCTCTCCAAATTCCTAAACTTTACACAGTTGTCAGGACTCAGGTGCACTTTTCTCAGCTTTCTCTCTTTAAAATTTTGTACCAAGTAGGTGCAAGTGGTGCAGAATGGCTTAAAGCTTTCAAGGGCTACATTGAGAATCCGGAGTCCATGCTGCTTTAAAAGTAAAGAAGGTGTTCCTTATGTTTTCAGTTCTCATTCTTGTTAGATATGGGTTTATGATTGATGGAGGTCGACTTTGGATTTGCATCATGATCCAGGACAAAGGTCCCCTCTTTCCATGCTGCATTAGACAACATCAATTCAGACGATGAGTACACAAAGGCCCTGTCAATTTTGTTAGCAGGCTTCAGCTGGTGTCCAGTACTTGTCTTGTTTTGTTCTTTGTGAAAAATAAGGAGGAACAACGAGCTAATTGCATGCTTGTAATCATTTTTGTAGTCAATTTGCAGACATTTGTAGACGAACCCAACTCGTTCAGAAATTCAAAGAAAGTCTACATTACAGGTTCACTTGTGTTGTGTCACTTTTAGTTACCCGTTATTCAGTTTTATTTGGTATGATTACATCACCAATTCACAAACCCCCACAAAAAGGAACTTCCAATGTAAATTTGGAATCAGTGGTATGATTTGATCATCAAGATCTCGCTGACAAAATAAAGCACGCCTCATATTTGATCACATAATCGAAAATGAATCCTTGTTAGTGTAGAGGTGTTTGACTGCAACCTGACATGCGATGTTCATCATAATGAATTTCGACACTCAATATGTTGTGGCTACTTTCACAGGCTGAGGCTCCATGTAATCTTAAAATAGCATGATCTCAACTTGGAACTTGCAATCCATACAAAAACAATTATTGACTCCAGGCCATGACTTCAAGAGGCCCTTGTCAATGTGAGAAATCAAGTTAATAAACAAGGTAAAGAAATAAGAATAACTTCCATGTGAAATGAATCTTAACGTTAATAAAACGCTCATGCTGTCTTGATCGATTATAAAAAAAACATCACCACGACAATGGTGGTGCGCGCGTGTGGGACTCCTATCCAACTCTCAATTGCCCTTTCAAAATCTCCCCTTTAAAAACAACTCCTCAAATACCTCTACAATCAATGTGGGACAAGAAAGTTCAAAAGACAAGTTAAAAAATCCCTCCTTATGAACATTACCTCCAACATGAGACATGTAGGCCTTCCCATTGGGCTTCGAAAATTATTGAAACTTGTAAGGCCCGCATCTCCGTTAAATGTAAAGGCAAAACGTCGATGGAGAGGACTTGGGTATATAGACTCACAAGGTAGTTGTAGGAGAGTTGTAGAGAGGTAGGGTATTGGAGGTTTAGAATGTTAGGAGCTACTAGCAAGTATGCATCCCCTTTTGTTTATGTAGGATTGCAGTAGTTGCAACATTAGAGTGTGGTTACATACTCCCTTTTGTACATTTTGGTTATACATCTTTAAATTAACCACTTCTAAAAAAAATGACTTTCTCCCTTCGCATGTAGGATCTCAATCACAAACATTTTGGCCTTGGGAGCATTGCGAAAAGCTTCAATGTCCAATCTGATGTTGTACCACGATCTGTCGTAGTAGCACAATTACTAATCGATATTTGATTAAAATGGTCAACGTTGTACAAGATAGGGTATATAATGAGAGACTCATGCTTGAATTTGGTAAATAAAGAGCGGCTATCTAGGATTTGAAGAAGAGATCTTTAAAATATTACCCACAAGTCCTTTCCGATTGAACTATTCCGAAATGTTTTTTTGAGAGACCCATCCTATTTGGGAAAACAGGGCAAATACGGAGTGTATTTTAAGCCCTAATTTCGAAGTGGGGATTGACCCTTTTAACCTTTTCACTTCCGCTTCCCGGTGGTCCTCCAAATCTAAGCCCCGAGTGGCGTCGACGGCGAAGTCGAAGAGACACTACCGTTCCTCTTGCATCGACGACGCCAACCATCTTTCCGCCTCTGATCGAGCGTCTTATTTTTATCGACGGTACGTTGAACTCGTATTTGATACATTTGAATTGGCCAGAATATATATATCCATATCTGGATATGAGGTTCATATTGATATCGATCAAGAAGAAAAGATCGAGACACATGGGTGTCACTGTTAGGGTATCGATATCAAGCTCACATCTTTTGTATACCCTAACAAATAGGATACCAAACGAGATCCTTCAATGTAAATTCCATGGTCTGATTGCCAATATAAGGAAATTCGAAATTCTAGGGCTGAAATATATAGTGTAGCTCAAATGCAAGATGAACTTTGTATGAATTCAATTGAATGATCATAGATTCTAATTCTATAGTTTAATCGTGCAAATTGAATTGAATTGAACAGAACCCCTCTTTCACCAAGGATATATAGAATCTTAGAAGATCGATTATATTTGAAACCAGTAAAACAAAAGTATGTCCATCTGTAAAGGCAACAAGGATTGTGACATGTGAGTTTACAACATCAGATGGTTGTGTAAAATATAAATGTTCAGCATGTGAGAGGTGCTATATATTCATACAGTTACGCATTTCGCATATTTTTGGACATGTTTATGCCAACTATGTGGATTGTTTTTCATTAAAGAAGAAGCTTCTTCTTGTTGGACAGGATTGCAACATGGCATCGGAAGAAGTATTGAAAGTCGTATTTTGTCTTCTGGAGGGCACAGACCTTGCTTCTTGTATGTTGGTGTGTACAAACTGGAGAGGTGTTGCTCAAGATGACTACTTCTGGAGATGCCTGTGTGCAAAGAAATGGCCTTCAATCGTTACAAGGCCGATGCCTCCATCAACCACCTACCGCATGCTCTATAAAGCCTGTTACAGACGAAGGCCATACAAGGCTACAGCTCAATCTGTAAAAGGATATTATCCTTGGAAGTGCCAGGATCTCCTTCCTCCGAGATTATCCTTTGAGGACCTAGACTTCTACGTTGACATTTGGGCTGAAAATCAGTTGATATTTTCCGAGGTTATACCAGGAGCTGTTGTCAAGGCGGGAATTGACAGGTCCTCAGGCGAACTGCGATTTTGTCTAACGGATCCACGTTGCATTATAACAACATCCTTATCCGTGGAATCCAAGTGGGATCTGAGGGCCTCTATTCTTGTGGAACGAAATGACTACAAGAAGATTGCTTGCATAATCAGCAGCGCTAGATTTTATCACATTGACAAGTATTGCTTTGCTCTTGGAGATGATTACCTCAATTTCTCTCCCAGCAACCCTTCCATTTCAGAGACTAAGGCTTGGATCTATTTGGCTTTCTATGAAGATGATGAAAACAAAGGGTTCTTTAACGTAGATCGGATTGAGATGGATTTCGCAGAGGAAGCAGGAACTGAGAAGGAGGTCTTGTGGCTGCTGGACATGCTCGACTGGAAGTAAGTAGTAACACCTCATAACTTCGTCACTAGCTATGCTTTGAAACTTTGCGTGTAGGTGTTTCCTCTTAAATATGTTCAACATCTCTAAAACCGAAAGATCTACATGGATTAGCTTGCATTGTTTTGGGTATAAAGTAGCAGTAGCTACATATGGAATGACCAATTCGGCAGCATAGATTCAGATGAATTAGCTTGAACCGTGTTTTGGGCGATGGAAATTGTTCACCTTGACAGTGCAGTTTTCATCCTCTCCCTGCAGCAGGAGGAGGTGCACTCTAATCTTTGTTTCATAGTTCTTGTATAGAACTTATTTGAAGACGATTATGAAATGTCAAAGACAGGATTACAAATTTCAATGGTACGGTTTGATCATTCGATAACTCGTTCACAAAATAAAGCACAGCTCATATTTGATCACATATTCGATAATGAATCCTTCCTGAGTGTAGAGACGTTTGGTTGCAACCTGACCTGCAACGTTCATCATAAATCATAATGCAATTCGACATTCAGACAAACACAACTATTGACACCAGACCATGACTTCATGAGGGCGTTGTCGATGTGAGAAATCAGGTTAATAAACAAGGGAAAGAAATAAAAATAACTTCCATGTGAAATGAATCTAAAGTTAATAAAAACTCATGATGTCTTCGTCGATAAAAAATAAATACAAATACATCACTTTCTCCTTCCGCATGTAGGAGCTCGATCACAAACATTTAGGCCTTGGGAGCACAGAAAAGCTTCAATGTCTATTTCAAAGACAATCATTCTAAGTACTGACGGATAAACAAAGAACCAAAGATATACTTGTGACATGGTAAAACCAAATCTTCAAGATTGCATCTTTTCCATCTCTTCTGGTGATACTCTCATGCTATTGGATTCTTCACAATAACTAAAGCTGAAGGAAGATTCAACAGGGTTATCAGCATAAAACCCTAACCTATTATCTCCCTAAAGAAATTCAAGAGGCCATCAGTTTTGACAAACTGACTTCCATATCAAGAGCTAACTACCTGTAAATGTAATGGTTTCACAACCAAATAGCCATACATAGCAAAGCAGGACATGAGAAAGATTTATCAGATTCATCTTATGCCTACAAGCAATCTTGCAAAAGTAATGCAAACTCCATCTGGTGCCTACATTTGAAATTCAACATGAGAGGTCTACTACTAAATTCAATAACAATAAAACCAGTGTCTTACCATGCAAAAATGGTCAGTCACTTAATCCTTTAGCACCTGCTATATCTAAACTAAACTAGTAATAAGCACCAAACTGAATATACTGAACATCTTTCATCTCAATATTCATTAACCAAAGAAGCAAATTCTCTTTCACACTCCCCCTCAAACATTTATTCAGAGCAGTATAACAATAAACATTGATAATTGATAATACAAGGGCAGCAATGCAATACACTATTGCATAAAATCAAATTCAAAGCACTAGAAATTCCTTAAACAAACAATCAAGCAAACTCCTTCAAAGATCAAACAAGTACCAACAAACACAGGGAAAATGAGAAACAAAACCACAGTAAAAAACAGACAAGGCATAAAGCCGGTCTCTTCAATTCACACCCTTACTCTTTCGACAGAAAATATTAATCCCTGCGAAGTGTAACTTGATGCCCAAAAACTCTGCCAACAGTATTACATACCATGATACACAAACACACTGCACAACATATCAATCAAATTGATGTCAAATAAATATTGGTCCTGTTGATTTATTGAACATCTAATAAGTAGCCTACATATCAAGCATGATTTCCCCATGCCCATAAAGACACGAAATTTATAGAACAAAACAACATAGACAACAATATCATGCCAATCGATCACATACAACCATTCGTGTTCTTTCTTCTCCCAATTTTCTCTTTCGAGACGGTACAAAACTGCGCTAAGCATAAAATAAGAGACAAAAATCAAAAGAACTCCCTGGTTTTGATCGACTCAAATCGGAACATATCTCTTGGCCACCTGCTTCCCAGCCACAGCCAATCCAGCCGCCAATCCTCCGATCGCGCCAGCCACCGCGGCAGACCTAGGCCCAGACGCCGCCTTGTACAGAACCCCCGTCCCCAACCCCGCCACAACGCTGTTGATCACATCATCCGCATCCCTAAACGAATACATCCCGCTCTCAAGCCCAGCGTACATCAGCCCGATCACACCGGCGCGGTTACCGAACGTCCTCCCAGCGTGCCCCGACGCGTTCAGGATCCGATTGATCCTGAGCTTCGTCGTGTCCCCGTGCTCAAACGCCTTGACTCCGTCAACGAGCCCCTTCGCAGCTCCGGCGACAGATCCGGCGAGATAGGCGCATCCGGTGTAGTAGGTGAGGTTCTCCCCCCAACCTCGGCGCTTCCGCAGCGCCTCCTCCTCGAAGAGGTACTCCGGACGCTTCGGGAGCTGGTAGAGCGTCTGGATTGGGACTTGGAAATCCTGGTACGGGCTGTAGAGGCGGACGTTGGGATCGTTGGTGTCGTCGGATTGGGAGTAGCTTGACCGATCTGAATCCATGGGAGATCGGAAAAACCTTCAACTAGGGTTAGGGTTTCCTCGGCGTTGGGAGATCAGAGGATTTTTCCCTTCGCTTTCTCTGGAGGAGGAAAATGAGAAATGTGAAATGTGGGCGACGGCGAACCTCCTAGAAAGCTTGAAGTGAGTAAGGGCCGGTCTATATACATATATATACATAGTCACCTGAACCGGGTTTAGACTTTCAAGGCAAACGATGCGTTTTGAGAACAAAACATGCTCTACGCTTCGTATAGAGTTGAGGGTTCTGCAAAATTTGTCTTGTACACAATGAAGATTGAACAATGAATTGCAAATTCATCAAATCTGACACGCAATTTGGATTCAAGCTTCCAGAATTTCTCTTTCTTTTTTGGTCAATTTCAGTATCATTAGGTTGTGATTTTGCTGCATTCATGCTCTCGATCGCGATTATTTTGTTTTTTCAGTTCGTTTCGGCGCTGAAAATGGCGATTTGATGCGCGAAAAATTGTTTGGCGATGCTTGATGAGGTGTGAAGACCGATTTTTTTTACTGCCATTGCTTTGATCGCAAACCCTCGTTACGTAATTGAGGAATTTAACAATTCTCGACGGAAAATTAGGGTTGATACCTGTTAGCCTATCAAATTCTAGGGTTCCTGAATTTCCTTACAGCTTTACGCTTCTATCTATGATGATGAACTGCTGTGGCCTTCATCCGGTCTTAGTTGAGATGGTTGTATGATCGTATCCATGTCACTGTTGCTATCTACTGATTCCTGATTACAGCACAATAGTATGAAAAAATCTTTAGTATGTTGCAATGTTTTTCAGTTACAATTGTAGGTTTGGTATTAGACTAGAATCATGAGGATCAAGATTTAACCTGGCTACAAGATGATTCTTCATAGCTCATAAAGCAAGCAGAAGTGGATGTAGTACCTTCAATGGCACAAGCACTTAGACGAGTCAGCTCCGGTAGCACCTCTAAACCGAGGTCTGGTCTGTCCCGCTTCCTTAGCTCACAACACTTGAGTGCCATCCGAGCAAAAGATAGTGCCTCTTCCATGGGCCAACCTTCCACAGCTGGATCGAGTACCTCTGCTAAATTTCCTTCTTCGATAGCGTTTTCAACAGCGTGTGATAGACCCATGGGACGCCTTCCCGTGATGATCTGGAGAAGCATCACTCCCAAGGAGTATACATCGGACTTCACACTGAGCTGCCCAGTTTGTTGGTACTCTGGATCGATGTAAAAGAATGTTCCAGCTGCTGCTGTCATGTGGGTTTGAGTAATGCTTTCGGCTGCAGATGGCGGGACCAGTCTGGCTAGTCCAACATCACAGATCTTGGGCATAAAGTTGTGGTCTAACAGGATGTTGGCAGGCTTAAGGTCTCGGTGTACCAATGGCTCTGGCTTTGTTGAATGAAGGAAATGGAGGGCATTGGCAATCTCGGCTGCTATCTTGAACCGGATTCTCCATGGGATGGGAGGAGTATTGTCCTTGCAAAATAGCCGGTCCTCTAAGCTGCCATAGTCCATGTATTCGTAAACCAGACATCCGTAATCTGGACAGGCACCTAGAAGGAGCACAAGATTTGGATGCCTCATCCGGCTTAGTACCTCAATCTGAATCAGAAAGATCATAATGTAAGGTATAAGTTCATTTCTTAATGATTTTCCGTGTGAATGTGAATTGCATCAGCTTTAATTACCTCCTTTTGGAACTGCTTTAGCCCCTGTGTCACATCTGGTCTCAACACCTTGATTGCTACTTGTGTGTTGTCGAGTATAGATCTATATACGAGCCCATACCCTCCCTCACCAATCTTCAATGAAGCTGAGAAATAATCTGTGGCAATCTCAATTTCCTTGAGAGTGTATTTTCTGTACTCTATACCATTGTTTGTCCACTCTTCTGTTGCCCCCTTCCTCTCGTCCTTTTCCGGCTTTCTATTCTTCTCTGTATGGATTTCCATATCCGCTAGTTGCTCTGATATGTGCGCTACTTCCTTGGCAGCCTCCCGTTGTTGCTTCTCCAACTCTGTCAGTGCGGCTGTTGCTTCCCTTGCCCACTTAACATCCTTTGAGGTACTTGATCTATCCACATCTAGTTCTTTTGCCTGGATATGTAATCTAGATGGTTTAGTTTTCCCAATTCGCTCAGTTGAAGCTTGTTGTTTGATCCTTTTTAATAAATTGACATGTCTTACCATTTGCTGTGTTGTATCTGCTTCATTCTGAAGATGTTTGAGAGCTTCCATCCTCTCTCGTAACTGGAGCTGTAATTTTTGCATTTCAACTTCCAGATCTTGCTGCAATGAAAAGTAAATGTAGGAAACATACTGTTACTTGTTCTTCATTCAACATTAGTTTTTTACAGATAAATTCACTTACCGTGTAAAGCGTTGATCCATAGCTTGATCTGCAACCCGAGGAAGAGCTCTGGGTTATCTGAGAGATTTGAGGGTATGAGCCTTCTATGTACCAGAAACTGTTGGGTGTTGAATCTTCACTCTTGTTTGTGAAGCTGCTTTCATCTGGGAAGGAGCTCTTGTGCTGTGTGAATCTCTTGAGTTCCGGGTTCTTCACTAATTTCCTTTCAAAAGGGTATTTGCCAATGGGTGTTTTATTAGGAGTATCCCCTTCACTCACGCAATCAACCCCGTCACTAGACGTGCTTACCCTGTAGCAAAACCCGATGAATCAGGTATCTAAGAAACATAACTGCCATTCGAATTCGTTGTACAATATTTTTAGTTTTGCATCTTAATTTATGATATTGTAGTAATGAAGTATCGATATCTTTACCATGAGGTATTATTGGTGGAGGCAGAAGTAGGTGCATTTGTACTTGGTGTGTACTGCAGGAACTGGTGCAGCGTAGTTAACGACGAGTTCTGCCGTGGTGTCGAGTTTGCACTGGCTAATGTATTGCTGGATGCAGTAGACGACGCTGTTCTGAGCCTCGGAGAGCTTGGCCCTTGCGAAGAGGTTGGGGTGGCGGATGCAGATGCCTTAACCGTGGCAGTGGCTGGCCGGATGCACTGAACTTTGCCTTTTCCGATAGCATAAACTGCGCAATAATCGGGTGCCAACTTTCCTAAACTGGTAGGAACATCTACGGCCTTGAACTTCCTGAACATTTGGAGATCGTTTTCATTCGAACGTGGCTCAACAACATCGGTAATCTTTCATGGGTTTTGTGGCTGCATACCTTGTGAGGACATTACGGTTGGAGGCTCCGACGACAACACACCTGATGAGGTTGGTTTTGATGTATTCAAGGAGCGCACTTGAGATCTCAATGTCATGGAGAACAACCTCTTTGGCATCAATCTGGATCACACAAGAAACCCTAATCAATGAAAGAATGTCATCATAGGTGGTCACAATCATAAAACAATGGATTATGTTTGCATTGTTATCAATACGAACGATGAATTCGTCGTTGCGTACCCCTTTGCGAGCACAAAAGCCTCGGTATGGAAGGAACAACTGATGCATCTCTTCCTCGGTTGGAGCTCGCCCTATCCTGGCATCCGACGCAGGATCTGTAAAAGATGTACGAGAATTAAGGTAGAGAATGAATATGCAACCATTGAATCCTATCAAAATCAAGCATATTGGACAACGATTGGTGACGATATATACGAGTATGTAGGCTTTGTGTTCGGACATGAACGAGGAAGACTGGGCGCCGATCATTCAAGACAAGGTTATTGATGGCCCATTTCACAGCATACAGGCTGTACTTGTCCTTGTCGATTCCGATTACCACGCCATCGTCATGCTCATTCACATCGCTCGGATCCAAGGCCGTCATCTTGATTCTATGACAGCTTTGGACCCGAGAAACCCACCTGCCTCGATCGAGATCTCAATGAAGATAGAGATGAAAATGTGGAGAGGAGGGAGCAGAAGATCTAGAGAAAGAGCACAAAAATTTTCAAGGTCTCTTCTTAGTTTTTCTTTGTTCTTTTGCTATTATGAGGATTAATTCATGGAGCTAAATGGAATGTTCATAATAGAACAGAATTTACTATTATAAGCGGTTTTTTTGTTGTTGCTGCTGCTGCTATAGTTGTCTTAATTTTTGTGCTATGCCTAAATTTGGCAAACCCTTATTAGTATTATTATAATTATTTAAGGGGCTGTTATCTGGACGGTTAAATTCTCGCCATGGACATGGTCTCGTCGCCGGCCTCCGGAGTCGGTGCACATTTCACCGAATCCGGCCACCCCAGTCGGTACATACTCCGTCGACACTGGCTTCCGAAGTCTGTAGAAGTGGAATGTAGTCTGTGACGATATTCCCCTGCAACTAGCGCCACCAGTTTCGAGCATGCCGACTTGGCAACAATTGAGGATTTCCGACCTGCCCCCGCCAACCTACCCAAGGTGGCATCTGTCATACGATACTATCAAGTGACGATCTTCAGAAGAGGTATGACATAATTTCGGAAATCCTCAATTGTGCTTTCATATGGTAGCTGGGATTTGCAGAACTCCAACAGAGTGCACATCGACTGCCGACTTAGGATGTCAGCAACGATAGGATTGGCTGTCATATATATCTCACCGACTCGGGAGACCGGGATTAGCAGAATGTTTATCGACACCGGAGATCGGAGGCGACACTATGCGGTTGGCGATATACATATGTCCGTTATTTAAAAATGCATATGTTGGGCAGGTGATGCCCCACCCGGGGAAGATCCTAAGGGGGCATGCGGCGACTCTTAGGGCTCGTTTGGTTAAACGTGAGAAATAGACTTCCTGGGAAGTAACTTCTCAGTATATGTAATTCCCATGAATTCTATTTCATGGGAAATGTAAAAAAGTGTTTGGTTGGAAATAATTTCCCATTAATTCAATTCATATGTTTTGTTTGGTAAAACATGGAATTTTCATAGTAATTGGAGATTTTTTTTAATAAAAAATAAAATTTATAGGAGATTTGGGATAAGTGAATGGAGGAAGTAAATCTTACCTACCTCATCATGGTAAACTAACTTTCCCCATTTCATAGGAATTGAATTTCTCGTGAATTAAAATTTCTAGGTTTTTTCATTTTCAAAAATCATACCAAACACATGTATTGAGGCTTACTTCCTAGGATTTTGGACTTCCCGGGAAGTAGGAAGCTAACCAAACGAGCCCAACCCCGATGGTTCGGAGGAGAAACTTAAAAATAAAATATTTTTTTTTAATTTTTGATAATTTAAAGTTAAAAGAGTTTGGAAAAAGTAATACAGTAAATTATAAAATGTGTTTAGCCTAGTTGGTAAGAAATGAGAATTTAAATTCTGAGGTTTTGAATATATTAAAATCTCTAAAGCTTTATTTCGTAAAAAAAAAATTTCTCTTAGATTTTTAACTTAAAATAAATATTTAAATCACACCTATAATGTTTTTCCAACTTATTCTTTACAAAAAAAAATATATGTCAATATGTAATACATACATAAATATATAGGTGTGGATCAGGTGTGCACACCCTCTGTGCACAATTATTATTCGGTGAAATGTGAAACATTATTCAGTGAAATTTGAAGCATTATTCGGTGAAATGTGAAACATTCTACCGAATACTGTTATGTTTTTTTTTTCCGTTCAGTTCAGATGAAAACGTTTCAATTCCACTGAATAATTTGTAACATTCTAGTGAATAATGTTTAGTTTTTTTTATTCATCCATTTCAAGTAAAAGAAACCTCAATTCCCTAAACAATACTTACAATTTATACAAAAATTTTCAAATTTCACCAAATAATGTTTCACATTCCCATAAACAATACTCACATTTCACCGAATAATGCTTCAAATTTCACCGAATAATGTTTCACATTTCACCGAATAATATTTGTGCACAGTGCACACCCTAAGACTTGTGCACAAATGATCCATACACTATATATATAGGGATGCGGTCCGGTGAAAACCAAAATTGCGGTAGAAACCCGTGAGAACCGGCTTTTTAGCCCGATTCACTTGCTTTATAGCCCGGTTATGAATAGAACCGATCTATAAAGTCATAAATTTTAGCCCGGTTTTGAATAAAACCGAGCTATAAAGTCACTATGTAATTTTAAAACATTAGCTTTTTAGCACGATTTTTCGGTTTGAGCGAACTATAAAGTCATGTGTTATTTTAAAACTGGAGTTTTTAGCACGGTTTTTAGGTTGAACCGAGTTGTAAAGTCACCGTGTGATTGAAGTTTTTAGCACGGGTTTCAAAAAAACCAAGATATAAAGTAGTCCTCACGGGTTTTTACCACAATTTGAGGTTTTCATCGGAGTCAATCCCTATATATATATACACATATATATATATATTAAAAAATCCGACAACCAAGTTGAACCCCCACGATTTTTTTATAGCTCCATTCGAGCTAGCCACAAGCAGGCAATAGTAAGCACTAGTTCCGACCTCTGTGGTCGGTTGAGTCACCATAATTTACCTCATCTCACAATCTCATTCGGATTGAAAATGAGTGACATTTGGGGTGAGCGATTTCACCTTTTCAGAAGAACAAGCATGCAATAGTAACCACTAAACAGGAGTCATGCATTTGTATATAGATTTCTGATCCGCAAACTTGAGCAATATGGATTTTTTGGTGTATCTTTTTACCATCTAACAAAAGTAAGCTTTTCCAAAATATCATTGATCCAACTCGATCTCGAATAGCTTCACCAATATTTTAAAATTTTAGACAAACATTTAAGAAAAAAAATATTTTAAAAAATTTGGAAAATGCAATAGATTTCAAAAATCCAAATTTCTCTAACATGGAGAAGTTGTTGGAGATTTACCTTCTACCTAATTACTTAAAATTAATTTAAGCATGTTTTATCTCTTGTTTGAAAGAAATATTATTATTATTATATATTATCATCCATTAATACTAGTATTACTCATTAAGTGTTTGCTAATAATGTTAATTACTCCAAATAAATATATATGTTTTTGAATAATTTTGGTTAATTTATTCCATGCCAAGGAGTACGTAAGTGCCTTAATTTCCCTGAAAAAAATAACTATGAAAAGCAGGCACTGAAGACCAAAGGACAATGACATTATATATGCAATGTCATGCATTTAATAACCTGAATATTAATACATATTGCATATATCATCTTGCTAGCTAGCTGCTATATGTTACATGATCAAACAGTTAACATACATAATAACACAAAAATGGGGAACACAAAGCAATACAACCACTGATATTTATTCTGCCTTATATTAACTGCTGCTCCTAGCTAGCTAGCTAGCTAGACAGTGAAGAACCACAGGCCGTGGTGGTGGTTGCGGTGGCGGGAGACGTAGGAAATAGCTGAAGGGTCTTGAGCCTTTCCTGGTGGTGGTTGTGGTGGTTGTTGCGGCTCGAGTCGGAGTCAGTAGCCAGCCATGTAACGTTCACCAATGAAGATCCAATCTCCTCACAATCTCCCTCCTTCACTGCACCTTCTTCCTTGGTGTTATTCATCTCTTGAAACTCTCTCATTGCCTACACACATCAATATATCAACATTCAAATAATTAATACTATATATAATTATTCATGTCAAATAATATTCTTTTCTATCTCTATATATTATCGGTCCGTTAAAAATATTTTTTTCGAAAATTTCATATATATATATATATATATAAGATTTTTTTTCTTCGGAATTTTGCATGGTAACCCTAATTAAGTTCTCGAATAACAATAATAATGTATGGGGAATTTAGGTGTATGCATCCTTACCCCGAACCAATCAAGAGGATGATCACCAAAAACCTAAACCCTAGAAAATATAGACATTTTACTAATAATATATCCCAAACAATCAACCAAAGATTTGATTCATAAATTACAATCAAGTACTAGTCCCCGACTTGATAGATTTAGTTTTGCCTAGTCTCGTTTGTTTGTTGTAGGGTGCGCTTTCACTTGTTGTTTTGCACCATTATTGTTTACGACTGTATGTTTGTCGACCTGTTGGTCATCGAGATTCAGGTATGTATGATCTCGAATTCTTACCCAATAAAAAAACAAAAAAACAAACAATCAAGTACTAATAACTAATAAAAAAAATCCATGAATATATACCTGAGGTGCAGGAAAGATAGGGCAAACTGCAGTGGGAAACTGTGTAGGGAGGTAAAAGTAGTAGAAGAGGAGGTTGTTGTTGTTGTTGTTGTTGATGAGGTGATGCATATTTTGTTGGTGGTGGTGAAGCTTCCTTCTGAGCTTCTGCTTCTCCCTGGCCTTGTGATTTTGGAACCAGTAGAACACGTTCTTCGACTCGACTTTGCCGTACTCCCTGAGCTGAGATGTTATCTTCTGTATCTGCTGGGCTGTTGGGGTGGTCACCCCACCTTTGAACAGCCCTTCCAGGATCATCACTTGCTCCGCCGTCGGACGCCACCTCGTGCCTGGCTTCGTCGACGCTTTTGGAGGGCCCATGTAGGTCGTCGGAGGTGGTGGTGGACGTACTGGTGGTGGTGGAGGAGGAGGTTGGGGTTTGTGGCTCTTCAAGGGTTAGTTGGTTGGTGATGTAGGGTTTTGGGGAGGGTAGGCTGGGGTTTATATAGACGTGTAGGTAATATTGTATGCGGTACATGAATATGGTGAGAAGATGAGAACAATCAATGATTTTATTATATATTATATGTGTTTTTGTAAAAACGTGCATTTTTGTATTTTCAATTTATATAAAGAGGTATTAATTTCTATCATACCCTAGAGGCATGTAATAAAAATCTAAATTGGAAAATATTCTCTATTAAAAAGAGTTATTTCTACAAATATGACTAAAACATTACATGAATTATCTAAATTGGGAAATAATCTAATTTAAAATATTTTCCAAAACAGTAATATATATATATATATATATATATATATATATATATATATATTTATTAAGTGATAATTCGAGATCAGACATAACTCAAGAGGCCGACAAGTCGACAGATAGATGATCCGTCAAACAATATAACAATACACTAAAAATAAAAGTATGGTTGTCCGTCCTTTCATGTCATCAACTCACAAATTTTTAACCTTTAATTAATTACATGAATGATCTATTATTGTAGACTTGCAATGGGAGGCAAATTAATTAAACATGTAATAAGCTCCACCAAAAAAAAAATTAACATGTAATAAATATATATGTATGTGGGTATATATATTAAACAAATTAAGGACCATTTTTTCTTCATGTGTACGTTGAGCAAATGATTAGTAAGACTCGTAAGAAGTTAATAAATCCACTTAGCTTGTTTAGTTGTTTAGTAGGTAAGTCAAAATCTTCGAGGTAGATATTGCATGGGTCCCGGTTGACGGGTCGATCCGGATCCATGGGTCAAGTTAATTCGGGTCATGGATTTGACGGGTTAACAAGTCTACACGTAAGAATCCAAATGCATTTAATTATAACTAGTCTTACTACTCGCTCATTGTGCGGTTTATTAATAATAATAATAATAATAATAATAATAATATACCATAACTTTGTCTTCTTGTGCAAAAGTTATCCTAAATTAATTATTTTTATTTTATTTTCTTCTTCTACTTTTATCTTAATCCATAAAAATTATTTTAATAATTTCATGGCTTAAATTAGGCAAAGAGCTAGATTTTCCGGCATGGTATTCACTTTAAATATAATAAGGTAAATTAGGTAAAAAAATTATAATACATGTTAAATTAGATAAAAAAAATTTACGGCATGAATAATATTAGATAGAGTTATCTAAAAAGATAAATTTTCTACCTAATTAAGATATAAGGTTGAATATATATATATATAAACTTAATTAAGATATAAGGTTATATTGGATAGATTATTTGATTTAAAAAGATAAGTTTTTGCCTAACTATATTGACTTATTAATTGACTTTGCTAAAAAAGATAATACCATTTTAATCTAGAATATGACACGTATGTAAAAATAATACCATTTTAATCCAGAAAATATCACGTATAAGAATCGCACCAGAGCCCGTTTTAGGCCTCTATTTTAGTATATTATATAGATTATACATATATATAAATATAAATACTTAGGTTAGTATTTTTTACAATGGGTTTAAAATAACATAAATTTTGAATAAAATATATTATAAATTATGACAATTAATTTCATTATATGTAAATATAATTATAAAATTTATGCAATAATATATAGATGTTTGATTGACAGTTTCATAAAAAAGAAGAAGATATTTTTAGACTTAAAAAAAGATATTTAATTGATACACTTTACAAAGTATTTTATTTAAAAATCACGTTATTTTAAACATATTATAACATGTGTTAAATAAACATTATATTTTTTGAGTGAGTGAATGAGTGAATAAACATTATATTCAAATATAGCATTATAATCAAAATGCATTGAATGCAAACACACCTTTAGACCTAGGGTTGTTGTTCGAGTCGAACGAGCCGAGTATTGCTTGTTCATATTCAGTTCGTTTAGAAATGTGTCGAGCTCAAGTCGAGCCGGCTAAATTTAGACTCGAGCTCAAAATTTTGCTCACACCAGGCTCGTTTAGGAAGCGAACGAACTTGAGCCGAGCTTTTTTCGAGCATTAATTAAGCAACCCAACTTGTTCAAAAGATAATAATTTAATTAAATGAAATTTTAGAAATTTTACAAAATTTGAGTTGTTCGAACTTAAATTGAGCGAGCCGAGCTTTGCACTGAATTTAAAAATGTGCTCATACTCAGTCTGTTTAGAAAATGAACAAACCCAATATGAGCTTTTATCGAGTCGAACTCGCACTACTCGGCTCATATAACAGCTCTACTTAAACCCGACACACAAGTCCATGCCAAAAAGAAGTACGTGGTTGCCTTTATTTTTTTTTATTTTTGATGACATAGAGGTTCTAAAGTTACTGATCACTAATCATCCACGGGCTCGAAAGTTAGTGATATATAAAGGAAACTCTACCTCACTCTTACCACTAAGGTAAGGTTCGGGTCTTATACATTAGTTGTTGCTTTGTATTTATTTAAACATAGTGGAATATACTACTTCATGTATTAATTAATATTTAAATTTAAAAGAGAAAAATCCAAATTATCAAGCACACATTAATAAAAACATTTGAATATAGGTTTTGATTAACACTTTTTACAATACAGACACTTTTATTTATATATATATAAGATTATGTAAAATTTAAATAAATTATAATATAAATTATATCAACCGATTATATGAAGTTTATAATGTAATTATAAACTTTATACATTAGTGAGTATTTAATTGATACACTTTATAGGATACTTCATTTAAAATTTACATTATTTTAAAAATATGTTAACCAAATACTATTTAAGTGTTTATATTTATAAAGGCATTATATTAAAATGCGTTGGAATTCAAACACACCCTACTCCATTCCTTGTCCGTATCATAATAATTAATGCTTTAATGCTGATATATATATGCTTTAATGCTTTAATGTTGATCAATATTCTAACTATTATTCTCCTTTCCTCATTTTCTATACAAAATTTATTTATTCTAACTATTATTCTCCTATGATGTTCTAACCATTTTCCTTTTATCGAGAGGTTGTTGCGGAGGACGTGGGAGGTGGCGTTGCCTGCCCCCAACCGTCCCTTCTAGCAAAAATAAAAATAAAAAGAGGAGTTTTAAAAAAATATATAAAAATAGGGAAAAGTATACAACGGGTGTAAGAGGTCATAGGTTCAAACCTTATAGTTTACCTTTTTATAATACTTTTAATCCTTATTAATTTTTTAATTATAAATGACATACTTAAATCAAATTTAATAATTTTCCTTTAATATTTTTTAAAAAAATATTCACCATGCTACACACGTATGTGTATATATATATACTATTGATTTTTATTCATATGATTTGTTTTTACTAAAAATATCATATTTAACAACAATTATGATTTTCTTTGTAATAGTTTTCATTCCTATCATTTTTTTCAATTAAAAATGACGTATTTAAATCATTTTTTTTAATTATTATATGTATAAAAAAAATTCTCCAAAATAAATTTTTTTTTCTTCCTCTAAAAAATCTTGCAAAAAAAGAAAGATGATCAATCGTAGACATTAATTTGACATATAAAACTTGATCACTTTCTTCACTCCTCCAGTACGTCCTCCGTTTTTTTTCAATTAAAAATGACGTATTTAAATCAATTTTTTAAATTTTTTTTATTATTATATGTATAAAAAAAATTCTCCAAAATAAAATTTTTTTTCTTCCTCTAAAAAATCTTGCAAAAAAAAAAAAAGATGATCAATCGTAGACATATAAAACTTGATCACTTTCTTCACTCCTCCAGTACGTCCTCCGTAAACAAAGAGAGCCTTGGTATCTATTTACATATGCATTATTTGCTCTTATAATTAATTACTGTAAAATTTCAATTATAGTGCATGTCAAATATAGTCATTGGTGATTTTCTTGAAAGTGTGCAAGTTATTAGAATGAGCTAATATGATTGTAAATATTTGACTTTTGTGCATGTAGTTTTAGGAGATAAAAACTATATTAAATTATATTTATTTTAATTATTTTTTTTATAGTTTAATATCTATTAGTATTCCATAACTCGATATATCATCCTAATGAATCGTCAAAATCAATTAATTAATTAAAAGAATTAAAGAAACGAAGAGAGTATAGGGCTGCGTTGGCATGGAGTGGGATGATAAAGAAGTAAAGAACTACCAAACAAGTCTATAAGCAAACAAAAACTCAGACAATGAATCCGAAAACCATATATAACAACTCAAGTACTTGGTTGCAACTCATTACTCCCACTGCTAAAAAGGTAAAATCTTTTTAAAAAGTTAAAAATTATATAAAATAATAATTTGTATTTTATATAATTTTTAGCATCTTAAAAATTCAAACGCATCAAAAAGTTTTAAAAAAATTACTATCTTCATTTGGCCGTAGATGATCGTTAATTTTTTTTATCATACTTTTTATTGAGTTAAAAATGATTAAAAAAATATTATTTTTTTCACGTAATTTCATACTTGTTATTAATAAGTATTAAATTATGTAAAAAATTTATTTAAAAAATTAATATTTTATAAATGATACTATATTTGTTTGGAAAAATATGTTGTTAACTATTAATGCACGTTTTTAAGATGATAAAAACTATATAAAAAATCTATTTTTTATACTTTTTTTAACAATTTCATACTTATTAATAGTAACTACGGAATTTTTAAAATTATTTCAAACGGATGAATGTAGTACTATATTTTTGAACGAAAGGAGCCCACCGCTCGACCTCATCAATAAGGATGACAACGGGGAGATGATTCTCTTATATCTCCATGGCATGGAGAATCTCTGTCATGGGGACGAAGATAGAAAAAATACATTGGTTTTAAATGGAAAATATATCCTATAAAAAAAATTCGTTGAGAATATAAATTGAGAAAATTAAGTCGAGATGAGAAGCTAATGATGATACCATTGGCATCCCTCCTCTAATGTAGTTCGAATCTGTTGTCTCGAAACCCCTGTCTCCCTATTGTCTCCTCTCACAAATCACAATATCTCTCACCCTTAGACCCTTTTTCTTAATTTTTTTTTTAAATTTAGGTGGTTTCTTGATTAGAGATGACACGGTGAGGTTGATTGCTTGTGATGCAAAAAAGATGCGGGAAGATGTCGACACTACAAGTTGAGGCGGTTGGATTGCAGCTCGGAGAGAGGGATTCAAAAACTTGATGTCGATCTTGCAATCATAAATGCGATCAAAGGAGCCTGGACGACACCATGGGAGATCGATGCTTATTTCGAATGCTCTTTTTCTGCTTGATTCCTTAGAGACGGTCTCCGTTTTCCACATCTTCAACTAGACCAATAGAGCGCCCGAACATATTACTCACACGTCGACTTTAGCATCCGACCTAAAATTTCAGACTCTCGTCCACAAAAACACTCTTAAAACGGCAGTACAACTGTGTGGTGAGGGAAGGAAGATGTCATCGGAGAGACAAGGTACAGGGAGTTCAGAGATGAGTAGAAGAAGGTACAAAGCAGGTGCGTAAGCATATATGGGAGAGATGTCATGACTCATGAGGCGTTCTCACTCGATCACTAACTTTGTGGCGCATGCATTCCCCTCCTTATTTACTCCCTCTTCATTCATCACTACACTACACTACTCAGTACTGTACTATTTATTTCATGCTTTGCTTTGCATTGTTTTGCTCCCACCTCTGCCCTCTGCACTAATTAACACTTGTATAATGTTCATGCATGACGTATATATCCCCTATTATTTTTACTTTTTACTCCCTATTATTTTTTACTTATTGTACATTATTTTTTTTACCCCATTTAATTTGTAAACGTGTTTATATATGGAAATTTACAGAAAACTACCCGTTAAATATACGTTTTTACACTTAAACACCCGCTAAATATATTTTTAATATTTTATACTTAAAATTTAAAGTATAAACTTGAATATATTTAATTTATGTTTATGGTAGGGATAAAAAATTATATTAATATATCAGGGGCAAAAAATGTGTAAAAATTATATTAATATATTTAAACTTGAATATATTTACTTTGTAAACGTGTTTATATATATTACTCCCTCCGTTCTAAAATATAAGTCGTTTGACTTTGTGGTACATTCTTTAAGGAGCTAAAAATTATACTCCCTCTATTCTAATTATTACTGTAAAATATAAGATATTTGACTTTATGACACATTTTTTAAGGGATAAGTATAATATTATTTTAAAAAATTACTAAAAAAAGTTAATATTTACATATTTTTTAGCTCTTTTAAAAATATACCACAAAGTCAAACGAGTTATATTTTAGAACGGTGGTTCTATTACTGTTATTTTTATCTACTTTTCCTTGTATGCTAGTATTTCCACGCCCGGTTGACTGGTGGATATTTTTTGTGCTACGGCCTCTCTATTTATGGCAATTTCTTCAGCTTTTCGGGGATCCCATTTTTTGGGGATCCCATTAGCTCCCTAATAAGTTAGTAGAATATTAAACAAATTAACTAGTTAATTCCTTAAAAATATATTTTTTTGGCCAATTTCCACAAATATATCAAATGACATAAATAGATTATTTGAGTTACGTTTTTTTAAAAAGGGGTTGATTAGTTGAGTTACTTTTGTGAAAAAAAGGATGATTTTATCTTTAAAATTAAATAAAAAAAGCTTACAACAAAAAAATGAATTAAAAGATATTATATATATTAAAATAATACATTATTTTAATTATTTTGAAAAAATAATAAATTATAAATCCCGACAATATATTTTTAACTATTTAGAGATTAAATAAGGAAACTCAATAATACATATGTTAGTTGACCCTCAAGCTTCAGTGTTAACAAGATAAATGTTAAACCAATAATCATTGCTCTAGTGGTAAGGGAGAGGTACCCCTTATAAGAGGCTAGGGTTCAAATCTCATCTTTACATAATTAGTGGGTGTCAAACCTTCATTGGTTTGAGTGAGCCTGTCTGGTGACTTGCTACCTAGCATACCGGTTCGCGTCCTTTGCAGGCTAGGGATCGGACCCGTGGGGATTAGTCGACAACCTCGGAACCCCCTTAAAAAAAAGATATTCCCTCCGTTAATTAAAACTTGACGTTTTACTATTCACGCACGCTTTTTGAGGTGTTAAAAACTATATAAAATATTAACTTTTTTTTAATATATTTCTTTGATAATTTCATACTTTTTACTACTATTAAGTATGAATTTATAAAAACAAATTTTTAAAAAATTTAATATTTCATATAGTTTTTATCATTCTAAAAAAGCGTGAATGAATAGTAAATGACAAGTTTTAATTAATAAAGGGAGTAAATGTTAATGTTGATATGATGAAATATAACTACTGACGTTTATATTTATTTTAGTCCATATATATATATATATATATATATATATATATATATATATATTACTCCAGTTCGATCGATTTAGTCGCTTTATATCTGGATCGGGTATTGTGTGACCCATTTAAGGGGTTGACCCTCCCACTCACGAGCGACTCTATGTTTTCAAGGGAATTCGAATTTCGAACCTCTTGGCATGAGATGTAACCCCACAATCACTACACCAACTTGTGATTAGTTGCTACAGAGTATATTATTAACCCTAGCCGTCGATTCGTAAGTAAAGTCTTCCTAGCTACATTACATGTGGCATATAGATTGATCGAGCTCTACTCAAGCCTCGTATATATCTAGTGAAGAAAATCAGTCAATTTATTGAGGGCTAGTTTGACATGAAACCAAGTCTCGTAGGAGATACTGCAACAAAGGAGACAAAGAGTTTCAACCTCTAACTACACCACTCGAAATGCAAAAGTGAAGAAGCTCTTTCTAACATGGAGGAAGATAACCCTAGATAACACATACATTCAAGATGACATGATATTACAAGAAATCCTAGATACCAATTCATAAATGCCAAGAGAGAAGACAAATATTGGGAATGCCATGAAATATTTCCAAAGAAAGTTAATTGAAATCTCTTTAAATTGTATATATTACTTATTAGTGATTATTTTGATTTTTTTTTGGATAAGGGAAAGATTGGGGTGAGGTCGAACCTGCTATACCACCGCCTAAAATCAGCATCCTTTTGTATTCTATTTCCTTTTTAATTTCCGTTATTACAAATTTATTTTTATTTTTAATAGAATTTCAAAGAAAAAGAAAAGATAAATTAAAATATCATTTTATCTTTTCTTATTTTTTATAAATTTTAGTGGACGAGGAAGTTTTGTTAATTGAACATGGTATTTTTACACAGTTTAAAATTTGAGTGTAATTTTTTCAAAAGTGGGTATTTTTTCAAGTGAATTATGAAAATGGTGTATTTATTTGCTACCAATTCCCCTAATTTTTTTCAGAATATAGTATATGGTTTTTTTAAACGTTCAAAAATACAATAAAATATTGATTTTTGTATTAATTTATTTTTAAATTCATACAGTACTTATTATTAATAAGTACGATCAAAATTATAAAAATAAATTAATAAAACAAATTAATATTTTTTTATCTTCTTAAAAAACATATAAATCTCAATAGAATTTATCTTATAAATTTAATATGTTTCTATATCTCAAAATCATCAATTAACAATATATTATACCAAATGTTTACCCAAAAAAAAAACAATATATTATACCGAAATTTATGAGAGGGACTGCAGTTATGCAGTTGGTATGTGGTTTATCGATCAGTGTCTCCCCTCAATTGAATTCAAGTGAATCGATGGATTTAGCAAATTTACAGTACTGTAATACAAGTTCCAATTAAATGGAATGTCTGTGAAAAGGGTGGAACTGAAATACATACATACATATATACAAATTAAAACCAAACAGGAAACAAGCACACACACATATATATATAAATAAATATATAAATACAGTAATAAACACAGATATATATAATTGTACCGTCGACGTCACTGCGCGTTTGCATTGCCATTAATATGATCAACCGAGATGTATGTATAAAAGCGGAGACAGCGGCGTGTCACGGTGACGTCAGGCGGGGGTGGCTCTCCGGCCTGAAACACAGCGGATTGAGTTATTAAGGTGTCAATACCGCGTCGTTTTCGTCGAATCGTCCCCTTCCTTCCCTCTCTATAGCTAGATCGATCCAGTTGGTTTAATTATTTGGAGTTTTCTTCTTGTTGTTTCTCTTGAATTTACTGCGAGGGTTGATGCGGGGATGATGAAGTCATTTCCCTGATCCTTGCAGTACAGACATCCTTTGCTAGCTACTTAATTCACTCCCCTCCACCGTACTGTTGGAACACCTATATATCAGTATTCAGTATATAGTAGTACGGAGTATATAAATAGATGAGGCTTATTCCAAATCTTCCATTATTTATCCACTAATTTCATTTCGATTTGATTTAGATTTGTAAGATCATTTTGATTATCCAGACACGCATAGAGAAACCGAAAGACATATAATAAATCGGTAGATCGACTAATTAACACCATCTCCTCCCGAATGGAGAAACAAAATACATATTTTTGAAATGATTTTTGCTTTGACTCCAACCGCTTCTCTATTTCTAAGATTTTGATAATATTGTAGGTCTCTATGTTTTTTTTGCTGCTTCTAAAATTGGGAGAATGAGATGGGAAATCTGTTGGATAAAAAAACGTCTTAAAATTCTCCGAAAAACTCAGAAACCCCCAAAATGGAGAATCATTTGTAGATGCTAACCATCATGTACAAACATAAGCAATTGATAAAAAGAAAAATGCAGCAAAGTAAATGATATGGAGTATAAAAGAAAATGCAGAAATAAACGTACAAGTTATTCTACACTTTAAATTCAACAAAAACTCCAGTTTAGAGAAAAACGGAGAATTTGATGAAAATAGCCTTTTTTTTCCTATCCCAATAGTTGGTAAAATAGAGAAATTTATTCTTTTGTATTTGCAGCAAGTCAAAATTATAACCATTACTTATTTATTAATCCCAATACAAAAGTATTTAATTAAATTCACTATTTAAATAAAATCAAAATTTTGAAATGGAAAAACCGATGTAGTTGGAGTCTAAATTTCTTATATATTTTTATATTTTCTTATCTATTTTACAGATTTGTTAGAGACCTATGAGAGATGGTCTAAAAAAGTACTTTATTAGAGATGCTCTAAACGAGTACTTTATTGTTTAGAGCATCTATAATAACTTCTTGATTTTATGAATTCTTTTAAAAATGATTTAAAATTTTTTTAATATATTTTCTATTTCATTTTCTAAAATATATAGGAAAGTAAGAGCATTGTCAATATATAGGCTTCTCATTTTGAGAATTTTAGAGTTTTTAGAGAATTTTAAGCATTTTTTAATATAACATATTCTTTGTCTCATTCCAAAGTGGAGAAGCCGTATAAAAAATAAAGAAGTTTTTATAAATTTACAACATTCTCCAAAACTAAATAATTTTCCAAATCTTCAAAATCAGAAAACCACTGAAGTTTTAGCAAAAATAATTTGAAGAATATGTATTTTATTTTCAATTTTGGAGAAATATATGATTCTCCAAAATATAAATGCCTTTTAAATGCTTTTAAATTGAGAAATTATTGGAATTGGAGCAAAATGAATTTTGTAAATATATCTTTAATTTCTTTCCCCATTTGAGAAATTATTTAGAGAAGTTGTTGGAGATGGATGACCTTGAAAAAATAGTACATTTTCAAATATTAACTATATATGGCCCCATTCGGTATTGAAAAAATAGTACATTTTCAAATATTTTAATTTCATATTAACCTTGCTTTTTATATATTAACAAATATTATATTATATTCTTTGTCTAACCTTTCACCAACTAAATTTCTTATTGATTATTCATCCCACACAAACAAGTAATTGTTAAAATGTGATATTCATCCCACACATAATTTGAGTAGTATTTAAGGTCGGTAGACTTTTTTTTTTAACGCAATTGGTTTTAGGACTAGACATTTAATAAATTTGAAATCTACTTCGTAGACGCAAAATTAATCCTTATGGTTGACATTTTATACAGTACATATGTTTTTTTTACGGAGTAATTGCTCTTATATAGTTATAGTATCATATATGTGAATAATTGCAATTTATTGAATTGATTGTAAAAATTATATTGTCTTCCCTCTAGACAGTGTCTATATTCCGGCCCCCACTTACTTTCAAAAAATCAGGCCATCCATGTTTATTATATGCATACGGTTGAATGATGCAATAATATTAATTATTTGGTACCTTTTGCTGCAGTTCGACATCCATGTTTATTATATACATATGCATGACATCTCCAATTTCGAATTATTATTATTTTTATATATAGAAAACCATTTAAATTTATTTTGAAACCATCACATCTCCAAAAACAAAATCAATAGGACGTGAAGGAAAATCATCTTCTTAAGTAACAGAATAAATAAAACTTGGTCTAATTTTAGCAAGAAAATCCGCCGCTTGGTTCCCTTCTCGTTTCATATGGCTCCAACCATAATGTCGAAACCCACGAGCAGCACCCCCTGAATGAGATATGTCGCTGACTCACAAGTGAATTAGTTGTTGGCATCCGACTCAATTACTACATATATATTGTCCATCTCGTGCTCCACCAACGCCCACACCACTGTTTCAAGCTCGCCTGTAAGGGCCTCAAAACCCTCTTGTATAGTCCTAGAAGCAGTCCAAACCAGCGCTCCATCTGAATCACGAGCGATGGACCCAATCCCACAACCCAATTCCTCACTCACAAAGGCATTGCAATTGATCTTGATTAGCATGACGTCCGAAAGCCACCATCGTGCATAGGATGGCCCTTCTCGAACAACTCCTAGGTGTCGATGAGCAAACTCCCAGTACCTCTCACCTCTTTCGAATTATTTAATTATAGTTAATTACCAAGATACGAGTAATAATTAACTTAATTTAAAACTGGGGTCTAAATTAAACCAAAATTGACACAATGACGGTATATATAAATTAAACTCTACAAAAATTTGGAGTTTATTTTTATTTTTTTTTATTTATAACTAATAATTAATTGATGCTATCCGTACATAAATAAAAAAGTAAAAACAAAACAAACGAACAAATTAAGGAACTACTCCAAGAAAGTTAGGAAGTTTATAGGTAAATAAAAAAAATAAGGTCATTTGACAAGGTAAAAAAATGACAATTGATAAGATGATTTTATATAAATTGCATAAATATCATTTTTCAATTAAAAAATTACAAATTGGCCCTAAGAGCCCTAAGATTGCATTTCGCTATCCATGGCTAGTTGAACATCTAACGTCGATCGACCTCATACCTTCTATATTCTCCATTATCGGCAACTCATGCGACAACGCACCATCTCCTAGTTCTCCATCAAGGAGCACAGTGGTGAGTATATATGGCACTGCAAAGCCACAAATTATGAAAAAAAACCTCAAAGAAACTGTATAATGATGGCATTGTTAAGGACGAGGGCCGTGAGGCGACGAGTGGCGCGGCCGCTGCGTAGAGCCGCGGCCGCGGCTAGAATCGGAGATACACATATTTTTTTTTTGACCGCTTAATTTAATAAGTAATTAAGTTAGGGCTAGGAATGCGAATAGTATATAGAATAAGGGGAGTTTCTGTAATTGTACCAAAAGAGATTAAAAATCTCAACTTTGGTTATACGTACAAACGTCAGAGGAGAAGAGCAGGTGAAGGGCTCGGCTCTTCCTTCGGCGGCGAGGAGAGCGGCACAATTAGTGATCGGAGGTGGCGGCACGGGCGGTGATGGGCGGCTGCAAGCGGAGACGGCGCTCAAACTGTCGACCGTGGGTGCGGCGTCGAACAGGGGCGGAGGCTGCGGCTTGGCCTTGGGTGATCTCCGGCGGGGCGCTCGACAGCGGACGGAGGCGAGTGCGATGGTCCGGCGGTGATGCTCTGCGGAGGCGACTCGGCTCAGGGGAGATGCGGGATGCCGGCGACGGTGTGCAGGAGCACTGTGGATCGAGAGCAAGAGGGAGGCTTTGAGGAAGAGGATGACCGGCGGCTATGGGTGGAAGAGGTCCGGTGCCGGCAGTAGGTAGGAGATTAGGCGTGGAGGGATCGGAAAAAAAAATTAGGGTTAATTTAGATGAAACCCTAGAGGCTGTGATACCATGTAGAATGATGGAATTGATGTAAAATCCTCCTTGAGATTTCCATTCATTGATAATCATATATATATATATAGGTTACATATATATATAGGTTACAAAGGTATTGGGCTTTTGGGCCCACTATACAATATATGCCTACGTAATCTATCAGAAAAACACATAACCAGTCGCCATGGTTGAGAACTCAAGGTCCGCCGATGGCCTCTTACCTCCCATACTCTCCACTATCAACAACCTTAGGCAGCAATGCAACCACCTCCTAGTTCTTCGACAAGGAGTACGGTGGTGAGTGTACGCCACCCAAGCCACAAATCCAGTGAAGGTAACATCTTAGAATCGAATATCAAAACTCACTCCGATTTTACTAGATATCGGAGAAGAATATGTTGTTCTAGGGTCTCTGATTTACCGATGAATGTTAGCCGTCTACCACCATAGTGAATGTGGGATAAGGTATGGAAATGTATCATGTTATTGAATGCAAATGACTAGAATTAATCTCCTGCCCCCAATTTGAAATTAGTCACAAATTAAAGACCAAATTAACTTAGAATTTCAATAGATTCAATGATATAAATTATAAGATCATTCATCTCTATATCTAATTCAAACCACAATAAACTCAATTTCTCGATTAGGGTTTCATATTCAATCAATTTAAAAAGAACCCTAAATCCCCAATTTTAAAAATTTACCTCTATATAAATGAAAACTAATCTTATGTTCATGCACTTACGTACCGAGGGAGGGGGGCATGAGGTGGCTCGGGGAGCATGAGATCGATAGTTCGAGCCCCCTTTGAATTTTTTTTAAAAAAAAATTATATACATTGCGAGGTATTTGATACACAAAATAACATTATAGCACGTACAAGTGGTTGAAGACTTGAAGGTAGGAGTGAGGTGAATGAAGGTCTGGAGTTTGAATCCCCCCTTCCACCCTCATTTTTCAATTTTTTTCCCTAACTCTTAAACCTTCTGTTGGCCATCTTTTTTTTTCATTTACACCTTTCATCAAACCCAGAGAGAGTTACGAGTGCCGAGAGAGATAACAAGGGCTCACTCCTCCAGGGTTCGGTGGCCGACGCGCAGCGAAACAACGAGCTCCCCCTGGATAGATTAATATGTTGACAAATTAAACACTCAATTAATGTACATTGCTATTCTAAAATAAATTATGCATGAAAAATGGTTCCAAAAACCCTTTTTGGAGAGAGGAGAGAACTCCTATTTAGTGGCTATGGCTAAGGTATTTCAGAGGAAGGTCTTAAAAAAAAGACCCTTCAAATAGTAGGGACAAGCAGTGTGTTGTGTGTACTAATCCATAGGACCAAACTAAAGTTGGATTTTTGAGGTGTGAAGCCGCAAAGTGGTGGGGCCATTCACTATAGAAACTTTACCCTTACCTTAGTTTTAGCCCCTGACTAGGTGGCCTAGTGTGTGGAGTAAGGGAAGAGTTAGGAGATCTCGGGTTCAATCCTTGCCTCCATTCCTTTCTTTGTGTGAAAATCCAAGGTTTGTCTTGCTCCTTGTCAATGGCCGGGTCGAGCCGGTCGACGCAAACCGGTTTACTTGGTGCGTGAATCTTGTCGGATGGGTCACGTACTCACGTGGTCGGGGTTTGCCATTAAATGGTGGGTTTCTTCATCATAAAAAAAAATCAATTTGTGGGAAAAAAATTCTATTTGAGGTGGAAAACATCACCGCACTACCCCACTCACCACCACTGAAATCTTTGTGATATATCTCCGTTAACCCTTCCCGAATATCAACTTTCTTTTTACGAGGCTTCAGATCTCACCAAATCTAAACTCCACCAAACTCAATCCTTCTTCGAGATACCAAGTTTGAACAATTTTCACTTAAACTCGAAAGTCGATTTATAACAATCCTCAAATCTTTGTGTTAGATATGGATTTGAACCCCCTGAATAAGGGTTTGAATACCGATTTCGATGGATTAGGCAGTGGCTCAACTGTCGTCGGCCAGCGCCACTACTCCCATCACTTCCCAACCAACCCCATCCTCTACAAATCTAATGCCTAAATCCAACCATTCCTATCCACTGGTTGGCGCCACCCTCAGGGCCCCTCCTGTCACAATTGATCGTAGCTAACTCAACCACTAGCTCCACTCCTTGGTGGCCAAGGAGGTGCTTTTGGAACAACTCTGTTTTTAGGATTGGTAGTAATTTGTGCTTTTACAATGCTGACACTGAATTTGTAAAATTTCAGAGTGATCTGGAGGAGGCAACGCTGAATTGAAGGAAGAATTGCAATCTACTCAATTACAATTAGAAATGAAACGTATCACCATCAAAGAAAGGGAATCTGATATTATAAATTTAGAATGCCTTTTGCCTTCCAAGTGCTTTCACTACTTGCATTGAATCGGTGTGATGGTGAGTAAAACAAAGGTTTCGTAGCTCTTTCTGAGGATTGAGGTCTTGAAGGGGAGAAAGGGAATCCGGGGCTTAGGTTTGTCAGGCAAAAACGGCTAAGATTTTGAATGGGTAGACTCCTTTGAATTTTGAATGGGTAGACTCCTTTGAAGGAAAAGCGCACAAAGAAGATTTTGAATTTTGGAGGGAGAAGAGGGAATTGGAGGCTAAGGTTTGATTTCGGCGGTTCCATAAGCCTTTGCTCTTGAAACACGGTTAAGTGTATCCGTGTGCTTCTCCTTCAAAGCAGTCTTCTCATTCAAAATCCTCCTGATCTGCGTCACTCTTTCCCGTCTTTACTTGACAAGCCTCGGTCCCATATACCCTTTCTCCCTCTCCAAGACCTCAAATCTCTGCATGAACTACAGTTTGTTATACTCCCCATTGCACCTTTGTAAAGCTCTTTATGCATAAGTAGTAGAGCACATCATAGAGCTAGGATGAAGGCAAATACATTCTAATGTTTACAATAACCGTATGTTGTGAGTAAACATATATCACACTAAATTACTCGCACCATTGCCGATAAGTAGCGTTGGAAACCTTGTATCATCTTATATGTTGCCTGTTTTCACAAGACATAGTTAAGAGGATCTGTTTTTGCTTATGGAAGGCACTATAGGATAGTGATGAAGTTCCAATAAAACCAAGAGTCCAAGACCATACCTATTACAAGGTTTTGGTGCTAAACCAAAAAATAGCCTCAAAGGGTTGTATACATTTATCTGTAGAAGTGTAGGACTCCCACTAATCTCTTTCACCAACTCCCATACTATCTCACAAATCAATACTCAAAGACATAAATAAATGGGCCTATGCCACAGTTTGTCCCTAAGCGATTTAAATTTGCACTTAACTGACAAAATGCGACTTGCATATTTCAGTTATGCATGTAGAGCACTCGGCTGGTAGTGGTGACCACATCTCCTCACAAAAGATGGCTTTGCCACATATACCATACTTGGTAAACAACAAGGGACGAGAAAGCCATCAGCTAATTCCCTTGGAATTTGACAGGCCTCTGCACACAAAGTGATGCTAAAGTAATTAAAAGACTTGTATATATGTATAAATTTTTATTTTGAAATGATAGTAGGAAGAAAAAAAATAAAAGCATTCGTTTAACTATACTAGTTTATTATATAGACATTTTTTACCTTACGTCTTTACTAGTGCTGTAGTGCAGGCCATAAACCAATTAAAAAAAGCAACTTTCTATTAGTGTAAACAAACTGTATAGGGCTGCATTGGGGAGTAGCTTTTGGAGGGTTTTAGTAGGGTTTGAAATGAAAATTTGGGGTGATTGGCAGACCAACGTTTAGAGGAGCGATAGATGTTGGAAGAGATCGTTGGAAGCGATTAAGAGCATGTTTATTTTATTAGTGAGCCTCGTTTCGGGCTCTTAACTTACTTTTCAACTGTCACATCAGTTAAAGAGCCCAACCCAATTTTTTACCTTTTCAGCAAATTATTAGTGAGCCCACTCCGGGGCTTTTAACTTCAATTTAAAAAAAAAAAACATATGCAATATGTGTGTCTATGGGTATATAAAAAGAAATTACATTCAAAAATAAATTTTTTAAAATTTTTTACATTAACAAAAATAGAGAAAAATCGATTTAAAAAAAAATTAATCAAGCGCTGCCACATGGTAGCGCTGCAGTGGCCCTCCCTGCAATGAGCTCGAGCTCATCTTCAAGGTTGTTTTTCCCCGGGCTCATGGCCACCTCACTTCTTCTTTCATTTTTCTTTTATTTTTTTGCCTATGTAGATTATTGGTGAGCCCTTAGGCTCACCAATAAACATGCTCTAACACCCTGAAATTGAGCGCTGATATGGAAAGCTTTTGGGAGTGGATGAGAATTTTGTACTTTCTTGCCCTCATCTCAAAGTTACTTATAGGTCACAAGTTACTACAACCAAACACCGAGAGAGCTTTTAAAAAAACAAAATGCTCATTTGAACCACTATTTCAAATACCTCACCTACAACTTTTGCTTGCCCAACCGCTTCAGCCCATATAGCTCCAAACCACTAGTTGTGCCAAACACATTCATAGTCTACTTCATACCGAATAAGAATAAATCTAATAAAGGGATGATGTGCTCTCTCACAAAGTAAAAGTGACATGTTTTGAGCTTTTCCATTTCTAGTTTGGATAGTCACTTGCCAACTCATCTCACCTTTTATGGATTTAAAAATGATATTTTATAGTCTCGCAATTAATATTTCATTATTAAGGTCTCGTGTTTATTTTGTTCGGTAAAACGTCATTTACTATTAATGTGCATTTTTTTGAAATGATAAACATTGTATAGAATATCATTTTTTAACCAAACTTTAAAAATAATATTATACCACTAGTAAGTGTAAAATTATTTTAAAAGTTAATATTTATGAAGTAATATTTTATTATCCTAAAAAAGCATGTGTGAATAATAAATAACATGTTTTTGCCAAACAGATGGAGTATTGTATAGGGAAAATGACCAAAAATAATATTAACTATTAATCACAAATTAATATTAATACAATAACAATGTCATTATAGTATATCCCACTTTTAGCAGGGTTTGGAGGATCTAGTAGTGTATATGAACTTTGAAAATTACTAATCAAAACATATACGAGCTATTCTACATTAAACCAATTTTTATATGAGAAAAATTCGGGCTAAATTTTTGGCTAAAATTTTGATGTGGCAACCAAAGGTTTGAAAATATAACGACGTTGTCCCACATTATTAACTATTCAACATTTTTTTCCCTAAAAAAACATTTTTGAGTGTAAATTGGATGAGTAAATTAACCCTATAAATTTATACTAGAAATTAGTGTTTGTTTTCAAATATTATATGTGGATATTTAATAATGTGGTGCCACGTTGAAAAAATGAATGAAAAAAAATTGGGTGATATTTATCTGTATTGAAATTGGTTTAATGTTGATTAGTTTGTATACCTTGTAGTGATTTTTAAAGTTTGTAATAATATTGGTTTATGATTGATAGTTCGTATTATTTTTGGTGATTTTTTCTATCATATATGATATAGTAATAAAAAAAAATTGTATGGCAAAGCCCCTTTAGCTTTTGTTTTTCAACATTTTAAGTTCTGAATTGATATGCGAGCGGTTAAAGTTTCACCAAATACACATGTTAGCAACGGTTTTGAAAGTCGTGAGAAAACTATTTGGTCATAGTTTTTTAAACCCTGAGAAATTAGGTGGTCACGGTTTCACAAACTGTGAAAGAGGTCAAATTATTTTCCCTTTTGATCACCACTCAGATAAGTTATAAAGATTGAAAAAAGTAGTTGGGATCCCAGTCATCCCACTATGGTTTGCCTAAACTTGACAAGTTGTTTTTTTTTTCCTTCTAATTAATCGACTTTGCTGACTTTAGTTATGAAACATTTCACAGTTTGTGAAATCGTGCCCGCATGATCTCTCACCACAGTCACCTAAATCTCACATAGTTTTGGAAAACATTGTCGGTATCGTGTATTAGACGAGATTTCCATCGTATCAAGAATAACCCTTTCAAGTTGGTTAGATAGTTTGGTAACGTTTAAATAGTATTATTGCGCACCATATATATGATCAAACAAAACTTAATACCTAAAGTACCTGTAAATAAAAACTCCAGGCTTATTTATAACAAAAAAACAAACATTTCTTACAAAATCAAATTTAAAAACAGTTTCAAAATAAAAGAATGGAATTTAAATCCCAAGTTTGAATTCCAGCCGTTGCCAGTACATTTGAACGTCTTTCTGGTGGGACCCACAGTTCGCCACCTCCGTTCGGCCGACCGTCCAAACGCAACACAGAAATCTTACGGAGTATTATTTAATTTTATTTTTTTCACCCTTTCTCCAACTTCACACACAACACAAAAGGCATAAAATCTGTAACTTTCGAATCCAAAATCCATGTGGGTATTTTATTTTTGGGCTCTAATCCATGATATATTTAATCGGTTAATTGTTCCAATAATTTCGGTCTCTGTCTTGATTTTCAATTGCCCCCCTTACGGCTTACCCCTTTTTTGTTTTCAGTCATACGACCCTCAGCTGACCCGAGGCTTCAGAGCGAGCGAGAGAGAGAGAGATTCAACTTTGCAAGTAAGATAGAGAGAGACGTTATCTTCCTCTTAAGCTTTTAGCGAGACCCACCATTTTTAGGAGGAGATAGAAAGAGAGAGAGTTCGAAAAGGGTTGAATTCGAAACAGGAAAAAGACGAGAGCTTGAATACCTGGGGCTTCATATTTAATCCTTTGAATTTGTGGGTGGGTTACTTTCCCCTCTTTTTGTCTGATCTGGGTTTCTGCTTGCTGCTTGCTAAAGCTTCGGTGTCTTTGTGGAGTGCCAATTGGTGAATTGAATTGTCTGATGAGTTGAAGATCAAGCGGCATCTAAAGAACAAAGAGGGGAAATGGTAGTTTTTCAGCTTCAATTCGTCCTTTTTTCTTTTGTTCACTTGTTTGATTTCCCCCAAGAGGCCAATTGGTTTGCTAGGGTGTTTTAATTTTGCTTCTTGAGTTGATTACTCATGCAAAGGGGGTTTATCTGTATTTGCCCCATCTTTTCTTTGTATATTTATGATTGCCAAGTTGTGTGATTGAATTAGTCCAATGAGGGGTTTCCTAGGGTTCATTTCTTTGGTTTGGAAAGAGTGGAAGGAGCTTGCTAATATATTCCAAGCAGCTCTAACTTCTAGTTTAACTTAGGAATAGGTAGAACAGATGCATGGATTCAGCATTTGATTGAATTTCATTCAACTGGAATTTGTGAATTTCTAGAGAGCGAGTTGTGGTCTTCTCCCATGCATAGTGGTTCATGATTCTGGAGTCTGGTGCTTACAACTGTGTATCTATTCTCTTGCCTTTTGCAGGCTTCTCCAGATAATATAATAGTCGGGTCACATGTGTGGATTGAAGATCCTAAGCTAGCTTGGATCGATGGAGAAGTCATTCGGATTAATGGTGATGAGGTTGAGGTTCAGATTACTAATGGAAAAAAGGTTTGTTGTAGCATTTTGCATTGTTATCACTCGGTATCTTTTTCCGTATTTTTTGATTTCTTAGATAAAAAAATGTTAGCAGATTATTATTTATGCATCTTTGAGCTATTTATGGTATGGGTTTTACTTTTACCTATTCCAAATTAATGCCATATCCCAAGCCCTGTCCACATGGATTGTTAGGGCATAAGGTGGAAATTGTTGGTTCTTAATACTGGACTTTCGTACGGTGAATCTTGTTAAGGCGAGGAAAAAATTCGGAAAATGTTTCCTTTGCGTAAGCGCGGGGAGGTGGAGGGGGGTTAGTGAAATAGTTTCTCGTGCATTGTATATTTCTGCCTTTTGGTGGCATGGCTATTTTTTTGATGGCAGCACTACAACCATAGAAAAACTAAGCAATCTCTAGTACCTCAAAAAGGAAACGTTTAGTCATGTTGGGGAAGACAAAGGCGATGATAACTTTTGTCATAAGGCTTTCTGTCACTATTTAGTGGAGACAATGAATTCAATTGCATATTCTTTTTTTTTTTTTCAACTAGTAGTTGCAAGTGGGGTGGATTAGGGGTTTTTGCGTTCCTTAAAGGGTTAAGTGAAATCAAGTATATGTGCGACAACTAAGTGCTTTAGTTTCATCTTCGGAATGTAATTTTGTTTGAAATGCTATCTGATAAACTGAAAGCGAACATTAACTATATTCTTTACCCAATTAAATATCATCCAAAAATTTATAATCTTTAGCGCAGATCCTTTGAGATGTATCCAACATGTAGCTTCAGTGTAGCAAAGCAGAACAAAAGATTGCAGAGTAGAAACCGAGGATTTGCATGGTTGCCCAAACTGCTTGCTTAGATGTAATTGAATATCGATTAGTTATACAACCTTGAGCATTTCATATATGATATAATTCATAAATGAATGTCAGAAGAACTTAGGAGTTTATGTTTCTATCCATCAAGATTATTAATCGTCGGTTGGTATAGTGGTAAACTTCTGATTTATGAAAGAGAAATCAGTTGAACAAACTAGAAAGATCTGGACTTAATTTCGAACTGAGCACTAGAATGCCCAAGGCAACCCCACCGAGTATATCTGATAATGGAACACCTTAAACTTATTTATAATCTCCAATTCAAAATCCAATATAGGTTGTCTGTTTCTTAAAGATTAATGTTTGATAATATAATCCGCAATCTTGTTTTCCATGTTTGCTAAGAGCTATGAACTAATTGTGATGATCTAGATGGCAATTAGTCTTTGCATGAGTTGATTACTCACGCAAAGGGGGTTTACTCAACATTGATAATACTTTTACCTTTGCGATAGAGCTATAGCTCCAATGTGCTTAATTTTGGTACAGGCTGTTGCCAAAGTTTCGAAAGTCTATCCTAAGGATACCGAAGCTCCACCTGGAGGTGTTGATGACATGACGAGGCTTTCATATTTGCATGAACCTGGCGTTTTGCAGAACTTGGCAACTAGATATGAACTAAATGAGATCTATGTGAGTCATTAAAGATGGATTTAGATTTCCCTTTCTTTGTTGTCATCAAATATTTTTGATGTTGTTTATTTGACTTAATTCTAATTTTGGCTTTAATCTATCAGACATATACTGGCAATATCCTGATTGCAGTGAATCCCTTTCAAAGATTACCACATCTGTATGACACACACATGATGGAACAATATAAAGGAGCTGATTTTGGTGAATTGAGCCCTCATGTCTTTGCAATTGCTGATGTAGCATACAGGTTTATCCTGATTCCCCTTTAGATTCTGGCAAATTCTGTTCTGTAGGTTTTATTCCTGATATGCTTCTCATGAGAAATTAGGGCTATGATTCATGAAGGAAAGAGCAATTCAATTCTAGTTAGTGGGGAGAGTGGTGCTGGTAAAACTGAAACGACAAAGATGCTCATGAGGTATCTAGCTCACTTAGGTGGACGCTCTGGTGTCGAGGGAAGAACGGTTGAACAACAAGTTTTGGAGGTATAAGAAGATTCTTTCTTTACACTCTTTGAGAGCCTGAAATATCCTTGGCATCAAACGATTACTGTAATCTCATTGTGTTCTGATGTTTTAATATTAGTCCTTGTATTGATACACCTATTATTGGCTGACACCTGACACAGTCAAATCCAGTTCTTGAAGCATTTGGCAATGCGAAAACTGTCAGAAATAACAACTCAAGGTTCAACAAGCTTCCTAATTGTACTGCAGTAGTTCCTTGAAAATTTTACATTTTCCATTTCTGTAATCTAAACTCTACCATGCATGTAGTCGATTTGGAAAATTCGTTGAAATCCAGTTTGATAAGAGTGGGAGGATTTCTGGGGCAGCAATCAGAACATATCTTCTTGAAAGGTCTCGCGTTTGCCAAATTTCGGATCCTGAACGAAACTATCATTGCTTTTATCTTCTTTGTGCAGCACCATCTGAGGTACTTCTGACATAATTTTTCTTTTTCTTTTTCTTTTAATATCATTGACAACTGACAAGTTGGAATATGTTTGTACTTATTCTAGGAAACTGAAAAGTACAAGTTAGGAAATCCAAAATCCTTCCACTATTTGAATCAATCCAGTTGTTATGAGTTGGAAGGTGTAGATGATGCTGAAGAATATATAGCCCTTCGAAGGGCCATGGATATAGTTGGAATCAGTGATGATGAGCAGGTTAGTCTGTGTTTTATATTGTCTGCTTTGACCTTTTCCAATCAGATGTCTTATAGCAGGCACTTGCTTCCAGGAGGCAATTTTCAGGGTTGTAGCAGCTGTTCTTCATCTTGGGAACATTGAATTTGTAAAGGGAAAGGAGATAGATTCATCAGCTGTCAGGGACGAACAATCTAGATTCCATCTTAATATGACGGCTGAGCTTCTCAAGTATGTTTGGACAGTTCGGTTTTCTACTCCACATTTGTGGCTATTTAATCCTCACTTTGTCTTGTTTTTATTAGAATTTTTTATGATTATTCCATTAACTAATATTGATGGGTAGGTGTGATGCCCAAAGTTTGGAGGATGCATTAATAAAGCGCGTCATGGTGACACCAGAAGAAGTCATTACAATGTCCCTTGACCCTACGAATGCTCTTGGTAGCAGGGATGCCTTAGCTAAAACCTTGTACTCACGTTTGTTTGATTGGTACCAAGCTTAAAATCCTGATTTTTTTTATGCTTTTCTTTTTAGTTTTTGTACAGTTCATTATTGTGTTGATTTGAAAATGTTCAATGTTATAGGATTGTGGAAAAAATCAATGTCTCAATTGGACAGGACCCCACCTCAAAGTCCATTATTGGAGTCCTTGATATTTATGGGTTTGAAAGTTTCAAGTTTAACAGGTATGCAACTCTTCTTCTTCTATCCATTTTTGCCTGCTTCAAGGCGTGCCTTGGCGTCAAACTTCACATTACATCTTTATTACATAACTAATAAGAGAAACAATTCTGTCTGGCTTGTTGTCTGTTTTGCCTGTTCCCTTTTTGTTGTACGTATTTATGTCTGCAAGGTGATTTTAGTGTTGGTAGAAAATGTAGCCAGGCAAAAAAAAAAAGGAGAAAAGAGGATATTGCGTTTGAGATAAATACATTAGCATGTGTGGCTAACTTTAGCTGTACGCATGTACAACATATGCATTGTGTTTTCTTTTGTCATTTTGCTTACTAAGGTTCATATGCACAGTTTCGAACAGTTCTGTATCAATTTTACAAATGAGAAACTACAACAGCACTTCAATCAGGTGATTTTGTTAGGTTGTGAACTTGTTTTTCATCTCATGCATGTGGCCTTCGTCTAGATTTGTTAGATAATCTTTGTTTCTTTGTACTTGCAGCATGTTTTCAAAATGGAGCAGGAAGAATACTCCAAAGAAGAGATAGATTGGAGTTACATAGAGTTTGTAGATAATCAGGATGTCTTGGATCTCATTGAAAAGGTTTTATATTCATTCTCTTTTCGCTAAGCTTTCTTCTTAAATCTTCTTAATTGGTCTATCAGCAACATGAGAGTATTTACATTTTTCAAGTTTTGCAACAATTTTTTCTCTTACGATGTTCTGAGAAATACATTTTTGTACAGAAACCTGGAGGCATCATAGCACTTCTTGACGAAGCTTGGTAGGCATCTATTTCCACTTTCAAACTTCACTATGAATAAATGATGAGGGTGTAGTCATCACTCAAAATCATGTTTCCTTGTTACATTTTATTCAATTACGTTTGCGAATTTCTTAATATGATAGATATTGTTCTTCTGTAATGCAGCATGTTCCCTAAGTCAACACATGAAACATTTGCCCAGAAGTTGTACCAGACCTTTAAAAATAACAAGCGGTTCACCAAACCAAAACTTTCTCGGACAGATTTTATCATAACACACTATGCTGGCGAGGTGGCTTTTCTTGGTGTGCAATTTTTGGTTTTACTGCAGCACTTTGTTATGATATTTGTACTTATTCATTTCTCTTGGTTTAAGGTTGCATATCAAGCTGATATGTTTCTGGAAAAAAATAAAGATTACGTGGTGGCGGAACATCAAGCTTTGCTGACTGCATCGAACTGTTCCTTTGTTGTTTCTCTATTTCCTCCACTTCCACAAGACTCGTCAAAATCATCCAAATTTTCTTCCATTGGATCACGCTTCAAGGTAAGCTTGTAAATTCATTTTTGTATATATTCTTTTAAGATATTAATCAACCAATCAAATGACCTTGTTAGAAGGTTTGTGCTTTTGCTGAATCAATTAAGTATTGTCAAATAATGAAAATTGATGCACTTCTAACTTCTAAGAGTTGAGATCATCATTGTTGATAACATCTAAGGAACTGAGTATTATTCCGAAGAAACATTCTTATCTTGGAAATTTGTTAAAAGTAGTTTGATTGTATGTGACAGATGCAACTCCAATCCTTGATGGAGACCTTAAGTGCTACAGAGCCACATTATATTAGATGCGTGAAGCCAAACAATGTCTTGAAACCTGCCATTTTTGAGAATGTCAATGTCATTCAGCAATTACGCTGTGGTGTAAGTTGATCATTCTCCCTCGCTTCGATTTGTCCCCTCTAATTAGATCATTATTTCACATATCCCCATAGAATATTAATACCAAGTGAACTTTACTCTCAAATTTGTCAATAATTTAGGGTGTTCTTGAGGCTATAAGGATCAGCTGTGCTGGATATCCCACTAGGAAGACGTTTTATGAATTTCTTCTTCGGTTTGGTGTCCTGGCTCCAGAGGTGCTGGAAGGAAAGTGAGTTCATGTGTCTTTTCACTGATTTTGAGCTCGATGGTCAATATGAAAGCCTCTTTACTGTTTCTTCGACTCATGAAATACTGCTGAGTGAGTTCATTTTCCTTGCAGCTATGATGATAAAGTGGCATGCCAAAAGATTCTCGATAAAATGGGACTGAAAGGATATCAGGTGCCGATTTCTTCTTCTTGGACCCTTACCTCTTTTTGTCCAATTTTATATCCTTGTCTCATTCTTTTATGCAAATGCATAAATCAGCCTTCTGAGATCTTCAACTAGCTTCTTTTGTACATGTCTGAGTTGCACATATTGCAATACATGGATTTTTCATATGTGCTACGTTCCAAATTACTGATTTCTGGTTGTGGCCTTTTCTTTTTTCTAACAGATAGGCAGGACGAAAGTATTCTTGAGAGCAGGCCAGATGGCTGAATTGGATGCAAGAAGGACGGAGGTTCTTGGAAATGCAGCTAGAATCATTCAAAGAAGGATTCGGACATATATTGCTCGCAAGGATTTCTTGTCACTGCAGGAAGCTGCAACCCAGTTGCAGGCTCTTTGTCGATGTATCTTCCCTTGCCAATCTTCCTCTAATTCTCATATCTGTTTCTATTGTTATAGGATATATACGGTTGAAATCCTAAATTTAATTGTGAAGAAACATTGCTTTCATGCCAAGTCCGTGAATATTTCGTTTCAGACAACTTAAAGGCCTTATTTGCTAATTATTTGGTTTCAGACAAAACATATGGCCTACTTTATTTTTTTGTTATGTTGTTGACATACTTACCTTTCCCAATATTGTAGATATTACTGCCTGCAAGTTGCACACAGAGTTGAGGCGTCAATATGCTGCACTTAGGATTCAGAAACAATACCACAAGTATGTTGCCAGGAAAGCATATACAGATGTACAGTTGGCTGCAATCACTTTGCAAACAGGTTTAAGATCCATGAAGGCACGTGGTGAATTCAGACTGAGGAAGCAAACAGATGCAGCCATTCAAATCCAGGTATATATATTGCTGCGTGATTTCGACATAAGCACCAGGTTAATTTTAGAGTTGACTGCTGTCAAATAATGACTTCGACGCACAACATAGACTAGCCCTGCACTTACGTATTGGATTAGATATGTTTTAGTAATTTGTTAGTTTTTTTTTTTGTGTGTGTGTGTGTGTTTGTTTAGGCTAAATGGCGTTACCATCATGCCTATTCTTACTACAAGAGGCTCCTGAAAGCATCTGTTGTTACACAATGTGGATGGAGGAGTAGAGTTGCTAGAAGAGAGCTCAGAAATCTCAAAATGGTAAGCCAATGGATTTCATTTACTTTTCTTATGGTTGTTACTGATCTCAGTCAAAAATAGTGTGTATAAGCATGAACATCATTTAATGGTTCCATTAAATTTCTCTAGGCTGCACGTGAAACTGGAGCTCTTAAAGAAGCAAAGGACAAGCTTGAAAAGCGTGTGGAGGAACTTACATGGCGTTTACAACTTGAGAAGCGATTGAGGGTATTGGAACTCTATTTCTGGATTGGGATTTACAGCTAATTAATTTGTGTTTTGTAGCATATTGACCAAGTTTGTACATGTCAGACTGACATGGAGGAGGCAAAAGCCTCGGAAATTTCAAAGCTGCAAGGAGCATTGCAAGCTATGCAATTACAATTAGAAGAAGCGAAAGCCTTGGCGATCAAAGAAAGAGAAGCTGCTAGAAAAGCTATTGAGGAAGCACCTCCAGTAATTAAAGAAACACCTGTCATAATTCAAGATACAGAAAAGATCAACTCATTAACCACTGAGCTAGAAAAAATGAGGGTATGCTCATCGCTATGGTGAAACTATTTGTGGTTTTAGGAGGAAGCCTAATCATGTTTCATTCCTTCCTAGTTTTTTTTCCCTGCATTTCTCCGACAACTTGCATGCCATGAATTGATGTTGAACTGTGCAGGCTGCAATGCAAGCAGAGACGGTTTCAAAGGAGGAGGTGACACAAGCTTATGCTGCAATTCGTGTCGAGAATGAGGAGCTTCAGAAGCAGCTTGATGATGAGAAGAAGAAATCTGATCAGTATCAAGAAACCATGCAGAAGTCTGTATCTAGAAAGCATGCTTTTTTAACTCTTTAACTTGAATTTTTTTTTTCACTTGAAACTGAAAATTTAACCCTAGATCCTCTAAAAAGAATTTTTTTTCAAGAGTTAGTCTTAGGTATTATTAGAGCCTTCAGGAACTTAAATCTACACCCTTCAAATGAATCTTGTAACAAAAGTTCTTATGAACCGGTGCACTGCATCAATTTGCAGCATTTATTTGTTGTCTTAAACATTCTTTTCAGTGTTGCTAAAAGCTCAATTAAGTGAAAAAGAAGTGAAAATGAAGTTTATATCACAGTATCACACATAAGCTAGTCATGTGAGCCTCATAACTTGTTTTTTTATTGCCGGCTTAACTAATAGTAGAACTATAGAAATTGCTTCCATAAGTGGATCAAGCATGTGTGTAAAACTATATGACGTTCTTAACAGTAAACATCTCTTTCTTGCATGTCAGGCTTGAAGAGAAGGTTTCTAACTTGGAATCTGAAATTCAAGTGCTTCGGCAACAAGCTCTTGTCATGTCACCCACAGGGAAAACTTCATTGCCACGGCCAAGAACGACGATTATTCCGGTATGTCTCTTATTGCAAGTTCGTTATTGTTAGGCCCTAAGCTCAACACTGGTAAACTTGGTTATAATGCTGAATTTATTCTTCTAGTTGCAAAGAACTCCGGATAATGGAACCTTACTCGATGGAGAAACAAGGAAAATGGTAAAGTACTCAAAAGTTTTGTTTGTCATATGATGGACAACTACTATGTCATGTTCTTTTAAACCTAACTATTGTTCTGAAATGTCAGGCTCTTGCTCCAGTGCCTTATATGCGGGAACCAGAAAGTGAAGAAAGACCTCAAAAATCTCTTAATGAAAAACAACAGGTACTGGACCTAAATATACTTAATTCGACTAAATAAGATGGATTTGTTATCATTGGCTGGAAGCCTGGAACTAGTGTCTTTAATGCCACTTCTCTATTTGATTTGTTGCTGTCATTTAACTGTACAGGAGAGCCAAGATTTGTTAATAAAGAGTATTTCACAAGATCTGGGATTTTCAAAGGGCAAGCCTGTTGCTGCCTGCTTGATTTATAAATGCCTTCTGCAGTGGAGATCATTTGAGGTTGAAAGAACCAGTATATTTGATCGTATCATTCAAACAATCGCTGGGGCCATTGAGGTATATTTCTGTCTTTGCTTCCACCCTTGAAACTACAAAGAGGATTTTCAAGTGGGAAATTATAATGGGAAACTTTTACAGATTATCTTAAAAAACATTTCTCCTGTTTGAATTTCCGGTTGTTGTTTTTTTGGTGGATGTTAATTTTTGATCTGTCAGAAGCTAGCTCCTGACTTGTTTGCCTGACACTGACGGTCCTCAGTTTGTATAAATTTTACAGTCACAAGATAATAGTGATGTTTTGTCGTACTGGTTATCAAATTCTGCAACATTGTTGTTGCTCCTCCAACGCACACTAAAAGCAAGTGGGGCGGCTAGTCTAACTCCTCAACGACGGAGAGCATCATCGACTTCACTATTTGGACGTGTGTCTCAGGTTAGATTGCTTGCAGTATTTGTTAGCTCTAGTCCTACCTTATCTTGATTTACCGAAATGTTCTGTGTCTTGACTTTTGGACATTAGGGGCTCCGAGGCTCTCCACAGAGTGCTGGCTTTTCCCTTTTCAGTGGCCGGCCTTTGGGTGGATTGGATGAATTACGTCAAGTGGAAGCAAAATATCCTGCATTGCTTTTTAAGCAGCAACTCACTGCCTTCCTTGAAAAGATATATGGAATGATCAGAGACAATTTGAAGAAGGAAATTTCTCCAGTGCTTGGTCAATGTATCCAGGTAAGAAATAGTGGTACCATCTGCATGATTCTCTGATAGTTCTATGAAGTCACATGATCTCAGAAATCAAAAGAAACAAGTTTCTTTCCTTTTCTGGATAATGAAGATTGAAAATTACAATTCAGATAATTTGATTGGCTGACTGTATCATTTACCCACAGGCACCAAGGACATCCAGGGCCAGCCTAGGGAAGGGGCGTTCCCAAGCTAATGTCGTAGCTCAACAAGCTTTGATTGCTCATTGGCAGAACATTGTTAAAACTCTTAACAATTACTTGAATACAATGAGAGCCAATCATGTAAGTGGGAAAATTTAAGTGCCGTTCATGTTGCACTGTTTTTATCTTCTTAATGAAATTATGCTTTGCATTGCATTATCTGATTACCTTAAAATGAATTTGATCTTTTGCAGGTGCCGCCTTTCATAGTTCACAAGGTGTTTACTCAAACATTTTCCTTCATCAATGTCCAGCTGTTCAACAGGTATTAAACTGTTATATTTTCTGGACTGTGAAATCGCTTGGGTGCGCTGTTATGTGAATGTTGTAGTTGTGATTGCTGACTTTTTTGGCTCCAATTTCCAACCTGTAGCCTTCTTCTGCGACGTGAGTGTTGCTCTTTCAGCAATGGAGAGTATGTAAAGTCAGGCCTGTCTGAATTAGAGCAATGGTGTAGTGATGCCACCACGGAGGTAAATCAATAGCTGTTTTTCTTATACCCTTCTCATCCAACTTGTCGAAATATCAAGCCTTATATCTTGCTATTTATCAGTATGCAGGTTCTTCTTGGGAAGAACTCAAACACATTCGTCAAGCAGTTGGATTCTTGGTGGGTTAAACAAATGCCTTGAATAACAACCTCTAATGGGCATTTTATTTGATTTGATTTTTTATAATGTTAAGTCTTTTGTTGTTGTTTCTTATGAGTAGGTCATCCACCAGAAGCCAAAGAAGTCCTTGAGAGAGATCACAAATGATCTCTGTCCTGTGAGTGGAAATTCATTCGAACTTCTTTTAGCAGTTGATTTTGTGTTCCAAATGAAGTGCTCTTAATCACTCTCAATGGTTTTTTTGTCATATTAGTCACTCAGCATACAGCAACTATACAGGATCAGTACTATGTATTGGGACGACAAATATGGAACCCACAGCGTGTCTGCTGAGGTCGGTCATATTATTCATGCTTAACTTGCTGACATTAGAAGATTTACTTTTGATGCCTAAGGCGTGTGTTATGATGTCATGACAGGTAATTCAAAGTATGCGAGTTATGATGACGGAGGAATCAGGGAATGCAGTGAGCACCTCATTTCTGTTAGACGACGACTCAAGGTAACTCATGCTTCCCTGAAACATCGGGAAAAAAATAAATGAAAATCTTTCACTAGCTTATCAACCAAGCAACTAACCTTCCTTGTTTTCTGATGCAGCATCCCATTTACAGTTGACGACATAGCCAAGTCAGTGGAACTAGCGGAGATGGTCGATGTCGAACCTCCTCCATTACTTCGCCAGAACTCGGGTTTTGCATTTCTACAGCAATGATCCTTGCTGATGACAGAAACTCGGGTCTCTCTGCACATATTTGTGGGTGTGATGAAAGTGTATTTTGTGTGTAAAAATGGTCTCCACTTTTCATTTCCCCGGGCTGTTGTTTTTCTGGTCTTGGGTTGGCTTTTTTTTATTGGATTGTTTGGGGCTTCAGCTGTCATTTTGCTGCCTTTTAATACAAAGCCCTGTTGGTTTTAGGTTTGCGCTTTGCACATATTTGTTTGTTTGGCGATCCTAATTTGTTCATGTATATTATGCAATACAAGGGAAGCCATTATTATTACTCTATTCATTATTCAAATCATCTATGAAATTGGTGATATGATGCTTTGTTAGAAATTCCAATTCGAAATTGAAAATGCGAGTTCTCAAATTGTCAGCAACGCCCAAATCACATCTCGGCACTGCACATATTCGAACTAGCACTGCCAAATTCACTAGTTTTTTTTTGTTGTCCAGCCACCAATGAAATGGCACAATGGAGACGAGGACCTCGTCAATTACTTCATCAGAACTCGGGTCTACAGTTGACTTGCGGAGATGGTCGATGTTGAACCTCATCCATAACTTCGGTAGAACTCCGGTTTTGCATTTCTACAGCAATGATCCTTGTATAAAATGTTTTTCTGGTCTCGGGTGTATTTTTTTTTATTGGATCGTTTGGGGTTGAAGAAGAGCTATTCATATCGACGAGGGCTAGTTTTGCGTGTTTCTATTTACACTTAAGTCACTCGGAAACACCGCCTTGTAGTTGAAAAGGATGTGTACATCTTGGCTCTTTAGGCCGTGCTACGAACGAGATTGAAATTTCTCGTCCCATTCGGTACCTATGTAAATGAAAAAAAAAATTTACAGTTTTAAAATAATACAATAATACCAGGTTTAATAAATAAGGGTTAGCACAAAAACACAAATTCAAATTCAAATGATCAACACAGATGGGTTGGTTCACTTTACATATTGTTACATAAACTAAGTATTAGATAGTTGTGACCTAAAAATAGGAGCAAAACATGCAATTGTAAATGCAAGTGCGCGCAGACCCTATTAGTTTGTGATGAGCTTGTGAATCTCGAATGTATCGCTGGGAAAGATACAATATAAATGAGCGACATAATCACAGTCTTTGCAAGTATAAACCCAAGTTTCTGGATTTATATCTTCGTAGCAAACAAGGCACCACTCGTATTCATCTTCCTTAGCACCGCAGGAGAATTGGATGTTCATGTTGTGCGTATGGCCACCATGTCTAACATCCTTGGTCGTGTGCAGAGGCAATTCCAGCAGGCATTCCAAGTGATATTCCGAATTGCAAATATTGCAACTATAGCTACTCCAAGCGCCCTTAAGCCCGCATGCCTTACAGTCATAGACCGAATTTAGAAAGAAATATCGCCATGATGAGATACGTATGGAAAGGATATGGTCTTGGTCGCAGATATGCTTCAAAGCTGTGGGCAGAATCTGACATTTGAGATGATTTCGGAAAACGCAGGCGTTGCACCACTTAGAGAATGGCTTCCCTTCCTTTTCGCAAGAGCGGCAAGCATAGGTCGTCGTAAATTGGACATATCCTTGGCTGTATTCATATATTACCTGGGGACGTGGAATCATATGCATGTCCTTTGGCGACGATGCACACGATTCGTGTAGAGACAAGCTGCAGAGTTGGCAATAATAATAATAGGCTCCTTGTGTGACTTTGTCGTCACAAGCCTCGCAAATAATGGACTCTGCTTGGAGATTCTTTGCGAATCTTAAAATGCAATCGCCGGGGTCACACAAGCTTCGGTCGGAGCTGATAGAGGATCCTCTAGAGGAAGCCTTATGTTCCAGCCATTGTCGCCGCCATAGAGCGTAGTCTACCGTCCCGCTGGGCTTCTGATACTCGTTGTAATCACCAGCGAGGAGACAGCACTTGATAGCTTCAGCGAAAAGAGACCTTCGATCAAGTCCTTGGTGCACGGTAAAATCCCGCGATCTGAGATCTTCACAAGGGTCCACCACCAGCCTGCTGACAAAGGAACGAGGATAGAGTGTGGAGAGGTTTAGGAAATAATTATCATCAACACCTTGTTGTTGGTGCTCCAGGATAGTCTTCTCCACATCTTTCCATTCCCCTGCTTCCCTCCAAATAGTATCCATGTAACACCTAAAAGGATAGATATCATTTTAGCTAGATATAGATATAATTATATTTGTAAGTTTAATTTTGTAGATAATTAAAGTAATTATTTTATTTTTAATATATATATTCTTTATGTACGTAATAGTTTATACTACCTCCGTTCGGCAAAACTTGACGTTTTACTATTCACGCACGTTTTTTTAGGAGATAAAAACTACATAAAATATCTAGTTTTTTTTAATAATTTTTTTAACAATTTCGTAGTTATTATTAATAGGGCAAATTGTGAAAAATAGCATGAACTTTAGGGATAGTTGCGTTTAATGGCATGAACTTTAGAAATGTTAAAAATAATCACCAACTTTGGTTCTGGTTGCAATAAGTGGCACATCTTTTTTTTTTAAATATCACTTCTTATTAACATTTTTTGTAGAAAAAAATCATCCAATTTTCAATTTTTTAAAAAATGCCCATGTTTCATTTTAAAAAATAATCCATTTTCATTTTTAATTTTAAAAAATATAATTTATTTTATAAAACACTACTTTTCCCCCTTTTTTTCTTAAAAGAATATACTCATTATTTACACCCCGTTAAAAAAAACTAATTTTATTTTCTCCATAAACTCAGTTTTTTTTTCAAAAAATTAAATAATAAATTATGTCTTTAAAATGAAAAATGAGTGTCTTAAAAAGATACCAATTAATATCACAATTATATTTTTTAAAAAAAAATGATGTTTTTTGAAAAATTGAAATTGAGTTTAGAAACATGAAAATTGTTTTTTATTTAAAAAAAAAAGAAGAACATTGTGAGTGGGTTTAAAAAAATGGAAAAATGTGATTTTTTTGTAAACAAAATGTTAATAAGGGGTGTACTTTTAAAATAAAATGGTTGTGCTATTAACCACAACCACCCTTCAAAGTTGGTGATTATTATAAAATTTTTGACAGCTGGTGCCACAAAACACAACCACCCCTAAAGTTCGTGTTATTTTTTGCAATTTGTCCTTATTATTAATAAGTACAAACTTGTTAAAAAAATTTTAAAAAAAATGAATATTTTATATAGTTTTATCATTTTAAAAAAACGTGCATGAATAGTAAACGACAAGTTTTGCTGAACGGAGGTAGTATTAATTAATATATATATATATATATATATATATATATATATATATATATATATATATATATATATATATATATATATATATATATAGTACGTTTGTCAATATATATCAATAATAAAACCATTCATTCCCAAATTCTTTTTGGTACCAGAGATTCAGTCGAGCAGCGCGCCAAGGCTCTTCGACGTAAGTCTGCCACTGGAACTTGTTCCTTATCCGGCACTCGATAATCAGGAGTCGACAGTTTCTGGATTCGCACAGACTCAACAGTTTCTGGAGCTGGGATTTACACTTGCTGGGGATAGGCAAGTTGATGACCACGCACTTTGGCTGGGGCGGTTTCAGCAGAGACGATGCCATTTGGAAGAGAACATTGAAGGCATCATCTTCCTTAGCTTCGACGACGTCGTTCTCGTTCTCGTTCAGCAAGGCATCGAGGATGACATCGAATTTCAAGTTGGTGACCTTTCCCCACAATGCGATGCAAAGTCCCATCTCCTTGCGGAGCGTGTAGGGAAGCCCCATCACCGCTATGATAGCTGCAGGTTTACCCTCCATCCCCTTCAACGGACCATCGTCTGCCATTCTTGTATTGAATTTGATTGCCTGAAATTATCCAAGATATATATGGAGACTTCAACAACTAATAAATTATCAACCAAGGTATATAATTAAGGACACAATTAAAAAAGCTAAGGAAAACTCACCAACTGTAAATATAATTAGTCCAGATCGATCCTTCACTGCGTTCTTGGTTTTGTAGCCGATTGTCTGTGCGTATATATATACTTAATAAAGAACATATATATATATATATATATATATATATATATATATATATATATATATATATATATATATATATATATATATCTATATATATATATCTATATAGAGGTTGGGTTATGTCTTAACAACTCTTACGGTGTTAAATGTTAACAAATCAATATTCGGCAAAATTTATCAAATATTCATCACAGTCACCTCATTATTCATCAAAGCTTTTGTTAAAATTAATCAAATATTTATCACAGTCCCTCAATTATTCACCATTTCCCAAATATTCATCAATATTCGGCAACATTTAAGAAATATTCATCACAGTAACACAATTACGGGATTGGAGGTGGATACCCGCGCAAGGGTTTGAGTTTTTTGGGTGATAATTTTTTTTAATTGGCAATAATTATTAATTGAAATGAATCTATTAAATGTTGTCGAAAAGCTTTGATGAATAATTGAGTAATTGTGATGAATATTTGATAAATTTTGCCGAATATTGATTTGTTATCATTTAACACCGTAAGAGTTGTTACCATTTGATCCGTATTCTATATATATATATATATATAAAAATATATATATATATATATATATATGTATATAAATTAAGTGAAGTAAAGTAATTATTCAAATATATAAAAAAAAATTGATAACTTTGCTTTATTCTTTACATCATTTAAAACAGAAAAAGAGTAAACTGATGACTTTTTCTTTATTCTAATTAATTAAATCACTTTAAAGTTCATTGTTTTATTCTTTCTTGTGTCGTAATCTTTCTCAACTGCTTTAATCGGATGTCTTCAACTTAAATTGAATGCGCAAATACATAGAGGATTCGCCATTTGTGTGATTCTTGCATTTCGATTATCCTTTTATCTTTTTCATTACCCAGAATGAGATGCTTGCTTGTAATCACTTCCTTGAGCGGGTCCAGCATATGTACTTAAAGTTATGTGGCGCATACCTGTTTCTTACATTATCCCAAGCTTGAAGACAAGGTTAATTTCTAACTTTAGAATCTCAAATTCAAGTGCTTCGGCAACAAGCTCTTTGCCATGTTAACTTGCTCGCAGGGAAATTAAGTTAAGCTTCATTCGCACAACCAAAGACAACAATATATGGTACGTTCCGGTGTGTTCCTGAAGTTACTTATCATCACTGCTATACTATACATGGTCACAGTGCTAGATTTGTTCTTGTAGTTGCAAACAAACGTACTCTGGAATAATGGAAAACTTTTGTGCTTGGTTGTCCAGTTCTGCTATCAATCATAATCGTAACTCGTAAGCTTGTAAAATCGTAACACGGTGTGCTCGTTTTCTACTATGCTCAAGATCACTTATTCACTTGTATCTACGATCTTGTAACAATATATGCCTCAATGCAGGGAAAATCTTCTTGACATGATGAATTGAATGAACTCCTTGTTGGGTTCCCTCCTTAATCACAAAGCCCAAACTTCATGGTCAAATTTACAAGGCCCAAATTACTGGCCCATAATAGAGAGGATGATGGGCACGGGCCTTTGAGAGGTCTGTAGACCTTTCTTGTCAATTGTAGGCTTATAAATTAGCCTACAAAATTCTAGGAGATAGCTAACTACACTTTTGTAGTTAATTTCCACTTGGTGTAGGCTATAATAGCCCATCGGAGGCTTGGTTTGAATTACCCAAGCAAAGTCAAGCTCAAGTGTGTGTAGAGTGATAAGTATCCTAATAAGAGTGAGTGTAAAGTGAGGCACAAAATATATAGTGAGAGTTGTAATTCGTAAGTGTCCCACTATATAATACAAAGTTCACTTTTATACAAAATTGAATCTTGTCCATCTTAATCACACGAAGTTGATACGATCCGGGAAATGTCAAATTGGCCAACAACAAAGCAGCTGAGATTTATCCAAGGATTTGAAGTGATGAAGATTAATGATCCATGATTGTATTATATTTTTATTGTTTAGTTAATTTTAGTCTGTCCTATTATTTAATAATAAGTCTGAACATTTAATAAGTATTAGTTCTTATATTATTTGATTGAACAATATTATATTATAGATGGGCTATAGGAATTTTGTTAGAAAAGCCCATTAGGGTTTAAGTCATTAGGTTTTATGTGTTGCTATTTAAGTATGTTTATGATTAATGAAAAAAGGAAGATCCTGAATTTGAGAAAAGAGAGTGTTTCGTTATAAACCCTAGAGAGCTAGAAGCTTTCAACCGTTCGAGAGATTCGAACACTAAGGACCGTGAGAAGCGGCGCTGAGGATCTGTTCTTGTCGTGAGATTCGAGAAGGATTGATACTCGTGGTTCCAAAGGCGTTCGTGAGATTCGGGCGTTTGCGGGATCGAATTCGACTACCTATCGAAAGATCGGGCCAACCTTCCTGCGAGAGATTCGCATCAAGTGGTATCGGTTGTCAGTACATCGACAGGTAGTCGTCTATATCCGATTTAATTGTTGATTTTGTTTCAATTTCAGCAATTCAATCATCCAAAAACCCAAAAAGCACAAAAAAAAACCCTAATTCTTCCACCGCCACCTTCGCCCACCACCACTGCCGTCGCTCCACCACCACCTCTGACGACCACCGTCCACCACCACCCAACCACCACAGCCCTCCAGCCACCAGCACCCGCAACCACCAGCCCCCATCCCTACATAGGTTTTTCGCAAACCCTAACCAACCGCCACCACACTACCGCCTCTCCACCACCATTTCCGACAACCACAACCACCCTCCGACCACCACCAGCCTTTGATAGCCTCATTCCGAGCACCACCGAACCACCCACCCAGCCGTGAAGTATTGGCAACGACCAGCACAGCGAACGGCGCAGCGACAGCGAATCACGCAGCCGCGCTCTACACGCCCGTGCACCTCCAGTGCAAGCCCGCGCGCCCCTGTGCACGCCCACGCACTTGCTCTTTTGTGTGGATTTGCTTCCCTTCGGGTATTGCGTTTGGTATACTAACCATGTCACATGCTATCCGAAGTCGTTTAATTGATGATTTGTGTCGTCTTACTTCCAAACTTGAGTGGCAAGTGCACCAACTCATCGACCAACACAACTCTTGTTTCAATGACTCCGTCATAGAGGCACCATTGGTAGATTTTGAGACACTTTCTCCCGTATATGATGTCTATGATGATGATCTTGAATATGGTGTTGCTTTTGATGTCGTTCCGAAGGATCGAGGCATTGTTGACGAGCTTTTTGACGAGTTTTTTGAGGATGTTCCCGTGGTTGCGCTACACATGAGTTTCATCCCTGTTGTGGATCACTTTGAGGTAATGACTCCATGCTTTGCTCATGATAGTCCTTGTTGTTCTTTATCGATGTTTCCATTTTTACAAGAGTCGAGGACGACTCGAATTCAAGAAAGGGAGAATGATACGATCCGAGAAACGTCGAATTGGCCAACAATAAAGCAGCTGAGATTTATCCAAGGATTTGAAGTGATGAAGATTAATGATCCATGATTGTATTATATTTTTATTGTTTAGTTAATTTTAGTCTATCCTATTATTTAATAATAAGCCTGAACATTTAATAAGTATTAGTTCTTATATTATTTGATTGAACAATATTATATTATGGATGGGCTATAGGAATTTTGTTAGAAAAGCCTATTATGGTTTAAGTCATTAGGTTTTATGTGTTGCTATTTAAGTATGTTTATGATTAATGAAAAAAGGAAGATCCTGAATTTGAGAAAAGAGAGTGTTTCGTTATAAACTCTAGAGAGCTAGAAGCTTTCAACCGTTCGAGAGATTCGAACACTAAGGACCGTGAGAAGCGGCGCTGAGGATCTGTTCTTGTCGTGAGATTCGACAAGGATTGATACTCGTGGTTCCAAAGGCGTTCGTGAGATTCGGGCGTTTGCGGGATCGAATTCGACTACCTATCGAAAGATCGGGCCAACCTTCCTGCGAGAGATTCGCATCAGAAGCGGGAAAACTCAATTTTCCCAACACTCCCCCACTGTCTTCGAAACTGTGTTTGACACAAGAAGATATCGAGAGAAGTAGAAAACGTCGATCGAGTTCAAATAGAAGCAACAATCTGAACCCAAAGGGATCGAAGAGGAGGATGGAACCATAGCCGAGGAAGAAGGAGAAGAGGACGATAGGGTCTCGTGTGGTTATTGTGGTAAGTGTTTGAAGATTACACCAGCCAAAGCTGTGTATCACAGTTACATGCCAATGTTATGGGTCATTACTGATCAGTGCTCAGCCGATGCAACCAAGTCATTATATATAGTTTAGCGAACGTCCACAAACCGACATACATCTTCCTTTGTTGCTTGTATAGGAATACCTTCCTTTGTTGCTTGTATAGGAATACTTGCCTACACAACATCGACTTCGGGTTCAGGCCAGAGAGATCAGAGACCTGCTAGAATTTGGAACGTCGATGAGTTCCCACTGCGAAACCACGTTTTGGTACGAACCAGATTGACAGTTGTGAGTAATATGATTAGCATGCCACTTGTCCCTAATCCAGAATTTTATTCAAATTTTCAATAAAGCTGCATATATAAGATACTAAGTGTAGTGTCGATGAAGAACAGATCGTTAGATCATTCTACAAAATTGCAAACGAGTCGCTTAGCAATACCCCATCAAGGTATCAAGTTTTTCAATATATTATCAATCACGACCTCAATCGTAGGATGCTAAGCAGTGGCAGATCTAGTGGGCTCGGGGTGGCTGCATCCCCCTCTAACCCAAAAACATATAAAAAAATAAATTTTTTATGATTTTTGATAATTTTTACTAATTTTATAGTTAAAAGAGGGTAAAATGAGTAATAAATTACAAAAACATCTTAGTTTAGTTGGGAAGTATGGCTTTTGATTACTTTGAGGTAATTAGTTCAAACCCGATTATATATATAAAAAAATATTCTCATTTTTTTATATTTTAAAAAAATTTTCTACTGAAAATATTATTTAAAGAAAAATTCTAAGGTTTTTTCATATATATTTAAATAAAAAATTTGTTTTTCATACATATATGCAAATAAAATTTCTCCAATTTTTTTTCAGCCCCCTTAAAAAAAATTTCTCGATCTGCCACTAATACTAAGGTCATGTTTCGCTAATAAATAAATAAATAAACCCATGAAATAGGAAAACCGATAAAAATATAAAAAATATATGCGTTGTTTACTTCTTTTTTTTTGTTAAATCCATTCCTTGAAATTTTAATTTCCTATCTTTTTCATTTACCTAGAAGAGGTTAGTTCCACTCGATCCCTCTCTTTTTTTCTACATAAAATATCTTCTTCCCCACTTTTTTTTCTAACCATTAACACACAAGCAAACATTTTTTCTCAATATCACAATTTTTCAAAAGTTATTTCCTTCATGAGAATTGTACTTCTTGCATTTGGTAAAACAAACCATACAATCATTTCCAATAGTTTCTCCAAAATTTCCATATTATTTTTGTTATAGTGCCAATAGTTTTCTCATTTTAAAACGTTGAAAAAGTATATAGTTTAAAAAATGCTATATAATTGAAAAAATCTCTTCATTTTTTGTTACTTCTTTATTTTTGGGAATGAAATGAAAAAACTAAAAAAAAAAACACGATACTTAGCATCAATAATATATTATCCAACTTTTGGCTATTTTGGAGAATTTTAATGCATTTTTTTCAATAAATTTCTCATCTTATTCTCCAAAATGGAAAAATAGAGACATCTGTAACATTCTTGAAAACTATATAATTTTTCAAATATTTGAAATGGAGAAACTATTATAATTGGAGTAAAAATAACTTAAACATATGTATTTTTTTTAAGGAAATTCCCAAAATCCATGAAGAAGCTTGGAAGAGGGTGTTTGCTCTCACCGCCTCATCTCCCCAATAACTTAGCAGCAGCCATGGCCTCAATCAGTCACAGCTAGACCTGTCAAAGTATGACCCGATCCGAAAAACCCGACCCGTACACCCGGTAATTTTACGGGTTTGGACCCGGTGTTTTAGACCCGAGACCCGAAATCGACCCGAACCCGAATTACCCGGGACTTTTAGGGTCAAGACCCGGTGACCCGTTGGGTCGAAATCGACCCGGTGAGTCAGCACCATGTGGACGCCACAAAGGCACTAAATTGAACTCACATAGATTTGTCATGCAATTGTATTCGTTAAGGTCCCTCATAAATTAAATAATTTATATATTTTACAATTATAGTATGTTTAGAATACTTATTTGTATAAATATGATTTTTTAAGCTTAAAATATTAATATAATAATATTAATATAATAATATTTATAAATTCAATTATAATATTATTATTTAGTTTAATTTGACATATTTATATTATATTTTAATTTTGATATTATTTCAATATTTTTAAAAATTCTTCAAAAAGTTCGAGTTTTTTTGACCCGGTGGGTCGACCCGAACCCGGGACAAACCCGGTTTGGCTCGACCTGGAACGACCGGTAACCCGAATTACCTGAAACCCGATTTACCCGAGACCCGAATGACCCGAACCCGAACCCGACCCGAATGACCCGATTGACAGGTCTAGTCACAGCCCACTTTGGCTCTTTCAGTTTCTCTTGCTGCCACCCTACACTTTCGGTTTCTCTTGCTGCCACCCTACACTAGATAATAATTTCCACCTCGTGTCGACGTCGGTCTACGCCTCCATCTCAGACATCCGTCTTCGTTCGACTCAGTCCTATTTATTATTGTTCATTTTGTCTTCTCAATCTCGTCTTATTCGCCTCTATTTTGACTTATCATTGTGGTAACCTATTACGATCTTGTTATCGTCCTTGAGAGTTTGAGATGGGTTTTCGGGGTTTGAATGGGTGATGGGTTGGCTAGGGTTGGGCTTTCGAGTTGGTGTGCTTTGCTATTCTTGTTGTGCTACAATCTTCATGTGAACGATGATTGATTTGTCATGCTAGTAGACGTCGTGGAAATGCGATCGACATCTAATGGCTCTGTTAAAGTCGATGCGCTGCTAGTAATCTCCAGAGTTCTCTATGTGTGTCTTTCTTTTAGCCGTTCGTTTCGTTTATTCTGCTAGCTTTTAGTTTTCAGTGTAGGATGGACTTGTACGTTTCGTTTTGCAATTTCATTATGTCATTTGCTTCTTGTATTTTCTTTATGTCATTTACTTTTGTAATTTACTTCCGGCTGTACGTGATGGTCTATCTATCGATTTGTCCGATCTCTATTTCTCTAAACTGGTCTAGATAAGGATAATCGAATTTCTTTCCTCCCTCCCCCATATAAAAAATAAAATAAAAATGAAGAAGCTTGGAAGACTTGAAGGCCTCCACCAAATTTGCACTTAAAATTTTACAGAGACACAGAGATTCGAAAAGAAAAACCCTCGCTTTCCCTCCCACCCGCTCCTCCCTCCTCCATCTCTGTGTCTCTCCAATCCGATCCGCCGACCTTCTCCCCCTTTCTCTCTCTACTATACACTTCACAAGCTCCTCTCATTTTCCCCAATTCCTCAATCTCCATCGATCCCTCACCCTCCTCTAAACCCTCAAAACCCTAGGCTCCTTCCTCGCCTCTGACGCCGCCATGGCCATGGAATGGAACCCCCAAACCCTACAATTCCTCTCCGAGTGCTTCCTCAACACCCTCTCCCCCGACCCCAACCCCCGCCGCGCCGCCGAGTCCAGGCTCTCCGAATCCGCTGACCGCCCCAACTTCGGCCTCGCCGTCCTCCGCCTCGTCGCCGAGCCCACCGTCGATGAACAGATCCGCCAGGCCGCCGCCGTCAGCTTTAAGAACCACCTCAAGTTCCGCTGGAGTGCTAGCGCCTCCGCCCGCAACGGCGGCCCCACCCCCACTCTCATCGCCGACCCTGAGAAGGAGCAGATTAAAGCCCTAATTGTGTCCCTGATGCTCCAGGCCTCTCCCCGGATCCAGTCGCAGCTCAGCGAGGCGCTTGTCGTGATCGGCCAGTACGATTTCCCCAAGGCCTGGCCGTCGTTGCTCCCGGAGCTCGTTTCGATGCTCCAGATGGCGGTAGAGGCCGGGGACTATGTCGCGATCAACGGGATCCTTGGGGCTGTCAACTCGCTATGTAAGAAATTTAGGTATCAGTACCAGACCACTGAGATTAAGCTTGATTTGAAGTATTGTTTGGATACTTTCGCGGCGCCGTTGTTGCAGATTTTTTCTCGGACTGCTGCTTTTATTGAGTCGCGTGCTGGCGCCCCTGGTAATGAATTGAAGCCCTTATTTGAGTCTCAGAGGCTGTGTTGTAGAATCTCTTATTCATTCAATTTCCAGGAATTGCCTGAGTATTTTGAGGATCACATGGAGGAGTGGATGGTATTGTTTGGGAGATATCTTACTTCCGTCTACCCTACCCTTGAACAAAGTGGGGATGGGCTTGCAGTGGTGGATGGTTTACGGGCTGCAGTATGTGATATTTTAAGCCTTTACATGGATAGGAATGAGGAGCCCTTTGAGAAGTATGAAGATACATTTGGAAGGGCAATCAGAGATCTTCTTGTTACTGTCTCTGCCATTGCTGGCCGTGATGAGCTTTCTGTCACCGGGTGTAAGTTTCTGACTACTTTGAGCGTGCGTAATCCCCGGAATAAGCTGTTTACCGAGGATGGCTCAATAGATCGAATATGTGGGAGCATTGTAATCCCGAATGTTATGCTGAGGGATGAAGACGAAGAGCTGTTTGAGATGAATTTTGTGGAGTTTATAAGGCGTGATATTGAAGGCAGCGATCTTGATACAAGGAGGAGGATTGCGTGTGAGCTTCTTAAAGCAATTGCTGGTAATTATAGGGAGCAGGTCATCGCACTGGCTCTGAATTTAATTAAGGGGCTATTGGATACGTTTGCTCAGAACCCGGGAGCAAATTGGAAGCACAAGGATTGTGCTATCTATTTGGTTCTGTCACTGTCTGTTAACAAGTCCGGGGGTACAACTGTTCCTACAGGTTTTATTGATGTGGGTAGCTTCTTCTCATCTGTTATAGTCCCTGAGTTGCAAAGCCAGGATATTACTGTATATCCAGTTCTTAAGGCGGGTGCCCTTAAGTTCTTTACAGTGTTTCGCAGTCTGCTGCCGAAATCTAGCGCACTCGCCTTGGTTCCAGATGTGGTACGTTTTCTGCGTTCTGATTCTAATGTGGTTCATTCATATGCTGCTATATGCATTGACAAGCTTCTACTGGTCAAAGAGGAAGGAGGTGGAGCCAGATATCTTGCTCATGATATCACCCCTTTCCTTCCAGTCTTAATGTCCAACCTTTTCAATGCTCTGAGTTTTCCAGAGTCCGAAGAAAATCCATATGTGATGAAGTGTATCATGCGCGTACTTGGTGTTGCTGATCTTTCCAGTGAGGTTGCTGGCTCTTGCATATCGGGGCTGACATCTATATTGAATAGAGTTTGTCAAAACCCCAAAAATCCCACCTTTAACCATTATCTTTTTGAATCAGTGGCTGTTCTCATTAGACGGGCCTGTGTTAATGCTGCACTTATATCGGCATTTGAAACTAGCCTTTTCCCCAGCTTGCAGACCATTTTGGCCAACAACGTGATTGAGTTCTTCCCTTACGCTTTTCAGCTGCTGGCTCAGCTTGTTGAGTTGAATAGTTCTCCTCTCCCTGCTCACTACATGCAGTTCTTTGACCTCCTCTTATTACCTGATTTGTGGAAGAAATCCTCAGATGTCCCAGCTTTGGTGCGTCTCCTCCAGGCCTTCCTTCGGATGGCCCCTTCTGAACTTAACAGAGAGGGAAAGCTGCAACAAGTACTTGGAATATTCGAAAAGCTTGTCTCATCTCCTAGCACAGAGGATCAGGGTTTTTTTGTTCTAAACACTATTGTGGAGAGCCTTGGCTATGATGTGATTGCACCATATATGCGCCACATCTGGATTTGCATCTTTACCCGCCTCCAGAATAATAAGACTATGAAGTTTGTGAGGTGCCTTGTGATACTCATGTCACTGATTCTTGTGAAGCATGGCTGGAAAAACGTTGTGGATAGCATTAATGCTGTCCAGCCAGACCAACCTAATCTATTTCTAATATTATTGGAGCAGGTTTGGATACCGAATCTGAAACAGATATCCGGTGTTATTGAAGTCAAGTTGACTGCAGTTGCCTCAACAAGACTTATCTGTGAATATCCCCTTCTTTTGGATGCTGCAGCTGCTAGACAATGGGGTCAAATGCTGGATAGCATTGTGACTCTCCTATCGAGACCCGAAGAAGAGAGAGTTACTGAGGAATTAGAAGTTCCTGATTTTGTTGAAGCTGCAGGCTATACTGCCACATTTGTTCGCCTACATAATGCTGGGAAGAAAGAAGACGATCCACTCAAGGACATAAAAGATCCAAAGACATTCTTGCTGTCTTCCTTGTCGAGTCTTCCTGGCTTCCCTGGAGGCTATCAGCAAGTCATCACTGCGAATCTTGATGCAGCAAATCAACAGGCATTGAGCCAGTGGCTTGGGATGTAGGTCACCGTATAATTTGAGTAAGTAACCGACTTAAAATTCTTCTTTTTGTTAGGTTTATTTAAAAAGTGTTTTGAATCTGTTTCTTATGTAGTTATGTTATGTCATTTGCGTTCATGTTCTTGGGAACAGTTGGTGCATTTTGCTTTTGCTCCCCCCACCCCCCCAAATTATCTTGTCACTTTGAAGCAGATTTATGTTTGTGGAGCCAATGATTCTTAACAAAGACCATATTTTAGCTATATGGTATTTTACCTGCTTCTTAGGGATGTCTTTTCCCTTTCATCTTGTATAAAATGCCATGTTAATGTTAATTTGAAGCAATAGGACAAATAGGACTGATCTGTTTTAGATCTAGATAAATGTTTGCTTAAACTGAGAATATTATTGCCTTATGCTTATAGGCTGTATATCAGTATTGCTTATTAGCAACAAGGAGTAGAGATGCAAGTACTGTGCTGTCAGGAACTCCATTTCATACTTCTGCTGTGTTGCTCTTGTTTTGTTCTCTTGGTCTATCTTTTAAACATAGTAGTCACCCAACTCCCAAATCCTTTTTCTAATAAGATTATTAATATAGTATGCCTAGTACGGTTCACTCTATCAATTAAGTGTATGGTAGGAGTGAAGTAGCTCTGCGTATTGTTAGTCATTTCTGTCTCTACCTTTTTACTACATGCGTTCGTCATTAGATTTATGCTTCCCTTGATATATTCTTTGCATTCTTGCTTTGTAACTATTCTCCAAACCAAGTCCGTCTGGTAGCTCTATTTTGTGAAACTTGCCTTGATTTACACTGGGACATATTTCTGGGAACAGCTTTTTAATGAAGCCATATTTGTTGCGCAACTGTGCCAATTACTTCATCTAGGATTTTGAGATATGAACTGGTTTTTTATGAAAGTTTGTATCCTGAGTAAACCAGCACTACATGCTTTAACAAAGGGAGTGGTTTGTGACATACTAGGCTATTGACATCATGCACAACTCGTCATCACCTCTCTAGTTCTTGCTATGATTTCCCGTCTATTTTAAATAGAACTGCTGCAGCAGAGAAGAAGTTCCTCCCTGCAACAAAGATCCTAGTTTTTAAGTTGAAAAGGTTGTTTGGTGCTCCAGTGGGTTCTTGTTCAGTATGTATTTCAACATCTGGTTGCATCATTAGATGATCAATGATCCCTGGAATTTGTAATTGTGTGGTTCATTCCTTTGGACATATCTGTGTGGCTCTTATATTGTTTCCTTCGGATGTTCCTTTCCTTGATTTTGCACGCTTCTTCCCCTGGATGAATTGCCTCGTGTTGATTTATTGAAGCAACACTGCCCAACACCAAAAATGTTTTCTTTGATTTGTTTATGCGCCTCTTCAAAACTTGAAGTTTTGCCTAATCACCATAGCTATGTCAGCCATTTGTTTATTTTGCTGCTGAAATAGAACCAACTCTGAAGTGGGTTTTCCTTCCCTGTTTAACTAGTTTGCAGGTTGGCAAAATTTTCCAGAAGGTGGTGTACTTTGTGGCTTTACAAAGAGGGCTTCGCAACACCAGTAAATGCTTGTGTGGATCTTTGTATTTCCTTCTTTTTTCTTTGCTGTTGGTGGAATGGGGTTTTCAGATTTGGGGTGTTTTAGGGCAAAATTTGCAGCTCAACAGTCCGGGGAGATCCCTAATATAGTTGGCCATTGCGGGTTATCTACAACGTACAATTTAAGAGTCAATGTTTGAGTTTGATTCGTGTTTTTGCATCATTCGGATTTACTATTTGGTCATGGTGGTCTTTATGGAGTAAGTACATCTTTCAATTCTTACACCATTTTTGTTGTGATAAATGCTCTCATGATAGGTTGTGCAAAATATGTCAAGTCTATACTCACATGATGATCTGATGTTCGTGTGGATGAAAGATTGAAAGGTCTCATTGTCATGTTAAAGATGCTTTTTTCTGCAATCCCCATCGAAATTAGTGATGATGATGGTTCGGATCAATAAATCGAGGTAAAATGTTAGGGCTTGGGTAATGCAGTCAGGATGAAGGATGAACGCGGAGTTCTTTGGCTCGTTGAGGTATATGAAGATGCATCTCAGGCGAGTTACTGTATGGGTTTAGGACCTTTTAGTTTAGGTATGAAATGAGGATTCATATAGGATCAAGTTTAGAATGACGTAGTATAGTTACCGATGGTTTCTCGATATCTCCAGGCTTGTTTGAAGTGCTATTTTATTGAAATAGGAATAGAAAAAGACTAAGTAATCAAATACATGGATAGTCTTACTCCTAACATCATTTTGCAGAAACTCTAAAACTCCCTCAGATGGATCACATTACATACAAAAAAATCAATGTCGTAAGATAAACCTAGGCTAGCAACTTAGTAAGGTGGTCCGCGATTCAATTTGTTTCACGAAACACCTATCAAAAGCGGATTTCCTAATCTCTTTGTACAACTTACATGATTCAAGTTTGACCTTAATCAATATAGATCTTCTATAGTAGTATCTTCACTAAAAAGTCCAAATTTGGTTTCCACATCCAATATGGTTTCACTTGGTCATTGCCATTGACTTTTGCCTAGTTGATTGTGTTAAGGGCCTATTTGTTAAACATATATTAATGTTATGATGTAAAAAAGAGAGTGACATGATAGTGGTTCACAAGATTTAATAAAAATAACTCACTTTTCTTCCAAAATACTGTAGTATAATTAGGTTTGGATCTTGCTGCCACGTGTCACCATCATAATAAGATCTTGCTATCATGGTCCCCATCACACCTGATCACTCCCCCACCCACCTATGGATAACTCCTCCCAGAGTCACTGACGTGTTATAGCTCGTCTTCCTGACACCCCCCAAAACCTAAAATCCTAATTTCCCCAAATAAAAACCCTAATTTCACTCACATCCAGACCTTCTCTCCCCCCATCTATCTGTTCGTTTCTTGCCCTAAATTCCTCCCCTTTTTATATGGGGACGGTCCAAATTGAAAGTTTTGAATGAATTCAGGTTGATCTTTTCATCAGAATCTGTAGCTTTCCTCCTCCAAAAAGCCTGGAATTAGTGGCTATTGCAACTGTTTGATCTTTGCAATTAATGGGTTGATCATCTTAGACAGGGTTTCTTCATTAGATTTAGGGGTCTAACTTGATCCCGATTTAGGGGTTTTGCTTTTTTCCATTGGGGATCGAGATGTGTTTGTATACATACTTTTTTGGATTGATTCGTTGTTAATTAGAAGTGTTTTAAGATGAGTTTAAGAGAGGCAGATGGTGATTCAAATAGTGAGATCCATTTACCAGCTGATGTAGATTGGCAAATGCTTGACAAACCCAAGTTCTTTGTTCTTGGAGCTGCCATGTTTTCAGGTGTCTCGATTGCACTTTACCCTGTTGTGGTATTGAAAACCAGGCAGCAAGTGGCACATTCCCAGATTTCTTGCTACAAAACCGCGTTTCGGATCATGTCGAACGAAGGGTTTCGAGGGCTCTATAGGGGTTTGGGGACCTCCTTGATGGGTACCATCCCGGCCCGGGCATTGTACATGACTGCCCTTGAGGTGACCAAGAGCAGTGTTGGGAGTGCTACTGTCAATATGGGGTTTCCTGAGCCAACTGCTGCAGCCATAGCCAATGCAGGGGCCGGGCTGAGTGCGGCTGTGGCAGCCCAGCTCGTCTGGACCCCGGTTGATGTCGTGAGCCAGCGGCTAATGGTGCAAGGGAGCCGCAGATACCGCAATGGGTTTGATGCGTTTAGGAAGATCCTGATTGCAGATGGTGTTAGGGGATTGTACAGAGGGTTTGGGATCTCGATACTCACCTATGCGCCTTCAAATGCAGTCTGGTGGGCGTCATACTCCGTCGCCCAGAGGCTTGTTTGGAGCGGGTTCGGTTGCTACCGTCGCAAGACGGGCAATGAGATCAGTGAGATTGGCACGGTTGCTTATAAGCCCGACTCTAGGACTGTGATGGCTGTTCAAGGTTTAAGTGCAGCGATGGCTGGTGGTGCTTCCGCTCTGATCACAATGCCTCTGGACACCATAAAAACCAGGCTGCAAGTTCTGGAAAACAATGACAATTCTCGGCGTGGGCCTAGTGTTGGACAGACCTTGAGGAATCTGATACGAGAAGGCGGATGGACGGCTTGTTACAGAGGCTTGGGGCCTCGTTGGGCTTCAATGTCCATGTCCGCCACAACAATGATCACTACATATGAGGTTCTTAAACGGCTTTCGACGAAAAACCAAGAGCTCTTCACATGAAACATGATGTGTAACGATTTCTCAGCTGCTGCTTTGTTGCTTTTTGACTGTTTACTTTCTAGGCTGTGATCTGTGCAAGTGATGTATCAATATAAATAACTGTTTTACATGACACCATTCAGCATCTGCATCTGTATATACTAACCTGTTCATATACCAAAAGGTGTACTGTAACCTGTTCACAGTAAAGAATCAAAAATGTTACCTAAAAGATCGCCTTATGATCACGGATTGTGGGAGGCCAAGGAGCAGTTTGGAACTAAAAGCATGCACACAAATGCTATTTTCATAATGTAGCAATTGAAAGTTTGACATGATCTAGAAATAACAGTGGCTGGCATCTAAAGTCGGTACAACAACATGAATGAAAAGAGAGCTACATTGAACAATCTAGATGGAAGATGGAGAGAAGAATGCCATTCACAGGTTAAGCCTAGGGGCAGCAGCGAAGATTACGACTCACTAGTTAACTTAGCTTGCAGCAAAGTGAGAGAGATTCAGTCTTTCCCCATGTCAAGGCCGAGATCTCTTGTGGGATGTGCAAGAAGGGCACTTGTACTGCTTGATGTGCTCAGCCCTAGCCGGTGTGATCTTCACACACTTGCCATGGAACCATGTCTCGCAAATGTCACAGCAGATCCAGAACTCATTGGCTGCATAGCTCTCTCCACAGGCACCGCACAAGGTATCACCATGTTCGTCTTCGTCTTCATCTTGGATTAAAGCTTCCTCGTCCTCCTCTTTGTTATGCATGGTCCTTGAGTTTTTGCCCTGTGATTCAGATTGCTGGTTTTGATTGATCGCCACACATGTGGAAGATAAAGCGGGTTTTCAAACAGATTGCATCTAAAAACTATATGCAATAATATGATGTATATGAAATGCCATATCACTATAGACTGTAGTTAGACTTTGCTTATTTACCCCTTTAGAATTGGATTTTGATCTGTTGCTCCCATTGTTCGGGGTTGAGGGCTTCTCCTTAACTGACTTCTTTGCTGTGCCGGTCACAACTTCAAATAGAGTGGGGAGCTCATTCATCAAGTTAAAAAGCCGTTTCCTGCGTTGCAAAGGAGCAGCAATACAAAGACTGTCATTTAAAATGTCTTTCAGTGAGAAGCTCTTCAAGTATCTGCACTGTAATGCCAAAAAGGTATCAATTCCTTAAGCATCCACCTCACAGGCTAGAGCAAGCAGCAAACAATACATTTTTTAATTAAGACTGAATTAAACTTGTATTATAAAAACAAGTGACCTCACAGAATGATGGTTTTCCTAACTCAGCTACTCACAAAGGCTGAAGATAATCAAACTTTGATAATACACAACTTTTTACAGCAAATAGAAGAAAAAATATCATTAGATTAGCAGACAGTACCTGTCACCTCTGTCAAAACCAAATCTAGAACCGAAATAGAAGGCAACAGAAAGCAACCAGGCGTCGCTGTGAACAGCAACAAGGGCTAACCAATCCTTCTCCTGCATTCCATCTCTAGCAAAATTAATGCCTAATGCAGGCTCCGGAAGTTCAGGAGGGACTTCCTCAGCAGGTAGATTGACCTCCCAATTCTCATTTGGAAAGCCATACAAGCAAAGGTTTTCTTTCTCTGTTGAGAAAACACAAGTGCATGCTTGATAAGTTTCGTCATGGCCAGATAGCATGAACATTCATAATATCACAAGAGCAAATCTTCACAACAACAAAAAAAAAAGATGATGAAATTCCTATCAGACAACTAACAGATTAAAATTGAACAGCAAAGCCCCTTGTCAGAAAGAACATCCAAAGCAAGCAGATATATAAACAATGATCAGATTACTCTAATGCAGTCGAAATCATTATTTACATAAATATAAGAATACCACTGGATGAAGTATCAAGATGAGACTCTTGTATGTATTAGGCAAGCATTATCCAACAACTACGAACTATACACTTCTGTTTTCGAAAAATGGAAGGAAACATGATAGGCAGTAAATTCATATGTATAAATGCCAACTTATGGAATGAAACCCAAGACTATAAGGTTGGCACCAAGCAGTAATAATAAACGAATGAGCATCCATTAAATTTTCAAAATGAATCAGAAAATTTCAACAGCTTCAGTCCACAATTACCAGTGTTACAAACTTACAAACAGTTAAGGATCCAAGCACAAAAGAGAGGCAAAATTACTGCTTCCGAAGATGCTGAGTACATACAGTTCCACCTTACATGAAAAATTGAAAAGCCTAAACCTAAAAATTCACATTCCCCCCACCAAATTTTTCTATACAGTCCAAATTCCACAAGTAGAAATGACAACTCCTCATTTACCACTGTTACAAACAATCAAAGATCCAAACACCAAAAAGGGGGCAAAATTACTGCTTCCCAAGCTACGAAGTACTAACAGTACCGCCTTACATGAAAAATCGAAAAGCCTAAACCAAAAAATTCACATTTCCAGCACCAAATTATGCAATACAGTCCAAATTCCACAATCAGCAAAACGGGGGGAAAAAAAGCAAAACAATGCAAAAACAAGAGCTTGCAATTTGCAAACTCCGAAGAAGAGCGAGAGAGAGGCCTAACCAGGGTCGCACTGCTGGTAGAACTCTTCAACATCTGGAATAAGACCAAAAAGCATCATTCAGAAACAGCCTCAAGCGAGCTCCACAACCTCATCAGCAAGTGCGAGGACTTCATCACTCAAATTGAAACCATAAAAAATTTGAAAAAAAATAAAAATAAATACCAGTAGTGAGAGCCTTAATCATGCCAGCTCTCCGAGCCTTGAAATCCCTAAACACTTCCTCAACAGTTCTCGGATTATACGACGCTCCGCCATCCATGGCTGCTCGAATAGCACGGAAATCGAATCTTCGGCGACACGAATGCGACGCAGAGGAGGAACGGAAGCAGCACGAGGAAGGAGGAGAGGACGCAGTTTCAGAGGAGTTCAGACGGGAGGAGGGGGGTAACTGGTAAAAGCGGATTTGTATGGTGGTTTTCAAAACTGTTAAGCGGATTGGAGAGGGAGGGTTGGAATCCGCGGGCCCCACTTTTTTCAACTTTTTGAAACTGTGATGTGGAGATTAGAGAGAGACCTTCGTCGTAGGAAACAAGGATTAAGCTTTTATTTATGGACTTATTAATGAAGTAAAGTATTTTAATTAAATTTTAATGCATTAAAATTATTAAAACTAGTAATTACGCAATGGACCAATCACAAGTTGGTGTAGTGATTGTGGGACTACGTCCTATGCCAAGAGGTTCGAAGTTCGAATCCTCGTGGAAACATGGAATCGCTTGTGAGTGGGGGGTCAACCCCTTAAATGGGCCACATAGTACCCAATCCAGATGTAGAGCGACTGAGTCGATCAAACCGGACTAAGATACAAAAAAAAATATTTACGCAATGGCGTGATTATTTTTTTAAAAATAAATTCTTCATAATATAATAAATTAATATTATAAAATTAAATAAAATTAATATATTTATACACCTTGTTTTTTATAAAATTACTAAGTTGATATTGTCGTATCGATATATTGATATGAAGATATGGGTATCGGTATCAAGATACCGATATCGGGTGATACCATGATATTAATTGATACTTTCCTCAACATCAGTATACAAAATAGATCCAAATATGATATGTAGATATCAAGTGGTACATAAATATCATATATCTCACTTAATATTTGGAGATATCAAACACTTAGAGTAATTAGTAATATGCTAAACACTAGATATTTTCATACCAAACACTAGATATAAGATATCGAGACTGATATCCGATATTTGATATCTAGATATCAATAGTGTTCTTGTTGATTATTGATTTATGTTTGGACTAGTATTCGTTACCCGCGCGGTTGCGCGTTTTGTTAATAAATTATATTTTATTATATTAATCATATTAAAACATTATATTAGATAATTAATTGACGTGGCTTAAAAAAAATAAAATCAAATTGACGTGGCTTACAAAAATAAAACCATATATAAATATATTATATTCAATTTGATCTAAAAGGTAGAATAACGCACCTAATATTCCTTCTTCATCTTTTAAAATAATAAATAATATAGTTTATTAACAAAAGCATGAAAATAATAAATATGTATAACAACTAATTCAAGTTATATTGGATAGATTATTGATCTAAAAAGATAAGTTTTTAGCTAACTATATTCGTTTATTAATTGATGTGGGCCAGAAGTATAATACCACTTTAATCCAGAAAATGCCACGTAAGCAAAAATAATGCCGCTTTAATCCAGAAAATTTCGTGGACGCGAGATCGCACCAGAGCCCGTTTCAGGCCTCTGTTTTAGTATTTTATATAGATTCGTGGACGCGAGATCGCACCAGAGCCCGTTTCATGCCTCTGTTTTAGTATTTTACTAGTATTCATTACCCGCGCGGTTGCGCGTTTTGTTAATAAATTATATTTTATTATATTAATTATATTAAAATATTATATTAGATAATTAATTGACGTGGCTTAAAAAAATAAAATCAAATTGACGTGGCTCACAAAATAAAACCATATATAAATATATTATATTCAAATTGATCTAACAGGTAGAATAACGCAACAAATATTCCTTCTTCATCTTTTAAAATAATAAATAATATAGTTTATTAACAAAAACATGAAAATAATAAATATGTATAACAATTAATTCAAGTTATATTGGATAGATTATTGATCTAAAAAGATAAGTTTTTAGCTAACTATATTTGTTTATTAATTGATGTGGGCCAGAAATATAATACCCCTTTAATCCAAAAAATGTCACGTAAGCAAAAATAATCCCGTTTTAATCCAGAAAATTCCGTGGACGCGAGATCGCACCAGAGCCCGTTTCAGGCCTTTGTTTTAGTATTTTATATAGATATAGATATATAGATGATATATAGATATAGATGTTCTAATTGGATCGAGTTAGATTTTGAAGTTAATAAAGATTTTAAAGGTAAAAAAAAGCATATTACTAATTACTCTTTACAAAAATAACACTTGCTAATACATATTTAGCCAAACAATCTTAAATATAAACAAGTGATTTCACTTTGATAACATCCAACGGATGGATTATTATATTAATTTGGATGTTATTATAAGTCAATCAAGGGATTTAACTTGATGATAACATTATTACATTAAAATTTGGTGTTAGTTCAACATCAATCAATTCATCAAACTATATGTCAAATGCGTTTAGTTTGCGTTTCTATGGACCACACCACAGAAATTTCTACTGGCATTCTAGCAAGCTACGAAATCGGGGACATATCCTCTTTAGAGCCAGAGGTGGCAATCGTCCCCTAATCAAAAATAAAATTTAATATACATATTTCTCTCGTCAATAGCTTCGATTTGATATATTATAAGTTCAAATCCGATAACCGAGTAAACGTTATAAACGTTTCAAGACTTAAACGATATAAATTATTTTGCACATTATTTACCAAAGTAATATACTTCTATCATACTTATTATTTGTTAAACTTTGTAACCTGGTACTATACTTAAACCCGAAAACTTTAAATATTAATGATTTTTTTGGGAAAAAAAAATAGAATTCAATTTTCCGCCTTCTCGACTAACGCTTAAGGGTCTGCCATTGTACGAAATCATGAATCCATGATATGGACATTGCTTAAGTTGGAGCTTTCAACCGACTTGCAACAAAAATACACTTCGAACATGAATATCGCACCATGTGAAGCAACAAATAACACCATCGGCACCTAATAAGAATTAACACCCCGCTGCCCCCAAAGATTGTAGGGCTCTTATATGAGCCAAGTAACTCGAGCTCAGTTCTGGCTCGACTTGATAAAAACTCGGTTCGAGCTCATTTATTTTTTAAACAAACCGAGTATGAATAGTGGTATAGTGGTGAACTGGAATAGCTCATTCATTTAATCTACTATGTTTTGAGCAAACAAAGCTGCTTAATGTTCGAAAAAAACTCGACTCGAACTCGTTCATTTTATTTATAAACAAGCTGAGTATGAGCACATTTTTAAGCTCGAGTAAAAAATTAGGCTCGGCTCTATCTCATTCATTTCCTAAAGAAACCGAGTATGAGCACATTTTTAAGCTCGAGTCCAAATTTAGGTTCGGCTCGAGCTCAGTTTATTTCTAAACGAGCTGAATCGTTTGACTCGAATAATAGCACTGTCAAACACGCAATCAAGCAACTGTCTTGATTCTTGAAAGCAGTGGTATCCATTTGGTAGCTAAGATTGCACGAAAACGAGTTGGTTTGATTTTCGCAGAGCCCAGCCTGGAAAAATCAAACTATTGATCGAGATGTGAAAACACAGAGTGTCCCACATCGAAAGTACGAGCATAACAAATTTCACATGCGCATGTACACCACTGCACACGACCACGATCGACCAAGTCGGACTTTGATACAAAACCAATCAATGGAGTAATTGCAGGCGGCATAAAAGGGTGGGAATAGGGCCACCCTCGTCCTTTATATAACCAACACTTGTAGTTCACAACACATCAAATTATACGGTTATCCATGATGGTTCAACACTCAACCGCAGACAAAGATTTAATGACTCGTCTCAAGACTTGGACGCCCCGGTGGGGCAGCAGGCATAGCTTTGGCCCTAGAGGAGTTGGTGATGGAACCTAACTCTTTACATTTGGATTGAGTTAAGACTAAAAAGAGTGTTACGTCGAAAGTTGAGTATAACAAGTCTTATTATATAACACAGGATAAGCCAGTGGCTACTCCAATACATAACAAAAAGTTGTTGTAGACGAGCAATATATATAGATAACGTTGTCAAGTAGCTTCTAGTTTCCAGGGCCAACAATAATTCCAGTACTACTACTAATTATTGGCAACTCACTAGTTGTGCTCTAAAACAATTATTGGCAAAATTTTCCTCCCTCTTCAATTATGTAGGTCTCTTGGATCCTACAATTTTGAACATATATAGTACATGAAGCATTTAAGATATTTGTTATGGCTTTTCAACAAAGTAACAAGCAATAAAACTGAACCAAAAGTCGCCACAGAGCGAAACAAAACGTAAAGGCCACTTAAGCTCAAGCAAAGGACCATCCTGCACATTACATAAGTAAAATCTAACTTAACTAATGACTCTAAGCAAAGTTCATTCGCAAAATTAACAAAGTCTAAGCAGCAGCGCGAAGCGAATTTCCTTATCACTAGTCCAATTAGAATCGGAAAAAAAACTCTTTCTCGGAAACTTGTGATCTGGTGTGGTTGCTGTGTGTGATGTCCTTGCCAATAGTGATATATTGTTAGTTTGTTACACTTACACTAGAAGCCTTGCAAGTTTCAACACAGATAATCCAACAGTACTTGCATTGTTTGTGAATGTGTTAAAATGTATGTAATGTATGCTTGTTTAATTGTTTCTCATATATACTCAGGACCTTCACTTTAAAGGACTTAATATTTTTAATGTAGTTCTTTGTATATATACATGTGTTCTTTGTATCCTGGACATTACATTCAAGAAAAATTGCAAACATCTTCAAGAGTTCATAATGAAACATACCAAAATCCTTAGGCCCAATGAGGCTGCAGGTTGATATATACACTAATTGATCTTGCAAAGGGCTTTCATACCTTCTATCTCTATTTGCTGCTCACAGGACCTGCAAGAGACATCACATAAGATTCATTCATCCTGACTGAGATTTGTCATCAATCCTAGCACCCATGGCCTTGTCAACCCTCCGATGACTGTACCCGTTCGTAGGGGTTCTTTGCTGCACTGATTGTTGCATGTTCATCCTAGTAGAGGCTCCAAACCTAACTGTCAAAAATATGCCAGGAAAAGAACAATGTTCAGGTAAGGAAATCAAGCCTTAAGATGAGATAAAAGGAAACATATATATGAGGTTTTTATACAATAGCAAGCACAATATGTTAATTATATAGCCTACATAGCAAAGTTTATATTTTGTAGGATGATAGCAGATCTATCATAAAACATAAATATGGTAAGAACCATACAAGTACAACTGTAAGGAAAAAGAACCATTGTGTTACAAATCAAATCATCAACATCGAGATTGCTCGATCTAACGCCCCTAATAGGCTATTGTAGGCCACAAGTTCCTCCCTCATGCCAACTCGATCATCTCCTGCAATATGATACCTGGTTGGATCTGGAAACTAAACACTCCTCCTAAAATTACCAACTTCGTTTGGAAAACTTGTGTCGATGCCCTCCTTACAAAAGAGCGCCTTAACAAATACTACCAAGTACCAACATGTCTCCTCCCGGTGTTGTATGTGCAACAATGTGGAAGAGAATGTTAACCACATTTTCTTCGATTGTCAGTTCACTAGAGCTATTATAACTAGACTAAATAAAAAAATTTAATATTTCAATCTCATTATCTAACGTTGCGGACAACTTTGTTTACAACATACGTAATTACACGGAAGAAATTAAGTGTATGATCAAATTTCATTTTTGTCTCTCTATTTTTAAGGGAGAGATGTATTTCTTTGGTTAAGATATTATGAGTATTTTTATGATGTACAGTTATATACAATATATAACATGTAGGTTAAAAAAAACATAAAATAATTTTTATGACTGTTGGCGCTATAAAATAGATTTGAAAAGCTCTTTCACTCAGCTATGCTATATAACTTACAAAAAAAAATTGCAAATCGACCCAATTCAATTTTGAAACCCAAATCCGATCTAAAGTTGGAAAAAGGAAAAGCAAAATCCAAAGAGATCAAAGTGAGGGAAAGGGGAAAAGAAAAAAAAAAGAAGAGGAAAAACTCTATATTTTACAAATCATAGTAAAAATAGAATCAAAATAGAAATAAAAAGTTGTGCAATATTTGGATTAAAATCTTTAGTGCACGCATGTGCTTTTGTTCAAAATTAAAGTTAGCTACAACTCTACAACCGATAGAGGAAAGTAATTCAACACACCGAACAGGTTTAATGGTTGAGAGGCCAAAGAGATCGGCAACGGATAAACTGTTATGAAAAGGAAAGAAAACACAGGCAAAACAAATCAACAAAACAATTACACAGAGAAAACTAGAGAGCAAAGGCCGATACTAACATAGATTAACGATGTTGGAACCGGTAGAGCATGAAATATCATTCTCATTGTTGAAAACAAATTATAATTTCTTTTATAAAAAGATTATTTTAATTACTATACCTTATCTAAATATAAAATTTATCATGCATATATAGTATATAAAGATGTACAAACTAAACATACATATATAATTCATTTTGTAAAAATTGTTGTGAGATGAAATTGTACCTAAACCCTTAAATGGTTATCCCAAGATGTGACAAAAAGTGATACTTAGAGTTCAGTAGATTATATGATTGCCTACTAAAGACTAAAGAGTAAAGCCTAAAGCATTTTTTGACAAGGAGTTGTTTGTTATCCATCAAAAGACAAAAGATAAAAAGAGATAGAAAGACTTGTTGATTAAGTACACCAAAATAACTTTAGTTTGTGTTTATATATTGTCAATAATGAGGTGAAGGTGAGCAAGCAAAGCATTTGTGTCAAACTTGATGTTGGTACTAAAAAGGCATTACTCAATACTACTCATAAGCTTCAAGAGGAAAAGGTGCAAAATGTTGTTATTGGGAGAGACAAAAGTGGTTTTAAAGATGGCTTGCTTATTTGTCATTCCATTCTTAGCTTATAAGGAGACAAAAAGGAACTACTACATAGTATAAAAGACGAAACTTCTTTTAAGGTAACCATATATCCATACATTTTCAAAGGATTGATTAATGAAAATCACCCTTATAAAATATAATAACACTTAAAAACACCCACCTTAAAAATATTTTTCCCCTTGGTATTACCATAAATTTCGCTTTCTTTACAAGAATTACCCTACACTTTTTTTTTGGTATAAAAAAATATTCTTAAAGTGTCAAATTATCACTCTAGACTTAAAATTTTGATAAATATATGTTATAACAATACTCACTTTAATATATAAAGTAACAATTTTTTTAAAAAAATAATATTTTTTTTACACACAGAAAGGGTCGTGAGTAGTTCTTTGAAAGAAAATCATGTTATGGGCGATTTTCTAAAAAAAACAAAATCATTTAATGATGGAGAATAATTTGGTTACAATCCCTACCTTTAAAAAAAAAATAGAATATAGTTTTCAAAAAGAGTATATATTTGGGAAAGATTACGATAAAATGACTAAATTATTATTGGTAATATACTTTCTATTAAATTGTATATACTTTTTTTACTTTATAAAATAATTACAAATTGGCTCAAAAATAATAAAAAAAAACAAAGAAGTTTATAAAAAAAATAAGAACAAAATAGTATCAATCAAAGCCTCATGAAGGGGGAAAACAATCAAAGCCTTAAAAAGCCAAAAAAAAAAAATCAATCATAGTAAAAAAAAGTTCATCCAAAAGGTTTACTTGCAACAAATTTTATGAAACTTTGGCGAATTCGAACGATGAAGAAGGATTTGAAGAAGAACACAATCTGTACATGCAATCCTTGATCACGGATCCCAATAGTCTTTGAGATCAACTATTTCTTTTCGAATGGAGCAGTTTGATACTACTCTTAACTCTTTACAAAAGGGACTATATAAAAGAGTGATATAAGTAAGATCACTGTTTTTGTACATAATTGAAACTGCTTCTTTATAAAAGGGGATTAGCCGCTTAACGATCAAGATTATTTGCTTTTCTTCTTCCTCTTCTTTACATAAAGAAGCAAAATGTATTTGTTTTCAGTTTTAAAATAAGGAGTACGTTGAAGCTTTTGCACATGGCAAGCCCTTGGATCACAGTAAAAAGTTACAAAGTTCATTACTTTTTATTTATTTATTTATTTGTACTATGGGTATGTTTGGTAACCGAAACCGAATGAGTAGGTGAAGTTAAATGATTAATTGTATAAAATATGTGTTAAATTACACTATTGAAAAGCTAGTTATGTGTTTTGGGAATTTAGCTGATAAAATGAATAGATTATGAATATAAAAAGAAAAGCTCTGAAAAGCTTAGGGTTGTAGCTCAGTATTTTAAAATGCTAATTAAAATAGTATAATTTTAGCTTTATTTTATTTAAAACTATATAATATTAAAACAAAGCCTTTAAAACTATATAATATTAAAACAAAAGGCTTTCAAAAGCTACTTGTATTGTCAAACACATCATACGATGAGTTATCATTTCCAAAGTTCAAACACCATTCATTATCTAATCTAAGTCAAGATCATTGTAAAATTGTATTAAATCAACGGAAAATATAAGTTTTATAAGCAAGAAAACTACAACATTTAAAGGTTCAATTGAGTAAGAAAATGAGTCGTTTAATTTGCACTCCATCTAACATAAGATCACATATTCACATATACTATGAGTTATTTACTTATTTTTATTTGCACCCCATCAAGTGACACTTTACATTCCTTTTTTTTTGGTGCTACTTTACATTCCTAATAAATAAGTTGGAGGGTATCACATAAAACTCACAAAAAGTATAGATATCAAAGCATTATTCTTCATCTACAAGTTTTGTTTTTTACACTATAGCAAATCAATATAAAAGCGAGATATAAAAAAATCAATATAAAAGCTACTTTTAATTTATTGTTATTTATTCAATAAAAATTAAATCTAGTGAAGTTTAATTCAGTTTGTAAAAATAGGACGAGGCATATTAATCTCATCACATAAGTTGATAAATGACTTGAATTCCTTAATTACAAATCATATTTTAAGTTTTTAAAATAAAAAAGAAGAAAATCTTAAAATTGAGTGTAAGTATAAACCTTAGGTGCTAAAAGTTAATAGCTCAATGGATCTTTTAATATATTGTCATGAACACTGATTTCATCAAACCCTAAACAAATCACTAATTTTGTTAACAAATAATTTTCTTCTTAGCATGGTTACTAATAATGAAAAAAAAAGATATGCCTTTTAATTGATGAAGTACATATGGTATACTCCAATCAATAATATAAGATTTTTTAAATATATATAGCACGTATTTTAAGGAAATTCATTACTACCTTTATTTTAAAATATAGGTCGTTTGACTTTTTGAGACGTTTTGTAAGGAGCTACAAACTATAAAAATATTATTTTTTTATAAATTTTTTAAAAATAACATTATACTCCATCCGTTTGTAAATAAGTGACTTTTTTAAGTCGTACACGTTTTTATAATGGTAAAAATCATATAAAATATTATTTTTAAAATAATATTATATTTATTACTAATAAATATGATATTAATTTTTAAAAATTAATATTTTGTATAGTTTTTATCGTCATAATAAAGTGTGCGTAACTTGAAAAAAATCATTTATTTACAAACAGATGGAGTACTTATTAATAATAATGTTATTTAAAAAAATTAATAAAAAAATTTAATATTTTACACTGTTTTTAACTTCTTAAAAAACGTTTTTAAAAAAATTTAAACGGCCTATATTTTGAGAAGGAGGGAGTATTCATTTAAAATCATTATACATAATTACACTAACTTTTTCAAGAATTTCACTAGTTTTAAAATTTTCACTACTCTCTACAATCAATCAAACATATTTTAAAAAAAAAAATACACAAATCGATTGCATATTATTAGAACTCAATACATTAAAAAAAAACTTTCTAAAATATCTTATATTTATATTTATAATTGGAGGGAGCAACACTTTATTTTTAACTGTATACAAGTAATGCAAAATAAAGAAATGTTTTGAATTATACTGTAGTAATAATTTCGTACGGAGTGATAAAAGATCCTGATTAATGCGTGATTTGATTTCATACCATTTTTCCCCATCTATTTTTTAATTTCAAAAAAGGGCATTATTTCCTTCGTCAGTATAAAAACAGCCCACATTCGAAGCAGAGTCAGGGTGGCCGCAACCGAAAACGAAACCCTCCCGCCGCCGCAAACCGCCGGCAGTGACACGGCGTCAACACCGTACTGCCGCCGCTACACATATAAAACCACTTCTCTCTGACCATTACTTCCTCTCCCTACATTAAATTAATCACCCGATTAAACTAACCACAAATAGTAATTTCCATATAATTTAATCCCCTCACAAATCCTCCCATTTTTTCACACTGAGCAAGTTGCAGAGGGGGATCCCAAATCTCGACGCCGTTGAGAGTGAAATCCCTAATCTCAAGCGCTTTGGGCTGAAAATGGCGATTCGCCAATGCGTGCATTGTGTGCTTTTATGGCAATAAAATCTCTCTCAATCTGAAACCCCCCTTTCTCTCAATCTCAATCTCAATCTCGCACCTTTTTTTCTCTCATTATCGTCGTTTCTTGTCGAAGTGATTTTTGCGGTACTCATTCGCCTTGCTTCTGCTGAACCCACCATTAATGGCGGCATTTAAACTTTTCGGGTTGTCTCTTTCACCTCACGTCAACAACAACCCCAGAAGTTAAAATCGAGAGTGAAAACCTCAAAAATCAGTTCTGTACTGCTTGAGTTGTTCTTCCTAGTTGACAAAAGACCCATCCTTTGGAGTTTTCCGCTTGCTTTAGATCCCAGATGTTGACCTGCATCGCTTGCTCGAAGCAGTTAAACGGCGGATCTCTTCAGCCGCAACCGCATCCGGATGAAGACGACGCCGCTGCAACCACCCCAGGCAGGAAGCAATCCATCAAAACCCTCACTGGTCATGTAAGGAGTGTTCTCTCTTGTCCTCAATTCCATCAATTTCTATGATTTCTTAGCATTTCAATGGGGGCGGTTTTGCAGATCAAGGGGATGGCAATCAAAGCATCCGGCGCATACAAAAACTGCAAGCCCTGCTCCGGCGGGAGGAATGAAAACAGGAAGTTTGCAGATTCCGATATGAATTCGATGTCGGAGAGGTTCAATTTGGGGTACCGTAGGGCGGGGAGCTCGAACTCGACACCGAGGGTTTGGGGGAAGGAGTTGGAGGGAAGGATCAAGGGACTGTCGAGTGGCGAAGGGACACCGGTGTCTCTGAGTGGGAGGACGGAGTCTGTGGTTTTCATGGAGGAGGATGAGCCCCGGGAATGGGTTGCTCAGGTGGAGCCTGGTGTATTGATCACCTTCGTTTCGATACCGCAGGGCGGCAATGACCTCAAGAGGATCCGGTTTAGGTGAGATTCTCACCCTTTCAATGCTACTATATGATTCTTCGCGAATTGTTTATGATGTGATAAAATTGTGTTGATGACTGAATCCATGCCATTGAATTGCTTGTTGAGTTCTTACCTATCTGTAACAAGTGGAATCGGAAGGATTTACGCCAATTCGTGTCTATTTGATGTTGAACTGCAAATGGCCTACTGAATAATGTCTCAGCGTGCTGTTATCCTCCATCCTGATTCATAGGGCGAGCCCACATTCGAGGCCTACTGAGTCCTTTAGTCCATCTCATGCCATTTGGATGTTTCTGTCATACTTGAAAGATTTGTACTGAGATTTACTAGGAGTTGAGTTAGCTTTATTCGTGCGACTTGTCAAATTTAGGTGCAGTGACTTGTCCATCTTGGTACAACGTTGCGTTGTCTTAAACAAACTGTACGTTTATATGGCTACCAACTTGAGTGGCCTCTTAAACGCGAATCATATGTCATATGTACTGTGATTTAATCATTTAGGATGAAATGGATTTTGCTGCTAGCTTGCTTGAACTATATCACCACCCTGTTTTCTGTCGGTTTATTGGGTGAAACTGATTCTGAAGATTGGTATGCCGCCTTTGCTTTTGTGATATCTTCAGCCGCGAGCTCTTCAGCAAGTTGCAAGCTCAAAGATGGTGGACAGAGAACTATGAAAAGGTCATGGAACTGTACAATGTTCAGAGGTTCGATGAACAAAGCGTGCCACTACCAACTCCTCCCTACTCTGACGATGAGGTGAGCTTGTGAATGTATTGATTTTGTAAAAGCTTCAATGGGAGATTGGATAGCTAATGCCTGCCTTTACTCGTTTCCCCTGCCTCAGAACTCCAAGATTGGATCTGCCAAAGGTAGCCCCGCAACGCCCCCTCTAACGAAGGAGTCTCTGCCTCGCAACTTCCACCGCCAAAAAGGAGTGATGGGCTACTCATCCTCGGACTCACTGGAGCACCAATCAACAAAAGGCCGACATCAGGACAACTGTGGACTTGCATCGACTCCAGAGCTCTCAAATGTTAGTCCTGTGAAGACCGAGACTACATTTGCTGATGCTTCTGCGAGAAGCAGCTCGTCAAGAGAAGCAGATCATTCCGGTGAATTCTCTGTCAGCAACGCTAGTGATGCCGAAACTGAATGGGTTGAGCAAGATGAACCAGGAGTGTACATCACAATTAGAGCATTGCCAGATGGAACACGAGAGCTTCGACGTGTTAGGTTCAGGTAAACCCTCTATAAACTATATCAATTAATGCCAGTAAAGTAGTTTATTCCGCATAATCGGCTTTAGAACTTGATCTACCATTAGGAATCTGCTTACTCTGAGCCAATGTTATACTTTCGATTCTGCATTCCGACAGCTCAATAAAACTAGGATTAAGAATTCTACGGATTAGATTAATCGTTTATATACCGAAACCTTGGTAAACCCGGGTTTCATTCAACTTGCAAAGCTGTCGTCTGTCGAACAGATGGATAGATCCAGCAAGTAATGATGCAAATCCCATGTTAAATCCATCCAAGATGGTATGGACCATCAGCTTTGAATCAATAAAATATACAAACAAGGTTATTAATTTAAGATCCTCGGAGTAACTTTATTCGTAGGGTTTATTTTAATCCGCGAGATCAGTGGTTCAGATCTCCGCTTTTAACTTAAACAAAGGATTGATTTCATGATCTGCATATGTGATTGCAGCCGAGAAAGATTTGGAGAGATGCAAGCAAGGTTGTGGTGGGAAGGCAACAAGGCTAGGATCCAGGAGCAGTACTTGTGATGGTCGCGGGTGTCATAGGTTCGGAGAACTAAAGACGGAAGAGTCGGGTGGTTGGGAAGCGTATTGAATGTCGCGAGCAAGCACGCGTTCGGGTCATGGCAGGCATCCTTGTGCAGCTTCTGGTGGTGAAGTTGGAAGAGTGAGGTTTGGAGACTGAGAGGTGAGAGAGTTTGATGTGTGAAACGACGTAGTTTTTAGATACTTGAGTAGTTAGTTGGAATCTACAGTGACGATACTTGTAGCTTTGAAAGGACAACATGGACTGTTGGTGTTAAGAAAGAGTTTTTATTTAACTATTTGGTTTAGAAAGAACAAAAATTAAGGACTGTTGCACTCTACTAAAGTATCCCTTATTTGGTAGTTCATCCTTCATCATCACATCGTCAAGGTGCCAAAATAACTGCAAATTCAATTCAATGGTGACCAAAATATGAAACTGAAGGTATTCAATTTAATCCAAATTAGATTAGGATGGAACTCAAATAAACAAACACAAAAAAACCTCAATTAAAGACCAATATGACAATTTGCGAGTGTCTTTGTATTTGTGGTTTTAGTTATGCATTCAAGCAATCAATCTGGAGATCCATGGTGAGGATCTGTGAACGTGAGTGATGAAGAGCGAAGAAGAGGGAGATGTGCGGAGAGGAGAAGAAGAATCGAGAGAGAGAGAGAGCGAGAACTGTTTGATTGCTTGTTTTCTCTTCACGTTTTTACATTTAGTGTATTTATAGCTCATTAAATAAAGAAAAAGAGCGATCATTCGGGATTCGAACCATTAAAATTGCCTTTAGCTGGCCTAACTAACATAACAACTAATCTCAAGGAATTTGTTAGACTTGATTACACCAACAACCAAAACCCGATTCAATCGAAACCGATTTACTTCATTTTTGAACCCAAATCGATTTACTTAACTCGATTTTGAAGACTTGCAGTTGTGCAGTCCCCTTGCACATAGTAGGCCACAATTTTGAAGACTTGTGCAGTCAGATCGGTGTCGCTTTTGAAGACTTGTTTAGTTGGGTTTAAGATAAAGATTATAAGAACCTAAACAATAAAAGATTTATCACTAAAAATGAATCGAATCTAATTAAAAAGAAGTTAAACCGCTGATTTTCGCAACCTGTTACGAAGTGGGTTTCACTACTAATTGCGGAATTCCCACACATAAAAAAAACAGTTCGTAAGTAGTTTGCAAAAAAAAAAACATGATTTGCGTCGTCATGTGTTTGTTCAAAATGTGTCGTGTGCAACTTCGCCGTCGAGAGGTGCTTACTAAGAAACGGTGTGGTGATATATAAGGTGCCTCATGCCCGACTTTGTTTATGTTCGGATTGTTTCGAACATGTGAATGAGTATGATCAATCGTCCTCATCAGGCAAACCTATGGGCATAAGATATTGTATGAAAATATTGTTATTCTGCATTGATAGTGAGTGGTATAACAATACAAAATATAAGGAAGAAGCCTTACACAATGACTTAAACTTTTGTGTTAGAAGGGTGAATATCGACCTTTTAACCAAAAATAAAAAAAGCTGACATGACTCATGTTATACGAATCCGACATAATTTTTTGGAATTTCACATGGTCTATTTAATTTGTTTCTTGTTTGCTTTTATTATAAGACTAGTATTCGTTACCCGCGCGGTTGCGCGTTGTTAATAAATTATATTTTATTATATTAATTATATTAAAATATTATATTAGATAATTAATTGACGTGGCTTAAAAAAATAAAATCAAATTGACGTGGCTCACAAAAATAAAACTATATATAAATATATTATATTCAATTTGATCTAAAAGGTAGAATAACGCACCAAATATTCCTTCTTCATCTTTTAAAATAATAAATAATATAGTTTATTAACAAAAGCATGAAAATAATAAATATGTATAACAACTAATTCAAGTTATATTGGATAGATTATTGATCTAAAAAGATAAGTTTTTAGCTAACTATATTCATTTATTAATTGATGTGGGTCAGAAATATAATACCACTTTAATCCAGAAAATGTCAAGTAAGCAAAAATAATCCCGCTTTAATCCAGAAAATTTCGTGGACGCGAGATCGCACCAGAGCCCGTTTCAGGCCTCTGTTTTAGTATTTTATATAGATTAGTTTTAACGCACAACATGAATTGTGTGATTGATAGTGTTCTTATTCTTCTTTCTTCTATTTAATTCATAAGGACTTTCGTGCACAAAATATATTTAACACAATATTTTAAAATTATATTTATTATGAAAGACTAATTAAAATACCTTCATCTTTGAGGGTATGATAAAAATATGTCCTCATATTTCACGGATAAAAAATGTTGACATCGTGTAAAAAATATTTTATATTTTTTTTAGCCTTTTTACAAATCAAAAGTTCGGTATAATAGGGATTAAACCCATCAAACAAATCAAAGAAGAAGAAGCTTATTGGGCCAAAATGATATGCCAGACCAAAGGCCTTTGGTTGGGCGATCCATATGCAACATTTAACGAGATGATGCATTTTGAAAACAGGAAGAGCAAAACACAAGTTCACCCTAAACTAACCTAAATGATATGGTTTGATTAATTTTTTAGCTTGGCGGCGATATTTAGAGCATCTGCACCGGGGAACAAAACCAACCCATTTGCTTGAGCATTTGATGGGTCCTATTTATTTGCTCAAACAAAATCATTTCGGAGCTCGCACCGGTCTTGAATTGCTTGAGCAATCAAACATTTACATTTGCTCCACCAATCACTTTAGCAAAATTTACTCCGTCGCTTGCTTGAACAATAGTAATATCTTGTCCTTCTTTTTTGCCTTTTGTTTTGTTTTTATTAGGGGTGGGCGCGGGACGGGACGGGGGTCGTCCCGCGTCCCGTCCCGCGTAATTTTTGCAGAACGAGATTCACTTTTTTTTTTCAATACCGCGCAGGCCTTGTCCCTCAAATAAAAAAAAATCTAAAATTCCTATATATATTTTGCGGTTTTTACAGAAGTAACATATATAAATTTATACTCCCTCTGTTAATTAAAACTTGTCGTTTACTATTCATGCACGTTTTTTTAAAATGATAAAAACTATATGAAATATTAAGTTTTTTAAAAATTTGTTTTCATAAATTCATACTTAATAGTAACAAGTATGAAATTATTAAAAATATATATTAAAAAAGTTAATATTTTATATAGTTTTTAACACCTCAAAAAGCGTGTATGAATAGTAAAACGTCAAGTTTTAATTAACGGAGGGAGTAATATTTTTTATGTTTTACTATTGTCCTTATATATACACACTTTACAGTATATATACACTCAGTGTATACAGTGTGTATATATATATACACACTGTTTATATACATTTGTATATACACGGACACACTGCATGTATACTTTGTATACAGTGTGTGTATATATATATGCGGGACGGGACGAGATTTGCGGGATAAGGAATGCTCATCTCACGTCCCGTCCCGCATAATTTTTGTGAGACGGGATCAGGACGGGATTCACTATTTTTTTTTAAATCTCACCGGGATCGGGACGGGCCCAGGACGGGACTGGGACGAGCCCAGGATTTGCGGGATTTGTGCCCACCCCTAGTTTTTATTTATACAAATGAGTTTTAGACTCGTCATTTGATTGAGCAATGGGTGTGTGAAAATTTGTTTTACTTAAGCAAAAATTGCTTGAATCATTATTTACTTTTGGACCCACCATTTGCTTAAACAAACACAATTTATGGGTGCGGATGCTTCTTAATTAAGGACTTAAAAGAGTTTTGAGGGTCTAACTAACGAAATGACCTAGTTATTACAAAATCTCAAACTTTAGGAATTTTAATGGACAATAAAAAGTTTAGGAACTCCGTTTGAATTATTTGTCAAATTTTAGGAATTGTAAATAAATTTTACCCATAAATAAAATAAACAGCATGCAGGAAGAGGACAATACGGTGAAGAAGGAGAAAAACAAGTTACAGGAGGCGAAAGAAGAAAATTCTATGTCTGTGGTGTCTTTGATGTACACTTTAACATTTTTTGCTATTATGTTATAAAGTTCTCCCCCTAAAATTTAGTTCAACTAAATGGGTGTATTTGTATAAACATTTATTGACTTATCATATTTTTTAATAGAAAATTGCAAACACAAATAGCTCAAACTTTAAGTTTGTTGAGTTCATTAGTACCAAGTACAGTAGTATCGGAATGGTTTCTCTCCTAGGAGAGAGAAACTTGTCATGTAACTACACTAAGGGGTATACAAATGTAAGAGGGAAGGTAGTAGGGTGACTAGTATAAATAAGGGACCCTATGATGTATAATGCTTAGTTTTGATACATATGGAAACCTACACTCCTACCCCTATCTCTCTCTCTCTCTCTCATTCTAACTGATTTTCCCTCTTTCTCCCTTCCTCTACCCCTCTGTCTGTTACAACAGACGTCACCACCATCTCCATCCACTCTCAACACCTCCATACACTACAAAACTCTCCTTGTGAACCTTAATCTCCATATCCCTTCCTTATCGATCCTTTCATGGCCAAATTAGCCTGTTCAATTTCTAATTAGTGGATCCCTCTCCTTTGCATCGGCTTCCCCCCCGTTAATTTTGGAGTTCGGTAATGTACTGTATTTCCCTCTCCAATCCTACCACCGGCGGTTTCCGCTCTTGTCTCAACCATTCCAGGGCTGTGCGCGTAGAGAATCCGGCGGCGCCGTCCTTGGTTCGTCATCTTCTTCCTCCTCTAGTCCGGCGAGCGTGTTACCCTCGTGGTGTCCGGGCTGGTGTGTCGGAACCCCTCATCTTGTGAAATTGGGTTGGGGCTTTTGTAGTTCGGCGGATTCCGCTCCGCTCCTGCTTGTCCGCTTCCCCCAGTTCGCCAGCTTCTTCCTTGTGTCCCCGATCGATGGTGATTGGCCGGTGAGCCGCTGATTTGTGTACCGGTGGTCTGGCGGCTTTTGTTTGTCTTGCGCCCCAAGGTTTTTCCTTGGACCCGAGGTGGCCCATCATTGTTTGATTTTGGCCCGAATTTTTGCTTTGGGCCCAAGGTCATGTCTTGGGCTCGAAGCACTCCGAAAGAAATTAAAAAAAAAATCCAGCACTTAGGTAAGCCGAGTGTGCCGAACTGCGTGGTGTTGTAGTTGTTTGGCTTTGGGCTAGCGGTTTTGAGCGGTGTTCTTCTCCTTTGTCGACGCGCGAGAGGTCGTGGACTTGATCGAAACCTGAAGGCTCGTTGATATGAGAGTCCAAATCAGAGGTTTCCACTTAGTTTCCCAGGGATTCCCTGCGTCGCCTCTACCAACTGACAGAAGAGATGTCACCTCTGTTATTGTTCCTTCATCGTTAGTGCTAGTCTGCGTCTGTGATTGCACCCTTATAGTTTGGTTTTATGCTCTGTTTGTGTTTTCTTTGTCTCTTCATGTATTGACGGTTTGTCCGTCGCTGATTGTTTCGGCCTATCGACCCACCGAGCTTGTCCGGTGCGTCGAATTCTTACTTAATAAAAAAAAAGTACAGTAGTATCAATATTTTATTATGATGATTAGTTTATCTGTCAATGAGCCAATCCGTCGACCTATTAAGTGATTTGTGTTATTTAATTACTCAAAACATTTACCTATATATATAGGGTGTGGTTCAGGTGTACACACCCTTTAGGATGTACCTTGTACATAAATTTGGGTTTCAAATTTGGGTCTTTGATTGAAAGAAGATAGAATGCTAGGATTAAAAGGGATTTTTGTTTTTTTTTCTTTAAATAAAAAAATTTTTGGTACCCACGTTCAAAAGGCTGACACCCTTTTTTTTTTCCGGATATGATTTCGCTGTTTTGAAAAAATGGTCAATTCCACCGAATAATGTTTCACATTCTGCCAAATAATGTTATGTTTTTTTTTTCCGTTCAGTTCAGATGAAAATTTCTCAATTCCACTGAATAATTTGTAACATTCTACCGAATAGAAACCTTAATTCCCTAAATAATACTTATAATTTATATGAATAATCCTTCAAATTTCACCGAATAATGTTTCACATTTCACCGAATAATATTTGTGAACAAATACACCCTAAAGCTTGTGTACAAATGATCTATACTCTCTCTATATAAAGTATAAAGTATAAAAAATATAGAAAATAGACTTAAGAATACATTTGGTTACAAAAGTTAGCATGAAACCTGAAGTTGCATTCAAATTCAAACTACGGGTCGAAGCCTAGGTCGATTCTAGACAGAATCAAATTGGTAAGTTATTGGTTACTTGTTTGTACCTGAGCCCGGACCCTTTACATTTACAGAATACATATAAGTAAATTGCAAATAAATCACCCTTAAATTATACATTTTTTTTCATTAAACTACCTACAAAATTAGAATTTGCAAAAAACTATCCATCTTCCTCAATTGTTTTCAATCGACTCATGCTTCTTCTGCTAGGAGTAACCCCTGTTCTTTTTTTTTTTGGATACAAGACAAATATTTGGGGCGGTCAACCGTGATTGGTTCACCGTCCAAGCTCGTTCTGGCGGACGACGTCATCGATCACAACTGGGGCACGCTCTTCGACGAACGACGAGGAGAGTTCAAGATGTGCCAACCTATCAGCTACCCAATTCCCCTCTCTGAAGGTGTGCGAGAAGATGACACTCTCAAAGGTACGACAAAGACCGAGGGCATCCGAAATCGCCATCTCGATCTCCCACCGGCACTGCCAAATCCCCTTCATGACATTGATTACGGTCATGCAATCGCCCTCTACCTCAAGACGAGAGAAGCCCCTCTTCGTAGCTTTCAGGAGTCCAACCTGAAGATCAAGACACTCCGCTTGTACAGTGAAAACCTTCCCAATTCCCATGGCCACGGCCCACGGGAACCAGATGAGAGGACTGTCCCTTAGCTATCGCAGATGACAAAACCAGAAGCAACAAGACCCGATCCAACCTTTGCACCGTCAAAATTTGGGACAATTTGACCTCTTGTCGTCGAATCAATAAATACTAACCTACTCCAATTGGGGTGGCCCAGTGGTATGGAACAAGAGGTGCTAAGGAGGTCCGGGTTCGATTCTTGTCTTCACCTTTCTTTGGTGAAAATCCAAAGTTTACCTTGCTTCATATCAAATGGATCAAGTCGGTTGGCGCAAACCGATCTCGCCATCAAATAAAAAATAAAAATCTTAACTTGACCCGATTTTTTTGATCTAATACAACATGAACAATCGGGAATTTTAACACCAACTGAATTTATAAATCGAATCCAAAATGATCCGATCCGAATATTAACTCGATTAGAACGTCTAACTATCCTAGTAGAAATTTTGACCCAAGAACTAACCGACCTAATTGTAAAAATTCACTAACACTCCTCCACAATCGAGCAAAACCTCCCTCTTCCTCACATCGGCTGCCATGACCGGAGATAAGCGCCATCATAAGTCTTTTACTCCATCCGTTTCAAAATAAAAGTCGTTTGACTTTAGTGCACGTTTTTTAAGGAGGTAAAAACTCTATAAAATATTATTTTTTTAATCAAATTTTTTCCATAATTTCAAACTTGTTAGTAACAAGTATGAAATTATGAAAAAAAATTAATTAAAAAAAAATATTTTATAGAGTTTTTACCTCATTAAAATACGTGCGGAATAGTAAAGTGACATTTATTTTGAAACAGAGGGAGTATTTTTTTAGAAACATATGCTAATTTAAACATTTTTAAATTATATATATATAGATGTTGCATCCCAAATAAAAAGCTCTAACGATGTAATTTATAAGCAATAAAATTATTCGTTAGTATCAAGCGATTATTCTTGCATAATAATGTAATTATTTATATATATAAACAAGTATAATTATTTGTATTAATTGATACATAGAAATAATGTCATTATTCAAAAGTTACTTTTATTCTCATTCATTTAATCTTCTTAATTTGACGCTTCAAACCTTGATCTATTCTCTCTATTTTTTTCCAGTATTAAGAAAGCAAATCAGGGCCAGACATACTCGACTCAGTCGGCATACAGCGAACCGTCAAACGTGCAACGTAAAATAAAAATGTGCAATACAAAAAGTGGCAAAACACAATTCCAAGTGAACAAGCGAACTCGATCCTAACACGCCGAGGACAATATAGACTAAGAAACGACGCCAAACGCCACCAAGTAGTGACATCGTTGGCCAACGGTATATCAGAAGTCACTAGTCTATTCTCTCTGTAGATGTATTGTGAGATCTTGATTATTACTACGTACTTTATAATGTTAGATATGATTCCTTTAATTTCGGATTTTCGATCCTAATTGGCTGTAAATTATTGATAATGATCAGTCATCAGTGTGATTAGACCTGTGTATGAAATAGGCTAGACTGTTCGATTTGTGTCTGATCACAACTTTTTTTTTTTTTTTCGGTTTCATAACTCCGGGTACGTATGGGGCGAGGTAAAAAAAGTGACTAAAATTATAAACAAGTTAAAATTGGAAATTTGTGTAAAATAAAGGTTAAAAGATTATGAAAAAAATATAAACTCCGTATGGGGCGTAAAAGTGTTTATTTGTAAAAAAGTAGTGTTTATTTGGTTATTATTAGGGGTATTATGGTACTTTCAAACCAAATAAACAAAAAACACCAAAAAAACAACCACAAGTAGCTTTTTTTTAAACACAAATTTTAATCAAAAAACAAGTTTAAAATGCTCCCATACAATGTTAAAAAAAAACTATCTCATTTTAACAGTTTTTAAACTGTTAAAATGGGTATCCATACACACCCTCCGTCTTCTTCGATCATCTTTGCTCTCTCCATTCTTCCGCTCTCAATTTCTATCATCTGCTTCACACGTGGATAGGCGGGTCGACGGGTCACGGGTCGACCCGTTTTTAAAGAAAAATTGATTTTTTTAAAAATTTTACCTTAAAAACCGTCTTTCAAAAAAAATATTTGACAACCTGACGGGTCATTTTCACAAAACTCTCTACCCAAACCCGAACCCGTGACCCGCCACGACCTTTGATCCGTCTGACCCGGACCCGCCGGGTCACGGGTTGACCCGTGACCTGTGGACAGACCTACTTGTATGATGCAAGTAAGAAATCAAGAGTCGTGATTGCCTTAATTAAACTTTTAGGAGAGTATTGTGTGAGATAGGACACTTGGGAGGAGCACTGTCCAGATTGAGGAGGGTTAGTCAAAGTGGGAGAGAGGAGTCTGGAGGTGTATCCTTTACCATTCATGTTTTTGTCTTTTTGTCTTTGTTCTCGCGATTTATGTTTCTCACCTTGCTTTGTTGTTGGTTATCCTGTTTATTTATGTGGTTGTGACCGGAGCTGGATAGACTAGGAATGTTATTATAGCTTGCATTTCATCTCTAGAACCCTAAAAAAGAAACTAGCTCGCTTGGTCGATCACTACTTCGGAAGAGAAACTATCTCATGAGAACAATTGTTTATTTGTGGGTTTATGCAAGCTAACTTTGCCGCCTTGAACAATGCAACGAAAACGGAGGAGAGAAATGAAAAATGACCGAGCAAAGAAAACCAAAGAGCGCTAAACCATAAAAGATATTCCCTAGATTGTACATGACTAGCCTTCCTTAACACTCGATCCTATCATGTGCCATATCCCTAGTGATGTCTAAAATAATAAGGTCTTATCTGATTACCTCATTCTCGCTATTTTTCAGACAAAATACGTAAATTATATCCACAGCTAGGGCTAATAAGCCAGCTAGCTCTCCTAGTACGATTATCGATTCGATCACTAGGATGGCCAAAGTATCTCATCTTTACGATTTAATGAGTTTGGTACGGTGATTGCTTTATTATACATCAATATTTAACGTATTTATACAAAGTAGAAGAAACAAATACCGTAACAAAAATTAATTCAATCCTCATCCTCCTTGGAAGATCACAATATCTATAAAGCCCTTTTTGCCCGAGGACTCGATTCGTTGATCATACACATTGCCGAAACCCAACACACTGCGCAATAAATCCCTCGCAACAGCGAGGTTAGAGAACTGTACGTTTTTTTAATGAAAACACGAGGCAAATCGTGGTCGATTACTCAATTGGCTTCAACCCACCGGCGCACCATTATTGCCGGTGAGCCCGGCCACCGACAAACATATCCAAGTCCTCCGAAACCACCATGCCACCAAATGCATAAGCTTGTTGTTGTGAAAGATGGAGCTAGCTAGGATCAGGCAAAGGAGGCCGCTAAGAATCCACGTGAAGAAGAAAAATTTCATCAGACCATACCAGGCGGCGCGGAGGTGGGGTCTCCATCGTTGATTCCGGTGGGTCATATGACGTGAGGATGGCACATGTCCAAACGCATCATGCGCTAACCAAGCTAAGTTAGTATGGATCGACTAGAGGTGTTACACTTAATTATTTTGGATATAATTTTATATTTAAAAAATATATTTATATCTTATACACTTATATTATTTCAGAAAATATATATTTTTATTTTTATAAAACATATATTTTTAAAATAAAAGTTTATAAATATGTTAATATAAGTATATAGAGTATAAATATAATTTTTAAATTTTTTAATGTGAATTTATACCCAAAATAATCAAGTGTAACATATAAAGTGTTACATGGGATCCAAACTGAAGCCCAGTATATAAAACCAATGGAATTTCATCCTTAAATCATACTATACCGGAAGAGATGTAACTAATCGACTTGTATACAAGATTTAAACTTTTATATTATCATGCTTTTTTAGCGCTTTATTTTTCCTGATCCCACCCGGATTTATTTTAATTTCCATCGTCTTATAATTGTCAATACAATTGTTGCCACAAGAGCCTTACATAATGTAGCTATACCCCCACAAACTTATACAATTAATGTTATGTTTGACAGTGTTTATATCACATTAAAAGTGTTGCTATCACCATATATATAGTGTTTTTAGTGTCGAGTATTAAAAGTGTGTTGCTATCACAATATATATAGTGTTTATAGTGTCGAGTGGGCGGGTCTAGAAATTTTTTCAGGGTGTGCATAATTTTTTATGGATAATTTTTACATTATTTTTATAAAAAAATAATTTTGAAAAAAATATATGAAGATAATACCTTAAATTTGTAAGAAAATTATTATTATTATTTGATTATAAAATACCAAATAAATTATAAGAATTTTTAAAAATTGAAAAATGGATTGAGAAAAATAAATGAAAATAAGTGCATAGTGAGATTGGAAAAAAGGTTGATTGAATTTTATTTAAAATAGGGTGGGTTAAACTACTAAGCAACTAAATATTCTTGTATTTTACTTTCCAAATTTTTTATATAACACATACTAACCTACAATATTTTTTTTTCCTGGATCGGGGTGGGCGACTACCCGATATCGCCCACCCTTGGACCCGCCCCTGGGGTCAAGCTATATGGGCTCTAAAAATTAGAACTTCCTTTAAATTAAAATTTTAAGTTTTCTCCAATATATTTAGACAATTTTTTTTATCATATATACATAAAAAATTCTATTTTTTATAATTTTTTATTTTTCTTAGTTAATTCTCACTAAAAATGACAATTTAAATCATAAATTTAAATATTTTTGTATGTATCTAGATAAACAAATTTTCCGAAAAAAATACCCCTCCTCCTGCCCCTAAAAAAACTAGTTTTGTGTGGTCACATATAACTTACAATTAAATTGTTTGCATATACTCATAGGGGTATGTACGCCGTTAAGTTTCTTGTGCATCGACTTAGCTATTATATATAGTAGTCTAAATTCAGTACTTGGAACGATCTATTTTTTCATGTTTCGTTATAAGTTTTGCACTTAGCTCCATACTCCTTAAGTATCAATTGGACACCGTTAATCAAAATTTCTGATTTTGAATTAGTAAGTTTACTTTATTAATTGTGTTTGATTTTTAAAATACTACATTAATACTTCAACTTTTTATATAAAGGATCAAATATTATGAATATCCGGGTAGATGGAGTACTAAAATTAGGGATGTTATTCGAGTCAAACGAGCCGAGTATTGCTTGTTCATATTTAGCTCGTTTAGAAATGAGTCGAGTCTAAATTTGGACTCGATCTTAAAAATGTACTCATACTCGGCTCGTTTAGGAAATGAACGAGCTCGATCTGAGCTTTTTTCTAGCATTAAGCAACTCTATTTGCTCACAACATAGTAATTTAAAGAAAATTTTAGAAATTTCACAAACTTCTAGCTATTCGAGAGAGCCAAGCTTTGAACCGAGCTTAAAAATGTGCTCATACCCGACTTGTTTAGAAAATAAACGAGTTTGAACCGAGCTATTATCGAGTCGAGCCCGAGCCGAACTCGAGGCACTTGGCTCATATAACACCCTTACTAAAAAGCCTCGTTATCCGTGACATTTGGGCTATAAATCATCATTCATCCCATAATTGATGATATTATTGTAATTACTCTCAAAATTTTGCTCAATTGTTCTAATTTTTTACTCAAAGATTTTTAAAGTTGCAAAATCATTTAATTTTTTCTATGCAACCATTCAGTCCGTACTTGTTAATAAATTCATCGAAAGGTACCCTCAAAATTGAGATCATTTTAAATCTAGATGGCTAATTACGTTTGTGTTCGCTATAGACTCCAAAAATCGACAAAGAAGAAGAAAATGGCCCATATGTTTGCTAATTGCTGTTATTTTCCATGATTATATGTACTCAAAAATTGAGGCCACTTCTTATATACTCCCTCCGTTCGGCAAAACATGCCACTTTAATATTCACGCACGCTTTTTTAGGGGATAAAAACTATATAAAATATCTATTTTTTAATAATTTTTTTTAACAATTTTGTAGTTATTATTAATAAGTATAAACTTGTTAAAAAAATTTATAAAAAAATAAATATTTTATATAGTTTTTATCATTCTAAAAAAACGTGCGTAAATAGTAAACGACATGTTTTGCCGAACGGAGGGAGTATAATTTACCCATAGGGATTTTTAACAGTTTGTAAAATTACTTAGTTGTAAATCTAGATGCTTATGTGCTATAGCAAAGATTAAAAAAATATACTCCACCCAATCTAAAATGTTTGATGTTTGAATTTTTTATGTATTTTTTTAAAAGTTAAAAACTAATTTTTCTTATTAATTATATATATATAATATTTACTCATTAGTAATAATTATGAAATTGAATTTTTTTTATATATTATAGAGTTCATATAATGCAGTTTCTTAAAAAAATAAAGTATATATTTTAGATCTCGAATGGAATATATATAGGTTGATTCTAGTATACACATGTCTTATCACGCATGTACGCAGAAATTATTTATCTACTTATTCATGATTATTCGTCTGTTTTCACGTGATTATTCGATTATAATTACCTAATTATTGAAGACATATAAATTCAAAGATGAACCCCCAAACACCTCTCGTGCTGTGGTTATCAGAAATCTAGCTACGTACTTACTCAGCAAAAAAATGCAGAGATCGATGAAAGGAAACGATAAAAAAAAGTTGTTACCAATCACATGGTGATTATTTAATTTATAGTCCGTAGGGTTCTTCACGTGTTTCACGTATCTTGCCCCAGTACGTGGTTTCTAATTCATTCAATTATGTGATTTGTTCAGTTTCAACTTTCAAACATTAATGTCCACCCCAAAAAAAAAACTAAAAAAAATTCAAACATTAATTTAAGGGATTGAAGTTTGGAGTCTGGACCGGCAATACAAGTTTCACAAATTTCAATAGGTTAGAGGTAATTTAACAAGATTAAACCCAGATTCTATACATCTATAGTTAAAAAGGATATTGTAAACTATACCTACCTATCTATCTTTCTGTATTTATATTTATCTTTCTATATACCTACATTAAAATGATGTATAACGTTCTACGTGACATATTATGGTGGACAGGGACGAAGTTGAAGGGGGCCTAGGGGGGCATGTACCCCTCTCTCAGTTGAGGAACTACCTATGTGTATTCTCCTCGTTGATAGCTTCGTTTTGATATATAATACGCCTTAATCCGACATCTGAGTAAAAAGTTATGACTGTTTTAAAATTAAAGGTATATTAATCACTTTAATTTTGTTTCAATAGACTATAGTGCTTTTATATTTTACTTAAATTAAAAGACGAAATTTTTCTGGCTCTGCCACTTATGGTGGAATTTAGTAAAGACAGAAAAATTTCCAAATTTTTTATTAAATTAATATGTTGTAATAATTTATATAAAGTTATTATAAGCCAAAATCTATCTATATATGTTTTACTTAATTGATAAACATATAAATCAAATTCTTTTATTGTCATACTCATTAGAGAGATATTTAATACTGTATGTGTTTTTGGTTGAAAAATATATTTATATCAAAATTAATCATTTGTACCCATGTGGTTACGAATGATGAAACATGCAACAAATATCGGAATAGTTGTTGCTATCTTCAAAATTTATTTTGAATATTCCTTCTGGTAGTTGATTCCACCTTAGATGTCTTTTCTTTCGTGGTGCTGTTATGATTGTAGTTTTAATTAGCTTCATTTCTTTTATCTAGTTGTTTTATTTTTCCCAGTTTATGAGTGTTCGTGTCAAGTTTTTCATGTTCTTAATTCTCATATTATTTGCATTGTCAAAGATTTTTCTGTTTATGGATATTCAAAGGCACCACTATGCAGTTGCTAGCTTTTTCCTTTATTATGATGTTATTTTATCGAATATGTCTGTTATAATTCTCTTGATGTTTTGTACATTTTCTATATATGTCTTCTAGTTTTTCCTACGAGGGGATTGATTCTTTGTATTAGAAGGCTAAAAAATGTTTTATGAAGGGATTTTTTTACAATATATTGGATGAAAAAGAGGTAATTTTGTGTGATATGGTGACCCTCTTAAAATTATTAATTAGGTAATTAACTCCTATATTACCTAATTAACTCCTATATAAAATTTATTAGGTGAGTGATCATTTTTTTCCTCAATTCTAATATTTAGTATATTGATCAGTCAATATTTGACTATTGACTAGTTTGTGTTAACCGTTGACCGATTTGACGAACGTTTTTTAGAAAAATTATTTAAACATGTCACTTTTTTTAAAAAAATATCAACATAAATTGCATTAAAAAAATGAAAATGAAAATTATAAAAAAAGCATAAAAAGTATCATCAATGTTGACTAGTTAATATTTGCCCATTGAATTATAAAGATATTTTAAAGTGGTTAGTAACCAAATTCACTAAAAAAAAAACTAAAATTGTATTTTAAATAAGTAACTTTCACAACTTTTTTTTTAAAATTTTTTGACACCAATACCACAAATGGTATCATATTGTAGACGTGTAGTTGGTTACCACGTCACAAATATAATACATTAGAGCGACACCAATTAAATAACGTGCTAAAATTTTGCTTCCCATTATATGGGCTTGGGATCTTTTGTTACAAACAAACAAAAAGGCACTGTTTTTTTTCTTAGATAAAAAAATTGTAATTCGTTTATTATTTTGTACGCTTTTTAAAAATAATAAAAAATTATATTAAATATTAAATATTAATTTTTAATATAATTTAATATTTTTTTATTAGGAAAGAATTTAGGTAGAATAATTATATTCGATGACATCCTTACGGATGAGGTCGTGAAGACCTAAATCTTTGACAACGTGAAAGCTCTTGACTGAGCAACAAAGGTATGCAACTTTATTCGTCACTCTGTTATCATATCAAGGCATGTGAGAGAAGGAAATCTCTCACATTCTTGACAGGATGAGTTTAATATCAGACATGATTAAATGTTTTTGCCTTTACTTAGGTCACCTAAATTAAGTGCTTATGATTAACGAGTCTCCCTCAATCTATAACTTATTTATTGTAGTTGAAGCGTTTTCATAATGTTTCCCAATGAGATCATAACCAATGTTTATAGGACGGTCTTCCCAATCATGTATAATGCAATATTTATTACTATTAAATATATAATTAAAAAAATAATATTTTATATAATCTTTGACTTTATTTCCATGTCTTAAACTATGATATGGAGAAAATCAAATGCAGAGTAAGAAAAAAATCGAGATGAGATTCAACTTTATGATCGATTTTTTTTTTTTTAAATATACATGAGATACACCTTTTTTTTTGTTTATAATATACACACATTCCTTCGATATATCTAGAAAAATAAGCCAACCCCATACCCTGGCTGAGCCAACCCTGAAGGGAATAATATATAATAAGTTTGGGACTTCTCCTCAACCTGACAAATGTTGTAAATTAACTAAACGAACATGCATGTTTTGGCACTATTCTAATTTGAATGTGATAGTTCCTCCCTTCAAAAATAATTGATACCCCTCTATTAAATACTCCCTCATTTGACTTTTCTGTATTTGACTTTTCTGTATACATTTTAATGAAGTAAAAAATATATAAAAATATTATTTTTTCAATAAATTTATTTTGATAAGTTTATATTTATGACTACTGAGTATTAAATTATTAAAAAAATTGATTAAAAATAATATTTTATAGTTTTTTTTACCTTCTCAAAAAATGTGCAGAAAAAAATGAAAGACATATGAGTATTTTGGAACGGAGGGAGTAAATATTACTCTTTTAATTTGTTTTCGTACACACTCTCTCTCTCTTTTTTTTTTTTTTGATATATTACGTGCTCGTTGCTCTTGTATTTGTAAGGTTAATTATTATAGGTGTTTTGAGTAAGTTTATTTCGGGCTTTTCATTGTAAATGGATGGTGTGTCAGAATGAGAAAGATTAATATACGATAAAGATTTTTTGATAGATTCTTTAGATGATGTGAAATGTTCAATGCTCAAATCAGATCTACGAACTAATGATCCCTTTTTTTAGTGGTAAAGGAGAAATGACCGTTCTAAGAGATCAAGAGTTCAAATCCCACTCTTTATTTAGTGGGTGTTCAAACCTTCATTGGCTTGGATGAACCTGTTTAGTGGCTTGCCACCTGGCTAATTACCAATCCGTGTCTTTTGTAGACTAAGTCTAGGGTCTATAGGAGATTCGTCGACAACTTTAGAACCTCCACGACCCACGTCACCCAAAAAAACTCAAACATATGAAACAAAGGTTTTTACTTTTTAGTAATAATAATTACTTTTTCCATCAAATAATTATTAAAACGGCTTTTTTCTTATGTCATTGAGGCATAAGATAAGAGTACTAATTCAATAACTTTAAATTTTAATTAGTTTAGCTTTTTTTTAATTAGATTGCTAAAGTCGATTATCTTTTTGGTAAATAATATTTTTTTTTGGTTTATAGGTAGACACTAGACACATTACAATATGGGTAAGGGGGGATTCGAACTTATAACCTATCGGTCACTACATATAATCTTTACTAACTAAGCTAGTAAATTTTTTAATTTAAGATCTTATCCTATGCGTTTAGGGTATAAAATAGAAAGACGTAATTAAAAAAATGAATAAAACACCTCCGTCCATGTTTAACACTCCCTATATAATTAATGCATTTTGTAAGATTCCTCGAGTAATAATATTCCAACGAACATTCAAGAAGGTGAGAATTCGAAGGGTAGTCTGGTAGATTGGAAACAATGCAGCCCGTGACGTGGGAAGGGCAGCTACGTTTTTTATTCTTATTTTATTTTTCAACGGGTTAAAAACTTTTCACATCAATCCATTTTTCCCCCAAACTATATTAATTAGCAACAAATTACATTAATTATGGCGTTATAATGTATATTGTTTCGATTTTTTTATATAAAGATATATTTTTTCATCAACTTTTTTTTTTCATTAATTTTTTTTATAATCGTATACTTACTGCTTCAAGTATTTAATTATTTAATATTTTATATAATGAGAAACATTTTAAGACGGAAAGTCGTGTTCATTATGATTAATGGGTTCATTAAAACCGTACAAATTGGAATAAAAACGATTTCAAGCAATTATTCATTTTAACCTATAAGCCTCGGTTTCGTTCCTTGTAAAAAAAATAGCACTGTTAGAAATACACGTGATTACCACGAATTTAGTCATAGAAGTGAAATTATTCGGTAGTGCTGGTGATATTCGTTAGAAAAAAAAACTTACATTTTTCTCAATTTTTTTATAAATAAATAATTATATTGTTATAAACGAATAATAAAATATGTGTACACAGAGTACATCAGAACAACTAAATTGGTTAATAGAAAATCTTATTTACACCTTTATTTTGGGTGATAATTATGAAACCAAGTTTTCGGTAGAAATTTGACAGCTATACGACTGATAATACCCCACTATTGTCCTTTGTCTCATTATTTATAAATAAAAAAGCGCAAAAAGGTTCATATTCCTATTTCCTATTTCCCATTTTCCACCTATATACAATTATTTACATTATTTTTTTTTATTTTAGGAAGTTAGAAAAACTTTGCACACGTTTGTACGTTCATGCTTCAAACTTCAAACTATATATTGTCACTGTCGGTACCCCCGTCTAGTTTGTATAAATCATCAATATATACTCAATACATTTTTCAAACTGCAGAGATTTTTTTTTCTTTCAAACAAAAAAAAAAAATTTATCAATCATCAAGCACTATCACCTTCTCAGACTTGCATTGCCCAGTACTCTCCTCCCTCTCCCTCCCCGAATTCGGAGAGAGAGCGAGTGAGAGCGACCGAGTCTCGGTCAATGGGGAGAAGACCTTGCTGCGAAAAGGAAGGGCTCAACCGCGGAGCATGGACGGCTATGGAGGACAAGATCCTCACCGATTACATCGCCCTCCATGGCGAAGGCAAATGGCGAAACCTCCCTCTTCATGCAGGTGTTCATCATACATATATATGAGTGTGTATATATATGAAGCTTGATCGATCATAGTACTAACATGTTTTGGAGAATTATTTACATATTGCAGGACTGAAACGATGCGGAAAGAGTTGCAGGCTTCGATGGTTGAACTACTTAAAACCCGACATCAAAAGGGGGAACATAACTCGAGATGAAGAAGATCTCATCATCCGCCTTCATAAGCTTCTGGGTAATAGGTAATGAAGTACTGAAAATCACAACATTTTCTTAGTTTTTTTTTAAAAAAAATTGACATAGTATATAATTAATGAAGTTAGTAGTTATTGGAGTAAATGTTAATTAAACAATATTTACAAATACGGTAAGTGATTTGAATGTACCTGCCCTCAAAATGTATGCTAATTAGAGTTGGAAAATGATAAATGTGTTGATTTAGACAGTGATTTCTAGAATTTTGATGAATGATAAGTGGGCCCACTAAACCTAAACACAAGAGTCCAAATTATATTTAAAAAAAAATCATGCTCATAAGTCCAATTATAAAATTTTCATCCACAATTCCGGGTATTAATTATTTTATTATATTAGTAAAATAATTAATTGAATGACGTTTATAGCATGAAGCTAGTCTAGTTTCCACTTTATTGTCAAATAATATTGTACTATTGTAGCTCATGCATTTTGTCTTATGTAAGTTTTGGGCCTTTTTTACTATCACGAGTCGAGTTTTTTTTATATATAAAAAATAAAAAATAATTAAATTCTTATGAATAATTGTGTAGATTTGAACTGAAAATTTACCGTACGTACAATCGATCATGAGTTCATGTAAGAACTAATAAGTTGCCTCACATTATTTACATATGTTGATGAATTAGATGGTCATTGATCGCCGGTAGGCTTCCTGGGAGAACAGACAATGAAATAAAGAACTATTGGAACACGAACATCGCGAAAAGATCAGTTCAAGATGACCGCCAAACAAAGCAGCTTCATTTCGATGACCAAAATAAGCTCCGGCGTCCCTCATCAGCCCTTCGCCGCCACAGCAACAACGAGCCATCAACACCGATATGCGTGGTCCGTACAAAGGCCACAAGGTGCACCAAGGTAGTCATCTCACAAGAGCTTCAAAACATTCAATTCAAAAACAATAATGGAGACAAGGGTGAGAACAAGGGATCAACTCATGAGGCCACTGAAAACAACGACATGGTAGCCAATGACGCGTTGCAGATGAGCCCACAGGGAGTACTCGAGCCGGGGCCCATGTGGGCCCTGGACGATTCTAACTCGTCGGATTTGATGATGGACATGGACATTGATGACCACATTCTGTCCAAGGTTTTGGAGGCAGGATTTTCGCCATTCTCAAACCTTCAACAAGAAGGTGGATGTGAGTTGATGTCGTCGCCTCTTTCAGACGAGAGCCTATTCTTTAACGAGGGCGTGCAGAGCGATTTGGATACAGACTGGATCGCGAACTTCCTCCAGTTGTAATTCGTTCTAGAGACTAGCTAGCGATTAGGGTTTCTAGCTAAGTAGTAAGTATTTTGGACGTTCTATCTCTCTCTATATATGTTAGGTAAGCAAGTCCAATATTTATATGTGGGGAATGTTAAATAAGATTTGGTTTGTCTTACCCTATGGAATAATAGTGAACAAGATTTGATGTTATTGTGCTACTATGGCATGATAGTAAATAAGATTTCATTTTAACTCGATTGAAAAGTGTTCACTAGTAATCAAGGTCGGATCTTTACAAAGTTGGGTCAAATTAAAGAGTGGACCATATATTTTTTTTTTCAAAAAAAAAATGTTGGAGTAGTTTCGGTTAAGATGGATTTGGGACCATCGAATTAATAAGGAGAAGAAGTTGTTTTAAACATGCGGGTATGGTGAAACCGTACAATTTCAATCAAAATCCTCTACTTCAATTCATACTCCACTCTCTACATTAATATTAATTTAATTTTAGAAAAATATAAAAAAAATTACATTCATATTCTAAACATCTATTTTAATACGATTATACATTTTTATTTTGAAAATTCATGCATTAAAAGATTTTAAAATTAAAAAGGCATTATTTCAAAAAATATAATTATAAAAAATTTAAAAACATGAATTTTCAAATAAAAGTTTATAAACATATAAAAATAGATGTTTAAATGTGAATACAATTTTTATAATTTTTTTAAATTAAATAAATGTTGAAATTATTTTATGATGTAGGGAGTGGAGTAGAGAGTGATGTAGCTGATCTTCATTGCACATATTAAGTTAAACTTTTGTGTTAGAGTTGATCTGGACCCCTTTTAACCACAAAAACTAAGGATAATATGTGACTCGATACTTGCTCTCCATTTGACTTATCATTGGTTCACAATTTCGATCAGCTACAATCACAGTCTCACCACGAAGGCCAAGGCAGACCAACGAATTCTTATAGAGATACTTACATATCACTCACCAACATTGCCCCCATAATTCATCTTGCCAACGAGAATTGAACAACACATAACCTTTTAATAGAAATTAGTTGACCCTTCTTACCAACTGAGCCAACACTTGTTGATTTCGTATATTATTAGGTCAGGATATTTTGAGTGTATTCCACATTAGGTCAGGACATAATTTATAATTTACACAACTTGTGTGCAAATAATCAAATTTTATTGCTAGTGTGGAGCCGGAACTATTCCCCGTTTAGTTTATTTCGAGTTGGACTCATGTTAGATCGATCGATTCAGGTCAACACGAATCGAGTTAGTTTTCATGTCTTAAATTTAAGTCTGGGTTTGATCTGGGTTAGGACATGTTAGGTCTTTGGCGACTCTCAAGGTGTCGAATAAACAATCCAACACCAACATCTCTGATCAACCTAGCGAGCTAACTAGGTAATGCATCGATCGATCACTTCAATAGTTCAATGAATAACAGCATTGGTAACTACTAGCTAGTCTACTATTTAGTGTGCAATATGTGAGAGTAAAACAAGTACTTACACACCTTATTTAACCAATGTGTGTAGTTATATATTATGAGACAATTGGAAGTACGAACGTTTATAAAGGAAGCCACTTGCTTTACCTGCAGAAACCTCTATTCATGAGGAATGCCCTGGAATTCAAAGTAGATATGGACCACTTTAATTTGCGGTCACATTTGATTTTGCATTGTACCCAAGTGTAGTACTGTAGTGTATATATATTTATATATAAGTTGTCTTATGGTCCCATGATAACTATAAATATGCATACAAATATACAATCATATATTAGGGCACAAGAATTTTAGTTATTTGTTTTGAAAGACACGTACAGTACGTCTTTGTTCTCTCCATTGGAAAAGTAGGTCAAAATTAAGAGGGCAATCAAGGCAATGGTACGTGGTAGCTAGGGGCGGAACTAGGGTTTTAACCGCGAAAAAAAAAATTATTTCGCAATATGAAATTGAAACTTATTAATGAAAAAATCCATAAACGAGTTCCACGAATACAAAAACCGCATCTGGGACTAGGTGGCGGTTTTTCTATTGTGGCGGTTTATTCTTTTGTAGCGGTATAAGTAGCGGATGTAGCAACTAATAAAACCGCCACATTAGAGCTAATGCAGCGGCAGCAGATGTACGTAGCAACTATAAAACCGCCACATTAGCCTTTAGGAGGCGGTTTTTCATTTTCTTGTAGCGTTTTTTTACCGCTACCATAAAGTGTTTATGTAGTAGTGTTAATAGTGGCGCTGTTTGTGATTTAAAAACCAGTCTCTAGGCTACACGGAAATCAGTTGTTTTAAAACCGGTCTTTATGTAGATACCGCTTTGGAAACTGATTATAATTAAAATCCAGTATGAAATTTTCGATATTAGATGCGATTTTTTTCTTTGCTAGAAATTAGTAAGTTTAATAATACAAACGAGTTCAAAGAAGGGGGATTTTAAATAAAAATTGAACTAGTGACCATTGGTATACACTACTACAGTAATGTTTTGATTTTTTTTTAAAATGGTACTACTGCGGGATTTAAACTAGCTAGAAATCATTTGCACAAACACTACGACATATATATTAACCGTATCCCTAAACTAGTGAAAAAAAAAAGAAAATTATCAAAAAATGAAGTTAAAGAAATTTAAACCCATAACCTCAAGATTTAAATATATTTAACAAAAAAAGTCAAGTTGTCTTTATAATTGATTTTTTGTCACACGTTTGAGCACACAAGATCAATGGGGCTACTCTATCGTGCGACTTATATGCTAGGATATTTCACATCCCTCAAGTGCAATTGTCTGCAGTGCGCTAACTAAATCGAACACACAAGACCGATGTGGTTTCATCCTAAAACCAATTGACATTAGATGGTATCAAAGTCCGACTCGGACCGATAATTGGGAGTTGTGAGCACGAGCGCACATACGCTAGTAGCCTAGCACACAAGCCGAGTGAGGTTCCATTTTAAAACCAACTGGCGTTAGAAGAAGTAGCCCACCGACTTATATACTAAAGCTCGTTATGTTCAACTTTTGTTCAACTTTCGATGTGAGACTCTTTATGGTTTCATTCACATCTCTCAACACGCCCTCGCAAGTGCAAGTATGAATGACTCATCTAGTTGACACTTAGACCAGGATCGAAAAACTGGCTGTTAGGCTAACCTCTCTGATTCCATATCAAAGTCCGACTCGGATCGATAACCGGGGGTTGTGTGCACGACTGTGCACATGCGCTAGTAACCTAGCACACTAGCCGACTGAGGTTTCATTCTAAAACCAATTGGCGTTAGAAAGAGTAGCCCACCGACTTATATACTAAGACTTGTTATGTTCAACATTCGATGTGAGATTTTTTATGGTCTCATTCACATCTCTCAACAGGTGGAGTAGCCCACCAACTTGTAGGTAATGCTTGGATTTCTTATATTATCCATGTGAGAGGTATATTTCACATCTTCGTGATCGAGATCTTTTAATCATAAAATTAGTAAAAACTAAAAAACACACACAATTGTGTTTTCTCATTTTCTTCTAGGCTTTGGGGGCTTTACCCCTAGATTTGCCTCTAATTGCATCTCTATATTTTACTAGTAATAGACCTCGGGATTTGTTGAAATTTATGGAAAAATATACGTCCATAAGGTTTCATCTCAAGATTCATTAATTAATAATGAGAGAAATAATACATTAACGTATGTTAAACATTGTTCAATTTTTTTTTGATAAGGGTTAAATATTGTTCAATTTTTACTGCAATTGCCTTGGGAAGTGTATGATTAATTAGATCTATAAAGTGTATAGAAAGTAAGTCAAATAGAGGTTTCATCTCAAAATAGAGGTTTCATCTCAAGATCGATCCATTAGTTGTTGTTGCTTCAAACATTGTATTGTACGTTGATCGGATTTCTCCTCGATCACTTTTTTTAAAAATTTTTTTACACTAGGCAAATATTTGAATTTTTTTACGAAAACCGTAAAACACTTCCATGATCATCCTGAAGGATAATGGAATACAGGTCGTTATTAAAAGGGAGAATAGATCTATTACATATATGATGTCATGTCTATCTATGTAGTCAACAACTCTGTTAGCTTCTTTGAAGCAATGTCTGAATTTAATTTGATCGAAGTAGCCATAGAGTGAATCTTCTCCACATAATACATGATTTTCCAATTGACATTGTCATTCCTCTTTAAATAGCATATATTACACCATATATTAATCAATCCAAGCTAGCTAGGGTCCCAATATATTGTGGCTTCCACCTTAGAACGTCTAATAGACAACCTGTTAGTTAATGTCTTTCGAAAGGGAATCACACATCGGAATCGTTGATGGAGACTGAAAATTAATTAGGGAATATTTATCAAAAGGCCAAAACAAATAGCATACAAACAATCAAACATGTAACTAGAATTTTTTTTTAAAAAAAAAAATGTACATGTATACCTAATTATCGAAATGATCACATAATTAACATTTTGGTTCAAATATGTCAAGATTAATTATAGTATGTGTGATATGTTATGTTGATCAGAGACTAGCCAATGGGTGTGGCATATCAACGATGATGTTGGTGATTCCGAGTTTCTTGGCCATTGCGACATCACATTTGAGAAGTCATCACCTCTGTGGTCAAGGTAGACCACCAACCCTCGTTGATGCCACCACACGCAATCACCACCCGCAATCACCGCACCTAGATGGTTTTGAATAATAAAACTCGTAGTAGCCTTGTTAAAGGCCAATGTGGATCTACCAAAATTAATTTAATATGTTCTTTCGGGTGGTTTGCTCCATCTAATATTTCTTCTTTTTGTTGGTTTCTCTATTCGACTTGGTTGGCTTTATTGCAGATCGTCTTCACATTTTTATTGGAAGCTTCCTAATTCTTAATTTACTTAATCGTGTAAATTTAATATTTTTCTATTTTAACATGTGCAGTTTCCATATGCACCATTAAATAGGGCCAGATTTCCTTTTCGGCTTTCAGGAATTTGGTTGGATGAATTGAAAGAGTGAATAAAATGGAGTTCCATAAAAAAAAGAAAAAAAAAAGAGAGAGTAAATAAAATGGAGCCCATGAAGAGAAGGAGTAGGCAGAGAGATGCAGAGTCAGTTCCGAAGCGACAGGAGCGCTGCGGACTTCATTGGTTGCACAGTTGTGCATTGCCCACACATGCTGTTTTTTTTTTTTTTGGGTATGATTGATTATGGTGAAAATGTCGTACTCCCTCCGTCTCAAAATACATGTCTTTTTAGGACTATACACGAGAATTAAGAAGTAGGTTAAGTGTAATAATTAGATGTAAAAAGTAGGTTAAGTATAATGATTAGACTTTGGTATTAGAGTATTTGTTTATTTTTTTTCAATTTGTAAGGAGGAGAGTAAGGATTATGTAAAAATTAGAGTAATAATTAGATGTAAAAAATAGGTTAAGTATAATGATTAAATCTAAAAAGACATGTATTTTTGACAAAATTAGATGGACTAAAAGGATACAATATGTATTTTGAGACGGAGGGAGTAATAAAGAAAACCGGTGATTTTTAAGGTATTGCGTATTTCGTATAGTACACGATTTTTTTTCTTCATATGGTAACTTTGAGATTTTTTTCTGTCAAATAACCTTTTGAAATTTTCAAAATCATCTTTCAAGGAACTTACTTGTGAGATCAATAAATTTCTCTTTGTTATCGTTTACTAACTTGATTTGTCTTTTTGGTATCTCACCAGGTTGAGGGATTCTTTCTTTGTTTTTGTTCGTATAAGGGGTCTACTTTTTAGAGTATGGTAATATATTTTTAGAGTATAACAAAAATACATCTCAAATTAAATGGAATTACACCCCTACCCACACTATCCAACTCATGTTATTCTCTCTCTCTTTCCCTCAGGTGAAGTCGCTGCAGCACAACCCTAAACCCACACCAATTCATTCAAAAGTGGAAATTTGATTCGCTTGGCTTCAATTAAACGCATCTACATCGAAGACCTATTGAAGATAAGGTACATTTTTCATGTTTCATTGTGCTTTGGAGTTATTAAATAAGGTGTTTAGGGATTTGGGTGAGTTGAGTTTAGAAATTGAAAGATTGTGTGATTTGGGTGTGATTTTTATGTATTTAGGCTCAAAACAGTAGTATATAGATATTATATTACATAGAACTACGCTTATAGAGGTCGAAAATTGCATTTTGGTTGATATTGGGGAGAAAAGGATTCACGCAGAGGGGAGACAAGGGTTCGCGTAGAGGAAGAAGATGACTTTGTAGTCGTTGCGACCAGAGTTGCAAGTGGTCGTTGCGACCATACTGATATTGGTCGCTGTGACCAGATTGAAGAGTGATCGCTATGACCACATCATGATATATATTTTCAATAACTGCATCTTATATATTTGTATTGAAAAATGTATACCTTGTCACTTGTAATTTTGAATCACAATGCTAGTGAGATGTAAATGCACACGTATATGGCTATTGGATACAATTCATTTTTTTGCCTTTTGTTATCAAACAAGGCATTAGAAGATTCTATTTAGCTTAGAATTCCCAACCCAACGTTTTTTGTTTGATTTATGATTAGTTGTACGTGCTTCTGATGTGTTTCTGTGGTTCAAGATTGCCATCACGAATATCGAATGCCAACGCTTTGTCTAATGCATTCTGATTTGTTTAAGTGCATCAAATTTGGCTGCGTGGAATAATAATACCATGTATGCTGATTGGTTATTTTCATTACAGATGGATAGAAGATCAACCTTACTGCACGACGTCAACGCGCTGCTGCTCAGTTTGAACGCGTGATTGATCAGGCCGAAGACAATTCAGGAGACGCTATGATGCATGAGCACATGGCATCAGCGGCTGAGGATGCGCCCGAAGGTTCTCGCCGACATCCTAGGGCCTTGAGAAGTAGGCAACAACAGCGTGCAGGGCCCAAAATATCACCACTGTTGACGTGTCCATCTCTAAGAGGGCCTCATATTCCGGATATCCTTTTGGGGTTTGAGGGACACATAGCTCATGTCATTTGGGCTGGGATGATCAGCACAATCATATTTATGTTATTTGTTGCATATGCGTAAGTTAAATTTCAACGAATAAGATTCTTATTGTTTTCCTGATTGATGTATGTATCGATAGGAGCGGGAACCCTTGAAGTTACATGTTCGTACCACAGAACTTTCCAGCTAGGTGTTGGATGAGAACATGTCATGGGTAGATAGTATCTACCCATGACATGTTCTCATCCAACACCTAGCTGGAAAGTTGTGTGGTACGAACATGTAGCTTCAAGGGATTGACAAATCTCCAGACGTCCATGTACAACAAGCACAATGGAGGTCTTGTGGATGCATTTGTTGAGAGTTGGCATCCAAAAACGAACTCCTTTCATATGTCGTTTGGAGAGATGAGTATCACATTGCATGACGTCTACTTTTTATTGTTGATCAGCATTATTGGAAACGTGGTCTCATATGGCAGGGATCTGAAGGTCGTGTTAGTAGAGCTAGTTGAGGAGTTGGAGATGACTCAGGAGGCCCTCAGTGCTCCCCAGATAGGGAGGCGTGGCTTCCCCAATGAATTTTTGGCTAGGCACTGTGAGGAAGAAATGTTGGGCTGATGGCGCCTGAATCAGTTGCAACCTGTTTCCTCCTCTACCTGTTGTGCTCTACCCTATTCACTGACAAGACGCAAAACATGTTGTCTCTAGCTTATCTCCCATTGTTGCGCGATCATAGCCAGGTGAGCTCACTATCATGGGGTTCTACGATTCTAGCTTATTTGTACCACAGGTTGGGAGAGGCTTCCCTTAGAGATTGTAGTCAGATGTGTGGTTGCATTACACTCCTCGAAGTGCGTATTAAAATTTGTTTGCAATCTTTCATTCTTTTTTATTAGAACTGTTTAATGTTGATTATGTTCATTTTTATTAATCAAAATAGGCTTGGATATATGCATACTTTTCGAGATTTCATCCTAGCACATTGAGCGATTGGAATAGGGATGTAGAGCCATTCGCTTGCCAATGGAAAGACGCGACTCCGCCTTCTGCTCCGTACCCCAACTACAGAAAGTTGTTGGATGGACTGCATCCGAATGAGGTATGCATATCATATTCAATGAATATGTAAACATAGTTTTGCATAAATTAGATTGAGTAGATATGAGATGATTTGATCTATTTGAATGCACAAAGGTGGATTGGATGCCGTATGGGGATCTTAACTTTTATGACTCTACTCTAGCCCTATATAGATTCCATGGCATATTCTTCTGTCTAAAGATTGATGAGCCGTATATGCCATATCGATTTGCGAGGCAATTTGGTTGCCAACAAGGAGTGCCTTCTGGAGTCATCAAGCCTAGGATCGCTTGAGGGGCGTGAAGAACACAGAATACAAGATGGTATATGATAATGGGGTGTGGGCTTGGAATCTTGCACACATCCACTCCATGTCCATAGACATGATCGGCCTTGTGGCTAGGTATACTAGTGATGTATTCGATGACTATGTAGTGAGGTATGAGCCGTGAACACATCGCTTCGTACACCCCGATTCTGCTTTGACTTCTGAATAATCAATGGTAAAACTATATCATTGCATATCACTCTATTATGAGTTGTTATCATTCGTTACATACATTATCTAGGTTTGTACTGCACGAATTTTAGCACATGCAGTGGGCCCTTGGACATCTCACCTCGTGGTTTGCCGAGGATACTAGGTCGCGGGTGCCTCGCGATGTCCACCAGAGCATGATGCACGTAGCGATTGAGCTAGGATATATGGGCTTGGGCGAGTACCCCAGTCGCTCCACCTACGATGTTAGTCAAGGTAGCAACCCATCTACTTGGGGTGGGATCATGGAATGACAACCCACCACCGAGTGGTGGTTGGGGGTAGGGATCATAGGAGTGACAATTTATGGTATTTCGTATCCTTAGATTTTGTTATTTCATAGTTTCGAACTGTCTACTAGTCATGTGTTATATTAGTTGGTAGAATTCCAAATTGAATTGACTTTTAATGTTAGTTTGTAGACTTAAATATGGATATTGCGACCTTTGGTAGGATGAGAGTTAGGTAATGAATGCTAAACTAGTTGTTATAAATGTGTACTTTTTTACTATCAATTATACATTAAATCAAAATCATGAGGCATGCAAAATCATACTCGAGGTAACATGGATAATGCAAGAAGAAATACTACAATCATAATAATAACCATGTTTGGAATCTCATAAACTACCAAAATAAAATTGTATACTATCAAAATAAAATCATTGCCTTCTAGTCGAAAATAGTGTCACCATCATCTCTTTCCCTTTGGACATAACCTTGTTCATCCACGTAAGTTGCAAGTCGATCTCGGAGAAAGGATTCAAGGCCAGCAATGCTTTGGAGTCGATTATGATGCCACATGGGTGCGATAGGTGGAAGGGGTGCAAAAGGTTGTAACATTATCTACGTAGACAAAGAATGCATATCATAATCAGATCAGATAACAATTACAACTAAAATAGCATGTTACCTATGAATGTTGTACTTACACCACTAAAATGTGCGTGTTCTATACATATCGTAATCATCCCTAACTCTTCAAACGTCCAGACGGGTCGGACCGATAGAGGAAGGGAATGTCCAACACTCTTTCGGACTGACACAACAAACAAGCTCTGAAATGTCGTCGCAACCAACAACCTCATATCAATGGCTTTAAGCCAAAACTCATGTGGAGCCTTCACACCATCTCTAAACCAGTTTAATGCTTTCGAAACCCGCGTAATGTCGACTTGGCCTAACTGCCGAGCGTACAACTCAGGAAGATGATGTAATTCCTAAGCATGCTTTGTCTGATCATCTTCCAGTAATCTTCTTCATCATGGGCTGCTGAACGTGCAATCGCTCGGAATCCACAATTTCCATCATGTGCCACATTATATGACTCGAGCACATATTTGTTCATGAATTCTAGAATGACACCAATGTGCGGACCCTGAACTACACCAACTGCGGTAGATTTTGCAGGCTTTGTTGCAACTACTGCGGGGGATGACTTCTTCGGCAATGTAGGTCTACCTCGACGCCTTTTCGCAAGTGTACCATCGTCCAACCCGGTTGGTGATCTCTGAATAGTTGCATTCTATGCCTTATGGAGATGGAGATCAGTGTATTCTCATTCACAAAGGTCGCATTTGTTGAGGATCCCTTGCGGGCGGCCCTTCGTCCATCAAAACTGGTCATTTGCACAAGCATTTGGGAAGTCGTTGAAGTAGAATTCATCCATCAGCGACCTAGCGATCCTGCGCTTGCGAGTAACATCATCATCAAGCTGGTCTGAATTATCATTTAGTGGGATATCAAGTTGTGTGCAGAAAGGATGCAGCACCGACGGGGATATCGGAATATCACCATTCTTGTGTAGCGCAGCTGTGTGGTAGCATAGAAGTCCATACGCCACTTGAATCGTACATTTACAAACGTCATCACATCGACATGGCCTCTCAGCCGCACGCTACTCTTCCATCAACAACTCTATAGCCTTATGCCAAACAGAATGTTGCAATAACTGAAACACATGTTCAGTTGCTACAAATGACATTGCTTTTAGCCGAGATTGACCTAACGATGCTTTAATTTCACTTATTTGAATCTCAAGCACTGCATGCATGTTGTCGAAGACAGAATCAAGACTCATTGATCCATTTGGATTCATAAACTGATTAAATGTGGAATGAGCATCTTCAACTCTACAATAAAGTAAGTACGCATGGAGTAAAGACACACTATAATCAAATAAGAAATGAAATATATTTTAAGTACACAAATCAATGTGTGATTTTGTAAAAAAATATGTTCATTGCGATCACTTGGCCTTGCGTTAAACGAAAATTCCACCCTGCGCTAAACAGAAATCGGGTTTTAGGAGTTGTTTGGGATTTTTATACTTTTTTGTCTGTTTTGTTATTAGAGTATGTTTGATTGTGTGATTTGTTTGGTTTTTGTGTTTTCATTTGCTTTTTAATCGAATCTTTACTTTTTTTTTTTTTTTGCGTCTTTCGCTTCTAGATTGCATTTGTTAGTTGCTTTTCTACCAGTTTTGAGTTTTCTTTTTGTGTTTGGTATAGTTGTTTTTGTTTGTTTTGTCCTAAGTGTTTGTTTGATCTTTTTTATTGTTATTTGCCGGCCTTCTCTCTATTCCCCTTTTCTTTAATTTGTTCTTTAACTTTTCTTCCCTAGTTTGTGTTTTTTGGGTTTTTGTTGTTCCTCTGTGGAAATTCTTAGTGGTAGTTCAGTTCACCTCCTTGATTTTTTTTAAATCTTTGTATTGACTAACTCCATCTCTCTAATTTATTGTTATAAAAGTGTTATTTCTATCATTCTTATTTATCTTTGGTTGCTTTTCCACATGAATTTGGATAAAATTGGGTCGGAGACAGCTAGTTTTTTGGGGTTTGATTTGAAATTTTTTCAGAGGTTGTTATCTCAATCTCTACTTCTACTTTTTCGCTTCTCCCCTCAACCACCGCCACACCCTCCCCTCTCTCCGACCCGCAGCCACTGTTTCTCCCCATCAGCCGATCCTCCCCCACGCACGCCGCTTACCCCCTAGCCCACCCAACTTTCGTCTCTTCCTCAGCCCTTCCCCCACCACCGTCATCTCTTTGCCCTTTGCCTTTCCGTTGTCCCCAACTCTCTATTACTTCTGACCACTTCTCTCATATCCCTCTTCATCGACTCTTGTTCTGCATTATCCTCCTTCGTTTTCTTCTCCTCTTCTATCGCCTCTCCTTCCATTCACACCGCCTCTCTCCCCACATCCATTGCTTCGTTTTTTATTTTTGTAAATTTAGAAGAGGTAGAACAATTTTCATTTTTGTAGATTTGGATGAAGATGCAATGTTAAAATTGACAAACAAAAAACTAATAGTATGTGACAACCGGATCACTAGCATGTGACGGTATAAGTCATCTAGGTGACATGATTATGAAAGTCTTATTATTGTGAGAGTTTGTTTTCCAAAATTTTCTAGGTAGGACCAAATCAAATTCATTTTGATAAGAATTTTTGTCATTTGCAACCCTTGGAACATCTTTATTACGTACTAGCTAGTAATAAATACTATATTTTTTGAAAAAAATAGATGTATTTTATATACTCCTTATCATTTTCAAAACATTTTATACTTCAATTCCGAACAAATAAAAAAATATATTAGTTTTTTAAGAAACATATTATTTCATACTCTGTTACTTATTTTAGTGTTGGTGACGGTGAAAGGGGATAAAGCGAGCAAATACTGCATAGAAGATAAGACTTGCAGTCTCAAATGTCGGTGACGGTAAAGCATCTTAATTAGGATATGTTGATTTCAAATGTCAGTGACGACTGGTGGTTCTTCGTCACCATTTTTTAAAATCAATGACGACGACCATATATTTAACGAGATAATCGCCTTACTGGGGTTCGTTTGGTTAGCTCTCTACTTCCCGGAAAGTTCAAAATCCCAGGAATTAGGAGTCAATACATGTGTTTGGTATGTTTTTTTAAAATGAGAAAACCCAGGAATTTCAATTCCTAGGAATTTAAATTCCCATGAAATGGTGGAATTTAAGTTACCATGGAGGGGGTAGATAAGATCTACTTCCTCCATTCTTTTTTTCCAAATCTTCTATAAAATTTATTTTTTATAAACAAAATCACCAATTTGCCCATATAGATTTTGATTTTAAACAAAAAGCAAAAGGTTATAAGAGTAATTTTAAATAAATTACTATAAAAATTCAATGTTTAACCAAACAAAACATAAGAATTGAATTTATGGGAAATTATTTTCAACCAAACATATTTTTACATTTCCCATGAAGTTGAATTCATGGGAATTACAAATCCCGGGAAGTTACTTCCTGGAAAGTCTACTTCCCACGTTTAACCAAACGAGGCCTAAGTCTTTTTAAGATCACCACCTGTATGAACATACATAGAGCGAAATTAATTACATTTGTTAAGTAGCCCGTTAGATGCACCAATTTGCAGTCATTCACATGCTTCGATCTCTATCACTCTGTCTCCCCACATAAATTCCAATTCGCTCCCAATTTCATCTCTTCATGTTTTGTTGCTTTCACAAATTCACGGTGTCGTACTGCCTTCCCTATATTTACGGTATTTTTGATCGACCTTTGATTGACCCACTTGAGCTCTAGCCTCACTCGAAAACACTCTCTCGTATACCGAGTCAATAGAAAATTTCATTGAAATTTAGGGGGAATTGTGCTATAGGCCATAATTAGGGCCTTTATTAGGAAAATGTCCACCCTTCCCTTCCAAATTGGCAAAATGTCCACCTTCTTTCCCTTGCCCCCTTTGCCCCTTTGCCCCCCACGCGCGCCCCCTGTGCCCCCCTCCTGTTTCAGCACATTTGATTTCAGCAACTCCTATTTCAGCGTTTTTTTTTTTTTTTTTTTTTTCCGCGCGTTGCTGAAACCTAAGTTGCTGAAACCGAAATTGCTGAAACCAAAGTTGCTGAAACTGTTGAAAATAGTTTTTTTTTTTTTTCGCGCGTTGCTGAAACCTAAGTTGCTGAAACCGAAATTGCTGAAACCAAAGTTGCTGAAACTGTTGAAAATAGTTTTTTTTTTTTTCCGCGCGTTGCTGAAACCTAAGTTGCTGAAACCAAAGTTGATGAAACTGTTGAAAATAGTTTTTTTTTTTTCGCGCGTTGCTGAAACCTAAGTTGCTGAAATCGGAGTTGCTGAAACCAGGGTTGCTGAAACCGGAGTTGCTTAAATTGTTGTTGCAATTGCTAAAATTAGTTTTTTATTTTTTTGCTTCAGCGCTTCGATATCGGAGTTGCTGAAACCGTGTTGTTGAAACCGGAATTGCTTTTTTTTTCTTTTTTTTTTTCACGCGTTGTTCAAATCGAAGTTGCTGAAATCGGAGTTGCTGAAACCAGGGATGCTGAAACCGGAGTTTCTTTTCTTTTTTTTTCGCGTCACCACTTTGACACCGGAGTTGCTGAAACCGAAGTTGCTTTTTTTTTCTTTTCTTTTTTAAAAAAAAATGCTGAAATAATGAAATGCTGAAATATATGCTTGTGTGTAAGATATAATAGCTCGTACAATTTTATAAGAATTAACCACAAATTCTCACCAAAGCAACCTCAATCACAATAGCAAACTAACCACAAATTCTATTTTTCCAATATATAATTGTTAATTAATTATAAAAAGGGGGAATGCTACGCCTATCTATCATATATATATATATATATATATATATATATATATATATATATCTGTGTGTGTGTGTGGAAGATGAAGAAAACAATAACAATGATGAACCCTTCCTAGTAGTTCCCTAATCAACAAGGCAAACTCAGGCCAATGCTACGCCTATCAATCAACTCGCTTTCTATTCATAATTTGCAAAATCAATTAAACATCAGAAATGTACATAAAATAAGCACAATAATGATGAGTGAGTTGTGATGCACCTGAAGAGCCAAATCACGAGTGGGCAACACCACCAAAGCTCGCATACATTTCACAGCTAGATTCGCCAGCCTCTGCACTATTGGCAGCGCATAAACCAGCCTTTTACCACTTCCAGTTGGTGAATTCACACACAAATCTTTTCAGCAAAATAATTTGCTGAAATGGATCTCGCCGGATCCGAATTCGACTTCCTCCTCAATTGTATTATCCTCAATTGTATTAAAAAGTGAAAAAACCGTAGTTGTTCACCTATGGTTCAACATCACTAGGAAGTTACATTCTGCATTTAAACATCTCAGATGCTTTCGAATTGGTGTTCACCCAATTTAATTGCAAGCAAAAAACAATGAAGGCAAATGAGAAGACAAGTATATGTATTATAAATTATTGATGAATGATGATCGACAAATGACAATAAAGCAATATATTCCTCACCTGCAAGTCGAATAATTGAACACGGAGATTCGTCTCCACCAGCAGCATCCAATCCCCCGCTCCCCTCGCCTTACCTCCGCCTTCAATCCTCGCCTCCCGGCACGGAGATCCAGATCTGGAGCTTTCGGTGGAGTAGCTTCGATGGGGGAGGAGGCGGAGATGACGGAGGTGATAATAGTAGAACAATGACGGGGGAAGCTCTCTGGAGCCATTCATGAGCGATGTCGACCTCACATGCGGTGGAGAAGGCGTCGATGTCTTCTAGGCGGTGGGAGGTGGGATCGATCAAGGGAAGCAGCGTGAACCGGTGTCGACCATGACTAATTACATCAGAGGTGGAGTGGAGGAACAGATCTTGGCTGGCAGAGATCTTGTTGGCGGAATCGATCAGTGAGCATGGAAGATCGAAAATCATGGAAGATCCGGCTGCGAAATCGAAATACAATGAAGATATGGCTATCGATTGGAGTTTCCACCTTGAATCTCGACGATGCGGACTGCGAGGAAGATTCTCCGATTCGATTCCGTTGAATGGGATCGAGATGATCGATGAAGATGAAGATCGATGAAGATTCTTTGATTGATGAAGATGAAGATGATGATCAATTGGAGTTTGATGATCGGAGAGAGCAAGTTGAGCGACTGTGTATTGCTCGATTGGTTTAGGGGAGGGGGCACGGATTTAAGTCTAAAAAGGGGATGGACGTTTAGCTAATTTGGAAGGGGTTGTGGACACTCTCCTAATTAGATCCTAAAATAGGGCCGGTTTCGCAAATTTTATCTGAAATTTATGATCCAACAACCGATTCAACTCGAATGGACCCAACAATAATCCGATCCGATAATGAATGAGTCAACTTAGTAGCGACGCCTATTTGAATTTTTTTTATATGAGGAAATAAATTCGATTTTCTAGTCAAGCTTAGAGAAACCGAGAGACCGGATAAGTCGGTAGATAGACTAACCATCATGTACAACTGGAAGCAAATGATATAAAGGAAAATACACCAAGCAAATGACAAACTATTCGACCGGCCAAAAGGAAGACGTACATATAGAACTCTGGGGATCACTAGCGGACACCTCATATTATTAAATCCAAAGTAGAGTCGTCGGATGTCGATTGCATTTCCACGACGTCTACGAGTATGGAAAATCAACGACCGTTCATATGAAGTCAACACCACAATAAGAACAGCAAAGCACACCGACCCGCAAACCCAAACCCTAGTCACATCATCGTCCATTCAAACTCCCAAAACTCATCTCAAATTAAGCACGATAACAAGATCGTGAATATGCCACAATAAGGGTAAACCAAAATAAAAACGGATAAGATGGGATTGAGAAGACAAGATGAACAACAATAAACAAGTAAAGAGGCAGGAAAGCGAATTATAAGAACGAGTCGTAGGACGAAGAATGGCTGAGATTGTGAAAGTTCCGAGAAACTCCTGTCGGGTCGTATGAAAACAGGAGTCGTATCGGGTTTATATTATTTTTGATTATAAGGTCGGAATCCACTCTTCTAACGCAAAAACTTAAGCCAGTGTGTAGGAGTTTCTCCTTTTGTTATATTTTGTATGATTATACCACCCACAATCAACGTGGGATGACTATCTTTTTATTCCAATAGGGATGGAGGCATACACCCAAGTGGACAGCAAGCCAAGGTGGGCGGCGAGCCAAAGTGAAAGGTGGCGCTTATGGCCATGGCGGCAGCGCCTAGAGGGAGCTGCTGGGTTACGAGTGCGGCAACGAACAAATGCTCTCTCTCCCTCTTTACCTACCCGAAACTATGAACGCATTACCCATCCGTTGTGGCTTTCAGCAACTTGGTTATTGCAATTTGCAAGTGCTTGTGCAATGTGTCAAATTTGATTTGGTAGGAGCCTGAGTATTGGTTCATTGGATAGAGGATATGGTTACATCAAGTTTGCCTCTCAATGGGCTTTATTCGAACCCCTAAACTTCTTGGCCCACTCCATTGATGGGCCGGCTATAATTCAAATAATTCAATCTTTGAAAGGTTTTTAAAAAACATCTCAATCTTTAACTGAGGTGATAACCAAGTATCCCGATTTTTTTTCGACTATAAATCTGGACAAAAACAATGACATATAATTGACGAAATTAATGTTTTTGATGATATTGACTTATTTTAATGACGACCAATTTTATTTCATTGTTTGACTCAATTTATGGTCGTAAAAATGAGTCGGAATAATTTGTTATCACCTATCCTAAAGGTTGGATTATTTTTCTTACATTTGAAAGGTGAAGATATATATTTTTTAAAAACTCCTACAAAGATTGGATTATTTTAATTAATTTGGCCTTTTTTAATTATTAGCTTCTGTCAAAATTCTATCTTGCAGCAATCAGAAACTGTTTGCTTCATGTTTATTGAACCTTTGATACCACACCAGAATATCTTCATCTCCATCAACTTGATTGTTTCATTTTCTCTTAATAGACATCCAAGGCTTCGATCAATTTGAATTTGTTTCGAAAGAGCTATTGAAGTGCTCTATCAAAACATCTTAGGAAGTGTTGTTTATCACTTACAAGTAGCACGCTGATGTGCAAGATATATGGTGCTCGTAAGCGAGCCCTACAACGCAATGTCATTATTGTTCAAGTACATGAGATCCTGATCTAGCTCCTTTTTTGTTGTTGTTGTTGTTGTTTGTTTGTTTGTTTTTTTTATCCTTTTACCCTTTTGCTATTTTGGAAGTGAAGGTAGTAACAGTTTTGCATAACATTGAGTTGACACCACATTGTATAAAGGTAAAACAAAGAAGCTTTTGTGTGCATAGCTCACATGGTTGGGTGAAAAGGCCTTTTGCAAATACCATTCTACATATATATAGGACTGGAAAAAGGGGGCAAAAACATGTCTTCTTTTGGTGCATTTTTGAATCCTGAGGCTTCAATTCAAAGTGTTTGTACACTCACTCACTTGATTCACTTGTAGCAAACAAAAAAAGAAATCAACTTTTACTTTTATCTTTTGTGTATTGAAATGCAATCCATCTGTAAAGAAAAGGGGAAAAGGAAATACCCTATTGGGAAAAGGGTAACAAGAAAATCTACCTATCATCATATTATATGATGGGAAGTTTATCTATAAATAACACTATTGATTCAATCATTAGGAAAATTTGCACAAGATAAATAACAGTTTTTTGAGTTACATATGAATTGGGTATGTTATTTGATGATGCAAAAAAATTCACAAATTTACACCAATCTATATGTTGGTTGCATTGCTTGCTGGTGGGAACGCAGTTTTCGCTTTGTTTTATAATGTGTTTTTTCATTTGATTACGTGCAAAAGGACCTTTGTACTGCAATCGGAAATACATAGATCAAGCTCTAAGTTGCTAAATGTTAAGTGTAACAAGTTCAAAAGTTTGTAGTTTTATTCGGTGAAATCTCATAAGTTTGTGCCGTTATATGCAATAAATTCTAAATTGGATTGGATTTTGCAATTTTGCCTTGAATCATATGCTAGTATCGTATAATGGCAAAAGTGGGTCAAAATGTGAGTTAATAAATCTAGCTAAGAATAGCAGAACTCTTAGAACAATCTAACTAACACCTTAAATTATTAATTTGACATAAAATACCTAAAAAACTGAACATACTGTTAACCTAAATAACTCAAGCTTGGCATTTTAAAGGCGAAAGAGTTGGGCATATTCCGTATTCTAATTGAAGGTGATAATTTGGTGGTGATCAACTCCCTCAAAGGTTGTTTGCAGTGTCATTGGGAGATTGAGATTATTATCTATAACATCCTTCTCATGCTTCAGCAGTTCGAGGTTATTGGAATATCCCATATTTTTCAGGAGGTCAACAGTTGTGTGGACCTTATTGTCTACATTTTCCAATCTGCTGTCTGCAACGATGTCGCCTCTTCATGATAGGAACCTTCGTATTTGCATCTAAAAGGATGTCATAGATGGTGGTCTAACAAGCCCTAACCATATTCAAATCTTTACATGTATAAAAAAAATAGAAGTTTCAAAAGCCATGAAACCACAAATTGACAATCTGGCTCTATTTTGATAGTTTAAAATCTGGAATAAATTCAGTTTATATATATATATATATTTTTTAAATGTAAAACCTCTAACTGAAATATGATTTATAAGTAATTCAAGTTACACCTATGTTGAAAGAGTTCCTTTTCATTAAACTCGATCCAAGTGAGACAATGGACCTAAAAAAATCGATGGAATGGTTTGGCTTCTCTAGCTCACTCTTCTTTTCCAGGACCAAGTCATAGACACAAATAATATTAGTATATTGTGTAATGTCGCAGGTCTAACATGGATTAATAAACTTTACTTGGAATCAAATGCATTTTTTTTTGGAAGTTGTTTAAAGCCAAACCTAGCTAAATAGGGATCTAGTAGAGGCCTAACATGAAAATTACACGAATATTCCTCTACTTTAATTTAGCTTAAATTCATAGGGTAATGGCATGGTCCAATTCAAAACATTAAAATCCCTTTTGTATAGAGGACTCACGGACATACCCTAGTTTACCTTTTGCATCCTTAAAGCTAAGGAGATTAGCTAGCTATAGTACTATTGCATGCCTACCATCTTAATGTTGAACCTAAAATGCTATTAAACGGAGAGGTTATATGCATCGAGTATAAGTGCTATATACACTTATATATGTGAATCTAGGATTCTTTTTAACCATATGGTGATACCTGATTACCTGTCCAGTAATAAATGTGTTTGACATGAAAAAGTAACAAATAGATCATTAATCCGTTTAATATTTGTACCGAATATAGGATTCGTTCACGTGACTTTTTTGGGAAAAAAGTTTAGAAATTTTCAAAAAATATATATGTATATACACACGGATGGATCTTCACCTAGCTTCTTTTTTTAAGTTTCGACTTTTTTGTTGTAAAATTTTAACATGAACGGATTATGGATCCGTTTGTATTATTTTTACAAAATTAAATGGATTTAGGATTCGTTTGGATTATTTTTCAAAAATTTTGTAATAATTTTTAGACACGTGTTAGCCCCTGAATCAAACGGATCCTAATTCCAAAAGTATGAGTGTGTTTAGCGCCTACACTCGGACCGGCTTGGTGCATATAAGAACATGCTTATTAAATTCACATATCTTCATGCACCCTTAAAAACCTCAAAATATAAAGTTTATAATTGATTTTGTACATTCATACCCGTCCTTCACTTCAGGGCCAAGTCCCTCAATGTACTTAGGTCTGTTATATGAGTCGAGTAGGTCAACTGGACTTGGATTCGGCTTGATAAATGTTTGGCTCGAGCTCGTTCATTTATTAAACGAACTAAGTATGAGCACATACATTTTTAACTCGACTCAAACTCAAATAGGTCGAATTTAGTGGAATTTACAAAACTTCTTTTAAGTTACTTTGTTACAAGTAAATAGGGTTGCTTAATACTGAAAAAAGATCGGCTCGAGTTCGTTTATTTACTAAACAAGCTAAGTATGAACAAATTTTAAAGTTTGAATTCAGATTTAAGCTCAAATCAAAATCGCTTCGTTTCTAAATGTGAATCTTGTTTGTACATTGAGGTAAGGTTTGGACCGTTTGGTTCCAATTTGGATTTTGGTATATATCAATTCAGAAATGGTTTAGAATTGCATAATTAAGAATATATCTCTATCTATGGCTCCTTTTTTTCAAGTAGGTAGTAGTTTTTTGGTGGAAATTAGTGATCAATGATTCATTTTGTATTAAACAAAGCTAATATATGGTGGGATGAGATAGTTTTTAATAGAGTGTACGTTATGTTTGATTGTGTGAATGAATTATTCATATTTTAGATTTTTAATTTTAGTATTGGAGAAAAGTCTTTTAAAACTATCGCCTTAGGTAGATTATTTATATTATCAGACACCAGGTAATAATGTTGTTATTCGTCATATTTTTTGAGAGTCTAATACTGTTACAGTCTTACAGACAAGATCACTCGTCTTATTTATAGTATCCCTACCGATGGATGTCTGAAAATTGATGCAGAACTTGATGTTCTCATCTGGAAAGACGCTCTAGGAAGATGTTGGATTGCGGATCACCGGGTCCTAAATGTTCGATCAGTTTAAGCTAATATAGTTGTGAAATTCTTGATAACTAACACAAAGTGTAAAGTGTGATATGATGCAATTAAGTTTAGGTCAATTATTGAATATTTGAAATGAAACACGTAGTACGAAATATTCAAAGCAAAAAGAATAATTAAAAGAATTTAAGGGGAGAAAAAAAAAGAGAGAGGAAAATAAGCATCTTTTCAATTATGTAATTAATGTGCAATTTTTGTCTGGTTATTTAATGGGGACACTAGAGATTTGCATAATAATAGTCCTTTTGGTTTCATAAAAAAAAATAGTCCTTTTGGATTAACTTTTTGTCGATAATAATTGTAGCCAAATCTACCTTGTTTATGTTTTATTTATTCCTTGCATTGTACTATAGAAGTTGGTAAAAAGAAAAAAAAAATTGTAGAGCTACTCCTTATAATCGATCAATAGGTCGATCATCTAGCTACTGATTGTGGTAGTACGATTTCCTTATGGGCACAAATCCACGCTAGTTGATGAGGTAAGAACCTTTAAAGGAGTTGCAATGGCAAAGGTGAAGGAGTTTAGACTTTCCAACGTCGTGATCGAGGGTGACAATCTGTTCATCAATCAACCACATTCGAAGATTATTGACTTGTCTTTAGAAGATTGAGATAATGATATTCAATACCGTTTTCCTCCAAAGTTTTGAAATGGTGCATTTCAAAAAATTAAGCTGGTCGGAAATGATCAGAAATGTTGGATGAGAATATGAGATAATCGTCAATTTCTGAATTTTCAGACTAAAATACTTGAAATAAATGACATATTATTATTATTATTATTATTATTATTATTATTATTATTATTATTATTATTATTGTTATTATTATTATTATTACTACTACTACTATACAAATAACGCTATAAATCAGTTGGTCAGAACAATTTTATTTTAATTTTCTACAACCTTCTGAGAGTGTGTTTAGATTCCAATGCATTTTAATTATAATGCACTTATAACGTGTTTAAAATTACATAAATTTTAAATAAACTATTTTGTAAATTGTATCAATTAAAAACTCACTATTTTATAATAATATTATAAATTTAATATAGTTAATTGACATAATTTATAATATATTTTATTTAAAATTTATATTATTTTAAATAAATTATATAAATATTAGTCAATCACTATTCCGAATTTATATTTATAATTATATTATAACCGAAAATGTATACAAATCCAAACACACCGCCTAATTCTAGTACTCCTAAATACAGTATAAGATAGAAACATGTTTATTTCACCAAAAAAAAAGATAGATACATGTTTATCACATCACACATGTAAATTTTTTCAATATATGTATCATGAAAACGTGAAAGGGAGCAGTTTTTTTATGCGTCGGCAAGTTATGTGACATGTATAAAATTATATAGGGGGAATTGTGCTATAGGCTATAATTATGGCCTTTATTAGGAAAATGTCCACCCTTCCCCCAAATTAGCAAAATGTCCACCTTCCTTCCCTTGCCCCTTTGCCCCCCACGCGCGCCCCTGTGCCCCCCTCCTGTTTCAGCACATTTGGTTTCAGCAAACCCTATTTCAGCGTTTTTTTTTCGCACGTTGCTGAAACCGAAGTTGCTGAAACCAAAGTTGCTGAAATTGTTGAAATTAGTTTTTTTTTTTCGCGCGTTGCTGAAACCGAAATTGCTGAAACCGAAGTTGCTGAAATTGTTGAAATTAGTTTTTTTTTCCACGCGTTGCTGAAACCTAAGTTGCTGAAATCAGAGTTGCTGAAACCGACGTTGCTGAAACCGGAGTTGCCTCATTTCAACACCAATTTCAGCAATTACAACACCCATTTCAACAAATTAAGAGATTTCAGCGACAATTAAGCGATTTCAGCAGTAATTACAACATCACAAAATAAGAGATTTCAGCAAGAGCATTTCAGCAATTACATTCATCAACAATGAAGAGATTTCAGCAGCGACAATTAAGAGATTTCAGCAGTAATATATTACAACATCACAAAATAAGAGATTTTAGCAAAATTAAGAGATTTCAGCAAGAGCATTTCAGCAATTACACTCAGCAACAATGAAGAGATTTCAGCAGTAATTACAACATCACAAAATAAGAGATTTCAGCAAATTAACAGATTTCAGCAGTAATTCAACATCACAAAATAAGAGATTTCAGCAAATTAAAAGATTTCAGCAAGAGCACTTCAGCAATTACACTCGGCAACAATGAAGAGATTTTAGCAGTAATTACAACAACATCACAAAATAAGAGATTTCAGCAAATTAATAGATTTCAGCAAGAGCGAGAGGCAAGAGATCGCCCCAAAATGTACTAAAACCATCTACTGTATAATTGAAGGAAACGTGGCCATCCCTCAATTTATGTTCCTAATTAACCGATCTTATACATAATTCAAATTCATACGTTTTCACCAACAAATCCAATTCCAAAATCAGTCTCACGGTGCTAATTGACCGACGACGACGGCGATGATGGAGAACGAGGGAGGACGTTGAGATCCATCATCCTTCGTCTTCGATCTCAGAGGCGGATGTTGAAGAGAACCTCACTGATCGTCATCTTCGACGGAGATCCGATGCATCATCCTTCGTCTTCGATTCAGATCCAGCGCCTCTCTTCTCCTAGGCCGATGTCGACGATCGGCGAGGTTCCCGGAGAGCCGATGCACCGGAGCCGCTGCTGATGAAGGAGAAAGGCGGCGCCGACGGCAATTTCCTCTTCAATTTCCACACCGGATATGATCTTCATCTTTGCGTGCTCCACACCGACGACATTCGGAGCCTATGATGTCTAATCCGATCGAAAAGGAAATCAGATCAGACGAAGGCATCTCCACACCGATTACACTGCCGATTAAAGATGAAGGACTCGGATCTTCCTCGTCATCATCTTCACCGAATCTAGAGCGTCGTCGATCTTTGGATATGTTGTTGGCGCCGCTTTGGAGAGAGTCGTAGAGAGAGCTCGAAGAAGATGGCAGAGGCGACGCCTCCTGAGGGAGAAATTAGAGGAGAGAGTTAGGTTTAGATCCGAGGGGTAATATTGTCCATAAAATTATAGATGGACAAAAACCTAATTTAATGGACTTAGTGGACACTCCTCCAATAAAGTCCAAAAAAAAGGCCAGTCCAGCAAATTTTTTCAATTATATATGAGCAAACTATAGACTGTGATTTTTTTTTTAAATATCTTTAAATTAACTTTGGGAAAGATGACGGTAAATATCATAAACTTTGTAAATAGTTGTATTTAATATATGCCCCATAGTTTCAAAATTAAACTGGTACTCAGTTTGTGTTATATGTCAAAATATGTCCCAATGTCGCAGTTTTTCAGACTCTTGTAGACCATAACGTGCTCCTTTCAGTCGACACAGATAGTTTTTTGAAGTTTTTGGTTTTAATATTATATATAAAGTTTTCAATGAGATAAATATAAAATTTTAATTTAATTATATTTTCAAATTGAATTTTCAACGGTTATTTAACTCAAAGTTTTCGGAGCTTTTCATTTTCTATTTATAAATTTATTCATTTTATTCTTTCTCAATCAACTAGTTTGTATCAGTTACTCTATCAGTTATGGTTACCAACCACCTTACTATCTTATAAACAATTAAATTTAATTTATATTTAACATACATAATCCATCAGTTTCAACTACCCAATCAACTACGTGTTATCAAACTAACACATGTCATCCTATGTAATTAGGCCGGGCGAGTTTGGCAATGAGTTATTTTTTAAGGGATGGAGATTATTTTTAAGGGGTTATATGGGGTGGAGATTATTGTATGAGTTATGGGGATGAAAGAGGTTGAGATTTTTTTTAAAAAATAATCCCGGTAGGGTGTTTGGTGAGTATAAGGTAATTTTAGGGTTATTTGTTACAAAAAGACAAAATCACCCCTACCTCCTACCTTCCCCTTCCCGATTCCAAAATTTCAGATTCGAGTCCCCCGCCTCCTTGCCCTATCTTCCCTCCGCCGCCTCCTCCCTAAGGCTTCTCTTCACCTCCGTCTGCCCTCTTTCTCCCTTCTTCCCTCCCTGCTGTCCGCCACCCGCCTCCGCCCGCCTCTTTATCCCGCTTATCCGTCGTCCTCAATCGCCGGCGTTCATCAGCCATCCCCACTTCTCCTTTCACCTCCCGCTGGTCGCACCCAACCTTCACCAGATTCCGCTCTCGCCCCCTCTGTCTTCAGCGCCACCATAGCACCACCTCTTCCAACCCAAATCCTCTTCCAATCCAAATCCATGGCTACCGTCAATGGGGGCAGGAAAGTCACAAAGGAGGTTGTTGGGGTGGACAACCTCAACAATCTTGGTTGAGGAGGGTTGGATTATTAGCCTTTGGAAACCCCATGTAATCCCCATCTCCAACTTTGGCAATCCCCAATAACACCTTGTCAAACCCTGCCCTCGGGTTGTTGTTTTTAAAAAAAATCCCCAACAATCCCAAAGAACCCATTGCCGAGCACGCCCTTAGTCACATTGTCTCGTTCACTTCTTTTGTAATGGGAAGTGATAGATCGATGATAGATAAATCTAATTAGTTAAATTGAGAGATTGAAATAAATTAGTGATAAAAATAAATAAATAAATAAATAAAGATCTAACAATCAATAAACCAAACCAAAGCAATTTGAACTAACTAGCTCTTTTTTTTTTTTGATAAAATAAGAATTCAAAATCAGATATACCTGAATTTTGATAGGTCGACAAGTCGACACATGGAATACCGTCAAAACCCATAAAAATCAGTGATATTTATATATTTTTATACTAAAAGAACAATATTTATCGGGCTGATATTTAGTGCGGTAAACGATAAACCCCCTTGTAGGTTTGTCTTTTATAAAATTTACTTTTAAGGTTTTCTTTTGTAAATAAGTATGTTTAATTAAGGAATTTGGTGATCCTAAATAAATTTTTTTTTTGGGTGTTAACTAAATAAAAATATTTTTAAAAATGGTTAAAACTTTTTTTTTACCGATACTAGGAACACGTGGAAGTGGAGTATGGGACCCCAATAAAGTCTTTAATTATTGAAATTTCCAGCCCTACCGGCACCATTAAATGCCACAAAAATAAATACGGAGTAATGTATTGTTATAAAAAGCCACAAAATTAGCAAAAATTTGAAGCACACCCAAAAGTTCTTTATTCCCAATTTTATTCGTCTGCACGTAACGTGTAGAAAGTTTTGTACTTTCCTACCCTCAAAGTGTGTCATGAGATCTTTTAGTATGTAATTATGGTTTATTATATGGTCATTATTATTTCATTAGATGCACCGAATTATTTTATTATTCTCTTAATAAATGAGTTAGTTTTATAATTGTTTTCAATCAATAAGATAAGACGGACTATAAAAGAAACTATGATTGTGGACTAGAGGATACTCACCGTGCAATGTGTGGTTAGGCTCAGCAAAAACGTGTACAAATTAACCACTCGTTCGTTTTTAAATAAAGAAAGATAATGATTAAATTTTCAAATTTAGTCTATTATAAAGTTAAGATTCATTAATCAATATTTTAATTAATAACCCCCTCTTTTCTCATTTTTCATACAAAATCTATTCCTATAATGTTGTGATCATTTTCCTCTCCTCTTATTTAAACTCGCAAAAAAAAAGTGATAATGATACAAATTTTACGAATAAAATTTGATTCATTTTCTTTCGATACATTTCTTCTAATAAAAAAAACAAGGCCTAAATTTTTAATTGAAATCACCTTTTTTTTTTTACAAATAAGAACCTTTCGATCTTTTGACAATCAATTTTTATTTTTTGAAGGCCGTGAAGCCTCATTATGATGAACAATTAAAGTAGTGTGATTCTTTTATAGTTTTCTCGTACCAGATCAAAGCGATTCGATCTTGTGTATGAATTATTCAACTCCTTCTCCAATGAGTTCAAATATATTAGACATTTTTTTCCAATTTGATGAATCTTTGTTACTTGCTAGATATCGCGATACTATATATAAGTCATGCCATCAATTTCAATATTTTTGAAAATATGGATTGATGGCGAGTGAAGCTTTAGACAAGATCCCAAAACGGCTTTTGTCAAGATAATTTAAAATAAATTATATGCAAATCATTTTTTCTTTTTTTTTCCAAACAAATTGCAAAACGGTCCAAAACTCTTTCTTCTACGAATCGAAATCTAAATATGTTGAACGAACTATTGTGATCGAAAACAGGCTAAAATCGATGAAATTAGCCAAGGTATCAATTGATCGAGACTCGAATTGGTATATTGATCATCTTAGATGATTATCGAATGACATTCGATGATTATTTGTGGTCATCGTTCGAAAAAATTGTCGAGGTTCGCATAGGACGAGCTAAATAAGGGACCTCGGCAATGTTTGATGAGGATCCTACGTACCCTCGGCAACGTTTGATGAGGCTTCTGCGTAACCTCGACAACGTTTGATGAGGCTCCTGCATACCCTCGACAACGTTTGATGAGGCTCCTGTGTACCCTCGACAACATTTGATCCAGCGTACCCTCGACAATGTTTGATGAGGCTTCTGCGTACCCTCGACACCTTTTGCCGAGGTCCCTTATTTAGCTCGTCCTCTGCAAACTTTAACATATTTTTCGAACGACGACCACAAATAATCATCGAATGTCATTCGATAATCATCAAATCGCTATACCAATTCGAGTCTCGATCAATTGATACCTTGATTAATTTCATCATTTTTAGCCTGTTTTCGATCACAATAGTTCGTTTGACATATTTAGGTTTCGATTCGTAAATGAGAGAGTTTTGGACTGTTTTGCAATTTTTTTGGAAGAAATGAAAAGGACATGCGTGCAATTTATTTGAAATTATCTTGATAAAAGTCGTTTTGGGATTTTGTCTAAAGTCGTTATGATTGGTGACATGTAATCTCAAAAGAAGGAAATTAAAAGAAATGTTAAAATATAAATGGCAACCACATTAGTACACCAAAATTATCCACTTAGGCTATGTTTGGTAATTAAAGAGTAGCTGATAGGGTAGATGAGGCTGATAGATTATTCGTGTTAAATATATGTTAATAAACTTAGTATGGTATTTGGAAAACGCAACTGTTAGGGTAGCTGATGAAAACTCAGCTCCGAAAAACTTGGGTGAGTAGCTGATGAAAAGCTACGATTCCAAAAGTTATTTAAACTAAAATCTTATATTTATTCCATTTAAAACTATATAATATCAAAACCACGAGCTCCGAAAAGATATACTTATTGTGCCGAACAGAACCTAATTACTCTCTAAATTTGTCCTCTTCGTTGGACACTAATTAAACACTTGCTTCACAAAAAGAAGAAAAAAACTTAGCCAAGAGATTAAAACCTGAAACAGAAGTTGTACGTTCTCTCAAGAAATTAATTAAAATGGAGATGAAATTTCAGCATCAAGCTGAAGGAATTTACTGAGCCACTCCAGATTAGATTGGTTTTCATTGGAGAAGTCAAAGAAGTCATCCACATTGAAGTTCATCATCTCTCCTGACAGTAGCAATTCCTCACAATAGCTGCTGCTGCTGTTGTTGTTACTGCACCCATTGGAGGAGCTCTCCTCTTCATTCTTGCTTCTTCTTTTCACCTCATCATCATCATCCACTCTCTCTTCACTGCATTTCTTTCCCTCTCCGTCGACATCCGCTCTCGAATCCCGGCTTCCTCCTTGCTTTATCTTCTTACTCAAATGAGAATTCCAGTAGTTCTTGATCTCGTTATCTGTTCGTCCTGGTAGCCGCCCCGCTATGAGTGACCACCTATACATCAATTGTCAATAAATTTTCGAGATAAACCAAAGGGGAATTGAAATTGATCAATGATTTTAATTAATTAAATAATTACCTGTTGCCCAGAAGTTTGTGAAGCCTTAGAATCAGATCCTCCTCTTGATCAGATATGTTGCCTCTTTTGATGTTAGGCCTTAGATAGTTCAACCATCTTAGCCTGCAGCTTTTTCCGCACCGATTTAATCCTTGAAAATTAAAAAGAATTAAAATCAATCAAGAATTAATTTTGGAGAGGTGTGGAATGAAGAAGAAGAAATCAAGAACATCAACCTGCTTTGGAAGCAACTGATTTCCATCGGCGAGGGCCGTAGATTTCGATAACTTGAGCAAGTTTCATGTCCTCATCAGCAGTCCAGGCACCTCTGTTGACTCCCTTCATCTTCCTGCTGCAGTGAGAGTTTGAGTTTGTTTCTGATCTGCTTATTCCTTGTTCGTCGTCGTCGTTGTCGTCGTCGTTGTCGTCGTCGTGATGCTACTTATTGGGTTAGTGTCAGTGTCAGGCATTGAGAGAGAGAGAGAGAATGAAGCTGCAAGGAGGGAGGGAGAGTGATGGGTATTTTGGGGGTTGCTTGATTTATACTACCAACTACCCTTCTTCAGGGGCTACCAATACAAATACAATCAAGGGGGTCTTTTAGAGTCAAAGAAATTGAGGTATTTTGGGGGTCTATAGGATAAGAAGTCAATGGAATTTTTTTTTTTTTTGAAAATAAAAGAAAAGAAAAGAAATTAAGAGAAGACTATGCTGGTAATGATGTGTATTTTGGCTGCGTTTGCATGTAAGCATTATAAAGTCATTATATTTTTATGTACGTAAAGTTTATTTTTTAGAATGTATGTAGTACTGAATGAAAAATAAAGCATTTTTTTTATCTCATCCGAACTCTTTTCCTCCTCACAAAGTAACTCAAGAGTCACTCCACACATTTCCTTCACTTGCTAGAGCATCCGTAGAAGATAACTTGATGAGCTAATTAATAAGCCGGTAAATGGTATGAAAATTATCATTCCAACAACGTATCAACTGTATCGGTTACGACTATGATGGTAACCGATAATGGTGGCTATCATCGTATTGATAACCACTATAAGTTGGTATAGTAGTGGTAAGTGTAATATATTTTTAATGATTTTATTATAATTTTAATATATTATTATGTATTGAAATGTTAAACAAATAAAATAAACATATTATTAATGTTTTTTTCATCGGTAACGTACGTGGTGTTTCATAATTGAAATCTAGCTTGGTAATCAAGGAATATCATACCAATAGTAATTATAAATATGGTTACCAAAATCGATGGTACCACGATGGATGGTTGGTACGAGGTACAAAATTTGAGTTACCATATATAGTTGGTATGGTAACGATAATCCCTATTTGTTAGTGGTTATCATAAAATGCCTTGATTTTATAAATTTACCCAATATACTCGAATCCGAATTAATCCGACCTCAATAATATAATTACCACCATTGCACATGTTAAAGTCGGTTGGGTCCGGTGGGATCAAGACAAGCTAAAGGGAGGTCATTTGCGAACACACGTACAGGAGACACGAACAATATACAAACCCAACAGGGTTCCATCTCAAATCCAATCGGCAATGAGAGGAGTAGCTCGTCAAGCTTATATGTTGTTCATGATATCTCGATCAATCTTCTCAATAAGGGACACACGCCTCCTCAAGTGCAACGACTTTTTTAGCCAACAAGTTGCATTTGCCACATGCGCTTAAATGGGAACCAATGTCCACGACATGTCAATAAGGCCAGCAACCCCACTAATCCGAAGCTCATACCGAAACTAGCCGAACACAACTCTGATACCACTTTGTAGAATCGAACGCCCAAATCCCTCGGAGTGAGGATTTGAGCAAATCGAGTCGAGAACACAACAAAAACGAATCGAAAACAAGAGCTAAAAGACACAACGACTTTTACGTGGTTCGAGGTTACCCTCTACATCCACGAAGTCTCAAGAAGGGGAGACTCATCCAAAAAATGCACTAGTCGAAATATTTCTTTGGAAACCGCTTACAATCAAAACGAAGCTAAAATGAAAAACCAAAACTCATAAAACCAGAATCTAAACACGAGAAGAATATATATAAGAGAACTCATATAAGAACAAGAAGAAGAACTCCCTCAAACTCCAAATCCAACAACTGTTGGACTTCCCAGTTTGATCTCCTCAACCACTGGGTGGCCGGAGACTTCAATCTTCGCCAACGACCTCCCTGGATCTGGCCACGCTGAAGGTCTCGACGACTTCTTCTCTTCTTCTCTCTCAAGCTCTCTAGCTTTCTCTCTCTCGTTTCTGACTTAGGGTTTGGCAAAGCGGAAGCAATGAACAGTTTTTCCTAAGAAGCTGAATCCCTCAAGCTGATATAGCTATGGTTTTGCGCGCTCTTATTCAAAACGTTGTGCTTTGACACAAATAAGAACCGAGCTGAGCATATGGGCTCGAAACAGACCCATTAGCTGTAGCTTCAAAAAGGCCCAAACCTGTAAACACGGATATAACAATATATACAACGAACCATAGGAGACCAATACTAAGAACATATAATACATACATATAAGAATACAAATAAAACATGTAATGGTATGTATGATAATATGAGTATTGGCCTCAGATATGATCTCATCATAGGCTAGTTATATATACATAAGTATGAGCAAGTCTACAGTGAGCAACCTTAATATAGTCAATTCAAACTTAACATAGGTGATCAACTATAACTAAGATGCTTCGAACTTTAGTTACCTCATACATATATATAACTTCATTCTTAGTTGTTTTATTGTCATCCAGATTATTACATACTTATAATGCTGAGAATAATAATACAACAACGCAGATACCATGTAATTAAGACTCGAATAATGACCAGAATAATATATACTAAAAACTGGTATCCATCAAGAGGGTAACCATACAAAACATATTCGATTATCGATTTTTCTATCCTATGCCCTAAGGGAATAGGATAAGACCCTAAATTGGGAAATGTTTTTTAAAATTTAATTGATTTAGCTTTTCTTTTAATTAGATTCCTAGAGTCGCTTGCCTTTTTGGTAGGAAATCTTTCCCAATTTAGGGCCTTATCCTATGCCCTTGGGGTATAGGATAGAAAAACCGTTCAATTATTCATGGATAAACATTATATATGATAAGTTTTTTTAATTTGTTATTTTGGATGGAAATAATTTCATTTTTTTGGTCGGATGGAAATAATTTCATATATCTAGCTTATATAATTTTTAATTAGGATATTAGTTAACAAACCGGCCAAAAGGAAATATATTGACTCATATATATAAAGATTAAAGTATGGACATTATATATATTATTCATGGTAAATTCCACCAAAGTAAGTAACCTCCTCAGATAAATACAGGATCGCGTCAGATCTAGTTGCCATAGAATAATAAAATTCATGCTAACAATTGTATTAATAAAAAGGTATATTTGGTTGTATCAGTTTGTATTTTATGACATAAAGTATCCTTTCTAATAGAATAATATACGTTCGTACCCACAGAGATATAAATTGAATTCTTGTCACGGTATTTGCAGAGCGTTTATTTGCAGGACATGAATATATACACCGCATGTTGTTGTTGTCTAATTGAATAATTGTTTTTTCTTTGTTTGTTTTTATATCATTAATTGGATAATTAATTAATTATCAGTTAAATCTCTTGTGCACTTTGAGTAGTTATGGTTAGTGGCGTATCCAGAAATTTACTAATGAGGGGCTAAAAAAATTTTGAGAATTTTTTATATATATATGAAAAATAATTTGTTTTATAAATATATTAGAAAAAATCTTAAATTTATGATTTAAATAGTCATTTTCAGTAGGAAAAAACAAAAATTATAAAAAAAAATTAGATTTTTTTATATTTATATATAAAAAGAATGTTTTTGTTTAGATATATATTGGAGAAAATTTTAAATTTGTTATTTAATTAGACATTTTCAGTAGAAGAAAATTAAGAGAAACAAAAATTATATAAAAAAAAAGTGAGGCTAAAGAGGTTTGAAACCAATGATCTCAAGGTAATAAATACTCATTCGTACCAACTAAGCTAAGATATCTTTTTGATTCATTGGGAAACCAATGTGCATTTTTTAAAGCACAAAGGGTGATTTTTTACACAAAGTATCGTTTTATGAAGTATTTTTTGTAAATTATTGGTTAACTATTTTTGTTTACATAATAAGACGGTGGATTTGTGCAAATTTTTGTAAATAATGGGTGATTATGTACATTCAATGTTTGACAAATAATGATTTTGTTATTTACAAAATATGAAAAAATATATAATGGATCTTTTATGTAATGTTAAAAACAATGGTTGATTTTCTTAAAAAAAAATTGGAAATAATGGATGATTTTTTGCTAAAACTTTGACAATAATGTAAGATTTTATTAATTTTTTTAAAATAAAGGTGGTTTTGTCACTTTTGTATTGAATTTAGTTAAATAATAGGTAATTTTGTTCAATGTTAAAAGTAAAGGGTTTTTTTTATGAAAAAGGAAAAAATAACGGATGGTTTTATTCATTAAAAGGGAGAAAATGTTAATTTTGGGCTTGAGTCGAACTTTTGACAAAACTCAGGGGTACTGAGAATTGAAATGGGATGGAATAAATGACTAAGGTTATTTAATGGGTTCAAAAATAAGTTAAAAATCAGATTTTTTTAAGGAATAATTTTGGATTAAAATATGAACTATTTTGAAAAATAGTCTGTATCATTTTTTTTTCTTTTTTTTTTTCTTTTTTCGCAAGTTACTAGTGAAGAATTGCAGTGAAGATCCCATGTGCCCATTGTGACGTTCTCTCCCCTATCTCTCCTCATACACTTTGTTTGGCTTATGGGGTTTTTAGGAGAAGGGGTGGGAAATTGAAAGGAGAAAGGGGAGTGAAGAAAAAAGGAGAAATTTCAGGTGGATTGTGAAATCCCACCCTTTAGGTGGATTGTGAAATCCCATCAAATTGAGCAGTTACGCAAATTTGAGATCTCTTTCCTTTCTTTAAATTATTCATCCAAACACATAATTTACTTTCTTTTCACTTGCCTTCTTAAAAATCCCTTCAAATCCCATCATCCATACAGGGTGTTAATCTCTTCATTTTTTTTTAATCTATTATTTTGATTTTAATTATTTTTGTTTTAAATTAAATAAAGGGATGTGAGGAGAAGGGGATAGGGGTTTCATGAGATGGGGGATCTCAACTGGAAGAATTGGTCATGAATGCATTGAATGGGCCAGGAATCCTGGCCCAGGATATACAAAATTTGAGACACAATAAATTAAAGTTTGTGGGGTGTAAATTTTTTATATATCTGATCACAAGGCCTAATACCGCATATTCTCATTATTTTATTAATATATGATAAGGTAATTGGGGCCTTTCATTTTGTGTGTTAAGAGTTATGAAAGCTTTTATTTGATAGAAAACATGATCCCCTCAATCTATATTAGACAGAGTTTAGCACATATTCTCATTATTAGAGAGTTTTTTTACAAGAATAAATTTTGGATATATAGTGTTAGGTCATGTTGAATAGAGTCATTTTTTAAAAATGAATAGAATCATCATTAGACAAAGTGGTTGAAAAGGTTGAGAAAATATATTATCTTTTGAAAAAATTTGCTCCACTTTTCATATTGATGATCCAAATTAATCAAGTGTCTAACTGTATCATCCACATTAGATAAAAGTCCACCATTTATTTTAAAGGCCGATACCCTAAACTCTAATTGCCTCTTTATTTTTTCTCCTCCTAAATCTCAAGACCCAAACCCAAATCTCAATTCCGAAAAAATTGTCACTCTCGAGCTCTCTCCCATAGGTTTGTGTTATGTCCCAAGTGGGATTCTATGGAATTAAAGGGAAAGATAGAGATTAGAAAGGGGATGAGAGGAAGAAGATGAAACAGAGGAAGATAGGAGAGATAGAACGAGAGAGATTAGAGTGGAGGTTAGGGTAAAATATTGGATTATTACTTGGATGATCCCCAATTACAATAGCTAAGGGCATTTATACCCTAAATCCCTAATACCTCATATCTAATAAGGTCATTATAGGTTGGAAATGGGGCACGAATATCCAATTCACCCGCTCCATCCACAACATTTTAGTCTCAGTCAGGGTAGCCTAGTGGTGTGGAATAATAAAGAGTAGAAGAAATGGAGGTCGACGTTAGCAACATTAGCATCAGCAATGTCGGCGTCGACGTCAATAACGTCGACGTCAGCGACATCAGTGTCAGCAACGTCGAAATTGGGACATTAGCTTATTTTCTCTTTGATATTGTGGACATTAACTTATTTAGATGGGTGAAATGGATTATTTAGATGGGTTAAATGGATTATGGGACAAATTTCCTCTTTGATAAAATAGTGAAAATTGGGACAAAACGTGTGTCTTTTACCGTATATAATTAATCTGAATCAAACAAAACGTGTAAAAGCTTAACTAAAAGGCATGGATTAGGTATAATCTCTATTTAGTTGATGAAGTAGGTAAATTATTACGCTAAACATGTCTCGCATTGCATTATTCAAATCCTCGTTGGCTGGATTTATATATATACAATCCTCAAGATTAATCATTCTATTTGAAATCGAAGGTGTGTTGTCGAGAGAATGAAAAATGTGAAGAGATCAAAAGAGTCTCACATTGATAATATGAACAAATAAGTCTTAGTATATAACCTAGTGGGCTACTCCTCCTAAGGCCAATTGGTTTTAGGATGGACCCTGCTCGACTTATGTGTTAGGCTATTAGCGCAAGGGCGCACGTGTGCACACAACCCCCGATCTCGAGTCCCAACGGACTTCAGTAATTTGGATTACAAATGCATTATGATTACTATAATGCAATTATAATTATAATATTTTTAATAATGTTTTGTTTACTCATTTTACAATGTGTTTAAACTAACGTAAATTTAATTAAAATATCTTATAAATTGTGTCGATCAAACATCTACTATTGCGTAAAGTATAGAATTACAGCATAAATTTAATGTAATTGAGTGACATAATTTATAATGTATTTTATTTTAAATTTATATTATTAATACATTATAAAAATGAGATAACAAACACTATTCAAATGCTTACAATTATAAGTGCATTATAATCATAATGCATGCACTGAAATCCAAACAAACCCTAGGATTCGTGTTGAATATCGAGTATATAAGGCCCCATTTTGGTATCGATATATATCTTGATATCTAGATACCAGATATTGATATCGATGATATCTCGATATCAAGATATTAATATCGGTTGATATCTCGATATCGAGTGATATCCCCCTCAAAATTAGTATAACATGCAAATAGGCTCACATTTGATATCTAGAGATCAAGTGATATTGATATATATCTATCTATACCAAACACTATGTATCATATATCGGTGTTGATATCTGATATCTAGATATCAATGTCAAACGACCCCTAAATACCCCTAATTCTCATATCACGAATTCGATCTAGATCTTTAATTAAGGAAACCTGTCCAACTCACCTCAATCCATGTAAATTCTCTATAATGAAATGGCTAAAATAAGTAATAAACATCAAATTATATATGTATAAAAAAAATAATATTTTATATAATTTTTTTGCTTTTTAAAAAACAGGTTACAATGTCAAATATATGACACTTGATGAGCAGAGAGAGCATGTGACAAGAAGATTTTGTAGGGTAATTGTAAGGATCTAAAGGTTTAATGTTGCAAATGAAATATATGATTAAATAGTTATGGTCCTTATGGAGGGACAAAATGTGGCATAAAATAAATCCAAAGAGGGTTGTCATGTTATGTTTGGAGGAATTAGAAATTCTTCGAATGCCCAAAAACTAAACTGACACCAAAGGCCCATCCACATGTGGAGGTAGAATGGTTCTCCTGAAATTTAGGCGATCTAGTCATATAAATTCCCCTATATGACTCAATTAACTACTTTAACCTTTTCCCCATTAAAAATAGTAGTAGGAGGGAAAACACAAAAGTTATGTACTTAATTTATTGTTAAACTCGGCTGGGCCCGGTGGGGGTAAGAAAAGTTGGAGGGAGGTCGTGTGTGCGGGCCTACATACGGGAGATTCGAACAACACATAAACCCAACTAGGTTCCATCTCAATGGGAACCAATGCCCGCGACATGTCAGGGAGATTCGAACAACACATAAACCCAACTAGGTTCCATCTCAATGGGAACCAATGCCCGCGACATGTCAACAAGACCAGCAACCCCACTAATCTGAAGCACAGACCACAACTAAAACTAATCTGAAGCCCAGACCACAACTAGCCGAACCCGGCTGGGCTCGGTGGGGCTAAGACAAGTTGGAGGAAGGTCGTGTGTGCGGGCCCACATAGAGGAGACTCGAACAACACATAAACCCAATGGGGTTCCATCTCAAAACCAATTGACAATGAGAGGAGTAACCCTTCAACCTTAAAGGTTGTTCAAGCATTCTCTATATAACCGATGTGGGACAACCACATTCCAACATTTATTAAAAAAAACATCACCGATATTTAATTTGATAGTTATTGTGTACATTATAAATGCAAATTTTTTAAAGTAGATTTTGATGAGAATATTTGGAATGCATTTTTTTCTTTCATTTCATTTTTTCCCCATCAAATCCCATATTTATTTTCTTAATATTGGTTAAAAATAATAAGTGTAATTTGATGAAAAAAATATCCTTCTCGTAAATTAAATTATCAAACAAAAAAAGAGTACACTTTAGAGTCATCCAAATGAGTATTGATCTTATAGAGTTTTTTTAAACTTTATTTTCGTCAAGTAACCCTTTAATAATGCACATTTTTTTAACGTATAAAACATAAATTATACATCAATTTTTATGGAGTTTTTTTTGTATGTATGAAATTATTCTTTAAAAAAATAATATTTTTTAATATTTTATAGAGTTTTTTACTTTTGAATTAAAAACATGTCAAAAGGTTAAATATCAACTAATACTAATTGAATAGAGTAAAATAATAATAAAAACAAGGAGTAAAATTGACTTTTCACACACTTAAACATTCAATTAACAGAAATTGGACATGAATGTGACTTTGCAAATAAAATGATTTTAACGTGATTTTCTGTAATTTTAGTTTTAAAGGAGGGTTTTCCGCAAAACACCCTATATATTTAAAATGTGGTTTTCTGCAATTTTACCTATGTTATACTTATATTGTTCACACACTTATTTTTTATTATTATTCCACTCTTTATATATGGTCTCCATCAAAATTATCTCTAGTTAAGGTCTTTAGGATAGTTTGTTAAACTCATGAAGTTGATATATGAAGTAACATAGATACATAAATGTGTGTTTGATTGGGATTTTTTTACTACAGAAAAAACAAAGAATGACAATTTTAATTCCTTCCAAATGTAAAATTCGGTCATTTACTTGTCTAAGTTTCACTTGTATCTTTTCCCCTTTGTATATAAATTATTTTTCTTCCATTTTTTAAAAAATTTTAAACATTGAAACTCGTTCAAACAAAATTTCTAATTTTCAAAAGTACACATTCAACCAGATAACTATATACTCCGTGCATTACCATCATTTGTTTCGACGAAAATAATAATTTATATAGTATCATTTAATGACCAAAAGTTGATTAATTAATTTATCTTAATCAGAATAAACAAATAAATATTTTTGTCGGTGCAAATGTTAGAACTGTTGCACCAAACGACCAACTGACGAGGTGAACCTAGAAGAAGAAACGTACATGGTTAATTAGAAATCCAAACAAATGACGGTACACATTGATTCACCCCATTCACCGTATGTAATTTTTTTAAAGTATATTTTTTTATAAAATATTAAAAATAAAAATTTATATTTATTAGTAATAATAAATATAAATTATTTTTTTTAAAATTAATCAAAAAAAGTTGATAATTTTTAGAGTTTTTTCCTAAAAGACACCTTATATAATAGAGTTTTTTTTTAATAAAACACCTGATACTCTTTGTGCCCTCTCAATTTACCAGACTTCTTTTAGTATTTTGAATTTTTTCTGATAAAAAAAATTTATTGATGAATTGTCATTCTCATATTAATTGTAGGGTTTTAAACCAATGAAATTTTGAAAGGATTTTTTTATGTGGTGTTTACTAGAATGTCTATATTTTTCGCCTTTATTAGTATTTTGTCCACCAATCTATCCATATTAGCTAAATGTCCACCATGTTGCTGAAACTTGGTGAAAACATGCCAAAAAAGGTTTGAAATGAGTAGCTATTTAAAACCCGAACATATAAAGCATAAGCTCTTAAAGCTCATTTTTAGATTTAGCCTCTTATAAAACTATACTCCGTCTCAAAAAATTTATTGGTTTATTTTTTGGCACGTTTTGTAAGTAGTTAAAAACTCTATAAAATATTAATTTGTTCATTTTATTAAGCATGAAATTATTTTTTAAATTAATAAAAGCATTGATATTTTATATAATTTTTACCGTTCTTAAAAAATGTGTTAAAATAAAACAACAACTATTTTAAGACGGAGTTAGTATATATCATTGTCGATCCCTGCCTCCGCCCTTTCTCTTGGTGAAATAATCAAGGTTCACCTTGCTTATTAACATTGGGTCTAGCAGGTCGGCGTAATCCGGTTTACCTGGCGCATGGCACTTGCCGACTGGGTCACGTATTCGGGATTTACCACCAAAGGTAGTATATATCATTGAAACCTTAAACTAAAAAAAAAAAAAAACACTTTACCAAGTTACCAAACGGAATCAAAATATCCAAAAAGTTGAAAATTATACTCTTTATAACTTTGATACTTTCAATATCCTTGTTTGTTTAATGTCGACTTTGCAAAACGGGCTTGTTAGTTATATCGCTTGAGGCAGATACCCTAAATGTAGTGAATTCCCTAAAGGCCCAAACCTTGTGGGCCGAATCACTCCCGAAAAATAGGTGTTCAATTTTATGGCCCAAATATATAAAACTATAATGGTTACTCGTTATATATTTTGCTGAGTAATTCAATCTCCGATACATTGCATATATAATTACAATTTAGAAGCTTTCTAATGTGTATCAGTGTATATATATTAAAAGTCTCATTATTTAGAAATATCATTAAAAAGTTACGTTACTTTTTTTTAAATACTTTAACATATAGAGTCTATGCACTTATTCAAAGAGAATGACTGACATAGGAGAGATCGATCTAAGAAGAACCGAAGGAAGGTGATGAGACAAGATTTGACCGTCTTTAACCTTCAAAAGAGTATGATATGAGATAGGACGCTTTGAAAGCACACTATAAAGATAGAGGATGGTTGGTTAGAGCGAGAGAGTGGAGCTTCGAGGCATATCCTTTAACTTTCATGTTTTGTCTATTTGTCGAGTTCTATGTCTACCAACTTGCTTTATTTGGTTTTCATGTCTTTGTTTCCACCTTTTATGACACTTTTGGGTCATTTCAAAAAATACTCTCTAGGTGTAGTTGGAGAAAGGGTGCGTACAATTAACCTTCAAATCCTGCTTAAAATGAGATAGATTAGAAATATTATTGTTGTTGTTGGTTTTTTAATATATTTTTGACGTTGCTCATGTAATCTAATAAATCAGGCTAATACTTCCTCCGTCCGAAAATAAATGATGTTGGACTTTTTTGCACGTAGTTTTAGGAGCTAAAAACTATATAAAATCTTATTTATTTTAATTAATTTTTTTCATAGTTTAATAGTTAAACATCATTTATTTCCGGACGGAGGGAGAATTGATATGTTTGAAGCAATCAAAATTACATAAATCCATAGTTTAAACCTCACTCAAAGTTGCTACATTTCCTATTTGTATAGGAATTTTTGTACCATAAATAATGGCATCTCCAATAAATCTTCTAGGATATAAAATATATCTATTATTATTTGGACTCACATTAAATAAAACTCTAAAAATAAAATGGAGACAGTTACGTGAACAAGATTAAGCGATTGGGTTGGCTCTATTAAACATTATAAGTTCTTTATAAGCTTAAAAAAAAGGGGGAATTGTGCTATAGGCCACAATTAGGGCTTTTATTAGGAAAATGTCCACCCTTCCCCCCAAATTGGCAAAATGTCCACCTTCCTTCCCTTGCCCCCTTTGCCCCTTTGCCCCCCCCCCACGCGCGCCCCCTGTGCCCCCTCCTGTTTCAGCACATTTGGTTTCAGCAAACCCTATTTCAGCGTTTTTTTTTTTTTTTTTTTTCCGCGCGTTGCTGAAACCGAAGTTGCTGAAACCAAAGTTGCTGAAACCGAAGTTGCTGAAATTGTTGAAATTAGTTTTTTTTTTTTTTTTCCGCGCGTTGCTGAAACCTAAGCTGCTGAAATCGGAGTTGCTGAAACCAGGGTTGCTGAAACCGGAGTTGCTTAAATTGTTGTTGCAATTGCTGAAATTAGTTTTTTATTTTTTCGCGTCAGCGCTTCGACACCGGAGTTGCTGAAACCGAAGTTGCTGAAACAAGAGTTGCTTTTTTTTTTTTTTGAGTCACTACTTCGACACCGGAGTTGCTGAAACCGGAATTTTTTTTTTTTTTTGAAAAATGCTGAAATTCTAAAAAACAATTTTCAAAAAATGATGAAACGCTGAAACGTTGTCATACATGCTTGTGTGTAAGATATAGTAGCTCATACAATTGTATAAGAATTAATTTCAGCATAATGAATTTTGCTAATAAGAATTAATTTCAACATTTCAGCATTTCAGATCACACAAAACACACAAGAAGCTAATAAGCTCTCCAAGAGTCCGCATTTCAGCATAACGAATTTTGCTGAAATGCGAACACCCATTAACGCTCAAAATACCGATGACGTTAAAAAAATTTACAGACACCACTAATTTTTTTTATAAAAAAATTGATATTCCTAACAATATTGACACAATTAAAAGTGCGGAAAGCGGAATGTAATATTACTAAAAAATTGCGGACATAAAAAAAATTGCGCAATTTCAGCAAGTCTGAGATCCAGTTTAATCAAAGTAGAATAAAATACAAGGATAAATTCAAAATAAACAATGAACCACACAATATTGTAAAAAATGTAAATCAACTGCAGTTCGGCCATGACATCCAGTTTTGTTCAATCATCACAGTCAATTTTTTTAGTAAGCTTGCCTTTATCTATTCAACCTTCAAATACTTTTGGTCAAAACAATGAAACATGTAGCTCCTCCTCATTTCTAGTAAGCTTAAGCTATTTCAACCTATAAAGGTAGAAGCATATATTTTCAAGAAAGATGATCATTTATAGAAAATGAGTTATCAAACTTAATTAATCAGTCAAAATATTTTCAAGAAAGATGAGATGCTCATCTTTGTTCTGACTGCCAGTTATGCTCACAAGCAGCTGCTCTCACAGGAACAGAGGAGATGGAAAAATAGCATATCAGCAAGTTATACTGGTAAAATGGCAGGAGATTAGAAACTCACCTCCAAATACTTCGGATCAGTCAAAACAATGAAACATGTAGCTCCTCCTCCTTTCTAGTAAGCTTTAGCTATTTCAACCTATCAAGGCAGAAGAAGCTTTAGCTATTTCAAACATCTTCGGCGCGACGATGGTGCAACAGTGCGACTCGTTCGCAGATCTGAGATCAGAGTTCCATCATTGGCGGTGCAGATATGAGATCAGAGATCCAGGACCAACCTCGAAGAGAGAGAAAGGGACTAGAGGGAGAATCCAGAGACGGAGCAGCGGTGATTGATTGATCGGCGTGGCCGGTGAAATCGAGGAGTAAAGATGTTGGTTGATTGATCGTCGGGGCCGGAGAAGTAAAGATGGGCGGCGAGGTCGGGCAGCGAAGGCGCCGTCGGAGCAGGGGTAGTGGTGTAGGACCGCCGCCGCCTTGAGGCTGTTGACGCAAGACGCCATTCCCGGCCGGCAACTGACGATGATGGTAGGAAGAGTGAAGACAGCGGTGATGGACAGATCTGAGGAGAAACAACGGTGATGGAGAGACCTGAGGAGAAACAAGAAAGATTGAGGCCAACCCTAGATCTCAAGAGGGGTAATTTTGTCCAAAAAATTAGAGATGGACAAAAAGCTAATTAAACCAGCATGGGAGACACTCTCCCAATAAAGGCAAAAAAAAAGGCATGTATGGCAAATTAATTCTAATAAAAATACTTATTGGTACAAACAAATTCACCATCAACGTTTTATAAACCATTTGGAGTTTCATCTTCATTGTTTACGTACAAAGTTCAAGTCCTGATATACTAACTTTTAGTGGTACTATTTTTGTGGTGATTGGCTTGGTTTTGATCTGCGTCTTTGACACAAAGGCTGGGGTTTGGCCTAGGCTCTAATTTTAGTTTTGTTGGTTTAGCCTGAAGCTACCATATAAGATTCTATATCACCGAAAATATGATATATAAGTGAAACGAACTAAAAAACGACACGTTAATAATTCTATATCATTTTTTTAGTAGGTAAGAATTCGGCTGGCAGAGCCTAGTCAATTGCATCCTGACAGATGAGGTCTAGAAGACCAGTGTTTGTAAATAGCTCATTGTCCCCGTATAGAGTGGCTAAGGTGTGCAACTTTATGCCACTCTATTTTCACTTCGGGGGTCAACATGAGAGAAACTGGCTCTACCAAAATCCTGGATAATTCATTTTATATCTCTAATAAGAATTCAATCTTCCAATGGCTTTTCCCATTTTTAGCTAAATTGTCTACGACAATTTTTAAGTCACCTTAAATTTCTAATTGACCTATATTTAGTTCTCCTGTATTTACTGGTCCTTCCCTAAGCCCTAGAGCTTCTAAAACGAGAGGGTTGTGTTTATCAATCTTCTTATACCGCATTGTAATTGGGAACCCCATCAGCTTCAGCTACCCTAATCAAATACAGAGTAGAATTTTGCCAAACAAAACCGAACTCAGATTGAATTTTAAAGTATACTTATATTTAACTCATTTAACAAATAAACGAGATTGAACTGAACTAATCCCCTAGCCATAAACAACACTTATATTGACTTAGTTTGAGAGGGGTGAGTCATAAATTATTAATAGGAGTAAGAAATAAATGCAATCAAAGGTGATAAATATGACCACACCTCTGTCTGAGAGTGTCTGTCTGTGACTGAAAGAGGGATGCACACTGCAACTGCAACTGCAACCCCCCCTCTCTGCAGACTCTTCCCAAATTGAAATTGAAATTGAAGTTGAAGGAAGAAGATGGATGATGAATGATGGGTTGATTTGGAACGTCCCCCGAGACGCCATTCACCTCCTCCTGTCTGCAGCTGCCTGCAACTTCACATTCAACACCTCATCCCTCTCTCAGAGACACCACCACATAATAAGTCAAAAATCCCTCCCTCTTTTTCTACTTTTATTTTATCCCTTTCCCTTGTTTTTTTACTGCAGGATTCACCCCGTCCGTTCATCTCCTCCCTCTTTGATACTCCGTAGTTGATACCCCCATCGATAAACAAATCCCCAATTCAATAGGGTTGTCAATGAAATAGTTGGAATTGATCCCAACTCTAAACACTGCACAATTATAGAAATTCAACCTCAACATTACCCTCTCCATTTGTAAATATTCCAACTAATTTTTTAGGGTTGTGCAATATTATTAAATAGTAATATTTTATATTGTACAATTTTTACCGTCCTATTAAAACATGCATAGCAAAAAAAAAAAAAAACAATTATAATACATATAGAGGGTACATGTTTAAAACTCCATTCATCACAATCAGCGAGCTTTTTAGAACTTTTAGTTTTGATATGATATAGTTTTAAATAAAATAAATGTAAAATTTTATTTTAATTAGTTTTTATAATCAATGATTTTCAACAATACTCACCCAAACTTTTCGAAGATTTTAATTTTTTATTTATAAGTTTTCATTAGCTATCTTAATAGATAGATTTACTAAATATCATGTTAGCTTATTAACGTTAATTAATACAAATAATGCATCAGTTTCAATTACACTTATATCAAATAGAATCAAACTCGATTATGATAGGATAAAAAAAAAGAGAGCTAAGGATGTTCATTTGCCTTTGACAAGCCATTAACCCATGAGAATATGGTGTGATCGTAAGGTTTGAATCATGTAATTAAATAGTCATAGATTCAATTCTCATTGCTACTACACCTCCTCTACAAGGTCCATTAGGATAGGGCTGAAAATCACTAATAGATGACCGACTCATTCAACACACTTGACCTGATTATAAGGGTGAACACGAAAAAAAACCGGATAATAGATGGGTAACGAGTCGGGTGAAATAGATGATGAGTCGGATGATTGGTGATATATTTTCCACCCGTTACCCAACCCATCACTCGACCCATTACCCGACCCGCTTAATCACCAATTAACTCAGCCAATTATTAAAAAAAAGTTAGTATATAAATAATACTCCCTCCGTTCGACAAAACTTGTCATTTTAGAGTGTTATTTTTGTTTAAAAAACTTGTCATTGTAGATATTTTGCCCTTCACTTTACAAAAATGCCCTTGATATGATTGTTGGTTTGTTAGTTGTAGTTTTAGATAAAGTAAAAAAGGAGGGTAATAATTGAGGGTAAATTAGTACATTTGTTAATTGCCTTAAAACTTGTGAAAAAAGCTACAATGACAAGTTTTGCCGAACGGATGGAGTACAATTTAACATAACTAACATATTATTACATTTTCTACCTCTAATTTTTCCAATTGTTTTTGTTCAAAATTATTTTTCTAAAGAAAGAGAAATTGAAAGAATGACAAATAAGACAAACCATCATGCAAATAATCTAATACTCAGTCCGTTTTGAAATATAAGTCAATTAAATTTTTGCACGCTTTTAAGGAGTTAAAAACTATATAAAATAATATTTTTTATTAATTTTTTACATATTTTTATATCTATTACTAATCTCTATCTATACAAATTAAACAGAAACAAAAACAAATACCACAACATTCACTATCAGAATACAACTTATTCAGTAATCTCTATATAAAGTCATCTCTTTCGTGAAGATCAAGAGAGTAAGATCGAATTAGAAGGAATTCTAATTCAACTTTTTTTCGATCTATCAATTTCTCAACTGTAGCTTATAGATCCAAATTCTCTCATCTACATGTTTGCCCTCGATTTAACGACTAATCGGTTTAAATGTAATCGGATGATGAACTAATCACCCACTTACTGAATTTTAGCCCATTGATACACTAAATATGGAGACCTCGTGTCACCACACCGCCATTGCGGAGTATCCAATCTCCTCCGTTGAGATTTTTAACTTTAACAGACCTACATTTCAGACTCTTTTTATCATCTTCTCACATTTTTGGTCCCCATAAAATCCCAAAAAAATTAAATTCAAATCAAATAAAAAACATAAACCAGCGGTTTTATTTCCCAGGTCTTCTTCTTCTCATCTCTACCTGCTCGATCCACACTGCCAAGGAATTTCTGGGACTCTGTGTTGTGTCATTTGTGTGTGTTCTTTTGGGGGTTTCAGACCTTCAAATTACTATAAACAAATTAAAAAAAAAAAAAACAGATGAGTGATTGGTTGGGGTTCTCTCTCATCCCTCACCTCCGAATCAACGACGACGACGACCACGACGATCCTCAACCGCCGCCTCAATTACCTCCGCCGCTTCAACCTTCCTCCGCCACCACCGGCTGTTACCTTTCCGTCATGCCTCTCCGTTCCGACGGCTCTTTGCGCCTCCTCCACCCCTTCCACCGCCCTCAAGGTTTAATCAATTAATTTCTCGATTAACCGTTTAATTTAATTTGTCGTATTTAATTTTATTTTTGTTTACGGTGGACGTGACCGCAGAGGATGTGGCCACCGGAGTGGCGCCGAAGCTGGAGGACTTCTTAGGGTGTTGCTACGCCAACGCCAGTACCGACCCTCACCCTCCTCCTCCTCCCCCGTACGCGTCGCTTCAGGGAGCCTACACCCAAAACGCAGCGCTTCACAGCAGCAGCGAGAGCAGCAATCCCCTGCGCTGCGCCCCACCGTTCGACGGTGCGACCTCGCTCTCCGGGTTTAAGTCCTGGCTTAGAACGAACCACCCTTACCCGGAGCCTGGTTCCGCCGGCGTCCAGGCGCTTACTCTCTCCGTCTCGTCGGAGGGCGGTGGCGGCGCGGCGGAGCACGGGAAGAAGAGAGGGGTGGCGAAGGAGCCGCTGGCGAGGAAATCGATCGATACTTTCGGTCAAAGGACCTCTCAGTATCGTGGAGTTACCAGGTTTAATTACATTTCCTTTTTTGTTTTTTATTTTTTTGTCTTTTTCTCTGAGTTTCCAATTTCCAAAACTTTATAATAGGGGGAAAATGCATTAAGTTACTCAATACAAAATCAAAAACTTTGTTTATGAAATTATTAGTGTAAAAAACTTAGATACATTGATAGTGGAAGTGTGTACAATATCAATATGGCAGTGTGAGTTTAGTTAAAAACTTTTTTATGATATTAGAGACTCAATTTTTTTTTAATATTAAGGCCATGTTTATCAGTTACTATTCAACATACTAAAATTACTGTTTTTTTATTCATCTCTCCGCCACATCAGTATAGCATCTCTTTGTAAGTTTTTCCACTTTAACGATTGCATCCCACAATCCATCCATTTTTACCAATTCAATTTACGAATATACCTTTCTATAACAATTATTTCCAACATGTTTATAATTTGTAATATGATTATAATATTATATTAGTATTTAATTAATAAATTTTAATTATAAAATTACAATATAATTATATCAAAAGAAATTATTTTTTCAAAATACGTCAAAATATATTCAAAATTGATGTCTATATGTAGAGAAAAATAAATCTAGTATTATGATAATTTTTTTTAAAAACAAATTTACATTTTAAATGGTGAAAATGACGTCATTTTGATTTTTAATTTCCGAAAAAAAAAATTTGAAATGAATTAACCGGCATTTATTAGGCTCGGTTAGCATCGATGCTAAATTAGCATCGCCCAACTGTTTAATATTTTATTAATATTTTTATGCCCAAGCATCTTGAATAGTGGGGCGTTAAATATGCTCTAAGACATCCAAAACAAGTGTGGATGTGGATGTGGATATTCTTATATGAATTCAATTCTCATAAAATGCAAATCATGCGAATTTAGAAAATATTTTTAGTTGAATTTTAGATGGTATGAGTTAAAATTTTCAATTATAAAAAGTGGAATTACAATTTATATAGGGGATTAGATAGGTCAAGTGACTCAACTCATTAGAAAACGGAGTAATTTAAATTCTTATGAATTTATTTTTATAAGTTTTTTTAGTGATAGAAAAATAAATATATCCAATTGGATCTTTGGATTGCCAACAAAACGAGTTACTAATCCTATGCAAAGTTCTCACTAACATGTTATGTGTGTTGGCTTTTGGGGAACACATTTTTTTTACTTCGTCAAACCGTGTCATTTTAATCTTATAAACTATTTTTAGTAAAATCAACAAATATACTATTTACCATTATTTATTACACTACTCTTTACTTTATCAAAGAATCACAACTAATAACCTTGACATGTTTTTTGACAAATTTAAGAGCCTAGATTTATATGTTTTGTCAATTGAAATGCTGAAAAACAACAAACGGACTAATTACTCATGCCGATTCATGAATAATTTTTATTAAAGGGAATTTATAATTTAATGTGCAATTTTTATCTAATTTTTCCCTTTACAAAAATCTTAACTTCATCGACTTCTTCAAGTTGCAAAATACAGTACATATATCATGTGATAATAAATATGAAAAATTGGATGGGTTTGGAAGGCATAGATGGACGGGGAGATACGAGGCCCATCTATGGGATAACAGTTGCAGGAAGGAGGGCCAGACCAGGAAAGGCCGCCAAGGTAAATTATTATTTACCTTTATATGTGTTACTGACTTACTGTAATTATATATATATATATTTATAATGTCGATCTTATAAATTTGTTCAAATTTAATGTGGCTTTTATTTATCTTATGGGGACATCCTTCATCTTCAACCTTGGCCGTGGGCTTCGATCTCCTTCTGATCAGTATATCTTGGTATGTCGACGTGCAATTCGCATTGAGTTAACAAAGATATCATACACTTGTTTAGTAACGTTAAGGTTGTTTTCGGCGATAATTTTGTTTTTATATTATAAGGTGGATACGATAAGGAGGATAAGGCAGCGAGAGCATACGATCTAGCTGCTCTCAAATATTGGGGTCCGACTACTCATATAAACTTCCCGGTAAGTCTATAAAGTAGCGCTTAACGTTTTAGTTTGTGGTCGCTGTTACTTAACATGCCAAACACGCTCTTATCTTATGTCTTGAGGGCATAAGATAGAAAAATAGATAATAATATATTGTGGCATCTAGGGTATATATATTTTTTTTGTTTTAATTATTAATGAAATAACCTTGTGATGATTATATATATTGGTGTGATTGTGATGATTAGATTAATACCTATGAGAAAGAGCTTGAAGAAATGAAGAACATGAATAGGCAGGAATTTGTTGCCCATTTGAGAAGGTAGTTAATTGAGTTATTTATTTGATTTGTTCTTTCAAGCTACTGATTGGTGTGTGATTAGAGCTGACAAAATCTGACCCGACCTGAGGATCCAACCCATCCAAACCCAAATCCGATCGAAATCTGAAAATCTAGTGTTATGTGCAATCCGAACACGAGTCCGACCCATTTTGACCCGATAACCGAATAGAAATGAACATAAACAAACCAGACCCATACCCGATCCGAACAAGACCCGACTCATCATTTTGATTACTTTAATTTTCTTATTTTTAAACACTCAAATAACGTGAATTACATATAATGAGACCTAATATAACTAAATAAATGATGTTTAATAGTCAATAATTAAGATAAACAAAAAATAATCATCATTTTATAATAAAAGTTATGTGACCCAACCCGAACCCGACTCAACCCGAAATCCATTTGACCTGAACTTCTCTGACATGAAAACTTACCCAAACCGATCCGAACCCGACCGCACATACAATATACTCGACATATGACCGAACCCGAATGGATATATCAAAACCCGACCCGATCAGCTCAATTGCCACCTCTATGTGTGATTGCATTTCAGTGCACATCAATTTAATTTAATATTTTCAAATAATTTCTGTTTTCTATAAAAAAAACGAAATGATCGACAGGCAAAGCAGTGGCTTCTCAAGAGGGGCATCAATTTACCGAGGGGTGACAAGGTAGCCATTTAAATATTTCCAATTAATATATGATACATTTCTAAACTTGACCAAGAAATTAACTATTTAAGTTTAAATCCTGTAATTTATATATTTTTATAGAAAATAATTTGTATAATTAACTGCTTGAACAGGCATCACCAACATGGGAGATGGCAAGCTCGAATTGGAAGGGTTGCAGGCAACAAAGACTTGTACCTTGGCACTTTTAGTAAGTTTTATTATTTAATTATCAATATCAGGTTTAAGTTTTTTATTTAATGAATTATACTTATGAATTGAAGAATATATGTTTTGAGTTATAACGAAAATCGAGATTCTAAGATTGGATCGTAATATAGTTGTTGGAATATTAAGATTTTAACAATATTTTGATATAGCCTTGCAACATAAAATTTCTTGCATTTAGCATCACCACTCTAATAAAGTCACTTTTTAAATCCAATCCTAAAATCTCGATCCGAAACCATGGTTTTAACGGTTTCGATGAAATGTAGGCACGCAAGAGGAGGCAGCGGAGGCGTACGACATCGCTGCCATCAAGTTCCGTGGCACGAGCGCCGTCACCAACTTCGACATCAGCCGCTACGACGTCAAGAGGATATGCTCGAGCTCGACCGTCATCGGAGGTGATCTTGGCAAGCGTAACGCCTCTCCCGCCCGGGATAACGCCCCCGGCAATGCCATTGGGTACCGTGATCAAACTCACGGTAGTCCCGAGCCCGATGCTGCGGGTGGGGGCCCGGCAGCCGGCTTGGCGGAGCTGATGTGGCATGATGCTGCTGATGAGGAGCAGCCCCAGAGGGGCGGCAATGAGTACTTCTATCAAGGTGGAAAGTCCGAGGAGACCGGTGGTGATAAGGTGGCTGACGGCGCTGGTGGGGACGGCGCTGGTGGGCGCTTGGGGAGCCTTGAGTTGGTTGCGCATGTGCCGATGTTTGCGCTATGGAACGATTGAGAGTAGTGTAAGAAATTATACCCTAAAGGTTGCATAGTTGGATTGAAAACGATGTTTAAATAGGCCATATATGGCTAAAGGATTTTGTCAGCAAGAACATGTTATGTGGATGAAAGTATCTAAGTTTGACAGGTTTAAATTAGAATTTTGTTTATGCATATCTTTTTTTTTTAAAAACGAGGGTAACCCACCTTTCTCCGGGCACTTGACCCAATCGGCTAGAGTCACACATCAAATAAACCGGTTTGCGCTTATCGGCTAGATCCAATGGTGAATCTTGATTTTTAATCCCAAGAGAAAGAGCGAAGGAAGGGATCGAACTCGCGGGACCTTCCATTAAGCCACCTCGCTTTTTACTATTGAGCCACCCATCAAAGGCTTTGTTTATGCATATCTAGTTTTATGTGATTGTGTTGGTCTTTAAACCACTATGGATGTCCTAATTTATACTATCACAAATGTCAAAAGGATGAGTGATTACTAGAAAATTAATATGGGCACCCAAAAAAATTAGTATGTCGGATCCTGGTTCTGATAGGAGAGCACTATATCAGTGTATGCAAAACAAACAAAAATACAATTTTGAAAAGATTGGGAGTTAGATAATACAAATTCATATTCTTTTTAGATCTCATTTTAACAAAGACAATTGGAGTTAGATAATACAAATTCATATTCTTTTAGATCTCATTTGAATAATTAGGAGGATAACGAGTGTTTAAGCAGATCCATTTATGAGTCAAATAATTGGTGGAAAATATATCACCTATCATCCCACCCATTCGTCACCGATTTTTTTTCTATAAATTTTCACCGTTATAATCGATTAAATAAATCGATTACTTACGGGTGATTTCCATACCTAATCTACATGTTCTATTAATTTATTGAGGGGATTAAGGTTTACTAAAGTCAATAGTTTACCGTTTACAGCCACATGACTCCATGAGGCAATGTCATGATCCTTCCTCGGATTCTCTAACATAGATATTCTTAATCCAACAAATTTTATTTTCATAAATATAAATCTTTGACATTGTTTTTGACAAAATAAGCAAATTGGTCGAAAAAATAACAATTTTGGACAATATGTCCATCCTAACTTTTGACAATGATGCTCTCTACTAGACTTATCATTTTAAAGCTTCAATGTAATCATAATTCATGTCCAAAAAGATAAGTATAAGCTTATTTTTATCAATAAAAAGGTGAATTATGACTGTTGATGCATATGAGACAAATAAACTCCAAATTAGTTTAGAATTATTTATAGTTTTGAATGAAAGATATTCAAACTAACCTTTAATAAAATCTATTTTTCAATAATAATATAGATGATAAATAGTTCTGCATTTAGTACTACTTCCGTTCGGCAAAACTTGACGTTTTACTATTCACGCATGCTTTTTTAAGAGATAAAAACTATATAAAATATCTAGTTTTTTTAATAATTTTTTTAACAATTTCGTAGTTATTATTAATAAGTACAAACTTATTAAATTTTTTTTTAAAAAAAATGAATATTTTATATAGTTTTTATGATTCTAAAAAAGCGTGCGTGAATAGTAAACGACAAGTTTTGCCGAACGGAGGTAGTATCTTTTAGTGATTCAAAACTTAATAGTTGTTTTAAGACTTTATAACTAATTGGTCTCTACCTTTTTTTTCTTTCCATCGCTATACAATGTCCCTTGTCTCCTGGACTTTCACACACTCAAACCATAAGTGAGCTTCGGATTCTTCGACATTCTTGCAAAGGGCACACCAGGATGCGGCCTCTTCACCACATCCCACACAACCAGGCAACTTTTGCTTACAAGATGCTAACTACTTGACTCCAAGTCCTCCTTTCGCATATGATCTCGTCACCACATCCCACACAACCGGGCAACTTTTGCTTCTAATCGGACCATGCCACAAAAATCTTATACACACAGCAAAACAAAACTAAGTCACTAGCAAAGCTAAATTAGTGATCTGCAGCTGCTTACATTTCTAGTCAAAATTAAAGTCAGGTGTATCCACTGCCTCAACAAACATACGGTTCAACATCTACCTACAAATAAAGAACAAGTATGAAGATAAGGGATCCCCTTGACACAAACCTATCTTTCCTCGGAAGTGGCCTTTTAGGACTCTATTTATAATAATTGAGAAGGGCGTCGAGGAGACACAATCCACGATAAATTGTATAACTAGAGAGCATATTGGAAACTCAAGCTACTGGAGAGCATATTGGGAACTCAACCCCTTTATTTTATACACTATTTATTTTCGGCGAAACTAATTAAAATAACCCAACATTTAAGAGGGTGTTAAAAATATATCCCCACCTTTTAAATGTAAGATAAATATCCCGACCTTTATAAGTGATGGTAATATAATATCCCAAAATTTTCTCCCCCACAAAAATGCTTACATGGCACATATGTGGCAAAAAATAATGATCATATTCACAAGCGTGCCCTTGGATCTTAATGCTCGAATTATACAAAGTATAGTCTAGATTGTCATGATAATTTTTAAAAGATAAAAGTCTCTTTTGTAACTAAAAAAATCATTCAATTTAATAAGTATTTATATATTATAATTAAATTTAATCAAAACAAATATAATAAAACAAGTAAATATTTAAAGTATAATTTTCAATATCTTGATTGTGTAAAATACCATTCAAGTTTAGTAGATTAAATTAGATTGGTTTTTAATTTTATCTTAATTTTTTTATTTTGGATTTAAGAAAATATAAAAAATAAAAAATATACATTCTTTTATATATTTTTTAAAAATAATAATTTACTTCTTATATATAACTGAACGCCATTTAATAATCTAAATAATAAAATTTTTATTTCAATTTCGTAGTAACATAAAGTTTATAATTGACAAAATATTCTTCAGTTTTGATAAGTTAAATCACTAGCTAATTATTTACTAATTGAAAATATGTTATTTTCCTTTACATTTTTTTTATTTGGCTTGTTATAGATATTATTGATTTAAAAAAAGACATAAAAAGTTAGGTTCATATTAAATCTAAAACTACAAAAGTTTATTAAATAAACTTTTAAACTCATCTAATTTAATTTTATATGTTTTATTTGAATTGAAAATACATGACTAATACAATACAAAAAATAAGAATTTTATTGGAGAGAAATCATTAGGATATTATATTACCATCACTTATAAAGGTCGGGATATTTATCTTACATTTGAAAAGTAGAGATATATTTTTAACACCCCTTAAAGGTTGAGTTATTTTAATTATTTTCGCTTTTATTTTCATAACGATTTGTCTAACATCACTTTTTCAATCTCTCAATTTATCAGACATATTCGATATGTTAAAAAATTTTTTTTCAAACACAAAACAAATGTAAAATCGAATTTCCGATACTAAATCCGAACCGATAAAAATCACTTTGTTAAATTCATTGGTACATAAAATCAGACCAAAAAAAAAACGAATCGAAATAACTCATGGAGGCGGACCCAATCAGGCCTAATGTGTGGCCTAATTAGGACAGATCGGCCAATGTAAAAGCATTACCAACCAGCAAAGATTGCAATTCTCGTGTTTCTCTGCAACTTCTCCTTCTCCTTCTCCGCTGGCTGCCGCACCCGACAGCTTGTAAATCCTCTCTCTCAACTTTCGAGATTCAAAGGGAGTTTCCCTGAATCTCTCCATACTCATATCATTCGATCTGGGTTCTCATCATTTGCAGGAAAAAGGCACCCAATTTATCGATTCATTTGACCTGATTTCGATTCACTTTGCTCCCCCCTCAATTGAGTCCCTTCCCTTTTCGGAACCACGAAATTCGAATACCCAATTCGTCGGCTTCAAATTCAATCCCCTTAGATCGCTCAGCGCCTCAGCTCTAGCAAGGTGTCAGCACTAAAGATTCAATCTTGCAACGTTATCTTCAGATTTCGAGAAATTCGAAGGTGGAGGACCAGATGCGAGCCACAAATCCTTGCCGGAAGTCGGATATTTCGCATTGACTTGGGTCTTTCCAGCTGGGCGGACGCGAATCTATGGAGATTTGTTCAATTGGGATGCCGCCATTAACGCCGTTGGTTTTCCTCTTGTTCATCCTCCTCTCCCCCTCCCCTTCCTCCACTCAATCGCCGCCTCCGCCGACACAGAACTCCCAGGAGACGCCGCCGCCGCCGTTTCTTCCACCTCCGCCACCACCACCACCACCGCCCCCGCCGCCCCCATCCCCTCCTCCTCCATCACAGCCAGCATCCCCGCCCCCTCCCCCATCACTCCCGCCTCCGCCGCCTCATCGGCCGCCTCGAAAGCAAATGAGGCGGCCGCCCCACCGGGCGCCGGCCAAGATGGAGCAAGACAGAGGGATGAATTTAGGGAAGAAGATAGGGTTTCTGTTTGCAGGGATTGCAGTGCTCCTCCAAATTGGGGTTTTAGGGTTCTTGCTCTACAAGAAGAATCAGCTCTTCAAGCCCTTTAAGGTGCGAGATTGACACAACCCTCTTTTTTTTCCGATTTCGATTTCGAATTGATCTTTGATTCACCCATGTTTGATTCATTATGGAGCTTAGCCAATTGATGTTAAGAAGCTTTTTGTAAATGGGATAGAGAGAGATTGGAATTTGAATTGCATTTGGGATGTTGAGATTTTTTTTCTTTTACATTGAACTATGAATTGATTCATACTGCATCAAAAAGAAAGTAACTTTGTAACACTAACTTCCACATTGATTGATATTTGAGCACTATGATTTGTTCTATACCTCAATTCAGTAACATTGATTGATATTTGGATCATAAGATCTTGGAAATTCATTTGGTTGGATTACTTGGAGTTGGAGTTGTGTTATCAGTACCAAACCGTCGATAGGCTACTCATTTCTGTAGGCTCGATGCTCGTTGAAAGGCGGATTTTGAATCCGAGTGCCTAAGCTGAGTACTCGGGCCAACTCGATGTCGAAGATTCGAGTGCTTTAAGGAATTGGATAAGGGTCTATCTATCTACATGGTTTGCTTTAGGAGTTGAAGTCAAATGGTTCCAACTCATCTTAGTTAAGGGTATCTCTATGAATGATTGCAGCTTTACAATTCATTTTTGCTGTCCCAAACTCCCAACTGGGTCTTTCATCACCTTTCTCATTCTTTATATTTATTGTATAACTTACAAGTATTTTACAAGCAAAGTGATGATGCCATTGCCAAGTGCCAACCAATTCCAGTTCTTGGATAGAATTTGATTCATTTATACACATTGACAACTCCTCCTAGAGGGACTTGTGTATTGGAAATCGGGAATCGGATGTGAAGTCGGTGTCATCCCAATGTCCCTCTCGATATAGTCGGAGAAATGGTGTATAAACTGTTGACCCATAGACCCTGCTCTGAGCAGGATTTCATTTACTGGATTTGTTGTTGTTGTGAATTTAAAAAAGATTGAAAAATGCGAAGATTAAGTCGGGTTATCTCGGATTTTGGACAAAGGCCGATTTGCATAACTAAACCAAAAAAAAAAAGTTGCAAAAGTTGACTATGACATGGGAAATTGGCTAACATTACATTTGTGAAATGTACAAAATTGAACAAAGCCAAGTTTCTTTTTAAAAAAAAGTTGTCCATGGTTTGATTTACCTTAATCAAACTCAAAACTTACATTATAAATCACCCAAATAACACTTGTAGCCAATTTCACAATGAATATCAAGTTTAAGATCCCTTTAACACTCATATCTAACTTGCAAAAATGTGTAATTGTGATCCTAAAAATATCCAAAACCAACCTAGAAAATGTGAGACTAAAACTATGAACCTATTTCGAATATTTCGATTCTAGCTAAGCAATAAACAGCGAAAACTAGACCCATTCACTCATAGCTATACAAAGACAAAGTACTTGAAACCTCAAGATGCATAGACCCTTAATGAGCTCTGGAGTGGCTGCCTACATATGGGGCATTGGGGGTTCCTCTTCCCTGCAACCAAGGCGGCGCAACTCGTGCAACATACAAGGTGACCGCAAGGAACAAATGCCGATTGCCTCCTCGTTGTCAGGCACACAACACATAGTTGCTCCTCGCGAGCTACGTCCTCTTCACCCTTATGGGCTTTTTCCCGGAACATGGCTCGTTGCTGCCGCCTCCTCTCCTTCCATTTGCTCCAGTTTCTGAACAAGGATGAAATTTACAAAAGGGTGTTTTGTTCGTCGAATACTTGTAGGATAAGAGGAGCCTTGTTACAAAAATAAATACCTAGCCATTGCATAACTGAGTATGGCAATTGAAACGGAACCAACAACAATGCTAAACCACATCCGCCCCTTCATATCTCCTGTCATAACCGCGATCATCTCATCCTTGCTCATTTCGGAACTGTATAGACGAGCCATGACTAGTGACGGTTCATGGATAATACAACATCTTGTACTACAAGGGTAAAAACGCGCAGTAAAGAAAACACGACGATTTCTCACAGAAAATAAGGTAGATTGCTGCAAGACTTCATCTCTGGAACACCGTCGTCGTTCAAACAGCACACTCCGACAGCAGTAATCTCCTTTCCCGGAGGAAGAATTTTTTCCTCGTCGAGAACACCAACCTGCCCAAGGAAATAAATAAAGCAACACGGCGAAATTCATGAAATCATTGCAATGTAATAAGCTGATAATTGTTGCGAGAGGCAAGCAAGAACTCACAACATCTCGACGAAACAATGCCAAGAGAAATGTGTAGGGGGCAGTAATCGCCTGGATATGGCGATTAACTGTTACGAGAGGCAAGGGATGCTTTGATTTTCCGACGTTCACAATGAGATAATCTAATTGTGACTGTTGAACACCTTGCTTAAGAGCAAAAGAAACCTGCTCAGATCATAAACATCTCTCCAGTTATATCTCATGAATGTGAAGAATCAATCAAGGGTTGGGATTTTCAAATCTTTTATAAGCAATTTCAAAAAATTACTATTAGGGTAATAGTTTCAGAGTCATGAAGCTCAACTCCACGGGATCCAAACCCGACTGCAAAAATAGGACTTTTGAGTGATAACAGAAGCAGTTATGAAGCAGATTTCTAAGTCTTTATCAAAGCATACCTAGCAAAGGAAGTAATGCGACAACTGCCAACATACCGCTCTTGTATTGGAACGCTCCTGTATCCAGTCTTTCGCCGAGAAGATCCCATTATAGATGCACTGCATAACACATCCAGCTAGAAATCAGATTTGTTCAGTATAGATGTATGACATCGACGATCATATATCAGTATATCAGCATCAGGTATGAGTATGGATATCTAGCTGAAGATGATGGATTATTTGTATAAAATATAGGTTAATAAGCTGGTGTTTGAGGAACTTATTAGCTGATGGAAACTTGGAATATATGATGAAAAACTATGATTCTAAAAAGCTAATTAAACTAAAGTCTTATATTTATTTCTTTTAAAACTATATAATATCAAATTAAACTACAGCTCCGAAAAGCTACTTCTTATCCAAACTGGCCTACAATTCGACCGACGAGGGACAGAGAGAGTACCGATCGAGTTTTCTGGACGACGACGCCCTTTTCACCGGAACTCGAAGATAGCAAACCGTCGACCGACGGATCGATCCATCCGGCGGACGGATCGATCCATCGTCGCTCCACGGCACACTTGATCCATCTTCCCTCCATGAACTTATTGAGGTATTCCTCCATATCCAACTCGACACATCCCTTAATAACCGACTTGATCAATCCCTCATCCGCAACCATCTTATCCACAACCGACTGACTGAGTTCCGCTGCAACCGACTTGATCCAGTTGCCCTCCTTCAAGGGCAACGCGCTGACTGTTCCCCTGACGACAACGAGAACCTCTTCTCCGTCGGAGAAATCGTCGTTCTGCTGGAGGAGGATGGAGCGGAGGCTGGACGCGTCGACGGAAGGAGCGTCTCGGATCTTCTTGAGAGCGGAGGAGCAGCGGATGAAATTCACGAGGCTATGCACGGCTACGGAAATGCAACCCAATGCGACGCCCAACATCGCTTCGTCGGCAACTCCGGCGAGTTGCTTCGCCAGTGCGAAGATGCCTCGGTCGCCGGAAGACATCGGCGTTTGCTGTGCATTAACTTGGTTGACCTAATTCTTGCTTTTCTGTTTTTAACCCAATAGATTTCCTCTCGGGTAAGAAAGATTGAAATTTTATTTTTTAAATAATCTATCTATTAATTAATTTATCTAATATAATACTAAACTAGTATGATTCCCGCGCCATGACGCGTTTTTTTTAAACTAAAATATTATATATAAAAATATTAATAAATGTTAAGATAAAAATCATAAAAAAATAAAAAACTTTACAACAAATGTATCTTACAATTATCTCAGAAAATTATTTTTTAAAAATCTTATGCAAAGTATAATACATAAATATAGATATTTTAAATTACTAAGGAATAATAATATCAATATTAGTATAACATTGTTTAAATGTGATGTGTCATAATCAATAGTTATATTCAATGTTTTGAATTAAGCTCAACAGTTAGTAAATAAATTTGAATTAAGCCCAATGGTTATATTAGACTGAATTCAATGTTTTGAATTAAGCCCAATAGTTATTAAAATTAAAGAAAAAAAGAGAATTAAAGGAATAAAGAAGAAAAAAAAGAGAATTAAAGAAAATCAAAGAAAAATGGCAAAAAAATATGATTGGTTAAAACTCCTAAAATGCCTCTAAGATTGACACATCATCCTAAACTCTTCTAAATTAAAAGTTTATATAGATAGATAGTTATTAAAATTAAAGAAAAAAAGAGAATTAAAGGAATAAAGAAGAAAAAAAAAGAGAATTAAAGAAAATCAAAGAAAAATGGAAAAAAAATATGATTGGTTAAAACTCCTAAAATGCCTCTTGACACATCATCCTAAACTCTTCTAAATTAAGAGTTTATATAGATTTGTTAGTTCTAAACGTGGCACAATCACAATTAAAGTTGAATTTTTTAATCAATTACTTTTTTTATTGGTCGGTTTTATTGTCGGAATTTTTGAATATATGTTTCATATTTTAAGTTTATCGCAATCTTCTCCAAAAATATTTACTTACATTGAACTTAATTTCTTATTGGTCGATTGTATTTTTGGAAAGTGTGAATATATGTTTTCAATCTTAAATTTATCATAATAATCTCCAAAATATCAATATACATTGAACATAATAGATGCAAATTTACCATATTTTATATAATAGATGTGATTGAGTTATTTTATACTATAAAAAAAATGCTTATATAAAAATAATTATTATAATTATTAATAGATTATAAAAAATCAATATTAAAAATTCTGTTGAAGTCATATCATTTATATGGCTTCAGCAATGTATAGATGAACAATACTTCTAAAAAATTACACCTATGACACGACTATAAAATTCAGTGCCTTAAAGGCGCGGCCGCGCGGGTATTACACTAGTAAAATACTACTCCCTCCGTTCGGTAAAACATGTCATTTTAGGATGTTATTTTTGTTCAAAAAAACTTGTCATTGTAAGTATTTTGCACTTTACTTTACAAAAATGTCCCTGATATGATTGATGGTTTGTTAGTTGTAGTTTTCGATAAAGTAAAAAAGGAAGGTAATAATTGAGGGTAATTAGTACATTTGTTAATTGCCTTAAAATTTGTGAAATAAGCTAAAATGCCATGTTTTGCCGAACGGAGGGAATATTTACTAATTTTTTTCGGATTAGCCAAAAAAATCGATATTATGAGATTATCCAAGATCTGAAATTATTTTGTTTTTTTAGTCAAAACGGGGCTAAGTCGCTATTTAAAATAGCGATTTGGATCCCTATAAAGCTATGTTACCTTCAGTGTTACACTTTTTTTTTATGAAAAAATTATATCTATTCAACTACCATAAGGTCTTGAAAAATAATACGCCGAACAACGGCAGATGTAAATCGTCTTTCGAAAAACAAAAGTAACAAGAAGACGGTCTTAGTGACGCAAGGAAGTGCGCCGCTTTATTACCCTCTCTACGCACATAGGTTGGAATTATTGTATTGATGAAAGCACCACAATAATAAGAAACCTTGCAAAAACACGGAAACCATTTGTATCTTAGTTCTTTCATTTTCTTTAACAATATTTTTTTTACAAAATATCCAAAATCAACTTAGAAAAATGGGCACTAAAACTAATAACCTATTTCTAACATTTCCAGTCTATCTAAGCAATCAACTATGAAAGATAGACCCTTCCAATCATAGCTAAAAAAAAAAGGCCAAGTACTTGAAAACGTCAAGATGCATATATCCTCACTGAGCTCAATGACAATTGCCTACATATGGGGCATTTGGGGTTCATCTTCCTCAAAATCAAGACAGCGCAAGTCCGGCAACATACCAGGTGACCGCAAGGAACAAATGCCGATTCCCTTCTCCTTGTAAGGCACACAACACATAGCTGGTCCTCGTGATCTTCGTCCTCATCACCTTGTTCAACTACTACATCAACTTCCCGGGCTTCTTCCCAAACCCTCCTGGCTTGTTGTCCCTCCTTCCATATGTTCCAGACCCTGAAGAGTATGGAAATTACAATTTCGAGGAGCTTCGGCCTTATAAAGGGAATGTGCATCTTAAGAAATAGTAGTACGGTAGTACCTAGTAATTACATAACCAAGTATGGCGACTGAAATGGAGCCAAAGATGATACTGCCACACAACAGAGCATTCCTCCGCAGGCAGAGATCTGTGATCATCTCGTCCTTCCTCATTCCGGAACTACAGAGATGTGCCATGACTGGTTACCGTTCATGGAAAATGCAACATCTTATCCAACAAGGGCTAAAACACAGTAAAGAATGGAACCCAACAAAGTAGAAACACATAAGAATATGCAACTTGAGGCTTTTCAGGGTAGTCATACTCACAGAAAATATGGAAGATTTATGCATGACCTTATCTCCGGAACACCGTCTTTCAAACAGCACACTCCTACAGCACTAATCTCCTTTCCAGGAGGAAGAATTTTTTCCTCATCAAGGAGGGCAACCTATCCAAGCAAATAAATTAAGCTGAGAAAGAACTCATTGCCTGACCATAAGTTAGACTGCAGCAGATCCCCAAAACAGAATAGCAATCATTTATGTAAAACTAGAGTCTATTTGAGATGAAGCTGAAGGAATTTCTGACAAACGGAAGCCGCAACACACAAGTCGATCCACTGCATAATACAGTAGCATTTTCCTTATCCATAATTTAGAAGCAGAAAGAAAACATCACAGCAGTTGACACTCGACACACGGTCATTTCCAAGGTAAAAATACGAAAAGTAATGATCAGGAGCAAAAAAGTCTAGCAGCAAATAACTCACAGGATCTCGACCAAACAATGATTGCATAAAAGTGTAGGGGGCAGCAACAATGGGCTGCATATGATGATGAACTGTTACGAGAGGCAAGGGATGCTTTGATCTTGTCATGTTCACAACAAGATAATCTGATTGTGACTGCTGATCACCTTGCTTAAGAGCAAAATGAACCTGCACAGATAATAAAACAGTCCCGGGTCATCTTTGAAAGTAGAATATATAGTGCGCAAGGCAAGAGATCACAAAATGTCCCCAATTCAATCTGAAAGACGAAAAAATGATTATTCTTATTCAAACATATGAAACATGAACACCCCATATTGTCCCCATTCATATAGCTGAAACAGATTGCATACATATCATACCAGGGGGAAATCAGCACAGGAACAGAAAATAGGATAAAGATTTAGGAGATGATTCTTTCGATTTCATTAATTGGAAAGAACATTTTGAAGATAAACTAACACAAAATAGCAAAGTATACCTAACAAAGGAAGTGATGCAACAACTGCCAACATACCAATCTTGTAAAGGAGCGATCCTCTCTCCAGCCTCTAGCTGAGAAGATTGATCCGGTATAGAAGCTCTGCACAGCGTACAATTTATTCCAAAGACATTGAAAAGAGTCAATTGCAACTGCTCGATCCAGAAAAACAACAAAACCTAGTCCGATTATTATGAAACCTAGTCGCCAATTCGATCCCAATTTCAATATCTAACTCGAATAATGTCCGATTACTGAAAACCCTAGGCTACTTAAATGGCCGAATCAAAACATCTAAAAGCCTAATTGCCAATTCGATCAGGGAAAGAGAGAGAGTACCGATTGAGTTTTACGGAGGATGATGCCGCTATCTCCAGAGGTTGAAGACAGTAAACCATTACGCGGCAAATCCATCCATCCTCGCTCCAGAGCCCACTCGAGCCACCCTCCCTTGGGGGCCGTCCACTTGGACCATCCAACCGAAACCGAATTAATCCACTTCTCCACGGCCGACTTGATCCATCCCTTCTTCACAGCCAACGTATCCACCGTTCCCCTCGCAAAAACAAGAACCTCTCCGCCGCCGGAGGAATTGTCGTTTTGCTGGAGGAGGGAACGGAGACCGGAAACATCTACGCAAGGAGCGTCGCGGATCTTCTCGATGACGGAGGCGGCGCGGATGCAACGGACGAAGCCCCACACGGAGAGAACGGCAAATCCGACTCCGAGCAACGCGTCGCCGGCAACTCGCCCGAGTTGCGTCACTAGTGCGGAGGGGACTCGGTCGTTGGAAGACATCGGCGTTTCCGGACGCGTAAAGTAGTTAAGGTGATTGACCCGTGGACTAGGTGGTGATTTGATTTGCTCCTTGGATCCACAAGGCAGAGGTTCGGGTTTGGGTTTGGGTTTTGAGTTTTGGGTCTCGTTTGGTTAGTTAGTTAAAAATCCAGGAAGTTAAAAAACCCAGGAAGTAGGATATATTTCTGTGTTTGGTTGACAGAATGATACAGGAATTTAACTTCCCAGGAATTTCAATTCCTCCAAATCGTAGGAAGTTCACTTACCTAAGGAGGACTAGGTAAGTTCAACTTCCACCCTTTTTAATGTGAATTTATTTATTTTCCTATTTATATTACTAAAACTAAAATTCAACCAAACAACTTTTTTCAATTCATGGGAAGTGTATTTCACGGGAATTCAATTCATGGGAAGTAAGTTCCCGGGAATTGTACTTCCCGCATTCAACCAAACGAGCCCTTGGATTATTCGGGTTTTAGGTTATTCGGATATTGGGTCTAAAACGGGTCGGATTTGGTTGATTCTCATATGTACTTCACTCGTATCGAGAGGAATTGAAAAAGTGATTAAAATTTAAAAACGGTTGAAATTGAAAAATTGTGTAAAATAATATACATATTTGTTTGTTTCAAAATAAAGGCAATTTGAATTTTTAACACATTTTTTTAAAATAGAAACTTTATAAAATATCAATTTTTTAATCAATTTTCTTTAAATAAATAATTTCATACTCGTTGCTAAAATTTATGAATTTATTTTAAAAAATTTATTACAAAATTAATATTTTCTAAAGTTTTTAGCTTTTTAAAAAGTATATTGAAAAGTCAAACGATCTTTATTTTGAGACAAAAGAAGTAATAAAATCGTTCTGTTGTAGAGTTCGTTTCTGCTTGTTTGTTGCGCCTTTTTTCTGGTTTTCTATTGATCTCGAATTTTTACTTTATAAAAAAAATAATAAAAGACGTGTTGAAAAGTCAAATTACCTAAAACTTGGGACACGAAGGCTATGTTTAATAATAAAAAAAAGTAGCTAATGAGGTAGTTGAAACTAATGAATTAATTGTGTTAAATACAGAGTATATATTAATATATACTAGTATGATATTTGACCAACCTAGCTTTTAGGTTAGCTGTTATAAATTTATGAATAGAAAACAAAAGCTCTAAAAAATTTGGGTGATAAGGTGTTGAAAAGCTCATATTCTAAAAACTAATTAAACTAAAATCTTATATTCATTTGTACAGTTTTGCGCCAAATTATATGGCCTAAAACCAGTCAAATTCTAACATTTCCATTCTAGCTATGCAATGACTACGAAAAATAGACCATTTAAATTCAATGACAGCTTAGAAAGGACGAAGTACTTTATGCATATATCTTCATCGACTTGTCGACTGACTGCCTACATATGGGGCATTTGGGGTTCCTCTTACTTGAAACTTTGTCGGAACAAATCGAGCAGCATACCAGGTGACCACAAGGAACAAACGCGAACTCCTTTCGCCTCCTAAAGCACAACGCACATTGCTCCTCCTCCTCGCAAACTTCGTCCTCTTCGCCATGTTCAGCTAATGTCTCATAATCACCGGCTCCATCCTCTTCGCCTTGTTCAACTAATGTCTCATAATAACGGGCTTCATCCTCTTCGCCTTGTTCAACTAATGCCAGAACTTCCCGGGCATTGCCCTCTTCAACATGTTCTTGCTGCTGCTTCTCCCATATGCTCCTCCTCCCATATGTTCTAGACCCTGAACAAGGATAAAAATACCTATACATTGCATAACCAAGTATGACAACCGAAATGGAGCCAACTGCAATATTGCTCCACATCAGTCCCTTCCCATGGATGGAGAGGTGCGCGATGATCTCATCCTTGCTCATTTCAGAACTGCAAAGGCGTGACACGACTAGTTATTCTCCAACAAGGGTAAAGAGACGGTAAACAAAATAGAATGACGTTCTCATCTGTCGAACTGTAACACATTACGGAACTGAAACACTAGACAAGATCTGTTAATGAAGGAGAGAGACCTTAGTAGAACAAATCTAGTATATGCTTAATCTCAGGATGACAGAACAATGAAAGATGAGGTTTTTCAGGGTCGTCGCCTACTCACAGAAAATATGGGAGGTTGTTGCATGACTTCATCACTAGAACACCATCTTTTAAACAGCACACTCCAATAGCACTAATCTCCTTTCCAGGAGGAATAATTTTTTCCTCGTCAAGAAGGGAAACCTACCCAGGTAAAAGCAACACAGAAAAAATCACATCAAGGGCATAAGCCAATAAGTCAATATGTGTGCTTCATGTACGAAACTGATGAAGGAACCAAAACCATAACAAGAGCCTATTCCAAATTAAGAACATCTCAATGTCTCATCAGTCGACACTCGAGTCATTTCTAAGGTGAAAATATGGAAAGCAAATTGGACTTTGAAGCTTGATCATTAGCAAGACTCAGCTGAAAAGTAGGGCAACTAGAAAAAGGATAGCAGCAAACAACTCACAGCATCTCGATGAAACAATGCCTGCATAAAGGAGTAAGGGGCAGCATTAATGGCCCGCTTATGATAATGCACTGTTACGAGAGGCAAGAGATGCTTTGATTTTCCCACATTCACAACAAGATAATCTGATTGAGACTGCTGATCACTTTGCTTAAGAACAAAAGGAACCTGCACAGATCATATACAAGTTTCTTTTATGTCAATTGATTTTTTTTTATTTTGAACTAACGGTGCTGTTAAAAATAAAGGGAGAAGGGCACGAGATGAAAGGATTCAAAACCTCAGGGGTACCACGTGAAAGGTGTAAAACAATTGGTCACCGCATGAATTAAGCGATACCTCGGGGGTACCTCGTGAAATTTCCGTTTATTTTATTTCCTGATTTGAACTAAGTTTGGCAAAAAGAGTAGCGGATGCCGGATGGGGTTCTAATAAATCTACCTAATAGATTAACTTATGAAAACTTGTGAATTAAAAATTAAAAACTCTAAAAAGATAAGGTGAGTAGCTGTTAGATTTTAAAAGTTAATTAAATTAAAATCTTATATTTATTTCATTTAAAACTATATGTTATCAAAACTATAAGCTCTGAAGCCTCCGAACACTCCCTACTTTTTCCAAACAGAGCCTTGATTACCTAATAGACAGCTATAGTTGTATGTGTTTTTGCCCTAAAAAAAAATTACCAATAAAGGAAATTTAGTATTGTAAAAATTAACGGTTATTTTATCAATACCAAATTCCCGTGTCGATAAATTATTTTTAAACTAAAAAAGTTTATCGATACCGATCACTGAAAGTTGGCACCGTATACACTACGAAATGAAATCGGATGGCAACCCGGCTGAAAAATAATCGTGACCGGTTGAAATTCAAAAAAAAGGAGAAACAGGTGGGAAGGGAAGGTGGGACCCCAAATTGGGAGGGAAAGAGAGAGTGGGTCGGTCCTAATTTTATTTTATTTCTCAAATTATATTTGGGTTTAATTTTAGTGAAAATGATCAGGTTAGCTTAAAGATTTACAGGGTTACAGGTAGTGATCAGTGGCCAACAAACCTATTGGTGGTAAATCTTGGGCACGTGACCCAGTCGGCAAGAGTCATGCACCAGGTAAACCGGCACCAGTTAGACTCAATGGTAATAAGCAAGGTGAACCTTGATTGTTTCACCAAGAGAAAGAGCGGAGGTAGGAATCGAACTCGGGATCTCCCATTAACCCCCTTGCTCCTTACTATTGAGCCACCCCGTTAGGGGCTCTTGGGTCGATAGTTATTTAGAGAGGTACAACGTATGATGGAGGCTTTGTGGGTGCAGAGGGAGTGAGTAATTAGAGTAATGTTGTCGAGTGTGTAGATGGGCAACTCATACTTTTGGGTTTTTGGAGGTGCATAGAGGGATAGTTTGATCGTATACTAGTCTCGTTTCACATAAGACTCGGAGTTTGATCTTGTCTTTTGTAACACTTAGGTTTTCTCACCTCATCTATCTATTTACCTATTCAAGATAGTGATCAGTGGTGGATTTAGAAGGGCTTGAGGTAGACGTGGCCACGGGTCCGACCCGTCGAGGGTCGAGACCCCGAGGGACATGACCCGAACTCTAACCAGGGATTCCAATGGATCTACAGGTTCTAGTCACCCGACGGGTCGACGGGTCAACGGGTCGACCCGCCGGGTTGGGCCACGTGGGAGGAGAGGGAAGAAATCGGGTCGACCCGCCGGGTCATGTCCGGGTTGAGCGGGTTTTGACCTTCCGTTGAACGATTTTGTGATGTTTTTTTTTGTCGTTTGTTGATGATTTTGTGACGTTTCAAAGGCCAACTCGTTCGACCCGCCGGGTTACGGGTTATCTTCTCCACGACCCTAACCCTGACCCTCAACCCGATCCAACCCTTCAACCCTTTGACCCTGACCCGACGGGTCACGGACCCGACCCGTGACCCGTGGCCATGTCTAGCTTGAGGTGTATGAAGTGTCACGAGTTTGAATTCCTCATATCCATTATAAATGAGCTAAATATCTACCTATGAACCCAAAAATAAAAATAAAATGTATATATTATGTTTGATGTTATTACTATCGAAATTGTATACCTTTCATGTTAAATCAATTTTGATAGTAATAAATTTCAACTATTTTTTAGATGTGGAAACTAGACATTCCAAAATGTAATGAGATCCATAATTGCTCCAATATATTTTTATGTTAAAAAAATCATCTTTGTTTGATCAAAGAGCATGGCTAGTGAGAAAGATGTAGATTGATCGATATCTTTGGACAAGTCCTTTTTCATACAATATCTCACCTTGAAATGATTGCTGATAAGAGAAGTTCAAATTTCTTTAATTGGGTTAAAAGAGGATTTTATGGATGGTTTTGTACATATTATGCTAAAATCAAGGGTGATTTGTAATTTTTGCCCCAAGCTAATGCATTCACCCTAGAAATTGTGGCACTACAACTAAAAACCTCACAGAAGCTACAACCACACTTGTGTACAAAAATATAGACCCTTTCCATCATAGCTAAGAAAACAAAACAAGCACCTTTCAAATCTCAAGATGCATATATCCTCACTGAGCTGCGGAATGACTGCCTACAAACGGGGCATTTAGGTTCCGTCTCCCTTTCAACCAACAATGCGCACCTCCTGCAACATACCAAGTGGCCACAAGGCACAAATGCTGATTCCCTTCTCCTTCTTAGGCACAAGACGCATAGCTGCCCCTCGGGAATTTCATCCTCTTCTTCCTCTTCATCTTGTACTAATATCTCAACTTCACGGGCTTCTTCCTCAATCCTCCTGGCTCGTTGCTGCCTCTCCTTCCATCTGTTCCAGTTCCTGATACAAGGATGGGAAATTATAAAGATTATTTGTTCTTCAGAGTAGGCCTTTTATAGACAAAAATATACTGTAGCTGATGGTTTAGTGTGTCTAATTACAGCTTTAAATCACAGGTTCCAAATCGATAAGCGTTTGGGCAAAAGCCAAACTATGTGGAAAATTCAGTTAACTAAAGATGAGATGCACAGGTTAGTAGAAGTATTAAATCACGGCAAAAATGAATGAATGAATATTTATCTACGAGAAGAAAAAAGGTACCTTGTAACTGCATAACCGAGTATAACAACTGAAATGGAGCCAATGACAATACTGCTCCACATCAACATCTTCATTCTGAAGGAGAGATCCGCAACCATCTCTTTCTTACCCATTACAGAACTGCAGAGACACACCATCAATTAGTCCCAGCTCATGAAAAAAGACTGCATCTTACCCAACAACTGTGAAAACGAAGTAAAGATATAGATCTATATCTATCTGCCCATAAGTTGCAACACATTACAAAACTGAAACATCTAAGCAAATTAAATAAACATACAGGTTACTGTAAGAAAGAGTCAAATAGTCAACTAGCATGATTTGTTCATAAAGAACTCTTGTGGCAATACCCATCCATGTATAAGAAAACACGGAAGAAATAAGTAAAGAAGAGGAACCTAGCATAACAAGTCTTTGACTCGAAAATAAGAGCTATGTCAATGAAACTAAACTCAAAATTATACAAGAATGTGATGACAGAAAATATTGTATGTTTACTCTCATGACAACAGAACAAAGAAACTACAGATTTTTCAGGGTGGTAATCTACTCACAGAAAATATGGAAGATTGTTGCATGACTTTATTTCTGGAACACCATCATCTTTCAAATAGCACATTCCGACAGCAGTAATCTCCTTTCCAGGAGGAAGAATTTTTTCCTCGTCAAGGAGGCCAACCTACCCGATGAAATAAAAAAAGTTCAATATATAGAGCAAAACGGCAAAAAGCATGATCTGTATCACTGCAAGCCAACAAGTCCATTTGTTTCTGATAGTTTAATTTTGAAGCATCATCATGATCGACCATAGCTAAAACGTAGACAACCAGAAAAGGGCTAGCAGCAAACAACTCACAGCATATTCTCGACCAAATATTGCCTGCATTAAAGTGTATGGAGTAGCAGTAATGGGTTGCATCACATGAGAAACTGTAATAAGAGGCAAGGGATGCTTTGATCCTTCCAAATTTACAACAAGATAATCTGATTTTGATTGCTGAGCACCTTGCTTAAGAACAAAAGGAACCTGCACAGACCATACAAAAGTCACAGGTTAACATATCTTTGACACTAATGAATATAGAAGATTAGCAGGACGCATGGCAAGTGGTGAAAAATTTCACCATTCAATCCGAAAGACGAGAAAAAGGATGGCAAATGATTATTCTGATTCAACCAAAATGATATTACATGATTAGCCCCCATTCCTATAGCCGAAACACATCAGCACAGGATTATTCTGATTGTGAGAGTGAGATACTCGCATTCAAATGGTTTCCCTTTCGGCTTTTCTTTTTTACATTCATAGGTTCTAACACTACATAGTGGAGATGTAAAAGGTGAAATTTTAGAAATAACTAATTCACTAATGTTTCTGGTGTATAAATAGTATCACTGATACCCTAATGTAGAAATATACAGAGGATAAAGATTTAGGAATCTTCTTGACAGCATTCTTTCAATTTCATCAGTAACATTCTTTAGAAATAATAGCAGTAATGAGTTCCATAATGTTTATCTCCAATCCTGCAGACAAGTTTAGGTACAGTGCAGTTTTGGTTTTTAAAATCCGATAACAAATATCAACACAACACCATTGCAAAGTAGACATGAAAAAAGGAAGTGACAGATCAACTGTCAACATACCGTTCTTGTATAGGATCGCTCCTCTCTCCAAGCTCTAGTCAAGATTGATGGAATGTCAGATGCCCACGGCATAAACCCAATGAACCCATTATAGATGCACTGCACAGCATGTCCAAAAAGAAAGTAAAACAGAAATTCCACACCAGAGTTCTTCAAGTTATTTCAACAGCAATGAAAATAGTCAATTGCTCTTGCTCTACTGCTTGATTCATTATCGTGTTATAAGACCAACATAACCTACGGTATGCTCAATTAAAACGTTCCCAATCTAGAAACCTAATTAATTGCCAATTTGAACGCAATTCATATCTCCAACTCGAATTTAAGGCATAAAACAAAAGAGACAGGAAATTTAAACCAAAAATTTCATGCCAGATTTCTCAGAATGTGCAGAGCATCTGGAAATGGAGGTAACGATTACTTAAAACCCTAGGGTACTTATATGGCCGAATTAACAAAATCCTTTATATTTGATGATCCTAGTTGCCAATTCGAACTAGATTTCAATATCAAAATACGAAGACGGGAAGAGAGGGTACCGATTGAGTTTTCCGGAGAACGACGGCATTTTCTTTGGTGTTCGAAGACAACAAAACATTAACAGCGTCAACAGTTCCCCTCACGACAATGAGAACCTCTCCACCTCCGCCGCCACCGCCTTTTCCGCCGGAAGAACTGTCGGTTTGCTGGGAAAGGATAGAGCGGAGATCGGAAACGGAGGCGGAAGGAGCGTCGCGGATCTTCTTAAGGGCGGAGGAGGCGCGGAAGCAATCGACGATGCTACGAACGGCTACGAACGCCAAGCCAACGCCGAGGATGGCGCCGTCGGCGACTTGGGCGAGTTGCGTCACCAGTGCGAAGGTGAATCGATCGTTGGAAGACATCGCAGTTTCTCCTCTCTCTCTCTCTCTCTCTCTCTCTCTCTCTCTCTCTCTCTCTCTCGTTTCTTTCGTTTCGCCGCGGTTGGTGTTCGCTCGCGCTTGCGCGCTGTGTTAGTTCGGTTGACCCACTTTGGTTTTTAAAAAAAAGTTTCAATACTCCCTCTGATCCAAAATAAGCGTCGTTTGACTTTTCAACCCCAACCCGTATTTTTAGGAGTTAAAAACTATACTCCCTCTTTTCGGAAATAAATGATGTTTGACTTTCGTATACGTAGTTTTAGGAGCTAAAAACTATATAAAATCTTAATTATTTTAATTAATTTTTTTGGAATTTTCGCCAATAAGTATTAAATTATGACCCGAGTTGAAAAATTCGATCCAAATGTCCGGTAATTTATAGGGTTTGAATGATTGAATCTGATGTTGTAAATCCAAAACCCAAAGACGATCTAAACCCAAATTACCAAGGAATTTTAGGGTCGAGACTCGATGATCCGTTGGGTTAAAATCCACTTTGTGAGTCAGTATTATGTAGACACCACACATGTATAACAGAGACTCACACAGATTCGTCATGTAATTGTGTTCATTAATGTCACTCATAAATTAAATAATGTATATATATTTTATAATTATAGTATGTTTAGAGCACTTATTTGTATGAACATGATATTTTTATGCTTAAAATATTTGTATAAAATTATTATAATAATTTATAAATTTAATTATAATATTATTATTTAGTTTAATTTGACATGCTGATATTATAATTTAATTTTTTAATGTTTTAATATTCTTAAAAAGTCTTTAAAAGTTCGAGTTTTTTGACTCGTTGGGTCGACCCAAAATAGGAACAAACCCGGTTTGACTCGTCCCATAATGACCCGTGACCCGATTGATTCGAAAGTCAATCTATCTGAGACTCAAATGCCCCGAACTCGACCTGAATTACTCGATTGACAGATCTACAGTGTACACAATGTTTTTTTATTAGGTAAAATTTTGAGTTCAGGCAAACCTGAAACTCGATGGCCGACCAAGTTGGCAGACGGAACACCGTCAATACAGTCAAGACATAATAACACAAATCAACAGAGAAGAAAGAAAAACTCAATCAACTCATACAAGATGCCAGCCAGCAGAGAAGTTGATGGAGAACTCGGATGCGCGACGAGTGCCAAGAACGCGGGAGTGTGCAAAGACTCACGACAGTACCCCAACCGAAAAGGGCAACTCTTGAGTAAGTGTGGATCATCGACGTTACCCCCACCTAGATGGAGGATCTATGAAGACCACGAACACAACCACGATCCGTTGACGATCAAACAGGACGTCCGATACTGCAACCCAACACAAAGCAAATGCAGCAACACCAAAGCACCGATCCGAAGCCAAAAGACGGGGTAAATACGGGCTGAACAAGGAAAATCAATCAACCATCGGAAATGTGAACGGGACTACCAGAACCAACCAGAACGTTTGGGGAGCACAATTATTCCTTATCCATAGTATTTTCCGACCCCATCTGGATTTAGAATACGCCCTTTCGAGCGGGGTTTAGAGCCCTTTCGAGATTTTAGTGAAACTCTTTCGGGCTTTTTAATCAATGCACACCTATACGAGCGGAGTTTGATATCCTTGTCGGATTTTATTTATTAATAAATTAATGAACCGAATAAAAATAAATATAATAGATTTATCCAGCTTGTTTTTTTTTTGTTGTTTTTCTTTTCCAACCGGACAGCTTAGGGGCCTTGGACTCAAAGGATACCAGACGGGCCAAATGATCGAATAAATACACTTAGCGCGTGTTTGGCATGGGGTGTGAAGAGGTTTTATAAGGTTTCATGAGTTGCCCAGGAAAATTTCACCTGATGAACGGTGTTTGGCATGGAGCTTCCATGGGTTGGAGTTGGAGGTTTCATGAGGTGAAATTTTCGGAAAATGGAAGCTGGCAGGAGGGAGCTTCAGGAGGTTATTTTGTGAGGTTTCCAAATCTCGTTCACTTTTGCCCCTGAGAGATCGCCGAAGCCAGGTATGCCTCCTCGTCCTTCTGTCGCCCTCCATCTTCGATCTTTCTTCTCTCCTTCTTCTCTAAAGTTTTTTGTTGAGATTGGGCAAGGCAGATCTGGACTTTGGCTTTTGCCTTCCAGATCCGGCTTTTGGATTGTGCCCTCGATCTGTTGCAAATGGCGGATAGGGTTAGGGTTGTTGGTTGTTGCCCCGAATGTGATTCATAGCAGTTCCGATTTGTAGGCGAGGGACTCGATTGGGGTTCCATGTTGGGGGATTCGATTAGGCTTGTTTCGAATATGGAGAGGTGCCCTCGATCTGTTGCAAATGGCAGATAGGGATTGTGCCCTCGATCTGGGTTTTGGGTTTTGCCTTCCAAAATCGCAAAAATCATTCAGTGTTTGTGATTGGGTGGTGACCTTTCGTTGTGTTTTTCCCATCAATTATTTGTTTTGGAACTTTTGATTTGCTGAAATTGCTAGTTCTTTGAAAACTGTAATGGTGCTGATAATCAATATAGAGTCTGAAAGTGCTAGTTCTTTGAAAACTTCTGGAACTTTTGATTTGATGAATGAAATCAACTGTAATGGTGCTTATAATCAATATAGAGTCTGAAAGTGCTAGTTCTTTGAAAACTTCTAGAACACTACAAACATAGTCAGCAGTATGTAAGCTTTGGGCAAGCATTGTGTTTGATATTTTCATATTACCGTTGTTCATCAACACTAGAGAACCTCACAATGCTGGACACATTAATCAAGCATGTGCTAAAGTTAAACAAGGTGAAATATTGTTAGAAATCATTACATTCATGATATTATTAATCAATATATCAACATTTGCGTGACAGTAGGAATCTTTAAAATGTGTCCTTGACATTTTGATTTTAACATGGTTGTTAAAAATTATTTGATTAATGCAAAGAACCATGACTTTGTTTGGAGTAGGATGTAAAGAGTGTATATGAATTCAGTGGCAATGTAAAGTGTGTATATGCAATGCTAGGATGGATTATAGTAGGTTGTTTCAATTTACCCAATCTAGGTACCTTAAGGATCATCAACTGATTCCCCATCTTCTGTTTTGAGATATTGGTTAGAAGTCATTGGGTTCAATGTTATAAGGTCAGCTCTCATCCTACATGTACATTTGGTAGTGGATGAGACAAGGTTTATGAGAAAGAGCAAGCCTTTGGAGCTTCTTGGTATGGAATAATGCAAGTATATACATGAGCTGGAACAAGTGAGCTCTATCTAATAGAGAGTGATCCTAGCAATTTGACACTTCATTGCTAACCCTGCAAGGGAAATTCATAACTACTGATTGACTTATTTGAAACCCATAATATTCATCAAGGAAAAGTTCCCTAGTTCTCTTTACAATCAAATTTGTTACAAGCTTCATAAGTATGAGATAGGTTGTTCTTTTTATAGAATATACATGAGGTAAATAGTCCATTCTGGAAAAACTATTGCTGTGTTGCTCCATTTAGCAAAGTTTCTGGTGTGGAATTTTTTTTCGGGGTGATCTGAATTCATGCTTTACTGTTTGGAACCATGAGATTCATGAAATTATTATTCAAGAAAATGGTGAAAATCTGAATTCATGGTTTACTATTAGAAATCATTAGATTCATGACATTATTAGTGAATATATAAAAATTCAGCTCCTTTGTTGTTGAATCTGAATGAACAGTCTGAATTCATGGTTTCGTAGTTGGGAACCATAGATTCATGAAATTATTATTCAAGAAACATGGTGACAAAACTGAATTGTGAAAAACTATTAGAAATCATTAGATTCATGAAACTATTATTCCATATATCAAAATTCAGCTCCTTTTTTGTTGAATCTGCACGAGTAATGGGAGACCATGCTTTTACTGTTTGGAACCATGAGATTCATGAAAATATTCTTCAGGAAACATGGTGCAAAATCTGAAGTCCTGCTTGACTATTACAAATCATTAGCTTAATGAAATTAGTATTCAATATATCAATATTCAACTCCTTTTTGGTTGAATCTGCATGAATGCATTTTGTCGACTGAATGCATTATCAATACTCTCAATTCGTGCTTCACTGGTGTATGTGTTCAATGAATGCATTTTGTCATCGAATTCATGCTTTGTCGACTGAATGCATTATCATCTCCTGTCCTTGCAGCCATGTCAGACAGTTCCGGTAGTTGGCCGAGTGGTTGCCCCGAGAAGTACCCATGGATAGGAGGGGATGAGCCTTACACACCGTATCTGGAGGAGGTAACAATACACCTTACTCTCACCTACTGCTACTGTTTTGATGGTGGATCAAACATGGTGCAAATTCTGAATTCATGCTTTACTATTATAAATCATTAGCTCCTTAACGGATACCTTTTGGTAGGACATTGACATAGTTAAGATCATTCATAGAATGCCATGCTACTCTGACCTTGAATATTCGTGCTTTCATGTGAGTTGCAGTGGGAAGCATTCGCTGCTGAACAGGAACAGGAGCACGCAAGTCAAGTCAATGCCAACAACAACAACCTTCCAGGCATGGCTACAGAGGACGATGATGTAACCAGTGCACATAATCCACTTCTCCGTCAGATGGAAGAAGTCAATATGGAACTATCTGTGCGCCTCGTTGAAATGGAACACACCTTAGGTCGCCGCGATCGGGAGTTCATGAGGGTCACTGCCCTGAACTCAGAACTTATGGACAGGGATGCGGAACGCAATCGGGAGTTGAAGAGGGTCACCGCCCAGAACTCAGAGCTGATTGACAGGGATGCGGAACGCGATCGGGAGTTCACGAGGGTCAATGCCGAGAATGAGGAACTTACAGATAGGGTTACGTCACTCAGCACCTACATAGTCAAATTATGGATGGAGCTTTCCACTTCCAAGGCACGTGAGAGGAGGTCTCGTACCATAATCATCGTGATGGTGTTTGTCTTCCTCCTTGCTTTTGTGAAGAAGTAGGAGAGGCCTAGTCTTTCTGAATGATGCTACTGGTTTTTGTGTAATTTTGTGTGACGTTATGCCCCCCATTTTGTCGATCGGTGGAACCGTGTGTGGGTAGGCCTTGGTGTAACTATGCATGGCTAGTAGTACGTTGTTAACGTAGCCTTTGGTATCGTGTCCTAGTTGCAGGTTGTTGGCGTTTGTAGGACTAATGTAATGTCATAGTCGTCGGCTGTTGGTTGGATGTAGTTTTGATTGCACTTGCTTCTGCAATGTTGTAGTGCGACCTCCCGTTGTCGTTATGTATATGATATGATCTTATTTTATGTGTCTTGTTAATAGGTTTTATGTCTATAAGTGTCACTTTATATGTGTTTCATGTGATTTATGCGATATCCACACCTTTCGAGGGCTATTATCTTCAATTGGTCGGTTATAATATATGTATTATTCATCGACCCTATTGTCCCAGAGCACTCAGAAGAGGTAAAACACTAACAACAACACACCAACACCAATGGACCATAGATTGGTAAATTCACAGCATAAATTGGAAATACAAGGAGCCACACCTCCATAACATACATCCATCTACTCAAAATATGGCAAGTAATGGCAACAGGAGCCACACTTCCATAACATACATCCACCTACTCAAAATATGGCATGTAATGCCCACGGTAATGAAGCCACACTTCCATAACATACATCCACCTACACAAAATATGACATGTAATGCCCATCCAATACATATATCAACATGCGCACCCGAGAACGTTCGTACTGACATACAATCGACGTATACAAAAACGGGTGTTTGCCTAGCGAGTGACGTCAGTAGGTCTGATTAACGGCGACCGTGTCGGTCTGCCCAAATCTTCCGTGCTATACTGTCTCGGAGAGCTCTCATCCCGTCCTCGTCATCATCATCGTCATCGCTCGAGGACTCCTCCTGACCGTTTTCATCGTTGTCTGTATCAGAATGGTCCCCGGGGACGAAGGTGGGTTGTCCATCCATGTCGATGTCACCGTTCGTCCACATGTAGCCCTCGTCATCATCCGAGCTACGTCGTATGAAGTTATGTAAAGCGAAACAAGCTAAGATGATGTCCACTTGTTTTTGAACTGCGTATTTTGGCATAGTCCTTGTGATCCTCCATTGCCCCTTGAAAATGCCGAATGTGCGCTCGATGGATCCCCACAACGACGAATGCCTCGAGTTGAAGGCCTCCTTTTCATTTGTTGCTGGCTCCTCCAAGAATGCAGCTCGATGATACTTCGTCTTCGGATAAGGCACCATGTACCCTTCCCGATCTGGGTAGCCCTTGTCACATAGATAGTATCTTCCTGTACGTTCAACATCCGATGTCACGCTACAACGCACTTATGCATTTGCTACCAGCAATTGAACATAACAAAACATGGATACACTAACCTGGAGGAGGATGTGGAAAGTGCATCGCGGGAGTGTTCACCGCGTGGTCAAAAACACGAGCATCATGGGCACTCCCCTCCCACCCGGCTGAGATGAATGTGAAGTTGAGATCGAAGTCACAGACCGCCATCACGTTGAATGTCGTTACTCCCTTCCGACCCCTATACGGTACCTGCTGATCTCGAGGGATGCATGCTTGTATATGAGTCCCGTCTATGGCACCTATACAACCCTGTTTGTCTCTCCACAATGAGTGAACATTCAATAAGGGTCTGAAGCTTATCATTTGCATTGGTCTAAAGCTTACAATTTGCATTCATTTTGTTATCATCACATTTCAGTATACCAAATTACATATATAGTATCCGACAAAATCTAACTAGTTGAAGGCTATGAAGGAAAGATGAAAAACACACATGAACATTACTAATCATTGGATGAGAGAAGCCTAACTAGTTGTAGGATGTACCTTGAAATATCGATTGTATCGATTGTCATTTTGTATTTGTTGGGGGACGTCTGTAAACATCGGGTCTACAGGACGAATCACATCCCTGCATAGTCCATTGAAGCCACGACCACGTCCAACAATCGCCTCCAACACGTCACTTATGCATTCACTAATCGTCGACGATGATCGTTGGAATCTCTCGCAAGAGTTCCGTTGGGATTCGCCCCATGCCATAGTGTTGACGAAAATAGCGACTTTTTCCATCACCGACATGTTACGAGACCCCCGTAACCCATACCGGTGTTCAAGCACCCCACACAACGAAATGAAGACATGTTTTCTCATACGAAATATCTGGACTGACCTTAGGTCGGTGGCATGGCCGACGATGTCTTTGACCCACATATCACCGGTGTAAGGGGAGATGTAGCAAGGGACCTTCACAACATGCTTGTAGTAGTGCTCGGCACACAAACTTGCTTGTTGTTGCAGGAGAAGCAACATGATAATCGCTCGTTTACGTTTCCGTTTTCGTTCACGTTTACGAGCTGCATCATCCATGTCCTACTCCCTGCAATCCCAAACATGAATGTTAAGTGCCAAGAACTTGACAAGGCATGTGTCAGTTATATGTTTAAAATGAACAAAGTGACATAAACTAACAGATACTCTTCATTACATGCATCAAACATGACATAGAAAATTGCAACAAACGAAAGGTGGTCAAGATGTCCAACACAGAAAACATCAAATGCATAGACACATAGATCGGATAAGCAGCAGACAGATGTTCAACACATAAAACATGAAATGCATAGATGCAACTCGTCGGAAAGGACCATAACCCAATTCCAAGCTCAAATTCTTTCGCACGCCCTTTTATGGCTGCCCTCCATGCTTCTCACAGTGCCACTGCAGCCAAGAAAGCCTTGAAGTGTTTGTCGGCATTGCCAAGAAGAATGTCGAGGCACGATCACTGCTGATCAACGCATCAACTGCGTAGCACCACAACGAACTACCCTCAAGAAGCAACGCCTCATCAACCATGCTTGCAACCACATCCATAACCCTCTTAGCATGTCCTTCCGCCTTGTTGGAAGACTCTTCATCTGCGGACAACATTGCCATAATTTTGTTGCTTGTCTCCTCCACCGCTTCCACATGTCGTTGATACAGGGACGATCCTGTGGACTGCCGGTTGGATCGTTTCGTAGTTGTGGGTGTGGGTGCGGAACCTGCAGCTCGCTTCCTACGCGGATCTGAGAACGAGGTCGCAACCATGGGGGTTGATCCACCCATCGGGGTTGATCCATCCATGGGGGTGGAGCCAGTCTGGTTGAGGGGAACGGACTCGCTAATCCCCTGAACTATGTTCTGAAAGCTTGCGTCAACGTTCCCATATTCAGTAGCTAGGTTGTCGAAATCATCGCCCACATCATAATCGCTATCCACTGGTTGTCCATCGACATATCCAAATGCTTCAGCCACAGCGGATGACTGCGGTGCAGTCGCCGGTGGCGGGTCCATCGAGGGAGCCACACAATGTTGCCCTGTGGCCACAGTCCCTCCATAAATTTGGTCCCACAGGTCCTCTAGGTCCGGCGGGATTCCCTTCTTTCGAAATTTCTTATAATTTCCATTCTCCTACATAAACAACATATGCAAGATGATCAACAACTCATCGGAGCACATATAACAGTAATAAAAAAAGGAAAAACACAACAATACCTTAATTTTCTTCTCCCACCATTCCTTACTTGCAGAAATGGTCCCAATGGCGGGGTCCCAACCAAGACCGGTCTCACCATGTTTCAAGTCCTTCCATTCCCTCCAACGGTCTTTCATCTGCGTATGCTTGTTCTTCAAAGTTTCCTTGCCGCACTTCTTGCCAGTAGCTTCCTCAAATTGGGTAGTGAGTTCAACCCAACTGAATTGCTGATCTCGACCATACTTGTGCTGATATGCGAGAAGTAGGTCCAAAAACTTCCTCATCAATTGAGTGGACCACAAAAACGACTTCTCCTTTGGAGGGGGCTTGTTGGTTGATGCCATGTTCTATGTCACAAGCTATACTCAAAACAAGAAAACATTACACAACACGAGTTGCTATGATTGTACAGGGTCCCCTGTCATGTGTATCCAATTCTCGGATGGGTTGCTTATGAGGATGAAGTTGTAATTTTTTTGAAGACACCCAATACGGACAACACAGACAACGGAAACTGATATAAAATTATACGCAGCAGAACATGAGTTGTGAAAAATGTCATCTCACATCATATAATACAAATCAAAGGAAAACAAGGATGCAACTGTTGTGACTAACATACTTTCCACAAACTAGGATGCAACTGTCAGACTCAAAGCGGACCTTCAAAAGTAGTTACTTTCAAAGTAATTATAAAAAAGCATTCAAAGGTGCTTGTATTTTTCATCGGAACAGCTACAGAGAGCTATAAAACACAATCAGTTCGATCGAATGAAAGCAAATGACTCATGGATCTGATTTCATCTCAACAAGTGTGTGTCAAAGGCTAGATCATATCTATTTATATGAGTTAATTTAGAAATGCCCGTTGTTTGTAATACACTACTTGCTAATATGTTCATCACAAGAACAGATGCCCACTCACACACATACCAATCTAGCGTGAACCATATGCATATCATCAATACCTCTACTCCTCATCCATTTCCACTCTTCAAATTTTATTCACCAAACTTTATTAACAAAAGACCAGCTCATCTAATCGTCCAAAAAATATATACACATCATTCCATTCCTAATCGACCTAACTGAAGAGCTAAACAAAACCTTCTGCTTGCCATCAAACCCAAAATCTAAAAGAGGCCCATCCTACATGTACAAAACGGTATGCGAAACAAGACCTAACCGAAGATCTACACAGTACATACCGAGGGATGAAGAAACTCACCAAAGAGGTCGACCGTCACAGTTGCGCAGCAAAGCCTTGCCCGAATCCTGAAATTGAAGACAACAACACCACCAGACTGATGAACGACGACGATAAATGACGACAATTGAAGACAGCAACATCGAAAGGTCTTCTCTTACCTGGGGCGACAGTGAGGAGAAGCAGGCAGACAACCCTTTAGGGTTTTCTATTGAAGAAGAAGGCAACCCCCGTACACATTCAGCAATACAAAAGGAGGGCAGGTGACCCCCTTTTAACAAGGGCATATTAGTAATTTTAATGAAAAAAACACCCCCAAACCATATAACCACCAAACACCTTTCAGGTTTTTTATAAGGTTATTTTTAAAAATAAACTCCACCTCCCACACCTTCATAAACCCCATAAATAATATCCACCTTCTAAAAAAACTCCAACCCCTAAAAAACCCCCTTTTTACCAAACACGCGCTTAGTAATATAAAAGAAATTATAAGTAAATTTTTATTTTTCAGTAAAATGCTAAATTGAGCAAAAATATGGAGTAGTATGTTATATTATCGGCTTTTTTTTTTTGCAAAATGTTAAGAAATCAAATTTGAAAAAGATTATTTAGGTTTAAATCTAGAAATTGAAGGAAAATAATTTTAAAAATTAGCTATAATGATTAAAAATTAAAATTGTTATTCAAATTGAGCTATTAATTTATTCGCTAAGACACGTGTTATAAAAATCATTATATTATATGGGAAAAGTATATATGCGACAAAGTAAAAGCTTAATTTGTAAAACTAAAAGCGAAATAATTTGTATTAAATCCCGATAGAACTCGATCGATTCGTTTTGACCGGTCCTTTGAGGTGCGGTTTGTTCGGGCGGCTTGTGGCTTTTCTTTGGTGCGTCTAGGCGTTCTTCTTTGTTAGGGCTCTGTCAATTGGAGTCGGAACTAACTAGGGTCGTGGAGGACTATACAGGGGACTCCGTGATCGGGATGAAACTTCTTGGAGGTTCGTCTTCAATGCCCACATTCATGATGTATCGCTGGTCAGTGGTGCTGCCTGTGGATGGTGTTTGGCTTCGTTCGTAGTCTACGTCCCCAACGTGTTAGATTTAGTTTTGCCTAGATTTGTCCTTTGCAGGGTGTATTTTCGCTTGTTGTATTGCACCTTTTATGTTTTCTATTGTACGCTTTGACGGTCTTCTGTTTATCAACTTTTCGGTCATTGCGAGATTCAGGTATATCTAATCTCGAATTCTTACTTAATAAAAAAATGGTACATAATGGAATTTCTTAAACACTAGAATATTTGTCATACCCAATCGTACTTCCTCCGTTCGACAAAATATGACGTTTATTTTCACGTACACTTTTTTTATGTTGATTAAAACTATAATAGATATTAGTTATTTTTATTGGTTTTTAAAAATAATTTCATTGTTATTTTAGTATTTTTTTATCTAAAAACATAAATGAATATAATAAATAACATGTTTTGCTGACAAATGAAGAAACATTTTAGATCAATCAAAAAAACAAATAACGGGTGAGATGAGAAAAGAGACTAATTAACTCATCTCAACTACTCTATCAGTTTCAGCTACTCTATCAACTACTACATCAACAAAGTTATACATTTTTTCGTAAAAAAGAAGGCTATATAGCTTCATGATGTATGAGAATTGAGGCTACAACATGCTCTTGCGGATATGGAAAGATCGTGGATGTCGGATCAAGACCTAATTATTTATCGCTGGTCAATTTTAAATCTGGCGTTTTTATAGTTGTTCCAAGTCTTCTCCATATATATTATCTCTCTCAATTACTACTTGAGAGAGATAATATATACGGAGAAGACTGATAGAGTAGTTGAAAGGATTAGCACGGAAGGAGGAAAAAAAAAGTATAAATAGTAGAACAATTATATAGAAAAAATTAAAAAAAAAACAATGAAAACTGAAACATCGGATGTCTTTGAGAATTAGCACCGAATGAGAAAATGGATTTTTTCTATAGGGTTAATTGCACTAAATATCCCAACCTTTTTAGATAGTTGCGTTTAATATCCCGACCTTATAAGATTTCGTGAAATATCCTGAACTTTGGTGTTAGTTGCGCTCTCTACCTTGGATGAGTTTCTTAAATTAATAAAATCACTAGCTTAAATGAAAATTACACAAAAGCACCCATATTTATAAAAACAATTTCAATAATCCCCCATTTTAATCAAAATAAAAAAGAAATTTATAATGCGTGCTCTAAAAAATTAAAATAAGATCAATTACTTAAAAATAAATTTATGTCTTATCATATATTCTATTCCTTAAAAATATATTTTATAAAGTCATATTTATAATTTACGTAAGATTAATATGTAAGTATCATATTATATGCCAAATTAATCAAGTTTCCATGAGTATATATATTTGATTCCCCTATTTTTAATGTACGTTTATCATATCTTTATTAATTATAAATAGTTATCACATATTTTAATATTTATTTTTTAAAAATATATTTTATTTTATTTTTGTAAAAGTATTATGTTTCATCTATGTATGGATTGGTTAACATTTCTTATAGAATTTTTTTTAATGCTATAGAAATTAGATGAGAAATATTTTCTTAAGATTCAATTACCAGACACTACATAAGTTGTTATGTATTAGTTTTAGTAAATATAAAATAACACGGACCAAAAAGAAAATATATATAAAATAATATATAGAGAATAGATGTAGAAATATATATATATATAGATTTTTTTTATAACATATGTTATTAAGAAAAATTAATTATTTTCGTTAATAATATTAATTATTTAAAGGAGTAGATGTTATTTTCGTTTTAAATATATTAGGGGCTCATTGAAAATATTTTATAAATATGAGTGATTTTGTGTAATTTTTTCATTTAAGAAACTTATTTAGGGTAGAGAGTGCAACTAACCCCAAAGTTCAGGATATTTCGCGAAATCTTATAAGGTCGGGATATTAACCGCAACTATCTATAAAGGTCGGGATATTTAGCGCAATTAACCCTTTTCTATATAATTGTTCTACTATTTATACTTTTTTTTCTTTTAATCAAATCTATTTGATCTTTAAACTATCATGTTTGTGTAGTACCTTGAATCTCTTTTATTTTCCAAAAATACAAAAAAATATAAAATTGACTATCATGATGTGGGTAAAATAGGGTTTTACTTGGAAAGATTTTTCTAATGTGGGTTCATGGTCGTAAATTAAACGATTTAAAAAGAAAAGATTTTCTTCATAATTTTTTTTTCTAATTTCAATAAATTTTATATAATTTTTCTCTTTTTGAATGTCCGATTATTTGTCATGTAGGCCGACAAGCCTAGGGGCGGGCTGAAGTCCGTTCCAACTTTCAACCGTTCTCATTTTTTTAAATAAGTTAAAAAATATGAAAAAAATAAAATAAAAATTATTTATTTGTTTATTAGAATAAGAGTTTTGTTAATGAAAATTATGAATATATGAAAATTTTAGTCTATCCACCATAACCAAATTTCATTTTCTAGTTTGGTGCCGATAGAAGTACATTTGTCTTCTAGCAAGTTAAGTTACAATAATGAGTATATATATATATATATATAGAGAGAGAGAGATTATTTCACATGATGTGTTCTTAAAAAATTGTGAATGCACATGTAGTCACATATCATGTTTGGTCATAGTATCCCAATGGGCCACTTTGGCTTTCCTTTCTTTAAAATTTTATCGATCATTGTATTTCTGACATAAAGCTATGTTTGAAAAAAAAAATAGTTAATGAGTTAGCTGAGGTTGATAGATTATTTGTGTTAAATAAGGTTTATAAGTTAGTATGATGTTTGAGAAATTAAGTTTATAAGGTAACTGATAGAAACTTTTGAATAAAAACCATAAGTTTTGAAAAACTTGGGTGAGTAGCTGATGAAAAACTATGATTATTAAAAATCATTTAAACTAAAATCTTATATTTATTTTATTTAAAATTATATAATATCAAAACCATAAAATCCGAAAAGCTATTTTTTTTTTGCCAAATAGAGCCTTTGTGCAACTTTAACTTTTTTTTATATATAAATAAAAATAATCTTTTATTTTTTTCCTTTATCCGGTTCGATTTAGCTCAACTGTTTTATATCAAAATCGGATATTAATTGTATAACTCGTTGTTATCAAACACAAAAATGGTACCCAATTAAAGGTGTTGCGGGATTTAGTTGCTCCAGTGTGGAACATATATGGAACCATTGCAATGTGCACCGCAAGTCCGCAAGTGAGGTTCGAGGACATAGAACATTGGATATCTAATATCTTTATATTGACATATGGTTGATTGATCGATCACTACTTCACTAGTCAGTAACTCGATAATTCGTGTTCTTCCAACACTTGCCAACATTTGATCGATCAACAACATCAAAAGATCGAGCACATATATATTTACAGTTCCCAAATTAGCGTAGCATGAACGACTTGGCTAGCTCGTTGGCTTCGAATGGTGCATCGAGATTCACCGCATGCCCACAGTCCTTGATAACCGACACGCTCGCTTTTGGCCCCAAGCGCCTATATGCAGATAGTCCGAACAAATGGCTCAAGAATTAGGCGAATTGATGGACAAAATCTTAGATTTGTTGTTCATAACAAAATGGAAAGATTAATACCTTTGTAGTTGATATGCTATGTATGGCGGGAAGATCTTGTCCTGATCACCCCATATTAGGAGTGTTTCCTTCATAAAATCAACAACCATAGTAAATTGTCACTTTATGTATGTAATAAATAAAAGATTTTTCTATCATATGCCCCAAGGGCATAGGATAAGACACTAAATTGAGAAATTTTTTAAACTTTTAATTAGTTTAGCCAAATTTTAATTAGATTTTTTAGGGTCGCTTGCATTTTTTTAGGGAATCTTTCCCAATTTAGTGTTTTAAGGGCATAGGATAGAAAAACCGATAAATAAAAACCGATTTGTATTTAAATTTGCCTTCCCTTAATTAGTAGTATAAGGTGTTTTTGTGGAATACGTGAAATAATACACATCATGTGTTGATAATATAAAGAATTTAAACCTTAAATATAAGCTGGTGGGCTAATCCTCTCAACGTTAATTGATTTTAGGATGAAATCTATGTGACGGATCTAATGTTCCAAAGCTAGGTGAGCGAAAATATGTATGGTAAAGACAAAATTTTACAAGTCAAAATCCAATTAAGGAAACCATACCCCCAAACCCGTAACAACTCGTTTGAGATTTTTATAATCTAGCTCACTATGAAAAAGTCTATCAATTTCCAGATTTTGAAAATAAAAAAATATAAATGTAGTTCACAAAAGTCAAAGGAACGACATGTGGGAAGAAAGTGCAACACCTCTTCACTGATTTTATTCATCCTTTGGGTTTTGGTTTAAAATAAATCGAGATTATAATTATTTCTTACCAATAAAATTATTGTTTTTTCACTCCATCTAAAATTTTCTATCCAACAGGTAACAACAGATGAGTTTGCTTACACTGAGATCCGCCCCTATGAAATCTATGAGTCTTATGTGCTCGACTTAATTAATTAGCACAGCATTTTGACACCACACATCATATGACCAAATTTAACATAGATCCAATTTGGAAATCTATGATACTCAATAAAAACATTAAAAATTAGGAGTAGATAGGAGTACTGACCTGGGTAATGGGAGGGAGGTATTGAGAATCAGCCATTTGGTTTAGTAAGTGATCCACTAGCTCTCTTCTTTCTTTCTTATAGTTTTCGTGGGCCACCTACACACACAACTCACTTACATTTAATTATTATATTTATTTTATATTAATTATTACTTTTAATTAACTACAAGCTCACACACATTATTAATATAAAAAAATAAACCATACATAAAATAGTTGTTTATAAAATGTGAAACCCACTTTCTCAAATTTCTAAAGGACATTATTTTATTTTTTTCGTCAGAATAAAGGATATTAATATACCGGACCACTTAGTGCTACTCCATTTCAGTAAAATGGAACTTCTAAAAAAAATATCATATATTACAAATTAATACAAATTCGTGGCCTACAAAAAAATTGATATATATAAATTAAAAACGGTCTTTCTATCCTATGTCCTTGGGGCATAGGATAAGAAGCTTAATTGAGAAAGATTCCCTACCAAAAAAAGAATCGACCTTAGGAAAGCAATATTAAAAAAAGCTAAAATGATTTAAAATTAAGTAATCTTTTCCGATTGAGATTGTTATCCTATACCCTTGGGAAATAAGATAGAAAATCCGAATTAAAAAAGTGACTGATAAACTAGTATAGTACTTGGTATTTGCCTATTCTCAAGCATCTTTTATGGGGAAAAAAACTAAGAAGATTATGTATCTTTTTATAGAGAAAGAAAATAATAAAAGAATGATTTCAAAATTGACTAATTAATGAATTTAGGCAAATCTTTATAAAAGAAAATTTCATTATCAGAATTTATATTTAATAAAATAATAAAATTATTTTCTAAAATAAATAATATTTTAATTACCTATATTTTTAAAACGTGAATTTTTATAATAAAATTTTATAAATATATCAATATAAAAATATAGAATAAAATATTTTTAATATTTTTTAATATTTATTTATAACCGAAATAATTTTATAATGTACACCACACTGGTACAATCAAGAACGCACCTGGACGAATTGTTGGAGGACGAAATCTGGGACCCACTTGAAGCGGGACCGGTGCGTGACCATCTCCACCAAAGCCCTCAAATCGGCGGGGCCCTCGGGGACCAAAAGATCCTCTATTCTCCTCCCCAGCTTCTTAAGGTGCACCCTCCTCTGTTCCTCCGTGAACCCCACCCCGCTCCCCACAATCGCCACTCTCTCCACCGCCTCCGGCCACATCTCCGCCATCCAGTATCCCACCCACCCGCCGTAGCTCACCGCGTACACCGAGCACCTCCCCACTCCGAACCCCTTCCTCAGCCCCTCCACCACGCACCTCGCCTGGTTCTTCACCGTCCGATCCGCCCCCGTCGTGAACGATCGCCCGAAGAAGAGCAGGTCCGGCATGTACACGTTGAATGCCGCCGAGAGAGACCGGATCTGCGGGTAGAACTGCCACCTGGCGTCGCCGCCGAAGCCGTGGAGGAGCACGAGGCTGGGCTTGGAGTGACGCCGGTGGGTTGAGGCCCAGAAGTGGACGGTCGTTTGGTCGTCGAGATCGACGGTGTGGGGGGAGAGTCCGCAGTAGCGGAAGTAGAGGGCGAGGAGGTGATCCCCTGTTTTCACGAGGAGGGGGAAACGCGCCGTTTTGATCAGGAGGGCTATGAAACGGCGCAGTATTGAGAGGATTGTGAAGAGGTGCGTGGAGACGAGCTTCTGGAGGCGGAGGGCGTTCATTGTGGCAGAGTGTGAGAGATCGACAATAGTGGAGGTTTGTTTATATATTTGCCACTTCCATGGGAGAGAAACTAGGAACTGCTTTTGACGTGTGTACCTAAAAACATGAGGCAAAATGTGTAAATTACCCGAAATTCTGGGATAATTGCGTAAAGTACTCTCTTAATTTTTTAAATTACGAATATATATATATATATATTTATTTATTTTAACGTGGAGATTCCGATGTTATCGAGTAATCCTCTAAGGGTAGAGCACTAGCCTACAAAACATCCGAGCCGAAAAACCAAGTGGGCGAGCTGCAAAACAAGCTGAAACTCAAACTCATGTCAAGATAAACTAAGACATGAAATTATCCACTCTAGAACAATTTGCTACTAGTAAGATTTAAACCTTTGACCTTATGATAGTGAGGGACAAAGAAACACATCACTTTTGTCACTAAAACAAGAGGTAATTGGTTGAAATTACATATACTTTAAATATGGGTGGATTGTGAACAAAATTGAGAAAATGGTCACATTACAAAAAAAAAAAAGAGAGATCAGTGAGCTACTCTCCTATTTAATTCCAATGGATTTTTAAATAAAATCACATCTGATTTATATGTTAAACTTATCACCTTTATGCATGTTATTTATAGATCCAAATGTCTTTGATATAGGTGTGGTCCGTGTGGACAATAAGTGGTTATTAGCGACACGGTGTGCAACTTTGTGTTTAGACACATACTGGCGGACGAGCGATATAAAGACACGAAATGCTTTAGCGATGTTGTGTGGAGAGCTAATGTGATGACCCTTAGAATGTTTAGGCATGCCAATCTGATTAAGTTCGGGGAGTTTGTTGCTAGTTGAGGTTTTGACGGTGATGACGAGAATGTTATTTATCCTACTACACAACTGATTGGGAGCTGAAGCTGCTATCCAGATGAGCCTAAAGTATGACAAAATCAGTAGCTAGTGTCGGTTTGATAAGACTGACCCTCCGGGAAAATAGGGGTGTCGCACGGACTTCATGTACGTGTTCTAGCATGTACGTGCCATTAGTAAAAGGATGATGAAATATATTTTCATTAAAATTAGTGGTTTAGTCCATCTTTATATCGGGTTATTGGGTTGAATAAGAAGGTTGAAGTGCTCCATTGCAATAAGTTACTTAGGTTTCTAAGGTTCAACTCGAATATATATCTTATTGAAAGCGAATACTTGATATATATATATATATGCACACACATTTCACATTATTGGGCTTAGTTGTTTTATAAATCTGTTTCTAAAATTAGGGCTATGTTATGTAATTTACCATATTAAAAATTGATAAACTTTGTGGTTTTATTGGAAAAATATATATCTATGTGGCTATATTGTAGTATATCTTACTCCGAACAACACGGAGTACATAAATCACAGTTACACATTATTATTTTAATTAATTGATATGGGAATCTGGTAGAGTTCCTGCCACTTCACTTGTCTCCTTTGTCTGCAATTATGGATCAATGTTACCGATTAATTTTCAATATTACCCAATTTAATAAATTTCCAACTAGCTAAAAGAATCCACATCGCGGTGAATTAATAATACTGCAAGACTTTAATATGTATATATGCATGAAGATCGAATTAATGGATTAATTTGATGGCGATGTGCATATGTTCTTAGGAGTGCATATGCGTATCTATCTATCCATTTATCTTATCTCTGCATATCTGTATGAGATGGACCTATATATAAAAAAATCTCAAGAACTCACTCACATGGAGGCTGTTGATGAACTAGATAATTGTGATGGGCAAACAGTGGCGGAGCTAGGAGTCTAGGGGATCACTTGTCCCCTCTTTCTCATTAATTTGACGAATTAACTCGGTATATTATCCTCGTAATAATATATATATATAGTACGCTTTATTTCAAAATCTGAGTAAAAAGTTATGAATGTTTAAAAATAAAGATATATCGATCAATTTAATTTAATTTTAATAGACTTTAATTTTTTTTATATTTTATTTAAATTAATATTCACATACTATAATTCATCTCAAGAGCTTTCAAATGAAAGGTTATACTGGTTATACCTTATTATATGTTATGAGTCTTATGACTGCAACAAGTTACATATTTGACTAGGGTCTAGGGTTGTTATTCGAGCTGAACGAGTCTAGTATTACTTGATTATATTTAGCTCGTTTAAAAATGATTCAAGCTCGAGTTGAGCCTAAATTTGGACTTGAGCTCGAACTGACCTTATAGAAGAAGGGGGTTTGGGTATAAGGACAATGCGCGAAACCAATCAAGCCGTCCTCTCAAAACTATGTTGGCGGATGCTTCAACAGCCCGATTCGCTTTGGAGTCGGGTGATTAGAGGCAAGTACTTCCATAGTCGACTCGGCGTCGATATGTTTGGAAGCAAACGAGGCACCTCTCGAAGTTGGAAAGCAATCAACCATGGAGCCGAGCTGCTTCTCTCGGGGATCAGAGTTGCAATCGGTAATGGCATGTCCACCTTGTTCTGGATCCATAATTGGCTTGAGGAGAGATGCTTGATGGATGTGGCGACTCAGACTGTTCCGGAGGAACGACTGGGAGACACGGTGGGGGGCCTTTGGATGAATGGAGGATGGGATTGGAACCGGATCTCCCCTTACCTCACTGCCGACACCCTGTTAAAACTCCAAGCGATCCAGGTGATTCCGGAGGAAGATGCTGCCGACAAACTCTACTAGGTGCACACTCCTTCGGGAGCCTTTTCAACTAAATCAGCAATGGCCCAATTACGCCGGGGATATGCAATTCCAGTGCTCGAAGGGTGGAAGCATATTTGGCGGACTCCTGTCCAGCAGCGTGCCCGGTCTTTCACCTACCTAGCTTGCTGCCCACAATTCCATCCTTAGTAATCAGAATCGCGTTCGGCGTGGCCTAGCTAATTTAAGTGGTTGTCCTAGATGCGGCCAAGAGGAGTCCACTCTCCACCTGTTGAGGGACTGCCCTGAGATCCGCGAAGCTTGGTTAAAACTCTTGGGCTTCTCCTTAGGTCCTGGATTCTTTGACGAGGGGAATATTGGCGGCTGGATTTTGAAAAATGTGAGGAAAGAAGACAATTGGAGTGCCACATTTGCGAACATGCTTTGGTACGTTTGGAAGTGCAGGAATTCCATAGTTTTCGAGAGCAAGGATTTGGTTCGGGGACTCCCATTGATTGTAACTAACCACACCATAACCTACACTGATATAAGTCGGGAAGCTACGACCTTACATTCCAGGGGAAGACTTTTACAGGTACAAGAACAAAGCTGATTGGACGCCTGTTCCCAGCCCCCTCCGGGTTGGGTAAAGTTGAACATTGATGGGGTGTCTAAGGGCAACCCAGGTTTAGCCGGTGGAGGAGGTCTCCTCCGGGATGAAATAGGGAGGCTGCTATGTGCTTTCACATTCAAATGTGGCTTCTGTCGAGCGCAAACGGCGGAGGCTTGGGTAACCCTCCATGGGGTGAAGTTGGCTAAGAGAATGGGAGTGAACCGCATAATCGTGGAGACTGATTCGACGTCTGTTAAAGATTTGCTGTGTGCTACACACTCAAGTCCGAACCCGGACTTTCACCTGCTTTACCGAACCCGGAGACTGATTACTGAGCTGAGCTGGGAGGTCAAGGTTTGCCACATCCGTAGGAAGGCAAACGCAGCAGCATACTCTCTTGCCAACTGGTCGCTGTGTTTGACGGATGCTTTTGTTGAACATGATATTTTGCCTGATAGTTTTGTTCCTCTTATTTGCTATGTACCCCCGTGGGATAACTATTTTTCTTTCTATAATAAATGGCTCTAGCCACCTTTTATGACCAAAAAATAAATGAACTGAGTTTTATTTGTTTAAGAGAAAAAAATGAAATAATTAATTCATAACCTTCAAAATCATCGTCTCAAACCCTTCTCCATCGCTTTCCTCTTCGATATACAACATTGATACCTCCCTACGCACTCCAACCCGCCATCCTTATAATTCACCAAAAAAATAGTTATTTGTTAAATCATTTGCTCTTAGATTCGATTAGGTTTACACAATACATTAACTCTTTAATCCGGATAGACACTTTAATTAAAAAGAAAAAAGAGAGAAACAATTAAACAAAGATTTTTTTTAAAAAAAAAGTCGTTGCGACCAATAGTCAATGTAGTTGTTACAACCAATTGTGCGCCAAACGAAAATTTCACCTTACACTAGAATTTCCGTAATTAAAAAATTAGGGAAAAAATAGTCAAAAGTTGAAGGTGACGAAGAATCATTGTCATACTATATATTATTATATTTTGTTGTTTATGTTGATTTTTTTTATGCAATGATGATTATGTTAATTACTATAATATAATAACTCGATTTTATTATTTCTAATATGTATGCTAAACAACTTTAAATTAAAGGTGCGCACATATTGGCTTTCTCAAGGTGTAGTGTAAATGCAAACTATAAAATGTAGAAACATCGTCAAACCTTACTAGCTTAGTTGGTAAGGATGATATGTAGTGACCAATAGAACATGAGTTCGAATCTCCCCTCACTCATATTGTAATCTAAGAGCCCGCCACACGTACGTACCACAACGGTCATTTATTGGATCTCCCTCCTAAAAAGGAAATTACCCCCACCAATTAAGGAGAAGAGAAATTATTATGTGGCACTTTAAACACCTCTTGGTAGTCATATTCATAAGTGTTAAGACATTTTTAGCTGAAATTGAGAAATCTAATTCCACCATATTTTCAGAGAAGTCAATTATGCTATCGACTTGCATTAGAAATTCTGTTTCAGCTCGATCTCTTTAAACGAAAAAAAGGAGAAGAGAAAAATGAAAAGAAAAACAAACGCTATATATCTAGCAATATTATTTCTTGAATCATCATGAATATTCAAGCTCACTTTATTTGTCCGATTAACTCGTATGATTAAAGTTATACCTAATAAAGTAGGTTAAGCCCTTGTTAGTGGAGCTTGAACAAAGTATCGTTCTTTTAAGTTCTTGTAATATTCATTTCTATTTTTAATAGAAAGTTTGAATGGGTTAATTTAATTCTAGTCATACCCTAAGGTAATTAAGAGCATTTCTTCGAGACCAACTATCATTTATATAGATGTTTATAGTTCGTACATCATGATAGTTGAGAATCAAAATTAACCCTACAATCTTGTTAGGAAAAAATAATCTCTAGTTACTTTTAATATTACTCTTTTAATGACTAGCACGACTTTGAACTATCCATTAATGGCACTCCTTCCATTATTTCGATGAACTTATGAGTTGAAATGGAAAATTACCTAATATTTTGTTGGGAATGTGTTATATGACTCTAAATTCGAATAGAGGGACGCCATAGCTTCCAATGTGAATTGAGAAATGTAGGAGAAGGAGATATTACAAAAGAGGAAGAAGACGCGTGGTAGTAAGAGGGAGAAAGAAAGAGAAGGAGATAGTAAAAGGGGTTTTCATTATTCACGGGGTTAAAACCGATACATAAATTTGCTATATGTACTCCCCCTATTGAGCTAATCCTCATATGCCCAATCCTAACAGAATGAAATTAACCCTAAAACAAGATATCAATGATTTTAAAAATCATTTCAATTCCAAAATTTTATCATCCCAAATACTTAAATGGGAATTATTCATTTCAATTCTCATTTTTTATTTATAGAAATGCATACCAAATACCCTTAATAAATTAAGTCAATGTTATTTACACCCAAAATTTTACTATATACACCACATATCCCATTTTTTTTATTGTTTTTTTTAAGTAGACCCTGCCCCTCTTGAGTCACAGACGTGTAACTCAAGAGGCGCAGGGTATTTTATATATAAAGTACCCTGCGCCTCTTGAGTCACACGTCTATAACTCAAGAGGGGCAGGGTGTGGTGAATATAGTAAATTTTGTGGGTGTAAATATTATCACCCATAAATTAAGATACCTTACTTGGTAATCCTCCAAGTCTAAACCCTAAACTTCTTTCATCAAGTCCTTTTGCCAATCCCAATATTACTTGCAAGCTTTGCAATCTAGTTGTATCCAATGTCACAACTTTTGCCCCCTTTCACTTTTTGGACGGTTCTTTATTTTCCACACCCTCCAATCTCCTTTACAACTTGCAATTCCTCTTTGTCTCCTTTTCTTTCTCACCTCCTCCATATATACCCCAACTCACATCACCCTTCTATGCACTTGAGATCCCCTTTGCCCTACAACCATCACCACCACACAAACCACCGTGCCACCACCGCGATGGCCACCCAAGATTACGCGATGGGTACCCAACACACCTCCCAAAGGCCTCTAGCCATGGCCCTAGCCTTGGTCTCCGCGGTTGTGTTATCACCCTTGTATGTGAGCCGGCACAACAATGACACTATGTATGATCTTAGATGGAACTCCGGATTCGTTTTACCTATGGTGCTAGCAGGGCTCATAATAGCAATCAAAACAACTTCCTCCTCCTCCTCCTCGTCTTCCTCCCCGTCTCTGTCTAAGGAGAGATGTTCTATCGTTGGAGAGACGGATCCCTCGTGGGCGCTTAGGATTTGGGGGTCATCTTGGGGGTTGGCTACCATTCTTGTTATGTTGTTGCTTGTGCTCTCATGGCAAGACTCTGTGAAACACTTCTTATGGAAATAAAAAGGCATGGTTATATCCTCTTGGTTAAGACTTGGACCCTTATGGATTGTATTTTTAGCATTTGTAGTAGCATGATAATATATAAAATATAATTGAGTACTTGAAAATGAAATCCCCCCTATATATACATGTTTTTATTTTTTTCCTTGCTCATTAACCACCTAATTTGATTTTTGAACCGGAAAAAATTTAGTAAAAAGGTGACTAACGTACCTTTCTAACCAACAACATCCTTGCGGAACCTAATTTGAATTTGGTATTGCAGAATTCTAAAATATGACCTTTTCAATTCAGTTTGCTTGTCAATAGTAATTCTTTTTTTTTTAATGTCTGAAATTTTAGAATGAGTATCTTCTCTTGAATCTTCTTCTTTCTCTTAGTGCATAACTATGTTCTATCGGAACATAGAACATACATATTTAATCTCTTTAGTTGTATTATCTTTTCATAATACTAAGTCAACCAATTCATATTAGTAGAAGACCAGTGGTGAAAATGGTAGGTTGGAATCACCACTAGTCTTCTTGATAAAACTTGGAAAAATGTAGTGGTCAAGAGATTACAAATTAGATCCTTGTTCTTGACCCCATCGGAAGAAGAGAGCTAGTATATATTCACACGATCATTTTCTCACAAATAACACAATTATAGCTACGACTTATGAAACCGTGGAGATCTCTCATGGTTACAAGCAGGGCCGTGCCGATTATTTTGGAGGCCCTGTACAATATTTTTACAGATAATAATGAAATTAAATTAATTTAAATAAATTCAAAATTATTTGCTAATCCTAGTGAAATGAAATTAGTTTTTGGAAGAAAAAATAGCAACACAAATATATTTTTTCTTCCAAAAATCGACCAAAATACTTTTTATACTTGCAAAATATTGAAAATATTTAAATACTATGGAATACTATATTTATCAAAGTGTCGATTATGCTTCTTAAAAAAAAGAAATAAAAAAGTTGTAGAATATTAAAAAAAATGGGAATGATTATAAGATAGAAAGTGATTGAAGTCAAGGTGGGAATCGAACCCGGGTGGAAAGCAAAATAGCGAGCGCTTCTCAATGCAGTTATATGGTCCTACCACTAGGCTACAAGAACATTATTGATAATTAGTGAAAACAAAATATATATACGTAACCATTACAATAATGAGCCCTTAAAAAGTTTGGGGCCCTGTTCGATAGGCCCACTTACACATGCCCGTGCCCGTGGCATGGGCCTGGCCACAAGTGCCTGCTTTTATAAAAGAGTCGAAGGATTCACGATTTCAGAAACTATGGTAGTCGGAGATGTTTCTCACGGTTTTAAAATTTGTGTCACCATCTTCTTTTTATTAAGTTAAAATTCGAGATCAGACAAGCCTGGATCTTGAGAGGCCGACGAGTCGACAGGCTAGAAGAGCCTAAATATACAGTACAAATAGAAAACATGCACAACAAAATAAACGAAAACAAACCCTACAACAAAAAGATCTAAACAGAACTAATCCTAATAAGTGGTAAAATCAATCAAATTAGAAAAATGTACTTTTTTTTTTCTATTAACGTTCGAAGTTGAAATTTCGAGGACTTTTGTATAGTAATTTCTATAGGCTACTACCTTATATTTGGGCCTGTCATATTTTTTGTGTTTGGCCCAATATCTGTGGATACAAGATGATAGTGTTTAGAATGTTAGTTCGTAAAGGTATTTTTGACAGTTGACACAATAGTGTTTAATGTTTCATCAAGTGGTTGACATATAGTGTTTGTTCATTGTTATATATGGTATATATAAAGCCATCTAAAATGCTACTATTACCACTACTCAATCAAGGTTAACTCATGACTTTATGGCTGACATGTTCCTTCTATAATCTCTATCAATCAAGATTAAACAAATTTTATGTTTTATTACTTCTTTCATTACTTTTATACTCCTAAAATTCATTAGAAAAAGGATGAAGATAGGTTTCAGCCACCTCGAACACGAGTCCACCTTGTTTATGCAATATAGACATTAGGAAGTTCTTTTGAATACTGGATGATACCATGCATAAATGTATTTACAAATTTCAAGATCTTATTCATTGATTATGCTGCATTTAAAATTTAAATATATGCAAATTAATCAACCTAAATCGAATCAACTTAATTAGTCATATGATATCTCCATATCACATAGGATTTTGGTTTTAATTCCTATTCCATGTATACAAAAGTTCAATAATTAATCATTAATGTTATTATTATCAACAAATACTACTGCATTGTCATTTTCAAATGTTGTAATCTTACATGTCAATTTTTTTTTAATTTTTAAAAAAGGCTCTTATAGAAGGCTAATTATATACTACCTCCGTTCGGCAAAACTTGTAGTTTATTATTCATGCACGCTTTTTTAGAATGATAAAAATTATATAAAATATTCATTTTTTTAAAATTTTTTTAACAAGTTTGTACTTATTAATAATAACTACGAAATTGTTAAAAAAACTAGATATTTTATATAGTTTTTATCTCCTAAAAAAACGTGTGTGAATAGTAAAACGTCAAGTTTTGCCGAACGGATGTAGTACTATATTACTTTGTCAGAAATAAATCATTAGGTATATTTTCATCATCCAAATTGGTGATTCGTAAGACCTATTTTATTGATTTAGGGGCTTTTGAAACATAGCCTAGTCAAAATCACTTGGTATCTCCTATGTAGCATTGTATGTATATTTATTTTAATTGGTCCATTTTTTAAGAGAGAAGATATAAGCTGATTTTTTTTATAACTTTAATTTTTATAGGGAAAACTAATTTAAATAATCTCAACTTTGGTGGGGTGAGTAGAAAAAACCACAAACTTTATAAAGTGATAAAAATAACCCAAACTTTCACTTATATGGGCTTATACCACCATCAATATCTTTTTTTTTAATAAAAAATACTAGCACCTAACTTTGATAGTTTTCAAATAGAACCAAAAACAATATTAAACTAGTTATCTGATAAAAACTACTAAAAAAAATAAAATTATTTGGCTTAAGATAATTTAAAAAAAATCTCTTTTTTTTTGGCTTAAGATAATTATGTCATTTTTACAATAACCCACAAACTTTGAGTTTGTGGGTTATTTTTGTCACATATAAGTGAAATTTTGGAGTAAATTATAAATATTGTTGCAAAAAATTTATCAAGTGAATTTTTTTTTGTATTTTTGTTAATTTATTCTTAATTAAAAGTTTTGATTAAAAGACTAGTTTAATTCATACTATTTTGATGCTTATTTCAACAAATATAAAAGTTAAGCAATCTTTTTTAAAAACCAAAAAATGACATATGAGTGGTAGTGTAGCAGATAAAAGTGAAAATTTGAGTTTTTTTAGGTGCTCACCAATATTTTTTTTAAATAACATCTAAAATTAATATTTTTTAAAACAAGCACCAAAATAATATTAAATTAGTTTTTAATGAATCAAAACTTTTACTTAATGAATTAATTAACAAATATACACAAAACAATTATACACCTAAATATAAGCGACAAATAAAAATGGTTATAAAGAGTAACATATTACGGAGTATATTATAATCTTGAGTTCTCTCGTTCCATAAATGTAACAAGATTGACCAACAAGATGCATAGTATATAGTAGTCCATCATTTATGATTTTATTATTGCACCAAAAAAACATATACTCATTTATTGATTTCATTGACAAACTCTTCAACCTTGGCTTGCAAGCAGAGCTTCAAAAATTAAATTAAGAAGCTAAAAACTATATAAAATATCAACTTTTTTTAAATTATTTTTTTACAACTTAATATTTATTGATAATAAGTATTAAATTGTAAAAAAATAATAATAAAAAAGTTAATATATTGTATAGTTTTTAGCTCATTAAAATACCTGTTGAAAAGTCAAACGACATCTATTTTAGATCGGAGATAGTAAAATATAAATATAAAAAAAAATTGTTCGAACCTCGAACACGTTTTGGGCGGATTGCCAACTTGTAAAATTTAGTTTGATCTGTTGTAGGGTACATTTCCGCTTGGTATATTACGGGTGTGTTTGGCAACAAAGTAGCTTTTCAAGTAGCTTTTTAGAGCATTTTGTTTTAATATTCTATAGTTTTAAATGAAATAAAGCTACGATTATATTTTAATTAGTGTTTTAGAATTGAATTTTCAAAAGCTACACCCCAATCTTTTCAGAGCTTTTCTTTTTATACACACAAATTTATTCATTTTATCAACTAGTTTATTCAGCTACCCTATCAGCTAAGGTTACCAAACACAAAACTAGCTTTTCAACAGTGTAATTCAGCATATATTTTACACAATTAACCATTTAGTTTCAGCTACCCATTCAGCTTCAGTTACTCATTCAGCTTCGGTTACCAAACACACCCTACACCTTTTCTATTTTCTGATGGTTTTTAACGGTTTTTCGTCTACCGACTTGTTGCCCATCGGAAAAAAAACATCTTGGGTGGATTGTGACTGTAACAAATATAACCTCGCAAAAGCCATTATTTACAAAACAACCACAGCAACAACCCACGTTATAAGCTCAACAACTCAGGGGCATTTTCGTCATCCGACTTCATATATAAACTCATCTCCCTTCATACCCTCGTCTCTTCTCCGATTTCAGTGTCTTTCTCGCTTTCCTCCTGAACGACTACGGTCTCTGTGTTCTTGAAAGCAAAAACTTCTTTCAATCAGAACTCAGAAGCTCCATAAACCCTAATTCGTTCTTCCTTTTGTTTTTGTTTTCATTAATTTGTGTTTTTCCAAGCACAGAAACACTCGAATCATTCAAAAACCCTACCCAAATTTCTTAATTTTTATCTGGCTTCATCATCAGGTACGCTCTGCGAATCCGCCCCCAAACCACCGCTTTCGTATTTTTATGCATATCTAGAATCTGGATCAGTTCGATTGATTTGGAGCATTATTGAAATGAACTGGTTCGGGTGAACCCTAACGGAGGTTATTGCTATCCATTTTTATTAAATTCTCGTTTTGATTGGAGGGCGGACAAGGAGAGTTTTAAGATTGAGACTAGGATTTAGGGTTTTACCGATCCAAAATGGATGACCTTGAGAAGGCAATAGTTATCAGTTTTGATGAATCTGGGACGGTCGATTCTGCTCTTAAATCGCAAGCTGTGGAGTTCTGTCGCAGGATTAAGGAGTCCCCAACGATTTCCACGGTTTGCATCGAGCGGTTGTGGTCGTCAAATTGGTTCCAGGTTCAGTTCTGGTGTCTGCAGTGTCTCCATGAAGGGGTACGCTTTCGATATTCTTCAATGAGCCAGGAGGAGCTAACCTTTATTCGTAAATCTTTGTTTGCTATGGCATGTTATGAGAGTGTTGATGGTGAGAAATCGGGCGTTAGGGTTTTGGATAGCCCTGTGTTTGTTAGGAACAAACTTGCGCAGGTTATTGTTGCTTTGATTTACTTTGAGTATCCATCTGTTTGGTCTTCGGTATTCATTGATTTCATCCAGCACCTAAACAAGGGTGCTGTTGTTATTGACATGTTTTGCCGAGTTTTGAATGCCCTTGATGAGGAGTTGATTAGTTTGGATTATCCAAGGAATGCCGAGGAGACGGCCATTGCTGCGCGGGTTAAGGATGCTATTAGGCAGCAGTGTGTGCACACAATGGTAAATGCATGGTATAACATTCTGTCTATGTACAAGAATTCAGATGCCGAGCTCTGTGCTAGTGTGCTTGATTCGATGAGGAGATATATATCTTGGATCGATATTGGGCTGGTTGCTAATGATGTGTTCATCCCATTGTTGTTCGAGCTCATCTTGGTAGAGGGTTTGTCTGAGCAGCTTCGAGGCGGTGCAGCCCACTGTCTACTGGCAGTGGTTTCCAAGCGTATGGATCCACAAGCAAAGCTTAACCTTCTGCAGAGTTTGCAGATTCGCCGAGTTTTTGGTTTGATAGCTGATGATGCAAACTCTGAGTTGGTATCCAGCATAGCTGCATTGCTTACTGGCTATGCTACTGAGATTCTAGAATGCTCCAAGCGGCTCACTAGTGAAGATGGGAGGCGTGTTTTGTCAGATCTTCTAGATGAGGTACTGCCTTCTGTTTTCTTTGTGATGCGGAACTCTGAGGATGATGCAACATTTAGTATTGTACAGTTTCTTTCTGGGTATGTATCTACTATGAAGAGCCTCTCAACATTGACAGAAAAACAGCTTGTTCATGTGAGCCAAATATTGGAAGTGATTAGGTCCCAAATATGTTATGATCCTGATTATCGTGATCACCTTGATAGCTTGGATAAGATTGGTAAAGAAGAAGAAGAGAGGATGCTTGAGCATAGGAAAGATCTTTTTGTTCTACTTCGGAGTGTGGGACGTGTGGCACCTGATGTTACGCACATGTTTATCAGGAATTCATTAGCCAGTGCTGTTTCATCTTCATCAGACAGGAATATTGAAGAGGTTGAAGCTGCCCTCTCTCTTCTTTTTGCGCTCGGAGAGTCAATGAGTGATGAGGCAATGAGAACTGGGGGTGGACTCTTGGGCGAGTTGATGCCCATGCTTTTATCTATGAGGTCTCCTTGTCAGTCTAACAGGCTGGTTGCCTTAACATATTTGGAGACAATTTCGAGATTTATAAAGTTCGTTCAGGAGAACGCCCAATATATACCAATGGCTCTTGCTGCTTTTCTCGATGAAAGGGGCATCCACCATCCAAATATCAATGTCAGTCGGAGGGCAAGTTATCTGTTCATGAGGGTTGTAAAATTGCTGAAATCAAAGCTTATACCTTTTATAGACACAATTTTGCAGGTCCGTTGTAAGCATTGATTCTGTACTCTTTTATGCTTCATTACTCGGCATCATTAAAGTCTATATTTTTTCCCCTGAACTATCTATTCATATGTTGTCAGAGTTTGCAAGATACAGTTGCTCAGTTTACTAGCATGGGTTCTGCAGTGAAGGAGATTTCTGGATCTGAAGATGGAAGTCATATATTTGAGGTAATTGTTTTCTTCTGTGTGCTTAACGATTTCATGTTAGACATAAGTGTGGTATTTATGGGATATTCCAAATCCATTTTTCCTTCTTGTTCTGTGCATAACCATGAACATTTTGTAGGCAATTGGTATATTGATCGGGATGGAAGATGTACCCCTGGAAAGGCAAACTGATTATCTGTCTTCATTGCTCACTCCCCTTTATGGACAGGTTGAGTACTAGTTTTATTAGAACCTTAACTAATAATTTGATATCTGTGCTAGATCTATGAGTTGTAAGATGGTTTCTTGTTGGTCCAGGTTGAAGCCTTCCTTGTCAATGCCCAAGCACAGAATGTAGATAATACTCCAGGAAATTTTGTAGTTGTCCAGCAAATAATTATGGCAATCAATGCACTCAGCAAGGTTCTTTCCTTCATGTTTCCTGATTTAACTCCTAATATGTTGGTGCTGTAGTGGGAATGCAAGTATATTTTCAATTTTGTTTTTGGTTAAACCGAAGGTTTTATATGCTTTTGGAATAAGACCTATGGTAGAATATGCTTTGCTTATTTCCTTTCAACCTGACCCCCCCAAAAAAAAAATTACATTTTTTCTATACTTTTGTGATTCTCAAACTCGTCCATTATGGCAGGGATTCAGTGAGCGTCTTGCGACTGCCAATCGTCCTGCAATCGGCAATATGTTTAAGAAGGTTGGTGGAGGACTATATTTCCAAGTAGTAAATGGGAAACAGATTTGATGTAGAAACCTACATATTTTGTTTTGTTGATTTCATGTCCACTTATTATGGTTTGGTTGATTACGGTTGGATTTTCTGATTCATGGTGTTCAACTGCTTTCCTTTTCTTTGCTACTGTTTTCTCAAATGACAAATTCTCCGTCTGTTCTTTTAGTGGCTCTAATCTTTGATATCACAGCTAACTCTTCCTGTATGTCTGTTTATCTGTTATGTAGACACTGGATGTGTTAGTCCAAATACTTGTTGTATTTCCAAAAGTGGAGAGTTTGCGGGGCAAGGTTAGTACTAATTTTTTATTATAAAAAATTTAAAAAGTTAATAATAAGAGGATCTGAATGCCTATCCTGGATTGTGATTGAACAGGTCACATCATTTATCCATCGTATGGTAGAGACTTTAGGGGCATCCATTTTCCCTTACCTGCCTAAGGCATTGGAGCAGCTTCTTGCAGAAAGTGAGGTAAAAAACAGTTTCTTTTTTCTTCACTTGTCTTTTACTTCATGGCCAAACCGTAGGTGTATTTAAATCCCTTACAAGTTGCTCAGTATCGGAGAACTCTTTGTGGAATGAAACAATGAGCCAAGTTAGTTGCTTAGTTACAATGGATATATGCTATTGAAGGTCTAAGACATATTTTCATCTCATTCTTTTCATGCTTCTTTTTAGAAAATTTGGCACACATATTTAGGACAAAGTTTTATGTTCATAGAAGGGGGTACATCTTGACTGTGAAAGTGTGTTATTCAATCCGAAAGCAAATCCAGTTGAAGAACCTTGCTAATGGAAACTTTTAAGTCCCATCCAAACCTTTTGTTATTCTCTCATGGTTTTTCCATTCATTTGAACTGCAACTAGCAAAGCCAGGAATTTAGAGTTTTTGCTTGATAATTCATTACAACTACAAGATGGGTGTGATATTTACAGTATTTTCTGAGCTAAACCTGTAGTTGGTGCCCAAAGGCTTAAATATATACAAGGGTATCTAGTTGAAAACTGAATTCTGTGAACTTTGTAGCTTACCCTGCACCTTAAATGGGGTGCTGAGATTTTAACTTTAAGGTAATTGTAACACTCTAGATTGGAGTATCATATAGTTTTTTAGGAAGGTTAATTGCTCTCGGTTTGCTATCAACATTTCAGCGATAAGTCACTTTTAATAATTTGAGCTGACTTTGTTATCGTTCTTTCCTTGGCAGCCGAAGGAGATGGTTGGTTTTCTGGTGTTGTTAAATCAGCTTATATGCAAGTTCAGTACATCAGTTCATAATATATTGGAAGAAGTGTTTCCTGCTTTAGCTAGCAGGATATTTGCTGTCCTACCTCGTGAAGAATTTCCTTCTGGACCCGGAACCAATACAGAGGTATGCAAACTCTTTTTTATTTTATTATTTTTCTCTTTTAAACCTTGTCAGCATAACAAAAATGCTTCTTTTCTATTTGTTGTGGATTCTTACACACTAACACTAGTCAAATCTGATTTCTAGATCTGTCTAATTGGCTTGTGCAGAATATATTTATATTTGTATATTTAATTTTCTTATATTTTTTTCCAGGTTTTATCTCTTTCTTATTGTGACTATTTCTAAACTGAGTAGATGATGGATAGTTGTATTAATTGGTTTCTTTATGGAGTAGCTGTGTAGCAAGTGTTTGACCAGTTGTTTCTTTAGGCTACAATACTATTAAGGGCTTCGCGAACATTAACTAAAAATGAGAAGCTCTGTGTTAAACTAGTTTACATTTTACCCAAGTATATGCTTTATGTCTTTTAACATATTGCTGTTGTAGGAACTTCGAGAATTGCAAGAGCTTCAGCGGACCTTGTATACGTTTCTTCATGTGATCGCCACACATGACTTGGCTTCCATTTTCCTTCTGCCTAGAAGTAGGCCTTATTTGGACCCAATTATGCAGCTCCTACTCTATGCATGCTGTAACCATAAAGATATTCTTGTAAGAAAGGTATGCTATATTCTCCGGTTTGCTGATAGTTTTTCGTCAGGGTTGATTTATTGGAAGTAGAGTTGATCTGACATGATCATCTTCTTTGCTAAACAGACGTGTGTCCAGATATTCATTAGGCTAATTAAGGATTGGTGCAACGGTCCTTTTGGAGAAGAGAAGGTAGCCTGTCCTTTATTCTTCTTTGAACAAATCTGTTTCGTAGAGTTATAATTAGTGATTGATTTTTACAGGTACCGGGCTTTGAGAGATTCGTCATTGAGGTGTTTGCGATGAATTGTTGCTTGTATAGTGTTCTGGACAAGTCTTTTGAGTTCCGTGATGCCAACACTGTAAGTGGCTTTACTCTTTAACATACTTGATCTTTATACAATTGAGCAATTTCATAAATATTTTATATGAAACTTCTTTAGAGATGATTTTCTAAGCTTAAATATATCCTCCTTTTTGTAGTCCCTATTTTTTTCCCTGGCCTAGTTTACTAAAATATCTAATAAATTTTCTTATTTCCAAAGTTCTACAGTTAACTCTCTGAGTTTGCCTTAGTCACAAACTTTTATTCTAATTATGAAGCTGCTGTCAAAAGGAGTAAGGAACATCTAAAGCTAAAATTGAAACTTTTATCTGTATAATTCAACCCAAAACCGAATAAATGACCAAAATGTACAACACCCACCTTCTTCTGTGTCCTACATTTATTTGTTTTTATCTGGGTGAATTCGTAAACGATACTACTTCCCTGTTGTAATTTCTATTGAACTTCTCAAACTCAGAAAGATACTCCCTCCGTCTCAAAATTTAAGTCGTTTTAGGATTTTGCACAAGTTATAATAAAACACTCACCCCTCAATCAACAATAAAGTTTTAATAAAACACTCACTCCACTAACTTTTTCATAAATTTTATTGTTTTTTAATACCCACTACATTTTTTAACCAATCAAAATCTTTTAAAAAAATCAACAACACAAATCGATACAAATCATTACTAGAAACTGGTATTTCATACTATGGGAATAATATAAAGGGAGTAATAGATTTGTACTTTGTACCCATGAAAAGAGATGTAGATGTTTTGTGACACCCCGAGCACAATGAAGCTGTGTATTCTTTAATTGGGATATTTTTGTATGTTTAAATGTTCAATGAGAAGATCGTGAATGCAATAATTCCTGTATATTTCATACTATGGGAATAATAACAAAGTGATACAGCTTTGAATGAAGATATATGGTACCTGGCCCCTTGACACACATTAACCTTCTTTGTAGTGTCTATTCATAATCTATCCTTTACCCCTGACCATTTCATTCTACTAAGCGGAATTTTTTTTCACCATACAGCATTTGTTGTTTGGAGAAATAGTGACAGCACAGAAGGTTATGTACGAGAAATTCGGTGATAAGTTTCTAGCACACTTTGTCTCAAAAGGGTTTCTTGCAGCACACTGCTCTCAGGATCTGGCCGAGCAATACCATCAGAAGTTGCAGGTAGGAATGTGCCTATCTTTCTATTTTGTGTCAAAAAGGATTTTTTTTTCCCGCTTTCTTGCAGCACACTGCTCTCAGGATTTTTTTTTCACCCTTGCTTTTTTATTTGGCTGATAATTTACACTCACTTTGTTACAGGGAAATGATATGAAGGCTCTTAGATCGTTTTATCAGTCTGTTGTAGAAAACATTAGATTTCAGCAGAACGGAAGCCTTGTCTTCAGATAGCATCGCCTTGTATTCAGGGCAAGGATTTTGCTTGGTGTTTTTGTATGTCTCATGCCATCCTCAGATGCTGCTGTTGACTTGTTTTTTTTTCTTCATTTTTCGACACAGGTTAGTTATTTCTTTGTCTCTCAGTGGCATTCTTTCTTCTCGTAAGTTTTCAACTAGACCCTTCTAATTCTATCTTTTTAGGAGATCTGCAGGTTTCTCTCTTTAGTGTAAATATCATGGATGAGCATCTATAGATCACGAGGTACGGATTAGCTCCTTCCATCCTTTTTACACTTTGTCTTGTGATGCAACCATAAGAGATTGGATTGTTTTGGCTGAAACCATGGCTGGGATTGTTCCGCGAGTTGACATTCATTGCTTTCCCTCTCGGACAGGTGTATGTTTTTCGGGACCAGTTGATCCTAAATTCGGATATGTAGCCAGTCCAAAACGGATTGTTCAACGTACATGTCTCCACTTGAAACCAAAAAACAATCCCGAAGTGGCGCAACCGATGACGAAATTGAGCAGCGGGATGCAAGTTTTACCTCTGAATTATCGAAAAAGTTCTGTTATTACTACTTTCTCCAATTTTTTCCCAAAAGCCAGGGTCCGTCGCCTTTTAGTGTCTACCGAGGGCAGGAGCGAAATGGGAGGGGGCCAAGGGGGGGGCCTCCGATGGAGGTTTTGGTATTCCTTACTGTGCAGATAGAATGGGATTTTCTTGGTCCCATCCAAGTTTTGCTGCTTTCTTTGGCTATGGTTTTTAGAGCCTCCTTTCACAGTTGGGAGCTACCACTTCTTGTGTTCTCTTTTTGTTTTTATTTATTTATTTTATTTATATTTTCAAAATGTTACTATCGAACTTTATAGAATTCGTTGACATATCTTCATCCAAAAAAAAAAGAGAAGAAATCATATCAATATGGTTCAGGACCAATTGTACTTTATTTTAACATATACTATGCAATTAACTTTATTATAACATATGGTTGACAAAAGAATTATGTAACAATTTTCTTTAGGTTAGGGACCTTATAAGGGCAAAATCTCAATGCTATCCTTTTATGATGAATAGCAACATGATTATGAGATTATCCCACTTAGGTGGGAACAGTTCAACCATTTTCGTGGAGCGAACGAGAGAAGTGTTTCAAATGGTGTTAGAATGATCTTGATTATTTCCTTGTATTTCAATCTTTAGAACATGTTGAATTATTGATAAGCTACTGTGGATAATAATACTCTTTGTTTTAAAATATAAGTTGTATTTCAGATCAGTGTTCTCGTTTGAAAGAACGTTAGATTCAATAGAATCTGACACCATCTAAATATTTATTATGAAACAAGAAAGGGAAAAAAAAGGTCTATAACTATAACCTATTCTTCAATGGAGGCAGTCGCTTGTGAAAGTGTCAAGTTATACTTGGAAAATTCAACTTCCTAACTAAACGCCTATGTAAGTAGATTAGAAGAAGTCCCTACAAAAATTGCAAAATTATAAATACAATTTGGGCCAAAGAATTTGTAACTCGTTTAGCAATAGTAATAAGCTTTTCGGAGCTAATAATGACTTTGATATTATATAGTTTTAAATGAAATATATAAGATTTTAGGTTAATTAGCTTTTGAAAGCTAAGATTTTCAACAGTTATCCACTCAAACTTTTCAGAGTTTTTGTTTTTTTTTTTCCACAAATTTTCATCAGCTATCTTAACAACTAGTTTTACCAAACACCATACTAGCTTATTAACCTATATTTAACCCAAATAATCCATCAGTTTCAGCTACCCCATCAACTACCCATTTGCCAAACATGGCCAATTGAAAAAATAACTTACGAAAATGTCAAATCATTTAATTTTAAAGGGGTTGTTTAAGAAATCAGATCTCATGAAATTTGAAAAATAATTTTATAAAGTAAATAAAGTTTCAACTACTTAGTTTTAAATGAGTTGTCAATTTATATTCAAATTAATGTAATTAAAAAATAGAATTAATAAATTGTTGTTAGAGGCCAAATCCTACTTCAAATTAATGTAATTAAAAACGTCTAAATCCGAATTTTCAGTGGCACAAATTTTGGTATTCCCTCTATTTCATAATTATTTTATTTTGTACAAGTTAAAAATTCTATAAAATATTTAATTTTTTATATAAATTTTTTAAATTAATTTTATACTTATTAATATATTATAAGAAGGCGTTTTCCAAAGGGGGTAACCTGAGAAAAAAATCACAAATCTCAAAAAAATAAAAATCCAAAATCTTTTACTCTAGGCAATGTGTGATGCTACTAAGGCTAGACCTTCATTAAACACCCACCCGGGATGTCAAAACAGCCTCGAAAAGAAGGTCAGATTCCTTACAATAAGACTTACAGACACATGCTCGGTATTTATGTTGAAACAAGGGATGTGTTGGTTCGATCGGGGTGTTCGAGCACATGTTGAAAAGTTCATTTCAAGAGCTACGACTTTAATAAGGATGATGTTTGTGAAACTATCCTTGAAGATGCCCAAAAAAATTATTTTTCCATCAGTTTGTAATTTTGCCAAAATATAGTGTTTTTTCAAAGGCGATAGTCCACGAAAAAATCACAAAAACTCAAAAAAAATAAAAATCCAAATCTTTCGCTATAGGCAAGATATACTTATTACCAATAAGTATGAAATTATTTAAAACTAATAATAAAATTTTTGATATTTATATAATTTTTGAACTCCTTACAAATGTATAGTAAAATGACATTTTTAGGATAGAGGTAGATGATATATGAAATCATTTTAAAAGTTTATATTTTATAAAAATTTTAAAACATAGTATATATAGTTAAAAAATATTTTATTTAGTTTTTAACTTTCATACCACAAAAGTCAATCATCAAATTTAACGATGTAGAGTGAGTATTTTTCTAGGCTCATACGTAGTATTATTTTTATTTCCTTTTATGAAGACAACTAAAGATAGAGAGTTTGTGTCCACTCCTAACTTGTTTCAGGCAGCCGTCACACATGACAATTTGAGAAGATTTGTTTTTTTTTTTAATAAAAAAAAATGGCAACTAATTCCACAATAAAGGTGAATTCATTTATGGATCAATAGGAGAAGGTGTTAGTCCGGATGACCGCTCTTTATTTACCAATTCAAGGAGAAGACGTTAGTTATGTTCTAATTTCTTTTAAAAAAATGAACACATTTCAACTTATATGAATGTGTTATTAATTGATATGTGGTTGGAATTTATTTTCATTTTAAAAATATGAAATATAATTTTAAAATATTAGGGTTCTTAATTTTGATTCACCTCGGGTCACTATAACATTAGGATTGACTCTATATTCTCCTATCAATTTATTTCATCTCTTGATGTTGAAGTTTTGTTTACAATGTTGAATCATTTTCCTTCAACTAAAAGAAAAAAATATCCATATTATTGGTGATACGATTTTGTACATCTTCAAACAATAATAAATCTAGTATATCTTGCTCATAATCGAGGTGTCTTCTTTTTCCGGAAGGCTATTTCCTTGGAGGTTCGTCTTCACTGTCCACATGTGACTCATGATGTACCGCTGGCCTGCGATGCTGCTTCTGGGTAGTGCTTGACTTCGTTCGTCGTCTACGTCCCCATCTAGTTCGGTTTAGTTGTGTTTAGTTTCGTCTTGTAGAGTGTTTTTTGCCTGTATTTTGCACTATCTTTGTATTTTTGTTTGTTATGACGGTTATCCGTCTGCCGACTTGTCGGCCTTCGAGGTTCAGGTATGTCTGATCTCGAATTTTTACCTAATAAAAAAAAGGTATATCTTGCTCATAATAGCTAAACTATAGATTGAAGAAATTTACGTATCATTTTTCGACTATGTCGAGAGTATTTTATAGCGAATCAAAAGTGGCATACATACAAACAAAATGCCAAAACAAACAAACAAAAGGGAAAAAGAAGAGGAAATATAGTGAGAAAAAAGGGCTCCATTTTTTAGTATGGCATGGTCAGCCTGCTACGGCACCTTTATTTTCCATTTTGTATTTTTCCTTGTATTGTGCCATTATGCTTAATCTGTCTGTCGATCCATTGACCTGTTGAGGATCAGGTAGCCTGTTGTCTGATCTCTCGATTTTTTTCTTGTATTAAGAAAAAAAGGAGAAACAAAAAATGACAAATAAAGAAATGATACGGTTGCAAACGGGTGCGAATTTTCTGTCTCCGAGTTTGTCCCCCTCTATTGTCCCCTCTCACACTCTCCCTCTATATTTTTTTAATGTTTTAACCTATTTTTTATTTTTATTTTCTTTTTAATTAATGTTAGTGGAGGGGGCAGGAGGGGGGACAGAGGAGGAGTAGAATAGAACAGTAGTACTCTACTTATGTAAATTTGATCTATTTTCATATCTTCAATAAAGTCTGAAAAAGAAAAAATATATCTGGTCTAATCGTCATGTAAAGATTTTTATGCATCTTCACATGAGGAAAAAAAAGAATTGTATCTATCATATTGTATAAATTTGTATACCAAAGAATAAATGTTGTATCTAGATCCTTAGTTCTAGACTAGTTATTTGGAAACTGGTTTGAAGTTTAAACTGCACATTTCTTCCAAGTCCTTTAGAGAAAGTAAAATGATGAGTCATCAACATAAATGACAAGATAGCTTGTAGAAATTTATGGGTGATGTGTTTGAAATATTGATGTTATATATAAGACCATGTGATATTGAAGTTGATAAAGGTGCTTTAAGAGAGTGGTTGAGATTAGGATAGTAGACTAATTTTTAATTTTAATAAAAAAAAAGGTTCTAGATACATTAATTAGTTGGAGATATGGACATATTATTGATATAATTATCATCGACATTGCTCACTATTAATACGATCACGAAACTGTTGCAATGATAAATGTGACTATCTATTGCATGATTGCATCTCCATATATCTAATATTAATAATAATGATAAAAAGTTTTGAGAAATATTGTTAAGAATTCGGCGAGTAATATATATGAATCACAAAGCAATATTGCACATAGTCTATAATTGTTGTTGAGTTCGAAATTTATCGTCTAACATAAAAATAAAAATTTCAGTTTCTATCATTTTCATTTTTATTTACTCTTATTATTTGTTTTTTTTTATTACGTAAAAATTTGATACACCGGACAAGTCCGTAGATTGATAGACTAAAAAAACGACGATGGACAACCCGTTAATAATGGTTCGTTTGGATAAATGTAGGAAGTCTACTTCCCGATAATTTAATTCCTGATAAGTCTACTTCCCATGAATTACACTTTCTGGGATTTTATGAAACATGTTTGGTTGAAAAATGAAATAATGGTGGATTTGATATAGCGAGATAAATAAGAGATTTTTATTAGTAAGAAAAAGGGTGGAAGTTGTCTTACCATGTATCCCTTTGGTAATTCCGATTCCTGTATTTCACAGAAAGTTAAATTTATGAGAATTTCAATTCCTATGTTTTTGGAGATTAAAATTTTTAACCAAACGCAGATATTCTATCCAACTTCTTGGAATATTCAACTTTCTGGGTTTTTCAAACCAATCCAAACAAGCACTAACAAAAATTTATAAACATATTAATATAAATGTATAGAGTACAAATATTTTTTTATTATACCCGAAATAATGAAGTGTAACAACGAGTTGTGTGTTACAGCCTTACATGGATCCAAACTGAATTTAATTTTGGCAAAGGCACGTGTTGGGCACATGCCATCCTTATTCATAAATCTTATACTACCTATTTTGGTAATTTCATTTCCAAATAACTATTAAAAACAACTACTCCAAATCAAATATTCTTACAACTTATTAAATATATATATATATATATATATATATATATATATATATATATATATATATAATTTCAACTACTACTTTAAACAACTTATCCAATAAATTAAGCTATCAAATAGGTCCATAATGCCAAGTCTCTCTTTTGAACTGTCATCATTTTTGTGAATCTGTATATATTGATGAGACCAAAGTGCTGGTTGTTCGGTTTATATTTGACATTCATATCGTTTCGATTCAAGCACTTGCATTCATATAGGTAGTAGGTAGTGGGCTAGTGGCATGGCGGATTTTTTTTTTTTTAAGAGGGGTAAATTTATGTTATAGACAAGATGGATTAGTTCATGTATAATGGATTCTATACCTTTGACTTTGTATTTGGAGTTTGATCCTTGTCCGTAAAAATGCAATTGAGTGGCGGATGGTAGGGTCTGATGCTACCAAAATTCTTATTTTGTATAAAAAATAAGAATACAATACATAAAAAAATTTATGTAAGTTATATGAGATTCCTCAACAAAATTTATGGTCACAATATCTCATATTATGGTTACAAGTAGAATTCTAACCATAATATGAGATTCCTCAACAAAATTTATTTAAGGTATTGAATACAATACATCAATTTTTTTTATCTAAAATATCATTTTTCAAAAAATAGTAAATACAATAATATACAGAGTAATAAGGAGAATGAATACAATACATAAGAATGTACATAAATATGACAAATAGCAATATGTCATTATGCATAATTTCCAATAAAATATAAATATATGGACTATATTCTCTCTTTTTTTTTAAAAAAAAAAAGAAGAATGAAGAGTATACGGGCACGAAAAACCAAAAATTAAAATTCGGGTGGGTTAGATAGACTAAATGTTTCTCATATGTATAATTTTTATTAATAAAACCCTTAATTTAATAAATAAATGAATTTTTTAAATTAATTTTCCTTATTTTTTATCTATTAATTTTTTTTTAAAAATGGGGTGTGCTGCAGCGGACCCCAGCCTACCCCTTGGTTCGTGCCTGAGACTATACACTTGTGTATAGCGTATAATGTCGTATATTTCAAAGACACGAGCACAATATTAGTTTACCAAAATCATATTTTAGGCATCACTAATGAATATTACTATTATATGAGCTAAGTAGCTCGATCGAGCTTGACTCAGATTCGACTCGAAAAAAAGTTCTGTTTGAGCTCATTCATTTACTAAATGAGCTGAGTATGAACACATAGTTTGTTAAAAAGTCAGCTAGGTCCGGTGGGGTCGAGGCAAGCTGGAGAAAGGTGAGATAAGCGGGCTCGAATCAATGGGTAATGTTGCTCCAACACCTAAACGTACCAACGAAATTCCATCTCAAAACCAATTGACAATAAGAGGAGTAGCTCACTTTAAGCTCAATATTTTTAATGTGGGATAACCTATATTCCAACACATTTAAGCTCGATCAAAAACTCGACTCAACTCGCTTCAAACTCGGAAAACTCGATTTTGTGAAATTTAAAAGTTTTACTTTCAATTACTATGTCATGCTTAATACACAAAAAAACTCGACTCGAATTTGTTCATTTACTAAAAAAAAAAGCCGATTATAAATATAATTTTAAATTCGAATCCAAATTTAGATTCGATTTGTTTTTAAATAATTGATTCGCATATGAATAAGTAATAATCAGGTCCTTCAAAAGGAATAACAACCCTACTAATGAAGTCACTATAATTTGACCCCTTTACATAAAATAAAATAAAAATAAGTCTGAACGCCCAAAAATAACGTCTAGGAAAAAATATATGATTCTATTGTAATACGATAATATTAGATCTATTTTTTTCTTTTCTTTTTTTTGTAAGAAATTTCAAATGAAATTTAATTTCTGATTAATCTGATAATTACATATAAAAAAGAATTGATTTTTTTTTTTCGGTATGTACATACCAATTTTGTTGCATCATGATGAGATGCTAATAGCGTCACCTGTGATTCTTCAAATTCTTTTTGTATTCCAAACAAAGGAGTAGTTTATTTACCACCGCACTTGCTATCAATTTGCTTAGCAAGCAATCCTTTGTAAGTTCACATGTTTCAAATCCAGTTCCTTTCTGAATACCTATTTTGTTTTGATAGGTTATACATAGACCTGTCAATCAGGTTATTCGATCCAGGTTTGGGTTCGGATCATTCGGATCCCAGGTAAATCGGGTTTCAATCAGATTACTGGTTGTTTCGGGTCGAACCAAATCGGGTTTGTCATGGATTCAGGTCGACCCACCAGGACAAAAAAACTCGAACTTTTTGAAGACTTTTAAAAAATATGAAAATATATCAAAATTAAATTTTAATATAAATATGTCAAATTAAACTAAATAATAATATTATAATTAAATTTATATATATTATTATTATATTATATTAATATTTTAAGCCAAAAATGATATTTATACAAATAAATGTTCTAAACATACTATAATTATAAAATATACTCCGTATAATTTATTTAACTTATGAGTGACCTTAGCGAATACAATTACATGATGAATCTATATGGGGTTAATTTGGTGCCTGTGTGGCATCTAGCTACATGGTGCTGAATCACCGGGTCGATTTTGACCCTAAAAATCCCGAGTAATTCGGATTCAGATGAATTTCAGGTTCCGGATCTAAAACACCGGGTTCAAACCCATAAAATTACCGGACGTACGGGTTAAGTTTTTCGGATCGAGTCATGTTTTGAAAGGTCTAGTTATACATAATTAATATTGGTATTTAAGTAAAAAGTTTTTGATGTTTGAAAATTAATTATACCGATATTAATTCAATTACACATCTTTGAAAAAATCGTGATGCTTTTGTATTTTATTTAATCAACTTGGTATTCTCATATTATAAGTTTATTCGAGTGTTACACGAGAGATCGTGGATGTATCTCCTATGTAAGAACACTCATTGATCATAGTTCGATAGATATTGTTGAGATACATAGGAGATGCATCCACGATATTGTTAAGATAAGAAATTATGTATACAATTAGATGAAATTAAAGAGATGAAATTGTCTAGAATTAGATGTGTTAATGTGTCTTGAATTATTGTTGACTGGCGATACACTGGGATTTCGGGGAACTCCGTCCATCGACGATGGTCTCTTCGACCGGTCAGCGAGTCGGGGGTCCAGGGGGCGACGTCCCTGGACCTATCGTCTTTACGGTATGCAATGTTTATTGTAAATGAGTCTATCGTCTATCTGTTTTGGGCTTTCAGTTCAATGTCTGTTTAGGGTTGCATGAGTCTCTACATATACTTATGAAACGCCGACCCTTTGTAACCCTAATATGTTTTTGCTTACTCTAATACAAAACCGATTCTCTATCCATGTGCATTGTTGTCGAACCACGTAAATCTCTGCATCTTTCTTCTCTATTATCATTCTCGTTAAAATAAGATATTTTATATATTCTCCTATGATTAAATTTGTATACATGTGAATGCCTTATAAAAACATATATATTTGTGGAGGTAATTACTAATTGAAAAGTCCACTTATGGATTTCCAATTCAAATATATACTGATCAGTAGAAGAGAACTTGTAAACCATAGACGACTATTGTAAATTTTTATAAATAAAATAAAAATTAATGCACAAGTTGCTTGTAAATAGTCTCGACAGTTTGATGACATAATCAATGTATATATATATATGTATAACAAATCCTGATAAAATATTTTTTCAATGAACTTTAATTTAGGGGTTAATTATATTGAACATGCCACTAGGTGAGATTTTCATTCACATTAATCGGTCATGAACAAAAGTATAATACAGTAATTAATTTGTGGATATAATAATTAGTCAACCATATCTTTATGTTTGTACGGAAATAAGATAAAGTTATATATGCAAATTGATATCAACCGAAATTAACAAAAGTAATGTGTATGTGTTTAATTAGATCAAATTGATGTTTACTAGTAATTAATTACTTGTAATCCGAAACTGATGTTTTTGTAAAGTGTGTACTCCTTTTGTTTTATAAGGTTTGACTTCATGCTTTCTTTTTGGAACATCTCCATTCTTAATAATAATAATAATAATTAATTAAGTGGAGTATAAGGATTTTCTCACCATTACTTAAGCTCGAATCTGAAAATTAAACATTTCAAATTTTGAGTGACGATTTTGTCACCAAAATTTTCAAGCAAATTGGGCGAAAATGGAATTTTCTTTTCCCTTAGCATACGAACTCATGTAACACATTACACATTCATTTGACTTTAATTAAAAAAAAAACTTTTGAAATGTAACTTTTAATTAATAAGCAAATGTCATCAAGCATCACCATAAGTTATAAGCTTAAAATTTATGAGTGTAGGATTTTGTGAGTATTGGTTTTTTATATTCAGTTTATTTAAGATATAAACGAGCTCAAGCCGAGCCTAACTTTTGACTTAGGCTTAATGTGCTCATACTCGGTTCATTTAGGAAATGGACGAGCTCGAGCCAAATTTTTTTTCGAACTTTAAGCAGTTTTACTTGCGCATTAATTATACAGTAATTTAAAAGGAAATTTTAAAAATTCCATAAAATTCGAGCTATTCAAGCTTAATTCAAATGAATCAAGCTTTGGACCGAGCTTAAAAATATGCTCATACTATACTCGACTCATTTAGAAAATGAACGAGTTCGAACCGAGTTTTTATCGAGTGAGTATGAGTCGAATTCGAGTTACTCGTATTCACATAACACCCCTAATGACAATATATCCGTCTTATCGGTTTTACCGGCCTCTCGAAGTAACGAATATGTTTGGTACATTGAACTTTTTCCTTATAAAAAAAGCTTAATTTCCAGTCTTTTAATTCATGTATTCCAGTGGGCGAGTGGTACAATCCCTAGTCAAACGAAACCAAGGTGTAATGCAGTGGCAACTTATGGCATGATTGTTGAGCTAGATGTGGTCAGGTTCGAATATCCAATAAAATTAAGGGCATCTCATATCAATTAAAAAAGTGAACTGCCTGGCTTAATCTTTTATATCACAAAGGAATTCTATTAAAGTTGGTTGGATCAGGTGCAGCTAGTCAAGACAAGCTAGAAGAAGGCCCACGTACAAGGTACACAACTAACACATAACCCTTCTAACCAAAAAAAAAAAAACACATAACCCTAGTCAAACGAAACCAAGGTGTAATGAAAAAAGTGAACTTCCTGTCTTAATCTTTTATACCATAAAGGAATCCTATTAAAGTTGGCAGGATGAGGTGCAGCTAGTCAAGACAAGCCGGAGGAAGGCCCACGTACAAGTTACACTTACACAAATAACACATAACCCTAGTCAAATGAAACCAAGGTGTAATGAAAAGCGTGTAAAAGTCAATAAATCTATATTTCCGAACGGATGAAGTAGAAGAATCAATTACAACATTTGTCTGACGATGTTTACCTATCGTCTGAACTTTGCCATATATCCAGTCTCTTATCAAGGAGGTAATTAATAATCAAAACCAAATCTTTTAAAAGAGAAAAAATGATGACATTTTTTTCCCATGTTTGGTATAGTAGAAATCTCTTCTTATTTGGTCCATGTAATCATGCATCTCTCCGTATACGAAAAGGAAAAAAAAAGGCTCCACTATCAATTAAATAAAAAATAGTCGTAAGTAATGATTTAAAATTTTGATAAATAAAATGGGATGGTCGTTATTGTGCTTGTGTTTCCCATTGTCGAAGCCCCAGCTGATCTTTTACGTTTCACATTCTTTATTTTCGTATATGCATATGCATATTGGAACATATATGTACCAATCTTGAATACGTAGTATATAACAAAATAGCTCAAATGATATATATTATAGTAGTTGAATACTTGTATTTTGTAAGTTTTTTTTTATAATGTTAATGTGTTTGATCATGAAAAAGAGTATATAAAATGTTTTTAATTAAGTTTACCTTAAATCTTAACTATTACTTGATGATTTAAGGAGAAAAAATAAATTTAAATATACTCTTTCAATTTTTTTTTAATCTAAATAATTTTGCATTACATAAAATTCTAAAATAAATAAAAAGTATTATAAAAATATCTCCCCATAACTTAAAGTTCAATCCTTTCCAGCCTTCTCAGATTATCCACGTGGAGGCCGACCTATCTGATTTTTTTTTCTTTCCTCTTTTGCCCTTCTCTTCTTCTTTCTTTCTTGAAGTTACAATTGACTCACATTTCAACTACAAGATATAATATAATTATATAAGCATTATTTTCATCATTTCAACCCCACGTTCTCTCTAAATTAAGTTTCATTGTTTCAACATGTGTTCTTCCCCAAATTACTGAGTTATGGCATAACTTCTTCTAATTGAAACAAAGAGTGCGGTGGTAGGCGGCGAAATTGGAGGGGAAGGTGGGCATCGGTGATTGTTATGGGCGATTGTCTTCTCCCATTGGAAGCAAATCTCCCAGTACTCCCAATTTATCGGATATTAGCATTTTCATATATTCACACTTTTTGTGCATTGTTGGTTTATTTAATTTTACTTTATCAAATCATGTTAAAGTAAGTTATGTGTCGCTCCTTCTTAGTCGAAAATAAGGTTAAACCGAGTACTATGTTTTATACATCATTTAAAACGCATTTATAACTAATATGCTAATATCCGATAAATAGTATGAGTTTGTTTAGATGAATGTTAAAAATCTCGTGCGTAGCGCACGAACTCTAGGCTAGTTTAGTAAAATAAAGTCAACGAAATGATATTATCAAAACCTAATAGGTAAATTGGAAGTAAAATTATGTTGTTAGGTCATATATGTGAAATATCCATGAGCCATTAACAGGGCAAACACATATTGAGTTATATCGATTTATTCTTATTATTTTTACGGTTACAAAGTTGGGATCCACCAACTTAACACAAAAAGCTCATCCGTTAACAATTTGTGGATATTTCACATGATATTAGAGCTGGGTTCAGCTACGGGTTTGTTGTTAAGTACGAGTTGCACTTGATGTGGGTGTGTTGAGAGTTTTGGTATAAGAGTGTCCCTCCCACATCGATTATAAGGACTAAAAATGATGGCTTATAAAGAAGGGTTATATAATAGCTTAAACTTTTGTGTTAAGTTAGTAGATCCTTACCTTATAACGGTAAAAACAGTTAGAATAAATCAATATAACTCAACATGAATAACTCAATATAATCTGACACGTGTTTGCCACATTAATTGCTTAGATATTTCACATTATATTATAGACTTCATTTGGAAATAGTAAGTAGCTATTCGTAAGCTTATGGTTTTGATATTATATAGTTTCAAAAGAAATAAATATAAGATTTTGGTTAATTAGTTTTTGGAATCTAAACCTTTCATCAACTACTCATTCAAATTTTTTCAGAACTTTTGATTATTTATTCACAAGTTTTTATTAGCTACCCTAATAGCCGGGTTTACCAAACACTATACTAATTTATTAACCTATATTTAACACAAATAATACATTAGTTTCAACTACTCCATCAGTTTCAACTGGCCCATTAGGTACCTTTTGCCAAACATAGTCATTGTATATGTGAATACATCTTGCTTACGTCTATACCACTAAAACTTGAAATGGTCGTAATTATATTTTTCTCATTTTGATTGCTTATCAATTCATGGAGTATTATTTAAGGAAACAAGTGTGTTAAAGTGCAAAATCGAATGCAAATTAAGGATCCCTAATTCACAGTTCACACGTATTGGTGTGTAAACTTGATCGATGTAAGGAGGCCAGTTGTCGTACGTCCTTCTCGGTACATATATGGTAATATGGATCATACCCAAACAACTATGAATTTGTACACCAAACTCGCCGGCCGGTAAAAATATACCTTCTAAGCTAAGCTAAGATTATTCGTTCCAATTCTTACCTTACTAATGTCACATAACAATAGTGTCCTGACGGGTGGTCCAGTGGTGTGAAGCGAGAAGAAGGGTTAGGAGGTCCCGGGTTTAATCTCTAACCCTTCCGTCTCATTCTATGAGTGAAAATTCAAGGTTCCTTGCCAGTGGGTCGAACCGGTCGACGTAAACTGATTAACCTGGTGCGTAGCTTTGTCGGCTATTTCACGTGTTCGCAATTTGCCACCAAAGAGTGGGTTTACTCGTCATAAAAAAAAATACTCCGTAACTAGCAAGACACTCTAATCAAGTAATTTAATCCAACCAATACAATATCTGAATGACTACTTTCTGCAATGGAATAACTAACAACAACAACATACCCAGTATGTCCCACCAGAGCAGGGTCTGGGGGGCCAAATTATACACTCTTTCTCCGACGTCGTCGAGAGAGTGTTTTCTAATGGCCCAGACATCAACAAATAAAAACTCATAGAAAAACAAAAGGACAAATGGAATGGAATAACTAGTTGAAAGAAATTAAACGAAATACATGTAAAGAGTATGTGTGTTCCGCATACTGCACAATAGAAATTGTCCACAAGAGATCAACCTCTTTAGTTAATAAATTTGATCATTTCTCATATTTAATAGCCAATGTTATTTACACCATAAAATTTACTATTTACACCACATATCTCACTTTTTTATATTTTTTTTAAAATACACCCTGCTCCTCTTGAGTCACACACCTGCCCCTCAAGAGGCGCAGGGTATTTTACATTAAAATACCCTGCGCCTCTTGAGGGGCAGGTGTGTGACTCAAGAGGAGCAGGAGTGTGATTCAAGAGGCGTAGGTGTGGTGCATATAGTAAAATTTATGGGTGTAAATATTATCACCCCCATTACCACATGTTAAGAATAAGACAGGGAGATTTGAACTCTAACTTATGGATTGAAATATTTATCATTTACTAATTAAATTAGATAAATTAGTTATTCAAATGCTTTTTTTTACTTATATATCATAAAAATATATTATATACTAGTGTATTTACAATGTGAAAATAAAACTAATAACGATTAAGTGTGGGAGAAATATAAAATAAAAATTAATCTAAATATAAATAATTTATTTTGCTAAAATAATATTGATATAACTAACACATATTAAATATTTATCTATTAATATTTTTGATAACCGACTATGAAATAATTTTAATTTACATATTTATCAATTAACTTAAATATAGTATATATAGATAGATAAATAGATTATGACATTTATAACTTTTTATAAATTATAACATCTTATTTGAATAAATTTTTGTTAACGAAATTTTTGTTTCTCTAAAATCAACCATAATACACCACATGTGATACTCTACATCAATTTTAATACAAGTATATAGATATGAAATTTATTTTTGTCGCCCGATAAGTTGAGGCCACGTCCCACCCCAACTAACGTTCTGCCACTATCCGTGACTCTATCTTGTATTGTATAGATTAGAGTGTACATGTCACTCCTTTTTCTCTCTCTTCTAGAGGTTTAAATTTGAGGGTACTATTTGTCGAATTTATTTTATTTTTAGATTATTAGTTATAAAGTTGAAATTCACCCTTTTAATATATAAAAAAAGATCACGAAAAATTAAATACATCGTAAATTAGGATTTAGAGTATTATGTCGATATGAACGTGGTGTTCTAAACCCTGATTTACTTTCGATTTCCGACATCGTATCGATTTGAACGTGTGGCACCACATCGATTCGAACGTGTACTATCGTAATCCGAATTTGCAGCATATCTAACAACACCCATAAAAAAAGATTAAGCCAATGTATAAGGATTTTACCATCTCTTATATTTTCGTATCTTTTTTTTACAGTGGGTAAACAGTATGAACACTCTGCTACAAACACAAAACACTTATTTGAACATCCTGATAGATGATGTTACAAAAATTCCTATAAAATAGAAGTGGACAAATTACAACTTCCCCTACTTTTAGCAATATAATCGACTGAATTGCTCTCTTATATTTTTTGTATTTGATTTGCCCTAAATCAATGTGGGACGAACTTTTTATTCTCAACACGTACTCCATGTACATTGACTGCTGAAAAAACAACATTACAAAACATTCCACAGAATCAAAGGACACGGATTCATTATTTCATATATGGCATAGTCTTGTTGTGAGTTTGTCCTCTACTAGCTAAGAGGGGTTGAGCAACTCGAGGGTCAAAATACCTCTCAAAGAACATGAATCGGGCTGGTCAAAATTGCAGACCCAGTCCTCAAAAAAATTAAAAAAAAAATTGCAGAGCCATGGCCACGAACAATACAAGATCGAGATTTGCCGTTTTATTTTGCTTAATAGTTTTAGTCGCGCGTTCACAGGGAAAAAATAAGCGACGGGTCATAATTTAGCAAGCTCATCATATATCCCCACACGGTTTAGTGCGACGAATTTTGACTAGTCTCACATACATCCATTGACTCAATAGTGCAATTCCCAAATTACCCCTTTCCTTTTAGCTTTAGGGATCGTTTGTTTCTTTTAAGGAGAGAATGAAATGGAAATTAATTAAATTTTATAAATAAAATATTTATGATCATAATTTTTTGATAGCCTATAGGAGTCGGGGGAATTAAATTTTACGAATAAAATAGTTGCGCTTCCTAAAATTAGGGAATGAGATGTGAAAAAAAAAAGTAATAAATTTTGTATGAAAAATAGGAGGGTAATGATTAAAATAGTGACTAATGAATCTTAATTTAAATATGAACTAGATTTATAGAGATAATCATTACCTTTCTCCATCAGAAAAAAAACAACAACTTTGAGGGTTAGTTTCATTTAAATCCAATCTTCATCCTAGCAAAAATAGTGATAATCGATCGTTTGAAAATAGGATTGTATAGAAGAAGGCTTAGAACTCATTAATTATTTTTATCCGAAAAGAAGCTCTAGGATGACATACTATTAAAATGTTAAATTTCTTGCATGATTTCTAAAAGATAACCATTTTCATGGTATTCAAAAATCTGATTCATAAGAAAAATATGGTGCTTGATTATATTCTTGAGATATATGGGAGCTAGAAAAGTTTCAATCTAAATTATCGTTGAATTTAACTCCGGTCAGACGTATGAAATGAAAGGCATGTCGAGTTTATTTTATTTTTTAAAATATAAAGTCGGGAAACACTTTCTATAACAAAAACTTGAACAATTGTAGGAGCTTTATCCTACCTTATATGGGGCATTTTTTCACCCCAAAACCGATGTGAGATTCCAACACACCTGGTCGATATGATTTCACATCTCATTCTCTTTTAGCCAATATCCGAAGCTAGTAAACAAACTTGAACCAGACTAACTTTGATATTGTTTTAAATTTCGAAAACCCTTGTCAAATTGTATGAAACAGGAGTTTTCTCAGGTTTATAGTCCCTATCCGAAGTCATATAAACATGTCGGACGATATGACTTCGAATAGGGACTACTGGAGAAGGTGCATTCGGGCTGCGGATGTATAGTGTTCAGGGCCTTGATGTTTTGCAGTTTGTCCTTGCTTCATTTCTGTCTTCTTCTTGCTGTGTTTCTGATTCTGCTTCCCTTCTATGAGTCATGCTTTTTGTAATTCTTGTATCCTATTGTTCTGGGTCTATCGGAAACACTCTCTCGACTTGTTCGGGGAAAGAGTGCGTACATCCTGACCCCTCAGACCCTGCTTTTGCGGGATATACTGGGTTGTTATTGTTGTTTAGATTATAAGGTCGGGATCCACATCTAACACAAAAAGTTTAAGCTAATATGTAGAAACTTCACACCCTAGCTACCTTATATTTTGTGGTACGCATAACGTAACCAATGTGGAATTCCAGCTAAACCAGTTCTAGCTAATACCATATGAAATGAGATTTGTGTTAGGTTTATTTTACTTTAAAAATATATGGTTACATTTAGGGCTGTTATTCGATCTAAAGGAGACGAGTATTACTTGTTTATATTCAGCTTGTTTAGAAACGAGTCAAGCTCGAGCCGAGCCTAAATTTGAACTCAAGATTAAAAATGTGCTCATACTAGACTTGTTTAGAAAATGAACGAGCTAGAGCCGAGTTTTTTTCGAGCATATTAAGTAGTCCTATCTGGTCACAACATAGTAATTTAAAGAAAATTTTATAAATTTCATAAAATTCGAGCTATTCGAACTTAAATCAAATGAACCGAGCTTTTATTCGATTCGAGGCCGAACCGAGCTCAAGCTACTCGGCTCATATAACACCTTACATAATTCTAATATAAACGTTTAGCCATTGCACAAGGGACTCCAGTCCATTGTATCTTATACTTTGCGGTATATTTCCACATGCAATTCCACCTATAACCAACGTGGGACCCCCGATAATTATCTGTGTTTGGATTCCAATACATTATGATGTAATTATAATTATAAATATTTAAATAGAGTTTGGTTACTCATTTTACAATGTGTTTAAAATAGCGTAAATTTTAAATAAAATATCTTATAAATTATGTAAATTAATTATATTAAGTTTAAAATATAATTATAAACTTTATGAAATAATATGTGTTTAATTGACACAGTTTATAAGATATTTCATTTAAAATCTATATTATTTTAAATACATTATAAAATATGTAGCCAAACACTATTCAAGTGTTTATAATTATAATACATAATACATTGAAATCCAAACACATCCTTAATTACATTTGGATAGCAAAAACTTAGCAACAGTCGGTTTTTTTAAGGTGCTTATTTGTGACCTTAAAAGAATGTAGTTAAAGAGATAATTACACTAATTAAGAGTGAACCCTTAATTAATTAGCTTGATTTTTTTTTGTTAAAACCTAAATTAGTTTGATTCATTTCTAGTGTAGTATTTTTCAGGGAGTCTCTTGTTTGAATTGGGCTTGCTTTTCTTTTCTTCGGTTGGGAGATTATTAATAATAATTAACATATTCAAAGTATTACGGAGTATATGCTTTGTTGGATGACATTATATATGTTTTGATAACATTATTTATATAAATTGGGTGATATCATAAGATTTTTTTGATGGCATCGTTGTTTCGGTGATGTTTAGATTTTGAAGATGACAGTATAAAAATAATTATTTGTTGAGACTAAAAGTTTTTTTAAAGTTCTGCAACAATTCTAATTCGATTTTAAAAAAATTGACTTTTCTTTGCACTTATTAATTGCAGTTTAGCAATATCTACCATATTTCTGATTAATACGTACAGGGATGATTGTTGGGTGTGTAACCCTCGTTCCACATCGGATATCATAAGTATGTTGAGAGTGATTTATAAGTGATTCAAGTCTTATCTATGTCACATGAGCTCTTTTTTTTTGAGGTTTTAAGTGAGTACAATGGATCTGGGAGGGCTAGGTGTCATGGACAGACACTATTTAAGACCCCGAGTCTTACAAATGGTATCAGAGCGAGGTAGTGAGGTTTTGATTAAAATTGGGGTTAAAAAAAGTTTTTTTTTTGTTTTTGGAGTTTATTTGATTTGAAAAGACAAGTATACCCCTAATAACAACCAAATAAACTCCACATTTTATAAATAAACTTTTTTCGTCCCATACGGTGTTTATATTATTCCATAATCTTTCAACTTTTATTTTACACAACTTTTCAATTTCAACTGTTTTTAAATTTTAATCACTTTTTTAACTCAGGTACAGACCCGTTGAGTTGATTTGTCATTTTTATATATCATTATATAAAATATTGGGTGGTTAGGGAAAAACAAAGATAAATAAATGCAAATGTTGTTAGTCTTTGGTTAGTTCAGTTTAATTGAATTCTACGAGTCTATTTGGTATTAATCCAATATAGGAATACCAAAAGTTCAACTACTTTGAATTAATTTGCATCACCTAGCAAATATACATACACTTCTATACTAGATTTTTTTTTCATTAAAAATAAGTTAATACTGTATTTTTTTTTATAAAGTAAGAATTTGAGATCAGACAGATTTAAATCTCGATAGATCGGCAAGTACGTTAACATGACCATATGTAGTTTAGGATATAGATATTTGGTAATTTGGACAATTTTAGTGTTAATTGTAATTATGATGGTTAATTGGTCAAAAACTGATTTGTGTCATCATGTTGAATTTGCATGTACTTTAATTCTTTAACTCAAAACGTTCGAGCTCATTCCAATGGAAAAAAATAATACTACGTAATATATATATAAAAAAAATTACTACGTAAAATATTAAGGTAAAAAAAAGAGAATATACACAAATTGGTAAATAAAGAGTAATTAATGCAAGAGGTCAGAGTTCAAATCTCATTGTTAATTTTTAAAAATATTTTTTTTATTCTTGTCAATTTTTTTAATTAAAAATGACATATTTAAATAAAATTTTCTAGTTTTTTTTCAATATTTTTCAAAAACTTATTCTTAAAAAAATTCTATTAATTTTGTTCTTACAATTTTTTAAACTAAAAATATCATATTTAAACCCCAATTTAAGGGTAGTACCAGAACCACAACACGTATACTAACTTCCTCTCCTCATATGTAACTCCATATTCTCAACATAATTCAAACTTTAAAACTCGTAACATAAGACATAATACCAAAATTGCTATATGAGTATTAATTTGTAATGATAATGTCCATTTAATTAATTTATATTGGGGGTTGAATATATGTGCACGTACAATATGTTTTATGTGATTTAGAGTGTTTTTTTTCTCTTTCAAACTTTTCATAACATTTTTATGGACTTTTCTTAATCCTACAACGACCTCCACTTAAACCCGAATTGTAAATTAACATATTGGCATTTAAATTTCCGTATGTTTTTCAATGAGTTAATTTTTTTATATAAAATATCAACTTTTTAATAATTTTTAAAAATAATATTATAAATGATAGAATTGAGTAAAAAATTATTTTTAAAAAATAATAAAAAAAATTCTAACATATATCTACTATATGGTATCTTTAGTATGTCAACAATACTTTTAGTTATTAAATATTTTTTTTTTCATATAAAAACGCATGGAATTAACAAATCCACTTTTTCATCAAATTTTGTTAAGAAAAAGATGTTATTTTAAATATTTTAATCTATATTAATTTTACAAAAAAGTCTTTTACTTATTAGTGGATTGTTAGTTGTAATTTTTGATAAAATAAAAAATAATGTAATAAATTAGCTTATAATAATATATATTTAATTTGTTGATAAAATATACTCAAAATTTGTGAAAGAATCTAAAATAAGTTATTTGGATGAATTTAGGTAGAGTAGAATATAACTTGTGAAAATACAATGAGTTGATTAATTTTAGTTTAAATATAAGTCCTATTTAATCGAAGGTAGTAGGTAAAGATTTGACAAATTTGGAATAGAAACGTAGTTTTCATATATAATGGAGAAGGCTAATGTGTATATGCTCCGTATATAGACATTGAAATTGAAAGAGACGGTCTAGTTGTTATAAAATTTCACCACATAAAGACGTATATATTACATGAATAGTACTTTTCTAAACCTCTACTAGGGAAAATTTGCTTAATTATTTTTCTTAAATCACTTTCATGTCTACACAAGAACGGAACAAGAGGTTGGACTTAGCACCATTGGTTTCGTATCCAGAGCTTGAGGTTGACGTTGTGGAAAGATGTGAAATGATACATCTTACGTTGATAATATAATGAATTCAACCTTAAATATAAGCTGGTGGATTACTCCTCCTAATGTCAATTGATTTTAGTATGGAGCATCACTGGTCTTGTGTGACCGACTTTGTTAGCGCATCGAATTGAACAAAGGGTGACTTTAGTTTGCTCAAATCCACTTTTTGTTATTATAAATCAGGTGTAACGAGTCCGTTAATGGTAAATTATGCGTTTATTCATTGGATAATGTAAATCAAGATTACGTTTGATCATATATTATGAATTATAATACACAATAGTACATTATAATATCATATTGTTATATATTATAAGTTATATATAATATATGACCATCCAAACAAATCCACAACTATTTAATTTATCTAGATTTTCACTTCTGATTTCGTCTTTTATTTTTTGTTTTTTGTTTAATTATAGGGCATGCTATTTATATCTGAAAAAATTAAGAAGGGTTTAGGGTTTAGGATTGAATGTGAACATAACACATTCAATCAAAACCAAAAAATGAGTGATAGATATCTACCTCTTTATTTCATTAACATATCCAACACAAAATTAACCACATCAATGATTTCGAAACAAAGAAGAAGAAGATAACTTTATTATAAAACAATATGGGATTCTCTCTCTCTCTCTCTATAAAAAAAAGGCCTTAAAACTAGAGGGATATTTTCACTCCGTATTAAACACATGCATTATTGATTTGTAATTAATAGCGAAACGTGCAGCAAAAAATCCCTTTACTGCAGTTGCGTAGTGCTCTGCTAATCGCACTTATATTTTGATTAATTGCAAGTTAAGCAAAAGCTTGACGTCATCATTCATTAGCTTCTGCTTTCGTCACACGTGTGGACATTTGTAATTGTTTTTTGAGAAACATGTTGCTAATCCAAATCCAAATCCAAATGAATGAACTTTTTGTACACACTTGAGTAATTTTGAGTTTAAAAATTACAGGATATAAAATTACTTTAATTTAATAAATGTCTCAACTCTCAACCATCGATCTATATATTAATCTATCTACATACCTTTATCTATGTGGAAATATCGTGTGATCCATATTTTTCTCTAAATATTACCTTTCTTTGTTTCTGATCGGGTGGTCTAAGTGGTGTGAAGTAAGGGGAGGTTATAAGGAGATCCCGAGTTCGATTTCTGCCTCTACCCCTTTCCTTGGTTGAAAATTTAGGATTTGCTTTGCTCCCTAATCCATACCAATGAGTCAAGTCGGTTTATTTGATGCGTGACTCTTACTGGTTGATCGAGTCACGCGTCCGGGATTGCCAGCAAATGGTGGGTTTACCCTTTTTTTATGGTGGTTTTGTTGTTCTACTCCTCAGCGGTGAGACACGATCGTACTTTTCCGTCGTTCCATTCTTTATCATTCTTTGAGTTGTTATCGCATTCTAATTCTCTAGTTTAATTGTATCTTCTTTGATCGAGATATTTATTATTTTCTTTTGTTTTTATTTGTTTGTCTCTATATAATCTCTTTTGATTTTTTTTATGATAATCAAGTTGCCCGCTATATTTCGATCTCTTAACACATCATACATGTCTGATGCATTGAATTACCTACCTATTTATTTATATATTAAGCTAAAATCAATGTATAACATCCTATATAGCCAAGTCTTATTTAAAAAAAATATGTCAAAATATCATTTGATAAAAGGAGAAAGAAAAAATCTTTATAAAAAAAGGATTTGTAAGATCATATATATCAAAGTAAGAAAATGTAACAAGTTAACAAAAATAATTACCTAAAAAATAGATGCATTTTTAATATAAAAAATATATCTATATACTCTCTCCGTTTTGAAATATAAGTCCATTGACTTTTTGCACGCTTTTTAAGGAGTTAAAAACTATAAAAATAATATTTTTTATTAAAATTTTTGCATAACTATATACTTATTAGTAATAAATATAAGACTATGTAAAAAATTAATAATAAAATATTATTTTATATAGTTTTTAACTCTTTAAAAAGTGTGCAAAAAGTCAATGGATTTATATTTCAAAGCTGATGGAGTATTATATAATAAAACTAAAAAAAAATGCATTTTACATGGCGAAGTCATCTACTCGAGTCTAGTGATTGGGATTTGTTGAAGTTGATCAATCATATAAATATAATGCTCCATTTAGAAGGAACCTAAAAGTATACTTATTCCAATATCACGGAGAACTTTCAAACCATATATGATAAAAACTCATTGGAAGATTTTCCATCCATTAATTTTACTTTCGAGTCCTGCGTCTATTATTTCACCACGAATGCATCTTGAAAGTGATTAATTTGTATTCATCAACAAGATATTTATTTTGTTTGATGTATGAAATATATGACAACGATGAAGTGTTACAACATAGACATAGGTGGATTCTTATGAATGTAGAAAATAAAATGAATTGCAAAGTGATGCGTTATTGTTTACATAATCAAAGTAAAAATTCATTTTGATGGGTTGTACTTGTAGCTTGCTTCAAATTTATTTGTGTAAACGGTAGAAAACCACCCCTTAAATAGGACATATTGCTTAAAACCACCCTTTAAATTTAATATTGCAGAAAACCACCCTTTATATAACTTTTGTTTGCCAAAGACCACCCCGCATCTATGTGTTGTTAGAGTTTCGTTAAATGTCTTTGAAAAAACCAAAATTACCATTATATATATATATATTATTTTCTTGTCACCACTCACTCTCCTCTTATCTTTCTGTACATATGTACAACTCCACACACACTTTGTTAATTGAAATTATTCAACAACTCTTACGGTCCTATACTAGGCCCCCTTCAATCCATGTCGAAATCTCTCCGCAACCCTTATGCGAGATCCCCTTCAATATCGTCTTTCCATATGATGAGAGTATTTTGGTAATTTACCAATTTTTTCCTCTAATACTTAACGAGATCAGAGATAGGGTGGTCTTTGGTAAACAAAAGCTATATCAAGGGCGGTTTTCTGCAATATTGATTTTAAGGGGTGATTTTGAACAATATGTCATATTTAAGGGGTGGTTTTCTACAGTTTATCCAATTTATTTTGCTTGTCCCTGACGGGGTGGCCCAGTGGTGTAGACTGTAGAGTAGGGGGAGAGGTAGAAGGTTTTGGGTTCGATCCTTGCCTCCGTCTTTTTTTTAAATGAAAAATCCAAGGTTTGCCTTGCTCCCTGTCAATGAGTCGAGTCGGTCGGCACAAGCTGGTTTCTGGTGCGTGACCCTTTTCGACTGGATCACATCTCAAGGGTTTGTCACCAAATGGTGGATTTTCTCGTCATAAAAAAATATTTGGTTGGAGTAGCTCATCTCAAAATTAAATACTTAGCTCATATTTTTCAATTTAGGTCATTGGAATTTTTTTCTAATTAACCACGTACCGTACCCCAAATTATAATCCTAGGCATGTCCTAAAGAATCACACAATTTCACTTCCTTATCGCGATTAGTGAATACTATATTATTTGACGATAAATATAAATATTATATTTTTTAAAAAATATGAATATGATATAAATATGAATATCTGAACTATAATATGAATGATATAAATATGAATATTTGCACTATAATATTATAAATGTTATTATTTGCACCATAATTTTTTACTATTAACACCACAAATTCATTTTTTCGTTTTTTTTTCAAGTATGTGTGCCTTTTGAGGCGTAGCCCTATGACTCTGTGACTCTTGAATCACATATACCTATTATGTGATCTGCTCCTCATAAGTCATAGTCATGCGCCTCGAAAGTCATAGGGCTGCGCCTTTTGATGCGCACATATATATAAATAAAACAACAAAAAATGAATTTGTGGTGCTAGTAGTAAAAATATGGGTGTATTTAACACCTGCTTTTTTACTTCATAATTTTTGCTAATGAATATAATTATAAGATTGAAAATATATTGAACTGCTATTTGCTTTGTGTACTACTCCTATTAGGTAAAAAAAAAAAAGGAGCAAAACAATGTATCCATTTGATAAAATAGTCAAAGTCAACTTCACAATCGGACAATATCAGATTCAGGAACTATTGCAAATCAGCAATCAACCAAACATTTTTTTTCTTTCCTCTCTTTTTATATCCGCGTTTTGGACCATTTATCTCAATTTTCATGAAGCTTCAATGAAATTATGTAAAGGAAAAAAAAAACAAAAAAGTTTCATTAAATGATGATGATAATATTCCTAAAGTATCAAAAACAAGCAAACAAATGAAGGTAGAATACAAAGTCATTGGGGTGGGCCCAGAGCAGTTCCAGTCTTTCTTGAGTGAGGGCCCCATCATCCTCAAGCATCAACCAATCCATTATATAAAGCCAAAAGCATCTACCATTTCTTCTAGACCTGCATTCTCCCACCTAATTGCCCAAATTAATCTTATAAAAATTGAAATTAAAAACCCATAAAGAGAAAAAGGGGGAAAAAAAAAGGGTTTTGGTTTTTGTGTTCTTCCAAGTCTTCCTCAAGCCAAAAACCCATCTCCACCACCCCTCAATCATCCAGTTTTTTTTCCCCCAAATTAAAAAGGGGGAAAATCAAGATTGAGGTGCTTTGATTTGTGGGTAAGCTTAAAAATCATCCAATTACCTTAAAGTTTTGATCTTTTAAGGTTTTCAAGAAGATGGGCAAGAAGAACACATGGCAATCAGTGTGGCAAATGAGCTGCTTCAAGCCCAAGAGAGAGGAGGAAACCAAGAAATTGGTGACCAAGGCACAGAGCTTATCACCACAGAGGATTTCACTCACAGATTTCAGCTACCCAGATGGGTCTGAGATGTCCATGAGTGATCTCTCAAACTCACTTGTTGGAACCAACCTCTATGTGTTCACCCATGATGAGTTGAGGCTGATTACCAACAATTTTGCCCTGTCAAACTACCTGGGTGAAGGTGGGTTTGGGGCAGTCTATAAGGGGTTCATTGATGACAAGCTCAAACCCGGTTTGGATCCCCAATTGGTGGCTGTTAAGATGCTGGATTTGGAGGGTACACAAGGGCACAGGGAGTGGCTGGTAAGTGATCCTTTTGTTCTGATTTTTATTGTGAATTTTGATGTTGTGTATAAAGTCGATGAACTACTTCTCTCATTATCGAATCCCATATACACAATCTCTTGTTATTGACCCACCAAACTTTGACATCGATGACGGATTTTGTGTTTTGTAGGCTGAAGTGATATTTCTTGGGCAATTGAGACACCCTCATTTGGTGAAGTTGATTGGGTATTGCTATGAGAATGATCAGAGGTCACTTGTCTATGAGTACATGGAGAGAGGCAATTTGGACAGCCAATTGTTCAGAAGTAAGTACTTGTGTACTTGCTCATTTATTCTCCAGTTATCTTCTTTCTTACTCTATGGATTGCTTGTTTATAGGGTAAATTGAATCCTCAATTTAGGTCACTGTACACAAAATCATTGGCTATAACAACAATAATAACAAACCCAATATATCCCGCTCAAAGCAGGATACGGAGATCTAGGTGTACCGTGTACGCACCCTTTCTCCGACTAAGTGAGAGGGAGTTAAAATATAAATGCAGTTTCTTATGAGCATGTGAACAGAACATCTTGTCAAACAAACTCTAAATGATGGTTTTGTTGTAATTTATATATTGATTGTAATATGTTTGCAATTGCAAAGATGTTTGACAATGGCTTTGTGATGAACCCAGGGTGCTCTGCTCCATTGACATGGCTGACAAGGATGAAAATAGGCGTCGAAGCTGCGAAGGGCCTTGCTTTCCTCCATGAAGAAGACAAACCAATCATCTTCAGGGATTTCAAGGCAGCCAACATCTTATTGAATCCTGTAAGCTACTTTGCATCATCTATCATCACTTGATGCAAATATCTTGATGTTTTACTAAACTTGCATCTTTGTTTCCTCTTCTGCAGGATTACAGTGCAAAGCTGTCGGATTTCGGCTTTGCAAGAGACGGACCAGGCGACGACAAGACCCACATTTCAACCGAAAACATCCTAGGAACCAAAGGCTATGTGGCCCCTGAGTACATCATGACAGGTAAAACTGAATCCGAGTAATTAATCACCATTGAGGAAGGCATTGTCGTAAGTCCAATTGTTAGATGAGCTGACATACTTTTGATACCAATGGGCAGGTCACTTGACAACAATGAGCGATGTGTACAGCTTCGGAGTGGTGCTGCTGGAGCTCCTTACAGGCAGGAGATGCATGGACAAGTCGCGCCCACGAAAGGAACAAAGCCTAGTAGATTGGGCGAGGCCTCGATTGAAGGACACTCAGAAGCTAGAGCTCATAATGGACCCAAGGCTTGAAGGGCAGTACTCAGCCGAAGGAGCCAAGATTGCAGCAATGGTTGCATACCAATGCCTGAGCCACCAGGCCAAGACCAGGCCCACGATGAGCACTGTGGTTAAGACGTTGGAGCCGCTCTTGGGCATGAAAGATGACATATCAACACCATTTGTTTACATTGTTCCCGGAGAAATCATCAAGAAAACTGCTGATGATCAGAAGAAAGTTGTTGCAAAGGTAGAAGTACCGGAGAAGGTCAAGGAGAAGAAGAAAGGTGATGGCGCGAAGAAGCAAAGAGGTGGTAGGAAAGACAGGACTCGGCTGAGGCTCGTTGGCCCTCGTGTCGTTCATTCGGACAGCGAGCTGTATAGAAACCCGAATAAAAATGGTTTGGATGATCTCCAACTCCTGCGGTGATCCATTCAAGTAGCTCAAAATACACATCTCAGCACCTTTACAGCAAGTGAAACTTTGCTTTTGTAACTAGCTTTTTCTTTTTGTTGTCTTTCATTTAGGTGCTTGTTGTATAAAGGAAGATATATTTGTTTTTTTTTTTGGGTCATTTCATCATATAAAAAAGCAAGAATCCAAGATTAATACATAAGGTTTTTGAGGGAAAAAAAAGGTTAAATTCATCCTCACTTTTCAATTTTCTTTGTATCAAGAGTTATTTTGTAGTGCCTCAAATTCTCTTAACAAGGAGATATTTGTACTGTTATCACTGATGTGATTTATTTATGGAGTTGCAGTTTGATTTAATCTATAACACACTAAGAACCTAACTATACTAAATGTTAAATAATGCAAATTTTCAAAGCACACTCACCAAACCATTCCCTAAATAGTTCTTGAAGGGAAGATAATACTGAGATATTACAAAACTAAACCAAGGGGTTTACAAAAATTTAAGTCAATGCAAGATCAATAAGTTGTGTGGAGTGTTTATTAAGACTCCTAGCAATAGTGATTCTAAGCGTTTCAAAACATGTTCGCTCAAACCAATGATTGAGGGTCATGTGAACAAGTGCACATACTTTAGTAGTCTATCATATAAACAGGATGATATATATATATTCTATATAAAATTAATTGGTAATAAAAATAGTTCACCGGTTTATATACACAAGACTTGTTTACTCTATACTTTCGATGTGAAACACCTGCTCTTTTACATCTCAACATTAGGCGAGAGCTTGTTGTTGACCTGTTGTTTAAGCTTAATTTCATGTTAGATTGGTTGTTTTTCTGTCATTTTAGATCTTTCATTTTTACATCCTTCTGCGGATTTATTCAAATATTGACTATCTTATGCATTCTCTCGATTTATCAAATATGTCTTATACATTGAATCTTTTTCCATTATTCCATAAAAAAAAGGAGTAAGAGTCCAACATATTTGACAATGAAGATCCTCTATATCGTTCGATGCACCACTTAGTGCATCATAAAATTATTCTAGTCTAAAATTTACTTTTAAAATTATATTTATATTATAAGTAACTATATTTATAAACTTTTATCTTGAAAATCATGTTTTGAATTTTTTTTAAAATATATTTTGCAAAAAATAGTCTTTTTAATTTTTAAAATTTTTTAAAACATAAATTTTCAAGACAAAAGTTTATAAATATATGTATTTATAGTTATTTATAATATGAATATAAATTTTTAAAAGATAAAATTAAGATCAAATGTATAAAATGATGCACATTGAGTAGAGGATCCTCATTGATATTTTGGATATATATCACCAACTTTGCCCCTAGAAAACAAAAAAAACTCAGTTTTCAATATTGGAATTTTCCAAATCACATTTCATCAAAATAATAATAATAATAATAATAATAATAATAATAATAATAATAATAATAATAATAATAATAATAATAATAATAATAATAATAATATTTTTTTGAAAAAAAAAGGAAGAGGAAGAAAGACAGCAGTGGTTTATAACTAAATCCAGGGTAGGTAATTGTCATTAATGCAAGAAAATGATGGATATAATTTCAAGAAAAATGGCTGAATTAGAAGGTAGTTAAACACGATTAGTTTAGTTGTTATGGAAAATTTCAAAGAAAGCAATCAAAATTAGGAATTAAGAAGAAATGATGCAAGCATCTCATACTTTTCAAATCAGTTCATCTTCCACAATTAAAAGTTTCTTAACTTAGCACTTATATGTATTATGCATCACGTAAGAGACTTGCTTTCCAAGTTGTTCATCCACAAATTAGTCTCTAATAAATAAATAAAAAGTTCAACAAAATGGATTTGTTAGACCACTTTTAGACATTGAATTGCTGACAAAATAGGCAAAAAATAATTCGAATTCCAAAACGATTATTCGATAATTTCTTGAGGAAGAAGATTAATTAGACTAATCTCCTGATGCAGATGTATCCCTGGAGGGGACCGAAGATTAGATTAAACTTTTTTTTTTCAAGCAAAAGTAAAGCAAGACTCCAAAACCAAGAGAAAATGATTTAAAGGCTAGCACATAAGTCGAGCGAGTCTTAAGACCAATTGATAATAAGATGAGTAGTTAACTAGGATTGTTCATTCATATTTTTAATGTGGGACTCTCTTTGGTCTCTTCACATATCTCAACAAGTTATTCGCAAATCACAGCCCTGATTCAAAGCTCTGACATAAGAGGAAGGCGGTCGCAATCCACCCACATACGAGAATAGCTAGCCTAGCTTGTTGTTTGCACAACTCGAGTCTCGAGTACGTCCACGCTATGCTGGCCTAATCCTCCACAAGCTCCATATCGATCTATTGTTGGTTGAACACGCGCGATGCGATCATGAGACAAAGGTCTCATTTGGTATAAGATTTTGTATGTAAAAATGTATAGTATATAAATTTTATGAGTGTAAATATGATAGAAGAACGCTATTTTTTTGTATGAAAAATAAGATAGATGGGACAATGATTAGAAAAGCTAGTATAGAAGACAAGGTTCTCCTTTGTTCAAATGGGCGATTGAAAGAGGGAAAACAAAACTAATTTTGTATGAAAAGTTGGGAGAAGAACAAAAGTAATGATTATCTTAAACTATAAATGGATTACATTCATTTCGTTTTCATTTACATTTCCAAAATTTAAACCAAACAAGCCCTAATTCTATTCTCATCACGAACAACACAACTAATACTATCAAAGATGTGAAATAAACATCCCAAATTGATAATATAAGAAATCTAAGCCTCACATATAAGCCACTGAACTATCCCTTCTAATGCCAACTGATTTTAGTATGTGACCTCATCGATCTTGTGTGCTCAGCTTGGTTAGCATATGGTGCATCCCTCAGGGACTCGGATGGTCTTAAACCATTTGATGATCTCAGCCGCAGGAGGGTGGAGTGGGCGGTTGTTCAAGCTTAACGGCATCATTAAACTCTCCTTGACTTGCATCATGATTCATGACCTATCCACAAGGAAACAAGACTTCAGCTTAATTAGCCCGTCAAATGGCCTCCATCAATATACAAAAATGGATTGATGCCTAAACAAAATTAATTGATGTAAACAATTAACCTTTGACAAATTAGACAAAACAAAAACAGACGTCAGTTGACAAATTAAATTACCCTTTTGATTAGTTGATTTAGTTTGTATAATTAATAAATGGATTGATGCCTAAACAAGATTAAGTGATTTAATTAATATTAACTTGCTTCTAGAATACACAACTCTAACTTGCTCTATGTAAGAAACACTGCATTTTGAGACCACCAACAACTCCCACTACATTCAAGAATGAATATGGTTCTACACTTCTACATGGGAAACATCAAAGAAATTAATTTAAGTGGTGGGATGTCACAATTGGAAGGAGACTTGACTATATATAGATCTTTTAATTTGGATTATCTTTAATTTGATATATGTAAGTAAATCCCCAACGACTCTTATAAAATAGAGAAAAGAAACAATTTTAGAGGAAGTATGAGTTTTTTAACTCCAACAACTCTTGTAAAATAATCTGTAAAATAGAAAAATGGGAGGAGAGAAAAAAAAAATCTCTAAATTTAGAGAAAGGGTAAGAATCTGTAAAATTAAATGCATTTATCCCTTTCAATGCCTATGTATTTGTTAAGTGGTTATCGTCTATTGATTTAATTAAGTTATTGGAATTTTATTTATTAAATTATGAATTTATGCATTTATTATAGTGTATAATAAATGTACAAATTTGTATAATAGAGAAGTTGTTGAAGTTGTGGTGTAAATTTTTTTTTATAGATTTTACTATTTTATTTTCTATTTTAGAGATTTTTTAAAAGAGTTGTTGATGATGCCCTAAGTCTGACTAATTAATACTATCACTTTGTTTAAAATGGCCTCGAGTCGATAACTCGATCCATTGAGAATTGCATTTTAGATTGCAAAATATGAAATACGCATCTCAACAGATACATAAATAACTCGTTTGAGATATACATATAAGTTAATGTTAGAGATATATTAGGATAGATATATTTTATGATATATTAGATATGATTGTATTAGGATATAATCTTTGATATTGTTATGTTAGGTTAGAAATATATATCTTTAGTAGGTTTAGATTACCGATACCTCTATATTACTTATTCTTCAAGCATTGTATCATATCTAATATATCATAAAATATATCTATCCTAATATATCTCTAACAGTTAAGATGCATATTTCGTATTTCTCAATGTAAATTATACCTTTCAATATATGGTGCAGGTATATACTTTTACTATACCTTTAAAATAGGCTAGTTTTCACAAAATCACCCTTAAAATAAAAGTTTATCCAAAATCACCTATAAATTTATTTTTCTTTCAAACCCTTTTTTTATGACGAGAAACCCATGTACCAGGTAAATCGGTTTACGCCGACTGACTCGACCTAATAATAGAGAGCAAGACAAATCTTAGATCTCCATCCAAGGAGAAGAGCGGAGTAGGGATGGCAATGGGTCGGGTGGTGGGTGGATGGACCCCCATTTCACCCGACCCACTATGGATGACCCTTCACCCACCCGATCCACCACCTATATCCACTTCACCCATATCCACATTCACCCATATCCATCGGGTGAGCGGGTGAAATGGGTGAAATATGGATGACATATGGGTGATTTTTGCTAAATACACATCATTGAATTCCAATAAAACATGTAGAGAAAACAGTGGATAAAATAACATCATCTTGCACATTAAGTCTTAAATAAGTCATCCTAAGTTTAAATAACATTGTCTTAAACATATGATCATAAGTTTTAAACACAAACGAGAGTTTAAATAGCATTGTCTTAACAAAATTAGCCGTCTAGCAAAATCAAGAAAAGAGTGGTAGAGGACGAAAAGGGCAAGGGGTTTGCAGAATGAAATGCCGATTAGAAAGTTGTGGTTTAGTGAATTAGAAAATTTATATGTTTTTTATATAAAATATATAAATAATACTTTTATAATGTAGATGGATGGTGGATCGGGTCGGGTGGTGGATGGTGGGTCGGGTGGTGGATCGGGTGTGGGTGGAAAAAATCTCACCCCACCCGACCCACCACCCATATCCACTTTCCACCCGCTTTTTTTTTGGGTTTTCACCCACTTTTTCGGGTCGGGTGATTCGGGTTCGAGTCGGGTGCGGGTGAAATTGCCATCCCTAGAGCGGAGGTAGAAATTATCATGTAAGGTGTATCTTGAATTCTCGGTGAATATGTTATAGTGGGTAATGGGCCTAAATCGGCCGAGTTCATAAATAAAAGGATTGTAAATTGAAGCGCTGGACCGGCCCGGCCCGGAGGCACAGCACATTAGCTGATCTGGATATTCAAGCCCAGATGGAGACCGTTGGGCCTAGTATCGGTGGCCCAAATCTGGAGGACAGTTCCGGTATACCATTCTTTGAGAAGATAAAGGATTGTTTGACCTTATTGATTGGAATAACGTAAGACACATCTCATGTTACACTTCCTGATCATGATCATATATTACGAAGATTGGAATAAATGAAATACATCTCATGTTGTTTGTTTCTCTTTTGGTTTTTCTATGTATTTTTTTTTTACTGTTTTTTGCCTTGTTTTTTGTATTACGATTAAGCTATTTGTCGATTTTCGATCTCTTGATACACTAGGAATATCTGATGAATTGTGGAGATTATGATTATTCATTTGGTCTTTATTGCTTCATTTATAGCATTTTCACTTGTCTTTATTTAGCTAACTAGTTTTATTACTCGTCAGTTGTGCGATTTTTTAATAAATTTTATTTTATAAAATATCTTTGAATTAATATAAATTACTACTCCATATAAAGTAAATATATAGTTTTCAATTTTGTTATGTTTTTTAGAATGCAGACATGTTTGAATCTAAATTAATCATATATGTTCTCTTATTAAAAAAAATGGTTAAAATCTATTTTTATCAATATATAATACACATGCCAAAAACTTTGAATACCTTATTTATTTTATAATTTATTTATATATTAACCTCTTGGCCTTCATTTCATCTTAGGAAAAAACACTTCCGTCTTATAACTAATAAGTATTAAATTATATAAAAAATTTAATTAAAAAGTTAATATTTTATATTTTTATATATTGCAAAGATTGTATTAGCTAGTAGGCATTTGCATCATATTATCTCCAATTTTAAAATGCGCATTAAACTTGTAAATATAAACAAATTGGATATCTAAAATGGAGTTTTATTAATTTTGGTTAGGAAAATTGATTCTTCCACTTATCATCGATCAATTTGAATTGGTTTCAAATTGAAAATGACAACCTTTGTTAACCTTGTTCTCTCTCTATATATAAATATTCTAAGAAAAAAAATCTTCCCAATTTTTTCGGTTTAAAATCTTCCCAATTTTTCAATAACATAAATTAAAACCTATTCTAAAAAAACTGCTCAAATTAAAAAAAAGTCAAACACTAACATTTATCATGCATGATATTTTTTTAAAAAAAATCAAATCGTTAAATCTTCATCGTAAAATTTATCTAATTAAGATATAAGGTTATATAGGATAAATTATTGATCTAAAAAGATAAGTTTTTTACCCAACTATATTGACTTATTAATTGATGTGGCCCAAAAATATAATACCAATTTAATCCAAAATATGTTACGTAAGCAAAAATAATCCCGTTTCCAGAAAATTCCATGTATGCGAAATCGCACCAGAGGCCGTTTCAGACCTATGATTTAGTATTTTATATAGATGTTCATCATAGCTTCATGGTGGCATTTTAGCATTTTATATAGATGTCGTCAGCTTACTCTAGGGATAATTCGATACCAAAGGTCTTGGAATGTGGCGCTGAATTCTTACTTAAGCCGATAAATGCTGAGAATGTGAGAAATATCAAACTAGATTCCTTCCGGAGCCTAATAAGGCAAGACTCTAGCGGCGGAGAGGTAGAACAAGAGGTTAGTGCTTCTGTTTCTCGAGACACGACTGGACATCTTGAAGAGGGCGAACTTGATGTAGTTAACACTTGTTCAGTCGAGAAACGAATGACTCTATTGCTGCGCTTGATCCTCCTGCTTGTAAAAAACAACGTGCTATATGGACAACTGCATGAGTTACACGAGAAGTTTGTATTGGTTGTAACCAAGTTTGGACTCGATCGTAAGAATCTTGTTTTTGTTCATTTAGATTGCTTTTCTTGACAATGCATTTGTCTTACCATTAAATTTACTCCAGAAGAACATAAGTAATTTTTAAAATGTAAGCAACTATTATCTATATAGAACATAGAACAAATTAACTTGTTATCTGTTATGTTATGACACATTAAATATCAATTATCCGGCTAGTTAATCTAATAATAAAAACAATAATCCCTCGATGTAAATAGTTATAATTTGGTTCATTACGACGTCATTTTGTATCTTCTCCTTTGCATAAAACTATACTCCCTCGATGAGCTCTGTAATTCAATTAGTTTCTTCAATTGTAACAAACTCGTTTTCTCTCTCTCAATTCATCTGATTTTCTTGTGTTCTTCAGTTTCCTTTCATGGAAATTTAATCCTTTACAACTTTTTTTATTTACTTGAATTGATCATTAATCATCAAGATAATTAAGTTATTTGGCAAAGTGTTTGAAGTAAGGTAGTGTTTGGCTAAAACCAGTTGGCTATAAGAAAAGTATTATGTTCATCAAGCTTATATGCTAGGATGATATTATTCACTTTTTTCGATGTGGGATATTTTACTTTCACAATGTTGAAAATATTCTATGTTAGAAAGAAGTTGAAATCAAGCATGGTAGGGATGTGGGATACTTTACTTTCACAATGTTGCAAATATTCCACTTTGGGAAGAAGTTAGTGGGCTTCTCTACCTAATTTTAATTGATTTTAGGTTGAATTATATTGTCATTGATCGGCCCATTGATATTTAACATAGTCTTATAGCTACTGGTACATCCTTGCCTATCAATTATATATATATATATATATATATATATATATATATATATATATATATATATATATATATATATATCAATTATATATAATAAAGGAGAAGTCGGTTGAGACACACGACGTCTTCTCATTAAAAGTAGTCGTATGAACCAATCACGTTTTTTGAAATTTTTTGAAAGAAATAATTAATATATGTATAAGATAAAATTAGACCTAATTTGATTAGATATGATATATTTTTTGATAAAATTTTATTCTAACTCTATTTAATCAATATATCTATATATGCATAAGATAAAATTAGACCCAATCTAATTAGATATGGATATATTTTTAAAATATATTAGCCAGATTTAAATACTACTCCGTATTATACAAGATAATTTCCTATCTTGAAGTTATTGATATATTTATGAGATATATTTTTGGATTTTATACATCTATAATTATGGATAGATTTTTAGATTTTGACCTATATATAATTTAGATTGTTAATGTTATTTTACAAACATTGATTTCTTTTCTCTTCTTTTTGGTGTGTTGTTATTGCAGGTCATTTGCTACAATTTTTAATTGGTATTGTTTTTTTAATTGTTATTTAATATAAAATTTATTTAAATTTAAAGAAAGAAAGAATGTATATATGTATATATTGCAAGATTTTTATTTAATTTTATATTAATTACGAATGAAGAAGTATTGGAAGAAATTAAGTAATTAATTAATAAACGGGGTTTAGTATCAAATTTATTTAAATTGAAAAAACCGCACACAGTGCGGGTACTGTACTAGTATATAATAAAGGAGAAGTCGTTTGAGACACATGACGGCTTCTCCTTAATCGTAGTCGCATGAACCAATCACAAAGATTTGAATTAATCAGTATATGCATAAGATAAAAATTTGATTCTTACTCTATTTAATCAATATATCTATATATTTCTAAGATAAAATTTGACCCAATTTGATTAGATATGGATATATTTTTAGAAGATATTAACTAATTTTAAAATATATGCATAAGATAAATTTTTATTCTACCTCTATTTAATCAATATATCTATATATGCATAAGATAAAATTTGATCCAATTTGATTAGATATGGATATATTTTTAGAAGATATTAACTAATTTTAAAGACCGCTATTATATAAGATAAGATTTTACCTATCTATTATATATAATAAAGGAGAAGTCGACTAAGACATGTGTCACTTTTCACTATATATGAACATATTTTTAGAAGATAGTGAGTTTATCAATATATTACATGGACATACTAATTAAATAACTTTATCAATAACCTCATCAATATGAAAATATTTTTAGAAGATAAAAGGTTTTGACGAAATTGAAATAATACTTAACATGGTCATAATAATTAAATAAATTTATCAATAACTTTATCAATATGAAGAAGATAAAAGGCTTTGGTTAAATTGAAAAAATAATACTTAGCCGTGTAAAATTTATCAACTTATGGAATTCAATAAGAAATAAAAATTTTCTATATATCTTGAATAAACGGGTTTTATTATTAAATTTATTTAAATTAAAAAAAACTGCACACAGTGCGGGTACTGAACTAGTTAGGTTGTTAAAGCAAGGACAAAATAACCCACATTGAAAAAAAATCAAACCTACTATATATAAGTTATTGGACGACTTCAATAATTGATTAATTAATTACTAAGCAAGATAAAATGTAAAAATGTTAACCATCACTAGGGAAGAAATGCAAAACTGTTGACTTTTTTTTCATAGGTGTTTTTTTTTCATAGGTAGGCACTTAGGCCATTACAATAGGGGGAGGGAGAATTCGAACTTGTGACCTGTTGAGTAATGTGTAGTAGCGACGCTTTAAGAGACTATAAAGGTGATTTCCATTTTGTTATAATTGAAGTTTCCATCCATAAAAAAGATGAATATGAGATATCAATTAAGATGCATATGAAAAGAGGCCGATATTCCTATTATTTGTAAGTGTCTTCGAGTCAAGGCCAACCAATGCTATTTTCGGTGTCTTCTACCACTAATGTCTTGCAATCATGTGACACAACTTAAACAATGATGTCCTCGACATACTTTGGAATGTGTTTTGCTACTTAATTAAGAGAACAAATGTAAAAAATGTAAGAGGTATCAACTTGGCCAATTTACTTTGAAATCTAATAAAGCAATTCAAGACTCGAGTTTTGATCAAAAGAATAAGAGGGACATAATGTAGCTAATACCAAACATGGTGGAGAAACAAAGTGGTGACTCTATTATAGGGATTGATACACTTGCTCCTAAAAAGCAACATGTTATACATTTGAACTATGGAGTTACACAAGAAGTTTTTTTTTTGGCTTGTCAACAAATTAAATTGATACTATCAATTATTATTGCAACTATTTTTATAAGCAATAATTTTATAACTATAATATTTCACCAAACATAGTTCTTAGCAAAACGAATATGTGTGTGAAAAGTTTATCATTTGTTATATATGAGTGTTCTTAATTAGTAGGTACATGTTTCAACCCTTTGAAAAGCAATGGCAAGTTGTGAAGTACACTTTCTAAGATACTTACCAAGTATCAAGAGACATAGATTGTGCTATGGAAAATATACGTCTCTAGATAAAATTTTAGGATTTGTAGATTCAGACTATGCATCCAACAAGGATAATAGAATATCAACCATAAGTTACATGTTCATTTGGTGTGATAACTACATATTGGAAAGCTCAATTCCAACCTATAGTACTAGCTCTCTCATCTACTCAGGTAGAGTACATTGCTGCGACTGAAGCCTGCAAAGAAGCTATATGGCTGCAAGATTTACTAAGGGAAATTGAGAACAAGAAATACCCCTCTATGCTAAATATGGATAGCCAAAGCACTATCCATGTAGGCTCACATTATGAGGGCAATTTGTAGAGATCACATTATGTACATTATTAATCATAAGTTTACTTAGGATCAAATATCACACACAAGCTACAAGGAGATAAGAAGCTAATGAAGTAGAGCCAACTTATAGAGCCATCACACCCTTGAAGGATCCGAGGATGCCATTCGGATTGGGCTAAAAGGAAACCAGCTTAGAGTTAATAGCTCCTAACTGAGGTGGACATTAGGCCTAATCCATGGTACTTCGGAACCCAAGTGAGCAAGCCCATGAACAAAGGGTTAGTCTCCCTCCTCCATCTAAGTTTGTCAAAACACAGTGTTCAACTAAAGAGCTCGCCCACATAAACTAAGCAACTAACATACTTCAAAAACCCTAGCTAGCTATTGTATCCAAATTGAGAGTGATAGAGTTCTAAGAGGTTGAGCGGGACACCGATGAAGAGTCTCCCTTGGGAGAGAGAGTTTATGGTGGCACTAATGTTGCAAGGTCCAAGGAAGCATCCAAGATCAAGCTGCTATGTAGATCTCCTTCTAGCTAGCGATGAAGAACACAGTCATCTAGCTCATGACTGAGGCGATGAAGAGGCTTCGAAACAACTTCAACCTCTAACAAACAACCTTCCTCTCTGTTTATCTCTTTACTTCCTTGTAGCTTTGTTTGTGATCTCAAAACCATTTGCTCTTTTGTAATATTTTTTTGAAATAGTGGATTAATATCAAAATCTCAAGAACTCGGGGATGTAGGATCGCAAATTCAAACCTCGCAAATAAATCTTCATGTCTTTTGTTTAGATCTTTTGTATGTTTTCTTTTCGAAATCACTAGATCTATACGTGTTTGGGTAGAACTAATCGGTATTTAGCCTAACAATTTTTGTTCCTATGAATTTTTAATTTAAAATGTCATATATAAATCACAATTGGACTTTGTCTTTATTATAATTGTTGAAGAATATATTAAATGTACCCAAATGGTTGAATAACTTATCATTAATAAAAGATGAAGATAGTTAAAGTACGCATATTTATAACATCTCGTTATTAACTTAGCACTTGCTATTCCTCTATATAAAGTTAATAGATTATATATGTATATATATAAAGATCAATATATCATATTAAAAATAAATGCATCAATAAAAAAAAAATCAATCTTTCTTTCGGTTGATACATTATAAATTGTATGCAAAATTGCAAATCTATGTCAAACAAGTTAGGCCGATTTGCATTGTAACAATAATGCACCTTGGAAAGGTATGTATATATAGATTTACAAATATGTTAATTACCTTATTGTTCATGTTATCAATGCTTTTTTTTATTAATTACCTTATTGATCGAATTGATCAATAATCGTCGAGATAATTGAAGTAAGGTAGTGTTTGGCGTGACTAATGATTGGAGTATTAATAACATGATGTTTTGATTGATTAATGGATATTAGGTTAGCATGATTCAAGTTTGAGTCTATTTGACGTGAAGTGGACGATAATTGATTTCGCTAAAAAAAATGATAACTTTTTGCAGTTGAAGGTTTTTTCATACAGAGTATATGTTTTTGTTAAAATTTGTTTGCTGGATTTATTGTGACTTGTAAGGGTTTTTTTTTTTTTTTTTTTTTTTACCTTTTAATGAAGTAAAATAATATGTATAGTTTAGGATAAGATGGTGGTAAATCTAGCATGTAATTGTAGAACTTTTTTTTTTTTAACCATAACCGAAAAGAGTAGAAAAGGTTATGAAATTACCATGGTAAATTCACAAAGCCGTAGGTAGAATTCAAGCTGTGATTATCTTTTCAAACTTCAAATAATAAAATAAAATAAAAAAATGAATAAAAATGAATTTAAAAAAAAATTCGATTTCAACAAACACCTAAATGGATTAAATCTCCTAGATTAAAGCTTAGGTTGTTTGAAAGGCGAGTCAACTCTAATTAAGCTCTCTCTCTCTTCGTTTCCAGTTCTTCATTCCTCCTTTGGGTTTTCTATGCTCTTTCCTCCTCCTTGAAATCGTCCTCTGGCCGAATTCATCGTCAAAGATGGTCGACATCGTTGACCCGGAAATCGCAGAGAGTCGTCGTCGATGGAACGTTCTTGTCGCCGATGCCGATGAAGACTCATTGCTTAGTCTCGAAAAAGCATTCGAAGAATGCGATCATAAGGGTATGTGTTATGAAGTTTTTGCACTAGGGTTTATGAAACCCTAATTTAGGTTGATTGAGTTGTGATTTTGTCTATGAAGAGCTGAAATTGATCGAAAATAGTTGAAATTGATAGAAAATAGTTGTTATATACGAAGTCTGTTTGCACTATAGGGTTTTGTAAACCCTATTCGAAACACATTCATCAATCCGTTTTCATGATTATTTTTTGCGAAAGCTTCGATTTTGTGAGCTGAAATATAATTATGAGATTATATATATATAGTTTTGAAAGTTATGACATTAGAAAGTATGAGCCCTAATTCTGGTATGGAATTGCAGTCACGAAGTGCAAAAACGCAGATGAGTGTCTAGCGATTCTACAAGAGAAGAAGGGTGAGTTTCAGCTTATTATAATTGAAGTTTCCATGCCTGAAATCGATGGGTATGAACTATCAAGGCGCATACGAAAGGAGACCGACATTCCTATTATATGTAAGTGTCTTTGATTCGTTACCTATCTAACAATGCTATTTTTTAATTTTCGGTATAACTAACTTATTGCAGTATATGTACCACCACAGTGATGTCGTCGGCTTACTCTAGGGATGATTCGATACCAAAGGTCTTGGAATGTGGTGCTTCTGAATTCTTACTTAAGCCGATAAATGCTGAGAATGTGAGAAATATCAAATTGGATTCCCTCCGGAACCTAATAAGGCAAGACTCTGGCGGTGGAGAGGTAGAACAAGAGGTTAGTGTTTCTATTTCTCGAGACACAACTGGACATCTTGAAGAGGGCGAACTTGATGTAGTTAACCCTTGTTCAGCCGAGAAACGAAGTGGTGACTCTATTGCTGCGCTTGATCCTCCTGCTCGCAAAAAACAACGGGTTATATGGACAACTGAGTTACACGAGAAGTTTGTATCGGCTGTAACTAAGTTTGGACTCGACCGTAAGAATCATCTCCTTCATTTAGATTGCTTTTCTTCACAATGCATTTGCATTCTAAATTTACTCGTGATTTTTAAAATGTAAGCAACCAATATATATATAGAACATAAAACACGTTAACTTGTTATATGTTATAATAATCCATTAATCATATGTTCAGCTAATTAACAAGTCATCCTTGATCCCTTGTTTAATTTACACTAATTGCTTAATTAACAAAGTAACCAATGCATCACTCATCAATGCATCATCAATTAACCTTATCACTTAATTAACTCCATTATCATAAAACAGAAAGTTTATACTTTATAGTAGTTAAGGTTAAAAAAAAATTATTTGTTGCTTCCAAATCAGATTACTGTTATTAGTAGCATTTTTTGGTGCTCCAGTCCAAAAAACTTATTCTGCTTATTAATGGAAAAATACAGATGCTGTTCCAAAGAAGATTATGGAGGTTATGAATGTTTCCGGACTCACTCGAGAAAACGTTGCCAGCCACCTTCAGGTGAAGTAATTTTAGCTTGTATAAGTGTGTTTTCATTTGCTTTTATATTTTCACAAGTAATTTGTTCTGGTTTTCGGTTGATCGATCAATAGAGTTATGTTACATACTTACATTTGTGCAGAAATATCGGCAATACCACAAGAAGAAAGATGGGATTAATATTTCGCAACCAAAGCAACCATCACGCCGACAACAGGAGCATAAACGAAGCAAATCAAGCGACGAATCCTTGAAGGAAAACCATGAGCTTAAGGCGCTGTATCCCGAACCAGCCTTACCACAAGCAACTGCACTCGAAGCATTGGACTATAAAGTCCATGGTGGTTCGAAGATCGGATGCCAACAAGTCCAACAAGGCCCTCTTTGGACGGATGATGTGCTTCAACAAAGAGGATTCCAAGCCCCATTCGTTGATCATGCGGCTTCATACCACACAAATCAGATGGTCCCTACGTATGATCACGCGTCTTTTGATCCGTTGATCGGGTGGAGACAACAGCCATTACCCACCTACTTGAATTCAGTAGACCACACTGAGTTTGTTGATGCAAGCAATGAGATGTGTTGCCAGCCTTTACCATATCAAGTGGTTCATGATCAGAGCGCAGGTCAGCTACCGAATGAGACCGGTGGTCATGATTTGTTCCCTCAATGCGACACTGATCAGCTCCCAGGCTATCACTACCACGATGACCATGTTTCCGGCCTGCATTTGGTGCCGAAGATAGAGCACAGCCTTGACCATTTGAACATCCAAATGGCCGGAAACACGAACTTGCAAGGCAACACCACAACTTGCTACAACTATGCTACTACGAGCACGTATTACCAACAAGGCGGGCAGCTCAATTTCAACGCTACCTCAGTGAGTACCGCGGGCTTTGAACATCACCTTTACCAAGATGATCACCAAGCTAGCTTGGTTGAGGATTGCCAACGTATGTTCAGCTCAAGCTACTATGATCATCCGCCTTTGTATCTCGATCAGCCTGATCCTCAAGTTGGACCGATGATAGACCAACCGCATCCAATGAATCAGGTAACTGATTGATTTCTTCATTGAATGTATGTAGTTTTGATTATTTGATGTTGAAATCACATAATTGAGGAATTAGGGTTTGTGACAGGAGGGCGCGGATGAAAAAATAGGGTTCAAGGAACTCGCGGAGGAGTGAATTGAATGCACGCTAATTCCTGAAGTGATGGAGGGCGCAACGCGAATTCTAATGGACTCTTAGGATGTTTGGTTGTTTCTCGTATCATATGTGTCATTAGTTAAGTACTGTTAGATTATCATTCCAACTATGTGCTTTGCCCTAATGTGGATCATCTCATGGACTTGAAGACAGGCAAACTAACTAGCTAGCTAGCTAGTTCATGTTCAAGAACTTGTTGATTAGGTATGGATGGAGTTTATTGTCTCATAATACAAACAGTGTCTAAATACTTGGGGGCAACTAGTGTTGGCCCTCTTTTTAGGGTGGGTTTGGTAGAAGTTGATTTTATTTTAGAAATTCAAACTGAACTCTTTAGGATATCTTGAACGTTAATTTGCATTCTTGGCACTCGAACTCGAGACCTGGTTAAAAGGGTGACTCGCCCTCTTATATTTCTTTCTATTACATCCTCTCGACTTAATCGAGTATATATATATATATATATGGATGCATAAATCTCAACTATTTTTTTTTATGAGAAAGTAGGCTAGCATTCGCCACTTGGTTTGTTTGGCATCGGACATGGTCAATTTGCACCTCCTAGCCGTCTTCAGTCACTCGCATTTCAACCATGAGGGCTTTACACATACCACAAGAGAAGGTAAAGGCGAACAAGAACTCACCTATCGGGACCCGAAACATACCTCCACCCCCGCCTTCCTTGGGTTTCGTTTGGTGGAACCATCGACGTTGAGCTTTATCCAACCCTCCGATGGTGGAATCCATATTGTCAAGTTGTCCAACCCACCGGCCGTTGTACATGGGTTGAGATAGCATACTAGATCAAGGTCAGCAAAAAGTAGTCGTGAACATCCTTGACAATCTTGTCCAATATGGAAATCTTGTCCATACCATCGAAAATAAGCTTGTTCCGATCGACATTTCCATATTGCCCAAAGCATGAAGGCAAAGTAGGTAGCATGTTTATCTTCCTTCTTTGTGTTTGCAAACACCCAATCTTTCAGCTCCATGTTTGAGAAGAAAGAGTTAAGGTTAGACCTCGGGTCGGGTCATTTCGGATTTCCGGTAAAACGGATTCCGAGTAAAATAGATCTCGGATAGATCCAGGTTAACTCGAACCCGAGTTTGACCCAGTTTCAGGTCAGTTTCGAGTTTGTCGATTGTTTCTTTTTTTTTATAATAATTTTTTTATTATTTTGATGACTTTGTGATAACTTCAAAATGCTAAAGTTAAAGACGTGGTTGCTAATTGTCCTTTTTGGACCCTATATTTATTAGAAGATGTCATCGTAAGTTCAAGCGCTTATAATTATATACTACATTCGATCTAAAATATTAATTTTTATTATTACTCATGATTTTAAATAAAATTTAAAACTCTATAAAATATGAAAGTACGTTTTAATTAATTTTTTGAAATTATTTCATACCGATTAGTAATGAGTATAAAATTATTTTAAAATTTTAATAAAAAAATTATATTTTATAGAGTTTTTTAGCTTTTAAAAAACGTGTTGAAAATTAAAAAAGCAAGTGTTACCGATTGGATGGAGTAATATACAATACAAATAAATATAAAAGTTGATTGAAAAAGAAAGATCGAGTGTTTGTAACTATAAAATGCAATAAATTGGATTCTTCAATAATAAGTTTAATAATATATAATTATAAATTAATTAATTTTAATAATATATTAATTATTGAACTTACCCTAATATGACTTTGGGATTTTCTTGGCTTTTAAATTTTTTAATGGTCAAACTTTTGTTTTAACAAATCGGATCACCGGGTCGAAACCTAGTTGACCCAGAAAAATATTGGTGCTTTGGGTCTGGGTCAAACAAAAATCTCATGTCAAAATTTTTGAGTCTTAACCCAAAATTTTTTGGAGCATTCAGATCAGATTGGTCGGAACGGGTTAGGTTTTGACAGCTCTTACTACAATGATTCATATCTAGCAACTTGGTCCATTGATTCCGGACTCTTGGATAGTCTCTCAACAAGTGTATCTCCGTCTCCAAACATTGAGGGCAGTCTCTCATATCTTGATTTTGGTAAATAGAGAGCGATCATCCGGGGTTTCGAATCAAGGAACTTTTGGGTACTACCCGCACGTCCTTTCCAGCTGAACCATTAAAAAAATAAATGCAGTCTCTTCTCAAATCACCTGTAGTAGGAAATGCAGCACTCCTTGTAGCATGGATTATAATTATTCCATCAAAAAATAAATTAGTTGGAAAAAAATAATAAAAAATAGACCAAATAAAATACATGCTATAAGTAATTTGGATTTAATTAAGACTAATTAGTAATCATGGGTAAGCTTAGTATTATTGAGCATTCCATTCCATGTTAGCATCAATGACAATTTTGTGTGTTTGTGATATGCACTATTTTATTTTTTGAGCAACATATGCACATTTTTAACAAATAATATTGTGTGAGAGCTATGAAATCAAAATTGCATTAAACATGCACCTAAGGATTTTTATTTTATTTAAAAAAAACACTAAAATAAATTGAAAAGAATAAAAGGGGAAAAGAAAACGAATATAAATACTGAAAAGCAACGGACTCGAAATAACGGCTACTCAATTTCAAAACCCATCGTCTCTGTTTCTCTTCAGTCCTCTCACCCTCACCTCTCCAAGAAACTAACGTGAAAGCAAGATCTTTCTGCAATGGCGATCGACAGGGGATCCTTCACCCCGCCACCTTCGTTCAACTCGCGACCTTCGTACGCACCCGAGACCTGCATGTCGGAGAACAGGAAGAACTACTACTCTCGTTCTTCCGCCACTGCGCCTTCCTCCGACCGTTTTCACATCATTTACAAGGTCCCCTCCGGCGACTCCCCCTATGTCCGCGCCAAACGCGTTCAGGTTTTCTCCTCTCTAGTTCGATTTCCGATTTCCGAATTTAGGATTTCATCTTCGCTCGCAATATTAGGGTTTCGTCTTCGCTTGCAAAATTAGGGTTTCTTTCCGATAATCTTGCGCTTTTCGTTGTCAATTGGAATCATGATGATCGGTTTTCAGTTGGAATTTTGCGGATAATGTGAAATTTATTTCCGTTCTCTTCACAAACAGTTGATAGACAAGGATCCGTCTAGGTCAATCTCGCTGTTCTGGAGGGCGATAAACTCCGGCGATCGGGTCAACAGTGCGCTGAAGGACATGGCTGTGGTTATGAAGCAGTTGGATCGGTCGGATGAGGCCATTGAAGCTATCAAGTCTTTTCGTCACCTCTGTTCACATGAAGCACAAGAATCTCTTGACAACATACTAATTGAACTCTACAAGGTATAATCCTCTCCCCTTTTTTTTCCATGAAATGAAATTCATATTGGGGCTTTTTAGTTTTCTTGCACCGTTTTCAGATAAATTGTACATGAAGTGATTAATCAAAACCCTAATTTGGATATTGTGAACCCGAATTTGGTGTTGTAAAGCTGATAGCACTGTAGGACATGATAAATTTGGATAATTTGTTAGCTCATGAGTTGTCGAATTAGTTTAGCAGACAAGCAATGGAGGATTGGAGGATACTGTGGTATTTTGTGCAGATATCTTGATGTGTTTGATAATGATATCTTGATGTGTTGGACAATCATTTCTGAGAACGTTGCGCCTTTACTGGTACTGGTTGTGCAGCGTTCTGGTAGGCTGGATGAACAGATAGAAATTCTTCAGGAGAAGGTGAAACGCATCGAAGAAGAAGAATCGATTGGTGGGAGGAGAACTAAGATTGCTAGATCCCAAGGGAAGAAGGTTCACATCACAGTTGAACAAGAATACTCACGGTATATGATGCACTGGTTCACCTTGTTTCTGGTGTGATTTTCCCGGTTTTCGTTGTTGCAATGTGTGATAGTTTCATTCGTATTGTATTGCAGGCTTTTGGGTAATTTGGCTTGGGCACATTTGCAGCAGAATAATTATAAACATGCTGAAGAATACTACAGGTAAGGAACTAAGGAAGTGCAGTGCTGTTACATTTGTTAGAAGGATGTGATGAAATGAGTGTAAACCGAGTGCTTTTATTCGTTGTGCAGGAAAGGGCTGTCGATTGAGCTTGACAAGAACAAGCAGTGCAATCTAGCTATCTGCTTGATGTTCATGAACAGGATCAGTGAAGCAAAACTTTTGCTTCAGTCCATAAAAGCCTCAGCTGCTAATAAACCGATGGATGAGTCCTATGCTAAGTCATATGAACGTGCACATGAGATGATGGTTCAGATAGAGTCACAAGGAGGTTTGCATTCATATATGAAGGGTAAAGAGAATGCACAAGAGAGGGACTTTGACTGCCAAAGCCAACTAGATTATATCGATAATATGTGTGCAGTTGGTGATGCTAACGAATCCGGAAGCACACCGCAGACTCCAGTAGTTAGTAAGTGGAAAACTGGAGCTTACACAGATGGTTCGTTCACTGATGGCAGGCAGGAAGCTTCAGAGCGACGTCTGTACACGCAGCCTATAAACCGGACACAGAGGAAAGCGACAGAATCTCCAGCTCCTCTCTCTGTGAGAAGATACTTGAGTAGTCCTTCCACACAGCCGAAAAGGTTTCCGGTAACTAAGAGAAACGAGCTTCAACCCTGCAATCTTCAATTCGGGAAGGTGGCTTTAGTCTCTGGAAATTTAGAAGCCTCTTCGACTGATGGATCAGAGGTCACACTGCAGAAGCTGAACATCAACTCAGAGGAATCAAGTGCTGTCTCGCCAGTTGAATGCAACACTGACCATAACCCCGATGGAGTTCAGAAGAACTGGCAGGATGGATTGCTCGGGAGAGACCCGAATGACAAAGTAGAACAGGCTAAGGACTCTTTCTTCCCTAGCTGGTCCTGCAAAAGTGGTAAAAGTTGGGCTGACATGGTTGAAGAAGACGAAGAGGAGGATTCCCTGGGTTTCGGGTCTGAGATGGCTTCCTCCCCTGGACCTCACTTATCCTCAAAAAGTTCATCAGCACGTCGCTCCTTGTCTTTTGATCATGAGAAGGAAGATACCGAGATCTGTGCTTCTTCACCACCCACCCCGAAGGCTCTTTTGACTCGCACAGGCTTGAATGGAAGTTGGAAGAGCAAGGGAGCTCCGAAATCATGTAGGCTTCCAGTGTTCCAGGACATAACTCCGGCTCTTGAAGGTCGCAGAGCTTGAAATTCAGTATGGACCAAATAAGCACATCTGTGATTGTTTACCATCCAATTTTTGTAGATTGTTTACAGTGTAAAGTGGTTATCACATCTTGTGAGCTGTATAAATCTGGCAGTAGAAAGAGGATTGATGATTCAATGTTTTACTGTCCAAATGATCCATTTGTTGTACATGGTTATATAGTGAAAAGTGATCATATCATATCATTCATTTTGGAACCTCTAAGTTGATCATGTGAAGATTGAATCTTTTTGTTCTTTTTCTTGGATGATGTTGCTGGCATGTTTTTTCAGTTTTAAATTTGAGTTATTTGAAGTATTTAACAAGTATTTGATCCGATGAGCTGACATTCCAAAAATGACAAAAAATACATCATTTATTATGTATATATATTCCAAGTATCTTTTTAACATGTTAACTTTTTTTCAAATAATTTGTATTATATATATTTTTTTATCATTCTAAATTATTAATTTGAAATTGAATAGTATTAAATTACTATGAAGTTTTGAATTTTTCTATTAAAAACATTAAAGAGTTTCTGAAAAATAATAGAGTGCTCGAATGAAAAAAATAAAATAAAAAAATAAAGATATTGTCTTTATGAAATGATATAATTTGACCATTTTTGGCTTTCGTCCGTAGTCTACGTCCCATTCGTGATAGATTTAGTTTTGCCTAGGCTCGTTTATTGTAGGGTGCGTTTCCACTTGCTGTATTGCACTGCTTATATTTTCGTTTGTTTGTTTTGACGGGTTTTCGTCTTCGAGATTCAGGTATGTCTGATCTCGAATTATTACCTAATAAAAAAATATATATGTATATAATTTGACCGTTCATTTTACTTAATCAAGTCCCTTAACTATAATGGAATCAACCGCACACAATTACTTCCTATGGGCGTAGATATTAATATTAGCTGTACAAAGGAGAACATGAGAAAATGCCAGGCTGGATAACGTGGCAGTTAATTATTGGCCTGAAGACTGAAGATCTCCCCCTCCCTTTTTAAAACTAACGGTCAAGATGCGTCCCCTTCATATAATTTATCTCTCATTGACACCCCTCCTCCTCAATCCTCGCTTCGACGCTTTCTCCTCCTCTCCTCAATTCCCTTGTCAGCGGGCGAGAAGTCGCCATTGCCACTCCACTCGCGCCCCACCAACCGTTCTCAATCGGCGTGCGGCGTTGAATCTGCGGTCGCCCGAATTATCTCAGGTGCGTTTGATCGAGTTTCGCTCCATTGTTTGTGCTGAATTGTGGGGGGTTTAGGGTTTTAGGTCAGTCTTGAACCTGATTCTTTGAATTCTTTGTTTATTTGCGCTGCGTGCTTTTTTTTTTCCTTTTTTTTTACTCTCTCCTGTTCTCCAGATCTGATGGTTTGGTCTTTTGGCTGGATTAGCGTTTGTTATTTGCTTGATTTGATGCTCCTGCGTTTGAAAAATTGGATCTTTATGTTGGGCCGAGTGGTTGGGAAATTTGGATGCTGTGTTTTCACCGTGTTAATTTCTGCTTGTATTGCGGAAGTTGTTGTTTTGGCCGTTGGATTTTTTTTTTTCAATTTTTAAATATTTAGATCTAGTGGTTGCAGTGTTGCACATCTTTTGCATCCACCCTAAAAGATTGATTTTGAAAATTAATTTGCTGACTAGCTACTGGTTTGTTTGAGAAATATTTATCCCCCTTTTTTTTATGTCAAAATTCAACTATGCAGTAGTTATTTTTTTGGTGTTTTCGTTCCTTGCTTTGGTTGTCAAATAGTGGGAGTATTGAGTTTATTGTCTTCATATTCATGTCTTTTGATTATCAAATTAAAAACCAACCTTGGAAAAAAAAAGTGATCTATGGTAATGACCTAATGAAAACCTTGATGGATGTAGACCTATACAATTCAACTTCATAGGTATTCATCTTCACAAATCCTTTTCCATGTAACCATATCTCTCGGTGGATATTGTTGCCCTGAATCCCTATTTTTATAGGGACTTGTAAATTGAGGGAGTTGATTCCATCATTGGCATTATAAGATTTGTTTTCTGGCTTTCTGATACGAAACGTGATAAGATGATAGTTTTGATTGTCTGCTGTTTAAATTTGCTGGAATAAACAAGTATCTGAATCTCATTTTTTATGAATTGGCATGCCTTTTTTATGTAGAAATTGTGTGCTGATTATCTTCTTTTTCCTGTCCTGGCACAGTTTGTCATAGAACCATATGTCATGTTAATATATTGATGCTTTCTTTCAGTTTATATCAAGGAGATGGTTGCAAAAGGTTTCACTGTGGACCTAAATAAGCCACTTGTTTTTCAGGTAATTACAATGTTGAATTTCCCCTTTTCCCTTTTTTGTGCTAGTTGAATCTTAACAGAATTTGTCACCCAGTTTTTGCATCTTGGTGAACCATCTGATATCAAAGTTGTGCACTTTAGGTTCTTATTAATTCATTTCCCTAAGTTCATTACAGGTTGGCCATCTTGGGGAAGAATATCATGACTGGATTCACCAACCTATTGTTGGCAAGGAAGGCCCTCGTTTATTTGGAAGTGATTTCTGGGAGGTAATTTCCTTCTTAATGCTTGAAGCTTGTTAGAGAGCTAACTCTTGGTATATTTGGAATTCGTTTCCTCAAATTTGGTTATCTGACTGGTTGTACTTAACTTGATACAGTCCTTAACCCGTACAGTATGGTGGGCTATCCCAGCTATTTGGGTTCCAGTGGGTTGCTACTTCATCTCAATGTCTGTGCGAATGGGCCACACCGTCCCTGAAATAGCTTCGATGGTGATATTTGGCATTTTTCTGTGGACGTTGATGGAGTACACAATACATCGTTACATTTTCCACATCAAAACAACGAGCTATTGGTACCTTTCTTTGCTTTCTCTTGGGATGGAAAACATTCTTGACTGTAGAAGATTTATTTGTAATAGTGTTTGGTACTTATTATAGGGGAAACACCATGCATTACCTTCTTCATGGTATTCATCACAAGCACCCAATGGATGGTTATCGCCTTGTTTTCCCTCCTGCTGCATTAGCTGTTCTACTTGGACCCGTATGTTCCCATTTTTATTGATATTTTGAACATATGATTTTCCATGTTTATCATCTTACTCGTATCATCCGATTAATCAATCACTTGCTCTTGGCAGCTCTGGCAAGTATTTAAGGCTCTTGCAACTCCTTCAACTGCTCCTGCTCTCTTTGGAGGTTGCTTGATAGGATACGTGATGTACGACATCACTCACTACTACTTGCACCATGCACAGCCATCCAAAAAAATTCCTAAAAGTCTTAAGGTAACAATATGTTCTTTCAAGTTTTTCTAATGTTATATTTTGGTCCATTGGCTAACTTGAGTCTCTCCTATAAATGTTCAAATCAAGTTTTTTTTTTGTTTCTAATAAAATGGGTATGAGATTCATGAGAATATCAACAGTTTTTGCCTTTTCTGTTTGGACAAGGATAATATTTGAACTTGTTGTGTGTATCCAGTGCAAATATGGTTTTTTGATTGAACTTGTTGTGCTTTTTTTTTTGACCCCCTGCAGAGGTATCACTTGAATCATCACTTCCGGATCCATGACAAGGGCTTTGGGATTACTTCCTCGCTGTGGGATAGGGTGTTCGGGACACTGCCCCCATCAAGCACACCTGAGAAAATGAAGTAAGTGTGGCATATGTTTATTCGAGGTTGGTGTAGCTTAAACTATTCGTTATTGATTGGCTTGGTGAAATCATGGGATTGTCAATAGAGCCACTTGTTCTTCTAGGCCTTGCAGGCCTTAGAAGGGTATGTTGATTGCCATTTTCGCCTCTCCCTGACCTTCGAAAGGGATGAGGTGTTTCAGTTGCATTATTTATTTTTTTAAATGGTGGAAAAAAAATTGTCATCTCTCTTTGTATCATATTATCCTCTTCAATGAATTGAATAGAAATTTAAGTTAGCTCCCATTTTAGTGTTTTTAGAGGCTTTTTGTCTCTCTTGCGTCGATTCCCAATTGAACATGACAGTACTTATAGTAAGCATGAATCAAAATCAAGCTTACATTTGGCTGCACTCAGGGAGCAGTATGGACGTATGGTCGAGTCGAGCAGTCGTGGATACTGTTGATCCTTAATGTGTCTGAATCCCCCATCCTATTGTAAAGGATTGACATATGGGATCTAGATCTTCGAGGTTCGAATCCCCATCCGATTGTAAATTGCTTACCTCCATATGAATACCCAAGGAGAAGAAAAAATGTTACAAGTTCATAATTCAACTATGTTGTGATGTGTTATCTGCCCAGACCTGAAACCCAACATCGAATTTTAGAAGGGTTTTGATCATTTAGTTGGAAGTTGGAATGTGTTTAGTACTTCGCAGTATCATGATTTTCAGGCAATAAAACTCACAAGTGTGTACTTTACCCCTTCAAATCCATGTTATAGTGGTATGAGTTTCTATTAAACTAACTCCAATGGTATGATGCAAATGCATAAACCCATGCACATTTTGATGCAAATTGTTCTCCAAGGGTTATTTTGAGTGTTCAAAATTTGCCGATTTGCACACAAAGTGCATATCACCTCTTTCATGTGCAAAAACTTTTTATCACTTTTTAATAAAGTATGAAACATTCTCTCGATCCAGTTAGAGAAAGGGTGCATACAACTTGATCCCTAAACCCTGATATGAGAGGGATGTACTGGAATTGTTGTTGGTGGTGTTGTAATAAAGTAGGAAATGTCGCAGATTATTGAATTTTCGCTTGATGTAATTGTAATTGGACTTTCTCTAACACCTTCGAGAATCATAATAGGAATGCACAAATCAAGTGCTTCGAGTATAGGAATCACACACAAAAACTTGATTGCTTCACCAAAGCTTTGTTGGACTTTTTTTTCTGCTTGCTATGAGTCTATATCTATTTGTGAGCGTATGAAAAGCTAAATTTAAAGATCTACTGAAGCGGATAAACTTCACGTTCATGTAGACGGAACGTTGTAATGCTATCACAATGGATTGATATTGATTGACGAAATCGGGTTTCCAAACAATGAAATATCATGTACTAAGTTTTTTAATCATTCCGCTTTCTTACAAATGATAACCAATGCGATTTCATCATAAAACTCGAGATGGAAGTTTGTTTTATAGATGCTTTTTGAAAAAAAAAAAAAAGAACACACATATCTACTAGTGGATGATTGGTCCTCTTCATTGATAAAATTTCACTTATTTTTTAAGCTATAAATTAAACAAGAGAAATATAAAATCAATTTTTCTAATCCACCCATACATAAACTAACTTTTTTTTATTTACGATCCGTTCATGTTAAAATTTTAAAACAAAAAAAAATTGAAACTTAAAAAAATCATGTAAACGGATTATAAATCCGTTACACATTGAACGGACTCAAGATCCCTTAGTTATTTTTTTCCCTGAACATAATTATTATGAGTCATGCGTCATTCAAATGGTGAAATAGATTTAAAATCTTCACAGTTAGGTGCGTATAACACTTGTTCGGTAAATATAGTCTTCCTAACGTAAAAAAAAATTGTAAACGTCAAGCTTTGCTAGGTTAGCTGGTAAGAATGACATGTAGTGACTAATAAGTCACGAGTTCGAATCCCCTCTTCCAATGGCCTAAGTGCCTACCTATGAAAAAAAAAAAAAAAAAAATTGTAAACCGGTCTAATAATCCGGGCGACCAGCCTGTTTTAGTTTGGACCCAAATCCAATATTTATACGAATCCAATTCTGAAATCGCTGTCTTTGACGATTCTTTATCACAGTCTGGTCCCTTCACCTTTTTTACACGTTCGCAAAGGCTGCCCATTTATTAAGAGTGTACTACAATTTATAACGGCATCACATCTAAAAAAATGATACTCCGTATTTTTTAATTTTTTTTTATCTTAGTCCGATCAACTCAGTCATTTTATATCTGGTTGGTTACTGTATGACTTATTTAAGGGATTGATCCTCCCACTCACAATTGATTCCATATTTCTAAGGGAATTCGAATATGAAATTTTTTGGTATGAGATGTAACCCCATGACCAATGCACCAATTTGTGATTGGTTGACATTCTTGAATTTGGAGTATAAATATCATAGAATGTTCTTCTATGCGGAATTGGGTATAAAAATTTGATTAATTGGGTATATACCCATTAACCTCAAAATTATTACTAAACCATTTATATTTTATTTAATTGTTCATAATTTACACTATTGAATGTAAAATTTTGTTTAGGGGTATACCCATTTACTGATTAAATTACATTTTATCACTACTCTTTATCATATAAACTTAGTATTATAGCCAAAGATGGATTCAGAGGCGGGCTGGAATCCGCTCCATCCTGCCCTATTTTTACAAAAATAAAATAATAGGTAAAAAAATTAAGAAAAAATAATAAAAATTATCAATTTATTTATTAAATTAAGGGTTTTGTTAATAAAATTATACGTATGAGAAAAATAAGCCTACCTAGCTCACTCGAATTTTAATTTCTAATACCGTGTCTGATTATATCGCAACAAATAATAAAATCTATATATTAATTAAAAGCAAAGCATTTGTGTCACGTGTCGCCTCCTCGCGCACCGATATTTTTGGCAACATCTATTTTATATATATTTATAATTTTATAATTTAGAAATAGCTTTTTTTCCAATATTTATTTGATATATTCATAGAACCTATTTTTGTCAACTATGTATATTTAATTGGATATTTATTTGATATGTTTATATCTATATCTATCTATATCTTAACTATATAATATTAATTCATTCTATATTAATTACACAATATCATTTCAATCTATTTTTTTAAACAATCTATCTAGGCAATTCGTTTTTATTTAACCAATGGGATTAATTCAAAACTTTTTTTAAAAATAGAGTTAATATTAACTATACAATATTATTTCATTATGTATTAATTACACAATATCATTTCCCTTTATTTTTTAAACAATAGGATGAATTCAAAACCATTTTTTTTTAAAAAAATATATAGTTCCAAATATATGATTTTTTTGGAGCAGCCAATCTCTCTCTCTCTCTCTCTCTATATATATATATATATAATGAAAACTATTTTTGTTTTTATAATAAAGTTAAATTTTGGATTTTCACCCAACCAACCTAATCTACATAAAATTTTAAACATTTTTTTAATGATTTCCTCCCAATCTATATATATATATATATATATATATATATATATATATATATAATGAGAAACATTTTTTATTAGATGTCATAGTCACCTTAATTTTATGATTTCCTCCCAATCAACTTAACCTAGGAAAAAAAATCCAACTAATGACATTTGTACAAGTTCTTTATTAATCTAGCTATATCTAACTAATAAACCATAAAGATTTTTTATTAGGTGTTATAACCACTTTTATTTTGGGATCAATTTTCACCCAATCAACCTATTCTACTTAAATCTTAAATTCATGTAATTTTTACATATTTTTCATAAATATTATTATTTTTACTTACTTTATCAAATCTATTTTTTTCTATTTTATATTAACATTTGGTAATTGTTTATTTAATTTTATATATTGTAGTAATTTTTTATACTTACAAAATTTATATTTATTTTTTTAAAAATTACGCGTCATGACGCGGGCACTGTACTAGTTATAACTAAATCTAAAGCTTTAATATATATCCAAAAATATCTAAACAGTAGGCTACTTTAGTTGTTATAGCTTGCTTGATAATATGCCAAACATACCATGTGTACAACTGACTATTCGTTGGTCCTGATTTGCAAATAACACTATTTAGAGGGGCCCCAAATGAAAATGTAAACCGACCGAGTTTCTAGAACTATAAAACAAATCTGCACAGCTCACCCGAACCAGACAGATTAACACACACACACATCTTTGAACCTCTCCCTCTTTCTCTTGCTCTTTCTTCGCCGGAAATCCATCAAATCCACAGAGATGAGAGAAATCCTCCACATCCAGGGCGGTCAATGCGGCAACCAGATCGGCGCCAAGTTCTGGGAAGTCATCTGCGACGAGCACGGGATCGACTCCACCGGCAGGTACAGCGGCGACTCTGAGCTCCAGCTCGAGCGCATCAATGTCTACTACAACGAGGCTAGCGGCGGTAGGTACGTCCCACGCGCTGTTCTCATGGATCTCGAGCCCGGCACCATGGATTCCGTCAGATCCGGGCCTTTTGGCCAGATCTTCCGCCCGGATAACTTCGTCTTCGGTCAGTCTGGTGCTGGTAACAATTGGGCCAAGGGCCACTACACCGAGGGAGCGGAATTGATCGATTCTGTTCTCGATGTGGTCCGAAAAGAGGCTGAGAACTGCGATTGCTTGCAAGGTAACAGCCCTTTTTTTTTTTTTTTTCAATTATTCAATACCTAGGGTTTCGTCAATTTTGTGTTTTTGAAATTTGTGATGCGTGCCTGGATAAACGGCTCATGGTTGTAATTAGGATCTCCGTTGTTGATCATTCGTTAGGGGCATAGGGATTTGGCTTCTGTTATATTGGCCTTATTAGGTTTGACATGGTTTCTTGGTGGCTCTATTGTGTTTGGAGAATTAGGGGATTATGAATTTTATTATTGCAATCAATGTTTGTAGAATCGGTTTGAATCTCTATTGCTGATTCTTACCTCGATTCTTGTCAATTGAGTGCTCTTTGATGAGAAAAATTACTTAGATTGAAACCCTAGGCCCTAGGGGCTTTTAAATGCTTGTTATTGAGTTTGTGTGGAGGTAAATTGGCTCAAAGTCATTGTGTTCATGCAATCATGTATACCTAACTGAGGGTTTTGTGGAACAGGATTCCAAGTTTGCCATTCACTTGGTGGAGGTACAGGTTCTGGTATGGGAACCCTTCTTATTTCGAAAATTCGGGAGGAGTATCCTGATCGGATGATGTTGACATTCTCCGTCTTCCCTTCACCGAAAGTATCTGACACTGTTGTTGAGCCTTATAATGCTACCTTGTCCGTTCATCAACTTGTTGAAAATGCTGACGAGTGTATGGTCTTGGACAATGAGGCTCTCTACGACATTTGCTTCCGAACTCTGAAGCTGGCTACTCCTAGCTGTAAGTAGATCACATTACTCATTCATTAATGTTGTTACTGTTTTGAGTTTTTTGTAGTGGTGGGACTGTTGGTATGATTCGTGGGTTGTGACTTGTTATTTACTTGTTGAGCTGTTGTTTCGTTGAGCTGGATATTGTTAATTTGCATTGAGCTGTCAAAGATGGTCCACCATTCTTCATTGAATCCTGTTTTTTTTTTTTTTCAACAAGGCCATGTTTGTCTCTAGTTTAGCTAGAGTAATTTTTAAGGTACAAGCTAGCTATATGTTATTTTTAGCATATGCTCTTAAGCTGATTTTCTGTTTGTCATGCCAAAGATGTTAATACAAGTTTTTATATCATACAACATTGTCTCTATCATTGGTAGGTTATTACACTTAAGGCTCAGATTGTGGGATCTATTTTCAGTAGTACCCATTACTTGATTAAGATAAAAATATAGAAGTTCATTGGCATTCTCTAGTAGTTTATGCTTTGGTTTACAGGATTATTTCTAATCTTATTTTTCCATCTTGGTATTATGCAGTCGGCGATCTTAACCACCTTATCTCTGTTACCATGAGTGGTGTAACATGTTGTTTACGTTTTCCTGGACAACTCAACTCTGACCTTCGTAAATTGGCCGTGAATCTAATCCCCTTCCCACGTCTCCACTTCTTCATGGTTGGGTTTGCCCCTTTGACATCAAGAGGCTCCCAGCAATACAGGGCTCTCACAGTCCCTGAGCTGACCCAGCAAATGTGGGATGCGAAGAACATGATGTGTGCCGCTGACCCACGACATGGCAGGTACTTAACTGCATCAGCCTTATTCCGAGGCAAGATGAGCACCAAGGAGGTTGACGAGCAGATGATTAACATCCAGAACAAGAACTCGTCGTACTTCGTTGAGTGGATCCCAAACAACGTAAAGTCGAGCGTCTGCGACATTCCTCCAAGGGGGCTGAAGATGTCTTCCACCTTCATAGGGAACTCAACCTCCATTCAAGAGATGTTCAGGAGGGTGAGCGAGCAGTTCACCGCCATGTTCAGGAGGAAAGCTTTCTTGCACTGGTACACGGGTGAGGGGATGGACGAAATGGAGTTCACCGAAGCCGAGAGCAACATGAACGATCTCGTGGCCGAGTACCAGCAGTACCAGGACGCAACCGCAGAGGAGGATTACTACGAGGACGAGGAGGAAGACGAGGAGACTGCTTCTTGATTGCAGAAGCAGTGTATAATGTATGTACTACTATTTTCTTTGTATCCTCCTTTTGAAGTCTGTTTTTCATGGTTGATGCCCTCATTAAACTGATGAGTGATTCACTGGTTTGTGTGCTTGTAAGTGTCAGTGAAAGGGTTTTGTATTTTGTTTGGGGTTTTGGTGTTTCTTTAGTCTTTCGAGACAGTAAGCAGATAGAGTATTCACTTGTTTTGTGAACTCCTGTGGATTTTACTATTCCTGAATTCCTTCTACAACTAGAGTTGAACATTGAAAATATGATGACATAAAACAAAAATAAACAATATAATCCATATTTGGCTGGTGTTTTGGATCCACCATAGGCCATATTCTAAGAAAAAGAATATGGCCTTCCACCAAAGTAAGGCCAAATTTGGCTCTCCAATTTCATAGGCTACAAAACAAGTATGGGTGAGCCCTACCATTATTATGGTTTTTATTTTCATTTTTTTTGCTCATTTACCATGCAAAAAATAAATATTTTGTTATATAAATGTATTATTTATAATGTCTTGGATTATAAAAGTTATTACATGGTAATAACCTTGTTGTGATGTTTCATACGAGTATGATAGTACTCCTTACATTCGGTAAAATATGTCACTTTACTATTTACGCACGTTTTTTTAGGGGATAAAAACTATATAAAATATCTAGTTTTTTAATAAATTTTTAAACAATTTCATAGTTATTAGTATTAATAAGTACAAACTTGTTAGTAAAAAAATTTATAAAAAAATAAATATATTATATAGTTTTTATCATTATAAAGAACGTGCGTGAATAGTAGTAAACGACATGTTTTGTCGAACGGAGGGAATATTAATTTTGTGCTTTTCTTTTTAGTATGGTGTCTACTAATATGTGTTAGTGATAGCCATTGCTAGTATTTTTTTTTTTTAAAACTCAAATTAGCCGTTATAATAATATATATATTTTGGGTTTATGGGGACAATTATATATATATATATATTATCAGGTAAGAATTTGAGATAACATACAACTTGTTGTGTAGTAACTCAAAAGGCCGACGAATCAGCTGACGGACTATAGGCTAAGATGGTATATTTAAGAGAATATGCTCTTTTTTTTAGGGGTATCTAACAACAAACGTATACAATTTTTCTTAGACATGATGTATTTTCTTCTTATTAACAGAACCGATAAGTGTTGATATTTTATCTATTTCTTATATACACTATTATGTACCACCAAATCAACTTTGATGAAGGTGTTTAACCTAAAAATGAAAGCAATTTAATTTGTGGATAATTGAAATTAGAAAAGTAGTATATTTGAGTTTTAGCAATAGATTAATTAACAAAATCTAATGGGGTCAGTGCCTCATCTGACTCGGTGAGGTACCTCTGTATACAAAATCATTTGATGTCGATATCAAGGAATGGTTTCACACTGTGCTGTATTGTAGATTCGATCAATGGAATTGAACACTTTTTTAGTGATATTTTTAAGTTGGATTGCGATTGAAGGAATTAATTAAGTGGCCCCAGGATTTGGATAGGTTACACAGCTGTGCTTATGATCGGTTCTTCGTTGTAAGTTGTAACAGTTCTCATTTTACAGCTGTTTCCCAGCTTTTAGTTATTTCCGGTATGACATGAATCTGATGGCCGCTACTCTCTTTCTATATTGTCTATAAATTCGTGTTCGAATCTCCCTGGACGCAAGGAGATCCGGTCCATAAACAGAGCGGCATTAACTGGTCGAAACGGGTATCCGAGGTGACATGAGGTGGCTTAAACTCTCATTTCTAAAATGAGATATTTGTAGGGGTGGGCACAAATCTCGTAAATCCCGGGTCCGTCCCGATCCCGGTGGGATTTGAAAAAAAAATGAATCCTATCCCGGTCCCCTCCTGCAAAAATTATGCGAGCCGGGATGCGGGACGAGGATTTCTTATCCCGCAAATCCTGTTCCGTTCCGTGCATATATATATATAGTGTAAATTATGTGTATAATGTGTATATATAAGAAAAATTGTAAAATATAAAAAATATTATAAATCTATATATGTTACGTCTTTAAAAACCGCAAAATATATAGGAATTTTAGACTTTTTTATAATGTTTTTTATGAGGGACAATGCCCGCGCATGGAAAAAAAAAAGTAGTGAATCCCGTCCCATAAAAATTACGCTGGATAGGATGCGGGACGACCCCCATCCCGTCCCGCGCCCACCCCTAGATATTTGTTTTTTTTTTATAAGAGAACAATTTAGATAGGGTCGGGCTTTGCTAGACTACCTTCCAATTGAATCGTTACAAATGAGAACCTAAACCTCAAATAAAATTGTTAAGGTCCAACCATGAAATTTACTCTTTAGGACAATTGTACATGTACGTTCGAACACTTCCATAGTTTATCGACCCTAGCTATGGTACTTTGACAAATACCATTCGTAAATGTATCACGAGAATGATGAAGTTAATGGCATGAGGTACCCTTTTGGCCTTTTCATTATTGGATGTTTCCGAAGAGATGATCAAAGTACCATTTTACCATCATGTGGTTGTAGCCTAAGGCCCGGGGAAATTTTGAATTTTCAAAGGATTCCTTAAAGTTTTAAATTGTAAAACTCTACTTATCTTGTTTAATGTCTAAAGTTTATGTTCAGTTTAGGCTTATTTAGTAAGAGTGTATGGATATCAGATATGAAATATCATATCGATAACAAGATAGGAGTATTAAATTGATATCTGATATTTTTATTTGACATATTGTAGGATATTAGGTATTGTACCAAATATGATTATAAAACGAACCAATATAACAAAACCATTGTAGAGTTTCAATAACATCAGGGATATGACATTTAAATTCGAGTTCTAAGTGGGAGTCGATTTGGTCCATGTCAAAAATTAAGAGAGACAAAAGGAGATGTAGGAGATGGCGAACGCATCGGGAGAGACCCTAAAGTGGAACAATGGCGAAGTTAGATTTGGTTGCTTAGAGAAAAGTACAGAGAAACGAAGAATCAAAGAAACTCTTATATTCAAAAAAAAATAAGAATATCAAAAGAGTAGAAAATCAACCCAATAAGTATATCAGAAATCAACTTCATATCCACGTACTAATATACCAAACACAAATATAAATACGACGATTATATCCATACTTTATATTTATATACTTGAAGAGTTGAAGAGGTAAATATATTTCTGGGGATTTAACCTGATTAAAAAAAACGATGTAGACCATATCAAAGATGGGGTCATGACCCCAAAATAATTTCCTATACAGGACATCTATACCACCACCCCTCTAAAACAAATGCACTATGGCCAACAATACATTGAAGGATATTTTCACCAACTAGCTAGTTTAGGGATGAACAGTTTTTAATCTATTGGGCCTTTAAAGAGAATGGGCCATCTCATTAGTTCATTTCCTTATTGGGCTTCAAGAATAAGACCATTATAAATACTGGGTTTGGACTCCATGCTGTGTCACACCGTCACCACCAATTTTTTTTTATTAGGTAAAAATTCGAGCTCAGACAAACCTGAAGCTCGAGAGGCCGATAAATCGGCAAACGGACTAGCCGTCAACAAACAACATACAAACGTCACCACCAAATTTTATACTTCTTTATAGACCGGTTGAGTCGATTTTTAAAATCCGATCAAATCCTAAGAAAATTTGTTTACAGCAAGAACTTGTTCTGGACTCCATGCTGGTGAAGGACATTGGCAAGTGAGTTTATCACTTGTAATATATTGGTCTTTCATCGGGTGTTGGCGAAGGACATTAGTGAACATCTTTTACTTTCTGGTATTATTTCTATGTTGTTGGATAATTTAGCTTAATCTATAATATTATGTATTTATCAACAAAAAGAAAAGAGAAGAAAAGAGAAGAATGTAGCCTCTGCTGGGGTGACCCAATGGTACGGAGTAAAGGGGAAAACTAAAAGGAAGGTCCCAACCTCCCGGGTATAAAGTCGCTTGTGATTTGTAGGTGAGAGAATCTACCGCTGAATAGGATCTCTTGATTAAAAAAATACATTACCTTTACAATATTAGTTACTAATATTCTTAACTTTTTATTAGGTTGGTTGAGTTTTATATATAAACAATAGATTGTACACAACCCTTATTGTGTATCATGTTAATAAATCTCAATCATTGAATTATGGAGATCAACGGATGAGATTAAAATTAACTTTTGATTATTCGTTGGTATTGAGAGATTACTCGTTAGAATGAAATTATTCGGTGGTATTGGGGATTATTCAATAGAATAAAATTTATGTTTTTTTTACATTATTTATACAAATGAATAATTGCATAATTATAGACAAATAATTATGTGAAAACAGACGAATAATTATCAACAAATAGATGAATAATTTCTGCGTACACAATAAGGCTTGTTATGAGAATATATGATCAGCTGTAATATTGCATAGTTTAGATGAGTATTTTCATCTTTTACATATTGTAGCAAGTGGGCCAAATTCGTGTACAAATAGATGGTTTAGGCACCAAAGGTTGTTAGAACAAGAAGTACATTTTGCAGATATGTGTTTGAGCTCCAGTGGAATCAATGGAGTTTAGTTCTTGAATCCATGTTCTCTGCTTCCTAAATTCCTCATTTCGTTTTAGTTCAAATGGTATGAGAGCATCGGTGACGATCTGATCTCGATGGCTGCATAATGGTTTTCGATTTCGTTCTTTAGAGGCCCTTTGTTCTTGATTGTCATTGTCATGGCTAGACGAGGTGTCGCTAATTCTTAGGGACAAACATCTGGTGTTGGTAATGGAGCGATTGGTGCTAGACGAGGGACGTTTGTGAGTGTAACGCCTCCTGTTCCAAGTGTAGTGGGCCGAGAGCTCAATTTTGGTGTCAATGGTGTTCAATTCGGCGATATAGCACCAGGTATAAACACAGTCCATTACAATCCCTTATTTTTGTCGAATTCCGATCATCCTAGTATGCTATTGGTTACAACGCCGTTTAATGAATCGAATTTTACGAGTTGGAGTAGAGGTGTGCTTATGGCCTTAGGTGCGAAAGCAAAGTTAGGGTTTATAACTGGTAGTTGTGTGAAACCGGCTGAGGATAGTGAAGACCATGTTAAATGAGAGATGGTTGATTATATGGTTATGTGTTGGTTAATCAATTCCATGAATAGTGAAGTGGCCGAGAGTTTCACGTATGTTCAATCTTTTAAAGAACTTTGGGATGAAATCACAGAAAGGTACTATGAGTCCAATGATCCTTTGATTTTCCAGCTTCGTCGAGAGTTAAGCAATCTGAAGCAATAAAACCTATCTGTTGGATCTTATTATGGGAAATTAAAGAAAATATGGGATGAATTACAATTGCTTGATGCTATTCTCGGATGTACTTGTGGGGGTATTCAGTACTGTGGTTGTGGTTTGTTGAAGAAAGTGGTTGATAAGGAGAAAAAAAGGTAAATGTTATGCAATTCCTGATGGATTTGAACGATGTGTATGAGCCATTTAGGGGCAATTTTTTGTCTAAGGATCCTATACCTAGTATCAACAAGGCATTTCAAATTTTTTTAGGATTTGCCTAGATAATTCTAGACAAGTGCATCAACAATTTTGTCTTAAATTTTCTTCCTAGGCGAGGATTTGCCTAGATAGTTCTAATCATCTAGCCTTCTAAATTTGGGCTGATTTTATAGCCCAAATATGACATCCTTTTTAGCCCATTAAGGAGGGAGTCCAACATTTAGGCGCCAAAGGTTGTTTAGAACAAGAAGTACATTTTGCACTGTGCTTGAGCTCCAATGGAGTTAATGGAATTTAGTTCTTGAATCCATGTCCTCTTCTTCCTAAATTCTTCATTTCGTTCAAACGTACACTGGAACTAACCTCTGTACATATAACAACTCTAAAATGTGAAATAAATCTCCTAACAATTAGCGACCAATATGAGCCAATGAATAATTGACTACAACACTATTTTACTTTTCGTCGACAAAATTCAATGATGTGGATAACTTGATTACAAACAAAGTGTACAAATTGGACATTGGACATGTAACAACAACAACATGTAACGTGGTTGGAAAATTTTAACCATTGTGTCACGTGATAATATTGAATTTGTAATAATGAATTTTTTAATTTATATTTTTTTTTATCTTAGTTTAGTTTCAGACTTAGACATTTTAAATCTGAATTGGATACTATAGAACCATTTAAGCAGTTAATGTGACTTCATATTTTTATTATTTCAGTATTTGTTTATACTGACGTAAAAAGTAAATAAATATAGCATAAATAATTAATATTGATAAAAAAAATTGAATTAAAAAACCTTACTTCAATCAACCAAAATGAATGGACCTTAACCGACCGGAATTCGAATTGAACAACAGTATATAACCCAAAAGCGAACCGACCCTGTTTACATTCATGACTGTTTGAGTGATTTAGGTTTGTATTTGGGCAAATTAGTGCTTAAATTTGTGGACTTTACACTTGAATTCATGTTCCTCGCATATAATTGATGAACTTGTGACTTTGCCCACCACCTGTTTGTTAATATGCCTGACCCAGCAGCTAGTTGAATGTGTACACTTGAGTTGATACCGAGTGTCCTCCAATCATTGTTAGTGACTTAATATATCTAATCCTATCCATAAGCATCTCTTAATTGGGTATTAGTTGATTACTCCTCTCAGTGGAATAGTGCATCTAATCAGTAATTCACCATTACAATGCCAGCCACAAAGCCTGATCCTTCTCCACTCTGTGGATTTGTGGGCTGTGAAAGTGTGTTTATATATTCATATTTTTTTCAACTTTTAATGATGAGTCGTGCGTTAAGAACCCTAACATAATTTGCCAATTTGGTATTGGGTGGTGATGTAAGTAGGAAATAGTACTGTATTTAGTCCAAAAAGTTAGGCTAAGTGGTACTAATATATATATTTCTTGGTGACAAGAAATTTTGTGAGATAAATGAGGACGGCTACCTACTTTGTTCACACATCCAAGGGAATGTTTGGTGATATACACGATTTTACCTCATTAGATCTTGGTTCATTTGATTTGAGACAATGAGATAGGTGAAGCTGATAAATTAAACTTGGTTGATTAGGTGAGTTAAATATATATGTTAAATTAAATTAGGTATTTGATAACCCTAACCGATCGATATAAACTAATCAATGAGAGTGGAGAAAATGAATAGATATTAATTTGTAAATATAAAAAGAAAAAATCTGAAAAATTATGGTTGACAGCGGTTAAAATTACATCCAATTGAAAAAGCTAATTAAACTAAAATATTATATTTATCTCATTTAAAAATATAGAATATTAAAACAAAAATATACATAAAGTTACCTGCATCGCCAAATGAAAACGTAATGTGCTTATTGATGACATAGAGATGATAAGGATTGAGAAGGTCATATGCAGTGGCAGAGTCAAGGGGGGCATGGGAGCACATGCCTTTTCTTCGGCTATTTCATTTATTTATTTATATTTTTTATAACGGGAAAAAGCAATCCATTTTATCATAAACTAATGATGTTTCATCCTCTAAAAATAACATTGTTTGTTGTTATATTATATAAAGTTCTTTATACCGCTTTAATCCAAAAGGATGTCGCACATTTGTGCTCCCCTCCGAAAATTTTCTAGCTCCGTCACTAGTCATATGTGCTGGTAAAATGCTTTGTATCATTTGTATTATTTGTGTTGACTATGATCTTATATTGTATTTTTAAGTTTCTTGTGCTAAACTAACTCCTGATGAACGCAACGTGTAAGTTATATATATAGCTTACACATTTTGGCCAAAAACATAGATGGCTATGAATGGAAAACTTTTGCAGATCAATAAACTTAATTAGGTATAGTTTTATCTTCTTAGATATGTATGAATGGAAAATTTCCTTCTTTAGGATCGATCAAAATGATGATATCAAAAATGAAATGAGCTTCGATTTAATTTATAAATAATAATAAAAAAAATCATAACTACTCAATCCAAATTAAATACAGTTAAAATATAAATACATTTACTGTCTTTTTATTATCTTTTATGGGAATAAAAAAAATCAATTCCGTGGATGTGAATACATGCTTCGGGATGATTGAAAATTCTGAATTTTTTTTCGAAATAGTCAAAAATTAAAAACAAATTTAGACATTAGCTAAAATATCAAAGTATTTTGGGATTTAGCTAAAGTGGGGTAAAGTCACTGTTTGAAACAGCGACTTTACCCCAGGATTTAAAAAAAATTAATATAATAAGTAAGTCGCTGTTTCAAACAGCGACTTACTTCATTTTATTTTATTTTTAAATTTCAGTTTAACATTTAATAAAAAAAATATCAAAAATCAAAAAATATATATAAAGGGAGAGTCGTTTTTAATTAAAAAAAATACTGCGTACACACTAATACAAACTTCCTCCTTGGCTCAGTAGACCCTACCCCTCTCCCTCTCTCTCTCCCCCACCCCCTCTCTCTCATCCATTTTGTCAGACTGCCTTACAGACTTACACCCCCTCTCTCTTTCATTTTGTGAGCCCGTACCATGCTCTCTCTCTCCTCTCTTTTTACACTTTTCCCCATTTTCTCCTGGCCCCACCCCTCTCTCATCTACCCATCCCCTCTCTCATTCCCTCCCCCTTCCCGCAAAACATCAAAGACTCCACTCCTCTCTCCCAAGTAAAACTATCCATCCTTAAAAAAAAATAAAAAGGGAAACGACTCTCCCTATATTAATATTTTATTTTAAATTTTCAGATAAAATTGTTTTCTTTTAACCCAAAATTGAAAAAAATAATAAAATAGGTAAGTCGCTGTTTGTAACAGCGACTTACCTATTTTATTATTTTTTTTAAAAACGTTGGGTAAAGTCACTGTTTTAAACAGCGACTTTACCCTGTTTTGGCTAATTCCCTAAAAACTTTCAGATCTTGACTATTTCGCAAATAAGTTTTCATTTTTTGGCTATTTTGAAAAAAAATTCGAAAATTCTTGCTTGAACCTGTAATAATTTAGTAAAGTCGAAATTCAACATGTTTTCGGGGAAAAATACTGATCAATTACAACAAGTCAAAAACAATAACAACAATCCACGTAAACAAGCAGGATAGTCGAAAGTGTTTCGAAGACACCCATAATCAAAGTAAGCAAAGCAATAGCTAAAAAATGAACACGAGAGGTTAAACAACTCGATAAATAAGGAGAACAATAAAACAAATATACAGAGGTAGACGACACATAAGTAATATCAAACATATAAAGAAAAAACACATACCAATTGAAGAAGAATAAAAACACCTAAAAAGATCAAATTGGGGCCATATGGCAACATGAAGCCACACACAACACACAAGCTAGAATTATTAATAAGACTATAACCACCAAATCTTGTTATCTCTCTTATCAACTTCCACCTTTATATAGCTAATGCTCTTAATTGATCACTTTAATTATTCCTCACCCCAAACACACCCCATACCTTGCCCATAACAATTACCTTAACTAGCACTAATTTCACATTTATGATTAATTACTTAATTAATCCCTCCCATCCCATCCCAGCCATCATTCTTCCCCATGGTGGTGAGGGTGACCATGGTGGTGCTTCTTCTTCCCCCTCCCCCGCGGCGCCACCTTTGACGGCGCCGTCGACACCGGCAGGGGCGGGATGCTCTGCTCGTGCCGGAAGAAGTTATCCGGATCCACCTTAGTCTTAACCTTCACCAACCGGTTAAAATTGCCCTTGTAATACTTCACACCCCAAGAGCTTGCCTGCAAGAAGCTCGTGCTCCCGTTCTTGTTGTTCATCCCCAAATCCAAATCCCTATAGTTAACGTACGCCTCCCTCGGCATCATCGACACGTACGGCGCCATGTAGTCGTAGAGCCTCCGAATCCACGCCATGTGCCCGGGGCCGGCCCCTGCCTCCGCCTCCGCGCCCTGCCACACCACCACGTATTGGATCTTGTACTTGGTCCCGTTCCGGTGCGGGAACGGCGTCTGCGCCTCCGGTATCCGGCTCATCATGCCACCGTACGGGTTCCATATCATCAACGCGTTCGGGTCGTCGGTGAGGTGGGTCCATAGCCCCTCGAGACCGGCCTCTGGGATCGCCGTCCTCACGAAGTCTGACTTCGCCTTGAAGTAGTTCGTGAAGAGCGGCTTCCCTTGGAGTAGGACCGACGGGTTCGTTCCCGTCGGGTACCCGGCAATGTACATCATCGAGTTAATCCATGGCATCTCGCTACAGTCTTTCGACTCGAGTCCCAGCTCTGGGAACTCTTGTTGCATGATTTTCAGGATTCGGGCGGCTCGCCCTAGATAGAGGGCCTGGAAGGCTCCGAGCACGGTGGTTTTGTTACCGGCTCCGGTGGTCGGGGATAAGATGAGCCTCATCCAGAGGCTGTCGTCGGTGGAGTCCGCTACTTGCTGCCATTTGGCTGCGACCTTGGTCAAACCCTGGTCAACGGTCTTGGCGACCGTGAATGTGGTCACGGTCGCCGGGACCGAGACGAGTTGGACCTTCCATGCGAGGATGACGCCAAAGTTGCCACCTCCGCCTCCACGGAGGGCCCAAAACCAATCCTCTCCGATGGCCTTTCGGTCGAGGATACGGCCCTCAGCGTCGACAAGTCGTACGTCAACGACATTGTCGGCACCGAGGCCGTACTTCCTCATCATGGGGCCATAGGCGCCGCCGGTGATATGCCCTCCGATGCCCAAGCTCGTGCAGAGCCCCGCAGGGAAACCGTGCACGGGGCTCTGCTCGGAGATCCGGTAGTAGAGCTCACCGATGGTGGCACCGGCCTCGACCCAGGCGGAGTTGTCATCGATGTCGATGGACACCGATCGGAGCTTCGACATGTCGACTATAAGAAACGGCTGATCCATCTCGGAGGCATAGGAGACGCCCTCGTAGTCATGGCCGCCGCTACGGACCCGGAGCTGGAGGCCGAGCCGCTTGGCGCAGAGCACGGCGGCCTGCACGTGGGAGTCGACGAGCGGGAGGAAGATCAGCCGCGGCTTCTCGACGGAAGACGCCAAGTAGCGGAGGTTTTGGGCGGTGGAGTTGAGGACGGCGGCAAAGGACGCATTCGAGGGGCCGAAGCACGTCGAGGGGAAGGCGGAGCGGGTGGACACGTCGGAGTTATCGGCTAGGCACGAGTTGAAGCTCTCGATCGTCGATTGCGCATCGCTGCGAGGGTTGTAGATCGTTAGGATCGCTAGCACGAGGAAAACGAATGAGGTAAGCAAGCGACGGGATCGAGCGATCATGGTGTGGGGAGTTTGTGTGATTGAATTGCTAAGTGAGGTGTGGTGTGTTTGGCCTTTGTGTTAAGATTTGAGGGCATATATATAGAGGAGAGTGAGGAAGTAGTGAGCTAGAGTTGACGTAATGAAAATGTCATCAAATCACTCATCATAATGTAATTTAAATATCGGGTTGTGAGGCATCGAATTCGGGTCAAAAAGGTAAAGGAGGCAGAGGTAGGTAGTTGGGATACTTGACCCTTTGAGGTGATCATGAATTTGATTATGTTGGTGGTTTCCTTCTGTAGAAATGTGTCGGAATCGTGATGTATTGATAGTTTGATACCCGATTAAAGACATTCAAAAGATCATCAAATCGCAAGGTAAAAAAATCGTCATATAGACTATATATACAGATTACCGTGTCAAAAGCAATCAGAATTAGGGAGGTGGTATGAATTCAGTAGCTCGAGGTAGGCTCGATAAAAATTTGGTTTAAACTCATTCATTTACTAAACTAGAGGTGGTAATCAGGCGAGTCGGGTCGGGTACGGGTTTGGGTTCAGTTAGTCGGGTTTTGGGTCATTCGGGTTTCGGGTAATGTCTAATAATTTGGTCATTCGGCTAGGTCGGGTTCGGGTTTCGGTTGTCTCGGTTTCGGTTATTTCGGGTTTCGGTTGCCTCGGGTTTTACTTATTTATGGATTGGATTGTCTCAAGTTTTCATTATTTCGATATTCATTTTAAAAAATTTACTAGAATGTATCTTAAAGTTCGAGTTATTTCGGTTATAACGGGTTCGGGTCTTAATGAGTTTCGGTTGAATCGGGTTCGGTTCATTCGAATTTGGGTGAGTTTCGGTTATTGGTTATTCGGATTTCAGGTCCAAAATGGGTCGGGTTGAGTCAGTGTTCAGAACAATAGATTCTAGATCGACCAGGTCGGAATTTCGGGTTCTGGTCGGGTTTTGCCAGCTCTATACTAAACAAATAAAGTATGATCATGCACTCCTAACTGTATTCTCACTTCAGTTATCGTCGAAGTGAGGGCTGTCTTTGTAGATGTTTTGGAACTACTTTTTACAAAAAATGATTTATGGTTGGATATATAAAGCATGCTCATGGTGATCATGACCAAAGCTAGAACACTTTTTCCACACCTAACAAAATTATTGATTTTATTTTGTACATATATATCACAAATGGATTTTGAATCCATATAATCTTGCCGACAACAAAATTAAGAAATATTTTGAAGAACAAATTGATAGTTTCGCAATGGGTAAGCTCAATAAGAATCATATCCCATACTAATTGATAGATTTTAAAGAACATTTTACATGATGTTAGTTTGTTAAAGAAGGTCAATCCCTTTCCGATCCCAGTCTAGATTTACATTGATCCAGTGGATCGTTTATCAACTTTTTGTCAAGGTAGTATTGCGGATTAGGGCACAAATATAAATTTAGCCAAAGAAAGTACCCAAATTAATGATTGTGATTTTAATTTTGATCATAATTAGTACCAAAGTTATCATTAAAGTGATCATCTCGATCTCATATATCTTTTTTAAAGCTTAATTTGCATACCAAGTAAGGGTGTGTTTGGATTTCAATGCATTATGTTTATAATGTAATTATAATTATAAATAATTGAATAGTGTTTAGTTACTCATTTTACAATATGTTTACAATAATGTAAATTTTAAATAAAATATCTTATTAATTGTGTTAATTAATTATATTAAATTTACAATGTAAGTATAAACTTTACGGAATAGTGAGTGTTTAATTAATTGACACAATTTATAAGGTATTTTATTTAAAATCCATATGTTATTTTAAACACATTATAAAATATGTAGACACCCTTTGGGTGTGTTTGGAATCCAATTATATTATGTTTATAATGCAAATAGATAAAATGGTGTTTAGTTACCACAATTTTTAAGGTGTTTAAATTAAGGGTGTATTTGGATTCTACGATGTATTAATTATAACACAATTATTTGATCTCGATTTATGTAATTATTTGATTAAATTACTTTTTTACCTCTGTTTTTACGATATTTTTATTTGTGCAATCAAACACTCACATAAAACGAGGTAAAATAATTGCATTACAATTAAAATGCAATAAAATCTAAATGCAACCAAACAGTACTATTTAAATGTTTATAATTATAATATATAATACATTAAAATCCAAACACACCCTAACACATATCTAAATGTGATTGAGAAACCCTCTTTTTGGGCATGGAGTAGAGCTTTGGTTGTTTAATCTCTATGAGTAAGTACTTTTAAGTGTAATTTATATAATGATGGTGTAGGGAGGTTCTAGAAAATGTGGGGGTTAATGTGGTGGTGGAATTGGTAATGCTCCCTCCAAGTCACTACTCACTGTACACTAAAGCAAATTGTGGCATCTTGTCCATCTCTATTCTCTTTTATCTTTGGTGGATTTTGTGCCTTAAAACGTACCATTTGTATATATGTTTGTTTCAAGTGTGTAAGGAATAAACTCCATATATTGTTGAGACGTGGATTGTGCTGCATAATGTTGAGACGTGATAGGTAATCAATTAAGTTTTTGTGTTAAAAGACAGATGGATCTCGACTCTTTACATGCCTAGTGTAATCATGAAATATATTGCTTCAAGCACATATATATGGTTTTTGTGTGAGAAGGTAGATCCTGGATTCTTTGTAAGCTCTGTGTAATAATGACATATAAATATTAATCTTGACTCGACCTTCTGATTAATTTCACGATTAATACTATTATTTGTATTTTGGAATAAGAGATGGCCTATGTGAGTGTCGATCGGATTCGATGTCGGATCAGTCAGATCAGTTTTTTCGAATTGATAAGATACAACTTTAATTGAATCTCAATAGTTAATTTTGATTTTGGGGTGTAAAGAAATTGTTTCGATTGTAATCCGTCGACGTTTATTTCCCTTTTCTTTCTCTTTTAACTTTTGACTGAAGTTTCATTTAAGATTAGCTACCCTTCATTCATGTTTATGAATTGGTTCGTTCAAGAGCTCAAACTGAAAAGGTCGAGATAACGAAAATAGATAAAATAAATATATAAATAAATAATTGCTAATAGATTATTATTTTTAATCTCATAATTAATCATGAACTCGAATATTTTGGACGCACTCGATCAATATAATTTTACAAACTTTATGGCATGGTGACATTAGACTTGATGTCTTGTATATCTTTACTGCTATTGAATTGGGTCCCCAATTAACTTATTGATTTGTACTACATTAATTTAATAGTTGTGGTTGTGGTGTTATATGGAAAGTGATTTAAGTTTGAATTCTTTCTAAAAGAGGTTGTCATTTAATTTGCAAGTGAAAGAGTACATTCATTCTTGAATAAATTTATTCTACCGTCCATTTAACCTGCTCTAATTAGTAGATTGTTCACGCGCTAGAATTATTTTGCAAAAAGTCCAATATCCTCTTTCCCATCCTTCTTTCTTCAAGAGTTAAGGACCACGCGAGAGAAGCAAGCTACTCCGACCACGGCCATTGTTAAGAGAAGACAAGTTCAATCCCTCCTCTTTTCGATCGCCGCCTCAACTGCCTCGGACTCCCTCCGATCTATTCGCCACCTCCTTTCTTCAACGATCACCATTCCCTGAATCAAGAGCTTCTTCTCCTGTTCTAACGTCTTGTATCCATTCGCCTCCGATCTGCTCGTCGCCTCTGCCGAGTCGCCTTGGTCGTGGTTCACCTGGATTTGAAATTGCAGGTAGATCTCACCTTTGCATCTAGCACCGCCTCTGCCAATCTCACCTTCGCATCTGCAATTGCAGCGATTCTCTATCAACACACACTAATCTAGATTGAAAATTCAAAAACCTAGATTCGGAAGGCAGGTAGATCTACAGATCAATTCCGCATCCTCCCGATGGACAACATCAATCTCCGCCTTCGTCAGCAAGTACATTGTATTGCCGACGTTGTTCGATGGGTTGTTAGCATCAGCGAATTCCTATTCATCGAGGTAATCGATTTTAAAAATAAGAGAGGATCAAGAACGTGATCGAGCGATCGAGCTCGATGTTGATGATGTTTTAGTGGTGTACGCACTTTTCTGCTGCTTGATCGAGCTCCCTGTTTGCACTTTTCTGAACTCCAGGGAAGAACGGAGGAGTAGTTGCTGCTGCTAAGTGTTATTGTTGTTGCTCCCTGTTTGCACTTTTCGATATGTTCTATTGTTGTCTGCATCATTGTTGTCCGCGTCTTTTCGTGCATGTTAGTGGTGAGAGCATCAGTAGTGTTCTTGGCGTTAGCGTTGTCAGCGTTATCGGAATAACTGTGTCAACAATAACTATGTCAGCAACTTCGGCGTCAGCAACTTTGGTGTCAGCAGCACAATGAACTTTTTGCTAATATGGATAGGTTGGTGGACACTTTGGTTAAAAAGACGAAAAATATGGACCTTTGGGTAATCCTCCCTTCATTATTTTCCTTAATTTGCATATCTCTCTTTATCTAGCGATCTTTTTTATCCTATGCCCTAAGGGTAAAGGTTAAGAACCTAAATTGGGAAATATTCTCTAATAAAAAACTTATCGATGAAATCTAATTAAAAGAAAAGCTAAAGCAATTAAAATTTGATATATAATTCTAAATTTGTACTCTTATCCTATGCCCCAATAGCATATAATAGAAAAATTATTTATCTAGTACACGATTTATATAAATCAAATTCTATCAAATTGGGTTAAAGTTATGTTTGGATCTCACACATTTTAATTATAATATATAAGTATTTATTTAACATATTTCACAATGTTTTTAAAATAATTAATGTAAATTTTAAATAAAATAATTTATAAAGTGTGTCAATCAAACACCTTTTTTTAACCAAAAGAACGGATACCTATATATTATTGTGTAAAGTTTATAATTACACCATAAACTCAATATAATTGATTGTCAAATTTATAATATATTTTATTTAAAATTTATATTATTTTAAATATATTGTTAAAAATATATTATAATTAAAATGTATTTGTAATCCAAAGAAACCCAAGAATAATTTTTTTTTAAAAAAATTGTCATGTTTTTTTTTTAAAAGGCGAAATAGCATAAAAACCACCGGCCCTTTAAATATGCCCTTTTGTACAAAATTACCCCTTAAAATTTAAATTGCAGAAAACCACCCCTTAATGTACTCCGTTAACAAAACACCAACCCTTACCAATTTTCAGTTAAATATCTATTAAAATATGCGAAAAGAACTATTTACCCCTTAGGTTTAATATAATTTTATAAACTTGATAAAAAAAATTACCTTTTTTTTCATTTTCTATTTTCTCCTCATCTAAAGGATTGATGTGTGTGGTGGCAACTATGGAGGAAGATAGATCAGTGGCGATGGTGCACTGGTGGTTGATTAGTGGTGCTAAGGCGGTTCAGGGGTGGGGTTAGGTGGATGTGCGTGCGAGGGCATTTAATACTTTAAGTTGGCACCAGCCAGTGCGACCGGAGGTGGTGAGTGGTGCGACAAAGGTGGTAGGGGCGTTGGAGGTGTCTGGTGGTGGTGGAATTTTCCAACTATTCAATAAATTGAATCAGATTAAACTGAATCAAAATTAGTGCAAAGTTTAGGTTGAATTGAAATTGATTAAGACTTCAAAATTGAGATTGATGATTCAAGAGTTAAGTTGACAGTCAAAGATCCAAGCAAGTCGACCGCCGCCCATCGAACACCTTTCCCTCCTTCACTAACTTTGCCTGATGTCGAACAAGTTCTTCATATTCATGTAACTTTGGTTCACTTTATAGTCCTTCATTTGCTTTATTTATGAATTGAACAACTTTATTTCTGCCTTTGATTTTCTTTTTTATATGTGTAATCAATTGAAATATCACCACCGTGTTTATCCTCCATTGTCAAGTTCAAATTCATTATATTGTATATTTGGATTGGCATTAATTAGGGTTTTTGGGAATTGAAGGGATTTCAAAGAGGGGTGAAGTCGTGAAGATGAGGGTACTTTTACTGTAAATTTGATAGTTTTCAAGGGTATACGTTACTTTTCACACATTTTTACCATACATTTCACAGAAAATTAGCAAAGGGTGATGTTTTGTTAACAGAGTATGTTTAAAAAGTGATTTTCTGCGATTTTGTTTTTAAAGGGTGATTTTATGCAAATAGCACATTTAAGGAAAGGTTTTATGCAATTTCGCCTAAAAAAATTAGGGTCAAGTGAGATGAACTAGGGTAAAATGGTGACTACTCCATCAATTAGTGGAAGTTGGTGAGAAGAAACAATTCAATTTGGTTAAATTGTGTGGCTCATGTTTTTGTCAAAGGTCTTGGCTTACTTTGTCTTCTCTTCCATGTGCCATGGATATGACCTTTTCTAACCCCATCATCTATCCATCCTTATTTAGGCTTTGGTATTCTTAAATTCCATCATGTTCAAAGTAGATTAATTAATTAGTTTATTTTCTACCAAAAAATGTTTAAACAATTACATTTATTATTTATATACGAACCAAACTTACCCTTCCATTTTTCCAACATCACTCCATCAGGCCAAAGTTCACTTTGGAATAATGTGTGACAATAACTATAGTGCATGCTCAATTATGATTGATACAAATTAACCGAATTTGTGGAAGAAAAAAAAATGCATGCCTGCATATTATATTATTATATATATGTTAAAAGTCATTTATTTACATTTTTATCCACACATTTTTTTTCTCTTCTTGGTTCTGATTTTTTAGGGTTCCGGGAATGGAGGATGACTTAATTAGGTCGGTTTCATTTCATTCATCTTTTTCTCGACCGTTTACTTGAGATCACTTTTTTGTGATTTGTGACTTTTCTCCTAAACAAAATTACTCTCTTTAATCATGTTTTTACCTTTATTATAAGCGGATTAATTCATTCTTTTACAGATTACTCCACCAGTTTACTTCCCCGTCTACTTTCTCATGACTTTTATGGAGAGAGTATAATATTTCGAATAAATTTCGATGAACCAATATTTTGATTAATAAAGTTTAATTTTAATACCAATTGTCAATAGAAAAACTAGCTAATTGATCTTTTATTCTTAGACTTAAATTTATCATATTTTCCAATTTTGATTTAAGATTCCTTTTACTTTCACATCTTTACCCTTTCCTATATATCTTAGTTGATATCCAACAAATATAACAGAATTTAAACTTTTGTGTTTGAAGTGTGAATGTCTTATAACTAAAAACAAAAATAAAAACTCAACATGACTCCCGTTTTTATACGACTTAATTGGGCTTCTCAGTCACGTGATATTAGAGCAGGTATGCGTTGGGTTGGTTTTTCTAGTTTGGGGTTAGGTTAAAAGAATGCTGAAATCTGAAATCTGTCGTAAAGACATAAAACCAAAAATGTCAAAGCTAAAAAGAGATTGAGATGCTCGGACAAAGAAAAAAAAAATCAAGTGTCAACCAGACTACGTGGGGGTGTTTTGGGATACTTCTCTCTTAGTAGATTGTGGAACAAAAGCAATACAAAATATAAGAGATGGAGAAACCCCTACATAACATCGTAATTTTTTAATGAGAGATCGAAAGGCGAATCCCGGCCTTATATCCAAAAACAAAAATAAAAACTCAACAAAACTTTCATTTTCATACGACCCAACTAAATTTCTCGAAATCTCACATATTCCCTCTTATATAAAATAAATAGTATTTAATTTACAATATAATTTTTAAAATTCATGTGAAAATTTATTATCTTTTTTTTTATATAACGAAAATTTATTATCAGTAGTAGATCTTTTAGATTTTCTTGATAAGAGATTATTATAGTAATTCATATTGATTTGAAAGTTGCTTATTTTTCTTTCGTTACTCATGAGTTTTTCTTTGGGTTTTTGGATTTCTCACACTACAACTATGTTGGTTCTTTAAAAAAAAAAAAAAAAAGGTCAAAGTCTTGTTTGTCACATATTTATTCACACTACAACTATGAGAATTTGAATTTCGTACCGTCCCACCTCGACCCTTGTGACAAGTCACTTCGTCACATAGTTTAACCATGTGTTCAAAACCCTAATTAAGTGAATTTATAGTTAAGACTTGGAGTCATAATCATCTTTAACTATAACTTTTATGTATAAAAAAAAATAAAAGAATGTTATTACTTCATTCATTTGCACTTACCAAACGACATCTTTTGTTAACATGTGGGGTTTTGTGTTTACATTATTTTTCCAAATGGTGCCCTTCACATTTGGATTTTTTTCAATATTGGACCAAACTTTTCTTGTTTCCACCGGACTATACCTGCAAAGTCTACAATGTCTTTAATTTTAAAAAACAAATCTATGTTTTCAGGATTCAATTTTTTTTCTATAGGTAGAGATACTCATGTTGATTATAATTAATAGATCAGGGAGAGGATCGAATTCATTACTTATTTATCACTATATATCATCTTTACTAAATCGATTAGTAAGACTTGTCGAATTTAAATTTGTTACCTATCTTTTATATTCTTAGGAATCGAAATTAAATTAAATCTATAGTATAGGGAGAAGTCTTGAATGAGAGAGGAAATTAGACAACATTAGGGTTGTGATTTTGTATAATTACAAATAAATCAACTATTTTTCTTGAGCATCTCCAAAAGTTATTTGTTAAATTAAAACTTTTTATTTTATGATGTAAAGATCTAAGTCAAAATTACACCAAGTCAAAAGTTCGATTTTAACGAAATGGAATGGGGCTCGGTTTGATAGTGACTACCTACCTTATTTTGCACGAATCATCATTAAATGTTGGCAAAATTTCACCAAATAAACTAATGTAAAGGAATGTAAAATAATGGCCCTGATTGAGGAATGTAATCTTAATTAAGGTGTTTCTAACTTTTGTCTCAAGATATAAATCAAGAAAATAAATTTAAAAAGATTTTAAATTTTTATTCATTTAAGATATTTTTAAGTGGCATTTACTAGAACGTCCATATATTTTCCTCCTTTATTAGCCTTTTGTCCATCAACCTATCCATATTAGCTAAATGTCCACCGTGTTGCTGAAACCGAAATTGCTGAAATCGGAGTTGCTGAAAAGGGTTGCTGATACCGGAGTTGCTGACGCCAACGTTGTTGAAACCGGAGTTGTTGAAACGGGGGTTGCTGACATCGAGCTTGAGTTTGAGCTTGAGCAGATTGGTGTTGAAATTTGAGTTTGATGTTCACCATTACTTATGTTATTCAAATCGGAGTTGCTGAAGTTCGTTTCAGCAAAAAGCCCCAATTCTCAATCGTAAACTTAAACCCTAGGTTTTCATTCTTTACCCAAATCAACACATCAATCAAATAAATTGAAAGAAATAGGTAAAGGGGGAGAAATCATACTAGGAACTCAAAGAATGAAAGAAAAAAGAACGGAATTTGAGTCTAACGAACCAAAACTTGCGAAAAATCAATTTGGGACAAGTGGGCTCGAGGGTGGCTCAAACGTGGCTCAATCAGGGTGCTGCTGGGCTCGACAGGTGCGGCTCGGGGTGGGAGGTGGTGCGTTGTAGGTGGTGGTGGCCGGAGATGGTCGACGGCGGCGTGGGCAATGGAGGGAGAAGAGTGGTGTTGTGCACGCGTGGGTGGCTCGAACGTGGCTCAATCAGGGTGCTGCTAGGCTCGACAGGTGCGGCTCGGGGTGGGAGGTGGTGCATTGTAGGTGGTGGTGGCCGGAGATGGTCGACGGCGGGATGGGCAAAGGAGAGAGAAGAGTGGTGTTGTGTGCGAGAGGAGAGTGTTGTGTTGTGGACAAGTTGCTAATTTGTCGAAGAGGGTGGACACTCCCCTAATATCAGCAAAAAATGTGACCTTTTTCTCAAATTTAATCATTTTTTAAATGATTTTTCTAAGATTTATATATTGAAAGCCATAAAATCCTTTCCAATTTGATTTCTTAATTGAATAATTGATCGATGTCATAAATTTAGGCCAGAGTAAATTAATCTTCCTTCAAGTTAGAGTTACTTATTAAAAAAACTATCATAAAATAAATATAGTTTTTATATAAATGCTACTTAAAAATGATTAAATATCCTAATTTTATCGACAATTTAAAATAATTTTTAATCTTTTATCCAACATCGACCCAAATAATAGGGTGGGTCCGGTGGGAGGTGAAACCCTAATGAAACAACATAAAATATAATAATATAACCTCTATAAGTTAATAGGATCATAACCGTGAGTTTTATTAATTTATAGAGTTATTAATTAATCGATCAATTGATATTTATTGCTTAAAGAGTATTGTATGTTCAAATGTCTAAGGTTTAGAAAAAAAAAATGGCTACAATCCTTGATACTAGTGTTGATGGTGAAGTTGAAGACGGTGCGATATCTTTGGAACCAGTTACGAGGAATGAAATACTTATCAGAACTAGAACAGTTCATAATTTTTCCATGCAATTCGATAACACAATGTCAAAAAATGTTAGATACGATAAGAAAAGTTAGAAATGAACTCCAAGTAGACTTAAGCTTTAAGAAAAAACAAACAACACTATAATCCTTCTTTACTAAGTTATCTTGTTTTTTTAGCTATTTCTATATAATTTCTATATAATTATTATTTTATGCTATTTTTGGGACTTCATATTTATATAGTGTTTTTTTAACATCTTATCTTATTATTGTATTGAAATGTGTTAAATTTTTCATTGGCATAAGTCGGGGCCAGAAGAAATCATTAATTTAGAGGGTTTATTATTTTATGGAGTATTTAAGGAGGTTCAACTAAAATAGTAGATTACTTGATCACCAACATCCAATCTAACCCGAGATCACAAAGTTTCCTCCCTCTCTTGCCTTTCTTCTTCTTTTCTTCTCTAGCCTTTCTTTCTTTTGGTTCTTGGGTGCGTACTGATTTTCCTCAGTGGAGGAAATCAGTGTCTGTTGCTGGAACTTTAAATCTAATTGGTTTAGCTATCAAATTGGGCTTAACAGCCATGGCCTCAATAATCGGATTGGAGTATATCATCAGCTTAATAGCTATCCTTCTTGTGATCTAATAGAATTGTATTATGCTGAAAATTTAACGATCTATGTTGATTTAAATGGTGTCTTGAATTCCAGATTAAACTCCCGTTTCAATTTTCTCCTAAAAATCAGACATTTTTGCTCTTGTTGGAGACCCCTGATTGTTTCCTTTAATCTGCTACAATACCTTCTACATCCCAGAATGATTGCTATTAAAGATTTATTGTTTCAATTGAAAGCTGGTCTTGGTATTTTCCGAAAGAATTATGCTACTCTTGATCGTCAATTAGATATGCTTTGTTGGGAATTTTGCTATATAAGAATCGACCAGTTGATGGCCTATTGTCAGATACAGAGCATAAGTTTGGTGTATAAATGTTTTTTAAATTTTATGATTTCCTCCGATTATGCTGATTATTCCTTTGGGCAGGATTGCTGGATCTGGGAAATTTTTTTTGCTGTCTCAACTATAATCCAATACAATTTCATATGCAGAGTTGGCCTTTACTTTTACTTTCAATTCAAAATCCATATCTTAATCATGATTGGCTCTTCTTATAGGCGGTTCTTTTTAACTGTGAATTATACATATTATGGTATTGATGTTGATAATTACAGAGTTCAGATGATTTTTGTTCACTCTCTCTTAATGCATGACTGCCACGTCTTCTCTAATGCTCTACCTGTCCATGTTTTAGATGGCCAGATCCTAATGTTTACCCTCATTTGTTTTACTTTTTCACATCTACTCTGGGATAATAATCATGCTAATTGCCTTATTATTTCTTCTGGTGGTGATTGTTGGTTTCTTCACAAAAAAAATTCCATGTCTTCTTCGTTCCTCTCTGCAGTAGTTCATGGGGCTCCGACTGATATGGACTTCAGCTCTTCTCCTCCTGGGTTTCCTTGTGTGGTTACTCCTCTTACCTCTAATATTATTACTTCAATTGAGCCCACTCAAACAACGATGGCCCATACTTTTCCGGCTCAGCCCAATATAGGTGATGATCCACAGACAGAAGATCTTGAAATCCCGATCATCAACGACATCCATTGCAAACTTCTGGATACGGCTCTGGTGGGACGCTTTGTTAACAATCAAGTAGACTTCAAACAAGTTCTGGCTAAGATGAGGGTCGACTGGCGATATCTAAAAGGTCAGTGGTTCATCGAATTAATTGGGTATGACTGGTTTCTCTTTCGTTTTGCTACTACTGAAGATAGAGCGAGGGTCTGGGCAAATCGCTCCTATCATGTGGCGGATGCTCGGGTTATAGCCTGTGATCCCCTCAAATTTTGGTATTGTAATAAGTTTAGTCTTATAGTGCTCTTTAACTCGACTTACCGTAGTAAAAGTAGGGGTTGTGTGCTTGATTTCGGTTTGTATAGCTGATCCAAAGACCATCCATGTTTTTGTTGTTCATAGGGATGGCTCTTTGAGGGTGTCGATAGGTGTTCTGCTTAAGGGTTTTGACTGGTGTGTGGTTGTTACCTCTAGGTTATGGTTTTTTGGCTGTTATATCCTATTAAATACCAATCTACTATCGGCTCAACTCACAGCCAAAATCATGGGTTCACAAAATTATTGGTTGCTAACTGATTCAGCAGAGCTTAACAACAAGAGCAAGATACTTGGGTTAACACCCCTTTTGTGTCTCTGGAAACGGAATTGGAGAGATTTTGAATATCTTAACAAATTTGAGATCCATATCTATACTCCTAATAATATGGGGGTTAGTAATCCTACCAACAAACTTCACAACTCCATCATCTATTTCATCATCGGTAAGAAATTCAACCGGAAAGGCAATTGTCAGGACAATCACAAATTCAGCTGCTACTTTCTTGCTAATCACAATAATCTCATCACATATATCTTCAACCTTTACAATAATAATTGCTTATCTATTACTACTGTAATATTCCAATTTTCCCTTAATACTGTTAGCCAATTTCAACTTAATATTTGGGATTACTATGCAGATCTTACCTATTTTAAGATGCAGATTTTTTTAATTCAAAAAATAAATCAGATTTGGGTAAATAGGCTTTCATATAATCATAATCAATTTAATTTTGTGTTATATAACTTCAATAGCATCACTTTGATCAGCTTTAACAATAAAAATCATGAATTATGGCATACTCCTTATATCATTCGAATATTCTATTTTATTTGCTTTAAGTATAAAATTTATAAGATAAAAAATCTATATGAGAATACTACAAATTATAATTTTCAGAGCACTCCTTTATTCAATATGTGGATGAATAACCATGTGACATATAACATCAATTATTTTTACGGAAAAAAAATGAATATTATTACAATTGTTTTTTTCAGGGTTACTCAAAATTGTCAATCATACTTATTAATGGTCTTAGAAATGCTCACAAAGCAGGTATGTATAAAACATTTTATTAAATGACAAACATTGCATATTGGAATATTAGGGGTGTAAGAAAATCAAATCTGAATCAAGACTTAGCTTATATTCAAAAAAGAAATAAACTAGACATTTTAGTCCTTGCTGAAACCAAATCAACTGAGCCTCCGACCCAATCCCTCTATATTCGGGCAGGTTTTAACAATGCACATCACATTGCCTCAATTGGAACAAAAGGGGGATTCTGGATTTTATTCAAGACTTCAAAATTTACACAATCTTTAGAACAAATCTCAGCATCAGATAAGTACATTATTTACCGAGTTAATATTGATAACTTTAGCTTTATTATTACTTTCATTTATGCTCCTTCAAATCAAGTAGATAAAAATAGATTCTGGAATGAATTATTCGTTATTATTCATAACCAATCTCTCCCATGTTTAATTATGGGAGATTTTAATGAAATCGAATCAGTTTCTGACAAAATTGGTGGGCTAGTTCCGCAGGCTAATAGATTTATGCGAATTCGACATATTGTAGAAGAATTAGATGTGCATACGATCCCTTGTACAGGTAGTCCTATAACGTGGAGGAAGAGTCAAAATCCTATTAATAATATCTATGAGCGATTAGATAGAGTAATGGTACATACAGACATCCTAACACAATTCCCTAATTTATCAGTTCACAATCATCCTTTTACGACTTCAGATCATTCTTTAATGTCTATGTCCATAGGAAGTACGAAAATCAGAGTTGGTTCACCTTTTAAATTTGAAATGTCTTGGACTAGTAATGATAACTATAACAGGTTAGTTAAATCAACTTGGCAGAATAAGCTACATGGGTCGTTTATGTTTACACTTCTACAAAAACAAAAACTGCTTAAAAAAACACAAAGATCTGGTGTAAGTCTCACCCAAATAATAATTTCCGACAGATAAAGGATATTGAAGATCAACTTCTGTTACTTCAAACACAACAAATTAGTGGGAATTCAAATGAGGCCATAAATATTAGGCGTAATAGGTTGTTAAGTAAACGTGAAGCTCTTATGGATTTTAATAATACCTTCTGGAAACAACGAGCAAAATCAAACTTCTTAAGATTTGGAGATAGAAATACTAAATACTACCAATCAATATCTAAAATAAGAAATTCTAAAAATGTCACTCGCGGTTTTACAAATAAAGATGGTTTTGTGATTGTGGATGAGGATCAAATTAGAAATGAAATTACGACTGAATTGGCTGAAAGATTTATTACAAATAACGCACCGGTTAGTAATAATCAATATTTCCTAAACTTAATTGATCAGACCATCACTGAATCCGAAAATAGAAATTTAACACAACATGTTTCAGATGACGAAATCAAGGATACCCTTTTTTCAATGACAGATGATAAGTCTCCAGGACCTGATGGTTTTCCACCAGAGTTCTATAAAAAATACTGGAATATTATCGGTAAATTATTTTGCAAAGCTGTTAAATCCTTTTTCCATTTTGGAGTGCTACTCAATGAAGTAAATACAACCTTCATTGCACTTATTCCTAAAATTGAAACGCCTAGTAATATTAACCATTACCGTCCAATTAGTCTATGCAATACTATTTATAAAGTTATTTCGAAAATTTTGGCTAACCGTTTGAAGCCTATATTACCACGCATAATTAACCCTTTTCAAGGAGTTTTTGTACAAGGTAGAAATATTCAAGATAATATACTAATAGCTCATGAGGTTTTCCACTCTTTTCATAACAAAAAAGGTAAAGCTGGGTGGATGGCATTAAAATTAGATATGGAGAAAGCTTACGACAAAATAAACTGGAGTTTTATACGCATTATTCTAAATAAATTCGGTTTTGATTCTAGATGGATTGATTGGGTTATGACATGCCTAACCAAAACTAGCTTTTCAGTTTTAGTAAATAATTTACCGGGCCATACATTTCATACCCATAGGGGAATTCGACAAGGAGATCCTCTTGCACCATATATTTTTGTTTTGGTTATGGAACTATTAGGAAGAATGTTACAACAAGAATCTTTGGAATATGACCCTTTGGTTGGAATCAAACTTACAAATAATAGTGATCCTATTCCATTTCTTTCCTTTGCATATGACACCTTAATTTTTGGACGAGCTAATGATTTAAGTCTTCACACAATTAGAAATCTTCTAAATACTTTCTCCAATATGTCTGGATTAACTATAAATTATAATAAAAGTTCTTTACAAGTTTCTAAAAATATTCCTATCAGTAAAGCCCAATCCCTTGCTCAACAGCTAAATATTCCAGTTACGAAATCTATGGAAAAATACCTAGGGATTCCTCTTATTAGTGGTAGGGTTAGCAATATCATATTTGATGAGGCGATTAATAGTCTCAAAAAGCAGTTATCCAAATGGAAATCCAATACTCTCTCTCAAGCTGGTAGATCGGTACTAATTCAGGCAAACTTAAATTCTAAAACAAATTATTTAATGCAATCGTTTCTTCTTCCAAAAGGAGTCCTACAAAAAATTGATCAGATCAACAAAAATTTCTTCTGGAATAAAATTGAATCTGATAACTATCATCCTCTAATTAGCTGGGAATATCTGTGTACTCCCAAAAAAGATGGCGGGTTAGGTTTTAAATCAGCTGAGCAAATTAATATTGGCATGCAAATGAAACTTCTATGGAGAATCATGGCTGATCCAGATAATATTTGGTCTAGGGTAATTACGAATAAATATCTCTCGACAGAATCTCTTATGGAAAGAAGTAATTTCAAAACTTCTTGGCAATTTGGTAGGCTTCTTAATATAAGGGATCTTTTCTCTAAAGGATTACTCTGGTTAGTTGGCAATGGGAAAACCATTAATGTATGGTCTGACATTTGGGTAGATGCACAATATCTTCATAGGTTCCGGAATGATCGTGATCCTAACTTAAAAGTTAGCGATTTATTTACAAATATCAATTCTTGGGATACTAATAAGTTAAATTCTATCTTTCCTTCTCATATAGTTCAAGCAATTACTAATATCCATATTCCTGTAACTGATATTCCAGATAAATTAATTTGGATTTACAGCAATAATGGAAAATTCTCTGTTAAATCAACTTCCTCGCTTTATAAAACTAGGAATATGAACAAAATTCCAGCAGATTGGATTTGGAAACTTAATATCCCTCCGAATATTAAAAATTTTATTTGGAAAATATTCTCAGATATCCTGCCCACGACTGTCCGGTTAAATAGATATATAAATAGAGTTCCTAGTACTTGTTCTCTTTGTAATTTTGATATTGAAGATACAAATCATTTATTGTTTAATTGTCAAATTACAAAATCCCTTATTCAAAATCTGGGTGTTAAGTTGAACAAATGCTTCATTATTCCAAATTTAACATGTGATGTTCAAGAAAATATTCTAAATACTAGGGCTCTTAATCTAGATTTTACAGACTTATGTCATTTATGGCATTCAATTTGGGAGCTCAGAAATAGAATTATTTTTCGCAACTCTTCCGATACAAGTATGATCTATGTGTTAACTAGAGCTATTGATAATATCTCTTGTTGGAATAAAGGTCAGATTAAAATCAAATTACCTAAACATGCTAGACCTCCTGATAAAATGATGTGGAAATGTCCACCAATAGATGTAGTTAAGATCAATGTTGATGCTTCGGTGAAAACTGATACTCAACCACAGATTGGTTGTGTTGTAAGGAATAATAATGGTCAAATTATGCGGATACATAAATGTAATGTTAATAGGGGTTCTGTCATTTTGGCAGAAGCCCTTGCTGTTTATACAGGTATAAGATTGGCAGCGGAGATGGGAATCCGTAGATTGATACTTGAGAGTGATTGTGCGATCGTCATCGACGCCATTAATCATGCGAACAATAGTCCATGGGAGATCACTCAAATTGTCCAAGAGATCCTTTCATTTACAAGAGAATTTGAGAGCATCAATTTTCAGCATTGCTATAGAGAGGCCAATGGTGCAGCTGATTTTATTGCCAAATCTCAGTTTAATTGTAATTTTATTTTGAGCGATTGTTGTTGTGAGTTCCAGAACATCATCTTGCGAGATGATCATGGATGTCATTAGTACATCCAAATTTTTGCCTACTGTAAAAAAAAAAAAAAACTAAAATAGTAGATTACTCATAAAAAACTAAAATAGTAGAATTTATAATATTAAAGATGAAAAGTAGCAATTGTTATGTACTCCCTCATACGATGGGCTTTGGGTTTGTATGTGGAGGCCCCTTTTCACAGCCGTTGGATTTGGGCAAGCCCGGCAATAATTTAAAGCCCGCTTCATAAGATCACCTCTTAAATGCACTCATTTGCCATAAATTAGAACCGGGCAAACGCAAACGTGAGTCGGACTTAGAACGGATTTTATTTTTACCTCAAATATTATCCCGGTGTTATTGAGACTCGGGGTCGAGGGTCGTGTGTATATGTGTGCCCATGCGCTAATAGTCTAGCACATAAATCGAGCGGAGTTTTATCCTAAAACCAATTGTCGTTAGGAGGAGTAGCTCATTAGCTTATATACTAAGACTTGTTTGTTCATATTATTAATGTGAGACTCTTTTGGTCTCTTCAAGTTCTTCTTTCTCTCAACAGCACGAGTCAGGTTAAGACCATTTCATGAGTTGGATGTATTGTCCAAACCCGTCTGTGGGCATAGGCGGCCTTCGGGTATCCACAAAACCTAATCAGCTTTCTGTGTACTTCGACCCAAAACAAAAAAAAGCTACTGTGAAGAATGGGTGAAGAATGAGTGAATATCGAAACAGTACACTACTTAATACCCACAAACACCACAAATATAAAAGAGTGAATAACTAATAACAATAGCATCCAACAACATTGAGTGAAGAATGAGTCAAATGACATAATGAATGAACAGACTTAGGGTATAGATTTTTTCTTAATAAGTATTGAATAATTAATAATTAATTTTAATTATTATATATGTATTTTAATAAATAAAAAAGGCCCATTTGCAGAAATACACCAAATCGGTGTTTGGTTTGCAAAAGTATACCAGTTTTCTGAGAATAGCAAAAATAGGATAGGTGGGTTATTTGTGCTAAAAAATAGGTCATTTGTGCTAAAAATAATGACTGATTTTACCTTTAAATTTAAATGTAAAAATCATTAAAAGGAGATTTATAAATTAAAAGAAAAGTTAAAAAATATATAAAAAATCAAATATACATTAAAATAATGTTTTTAATTTTTTTTCTCAGAAATTTAAAAATAATAAAAGTAGCCGAATGAAAAACATCGCCTTAGTAAGAGAATTAATACTGACAGGAACAAATTTTTTGTTGACAGTATATATGTTTTTTATGACAAGGCTAAAAATTAATACTGACAGGATTGAGTTTATAATAGGGAAGAGAAAAAAGATACGATTTTATCCTACCATAACTAGAAATTAAAGGCATGTCCAAGATGACAAAGTTATTCGTTCACTACGACAGGATTAATGTTTATAGTGACAAAGCTGCGGATGTACATTGACAGGATTGAAGCTATAATCTAGGAGAGAATCACTAAAGATACGGTAAATCATATCTTTAGGATTATTAACCATATTTACAAAAGGATTGTCAATATATATCTTGAAATCATAATATTATTACATTGACAGGATGAATATTGTTCTTGACAATCCCAAATATGAACATTGACAGGATATGATTAATAATCGGCGGGAGATTGAGTAAAGATACGGTTTTGACCTAAATTATAACCACTAGATTATAATCGACGGGAGATGGAGCCGGAGGTTGGTCTGCTCTTGGGGTCGAGGCTGGAGCCAAATTGCGCCGGAGTGCTTGCGCAGCGACGGAGGGTGAAGGCAGCGACAGTCGGGCTGCTCTTGTGTGTTCTGGTTAGGGATTGGGATTGGGTCGGTCGGGGGCGCCGGAGTGTAGGCGCAGCGACGGAGCCGGAGACGCGGGCTTAGGTCCGAGCGCCGGAGACTTGGGGTTGGGGATGAGCGCCGAAGACTTAGGGTTGGGGCTGCTCTTGTGTGTTTTTGGTTAGGGATTGAGTCGATCGGGGCTAGGCTATCCTGTTAGTAGGGATTGGGTTGGGATTGGGAAATTTTTTTTTTAATTTCAGTTTTTTTTTATTATTTAATTATTTAAAATAATTTAAAAATATAAGAAAAATGAAAAATACTTAAAATATTTTTTTTTTTTTTTCTGATTTTTTGGGGTGGTGGGTAGTTTTGATAATTAAATAAGGTATTTTTGCAAATTTCCATATATTGATGCAATTGTTTTCAAACCTAGATATTTTTGCAAACTAATTATCAAAGTGAGGTATTTAGTAGTAATTCCCCAATAAAAAATATGGAGTACCTGTTACGGGTCTAGCGGCCCATAATAGATATATTTGTCTTCTCAATCTCATATCAGTTGCGGGCGTCGGTCGGACTTAGCAACCCGCTTGGGCTTCGGCCCCTATCCATGCCGGTCCAAATAGCGAGCCAACTAATCCGCGTTTGCCTAGGGCTATCATAAACCACCCCTTAGATTGATATTTTCAGAAAACCACCCTTTATATGACTTTCTTTATTTAACAACCACCCCCGAATATATTTCATTCAAATATAGGATAAATTTGATAAATTACAATTTTACCTCTTTTTATATAATATTTTAATGGAATGTTAACAAATTAGAAAAGAAAAATATAAATAAACAAGTATGAAATTAGGAGGAAACTATTGACGTTATTTTCTCTTTTTAAATAACCGAAAAAATGGTATCAACTTCTACAAAATTGCTCTCCCTCCAAATGAGTCGCTCACTTTCCCCTTTCAAATCAATTTTAATTTTGTATATAAAAATATATCTAGATATGAGAAAAATGCTATTTTTTGCATGAAAAATAAGACGGCAGAAGTAATTATTAGAAGAGTATAGGCGATATGGTTGGTTCAAATGAAAAGTTGGGGAGGAGAGGGTAATGATTAAATTTTTTTAACAATGTATTTTAAACTATAAATAGATTACATTCATTTCCTTTCTCTTTACTTTTCCAAAATCCAAACCAAATTAATGTGCCCTTAATCTAATATAGTATATTTTGAACGGTTTTTCTATCATATGCCCTTAGGGCATAGGATAAGATCCTAAATGGGGAAAGATACCCTACAAAAAATAAGCGACCCTAAGAATCTAATTTAAAATTTGGCTAATGAAATTTAATTAAGGATGTATTTTTTCTAAAATGGGCATCTTATCCTATGCCCCAAGGGCATAGGATAAAAAAATCGTATTTCGAAACGTATTAGTTATGCTCTTTCAAGCACATTTTCCCCCTAACACTAATACTTAGATATTTAGAACATTTGATTGATTTCTCCTTGAACTACATCTTTTGAGTTGCATTCGAATATAACAATGTTATTTAAACTAGTTAAACTTATTCAATTTATTTCTCAATATATATGTCTACCTATAACCTTGTATATTCAATTGATACCTAACTTATATTTTTATTTCTTATATTATAATCTTACAAGTTTATATAACATTAGATTAATTTAAATAATTAAAAACACATTTTAATCAAAATATACACCTTTTTCTTCCTTGTCCATAACAGTAATAATGATCCAACTCCAATTGAGTTTGAGTGAAGCCAAAGCGCCCCAACATAATAAGGGACATAATAAGTAGCCCAATTGCCAGCTGTAGATCGATGGCAAACCCCCAATGTATAATGGCATTATTGTAACTTGGAAGATAGCTCCTTGGTATTTAAGCATCATGCCACTTAGCAACCATTAAAAAATCAATGAGTAGCTTTTACTTTGTATTCGAGTTAGAGCTGGTAAAATCTGATCTGTCGTGAAATTTGACTCAACCCACTCGAATACAGATTTGATCGAACTCGAAAATCTAGCGTCGTTTACAACTTGAATTCGAGTTTCACTCATTTTGACTCGATACTTGAATGGATACGAACAAAGACAGACCCAACCCGATTTATAATCGATTCATCTTTGACCTGATTCGGCTTATCTTTGTAATTACTTTAATTTTCTCATTTTTATACACATCAATAATGTAATACCTATAATGAGACATAATATTACTAAATAAATGAATTTTAATTAATAGCCAACAATTAAGATATATAAAAAATATAGTCATTAGTTTATAATAAAATAAATTATGACCCGACCCGACTAACTCGAAATCTATTTTGACCCAAACTTACTCGACCTGAGTTTACCCGACTCGACCCAAATACATAATATATTCGACATATGACATGGCCCGATATAGACCGAACTCAAATGGGTATACCCGAACCCGACCCAATCAACCGAATTGCCACCTCTATTTCAAGCTCTAATTCTAAGTTCTTTAATTTTAAGAATATTAAAGTAAAACAATAAGTAGCTATTTTCCTATTTTTGGTGTAAAAGTAAAATCAAGGAAAAATGAAAGTAAAACAATGCGTAGCTATTTTTGGTGTAAAAGTAAGGGAAAATGAAAAATGAAAAATGAAAGCAATGAACTATTTCACATTAAATCAGTTTTAATATAAATTATAATCCCTTCGATTTTTAATATAAGGCATTTGACTTTTATGCACGTGGTTTAAGGAACTAAAAACTATATACAATATTAATTTTTTTACATTATAATACTTTTTAGTAGTAAGTATTATAATGTAAAAAAATTAATTAAAAAATTAATATTTTATATAGTTTTTAGCTCCTTAAACTACGTGCACAAAAATCAAATGCCTTATATTAAAAATCGGAGGGAGTATAATACAGAGTATAAAATTTTGATGTGACAAATAAAGATTTGGAAATTTATTCTCTTGTGTCACATCATTAAAAACCTAAATATACCAATCACAAGTTGGTGTAATGGTTGTGGGTCTACATCCCATACCAAGAGGTTCGAAGTTCGAATCTCATTGGAAACATGGAATCACTTGTGAGTGGGAGGGTCAACCCCTTAAATGGGACATACCATACCCGATCAAGATGTAGAGCGATTGAGTCGATCGAACTGGACTAAAATCAAAAATTAAAAACCTAAATATAATTTTTGCAAAAGAAACTAATTTTTTTATACAAATTAGAAGGGTATATGTTTAATTGTTTATCAACCTAAAATCAAATTTGTACTCATAACTAGTTTCTTTTTACAAAATTATATTTAAATATTTAATGAGTTGGTGCAACCACACATCATTAAAAAATTTATCCTCCAATCGCCACATAAAAAATTTAGATGTAAAATTGGTCGGAATTTTTTGCATATCAAAATTGGTTTAGTATGAAATAGTTAATATTCATATTAGTTATTTTTAAAGTTCATATTCATATTTTTTTGATAAATCAATATCCAAACCTATTTCTCAAGAGACCGGCGAATTGGCAAACGAAAATCGCCTAAACATACAATAAGAACAGAAAACGACATTACGAAACAAGCAAAACTAACTCTACAACAAAAACGATTTAAGAAAAGCTCCACCCAACTGTTGTGGACAACGGTGAAGAACGAAGTCAAGCACCAACGAACAGTACCACCGCGAGCCAACGATATAACATGAATCTATCTCCTGTGGGAATATTAATATTATTTTATGATTGATAATTCATACTCCCTCTGTTCATTTATAATTGTCTTTTTACTATTCTTGCACATTTTTTAAGGTGATAAAAACTATCTCAAATATTTATTTTTTAAATAATATTATACTTATTACTGAAAAAATATGAGATTATTTAAAAATTCTAATTAAAAATCAATATTTTATATAGTTTTTATCATTATAAGAAAACGTGCATGGATAGTAAATGACAAATAAAAGTGAATAGAGAAAAGTATTATTTTCGATCATTTTTCATAAAAATATCAATTCATATTATTAGCTAAATTTTATAATTATATTTGAAATATATTATAAATTATTCCAACCAAATACTTTCCAATTGTTTTGTGTGGTAGTCATTTCCAATTGTTCAAGCTACTAGAATCCAACTATGCCAAAGTCAACAACTTCCTCGGCTTCCATGCAAACAGTCTATACCACCAAACCAGATATCAAGAAATAAGAGCTCTAATTTTTAGACGTTTTAAATATTAATTTATCTATAATTATAATCTCAGTTTTAAAATTGTGTTTTTTCTTTTAACTGACAACCCTCTTCGTACGATTTATCAAGCCATCTTTTAAATGACTTCAAAATCGCTTTATGCTACTTCTCGGCCACAGTAAAAAAAAAAAGAAGTCACTAGGAATCCAAACACACCCTAATGGTGGGGTCACTGAAACTTAAGGGGGAAGAGATGGTTATTTAATTATTTCTATTTTCATTTTAGGTAGAAAGATATTTCTATTCGGAAGTCTCATGGTGTATAAAAGTCGGAAATAAGCGGGGAATGCGTTTTAACAATCCACTTCAAAAACTCTCCCTTTCGTATTTCATCTCAACTGTGTAATCCCCCATCAAATCAAATCTAGGGTTTCCTCAATCTCGTACGAATTTCTGGTGGAATTGAGTTGATCCGGCATTTTACGCCACCGCCGATCACCGATCACCGTTGTGGATCCTGTCCACCGCCGGATTCGCCAACTCGGTTTCAATCTCATCTCTCGGGTGGATTCGTCTGCTTTACTCTACCGATTAGCTCGAATCTTGTTTTTTTTTTTAATCTCCGTTTCTGCGATGTGGTTCTTCGATTTGGTACCTTCTATTGATTGGAATCATGAATCTTATCCTATGTACGGAGATTTCGTCGTCCTCCCGCTTTTCGCTCTCTTCTTTCCTTTCATCCGTTTGATCTTGGACAGATTCGTCTTTGAGGTATCCTATATTCCTATCATCCGTTTCATCAATGTCGTAAATTCACTATTTGCTATTCCTATGATTGCTTCAATTGATTCATTAGCTGATTGCTGCTTATTGAACTTGTCTATCCATAGCTTGTTATATGAAATTTAGATCAGATTGAGGTTGTTATGATTTCAATGTTTGGTATTTTTTTTTCTTTAAGCTGTTCTGATTTCCAAGATTTCCTGTTCCTCAATTATGGGTAGAATAATTTAATATTTCTAGAAGTCCCACTATTGGTGGAAGGTTTCTGGATTCTTGGGCAGAGAGAAGACTCAGGCCCAATTTATTTCAGCACCTGTAAAGATTAATTGTTTAAAGAGTATGCAAGTGCCATGTGGGTAGAAATAAGCCTTGGTTTGTGCCATTGGAATAGTCTAGGACACTGTGGAAGCAGAGAATGTCGGTGCTGATTATAAAACTCTACTGAATTGTAGCATATCTAAGAGACAAACCAGAATAATTTTCCCAACACTTATCTATAGGTAATGCCTGCATGAGTTACATATTTCAATATTAACGGTATTAAAGAATTTGCTTCTTTATACTCTCTTTCATCAACATTGTTTATAATTTCCCTGTTATCTCAGAGCTTGAATCTGAGCTAGCTTCAAGCTAGATTTGGCTCCTAACTGGTTTCCCTGCGTTGATTTGCTGATGTTGCCATTACTTATGTCATTTAATACGTTAAGTAGTATTTATAGGTGTTCTCATTACCTATTGTGGAGGTGTTTTAAAAATAAGCACTGATAGTTGATACTGTGTAATGTTTTTAATCCACTCTGACTCTATGGGTGTATAAGGAACTTTCTCTTAAATCTTAATATTGGACAAATTAATTGTCTAGCTTTATTTATGGACATTTATGCTTGCTGTTTTATAGATGGAGCAATTCTCCTTTTTTGACGAGGAGACTGGGCTGTATTGTTTAAAAATATTTTTCTTGTTGTGGATATTTCTACTTTGTCCTCTTGGCTATGATTTTTTTGCTAGATGAGCATTTCACACTTGTTTGCTTTTGTGACCTAGAAACTGGGAAAGAGATTGATTTTTGGCAAGGGGCATGACTCTACATATTTTGATGCCGATAAAAGAAAGAAAAAGTTGAGGAAATTCAAGGAATCAGCTTGGAAGTTTGTATATTTTCTGTCAGCGGAGATTTTGGCTCTGTCTGTCACTTATAATGAACCATGGTTCACCAATACGAAGAATTACTGGGAGGGACCTGGAGATAAGAGATGGCCTGACCAAACGATGAAGTAACATATATCAAAAATGCTTTTCAGTTTTGTACCATTTCTTACATTTCATGGATGGAATTCTTGAAGACGTTGGCGCGATTTATACCTACATCTATTTGATGCGCAGGCTAAAGTTGAAAGGACATTATATGTATGTTGCTGGATTTTATACGTACTCAATCTTTGCTCTACTTTTCTGGGAAACAAGGCGTTCTGACTTTGGCGTCTCTATGGGACATCATGTTGCAAGTGTCATTCTCATCATCCTGTCTTATATCTTTAGGTATTTACTGTATTTTGCAGTGTTATTAATTACTCAGTATTCAAGCCCGCAGCTAAAATATTAGGAGATGGATAGAAATACTCTATTTGTAGATATTTATGAAATATGAATAAGATTAGATTGTATAGCAGTGTAGCATGCCATGTCATAATGGTTCATCATACATATTCTGTTTGTGTTTAGTAAAAGTTGATATGATTAATCAATTCAAGAAAATTTTCTTTGGCTTATTATTTCATTTAATCGTTAGCATGGTCTAAGTTACTATTTGATGCTTGTACATCTTGGCAGATGGTTCTTTTGCTATCTCCAGTATAATCATTTGGGCATTTTTTCAAGTTTCAAGGTTCAATCAGTGTGACAATGAAAGTAATAGTCTTGCAGATATGTGTTTGGAATACCCATTTACTATTGATTTTGACCTTTTACTTTGCTTTCTCTGCAATATATTTTCATGAATTGCATAGTTTAATGCTATATGATTCAGAGCTTCTTTAGACATATTCTTCAAATATATGGTGTCATGAAAGGAGAAAACAAAGTTTGGCTTGTCGCTAGCTTACTACAAAGCACAAAGATGCTATTCTGTTCAAATCTTCTGAGATCATTCTTGTAATGTTTGTATGTGTTCTTGCAGATTTGCTCGTGTTGGTTCAATTGTAGTAGCTCTTCATGATGGAAGTGATGTGTTTCTTGAAGTTGGGAAGATGTCCAAATATAGTGGTGCTGAAGCGGTTGCCAGTGTTTCATTCATCCTCTTTGTTATTTCTTGGCTTCTACTCCGCCTCATTTACTTCCCATTTTGGGTCCTTCGGAGTACAAGGTAAGCAACTTGATATGATTTTGACCATCTACTTTGCCTTTGTATTCCTTGGAATCTTGGATGCTTTTCTGCCCTCATACTTGACTTGCAAATTGCTTTACATTTTCAAGTATTTTGTTAAAACTTGAAGGCATAAAAGCATGTATGTAAATTGATTGAAGCTTGAAAAATATGTAAAAAAAAATATTCTACAAGTGTTTCGTTGCTTAAAAAAATAGGATAATGACCAAAAAATTTCCACATGATACAATTTTCTGATGTAGCCTCTATACATGTAAGAATTGTAAGAGAATTATATAACTTAGTCGCATATATGGTGTTTAATTTCTTTAGTATGGTTTTATCATTCCCCACTCAAGTGCGCACAATTGAAATGACTAAAAATCAAATATAAGAAATACGGAGTATAATTTAAATTACACCATAAACATTCTACAAGAACATGACATTATGACTAATTAATATGGTTTGTGATGTTATAATTTTTTATGTCCATATATCATCTCCGACTTTTTTCAACCGTGTTCATCTTTTGACAAGTCTACTCTAAACTCCAAAGGTCAATCTATTTGTTTTTTCACTGTTGATACGAGGATAATTCAATCACCTGCTGTCTCCCATGAATTGCCAACATTATTTTCTTTTCCTTGTTTCAGCTATGAACTTGTAGAAGTACTGGACAACGAAGAGCACCGTTTTGATGGACCGATACACTACTATGTCTTCAATACTCTTTTGTATTCATTGCTTGTGTTGCACATTTACTGGTGGGTTCTCATATGTCGTATGCTTGTGAGACAAATCAAAGCCAGAGGTCAAGTCACCGATGATGTTCGATCTGGTGAGTTTCGATTCATGCTTGTGAGCTACAGCATATATTGTCCTACTTACTCATGGATAAAAATTGAGGATGACTAACTTTGCAACTATACATGAAAGTACCAGGCCACAAGTTTGATTCCTTATATGAAGGTAGGATCACAATATTAATAGTTTAGAGCAGTCAAAATGTGACCCAATATGAGAAAGAACTTTATCTGGCCTATAAATCATTGAACCTTAACAACTACATGACCAAGAACTGGCATGGACAGTGCTCACCTGTAGATCACGGTGAAGAGTGAAGACTATTCACATGGTTTGTGTGAAACCCTAATTATTGTTAATGATGTTGTACAGATTCAGAAAGTGAAGATGGACACGAAGACTGATCTAGTGATCTTGGTAGATAAATTCAATGCACACTGCACAGGTATTACAAATTGTTCCCCTTGCCCCCCCCCCCCCCCCAATGTTATTTTGCATCATGTTTATATTATCAAAGTTGTATGCTTTTTGTGTTCCTGTTCTGATTCTTTGCTTGGTATAGTTTGATTAAGGCGAAACATGACATATGGCTAAGCATACCTGCCAAAATGTAAGCCGACCCAGACGACATAAGGATTTTAGAATTAAGGTTGAGTTTAAGCAATGTAACCCTAAATTACAAGCTCCATAGACGACTCTTGGATCGTATCTTGAATTAAAATAAGTTTCATTTTCATGATAGTTGAGGATGTATGAGAACCTAGGAGCCAAATGTGGTCAACTGGTTATCCCGATTTACATCCTCGTGGAAAAAATGGTTTTCATTATCATTACTCTTCTTTAAGACAAGCAATGTATTTTTTCTGTTCACATTTTTGTTTCATTATCATTCCTTCTCTTTAATTTTGATCCTTTGTTCTCCAGAAAGGCAAAGAACAATCTGGTTCCGGGGCAGCATTGGAAGAGACCTGGTAGGGCGGTGTAGGAGGGCTTCCGATGGCTCCTCCCGTAGAGGCAGGGGGTGCTGAGAGGCCCCATTAGCTTCAGTGCTCATTGCAGCCACCGTAATGAACCGTCTTCAAAGTCTCGGCGGTTCGGAGGTTCCAAATATAACGCCTGGAGGGAACGAGGAATTCAGTCAAAAGCTTTTGTTTCTTTTACCTATAAACGAACAAAGTGTGATACCTAGTGAACCAATATCGTGCACGAAAAATCTAACCCGAAAAACATGACCCAGTCCTGAAATTTTATCGAAAATCATGACTCGAAAACTGACCCGATTAGGAACAATTGGAATTTGATCAAACCTCAACCCGATATAATTCCAACTTGAAATGAAGTTAAAACTCAAAAAGAAATGTTAAGGCACTGGAGGAATGCTTCAACTTCAGCTTTCTCTGACCAAATTTATCCAATGTTGAGAGATGACTCAACAATCCATGTTAAAAAATACTCCCAACATTGGATAAATTTGGTCATCTCCCAACATTGGATATTTTATAGAGTTTTTTAACATGGATTGTTGAGTCATCTCCCAACTTCTCTGACCAAGTTTTTACATTCTTAAAAAATTCCTTAAAAACATAATACTCAACAATCCATGTTAAAAAACATAATTATGTTTTCAATGAATTTTTTAAGAATGTAAAAACTCTATAAAATATTGGAGTATGTATTTAATGAATTTTTTTTTATAATTTTATACTTATTATTATGAAATTATTTTAAAAAATAATTAAAAAATTATATTTTATAAATTTTTTACCTTATTACAAAACATGCATTAAAGTTCAAACGACACTTAGTTTAGTATGGAACGGTGGGAGTATTTTATTTTTTGCTTGCTTGTTAGACATGAAAGACTTTTCTCAACTTAACAATCGAGTAATGACGTGTCACATATGTGAATGTGTACAAGTCAAAATCATGATCAATATCCCTTGTAAGATCCAATTGTTGATTAACCAACATTACATTTTTACACAGTTCAAGAAACCATCCTCGATTGGTTTAGCTGATTAGGAGTTTACGAGTAATACCAAAAAAATCTTCAGTGAACCGGGTATCCGGTTGAATTTTTTTTTTCAAAAAATCAGGATTCCAAAAGATGACGACCTGAAAACGACGCCAAAGCCGCCAATTAAGAACGAAACTTAAAAAAAAAAAATGGAAATCGTCTTCTTCGTCGGAGTTGTTCGTCTGCTTTACAATCCAAATATCAAGGAGGAGCGTTTCTGTGTTGTGAGATGGTTTTGGATCTTCGATCTTTCATGTTCGTCTCCTGAAGATCCTCGCTCTTCTCTTTTTCAGCGATGGCGTTTCTCGATTTCGCACATTCAGTTGATTGGGAGCAACAATCTTATCCTAACTACGCCGATTTCGTCGTCCTCCCGCTTTTCGCTCTCTTCTTCCCTTCCATCCGTTTGTTCTTCGACCGATTCATCTTCGAGGTATCCTCCAATTCGCTTCTTCAGTCCCTTACTTGCGCCTAATTCTTCAATTTTGCCGATGTCTGCTTCAATTGATTGATTGATGCTTTAAAATTTTGATCGGAAATCAGCTGCTTATGATCACAGACTTCTATAATTTGAATTTTCACTTTCGACCTAATTCTGACTGTGATGCAGTTCTATTTCGAAGTTTGGTTGATGCTTATTTAATCATTGTATCATTTTCAAATTCCATCTTCAATCGCTTTTTTTGCTACATTAAACTCTTTTCTTATGATGATTCTCCAGCTGATTTTTCGGCTCCTGAGCTGAAATGTTAGCAATTTAGCATAGATTTAGCTCTTAGTTGGTCTCACTGAAGATGCCATTCGCCGTTTATTCTGGAATTTTTTTTATAGCATAGAAGTATTGATAGTTGTTTAGCTCATTGTGCATCTATTCTACGGTTTTTGCTGTTGGCTATGAATTCATTCTAGATGAACAATTCATACTCGTCTGAAACTGGCCTAATTGATCCAGAAACTGGGGAAGAGATTGATTTTTGGCAAGGGGCATGACTCAAAGTATTTTGACGTGGATACAAGACGAAAGAAGTTGATGAAATTCAAGGAATCGGCATGGAAGTTTGTGTATTTTCTGTCAGCGGAGCTTCTGGCTCTGTCTGTGACGTATAACGAGCCATGGTTCACTGACACAAAGAGTTTCTGGGAGGGACCTGGAGATCAGAGATGGCCTGACTTAAAAATGAAGTAAGATATCAAAATTGTTCTTCACTTTTGCGACATTCGTTACAGCCCGAGAGTTCTTGGAGACGTTGACGCAATTTCTGCCTATTTGATATGCAGGTTAAAGTTGAAAGGGCACTATATGTATGCTGCTGGATTTTATGTATACTCAATCTTTGCTCTACTTTTCTGGGAAACGCGGCGTAAGGACTTTGGCGTCTCAATGGGACATCATGTTGCTAGTCTGACTCTCATTGTTCTCTCTTATATCACTAGGTATTATTTCTAATGATTCAATCACTTTTAAGTCTGCTAGTACTCGCCAACCAAAACATTTATCTAATGGATTGAAAGACCTAATTTATGGATGCAATATTAAATATGTTCGATATGAATATGTTTTGAACTTTAGGACAGCTGTTCATGTTTCCTTCAGTATCGAAGATATGCTGTTTAATCATACATTTGATCTAGCAAGATTTCTTCAAAGTGTCTAATAAAAGCTTGTGCACCCATGTGGATAACCAGTTGAAAGAAGTTTCTAATAGCTAATTGTGCAATAAACCCTCCATTTAAGCATCTGCTGGTTTTGTGTTTCTCTAATCTGGTATTTTCATACTATGATGGAGCAATACCTTTCAGTGAAGTTTTAATTGAATTATACATAGATTTTGGTACTCAAGCTGTGCTATATTATGTAGTGAATCAACGGTGATCGATGGTGTTTGAAATAGCTAGTTCTATTGTTTTTGAGTTTTGACATTTCCCTGTGCTTTCTTTCTCCATTATATGCTTTTCATTACTCATTAGACATGTGCTTCGATTTGTTATCATGAAAGAAGAGAATGGAAGTTGACATGTCACTAGCTACAAATATGATGTGCTGTTCAAATCTTCTGTGGTCATTCTTGTCATGTTTGTACGTGTTCTTGTAGATTTGCTCGTGTTGGTTCAATTGTCTTGGCTCTTCATGATGGCAACGACGTGTTTCTTGAAACCGGGAAGATGTCCATATATAGTGGGGCTGACACACTTGCTAGCATTGCATTCATCCTCTTTGCTGGTTCTTGGCTGCTACTACGTATCATTTACTTCCCATTTTGGGTCCTTCGGAGTACAAGGTGAGCAACTTGATTCAAGATTGGCAATAGATTTTGGGTTCTTCGGATGCTTCTATCTTTTGCTTCTAGTATTTTTTGGTTTACCTTCTAGTATTTTTTGCTTCTTGACTTGCAAATTTGGTCTACCTTCCAGTATTTTTTGCTTCACACATTTGATTTAGCAGCTTCTATACTTGCAAGTTCTATTAAAAAAAAACTATACAAATTAGGTGCAAAAATAGCATTTATTCTCTTTAGCTCAGATTATGATTCGAAATGATCACTAAAATGAATCTGATTAATACAGTTTATAAACAATTGACTGCATCATTCATGACATCTATGATTATGTATTTTAAGTTTGTAGGAACTAATTGGGTTCAAGTGATTTAGATTGGGTTTTCATGTTGAGCCACCTTTTGCAAGTGTACTCCAAATTCAAAGGGTTGATGTCACTTTTTTTTTTCCACTGTTTGTACAAGGATAATTCGATAATCAGTTGATTCTCATGGCTCGCCGCCTTTGTGTTGTTTTCCTCTGTTGCAGCTATGAAGTTGTCGAAACATTGGACAAGGAAAAGCAACTTTCGAATGGACCTCTATACTATTATATCTTCAACACTCTTTTGTACTCTATACTTGTGCTGAACATTTACTGGGGGGTTCTCATTTTTCGTATGCTCGTGAAGCAAATCAAAGCCAGAGGCCAAGTCTCTGATGACGTTCGATCTGGTGAGCTGCATCACATTGTTGTATTTATCTATTTATCACCCTCAAAGCTACACAAGTTACAGTTGTCCAAATATGACCCAATCCGAACATCCAACTCCATCTTACCTGACCCTATTGATGGACATGGACCCTGTAGAGCCAAAATGATGATCAATGTATCGGTTTCTGTCAGTATCTAATTGGCCATTATTCCTGTTTACAGATTCCGAAGGTGAAGAAGAGCATGAAGACTGAGCTTGAAGAATCCAGATGAATGCAATCCACACTTCATGCACAGGCTTTACAAATTGTTACCCAATCCTTCCCATAATGTTATCGAAGTCGTTACAGCAGGTGCACTTGGATGCTGACATTCGCTATGCTTTTTGATTCTGTGCTGTAGCATAGGCTGATGATTAGGGATAAATTTGATGCAGCTAAGTTTACTTGTTATGATGCAACTCTATTCAACCCACCTAAGAATTTTAGAGCAAAGATCATCATTGGACCTTGCGTCTTTCAAACTCGCCCAAATGCGTGTCTTGGCGTCTTCCTAACCCGTATACTTGCTACGTTTGGATGCTTTCTCGCCGGTTTATAGACAACGAGTCGACGAGTTATGTCATTTTGCAATTTACCTCTTACAAAGGTTGTCTTATGATAAGGTTTGCAGAGGAGATCATGGTAAAGGAGATATTAGGTTCTGTTTTGGCAATGTTATTGCCAACAATAAGTTATTTGTCAGCACATTACACCAACACCATTAACACAGCTTCATCTAATAAAATTGATCAAGTTACACAATCACAACAATAAAACCATCGCTTTTTAGCTATTTTTTGGCATAATTAAAACTTTAAAAGGGCACAAATTTGCAGCATTTGAAACTTTATTGCCTTACCTCCTCAATGAAGAGACTCAAGAGCCTGCAAATCAGTATGCCTCTTGTGCTTACAGTCACAGCTTCCTCCCAAGCAATCCAGCCCCTGCATCCGGCTCCTCACGATCGCATGGAACGCGCGCCTAACCTGCTGCTCCAACGGCTCCAATCCGAGCTTCAGCCCCTCGAACACCTCATGAACCTCCTCCACTTTGCTCCTCACCTCGGCCTCCTTCTCCCCGACAACAGGGAACTCCAAGGAGTCCACCATCCTGTTGATCTCCCGCACCCACTTCTCGACTCCGTAGATCTCCTTGAGCAGCCCGCAGGCGTGCTTCCTCTCCCGCCTCTTGCTCAGCTCCACGATCCTGTCGTGGATGGACAGGACCGGGGCTGCCCAGGCGAAGTGCCTGGGGATCGAGAGGTGGCCCTGGAGGCCGCGATCATGGCAAGGGATGGCTGCGATCAGGCTCCACATCACGATGAAGAGGACGCAGTTCATGGTGTAGACCGCTGCTGGGAGGCCGTGTGTCGAGCTGTCGTCGTTGCCTTTCGGAGGCGAGATGTTGCAGCCGATGGCTTGGATTTGCCTGGACGCAGACCAGCTCCGAGACACGCTCCATGAGAGTGTCTTGCGCAGGCTCCTGGGGTCTTTGCTGGGCTGATTCCTCCCAAATGATCTGTTTCCAATCGATCTTCTCAGTTCATTATAATCATCATCATTGGAAACTCAATTGAGGTAGTAGCTATAGTTTGAAAATGAAAATACAAATGATTCAATTTTGGGTTTTTTTTTTATAAAAAAATTAAGTATTCAGTATTTGATTAAACCTTCAAAAATGGTACCAATTCAGTTCCTGTAGTTATTACTAAAATTTGCACTTTTTTCCCTTCTCTTGGCTAAACATTTAATTAGGTCAATCACATTTTAGTGTCTCAATAAAGTCTAAGGCTCCCTTTGAGAATTGGATCTTTTGATTTTTGATATTATATAATTGTAATTATGAAATAAATATAAGATTTTAGTTAAATTAGCTTTTGGAATGAGAGTGTTTTAACAGCTACTCTCATCAAAGCTTTTCGTAACTTATGATTTTCTATTCACAAGTTTCCATAAGCTACTCGAACCGCTAGGTTTACCAAACATCGTACATATATTTAACCTAAATAGTTCATCAGATTCAGCTACCCATCAACTAGTATTTTGTCAAACGGAGCGTAAGAATGATTATTTCTATGATATGATACCTCATTTAGGGCAAAAATAATTTTGAATACCATCCTTGTAAGATTAGTTTTTTGAATTTTTGTACATTAATTTAGGGCTAAAATAATTTTATGTAACAATAAAGGGAGACATGACTGATCACTACTTGATAACCAACTGAATATTGAGTTATTGACCCATTGGTGCAACAAAGTTGGGTATCAATCAGTGGGTCAATTTTGAATCATCAAGTCTTACAATTGATGGATTCATCGTGTACCAAAATCCACCGACTTAAACGTGCTGTTTGTGATAATTCAACAGTTTCAAATCCAAAAATCCAATAACTAAAACAGGAAGGGAAAAAAAAAAGTAACGAAATTGGGCAAGAACATACCTGCTACGGTGGAAGAAGGAATTGGATCCCTTGTCTTCAAGCATCCCAATGGCGAGATCAGCCAACGCCTTCTTCGCACGCCGAACCTGACCTTCACCTAATCCCTTCAGATTACTCTTCCTCCTGCAGTTTCCGTTATCGATGGCGTCAAACACAATCTCAAGCAGCTTCTTCCATTGCCGGATCTGCTCGATCCCGTCCCTGATTGCGTTGCAGACATCAAGCGCTTTCACGCTCCTCTCATAGAAATCGCCGAGTATCCTCTCGACCGACGGATTCGCAACGCACGACTTGTTGTTATTCAGCAACAGGATCCGAAACTCCTCCTGGCAGGCGGCGAAGGCCTCGAGGAGGCTCCGGAGCCACGGGAGGGAGAGAAATTCGTCCGAGGACGAAGAGAGAGCGAGGAAGCGGCGCGCGACTTCGTTCTGGAAGGCGTCGATCTCGTCGGCCGCCGCCTCGTCGTAGAGGCTTTTGTGGTGGTGGCCGTGGTCGTGGAGGAGTCCGATGATCGTCCGGCCGATCGCGTGGAGTGGAAGGATCTGGAAATCGGCAGCCGACATCTTCGATCCTGTGCGATGCTGATTCAGAGACGGAATGAATTTTAGGAATTCTTTTTAAATTTTTTTCTGGGGGGTTTTAAGATGAATTTACAAGAATTGATTGATCGTCATGATTTCGATGGAGAATATCTCTCCAAGGAAAACGTTGATCATTGCTAAATAATTTGCGATCGCCATTGAAGGTTTTCTGATGGAACTGTGAAGGTTTGTAGAGAGAGAGAGTGTGTGTGAAGGGGATGGGGGAAGAGGAGAGGGAAAGGGTACGGATATAAAGAAGGCGAAGACTCGCGTTCTTCGGAGGGAAGGAATTTTGACATTGTCAATTTTTATTTATTTTATTCATTTCAAATTTTAATTCCTTAAATACGCTCGTGCGTAGTGCAGTTTTTAACAACCCTAAATAATTATTGTTGGATTGAGTCAAAATTATAAGTACTGTAGTGTTATAAATTTATAATTATTATTATATTTATAATTTAAGTTAAATTAGTAAAAAAGAATTAAAAAAATATACTTCATTTTATTTTTTAATACTTGTTTTTAGAAGTTAAAAACTATATAAATATTAATTTTTTAAATTATTTTTAAAAAGTATTTCAAATTTTAAATATTTTTTAGTTTTTTTATAAAAAAAACGTGTTTAAAAAATAAAAGACCATCTTTTCAAATGAATAGAGTAAATTTTATTTGGGGTTCGAGGTGTTTCACTTATTGAGTCAAGATTGAATCGATTTTATGATTATGAATTTCAATAAAAAATTTGAATTAGATATTCGGTCAGATTTATTGAATTGGATGGATTTTGCCATACTGGGCAGCTGAGATCAAGTTTTAAAGAGTAACAAATCAAATTATCAATAACGTCTATTTAAATAGTTGAAGACTCGATACTGAGGAGTTGAGGATACTCCCTCCAAATATGTTGTCATATACCTAGTGAAATTTATGACGTTGCTTTTAGAAAAAAAAAAATTGTCAAAAAAGACTTGTTATAATTTATAAAAAAAAAAAAAAGTGATCCTAAGGGCTTGTTTGGTTGAATGCGGGAAGTACAATTCTCGGGAACTTACTTCACATGAATTGAATTCCCGTGAAATGTACTTCCCATGAATTGAAAAAAGTCGTTTGGTTGAATTTTGTTTTTTAGAAATATAAATAGGAAAATAAAGAAAATTACATTAAAAAGGGTGGAAGTTGAACTTACCTAGTCCCCCTAGGTAAGTGAACTTCCTACGATTTGGAGGAATTGAAATTCCTGGGAAGTTGAATTCCTATGTCTTTCTGTCAACCAAACACAAGAATATATTCTACTTCCCGGGTTTGTAAACTTCCTGGGTTTTTAACCGAGTAACCAAACGAAGCCTAAGTCACAAACCTCTTATCGGATGGGATAAGAGGTTTTTATGAGTTTTTTTTTGTTCCAAAAGATTGATCTGTTTATCATAAACATGGATTAATGAAGTAAGAAACTCATACAATTCTCTTATCGGATGAGATAAGATAGGTAAAAGGAAAGATGAAGGAGGAGCAGAAATACACAAAACAAAGGATATGAATAAAGCACTGCAAATGAAATTAATATGGAAAATTCTAGCTGAACCAGAAAATCCATGGGTACAAACAGTGGAGCGCGTACAAATATCTAAAAGGACAAGGAATACTAAAATACCAGAAAACAAGAAACACGTCATGACATTGGGCAAAACTGATATCACTAAAAGATGAATTATGTAAGGGACTTGTACGACAAATAAGCAACGGGAAAACAATCAACTTTTGGAAGGAAAATTGATTAGACAACGAACCATTAAAAGGACGACAATTATCAAATCAGCAAATCAACACAAGCATCACAGTAGATAGATTCATAGATATACATCGAAAATGGATAGATATACATCGAAAATGGAAAATTGATGAATTGACAAGATACCTACCCACAAATATAGTCAAAAAAATTGAAAATGTTTATATACCTGACAACCCCTTTGATATTAGATTATATTGGAAACATGCAAAGAATGGATGGTTCTCAACGGCCAGCGCAATGAGATCTATTACACGTAGGAATGATAGTGAACATAACAACACTAAATGGGTGTGGGAATTGGAAACGACACTATAGGTAAAAAAAAAAAAAAAACTTCATGTGGAAATTATATTTGAATGGAATCCAAACAAAAGCGAGAGTGACAAATAAGGGAGTTGCAATACCAACAAGTTGTGAATTATGTGATCAAGCCGATGAAACCCCACCCACCTCTTCATCAAGTGTCATTGTACAACGACGCTAATTAGAAAAATAGATTCGAAAATAAAAAAAAGGTATTACATGATGTTGATACAAACAGCGACAATATAAAGGACAACATGATCCACATGGACCACATCTTTTGAAAACTGAACAAAAAACAGAGAGCAACTCTTGCAACAACCTGGTGGAGTGTATAGACGAACAGAAATAAAAAATATTTGACAATTGTAACTCTACAACAATCCAAAACATGGAAAAGCTTACAAAATAGGCGTTGGCAAGCTGAGAAAAAAATGAAAAGTAGTGACAATGATAACAGGAAAACTGCAAACAATACAACAACACCTAGAAGAAAAAGAAACTTAAGATGGGAAAAAGTGAAAAACCACCTACGAATACGTACAAACTAAACTTTGATGGAAGCCTCGCCTCTTCTGGTGTTTCCTCAACAGGCTTCATCATCCAGAACCATCTGGGCTCCCCGATTGCGATCGACGGTGCACTGCTAGGGCCTAAGAATCTCGTAGAGTCTGAAGCGCTTGCTCTGAGGCTGGGTCTGCTTAAGCAAAGAAGTTTGGCATTAACCGCTAGGGTTGGGCATCCAATCTGGACCGGATCGGACTGGACCTGAAATTCCGGTCCGGTCCAAGACCGGTGGACCGGAAATTCGAAAACCTTGGACCGTGGATTGTACCAGGACCGCCATATATGGTCCCGGGTTTTCTAGTCCACGGACCGATTGGACGGGATTAAAAATAAAATGAATTGAAAAATAATTTATAATATATTTTAAAGTTATTTAGTAAATGTGAAAATAGACTTAATTAAATTATTCTTACTAATAAATGAATTAAAAAATAATTTATAATATTTTTTTATTTGGTCATTTTAATTTTATTTTTTAAAAATGCATATATACATTGATACACATATATATATACACACACATTAATTAACATAATATTATAAATTTACATTAATTATCTATAAAAACCTATTTAAAATATGAAAATAAATGTAATAAATCCGAATTATAATACGGGAATTAGAATAATAACAATTAATAATCAATAGACATTTTATATTTATATTGACATAACATTCATGATCCCGTTTACTATTTATATTTATATTGACATTTTCATTAATATAATATAATATAATATAATACAATATAATACAATATAATATAATATAATACTCCCTCCGTCCCACAATAATTGTCTTTGGACTCGCGCTTTTTAAGGAGATAAAAACTATATAAAATATTCATTTTTAATTAATTTTTTAAAATAATTCTATACTTATTAGTAATATGTATGATATTTAAAAATATTTAATAAAATGTTGATATTTTATATAGTTTTTAACTTTTTAACAAAACGTACATTAATAAGTAAAGACAATCATTGTGGGACGGATGGAGTATAATAAAATATTATATAATATAATATAAAATATATGTATATATATAAATGTTATTAGAATTATTATTTTTGTTACCATAAATTCATATTATACTTTCTTTATTGCTTTAAAAACAATTTTAATTTTTTTCTTAACAAACCGAACAATGACTTCTTGTCCAAATTATTATTCTTTGTTGTGGTAAAAACAATCTTCTTTGAATTTTTTATTTTTTTTATTTGAATAATATATATGAATAAAATCGTTTGAATAAAAATATAGGAAAATCTACACCACTTGATTCGTTTCCTTTTCCTTTCCGTTCTCCTGGTGTTTAACCAAACAAGTGGAGTTAATACTTTTTTTTTCTCATCAACCTGAGATTATGTACATGTAAAAGTGATGATGAGATGGCAATGCTTGCAAAGAAGCATTCTCTTTTTAAGCACTAGACAGCTAATTTGTCAAAAGATTTACTCCAAATTGCACAACACCTGATTTGTGTAGAAGAAGGATCAGCAGAACTGTGCTTTCTAGTCATTCTTCGTCGTCTTCGAGATCAATCACCATCTTCAGCCTTCTTCTCTTGAGTGGGCTGCTTGCTGATGCTCTAGGAGCAGTTTCATCACCCGAATCTGCTAGTTCATCATCGCTCTGCTGATAATCGAAGAGCTCCTCCCCATAGGGAGTTTCCTCTCCTCGTGCATTGCTATCGCCATTTGTTTTATATTCGGGGCTATCAAGATTATTATCATTGTCTCTGTTGGCATTGACGGGTTCTGCTTCAATGTCCCTGAAGAACGAAAATTTAATGAGTCACCCTCATTGTTTGATCACTAGAACGAACAAAGCTCATATCATAAAAAGTTAATGCTCCCTCCGTTCGGCAAAACTTGTCATTTTAGCTTATTTCACAAGTTTTAAGGCAATTAACAAATGTACTAATTTACTCTCAATTACTTTATCGAAAACTACAACTAACAAAGGCATTTTTGTAAAGTAAAGGGCAAAATACCTACAATGACAAGTTTTTTTTGAACAAAAATAACACTCTAAAATGACAAGTTTTGCCGAACGGAGGGAGTATAAGATAACGATGAAGATTGCCCCTTTTTTTCTCATAAGAAGAGCATACTAAGATATAACCAATGAAAAAGGCACAATTGGATCGAATGGACATTTTTTTCCCAGATTTCAGAGACGACTTCAGTACCAAGACTAAAAAAGTTTCAGTTTGTCTAATTGATTTTCTTTTATGAAATGAGAGGACACAATAATAATACGAGATACTTTAAGAACCTGCATCAAATCTTTACTTGTAAACATACCTTTCCGAAGAACCTTCAGGATGTTCACTATCAGATTTATTTCCAGCAACGGGCTGTTGAACAAGTGCAGATAGCTTCTCTTTTCTCTTAGATGAAGTTTTGGGTTTTCTGCTAAATACACAAAAAAAGTCAATTGCCAAAATGAACCTGAAAATAGGAATTATTTACTGCATCGTTCAAAATATCCAATTGCTTTAGTTTTCATTATTTCATCTAAAATTTTTGTTTTACCGAAACAGTTTATAACTCAAACAGGAGCTCACTGTTTAATGATTGGCAAAATTGTCTAAGCTGGGGGATAAAGGCATTGTACTGAGGTTTTTGGAGAAAGGATGTTGCAGCAAAGCCCAAAAGCTTATTTCAATTCAAGAAACATTTCTTGACTGTTTTTAATCCACTGGCAAGTGGCAAGACCCAAGTTGCAGATTGCCAATGTAAAATGATTTGAAATTACATTGTATTTAATTCAGAATATTTAGTGTACACTTATGTGCCAATGGTTAAACACGCTAGCTTTTCCTTTTCTTAAAATATTGAGAAACAGATCAATTATGATGTAGGAGACTAAGAGGATAGATGACTCACTTTAACAGAGAACTCAAAGTTTCATCATCAGAATCAAGTGCAACAGCCTCTTTCCCAGCTGATAGCTCCCCACCTTGTGATGTTGAATTGACCTCTTTATTGTGTCTGAGTTTGAAAAGGTAATGTTTCCATTAGTTCAAAACTCAGAAGTAATATATTGCACCTAATCGAAGACTATGCTTCCAATTGTTCAAACTACATGCAATAAGTTGCACCTTAATTGATTAATATGACAAATAACACCAACACTATGTTTTGATCCTTATTTCAGGGGTGGGGGAGATAGAAAAATATAGTAGAAACAGTTTTGCTCCTCTAGTTCGGAATCCTGGACAGCATTTTAGAAAACTAACAGGGAAAATGGAGAAATTTCAGAACACTCTCAACGAGTTATATCCTCAGTAAGTGGATACTTTAAATGGGGATATACTATCACTTCTCCTTCCCTCCACTTGAAGGAAAAAGGGTGCTCTTCCCTCCTTTGATCCCTTTCCCTCTTCTTTATCCCTATGGGAATTATATAAGATATCAAATGGTACATGTTTTACTAAGTGGATATTACCTTTTCCTGAGTGATGCCAATGTCTGATTGTCAGGGTCCTCGTCTGTCATAGGCATGGTCCCCTCATTAACCTGTTTACCAGTGCGGAGGCCTAACTGTTTGAGTTTACGTGAAACTTGAGCAGCTGTGATTGTTCCCTCTGGAGTAAATTCATTGGCTATCATGTGGGCACATCTCTTCTGATCCTTGTATCTGCACAAAATATATAAACAATATTTTAAAACTAAATGACCTACTACTATGATGGTCTCAAAGTGCTTCATCTATGAAACAGGTACATTGCTCACTACTTTGATACCTGTATAGTTTGCAGCTTAAACTTAAATGAAAAGCTGAACCAAAAATCAACTATATGAAAGGTAAAGAAGGACAAGACACAAACATTGAGCATTTAAGCATCTTGACAGCAATTATGACATCTGAAATGTATCCGTACAAAGAAAACAGTATGGAGAGCTGTGTAAGATAAATAAATATCATAAAATTAAATCATACTTCTCATGAAGTCTTTTGAGTGTTTCCACCATCTCATCACTGAATGTTATTCTTCTTCTCAGTTTACTACCTCTTTCGAAATCATCTTTTTTGGAAGTCTCCGCTCTATACAAAATCAGAAGCAATGATTAATGGAACCTTCTTAAGATTAAGTTGCAGATTATGAAATTCAAGATCAAAGGTGGTGAGTACATGTCATCTTCCCCATTTTCATCAGTCCAAGCATTCTGCAAAGGTCTGGACCTTTTTCCTGATTCCCTGACATATTGTTTCCCAGTGTCAAGGCCTGTCTCTGGATGAGCTGCTACTGAAATATCATCACTGAAAATGGAAACATTTTTCAAAAATGTATTTTAAGACATGAAATCAAAATCTCAGGCAGCATTTTCTTGATCAATGACAACAATGTATCAAAAATTAAAAGGTCCTAGTTCCATGGTGTCTTACTCGTCGTCATAGTGTTCAGAAGGCAAAGTGACATCAAATTCATCATCACCAAGTGCATCTGCCATGCTTCTAACAGTGCTTTTCTTGCCTGGGAGCACACTGGCTTCTCCATCAGCAGAAGTATTCTCCCAGTTCTTCAATTCATTCTTCATGTCACCAAGCTCGCGTTTCATAAATTCAGCATTAATGAAATGGCAATCTCTCCGAGTCTTTGAGAACAACAACTCAACGAAGAGAAGGGGCTGACTCTCCATTTTGCGGAGCAATCTCCGAACTAACGTAGTTAAAAACTCAACAATGTTTTTGTAATCTTTGTGAGGACATGACTTCTGTTCGTCCAGTATTTCATAGAATGTGCAAATATATGGGAGCTGTCAAGTTGCAAGGAAAAATGCAAATGTGAGATAGGCACATGTACAGCAATATTTACTACTCCACATGGATAAGAATGAACCAGGAAATCACCTCATATAACATCGGAGAGAGATTCAAATCATCACAAATCCTCTGCAACATGCGTATGATGTAATGGTTTGTACTGGGTGAGTTGCTCTTATAGAACTTCAATAACCAGCAAATATTTTTTATTGTGGTGTTGCCCACCAGAGAATTAAGCAAGGTTGTTAACTTAAAATCAACTTCATTAGTCTCAACAATCTGTTCATCATCAGAGGATCCACCATTACTTGCTCCATCCATTAAAAAATCAGCAATAGGATCTGAATCCCCTTTGGCAACGTGCAGCACATTTCCTGCAGCAGCATCCTCTTTCTCCAACTCCGACGTTTCAGTGTTGTGAACAAGATCAGTATCAGAGCCTGGTTTGCCTGAGTTCTCTGTCTCCAAATTGCACCCTTCAACATGCTCTTGACCTCCAGCAGGCTGGTTCTCGCTGCTCTCATTCTGAATGACAGGTTGATGTAACTGCGTATCAGTATCAGAACCTGATTTGCCTGAGTTCTCTGCCTGCAAATTGCACCCTTCAGCATGCTCTTCACCAGCAACAGGCTGGTTTTCACTGCTCTTATTCTGAATGACAGGTTGATTTGCATGAGTTTCTGTTTCAGAACCTGATTTTCCTGATTTCTCTGTCTGCAAATTGCAGAGTTCCGCGTGCTCTTGACCAGCAGCGGGGAGGTTTTCACTGTTCTCTTTGTCAGTGATAGGTTGATTCGCCTGAGTTTCATTCATGCTTTCCACACCACCCTTGTCATTTTTCCTTCTGCGCCTTCTGGCCTTCCGCGAAACCTTCACAATATGGAGAGAAGGGGATCAATACTAAATCTGCAGAAAATAAATGATATGGAAAAATAAAAATGGAAATTGCAAAGTCACTAGGCGTCATTCTGATGGTAAGTTTCCGTTTATTTTGGATGAAATATATTATTTAAGTGCTTATATAGTAGCACTAGACCAGCAGCGCCCAACATATCATTTTATTTCTTAGAAATCTTCAATATTACTGCAGTAAGATCAACTATAAAAAATAATTCCACAAGAACAATAGCATGCACCGCAGATGTATAAGGAGACAAGGAATTGAGAAAATGTGTCTACTTGATGACACAATATTAAAATTCCATGATCGATTAATTCTAAATGCGAATCAAATCAGGTTAATTCTCCATAAAATCAAGCCCAAAGAAGATGTCATACCCTTAGTTTGCCAAACGTTTGCAAATTCTCCATAAGGCGCAGAATTATGTGAATCATCTCCACCAAACCAGCAAGATCACTAATCATAAAAGAAAAAAGATAAAGGCGCATTAATAAGAAGTATATATAGGCTCAATTGTCAAACCTTTGTGAGCAGTGTGTGCAGAATCTGAAAACAAATGGATGTATGCAGCAACCATTACTACAGTCTAGATGAATCTCGTGTCTATTTATTATTGCCTTCACATGCAGTCATCTTGTGATCGTTGTCTTCATGTTGTATAGCACAAGAGAGAAGGATTCACATAGTTGCAATTAAATGCATCCGACTATTGCTATAGCAGCGATTAGGGATGGCAACGGGACGAGGAGGGTACTCCCCGCCCCGTTGCCATCCCTAATCGCTGCTATAGCAATAGTCGGATGCATTTAATTACCCTCCTCGTCCCCTTTTCCATTTACCAATGCAGTCTCAATTATTGTGACAAAGAAATGTAACTCAACTTTTCCTAGAATAAATTTTAATTGTCATGATATTAAATATTATATTAAAATTACCTCTTTGGCTGTTTATGAGCATCAAACAATTTTATCAAGGTGAAAAGAAACTGGGTCAAGCCTTGATCTGTTTGATCATAAAACAACTTGTAGAGAAGAATGCAGGCAGTTTGGTGTTCCTTGGAATCTACTGGCTCCCGCTTCAATACCAAATCCAACACACGGATCTACAAATGAAATCAACGTAATTGAATTAAGATTACACAACATTTACATACTATCAATTCTCCTAACTATTTTTAAAAATAGGTGATTTTCTTCCAATTACAACAAACAGATGGAATCAACAATCATACAGAACACATGTAATCTGTCCCCTCATAATGCCAGTGAAAGCGAGACAATATGCCCATAGGAAATTGTATGTAGCAAATCCCTGTTAAAGATTCATGATAACCAAATGTTCTGAAAACAAAAATAGTCCTAAAATTCAAAATCAAATTCCTATGTCTCAAAACAACTAGTGTGAAAAAAGAAAGGTTTCCTCCACATAAAAGCTCTTAGACAGTGCACCAGACTTGGAAGGAAGAGGATGGCAGCAAAAACAATACTTCTTCATATTGAAATTTCAATTGATGTATTTTTTGGCAGCAAATTGATTAATGCGTATTAAGTGAACAGATCAGAAATAATACCATGATCTTCATAAGGGAGCCTGCTGTTGACAGAAACTTGTAGTCTTTTGTTTCCTTCAAGCATTCAAAAGCATAGCGCCATTTTGAAATTACTAGCTCAAACATTGACTGATTCAATGTCTCTGCTATTGGCCCACATATGTTATCCTTGGATGATGTACTACCATCATCACAGCCAGAGGGTGATTCCATTGTATCAGCTGCACCAGGTGGCTGCTGAAATTAAATCGCGTTAGGCCAACTAGAACTAGAATATTGTCCCACAAGAATTCATAGAAGGATCAGTCAAATAACTTTTGAGATTAATATAGCTCCTGAATCAATTTTTACGCATTTTTACTAAATTACAGTTATTTCTGTGATAGAGATAAATTCAATGTCTTATTCTTTTCAACACTAGGTCTTTCGGAAACTCTCTTTTTATTTGCTCGAGGTAAGGGTGTGTATGTCTAAACCCCTATACCCTACTTTATGCATGATTACACTAGGTTGATAAGCATCAGCCAAACAACAACAACAACAAACCCTATCCTGATCAAATCAGGGTTGGGGGTTGAGGTGTACACTGTACACACCCTTTCCCCGACCACATCCAGAAGGCGTTTCTGAAATACCTAATATTGCCAGAAAAACAAATATAGAGACAGTGATGACCAAGAGAGAGCATGGAGGAAAAAAGAATAAACAGATATCAGATGGAGTTTCACTATGCTGTCAAAGGGCATTTTTTCCAAAAAAGAGGGGAAAACTCAGATAGTTGCACCAAAAATACAACAAAATAAAAAGGAGGTGCACAGGCATGCAAGGGGATCACTCTCCCAACACCAGAAGCCATTTGCCACTCAAAGGTTTCAAACTGCCTCAACAGGATTAATGTTGAAATGAAGGTCGATAATATGATGGTCCTATTTACAGCAGTTTGAAAATTTTCCAAGTTTACATTAATACATTTCAGATAAGAACCAAACCAAACATTTGTGATTTCTACGCACCCTTTTCTCCAATATTTCACGATTAGTTTCAAAGAATTGCAAGATTCTATTGCTTAGATAATAGAGATACAGTTATGCAGAGGAAGGCATCCAATATTACATTTAATTGTCTTTCTAATCAAAACTAGTTAGTTATCACAGTTCACAAGTATAACACTGTACCTGGAAATGGGAGTTATAATTTGTTAAAAGCTCTCACCTTGGACATAATGGAGTTGTAATATTGGAAAGATATGACAAACTGAGCAAGCTGGAAGAAAATAACAACATCACTATGCTGTATAGCATTATACTCCTTCTCAATATCTTCCCGGATAGACTGCATCAGCACTGGAAGCATGAAGAACTAATCAATACGATATTAAGAAAGCGCTAAAAATGTGAAAATCAAGCACATGTACTGTTTTTAAAATACCATTATATGCCCCTGATAGAAACTGGTTCAGGAATTTGTGAAGTGATACTAAAATATCATTATTTATGATTTGTGGCTTCTTTTGATCCCACACAACTCTTTTTGAAGCACCACGATGGACTTTAGGCTTAGCAAGTACATCACACGATGCAGGAGTTCCCTTGTATAATGCTTGGGAGCCATCCTAACAGAAAGCAAGTGTTGGTTAAACCCGAAACAAGGCATTCATAAATAAGGTTAAGTAAAACAATGCATTACCATGGCAAATCGTGCAAATGTTCCACTAAACTGGGAATGTCTGCTCAATGCGTTCAATCTTGTTACTTTTTTCTTCTCTTCCTCCTCTTTCATGATAGATCTAAGACTTTCTATGCAAGCTTTAGCATCACCGTTCACCTAAAAAATGGTTAATAGAAAGAGTTGATTAGAGGTCGTTTTAAATATTACAACAGGATAGGTAACATCAAGTGCACATGCCAACCTTCAAGTCCTGACCGGCTTTAGCAATATACTCTGGATCTTGGCCGATAAATATATGGTGGAATATATCTAAGAAAAGCAAATTATCCTGTCTCAAATGGCACTGATAACCCCCAATATGTTGAGTCAACACTATGATTAAATCCATGACATTCTCGCGGAACAACAGGGCCAAGAAACTATCTCTCAGCGATAGATAATGATTAGAAGATCCCTCAGCCTTTTGATGGGCTGAAATTTCCTGCACAGCTAGGATGTTCCGGAACAAAGTCATCACCAGCTGAACCAATTTACGATCATCCTCGGTAAGTTCATCCCTATAGCATAGAAATGGATCAAATGAATATTCATAATATAACATGGAAAAATAATGTGATTAAACCAGACACACTAAGAGAGATACTGCAAAGAGGCATTTAAAGCAAAATATAATCTAAAAACAAAAACATCAATTTTTTTGTTGTTTCAATCATTGTTGATAATACCGTTCCAGATTTTCCAGTGGCCCCTCAAGCAGAGATACAACCACAGCAATCGCATCACTATGTGTAATGACAGATTTCAACTTCCACAGATGCTCCAACTGCTCATTTATATCGGTCGAAGAGGGATCGATTGGCATGCTGAGGAACACCAGTACCTTCACTGCACCAAACCAAGACAATTGCTTCAGGAAACAATCCACTCATTCTCGGAAAAGAAAAACAAGTGGACTAAAAACAATCTAATGCTGAAACGAACCAGAATTTAGCACGAGATCACGATCGTCCTGGTACTGCTCAACAATGGGAATCAAATCATTATCCACAATATTCCACTTGCACAATTGCTTGAACACATCCCTCGTTTGAGGATCATCGCGGCGCAAAAACCTTACCAAATCCTTCAAATTATCTGCCGCAAACAACTAACCGCTGAGCACTCAAATGACCAAACAGAAGCGATAAAAGACATAAGGCGCTAGAAATTGTACCTAAACAATAATCGCCCTTGGCGTACCCGACCCGCTTTCCGGAGCCATCTTCTTCAATGAGGCCGAGGCCTGCGCAAATACTAGAAAGGCCTTCCGTTGCCATGAATTCGACGGAGCTGAATCGCTAGGGTTTCAGATAGGGGCTGAAAATTAGGGTTTTACAGTGAAATGTAGGAAATGGGGACTTTGGAGAAGCTAGTAGATTGCAAAGGAGGGATCAAGGTTCGGTGAAAACGAAATTGGGATTGAGATACAGAGAGAGTTGGCATTTGGCAATGGTGTCTGTGGATTCGAGGGATTTGATTTTGTGAACGATGGGTGCAGATTTGGCGCCAAATGTTCGCATCTCCCGCGCTCTACAGACGACTTCCTTTCAATTTTTATTTTATTTTTTATTTATTTATTTATTTTGTTGGGGGTTGTTAAATTACATAAAGCACCTACAAATTAGGGGGTTTATCACTTAAAGGCGCGTACATTAAACAATTATACAAAACGTCCACATAGTATCTATCCATCTATCTATCTATCTACATATACTAAAACTATGTGGCGAGTTGTGGTTGATCCTAGAGAAAAAATCTTATATGGCGCGTTGTAGTTGATCCTAGGGGGAAAAATTAATAAAATAATATGTTGTCATAATTTATAGAAAGTTATATAAGCCACAATCTATCTATATATATTTTTTAGTTAATTGAAAAAATATAAATAAAAATATTTCATAGTCATACTTACTAAAAATATTACTCCATAATAGATAAATACGGAGTATGTAGTATTTGATAGGTGCTATTTTATTTATATCTAGATTTTATTGGTGGAGAGAATTACTTATATCAAAATTTATTTAATCATTGTTGTTTTATTTATATCTATATTGTTTTTCGAGGCCAAAATAAATTATTAAAATATTATGTAGCCACGATCCATTCGTACATAAATATTTTAGTAAACATGAAATTTAAAATATTTTTAAAAATCACCTTTTTTGTTAAAAGGAGAGGCGGGGCTCTCCGCGCATCCAGTCGCACTTTATTATTAAACAAAAAGGGCTAAGTAGTAAGCAAACGGGGGATAGCCCGACCCTTAACATCATTTTGCAAAATGTTAAAAACACCCTCGGGAGGGTCACACAATACAATCAAACCAATGTTATAAGAAAAAGCTAAACTAGCAAGGAAATCAGCAACACGGTTCGCCTCGCGATAGATATGACGAAACTGGATTGCCTAGTCTCTTCTTAAAAATCACATATCTATTATATTAACATGAAATTGAATTAACGATAGATTGGAAAAAAAATATTTATATAAAATATGTCAAACTAATTTTATTTATATCTATATTATTTTTGGTGGAAATTTTTAGTTATTATATTTTTTACTTATTACAATCTATCTAGATTATTTATAATATTGTATTAAAGTATTCTCCGTACACGGGACGAGTCCTACACTAGTTACTTATATTTTTCAATTACAATATTCCTTTTTTTTATCTATTCATACCAATATTACATATATACATATCTAATACTCTCCGTTCTTTTTTATAAGTCTTTTTCTCAAAATCAATTGGAAAAGAGAAAAATAGTCCACCAAGGTTATATGTTGTTCAACATATCCCAATATTTTCAATGTGGAACAACCTTATACTTCAACACGTCCTCTCAAGTGCAACGACTTTTATAGCCAACATGCAAGTTGCACTTGTCGCATGCACTTAAAAAGTTGAGTTTCTAGGGTATGGGGTCACGAAGCGGTGGGGCCAGTCAGTTTAAAAAGTTTACTCTGCCTTAATTTATTTACCTTGCTCCTTACCAGTGGGTCAAGTCGGTCGACGCAAACCGGTTTACTTAGTACGTGACTCTTAACGGCTGAGTCACGTGTTCAGGGTTTACCCCCGAAATGTGGGTTTCTCGTCATAAAAAAAACTATATAAAATAATTTTTTTTATTTTTTTAATAATTCCATACTATTTATTACTCATTAGTATGAGATTATTTTAAAAAAATATTAAAATTTAGTATTTTATATAGTTTTTATTATTTTTAAATAATGTATATAAATACTAAATGACTGTTTCTTGAAAACTTATGATCCCGATTATAATTCCCCCTTCTACCGAACAAAAATATGGTTATTGGAATCGAGGATCTTACTCCCTCCGTTCGGAAATAAATGATGTTTGACTATTTTGCACGTAGTTTTAGGAGCTAAAAAATAATTAAAATAAATAATATTTTATATAGTTTTTAGCTCCTAAAACTACGTGCAAAATAGTCAAACATCATTTATTTCCGAACGGATGGAGTACCTTTTTGTACAATTTTATTGTACTTCCATTATTTTGATTGATTGGTTATGATTTTCTATTAATTTATTTATAGATTAAAATATTTTTATTTTTACATAGAAAATGTATAAGGACAAGCTAAAAATCCCATTTGAAAATCTTTTATGAGATTAAGTTATTTTAGCATTTATATATTTTTATTAGGTCTATTTTTTTCCAATGTAAGGAAATAGTTTTATCTAGACTAAAGATGTATTTCCTTCCTTTTCTAGATAAAAAAAACCCTAGAATTTATCTTTAATAATCCTTTCGACATGTTACATGCACAATGAATTTCTTGCCAAGTGCGCGTACAGTCATTTATCGATTTTCAGTGTCGGCAAGTTTTTTTTTGGTCTTGAAAATAGCTTGTTGACACCTCATTTTCGTGTCGGTAAAATATCTACCAATATTGCCAACACAAGAAAACCAGTGTCACCAACTTGATTTCAGGCTAAAAAAAACTCGTCAACACTGAAAATCAGTGAATAATCGTACATTTGACGAGAGATTAATTGCGCTTATAGTAACCCCTATCCATTTTGTAGTGAAATTTCCCATTTCGTGGTTATTAGCTAGTTTGAGTAGTTTGAACTTTGAAGTGTCTACTAGTATTGTGGACTAGTTCTCTAGACTTCCAATTGATCCAAAATTTGAGCACCTCTCCAACTAAAATGTTGTCAAGTAACCCGAACCAAAAAGTCGTTTAAATTATTGTGCAAATTTAAATTCTTATGACAAAATTGAACATAAATATTGTATGGACCTTAATATGTGTGGGTCGGGATCATGTCCTCCATGAAGTAAAAACAATGGGAATTGTTTTGTACAAAAGGTGAATCACACTCACTATTAGTTACACATATCTTGAATTTGGTAAATAAAGAGCGGTCATCCGGGGTTCGAACCGAGGATCTTTGGATACTACCCATAAATCCTTTTCAATTGAACCATTCCGGAATGGTTAGTTACACGTAACGTTCAATCACAAATTACAAGTAAAATTTACGGTTAACGTCCATCTTTTCGGAACAAGATAGTAAAGGAACCTGCAACACCAAATGCAAAGGAAAATCGATCAATCTCCGGTGATACAAGAATCAACAAAACAACAATTAAGAAGAAGAAGAACAACAAAGTTAACCTGTACGAAGTATCGGCGAAAAAAATTGTCAAGGATGATTCGGATCTTGCAGCCACGCGACTTTGAGATGGCTTCTTGCATTGCGACGAGCAGTTCATAGTAAGTCATATTGAGGTTTTTATTCTCAAGGGCTTGGATGAAGCTCATTGTCAAAGCCCCATTCATGCCATTGCTTGAAAATGCCTACAACATATATAAATTAATGCTAAGGATAGAGACTTATATATTGCACCAATGCTAAAGGATAGAGTATAACATCTCACCCTATGCATATATGATAATTCTTGCAAAAGCATTTTCCTGCCCAAATTAAAGTATGATTTGCTATAGGAATTATTTTTTAAAAGATGGGTTAAAAATATCTTATTTTGTTGATTTGCACTTAAAAAATAGTGATGCAATATAGGGCATGTTTGGTAACTAGTAGTTGATGGGGTAGCTGAAGTCGATGAATTAAATGTGTTAAATATATGTTAAATATATTAGACTATTTATAAGCTAGTAAGGTGTTTAGTAACCTCAACTGATAAGGTAGTTGATACAAATTAACTTGTTAGATATGAGACCATCTCCAACGATTTCTCAAAAATTTCTTTTAAATGGGAAAACAAAAAATATATTTTTTTAAAATTATTTTTGCTTCAACTCCAAGAACATAACTCTCCCATTTATAAGATTTGGAGAAAGATTTACTTTGAAAAATGCTGCAAATTTATGAAAGTTTCTCTATTTTTTTTACTGCTTCTCTATTTTGGATAATAAGATGGGAAATCTGTTGGATAACAAAAAATTCCTTAAAATTTATCCAAAATCTCTAAAATGAGGAATCTCTTGGAGATGCTATGATAAAATGAATAGATTTGTGAATATATACATATAAGGAAAAGTTGTGAAAAAACTTGGGGTTAGTTATTGAGAATACAATTAAAAAAGGTAATTAAACTAAAATCCTATATCTTTACCTTATTTAAAGCCATAGAATATTAAAATTAGGAATCTCAGGCCTCGTTTGGTTAAACGTGGGAAGTAGACTTCCCAGGAAGTAACTTCCCGGGATTTGTAATTCCCATGAATTCTATTTCATGGGAAATGTAAAAATATGTTTGGTTGAAAATAATTTCCCATAAATTCAATTCCTATGTTTTGTTTGGTTAAACATTGAATTTTTATAGTAATTTATTTAAAATTACTCTTATAACCTTTTGCTTTTTGTTTAAAATCAAAATCTATATGGGCAAATTGGTGATTTTGTTTATAAAAAATAAATTTTATAGAAGATTTGGAAAAAAAGAATGGAGGAAGTTGATCTTACCTACCCCCTCCATGGTAAGTTAAATTCCACCATTTCATGGGAATTTAAATTCCTAGGAATTGAAATTCCTGGGTTTTCTCATTTTAAAAAAACATACCAAACACATGTATTGACTCCTAATTCCTGGGATTTTGAACTTCCCGGGAAGTAGAGAGCTAACCAAACGAACCCTCAGAAAAACTACTGGCATTACCAAATGGATCTATTAACACCATTTTTAAACTTATTTTTATTCTGGTTAATTAATGTGGACTTTAAAAAATCAAACTAATACTATGCGTTGAGATATTTTCAACTTTTTTTAAGCTACATAAGATTATACTCCGTATATTATAATTCCTCTACAAGAAGCATATATTAACAATATTATTTCTAATCAATTATTTAAAAATCCAAATATCAGTAATCACTAATTAGGATAAAAGTTACGTGGTGGTGATCGATATTGATTACTTACAGAGGTATCAGCAGCCATTTGATCATCTCGACAAGCACTGAAGGAGATGGCGAGTCCACCACTTGTGCCTTTAGCCCCCGACGGTGGCCTGTTATCTACCCACTCCTTTCTGTTTCAAATTTACGAATTAGAATTAATATAATAATTAATAAGGTTTCGTTAATTTGTCAATTAATTAACTAATTAATTTTCGGAAGAAGATTGTTAAATAATGATGGGTCATCCGACGTGTCAAGTAAGTCGAGTGAGTTCCATTCTAAAACCAATTGGGGTTGGATGTAGCCCAGCTGTTTATATAAAAGGTTTGGATTCATCATTTTATCAACAAGGATCGATAACGTACTGTTTGCAGTCGAAGAACCAGGGCAGATCAAGGATGGTGCCGCTGTGGCAGGCGTCGACGAAGGCGTGGAGGGTGACGCCCTTCGGGAGAGGGCTGACGAGGATGGAGTTGAGGTCGTTGTCACGGATGGCCCCCGCCGTTGCGAAATCCACCGGGCACAGCAACTCATCCATCCCGTCGAGCTCGTCTCTGTACAACACCTCCCGCTGGCTGATTCCGTGGCCGGAGAAATAAAACACCAACGAGTCGCCGGCTTTGCAGCCGTCCACCAGCCACCTCAGCCCTTCCTCCATGTTCTTCTTCGTCGGCAGTTGCGTCCTGCTTGCTCCTTGTTCGTCTTCATTTTTCCATTTAACAATTACAACAAAAAAAAATAAAATTGAAAAGACAAAAAGTGAGTTCTTATCTATTGAGAATTTTTTAAATAAGCCACACTTTAAAAAGAAAAAGTTTGTGTCTCTATTGGGAATCTAAACCCTTTTCCCTAATAAATTTTAAATTTTAAATTTTAAAGATAAAAACTTCACCTGGACTGTAAATTCTTTCGACTAAAAGTATCCTCAACAGATTTGGTAAAAAAAATTTTAAATAGAGAAGAAAATTACACAATCTCTACAAGTTTTACCTTACAACTCCAATAGTTACTCTGTTTTAAAAAATTTATATATATTATTTTGATCATTCATTGATTCAATTTGAATTAGTGAAACATTTTTTATTATTTTTCTGTTCCTTTTTTTTGTGATGTACGTGTGATGGGGTTTTAGGGGTTAGTGAAAGAAGTTTTCTCGAATGCTACAAATTAAATATAGAGATTTTTTCATTCTCTCTTACCTATTCGCTATTTTAAAGAAAGAAATAGAGGAGTTGTTGGGTAAAAAAACTACAATATTTTGCTAAATTTCAATTTTTCTCTTATGCTCTAAAAAATGTTCAAGAGCTAGAGATTTTTAATCATCAATCAATACATTTAAATTGTAGAAACAATAAAATAAGGAGATTTTACAAAAATAAATAAGAAAGAGGAATAAAAAAAATAATGGAAGAACATGGAAAATTTAAAATTAATGAAAGGGGGTAAAAAAAAGAATAAGTAACATGAAAATGAAAAACTATTGCATTGACCTCCTACACATTGGAGTATCAAGTGTGCAATTAAGCTAAACACTAGGTGATTCGATGTTTTAACTTTTTGATACATCTATATTTAAAAAAAATTATTTATTTTTTATAACATCGTATTGATTCATAATAAATGACACCCATTTATTTTTCGACACGCATTTTAAATGAATATTGGACATATAGATGGAAGAAAAGAAATCATACCGGTAAGTAGGCGAATACCGTATTGCGAGGAGAACCCCCATCGGTTAACGAGGAAGTTGCGCATCTCATACGCGTCGCTGATCGTCCCCCTCAGCTTGTACTTCTGATTCCTGTAGCTCACGCCACACACAAGCGCCTTCTTCGTAGCTCTCCCGTTGCAAAAGCCAATCGTCGGCGAAATCGTCAGCGGCGGGCCCCATCTCGGACTCGGCGTCACTTTGGATGAAAATTCCTTCCCATTGCCGTGGCCATTGAAAATGCACTTGGTTTGATACACCGGGGAGCGACCGGTGTTCGAGTCTCTATGTCCCGAATATTGGGTTCGGAAGACCGCTTGACCCGACGACGGTCCCTGGACGGGGATCTCGTTGCCGCAGTTGGCGCAGCGGTACCACTGCGCCCGCTTGGTCGTCACACTCACTTGCCTGCATTTCTTACAACGGGTTGAAACTTGGTCCTCCATGTAGATGTGTGTATCTCCCTGCCACTGCCTCTGGTCGATCATATATATATATATATATGCACGTGTAGTTAATGTGTATATAGATTGATTAGGCTGAGACTATATATATATATATATATATGATGATTGTTGAAGGCGACACATGAAGGTTGCAACGAAAGGCATTGATTCCATTTCCGTAACTTTTTCGTTCATTTAGCAGCGTTTCATCACTTCGTGAAGGACATTTTACTTTTAAAAGGAAAACAAGTGTCGTCCAGCCGTTGCACTTGCACACGCAGTTTCCTTTATTGTCAAAATTGTGTTACTATGAGCTGTTATACCGACACTGGATTCTCTAATTTTTCTATTTTATTATTATTTTTTTACGGTAGGCAAATAATAAGATATATTGATATATATTGATTGACAAAAATCATTCTTATCATCTGCACGAATGATGTTACAAAGTTTTATATTCAAATTGAGTGTCAATATATTATAGATATTCATACGTTTTTGAGCAATATAATCCGCACTTGAGTTTGATTCCTTAAAGCAATGTTTGAACTTGATATTGTTAAAACCAGTCGATTTTTTTTATGAATCTTCTTGATAATTCTGAGTATTTCTCAGGGGTCTCCGGACAATCCTGAATGGTGTTGACCACTCCGAGACTGCCTCCTTCGATTATGACGTTCCTTAGACCTTTGTCACATGCTCTGTTTACTCCGATACAGAAAGCCGAGGCTTTTGTTTGTAATACTGATCATGGAGGGACCGAGGCTTGAAAAATACCAATGACCTGGCCATTGCAGTCACGAATTATTCTACCGATATTGCAATTATCAGGTGGCATAAATGAGGCGTCTACATTTATTTTGTAGTAGTCCCTTGGTGGTTTTTCCCATGTGGCACTTCTGCGGGGTTTTCTTCATTATCTAGTTTTTTTTTTTGCTCTGCTTGATTCATTGCAATGTTTTTTGGCTATCTAGTATGTCGTACGTGTCTATAATAGAAATGTTCATGGCTTTCTTGAAAATGATGTTGTTTCTCATCTTCCATATGGCTTGCCACAAGAAGCATAAGTCAGCAAAGAATTGGTTTTTATTTTTTTACATTAATGATATCTTCAAGCATGTTACCCATAAGCCTCGTTAATATTATTCCATGTCCCGTTATCTGTTGATGATAAATTATTTGGACTTTGGTAATTGTGCAATGAAGGAAAAGGTGTTAGGCGTCCTCATCTTCATGGTTGGATGTTACTCGGCTGAAATATTTGTTCATTCATGCTTTTGTGGGGAAAGTGTCAATCAATAGTTTCCACTTAAGATTCTTAACTCTAGAAGGTAGGTTTAGTTTCTAAATCCACGAAAAATTAGATTCGTTTGCACCAGCTTGGTTGATTAATTAGTTTATAGCTGGATTTTGTTGTAAAGAATTCATCGGTATTTGATTTCCATATCAGCTTGTCTGGGGTATCCCAACTCGATATTTGAATATTGAGGATCTTTTGGACAAAATTAGGTGGGAATAGTTGGCTTAGCAGGGTTAAGTTCCAGCGCTTTTGGGCGTTTAGCAGTTCTACTATTAGGTTGGTATTTTAGTTTCCCTTATAGCAGTTTAAGGGAATATCCGTGGTCCAAGGGCCAGACCAGACATTAATGGATCTTCCATTTCCAATTATCCAAATGGTTCCTTTATGAAATCGGCCTCGAAAGGACAAAAGTCTGCCAAATTGCCATGAAGTATTAAGTTTTGATTTTTCCATAATGGTTTCATTTTGTAGATATTTTTCATTTACAATTTTCACCCAAATATTGTTATTATCGATATAAATTTTTCAAAGGAGTTTCATTAGGAGACTGATGTTCATGTCCTCCGCTTTTCTGAATCATAGACCACCACTTTGTTTTGGTAAACATATATAGTGTAGTTTATTCCAAAAGAAGTTTTTATTTATTTGTTCAATTTGATGTAGAATTCCCTTTGAGAGTAGAAATGTTACGTATTAAGTAGTTTGTTTTGAAACTGATGTTGTCCTTGATAAATTATCATAAAAAATATCATTGTTAAACTTTATTTATCACCGACATCCTCGTACATTTTTTTAGAAAAAAATATTATTAGTAAAGAATGTCCCAAATGCTCAACAACCTACAAATTAATACATTGCTAATTCTAAGTAATTTTTTTAATTAAACCTAGCTTATTTAATTTGATATCGTCTCAAATTCTAATAAGGAAATGATATAATTATAAAGGGTTAACAATGCTATTTGTATGTTATTAAGAGTTGGTAACATTTGCTGTTAGTGGTATAAAAAAATACTAAACTTACTAATAATTTATCCGTTTAGCAAAAGATGTAATTTTAGTAAATAAAGTTGAAAAATATTAATTAGATGAATAAATAAGTTTATTATATATGTATTATATATGTAACTTAGTTAAAATACATATGAAGTTGAAATGAATTGATAAGCTTAATTCTCAAATCTAGCTCATAAATTCATAATATATACTTTAACACTTACAAATAAAAATACACGTATATCCTTAATTATTACTTTATTTTTTAAAAAAATCACGACTATCATTAAAAGGGTAATTCTGTAAACACCAAAATACCTAAAATGATGTATCATTTTTATTAATAAGATTTGTTCTCTAAAATTACATGTTCTACCTAACGGATGGAGTATTTAATTACATATAATCCAAACTTTAAAATTAAAAAACTTTGGAATAAATATTGATACTTACCCAAATGAAAATATTATGCCCTTTTTGAGTAGATTGAGATGATGAATTATGAATCGAGGAATGAGGAGTGCAACTGCAATATTGCAACACCAGCTTCGTTTGAGCTTCCAAATTAAAAAGCAAATAGAAAATAGAAAACCATAGATGTCAGCGATGCTTTTAGTTTTAGATGGGCGTTGGAGTTTGAATTTCATAAAGTTGATGAGAAATTCTATAGATTTTAATTATTCGGTATAGATCGATTGAATTTAGAATCAGATTCTTGATAGAAGTTGATTCCTTGTCACCCTTCGATCGTAAGTTTGTGTATCTATTATCAAACCTACGGGCGCCGCTTTTTTTTCTTCTTTTTTTTTTTTATATAAAATAAGAGTTTTGGTGATGTCAGACGTCTCTGCTAACCTATTATCTAGGAATGGCAATGGGTCGGGTGGTGGGTGGATAAACTCCCATTTCACCCGATCCACCATGGGAGACCCATCACCCCACCCGATCCACCATCTATATCCATTGGTGATCGAATGAAATGAGCGAAATATGGATGAAATAGGGGTGTGAGCCGAGATTTGACAGAGAGAGCTGCGAGCTCGGAGCCTCGGATTGAGAGGGAGGAAGGCTAATGAGGCCGAGGCATCGCCGGCGGCAACTGCGAGCTCGGAGCCTCGGATTTGCCGGTGAGTGTGAATGTGAGAAGTGAGGGGGACTGAGGAGAGAGACGCGAACGTGAGGACTGAGGCTGGAGTGCATATTAATTAGGAAAGGAAGTTAGGGTTTAAGAAATAGAAAGTTTATATATTTTATATATAAAAGATATTTTATATATATATATATATAATATTTTATAATATAGAATATAGATGGATGGTGGATTGGGTCGGGTGGTGGATTTGGTGCGGGTGGAAAAAAACATCACCCCATCTGACCCACCACCCATATCCACTTTTCACCCACTTTTTTCGGGTCGGGTGATTCGGGTGCAGGTCGATTGCGGGTGAAAATGTCATCTCTACTACCATCCAATCATGTCCTTACAGACAAGGACCCAGAAACTCCCGATATGAAGTGAGTGTTCAAAAGTCCATCGTATGCATGAACTTAACCACCAAGTTCGCACATTCATTATTATTCAGAATATAGAAATGATATGAAATATTTTTTTTATAATCTCATATTTAATAATTAATATAAAATTATTAAAAAATAATAATATTTTATATAATTTATAACTTTTAAAAATATATTTTGAAAATTAAAATGATTAAATTTTTAATTAGAGGGTAAAAGATTCCATCCGCAGCCGTCATTAATCCTCATCGATGTGTTTTGATTCGAAGTTAGCCGACCTCCTTTGTTTTTTTGTTAGTATAGCGATGATGGATGATCGTATCGATCTTCAAATTGTCATTCACTTCAATCGATCAACTTACATAGCCCATCGTTTTTGACTTTTAATTTAACAAAGTTCACAATCTAAACCAATAACCCCTTGCCCTAGTGGTAAGGGAGAGGTAACCCTTGCAAGAGGTCAAGGGTTCAAATCCCATTATTTACACCTTACCCGACCCGATTCGCGTCCTTTGCAGGCTCGGACCCGTGGGGATTAGTCGACAACCTCGGAACCCCACGTCACAAAAAAAAAAAAATTTCGTAATCTAGATCCACAAGATCAGGCCAAATAACTAACAAAATATTTTTTTTAATTTTTTTTTTACAGTAGACAAAAATTATGATACTTCTAAGTATTCATGATCATCAAACATGATGATGTTTTGGAAATCACAACTATAGTTAAGGATAGAGTTACAACTCAGTTGAGATTTTGCGATAAAGTCTGCTACACTATTCGCCTCTTTGTAGCAATGTTGAAATTTGATGAGTTCAAAATCTTTGCTTAGAATTTGAATCTCTTTTACTATTTGTGTAATCTCCCATAAACTTTAACAAAATATTTAAACGGATCATTCAACTTTATTTCTATTCATTGAATTTGAAAACTTGTACAGATTTGGTCCTTGTGTTAGTAATTCCGTTAAATAGATAAATCAATGTGGCTTTGTATAAAGATATGAGTTATGTTATACACATATAATTGCTCGGTATTTGTTTTATAAAAGTAAAAAATTTGGGGTTTTTTTTTCCCAAAATGCATCACATATAATAGACTTTTTAAAAAAAAAAACAAAGCATATTTTCAAATCTATTTTTATTAAAAACCCTTTATATAATATAATCCATTCAATTGAAATAACACTTTCTATTTTTCGACCAAATATTATAATTTTTCGATGATATTTTATTTTAATGTATTTTAATGACCGAAAAAATATTCTATATAATGCCATGTCGTTATTTTAACTTATTTTATTTTTTCAACCAAAAATAAAATGATTATAGAACAAATATTATATACAATGCCTTTAAAAAACAAAAGGTGTTTTGTTAAAAAAAAACTATATTAAATATGTATTTTTAGCCTTTTTAATTAAGCAAGCACCCAAAATTTAAAAAAAAAAAAAACCCATAAGCCACTATTTTAAATAGTAATTTTATTATTTTTTTAAAAAATTTGGGATAGAGTCGTTGTTACAAACAGTGATTTAACCTCAATTTGGCTATTTTTTAAAATAGCTAGTTTATCTGTTTGACTATTTTCCAATTCGGAATTTTCGCCAAATACCCCTGAGGTTAAGGCTAATTCGTGTGGTGTACAAAAGTTTGACATATTTCGCCAGATGTCCCTGAGGTTTCCATTTTTTTCGCCAAATACCCCTGAGGTTTTCATTTTTTCGCCAAATGCCCCTCTGTCGAATTTATTAACTTTTTTATTGAAAATAAAAAGAAAAGGTAATATTATTTCATTATTATTTTTTTAAGGTATTATTTGCACAATATTATTTAATTATTCTAATTAATCATCTAATATTATTTACACAATACCATTTCATATTACATTTTTTAACCAATGGAATTAATTCAAAACTTTTTTTGATAAATTTAAAAGTAACTATACAATATTATTTCATTATGTATTGATTACATGATATCATTTCATGCTATTTTTTTAAACAATGGGATTAATTCAAAACTTTTTTTTATAAAAAATACAAGTTATGTTCTAAATATACGAATTCTTTTTTTCTTTTAGAGCAACCAATCTCTCTCTTTGTGTGTATATATATAATGAAAACTATTTTTTTATATAATAATCTTAAATTTTATAATTTCACCCAATCAACCTAATCTACATAAATTTTCAAATAATAAAAATTTTAAACATTTTTTAACCAATGAGATTTATCTATTCTAATTGTTAAATGAGAAATATTTTTGCTTAGATGACATAATCATTTTAATTTTACAATTTCCTCCCAATCAACTAAATCTTGAAAAAAATCAAACTAATAAAATTTGTACATGTTTCTTTAATCAATCTAAAAATTTTAAACATTTTTTAACCAATGAGATTTATTTATTCTAATTGTTTAAAATTTTTATTATTTGAAAATTTATGTAGAATAGGTTGATTGGGTGAAATTCCAAAAATTAAGATTATTATATAAAAAGAAATAGTTTTCATTATATATACACACAAAGAGAGAGATTGGTTGCTTTGAAAAAAAAAGAATCCGTATATATAGAACTATGTAATTTTTTATAAAAGAAAGTTTTGAATTAATCCCATTGTTTAAAAAATAGCATGAAATGATATCATGTAATTAATACATAATGAAATAATATTGTATAGTTACTTTTAACTTTATCAAAAAAAAATTGAATTAATTCCATCGGTTAATAAATGTAATATGAAATGGTATTGTGTAAATAATATTAGGTGATTTAATTACCATAATTAAATAATATTGTGCAAATAATACCTTACAAAAATAATAATGAAATAATATTTTCTTTTCTTTTTATTTTCAATAAAACAAATGTTAACAAATTCGACAGATGGGTATTTGGCGAAAAATGAAAACCTCAGGGGTATTTGACGGAAAAAATGGAAACCTCAAGGGCATCTGGTGAAATATGTCAAACTTTCGTACACCACGCGAATTAGCCTTAACCTCAAGGGCATTTGGCGAAAATTCCGTTTCCAATTTTTATTGAGAAAATTTGTGCCATCGACACTTTTTTCGGCATAATTAAGGGAATGTCCTACTTTTGGGATAAATTGCAAAATTGTCCCATCTCTCCAAAACGCTATCTCATCTAGTCATCTCTCTTGCTGCTCTGGCTCTCTCGTTCTCTCTTGCTGCTCCTGCTCTCTTGCTCTCTCGATCTCGAACTGACCTCTCCGATTCCCCAATTTCACCGATCTGCAGGTTACTCCATCGACGCCGTTGCAATCGACCGCCATTGAAGGTGAAGGCGGAGTAGTTGCAATCGGAGGCGAAGCCAGATCTGGATCTGTTTCCTGTTCGTCTCAGATCTGGTTAATTTCCTAAATTCCTCCTCCGCACTTCTATCAAACGAAGAGATCGTCCACGACGAGGGATTCGAGGTGGCCGAGGACGTCGGCGGAGTCGCCACGGATCTTCCTCCTCCTCCTCCTCTTCTTCGATTCTTCCTCTTCGATTCCTCCTCCGGAGTTGGATCTTCCTCCTCTTCTTCCGCTCTTGGAAAGGCGAGGCTTGTGGGCGGCGCCGCCGCCGAGGAACTGCGAGAGATCGGGGGAATTTGTTGAAGAGGGGCACTGATGGAGGGGCACTGATGGAGGTCGAGGGCGCGTGTGCGAGGATGAGTGGGGGCGAGGGTGGACGGAATTGAATAAGCCCGCTGCGAGCAACGCCATGGAAGGACGAGGGCCGGAGGTTTTTTCCAGAGAGAATCGAACAGATGCGCTTGAAGGGGAAGGAAGAAGAACGCGTGTGGGGCCCGTCCTGTCCAGCTCAGCCCGTGTGGGCCTTCTTTTTTTTAGTCCGAAAATCTAATGTCGAACTGGTGACGGGTTGATTTTGGTAGGATTGCACAAAACAATATTATATTTGTACAACAAAAATTGCTTACACGAAAAAACTCTAATTTTGCACAACAGACTGTTATATGTGCACAATATAAAGTTATATTTGCACAACAAAAAGTGTTGAAACGAAAAAAAAAGCGCGGAAAAAATATTACATTTGCACAACATAAAATTATATTTGCACAACATATTGTTATATATGCACAACATAAAGTTATATTTGCACAGCAAAAAGTGCTGAAATGAAAAAAAAAGCGGAAAAAAATATATATTACATTTGCACAACAAAATGTTATATTTGCACAACATAGGGTTATATTTGCACAAGCACAACATACTCTTATATTTGCACGACAAAATGATAAAAAAAAAACTAGACTTGGGAAGGGGATGGACATTTATTTGCACAATATAGGGTTATATTTGCGCACAAGCACAACATACTCTTATATTTGCACGACAAAATGTAAAAAAAAAGACTTGTGAAGGGGATGGACATTTCACCAATTTGTCCCAAAGTGTGGACAAATCACCAATTGAGACATCTTTTTTGAACATTTTTTGCAAACTCCCCCATTTTTATTTTTCATTTTTCTACCAATTAAAAAAAATTCAAATAACTAGCGATGTTTAATCTTTAGTTGTTGGAAGGCTGTAAAGTTGTTAGGGACATCAACATTTTGGTGGTTGTAAAATTATCATTGCTTAATATGTGTATTGAACAAAAGATGACAAGTTGAATAGTTTGTCTAAAAGATCTCAAGTTTGAGCTATTGAGGTGGTCCTAAAGAACCTTAATAAAGGAATGGTTTGTCAAATGACGGATGGAAGGATTGTCTAAATTCAAGTGAACTTCAAATGATGTATTTGGTATGAAGATTGGAAGATCTGAAGATTAAAGATCTCCTCGTCAATGGAAATCATCAGATTGAATTAGGTAGTAGTGGTGGAGCCAACTACCTATATGAGCCAAGGGAGAACACATGACCTATCACGAGAATATTAAATAGTTACATGATAAATAATACTCTCTCCGTTAATTAAAATTTGACGTTTTACTATTTATGCACGCTTTTTTAGGTGTTAAAAACTATACAAAATAATAACTTTTTAAATAATTTTTTAAAATAATTTCATAATAGTAAGTATCCATTTATAAAAACAAATTTTAAAAAAAGTTAATATTTTATATAGTTTTTATTATTATAAAAAAACGTGCATGAATAGTAAACGACAAGTTTTAATTAACAGAGGAAGGGAGTATATACAACCTCCTCATTTTAAGGATTGTTTGGATTTATTTTTATAAATAATATTATTAATATGTACAAGCTACAAACAGCACTCGCAAAGACATGGAAAAAACCCACAACAACAGTTAAGCTGCACATTCTAGTTCTACAAAAATAGATGTGAACCTTACGGGAATTATCAGCAGAGCCGGTCGAGAAGGTGGGCAACGTCGGATGCCAATCCACAGTCGTTATAGCCGCGGATGTGCAAAGGGTGTGCTCAAAGGATCTTGTAGATGTGCACTTCATACCAATTCGAACCCTGCTGGAAGCCCCTGATATGGTGGGGGGAATTCATATGAAAGAGACTCACTTGTAAGGAGCGATAGAAGAGATAGCCTCATTCAACAGGAAAGCTTTGTGCTGGTTATAGCTTTCCTATCGAGTTCTATCCCGCAGTTGGAGGGGTTTGAGGTTGATCTCTGTAACTGTTGAGCCGGTACGCTATGGCAGCCCTTCTTTCTTTTTATCTTCTTTCTGCTCTGTATTGCTTAAGTAAAGAAAAGACCAATAAAAACCTTATGGAAAGAGAGCTCGAAAAGAAGCATCTTTCTTATATACGAAAGCACCCCGCCATTCCTAGGTTAACCATGAAAATCGCGCAAGCAAATACTTGATCCAAAATGAACCCAGGCACTCTAGCTTTGCCTTGTTATGATAGGGGGATGAGGGGAACATGCAGACATTGATGGTCATACATACTTTTAAATCAGACCCTTCAAATTATTCTAGGCCTATAGCCTAACCTATAGCCTAACCTGTAGCCTATTAAATCCTGCCTTTTGCCCAAGCGAGAAGCCGTGTTAAGCAAGAGCTCATGGCTATCGCCTGGATCTGGTTTGAGCCTTTCTAATTCTTCATTGAACATTGCTCATAAATAAAGCAAGAAAGAAGAAGGTTAAACATACTGTAAACAAAACCAAAATTTACCAAACAATCTTCGTCTGGCAAGTGTTATTCAACACTGTAACAAGCTACTGCACAAAACTACACTGGTTTAGGCATGAACCAAAATGGACAATAAATTTCATGATAAAGAAAATCATCTCTCACATGAACCTCTTCCATTTCACCAGTCTGCAAGTTGAAGATTCCCAGGCTGTATTTTTTTAACCTCTCCGTCTGTGGGTGATATTCAACTTCCATAGAGTATATGCAATTGGGTTTGCAGTTGTCTGCATTAGGCCCACGAACAAGGACACATCTCCAAGATCATCCCATTTTACCCAATTGTTTGCCCTGGAATTAAACTTGAACACCTCAAACTGCCTTGAAAGGTATGCTTGCGAATCAGTATTATCGCCAGGGTTCTTCAAATGCTGTAAAACTAAGAAAAGATCACCGAAGGATTCAACCAAGTTAAAATTAACAGGCGTGCTATGGCCATAACGGGACACAACACCACCAAGATCTCCAGGAACATACACCTCAGCAATGGAATCCACCGTCTCCTTGGATAAAACATAACCCTCGGCAATGAAATCCACTTTGTCCGTAAGGAAACCATCTGATTTACCCAAACTTGCGAGTTTTCCATCTTCATATAAGACCAGAATCTGACCATTGAAACCAACCACAGTCTCCACAAAAATCCCCTTAGAATCGTCTTCATCTTCATCTGTGTCTGCGTCTTCATCTTCATCTAGCTCATCATAACACTCTAGAGCAGTCCACATAGAATCTCCAGGCTTTGCAAAGCACACATAAATCTTGTTGTACATCACAAAGACAAGCAGCTCATTGTTGAGAGGGGTCTTAACCATGGTTAAGCTTGTAATAATGCAGTTACGTCTGAACCACTCAGCAGGGAGAATGTAGTTGGACCTATCACCCTCAATCATTGGTAATGTAAATGCAGATGGAAGGCAAAGCCGAGCTTTGGTAAGAGGATTAAAGAGGTGGAATTCCAACTCAAGATCAAGAGTGCAAATCCAGCCATCTATACATCCCCAGGAACTCCCGCCAAAGGTTTCAGGGAGCTCCATATTGTAAAGCTTCTTTGTACTTGGATTGAACAAAGTCCACTTACATAATGGCTTGTCCTTTGTGTCCTCTGTGTCCATGTCCTCTATGTCCTCTACGTCCTCTGTGTCCATGTCCATTACGTCCTCTGTGTCATTAGGTAGCATTAGCCATGGCATCGCAGGAGTCCACTTGAGCTTCACCGTCCTAGAAATATATTTCCAGGATGAGCAAACAGAAGCAAATGCAGCCATGTCTTCTACAGATTTTAATCTCTTGGCGATGTCAATGAGGAGATCTCGAGGAAGGTGAGCCCAATAACCATACGTTTCTTCTATAGCCTGTTAGAATGGAAAGGGTGAAACTGAAGAGATTATATGAATGTAAAAGAAGGGAGATGACAGGCAATACTCCCCATTCTATCAATATATGGCAGAACTGTAACTTTTCCATCTAAACTGAGATTTAAAATCAATGGCATTATTCATAAAAAGACAGCAAATGAGTCTGCAAAACTCTTATACTCCCCATTGAATGATGTATCACCAAATCCTACCCATAAAAATGAATCATACACGAAACCGAAAGGAACCGATTTACTTTTTTTATTAGAAAAGTTTTCCATCCATGTTTTTGAAATCCCAAAACAGCTGCAAATCAAGCTTTATCCACCATCACAGCACCCTAATCAACAGAAACAAGGTGAAAATCAACATAAAACTGGAAGACGTAGTCACATATCATGACAGATACAAAAATCAAGCCATTAATTAGAACAAAAGAAGAGAAGCTGAGTGGAATTGGAAGCAAGAGCAGGAAAGAATCAATATTGCTGCAGTAAGATCAACTATAAAAAATAATTCCACAAGAACTATAGCATACATCGCAGATGTAAAAGGAGACAAGGAATTGAGAAAATGTGTCTACTTCACGACACAAAATATAAAAATGCCATAGTCGATTAATTCTAAATGTGAATCAAATCAGGTTAATTCTCCATAAAATCAAACCCAAAGAAGATGTCATACCCTTGGTTTGCCAAACGTTTGCAAATACTCCGTAAGGGGCCGAATTATGTGAACCATCTCCTCCAAACCATCAAGATCACTAATCATAAAAGAAAAAAGGATAAAGGCGCATTAATAAGAAGTATATATAGGCTCAATTGTCAACCGTTTGTGAGAAGTGTGCGGAATCTGAAAACAAATGGATGTATGCAGCAATCATTACTAGAGTCTAGATGAATCTCGAGTCTATTTATTATTTCCTTCACATGCAGTCTTCTTGTGATCGTTGTCTTCGTGTTGTATAGCACAAGAGAGGAGAAGGTTTCACATGGTTGCAATTAAATGCATCTGACTATCACTATAGCGATTAGGGATGGCAACGGGGTGGGGAGTACCCTTCTCGCCCCCTTTCCCATTTACCAATGCAGTCTCAATTATTGTGACAAAGAAATGTAACTCAACTTTTCCTAGAATAAATTTTAATTGTCTTGACATTAAATATTATATTAAAATTACCTCTTTGGAGGTTTATGAGCATCAAACGATTTTATCAAGGTCAAAAGAAACTGGATCAAGCCTTGATCTGTTTCCCCATAAAACAACTTGGAGAGAAGAATGCAGGCAGTTTGGTGTTCCTTGGAATCTACTGGCTCCTGCTTCAGTACCAAATCCAATACACGGATCTACAAAATGAAATCAACAAAATTGAATTAAGATTACACAACATTTACATAGCCATCAATTCTCCTAACTATTTCTAAAAATAGGTGATTTTCTTCCAATTACAACAAACAGATGGAAACAACAATCATACAAAACTCATGTAATCTGCCCAGTGTTTAAAATAGCTAGAGGCGACAAAAGGCGATAGGACTAGCCTAGCGCGCCTTAGAGGCAAAGGCAATAGCTTTTCCATAAATCATGTAAAAACACTTTAAACTTTTGTTACTTTCAATTTAATAGTATAAAATATATTCATGATGAAATAAACCAAATTGAAAACCTCATAATATTATATAAACGATGGAGAGAAGTAGAGTGGGAGGTGTGGGTGAAGAAGGGAGGTATTAGACGTGGGTGTGGGCGAAGAATGGAGGAATCAGACGTGTTGAGGAATTGAGGAGGGCTGCTGATCAGATTTATTGAAAAAGGGAAAGGATGAACAATGGAATATAGAAAATAAAATCTTCAAATTTTGTTGAAATATATTTTCCAAAACTAAAAAGATATGAAAATATTTTATAGTTAAAACAAATGGAAGGTTTAAACCAATGAAATCATAATCTGCATAGAAAATGGAAAAGTAGTAAATAGCGCGCCTTGCGCCATAGGCGCACCTCAAGCGTTTCTGGGATGCCTTTCCACTCCATAGGCGCCTTAGTCAAGGCAGGCGCTAAGAGGTTCAGAAGTTGCTATAGCGCGCTATAGCATCGCTATTTTAAACACTGAATCTGCCCCCTCATAATGCAAGTGAAAGCTAGACAACATGCCCATAGGAAATAGTATGTAGCAAATCCCTGTTAAAGATTCATGATAACCAAATGTTCTGAAAAAAAAGTCTTAAAATTCAAAATAAGATTCCTATGTCCCAGAACAACTAGTGTGGGAAAAAAAAAGTTTCCTCCACATAAAAGCACTTAGACAGTGCACCAGATTTGGAGGGAAGAGGATGACAACAAAAACAATACTTCTTCATATTGAAATTTCAGTTGATATATTTTTTGGCAGTGAATTGATTAATGCATATTAAATGAACAGATCAGAAATAATACCATGGTCTTCATAAGGGAGCCTGCTCTTGACACAAGCTCGTAGTCTTTTGTTTCCTTCAAGCATTCAAGAGCATAGCGCCATTTTGAAATTACTAGCTCAAACATTGACTGATTCAGTGTCTCTGCTATTGGCCCACATATGTTATCCTTGGACGATGTATTACCAACATCACAACCAGAGGGTGATTCCATTGTATCAGCTGCACCAGGTGGCTGCTGAAATTAATTCGCGTTAGGCCAACTAGATCTAGAACATTGTCCCACAAGAATTCATAAAATGATCAGCCAAACAAGTTTTGAGATTAATATAGTTCCTGAATCAATTTTTATGCCTTTTTACTAAATTACAGTTATTTCTGTCATAGAGAAGGCGTTTCTGAAATACCCACTAGTGCCATAAAAACAAATATAGAGAGAGCGATGACCAAGAGATCATGGAGGAAAAAGAATAACAGATACCAGATGGAGTTTCACTGTGCTGTCAAAAGGCATTTTTTTCAAAAAAAAAGGGGAAAACTCAGATAGTTGTACCAAAAATACAACAAAATAGGAGGTGCACAGGTGTGTAAGGGGATCACTCTGCCCAACACCAGAAGTCATTTGCCACTCAAAGGTTTCAAACTGCCTCGACAGGATTGTAATGTTGAAATGAAGGTCAATAATATGATGGTCCTATTTCCAGCAGTTTTGAAAATTTTCCAGGTTTACATTCATTTCAGATAAGAACCAAACCAAACATTTGTGATTACTACGCACCCTTTTCTCCAATATTTCACGATTAGTTTCAAAGAATTGTAAGATTCTATTGCTTAGATAATAGAGATAAAGTTATGCAGAGGAAGGCATCCAATTCTACATTTAATTGTCTTTCTGATCAAAATTATAGTTAGATATCACAGTTCACAAGTATAACACTGTACCTGGAAATGAGAGTTATAATTTGTTAAAAGCTCTCACCTCGGACCTAATGAACTTATAATATTGGACAGATATGGCAAACTGAGCAAGCTGGAAGAAAATAACAACATCACTATGCTGTATAGCATTATACTCTTCAATATCTTCCCGGATAGACTGCATCAACACTGGAAGCATGAAGAACTAATCAATACGATATTAAGAAAGCGCTAAAAATGTGAAAATCAAGCACATATGCTGTTTTTAAAATACCATTATATGCTCCTGATAGAAACTGGTCCGTGAATTTCTCAAGTGACGCTAAAATATCACTATTTATGATTTGGGAGCCATCCTCCTAACAAAAAGCAAGTGTTGGTTAAACCCGAAACAAGGCATTCGTAAATAAGGCTTAGTAAAACAATGCATTACCATTATGGCAAATCGTGGAACATCACTAAATATATGGTGGAATATATTTAAGAAAAGCAAATTATCCTGTCTCAAATGGCACTGATAACCCCCAATATGTTTAGTCAACACTATAATTAAATCCATGACATTCTCGCGGAACAGCAGGGCCAGGAAAGTCTCTCCCAGCGCTAGAAAATGATTAGCAGATCCCTCAGCCTTTTGATGGGCTGAAATTTCCTTCACAGCTAAGATGTTCCGGAACAAAGTCATCACCAGCTGAACCAATTTACGATCATCCTCGGTAAGTTCATCCCTATAGCATAGAAACGGATCACAAGAATATCATAATATAACATGGAAAAAGAATGTGATTAAACCATACACGCTAAGAGAGATACTGCAAAGAGGCATTTAAAGCAAAAATATAATCTGAAAAACAAAAACATCATTTTTTTTGGTTTCAATCATTGTCATTAAGGTAACAAAAAGTCATCTCATCTCAGTATCTCACAAAGAAAGATAATAAATAAGCATGCTGATATACCGTTCCAGATTTTCCAGTGGCCCCTCAAGCAGAGATACAACCACAGCAATCGCATCACTATATGTGATGACAGATTTCAACTTCCAAAGATACTCCAACTGCTCATCTATATCGGTCGAAGAAGGATCGATTGGCATGCTGAGGAACACCAATACCTTCACTGCAACAAACTAAGTCAATTGCTTCAGGAAACAATCCACTCATTCTCAGAAAAGAAAAACCACTGAACTAAAAATAATCTAATACTGAAACGAACCAGAATTTAGCACCAGATCACGATCATCCCGGTACTGCTCAACAATCGGAATCAAATCACTAGCCACAATATTCCACTCGCACAATTTCTTGAACACATCCCTCGTTTGAGGGTCATCGCGGCGCAAAAACCTTACCAAATCCTTCAAATTATCTGCCGCAAACAACTAACCACTGAGCACTCAAATGATCAAACAGAAGCGATAAAGGACTTAAGGAGCTAGAAATTGTACCTAAACAATTATCGCCCTTGGCGTACCCGACCCGCTTTCCGGAGCCATCTACTTCAATGAGGCCGAGGCCTGCGCAAATACTAAAAAGGCCTTCCGTTGCCATAAATTCGACGGAGCTTGATCGCTAGGGTTTCAGATAGGGGCGGAAAATTAGGGTTTTACAGTGAAATGTAGGAAATGGGGATTTGGAGAAGCTAGTAGATTGCAGAGGAGGGATCGAGGTTCGGCGAAAACGAAATTGGGATTGAGAGATAGAGAGAGTTGGCAATGGTGTCTGTGGATTCGAGGGATTTGGTTTTGTGAACGATGGGTGGAGATTTGGCGCCAAATGTTCGCATCTCCCGCGCTCTACAGTCGACTTCATTTCATTTTTATTTTATTTTATTTTATTTTGGGTTGTTAAATTACATAAAGCACCCAGAAATTAGGGGGTTTATCACTTAAAGGCGCTTACATTAAACAATTATACAAAACGTCCACATAGTATTACTTGTATATTTTTCAATTACAATATTCCTTTTTTTTTTCTATTCATATCAATATTACATATCTAATACACCCTTTGTTCTTTTTTATAATCCGTTTATTATTCACGCATGTTTTTTATGATAATAAAACTATATAAATGACTAGTTCCTAAATAGAACACGGATTTTGTTTGTTTGAACTTTGGAGGTTATAATAGGAATAGGAAAAGAAAAAAGAACTCGGGTAAATTTGTTTATTTTTTTTAAGGAATTGCCTAGGGGTATGGACTTGCCTAGCATATAGTCTAACAAGTATGTTTGAGCCATGCAGTGGTAAAACCTGGTGGACCTTTCTTTTCTTAAAGAAATTTCTAGTTAGAAAGACGACACTTCTCCCCAATAAAACCTCATTCGATAAGAAAGACCATTACTGTCATCTCGAGGTCCCTCGTGGTGCTTTGAGTCAATGAAATTGTTAGCTTTCATTCAGTCGGCTTGACTTGTCTTATTTTGATTGATTGGTTAAGATTTTCTATTAATTTATTTATATATAGATTAAAATATTTTTATTTTTACATAGAAAATGTATCAGGACAGGCTAAAAATCCCATTTGAAAATCTTTTTTTTAGATTCAGTTATTTTAGCATTTAAATATTTTATTATATCTATTTTTTCCAATGTAAGAAAATAGTTTTAAATTTAGATTATTAATCTATTTAATTTATACTCTTTAATCTACATGTTAAAAAATCATAAAATAAATATGAGACTAAAGATGTCTTCCTTTCCTTTTTGGGATAAAAAATTAGTTATCTATTACCTTCCGGCTTGATATATGCATAGTCAATTTCTCGTCAAATGCACAGTCATTTACCAATTTTAGCTGTCGGCATTTTTTTTTGTCTTGGATAAACAAAGATCTGATTGCTCTCTTCTCTGTCTCCTATCTATTCTCTTGTTTTTTTGCTTATCACATCACTTATCAAAATTTGCAGTATTGTCCAAAACATAAATGTTTTTTCAAAATTTCAAAATAGAAAAGTTATTGGAATTGGAGAGAATAATCTGAGAAAATATTTTTATTTCCTATTTCAAAGAAATTTTGAAACAAGCAATAAGACATCGACAAAGAGATAAGGGGGGTCGTTTGGGAGATCATTGATTTATTTTAATACAAGACAACTTGAACTCCAGGGTATCAAATAACAATTGCTTTATATTTATAATTTTTATTATACATCAATAAACAAATGGATTGTTTTTTCCAAGGTATAAAAAAATTTGAGCAAGGAGATGGTACTCTCAAGTTTCAGACTTTCAGCAAGACAGCAACCTGTTAAGCTACAAACAGCACTCGCAAAGACATGAAAAAAACCCACAACAGTTAAAGTTGTACATTCTACAAAATAGATGTAACCCTTATGGAATTATCAGCAGAGCCGGTCAAGAAGGTGGGCAACGTCGGATGCCAATCCACAGTCGTTATAGCCGCGCTATGTGGTAGGGTTTTCAAGTTATTTCCGTAGCCATGAACCTGGAAGTAGCACACACAAGGAGCAAGTAGTTAGTATTATGAACTCCATATGGTAGAGAACCACATTTCTTCCGAATTCCAGAAGAACGCTGGTATGAAAATGCAAGCATTTATAATTCCAACACCGTGTTCTTATGAGAAAGCAAAAGATTTTGTATTTCGGGCAACCTGGATGCGAAAGCCCTGAAAAGGAAAGGGAGAGGGACATGAGTGGTGAAGCAACCTGATATATAGGTGATCTCACTGAATCAGAAGTCACCAACAATCTCTTTCCGTGTGAATCCAATGCCATTTCATGTCTGTAACGCTTTGCAATTTCAGGAGTGCGAAATCTATGGAAGTGATGAAACAATAATGTTAGTCAAGCTACAGCATGGGGACCAGAGGTCTGTTTGATCTTTGATTTGTAAAATGCACAGAGCCAACTGCTCATTTGGTATTTACCTTCCACAATCGGTGGACCAAATAACTCGACCCTGGTTGTGTAAGCTCCACTCAAATACCTGGAATCACAAAAGTTCAAACCTTTTGTTTTTAACAGCACACAAAAATCTGCTTGTGACTTGGAACTTAAAGTAGAAGCAAGTATCAAATAATGGCAACAATTTCCTAATTCCGTAAGTGAACTTGAAAAGCACATGCCTTCCCGTCTGATCCTAGACTGAAAATACTTGTTTCATCGGGCCCAAAGAGCAAAGAGCTTATGGCTGTATCATGAGCAGGCCACCCAGTTATTTGCAGTCCCGAAGACATGTCTTATGCAGGTTAAGGAAAGGGATTCTTGCAGCATCTGGGCATAACTAGCTAAAGCATTATATGCAAATTTGACAGTAGTCAAAACGTTCATTATAAAAACAAACATGCGGCAAGCTAACACAACAAGAAGTAAACACGAATTAAATAGAAAACAGTATAGAGTTTCATCAAACCTGAAAAAATTAGATCTAAAAAGAAATGTAATTAGGATACCAAACATGTGAATCATGCCATCTACAGCAGAAGCTGCCAAAATCTTTCCATTGTGGTTGAAGCACAGGGAGTTAATTGCTGGGGGGTCGTCGCCAAGAGGGAGGACTGTCTTCACAAAGATGAAGTGTCACTAAGATTTAATCCATATCAGTAGCAACATATGCTCCAAAATGCAAAATGATATGGAGTAGTAATTAAGTGCATACCATAGCCTTCCATAACTTCATATTCCAAACGGTCAGTGAAGCAAATTCTGCAGCATCAGCATCACTTGACCCGTGTCTGCAAATGCGAAAATTCTATCAATGACCAAACAAGGAAAGGGCAAATCTCCATGAGAAACAAATCCATACAAAGCAATCTCTTCATGCACATCACAGTATCACACACACAGATATATACTCATCATATGCACACATGGATGAGCATGCTTGTAAGGATTTAGTGATACTGCCTAAAATATGATGCAGGCAAAAAATGTAATGACTCATTAAAAAGAGAACAAATTAGTGAAGCTTAAGCAGTTCTTCAGGAATGATGGCTAGGAGAGAGAATATTGTTGTCGCATGTAAGGCCCAACGCTAAGTGATGGGAAAGGGGTTATTGAAATAACTACATGATGCTTCAAATATTGTCAATTATCAGTTCCTTATACAGCTCTGGTGGGCAAAAGAGGAATTTCTCATAGAGAAAAATCATAAGTATGTTGCATAGCCTTGTGCTCAATGACCCCAGGTACATGTCAAAATGACTAGTAACATTCCAAATTTGGGCATATACTGCTGTCCAATTCTATAAGTGCAGCAGCTAGAAGACTTTCTACAAATTCAAATTGAATCGAGCTAAAATCATTTGTGCTATATATTCCAATGATTTAAAAAGAGTAATGCTCGAGTACAATTAAGAATCTCATAGCAGTGAAGTATGGATTTAGTAATGGCAACAAATTGATCAACATTCATTGATGTAAAGAAGTACAATATTCACTCATAATGTAGCACAAGGCAAAACAATCCATTTTGAAGCCATTTAAATATTTACAAAACTATTCTTCTTTTGGAGACCAGAAGTACATCAGCCTTCATAGCAAATCACACACAGAGAGGTATTATGATACACAGTATTACATCTGCTACACTGGAATTTAGTTACTAGGAAGTAATTTACAAACAGGAAGAAATTACCGTCCAGATGCCGCAGCGGTAACAAAAATAGGTTCAACTGGGCTACATTTTATATCTAAAACCCTGCATATCAGAAAAGGACAGATTAATCACAAAATCCAAAGGACATGACCAGGGTCTTTGAGGAAGTACCTTCGGAATGGGTCAGTTGTACTCAGATCACAGACAACTCGTTTTGCATCGACATTCCACGCTTTAATGCCACCATCAGCAGTGCCTATGAGAAGCTTTTGTCAAAAGAAATATGTATCTTAATGGAATAAAATCAAGCAATTTAGCATTCACCGCATTGATAAGAATGAAAAAAAATAATCCAAAAACTAGCAATGAACAAACCAGGCGATCAGATCTGCATTCCCAGTCAAGTGACAAAATCTCTGCTCCACAGTAGATGGTGGCATTTCTTGATGCTGCTGTAGACGAGTCATATGTCCATATCCTTTACGATTGTTACAAAAAAACATAAACAAGTTACAATTTGACCGTGCAAAAACTCACCACTTCCAAGTTCCAATTTGACAGGCTATATTATTTCACAAATGGAAACTTAGGTTGTAAAAAACTGACACCTTGACATGAAGTATAGAAGGGCAAAAGAAGCCACAGAGGGAATAAAAAAAAGGATGTGAAGACAACCATGTTTCCCATAAGCGTACATACTCGACAGTACACATAACAAAGACACCAAAAAGCATCAGTCATGCCTTAATCCAAAATCACTTCAACTATAAGCACACGTATAGTCATCAACATTTACTCATCATAATCAAACAAAGCAAATAATAAATAAGTTGCCTTTTTTTTTCTACAGCATCATTTCTTTGCTTCCCATCACGACCTTCAGGAAGGCTGAACACAGGTCATGTCTAAGACACAGTTACAATTACTTGAAAGCATTGTGAAACTCACTCCTAGTCACCAAAATTTATGTGATATTTGGAGTACCATCAATATGCAATGAGATATAATTTGCACTGGATATAGAAGTTATGGAATTATGTTTCTCTCAACAGCTGTAATAGACTACAAGTCATAACAAAACATCAGTTCGTATATTGTATTTTTTGGTAATCTAGCAAGAGAAACTTTCTTTAATCAATGCAGTTTCATTATGGATAGAAGCTTGAATATTTCAACCGGCATATGTATATTGCAGGGAACAGGTTTATCCATATTGATATCAGATACAATGAAAACACTTCACTCTTATTAAGGGAAATCTAACTTTTTACCACATTGGCATTGTTTTCATCTATGATTACAAGCTGTACCTTACTGTTCCATCTGCAGAAGCACTTGCAATATTGTTTCCAGTAGCAGAAAATCGAGATTTACTTATTGGACCTGTGTGACCCAAAAATGTCTCCTGGTAATATCACACCAAACAATAAATGAGCACAAAGTGAGTAAATCGATTTAAATCATAAGTCAACAGAACTTGAAATCACAAGAGCCATTAGTATATAAACATCTAGATAAATGCCACTTCCATTATACCTGGAAGTTCACTTTGACTTCTGAAAATTCTTCCTCCTCCCTTCCGGTTCCTTCTCCTGTTAACAACAGGTAATTATTATACAACCACCATAAGAAACATGGTAAAAGTCCAATCTGGTTAAATTTCCTGCATTCCTTAACCATTGGTGGTTGTCTGTTGATAGTCGCTAACATTTACGATTGATCAACGTGGTCCCTAAGCTTTGGAAAAAATTATATCATTCTCATCCCTTCATCTACAATTCTGTTGCATTTCCATTAAAATGCTTAGGTGGCAGCTTTTTATGTGTATACAATTACACATGCTAAGTCAATATCATCTATTACCCAAGAAAATTGTAAAACAATACATTACTCTATTGGATGTAGTTGAAACTTGAAATTATTAAAATAGCTTCGTCGTTTCTTTCCTTTTCATGGCTCAGAGACAAGTATGCAAGTTAAGTCTGGACAACAGTTGCCACTTAAGCCTACTAATGGGAATGTGACAGAACTGTTGATGGACGGGCGAGAATGATGCACTTCTCCAAAGTGTTAGGGCCTTAGGGATCATCAATGTACTGCCACCAAATTTTAGGAACCAGATAGGGAATTCATCTTTCCAATATACTGGATTACTGGGTATATCTGTGAGTGCACGCGCAGGAGTAGGCAGCCGGGTTAAAGAGAAGGCAGGTTATATCAACTCAAATCAAGAACCATAAAACCACGAGCCCAAACATGCACTATTGACTTCACTTGAAAACAACAAAAGTTTCTGCTGATGCCTACTAATGCAACATTTGAGTGGTTCTAATACTCAAAACATGCCATAATACCAACATCACATGAAATTTGGATAAGAGACCCTGATTTTTCAACATCTTTGACACTGCAATCATATGGGTGTATGGACTTAACAATTATTGTTTTTGGAATTTCACACTTTTATTGACTGTTAGCTAGATATTTACCCTTGCACCTCCCTCCATACATTTTTAGTCTTAATGTAGATACAAGAAGGATTACCAAATCATGATTTTCTATTTAGCCTTGGGTAAACAAGTTTGTACAACTCTTGATTAAATGACTAGAATCCTAGTAAATATACTACCAGAATCTTTAGCACAAAATCATTAAAGATTGATTGTATGGAAGGCGTAAATACAGGTTAAATCCTGCTTTACAAAATTCACATTGGGAAACTTGTTCAACCCATTCATCATCAAAGTGGGGATGGATGATCAAAGCATAGGTTAATTACCTCCATTATAAGACCCATGTTGGGAGGTTTGATTAATATTTTCACTTCCATCATCTTGTAAAGACAGATCCATCGAGCCACGTACCACCGTAGGAGCAGTCATATTTAGTGATACTGCAGCAGATTTATTGCCATTTTCCTCTCTGTAACTAGATGGAGAAAGATCTTGAGAAGGGGCCTCGTGTGAGATTGGACTAATTTCAGAAACACCAGTCTGTGCTATTTCTGCTATTTCTGATGTGCTGCTTCTTGAGATATCTGGCTCCTTAATCAAGGCTGCATCACTGCATTTATAACAAGAAAAAATCATTGAGAATGTTCTTAGTTTCCTACTGATTCGCTTATCAACAAGGGGGGCAGGCAATTTTGAGGAAGGGTTGAGATTAGGAAATAGAAAGACATAGCGTAAACTATCTATTATAAAAGAACCAAAACTAGATAGCAACTTTCAAGGAAAAAATTCAACTAACCATTTTTTCTTAGTAGCAGGGAAAGAATGTTATAAAGTACCTCCTGAGATGTCGTAATAGAACATCCTTATCCTCCAAAATAATCTGGAGCTGCGTTACCTTAAAATTTAGTTGTTTAATGTCGCTCTTGAGACGGCTGATAGTATCCTTCTCAGAGCTTATCTTCAATAAAGCAGGGAGGCGTAGGTAGGTTAAGGAAACATGTCTACATGCAAGTAGTCCACTTGACTGAAAAAAGCTCATCAAGAACCAGTACATGAGCAACAAATGGGAAAAACCGAAGAAAAATAATGAACTTGTCCAACCTTCAAAATAATGTTTTGATCCCAATTTGTTCTGTTTTACTACTGCATTCCATGTTAGCATAATATGAAGTGTCAAGAAAACAAACAATTCTGTGTATAATGAGGAGCATCATACTAACGGTGAATCATTGTAAGGACATTTCACTTTCTTTTTAGCCAATTCTAGAAGGAAATTACTTTATCATGAACCTAATGGAAGCTATTTAAAGCATTTTACGGACATTTCTCAGTTATATATATATACTTCTTCCCTAAGCCCCATTTTCTGATTTTCATATTGTAGATCCCTTAATCTTGTTTAATTAATTGACTGAGCCAAATTCCCATTTGTCACATTGCCTGGACTAGTTGAATCAGAAATTTTGGCAAGAATAGTCCTCCTTCAAGTTTCATACATTATATATTGTATTAAAGGGGAAATCAAATGAAACACAACTTAAGTGAGCACCTAGAGAAACAATGACATCAACAGTAGTCAGTATGCTATCATCATCAGCAAATACTGAGAAACGGATGGTAATCAAAGTCATTGATTTAACACCCACATAACTTCCAGCCTTGTGCTTAAAAACAAAAAGGCGAAGATAATATTGTAGGATATGGGAGCCATTAAAAATCTCACTCAAGAAGTTCCTCACAGAAAGACGCAAGGCATCAAACCAATCCTTTGAAAAGTAAACACGAAAATGAGGATCCGTGCTTGGGTTTTTTAGATAAGGAATGCCTGCATGTATAATATTGAAGAAATGATTATGCCTGAAATCGCAGAAAGGATAAAAACAAAATAGTCAAAAATATATTTGAACTAAGAAAAATTTACTCTAGCAATACTTACCAAACCATGGAGTCCAATCATCGCCTTTCTGCAACAAATCATTCCCAATCATCCCATAAAACTCAACAACTTGGTCCATCTTACCTGATCTTACTGCATGTACAACATAATAACGAAAAATAGAGACCTCCAATTTCGAAAGCATGGTGGCATAAACTGTCCCTGAGGAAGAAAAGCACTGCTTAAAGAAATCAAGAAGCCCAACCAATTTTTCTGCCTGGAACTTTGGAATATAAACAGTGAATATCAGATCCAGTATCTTTTCCACTTGAAATCCTTTTCCAACATCAGTGTTTAACTCTGTTTCAAATGCTTGTAGTGTCCTTGTGAAGCCCCTAAAGACTAGAAATTCTCTAACAAGTTCCTCGGCATACTGCATATTCTCCATATTGGCCCCACTACAAATATAAAACGAGCAAAATTACTCCTGATCACCAATCAATTCAAGAAACAAAATAATAGCAGCAAAACAAATGAACTGTGCTACTCCATATCATAATTTCTGTTACTTTCGATGATTTTATTTGATTATATCAGTCAAAATATTTGTCTCTGCATTAAATAATGTGCGTCACCTTCATAAAAGATATTGCATATACAAAAAGAGAAATAGAAGGATATAACACCACAATTATCGGTCACTATACTTAAAACTTACTTTCAGCAAAAGACACAATGAAAAGAAAATGCACAGCTTTCAATAATTTTCACATTCCTGATTGGAAAATATATAATTAAACTAGTGTTAGACAATAGATTGCATCATGCAAAATATATTTATCTCCGATTAAAAGGGTCTGCCGCGTGCATACTAGTACCTTCATTATTGCCATAATATCGCAGAGAAGTTGACTTTCAATATTCTAGAAAAGTTTTCTACTTATTAAGTTATTTATCATTCAGTTCATTTCTTTGGATTAAGCAAGTAATAATAATGCCTTGTGTGGGTTATTTGAGGCTGCAATACCACAGGGGGGGAAAGCTATCCCATACTTGCAACAATTTGACAATATGGGAATCTCAAGTCATTGTGCAGAATCAATATAAGAAACGACAGCCAATCACATGAAAGACTAATTTGACAATATGGAATCTCGTGAAAAACAACTATCCCATGATAGCTGCAAGATCATACACTACCTTATCTTTAATTAAGATTTACAGAAGTAGAGTGAAGAAGACAACAATTTCCCCTTTATATGGCAAGTACGGCCCTTTAGGCTTGTCAATTGAAACCACATACGCAAATATTTCCTATTCTCAAAACAATTGATTCAACCAAACCAGAACTGACTAATATCAGATTCAAGAAACACACTTGAAAAAACCTTTATCCAATGGAACTATTGAAGAGTAGGACCTTGCACCCGATGACCCCACAAGAAGATAGGAGCAGTAAACCTCACAAAAAGGGTAGGGGAGTCTCAATCCTGAGCCTGTCGGAAGCCGTGGAAGGAGAGTCTCAATCCCGAGCCTGTCGGAAGGGAAGAGCAGTAAACCTCACGGCGGAGATGGACTGTTTATGGGTGGTATCAATTTGATAATCATACCCACACAGGTGAATATCGGGTAGCTAATGATGCACATTCCCATGTACCAAACAACCCCTAAAGATCATTGGCGAATGTGCTTATCTTGAACATTCAGAATCACACCTCAACTAGTAGAGCAGAAATTTGAATTATAAGAGCAGTTTCTAATCAACACACTGCGTTTTCTATAATCCATGGCCACTAGTCCTCCCAAACTTCACTATTTCGCCGCTCAAACCCCTCAATTCAGGTGTATAGCAAACAAACCAATCGAACCAACAAGCAGCCCCTAAAACCTAAAACCGCCCAAAAACACAAATCAAGTCAAATTGCTTTCGTTAACAACCACAAGAAACACCCACGAGCTCGAGGAATTCATCGGAAATATAAAGGTGTGCAAGAAAAAAAAAACAGTAAAATCATCACTTACATATCTCGAGGCACGAAATTGAACTGAAATCTGTGCAACTGTTTTCTCCCTAATCGAAATTCAGCTATAGCCTTCAAAGCGGAAGCAGAAAACAGCTGACAATTTGAATCTGGAATGTGACGAAGATGACGAACGAAGATCAAGACGTCAGATTGAGAAAGAAGGGGGTATAGAGGATTAGACCAGAGATGGACTCTAGAAAGAGGGGCGACCGGCCGCTGAGCTGCCTCCGAAATTTTTTTAGGGCAAATTACAGAAAACCACCCGTAAATTGTTAAATTACAGAAAACTGCCTATATTGATAAAATCCTTTCAATCAACCACCTACCAGTAGTACCCTCCCAAGTCCCAAGTCCCAAGTCCCAACTACTACGTTAAAAGTAAGAGAATAAAACCTATGGGAGAATACAAAATGAGATGAATAGCAAGAGGAAATGAAAAGGCGTATAATCATCTAGATAGTCCGCTTCTCGGCTACATTGTCTATAGACATGTCGGAGATGGAAATTCCAGTTCCTACCGAAGAAACTTTGGCAAGTAGAAACTAGGCTAAACAATGGGTGAGACAGAGACATATGACAACTTAAGAGAGAAACAACTAACTTAGAATATAACCTCGCTTCAACCATACGTACAGTAGCCTTGATTCCAAGCAAGATGAAGTGCAAGTAAAAGACCCCACAACTTAGCTAGCGTGAGGAATAGTGCAATTACCCAAGTTGTAAGCATGTCCATCCAGTCACCTTTAAAATTTTTCAATACACCTCTAGCAAAAGCATTAACTGAAGGTCTTTGCATCGATCCATCATAATTGATCTTAATCCAGCCAGGGTGAGGAGGGGACCAGCCAATTAGAATTTCTCGATAGGAAGAAATTTTCTTAATTAGCAGGAATTAAGAAGATTGGGACAAGCCTTCTTGAGTTTGACAGAATTGCTTCCGCAACCAAGAGATCTTGTCTAGTGTGGTAGATGGTCTATCAAAGACACGCTCATTTCACCATTTCCATAACCACCGTAGAGTGAGTGAAAATAAGACCTTCCAATTTAATTGATATTCCAGATTATGGTTATTTTTCAAATTAGTATAAAATTGTTGATTCTAGGGTTCCTTAAGATCGATGTTGTTAGATAAACGAAAACACACAAACGAACTCAAACAAGAAAGAAACACAGACACACAAGGCTTTGTTTACGCGGTTCGGTTTCCCTACATCCGCGGAACCTCAGGAGGGGAGGTTCACCCAATTCACTAGGCATCCAAGGCCAAAGAACTGGTTACAATGGTATGAATGCACAAGCACTAAGCGACGATTCAAGATAAAGACCCAACAAAACAAAGATGAACAGAGATAGGGAAGAAATCGTCCGATTAAGGACACCGAGAAATCTCCTCTGAGATTTCTCACTCCCAGCTTCTCCTTGGCTTCTTCTTCGTCTTCGTTGCTCAACCAGGTACTCAAGTAGCACTTAAGCAAATCAAGCACCAATGGAATCGCCGTCTTCAGGGAGCTCCCAGAAACCCTAGCCGATTAGGGTTTCCTTACCTCAGAGAGCTCGTGCTACTGTCCTTAGGGTTTCCCCTTAAGAACCCTTATATAATGCAAGTCACAACGGTCGACGGAAGGAACAAGGCTCTGGGCTTCAGAAATGGGCCTAACCAGATTAAGCCCAAAAAAGGGAGCTCAAGCACTGTCCAACATAACCGATACATAAACCCACATATATGTCTAACTTAGGCCTATATACCACTTTGAGCTTCACCTTATGAACCATGGCTAGCCATTGGATCCAAACTTGGTCAAGCCAAGAGACCAATGAGCTTTTCCATGGTCACGACAATGGCTAGGTGGTACGTGGCACTAAGGAACCAATCAAACCTAGAGCTTGTGCAAACCATACAAAAATAAACCATAGTCCAATGTTTTGAACAACAATTACAAGGATTACAAAACATTACAAAAACCAAGCTTCAAAAGTATTGGTGATGAAGGAAGGTTTAATTGGATTGGAACAAGTGTAGACCATACCTGTGTGGCGTAGGTACAATCTCGAAAAAGATCAAAGCCTCTTCATTATGATTGCATAAGGAGCAATTGGGAGATGTGGTTAAATGCCGGCCAACAAGTTCAATTTTTTCCCCCAAATTCTTGTACATGGGAGGCGAACTTCTCTTCTCCTCCCATGTACAAGAATGATTCCCCAAATTTTTTTATTGCCCCAATCAATTTCTCGCCTCGCCGATCCTACCGTTGGTAAGAAGCTCGCTAATTTCTTTGACTATGACTGTGTATTAGTATTATGAGCCTATAATTTCTAGATCTTCCGTTGGATATGGTTATGAGATGGAACCCATTAATAGTGGCCAGCTTGCAAGGTAAAGAAAATCGAGCAAGAGGTGTTGATTCAACTAACGGCGTTGCTAACCACCGAGATTTCATTGATTCTATGTTACAAAAGTCAAACTGATCGCAATCTTATATTTATTGGGTTGCATTGGAGATTGGCCTATATATTATTATAATTATAATTATAATTATAAATATAATTATAATGGAGGAGGAGGTTGCTATTGAGGTTCATTTTTTACAGGTACAAAGCTTCCGATCAAAAAGTCTTACAGGTACGTACAAAGCTGATCGATTTGTGTTGAATTAATGTCTATCTAATTGCTTTGATTATTTAGTAGATTTTTGTTTTTTTGCATTGGGACTCCTGCGATTTTTTCATTAGTAGATTATTTTGCAGATTATGGTTGGCCGGGTTTCTATATATCTTGATTCAATTCCACTCTTATTTTGCTTTGAATTGGTTATTTGTCCCTTTTCTTGATTTCATTTGATTGGGGTACGTTGAGGTTCTTGATTGTTTGGTTATTTGTGATTCATAATTAATTGGGGTTCCATTGGGTTTCTATATATCCTAATTCAGAAATCAGAATTGTATCTTGCTAGCTAGTAGCTCTCATTGGTTAGTTCCGGCTGATTTGCTAGCTAGCTCTCTCTTTGATAGGTACGGTACGGTGTTGATTTACACATCTCGATCTCGATCTCGATCTCGATATAAGATGGCGGAGTTGTTAGAGCTTGCACAACCAGTGATAATAGCAATGAAGGGGCTTCCCTGCACAGGCAAGTCGGAAATCGGTTGGGTTATAGACCGCTGGGCGAGATGTCCGACATTTTACATTGATTACTTTTTGGATGCACTGTCTTTGGAAAAGGGCTACACCGCTGAGTTTTTGCCGTCCCCAGACCAAGCTGAGCTCTTGCACCGTCTCTCCTTTCACGCGCTCTGCAAAGTTGCATCCAACAGCCTACAATGGGCTGCAGAAAAACGCTACAACGGTTACATGTGTGTCATCACCAAGTCTCGTCTCTGCTCGACTTTCGAGCTCCATCATTTGCTACAACTCGCTAGGGAGTGTGGCTGTGGAATGATCCTCATCATCGAGTTTCAGATGAAAAATGACTACCGGTTCCGATGTAGATTGGAGGATAACGTTAAGGCAGGAAGACAAAAAGAGTGGTATAAGCCAAGGAGTTGGAAGGACATAGACAAGGCCAAGGATGATTATGATGCTAATAATTGGGATCTTCATCTTCGACATTTACTCGACAATGGCGATGACCTTCCTCCTGTCACAAGGCTTGTGGTAGACCCCTTTGATCATCTCTACCTTTCATCTTCAACTATCTCCTATTTTACTATAGAGGTTATCAATTTCCTCTTAAGTAGGGTTGAAGTAGGAAACCATGAATCGGACGACAAAGAAGATGACTTATATCTTAAGGGTCGATATACGATAGTGCAGTACACGGAAGTGGGACGACATTTGAGGGAGAAGGACTTAAGACGCCCTCGCTCTATGGAAGATTGTGATAACGAGTATCTTTGTTATAGTGAAAATAATTCTGTTTGTACGATCAAATACTGGGAGGAGCTTCAACTCGATGTCGACGACGTTGAGGACAGTCCCTACTATTGTGGGGTGTGCGAAGAGACTGTCATTTTAGCCCAACCTGCATATGGGTGTATTTTCTGCTCCCTCACGTTGCATAAATCTTGCGCAGAGCAATCGGATAATAATGTCAGCCTTGAAGGCTATAAGGATATCGAATTCTTGAGACTTTACCCTAAACACGGGCTTAAAGGGCATGCTTGCAAGTCTTGCTTGAAAGAAGGCAGGGAGTTCTCAAGTGAATGTAGCTCCTGTAATTTCCAAACGCATTTGAAATGTGGCAAGTTACCGACGATTCTCAACCACGATTGCCATGACCACTTTCTCAACATCTATTTTAGTGAAACGCATAAATGCAAGGCATGTGGAGATGATCGTAATAACTTTGTTGGCGGGGGCGCATATGGATGCTACATCTGTTATATATACTATGACATAGAATGTCTATCTCTTGCTAGAGAAGTGGAGCATGAGCATGGAGGACACCAACATTCACTAACACTCGTATACTCGCGCGATGGAATAGAGGAGGAGGAGGAAGCCTATTGGTGCGACATCTGCTACGAGGACATGGATCCACAAAATTGGTTTTATTCTTGCCAGAAGTGCCCCTATTTTGAAGCTCATCCAAATTGTGTAAGGCTTTCAATAAACTGATCCAAACTGCCCTTATATTTTGTTGCTCATCCAGGACTGTGTAAGACTTAATTTCAGGATTCCTTGCTAGAAACTCTTTATCATTTTCTTGTACTGTCAAGTTTGTTAAACTCTTGTCCTTTTGATAAATTGAAGGCTATGGATTGTATATGCCAAGTTGGGCTCAGTTTTACTAGCCAACAAAAATCACTGTTAAGTTTGTTAAACTCTCATTTTCTTTCATTTGATACTACTATACTAGTAATTAATGTATTTGAAGCATCTTTGATTCTTTATAAATACTTGTAGCTTGCATTGTCTTAGTAATAATATGGTATAAGAGGAAGCAAGGTAAGATATGTGCAGATTCTCGTTTGTTTGAGGAATCATCCTCGCGTTGCTACTCGGTTGCTTGCGAGTGTATGTGATTTTCCTGGATCTGGTTTCTAGTTGCAGATCTAGTGCTTTACTGCTCTGTTTTTGTTCAATCTGTGATCGTTACTGTGTTTTGTTATAGCGATTATTGTTTTCGCTTTTGTTGAGTACTTGATCTGCGAGAATGGATGATATTGATGTTTTTGATGATCATGCGGAGTCTCGAAGGGAGAACAGTGGAGATCGTTGGCCACAAGTGAACAATTTTGATCCGTTGTTCCTCAAGAAGATGCTCATACGCTTAAGGGCTATCCTATTATGTTGATGTGGCATTATGTCAAGGTGTAGTTGTGCTATTCTCAAGAAGATGCTTGAGAAGGAAGCCATAACACACTTGATGCAGTTTCTCATGGGACTGTCTGATGGTTTCGATATTGTGATAAGTAACATTTTATCGATGGATCCTCGAGTGAAGGGTGATGGCGCTAAGTTTTTAAAATCATGCATTTCTATTTAGACTTGGGTAAACAAGTTTGTAAAATTCTTGATCAAATGACTAGAATCCCGGTAAATATACTACCAGAATCTTTAGAATAAAATCATTAAAGATTGATTGTATGGAAGGCGTAAATACGTACAGGTTAAATCCTGCTTTATAAAGTTCATATTCCCAGTTAATTTTATGCATCATCATCAAAGTGGGGGATGGATGTTCAAATCATAGGCTAATTACCTCCATTATAAGACCCATGTTGGGAAGTTTGATTATATTTTCACTTCCATCATCATGTAAAGACAGATCCATCGATCCCTGTACCACCGTATGAGCAGTCATATATATTTAGTGAAATTGCAGCAGATTTATTGCCATTTTCCTCTCTGTAACTAGATGGACAAAAATCTTGAGATATCTGGCTCCTTAATCAAGGCTGCATCACTGCATTTATTTATAAACAAGAAAAAATCATTGAGAATGTTCTTAGTTTCCTACTGTTTCGCCTATCAACAAGGGAGCAAGCAATTTTATGGGGAAGGGTTGAGAATTTGAGAATTAGGAAATAGAAAGTCATAGCATAAACTATCTATTATAAAACCAAACCAGAACTGACTAGTATCAGATTCAAGAAACACACATGAAAAAACCTATATATATATCCAACGGAAGGGTATGTATGACCACCGCAAAGCCGTGGAAGGAGAGTCTCAATCCTGAGCCTGTTGGAAGGGAAGAGCAGTAAACCTCACGTCGGAGATCGATGGACTGTTTATGGGTGATTCCATGGTATGAATTTGATACCCATACCCACACATACAGGTGAAGATCGGGTAGCTAATCGATATGCACATTCCCATGTACCAAACAAGAGCAGTTTCTAAACACACCTCAACACCCTCAATTCTCCCAAACTTCTCTATTTCGCCAATCAAAACCCTCATTCCAGGTGTAGATCAAACAAACCAATCGAACCAACAAGCAGCCCCTAAAACCTAAAACCGCCCAAAAAATCAAATTGCTTCCGTTATCAACCACAAGAAACACCCACGAGCTCGAGGAATTCTTGAGAAATATAAAGGTGTGCAAGAAAAAAAAACAGTAAAATCATCACTTACATGTCTCGAGACACGAAATTGAACTGAAATCTGTGCAACTGTTTTCTCCCTAAGAGACTTTGTTTAGTGTGGTAGATGGTCTATCAAAGACACGCTCATTTCACCATTTCCATAACCACCATAGAGTGAGTGCAAATAAGTCCTTCCAATTTAATCGATATTTCATTTATATGTTTATTTTCCAGATTAGTATAAAACCAAGCTTCAAAATTATTGGTGAAGAATGAAGGTTTAAGCTAGATCGGACAAGTGTAGACCGTACCTGTGTGGCGTAGGTACAATCTCGAAAAAGATCAAAGTCTCTTCATTATGATTGCATAAGGAGCAATTGGGAGATGTGGTTAAATGCCGCCCAACAAGTTCAATTCTCTGTTCGGCAAAACATGTCGTTTACTATTCACGCACTTAGAAGAATAAAAACTATATAAAATATTTATTTTTTTATATGTTTTTTTTAACAAGTTTGTACTTATTAATAATAAATACGAAATTGTTAAAAAAATTATTAAAAAACTAGATATTTTATATAATTTTTATCCTCTAAAAAAGCGTGCGTGAATAGTAAAGTGACATGTTTTGCTGAACGGAGAGAGAGTAGTATTATGAGCCTATAATTTCTAGATCTTCCGTTGTTTATGAGATGGAACCCATTAATAGTGGCCAGCTAAAGAAAATCGATAGAGAGGTCTTGATTCAACTAACGACGTTGCTTACCACCGAGATTTCATTGATTCTACGTTACAAAAGTCAAATTGATGGCAATCTTATATTAATTATAAATGGGTTGCATTGGAGATTGGCCTATATATGATTATAATTATAATTATAATTATAATGGAGGAGGAGGTTGCTATTGAGGTTCATTTTTTGCAGTGACTATAACTTACAGGTACAAATTAAGCTTCCGATCAATAAGTCTTACAAAGCTGATCGATTTGTGTTGAATGTCTATCTAATTGCTTTGATTATTTAGTAGATTTTTGTTTTTGCATTGGGACTCCTGCGGTTCTTTCGTAATCGGCCATGTATAAAGGTGATCATGATTGGTTGTTTAAAGTGTTTGACGCTTATTGACACTTCCTGATAGTGCAGTTACACCATTAGGCGCATGTTATAGAGGTGATCATGTTATTTTTTTTTTTTTTAAAAAAAAATCCATTTTATATTATCTCACCTCTTATATTTGATCTTATCATCAATTATATGTGGATGATTAGTTCTCATTGGCCTACACTGTTTTTCTTTTTTTTGGACGTGTTGCATGCATGCCCTGTCTCCATGTAGAATTATAGATATGGTTATGTGCGTGCATGATGCATGCATTGGAAGTTTGCACCATTTATGTGGCCTTCTAATTAATTTCATTTGTCCCACCTATCATTCTTTTTTTTTTTGAGAAAACCCACCTATCATTCACCATACACTACTTATAATATTATCACAGATAAATTTGCTTCTGATGATATTTATTTCTTTTTGGAATGGCCCTAACTAATTAGCTGCATCCCCTCTGTTTGTGAAGAGGTTTCCCCTCCAATCATATGCATATATGCATGCATGCATTTGATCAATCAGTCTTTGTTCATCAATTCTTGTCATCTTTTGCATGATATTTTGTTTTGCTTTGTTGGGTCTTAGGTACTATTCCTTGGAACTATATATATATATCTGGATCTCGTGTAAGCAGTCTTTACGGTGTAATTTGTGAGCAGAGAAATTATTCGTAGGTACCAAGGGATTATTCGTATGTACTAATAAATGTAATTATTTTTTTTAGAACAAATGTAATTATTCATATGTAACAAAAGATTATTCATATGTATATACATACGAATAATCACTTGGTATTTACGAATAATGTCACTGTTCACAAGTTACTCTTAATCTCAACCGTTTGATCTTCTTAATCCGACGCTCCAAATTTTCTCACAAATTACACAATAAGGCCTGCCTATGGCCTATTCGATACCAAATATATTGTACGTCTATCATTATTTAAACATATATATATAGAGAGAGGTGCAAACTAGAGGGTCCTATGAGAAGTAAATGTCGAGTCACATCGTCTTTAATTTTTGTAGTTATAAAGAGTCAAGACCCACGAAAGATTAAACCAATTTATAGGGTTTGTTTCACCCTATCTTCTCTCCTTAATTTTCATGGGACATTAATTAAGTCCAAACCCATCATAAAAAAAAAATTGTATTAATTAATCAAAACCTATAGAATAACAAATTAAAATAAGGAATACAAAATATATAGCTTTTTGTTTGAGTCCCTAGAGTGTATGATGTGTACGCTCGTGATAATCAATAGAACAAATTGAGGATCGATCGAAATGGGAGATGATCAGCAAAACTCTGACCAGGAGAAACAGTCGAATTAACCTCTTCCAGCCATGACGAAGAACAACGACGTCGGGCTAAAACCAAGCGAACGAAATCAACAGTTCAAAAACGAAAAACAGAGATCTCCTCCACCAAATCAAACACACAGATCAGATCTCTACTCAATCATACAGATCGTCCCTGGATGCTCTGATACCATTTGAATAAACTCAATCATCATTCAATATCTCCAAGATCTCCATTAGAGAGAGTAAAACCAGTTCTGTAAGTTTGTTACAAAAGCTCTAACTGAATACATTGGCGCCACTTGACTATATAAGCAGCTACAAATGTGGAATTACAAAACTACCCCTTCTGTTATAACAGATTGTTAAGTGGACGAGTGTGTGTGCATTTGTGTGATATCATATCTTCCCATAGAGACAATCCATGATATCAACTACAGTACCTATAGGTGCATATATATATATATATATGTTAGTTATGTTTTTTTATCTCTCATGATATTGTAACGTTATTATCCAGGTGCATTGCTTCTCATTCATATTTTTTATTTTAAAATAAACACAAAGACTGTACAAAAACATTGGTGGCTACCCATGGTTTCGAAGCCTCTAATAGAAATCGATTGAGCAATTACCCAAAAATAATATAACTATAATGCAAATCCTTTTTCAACTTATTTTTCATTGTACTCAATCACAAGTGATCTAGTGGTTGTGTTGTGCTAGACCTTATACTCAGAGATTGAAGTTCGAATTCTAATGACAACATGAAGTCATTTATAAGTTAAAAGAATCATCTTTAAATGAGTTATATTGTACCCAATCTGAATGTAAAATGAACGATATAACCTCTATTTTTGTAACATCTTTATCCCATGTCAAGCAAGTACGTCTTCCATGGCATCTTTTGTTTGAAGAGGATGATGAATGAGTGGTCAGTCTAAAACTAACACTTGTAAGCGTACAATAGTATATCAAGTGTCGAATTCACGATAATTGTGGGAATATCAACCGTAAAACCTCAACTAGTTCACTAAGCTAAATAAAAATAATAATTGTGATGAATTTCTTAAATAAAGAAATAAGAAAATAAAAAAGAACAAGTTTTTGTAAAAAATATATGATAAAAATTAAATATTCCAGAGTTAAAGTTCACCACAACAATGCATTATCGATCGGTAGATCAATAAAATTTTCATGCATGACCAAATCAAAAAAGCACTAAACGATCAAAGTTCATTATTACTAATTAGCTTTAACATGTTGCGATAAATATGTCCGTTTCATTTAATTACTACTCGGTCATTGCATGTTGCAGTATTAATCAATATAATTTAGACTTTGAAGCTCTTAGACCTTAGAGAATAAAATTGATAAAACATCTGCTATCACATCTGATCAACCGATTCAAACCTAGACTATCTAGCTACGATAGTTTATTTATCCGGAAGATAATTAAATAGATTTTTCATAGACTATTCTCAGGTTTAATTTAATCCAAGTTTTTCAATAAAGTTATACACTTTATGTATTTATTCATTCTAATCAATTCGCATTTGTCGCATGTTGAACATCAAAAGGATTCCAATTAATACAAATTCAGTCAGATTAAGCACACAAAAATTAGATCAAATAAAGAATAAAATTTATTCAGACAATTATAATGCATATATGTCTATCTCAGCATTATTGGGATCGATCACCCCAACCCCAGAACAAGGATATTATTAGTCAAACATAAATTGAAATACAATCAAACAAATCATCATCGAAAATATAATAACTAGATTAAAATGACTTGAAATCTAGCAAAACAATCTTCAAGTTGAAATCTTTGAAAATATATAAAACTATAATTATTTGAATTGATGGAATTAAGTTGAATTGAATCTAAATTGAATTGAATTTAATCCCCTAAAACCTAACTAATCTAAGGTATTTATAATTCTAATAAGATAAAAATATCCTAAAATAAACAATATAGATAGTTCCTAAATGATAAAACACAAATCCGGATCGAAAAAATAAATATTTCTCAAAGTTCCAACCCATACTTTTAGTCGATGTCAGCTTTTTCTCTCAATTTCACAATGTTTCCAGCCGAATTTGTAAAAATATTCAACATGAAAGTTGTAGCCTTTTAAATCATCTTTCAAAAAAAATCTATAGAATGACTCAATCCGAATTCTGTGGAGTGGTCAAACATCTCATTTTACCGAGGCGTTGCCAAAAACTGTCGACTCGGCAGTGATCTCCTTAGCGCAAACATCTCATTTTACCGAGGTGTTGCCAAGTAGGAATTGTCCATAAACCGTCAGCTCAACAATATAAACTCTCCTTAACTTGATTCTTAGCACATGAAACCGCTATACAAGACTCTTTTGGTTCCCTTGAACATCCGGAACTTGACACAATATAACTTCTTCCATAGTGATTCCAAAATGACATCGAATAAGCTCCAAAGTACCTTAAATCATAAAAAAAAACACAAGTGCAGACATCTAGCTATTATAAAAATGAAATAAAAAACTATATAAAACATATAAAAAAACATATAAGAATAATTGAAAATCGTCTATAAACTTCATCCTATAAGTCTATATATAATGTATTTGTGCCAAAGTGTTATAGCTAGACTTGTAGGTACATATACGTGCGGGATAAGGTATTACTTTATAAAATGTTTTCATATATGCTTGTTTTTAGATAATATTGCTTAATTTTCAGCTTCTTGATCAACTTGTTTTTAATTCCCCACCTAGCCTTAATTGTCATTGCAAAGTAAGTAATTATACAGATCGATATATGATTGAACTCACTTACATACATGATACATAGTATACAAAACATTCCTTTGGTCTAGTGTCTAAATGCAACGTATATTATCCTTATCATAAACCTGGAAACAACTATATATCTGGACCTCCCCTTTATTCATTTTCTTTAATTAATTTGTTTGCCCCTTTTCTTTTTTTGCCCCACTTTCTAAAGTGTGTTTTAACATTTAATACTTCATAATTTGTTTGCCCCTCCATCTTTTAAACGGCTTGCCTTTTACTATTATTCAAAGAAACTTTTTTTTAGAATGATAAAATTTATAAAATATTATTTTTAAATAATTTTATAGTTATATTTATTACTAATGAGTATGAAATTATTATTTTATTATAATATTTTATGTAATTTTTATCATTTATGAAAATGTGTATATAAATAGTGAAAGTTATTTTGTAAAAAAAAAACGATTGAGAACTAGCAGTAAATTTTTTATATGTTAAAAGCTATTGATCAACTTACATATTTGTAACTAATTAATGAAATTTTACACATTTTTTAACAGACACCAACTACTAAAAAGATCTCACTTTATCCCGTTAGAAACTGGGTTTGAGGGTCAATATGTACACACCTTTTTTTCGGCTATATTTTTTAACAAATGAGATTAATTCAAAACATAAATTTTTTTTAAATAAAGTTACAAATATATTACACATATATTTTTTAACCATTTCTCTCTCTCTATATATATCTAATTATTAAAAGATAAATATTTTTGCTTATATTCCATAACCATCTTAATTTTATAGTTTTTACTCAGCCAACCTAATCTACATAAGTTTTTAACTAATGAATTTTTCGACATTTTTAACCAACAGAATAAATTTAAAACATACTTTTAATTTTTGAATCTATAACTATGTCATTTTTGCATTATAAACAATGATCTTAATTTTTTTTATTGAGCCACCAATGAGATTAATTTAATATATCTACATTTATTTCTCTATATACTACTTAAAATAAGAAGAATTTTTTTAAATGATTTTCATTAAGATTTTTACGATTGCTTACTTACTTTATCAACTCTACCTTTCTTATTTCATACTAATTTTGTTAATATTTTATTTTATTTTATAATAATAATTTGTTATTCTAACAAGATTTTATTTTATTTAAAAAAAATCACTCAATGACGCAGAAACTATATACTAGTTTCCTTTAATTAAATTCCATTCCAAAATTGAAAATTAAATTGTAATTATGGCTGATCCTTATTGTGAAATATATATGTCCAAATTAAACTTTCAAACAGCGAGCACTGGTCCCACCCTATGTGGTCAGTTAAGTGCATGATTTACCTCATCTCACAATTCTCTTTAAGCTGGGGTGAGCGGCATCCGAGACGAGCGATTTCACCTTTTCAAATAAGCGTAATTAATTGTAATAATTAAATAAAATTTATAAATGTGTTTTGGGTTGAATTTTTTTTTTTGGAATTGGGAAGGAGTTGCTGTATTGTCTGTTTCAATATTTGGTTCCTGTAGACGAAATAAAGAGCAGTTTGGGAAGAGTTCCTTTCGCCTGGAGACAGCCAGGGGACCGATGTTTTTTTTTTGTTAATTTCCATTGTTTTTAAGAATGTCTACAATTAATCATTGGGATTTTTTTTTATAAAAAATAAATATAATACTAATAATATTTATTTATTTATTTTTCAATTAATTTAGTGATAGCTGGGTGCCTACGTTTCATGTAGATTCTTCACCACAACGTATATGGCTAGTTTGTGGACACCAAAATTTATATATACACTATTCATCCATAAAAACACTTGAAATTGGTGAATCAATGTTGGGGAAAAAATAGGCAGTTTGTTTTCACAATTGCATAAGATAAGGAAGGATGGATAAAGCATAAATGAGAAATATATTGTATAATATTAATCTATAAAAGTATTTGTACAAACCGTTGTAGTACAAGACTCTCACCATTACACACTAATTTATATGGACATTGACACTTTACCAACATACACACTTGAGAAGTACTCTCAACTCACTTTTTAGATACATCATACTATTAAATCATTAAATGAACAACCAAATTGCCTCTTTGTTGATTAGTCCAAGCATTTGTTTGGAAATATGAATTATCTCTAACAAAATTATCAATTTATCCAATGGGCAATGGCAGATTCATAAATTATTTTAGGGGGTTAAAAAAAATTTTGAGAATATTTTTTTGCAAAAAATAATTTATTTAAAATATATTTGGAAAAAAAATTAAATTTGTGATTTAAATAGTCATTTTTTATAGAAAAATTAAAGAAAAATATTCTCAAAAAAGCATTGTAAATAGTCATTTTTTGAGAATATTTTTTGATGACATATGTTGATTTTATGAAGTTAGCAACAACATTGTAAGAAGCTTTTCTGCAATGTGTAGATCTAATCTACCATCTACATGTGTGTATTTCATTGTATAATATAACTTCATGGGATTTTGAATAGAGTTTTTTTTAATGCAATCTCCAAAAGGAGTTGACATCTATATATGCATTTAGCTTTGAAATACCGCGGAGTAGATTTGTTGACCTCAAACCCAAATATTTCAATCATTGACATGAGATATGGAGTATCCTTCAATGCTTGCTTAGATGGAAATATCTTCCTGACATACATTGTTCTATCAACTGCTGTGTTATAGCTTTCAAAACTCTCAATTTCAGTACTATAAGAAATATCAGCATTGTATTTTTCTATTGTATTCCCTTTCCTCTTCATTGAATTGTAGCTTTCTCTCCAAATTTTCTAGTCTTCCTCGCCGATATTTGAATCATCATTCTCTCCTTCATATGGCTTTGTAATGTCTGTCCCTTGCTGCATTATTGTCTTCATCAACATCAACATATTCATGAAAAGAAATAAGCCCTTCATCATCAACTGGAATATCGGTATCATCTCCATAGTAATACTCATAATCCTCTAATGACATATATTTGTTCCCAACTTGCTTGTCTTCAACAACACATAAGACTTTGAAATACTCATCATATTCAAAAGCCTTCTTGCTTTCTTGGTCTTGTATTTTAGGTATGACGATGTCAAATTTTAGTTGTATGATAGACAACATTCCATCCTTCTTCCTTTTGATGACACACAATTCAACAATAAAATTCACTCCTTTGAGCTTACTTAATGTCAAGAATTTCTGTAAATCGGCATCACAACTGACAATAAACGGTGTTTTTAAAATCTTACATGGGTGCAAGTGATTGAATTCTAGATCATAAACGTTATGATCAATGTTGAATCTACTGAACACTCTCATAGCCAGTGAACCCAATGTAACTGAATCATCTATTTGGAAAAGGCTTTGTTGTTGTATCACCAACAAAAAAATAATCATCCATTCTCCCCCACAAACAACTCTAAAATGTGGGTTGAAATTACCGCTTGATCTGGCAAGAGAACAATTTCATAAGCATGCTGACAATCGACTAACACATGCTGATATATATGTATGATTATTTCTAACTTCACATATTTTGATATATATATATATATATATGTATATATGATTATATCTGTATTCACATATGATGGCAAATGCTATATATATGATGGTATATATGTATGATTATGGAAGAGAAGTGTATATGTTGACAAATGACGTTTTCGAGAACAAACATGCTGACAAACGTATTTTAATGTTTATAAAAACATATTATACATTCGTGATATATTATAAGGAAAATACGTACGTACGTATATGTATGCGGATATTAAAGAGATTTATATATGAAGAACTGTTTTCGTGTGGTAATAAATATCTGAATGAAATCGATTGAGTGAAACCACTACAAGAAAAAGTCTTTTGGGCGACCAAAAAAAAATATAGGGTGACAAAGTTGTTTTTGTCGCCCAAAAAAAACAATCTGTGACAAAAAATAACTTTTGTCGCCCAAAATATTTTTTAATGACAAAATATATATACCGTCACAAAAGGGTATTTTGGGCGACAAAATAAATATTTTGTGGCACAAAAGGCTATTTTGGGCGACCAAACAAATCACCCCCTTTCCTTTTCTATTTCCTTTTTTATTTTCAATAGTTCCGAAAAAAAGCCCCAATCAGTCCCCAAACCCTCCCCCGATCTCTCTCTTTCTCTGCGTCTCGTCTCTCTCCCTAACCCTAACTCTGGCTCGTCTCTCTCGCCTGCTCTCTGGCTCGTCTCTCTCGCCCGCTCTCTGGCTCGTCTCTTATTTACTTGGATCTGGATCTGGATCAAGTTTCATTGTAGGAGAATTTGTCGGTGGAATCCGATATTTTCCTCCATCAATCGGGAGAGATTGGCATAACCTCTTCTCTTTCCCTTATTTTTGCTCTTTCTTAATTTCTTCTCTGAGATTCAGCGTAAACGGAACCCTAACTCAAACATTGTGATTGTATAATCCAAGCAGGTGTGAATCCGCGAGCCCTATGAATTCAACTGTATTGGTCATGGCTCCGAAGAAATCCTCAAAATGATCTGAATCTTACTCTACGAAGCTCCAAGTCTTCGAAAGCTACGATTCAAAGACCGGTAATTGGCTAATCGATTCCATTTCTTCCCTTCTTCCTTGTTATAACTCCATCGTTTTTTATAATTATATTTTTTCTGTCATTACATGTTTTAGTTTCCCCTTGTTGGTTCAATGCAGATTAGTATCAAGAGTACAAAGCCTCCATTATCCATATACAAGTACTAACCTCTTTTTTTATATTTATGTTGAGTTTTAGGATCCAATTGTTCTTCCTTTGGCTGAGCATGACTCGGATTTTATATTGAAGTTGCTTCCGGAGATACCTCTTTGGGTGAAAAATCCAGATTTTGATCGTGTATGTTTGAGTTTTCATCATTTGTTTTTGTTTCGTTATCATTGTCTTCTGCTAGCTAGTTTAAGATTAATTGATTGTTTTTTTTCTCCCCTTCTTTCTCGAAGGTTGACTGGCTAAATCGATTTGTGGAGTACATGTGGCCTTATTTGGATAAGATAAGGTAGTTGTTCCTTAGTTAAACATTTACTATATATCTTGTTTGGTGAAACTCTTACTTTAGGCTCTCTACCACCCACCTTTTAAGGTTTAAATCACACTGTCTTGTTTCTCCAATTGCACTTTATTCCCAACTTAATTATGAAAACACCTCTTATTATATCATCTCAATTTAGGAAGCAAAAGATCCTCTTGAAAAGGTGTACTTGCTTATGCATTTTCTTTTGCCTCTATAATTATTTTTATTAGATTGTAACTTTTTGCACTAGATTATTAAGCTTTATTAGTGCGTGACTGCTCTACATCTATCATTAGCTCCAGATTACATTTTTTGCCGTTTCTATTGTGCATTTGTGCTTTCAGGTCAGTACAAACTCTGTTTATGGATTTACAGGAGCCACGGTTGCCCAGTTGCCTTGTCTAGAAATATCATGAAGTGTTACAAGCTATGGTAATTATTCTCTGGCTTCCCTTAATGCATGCTCCTCTCTTTGTATTTTCCAGTCCTAGTTGCCTTGTCTAGAAATATCATGAAGTGTTTGTATCGCCTCCTTTTGTTCAATTGATTGATGGAAGTGTTGATTTTCATCCTTTTTTCAATAGCTATGGCGTTGTTGTTCATCTGAAACTGAATTACATGCCTCATCAAAGGTTAAACTTGTGTATAAATTTGCTTGCGGATTTGTTTGGAATCATTGTTCTAGTGACTCTGTGTGATCTTCAATTGCATTGTGGATTTTCCTGTCTACGGTCTCTGCCAACGCAATCTCTCGATTTTCTCTTAAGCAAATTGATATATTGTCTTTCCTCCTTTTTCTTGCACTCATTTTGCTGATATATTTCCCTTGATAATGTTTGCATAGGTTAACGTCACTGATGTGAATAACTGTAGGTAAATTTTGTCTTTTGTGTTTAATTGATTTGTGTGTCAAAAGAAAGTTTTTTACACATTGGCCTATTTTGTGGTGCACAATCAGTGTCTTTGTAGCTACTTGGAATGTGGCTTGAAAATCTCCTCATCAACCCAATCTTGAAGATTGGCTTCACACCCCACCCCACCCCCTGTTTCATCATTTCATTTTTAAGGCCAAATTGAGATAAAGAGCTTCAACTTTAGCTAACTTTCAAACATGTAAAAAAATAATATCAGCTATGTTCTTGAATATCAGCTAGTCATGTCTGGCAAGCTGTTCAGTCTTCATCTACTCTTTCACATGTTTCACTTGATAATGTGTTAATAATGTTGAAGGTGTTAACTTTCTCTTTCCAGGACATATTTTTGAAGCAACTTATGGAAGAAGCAAGATGTGATGGAGCATATTCGGGGTGGAAACTTATTTTATCGAATCCAGCCTTTAGTTCTCAAGTGTTAAGGTTTATAGCATTGAAATGCAAATGCTATACTATATAATCATTTGTAATCTTTTGGTACTTATTAGGAACTTTTTAATGTTAAAGTAAAAATGTTTTGGATTGAATATATTTTAAACCAAGTTTTTTTAATGTAAAAAATTGAGATTAAACTAGTTGGCTATTACTGTATTATAATTTATGTATGTTTTGTGTGTGTGTATATATATATAGGTTAAATGTGAAAATTTAGGAAGATATATCATGTTTTATCACTTTGACCTTTTGTGACAAAATAAAAAATTTATCACAAAAAACAGTAAATTGGGCTACAATTGGAAAATTTTGTCACGAAAAACAGGGTATAATGGGCGACAAAACTAGTACTTGGGGCGACAAATTTAAAAAATTTCTCACAAAAATTCTAGCGCAACGAAATTTGGATTTCATCACAAAAGAGCTAGTTATGGCGACGAATTTTTTTTTTGTCGCCCATACTTTGGGCGACGGGGCTGAGGCGACGAACAGGGGACGAAACTTTTTTTGTCACAAATCTGAATGGGCGACGAAAAACACACTTTTGGCGACGAAACTGTCTGTCACAAAAAACTGTTTTTCTTGTAGTGAACTGTCAATTTTAAATTGTAATCGGAATGTTGGAGATGGTGAAATTTGCGAGGTGAATTGGGAACTTGCTTCACAAGAAATGTAGGGTGGGGGAGATATTGGGAGAAACAGGGGTAGGGGGCAGGTAAGGTGTCCGGTGGACATTTAATAAATAAAGCTAGCTTGGTGGATATTTATTCGACTAGGTCTTATCTATATACCTACTAGTAAAAAAAGTTTTTTTGCTCATTTAATGTCAACTAAAGGTAAATCTTTTTCCAAAAGTAAAATTAGTATTTTGGGAGTATTAATACACATTACCAAGATTAAAAAAAAGATTGATGACAACAAAAAATTATACTTTTTCTTTTAAAAAAGTGTTTTAGTTTGTATAACTATATATATACACAATTTAAAGTCTTAATCCATCACAAATTATAGAATGAGATAAAATATCTAATTAAAAACTTATCTTATAAATAAAATTTTTTAAAATATTAGTAGGAAACGTGATAGTAAAGTAAATTTTTCTATTTACATAAATGAGATAAAAATTGATGAAAACAAAAAATTATACTTTTTATTTTAAAAAATGTTATATATTTATATATACACAATTTAAAGTCAAATTATAGATTGAGATAAAAAAAAGTCTAATTAAAATTTTATCTTATAAATAAATTTTTCAAAAATATTAGCAAGAAACATGGTAGTCAAGTAAAGTTTTTATGTTTACATTTTACATTGATAATGGAAAATATAAAGTTAGCTTATTACAATTCTATATAGTAAAGTAAGATTTTTATAGGTCGTTTAGTAAAAAAAATAATAGCAAGATTAAAGCTTATTAGAATTACATAAAAATCTAAGTATAAAAAACTAAATTAAGTACATAATAGTTTGATTTTATTAATTTTATTTTAATTGACTTTATTCTTCAAACCAATTAACTTATAAATATAAAAAATTCTTCAATGGTAAAAAAAATTGATACTATCGTGCATAGCACGGGATATATAGCCCACTAGTGAAATACTCCCTCCGATAAAAAATACATATCGTTTGACTTTTTTACACGTACTTTAAGAAGCTAAAAACTATATAAAATATCAACTTTTTTTAAATTATTTTTTTACAACTTAATATTTGTTGGTAATAAGTATTAAATTGTAAAAAAATAATAATAAAAAGTTAATATATTATATAGTTTTTAGCTCCTTAAAATACGTGTTTAAAAGTCAAACAACATGTATTTTGGATCGGAGGTAGTCGAAAAATGAGCTTATTAATGACGTAAAAAAAACTCCATAGTCCATAAATAATATATTAAGCCTTAATTAGTTACATGTCCACACCCCTCTATCTTATAATTAATTAAAAAGTTTACCATATAATTGTTGTAATGTTTTGGCCTTTCACTTGCCAAACTTATCTTGTTATATGAATATTTATCTTTTCCCATATATATTTTGCATTTAAAAAAAAATTAATTGCATACCTGATCATTTGACCTACTTGAGTGATCATCTGGCCATACCATTGATTTAAAACTATACGACAAAAGGTTACAAATATTTAAAGGACAAAAATATGGATGAAAGTTATAATGATAGAAGCTCATGACTTGGTTACATATATATGTAATTAAACATATATGAACTTATAAATTGAAGTGACAAAAGGACACTTAATTTTGTCGATCGACAACTCTTAAGACCAATAATTTTTCAAGTTCGATCTTATGGGAAGTTCAGAGCTATGAAACTGAATCATTATAATTAATTAAGACACATAGACATATTAGTTTGGTTTGGTTTTAGTTGAGAAGTGGGTACGTGCAGGACAAATTAAATATGAAAAAAAAAAAACTAGTTATGGTTTTGGTCATTTAATTCCCCTTAATTAATTTGCTACTAATGCATGCATCAGCCTTTTTGATCGTAGCTTCATCAAGGTTCATGCATTTTCCATGGGTTGTCCTTATTTTTATATATATATATATATATATATATATATATATAGAGAGAGAGATTGGGTCATGTGTTAACAACTCTTACGGTGTTAAATGTTAACAAATCAATATTCGGCAAAATTTATCAAATATTCATTACAATCACTCAATTATTCATCAAAGCTTTTGTTAAAATTAATCAAATATTCATCACAGTCACTCAATTATTCACAATTTTCCAAATATTCATCAATATTCGGCAACATTTAAGAAATATTCATCACAGTAACACAATTACGAGATTGGGGGTGGATACACGCGCAAGGGTTTGAGTTTTTTGGGTGATAATTTTTTTTAATTAGCAATAATTATTAATTGAAATGAATCTCTTAAATATTGTCGAAAAGCTTTGATGAATAATTGAGTGACTGTGATGAATATTTGATAAATTTTGCCGAATATTGATTTGTTAACATTTAACACCGTAAGAGTTGTTAACATTTGATCCGTATTCTATATATATTGTTCTTCCTTTAATCATATATGGTCTCCCAAAAATACAAAATATATTTGCGTCGACCGTCCATATGATCGATGAAGGGTCATCGTCAAGAGACAAATATAGTACATACGTGGCTGGAAATTTGGGAAAACGAAAATCAACTTATAATGTTATTAGTGACAAGGTTATTTTACAGGCGACGAGTCATTTTTGGAGGAGAAACTATATGCGTTTTTTTGGGATTTGTGTTTGTTAGAACCTTTAACGAAGTACAAAATGGCTTGTACTAATTTGGTCACTATATACAACCGTGGCAAAAACTATGTTCCATGTTACTATGTTAGTTAAAGTTGACTGCTTATATTTATATAATATATTTGCATACGGTGTATTTTTTAACACAAAATCTTAATCTATATATGTATATGTATGTATGTATAGTGTAAGGGTTATTATTTGGATAACTAATGTCACAAATGAAATGAAAGTAACGAAGAAATTAGCCTCGAATTTGAGGGCAAATTTGAAGGACCGAAACCGGGGTCCGTCCTAATTACATCGAATTTGAGGGCAAATTTGAAGGAACGAAACCGGGGTTCGTGTGCACAGGCGCTACTAGCCTAGCACACAAGCCGAGTGAGGTTCCATTCTAAAACCAATTGGCGTTAGAAAGAGTAGCCCACCGACTTATATAATAATTAAGGCTCGTTAGGTTCAACTTTCGATGTGAGACTCTTTATAGTCTCATTCACATCTCTCAAAAAATATGAAGACACAATTGCAAGATAGTCTCATTCATATCTCTCAAAAAATATGAAGACACAATTGCAAGGGATTGGAAAATATATATCATAAGTGTATGATTCTTTGAGATCTAAGGATGGGTGGAAATAATATTGGAAGGATTTCATATTATTTCTACTTAGAGAATAGAACATACTCCCTCCGTTCGGCAAAACTTGACGTTTTACTATTCACGCACGTTTTTTTAGGAGCTAAAAACTATATAAAATATCTAGTTTTTTTTAATAATTTTTTTAACAATTTTGTAGTTATTATTAATAAGTAAAAACTTGTTAAAAATTTTTTTAAAAAAAATAAATATTTTATATAGTTTTTATCATTCTAAAAAAGCGTGCGTGAATAGTAAACGACAAGTTTTGACGAACGGAGGGAGTATATTTTATGTTATTTTATTTTTTGTTTTATCTCTTAGTTAAATATACTTGGTTATAAGAGTTTGGGAAATGCGGTTTTTCTAAGAGAAAAGGAGAGAACCCAAGAGTAAGAGCTTGATCGAGCTTCAAGATAAATGTTAGATAGAGTGGCTCGAGTGTACCATTAATGATATGTTTAGATTGCGATATAAATAAAAGTAGATCTAGTCAAAATTCTCTCTAGCTAAGACAGAGAGGTGGTTGTTGACCAATTTTTCTTGTATAAATTCAAAAATCACGCTAAATAAAAAAACTATTGTGTGTATTTCTTTTAAATGATGTGGGGTTATATCACTCAATTCCTCACAGATCGAGACCGTATCCTTGAGAAATCGACACGATCATTTCTGACATTCTCACTTTCAACCGTGTTTTGAACGTCATCTCCTTCTCTCACATTTGTCAGGAGGACAATCGACTGGCGGACCACTTTGGTCATCTCAGTTTTGAGATCGATCTTATACATGCAGCGATCGACGATCTCTTTCATATGGACGCTATTGGGTGGTGACCCACCCCTCTAAAAAGTTATCTTGTATCAAAAAAAATCCTCACATATCGAGTACTAGTCTGTAAAATATTTAAACCGGGTAATCCTAACAATACGTCACAAAGACAGACGTACTCAATCCATATCAAACGATAATGGCTGGGCAACGTACCCGGCTTGGCTCGTATTCGATTAAGTATATCGATATATTGGTATTAGATAAGTTTATTTTTTACCAATTACAAGTTGGTGTATTGGTTGTGAGATTACATCCCATGCCAATTGCCAAGAGGTTCGAAGTTCGAATCCACTTGGAAACATGAAGTCGCTTGTGAGTGGAGATTTGAAGTTCGAATCCACTTGGAAACATGGATCAGTCGCTTGTGAGTGAGAGGGTCAACCCCTTAGACGGATCACACATTACCTGATCTAGATCACATTACCTGATCTAAATGTAGAACCACTGATTCGATCGAACTACGTACTGGACTATGATAAAAAAAAAAGTTTATTTTTATAGATAAAGTTTGGATAAGTAAGCTAATGACTGGTATGACTGGTGTACCAATGACACTATATAGTAGTATATATTTTAGTGCAAAGCTATAGTACATGGTAAAAAACACAACAGGAAAATTAAAGGGACCATTTAAGAGAGAGGAGGAACAGCAAATATGCATGTGGGGTTTCCCCAATTCTCCTTCCTCTTTCATATCATTAACTACAAATTGTCATTGTGTTGAGACACACTTTAAAATTATTGTCCATCACAACACACTTTATAGTTTATACCCTCCATTTTTTTGAGGTATATATATACCCCCTTTAAACCCACCTCTTCACCCCCAATTCAATTTGAATTAACTAACTAGCTAGAAGATCAAGCTCAAACATGGCAGCTGTATCAGAGATGAGCTCAGCCTCCCAACAACTCCCATTCTCCATAGAAAGCTTCACTTACAGCTGGTGCATCAACCTCAACCCTCCCTCCCTTGACAGCCTCAGCAACTCCCTCAGATTCTCCCTTGACCACACTCTCTCCGACTACTTCGACATCGACCTCGTCGACCTCCTCGAGCGCTCCGATTCCGACCACCGTCGCCCCTCGCAGGCCGAGGCCTTGGTGGTCGAGCCCTGTGCCGCCTCGAGCCGATCGGGGTCTTCGGTGATGAGGAAGTGGAGGAGCTTCTTGTCAAAGCAGCTGTTCAAGAGGTGTATGGTTGATTTGATATTGAGGATAATAAGGAGGAGAGGCTCTGGGAACAGGGTTTGTTCATCTAAAGTGGATGCAATTGATGACCATAGCTTCAATTGTGGTAACAATGGAAGATCCTCATCTTGTGATTCTGAGGCCTCTATTCATGAGGCTGTTCTTCATTGCAAAAGATCTATAGGTAACTACTTAGCTAGCCAAGTAATGTAGCTGTTTTTATTTAAATAATTTTATTTATAGATAAAATCTTCCTGATACATATGTATCAAGAAGAAGAGATCTGTATCGAGTATTCAGTCTCACTATATAATAGCTTAAACTTTTGTCGTTTTGGCTCGAGCCTAAACAAAAAAAAATGGCCTCATATGACACAACTTTAAGATAATATATATAATGTGTTTGATATATTATTAGTATTGCCAAATTTACTTATTTTCTTTCATTTCATTCCATGCAGGAAAATGAGAGGTGACCTTATTATATCAATTGGGCAAGTTTGGTTGCAGAAGAGGATTAATTACAAATTAATGGAGACTTTAATTATTAGTTATAGCAATTAATTAATCCAAATCAAGCATGTTTGCTTTGGGTTATTTGGGTTTAATTAGGAAAGGAAATCAGGAAGAAGAGAAATTAATTAATTAATTTTTCTCTTCTTGAATTAATTGTAATTTTAATTTTAAAATGCATATGGTTCCAGGGTAGAGATGGAATCTTCTTATCCTGTACAAACTTACTTGTTTGGCTGTTAATGCAAGGAGGCCAGCCTACGTGTCTGGTTTGCTTTTGGAAATTTGTTAGTTCAATTCGGACGGATTTGAGCCATGAAAATCAATCTCATTTTTGTCTCTTTAAACTTGTCTCTTTGGCTAGGAAAGAATGTGCGTTTTATTAGCTTCTTGTCGATGCCACACACTTTAACTAACGGATTCGGATCTCATGAAGTTGAACTCAACCCTGTAAAAGAATTTATTAATCGATATAATAAAGGCTGATTTACGGAAATATACCAAATCGGTGTTCTGTTTGGAAAAGTATATCTGTTTTGTGAGAATAGCAAAAATAGGATAGGTGAGTCATTTGTGCTAAAAAATAAGGAATGATTTTACTTTTAAATTTAAATGTCAAAAAATTTAAAAGGAGAACTAGTATGATTCCCGCGCCATGGCGCGTTTTTTTAAAACTAAAATATTATATATAAAAATATTAATAAATGTTAAGATAAAAATCATTAAAAAAAAAATTTTACAACAAATGTATCTTACAATTATCTCAGAAAATTATTTTTTAAAAATCTTATGTAAAGTATAATACATAAATATAGATATTTTAAATTACTCAGGAATAATAATATCAATATTATTATAACATTGTTTAAATGTGATGTGTCATAATCAATAGTTATATTAAATGTTTTAAATTAAGCTCAACAGTTAGTAAATAAATTTGAATTAAGCCCAATGGTTATATTAGATTGAATTCAATGTTTTGAATTAAGCCCAATAGTTATTAAAATTAAAGAAAAAAAGAGAATTAAAGGAATAAAGAAGAAAAAAAAGAGAATTACAGAAAATCAAAGAAAAATGGCAAAAAAATATGATTGGGTAAAACTCCTAAAATGCCTCTAAGATTGACACATCATCCTAAACTCTTATAAATTAAGAGTTTATATAGATATAGATAGTTATTAAAATTAAAGAAAAAAAGAGAATTAAAGAAATAAAGAAGAAAAAAAAGAGAATTAAAGAAAATCAAAGAAAAATGGCAAAAAAATATGATTAATTAAAACTCCTAAAATGCCTCTAAGATTGACACATCATCCTAAACTCTTCTAAATTAAGAGTTTATATAGATATAGATGGTTATATTAGATTGAATTCAATGTTTTGAATTAAGCCCAATAGTTATTAAAATTAAAGAAAAAAAAGAAAATTAAAGGAATAAAGAAGAAAAAAAAGAGAGAATTAAAGAAAATCAAAGAAAAATGGCAAAAAAATATGATTGGTTAAAACTCCTAAAATGCCTCTAAGATTGACACATCATCCTAAACTCTTCTAAATTAAGAGTTTATATAGATAGTTATTAAAATTAAAGAAAAAAAGAGAATTAAAGGAATAATGAAGAAAAAAAAAGAGAATTAAAGAAAATCAAAGAAAAATGGCAAAAAAATATGATTGGTTAAAACTCCTAAAATGCCTCTAAGATTGACACATCATCCTAAACTCTTCTAAATTAAGAGTTTATATAGATATAGATAGTTATTAAAATTAAAGAAAAAAAAAGAGAATTAAAGGAATAATGAAGAAAAAAAAGAGAATTAAAGAAAATCAAAGAAAAATGGCAAAAAAATATGATTGGTTAAAAGTCTTAAAACTCCTAAAATGCCTCTAAGATTGACACATCATCCTAAACTCTTCTAAATTAAGAGTTTATATAGATATAGATTAAGAGTTTATATAGATATAGATAGTTATTAAAATTAAAGAAAAAAAGAGAATTAAAGGAATAAAGAAGAAAAAAAAGAGAATTACAGAAAATCAAAGAAAAATGGCAAAAAAAATATGATTGATTAAAACTCCTAAAATGCCTCTAAGATTGACACATCATCCTAAACTCTTCTAAATTAAGAGTTTATATAGATATATAGATGGTTATATTAGATTGAATTCAATATTTTGAATTAAGCCCGATAGTTATTAAAATTTAAGAAAAAAAGAAGAATTAAAGGAATAAAGAAGAAAAAAAGAGAATTAAAGAAAATCAAAGAAAAATGGCAAAAATTATGATTGGTTAAAACTCCTAAAATGCCTCTAAAATTGACACATCATCCTAAACTCTTCTAAATTAAGAGTTTATATAGATTATGAATTAAAAGAAATGTTAAAAAAATGAAATATGTATTAAAATAATGATTTTAATATTTTTTTTTCAGAAACTTAAAAATAATAAAACTAGCTAACCGGATGAAAAAACATTGCTTTAGTAAGGGATTAGAAAAGCAATGTCAATACATGCGTATCCACACTATTAAAATTTCACTTTGATAGGATAAATGTTCATCATGATCAACAAAGCTGAGAATGAATACTGATAGGATGGAAGCTATGATCGAGAAGAGAATAAATATACGATTTTATCCATGCCATAAGTACTAGATTATTAACCATAATTAGAAATTAAAGGTATGTTCAAGATAACAAAGTTATTTATTTACATTAACATGATTAATGTTTATAGTGACAAGGATATAAGTTTACATTGACAGGATTGAGGCTATAATCGGGGAGAGATTGACTAAAGATACGATAAATCATATCTACTTGATTATTAACCATGATTAGAAAAGGAATGTCAATATGTATCTAGAAACCATACCATTATTACAATGACAAGCTAAATATCAATGTTGACAATGCCAACTATGAACATTGACAGGATGTATGGAATAAATGGTGGGAGATTAAGTAAAGATACGATTTTAATTATTTAATATAATTTATATATAGCAAAAAAAAGATAAATACCAAAAATATTTTGCCTTTTTTTATTTTCTGATTTTTTAGGTGATAAGCTAGTTTTGCTAATTGAATAGGATATTTTTGCAAATTTTTATATGTGGGTCCAATTGTTTTCAAAAGTAGGTATTTTTGCAAACCAATTATGGAAGTGAGGTATTTACTACTAATTCCCCTATAAAATAAATAGCTAAGATTATTTTAAATCTAAGTCATTTTATTTAAATTAAGTGATTAAGATTTGAGAAAATTTTGCCCTATAGGCCACCATTCATTCCATCTAAATAAGCTCAATGTCTATAAACATGGTTTAATTTGCAAAATGTCCATCTCCCCCAAATCTAGTTCTGAGAGGTCAGATCCCTCTCTGCTTCCTTCCATGGCATCCTCCTCAATTCGGATCTAAGTCGTCCTCCTCAATCCTCGTTATCCTCTTCCCTCAGTTCGGCATTGGTTCGGCGGTCTGTGCTTCCTACTGTTTCGATTCGTCTTTCGTCTGCACAATCCTTTGGCAGGGTCGAGTCCATGGCGAGGTCAAGATTGAAAGGAGTGTGGTGGTTGACATCCATGCCTTGTGAATTTGGAAGGCGTCAGGCAGAGGTTGATCTCGAATTAGATCGAGTCGAAGACGAAAGAGTGAATGGAGAGGGGGCGAGATCGAGGAATCGATTTGAAGTTGGAGAGTGCGGTGGTCGACAAGTCCTTGCGAGGAAGCAAAACCACTTGTATTGATACGAATTGAGCAAGGAATCGCGTGAGCTGATACGAATCGAGCGATCGACATTGGAGATTGCCACGTACTCGTACGTGTTGGAGACCGGTACTGCGAGGAATTGCTGGTTTTATGAAACCACTTGTGTTGATACGAATCAAGCGATCTTCACTGGGTTGATCGCCTAGAAATGATTTATTAAGCATAAACACAAGTGAATTTATGAAACAAACTGCGAGGACTACCGATTTTAATTGCCGGTTTTATGAAACCACTTGTATCAGTTTTTATATCTACACTGTCAATCTGAAAATATTTTTTTTGTGTGTTTGATTCTTCTTCATTACTTGGAACAAAATGATGCACCTTATGACAGATAAATTGTAACTTGTAAGCAATTGGTACAAATTGTAGAAATTATAACTAATAAACTATTAGGTGTTATTAATAGACTATTAGTTATTAGGTGTTATTTATAGACTATTAGCTAATTGAGTGGGTGCAACATCAAATAGGGGTCTTTTGAACAATGATTTAGAAAGCAATTTGTTGTCAGCATTAACGGTGTCAGCATCAACAACATTGGTGTCAGTAACCTCGGCATCAACAATCTCAGTATTTGTAAAGTCAACGGTGTCGTCATTAATGGTATCCGCAATGTTAGTGGTGAGAGCTTCAATAGCGTTCTCGGTGTAAGCGTTGTCAACATTATCAAAATAAATGTGTCAGCAATAACCGTATCAACAATAATTATGTCAACAATAACCGTGTCAGCAATAACTGTATCAACAATAACCGTGTCAACAGGGACGGGGAAAGGTGGTGGACTTTTAGCTAATATGGATAGGTTGGTAGACACTTTAAAAAAAGACCAAAAATATGGACATTTTGATAAATACCCCTTTAAATTTTCTTAACTTTACCCATAAAATTATTTATCAACTTCATGAGATCTCATTCTTCAACTAACCTATAATATGGTGTAACAACCACGTAACCAGTCCTAAATGATCATATTTAGGTCTAAGAATATGTGTCATTTAATTAATTGATGTGTAAAATACTAATGATATACTAGGATTAAGATGAAAATTTATAATCTGAATAATTTAGGTAATTATAGTATTTTAGTAGAAGACAACTATAATTGATGAATTAAAATTTAATCTATTGTTATTTTATTCGGGTCATATAAGGACACACAAAAGAGTATTAGGAATTAGAATAAGTTACTATCGTTGATATAATATCTTTATGGAAAGATATTGTGAATATAAGATAAAAGATAAAAAGGTAATTTATTAGCAATAAATTTGACCTAGTTTGTGCACCATATAAAGAGACTTATGGGGAATAAGTTTTAACCTATTTTTGGGCATTGTGTCTTTTATCTTCTCCCACCAAAACCGCTAGCCTTCCTAACATAAGTAGGGTGTGGGTTGCAATCCTTCTCGTTCTAGCAGTCGGAGGCAAGGATATCCAATTTTGTGCTCTTGTGGATCAAGTAAAGGAGTCGTATTTAAGGTTCTCTTCTCCAAATGTGATTTTGAATCAAGGTTCCGCACAAGAAAGATACGATTTTTCCTTCTATATTGTTCATATCGATTTATGATGAGATCCCGAATTAGATGTTACAGTAAAAAAATAGTTTTCTAAAATTCCGCCACGTATCTAATTTTCCTAAAAAAAATAAACTCCTTTGACTTTTAATGTCGAAGGATTGACCCTTTTCCAATATTTCTTGCACCCATCACGTTCCATATTTCAAATTTGAACTAGGAGAACGAAAAGCTTTGGAAACATGAAAGAAATCACTCCACCTTCTTTATCTATAAGGCCAAATTGTGAAGTGGTTTCAGCTAATTTTACAAGTGAATGGTGCTAGTTATGATGACAAGAAGGCAGGTTTGGGGTGAGGAGTACCCCATCCCCTGTCCTCATTCATATCTCTATCTCTATGTAGAGAATTCCTATCACTGTCGAGGAATCCTCATCTCTATTTAATTTTTTCCATTTACATTAATTCCTCGTAGATTTTTTCCCAGATTTCTTCATCACATTCCCCAATATAAGCTTCACATTATTTGAATGAATAAGTTTTTATCTATCACAAAACATATTTTAGTTTATACTCCCTCCGTTCGGCAAAACTTGTCATTTTAGCTTATTTCACAAGTTTTAAGGCAATTAACAAATGTACTAATTTACCCTCGATTATTACCCTTCTTTTTTACTTTATCGAAAACTACAACTAACAAACCATCAATCATATTAAGGGCATTTTTGTAAAGTGAATGACAAAATACCTATAATGACAAGTTTTTTTGAACAAAAATAACACCCTAAAATGACAAGTTTTGCCGAACAGATGGAGTATCAATTATTTCAATTAAGATAACATATTTAAATAACAATTTTAATATTTTTTCAATATTGTTTTTTCAGTTATTTTTCAGCTTCTTTTAGACACCTCTTTAATTAACAACCAAATTTTAAGTCACATGATTGATTGATTTTCGTGTTATATTGGCTCATTTAGGTGACTATGAAAAAAGTGGTTATTATTTTAAGAATTTTGAAATCCAATAATTTTGTTTTGGTGAGTGAAATCCAATAATTTCAGTAGTATTAATTAGAAAATTTTGTGTGAAGAAATCATTAGACATGATTGATTTATAATCATTGCCGAGATCTCTCAACCACTCTAGCCAGGAGAACATTCTCAGAATTAAATCAAATTAATACAAAAAATGTTAGGAGGATATATGAGTCAGATGGCATGGCTCAATTAATTAATTAATTAACAAGTGACATCAAGGATATTTGTCATGTCTATGAAATACGTAGTATGTTTTTTTTTTAAGATATACAAATAGTATAATTGTTAAAGTCGGTAGGGTAAACACAAGTTGGAGAGAGGTCGTGTGCGGGCTTATATATCAATAGGCTCATGACGTTTTACAAATAGTTATATCTGATTTTCTAAGGGTGTTAATATTTACACCCACTTAATTTTAATATACATCATACTCTGCTCCTCTTAAGTCACAGACGTGTAAATTAAGAGGCACGGGGTATTTTATATGTAAAATACCTTGCGCCTCTTGAGTCACACGTCTGTGACTCAAGAGGGGCAGAGTTTATTTTAAAAAAAAATAAAAAAAAATAGAATATGTGGTGTAGATAGTTAAAAAAAAAAACCTTTTTCTAATCTATGTTTAAGGTTGTGTTTTCCTCCCCGAGAGATTTTAAGGAGTGGAGATTATTTTTAGGGGGTGAAAAGGGTGGAAATTATTTTCGAAAAGTATCTCGTATGATGTTTGGATGAGAATATGTGTTGAAATACCAATTTTACCCTTGATATTTAATGCAAATGTTACCAAACCCCTATGAATAATCTCTTTTTTTTACTCAATTTAATTTCCCAGTCCCGATTTGAATTCATCCAATGTCATTGAATCATCAATTTATCAGTTTTTTGAAAATTGGACGTGGTTACATCAATTGTAGAAGCAATTGCCTGAAATCAGCTACGATTTCATTGATTTTTGAGCGAATTGAGGGGTTTTGCTGTTTCTGGTCACAAGAGAGAGATTGAGCAACAAAGAGGCTAAGGCCATGGGAGAGCATTTGGCGTTGTATGGCCAAGGATCGATTAGCGCATACTCCAAATGCTCGGGTGGCCAAGGACGCGAAGATGCCCATGTCAATGGCCTCCGTCGATTCGTCTGTGGTCGCGCTCTCCAGTACGATCATCGAAAATCGGATGAATGAGCAGGACACTTTTGGGGAGGGCGAGCCGACTTACGGAGAATGACGCACCTGGTCGCCAATTGAGGAGGAGAGTGGTGGTGATGGTTTCGTCGATCGTCTGCTACCTTCGAGGGCTGCTTCCAACCTTCCTCCGGCGCGTCGATGGCAGATAGACGAGTACTCATGAGCTAGGGGCATTTATGGATAGATTGGGGATGAAATCTATGAAGATTATCATATTTAGCTCATTTCCTAGCTCTTTCTTCTGCTGATGCACATTGCTGAGAAATGGTTTTCATGCCACATTCTCACTCTTTTGTCCTCTAGTGTAATAAGGGACAGCTGTCCCATGTGCAAGGCACATGATCCTTACATTGCATACTATATAAGACAATGTTTTGCTCCCCCAAAGGTAGGGTTTTGGGGAATAGAGCCGCCCATCATGAAGGCATAAATGCCATTTTCAGTTATCTTACAGTAGCTGCATATTATTGATGATTTCTGTTTATTTCTTCTATTTGATCATGCTCTGCTGTTGAGCATAGTTGCTTTTCATATGGTATCAGAGCTACAGCTCGTTTCTGGGTTGTTTGGATTGCTTATCTTGGTATTATAGCTGCATATGTTCACTGTGAGTGGTTTTTCGAATACTGGAGACAGAAACCTTGAAGACATGACAACACAAGGTAATCTCAGTGACCCTTTGTTTCTGTCTAATTCAGATCATCCGGGTGCTCAATTAGTAGCTATACCTTTTGATGGTACTAATTATATGACTTGGAGCCGAGGTGTTATGATGGCACTTGGTGCCAAGTGTAAACTTGGGCTCATAAATGGATCTTGTGCTAAGCCTGCAGTAGGAAATGTTGATTTAGAAAGATGGATCAGGGCAGATTATATGGTGAGATGTTGGCTCTTGAACTCAATGACTAAGAGTGTGGCTGAGGGATTCATGTTTGTGGATTCTTCTAAGAATTTGTGGGATGAGATTGTGGAAAGATTTGGACAATCTAATGCTCCTTTGATTTTCCAAATCAAGAAGAAGCTTGGTAATGTTGTGCAAGGTAATATGTGTATTGCTGATCTCTATAATGTATTCAAAAGATATTGGGATGAGCTGCAGGTTCTAGAAAATATTCCTGAGTGTTTGTGTGGAGCTTTGGTTAATTGCACATGTGATCTGAAGAAGAGATTTACTGAGATTGAGTCTCGTAACAGGCTTATGCAGTTCTTGGTTAGTTTGAATGAGAACTATGATGCTGCGAGGAATTCTATTCTTGCTACAGATCCTCTGCCTAGTATCAACAAAGCGTATTACATTCTTCAGCAAGTTGAAAGAGGTAATGAAGCTTCAAATGGGATGTCTGGATCCCAAGGAATTAATGCTGATTCAAGTGCTTTAGCAGCAAATAGAGGAGCTGGCAACTTTCAATATAAAGCTGCGGGTAACAGCAACAGTTCTGGGTTCAAGAAAGAGGTGAAGGACTGGAAAGAGTTGAAGAGAATTAAACAGAATTCAACTTGCTCTTATTGCAAGATGAAGGGTCATTTAGCTGAGTAGTGTTTTAAATTACATGGCATTCCTGATTGGTTCAAGGAGCTGAAAGAGAAGGAGAAGAATGGGTCCAGTAACAGAGGATCTGCAAATGTGGCAGGATCAGTGAACAGTCAGTCTCAGAGCAGTCCTTTAGATGATGATAATGCTGAGGGAAATCTTGATGCAGCCATGGTAAATGCTGTGTACCAGGAAGTGCTTAGAAAAATGAGAGGAAAAGGTCAGAATGAAGGGAGTAGTAATTCTTATGCCAACTTTGCAAGTATGGTTCCTCTAAATAATGTTAATAGTGTTTTGAAAGAAAACACCTCTGTTGAATGGATTATAGATACTGGGGCAACTGATCACATGATAGCTGATTCTCATGTGTTATGTCACAAAGAGAAACTTAGTAAACCTATTCACATAGGGTTACCTGATGGATCTATCAAAACTGTCTCTGAAATGGGCAAGATGCAGTTGACAGATTCTATGTTGCTTAGTGATGTATTGCTTGTTCCTGACTTCAAACACAGATTATTATCAGTGGGAAGAATTCTTGATGAAACTGATCTTATTGCTATATTCACTTGATCTCATTGTTATTTCCAGGACCCTGGATCTAGGAAGGTGCTTTTGTCAGGAGTGAGGAAGCATGGGCTTTACAAAATCTGTTCAGAGATGCCAAGTACCAGTGCAGATGAAGAGAAGTTGATGAAAAGTTGTAATAAAGCTAGCCTAAGCTTAGAGATAGCTCATGCCAGACTTGGTCATAGTTCTGTTTCCAAGTTAAAACATTTAAAAATGTTTAGCTCTTCTGTTTTGAATGAGTTTCACTGTGAATCTTGCTCCTTGTCCAAACATCATAGGCTTCCTTTTCAAAGAAGCTTGAACATGGCTAGTAAGCCTTTTGAATTAATTCATATGGATTTATGGGGTCCATATAAATGTGTTACCTACAATGGATTTTCTTATTTTCTTACTGTTCTTGATGATTGTACTAGAGTCACCTGGACTTTCTTGCTCAAGAACAAACTGCAGGTGTTTCAAGCAGTGAAAGATTTTTTACTGTATGTTGGCAATCAGTTTGAGCATTTTGTTAAAAATGTGAGAACAGACAATGGCACTGAGTTTGTTCAGAGGCAATGTACTGAATTATTTGCTTCTAGAGGCATCATTCATCAGAAATCTGTTCCTTATACTCCACAACAGAATGGGAGAGTTGAAAGGAAGCACAGGCACTTAGTTGAGACAGCTAGATGCTTGAGGGTACATGCTGGTTTGCCATTGAAATTTTGGGGTGAGTGCTTACTAGCTGCTACTCATCTCATAAATAAAATGCCCACTGAAACCTTGAATTGGAAAACACCTCATGAAGCATTATTTAACAAGCCAGCAACTTATGATGATCTTAGAGTTGTTGGGAGCTTGTGCTATGCTCTAGTGGCTCATGGTAGTAAAGATAAAATGAAGCCAAAAGCTAGAAAATGTGTGATGCTAGGTTATCCTTTTGGTCAAAAAGGATACAAGCTATGGGATTTGGAATCCAGAAATGTTTTTGTTAGCAGAGATGTTGCATTTAGAGAGGACAGTTTTCCTTTCAAAGATACTGCAGAAAGTGTTACAGAAGAGCCATTTCAAGAAAGGGTGGAATTGCCCTTGGTGAATCCTGCTTCTGACAGTGGTCATGTTTTTCAACACCTTCCTGATATCTCTGGATCTTATTCTCCACCATCACATGCTTCCATAGGAGAAGATCATATTCAATCTCATCTCCCTTCACAGATAGCAGATACCTTCAGCTCCAGTGAAAGTATTGGCCAAATGTCAGCTGAAATACTGCAAGATGTTAATGTGTTTCCACCTTTGAGAAGGTCCACACGAGAACATGTTGCTCCTAGAAGATTACAAGACTATGACTGTGGAAATGGAAGACAAAGGAATTCTTTATCTCAGTCCTTTCTTGCTGAATGTCTAGGAGATGAAATCTGTGGTGATATTGAAATAGTGAAATCTTTTGCTTGTATGGCAGCTGAGCCAGAACCTTATACATACAAGCAGGCATCACAACATTCTAAATGGGTGAGTGCTATGAATCTGGAATTGCAAGCCTTAGAAAGAAATGGAACATGGGAGTTGACACAGCTTCCTGTTGGTCATAAATCTATTGGCAGCAAATGGATCTATAAGATCAAATACAGACCTGATGGGAGCATAGAGAGATACAAGGCAAGATTGGTAGCAAAAGGATATAATCAGATCAAGGGAAAGGACTACAAGCACACCTTCTCCCCCGTAGCTAAATTCTCTACTGTGAGAATCCTGATTGCTGTTGCCACTATGAGAAATTGGAATTTATATCAGCTTGATGTAAATAATGCTTTCCTTCATGGAAAGCTGGAAGAAGAAGTTTACATGGATCCTCCAGAAGGATACATTACAAGTGTACCTGGGCAGGTTTGCAGACTAAGGAAATCCATTTATGGATTAAAGCAGGCCTCTAGACAGTGGAACAATGAGTTATGCAGGTTCTTCATGAGCTTGGGCTATTCTCAATCATGTGAGGATTACTCATTATTCATCAAGGCAGTGCCAACTGGGATTGTTGTGGCATTAGTGTATGTAGATGATCTCCTGATTACAGGAGATGATGAGCTTGTGATTAAACAGACTAAGGAGGCATTACATAGAGCCTTCACTATCAAAGACCTTGGAAAAGCTAGATACTTCCTAGGTCTGGAAATACTGCATGACAAGAATGGTACATTGCTTCATCAGAGAAAGTATGTGTTTGATATACTTGATGACTGTCAGATGACAGATTGTAAGCCAGCAATCTTCCCTTTGCCCAGAGGATTGAAATTATCAGTTGATAGTGGTCAAGTGATGGAGGATCCAGAGAAATACAGAAGACTCATTGGTCGTTTATTGTTCTTGAATTTATCTAGACCTGACATATCTTATGCTGTGCAACATCTTAGTCAATTTATGGTTGAGCCAAGGCAACCTCATTTTGATGCAGCTGTCCATGTTGTCAGATATTTGAAAGGGACAGTCTCCACAGGTTTACATTATCCAAAGGATTCTTCTATGAATCTCAATGCCTATTGTGATGCTGATTGGGGTTCTTGTCAGTTTAGTGCAAGATCACTTACAGGATACTGTGTTTTCTTTGGAGGATCATTAGTTTCTTGGAAGACAAAGAAACAAGTGACTGTTTCAAAGTCTTCTGCTGAGGCAGAATACAGAAGTATGTCAACCACTGCTAGTGAGATAGTTTGGGTTGAAGGCATTTTGCAGAGGTTGAAGATCAATGTGCCATTGCCTATTCCATTGTTTTGTGACAGTAAATCTGCTATTCATATAGCAGAGAACCCAGTGTTTCATGAGAGAACTAAACACTTGAAGATAGATTGCCATTACATTCGTGAGAAACTTCAAGAGGGCTTCATTCTACCTCAACATGTCAGAACTGGTGTACAACTTGCAGATGTGCTCACCAAACCTCTTGGAGAGAAGCAACATCACTTTCTTTCTTCCAAGTTGGGTCTTGTTGGTCTCCCACCAAGTCCAACTTGAGGAGGGGATATGAAGATTATCATATTTAGCTCATTTCCTAGCTCTTTCTTCTGCTGATGCACATTGCTGAGAAATGGTTTTCATGCCACATTCTCACTCTTTTGTCCTCTAGTGTAATAAGGGACAGCTGTCCCATGTGCAAGGCACATGATCCTTACATTGCATACTATATAAGACAATGTTTTGCTCCCCCAAAGGTAGGGTTTTGGGGAATAGAGCCGCCCATCATGAAGGCATAAATGCCATTTTCAGTTATCTTACAGTAGCTGCATATTATTGATGATTTCTGTTTATTTCTTCTATTTGATCATGCTCTGCTGTTGAGCATAGTTGCTTTTCATAAAATCCCCTCCACCCCCTCCACCCCCTTCATCTTCCCTTTCCAAGGTGAGAAATTTCGACCACCTCCACCCCCGATCTGGCGCCACCCCCCTTCCATCTCGGAGCCAAACGATTGACCATTTTTGTAATTTGAGAAATATTTTAGTAAATTAAAGATTGACCATTTTTGTAGGATTTTTTCTAATCAAATATGTTTGATATATATAAGTATAGGTTAAACATACTGTAATTATAACGATTTTTTATTAGCATTAATAGTCGTAGTTGCATATATATTTTTAGGGAAAAAAGGCGAGGTTATACTCTCCGCAAATTTATTACGCGAAAAAGTAAAGCTAAGTAATAATAATACAAAGTATAGCTACACCCCTAATCTCAAAAATTATTTAATTTGTTAATTAAACAGACCAAAATTTACATTTTTTTTTCATTAATTTAATATGAATGAAAAAAAATTGTTCAGTTTTAAAATCTATCATCTTGTATACGATTTTTGTGATCTATACGGTTACCAAAAATATATTATTTTATGTTCTAACACTTAATTAATAAAAGTTATAAGATTAAGGAGAATAGTGTAATATAATACAAACTATAACCACTTGATTACATAATTTGTAAGCTTGCTATTGTTTGGATATAGGAAACATTTTTTTTTTGTAATTAATTCAAATAATCATGTGATGAGAATCCCTAGCACTGCACTTGAATTTATGTTTTTGGAAAAATCTTTCTAAATCTCTCGGAATATATCATTAGAGGTGATACATAATTAAGATCAATATCAACTAGATCGACATTAAATTATAAATATAATTAATTAAAAGAGATAATATATAATTGATGGAGATCGGCCTTCGTTATCGACCCCATGTTACAGTGCTTCACAATATCGCATAACAATTAAGGTGAGATGTGCCAAGCACCGTTAAATGACAAAGATGCCTGACAAAATGACACCTAAAATAATAATATATCAGAAAATGACTACATTTTCATTTTAATTTATTGATGGAGTTAACTTTTGAATAAACTAGCTTATAATTAGTCTCGTATATATCAGAAAATGACTACATTTTCATTTTAATTTATTGATGGAGTTAACTTTTGAATAAACTAGCTTATAATTAGTCTCGTATATATCTAGCTTCCATAATTAAGTTTGGCATGAATTTATGACAAAAAAAAAGATGTGTTTGGATTCCAATTGTATTATGTTTATAATGCAAATAGATAAGGTAATTATTTTATCTCGATTTATTTGATTATTCAGTTAAATTACTGTTTTACATCAGTATTTATGAGATTTTTTTTGGGTAAAATTTAACGCTCACATAAAACGAGGTAAAATAATTGCATTATAATTAAAATGCAATGGAATCAAAACACACCCTAAACTGTCACTAAAAGCCTTATATTATGATATATTCTATTTCATTAAATTTGATAATAAATTGCTAATTAAGATCATTTATCAAATTAAGGATAGCTCAAATTTTATACAAACGAAGCTTATACATATATATAATTTCTCTTAAAATAAAACAAACTAATGGAGGGAAATTTGTTAATAAAGGTGGTTCTACCTGCGTCTTGATGTTTTAGTGTAGTAAATTTGTTAATAAAATTTGATAATTTAACTAGAATAATCTATATCTATATATCTATATATCTATATATCTATATAATACTTTAAATGATAAGATTTTTGCTTACATGTCCACTCTACCTTCATTTTAGCTATTTCAACCAATAACGAATTTCTTTTTTTCCTCCTACCTTTTCTTCCCAGTTTCTAAAACACCTTTATCATCCTCAAACAATAATATTGCATTTAAATATTTATAATATATATTGTAATAGATAATAGATTTGTTATTTGTAATTTTTTTATTGTTTTTTGTTCATCTTATAATAAGTATTTTCTTTTTTCTTTTTCTTTTTATTATCGCAAATGCGCAATTGGCGCAGGAATTGTACTAGTTATTTTTTATAAGTAATGACTACACTTTTATAGGTAATAATTAGTCAAAAACTCGTGCATTGCACGAATATATTAGATCAGTTTAAATAATCATTTAGAAGAAAATTTTAAAATATAATGTTAAAAGTTAGAAGTCAATAAATAAATAAAATTAATATAAGTATTATAGTAGTATAATATTGGATATATCGTAGTTTGTAATATAAAAAATACTACAACAGAAATTAGTATGTGCATGTATATGATATCATAAAATAGCAAGCATTTTTATGATTTTTTTTGGTTAATAAGTATAAGGAAAAATCACTTAAAATAATACCAACTATCAAATTCTATTATATTATGGTATATTGGTAACTTAACAGAAACTCTTGTGTCAGTCGGTGGGTTGGGTCATATTCGAGTCGGATAATTTTATGATTACATCATTTTAGATTCGACTGGGTGTCAGATATAATGAGTTTTATTCTTGAGTGTCGGTTAGGTTTAACTCATTTAAATGTCCGGTGAATCGGGTTAGATTTCTTAAGTCAGATCGGTTCTTATTGGGTTGAAATCCTCTAGTCCGCAATTATAGTCCATCATATAGTCTGTATCACTTCATTGAATATGCAAAATTATTTTATTATTTTTTTAATAAATAAAGTAGTTTTATAATTGTTATCAACAAATAAGAGAAGACGGAATATAAAAGAAATTATGATTGCAAACTAGAAGATCCTCACCGATTTTTATCACGTTGATTCCACAACTTTCATATGCCAATTTTTATTTTACAATGGATTTATTAGATTAGTACGGCCAAATGCGAACCAAACGAGTGTTATCAGGCTAGTATGAACTAGCCCCAGTAACGCATTGTTACATAAATGGCCCATTAAAAGCCTGGCCCAAGCAATGGCCTTTAAAGCCCAATTTAATGGACCAAAAATAAATTAATTTTTAGCAATCCACCTGCGAAAGCCCAAGTCCACCTGCGAAAGCCCAAGTCCATTATTTTTCCTGGCCTTTTGTTGTGGTTGACGAGTTCAAAATTATGAGAGATTGATAAATGCACCACTAATTTTTACTTGATACATCGTTAAACTCTGTAACTTATTGGCATTATTGCAAAATTAATTTCACAACTTATTGCGGAACTATTGTCAGATGCGCTAAACATTTAAGAAAAAAAAAGTTTAATAGTTGCAAAATTCCCACCAATATTAAAAAAAAAAAGAAAAGAAAAGAAAAAGAAGAGTCCACAAAAAAGTTGCGGACTCCATGGGAGGGCTTTTTTTAATAGGCATGGGCACTCCGCAACATGTTGTGGAATTTTCATATTTAATTTTCTTTTTTTTTCCTTCAAATTTTTGACGCATCTGACAAGATACTTCGCAACTTGTTGTAGAGTAAGAACTACAACGTGGTGTATCTAGTAAAAATTAGTGGTGTATTTAACAAACATGAAATTATTTAAAAGAAGATCAAATGGATAACTTGTGCATTATAAGAAAACGAAAATGACGATTTACGAATCTCTGATGCTTGATGGGGTGGCTCAATGGTCAGAAGTGAAGGGGGTTAATGGGAGATCTCGGGTTCGATCCCTGCCTCCTCAATTTTTCTTGGGTGAATAAAAATCAAGGTTCATCTTGCTTCTTACCATTGGATCTAGCCTGTCGGCATAAGCCGATTTGCCTGGTTTGTAGCTCTTTTCGGTTGGGTCACGTGCCCGGGGTTTACCAAAGGTGGGTTACCCACGTTATCAAAAAAATATGATGATTTGCACAAGTCTATCTATAATACTACATCCATCTCAAAACATAGGTTGTTTGAATTTATTGCACGTTAATAATAAGTATAATATGCAGTGGCGGAGCCAGGATTTCCGTCAGGGGGGTGCTAAAAAAAATTTCTTGAAATATTTTTTTGGTGTATACTTATTAAGAAGATTTAAAAAAAAAAATTGAAAAAACATTAAACTGTAAGTTTTTTTAATGATTTTTTGTATTTAAATAGTTAAGAGTAACGAAAAAAATAGAAGAGAAACAAAAAATATAAAAAAAATCATGAAGAATTATTTTTAAAACAATATTGAAATAAAAAGGTTAAATGTACAATGTAAACATAAATATGACATTTTTTTAATGTTTCTGCTCACTGTCCACCCCTACTCCAAACAAATTGAGAGTGAATGTTGGGAAAAATCGATTTTCTATATGTGTGTGTAGGGGGGGAGGCGGAATCCTTGTCCCGCATCACATCCTGCATGTTTCATATAAACATGCGGGATGGGACCGGGACATGATTCATTTTTTTTTTCAAATCCCACCAAGATTGGGACGGACTCGAGATTTGCAAAATTTATGTCCACTGTCCACCCCTACTCCAAACAAATTGTGATTGAATGTTGGGAAAAATCGATTTTCTCTTCTTCATGTGATTAAGATGGGCACAACTTAATTTTGTATAAAAGTATTGTAACATGTATTATATACTGAAAACACTATACAAAATTAAACTCTCAGTATATAATTTTATACCACACTTTACACTACTCCCTCAATGAGTCTAAAAAGCTCCTAATCTAATTACATTGGCTATTGTGTCATATTTATCCACGTTCTTGAACTTTCCTCTCGCCCTTCATCTAAATCCAAGAGCTATGGGCCGCCTTATAATCAACCCACTAAGTCGTGATCATTGGGCTTTAATGATAAGCCATTGTTTTAGGGTATTTGTTAGCTCATTAAGGAGGGACCTCAACAGTGAGTACTATACAATTTCTAGTCTTCTTCAAAAACAGGGCATAATACATCAAAGTATCATGTCCTCATACACCTACTCAAAATGGTATGTTTGTCCAACCTTGTCGTTTGCTCGAATTTTAGGAACACGCTTTCTACAATGCCGTCTATCTACCCCTTCATGAGCTCTTCCATTGCCGTGCAAGGGGACGCTTCATTATTAGTACACCTTCTTGAGCTTACAGGGTAATACCGATAGATAGATAGATAGAATAATGTAAGATCTTATTTTCTCTTTATTTATATTATTGTGTATATCTTTGTATTGATCTGGTGTAACTCTCTCTATATATATATCATATCCTCTAGTTGAAAATTACAACAAAGGTTCAATCCTTTTAGCTATTAACCCTTTTCATCAGAACACAAGAACTTCAGGTAAAGCATGAGATCATTGGCACCCGAGCTATGTACCATTCCCCACCGGAAACCACTTCCTTGGCGGAATCGGTGGCTTGTCACTGATGGCAATGGCGTTGTCGTTAGGGAATAGGTCTCGAAGCACAAACGCATGGATCATGGTTGTTACAAGAAGAGTAGTCACCACGAAAGTCGACACTGCACACAGGGTGACTGCTAGAATCCGGGAGCACACACTCCCAACTTCATTCGAGTACCTTATTGTCGCGATGGCTGCTCCGGTCATTGGAAATGTATAGGCCCACCATGCCAATGAGAACCTGCCAATGAGGACGCTAAAATTGAAAAACTACGAAGGATGTCGAAATCAAAACACGTACTTATATGTAAACAATACCTAAATCCTCGGAAGAAATTCACCCTCGCGGCCTGCAGAAACAAAGTTCTAAAAACCAATTAGCAATAGAAGAAGTAGCCCATCGGCTTATATACAAGGCTTAATTATCGTGTTTTTTTGACACATCACAACAACATTTAAGTAAAGAAGACTGACCAGTGAGAAATAGAGAAACAAAGCAACGAAGTAAATGAGTCGCGATCCATAATCAAAGGAGCCCTGGAGCTTAGCCCATGCCATAGAAGCAACACTAGGAGCTGCGACGAAAAGGGAAAACACCGGATGAAGCTCCTTCGGGAGTGTCTCGTTTGTCGGGAGCCGTTGGTATAGCGTAACAAAGAGGACCATGTAGTGAGCCAAGCCAATGGCAAAGAAAAACAACGATCCTTCCTTGAGCCCCATTGTCGCACCCAACAAGGCGCCAACAAAGTTTCCGACGATGGAGAGATGGTTCGAAGGATTGGCTACTTTCGAAAGCCTACGTTGGCCACCTGACATCCACTGACCATAGATCTTCAGCTCAAGGCAAAATATGGGTGTCATAAGAACATACCACAGAACATGATGAAGATTTTGCGCCATTGATGGGGGAACACCAAGACACAAAAATAACAGTGCTATCCATGGAGCGAAGAAGAAGTTCACCCGTATAGGATGGTAAAATTCACGACGAACTGCTTCGAAGTAAAACACCAACTTCAAGATATAGATGGAGGCCATAATCACTACAAGAGCAATGGAGATGATCCATAGGATTAGGTTTACTTTTAAGCTTATGTGGAGGAACTCAGTTGATGCAGATATCGTCGCCAGGGTTTTCCATAGAATGGCTTCACTACTGACACCAAGGCATATGCCGAATGAAGATATAGTGTACCGTAGAAGAAATGGCCAGTCTTTTTCATCTGAAAGGACTGATTGCTCGAGTGGCTGAAGAAAAAGGCCGAACTTGCTTAGATCATATATATATATATAAGATCGATCATTAATTCGCAAAGCAAGTACTCACCCTAAGCTTATCCAACTCTGGTCCCTCCAAAGCATCAAAGAATCGATCCACTCGCAAAGCATCATTTTCAATCTGATGGCTTCCTAAAGGCTCAATGTCGGGTTCCACTGGTATACCGCGCAATATGCTTACCTGTCTTTCTAGTCTGCCGGATAATGTCTTGAAGGAATTGAACGTTGAATCCCTTCCTATTGGCATTGGCTGCGAGTAAAACCTTTGATCACACGTTTCGACATTTTTGGATAACAATTTTAGATTGTGACCACAAAGGAGAACACTCTTTGCAGTCTGAAGATCGCGATTACATCGTGTAGGAGACGGTGGCATGCTTATGGATACGGAATCCACTTTGCGAGTATCGACTGGTGAAGTAGGCCGTCTCCACCCATAAGCAGCAGCCTCTCCAGATTCCTGTTGTAGATGGACAAAGAAGTAAGACAACACCACTTACTAGTGTCATTATACAAAGAAAAGGAAACAAAATAAACAAGAATTGAAGATTATACATTTAATCTTTACAAAGTTACACAATCAAGAGAGGGCGTGCATTTCTTAATTCATACTCCCTCCGTTCGGCAAAATATGTCATTTTAGCTTCTTTCACAAGTTTTAAGGCAATTAACAAATATACTAATTTACCCTCAATTATTACCCTCCTTTTTTACTTTATTGAAAACTACAACTAACAAACCATCGATCATGTCAAGGATATTTTTGTAAAGTGAAGTGTAAAATACCTACAATGACAAGTTTTTTTGAACAAAAATAAGACTGTTTTGCCGAACGGAGGGAGTATAATTTTTGGAGCCAAAATGTACAAATTACAATGGAACCAAGAAAATAGCATATAAGATCTTCGTATAGCCCAGCTCCTGCATAAACTATAGCAAGCCTCCCTCGCCAAATTAATCCAAACTCAATCAAACGATAAAACGTATACAAGTGCAACAAAAGATCGATGGCTTACCAGTTAATTTCATGTGCTGGCCGCCGCTCACTTACAACATGTGCTCCTTATGCCTATTTATAGGCCACCTAAGTTGGCTAAACTCAACTAATCCTAGATACTTCAAAAGTACAAAGCACACAACCGACCTTCACCACTCTCCATACAAATTGGTACTAGAAAAATCTAGCTATATATCTTCTCCTAATTAATTAATCTAGATACTTCTCGACACCCATGTGTGCTTGATTAGTTCCATTCACAAATGCACACCTTGAATACTTTCTATATCATTCTAGAACTCTCCAAATCCAAGCTTCCAATTCATTGGGCCATTCATTTTCATCAACAAAGACCCACTAATCCACAAGATTGAAAATATGAATTAACTCCAACGTACATTCATCTACCACATCAGCTACCCTTTTACCAAATATAACCTTAATTGATTCGATCATTGCAAAATAAGTACTTAGTTGATTGGGAAAACCGAGTAATTTGATTTGATTTTGAGCTTACTACTTCTTTTGGTGCTTCCTGGAATGACAGAATCAAGGTTACTATTCACCAAAGAGGACGAGATATATATGTAGGAAGACATCGATCAATGAGTGATCGATCGAAGACGTACATCAATGATGAAGATATACAGTGACTTATCGTCGGTTCGCAGTACTAATGTATTTGATAAGAGATGGAAGTGGTTCAGGTGAATCCCTCCTCGGGGTGCAACTGTCTTCAACAATATTGTCGACCATTGTCAAATCGCGATATTACCTAATATTTCAAAGCAGTCCATTTATAAAGTAAGCCATCAAGAGAAAAGATATATACTCGCTCCGTTAATTAAAACTTATCATTTTAGAAATCTGCACACTTTTTAATAAAACAAAAAAAAACACTTATACTCCTAATTATTACTCTAATTTTTTACTTTATTGAAAACCACAACTATCGCCTATCTAATCATTACAATGACAATTTTGTAAAGTGAATGATAAAATACCTCAAATGACATGTTTTTCTTAACAAAATTTATGTCATTTTAAAATACCTCAAATGACATGTTTTTCTTAACAAAATTTATATCCTAAAATGACATGTTTTTCTTAATGGAGGGAGTAAAATTTAATTAGATGAGTTTTCAAGTTTGTTGTAAGAAGTTTTATCGGTTTTAATTAAATACCTATCTGAGCATCCGCATCCTTGAAACCCAATCGAGTTCTTTAACTCAACTTTTTATATTTCTCTTTCCTTAAACAACCCAATATAAATTTTCACTCACATCCCTACGACCCTTAAAAACCCTATTTATTTATTTTATTGGGACCCACATATATCTTTTTCTCTCACATTCTCTCTCCCGGATGGCCCACCCCCTTATATTTTTTTCTCTTTCCCGATTTTTAAGGGTTGCTTGCTTAGCAACCCGTCAAATCATTGCTTAAGTTTTTTTTATCTCTCTCCTATTATTTTATTATTAGGTTTCTTAAATTATGGGTTATTTAAAGAACCCCAATGCAAGTGCTCTTAATGAAATCAGATTGTCATTTCATTATTTAATAGTAAAATTATATAAAATAAACCAAAAAAAAATATTGGCCTAACTTAATTAGCAAAAAACCAAGAGATTAAACCTCATACAATATAAATCTATCTCAATATAAATTAAAAATTATCACGATTTATTCTTTTATAATATAATAAAAATAGTTTGGTAAATAAGTTTTAATTTAATATTTTTCGAGAAAAAAATAGCTATATATTGGTAGCTCTTTATAAATGATGTTGAATTGTAGACATGTTGTCAATGTTAATTGTTAACCTTATCGAGTAGTATATATAAACTTAAAACAAGGAAGCTTACTATATATTTTACTAGTTTTATTACTCGTTCATTGCGCGATTTGTTAATAAATTTTATTATATAAACCATCTTTGAATTAATATAAATTACTAATCCATGTAAGGAAAATATATAATCTTCAGTTGTGTTATTTTTTAGAATGTAAACACATGTTAGAGTCTAAATTAATCAGGTTTGTTCTCTTATTAAAAAATAGTTAAAATATATTTTTATCTTGAGTCTAGATTTTATATTTTTTAATAAAAAATATTAAATGATAAAAAATCTTACGTATTAAATCCAAAAGAAAGAAATATAGCATAAATTCCATGTGTTAATTCAATCAATTTTTATTTTTATTTATAAAAAAATAAATATAAATATTGATAATATTTATAACAAAATATTATCGAAATATAACTAAGTAAGATATGATAATAACTTATTAATTAATGTAATATTGGATAGATTATTTGATCTAATAAGATAAGTTTTCTAACTAATTAAGATATAGGATTGAATTTTTATAAGAATAAGTGGGACCATTAATTGAGATGGCAAAATTATATTGGTTTATTAATTGACGTGACTAAAAAATATAACACCATACTAATTCAGAATATGACACGTATGCGAATTGTTCCAGAATATGACACGTAAGCGAATCGCACCAGAGGAGATTTCAGACCTCTGTTTTAGTATTTTGTATATAGATAAACAATGAAGTTTTTTAATAAATAAATTATAAAATAAATAGGCCACTAAATGTTTTGCGCAAATGTATATATTATATATGTATAAAAACACATGATCGCTCTATATATCCTATGGGTTAGTTTATAATTGCATTTACATGATCGCTCTATCCTAAGCTCAAAACTCAAAACACATTCCACATTCTTCCAAATTTTGGCTATGATTGTTTATTTAGACTTTGAGAACCTAATTGATTGCTTGCCTACCTAGCTGGACCAGTGAGGAATCGTACCTTGAATCTTATGTTGTAGATACTATATTATATTGGAAAATTTATAGAAAATCACCCGTTATATACACTTTCACACTTAACCACTCATTAAATACATTACTACCTATTACTTACTACCTATTACAGATACCACTTACTAAAGGCATATTGTTTACAAGTTACCACTTATAAATGAAGGAAATGTCTAAACTACCATAAAACTCCCTCTTTTTACTTGAGATTTTAGTACTACTAGTATGAGTCGTCTCTCACATCTTATATGCACAGGTTGATTGAAATTTAGCAATTTAAATTTGATAATATATATTTATTAGTTGTAATAAATTAAGGGATATAAAAATAATTTAAAATAATAAAAGTAAAGAGATGAATAATAAATAAAAATAATTGAAAAAACATAGAATCTATATATGATTTTCTACTTAAGTAGTGAGGTGAGTAATTGGGATGTGGTGGTTACAACAATAGAGGGGTTAGTGAGATAGTGGGGGTTGTGTAGAAAGCGAGTTGGTGATATGGCGAGATGACATGGACTAACTTACATCGAAGATGATTTTTATTAGTTCACTTAGTGAAGAGGATATGGTTGACATAACATATGTCTTAGACTCCGCCATCTAGAACACATGTTTTTAATGATGCCACATGGAATGGATTTGTTTCAGATTTAATAGTTGTAATAGAAGATTACTCCTTTATAAGGAGTTGGACTTCAACCAAAAAATAAATACAACATGTATTTAATTAGTGGGTGGTGACTTGTAAATAACATGTATTAATGGGTGATTTTATGTTTTTTTTATGGTTGGCAAAAAGTATGACATTTTGACTAGTAATTAAGATCATACTTGTTCATCCCTAAGGATATGGTACATAGCTTCTTATTCAAAGGGTGGTTAATCATATTACAAATCTTCCTAGCTTTAGCAATATAATCAGCACTAGTATTTGTACCTGAAATAGATATTGCTAAAGCTACTTCTCATATTGTGAATCTTCCCATTCGTTTTGGAGGATTTTTCATGGAATTTTGGTGCTATCTTCAATGGTTGTGATAACTCCAAGAATGTCCCCTTCAACTATGATGTTCCTCATTCCTCTTTTGAGTGCTACCTTTATCCCAGTACAAAAGGCGATTGCTTATATTTGTAACACAAATCTTAATGGGATTGTAGCTAGATTGGAATATATCAACAATGTACCTGACCATTACTATCCCGAATGATTCCTTCGACGATGCAATCGCCTGAGGGTTTGACAAAGCCATCTACATTTAGTTTATAGAAGCCTCTTGGTGGACGTTCCTAATTGGGAGGTCTTTGTTTTTTGTGTTGTTGATTGGAATCTTTTGTTTGCACCTGATTCCAGTTTTTCACATTCATTATTTTATTGTGAACGATTTGTTCTCTTGATCGATATGTTTCTGCTTTTGTTGAAGATAATACTATTCTTCAGTTTCCAAATCACTTATCATAAGAAACACAAGTCATTAAAGTGTTTATTTCTTTCTTAGATGGTTACAAGGCTATCTAGAAATTTTAGGGTTAGTGTCAAAAACAGGATGTGCTTTCCCGTTATTGTTTTGTATTGGGATACTATCGATCGTGTTATTTGACATTTAAAGAAAAGGTGTTGATAATCTTCATTCTCTTAATTACATAGACAACATTGGGAGGGCACTCTGTTAAAATATTTATTCAGTCGTGTTTTTGTCTGTAAGCCATCAATTGTCGTTTTACATGTGAGATTCTTAATCCTAGGGGGAATATATATTAAGTTTGCATATCCAAGTGTAGTTATTTTCATCACTCAGGGATGAAATGTGTAAAAATATATTATTATGTAATAAATATATTCAACGGGTGATTAATTATAAAAATGTGTATATATTGGGTAGTTTTCTATAAATTTCTCTATTATATTAATCTATATCTATATCTATAATAATACTAAAACACTTGTGAAATATGTCATATGATAACCTCTCCTTAATTAAATCAAGGCTTATGTGACAATTTTTCTTCGGCACCACTTAAATAATTAATACAATATTTGAAAATTACATGAATTATCTATAAAAAGAAGCCTTTTTAAAATATAACAAAAATAATTAATATATGGTTTACAATATGAGAATCAAACTAATAATTAATAATGATCAAAGTATACGGAAAATACAAAATAAAATTAATCTTGATAAAAATAACGGGTGAGCCAGAGCACATCGGAATCGGAGATCGATGGTGCCCATGGATGTTTCTCCTTGTTGCTGTACATTGTCTGGTTTTGCGTTTCACGTCAATGACTCAATATCATATATAAAGATCGAGGAAGGAGATGAAATCAGAGGAAGGTTGCAACTGAAAAACACTACACTATCAATTTCATATGATTAATATTATTATTTAAAGTCAAGAGTTTTTTTTTTTTTGAATTAATTCAAAGTCAAGAGTTTAATTATGAAGAGATTTGATTCCGATGGTACTGTTATATATGTTAGTGTTTGACTTGTCTTCTATCAATTTCATCGACATATGTTTCTTTTGGACATTTGATTTCACTTACCCCTTTTTTTGTTTTTATCCCTCGATTGTTTTTAGATAAGGAAAGATAATAGTTATCCTTCCGAATCTAGTCCATTTTTAATTTAAGATTCATTGATCATTAATTTAAATTTGTAATCATTATCTTTCTTCCCTCATTTTACGTACAAAATCTATTTCATTTCCCTCCATTTGATTACCTACTTTGAGCATAGGGTAACCATATCCCTTGGATGTTCTAACTATTTCTCTCTCTCCTTCTCTAGATTCATAAAAAATGTTGATCATACAAATTTTCCATATAAAATTTTATTCATTTCCCTTCTTCTACTGAAACAAACAAGGTCTTAATTTCTTCGCCATATTTCTCTCCCAATCTATATATAAAATACTAAAACAGAGGTCTGAAACGGCTTCTGGTGCGATTCGTCTAAGTGTCGTTTTCTGGATTAAATTCTAGTGCAATTCGCATACGTGTCATATTATGGATTAAAATGGTATTATCTTTTTTTTTTATCTACATAAATTAATATAATATACCACCACAACCATCGTCAAATTTTACAAATCTATCTATATAATAATTAAAATATATCTAAAATAAATGAAATATCCCTATATCCAAAATAAATGAAATTGAAATTGAATATAACCAACTTCAATTCCCTATAAAATCTTAAAACTTAAAAATCTAATATAATACTCTGTAAAATCTTCCAAATCGTTCAATCTATAATCCTATATCCAAAATAAATATATGTGAATGTGCGGTTTCTTAATTTTCCATTCAAGTACGTTGACGATCACAAGTTATCAATTTCAACTCTTTCTTCTTCTAACCCAAAATTTAACTTTGAATTATTATGTAGGAACCTATAACTTTTACCTCAATTTTAGAACACACCAAAAAAACTTAATCTAAAAAATACATCGTATAATTATAAAGAAATCGCACAACAAGCGGATAGTAAAACTAGTTGACTATGTATCGTCGTCTTTCATCATTTGTTGTTGATTTCCCCCTTTGATTAATTAGTTGATTTGTGTATTTCTCGTTTCACGGTGGTTTGTCCGTTATTCAAATTGTTTAGCCTCTCGTTTCATTATTAAAAAAATTTGAAGATATTTTATTTGATCATTTGACCTGTCAAATATTAATCCCGTAGTAAACAACTTAATTTAAGGTTTTGTTTGGAATCCAATTTATTATAATTATAATGTAATGATAACATAAACACATTTTACAATCGTTAAACTCTTGAATAGTATGTGGTTTTAGATAATATATTTTACAATGTGTTTTAAATAACATAAATCTAAATAAAACACCAAGTTTTTAGGAACTTTAAATAACATAAATCTAAATAAAACACCAAGTTTTTTTTCCTAAAATAGACACCTTATACAATAGAGTTTCTTTTTTTTAAAAAAAAAAACACCTTATATAATATAATATAATATATTCTACTAAATCACCAACTTCTACTATTTGTTTCCTTTTTTTTAAAACAAAAACACCTTATATAATATAATCTATTCTACTAAATCACCAACTTCTACTCTTTTTTAGCCAAACATTCCGATGTCCTTTTATGCTTTCCGGTGTTTTAAATAGAGGATTGATAAATACACCGGTAATTTTTATTGAATACACCGCTAATGAGTTCGCAACTTATTGAGGACCCATTAGTGAAATCCACCCATGTTTAAATTTTTTTTAAAAAAAGCACCATTAGTGAATCTGCAACTTGTTGTGGACTTATTAGGAGTGTATCCATTAAAATTTACTGTTTTATTTAGCTTTCCCATTTAAATAACATAAAATTTACACTCAATCGGGCTCGGTGGGGCTGAAAATACATGGAGGCCCGCTCCAGTCTGAGGACACAAGCAAGCAAATTCACACTTATCTGCCCCCCTTCATTGCCTGCAAAACTAACATTCGTCTCATAAAATCTGTCGCTTTGATCGCTCATTCAACAGTCTCCGTCGCTTCCATCACGAGGGTCACAGGACGCGCCCATGATCTTACCATCACGGTTAACAGCTACCTCCACTTCCTTGCCATCAGAACCTAAGAACTTGAGGTAACGCATGAAATCGTTGGCACCCGAGCTACCATTCCCCACCGGAAACCACTTCCTTCGTGTAATCGGTGGCTTGTCGCTGATGGCAATGGCGCTGTCCTTAGGGAACAGGTCTCGTAGAACAAACGCGTGGATCATGGTTGTTACAAGAAGAGTAGTCACCATGAGAGTCGACACTGCACATAGGGTGACAGCTAGTATCTGGGAGCACAAGCTCCCGACTTCGTTTGAGTACCTTATTGTCGCGATGGCTGCTCCGGTCATCGGAAATGTGTAGGCCCACCATGCCAACGAGAATCTGCCACAATGAGGAAGCAAACATAATGAACATTGAAGCTGCGACAAAACACTTTAGGAGGGCAGATAACTGATGTGAAGTTGTAAACTATACCTGAATCCTCGGAAGAAATTCACCCTCGCAGCCTGCAGAAACGAAGAAGAAACAGATAATTTAACATCACAGATTGCATTTTTAAAAATCAATGAAAGCATTTAAGTAGTGAAGAGTTACCAGGGAGAAGTAGAGGAACAAAGCAATGAAGTAAATGAGTCGAGATCCATAATCGAAGGAGCCCTGGAGCTTAGCCCAGGCCATAGAAGCAACACTAGGAGCTGCAACGAAAAGGAAAAACACCGGATGTAGCTCCTTGGGGAGTGTCTCGTTTGTTGGGAGTCGTTGGTATAGCGTAACAAAGAGGACCGTGTAGTGAGCCAAGCCAATGGCAAAGAAAAACAGTGGGCCTTCCTTGAGCCCCATTGTCGCACCCAACAAGGCGCCAACAAAGTTTCCGACGATAGAGAGATGGTTTGAAGGATTGGCAACTTTCGAAAGCCTGCGTTGGCCACCTGACATCCACTGTCCGTAAATCTTCAGCTCAAGGCAAAATATCGGCGTCATAAGAACATACCACAGAGCATGGTGAAGATTTTGAGCAATTGATGGGGGAACACCGAGACAGAGAAATAGCAATGCTATCCATGGAGCGAAGAAGAAGTTCACCCTTATAGGATGGTAAAATTCACGACGAACAGCTTCGAAGTAAAAGACCAACTTCAAGATATAGATGGAGGACACAGTCACTACAAGAGCAACAGAGATAATCCACAGGATCAAGTTTACTTTTAAGCTTATGTGGAGGAACTTAGTCGACGCAGATGTTGCCAAGGTTTTCCACAGAATGGCTTGGCTGCTGACACCAAGGCATATACCGAATGAAGATATAGTGTAACGTAGAAGAAATGGCCAGTCTTTATCATCTGGAAGAAGCGATTGCTCCAGTGGCTGTAGAAAAGATCGGCGAGGAAATATGTCAAACTTAGATCGAAGAATCAAAGTATACTATAATATCATTGAATCAGAGAGCACTTACCCTGAGTTTATCCAACTCTGGTCCCTCCAATGCATCAAAGTATCGATCCACTCTCAATGTATCGTTTTCAATACGATGGCTCCTTTGAGGCTCTATCTCGGGTTCCACTGGTATACCACGCAATATGCTTAGCTGTCTTTCCAGTCTGCCGGACCATGTCTTGAAGGAATTGAACCTTGCATCCCTTCCAGGCTGTGGATGAGGAGGTTGGCTACAGTTTATGCGATTAGTAGCCTGCAGATATACGGCTCCTTTTGGCATTGGCTGTGAGTAGAACTTTTGATCACTCATTTCTGCAGTTTCAGGCCGATCAGAAATGCCATGGACATTTTTCGATAACAAGTTTAGATCGTGACCACAAAGGAGAACACTCTTTGCAGTCTGTAGATTATGTCCTGTAGGAGACGGTGGCATGCTTATGGAGACGGAGTTGACTTTGTGAGTATCAACTGGTGAAATAGGCAGTTTCCATCCATAAGCAGCAGCTTCTCCAGATTCCTGGTGTAGATAAACAAAGAAGTAAGAAAACACCACTTACTAGTGGCATTCTACAAAGAAAAGAAAACAAAATAAGCAAGAATTGAACCATGACATAAAATTTCCACCAGAATCGATGATTGCTTTCAGTGGGGGATCAATACAAACTTACATAATCAGGAGAGAGCATGCATTACAGCATTAGATTACAATTTTGAAAAGTATTTCTTCATGTACTTTTTGGAACCAGCAGTAGGTACAAATTATAACGGAACCAAGAAAATAGCATATAAGATCTTCAAATGGCCTAGCTCCTCAATACACTATACTTATGTCCAACAAAGATTCATGACATCATTAAACCATTATTACTAGGAGTGATCTTATTGCCCATTATTCCACAAGGCAGGAGGACATTCCCACAATATTAGTTAAGTTCTACCTCTATGATTACCCCACCCTCGTAGGATGGTAGAATGATACAAAGAAGTGATGTTGTTCCCCATAACTTAACATCTCCTATGAAGTAGAAGTACTTCATGGATTCATTGCAACATAAGTACTTAATTGACTCATTGCAACATAAGTACTTTGTCGATTCAGTGCCACATAGACTTCCAATCTAGTATTTGAGAAAACCGAGAAATTTAATTTGATTTTGACCTTACTGCTCCTTTTTAATCTTTTTGGAATGACAAAATCAAGAGAGATGCTATTGTTCCTATTCAGTGATCACTAAAGAGTACCTATTCAAAGTAAAAACCAGATTCAGTAACTGTAAAATTATCCTATTTATCACATTCAACATCAAAATAGTTCTTCAGTTCATAGAGATAATCACCCCTTGGATTGTACAAAGATTTGCAGATTAATCCATGATCTTATCTATTGAAGTCAAAAAGACCATTTTATTCATGAATCATGGGATGGAAAAAGTATTCAAGCACGACAAGAAGACCTCAATGAGTCACAATTATATGGACTTTAAGGTTAATTTCTTATTCTTCCATTTCATCTATGAATAAAATTCTCTTCATTTTTGTTTCTTCAGATAAAAGTATTTGTTCTTAGCATGATAGTAGGTCAGAAGCGCTAAGCAGTGAAACGAGAGTGACTTACTCTAGCTGATATGCTGAAAACCTTGGGTCCGTCCAGCTGATGGGTGAAGCCATCAGATCCTTCTATGCTACCAAATTCAGCCAATCCGTTCGCACTAATGTATTTGATAAGAGATGGAAGTGGTTCGGGTGAATCCCGCCCCATGGTGCAAGAATCTTCAACAATGTCCATGTGGAATTGTGATTTCCTAATATTTCAAAGTACTCCAGTTATATGGAAAGACGAAAGACAGCATTCTAAAACAAAAATAAGAACAGAAGAAAGTAGAAGGAACAAAGAACTATAGAGAGCATATATTGTATAAATCAGTCAAAAAGTAAGGAAATTAAGGACGTCTTGCAGAGCTGCCTATAGAAACGAAGATCTGTACTCCAGAAGTCAAGGAAGCTGAAACTAAAAGTTAATGCATGTGTATGTTATTCCATCTTAAGCTACGGATGAACTAGCCTCTGATTCCACTGTCTTTAGGCTGACTAATATTGGCATCATTTGTGCCAAACTCTTTCATAGAATGCATAGTTACCTTGAATAACATTTTCATTTTTAACTCTGCCACTGCAAATTGTTGCAGATAACTTGAAAACAAGATTAAAAGGTGCACAAGGAGTAAAGGACCTTGTCAAGTTATCGGAAAAACTCAGTTTACGGAGAAAACAGAATGCCACAAATGAAACGAACTTGTGGGATAACAAACTAAGAATATTACTCGTAGAAACTGAACAATTTCTCACATTAGATGCAACAATCTATCAAAAAAGGGCCAAAACATTCTTTACCTTAGAAGTAAATATTCCTCGTCTAAAATGTACAAGAACAACAACACCGGCTCTCAATCTCAATCTAGAGAAAATCCAACATCTCTGTTCTGCATCAGTCAGTTGAAAGCCTGGAAAAAAAAAACAAGAAAGAACTCCTTTTCCTCTCCTATCTCCACTTGCTGGCAAATGCCAAAACAATATCAAAGTAAGAACAAAATGGATGAGAGGAAAAATAATGCAACTCTCTCTCTTCTCACCAAGAAGACGAAAAACACACGCTAAGAACGAACAGAAATCACATGCATATATATAGAATAGAAATAGGATAGTTTTTTAAGATATATGGTAAACCGATGTCGTAGCTTGACAAATAGAATATGCCTCTGCGCGCTTAGTATCGATTCACCGTCCCACAATTTTAAACCATCTTATATCTGCCTGTATGCATCACATCACATGACAAACCGACGACAATTAAACAAATTAGTAGGACAAAGTGATAGGTCGAAAGATCCAAACTACCCATTGCTGTCATCATCATCAGCAAAGGAAGTGCAACCATAAACTTAGGAGCACATTTTATGACTTTTTACAGCTAACACAAGAAACAAAAAATCATCAAATTTTCCAATTAGTTTGAACTGATGATCTTACCATCTGAACATCCAAGTTACAATTTAGCTCAGTAGAGAGTAATGTATAGTTTAAAACTATACAATGTGATAGCTACAGCATCCAAAAATGACAGAAATGTTAACAAAAACAGGAGAGCTATAGCACTGTACAAAGTCCAAGGTCCCAAACAGATTAGATCTATGGTGAAAATCAGATGTAAAAAAAAACACAAATTTAACATGCTCAATCTATGATAAGCTCGAAATTCAAACACATTCCACATTCAACTTTTCCTTACTACTACTGTATTGTTTATTATGATTTCTGCAATTAGCTGGAGACTGGAATTTAATTAATTGCTTGCCTACCAAGCTGGACCGGTGAGGCATCGCCCCTTAAATTCATAAATTAAATGCAAAGCATCAAGGAGAAATCACGCCTACCGAAATCGAGAACGAAATCTACTGAATCAATTTGGATGTTTCCAATCGGCGCCGTCGTCAACACGAAATTGCACAAAGAAGTGAGGAGATCAAAACGAAAACGTTTAGCGGAGCTCTTGAAAGCGACAAATTAGGGGCGATGAAGTCAACACCAGTACAGCAAATCGGGAATTTTAAAACCCTAGGGAAAACCTACTCTTTGAATCTAGAATGTGGGGAAAACGAGGAGAAATCAACCAAGAAATTGGGACGCATATACCAACGAAAAATGAGATGCTGTACGGCGAATTTCCGGTGGGACCCGGAGCACACCGGAGTTGGAGATCGATGGTGACCTTCATGGATGTTTCTCCTTGTCGGTGTACGTTGTTTGGGTTTACGTTAACGTCAATGACTCAATGGGGATCGAGGAAGGAGAGGAAATCAGATTGCAGTTGAAAAATACAGAGTACTACAGTACTATATATAGTACCAAAATCTGCCATTAACAAGATCAAACTGAACAAGTAAGAAGGTTTTTTTTTTCAAAAAAAAAATAATGAAGGTCAAATATAAATGTAAATCTCATTGCAATTGTGAGTATTTGACACACCTAATTATATAAATTTATTTAAAATTTATACTCCTTAAATTCATTGAAACATGTGTTGATTAATTAAATACTTCGTAATATTGAAGTGTGTATATTAACTAAATCCAGCACATAAACACACTGAGGTGTTATCCTAAAAACCAATTGACATTAAGAGGACATAAACACAGTGAGGTGTTATCCTAAAAACCAATTAACATTAAGAGGAGTAGTCCACCGGCTTAGATACTAGGCTTGAATTGTTTAAACTTTTGATGTGGTATAATTTTTATTCTTCACATCTCAACACTAGGGTTCAACATTTAAAATTTAGGGTATAATTAGTGATTATTGATATTTTTAGGGTTTATTTTTCATAATATAGGTATAACAGAGTGTTAAAGAAAATGGATTAATTTTTACAATTTTAAAAGTAGTGGGACAAAAATTTACACATGAAAAAAATACATTTTTTTTTTGTTCATAGGTAGACACTTAGGCCACTACGGAGTATAATATATGGGGAGGGGGATTCAAACTCGTAACCAGTTGGTCATTACATATCATCCTTACCATCTAAATTAGCAAGGCTTGACATGAAGAAAAAAAACACTAATATACACTTGATGTGTATCATCCTCCCCTAAAACTAGTTAAGAAAAATCTAAATCTCTTTTAAAGATTTCATTTGCCTTCCTTCAGCTAGCAGCCTAGCTAAAAAAAAGTGACAAACAAATTTTCAAACATGTGCTCAAATTCTTATGTTTTTACTTCATTTTTCTTCTTTTAAGTTTGACTGCCTTTGCTAAAAAAAAGTTTGACTACCTAAACTAGTGGCTCGTTTGGTTCAATATGGGAAATGAAATTCCCAAAAAGTTACTTATTGAGAATTGAATTTCCGGGAAGTCGAATTGATGGGAATTGTGAAAATGTATTTGTTTGATTTTTTAACTTAGAAGATTAAAAGATGGAATTGAAAATTTTCAAATACAAAATGGTGGAAGTTGAACTTACCTAGGGGAAACTAGGTAAGTGAACTTTCTCCAAATTGGAAGAATTTAACTTAATGAGAAGTTGAATTCCTGAGTTTTTATTTTTTAAAAATATATACCAAACGTAGATATTTCTCCAACTTCCTGAGAATTTCTACTTTCTGGGTTTTCGACATGTCAATCAAACACACTCTAGTTGAATTTCGGCAAAATCACCGGGTTTTCGCAAGGAATCGGTTCTTTCTAAATCTAGCGATGAAAATTATTGAAATCATATTCATATATGGTATTTTAATATATATATATATATATATATATATATATATATATATATATATGGTGTATATATTAAAAACTCCGATTTGAAAACTATTAATTTCTTAAGTAATAGTCCAATTTTAATTTGTTGGGGTTTGTGGGTAGCGTCACAGGTCAAAAAATAAGTGAAAATCAAACTAAAATATAAGGAAATGTGAAACCCTACACAATGACTTAAGTTTTTATGTTAAAAGGGTGGATCCCGACTTTATAACCAAAAATTAAATAAATCCAACATTTTTCAGAATTTCACCAATTTGTATTTAAACCCCACACCTAACTACCTAAGATAAAAACAACATTTTGATTTAATGTGTATTTAAATAAATCCAACATTTTTCAGAAGTGGTCGTCCTGTCCGATGACGAGTGATTTCTGGTATTGGGAAGTGTTCTGGCTTGAAAACTATTTTGATTTAATGTGTTTTTAACTCTCTGTTGGATATTTGGTTTCTCTTAACTTTTATCCCTTCTTGTTGAAAGACAAAAAGGGGGAGAACCACCACTAGGTGTAAGGCCTTACTATTTTGCAGACTCCTTACTTTGCTTTTAGGGTTTTAAAAACTTTGATCCAACATTAATCTTTGATTATCTATTGCACTATGTTATGTATATGTGTTTGCACTTCTCTGGAAACAGGTACCAAGCTTACAAGTTTTGTCTTTCATCAAGGGGGAGATTGTTAACTCCACCTTGATGATAAGATATGTTGATGAAAGCCAAAAGTTCTGGTTTCCAGAATTTGGTAAGGTCTTACCAATGCCACAGAAAACACACAAGCAAAACAAGCACTGATTCGAAATTGTTTTGAATCATCGGTTTGCTATTTGGGCCTTTGGGCCTGATTTATTGGATTCAATATTTTATTAATCCATCCAGTAATGGGCCATATTTTTATTGGGCCTAAGATTAGTTCGGACATATTGTTTAAATGGATTGACTTGTTTTCATCTTTATCTTGTGCATATCCATGTGGTTGTTTTGGCTGAGATTTTGTAGGGATCTTGAGCAAATCTTCATCAGCCCACATTCACATCTTTGACGAGATCCAAGCATCCATTGTGACGGTTTTGATTTGCCAGAAATCCCTCCCAAAATTCTATCAACCATCCAGGAGAAATTCAAGGCTCTACGTTTGAATTCAAAATCATTTGGTGGCCTATTTAAAGAAGAAGGAAGAGGCAGTTGAAGATCATCACTACTGCGTATCATCATCTTTAGCCGACTCATCCTCTTCAAAGCTTTCGATCACACATTGCTCTCTACTCCTTTTGTCGCATCTACTTTGAGTGTGTGTGAGGTTTTTCTTTGAGCTTCATTGTACAAGTTAGTGAGAGTTATACACAAGGGTTCTTTACCCAATCATAGAGGGTACTTCGGTATCCTTAGGTGCTTTATTTCACTAGAGCGTTTGGGTTGCTAGATAGGAAGTTAGTCTAGAAGAGGGAAGGTCTTCTAGAGGTTGTATCTAGGACTCATAAGATAAAGTGAAATAAAGTCGTTGAATCCTACGGGTTGGATACCCTAGGCGGGGACGTAGGCGGTTGTGCCGAACCTCGTTAACAAGTCGCGTGTGCTTCTCTCTTCTTCCTTTCTTGATTTCTTTCTTTCGTGAATTATTTTATCTATTGAACTAACTTCTGTTTTGCAGATAAGGTCTTACTCGCTTATAGTAAGGTCTTACATTTTTACTGGCTTCTATTAACTTGTCTCTGCAGCACAGATAAGATCTTACTTTTAGCTGGCAAGATCTTACCACTTCCTGCATTTGCGAAAATTTGCCATACTCCATTCAACCCCCCTTCTGGAGTATTTTCGTGCTCATATCTGCCTATTCCGCACTTCAATTGGTATCAGAGCCTCACTCACGTTTCTTAGATATTACTATTTGTGATTCTAACCATGGCAGGTGAAGGGCAAGGTGGTTTCGGCCAAGGAAGATCTATCTCTCGTCCACCTCTCTTTGTTGGGAATAACTTCATGCATTGGAAATCTCTAATGCAAATGTTTGTTATTGATCAAGATTTGGAACTCTGGCATATCATTATGCGAGGACCAAATATCCCCAAGAAAGAAGGACCCAATGGAACGAGGGTGGACAAATCGGAAGATGAATACACCCAGACTGACTTAGAAAGTGTGGCTAAGAATTTCAAAGCCATAAACCTACTGTACTGTGGATTGAGTACGGATGAGTTCAACCGTATCTCTTCATGCAGAACAGCAAAAGAAATCTGGGATAAATTGGTGGTTACCTATGAAGGAACCAGCCAGGTCAAAGAGACCAAAATCAGTATCTTTCTTAGACAATATGAATTGTTTAAGATGAACCCTGATGAGTCAGTTAAAGCTATGTTTACCCGTTTTACGGAAATCATAAATAACCTCGACTCATTAGGTAAGACCTTCTTAAATGAAGAAAAGGTTAGAAAGATACTAAGGTGCTTACCTAAAGCTAAATGGGGTCCTAAAGTGACGGCCATAGAAGAAGCTCAAGATCTTAGCACACTGGCCCTTGATGATCTCTTAGGAAAGTTAATAACCCATGAAATGATCCTCAACGAGGATGATGGGGAACTTCCTACCAATCTCAAAAACCTTGCTCTCAAGGTCAAGAAAGAAGAACCATCGGAAGATTCCGATAGTGACGATGATGAAGATCCTTTTGCTCTAATCACTCGTGGATTAGCACGCATATTGAAAATGAAAAAGCAATTCGCCAAAGGTAAGCCCTCTAACTCTTCTAGGAAGAGTCGAGTTCTTACTTGCTATGAATGTGGTGAATCAGATCATCTCGTCAAAGAATGTCCTATAAAGAAGAAGAACAAAGCGAAGAAGAAGGAGTCCAACAAGAAAGTGATGGCTGCCTGGAGTGACTCGGATTGTTCAAGTGACTCAGACGCTGAAGAGGAACATGCAAACTTGTGCCTTATGGCAAAATCCGACGAAGCCAAGGATCAACACTTAGATGGAGTTGTAAGAAATCTTCTCTCTAGCCCCATCAATGTTTTATCTGAATTTTTAAAGAATATGATTTCTAATGAGGAGACCTACAACAAAGAAATCAGCCTCTTGAAAGAGAAAGTGCAGGATCAAGAAACGTGCATAAAGAAGCTATCGCTGAAATTGCAAGATCTTGACAACCAAAGTTCTGAAGCTATCACAGAGAATAAGACCTTACGATCAGAAAATTCTGAACTTAAGGCAAACGTCTCTTCTCTTAAGAATCAATATAATGATCTTAAGAATGAAAATGTGAAGCTCTCCAAGAAATGTCAAGATCAACAAACAGCCCTTGTGCAATTCACTCGATCCAAAGCAACTCTTGACAAGATGCTTGGAGAACAACAACTCTCCTTGAATCGAAGTGGTATAGGTTACAACAGGAACTTTCCTGCAAAACCTACTACCAAGTTCGTTAAAGCTAAAGGAAATTGGCGATCTCCAACTTGTTTCTTTTGTTGTAAGAAAGGTCATGTAAAGGAGACGTGCCCTTATAGGAGAACGGATCCTTACATTATTAGAAACACCTTTCCTGTTCGGTTAAATGAACGGATAAGACAGGTTTGGGTTCCAAAAGGGACGAAGTTACCAAATATGGTCTACCCCCACAATGGATCCAAATCAGTGTATTGGTCTAGCCGAAAAGGTTGATTTTGTGTTTTGCAGGATATCACCAAGACCAAGGATCAAAAGTGGATAATGGATAGTGGTTGCTCAAGACATATGAGTGGAAAAGAATCTCTTTTTCACAATCTAAAGAAGCAATCCGGTGGAACTATTACTCTTGGTGATAAAGCAAAGTGCAACATTGTCGGTATTGGTAACATTGGTGTTGATTCAAACAATTCTATCAATGATGTCTATCTTGTTGATGGATTAAAATATAACCTTCTTAGTGTTTCGCAGCTTTGTGATAAGGGCAATCTTGTTAGCTTTAACAAGAAGAAGTGTGTTGTACAAGACGAAGAAACCGGAGAAATTGTTCTCACTGCATACAGGGATTCTAACATTTATGCTCTTAACACTAATCGTATTGCAGGATCCAATCTGAAATGTCTCAAGGCCTTATCAGAAGATCCAAGGGTTTGGCATAGGCGACTTGGGCATATAAGTATGCACACCCTAAGCAAACTCAGTTCAAAGGATCTTGTTCGAGGCCTTCCTGTTTTAAACTTCAAAGTGGATGATCTCTGCAAAGCCTGCTCAAGGGGTAAACATACCCGAAGTCCATTCAAAAAGAAGATGGTCGTTAGTACTACTAGACCCTTAGAGCTTCTACACATGGATCTTTGCGGACCTATGCGTGTCAAATCTCCCAAAGGTAAACAATACATATTAGTTATTGTCGATGATTATTCTAGATTTACTTGGGTTTTCTTTCTCAAAGATAAATCAGAAACTCTGTTTTATTTTTCCAAACTTTGTAAGGAGTTACAAACTTTGAAAAACCTACCTATCGTTTCTATTAGAAGTGATCATGGTAGAGAATTCGATCAATTAAACTTTGATCTATTTTGTGCGAAATATGGTATTTCTCACAACTTCTCAGCTCCTAGGACACCTCAACAAAATGGTGTTGTGGAACGAAAGAACCGCACACTAGAGGAAATGTCCAGGACTATGCTATTAGAGAATAATCTGCCAAAGTCTTACTGGGCAGAAGCTGTGAATACAGCAAACTATATTCTCAATAGATGCTTAATTAGATCAATTTTAAAGAAAACTCCTTATGAGCTTTTCAAAGGAAGAAAACCAAGCATTTCTTATTTTAAACCATTTGGATGTACGTGTTACGTACATAACAATGGCAAGGATAATCTTGGGAAATTTGATGCACGTAGCGACGAAGGTATATTTCTTGGATACTCGACTCAAAGCAAGGCTTATCGAATATTCAATAAACGTACCAAAATCGTCGAAGAAAGTATCCATGTATTATTTGATGAAAATGATAACGGTACCTTGAGTGAAGGATTTGCAGACTTGAAGTTAAATACTCATGAGGGAGAAGAATCAGATGGAGAAGGCAATCATCCTGAAACGAGCATATCCAGGAATATGCAGGAGCCATTTCAAGATCTTACCGATCTGTCACAAGGTCTTGGAACTATGTCTCAAGGCCTTACAAATGAAGCCAGTCTTGAAGATGGACCTCCTCCGGAACCTCAAGGCCCTTATCCTACGAATCCTCCTGAACCTCAGGAGCCATATCCTTACACTTCCAGTGATCCCACTCCTAGCCAAGGATCTGCACGAAGAAGATTCAAACATGCCTCATCTCACTCTACTTCCGATATCATTTCTGATCCTTCATCAGGTGTTCAAACACGTTCTAAAGTTAGAAACTTATGTGCTTTTCACGCATTTGTTTCTCTTGTAGAGCCTAAGAAGTATACCGAAGCTCTTCAAGAACCTGATTGGATTATAGCCATGCAGAATGAGCTTAACGAGTTCGAGCGAAATAAAGTATGGACCCTTACGGCAAGGCCAAAGGGTAAATCTATCATTGGAACTCGTTGGGTATTTCGAAACAAGCTTGATGAAGGAGGAAACATCATTCGAAACAAGGCTCGTCTTGTTGCTCAAGGATATAATCAAGAGGAAGGCATTGACTACGAGGAGACTTTTGCTCCCGTAGCCAGGCTAGAAGCTATTCGCATGCTCCTTGCCTTTGCCTCTTTCATGAGCATCAAACTCTTTCAAATGGACGTTAAATGCGCCTTTTTGAATGGTTTCCTAGATGAAGAAGTTTATGTCGCTCAACCCCCCGGTTTTGAGAATGATGAATTTCCAGATCATGTTTATAAGCTCGACAAAGCTCTCTATGGCTTGAAGCAAGCCCCAAGAGCTTGGTATGAACGGCTTTCAAAATATCTTCTGGAAAATAATTTCAAAAGGGGATTAATTGACAAAACTCTATTCATCAAAACTCAAGGTAATGATATCTTGGTTGTACAAATCTATGTGGATGACATATTGTTTGGAGCTACTAACGAATCTTTGTGCAAGGAGTTTTCAAATATGATGTGTAAGGAATTCGAGATGAGTATGATGGGGGAGCTAAATTTCTTTCTCGGTCTTCATGTTCATCAAAGTTCTAAAGGTATATTCCTTAATCAAGGAAAATACACTCGAGAACTTCTCAAGAAATACAAGATGATCGAATCCAAAGTTGCAAAAACTCCTATGAGCTCTACTCTTTCTTTGGATCAAGACCTTACCGGAAAACAGGTAAATCAGAAAGAGTATCGAGGTATGATCGGATCTCTTCTTTATCTTACAGCCAGTAGACCTGACATAATGTTCAGTGTTTGTATGTGTGCAAGATTCCAAGCTAATCCGAAAGAGTCTCATCTTATAGCGGTAAAGAGGATTCTAAGATATCTGAATGGTACAAAGGATCTCGGCTTATGGTACCCTACTCAATCTAGTTTCAATCTTGTCGGATATTCCGATGCTGATTTTGCAGGATATAAAGTAGATAGGAAAAGCACCTCCGGATGTTGTCAATTTCTTGGGTCATCCCTTATAAGTTGGCATTCCAAGAAGCAAAATTCAGTGGCCCTCTCAACGGCCGAAGCTGAATATATTGCTGCTGGAGCGTGTTGTGCTCAAGTCTTATGGATTGCACAACAACTCCAAGATCTTGGAATCAACTATAAGGGCATCCCAATAAAATGTGACAATACAAGTGCTATCTCTATCTCCAAAAATCCCGTACAGCACTCAAGAACGAAACATATTGATGTGAGACACCACTTCATTCGAGATCATGTAGAAAAAGGAGATGTGTCCTTGACATTCATCTCTACTGAACTACAATTAGCAGATATCTTTACAAAACCCTTACCCGAAGAGAGATTCAATTTCATCAGGTTAGAACTTGGAATGCTTAATATGGAAGCATCGATGTAGGGGGAGCAATCGTATCTTATGATATTCGTATTATTCCCTACATCAAAATCTTGAAAGAAATTTTAATGCCTTACTAATTCATAGTATGACATTAAAATCATATTTCAAAAAGAATAAATTATGGATCAAATCTTTTCGGTTTTATCTCTATAGATATTTATCGAAAAGAATTGTTTTTACCGTGTTTTATCCGTATTTACCTATATCCTAGATTTTTTCGGTTAAGATTTAAATCTGGATTTACCTCTATTTAATTCCTTGTATTTATCCATTCTTTGATTTTTGAAAAGTGGTTTTGATCTTTAAAAGATTTGGCCGGTTTTAATTTTGGGAATTTAAGTCTTTAGAATTTCTAAAGACATCTTCCCCTATTTAAACCCTTTCACTCAACCGGTCACATCACACACTCTCACCTCTCTTCTTTCTCTCTCTGTGTTCATCCCTTCCCAAGAACACTCAAACACTCCTCCTTCATCATGGCACCAAAGAAGAACTCCTCCTCTCCCTCTACCCGATCTGGTTCCAAACGATCTCGCCATTCAATCGACGACAAAGGTAAGGGCTTAGCAACCGATGAGGACTTCAAGGGAAAGGCGGTGATCTGTCAATTGCATACTTCTTCCGAGAGCGAAGGCGAAGGATCTCACGATCGCCGGAATAACATCAAACGGGAACCCCGACATCCTCCACGCAATCATCCGCGCCAAGTGAATCCTCGCGCTCCCAGGAAGAATCAGCATCAACACAGCCTCCAGACTCATATGGATCTTGAGGTATTCTCCGAAACACCCCTTGCTTGGTTCGGTAATTTCACAAAATCGGGAATGTGGAAGGATGGGTTTGTCAATCGACCCATAACCTTTTGTGAGCATGTGGATCTAGATTTTCTAGAATCCACACAACTCCCATGTGTAAACCTGTTGAAGAACTCAAACGTTTGGTCTCTCCTCAACCCCGGAACCTATGCCTACCCTCGTCTCACACGACTTTTCTTTGTGAATCTCTCTGCACATAGAGAAAAGGGAGTGCTTACTCTCTCCTCTCAAGTTAAGCAGCGAAAGATTACCCTTACCCGCTCCTCTTTGTCCCTTATTCTCGGCATCCCTGAGGAAGTAAACACACAAAACCATCCTACCAAATCCTACTGCCTTCAACAAGCACAAAAGGAATTCTTTGTGCGGCCCGTTTCTGCCTCTGAATCCTTCAAGCCTAAACCTAAACACACTCACAACATCTTATCACTTGAAGCTAAGATTGTGTTCACTATTCTTGCTCGTTGTGTTATGCCACGAAAGAATTCTCGAGAACTGGTCACTGACAATCTGCTTCATGTACTCTATTTGATTATGGCGGGCTTAGAGGTTGACGTCCCTGATCTCATCCTTTCCTACATGCTTCATACCATCAACACTCCCCTGTCTGCACCACTGCCTTATGCCAACCTTCTTCCAAAAATCTTTGAGTTCTTCGACATTGATACACAAGGAGAAGAGTTTGTCTCACATACCAGCCGAATTGATGAAAATTGCTGGAAGAGATTGGGTGTTGAACAAACCCTAGCCGGAGGCTGGATTTTGAAAACCCCTTCTCAAGCTCAAGGGGACACACAATCTGTACTGTTGGAGCAGAGGATTGAGGTACTGGAAGCAGAGGTGGATGCGCTTAGGAAGGACTTAAACGCAGCAAGGGCTGACATTGTCGATAGACAGGATGACAGCCACCAGCGGCTATTGATAATGGATGAAAAGCTGAATCAGCTCTTCATGTTATGCGGCATGAACCATCGAGCCACAACGTCGATTATGCCACTAGATGCTGACGCTGTCACACATGTGGAGGAGACGGCCAAGAATGTACTCATCAACTGTGAACGCAAGGTGCTGAAACGCTTCATCTTACGTCCTCTCTTCCCTGAGCCAACTATCCTCACTGTGGAGGAGTATGGTATTGTGAAGAAATGGAGAGATGAAGAGGCAAGGCGACAAGCTCAGATGTGGAAGGTGCACACTGTGACTAATGCCAAGAACAGATGGCGCGATAAGATCTTCCAAGGACGCCGCGCTCCGGAGGACGTGCATCCCAAGTATGGCCAATGGTACGAGGAGGAAGTGGTCGTCCTGTCCGATGACGAGTGATTTCTGGTATTGGGAAGTGTTCTGGCTTGAAAACTATTTTGATTTAATGTGTTTTTAACTCTCTGTTGGATATTTGGTTTCTCTTAACTTTTATCCCTTCTTGTTGAAAGACAAAAAGGGGGAGAACCACCACTAGGTGTAAGGCCTTACTATTTTGCAGACTCCTTACTTTGCTTTTAGGGTTTTAAAAACTTTGATCCAACATTAATCTTTGATTATCTATTGCACTATGTTATGTATATGTGTTTGCACTTCTCTGGAAACAGGTACCAAGCTTACAAGTTTTGTCTTTCATCAAGGGGGAGATTGTTAACTCCACCTTGATGATAAGATATGTTGATGAAAGCCAAAAGTTCTGGTTTCCAGAATTTGGTAAGGTCTTACCAATGCCACAGAAAACACACAAGCAAAACAAGCACTGATTCGAAATTGTTTTGAATCATCGGTTTGCTATTTGGGCCTTTGGGCCTGATTTATTGGATTCAATATTTTATTAATCCATCCAGTAATGGGCCATATTTTTATTGGGCCTAAGATTAGTTCGGACATATTGTTTAAATGGATTGACTTGTTTTCATCTTTATCTTGTGCATATCCATGTGGTTGTTTTGGCTGAGATTTTGTAGGGATCTTGAGCAAATCTTCATCAGCCCACATTCACATCTTTGACGAGATCCAAGCATCCATTGTGACGGTTTTGATTTGCCAGAAATCCCTCCCAAAATTCTATCAACCATCCAGGAGAAATTCAAGGCTCTACGTTTGAATTCAAAATCATTTGGTGGCCTATTTAAAGAAGAAGGAAGAGGCAGTTGAAGATCATCACTACTGCGTATCATCATCTTTAGCCGACTCATCCTCTTCAAAGCTTTCGATCACACATTGCTCTCTACTCCTTTTGTCGCATCTACTTTGAGTGTGTGTGAGGTTTTTCTTTGAGCTTCATTGTACAAGTTAGTGAGAGTTATACACAAGGGTTCTTTACCCAATCATAGAGGGTACTTCGGTATCCTTAGGTGCTTTATTTCACTAGAGCGTTTGGGTTGCTAGATAGGAAGTTAGTCTAGAAGAGGGAAGGTCTTCTAGAGGTTGTATCTAGGACTCATAAGATAAAGTGAAATAAAGTCGTTGAATCCTACGGGTTGGATACCCTAGGCGGGGACGTAGGCGGTTGTGCCGAACCTCGTTAACAAGTCGCGTGTGCTTCTCTCTTCTTCCTTTCTTGATTTCTTTCTTTCGTGAATTATTTTATCTATTGAACTAACTTCTGTTTTGCAGATAAGGTCTTACTCGCTTATAGTAAGGTCTTACATTTTTACTGGCTTCTATTAACTTGTCTCTGCAGCACAGATAAGATCTTACTTTTAGCTGGCAAGATCTTACCACTTCCTGCATTTGCGAAAATTTGCCATACTCCATTCAACCCCCCTTCTGGAGTATTTTCGTGCTCATATCTGCCTATTCCGCACTTCAGTAATTTTAATTAGAACAAGGAATGAAAAATATGTGTGACAAATCCCGATTTTAGAATTTCATCGCGAATCTCAGGTAAGCCCGATCACCCACAGTTTTCCGCACTATACTCGATCCCGGATGACGATACACTAACATAAATATTAGTATTTATGATGTCAGTAGAAAATATGAGGGAGCACAAGCATAAATGAGATTCTCTGCTATATAAATAATGACTCATCAAATATAATAAAGGAAAGCACCTACAGATAGATTATATCTGTTGTAGTGAACATAAGATTGATAAGGTTGATGATTGTGGTAATTAGCACACACGTGGACAACATATTCACCTTTGTTAAAAGGAGACGCGGATAAGGTCCTATCCTCTGACACTCACATGTCAATGTGACACGCCAACCACGACCATCACATGTTCAAATGTGAAAAACCCAGTATCTTTATCCTTACGCTAAATGTTCCAACTGAGACGACACTTGTCTTTCATTGACATGCCAACCACGACCATCACATGGTCAAATGTGAAAAACCCAGTATCTTTATCCTTACGCTAAATGTTCCAACTGAGACGACACTTGTCTTAAGACAAGTGCCATTTGTTCTGAGCCATACGACACGTGGCGAGCATGAAGGGATATGAAACCTCACACCTTTGCCTATAAATATGAGGTTAAATAGAACTTAAAGGGAGTCGGTACATGGAATGTGTAACGGCTTAGGTTGGGTTCCTCGACTTTGAAAGTCTTTTGGCTTTGAAAACCCTTTTTTTAGTGGGAATTGCCTCAGCTAGTGAGGACCGACACTTGATGTAGTCCAAGGGAGGGAGGTAGTCCATGAACAACTCAAACTCGGATTGGGCCAAGCTATGGTGCGCATACGACAATCCCGTCGCGAATATTAGGTAAGCCCAATCACCGACAGTTTTCCGCGCTCTACTTGATCTCGGAACCCACAACCACGAGATTGTAAAATCGGGCTTCGTCAATGGGCATGAAGACAATCAAAGTGGTGACTTCTGAAAAAGGAATAGTTTTGGAAAGAGTAATGCAGATTTGCCAGAATATTAGATATAATTATGGTTTTGATGTATTTTTTTAAAATTACTTTAGTAGTTTATACAACTCGGTATTTATTTATAAGGTATGGTTTTGACGAAGATATAATAATAAAAAAAATAAATGTGTTTTTCTAAAGATATTATTTATGCAAAGATAATCCAAACATGTTCAAATATTATAATCATATCGGAGAACTCGTCAATATCTTTACAATACTGTAACCGAGACCCAGTTAGTAGCGGCGAGCAAGAGTAAGAGCGAAATTTTAGTTTTAATAAAAAATATATATAATTAAATATTATATATATAATTAATTGTATGATTTATAAATTTATATTAATATTAAACAATTAAAAATATTTTTTTAAAGATGAAATTCACATTTGACCTTTCAAAACTTTAAGTCAAATTTGACCTTCATTTGACCTTTCAAAACTTTAAGTCAAATTTCACCTTCATTTTAGAAATAAGCCAATTTTTATTTTCGACCAAAATGGGATTTGACCTGCAATGAGAGAAAAAAAAAACCCGTCGACCCTATTTTATAGTCTATGGTAGAAGATGTCCTTAAACCGAGTGTTGTAAGAGTTTATCCTCTCATTCATAAATAACTTTATATTTTTAAAAATAATTTAAACTTTGTCTTTAACCCACATGGCATAAGATGTAATCACACAATCAATATACCAGGCCTCTCGTCTCACTTCGTTACGGACTGCGTTCCCGCTGAGATCCTCCCGCTCGTTCGTGGGGACGCCATCGGGCGGGGGGCTGGTAGTACTTAACCCTCCCCCGAACTCTTGCCTTGTATCAAAAAAAAAAAAAAAAAACACAATCAATATACCAATTTGTAGTTGGATTTCTTTCTCTTCTCTTGCTTGCGTGCATGTGTAATTGTATTATTGTGGCTCTCTTTTCCCCCTCGGCTTTACGTGTATTTTGATGGCAGTTAAGTAATGAAGGCACTTCATTAATTTGACCACTCAAATGAGAAACAGGAATCCAAGGTTGAAAACCCCTAAAAACCTCTTCCAAAGCATATAACGCTGATATATGGTCATAACCCACTTTTTCTATGCTTTTCTGCAAAAGAAAAAGATTTTTCCTGCAAAGTTTTTTTTGTATTATGCATTTATGCATTCATACAATCATACATTACCAGTAGGATTTAGGATAGAGGGACCAAGTTCAAACACTTATTACTAAGCACAAATATGCAAAAACAAAATGTACATTAGCTCTTGTTCTAGAAAGGCGAAATCGCTCGCTCTGGATGCCCATCATTCCCGACCCGAAGGAGATTGTGAGATAAGTCAAATTATGGTGACTCAACCGACCATAGAGGTCAGACCCAACGCTCACTTCAATTTTTTTTTGGGTCTTTTTAGATACACCGTAAATCCCCTTCTTTAAGTGCATGTCCATTCCAACGTACATACCCTTTTTAATTAATTAGCACACTTTTTCAATTAATTAGCCGGCGAATTTGCGGATATACCCTACCCAGAAAAAAGGGTTACAAAAGTACCCCTAGTTCTACCAAATTGCAAGGGATGCCTATTTAGGTATATTTGCAATAAAAGTATTGTGTGTTTAAGCATTTTTTAAATTAAAATAAATATATATAATTAGTATTTTCTGAAATTAAAAATTAAGAAATATGATTTTCGGATATTAAAAAAAACATATATTTTTGGAAAATAAAAAAAATATTATTTTGAAATCTAAAAAAAAAGAATTATGGGAAATGGAAAAAAACATAAATTCGGATTTGTTTTTTCAAAAAAAAAGAATTTCAGAAAAACAAAAAAGATTTTGAGAATTTGGAAAAAAAAACCAGATTTTCGGAAATAAAAAAAAAAGATTTTTGGAAATTTTTTTTATAGAATTAATAAGATTTTCTGGAAATGGGAAAAAAAACAGATTTTCTGGAAATTAAAAAATAAATTCGGAAAAGGGACTAAAATTCGGATTTTTTTTTTCAAAAAACATAATTTCGGAAAAAGAAAACAGATTTTGAGAAATTGGAAAAAAAAAACAGATTTTCGAAAATAAAAAAAGGATTTTCGGAAAAAAAATTATAGAATTAATAAGATTGTCTGGAAATTGAAAAAAACAGATTTTCTGGAAATTAAAAAATAAATTCGGAAAAAAAATTATAGAATATATAAGATAAATATAAAATTGAAAAAATAAAGATATGATTTCCTTCCAAATTGACCATCCAATTTAAAAAAAATAAAGATATGATTTCATTGCCTTTGTTGCATTTTTATCAATTGCAAAAAAAAACTTCTTTTGGTTGATGATTGAATCCTCCCATGCTCTAATTTATTTCGTGTCCCATGTATAAGTATGTCCCTGGCGAATGTGAAAAGTTGGGTCAATAATAAGAAATTTTGGTTGCGAAAACGTGTTGATATGTATCCTGACATGTCTAACAAATATCCTGTCAACATGTAAGTATCATCATGTCAACAATTGTTTTATCATCCTGACATGTCTAAAAAAATTGTTCTGGCTGTTTTGTGAGCTGCTGAGAAATCCCACGACTCTTGGTAGACCCTTAACGAGTCGTGAAGGTCTATTATCACTGTTTTGTGACATTCTGATAAGTTCCACGACTCGTGGGACTCCCTTTACGACTCACGATTTATGTATCCTGACACGTTTTAAAACATTTCCTGTCAGCATTTTAGTAACATCCTGTAATAATTTGTTTTTTCATCCTGTCATGTGAATAAAAATATCCTGTCGAAATATTTTCGTTCGCTCGTTCGGTCGTTCGAGGGAGAAGGAACAGGGAGATTTTCTGATTTTTTTTACTTTTTATCTTTTCCCATTTACAGTTTTTTTTTTCTTTTTCTTTTTCATTTTTATTTCTTTTTATTTTTTCGGTCTTTTTGTTTTTCTTTTTTCTTTTTTCTTTTTCTTTTTTCGTTTTTATTTTACAAAATAGGAAAATTTGGCTTTTTTTTGTTTTTTATTTATTTCACATATTTTTTTTTCTTTTGGGCACATTTGCAATTTTATTAGGCATTTTTGCAATAAAATTAGGCATTTTTGCAATAAAGTAAAAAACAAGGCATATTTGCAAATGTTCTATGAATTTTGGGTATTTTTTGCTATTTTTTCTTAATTAGCCCACTGCAACCCACCACGTCCTCCGTTTTTTTTATTTTAATAGATGAAAACTATTCTTATAGAATTGTAAATTAATACTCCGTATCAATTACAATACAATTAAATCAATTTATAGATGGATAGATATATTTTAATAAAAATAATCTAGATATATATAATACTTTCCACCAACAATAATCTAAATAACACAATATTCTAAAATATTTTGATAAAATAATAACTATTAAATATTTATTTATTAATTTTTTTATGAATGCAACTATAAAATAGTTTTTTTATATTTTTATTAATTAACTAAAATATATTGTGACTTGTGATGACAATATATTATTTTAATAATTTTTTGTAGAGGGTAAATTTTTTTCATAATTAACCACGGAAGGGCTTTCCCATAATAATCTATGATGTTGACTTGTCTACTGGAAAAATGGATATAGGCAAGCTATCAATATTTTTTCCTCCTAAATTGCATGAAATTGACCAATCACCTTCCTTATAGAAAAAGACTCAACTAACTTGCAATGTTAAAGAGGCAACACTTTAGGGTTTGGATTTTGTACCAATTGGCCTCTTTATATGCAAGTTGGTATAGATTAGTTGTGTGTGTAGATTTCCTTAATATGATAGGAACATTTTAACATGGCTTTCAATCTTTAATTAAAAGCATATACATATACACATCCTCACATGCAAAAGGCAACACATTACACACATATATACATACAAAATTTTAACTAGTGTGTAAAACTAGCTGCCCATTTGCTTAAAACATCCAACTTTTGTTTTAGTTGTAAAGTAAGAAAACAAAGAAACTTTCAGTGTGGAGTTTCTTTTCTTTACATCTTTCCCCTTTAATTTCCTATTTGAACTTTAATCACTATAAAATTCTCGATCTTGTATCATGCACTTAAATTGTTTTTTTTTAATAACAATCTTTGTTACAAAAGATATAGATTAACGTTTTTCTATCGTGTGCTCCAAGGGCATAGAATAAGATTTTCATTTTAGAAAAGATATTTTCTTAATTTAACTGTTTTAGCCAAATATTAAATTAGATTGTCATGGCACACTTATTTTTTGGTAGAGAATCTTTCCCGAATTGATTCTTATCCTATGTTTTAAGGGTATAGGATAGAAAGACCGATAAATTAAATCTTCTTCACAATCTATACTCAAATGACATATTATTAAATATCTTTATTAGGAAAGATTTTTTTACTAATAATAACATAAATTTTAATAAGACGATTTTAAACGAACCTAAACCAACTAAAATTTAGAACATCTTATCAAATTAAGGTAAGGAAAAAAACCCATAAATTATAAACCTCAATCAACCAAGAAAGATTCCCTAAGAAAATGCATATATAAAACCTAAAAAAATACTGTATTTTTTTAAGCTAGAATAAATTACATTTGAAAAAATATAAAACCTAAAGGTTTGCTATTTGCACGATGAATTTATCGATAGTGAAATTGAATTTGATGATTTCAGTTTCTGAAGCCGATAAAGATTTTACCAATTTGACAAGCCAGTATCAGGAAAAGGGCTAGGAAGATTGGTGTCAACTAAAAGTGTTACACCCCCTTCAACTACAATAACCCCACTCCAGCTAACACTTTTAAATAAATATAAAATTTAAGTTTAATTAGTTTTTGAAATCGAAACTTTTCAATAACTATTCACCAAAACTTTTCAGAGCTTTTGATTTTCTATTTTTCAAGTTCTCATCAGCTAACATAACATCTAAATTTACTAATTAACATCAGATTAGTTTATCAACCGATTTCAACTACCTAATCCGCTACCATTTTACCAAATATAGTTTAATTGTTTTTTCTATATCAGGAAAGAAATTTGTATCTACAGACAAGCCTAGAGAAATCAAGAGACTAGACAAGTCGATAGATGGACTAACCATCATGTAGAATCTGAAGCAAATTACATAACTAAATAACATAAAAAAATTACATGAAGCAAATGATACAAAGAAATTACATAACGAAACACAGAAGTCATCTTACAGTAAAAACTATTCTGTACAAACTAGCCGAACAAACGAACCGACTCGTCAACAGAAAGAAGCACCCAGAAAACTCGGGATCATGTGTATACTAATCTTTTAAAAAAAAGGAATTGAAACTAAAAAAACAATGATAGGCTGACGGAAGGAAGTGTGCAGGCCTGCCTCTCTCCTGCAAGCCAGCAGAAGCAATCAAATACGCCGCTCTTCTCTCCCTTCTGTTTCCGCTCTCCGTTCTCTGTACCTTCAAAATCCACGTTGCGTTGACTACCCCCCATTACGACGTCGTTTCACTCCTCAAAATACACTATAAAAAACCGCCCGCCCCTTCCTTCACCTTCCTCAAACGAACTGCCCACACACTCAACACAAAAAAAAAGCCCTCTGAATCACCATTTTCACAAACACTCGCCATCAAACGAAGTGAAAGAGAAAAGCAAAAGCTCCATAACTCCATCTCCATGATTCCTTGCCTTTTCAGCCCTATAAATCTCCCCAAACTCCTTCCTCCTCCATCCATTCTCCAACGATCTCTCATCCTTGACAGAGATTTCAACCTTTTTCCATCATCGTTATCGTCCATGGAGTCATTTGCCTTGCCTAACCTCTGGAAGCCTCCCACCGCGGGATCACTCTCCGCCGCTGCCGCCGATAGGTGTCTGGTGTCGGTTGTGGAGGAGGAAGAGGAGGAGGAGTCGTTTTTCGAGTTGGAGTTCACTCTTCCCGAATACGACGATCGCGTTGGCTGCGGCGAGGATCAACAGATCGGTAGGATTGGGGATTTTCTTTCCGGTGAGAAGCCAGATCCGAGGATGTTGAGGTCGAAGCCTCAGTCTACGATGTCGATTCTCAGGCAATCGGCTCCTAAGTTTCGAGTGTTCATGTTCGGGAGGCCGATCAAGAGATCGAAACCGGAGAAATCATCACCGGAAGCACCGCAGCGGAAAACCAGGATTAATCTCACAGTGAAGCTTAGAATCGACGAAGCCGCTCCTTCGAAGAAGAAATTCGGCCGCAGCGATAGCTCGAAGAGATGCTCCAATGGCAATGACGGATGTTCACGAAGGTTCTCCAAGGATTCGGTTCACAAGTACCTCAACCTCATCAAGAAGCCTCTGTACGTCAAGCTCTCTAGCACGAATCCGAGCACGAAGCAGAGGGAATCGTTCGATTCCGCCGCTACGGCGTCGTTTACGCTGCCGAGGAAGAGCGAGGAGAGAACGACGGTGAAGAAATTGGGGAAAAGCAGATCGGCGGGAGCGCTTCTCGTCGGCGCTACCTTACCAAAGGACGACTCACTAGCGCAGCAAAACGACGGGATCCAAGGCGCAATCCTCCACTGCAAGCAATCGTTCAACTCCTCAACGAAAGGTAACCGATCTACAATTACAAATTTCAAAATTTTCAAACTACGAAATCACAACTGCTTTCTTGATTTCTGGATCCTGAATTTGGAACTGTTGAATGCAGAGCGACGCGTGATGTCGAGGTGCGCCAGTGATACGTCAAATGAGAAATCATATCAAACGACTGAGTAAAGATTCAAAAAAAGGAAAAGCAGGTCACTGTGAATCTGTGATTACCTCAGATTCTCAATGATTATATGAAATCTTCCCGCTCGATCTCTTTTTCACCTTGTTTAGTTATGACTTCAGGATGATGCAGATATGATGATATATAATACAGGATTGATTCTCTCTCTGTCTCTCTCTCTGTTTCTGGTTTTTGCAAGAAACTGAAGGATTTGTAGGTTAAAGGTAGAGGTTTGGTTTGTTTGTGGATTGGTAGTTGATCTGTTGATGTGTGACTGTGTGATGATGAGATGACCAGTGATACACAATGTCATTTGGGTCTTTGTAATTTTGTAAAGCTTGTTGATGTATGAATGCAATGAGAAGAAATTTCTACAGTATTCGATAAAATGGCAGACTGATATTTAAAAATGACACGTTTTAATAACAGGTGTGAATCATTTTAAAATACAAGAATATATAGTCAATTGTTGAAATTTGTAGGGTTGTTATATGAACTTAAAAACTCGGTTTGGCTCAGGATTGGTTTGAAAAAAGCTTGACTCGAGCTCGCTCACTTACCTAAACAAATCGAGTCTGAATAAGATTTTAAACTTGGATCAAAATCTCACCTCATTTAATCTAAGCTCAAATGTTATGAAATTTCTAAAATTTTCTTTAAGCTAATATGTAATGACCAAGTATAACAATTTAAAGCTCGAAAAAACAATTGATCCAAGCATGTTCATTTCTTAAAAAAGTCAAACTTGATTTAAAAAAAACCGCTTAAAAATTGGGTTCGACTCAGCTCGAACTCGTTTAACAAACGAACCAAACTTGAATATGTCAAGCTCGGGTTGAATACCACCCCTAGAAATTTGTATTCCAATGTGTAACTAAAGAAGCTAGTCACTTGTTGAAATTTGTTTTACATGAAATGTGTGAAATTTGACCAAGGAGACAAAAGTAATGGCAAAGAATAAAATATTGGAATTAGAAGAAATTGGGAGGATATGAAAAGGTTGTTAGCAAAGGACATCTTTTTGGTATATAAATTGAAGGGTAATAGGGCTAAATTTTTCAGCTAGGATTGAGGGGTTTGAGCCATTGAATTGAATGGTAGCTTTATAAAGCAAAACTAAAGATGTCTTCTTTTAGCAATATGCAAAACAAAAAGAGCCTTATTTTGCAATTATAAAAGAGAAAGGATAAAGGAGTCTCATCAACAATTCAACAGTATCAACTCGGTCAATACTTTAAGAAAATTACAATTTCTGACCCTAATGTATTAAAGTGAATAAATTGCAATTTGTTCAAAGAAACCAAAAAGAAAAAGAAAAGGAAGTGGAGAAAAAAAGAAATTTTATAGAGCTAAAAGAGAACACTTTAAAGTTTAACCTCCTTTATTTATTTATTTTTAAATTTAGCATTTCCTTTTTTCCACATTTCTTCCGTTGAAAGTCTTTAGCATTTCCTTCACTATGTAATAAACATTTTTTGTATTTCTACCAAAGAATAAATGAAATTGTATTAGCACTAGGGATGAAAATAAATCAAATTGTGGATTACTAATCACACAACCCGAATGGAATTAACTTTGACTCAAAAACTAATTTGGAATTTAATCTTTTAAAAATCCAGAATGGAATATCATATGTAGTATAAAATTCTGAAAATTATGACAAGTGAAGAACAACCGACGACAAGTTCAGCTTAAACACTTGACACGTCATTAATGGTCGATTTAATGAGAAGAGTACCAATTAGGTATGCTTTGCAAACACTTTTATTTTTAGTCTTCTATTCTCGCTCGAGAAGCTAAACTCGAATGGATAGAGCAAATCGTAAACATTGTTGGTCAAATTGACAGGCTTAGAGCATGGGTTAGGCAGGCTTTGACTCGATTGAAGAGAGGGTTGCAGTTCCGAGTGTATCATACATTGGTTGGAAATTAGTTTTAGATCGAAACTTAAATGAGTAGATTAGGTTTAAATGTATGATAGAAGTGTGCACATCTTTTGCTAGTCTCGAATCTTTGTGTGGTCGATCTCATACATTTGGGAGAACATGAACATGTGTTTTAAGATTTTTGCTTTTTTTCACTCGGATAAATGTTCACTCCAAACTCGAAGAAAGGTCTACTAGCTAGCGACAGTTGGAGTGCATAGTCGCTTTCCCCAACAAATATGTATTCATCCGTCTCAAAATATAAGTCATTTGATTTTTAGCACATTTTTAAAGAGCTAAAAACTATATAAAATATTAATTTTTTTAATTAATTTTTAAAATAATACTCCCTCCGTTCGACAAAACTTGTCATTTTAGCTTATTTCACAAGTTTTAAGGCAATTAACAAATGTACTAATTTACCCTCAATTATTACCCTTCTTTTTTACTTTATCGAAAACTACAACTAACAAACCATCAATCATATCAAGACCATTTTTGTAAAGTGAAGGACAAAATACCTACGATGACAAGTTTTTTTGAACAAAAATAACACCCTAAAATGACAAGTTTTGCCGAACGGAGGGAGTATTATATTTATTATTAATTAATATACTATTATTTTAAAAGATTAATAAAAAAATTTAATATTTTATATAGTTTTTAACTCATTAAAAAATATGTCAAAGAGTCAAATAACTTATATTTTGAGACGGAGGTAATATAATCAGGGTCGGCCCAAGGGGGTGGGCAGAGGGGGGACGGCCTAGGGCCCATAATAATAAGTAAATTTAAAATAGTAGTAATATATCTACAAAGCATAAATAAATTGTCTAAATAGCCCAATCGATAGGTTTATGGTGATTATATCACATCGTTGTAGGTTCGAATCTAGAAAGAGCCTTTTTTTGAGGAGCATTAATTTTTATTTTGCCCAGTGGTCCATAAATTATTCGGACCGGACCGAGTATAATTTAGGGAATTGAATAAATAAATGGGTCAACATTTTCCTATCATTATTTCTATTTAAAGTAACGAAAGACAAATTAAACATTGCATAGGTTCATTGCATGAGCATCAGATTTAAACCTTTTACTAGTAAAATTTCAATTTGATTATACATTATTGTGCATCATTATTAGCATCTTATTAGATAGAGAGACCATATGAGCTTCATTATTACGTTACTTAAAAAAAGTGCATACTCCTTTTGTTTATAAACTTTATTTATCTATATTATAATGTGAACTATGAATATTGAATATGAAGCAAGCCAGCCTTAACCCTAATAATTTCACTATGCTTATTATACGATTTTGAGACAACGAATAATAATTAAATTAAATACTCTCTCCGATTATCTTTATAAGATGTTTGAAGAGAATGCATTTGATCACAAATATAAGATTTTTAGCATATTTAATTGTTTTTTTTTAAATTTTTTTCTTTAAATGTCATGTTAATTACATTGTCAGACTTTTCAAAATGTTATTACACCTAATGTATGACTATGATACCGATCCCTTAGAATATCGCTAATTGTATGACTACGACACCGAACTCTTATATTGGTAGACATTTTTTTGTCTGACATCTGTAATGTCCTTAGTATTAGAGTTAGGGTATAAATACCATTAGATATTATAAATGGATCGAGGTATATATCCCGTTAATAATGAAAATACTCCTTTACCCTTATCTCTCTCGTTCTACCTCTCCTCTCTCCCTCTAAACTTCATCTTCCTCCTCTAATATCCCCTCTAATCTCTATCTTTCCCTTTGCTTGTTTGAGATCGAAGCCGTACTAGATAAAAATGTCTACGGCTTGAGAAGTCAATATTGCGATCATACCCTTAGCGATATTTTAGTTGTTTAAATATCGAATTGAATATATAATTTAATCGTACGTATAAAAGAGCTCTTTTATTAAGTTAATTTTATTAACACGTAATTCAACTTTATGGTATCTTTACCCATATATCTAAGCAATAAGTGTTAAGCATAAATTCAATGATATTTCATATAGATCCAACAGTGAGCTCAGAGTAATGACCCATTAATTTTAATTTATATATTCTTCATATATATTATTACATTATTTCTTTTTGTCAATGCATGTGAACATCACACTCTCAACAAAGACAAATCTTAAGGATTAGCCAAAGGGCAATTAGTATGCACCTAATTATATAGGGATGTCCAACAACAGGGGACCTCTAATTAATTTGCCCTTGAACCTTGCAAACATCTATTGATGACAATAAATTAATTAACATAGGGCACCAAAAAGAAATGGAACATATGCAATTAACCTAAGCTCTTAGATATTCAAAATCTAATGCCATGTACTTGGACACAAAAGCTATTTCATTAGGTTATTATTAATATAATAATATATGATCTACCCATATTATATATATAATTATAAATATTGACAAATTGAATTAATAAATGGTCCCTGAAACTAACATGGATTAATATATATAATAAATCTTGCTTTGTTAGGGAAACCTATTGATTTCTTGTGTTTGTTGGTTTGTGATCTGTCTGGTGGCAGTCTCTCAATTTTAGTACACAATTAGACCGACAATTCCAGGGATGTTTCCTCTAATTAGTTGCTAATGAAGCCTTAGTAAGTAGTTCTAATCATCATTAACAATGGGCATTTGATTTCATAAGTCATTGATCTAGTAGTTAATTACTACTACTAGGTCCGTGCAATGCATTAGTCAAACTTTGAACTATTTAGGTAGGGTTATTTATGAATAGGTCCAAATTCAGATCGGGCTAGATCTAATCCAATCATTTTCGACATAAAATAATTAAACTTTTAAAAAGGTAAACAACCCATTTAAACTTTAAAATAATGCATATATAAACATAATATGCTTTTAAAATAGTTGGGCCTATAAAAAAATATTTAAAACCTTAAAAAAAAAACGGACCTTCTATTCGCATGACAGAATATCGCAACCTGCAGTACGGTGCGGATGCTTACTTCTAGGTTCGGTGTGCTGCGAGGCAATGTCGCCAATCGGTATCAGGCTTGAGTGCCGACCCCAACTTCCCAAGTCGGCATTATCTAATACTGGGTGCCCAAACGAACATGCGTTACAACTTTTCAAGTTGTATCGAGCATGGATTGGAGTTGCTAACTTCGGTAGTCGGTACTGGCCAACCTGAGTGACGTGATGGCCTACAAGGTGAGCAAGAATCTCGTAGGGGTCTACAGGCGAACCCTGTGTCACACCATCCTGACTTCGATAGTCGGTGTCGGCTCCATTGTTGTCATCTCCGGCCGATGGTATCGTTGAATTGGATGACGACTCCAAAAATCGGCAGCGGTATCGTGCCGATGGCGAGAAAACCACCGTATACATGACTGCAACCCCCTGAAAAATCATCAAAAAAACATAAACAATCTATATAAAAAAAAGCTATTGGGGTATATATATATTTAAGAAATTGTTATCCTAATAAATAATTATAAAACCCTTGCAAAATAAATAAAGAAATCTAATTGCATTTTAAATCTCAATCATTAAATTTGTAGTAATTGATTATGATTTTCTAAACTCCACTATATATGGAGTTATATATTTATCAACTCCATAGGATCTCATTCTTTTTACATGTCATTGAAAATGTTTATTTAACTTGAAATGTTGATAGTTTATAAGAAAATTAATTGTAATGTATAATGTATTTTTGTCAAATGAAACCTTAATCATGTCAAAACAATGTCATGATACTAAAGGAAACCTTAACCATGTTAAAAACTTGTGAACGTTTGGTGAGTCAATAACTATAGGATCGTAGCTAGGTAAGCATACATAAACAATAAGCTAGCTTAAATAACATATAAATTCTGTAAGGTTACATCTCAATCAAAACCAACATTTCATATACAATTAGATCGAAAAGTTCACATTATCTCTCCCCCTCACTCCCTTCCCCTCTCCTCCTCTATTTGTCTATCTAGAGAAATTAAGCTCTAATACCAATTGTTGTGTCTTTGATGGGAATCATGATCATAATTAAGAGAATTGATGGAGGAAAAAACTAAGGAGGAATAAAGAGTTAAGGATACGTTAGAGATATGTTAGGGAAGAGGGGTAACATGTACCATATGTGAATCTATAAGGAAGGAAGAGATAAAAGGGAAGGAGGAGAGTAAAGACACTTGAGTGGCCGACAAATCGGCAGACGGCGAACCGTCGAACATACAACAAATTAAAAACACAAATTAACATAGATAAAAGAAAAACTCAAACAATCAATAAAAGTCGTAAGTCAAAAACTAATTGGTTATTTAATTATTCATTTAATACCCCACAATTACATTAATAAGGATATATATTAATACCCATATACATGACATGCACACAATGGAATTTGATTTTGATACCTTGAAGTCCAACAAAAAGTAGGCAAAAGAAATGCTCATGCGCAACATGCCCATTGATATTCAATCTCAAAATTAATTAATAATGAAAATTTTATGTAATTGTTCAATTTCAACTCATGGAAAAGAACCAAATATTGTACTTTCAGAAAGATGATGCATAAACATGTTGGATTCTTGTTTGAGTAAAAATATTATTTTAAAAAAAATTAAAGAAAAACATTAAACATGTGTAGTTGAATTTATCCACATTATTAATTAAAAGTAGACATATACATGTTTTCATCCTTTTGATGCAGGTTAGGTGGTTTCTTTTCTTATAATTCACAGTTTCATTATACGCTGAATCAGTGAATCTTACTTGCATCATGTGAAGGTGATGTCCAATAAATGGAAGGTTCAGAAGTTAAAAGTAAATGTACCAAAATAGGATCAAATGAGTACTTTATGATCTTACTTATGTATGATAAAAAAATCATAAAATTATAAAAAAAAATACCCCTATATATGTGTGTGTGTCGTTTGTTGCTTGTGAATTGTGATCCATTGGTCTAATTAATTAAGGTTGTGATTTGTGAAGGCTTTATTTGACATCAATTATTACATATTAATTCGACATCTCTACTTCATTCAAGGCTATTAACATAGCCATATTTATTGAGTTAATTAATTATCATATTTACACTACTAGAAACTTGTGATTCCCCGGGTCTTAGGGCTTCGATTTTCTTTTGAAGGATTATTATTTTGATTTATATATTGTGTAATAATTCACTTTTTCTAGACTTTACTATGAGAAAATTAAAATATCTAAATGGTATATATTAAGATCTGCTCCAAGAGCATAAGTTGAAACCATCAATTCTCCAAAATCTCTTATTTTTGTCAGATTTCAAATTTCGTTTCACAAGTGAACTTTGGCCATCCCTATATATGTGTCCTCATCGATATATAGCTTCGTTTTGATATATAATACGCCATAATACGATATCTGAGTAAAAAGTTATGAATGTTTAAAAATTAAAGATATATTAATCACTTTAATTTTATTTCAATAGACTATAATGCTTTTATATTTTACTTAATTTAACATTTACATACTATAATTCATCTCGAGAGTTTCGAAATACGAGGTTATATTAATCATTTCGACAATTAGATAATAAGTAACGCATGCAAATTTAAAATTTTTATACCTGCTTTTTTATATTTTACTTCTGTTTCTTTTTATACCTGGTATATGTTAAGAGTGTAAAAGGTTACATATTGACTAGAGTTGTTATTCGAGTCGAACAAGTCTAGTATTGCTTGATTATATTTAGCTCGTTTAGAAACAAGCCAAAAGCTCGAGTCGAGCCTAAATTTGGACTTGAGCTCATACTGGGTTTGTTTAGTAAATGAACGAGCTCGAGCTGAGTTTTTTTAAGCTTGAAAATGTGTTCATACTTAACTCATTTAGTAAATGAAGCTCGAGTCGAGCTTTTATTGAGCAGAACCTGAGTCAAGCTCAGGCTACTTGGCTCATATAACAACCCTAATATTGACCTAATGTTTGTTATATTGCGTTTTCTATTATTTAGTTATTTTTTCCCTAGACATTTTATATTAAAATAACATCATTTATTATCGTATTATATAAAATTCTTTATGTCGATTTAATCCAAAACGATTAATAGTGGATATTTTAGTAGGCATTATAGGTTAGTTATAGGTGTACTTCATTGTCAAATAATCATGTTTTATAGTTAATTGCACATTATGCTCTTTTAGTGGTGAAGTTCAGAAACTACGCTATTTTATTGGATTTATGCAGATTCATAGTTTCGACATGGTAAAGAGACCAGAAATGAAGTCCAAAGAGCAAGAAACAAGCCAATGAAAGGTTAGAAGCCGAATTGGGAAGCTAAGGGACAAGTTGAAACGAAGGAAATGGAGAAATCTCATCTTTTGTCTATTGAATACTTCGAATTGGATTCTGGTGTCCTCATAAGAGTTTTAGTCCTTGAAAATATCTTTCTAACGCATATTCATACGCATCAATCAAATGAACGACGACTCCGGAAAGTTTGTAAACAAGTTGAGTCTGTTCAAGTTGTCGCCGCGGCGAAATCCCCATTTTGCCATGGTGAAGTCCCAGATGTGACCGCGAACATTGCAATGGTTCATCGCGGCGAGAGACCTTCTCACCACGGCAAAATCGTCTATAGAAGATCAGTTCGAGGGCTTTGATCTTATCTTTTCAAAAGGAAACTATATCTAATCTGAATTATTATCCATTCCTAATGGATTAATATATTCAGATTGATGATTATCTACTATTTATTTTCATATTAAATATTTTTTAGGATATTTTATTATTATTTGGGAGATTTTTTCTTATCTTTTAAGGAAGAATCTGGGGTTTTCAGGCCTCTTTCCCCCTATATATATACCCAAGCCACGAAAATCTCTAGATCATCCACTAACATTCAAACTTTTACAGACACGTTTCTCATTCATTCAGTAGGTTTTTAGGTTTTATTTTCCATTCAAAAGAAGGAAGTTAGGTAAGCCATGCTTGGCTAATTTTTCATTGTTTTCGCCTACACTTTCAAGACATGGTTGGTTGTTTGTGAGTTTCTAATAAGTTAGTATTTCTCTCTTTAATATACTTTGAATTTCTTGTGCATATTTCGATAGTGATTAGCTACCATGATAGTATCTTGCTAGGTTTTTATTCTATCAAATTTGAATGGATTCCGTAGTAGCATGTTTAGGATTGTGAAGACCTTCATTGAATCAAGACTAAGTAGGGAATTTGACATGTGTCTTAAACATTGGTTTACCATGCTTAACTTGGTGTTATTCATGTGCCTAGATTCTTAGGACTTTGTGCTATCTTTATGTTGAATATCTGTCGTGCTTAGGTTACATAAAAGTGTAAGGGGTTAATTTCTCTTGTTGTGTTTTAATCTATATAAACTAAGATGGGAGGAATTCGTAAGAAGCAACTTTAATTGGATTCGATGACCAATAAAGTCAACCTATGTCGAGAAATTGTGGGTGGAAACTGGAAACATATCTTTTATCCATCACTTGTTTTAGTTTATATTGTTTTCATTTACTTTTATTTACTTTAATTTCATCTTTTTGCTTTCAACTGATAAATACACAAGATATGAAAATACTTTTCTACGTGGGATAGACCTCATACTTACACGCTATATTAGGTTTGTAGATTTGGAATATTTCTTTGGCGAGGTGAACCATTACATTTATCTCCGTCAACGATATCATATCGTATATGTATAATTGTGCCCCTTCCCAAAATTTTATGGATCCGCAACTGCCTGTGACCCCACATTCATCACCGTACCGTTGTTTATTTAAAAAAACACGAGAGTTGATTGAGACTCTCTGGTTATTTTCTTGATTTCTTTTAAAGATAAACTTTAACCCTTTTATATATTGATCCTTTTGGGTACGATGTGGACTAAACTAGTAGGTCATTGGACTACACAATAATTTACTTATAACAAGTGGCAGAACCTCTTTGGGATGGGAGGTGGCCATGGCCCCTCTAGATGGGGAAAAAAATAATGTTATATGTCATATGTTCTTTATTATATAATTTATATTAGTTTTACTATCCGCCCGTTGTGCGGTTTCTTAATAAATAAAATGATGTTTAATTTATATTTTCTTTCTAAAATTTGAAGGTTATAATAGTTTGGTTGAAATATGTAGATGTTTTAATTACAATAAACTAAATTAAGAGTATATTTAGTTCGTATCAATATACTTTACAATTAAATAATTTATTTGGCTCCAAGAATGATACTCCATAATTGTTAAAAATTAAAAAGTTATGCCGTTACAATTAAAAAGTTATGTCGTTATGGTATTTGTTTAAAATTTAGCTCTGGATGTGTACTCTAGATTAAAAATCATATCCAAATCCAACTATCTAAGAGAGGGGGAAAAGAGAAAGGAAAAATAATATCACTTGCAACGTGGCTCTGGGGATCATATTTATTAAAAATCATACTCCATATAAACCTAGTGTAATTCTTTATATACACTTTTTACAGTTTTCCGTTCATTACTTCAGTTTTCTTGTACCAATAATTTTAATTGTACACATCCAATTATCTTAATTTTTGGACCTTAACATATCTTTTTTATCCGTCCATTTATTAAAGTCATTATTTTTTTAGTATAATATTACATACTTTATTATAACAAATTATTAACATAATTTTTTAAAATACATTTTTTTATGGTGAAATATAACATGATCCGTAATAAGTAGTTTGGTATAGTATTCTCTAGATACATTTTAAAATATATCTTATTAGCTTTTTATGTTAATTTTATATAGGAAGCTTTAAAAAATTACATATCATCTTCTCTGGATATAGTTTGATATAGTATTCATTAATAAAAATATTCTTAAAATGTAACTACCAAATATGATAACAATTTATTGATTAAATTGATTAAAATTTTTAATTAAGAAAGATATAAGGTTGAATATAATTATATTGAATTATTAATTGATGTGACCCAAAAATATAATACCACTTTAATCCAGAAAATGACACGTAAGCAAAAATAATCCCGTTTTAATCCAGAAAATTCCGTGGACGCGAGATCGCACCAGAGCCCATTTCAGGCCTCTATTTTAGTATTTTATATAGATTTGGAAGTAAAAGGATATTTAAACAATTAATTTTCTCTAGCTTAGATGATATTTAATTTATATTTTAACCTAGAAGTTAAGGGTTCAAATCCCTATATCTTCATTTTAGAATAATATTTTTTGTAATTATTGTGAATTTGACATAAAACAACTAAAAAAATCCCAAATATTTTTTTCTACACCTCCAGATAAATACGAACATATTCCACCACTACTTCTAACCACTGTTTTTTTTTTGAATAGGTAAGATTTCGGATAGAGCGAGCCTATCCGAACGAAACCATTGTTATCTTTTACAACTGTAATTTTTCTGTAAAACTGGGCCTAGTTTCTTCTTCTTTTTCTTCCTCTTTTAACAACAATACAGGAGTCCTAGTTTAAATTCATGGGCTATGAAATTTCGTTGGGCCACAGGGCAGTGCATAGCTACATGGGCTGTGTGGCAAAACTCGATCTCGTGGGCCAGCTTCGGAGTGTTCAAAATCGAGATCTTTGTTAAACAAGGGCGAGTTATTTTTGAAAACTAATTACAGTTGTAAAAGATAATAATGGTTTCATTCCTATATATTTTAAGGATATAGATTTAAAATCATGATTTAAAAACTATTTCTATATAGAAATGGATAAATATTTGGAAAAATATTTTTAAAAAAAATTAAAGCTAAATAATCAAATTATGAAAAATCTTTGCAAATCAGATTTTGATTAGAACACACTTTAAAAAATTGAAATAATAATCTGCTAAATAAAAAAGTAATCTTTACACATTGATTCAAAGTCCATTTGGATTACATGCATTATAATATAATTATGAATTTTCATGTACTAAATAGTAAAATGTATTTATCACATACTTTCATTGGAAATCCATATATTCCACGTTGGGAAAGTTGAGAAAATAGACTGAACAAACCTTCTATATAAGATTGATGAACTACTCTCCTAAATATTTTCAATTCATTTTAAATTAAAACCGCACTACAACATCCAAACTTCACTTCTTTTTTTTTTTTTAAAAAAAATGTCATTACACTTGAATAATCTACACATTATGATCAATTAAAACTTATGCTAATTCAAAGACACACTATTTTTTTTATAAGGTAAAAATTTGAGTTCATACAGGCCCTGATACTCGATAGGCCGACGAATCGGCAGACGGACTAACCGTCAACATACAACATTATAGACACACAAAAAACACAGATGAAAGAAACAACCCTAAAAACCCATATAAGCCGTCAGCCAGCGGAGGAGTCGAGGGACGTCCAAGGCGAGCCACGAATGGCGAAAACACGGGAGAGCGCGTCGACTCCCAAGGCGTCTCGACGCCGAGAAGGCGAAGAACAGTAAACCCACTGAAAAAGGGAAATGATTTGTCACCAACTGAATTCAAGCATGAATTTATAGATATACTATATATATATATAGGCAATAGATCAAATGTACACAGCTCTTATTGTGTATCATGTTAAAAAATCTGGGCCATTGAATTAAGAAGATCAACGGATGAGATTAAAAGTAACTTCTGATTATTCGACGGTATTGGGAGATTATTCGGTGGAATGAAATTATTCGGTGGTATTGGGCGATTATTCATTAGAATAAAATTTACAGTTTTTACACTCTTTTTACAGATGAATAATTATGTGCAAACAGACGAATAATCATGAACAAATAGACGAATAATTTTTGAGTACATGATACACAATAAGGGTTTTGAGTATATATATATATATATATATATATATATATATATATATATATATATATATATATATAATACGGATCAAATGTTAACAACTCTTACCGTGTTAAATGTTAACAAATCAATATTCGGCAAAATTTATCAAATATTCATCACAGTCACTCAATTATTCATCAAAGTTTTTCGACAACATTTAAGAGATTCATTTCAATTAATAATTATTGCCAATTAAAAAAAATTATCACCCAAAAAACTCAAACCCTTGCGCATGTAACCACCCCCATTCTCGTAATTGTGTTATTGTGATGAATATTTCTTAAATGTTGTCGAATATTGATGAATATTTGGGAAATTGTGAACGATTGAGTGACTGTGATGAATATTTGAGTGCCTGTGATGAATATTTGATTAATTTTAACAAAAGCTTTGATGAATAATTGAGTGACTGTGATGAATATTTGATAAATTTTGCTGAATATTGATTTGTTAACATTTAACACCGTAAGAGTTGTTAACACATGACTCAACCTCTCTCTCTCTATATATATATATGGGGAGATATCTAATGAGAAGTGGCATTTGGGTGAGAAGATGAGAAGTAAGCCTTATACCCCTTATATTAAAATGATCTTTTTTATATGGATATATGGGACATATCTAATGATAAATATATCAATATTTTTTAATTAGTTTTTTATGCTATTTTTCTGGGTGGTGAATGAAAAAAACTAATTTAAATTAGCATAAAACCCCTAAAATGACCATTAAATCACCATCTAGAGAAATAACATAAAAATTAATTTAAAAAATAAAACATTGATATATTTATCATTAGATATGTCCCCTATATCCATATAAAAAAATCATTTTAATCTAAGGGGTATAAGGCTTACTTCTCATCTTCTCACCCAAATGCTACTTCTCATTAGATATCTCATATATATATATATATATATATATATATATATATATATATATATATATATATATATATATATTTGCATAGCTTAGTTGGATGTCAGAAAATGCATATAATTGCCATATGACAATAAGCAAGTCCGTGACTCAATTTTTGTCCTTTGGAGATTTGATATTTGTGGCTACTTGCCTTTTGCCTACTTCCATGCATTCACTTTACCTTCTCGATCTTGTCCATCTATATATACCTGGATCAATTGGTTCTCGTCGAAGGATATATGGGTCATACCATGAGGACCAACAAACCATACATATATGCATACATTATATTTCGGTCTTTCTAATCTACATTCTAAGAGCAAAATCGCATATATATTGAAAACTCAGGTTTGATAATTGTACGTTTCTCTAAATTAAATATTGGATCACTTATGATTCAAGGACATATGATAAGAAGCCAAATTGAAAAATATTTCTCCTAGATACATTCGGTTTAGTCATTTTAACAACAGATTATTGGGTTTACTCATTTTCCTTTACAATTTTCTTTCCCCGTAAATTATCTTTATCATATATCCTTAATTAGAACATGTAATAGATAAATCGATTAAATATTGATAAATCCCTTAACAATCGTTTTTGATAATTTTCCCTAAATTCACATCTAATAGCTATGATTCCTTCCTTGTTTTGCATTTTTTTTGGTGCTAAAATTACGTAATTCAATGTAAACAATCGGTTTTTCAAACATATGCTAAGTATCCCCTTTGAGAAGATTTTTCTAGATATAATAATTTAATTGTCAAATAAGGACTCTTAAGTTTAGATTATATTTTAGAAAGATCGTATTACAATATGGACATTTCCTTGAATGTCACAAGTTCCAACTATTGAAAATGAGACTTAAATGGAGAAACCATATCAATTTGTGTCATTGACTCATTAATAACGAATATGCTTATCAACAACGCAAAATAACATGTAAAGAAGTATCCCTTCACGATAAATCTTACCTACCTACTTTCTAAGACCATCGCGATTGTAACAAGCTATCAAGGGTCACCCAAGTCATTTGTTTATCTCACTGTCACTAAGCCATAGGACCTTTGTTCGCGATCAAACATGCTGATACACTCATCACTCTTTGTTCGCGATCATGAACCATCGCAAGGCCACTTGCTCACTTTGCTGCCAGACGCCCATTAGCTCGCATTACTCTGTGCCACTTGCTCAGGCGACGTCACTCACTAGCAGACTAGCTATATGACAACAATTCACGTTGGCGTTCTCTTACAGGACCGTCAACACTATTGATCCCGCCCTATACGAGAGTGAGGATCTCACATGCTACCTCGCTAGCAGCACCTCATTGGCTGACCTTTCACAGTTCCTCCATGAGGTCTCATTAACTGTCCATGCATATGCCTTGACACTATAAATACCCCCTCGACCCCATAATAAAGGACCAATTTTTGGAGAGAAAAAGTAATACTTTTTTTAGGCAAAACCGATTATATATTAACATATAATCAGTTTTGTCTAAATTTAGGGTTGTAGAGAAAAATAAATAAATTCGACTACCTCACCTAATAAGCCAAAAGTGGTGCACAAGAATTAAACCAAATAAAAATATAATTTTTACAATATTTTATATGAAGTTGTGGTAGATTTTCTAATTATTATAAATTTAATGATATACTTTTTTTTAAAAGGGAAAGAACAATAATTGTGGTCAGGAACAAAAACAATTACGTTTATCATCTTCGATTTCCTTTGCTCGCTCTCATTCTCGACGGCTTCTTCATCTACTATTTTACATGACTTCTCAATTTGTCGGACAACGTTTTGTATGATATTTTGAATTCTTTATTTTCTTAACAAAATATTAATTGAAAGTAATGAGCAATATTGTACAATCTAGATAAGGTGATGATAGGTTTTATAATTATTATACATTTTAGGGATAAACTAAAAATAGAATAAATTTAAGTGTATTGGCTAATAAATAACAACAGCACCTTGTTTCCAAAAAAAAAATAACAACAACATCAGAAAGGGGATGTAGCTCAGATGGTAGAGCGCTCGCTTAGCATGCGAGAGGTACGGGGATCGATACCCCGCATCTCCAATTTAATTTTTTTGTATAAAAATCATGAAAAAAAAGAAAAGAAAAAGAAAATAATAATTTTAATAAGACACAATGACATTTTTATAATTAAATTAAAAACAATGGGTAATTTTTAATATTAATAGGTTTAAAGATATCCAAACACTTATAAAATAATTACACTATAATTTTAATATATCGATGAATGTCGATCAAAACGCACACTAATGAATAATGCTTTTGAAAATAAAAAAATAGAATAAATTTAAGTGTATTGGCTAATAAATAACAACAACACCTTGTTTCCAAAAAAAAATAACAACAACATCAGAAAGGGGATGTAGCTCAGATGGTAGAGCGCTCGCTTAGCATGCGAGAGGTACGGGGATCGATACCCCGCATCTCCAATTTAATTTTTTTGTATAAAAATCATGAAAAAAAAGAAAGAAAAAGAAAATAATAATTTTAATAAGACACAATGACATTTTTATAATTAAATTAAAAACAATGGGTAATTTTTAATATTAATAGGTTTAAAGATATCCAAACACTTATAAAATAATTACACTATAATTTTAATATATCGATGAATGTCAATCAAAACGCACACTGATGAATAATGCTTTTGAAAATAAAAAAAATAGAATAAATTTAAGTGTATTGGCTAATAAATAACAACAACACCTTGTTTCCAAAAAAAAAAAACAACAACATCAGAAAGGGGATGTAGCTCAGATGGTAGAGCGCTCGCTTAGCATGCGAGAGGTACGGGGATCAATACCCCGCATCTCCAATTTATTTTTTTTGTATAAAAATCATGAAAAAAAAAGAAAAGAAAAAGAAAATAATAATTTTAATAAGACACAATGACATTTTTATAATTAAATTAAAAACAATGGGTAATTTTTAATATTCACAGGTTTAAAGATATCCAAACACTTATAAAATAATTATAATATATCGATGAATGTCGATCAAAACGCACACTAATGAATAATGCTTTTGAAAATAAAAATAAATAAAAGGATTTTTTTTAAAAAAAAAAAGAGAGGGAGAGAATGTATGCTTCCAAAGGAGAAAAGTGGATCACGGGAGGGTCCGTTTTTGTTGGCAACCAGCGGCCAAAAAATCAACCCGTGACCATCGATTTCCCTTTATTTTATCAAGTAAAAAATTACTCCCTCCGATTTTTAATATAAGACATTTGACTTTTGTGCACGTAGTTTAAAAAGCTAAAAATTATATAAAATATCATTTTTTTAATTAATTTTTTTTACATTATAATACTTACTAAAATTTGATTAAAAAAATTAATATTGTATATAGCTTTTAGCTCCTTAAACCACGTGCACAAAAGTCAGATGTTTTATATTAAAAATCGGAGGGAGTACATATTATATAGGGGTTATTTTCGGTCTACCAATCCCTTATGGTGTATACAGGTCTTATCATATATATAAAATTATTCGTCTATTTGGACATTATTATTCGTATGCTTTCATGTGATTATTCGATTATAATTATGTAATTATTTGATACAAAGAGTGTAAAAAATATAAATTTTATTCTAATGAATAATCGTCTAATACCAGCAAATAATTTTATTTCAACGAATAATCTCCCAACCCCACCGAATAATCAGAAGTTACTTTTAATCTCATCCGTTGATTTTCTTAATTCAATGATCCAAATTTGTTAACATGATATACTATAAAGGATGTGTACATATGATCTATTATATATATATAGCGGAAACTAAATACATCGCAAATCAAGGTATAGGTTACCACGTCGATATGAACGTGATATCCTACACCCTAATTTAACTTCAATTTTCAGTGTCCAACTTCATGTGAGTATGTCAATAAGGATGTGATCGACACCCCATCAATAAAGACGTGTATTTGTTAATCTCGATTTACGGTGTATTTAACAACACCATCTCTATATATAACGGTTTTTTATTAACGAGGACGTGTAATTTTGTGTGGCTGATCGATCACAAATTCACAACCCCACACCAACAAGCAACGTGCAGACAATTGTAACATACTTGGCATATTTTAATTTTTAACGAGAATAAATATCTATATAAAATACTAAAACAGAGACAAGAAACGGACTCTGGTGTGATCTCGCGTCCACAAAATTTTCTGGATTAAAACGGGATTATTTTTGCTTATGTGGCATTTTCTGGATTAAAGTGGTACAGTATTATATTTCTAGCCCACATCAATTAATAAACGAATATAGTTAGCTAAAAACTTATCTTTTTAGATCAATAATCTATCCAATATAACTTGAATTAGTTGTTATACATATTTATTATTTTCATGCTTTTGTTAATAAACTATATTATTTATTATTTTAAAAGATGAAGAAGGAATATTTGGTGCATTATTCTACCTTTTAGATCAAATTGAATATAATATATTCATATATGGTTTTTTTTGTGAGCCACGTCAATTTGATTTTATTTTTTTAATCCACGTCAATTAATTATCTAATATAATATTTTAATATAATTAATATAATAAAATATAATTTATTAACAAAACGCGCGGTGCGCGGGTAACGAATACTAGTATATATATTTATTCATATTCAGAGAATATAAATAAAATCGATCAGGTACATTTCGATAAGTATTTTTCGAACCTCCACTTTCAACGTAGTTCTGAAAATGAAACCTTTGTGACAAAATCCCCTTAATCATCTAACTAAATAATTAGGTGTCTTTTTTTGGATTTGTCGATTTAGGCGAATGACCTTTCATTTACGAGTGGTTTTGGATTCTAGGCTATAAAGGGTTCTCTTATATATATATATATATATATATATATAGAACACTTCCACATCTCGCCGACTTGCGCAATGGATTAGGGAACTATTTGGCGCAAGTTTATTGGAACTTTTTAAAAAAAAATTGTGGTAAAATTTTCCGTGGTTTTTGAAAAAATAGTTTTACAAAACTCTATCTAATTTGTCATGTTAAACAAGAATTTACTCTTTTAATCTATCCTCAAAGGCTAAAATTTCATTTAGATTTTAATTTTAAGGTATATTAATCTCTGACGCGCGGCACGCGCCAAATAAGCCCTAAAAAATTGTTACAAAATCGATCTATTTGAAACAATATGCTGTTTAATTATGATAAACTAATTTATAAGCTCATTGAATTGCATCAAACAAACTATCAATAGTTTAACATTAAGATCGGATTGAAAATCGATTAGTTTAGTTTATATATGTTAGCTCGTTATTAGTTTCTCTCGTTTTTTTATCATTCATTAAAAAATTTTGTCTTAATTAAATAAAATTGAGGAGAATCCATGAAATTAAATAGGGCAATCTATATATTAGGGCTCACATCTTAAATTCATTGTTGAATAATGAATAAGCAAATAAAAATAAGTTAGATGATATGAATCTTGATCACAAAGTGTTGATTAATGAACCAATATAAGTATACATATATCATATATATTGCATTATCATCAATAGTAGATGGATTGAATTCATCCATGCCATGGTTCTCATTTCTTTAATTGGGAAACCCTTCTAATCAAAACAAGAAGACAAAGAACACGGTACAACACAAAGAACCCTAACAAGACATACACATTGGTCCACCTTTGCCCTATATGCAACCCTCTCTTCTCCATCACGTCTCGTCCCGTCATCATGCAACTTCTCTCCCCCTCGTCGTACCAGACCAGACATCTTGACAAGAGGCATGAGTACTCGTTGATCAACAACGCGTCTAGGGCATACTTGTACATCGATAGGAAGTGCATGAAAAGCCAGTATTTAGGCAGGCTCTCTTGCGAGATGAAGTAGCCGGAGAAGAGGAAGAATCCTCCGAGAATCACGGTCACTAGTGAGGTTCCGGTTATGTAGTTTGGAGCTAACGAGCTCAAGAAGAGAACGAACGAGTTAGCCATCAAGACAATGATCCAGATCACCAGGACGAAGTAGGTGAATGCCTGCCAGGTGGCACATAGGCCTACTAGGAAGTAGACGGATACAGAGTAGAGGAGGGAGATCGCAAAGAGGTAGGGGAGAAAGACGAGAGTGTTGGCGATTAGGTAGGAGGAGAGGCGGTATATGCCACTCGAGGTTTCCCTGAGGAGGATGGGGCGTTCGTTGAGGAAAATCGGCAGGGTTTCAGTGGTGGAGGAGAGGAGGAAGGTCAGGGTGAAGGCGAAGAGGCCAAGCCTCTTTTGAATGCCTTGCTTGTCATAGCCAATGTTGATGTATATGGTTCCTAGGACGAGTCCGACACCGAGGGCCTCTAGGGCATTTGTCAAGAGGAGTTGTTTGGTTCGATAGATGATCTTCCAAAACCTACTATATAGAGCAACGATCTCCTTTGCCCTTGAGCTCTTGTACCTGAGATATATTAACAACATCAATATATAACACCACTCATCAACTAAGGTATATTTAAATGGGTTTAATGTACATGAATAATAAAATTTTAACTTAAAATTTTTTAAAGGTAAAAGTTATTGTGAGTGTATTTATTTGGTAACATAATTTTCGGCTCTCCTTTCCATATATAAGGAATTATTTGATCTTAATTAATTGTGAATTGTGTAAGATAGGTTGTAAGTTTTATAGGTGAATTTACATTTTATTAGTTCTGCTAATAGTTCCTTAAATTATATTTCATATATATAGTAACTATTTAAAATTTTAGGTTAAATTGGCATGCCCAAATATGATAATTGTCCACTTTTATTTCCACTTAAATGATTTAACACTGGTATACGTTGTTTGGTAAATTAAGCAAACTAGTGATTAGGAGAAAGAAAAAAATAGGGTGATAAAATCAAACGTACATTTGTTTTCTACCATTTTTTTGGGTTAAAACAGTACATTTTCACTACTCTTTTGCATATAAATATACTAAATAAAAATATAATCCTCACTAATCATTTCACTTTTCAATACATTTTTTTCAAAAAATAAAACTATATAAAGTGTCAATATTTTTATTACTACTCCACAACTATCTTCTTAATTCTCGACTCCTTCCATAACCAAATTAACTTCGGAGAAAAATAAAATATGATCGAGGGCCCTATGAAAAATGTGGTTAGAAATCCATAATAGAGTATTATAAAATTATATATATGTATAATTAACCAAAAAAAATTGATATTCTCTATAAAAAAAATTAACTTAAAAAAAACTCGATAAAAAAGTCAAATAAAATATTGCAGGGAATAGTTAGATTCCTCCCTTTGATTTTTCACGTGACTAGAGAGAATTGATCAAATGAAATGACAATTATGAACAAATTTTATTCCAAACTTTAATTGCATGAAATCAATTTTTTTTCGGAAATTTCACGAGGTACCCCTGAGGTATCGCTTAATTCACGCGGTGACCAATTGTTTTACACCTTTCACGTGGTACCCCTGAGGTTATAAATTTTTTCACCTCGTGCCCTTATCCATCTTTTTTAACAGATTCCGTCAGTGGAAAATTAAAAAATCTGTTAGTGGAAAATTAAAAAAAAAACAATTGAATTAAAGAAAAGGGGGAAAAAGAAGACAAAAGAAGAGGCATGTTCTCCATTGTTTCAGGAGATCGGACAGAAGGCGGGGCTGCTGGTCGCCGACTCGCCGGTGTCGCTGGTCGTTGGCGTCACTGGTGGTGGTGCATGTGGGGAGAGCGGAGGGCCAAGATGGAGAGGGGAGGCTAGGAGGCGGCGACAAGGTGGAGGAAGTCGGCAGAGGTTAGGGCATGGTGGAGGGATCTGTAGACAGATCGGCACACGCCGATTTAGCGCAAGGGAAGGCCAGGAATATCATGTGGAGCGTGTCGTCTGGGAGATGGTTCATTCGGGAGGCGTCCATGGCGGTTCTCCGGGCGGCGGAGGCGCGGTGGCGATAAATTGATGATTTGGGTGAGGAAATTGAGGCCAAATTGAGATCAGATCAGAAGCTGATTTTATGTGGAGGGATTGACTATTGAGGATGGACAAGAACTCGGAAATCAGTGGCGGCGCGGGTCGCCTTCTATTCTTCGGGTGAGATAATCAAGAACGTGCTTTCTCTGTCTTTCTTTCCCACTTTTTCTTTTATTCAATTGATTTTTCAGAAATTTCACGAGGATGTAGATTAGGGTCGATTGTGGACGAGATTCAGCAATAACAGGATGGATCTGGACGTGGGCGGCTGGAGGAGCTTCGGGAAGGGCCTGGAGCCGCCGGAAAGCGCCTTTGAGGGAGCAGCCAAACAAGAAAGACGATGAACAGTAGTGAAATTTCATATCTGAGACAATACTCGCCGGATCTGGTGGGTAACCGGATGGATCAGAGAGCAAAGGGGCCAGGGAGGCTAACGGAGGTGCAGAAACCTCTGGCCACAGCCTAGGGCGGCGCAACCTCAAGCTTTTCCAATAAAACGCTGCTGCGAACAGATGGATTTTTTGTGTTTGGGTTCGATTTTGAGGGGCTATAGTTGTAAAACCGATGGGAAGGGAAGCAAAGGAAGGGTGGAGGTGCAAAGGTAGCTTCGCCGGGCCCTTATCCTCGCCGGGAAGTGCTTAGGGACGCTGACACTGCCGGAGCGGCCTAGAACTGGGAAGACTGATTCAATCAACTTTTTTTTTTACTTAACAGAACTGTTAACAAAAAAAGGAGAAGGGCATGGTGTGAAAGGATTCTAAAGCTCAGGGGTACCACGTGAAAGGTGTAAAACAATTGGTCACCGCGTGAATTAAGCGATACCTCGAGGGTACCTCGTGAAATTTCCGATTTTTTTTAACTGAATTACATGAAGTCAATTAAACTCAAGCAACTCAATTTTCTAACTCAAGCAACTCAATTTTCTAAATGTTATAAATAGTACTACATCAGTTCAGAAATAGATATCGTTGACTACCAAAAAAAAATGTCGTTTGACTTTTTGTTACGTTTTATAAAGAGTTAAAAATTATATAAAATATAATTTTTTAATATAATTTTTTAATATAATATAAATACTTAATAATAATAAGTGTTGTATTATTTAAAAAAAATTATTTAAAAAGTTAATATTTTATATAATTTTAACTCATTAAAAAACGTCCCAAAAATCAAACAATATGAACGAGGTAATTATTTCCATGATAACACGAATTGAACTAATTAATCAATTAATTACGTAATTACCTCACAGCAATATCCTTGTGCAGTTGGGCTCCATCCGAGGCAGGAGGGGAGCCACGATCACCTACACGACACTCCATGGGAGGCGCACACACCTGCACATCGGGATCTGACGTCATCACCGCCTTCTTCCTCTCCTCCAGCTGGTCAAGAATCTCCATGGCGTACTCGAGTGCGTTCAGCTGCGGCGGCACCTGGAAGCCGTCCGTCGTCAGGAACGCCTGCAGCGTCGCCACCGTGCCGTGGTGGACCACCGCCCCCTTTGACAGCAGCAAGATCCCGTCGATGGTCGACAGGATCTTGAAGCTCGGCTGATGGATCGATAGCACCACCGTCGTCCTCCTCTCCTCCGCTATGGCCCTCAACGTCAACATTACGTTGAGGGCCGAGCTGCTGTCCAACCCGGAGGTCGGCTCATCCAGAATAAGAATTCTGGTGATAGATACATGTGTCAAGTTATATCGATTTATTTTTATACCTACTGTAAAAAAAAAGTCGTGATAATATTTGTAAAATTTAACCTTAAGTTACTTTAGTTTCTGTATAAATAAAAAAATTCTATAAGATTCTATCGTACAATGATTGACAATTTTATTTTTATTAAATAAATAAAAATATTTATATTATCTTACACCCTAAAGGATAGATAGAAATTATTTGCAAGAATAACCCCTTTTTCTTGAATTTATAAATAATTGTTTTTATTAAGTCAAATAAAAATATTAAACTTTTTTAAGAACTGATTTTCTAACATAGATTAAAACTATTAATAGTAATAAAAAAATATTTTTATAGATTTCTCTAGCTACTATCTGATTGATTGATAAATTTTAATTATTTAATTTATTAATATTATCGAAAATAAGTTATCATCGTATATCTGAAATAATGTCGATCGGTTTTAAGAATGATACTCAAATAATAGAGAATTTTATCTTCTTTTTAAAAACAATGACACTAAAACAAATAATTTTATTTGTTATCTAGCTACAAGAGAATATATTCATATTGAAAGAAAAAATAATTCAATTTCTTCTTCGAAAAATTACTTTTGCTAATATCATAAAATAAATAAGATTAAATAAAATAAATGAGGATTGTACGTATTAATTACCTAGGGTCTTGGAGGAGGCTGAGGCCGATGGAGACACGGCGGCGCTCGCCACCGGAGAGGGCGCCGGAGAGGCGGGAATGGGAGAGGTGGGAGAGGCGGAGGTCGTCGAGGAGGGAGTCGACGGCATCGGCGCGGTGGCGGGGGAGGAGGCCGGGGAGGAGGAGGTCGGCGGCGAAGGAGAAGGTCTCCCGGACGGTGAGGAGCGGGAGGGAGGCGTCGTGCTGGGGGACGTAGGCGGAGAGCTTACGGTAGGAGGAGAGGGTGGCGATGGGGGAGGAGTTGAGGAGGAGGGCGCCGGAGGATGGGGAGGTGCGGGCGGCAAGGATATCGAGGAGGGTCGACTTGCCGGCGCCGCTGGGGCCCACCACGGCGAGGATCTGGGAGGGGTGGGCGGTCAGGGAGACGTCGCGGAGGATGAAGGTCGGGGGCGGTGGCGGGTCGGCCGAGCAGGGCCGCCGGAAGAGGGCGTGGGTAACGGTTGGAGACTTGGTGAAGGAGATTGAGGAAGCTGTGAGCGTATAGGGTTTCGGTTGCGGCGGCGGTGGCGGTGGCGGAGGGGGTTCGGATTCCATCGAGGGGTTTGGTGGTGTACGTTGTAGAAGCACAAGGTGAGAGTGGTGGGAGTAGTATAATTGAGAAATTTAGTGATTATATAAATGTTGGATTTGTCGTTGGTGTTCACGAGTTTTCGTTTTGGAGATTTCTTGAGTTGGATGTCAGAAATGTACATAATTGTCATATGACTAGCTAGTCGTTTTTCGAGGACCTGTGTTTGTTTATATTTAACTCGTTTAAAAATAATTTATATTCACATTCAAAGCGTAGTCTTTAATATAATTAAATAATTAATGATTTAACAGGTCGGATCTTACTCAAATTTTTGTCTTATATGTATAAAAAAAATGATTATACTCGAGGTGAGACAACTTTGAACTTGAATTTAATTAAAAATGTGCACATATATACTCATTTAGTAAATTAATGAGCTTGATCTATTTAGCTCGTTTGAGCTTATATATAGAAAAATTCTACTTATTCATGACATGATAACCTAGTAATTTTCTTAAAATTTCACAAAATATGTTTAAGTTGAGCCACTTAAACTCAAATTTTTTTAAAAAAATTCATACTTAGCTCATTTAGTAAATGAACGAGTGCTTGTAAGTGTTTAGATAACTGAGTCTTTGAAGGATCTCAGAGGAGCCTACTCCTGTATATATATCATTGGGTGAAAACCCTGAGGGTACAATCGTAAATATGTACAACTCTATCTATAAAATATATACTGCTAACATCCTCCCTCAGTCGCAGCTAGAGGTGAGCGAATAGCAAGACTGAAACGAAAAGAAGTAAAAAGAGGAGTAGGTAATCCTTTTGTGAAGATGTCCGCGTACTGATAGGCAGAAGGGACATGTAACACTCGAACCTGGCCTAGAGCGACCTTTTCTCTGACGAAATGTATATCAATCTCGATGTGCTTGGTCCGCTGGTGCTGAACCGGGTTCGATGCGAGGTAAACTGCGGAGATATTGTCGCATTAGACCAATGTAGCGGCACGAAGTGGAACGCGAAGCTCGCAGAGAAGGTTGCGTAGCCAGCATGTTTCCGCCACGGCGTTGGCGACACCTCTATACTCAGCCTCGGCACTGGAGCGAGATATGGTTGCCTGACGCTTGGAGGACCACGATACCAGATTGTCACCAAGGTAGACGGCGAAGCCAGAGGTGGAACGGCGGGTTTCCGGACAACCCGCCCAGTCAGCGTCTGAGTAGGCTGTGAGAGTGTCGAAGCGGCCGCGACAGAGGTGCAATCCCAGGTCACTGGTGCCCTTGATGTACCGGATGATCCGCTTGAGTGCCTGTAGATGATGCTCACGGGGATCATGCATGTATAAGCAAACCTGTTGGACGGCAAAAGCAATGTCTGGCCTAGTGAACGTCAGATACTGGAGGGCACCTGCCAGACTGCGATATGCGGTAGGGTCATCAACCTTGGGACTAGAGGCAGCATCGAGCTTGGACTTGCAGTCGACAGGAGTGGTAGCGGGCTTGCAAGATGTCATCCTAGCCTTGTCGACAATCTCAAGGGCATATTTCTTCTGATGAAGAAACAATGTATCCCGAGTGCGAGTCACAGAGATGCCAAGAAAATAGCTCAGGGGACCAAGATCCGTCATGGCAAATTCTGAACGCAACAGTCCCATCAGGCGAGACAGTAACGATAGAGAAGATGCAGTAAGCACAATGTCATCAACATACAGTAATAGATACGCCGTGTCAGACCCTGAATGGAAGACAAATAGGGAGTGATCTGACTGACTGCTCCGAAAATCAATTGCACTGAGGTACGTGGCGAAACGCTGATACCAGGCGCGGGGCGCCTGTTTCAACCCTTAGAGAGACTTCCGGAGAAGGCATACGTGAGAGGGTCGCGAGCGATCATAGAAGCCTGGAGGCTGATGCATATACACAGTTTCCTGAAGGTTACCGTGTAGAAAAGCGTTCATTGACGTCCAGCTGGTGAATAGGCCAGTCCTTAGAGAGAGCGATGCTCAACACAGTACGTATGGTAGCGGGTTTGACGACCGGGCTAAACGTTTCGTCGCAGTCCACACCAACCTTCTGAGACTTGCCATTGACAACGAGGCGAGCCTTGTGTCGTTCAAGTGACCCATCAGACCTGTACTTATGTTTGAATAACCACATGCAGTTAATGATATTAGAGTCCCGAGGCCTAGGAACGAGGTCCCACGTGCCATTTTTAATTAAAGCACTAAACTCATCGACCATGGCGGCATGCCAGTTTGGGTCCTGTAAGGCCTTTTGTGGTGACTTAGGTATAGGTGATATGAGAGTGGATGGGGTGAGGAGGTTGTATTTGGGGTTGGGTTTGACGATCCTAGCTTGAGATCGCGTAGTCATGGTTGGGGCGGGCGCTGCGGGTGGCGGCGGCCGCGGCACTGGGGCGGCGGCTGCAGCAGGGGCAGGTGCAGCAGGGGTGGGTGCGGCGGGGGCAGCGGCGGCCGCAGCAGGATGCGGCGGCCGCGGCATGTGGGCGACGGCCGCGGCATGGTGCATAGCTGCGGCGGGTGGGGCGGCGGCCACAGCTTGAGGCGGCGGCCGCGACATCGGTGGTTTGCTGCCAAGTAAGAGACGTAGGAGGGGTGGGAATGAGGCCGAGTAGCTGGATTCTTGGGGTGTGGGGACAGTGGGTTGATGGTGGGGGGCAAAGGGGAAGGTATGTTCGTCAAAAATCACGTGGCGAGATATCACAACCCGATTGGTAACCAAGCGAAGGCACCGGTAGCCTCGATGGTGCGGGGAAATTCCTAAGAAGACACATTTTGTGGACCGTGGGGAGAGCTTATGAGGAGCGGTGGCACTCATATTGGGAAAGAAAAGGCATCCAAACACTCGAATATGATCGTAGGATGGGTAGCAATGGTAGAGTGCCAAGGTTGGGTTAGAGTTGCTAATGGCCTTTGATGGTAGGATATTGTGGAGGTAAGTGGCCATGTGAAGGGCTTCAACCCAAAAGGAAGGGGGTAAAGAGGCATGTTGAAGGAGTGTTCGGGTTTTGTCATTGAGCGTGCGGAGAATGCGTTCCGCTTTGCCATTTTGAGGTGACGTTTGTGGACAAGAGAAGCGGAGGGCTATCCCTTGTTGTTGACAAAAGGAGCGGACAATGTTGTTGTCGAACTCGCCTCCCATGTCACATTGAATGGCCTTGATAGGCAAACCAAACTGGGTGTGAACAAAGCTGTGGAAGCTAACAAGGTGACCCTGTGTTTCCGATTTATGGCGCAGTGGAAAGACCCAAACAAAATTGGTGAAGTCATCAAGCACAACCAAATAATAACGAAAACCACTAGCACTAGGGATAGGCGATGTCCACAAATCGCAATGAATAATGTCAAATGGTGCAAAGGTATGAGAATGGGAAGTGCTAAAAGGAAGTCTTTTGCTCTTGGCGATCTCACATGAAGTGCAAACGCCCGAGGCTTTATTACAAGAAATGAAATTGCTAGAGTGAAGACTTTGAAGCACGTGATCGCCAGGGTGGCCAAGACGAGCATGCCACAAGTCGGAACTAAGGGTGACTAGGGCGGTGGGGGCGGCAGGGGCGGAATTGTCCACTGGGGCGAGTGGATAAAGGTCGCCGGAACTATTGCACCGCATGATTGGGGTCCCCGTGCGAAGATCCCTCACAAGGAAACCAAAAGGGTCAAATTGGACAGCCACGTGATTATCAATGGTAAATTGACGAACGGAGATGAGGTTTTTGACTATGTCAGGGGCAAGTAGGACGTTGTTAAGGCGGAGGGGTGGGCCAGTGGGGAGAGTTGCTTGACCCGAACCGACAATGGATAGTGGGGCGCCATTTCCGACAAAGATGGATGGTAGAGTGCTAGAATTAAAAACAGTTTGTAGGTTACCTGGCGCGTTCGTCATGTGAGAGGAGGCCCCGGTATCCATATACCAGTTGTTGTCCGGCTGCTGAAGTCCCATGGTGGAGAAAGCGGCGGAGAGTATCGGCGGCGGTGGGTAGCCCGCCCACGTCGGATAGGGGGAGGGCGGCGGCGGGACATACGACTGATGCTGCGGGTAGGGCGGCGGGGGCTGCGGCGGATTGTGCGGCGGCCGCGGCATGTTGCTGTGTCCGCCGCTGTGGCCCCGACGGGTGTTCCTCCCTTGGTCATGGCCTCCGCGTTGGTTGGTCGGCCTGGGCTGGTTTGTTGGTAGGTTTCGTGGGTAAAGGTTTTGTGGCTGCGGTGGGGGTGGAGGGTTGACAACGTCAGCCATCGAGAAAGGAAGGTAGGTAGCGGCGACGGCAACAAAAGAGGCGGCGACGGCTTTTAGGGTTTGGCGGCGGCGGCAGGACTGTGTGGGGCAGCGGGTGTGGAGCGGCGGCGGCTCTTGGAGCGGCGGCGGCAGATGCAGGGGATGCGGCGGCGGCGGCTGTGTAGGGCATCGGATGTGGAGCGGCGGCGGCTCTAGGAGCGGCGGCGGCTAGATCGATTGAATTTGTGAAACGAAAGAAAAAAAAAATTTAGGGTTTCACAAAAGGCTCTGATACCATGTAAGTGTTTAGATAACTGAGACCCTGAAGGATCTCAGAGGAGCCTACTCCTGTATATATATCATTGGGTGAAAACCCTGAGGGTACAATCGTAAATATGTACAACTCTATCTATAAAATATATACTGCTAACATCCTCCCTCAGTCGCAGCTAGAGGTGAGCGAATAGCAAGACTGAAACGAAAAGAAGTAAAAAGAGGAGTAGGTAATCCTTTTGTGAAGATGTCCGCGTACTGATAGGCAGAAGGGACATGTAACACTCGAACCTGGCCTAGAGCGACCTTTTCTCTGACGAAATGTATATCAATCTCGATGTGCTTGGTCCGCTGGTGCTGAACCGGGTTCGATGCGAGGTAAACTGCGGAGATATTGTCGCATTAGACCAATGTAGCGGCACGAAGTGGAACGCGAAGCTCGCAGAGAAGGTTGCGTAGCCAGCATGTTTCCGCCACGGCGTTGGCGACACCTCTATACTCAGCCTCGGCACTGGAGCGAGATATGGTTGCCTGACGCTTGGAGGACCACGATACCAGATTGTCACCAAGGTAGACGGCGAAGCCAGAGGTGGAACGGCGGGTTTCCGGACAACCCGCCCAGTCAGCGTCTGAGTAGGCTGTGAGAGTGTCGAAGCGGCCGCGACAGAGGTGCAATCCCAGGTCACTGGTGCCCTTGATGTACCGGATGATCCGCTTGAGTGCCTGTAGATGATGCTCACGGGGATCATGCATGTATAAGCAAACCTGTTGGACGGCAAAAGCAATGTCTGGCCTAGTGAACGTCAGATACTGGAGGGCACCTGCCAGACTGCGATATGCGGTAGGGTCATCAACCTTGGGACTAGAGGCAGCATCGAGCTTGGACTTGCAGTCGACAGGAGTGGTAGCGGGCTTGCAAGATGTCATCCTAGCCTTGTCGACAATCTCAAGGGCATATTTCTTCTGATGAAGAAACAATGTATCCCGAGTGCGAGTCACAGAGATGCCAAGAAAATAGCTCAGGGGACCAAGATCCGTCATGGCAAATTCTGAACGCAACAGTCCCATCAGGCGAGACAGTAACGATGGAGAAGATGCAGTAAGCACAATGTCATCAACATACAGTAATAGATACGCCGTGTCAGACCCTGAATGGAAGACAAATAGGGAGTGATCTGACTGACTGCTCCGAAAATCAATTGCACTGAGGTACGTGGCGAAACGCTGATACCAGGCGCGGGGCGCCTGTTTCAACCCTTAGAGAGACTTCCGGAGAAGGCATACGTGAGAGGGTCGCGAGCGATCATAGAAGCCTGGAGGCTGATGCATATACACAGTTTCCTGAAGGTTACCGTGTAGAAAAGCGTTCATTGACGTCCAGCTGGTGAATAGGCCAGTCCTTAGAGAGAGCGATGCTCAACACAGTACGTATGGTAGCGGGTTTGACGACCGGGCTAAACGTTTCGTCGCAGTCCACACCAACCTTCTGAGACTTGCCATTGACAACGAGGCGAGCCTTGTGTCGTTCAAGTGACCCATCAGACCTGTACTTATGTTTGAATAACCACATGCAGTTAATGATATTAGAGTCCCGAGGCCTAGGAACGAGGTCCCACGTGCCATTTTTAATTAAAGCACTAAACTCATCGACCATGGCGGCATGCCAGTTTGGGTCCTGTAAGGCCTTTTGTGGTGACTTAGGTATAGGTGATATGAGAGTGGATGGGGTGAGGAGGTTGTATTTGGGGTTGGGTTTGACGATCCTAGCTTGAGATCGCGTAGTCATGGTTGGGGCGGGCGCTGCGGGTGGCGGCGGCCGCGGCACTGGGGCGGCGGCCGCAGCAGGGGCAGGTGCAGCAGGGGTGGGTGCGGCGGGGGCAGCGGCGGCCGCAGCAGGATGCGGCGGCCGCGGCATGTGGGCGACGGCCGCGGCATGGTGCATAGCTGCGGCGGGTGGGGCGGCGGCCACAGCTTGAGGCGGCGGCCGCGACATCGGTGGTTTGCTGCCAAGTAAGAGACGTAGGAGGGGTGGGAATGAGGCCGAGTAGCTGGATTCTTGGGGTGTGGGGACAGTGGGTTGATGGTGGGGGGCAAAGGGGAAGGTATGTTCGTCAAAAATCACGTGGCGAGATATCACAACCCGATTGGTAACCAAGCGAAGGCACCGGTAGCCTCGATGGTGCGGGGAAATTCCTAAGAAGACACATTTTGTGGACCGTGGGGAGAGCTTATGAGGAGCGGTGGCACTCATATTGGGAAAGCAAAGGCATCCAAACACTCGAATATGATCGTAGGATGGGTAGCAATGGTAGAGTGCCAAGGTTGGGTTAGAGTTGCTAATGGCCTTTGATGGTAGGATATTGTGGAGGTAAGTGGCCATGTGAAGGGCTTCAACCCAAAAGGAAGGGGGTAAAGAGGCATGTTGAAGGAGTGTTCGGGTTTTGTCATTGAGCGTGCGGAGAATGCGTTCCGCTTTGCCATTTTGAGGTGACGTTTGTGGACAAGAGAAGCGGAGGGCTATCCCTTGTTGTTGACAAAAGGAGCGGACAATGTTGTTGTCGAACTCGCCTCCCATGTCACATTGAATGGCCTTGATAGGCAAACCAAACTGGGTGTGAACAAAGCTGTGGAAGCTAACAAGGTGACCCTGTGTTTCCGATTTATGGCGCAGTGGAAAGACCCAAACAAAATTGGTGAAGTCATCAAGCACAACCAAATAATAACGAAAACCACTAGCAATAGGGATAGGCGATGTCCACAAATCGCAATGAATAATGTCAAATGGTGCAAAGGTATGAGAATGGGAAGTGCTAAAAGGAAGTCTTTTGCTCTTGGCGATCTCACATGAAGTGCAAACGCCCGAGGCTTTATTACAAGAAATGAAATTGCTAGAGTGAAGACTTTGAAGCACGTGATCGCCAGGGTGGCCAAGACGAGCATGCCACAAGTCGGAACTAAGGGTGACTAGGGCGGTGGGGGCGGCAGGGGCGGAATTGTCCACTGGGGCGAGTGGATAAAGGTCGCCGGAACTATTGCACCGCATGATTGGGGTCCCCGTGCGAAGATCCCTCACAAGGAAACCAAAAGGGTCAAATTGGACAGCCACGTGATTATCAATGGTAAATTGACGAACGGAGATGAGGTTTTTGACTATGTCAGGGGCAAGTAGGACGTTGTTAAGGCGGAGGGGTGGGCCAGTGGGGAGAGTTGCTTGACCCGAACCGACAATGGATAGTGGGGCGCCATTTCCGACAAAGATGGATGGTAGAGTGCTAGAATTAAAAACAGTTTGTAGGTTACCTGGCGCGTTCGTCATGTGAGAGGAGGCCCCGGTATCCATATACCAGTTGTTGTCCGGCTGCTGAAGTCCCATGGTGGAGAAAGCGGCGGAGAGTATCGGCGGCGGTGGGTAGCCCGCCCACGTCGGATAGGGGGAGGGCGGCGGCGGGACATACGACTGATGCTGCGGGTAGGGCGGCGGGGGCTGCGGCGGATTGTGCGGCGGCCGCGGCATGTTGCTGTGTCCGCCGCTGTGGCCCCGACGGGTGTTCCTCCCTTGGTCATGGCCTCCGCGTTGGTTGGTCGGCCTGGGCTGGTTTGTTGGTAGGTTTCGTGGGTAAAGGTTTTGTGGCTGCGGTGGGGGTGGAGGGTTGACAACGTCAGCCATCGAGAAAGGAAGGTAGGTAGCGGCGACGGCAACAAAAGAGGCGGCGACGGCTTTTAGGGTTTGGCGGCGGCGGCAGGACTGTGTGGGGCAGCGGGTGTGGAGCGGCGGCGGCTCTTGGAGCGGCGGCGGCAGATGCAGGGGATGCGGCGGCGGCGGCTGTGTAGGGCATCGGATGTGGAGCGGCGGCGGCTCTAGGAGCGGCGGCGGCTAGATCGATTGAATTTGTGAAACGAAAGAAAAAAAAAATTTAGGGTTTCACAAAAGGCTCTGATACCATGTAAGTGTTTAGATAACTGAGACCCTGAAGGATCTCAGAGGAGCCTACTCCTGTATATATATCATTGGGTGAAAACCCTGAGGGTACAATCGTAAATATGTACAACTCTATCTATAAAATATATACTGCTAACATCCTCCCTCAGTCGCAGCTAGAGGTGAGCGAATAGCAAGACTGAAACGAAAAGAAGTAAAAAGAGGAGTAGGTAATCCTTTTGTGAAGATGTCCGCGTACTGATAGGCAGAAGGGACATGTAACACTCGAACCTGGCCTAGAGCGACCTTTTTTCTGACGAAATGTATATCAATCTCGATGTGCTTGGTCCGCTGGTGCTGAACCGGGTTCGATGCGAGGTAAACTGCGGAGATATTGTCGCAGTAGACCAATGTAGCGGCACGAAGTGGAACGCGAAGCTCGCAGAGAAGGTTGCGTAGCCAGCATGTTTCCGCCACGGCGTTGGCGACACCTCTATACTCAGCCTCGGCACTGGAGCGAGATATGGTTGCCTGACGCTTGGAGGACCACGATACCAGATTGTCACCAAGGTAGACGGCGAAGCCAGAGGTGGAACGGCGGGTTTCCGGACAACCCGCCCAGTCAGCGTCTGAGTAGGCTGTGAGAGTGTCGAAGCGGCCGCGACAGAGGTGCAATCCCAGGTCACTGGTGCCCTTGATGTACCGGATGATCCGCTTGAGTGCCTGTAGATGATGCTCACGGGGATCATGCATGTATAAGCAAACCTGTTGGACGGCAAAAGCAATGTCTGGCCTAGTGAACGTCAGATACTGGAGGGCACCTGCCAGACTGCGATATGCGGTAGGGTCATCAACCTTAGGACTAGAGGCAGCATCGAGCTTGGACTTGCAGTCGACAGGAGTGGTAGCGGGCTTGCAAGATGTCATCCTAGCCTTGTCGACAATCTCAAGGGCATATTTCTTCTGATGAAGAAACAATGTATCCCGAGTGCGAGTCACAGAGATGCCAAGAAAATAGCTCAGGGGACCAAGATCCGTCATGGCAAATTCTGAACGCAACAGTCCCATCAGGCGAGACAGTAACGATGGAGAAGATGCAGTAAGCACAATGTCATCAACATACAGTAATAGATACGCCGTGTCAGACCCTGAATGGAAGACAAATAGGGAGTGATCTGACTGACTGCTCCGAAAATCAATTGCACTGAGGTACGTGGCGAAACGCTGATACCAGGCGCGGGGCGCCTGTTTCAACCCTTAGAGAGACTTCCGGAGAAGGCATACGTGAGAGGGTCGCGAGCGATCATAAAAGCCTGGAGGCTGATGCATATACACAGTTTCCTGAAGGTTACCGTGTAGAAAAGCGTTCATTGACGTCCAGCTGGTGAATAGGCCAGTCCTTAGAGAGAGCGATGCTCAACACAGTACGTATGGTAGCGGGTTTGACGACCGGGCTAAACGTTTCGTCGCAGTCCACACCAACCTTCTGAGACTTGCCATTGACAACGAGGCGAGCCTTGTGTCGTTCAAGTGACCCATCAGACCTGTACTTATGTTTGAATAACCACATGCAGTTAATGATATTAGAGTCCCGAGGCCTAGGAACGAGGTCCCACGTGCCATTTTTAATTAAAGCACTAAACTCATCGACCATGGCGGCATGCCAGTTTGGGTCCTGTAAGGCCTTTTGTGGTGACTTAGGTATAGGTGATATGAGAGTGGATGGGGTGAGGAGGTTGTATTTGGGGTTGGGTTTGACGATCCTAGCTTGAGATCGCGTAGTCATGGTTGGGGCGGGCGCTGCGGGTGGCGGCGGCCGCGGCACTGGGGCGGCGGCCGCAGCAGGGGTGGGTGCGGCGGGGGCAGCGGCGGCCGCAGCAGGATGCGGCGGCCGCGGCATGTGGGCGACGGCCGCGGCATGGTGCATAGCTGCGGCGGGTGGGGCGGCGGCCACAGCTTGAGGCGGCGGCCGCGACATCGGTGGTTTGCTGCCAAGTAAGAGACGTAGGAGGGGTGGGAATGAGGCCGAGTAGCTGGATTCTTGGGGTGTGGGGACAGTGGGTTGATGGTGGGGGGCAAAGGGGAAGGTATGTTCGTCAAAAATCACGTGGCGAGATATCACAACCCGATTGGTAACCAAGCGAAGGCACCGGTAGCCTCGATGGTGCGGGGAAATTCCTAAGAAGACACATTTTGTGGACCGTGGGGAGAGCTTATGAGGAGCGGTGGCACTCATATTGGGAAAGAAAAGGCATCCAAACACTCGAATATGATCGTAGGATGGGTAGCAATGGTAGAGTGCCAAGGTTGGGTTAGAGTTGCTAATGGCCTTTGATGGTAGGATATTGTGGAGGTAAGTGGCCATGTGAAGGGCTTCAACCCAAAAGGAAGGGGGTAAAGAGGCATGTTGAAGGAGTGTTCGGGTTTTGTCATTGAGCGTGCGGAGAATGCGTTCCGCTTTGCCATTTTGAGGTGACGTTTGTGGACAAGAGAAGCGGAGGGCTATCCCTTGTTGTTGACAAAAGGAGCGGACAATGTTGTTGTCGAACTCGCCTCCCATGTCACATTGAATGGCCTTGATAGGCAAACCAAACTGGGTGTGAACAAAGCTGTGGAAGCTAACAAGGTGACCCTGTGTTTCCGATTTATGGCGCAGTGGAAAGACCCAAACAAAATTGGTGAAGTCATCAAGCACAACCAAATAATAACGAAAACCACTAGCACTAGGGATAGGCGATGTCCACAAATCGCAATGAATAATGTCAAATGGTGCAAAGGTATGAGAATGGGAAGTGCTAAAAGGAAGTCTTTTGCTCTTGGCGATCTCACATGAAGTGCAAACGCCCGAGGCTTTATTACAAGAAATGAAATTGCTAGAGCGAAGACTTTGAAGCACGTGATCGCCAGGGTGGCCAAGACGAGCATGCCACAAGTCGGAACTAAGGGTGACTAGGGCGGTGGGGGCGGCAGGGGCGGAATTGTCCACTGGGGCGAGTGGATAAAGGTCGCCGGAACTATTGCACCGCATGATTGGGGTCCCCGTGCGAAGATCCCTCACAAGGAAACCAAAAGGGTCAAATTGGACAGCCACGTGATTATCAATGGTAAATTGACGAACGGAGATGAGGTTTTTGACTATGTCAGGGGCAAGTAGGACGTTGTTAAGGCGGAGGGGTGGGCTAGTGGGGAGAGTTGCTTGACCCGAACCGACAATGGATAGTGGGGCGCCATTTCCGACAAAGATGGATGGTAGAGTGCTAGAATTAAAAACAGTTTGTAGGTTACCTGGCGCGTTCGTCATGTGAGAGGAGGCCCCGGTATCCATATACCAGTTGTTGTCCGGCTGCTGAAGTCCCATGGTGGAGAAAGCGGCGGAGAGTATCGGCGGCGGTGGGTAGCCCGCCCACGTCGGATAGGGGGAGGGCGGCGGCGGGACATACGACTGATGCTGCGGGTAGGGCGGCGGGGGCTGCGGCGGATTGTGCGGCGGCCGCGGCATGTTGCTGTGTCCGCCGCTGTGGCCCCGACGGGTGTTCCTCCCTTGGTCATGGCCTCCGCGTTGGTTGGTCGGCCTGGGCTGGTTTGTTGGTAGGTTTCGTGGGTAAAGGTTTTGTGGCTGCGGTGGGGGTGGAGGGTTGACAACGTCAGCCATCGAGAAAGGAAGGTAGGTAGCGGCGACGGCAACAAAAGAGGCGGCGACGGCTTTTAGGGTTTGGCGGCGGCGGCAGGACTGTGTGGGGCAGCGGGTGTGGAGCGGCGGCGGCAGATGCAGGGGATGCGGCGGCGGCGGCTGTGTAGGGCATCGGATGTGGAGCGGCGGCGGCTCTAGGAGCGGCGGCGGCTAGATCGATTGAATTTGTGAAACGAAAGAAAAAAAAAATTAGGGTTTCACAAAAGGCTCTGATACCATGTAAGTGTTTAGATAACTGAGTCCCTGAAGGATCTCAGAGGAGCCTACTCCTGTATATATATCATTGGGTGAAAACCCTGAGGGTACAATCGTAAATATGTACAACTCTATCTATAAAATATATACTCCTAACAGTGCTCAGTTTATAAAGTCATACCTACTCATAGCATATTAATCAATATTTTTTTATAATTAATTTCACACCATATGAACTATCTAATTAAACTTGTGTCAAGTCCACTCTCAATTTGAATCGAGCTATATAATATATATTTATATTCAATTTATTTAATAAACAAAAGTAAAATAGGTGAGCCCGTGACTCTCAATTTTTTGGCAGGAGAAGTGATATTTGTGGCTAATTGACTTTGCCTACTTCCATGCATGCACTTGTGAGTTGTGACTTGCCCTTCTCTTGTCGATCTATACATATAAGACCAACTTCGACCGTTTGTCTAAACAAATTTGAAAATGAAAAAAAAAAATTACACATATTCTCCAAATAATTTTATCCACTCCTAACAATTTCTTCCCTTTTTAAAATTTGGAGAAATATTTAATTTTGAAAAATATTGCAAGTTTGTAAAAGATTTACTCCCTCTGTTAATTAAAACTTATCGTTTACTATTTATGCACGCTTTTTTAGAATGATAAAAACTATATGAAATATTAACATTTTTTTCAATTTGTTTTTATAAATTCATAATTAATAGTTACAAGTATAAAATTATTTAAAAAATATGTTAAAAAATTTAATATTTTATATAGTTTTTAACACCTCAAAAAGCGTGCGTAAATAGTAAAACGTCAAGTTTTAATTAACGGATGGAGTATTTTTGATATTTTCATATTTTTTAGAATGGTTTTTTTTTAGCAACAACAACATTTGATTACTTAATATCCTCCATACAAATCATCTTCAAAGCAAAAGGAACCATAGAGCAATCCGAAATAATAACCGGCGACATAGGCCTAATCTTAGCCAAGAAATCCGCAGCACGATTCGTATGTCGCCGAATGTGGCTCCATCTACATTCTTCGAACCTTCTCGCCAGCCTATGAATCCTCCGAAGCTGTTGGCCCATCTCACCCTTAGGAAATTCGCTCCGCTGAAGCTCTCAAGGAGATGTGATTCTCATCCTCCGTAACGACGCACTGAGCGCACATGTCGCACTGTACAATACCCCTCCTCTTTAGATTTTTAAGGCACGGTAGCACCCCTTTACAAGCTCTCCATAGGAAGTTTCAAATTCTTAGAGCAACCTGCACATGCCATAATTTCTTCCATAGATTATTCGACCGTGTAGGGTCCGATGTTGAAGCCTCGGCACTAGAGTAGCTATTATCCATGAGTAGATGGTAACACGAGCGGACAGTGAAGTTACCGTCCTTCGTATAGTGCCAAATCAGCTCATCCTGGACATTAGCTTCCGTCAATCTCATTTTCATAACCAGCTCTGCGTCCATTGGGAGTAAAACCTCTCTAACAATGTCTTCATCCCACATATTAACCTCCCAATCTATTAGGTCCACAACCTTTAGATCCGAACCAAAATTCCAAGGATTAGCAATAGGTGTGAACCTTACCGGTCTCGAAATCCACGGGTCCCCAAAGACAGTCACATTGGCACCATTGCCAACATGCCAACGTAGCCCCTTTAGCAGTGCATCCCTGCCTTCAAATAGGCTTCTCCAGGTGTATGACGGTTGAAACCCGATCTGAGCTTGTAAAAAGGATGTCCTCGGATAATATCTTGCTTTCAACATCTTTGTCAGCAGCGACTCCGGCTCTTGAATTTATCTCCAGCCTTGTCGTGCCAGCAGAGATTTGTTGAAAGCTTCCATGTCACGAAATCCCATCCCTTCCTTCTCTTCAGGCAGAGATTGGTTTTTCTAGGCATAGAATAAGAAGCCAAAACGAAAAATATTTCCCATAGATACACCTGGTTTAGCCACTTTTAAATTAGATTATAGGGTTCACTCATTTACTTTTAAGATTTTTTTCCCAATAAATTATGTTTATCATGACAAACCGTTTTTAAAATGAGATGTAAGCTCTATTAGATTAAAAAAAACTTAGAATTTTCAAAATTGAGAAGTGTCTTTTAGATTGTGTATATTACAAATTATAATTTGATAATTGTTTCCCTAATTTGAATCAATAAAAACATGAAAATTGTTTTCAATATTTTTCAACAAATTTCCCTAAATTGATATCTAATGGTTATGAATCATGATCGATTCCTTTCTTGCTTTGCTTTTTTTTTTTTTTTACCCAAAAGTGCTCCAATATTACAAACGAATTTTCTAACATTTAACAATTTCAATTCAAAAACTTTAGCAATTTTTAAAATATTTGTATGGGATTTAGACATTTTTATTTATGAAAATAGTTGTTAAATCAGTGTTCTTGAGAGAATCGCATAATGTTAGAAAGATGGTACTGCGATATCGTATAATGCATTTCAAGATTCTTTCAAGATAATGACATAATATTTATATGGAATTTTGACAATTTTTCATCTGTCATTTTTATACAATTTCTCATTTTGTCAAACAACGATTTGATATTTTGAATTTTTATTTTTAAAAAAAGGAAACTAGCTATCAAATACGGAGTATTTATGAATGATGTTAACCCGATCCATGTGAAATAATTTCTTGAACGTCACATGTTCTACCTATGGAAAACGAGACTTACATTGAGAATTAAACCATACTATCAATTTTTCTAGAATTGACCCATTACTTTATTTATGCATCCACATACTTAAATGGCCCATTAATTTTTCTTCCCCCTAAAATTATTTAATTTGTTGAAATTAATATTTCTCCTACTTCTAAACTTTAATTTCATTAAAAAAAAAAACAAGTTTGTCGCCTATTCATGACATCTCTCGAATTCGATTCTCATTAAGTTTCCCTCTCAAACATCACAAAAAAATGCTCAAAGGAAATGAGATCGCATATAGAAGTTGAGACAATCTCAATCATAATTTTTTAACCATTAAATGTACATCAGTACATGATACACCTTGAAAGAAAACATCCAATCTCACCATAATTTTTATTTTTCTTAAAAAATTATAATTTTATGAGACTAAAATGCAAATTTTACCATGGACTGTTGGAGGAAAATACTTCAAATGGGTTTTATGTAATGTGAAAAGTTTTTTTTGTCCCACATCGGTTTATAGTAGAGCTATTATATGAGCCAAGTAGCTCGAGTTCGGTTCGAGCAAAGCTCGACTCAAGCTCGTTTATTTTCTAAACAAGTTGAGTATGAACACATTTTTCAGCTCGGTTAAAAGCTCATCTCGCTCGATTTAAGATTGAATAGCTCGAATTTTGGGAAATTTCTAAAATTTCCTTTAATTTACTATGTTTTGAGCAAATAGAGATGCTTAATACTCTAAAAATCTCGTTTCGAGCTCGTTCATTTCCTAAACAAGCCGAGTATGAGTACCTTTTTAAGTTCGAGTCCAAATTTAGGCTCGACTCGAACTTAGTTCATTTCTAAATGAGATAAATATGAACAAACAATACTCGACTCGTTTGACTCAAATAACCGTCCTAATAGCTTTTCCAACTGTCATTGTTTCAGCCTTTTAATTGATCAAATAAGCATATAATGCCATATATCGATGGGTACAAAATGGTCTCCCAAAGTTGAGCCCATAAAAGAAATTCTCAAACATAAGCAACGTTTGGCTCAAAATTCATTAATGGGAAGAATGCACCTTAAGTGGCCCATACTTCCTCGTAAATCGTAGCCCAAATATTTAAGCAAATAAGAAGCCCATATTTTGGCAAATTTGAGCCCAAAAGGGGCCCAATAAATAATGCTTTTAATCTTTTATTTTTGGTGAGGGATTCATTACAAATTTACAATGTAGGGAGATGGCCAGATGGGATCGAACTTATAAATAACTACTCCGAGGGATATGTTATCTTACCTGCTAAGATTATCAATAATTACAAAGTAATTTTAGAACGTAAAAAACAAATCACTAGTACATCCAATGAACTAAAAAAAGCTAAGATTAGATTAATAATTACAAAGTAATTTTAGAACGTAAAAAACAAATCACTAGTACATCTAATGTTCTAAAAAACGTTTGACGAGGGTGCTTGGCGATAGGATAGGGTCAACGGTCTAGATGGAGTCTAGGTGAATTAATGGTTGGTCTTTATGGTCTAGGGTCTTGGCGACCTTGATAGCCTTGAAGGCACGGCGAGGTCAAGATTTTAGGCGGGGGTCTAAGCGGGTCTTGAAGGGTTTTTAGAACAGTGAGTACATCTTTTCCAATGTTCTAAAAAATGATTGACGGATGCTAGATGATGAGGTACCATCAAGCGTTAAGAAATACTTCGGCGACCTTATTGGTTGATTCTTAACGGATAAAACGATTTTTTTCCTTCTTATATTTAACCATTGACTATATCCAAAACTCGTATAAATCTATAATATATGTAATAATAATAATAATAATAATAATAATAATAATAATAATAATAAAGAGTTTCATTAGTCTTGGTTGGACTCTTTGTTGACCATATTATATCTAATATCTCCATACATATAGTAACACTTGCAATATCATATAATAATATAATTAATGTCATATATAAGGTAATGTCACACACTGGTTGAACCGCTTGCATAAGCAAATCCCAACCCGGCCCACATATTGGCAAACCTAACCCTGGCCCCGGTTCTGACTAGCTAATTATAGAAACCCGGTTCAAACGTCGACTCTGAACCCGACCCGTCATAACCGAAATTCATCCAGCCGTCCAAACTTCCTAGCTCCTGCATCCCACTAAACCAGTCCTCCTCCGACATCATCGCGTTGGGCATCATCACCGCGGTTTCCCCTCCTGGCATTGGCGGAAGCTGCATTGGGGCCGCCACTTCCGGCAGCAGGGAACCAGCCACTGCCGGTGGCGGCGGTGGTGGTGGAGCAAGCGGTGGGGAATTAGGCACTTCCACGGCCCCGTAGGGCACAATATTATCAGGGACCAGAAAACCGCCGGTCTGGTCGGATATTTCCGAACCGTCCGGTTCGGTTCGCTGAACCGGGTCAAGGTGGGTATGTTCGCCGCTGTAGGAGACCAAGTAAATCTCCGGTTCAACGAGGCACTTCTCCACCTGCTTCTTGGCCTTGCACTCACTAGCAGAGGTGCATTTGTAGTAACTCCTGCAATTAATTATTAAACCAATTAAATACATCATTAACTGATCAATTTCAATTAATAAAACAGGGAAAATTAATATTTTTTTTTAAAGAAACAAGAAATTAATTAATAGAGTAGTGACAAATGACAATTAATAGGTAATGAATGGATGGGAAGGAGCGAGGCCAGGGACCTGAGGAAGGAAGAGCCTTTGACCGGTTTCCGGCCGTACTTCCGCCACGCCCACACGTCCATCACCGCGAGGTTCGCCGCCGAGACCATGTACACCGATTTCTGATTCTTCTTCTCCGACGTCCTCCTTTAATTTTCACCAACCCACAACCACAATTAGCTAGGGCAATACCCATATATTAATCCCTCCGTTTAAGTTTATAAATAAATAAAAGGGGTCGTAAAATTACATAAAATATTAATTTTTTTAGAATACTTTAGTAATTATTAGTAATGAGTATTAAATTATATTTTAAAAAAAATTAATATTTTACACAATTTTAATTTTATAATATGATAAATACAAATTAATTACTCCTTTTGTTTCAAAATAGTTGTTATTTTAATTTTGATACGTTTTTTAAGAACGATAAAAAAAATATATAAAATATTAATGATTTTATTATTTTATAAAAATAATTTCATACTTAATACAATTATCTATAAATTTATTAAAAAAATATTTTGAATTTTTATTTTATTTTATAGAGTTTTTAGCTTCTTAAAAAACGTGTCAAAAAGTCAAATAACAAGTTTTGTGAGACGGAGGGAGTATACAATACTACTTAGTATAACATATATACCCACTAATTAACCATCTTATCATTTTTATTAGTCCTATTCCGGTGATTTGAACTCTATAAATTATTAAAATTCTTTATTTGAAAATTGTCCCCCTCATATTTTATTTAAAAAAAAAGTTTAAGTTTTTGGGACAATCTCTTCTAAATCGTATTGATTAACGTATATACCTAAGAGTATAAATTAGAAAAAAATGATTAAGCAGGGCTAAACCACACATTTCCCATTTGTTTAAAAACTAGTGTGAGATGTGAGTATTGAATTTATTTTATATTTTTAATATAAATAAACAAAAACATACCGATTTGAGAAAAAAATATATATTAGATGCACTATTTTATATATTTTAAGATTCACCTATTTTTTTATAATTTACTTTCTCAATCAAGTAACGTAAATTTAGATAAACTGATAAATAAAACTGTTCACCAAAAAAAAAAGTCACAATATATAGTTCAAATTTAATTTCGGTTGGAAGCCGAATTTGGAAATTATAAAAAGAAAATCACCCAAAAGGGAGTATCATATCTTTTGATGAATGAAACGTAAAATAATAAATATATAAACCAGTGATGAAGTGAACATTAATTAAAGAAATTAATTAAATGAAACAATAAAGATAGTGAAAAATGAATATTTACTTCCTCTTTCGGGTGCGGCCGCCATTGTTAGTCGGGTGCATAAGCAAGTGGTTCACCCGCTGAAGCTGCTGAAGGGTCTCCTGTTGCTCCATGTACTTGTTTTCCCACAGCATAAGCTGCTGGCGAGCCTCTATGCTATGCCACGTCAGCCGGTAAATCTCCTCCTGCCGCCGCCTCTCCTCCAAAACAGTAGAGGCGGCGGCGGCATTAGGAGGAGGTGGAGGAGCTGGGTGTTGGTCGATTAGGTCAGCAAAGCTCGATACCTGTTGTATAGGCTGTGGATTCGGCTTTTCGGGTGCTGCCGGGTGATCGTCATTCGGGTAGAAGGCGTCGTACAATTCGGCCAGAGCCTCGTCCACGTCCGCTTCCGTGGTGGTGGTGGGGGTGGGCTGGTGGGTGTAGTGGCGGACGACGTCGTATAAGCTCCCCATGTCCTCCATTGTTAGGGTTTCTTGAATTGGTGAGTGAAATTAGGGATTTTTTTGAGAGAGATTGAAGGTGTGGGGAGAGGACGGTGGTGGTGACTGTTGCTGTTGTACACATGTAAAATGGGTTGGAGAGGAGAGGTGATGATTTCATCAAATCATCAATCACTTGTATTTATATTGGAGAAAATGGGTTCTATTTTTATTTTTATTTTTTTTTAAAATCAAATTTCAGTTACACTCCACTTTTTTGTTTTGTGAAAAAAGGAGTGGGATCTGGGAGAAATCTGTGGGTATCAAATTTTATTTTTCGGTTTTAATCGAATTTAATTGGTTAATATCGTTTTAAATTTGAATTGATGAGTATTGTATAGGGTTTGTGATTAATTTAAATAATTAAATATAAACTCTCTTCCTCACAAGTAACTGATGTACATTTTAGTAAAATGATATGAGATTTAAGGAAATATAATGAGTAATTTCTTTAAAGACATTATCAATCTATTGATTAATATTATTCTTTTTTTTTTAATATTCATTGGACCACTAGTATAGTAGTGTATGTACACATTTTAATCAATTACAGTAATTTTTTTTAAAAAAAATTAACAAAACACAATGAATCTAATGGTATTTTTACACAATCGAAAAACTAAACCTATATTCTCGGGATATAGGTTAGAAATCCTAAATAAAAAATTCACCTAAAAAGGATATGTTTTTTTAAATCTGAAATTCATGTATTTTAGATTAGAGAATATTAGAAAATATATTTAAATTTACGGTGGATGTCTTTTTCTATATGCTTTTTGCATTTAAATTGTTAAGGGAAAAGTTGGTTCTTTTTATATATGTAAGAAATTGATCAAGGTGCATGTATATATTATGTTCATTGATCGGGGTACAAATGTTGTTTCTAATTTATTTTCTTAAAGAAACATGATAAAATTGAAAAATGGAGGGATTAATTGCTTAATTTATAAGCTTGAGCGAGAGAGGAGATGAATGGTACATGTAATTAGTTTTTTTTATTATTATTATCTAGGTGAATTTTTTTTTAAAGCTAGTGTTGAAAAATATAATAAAACATAATTAATAAAATGTTTTATCTAAATTAATGCATGTTACCATTATGTCTTGACAATATATAACTATTACTACTAATTAAAATGTTTTCTTGCTAGGGTTAGGTTCCAAACTCACAATAGACATAATTAATCTAAATCGGGTAAATTATAATTAGGCATATTTGAAAGTGTAGGATGGAGTTACTATCGTATAATTTTATTGAATTTTTAAAATTTATATTGTAGCAAGTAAACCCACATTCACATATTTCTTTACGAGATTGACTTTTACTCCATTCGTTTAAAAATATAAATTCCTTGATTTTTCAATATATATGTTTTTAAGGAGATAAGATAAAATATTAATTTTTTTAATTAATTTTTTATTTATATTATCATACTTATTATTAATAAGTATAAAAATATATTAAAAAAAAAAGTATTGCAATTCAACACTTGACGTTATCAATGATATTCCTCCAATCATTTGAATGGGCTTTTTTTATATTTTTTAAATAGTTAAAATTTTACAAAATATAAATTTTAATTAATTTTATAAATATTTTAATAACTATAGAATTATTTTTAAAGATATTTTAGATAGAATGTAGTGCCTAATTAAGCTTGAATTTGCTTGTAGCAAAGTAATTAATTAAAGAACTAGCCTTAATTTTGGGCGGCTCTTATGCATTTCACAAAGTTAAGCTTTAGTATAATGTTTCAAGTATTATCAGATTAGTTCTTGAAAAAAAGAAATCAAATTATAAAAATGAGTGTTGCAATACTGAGGAAGTAATACAATAATTCCACCATTTGCTAAAATATATTGTACGGAGTATCATTTTATTTTGTGTTGAAAATCAACAAATATACTATTTTATTTCAATATATATATTTTTAATTTTATTGAAAATTATAATTAATAATTCACTAATTATTTTCAAGGGCATTTTCGTTAAATAAAACCCAAAATATTTAAAATAAAATATTTTTTTAAATAAAACAATCACTTCAAAATAAAAAGTGAAATTTTATGCTCCATCCGTTTCATAATAAGTGTCGTTTGTCTTTTATTTCACGTTTTTTAATAAGATAAAAACTCTATAAAGGTATTATTCTTTTAATCAATTTTTTAAAATAATTTCATACTAGTAATAAGTATAACAATATGAAAAAAAATTATTAAAAAAATAATATTTTTATATCTTTAAAATGCGTAGCGAAAAGTAAAATAAAACGGAAGGAGTACTCCGTAATATATTCCGTAAAAAAAAGTGAAAAATGAGCTCGAAGGGCGAGGTGGTGCCCCGATCCCCAGGTATCTTATGTTGTCTGCACAACCGGCTTCAATTTGTTGGTTTGACTCATCCCTCCCCTCTCATCGGGTATCCAGGTGGGCCCAATCTGTTTTTCCCTTTTTCCAGATTTTCTTTCTTTTTTTAAAAAAAAAATTCGGAACAAAATGTTTAAAATAACCTTCATTTCTTTGCGTTCAAAAAAATAAAAATAAAATACAACAATGTAATTGTAAACTAATTTTTCACTTTATTAAAAAAAACTAATTTTTCACTATCGAAACCTTTATCCAAGGGTAAATTTTTTTTTTTTAAATTGTCGAAACAAAGAGTTTAGGCTCTCATACGATGGTATTTTATTTTATACAATCTCTGAATAAAATGTAAAAATAGAAAGGTAAAATATGAATTATCTTTTATCATGAACATATGCCCTTTTTTTCCTTCTCGGTTGTTTCAAATATTATTTTACAATTAAACCATGTCAACCATGTAACAAATTTATCGTTATCTCGTTTTAACTTCATGGCATGTTTTATATCGTTATCTTCTTTCAACTCTCAAAAGACAATTTAACTTCCAAATATATTATTACAAGTTGCCTCTACATTACTATATGCGCAAAGATGTTTCATAAAAGTAAAATTAGATAACGACAAATCTATACTACTATTTAAATATGAGAGAGAGAGTTTGAACAATCCTGTCATCATTACTATATATGGGTTTTATCTACAACACACATGCATTCTCGGCTTCGATCTCCTGCTTCCCACCATTGCCTGTCGTTGCAACTACTCCTACCGCCCTCGTGGCACTCACCAAATTCTTTATTTCTGGTCTGTCGTCATCACTTGTCGCCTTCTTTTCCCCTTTTTGTTGTCCATCTTCATCTGAACTACTTCCCTCACCGACCTCTACTTCTCTGCAACGAACATAACTTTTTTTGTCCCTTCACACTTTGAAACCTTTTGTCGTTTTCTGCTTTCAACTCAAAATATTTTGTCGTTACCTTTTTATTCTTCGAAACCAGTATTTATTATTTAATTATCTCATTTCAACTTTTCCAAGAAAAAATTGTCATTAAAGCACTCCTCCAATGATATATTGCTGTCCTCTTTTTAACCTTGTAATGTTTTATTTTTTTTTGAACTTTGTCAATGAAATGTGGTGAATTGATTAGACAACTTCCCTTACTTCACTCAACAGTTTTTAAATTGATCAATTTTCTTACTTCACTCAACATTTTTAAACAATGTGAAATTTGATTGTTATCTCTTTTAGGGATATACCAACTACGGTTATGACTAATTATATATGATCTCATGATAATTTTTTTATTGCATTTTTAGGGCAATTCAGTTTTTAGGAGATATATATATATATATATATATATATCTCCTCTTTATCTTCTATTGATTTCATCATGCCCCCAAAATTACAAAATACACAATCTTAATGGGCAAGCACGTACTTTATAAGTATACACTTTGCCCTTTTAAATTAGTATGGCTGCACGCCTGCACCAATTTTACCCCCGTTTGGCAAAATAGCTGAAGGGGTAGCTGAACCTGAAGAATTATTTGTGTTAAGTATGTGTTAATAAGCTAGTATGATATTTGATAAACCTAGCGGTTGGATCAGATAATGAAAATTTATGAATAGAAAAAATATAAGCTCCGAAAAACTTCAGTAACTAGCTATTGAATACTCTCATTCCAAAAGCTAATTCAACTAAAATCTTATATTTATTTCATTTACAACTATATAATATAAAAAAACAAAAGGTCCAATAAACTAACTAATGTTTTTTTTTTGCCAAACGGAGAGTTAACCAAAAATTCAAATATTTTAGGGAATTTAATTTGTGCGGTAGTAGTACACCAGTCAATTTTTTAAAAGAGTTTCACCTAATATATGGTTAGATATAAGCACATATTAAATCCGCGAGATTGCCGGATCTAACCCATTGAGTCAAGGGTCATGATCCTGACTCTAACCCTAACCCTTCAAAGCCAAGAGCCAATCCTTCAACTCGCTGAGTCAAGGCACGCCATTAAAAAAATTTAAAATTTTGATTTTTTTATAAGAATTAAAAAAAACCTTGAACCGGTTTGCCACCAATTGCCTATGTATCCTATCGGTCGGAGAAGAGGAATCAAATGCCACTTAGTTCCTTACATTTGTTCTCATCCCGCTTATACCTATATGCGACACTAGGACTCTCCGCCTTGCTCCGCATATGAGCTCTCAACCTAAATACCATTGTCGAGCTCCTCATCCAAGTCTAACTTGGTTAAGTGGTTGTTCTTTTAAATCCTCATTCTCCTACCTCTTCCAATCGATGAGAGGGAACTAGTATTTGATGAGCGAGAGGAGTATTTGAGGAGCAACTTCTTGTAGAGTAGAAAACCAAGATCACTAATTTAGACAACTCCACCTAGACAACCCGTTCACGGGTAACAGGTCGGGGTAACTCGACCCTAATCCGAACCGTGGACATGGCGGGTTGGCAGATCAAAGTGACCCACTGACCCGCCGAATCGAAAGCAATTTTTTTGGTAAAAACGCGTGTTTATTTTTACAAAGTTTGACCCTGCCAGTCGATGGCCGAGTTGGAAATAGGTCGACCCTAACCTACACCCGCCAACCTGGCCACCCACCTGACCAAGATCTGTCGACTCACCGATAGACCCGTGGACAACCATTCTAGAGTCTAGCTCCACCATTCTAGAATGTCAAACATCTATAGCTAGCATATTGAAGATATAGCTCTTGAACTAAATACCTAGTCATTACAAGTATAATATAAATATTGTATAGTATGAAAGATCATCTTCAATACCTAACATAGGAAAATAGTTTTTTTGAAAACCTTTATAAACAAACCATTTTATAAAGACAACAAGGAAAATATCAGGAATAACATTATAATACTACAACCACTTAAGCCTTGTCTCCCTTACGCGATGTAGGGCGTATGCGATGAAAGGTACATTCAATCCATTTTTGTAAAAAAGGGTGACCCTTTGGGGTTGAATCGTCAAGTTTGCGGGTCACTATCAACGTGATCCTAACCCTAAACCTTAAATAGTCTAGATCCTGACCCGATGGGTCGTTGACCTTTTGGGTTTCCATTAGGTCTAAACCCATCATGTTGGATTTATTTTTGTTTTTTATTATAAGGTCGAGATCTACCTTTCTAATACAAAATTTTGAGCCATTGTGTAGGAATTTCACCATCTCTTGCATTTTTCAGTGTTTCTATCTTGTTTTTTTTTTAATATGAGAATGACCCACAATCCCAACAACCACACAACCCTTTCACTGCTTAAAACTGCTAAATTAACTACATAAAAAATTGATAAATTATACAAAATCATAAAAAATAGGAAATTTTAACAAACTTGGTTAGGCGATGTTTGACACAATCACTAGCGTTTCTGAGCTTTTAGTTTTAATATTATATAGTTTTGAATAAAATAATATAAAATTTGGTTTTAGCTTTTCGAAGCTTTTCAAAACAGCGATCCACCCAAGCATTTTGGAGCTTTTGGTTTTATACTCACAAGTTTTCACCAGTATAACCTAACATATTGGTTTATCAAACATGTACCATACTATTTTATTAACCTATATAACACAAATAATATATACTCATCCGTCTCAAAATAGTTGTTGTTTGAGTTTTGGCCCTTTTTTAAGAACAATAAAAACTATATAAAATATTTATGATTTTATTCATTTATAAAAATAATTTCATACTTAATACAATTATCTATGAAATTATTAAAAAAAATATTTAAAAAATTGATATTTTATAGAGTTTTTAGTTTCTTAAAAAACGTGTCAAAAAGTCAAATAACAAATTTTATAAGACGGAGGAAGTATATCAGTTTTTCAGCTATTTTATCATCTACCCTTTCACCAAATATAGCCTAAATAATCAAAAGAGAAGATACCAGAAACAACACATCCTAAAATTTACTTTCATCAAAATCAGCAGAAATCAGCATCCGATGCAGATCAACAATATATCCTCGCCTAAAAAAATGGGTCTTATTCTAGTAGAGTTAAGCATCGATTTTCAAATTGAATTTCATATTTTGATTATTTATACCTTTTGGTTTATTTTAAAATTTATAATTAGTAGAACATGTTTTAATACAAAATTCATTTAAATTCAAATAACTGAAAAATATATATATTTTTTCTTCTCCTTCATTATTTTTAAGTTTATAATAACAAAAAATTATTAAAAGAAATTAATTAGTTGAATGGGGTTAGCATAATTTTTTTTTAATTCAAAAAATTGAAAAAAATTAGTATATATTGTAGTAGTAAAAGTTTAAGGGCCGGGTTAATTATAAACTTTTTATATATCAAACACATTATGTTCCCCCACTTCTTTCTTATTAAAATAAATTAAAATATATATTTTTTAAGAATCACCCATTTCCATTTAGAATTCTCTTTCTTAAGTATATTTACACTCTAATATCCCCTAAAAAAAATCCATATTTGAAAACGGTTGAGTCGTATGGATAAAGTCAATAAATAAAAAAATTAAATGCAAAATAACTAAAATTAATTGAAATTTCAAACAAACTTATATCGGTATACGTTAGAAAAATATAATGGATGAAATCATCATATAGCCCCTTCATCTTTATCTCCTCCTTCCTCCCACAAACCCATATATTTAATTACCATGGACACAATTCAACCACCACCGTTCTCTCTCCACCTTAAATTTCGATCTCCAAAACCCATTTTCTTGACCCACAAAAAAAAAAAAATCCCAACTTAATTTCATTCACTTAGCAAGAGAGAAGGGAAAAAAAAAAGCCCTAAAAATGGACGTGGGGAACTTATACGACGTAGTCCACCACCACACCCACCAGAACACCACCACCACCGCGGAAGAGTACGAAGCATATTTCGACAAGGAACTCGCCGAATTGTACGACGTCTTCTTCCCGAATCACCACCCGATGCCATCTGATCAGCCGAATTCCCTCCCTCCGGCCTCTCCTCCTCCTCCGGCTGCTCCCATCACCACCACCCTCCGCGGGGAAGAGGCGGAGCTCCCTGAGGAGTTGCGGCAGCTTGTTTACTGGCAAAAGAGGTACTATATATAGCTTCCAAAATGATAGTTGCTCCGTCTCACAAAACTTTTGATATTTTGGCACTTTGTTTTAGAAGCTAAAAAAATCTATCAAATATCAAATTTTTAAATGTTTTTTTTAATAATTTTATAGATAATTGTATTAATTAATTAAGTATGTCACAACTATTTTAAGACGGAGAGAGTACATCATAATTTAAAGCTCATGCTTTTTTTAAGTTACAAAACTGAAATTAACTCCATTTTGAGTACTATATATTTATATTCAAATATAAAATAAATTCCAAACTCAGACTAGTTTTTAAACTTCATTAATTATTATGATAAAAAAAAACTTTTAGATGCAATCCGGTACATCATTATGTTGGTACAAGTGTCAAGTGTTAATTAACTAAATCTAAGTATCTAAGAGCATCTCTAACAGTTTCTCTATATTTTCTATCACATTATCCAAAATAGATAAGCATTAGGAAAAATAGAGAGAATTCTCTAAATCAGTAGCAATTTCCAAATTAAATGATTCTCCAAATTTTCAAAATAGAGAAGTTATTGAAATTTAAAAAAAAAATTTAAAAATATGTATTTTGTTTCTTATTTTTAGTAAATTTTAGAGAAACTGTGTTGGAGATGATGTAACTATGTAAGTACCAGTTTTTAAACTAATGACATTTTAGAAAAATGGGTTTTGCCCTAATTTCTGTTTTCAGTGACTGTGGGTCAGGGTTATGTATTTAATTTAATTATGAATTGTTGAAAAAAATTAGGGTGGAGAAGAAGAAAATGATGTACATGGTGCCGGCGGCGAATCTCGCGGTGATGGACGAGTGGGTTTGGCGTAAGTACGGCCGGAAACCGGTCAAAGGCTCCTCCTTCCTCAGGTTTCCGGCCTCCATTAATTTTTATTCATTCATTACATATTGTTACTCTTTTAATTAATTTCTTGTTTTTTCCCCTTTTTTTAGATGCTACCGATTGATCAATTAATGATGCAATATTAATTGATTTATTTCATTAATTATATTTATTTTCCGGTAAATCATAAATTGCAGGAGTTACTACAAATGCACCAGTGCTGATGGGTGCAAGGCCAGGAAGCATGTATGGAGAAGTGCCTCGTTGAACCGGCGGTTTACTTGGTCTCCTACATTGGCGAACATACCCACCTGAACCCGGTTCAGCCCACTGAACCGGCCGGTTCGGTTCTCTCTGGCCTGACTGCAGGTGGCTTTCCGGTTCGTGATAATGTGCCCTACAATCAACTGGCGCCACTTCTTCCACCACCGGAAGCCCCGCCGATGGTTGAACTGTTTTTCCAGCAGCTTCCACCACCGGCGGAAATGCCTCCGTTAATGCAACTTCCGCCACTACCGGAAGGACTGGGGAGTTTGAAGGACTGGATGGGTTTCGGTTATATTGGGTCAGCTGGTTTGGGGTCGTGTGGACCGGGTTTCTACTAGTCAGGTTGATCGGGTTCGGTTAGAGGTTTGTCAATGGACTTGGTTTTAATTTTTGAGGCTAGCTAGTCTTAAATTATAGTAAGTGCAAAGTGTTTCAATGTCCAATTAACTTTGTTAATTAGGCCAAAATTTGGGTTCTTTTTTTATATATATAACCATATGATATCATGCGAGTTTTTAGTTTCTAATTTTAAAGCACATTTGTTAGTTATTAATTTTAATTTAATTGGCAAACTTCATTTATTCAACTTAAACAAGTTAAGACTCAAAATGGTAAATAAGAAAAAATCATTTTAAAAAAACACGGGTTTTTTTAAAGAAAAGTGAATCGAAATACCGGATAATTCGGGTATCTCAAGAGATTAAAAACATAGATATATAGTTGAAAAACTGTAGGAAGAACTAACCAAAGAAAAGAAACATTCAAAACATTGATGGCATTCTTTGTTAAATAGTCACCAAACATCTAGCATTTTTGTCAAATAGTGTCAACAAGCTAGAGATGGTAATCGATTCATTTGGGTGAGGTCGAGTAGGTCATTTCAAGCCTCGTCAAGTTAGGTAAAATGGGTCCAAGTAAAGGTAGCTTCGAGTTTGGTTTATTCGAGTTCAGGTTGTTATTAAGATAGATAAAAGCTATAATTTAAAGTCATGCTCGTGCAAATAGAATAGATTTTTATTTCGAGTTTATGTTCGGGTTTAGGTCATTTCGAGTAGGGTACGTCTTTTCAGGTATTGGGTCGATTAACTCGATTGGGTCGATTCTTGGAATGGGCCATGCATTTCGATAAAGTTTTGGGTCAAGTTTTGAATTTGGATAAAGTTTCGAGTAAGATTTTTCAAATCGGGCCAGTGAAGAAATCCACTCGAAACTACCCCATTCCCCAAGTGAGTCAGGACTCGGGAGGGTGTTTTCGAAAGACCCAACAAGGGCACAACAAGTGAGGATCCTCTAGACCGATTTTATAGTCCACAGTGTGAGACAGTAAAAATTTATTATAATATATTAAAGAAATTAAAATGGTTTTTTTCTAAAATAAACCTTATATATATAATAGAGTTTTTTTAAACAAAATGCTTTTTTAAAAAAAAAACAAAAAAACTTTATATAATATAATTTATTCAATTGAAGCACCAATCTCTATTTTTCGACCACATTTTTCAAGTCAAGACTCGGAAGGGTGTTTCTGAAAGACTCGATAAGGATACAACAAGTGAGGATTCTCTAGACCGCTTATATATATATAGTCCACATTGTGATATACTAATTCACTAAAAAATTATTAAAACACATAAAAAATATTAAAATGAATTTTTCCTAAAAGGAACCTTATATAATAGAGTTTCTTTTAACAAAATATATTTTTTTGAACAAAAACCTCTTATAAAATATAATTTATTCAATCACCAATCTCTATTTTACAGCCACATTTTTCAATTTTTCGATGACATTTTATATCTATGATCGAAATGTTCTTTTACACTAACACTCTTTTTTTGAAAAAAAAGTCACTTATATAATATATTTTTGGGAAATTCCATTTGGTGCCCGTGAGTTTTTTACAATTCCGCTTGGTGTCCCACAATTTTTTTGTCTGGATGGTACCCCTGAGTTTTGTCAAAAGTTCGACTTATGCCCAAAACTCATATCTTCTTTCTTTTAATGAATAAAACCACCCTTTACTATTCCTTTCTTCACAAAAAAACCTCTTTACTTTTAACATTGAACAAAACTACTTATTATTTGACTAAATTCAATACAAAAGTGACAAACCCACCTTTATTTTTAAAATTGTACAAAATCACATATTGTTTCCAAAAATTTTATAGTAAAATCACCCTTGTTAATTTCCAAAAAAAATTAGAAAAAAATCACTATAGTTTTTAAAATTGTACAAAAGATCTACTATTTTTCATAATTTGCAAAAACAAAAAAAAACAATAATTATTTTCCAAAAAAATATTTAACACCTGTTATTTTCCAAAACAATATTTAACCTATAGCTCACTAACTTTAAACAATCCGCTAGATGCAACCAAAGTAATTAACCATCTTGCTGGCCGGTCCGAGGTCATACATCGCAAGTAAAGTTCAACACATTGATTAACTCTCTCTGTCTGGCCATCCGATTGAGGATGGTACGTTGTTGACATGCTCAGAGTTGTTCCCAACGCCTTGAATAACTCTCGCCAAAAATGGCTAATGAAAACTTTATCCCGATCCGACACAATGTCTTGAGGCAACCCATGTAGCTTGTATACATGTTCCATGAATGCCTGAGCTACCCTTGACGCCGTAAACGGGTGTGCTAATGGAATAAAGTGGGCATATTTTGTGAATCGATCCACAACCACCATGATCGTGTCCTTCCCTTGAGATTTAGGAAGACCCTCAATGAAATCCATTGAAATACTTGCCCAGGCTTGCGAAGGAATCTGCATAGGTTGAGAAGGCCTGGGCTTGCAACTCTCTCTGCTTTACTTCGCTGGCATATATCACACTCTCTCACCCACTTCTCAATGTGTTGTTTCATCAAAGGACAATAAAAGAGAGCCTTAATACGGAAATACGAAGCTTGGATACCTGAATGACCACCTGTAGATTCAATATGAAGGGTTGTAAACAACTTCAATTGAAGCCCCTGATTCTCCCCAATGTAAATCCGATTCTTATACTTCAGAATCCCACTATGAACCGTGTACGTCGAGTTGGAACTCAGTAAAGATTTGGTCAACAACTCCTTAAGCTTGCTCATCTTGCTCATAGCTTTGCACCACCTCTGTCATCCACATTGGTTTTACTGAACAAACCATTGTACATTGAGCTCCTTCCTCTTCAAATTTTCTGGATAACACATCAGCAGCTCTGTTGGTGCGTCCTTGCTTGTAAGCAATGGTATATGTGAGACCGAGCAGCTTCCTCACCGCCTTCTTTTGCAAATGAGTCGTCAACCGCTGCTCCGAGAGGTGTTTCAATGCTTGATGGTCAGTTTTGATGTTAAACGAAGCTATCTCCAAGTAGTGGCACCACTTATCGACGACCAAAAGAATTGCCAAGAGCTCCTTCTCGTATGTTGACATCAATAGGTGATCGCCATGGAGAGCCTTACTTATAAAAGCTAAGGGTCGCCCTTTCTGCATTAAAACCGCGCCAATACCCGAATCACAAGCATCTCTCTAACTCAAAGGGCTCATCAAAGTTGGGAAGTCCCAAAACTGGAGGGTTCACCAACGTCTCTTTCAAGGCATGGAATGCTGCATGAGCTTGCTCACTCCACTTGAAAGAATTACCTCTCAATAAATATGTGAGGGGTTTGCAGATGGCGCCATAGTTGCGAATGAAACGCCTATAATAACCCGTTAAACCCAAAAAACCTCTCAATCTTTTGATTGACCGTAGTAGGCCATTCCACCATATCCTTCACCTTTCCCGGGTCAATGGCTACCCCCTGTGCCGAAATAATGTGACCCAAGTACTCGACCTGTGGTTGAGCAAAGGCGCACTTAGATTTCTTTGCAAAGAGCTTGTGTTGCCTCAAAACTTCCAACACCAGACGCAAGTGCTGCAAGTGCTGATCGAGAGAGCTACTATAAACCAGAATATCGTCGAAAAACACCAACACAAATCTCCTAAAAAACTTACTGAAAACGTCTTCATCAGCGCATTGGTAAGGCCGAATGGCATTACTCTGAACTCGTAGTGGCCGTGATGAGTGCGAAATGGCATTACTCTTGCAATGCTTTGTCACTTTGCTTCACGAAATATCGCTCATCGCATTTATAACACAGAAAAGGGAATTGATCGTATATTCATTCATACTCAATTCTTATCTCGGAATAACCATTGACATATATATATAAGAGAGTCTCGGAATTCTTATCTCTTCGATATGGGATATAGCTTTTATCATTTCATATTCATGATAAATTTCGGTGGCCCAATATAATATGGGGTCTAAAGATCCATATGAGGGATTCATTGTACGCACACGTTCCTCTTTAATCAACGTGGATTACACCTTTGCTCAACAAAACGTGGAATACATCTTGTTGATGAATGGAAAGGGCTTGACGACAAGCAATGTGGATCGAACCGTGCCATAGAGATCAAAAATTGATGGACCATGGCTCTCTCTCTCGTTGTTTTAGGAGTTTGAAATTTACATTACACTTGCATCCTGTACACGTACACGAGGTCGTGGAGTCACGCCTTCAGATACATTGTTTGGCGCCTCCACCTAAACGACGTTGTTTTGACATTTATTTAAGCCAAAAAAAAGGTTCAAACCAAACACTCCCTTGTTGAGGTGAAGTCCCAAGAGAGTGAAGACATTAGCTTAAGCTTTATGTTCAAAATAATCTCAACCTTGCTAACTCAATATCAGTATATCAGAACAGTTCAAGTTCATTTCCTATAGGAGTTTGAGATGCCAAAGTCGTCTAAAAATACGAGCTAACTATAACGAGATTGAGATGTTAAACCCGCTTGAGAAAAAAATGTTCCTAGTTGATACTCGAGAGCACACGTTAAGTGTGGAATCTCACATTAGATTAAAAAAAAATACAAGTAATATACACGGGGAGATGAAATATCTACACAGTAACTTAAGATTTATTGTCCAAACATAGATAGTAGGATACCTGAAGAACTCAGCTTTGTATTTTGTCTGCAGTGTTGATCAGACTGAGGTTGCTGAGCTCTGTTGCGGATGCAGTCTTCTCAACTTCAGTCCACCACTCTTCGTCTTCGTCCAAAGCATAGTTATCCTGGAGAATCGGGTTACGAGATGAGGACACATCAACGGAAAGATCTTTCGATAAAAGAAAGGAAAGAGAGCTAAACCACCTCTAACAAGCTTCCAATACTTTCCACAGTATCAGCAGTTCTAACAGCTTCAAGCCACCAGCTTTCGCTGCAGGGGCTGTCTGTGGCGGTCTCTCCAGACTTGTTTCTTGAATGCTCCTGGTTCGTTTCGGATTGCCCTGAGTTGAATGTTTCTGGGACGACTTCCAATGGAATTGGGCGTGAAGGAGATCGGTAGCCTGATCATATCAGTTCCATTGAAAAGAGCATTCACTTGAAAGCTTTGTTGGGAAAAATAGAATATGTAATTAGAGACCATAAAAAACGAACCTTTGCAATCAGGGTCATAACATTTCTGATAATAAAGGGCCCATTGCATATCAACAACATACATTACTGTATTCATAAGAATGAAGCAAGTTAGTTCATTCATGTCATGAAGGGAAATGAGAAATCAAACAGGAAAACTTGTTCTAGCTTAGCCATTCACACAATCACAACGCAGGAAATAATTTTGATACTGGTATTATGGATCAAATGAAGAATTATACCGACATCTGAATGATGAACGTACCATGATTACTCTTATGCTCACGGCCAATTCTTTCACAGAATCTGTTCTTCAACATACTATAAACCATCAATCCATATTCAGAGAACCAATACCAAGAGCGGATTTTCCCTAGAAATAAAGTGAGATCATACAGTGATGATCAGAGCAAATTGGTTCGTGAAAACATCATGAAAGATTTAAACAAATAAATACACCAAATTGATATATCATGTATTTTATTTTTTATTCTTTCTATTAAACAAAGATGCATGAAAGAAGCTCATTTCACATAAATCAGGAAGAAAGAACTTAATGTGTGAGGGATAAGAATGGAGCCACCAAACTACACCAAGCGCATTCTAAGTGCTTGTTTATAAGCCATTCTGATCACGTAAATAGTGCTCATAAGGTATGATGAGGTAAGATGCAAAGATCTAAAATGATCATCGAATGGCTAACTAGTGTACTTTCCACAGTATCAGCAGTTCTAACAGCTTCAAGCCACCACCTTCTTTACTTGTGAAAGAATGTGAAAGGATTATTCAAAAGGGAAAGGGTATCAGGTGATAGTTTGTTGACAAGGGAATGGCTAACTAGTGTAACCTAAACTCATGTGCATTAATGAGCTTACAAGGAAGAGGCATAAGCTCATAGAGGGGTATCCATAAATCACATTTTGGTTTTTTCACTGTAAGCTGGGTAAGGTCTTGACCTTAATTGGGAGATTTCTCATTAGTATTTTTCCTTTTCAGTTCCACAACCCTTCTATTTAACCTGATTACTTTATACTTATCCTCTGGTTGTTGGCGTTAGAAGTGCCTATTAATTTTCCAACTGAATTGACAGTGAACTGCAGCTAAAAGAAAATAGTTGTGGATACGTAATTGATAGGAAGTGGCCTTTCTTTTTTTATCAAGTAGATCTAGAGTCCATGATTTTGATACTCACCAGAAACATTTCCAATGGACGCGACTGATATAATGAATGCATCGAGGGCAGGAAATGGCGACTTCCCCATTAAGTATGTCGCTGAGCCATCACTTGGACAAGCATCAAACCTGTATTGTTGAAGGCTATTGCACTGCTTTATTTTTTCATCAATTACCTGAACCTACAGAATTCAAATATGCAATGTTAATATACTACTATAACTTTAATGCTTTTTGAAAGGTTCAACTTGATCAACTAATGCTCATCTTGTTCAGTTTATTACCAGCCAGGAATTTATTACAAAAATTGTACTCTCTATCTGTTTTTCTTATTTTGCACATGTTTTTCTTTATTTTGTTCGGATAATATTGTCCAACTTTTGAGCAAAGACCAACAGGTATAAATATGTTGAGAGAAGCAGCTGTCAGATATATTTTTCAAAATCGAATAATGAATTTACAAGATGTTCTAAAACAATCCTACTAGTTGAGACCATTAGTTCAGCAGCAAATGGAACCAAGCTTAAAATTACCTCAGTATCATAATGCAGGGTCTTCACACAATCTATATCCGTTTTGCAGATCAAAAGCTTCGCACAATCATTATCTATATTGCAGATCAATGATGCAAAGAATACCTTTTCTTCACACTGAGGAACATTTTAAAAGCAAAATGTCAGATAAGTGGATCTAGAGTTCTTCATGCACACAAGTAACTGATTATGCTCAGAATCCTATGTTGGAAGCTCTTTATCATCCTAATGTGGTTCAATATTGTGGCAACCGGCAAATGTGGATACAAAGTTTTAGAAAACCTAAAAGGTATGAAAATGAAACATTTTTCAAGCATTTTTCACTGTCTAATTTCCCAAGAATTTTAAATAAGAATGGATGTAGACACTAGACCAGTGGTCCCTAAGAAACTTCCTCCACACATGCTCAAATGAAAATTCTAGGGGTCTATCACAAACAACTTGTTCAAAAAAAAAATTGGAAGCACTTGTCATCTTGATATCAAAAAGGAAATGCTATTCACGGCTTCACGCAGCCAACATGGAGATCAAGCACATAAATATGACTATTAGAGACATCACAAAAAATAAAAAGAATGAGGGAGATATATAATTCATGTAAAAGAAAATCCAAAATAATACACAGACGCAATCACATAGATGATGAATGTTGGCCCTGATTTGAGAAAAAGAAGGCAGGTTTCATACCATGTCCTTGCATTTGAACCGTCCAGTGGGCAAAAGCACAGAGGTCTTCCCTGCTTTTGATGATAGAGCTATACGAAAGCAACGATTTCTAGAATATACAGCAGTATCAACAAAAAGCTGAGAAGACGGTCCAGAAGTGCTTGAACCTTTGGAGATAAAAAGTTGCTCGAATCTGGCATCCTTCTTTCTCGCATTACAAATTCGCAAGCATATCTGATAAGGAGTTCTATATTAAAACACTTAGGCCCTCAAAGAAAACTATAAAACATAAAAGAAACTAAAATGATTATCTGTACACGAGATGACTGGAAATAAGCAATATGATGGCTGCTTTAGACAAAATATATAGGGTAGAGATAGAAGAGTCATAAATATTTGTTCCTAAGTTTCACCGATGCAATTTTGTAAGTTTTGTTGCTTATGCGCGGTATAACATAAGGAGTAGAGTCCACAAAGTGATGGAAATGAGAATGAATGTAAAAAAAACCGATACAAAAGTATACATCTTTCTTGTTTTTTAACCATGCTGTAAATGTTATTTGCATCCTATTTCTACAGTTACATACTAGAAATTTAGAGCTAAATTTCTAGCAACATGATTTTAGAGAGAGCCCTTAATAGAAAGAACACCCAAACACTCCATAAGTTGCTCAGTTGGAACACACCTCATTAACAAATACACCGGCATGTGAGTTGTCTTTGAAAGCAGCCTGTGGGATGCGAAACAACAAATGACGAGAAAATTTCACTGCCAATGCAAATTCAATAAGCACCGAAATTGATTAGTTAAAAGAAAATTGTTGTGGACTAAATCAGATTGATTGATGATAGTTCCACACAAGAAAACTTGCACCAAATATTTGAACAAAAGATGAAAAAAGATTTAACAGTCCTTACCAATGAAATGGCATAAATCTCAACGTATAATGAAAATGGAATATACAGAGGATAAAGAAAGAAAGATTCGTAATAACATTGCTCAAGCAGTTACATTGGCCCACACCAATCTCGCAAATCTGCTTGAATTTCATACCCTTAGTGGAGGAGTCTAACTCTACAATCCAGTCCAGATCCCCTTGTATGCAGTATTTTTCATGCAAGGCATCAAAAACAACTGATATCAAAAGGTCAACCATTTGGTCTCCATTTTTATTAGCATTTTCACTCCAATCAAACTCCAAATCAAAGTAGAGATGGCAAGGCAAACCCTGCAATAAAAATTGTGTTAGATTGTAAAGAAACTGCCCGGCCTAAGAATTAATTGATACTTACACATGACGAGTTTAGAAACAATTTTCAACAACTACAATAAGAAATAGTAACCCCCCTCCCCTGGCCGCTATAAATGTCGAATTATAGACCAAATTACAATGAAAATAGGACATTAAAGAATAAAGATAGGATGTACCTTTGCCAAAGGATTGGAAAGAGAAATTTTAAAGGCTTAAAATAAATGAGAGAACAGACAGGCACCATGAAGTCCATGGTGTCTGTCTGTTATCTCGTTTATTATACAAATAACCAGGAAGGTTAGAATTTTTTTATTGTTATGTAATTCTTTCTGCTTGCACATTACAAAAGAATTGTTATACATATAACCAGGAAGGTTAGAATTATTTGATTGTAGCCTGTAGGGATATATGGCAAAATCAAGCCTCCTTGCTACACCAATTATAGCTAAATGCAGTACAAGAAGCTCCCACTCCTGGGCATAAGCATTAGGCAAGTGAGAGCTAGCAATTACATTCATAAATCACCATGATGTTATTGTGCTTTTATTCAAAGCACAAAAGTATCGTGTTATTAGCAGTTCAAATATGTAATCCTTTGTATAATATGTATGCAAGTCAGGCTGAGCAGATCATGAAATTCATTAATGCTGGAGAACAGGGAGTAATGAAGACATTTTACCTCCTGAATGACCTCATAGTGGTGCCTGAATTTGCTGTCCATGTTTTTGTACCTGAAATTTCACACACCGATCGAGAACAGGTTTTATTAAACAGAAGAGGAACTTTACGACAAGGACAAAATGCGCCCAAGTTCACAAAACAGAATGACCATTTTTTTAATTTAAAAAAAATAACGAAAGAATGTGTTCAAAATATGTACAGAAATGTATGCAAAAGGGAACCTTTGCCAGAACTCATTATAGCTAGAAACAAGAAATCTCCTTTGTCCGTTAAAATGATCTTGGTAACTGAAAACGTGCACATCTGGGTGTTCTCTGGAAAATTTCATGGCTTCATCCTGCTTTGGAAAGGTTGCCCATATTTCCTTCCTGAGGAACCAACAGTTGACAATATAGACAGTCAAACACCAGAGAGGACAATCCTGTAACATGAAAAGTCATGAAAGAAAACGAAGTACCTCAAGTTTGATCTATGCTTTTCAGCGAGATCAATGCGTATTTCACGCAGTAATCGTAATAAACTTGATGGCCTTTTTGGAGGCACACCATGTGGTGATCCATAAAATACAACTGGAGAGATTTGCTTTTTGGCATCGATTTTCACCTCCTTATCTGTCACTGGACCGTGCTGATCAAACAGTAATACATGACTCAGGTGTGGCGGTGGCAGTATTGAATAATGGAGATAAGAAGTAACTTTGACAAAAGATTGTAAAAAGAAATATTGAAAGCCTGAAATAAACGAGAGAGCAGACACCATGGACCATGTCAATCACTCTTTTGACCTTTAACTCTATGAATATCTCAAAGAAAACAAATCATATAATCCCTGCAAGACTACTAAATTAGATAAGGTAAACCCTCTTTTGCTGGTTTACTCAGATGTACTGGCATGGAAAATGGAAGATTACTGAATAACTCCAAGTCCCACAGGCATGTGGACACAAGGATTTAAGTGGCTGGATACTGCACATTGTAAAGGGGTAAGATGAGTATGAAAGACGAGTATGGATTCTTCTGTTCTATCAGACTTCATCTTTATCACAAAACTGGTCTCTACAGTCTACACTGAATGATAACCTTATTTGGACGTGTATCTGATCATAGAAGATTCCATATGCTTGACATGGATACATGTTTGTACTAGGATAGGAAAACAGAAATGGAAAAGATAAATGCAGGGAGATATGCTAGAACTTTCACAACCATTTTTTTTTCTCAAATTACTATATGCAAGCTCAGCGACATACAAGAATTAAATATGGATATCATATGATACCTTCTCCAATTTAGGATTTGAATCAGGTATACTTTGTCCACATTGTCCCCCAGATGGAGGCGACTGAAAACCTTTCAGTGAAGAGCCTTCAGGCCTTAAACTTTTCCTCTTCAATCGGCTACTTCTTGCTTCCCTCTCTCTAATAGCAGACTCTAAAGCAGCAGATAGTTTACTTCATTAAAAGGGTTAAGATAGAGAAAATGAATTATAAGTTTTCAACAGCATTGCTTCAGCTTAAAATCCTGAAATGTTTTCATTGCCACGATGGAGGAAAAAGGGTCTCAAGGTACCTCGACCCAATTCTTCACATCTCAGTCAGTTACTTCATTTGACAATCATACTACTACAATGGGAAAGATCAAGCTTTGCACATCAAGAAACAAGGCTTTGCATATAATAAGTAATATCTCTAAAGGGCACCAAACCAAAGTACTGTTGAATGAATTCAAACATCTACCCAGCTAACCTAGAAAGAAACCCCAATCAAGTTGTTATTACTTATTATATGCATTCAACTAACCTAGAAAGAAACCCCAGTACTTTGGCATCTGTGTAGTCTGAAAGTACAACCATTTCCCTTCTCTTCCCTTCATCTCTCTAACACATTAGTTGATATAATATATTAATATGTAATGTTTAAGAAGAAAAAAAATCCCCAACAATGATGATGAAAATGAAAATTTTGTTTCCCCTTACAACCAAAGGTAGCACAACTTCACCACAAACTGAGGTTATTCCACAACAAATTGTTCCAGACCAGGGTTGCCAAATCCCATCCCCCACCCCCCCCCCCCCCCCCCCCAACCCAACCCAAACAAATTTCAAACTAGTTAGGAGTTCATTCAAGTACAAATTCGCTATGAATTTGCCCAAGCCAGTAAATTCAAACTAGAGTATAGTGCTGGTCCTTATGTTAGGTGAGATATTGATCCTGACAACTCTACCTTGGATGATTCAACTCTCAGATTGGAGGAGCTAAAGTGGAATGAAATAAATGATGGAGAGGATGAAGGTGGGCACAGCACAATGACGAAAAAACTACTAGGAAGAGGAAAGTCAGGAAACTAAAGGGAAAGAGAAGGTGTGGAGACGAAGAAGTGAAGATAATGTTCATGAAGATCAAGCTATTTTGGAGTTTTTTTTTTTTTTTGTAAGACTACACAGGCCAAAAAAGAAACCCCGATTTTTACCCAATCTGTGGCTTCAATTTGAACAATCTTCAGTGCCACCTCCTAGTTCATTTCTATTGAGAAATTAAAAACTACTTTACCAACTCAAATTAAAACTTTCCATCGCAACTAAACAGAAGCTGTTCAAGAAGCCCCAATTTCACTCAGTCTTCAGCGCCGCCTCTTAGTTCATTCATTCTATTAGCGAAATGAAAATCTGGTTTTACAACACAAATTGAAGTTCGAATCTCTACTATTCTTCCTCCAATTGCTACCAATGTCGAAATTCAATCACATAAATCCGAGATAGGGCGATGATTGTTGGTACTTCAAGTGGAGAATGCACAAGCGAGTCAATAAGCTTTCGAAATCCAATCAAAAGTGCGAGGGAGGGGAAGAGAGAGTACCGGGAGGAGAGACACCGCATTTGAAGCATTCGTACAAGCGATCGACGTCGTCCATGGCGCTTCTACAAATTTGTCATTGCAATTTTGGCTTCTCTGCGTTTTTTTCTTTTTTCTTATTAAAAGTCAGATTCTCTCCTTTTGCATAGAGCGCCAAAAATATTGTTTTTTTTTTAAATTAAATGAACGAAAATTTCCCCTGGTAACTTTGTGGTATATTGGTGTTGGTTTTTTTACGCGGTGTACAAAAGTTTAGTCTTTTTCACCCGATATTTTTGAGTTTATAATAAATTTTGCTTCATGCCCTATTTCGCCCTAATTAGTGAAGTTATAACAAGGGCACGAGAGAAAATCGATCTTTTCTTTTTTTTTATCTGTTTCATTTAAAAAAAAAACTAACGTTGTTTGTTAAATCTAACTGTATAAAGGCACGAGGCAAAAAAAAATTATGAACTTAGGGATACCGGGCGAAATAGGCTAAATTTTGTACATCGCGCGAAAAAAGCTAATACCACTAGGGTATCGTGCGAAATTTCAATTAAGTAAAAAGAGATTTGAGTCTTGAGGTAGTCTTGTTGAGTAGAGGTGGGTCTCGATATGAGATTTTAAAAAAAGCACTTCGATGGAAGCCTCAAACGCATACACCACGAGAAGTTTCATTACTATTTTCAATGCTAGTGAAATTTGTTCAACAAATTTGACAACGAGCAACAAGCACTCGCACACTTGTTGATGTTTTTCACGGGAAAATTATAGTATCATACAAAATCTTCATTCTTGCCCATATTATAGAGAAGGTGAGGGTTGCAAATTACATTACCTTATTTGGTTCACCAGAAATGGAAGTAGTATATATTTAACGAGAACAGTAATGTTTTTTCAATAAATTCTCATAATTAGAAGTTTAAAAGCATTTATATACATCTATATATCTATCTATATACATATACATATACTAAAACTGATGCATAGCGTCCTACGTGGCGCGATGTGCTTGATCCTAGGGGAAAAAATCATATGTGGCGTGTTGTGGTTGATTATAGGAAAACAAATTAATAAAATAACATGTTATCATTGTTTATAGAAAGTTATATAAGCCATAATCTATCCACCCATCTATATATATTTTTATCTTACCAAAATATACATATATATTTTTAGTTAATTGACAAAAACATTAATAGAAAATATTTTATAATCATATTTACCAAAAATATTAATAGATAAATATATAATATTTGATAAGTGCTATTTTATTTATATATAGATTATTAATAAATAAATGTGAATTCTATATATATTTTGAGAGAATCTAAATAAAAAATATTTAGATTTTTTATATAATCTGTCGAACTAATTATATTTATATATATTAATTAATATATTTCCCGTACACGGGACGGGACCTACACTAGTCTAATACTATACAGAGTACTATTGATCATTTTACAAATACAATGCATTTAAACTACAATTTAAAAGTGGAAAAAAAATCACTAAAAAGGATAATTACTTTTTTTTATTAAAAAAATGTCTAAAATGTCAATTATATGAATACGGAGACATAATGTAAATAGAAATTCGGGTTTTTACATCCCTAACTTGCTAGCTTAGTTTTGCCTGTCTGTTGTAGGGTGCATTTTCACTTACTATTTAGCGTACTTTTATGGATTTTTGGTTGTATATTTTGACGGTTTTCAATCTGTCGGATTGTTCGTCATATAGATTCAAATAAAAATTCATAATAATAAGGCAAAAATGCATAAAATCACCCTTTATTCAAGGTTGTTTGCAAATAATCACCCCTTATTCAAAAATTTGCAAATAACCACCCATTATATGCAAAATGGTTGCAACTAACCACCCATACCCACTTTTCTTGACAAATCTAATTAAGTTTTCTCGAATTCTAAACAAAAAGGGTGATGAATGTCTAGAGTCTCCTGCTGTTCATCGCTTCCAGCAATGACGACCTCTGGTGGAACCTCCTGATGGTCATCGGGTCTTGTTCGTGGACCTCTATTTGGCTAATTAGATTGGAAATTTGATTTAGTTGAGACTAATATAAAGAAATATGTAAAACATTAAAAAGTTATGAGTATAATTTAGACCTGTCAAAACATGACCCGACACGAACGCCCGGAAAATTTTCGGTCAAGACCCACAAATTTTAAAGCGGAAATTTTTTCCGACCCAAACCTGATAACCCGTTTATTTTATGGGTCATCTGGGTTTGGACCCGTACCCGATTGACCTGGTACCAGATTGATTTATAATTATATATGATTAAATTTTTTTATGAAGATTCCAATTTATTACATTTTATAATTACAATCACTTGATCTTTCATTTTCAAATCAACTTTTTTTATTTTTTTTGTATTGTGTAATACTCCTTCCAATCGATAGTATTTGATTTTTTATTTTTCATCACATTTTTTAAGAAGATGAAAACTCTAACAAATATTAAAATAATTATATGCTTACTACTAATTGCATGAAATTATTTTTTAAAAAAAGTATTTAAATTTTTGATATTTTATATATTTTTTTTTTTTTTTAAAATTACGAGAAATAATAAAAATAAAATATTTTAGATCGATATATTATATAATTACAAGCTCTAGAACTTATGAACCACTTCTTTAATTTTAGCATTTTAAAATTATCACAAAATTACCAAATCATGATTTTTTTTAATTTAAAAAGAAAAAAATTGACAAACCCAAAATCGACCTAATTTGACAAAAACTGAGTCAAACCCGAATTCGAGTCAACTCGGATCTACCCGGGACCCTTTTTACCCGAAATTCGAAACGACCCGACCCGAATGATCCGATTGACAAGCTTAGTATAATTGTCTTTTCCTATTAACTTAAGTGAGGTTTAACAAGAAAAGTGGGTATGGGTGGTTAGTTCCAACCAATTTGTATATAAGGGGTGGTTATTTACAAATTTTTGAATAAAGGGTGGTTATTTGCAAACAACCCTGAATAAAGGGTGGTTTTATGCATTTTTGCCTAATAATAATAAGAGGCGTCGCTGATGACCGGCGGCAAGGTAGACTAGTGAGAATTCTCAAATCCGAAACCCACACAGCGCTCACTTCAAAATACCAACTCCGCCGGCGCCGGGAATGAGATCCACCGGCCGATGACAGGCGGCGATAGATCGCGCACGAAGGAGAGGAAGAAGAAGCTGTCAAATCCCCGGCATGTTCACGCCTTCCATCGCTCTCCCATGATGGCCTCTCGACTCCCTCTCTCTCTCCCTCTCTCTCACCCCGGTCGAGTCCTCGTCGCTCTCTCCCTCGCTCTCATCGCATCAATCGTCGTTCTCCGGAGCACTTCATTTAATCTCCGGCCGTCTAGCACCGCCCGTCGGATGCCTCTGATTTACACCGTCGAAGTAGTCAACGAGTTTCCGCACGACCCCCAGGCCTTTACGCAAGTACGAATCGTTTGATCTGTGCCTATTAATTTCTCTTTTTGCGGATTTTGCTTGTTGTTTGCTCGTTTGTGGTGGATTTCTGTCTGATTTGTGGAAATCGATTCGAACTCGTGTTCCTTGTTTCGTTTCTAAACCTGTATTGATTCGGCATTAAATGTAGCGGATTAGTAAGCAGTTGCTTTCTTGAACTATGGCTGTAACCTATGCTCATGGAAGGTTTTGGTCCTCAGTTAGGGTACAGATCACTAGCTGAACAAATACATTTTACACCTTTCAACTCTGAGCCAGGTTTTCCTAAATCTTGGTCCTGGTCTGTTATAAGTTCATGGTGTTAGTTGCTTCAATGTTTTTATCTAATGTTCCCCAATCCTTAAGCTAATGTTTTTTACTGTGTTCTACTTGACTGTGGGCGTGGTCTTAGCGTCGGACTAATATCTTTTATGTTTGTTTTCAGGGTATTCTATATGGGGGAAATGACACTTTGTTTGAATCAACTGGTCTTCATGGGAGGGTAAGGTTGATATTCTCTAGAGCTCAGTTGCTCATTAATTTTGGATGCTGAATGGAATGATTGCCACTTTTCTTGGAAGATTTTTGTGGCTTTAGTTTTACTTGAGCATTTGAAAATCATTAATTCATTGTTAAGAAAAAAAGGTAGTAGTGGCACACCCTCTTAGTGGTGAAGGATCTGTTGTTTCCAAACAAAGCCTGAAATATGCAAGAACTTAAATTTATACTATGAATAAGAAGCCTGGGCATCTGGTATTCCATTGTAGAACTCACATAGAGATCCCAGATGATTAATCAAACTTGTTAAAAAAGAAACTTTTCAAAATTCTAAAAGATGATGTGGTACCTTAAATTGGTGTAGATGTGTACTTTCTATTTGTTTCTGTTATATTGATCCAAGTGATTTTCAGCTTGAAGTAACATAGTGCCGCTCTATATGGACAACAGTGTTCTAATCTTTGATCACTGTAATACTTGGCCTTGTTCTCTATGTAACCTTATTGTGTTGCTAATTTGATAAAGGATGTCATCTAAAAACATCAGACAAGAAATTATAGGCTTAGTGAAGCAATCCGGAAATTGATCTTCAAACTTACTCACCTTGACTATGCAGGCACTATGTTGCTTCATTAACACATCCTGTCTTTCTCCTACGGCATGTCCCTGCAGTATATTAATTTTGTCTCTGAAAGTATCTCTATCTCCTACACTAGTTGAGTTAGGTATTCTGATCATATTTCCCTCGTCTGCCATATCTTTTTTATTCATCTTGATAGTGTTGCACTGCATTAGTGCATTACTGCCTGTTGACCTTTTTCTCTTTTCGCTGCAGTCATCCGTGCGAAAAGTAGCACTGCAAACTGGAAAGGTACTATTATATGTCATGAGCTGCATATATCTATCCCTTCACACGCATTTTCACTTTCCCTGTTTTCATTTTGTGATGTGTACATTTAACTGACTGCATTAAAAACCTATAGAGTAGTTATAGGTCAAGGCTGACATATGCCCCCAAATTTTATCCATGAGATCCGCGTGTAGCAATGATGGTTGATTTCTGGTCATAGTTCAAATGGGCATATTAAAATAGTTGTATGCTTCTCAATTTATAAACAGCCCTTAATGACACTTATCTTATAGACGATGCTTAGTTCTGGGTAGTGGTTGGAATTGAATTTTTACTTCCTTTTACTAATAGTTTTCAGTGACGTTGAAAAAGTATTCTATGCTTGAGTGAAAATTCTCCAAGGAATTAGTGTGTAAAAATAGCATTGTCGCTGGTTCATCAGCTTGGACTAGCAGTGAACTTTGAATAGCACCTAACTGACCCTGCTAATTGGATATCCTAATATCAGGTATATTTTTGGTTTTGACATCTTAACTTGCATCAAATGACCAGTTATTATCATGGTATTCTCTTCCTTTGAATAACACCTAATTGGCCCTGCTACTTGAATATCCTAATATCAGCTATAGTCTTGGTTTTGTCATCTTAACTTCCATCAAATGACCAGATATTATCGTGGCCTTCTCCCCCTTTTAAAATTTTAATCTTATTTGAGGAGTATATCATGGATTTTATAACACAGGCTAAATGTCCTACTGTTCTACTTATTTTGTACAAGACCATATGCTAAACAGCCCAAGCTTTAAAGTGATGTGCGGAAAAGTAACTGGGTGTTAGTGCCAACAATGTCATGAAACTCGATGGTGGTGAACATTTCCAAAAATGCTAACTAATTTGAGTGGCTCATACTCTTAAGTCCATGTCGTCAATCGAGTCCATAACATTCAAACGGTTTTGACAAGTTAGACAACACTGAAATTAGTCATCAGCATTGTGTCATCACATTGTACGCACCAACACCTAAAGGCTACAGTACACTCATTCATTCATTTATTTATAATTAGAGATGAGGGTTATTTTCTACTTGACGCCTAAAAGTTTGTGTTATTTAAAATATTTCTCCTAGTTGTAAACATTTATATTCATATATGGACTTCCAGGTTGAGACTATACAGAGAATGGACAACTCTATTTTTGGGGAAGGATTAACTCTTCTAGGTGAAAGGTAAGTATATAGTATCACAATTCACAAGGGCTAACTCTTCACATGGTTGGAGTTAAGCTTGAGACAAGTACAATAACTATTCTGATCTTCTGTGATATTTTTCTTCTGTAGGTTGTACCAAGTTGCTTGGTTGACGAATGATGGTTTCATTTATGACAGAAATAATTTAAGCAAAGTCCGTGATCCACCTTTTTTCTCCTTGATGTTATTCTCTTTTGGGTGTTGACTTCATAAAATGTTTTTTTATACATTAAAAAAACTTATTGTCAGCCTAACAGAGGAGCATAATGCATGGATCTTTGAATTCAGTCTTCAATTTCTTTCATGTCCTTATTATTGTTTGGGACATCATGCCTTCTTTATTTTAGCAAATATCGCTATTTTCAAATGACTTTGCTACATATATTTTTCATTCTTTTTGCAGATCACAAAATTTACACATCAGATGACAGATGGATGGGGACTTGCAACTGATGGAAAAATCCTGTTTGGAACTGATGGAACTTCCATGTTGTACCATATTGACCCTCAAACAATGGAAGGTTCCTCATTCAAAGTCATTATGATTCATTCTATGTTAACTTTGTTTCTCATTTTTTCCAGTACATTACAGTTGAGACTTCAATTCAACAATTAAGTTTTTCTTCTCTTTGTTGTTAAGAATAAAAGTATTTATCATCTTATTCTCTTTCATATTGGATCCGATAAGCTTTTATAGGTCCAAGTATATTCTTGTTCCTTTTCCTGATGAATGTGTACACTATCTTCTCATAGGTTTCTACTTTGACTTGGGTTAGTTTCCTTTTTTTATTTATGCAGTGATACAGAACCATACAGTTAATTATAAAGGTCATGATGTGCATAACCTGAATGAACTAGAGTTTGTAAATGGTGAAGTATGGGCAAATGTTTACCAGGTATCTCACATACATAATTTCATATTATTTCTGTTTTCATTTTTCATTTTTCTTTCTTGTTTTGTGCCTGCTCATTTGGTATCTGGTAAATGGATTGCATTTCTGAACTTCTATAACATCCGGATTGGAGAATCTCTTGCTTGACCATGCTAGTGTACATAGTATAGCTTTCCTTTTCTTCTTTATGTGAGAGTCCATAACAATGCACCTTGGACTGGAGTTGTATCTGTGGAAAATGTACTGACACAAACGTAACCATGTTTGCATACCCAAAACAGTAACATGGTTGGAGTTTGTTACTGAACTGTTTAGTAAAAGTCTTCATTATTGTTAAAAAATCTTCAGCAGAATCTATATTACTATTTTGCAATTTGAGTATTTTAGTATATGTCTAGGGCATAGGTTAATAGTACTTTCATATTGATAATACAGACAGATTGCATAGCAAGAATATCATACGAGGATGGTTCGGTCCTTGGATGGGTTATTCTTCCAGAGCTAAGGTTGGATGCCCTTTTTATTTTCATTTTCTGTTCTGATAGATTAATATGATTGGAGTTGTTCCTCATTTCCTGTTCGTTATGAGTATTTAGTTCATCCGTAACGTAATGCTTTCTTTCATGTTTTACTTCCTTTTCTTCTGCAGAAATGGATTGCTTCGAGCAGGTAAAAGGGTATGTATTGATTGCTCAAAATCATTCATTTCTTAGCATCTGTCATAGTAAAAAAGTAAATCAACCAAAAATGGACAAACACACTCATGTAACAATAATTCTCACTTTATGCAAGATACAATGAGATATACATATACTCCCTCTGATCTAAAATAGATGGGTTTTTAGCAAATGAAATGAGTTTTAAGAAAATACACTTTTCTAAAAACATCATCATTCTACTAACTTTTCCATAAATTTTAATTCTACATATTTTTTAATACCCACTACATAATTTAATCAATCAAAATTTTTTTAAAAAAGTCAACAACACACAAATCAATACTACGGAGTAATTATTAAGATCCACTCCCCAGAAAATCGAAAAGACCATCTATTGTTGCTAAGATTTCTTCACCTAAAAGACCATGTATTTTAGATTGGGGGGGGAGTAATTCCTAAGGTCATTCACTTAGACACAACTCAGGAACCACCAATGGAGAGTAGAATCTCTCAAAGGCCAACTGGAGAATGACTTAAAAACACTGACCTTAAATAGAAAAATATCCATATACCCTTTATAATATAATGAATTATTGAGCTAGCTTGGTCATTTGAATCCTAACAGTATCTTTTTTCCATGGTATAAGACTGTCATTGCATTATCTGATACGTTAATTGATGTCCATGAACCAGAATATTGACGTTCTAAATGGTATAGCATGGGATGGAGATAAAGATCGCATTTTTGGTAATGCCTTTCTCTCAGTTCTATTCCTGTCTTTTGATAATCCTTTCTTTTCAAGTGCCTGGTTATTAGAATGGTGTCTGGATAGTAACAAGACCTTTATGTGCTCGAAAAAAAGGTAGATTTAGAGCTACAAGCTAGTAATAAGAATGGTGTCTGGATAGTAATAAGACCTTTCTATTCCTGTCTTTTGATGATCCTTTCTTTTCGAGTGCCTTTCTCGCTTTGTTGCGCTTTTGATCCCTTTACTCTTACCTCGTGTCTCCAGTGACTGGAAAGCTCTGGCCAAAGCTATACGAGATCAAAGTGCATCCTTTTAAAGGAGAGCTCAGTGTAGCCATTGAACAACTATGCATTAGAGCGCCATTCCAGTTCTGAAGTCCCGTAGAACATTTACAGCCACCATTGTTGGAACTTCCACATATTTTTCTATAGTTGGTACTCATGCCCGTGCTACCCATATAGTTTGATTTTCGTATGCTTTTAGAAACGGTATTTCCTTGTATCGAACTCATTCAACTGATGCAATCGATATGGAGCAAGGCTTCTTCTGATAGGGGGGATATCCGTTTACTTTGCAATGTCGTGGAGCTATTTATTTTGCACAACAATGCTTCTTCATTTTCATTTTATTCTAGTGTACTTCTACCATTGAAGGGTTTACAAAATCTTAAATCTGCAAGGACGGGATGTAGGGAATCTACATTGTAATTTCTTATATCGGTTTTAGGGCATAGGATAAGACCCTAAATTGGAAAAGATTCCCTTCAAAAAGGCAAGCGACCCTAGGAATCTAATTAAAAGAAAAGCTAAATCAGTTAAATTTTAAAAAATATTTCCCAATTTATGGTCTTATCCTATACTAAAAATGATATGAAGATAAACAACCTGGGCTTCAGGTTTTTCTTGTGAACACTGAACAAAACCAATACATAGAAATATATAATGCAACCACAAAAGAGGAAAAATGATAATTATATATTTAAAAACAAAAAGAAGACGACACCAATATACAAAGAATGACCATTGCCCCACACACCAAGCATTTGAAGCTCTAAGGAACTCACCAAATTTACAGAAGAGGAGGGAGGATTGGCACAAAACATTGCCAATCCATCCAACAAAAGCTTCGTCTATCACAAAATCACTAAAATCTGTGTAATTAGATCAAGAAAAATCCGCTTGTTTCGAGCTTGAAGCCGATCCAGTCTGTATTGAAGAGATTGAAGATTCCAAGGAGATATTTACGTCAAGCAGAGGCTTTATCTGTCTCTCGATCTCTTCGCGTTGAAGCTGCATTTCCTGGAGAACATTAGAATAAGCTGACTCGCATGACTCCGGATCCCTGAATGCCAGGGTCCATCTTCCATCAACCAAAGCTCTACTTTTTCTTCTACCATCTACTATTGATCTCAGAGCGTCCACAGAGGGTAGTGTTGAAGGCCGAATCCTCAAGTGTAGCCATTTTGGATGTTTTTCATCAACTCTGGGCTGAAAGAACAGAACAAAATGAATGACTATGTTTTGAAAACTTGAAAGTTGCCTTAAAAGTAGGATGAGAAGTTTTGCAAAAAAAAAAAATCGTTTGGCATACGTCGCATCCAGCTAGAGGCGCAATCACCCGGACAACACCAAAGCTCTGTTTAAGGGGCAGCTCTTCCACAAGGAGCAGCCAGCCACTTGTTCCCAAGGATGCAGCTAGGAAGCGAAAATGCCGCTCTTTGCCTCTTTCAAATGCTATTCTACACAGAATTGCATCACCTGCACAAGATGATTGGATGCATGGATGAGAATAATACCAAAGAGGCAAGAATTGTTTGGAAGGAAAGGGCAACACAGGCAAGCCGCAAGGATGAAATAAATAAATAAATAACCAACCAAGTTTTATTTCGGTGCCTGGCCTTGGGCTACCATTCTGCAGGCCGATAGCCTTAGCCCTCGAATTTTCAGGGGCATCTGTGGAAGCTTGTATGGGAGGTTGATCAGGCAACACTCTGCCATGGAAGCATAATTGAAGTTGGTAAAGTAGCACAAACTCCTGTATCAGAAAGGATGCGGAAAATTAAACAATAATGTAAAAAAAAAAGCTCACTACTGCATCCTACCACCTCACTGAACACTACAGAAAATACTTGTCCAAAATCAACTGATCAGTCACAAAACAGATTGATGGAATGTAGAATAGTTTGTATCTACAATGGGAACATTCCACTTTTATTCCGATAGAAAAACTCTGAAAATAAATAATCAATGACAAGGGTAACTTGTTAAATAAAATAACAAAGTCTGTAATCCCAACTTATCGCAATGTTTGTCCTTTAGACCATAGATCTTGCTTCACAATATTTTTCCTTTAGATACAATGAATGCTTAAACTTCCCGATTTTTCTATTTGTCTCATTCATTCTTTGGTTTCCAGGAACCTCTATTAACGTTCCTGCACATTCTCTTCTATTGTTTGTCCATTTTTTGGGAGAAGTAAATTTGCACCAAAAGTAATTCATTAAATAGTCGCATTTCTTCTTCTTTCTTTTTCTTTTTTCACACTTGAGCCATATTAGTTGCAAGTTTCAGTTTCATACAGGTTAACATGATGATTCAAATATAATTATATAAAAGCAATGGCCAGAACAAAGAGGACCTAAAAATCCACACAGGAAAATGCTGTTTCCCCCGTATCATATAGGTCTTCAGATCCAAAAAATAAATAATATCATCTAGGTTTAGTACTCTAGTGCAAATGTGATGCATTATATACCTTCACCAACTTGCGCATCTTCTCTCCAGTGGCAAATGATGATTCGCTAGGAATTGCATCTAGATATATAAAAATAATAATCAGTCATCAAGCTATCGTAAATGATATTAAAGAAAAAGGAAACGAACTAAGGGCTCATTTGGTACAAACTAGGAAAAAGAAAGGGTTAAGAAATTGAGATGGTGTAATTTAGATAAAGAAGTGGATGAGAAAAAAAAATTCTCTATTTTTGTAAATTTAAAGGAGAAAGGGAGGGATTGTGTTATCCCACGGACAAAATAGGCACTGAAATTGATGCAAACGGCATAAAGTTAAGGCAAACAGTCAAGAACTAATAATTTATCCTCTCGGTGTTAGCTTGTTATTTGACTTTTATGGAAGTGATAAATCACCACACTTTTGCATTGAGGACTGTAAGAAGCATTAAGGACATATTCTCATTAGTTTTAAATACTTCATCTTTAGCGCCACAGGATGTAATACTAATCCTTTGTAGAGACTATAATGTCAGAGTAGCATTTTTGCTGCAAGCTAACATTTTTCCTCTTTTTTTTTTCTTTTCAAAAAAGGCAGCCAGATTATAATTTTTTATGAATATAACATCAATTCGTCAACCAAAAAAGAAAGAAAGAAACGAGCCATAGTAGTACCTTCTTGAAAGGTATTCTGAGAGGGCACAAGTAAGCACTTGAGTTCTCTCTGAGGGGATGAAGCCTCGATAACTACAAGCAAAATACAGTCACATAAGTATATAATAGTCAACACTTTTAATCAAACAACACATGATTTTAGACATTAAAAGGTAATCACTATGGATACCTTTCTTGCAATTACTCCACTCATCACATAGGATAGATATGATCTGAGCAGCCCAGGTCCCTTGAACCTCCTGAAGGATACCAGTCGAGCATCGGCAATACAATTCCTTCTCAGAAAAAAACAACCACCTCGTCATTAAAAAATCATTTTCCAAATCTACTGAAATGATGCCCCATAAAGCTTGAGAGATACTGGATTTCACTTTCCCTAGCCTAGGAGCAGATCACGGCAAAAAAGTTGAACAAATGGGAGTCTAAAAGGCAGAATGACATAGCAAGACAGCTGAAGCTTGTTCATAAAAAAACATCAACCTGTTCCATTCATTCATAAGAAAGTAAATAATTTTTGTTAAGCACATAGCTGAGAGGGCTCTAGAAGTTGATAGAAAGTTCTAGAAGAGGGGAGACCATCTGTTGAGAAGGGAAGTCATTCGGCTGTGATAGAAAGATGATAATATGACCGGTAGAGTCCAGGAGTCTATTACATCACAGTGAGTCAAATTAGGTAGTACCGAGTACTATAGATTAAGGGGTTTCAACACTGATAACGTATCCAGTAGTATTTTGTGTAAGGTGGAACCAGAAATTCTGTGCAGGAGGATAATATACTGAATCTAACAATGGATTAATTATATGCTGCTCTGTCTTCCATCAGGAATCCCAAGATTAGTGAAGGGGATGACATTTTTTTTCAGACAAGGAGTACACCGACGATTTGGATGAAGATCCTACATACCGCCCAGATTGTGCGATCTATTTTTGTGCAAGATCTTGTGGAAGACTTGGAATCAAATTGGAAGAGTCTTGAGGCTTTCATGGGAATTTCCGCATTTGTTTTGACAGCTAGCTGAGATAGAAATTCCACCCTTCGTGGAGCAATTTTTTTATCACTGTTATTTGCGTTAAAGGTTGCTTGAGGATGGATTTACCCCACTAAGCTTGTTTGGAGCTTGATATTTCTGTCTTTTATAATGATCCCTTTGTTTGGATCATTTTTTTTAGTTTGTATTTTTCAGTGCACGTTCTGATTGGTTCACTCTTTTGCTCCCTGGTTTGGAACCTCATATATTTACCAGTTCAGGGAGCTTTTGCTAATTTGGTATCTACTGAATCTCAAGCCAAAGGGATTGTTTAACTCTTTTGTGTTTATGCTTGTTAGGCCTAAACTCCATCTTTAGCTCTAATAATTTCCTAAACATGAACACATGAAAAGTAATATTGAAGACAGAAACAACACAGAAATCTATCTTACCCCAAGAAGTTTAAGATGCTTTCTGCTGATTTCAACCTTGCTATAAGGAAGCAACTGGCGCACAAGCCAAGCACTATGGTACAATGCCTCTATTGATATATCCGATCGGCAAAAAAGATTTACCATGGCATCAAGTACCTGATGGGAAGAAAACAACTGACATGTTTGAGGAGAACGTTTTTTTCCTATAAACACAAGAGTGTTTTTCAAGACTTGCTAAAGACAAGCATTTCAGCGGGATTTACAAAGCATCACATGTTACAATGTCATTTATCATTATTTACAGGAGAGAGAGAGAGAGAGAGAGAGAGAGAGAGAGAGAGAGAGAGAGAGAGAGAGAGAGAGAGAGAGAGAGAGAGAGAGAGAGAGAGAGATGTTAAAGACAAGCATTTCAGCGGGATTTACAAAGCATCACATGTTACAATGTCATTTATCATTATTTACAGGAGATGTTAAACATCTACATTGTGGAATACTAAAAAGTAATACAGGCACCAACACTTTTCATTCCACTTTCAGCTTAAAAAAATCAAACAAAAATTAGATCCTTGTGAAAAAATGAAAACGAAATATAAAAACATGAATCCATGATTGGAAGAATTTCTGTAAAAATAAAAGGATTTTAATTATCCTGAATTTCAATTTACTTTCGTCTTCCACTCTGTAAAGAATTTCAGTTGCAAAAAATGGATACTCCATATTATGTATGCATTTTGAAACAGAATATTTCGACTTTCTACTCATTTTCCATATTTCTATAATAATGCTTCGGCGCTAAATGACAAAAATAGCAGCCATAATTGGGAAATAAAAGTACAAATTCAAGCTATGGGGATCAAATGTTCTCCAATAAAAGATGTCCGAACATTGTTTGCAGATTTAAAACCAAATAGAAATATTTCAGAGTTGGAAGTCAATGGCATAGTAGTCTTGGATCAGATTTGTGCCAGAATACAAAAAATAATAATAAATAAATAAATCATTTCCCCTGACCTAGAAAAGCAACTTTAAAATGCTCAATCAACTGCCACAAGTAATGCAAAGTCCTTGAGAGTACCTGAGATCTGCACAAGCGGGGACTTGATTGAATTTCTGCATCAGAGCAAGCAATGCCATAATGTTCCTATACAAAGACAAGTAATATGAATACTCAGATCCAAGACAATAGTCTGAGAGGACAAGCAATCACTAGTTCCCTGCCCCTCTCACTAATTTATGAAAACTAGCAACACAAAGCATAATGACAATAAAATTTCATGTTATGATGCTTCATATCATTCACGACATATTCACGTTTGTATATCCTTTATCATGAGAACCTGTCAATTCTTTTCAATTGATCATCCAGTTTGCAAAGAGAGAAACTTGAACAAGGATAGAATATTAAAGCCACAACAACAAGAGCAGAGAAAACAAAACTACAACAAAATACAAGTAGGAAGTTTTCTTCTTCTAGACTATTAATTCACTATAAACATTCAGCCCTGATTGACACTCATGTTGTTCGACGGATCCGAGTTGTGATGCGTCATTTAAGGGAGCCATGCACCATTTGATGCATTCCTATGTTGTTGCATTTAATGCTTCACGTTCATTTAATAAATAATATTCTGAACCCATATATCATAGATAAGTTAATACAACCGGACACCACACCTAAATAGTACCTATCATATCAGCAACACCACCCAAACCCAAATACTACAATATCCAATAAAAGTACCATATCAAGCATGCCATACCATCCAGATCCTCAGCCTTTCTAAGACTTCAGTATCTATATTTTTTCTCTTGCCCAAAATTTTCAATATTGAATAACGGGGCAACCTAGCTTTGTAAGAACTTCTGCATAGTACATACCCCCATCACGATGGAACAAGAGTCTTTGAACACTAAGAAGCCTCAGGTAATCACATAGTTCTGGATGTAAAGCACAGAGAATGATCTAAAAGGTTTATGTGTTTACATGATTTAGCAATTACCTGTAACTTTCTTAGATAGCTACTTAGCTCTCCACTAAAACTATCACGCATGGAGTGAATTTCTGCTGAAAAAAGTTCTTCTTCACCTGAGCTCTCACCAACCAGTGATTGCTGCAGAAGATAAAAAAAAACAAAAGGAAAAGACAAAACACAACAAGTGTCAGAAATACATGTACTAAGCATTACCCGGTCTTTTGCATACAATGCATACATTACTCAAAACATGGCTCTTTATCACAAGATAAACCTTATTACCTTAAATACAGATATTTAACTGGGAAACTAATTCAGTTCTTTTTAAATTACAACAATGCATCATATGACAACACAACAATTATTTTTACATGAAACAAATATTACACTGGTGATACTGTCATGTTCCATCAAATTCAGGCAACTTCATAGTCTTGATATTGTAGTATTAATGTTAGAGAAATGGGTAAAGTACATAAAACCACACCTAGTTTAGGCCATTTTGGACAAATCTGCCCTATACAAACAAAATTGTATTTGACCACCACTTACCTATTTCTTGTTAGTAAATTCAACACCCACACCCTATTTACCCTTATTAAAACGTTTAAAAATATAAGATTTACCAAACACCTGCACTTAATAAAATATAAACACTAAATATGTGTCAATGGTTAATTTGAGCATATTTCACGATTTTTGCACACTTTAAACATGGATAAAATGAGTTTGGGTATCAAATCACTACCCAAAGATGAATAAGGAATAAGGGGCATGCATTTTCTTATCATAAATGTTGGTTAAGTGAAAAGTAGCTCAAATTAGAGGAGGTTGTTTTTACGCTAGATAAAGATACAACAGATAATACGATAACAATGAAATCAACTGACGAAATCTTTTCTTTTCTGCTTATCAAGCTCTTGCTGGCTGTAAATGGGATGAAGAAACATAAGCTCCTCACTGTTTACAGTTCAAATCAAGAAAAGGGTATATCTGTGTTGTATTTGTCTTGAACTGCATAGATGCCAATGACTAAAACTCTACATTCTTGTGGCAAGGGGCATAAGCTTCACCTAGACCTTGTAATTATGCTGACAATTTCTATGTTCTTGCAGCATAGTTTTTCAGTTCCGATCATGTTAGCTTCACATACCTGTATGTCTTTTTTCACCAATGCAGGAATCTTCTTACAATAAATGAGCTCATGTTAGCTTCCTTTCATGTTAGGGACATAAGCTTCACCATATGGCATATACCAAAGTGGATGTGGGTGTGCATCAAAAGATATTAACTGAATTAGGCAGCAAACATACCAGAAGAAGTTTCCTATACTTTTTGCGTTGCGGAAGAATTCCTAATGCATCAAGCATTGACTCGTCCAACTCTAAACAAGTTGAAAATATATAAGGCAGGTGTATCAGCTGTTACAATGAAGATTGAAAAGACAGAAGAATTACCCTTTGTTTGCAACAATACAGCCAGCACACTCAACGAACCCAAAACTTGTACATTGCTGCCATTTTTCAGATAAGAAAGTAGGGATTCCCTACACAATAAAATTTGCAATGATTAAAGTACATCAGGTAGCAGTACAGAGCCCACAAAACACCAAATGTAGAACCTAGTTTAAGCGTTTTCGCTGTTTTTTTTCTTATCTTGGAGGGGAGCATGGGGAAGGGGTACATGAAAAGGTGATGAAGTATATGTAAATAAATAAGAAACCAGAAAGTGAAGTAAAAATGATTCCTGTAAAAAAAACATGCAAAGATTCAACCTTTCCACTAACCAGATTTCCTGATATAATGACCAATATAGAAACTTTTACGAACCAATGAAAGAAACTATTACGAACTTTCCACATTGCAATTGATTCCTTTTATTTTTAGGATTTAATTTCAGCTATTGCTAGGTTCCATTTTATTTCAGATGATCACCATATTCCCATTAGCTATTTTTTAGTCCATTAAGTTCATGCTATCAGCATTTTCAGCTGTTTGTCCTTTTTAGTAAACTGTTTATCTATTGTATAGTTTGAATAGTTTGTTAATATATTTTGGCATTATGAATTGAATATCCGAGCTATTGAACTTTGCAGCATACAGCTTGGGTGGGATTCTTGATCCAACCTAGTTCATTCTTTCGAATTCCATCAGTCACAGCATGTTATAGGTCTTTACTCCAACTTATATGATAAAACAACCACCAACAGACGAACAAGATTGGCATCCCTGAAGAAAAATGGTTTATCAGATTGCCCATGAGCTTTCCATTTACCACACATCCTTGTCCAACATATATGATTGATAGGGTAAAGGAAAAATGCTTAATTTTCTCAATTGAAAGTCTACCACTTAAGAGGCATATTAAATTACCTCAGTGCCAAATACGAGTCAGCAGATCCATTTGGCAAACTTGTGTGATCAGGTACAGCAATCAATAATTTCCTGTCAGGTACATCTTCATGTTGATCGCTATTCTCACGTGACAAACGGTGCTCAAGATTTGAGCAGGTTAAATCAACATTTGGTGTAGCTTCAGGCATCTGTGTAAAGGCCTCTTGTGGACAAAAGAGAGAAGCAGCGATAGTATTTGCCAAATCTTTGATTTTGACTATTCGCAGGATGCAACAAAGTAAATACATTGCTGTGATGGCTCCAATCTGGGCGTCCTGGTTTGAAGCTCAAGAAAGTAGGTAAAAAGAGTCGCTAACAAGGAATAACTTCTACATCAATTGACATAAACATTGCCTAGAGAATTAACAGCATCATGTGGGTCCATTCCTCCTCTTTGATCAGGGTAAGCATTATTAAATTAAAGTGTAAAAAAGGGCGGCACAGTGCATAATATCTAAAGAAAACCACAATTTAAGAAAACAGCAACAAAGGTAAGAAGAAACCGCTAATATGACCAGCTAATCAATGTCGTACATTAACACCTTCATTAGTCAGTGAGGGAAGCAGCAACGGCAGAATCAAACACCGCAACAAATTGTCTGTTATCAACTGGCCAACATCTGGAATCCCAGCTGAAATAATGTCACTAAAATAGTACAGACTGTCTTCAATTTCATTTACTGCAGAAAAAATGCTTGATGACATTTCTTCGCTTGGATTCCTGCGGATAAAGAACAAAACATTCATCTTCAGCGAGCATGCACCTGCCTCATTTTATAGTGGTTATAGATAAAATTATAGTCTTACTTTGATGCTTCTGAAACCAGCTCATTTAAACTGATGCATCGCTTTCTGAAAAATGTGATCTGATTAGGAAAATAATTTGCAAGAGGGGCACTCGTGACATATCTATTTACACCATCGTCGCCAACTGGATATGGTAAACAGTGGACAAAAATGATATTTCAGAATAAAAAATATTGGAAATAACAAAATATGGAAATAACAAAATGTACAACTGACCATGATAAACATTGAGTGTCAAAGCACGTACAGCAATCCTAATCATGCTTTCTTCATGGAAAGCAAATTTTAAAGCCTCGACATACAATGGGAAAGCCACCACCTCATTCTAGCAAGAGAGAATCAAAGTCATAGCAGGAAAAAGGAAGATGAAGATCAATATTCAATAGCAAGCAAAACGAACAAAACTAAGTCATTAGCTATGTTATGCATGATAATGAAAGGCTAACGAACAAAACTATATCCATGGTACCAAGGGAAGAAAGGTTTGCATATTGCAAACAGACTAAATATTTTTAATGATGAAGGCACCTATTTCAATGCACATAGCAAAGACACCATCCTTACAAAAAAATGCAACTTTTTTGCAAAACATGTATTTCATCATTGATAAACACGAGAGGTTAAATTTTAGTACATTATACCACAACACCAGGGAGATGGATGGATATTTTCATAATCAAAAGCTTAAAAAAAATTTTATATGAAAAACTCATGGATATAAAAAAGAAAGAACAAAACAATTGATGACTTGATACTGTATGCATAATTAATTGTTTGCTTTAGCAGCCCTTTCTAAATCAATAATAATAATAACAAAAAAGAACCAGAAAGACTTCAGACATAGTCTTTCAACATCTTTTGAATGTCTAACACAACTTCTGATCCATCATCAGTTAACTACAATCAAGGATCCAAAATAAGTACAATTTACCACTCAGTGCAGATCCTTATAGGCTCAAAATATTATTCAGCTGGTCTGACAGCAAGGATTAATTAGTTTTGCAGATGTGAGTGAATAGTTCATGTTAGTATTTTGCTGTGAAGGAGGCTTACTGAAGTCACTGGGGTGACTCAAGGGATGGGTAAAAGTATAAATAAGGGCATTAGACCAAAGAACTGGGAATCGGGTTGCTTAATCAAATTACGAAGGCATTTCCTTCTCGGTTGGTATTGTCAATGGAAAGTCTAGGGATATTTGCAATCCAAGGTGCCCTAATTCTGAGTGTTTGTGTACACCTCCATCCGATTGATAGATTCTATAATAAGTGGCATGCCCGATTTCATTCATCATACCCATTCCTTGATCGAGATGAGTGCAGCGCATTGTCTTTTGCTAAAAATGTACCATAATAATTTTGTGCAATGATGATCATTGCACAAAAGATGCCAAAGTATCGTCTTCTTTTACAGATATCCTTTACTTAATGAAGGTAATGTGGTAAGAATCCATGAAATAATATTTTCTTTTTAAACAAATTGAACAATTCCCACCACATATCTGTGTCTGAGAGAGAGAGAAAGAGAGATTACATTGTTCGTCTTCACCAGCAATGATATTGTAGTCTGGTCAAGCTTCCCACTTATTGCTCTTCATAACAAATAATAACAGCAGTAAATAAATGTTGGATTTTATTGAAACTGAAAACAAATAATAAGTTGTAAGCCATGAAGAAACAAAATTGAATTGCAGGGTGGAAAAGAACCTTAAAAAGGACATGTAGTATGACACTAGCTCTTCATTTTGAAAATCAAAGGAATATGTGATGAGGTAGTTTATATGCTCGTTACTGAATAGATAATCTGCACATTAAAATAGAGTTAAACTGACTACTACCTACATTTGACATCAATAAGTGAAAAAAGAACCCCCGAGAACGTTTTGAACAATGAAATAATAAACTCACATATAGCATGCTCATTTTTCAAGTTCTGAATCATAATGCTCACTGTCTGAAGCAGCTGAAGTGGAACAGCAGCAGTTCTACTGATTTGCAGAAGCCGAGCAAACTCCCCCATGACCTGTTTCTCCATGAAAAAGCTGCAGAGGGACTATAACATTAAATAAAGCATAAGCATTAAGCAATAATGAGATGTGGATATTGAATTGTCATACTCGAAATAGGCTGTGTCATGCTGATCACCGTAAGTCACTAGCTCAGCAATCGATCTCAATGCCTCGACAACGAAATCCTGCATAATAACAAACTAAATACACTGTACAAACAAATATTGCAAACAATGAAAAGACAGAAGGGTGTAACCTTATTCACATCATTTACTATTTGAACCTTCTGCAGCTGCTCAATCAGATATCTGCATCCAATTACAAGACAAAAAATGTTCTCCTCATGAGTGTTTCTGAACAAACATTAAGTCAAGAGAGTGTAAAACTTAAGAGCATCCGCACCCATAAATTGTGTTTGCTCAAGCAAATGGTGGGTCCAAAAGCAAATAATGCTTCAAGCAATTTTTGCTCAAGTAAAACAAATTTTCACACACCCATTGCTTAAGCAAATGACAATCTAAAACTCATTTATATAAATAAAAACAAAACAAAAGACAAAAAAGAAGGACAAGATATTACTACTTGCTCAAGCAAGCTATGGAGCAAATTTTGTTCAAGTAATTGGTGGAGCAAATGTAAATGCTTGATTGCTCAAGCAATTCAAGACCGGTGCGAGCTCCAAAATGATTTTACTTGAGCAAATGAATAGGACCCCACCAAATGCTCAAGCAAATGGGGTGGTTTTGCTCCCCGGTGCGGATGCTCTTAAAGAGGAAGGGAGCAGTGAAGCAACAAGAAATGACACTGTCCGTGCAAAATATTACTGAGAAGGCAGAAAAGACGAAAGGGTGGATATATTCATGGTTGTTTCCGAAATATTTATACAAGAGGAAGGGAGCAGGTGTAAACCTTGCCCTTCCAAGAGCAATGATTGAATTTTCAATTGCAATTTTTTTCAACTAGCAAGAAAGTTTCATGATGAATAAATCTCATCACTCTCTACCCCAAACATAAACAACCAAGCATATCCTATTAATCCATGACTACAGAACCCACCCCTGCCATCATAAATAATTTCCCCTTTCTTCCTACAAAAATGTTTAAATCATAAACAATTGCACTCCACACAAACCACAAAACCCTAAAGATCCACACAAACCACAAAACCCCAAGACTTGCAGTTGCAGTACAATTCCAAGATAAAGGACCAATTGTTAATTTGTGCTCTGTTGTCACTTCTGACTCAGCAGGTGGCGTCAATTACACAAACATTTTCTCCCCTTCAATGAAAAGTATCAGTTGCAATGTTGGAAAAGAAAAGAAAAAAGGAAACAATTGTTTGGGGGGAGGGGGGTAGGGACATTAATCCATGATAAGGATATCAGCAGATTAGCAATCTGACACAATATATTTCCATGAAGCTCACTGATCCATGAAAAGCACCCTTGTATTAAACTCATAATCAGGAAAAATAAATTAACCAACAAGCATGAAATCAAGAGATACTAGAACTTCTAATTTGAAGTAACCAAACCTGAGTTCCTCCAAGGAGAACCTATTTCTTGATCTCCAAAAGGCTAACCACATTGTTGAATGATCAATATTCTGTAAATCTCACTATCCATATGCATTTTCATTCATACCACAACACAGACTCATGGCAGAGAGAAAAGGAAGAACTCTGCAAAGTAACAGTGTGATGGGAATCCAATCCTGAGTTACTGCAAACTACCTAAAAAAGAATTGCAAAGTTAGTAAACAGCACCTCAATTATTTTTTTCAGAAATAAAAAACACTGAAGGTCTGCATGGTGTAGTAAAATTGTAACTTGTAAGACATACTTTGAATCTTCATATAAAATAACATTTAAAAAAAAAAAGAGCATTTCAGTGTTGCATAAATCTAGCACAAAGCAAAGCCAAAAAGGAGCACACAGGCATATCATAAATTTATTCAGAAGAAACACTCATCCAAAAAAGAGTCAATTGGTCAAAACCACCCCTTATTTATAAGTTCTAACAAAACCACCTCTCATTTTTAAATAACGTAAAAGGACTGATATTTTATTGGATCTTGGCTTACTGAGAAAGATGCTATTGAAGACAAGATAACACCATTTTATTGATATCTAGCTACACTGAAAGGATTGAGTAGCAATACAATGTTAAGGAAGACGGCGAGTAATTCACAATCTTTGCCATAGAAGGAGACAACTTTCCTTCATTTGACAGTTCTGCTGCATTTTCCCATGAGTTATAGCCTACAGCACATTATCAAAACTGCCCTTGGCACTTGGCAGAATCCTATGATGTAGGGATAGTCTCAAAGAGTGAATGCTAATTTATTTATGTTCTGGAACAAGACCATTTCTAAGCAATCAAGGATTTCCAATCTTCAACTTGGTGCCTGTTGTCTATAAGGTGTCACCTGGGATGCCTTCATAAGAGACTAGGAATAATATTTGCATGTGTCATTTCATATCCTCACAGTTATTTTCTGAGGGGTGATTTGGAAAATATGTGAGAAAGGAGAATGGGAATGGGACGTTTTTGAATTTTGACTGTGATAAATATACTAGCCAGAGCCATTGATAAGAATGTACAAGAAGATAAGGATGCACTTAGTCCAGGTGAAAACAAAGATAGGCCAGAGGGGGGTATGTCAGTATGTCACATATCTAGGCTAGAGTAGGATTAGTATAAGTATATAAATAAGTATATTCAGATGGGATTTCAAAAGGGCACTACAAAACAAACATCATTAACTGTAGTTCTACCCCGAATGAGAAGTACAATTTCTTCCATCATCCAGGTTTTTAACACATGCACCCATTGTCAGAGCCCAAAAGACTGCACTCCAATACAGTGAATAACCATATCAAGCTTGACTTCTTCCCTTGAAAGCAAAATTACTTACCAGTATTGACTCTGAACCAACCATCACTCTCTTAAAATTCTCTCCTAGAGTCCTAGAACTAGGCTGTAGATACTATTTTTCCTAAATTTTTCTAATTTGAAATTTCTTGTGAATCGCCTATAGGGTTGATCCTTTCAAACAAAATCAACACTAACAATAACAATGGAGAATAAAAGGAACAATGGAGCCGATTCGCAATAAATCTTTGCCATGCTCTTAGAAGATGAAATTTGAAGAGTTACCACTCGTTGTTTCTGATATGCCTATTGTCAAGTTGTTTGATTCCTCTAGCAAAAGCTATTACTTTTAGGATGGTCATGATCAGATGCGTTCACATAATAACACCAATCACCGATTCACTTGAAAACTTTAATTTGGGTTTTAGAAATCAAAAGCTCTTGTACAATCGAGCATTCGAGCTTATTTTGCTATTTTTCGAAGAAATTCCTGTCAGCAGGTGCACTATGGCATCACAATTGAGGAAATTGTATAGATCCCCTTGATTTCTTCCACAAAAGAAAACTTGTTCTCTTTGATGTACTTCTGTGAAGAAAATATTGGAATTTTTTAACTTAAATTCCAGTTCCAATTCAAGTTCACAGATGATTGAATTACTTCCTCACTGTCGTCAAATCCCTCCAATTCCAAGATGGATGAACTACTTCCAACTTCCCATCCTAGAACCCTTGAAATATTCACGAAAAACATCCTATACCAAATTCTGACTCTTCCAATATCTCTGAAGAGTTATCTATCTCCAAAGTCCAAATCCCTGGACTTTTCCTATGAGAATTTAAAATGCGGGAGGAATCGCCATATCGCAAAAGTCTCTGGTTTCATAAAGGGACTTACCACGAGTGTGGCAGGATGCCAATCCAGGAAGGAAACGCTCCAATCGCAAAAAATAGGGCGCCCACTCGACCCCTGTTTGCTGATCAAATCCGCATAAAATCAGAAACGAAGCTTTCAAAGGAACCAACCCTAAAAAAACCTTGATCAGAATCCAAATCCAACAAACCACGAATAAAACCCAAAAGAACATCAATGCTTACCTTCAAATTAAAGCGAGTAACGTGAGAAGGTTAGCGGATGGTTGGCGGAGGAGGAGGAGGTGAGCGACCAGCTTGATTGCCGTTGCCGGCGTTTCCGCTATCGGCTGGGGGTACGAGAGAGAGATCTTCAATGGCTTTTATGCAACAGTGCTGCACGAGGACGGGAAAACTAAGGCCGGAAAGTGACTGGCGCGGTGACGGAGGCGGCGGCGGAGCGGTGGCTTGGCTAGGGGAGAGAGAGAGAGAGAAATCAGCGTTGGCAGGAGGAGGAGGAGGTGGTGGTGACGCATAAGCTATGCAAAGAGACAAAAGAGGAAAGAGCTTGAAGAAAACAAATTTTTTTTAAATAAAAAAACGTACTCGTATTCGTATTCCTCTTCAACCTCGAGGTAATATAATTAAATAACTATATCTATTATTTTATTTTATTTTTATCTATATATGAATATATCTGTACTAGTGTAAGTCCCACCTTGTGTACGGAAAATACATTAATACAATATTATAAATAATTTAGATAGATTTCAATAAATAAAATAATAATATAAATATAAATTATTTTTCCACCAAAAAATAAAATGTATAGATTTAAATAAAATTAGTTCGACAGATTATATGTAATCTAAATATCTTTCATTTAGATTCTCTCAAAATATAAATAAACTTCACATCTATAAGGTAAAAAAAAAATTTAATCAGAAATTTCGTCGGATACCCTCGAGGTATAGCGTTTTTCACGGGGTGTACAAGGCTTTCACCAATTTCACCCGGTACCCCTGAGGTTTTGAGAAAATTCGGCTCGTGCCCCTAAACCGTTAATATTGATAGTAGCTCTTTAGTCTGTTTGTTTTTGTGATAAAAAAAAAAGAAAATAAAACAAGCCTTACTGAAACAACAGAAGGTCAACATACAAAGAGGAAGGCAAGTGACACAGAGGAAGAATAAGAGAGGAAGGGAGATCGGGGTCGATGATGCAGACCGGTCGCACCGAACCAAGCCAACTAGACGGGGGTTGGAATCCGCCGGTGGTGGTGCCAGGTATGTGTATGCGAATCTGAACCCCTTTTCGAGAATTAGCGTTGTGTAATTGGGTTTGAATAACTCAGTTTCTATGCTCAATTTCTAATGTGAAATACTCAGTTTATAATTGGGGTTTCGAATTTGTGAATTGGAGTTTGTGAACTAAGGATTAATTTAAGTTTTGAATTGGGGATTCCAACACATATTTTTGAAATTTAGGATTTCGATTTCGAATTGGGGATTCTAGCTAATGTTTTCAAAAATTAGAGTTTTCATTTTTAATTGGGGATTCTATCTCTTGTTTTCTAAAATTAGGGTTCCGAATTGGAGTTGTTGTCATAGTTTCTATCGAATTAGAGTTGCTCTCATATTTCGAATTAGAGATGTTGTAGAATTGGAGTTGTTATCATGTTTCAAATTAGGTATAATTTAGGTAGGGCACTTGTAAATTTAGGAAGGAAACTTGTAAATTTGTTGTCATGTTACAAATCTACATGCTGTAATTTGGGGATTTAGGTATGTGCATTTGTATAATTTGGTTGTAAATTGCTGCAAATTAATAGCAATTGACGTTAATTGTCGATTGATCTACTGCCAATTGCAGTAATTTTGTTGTGTTTGTTGTAAATTGTTGTCAGGTGTGTTGCTTGTATAGAATTCTGTAAGGAAGGGGATGATTTTCCGAGCTAAATTACTTATATTTAATTATTTATAGAATTATGCAAACCTGAGCGAGAAGAAGACATTGTGCTCGGAGGTTAAATGGCTTGAAGTTGAAAATTGGTCCTAGTATGAAAATGGGACCTTGAAGAATGAAGATTGGATAATGAAGCTTAAAATCAGACTCGCTCTTTATTCTTGGATCTTGATTGTTGTATTAGTAGTTTTTGTAAGGCTTTTAAAGCTCAAATAGCTTATGACAAGCTAAAGCATGTTTCCAAGCTAGAGTTTACAAAGGCTAAAACATGTTTCAGTACATGGTATTCACCTAGAGTTTCCAAAAGCTAACTAAAACATCACTCGAGGGCATCACGTCTAATGAGTTCCCGCCATCCACGGGCGACGGGCCTAAGGACATCACTACAACCTCGGATTATAGTTGTTCATTGTTGTTTGCCTTGTTGCGCCTTCACCTCCTTTGTCATTGGTCCACCTTTACACGTCTTCACATTGACCATATATGCCTTACATAACAACACAAACAAACAATCACACACTTTATTAACAATCGAAAACATGAGGACAAAAATTCAGTTATGCCATCAAGAGGCAAATTGTTCGCAAATTCTTGTCTTTTGCAATATCTAATCATCATTGTTCGTCTAACACCTAAACAAGTGTAACAAAATAAATAAAACTCAGTCATGGCAAGGTTAAGCTACTGCTGAAATAATAAATCAGTAGCTAAAAAATCTATAACTAAAAATCAGCTACTGCATTTGTGATTTTAAGCTACTGTTGTAAGAGCCCCATAAAAATCAATTGTAAGTAACCCATTCACATTAGCTATAAGTAAACAATGAACCCATAAATCAGTAGTAAGTAACCCACAAAAATCAGCAACTAACCAATAAAAATCTGATATAAGTAACCCACAAAAAATAGTTGTAACTAACCCATAAAAATCAACTTTAGTAAACAATGAACCCATTCACATCATGTATAAATAACCCATAAAAAATCAGTTGTAAGTAACCCACAAAAATCAATAACTAACCAGTAAAAACCAGGAAGAAACAAATCTTTTTTTCAGCCCCTTCTAGCAATTGAACAAAGATATCTAAAACACTAAACTTATCCGAATCATCCACCTCAAATTCGATATATTCATGATGCATATAACACATTTACAACACTATTTTATCTCCCATCCTACATAACGTAATCGAAACACAAACAAATTTAGAGATCGGATTGGAATTGCTAAACCAAACTAACACACATTTGCAACAATGCATTTAGTTCATTGTAATCACAATTGTAAAATCACAATTTGTGGGAGAAAAATAAACCAAACTCCCATTCACAAATTCGAAACCCCAATCACAAACTGAGTTGTAACGATCCGAAAATTTAAAGTATAATTTTATGAATCATGATTTAATTTAAAATTTCTGAGACTTCGAAAATTTTAATTCTTCAAAATGTATATATATATAATAGTAATACTTTCATTAAATTAACTTATTTATTTATTTTATTAATACAAATATTAATATTGTGGTGCTTTTAATTTAAATAATATTTGCTGGGATGAATTCTATAATTTTATGGGTATAAATTTTATAAAGTAGAAATAGCAGAATAATTATGTAATTTCTTAAAACCTAACCCTAGGGAACCCATATAAATACTCCTTATGGCCTATTTTGCCCAGCTGCACTCTATCCCCTCACTGTTCATCATCAGCCGCACCTTGCCTCATCCATGGCTTCCGCCCTCATCCATAGCGTCGCCGCTGCTCACTCTCCTTCTCTCATCTTGGATCCGACCACCGCCTCCAAGGTCGCTGCCCTTCTCGCTTCTGCTGCGCTGTTGAGAAGGCCTCGGCGCTAGCAACCGCTGAAAGCCCTGATTCAGGCCGCCCTCCTTCCGCGAGCAAGCCGTCTCTCTCTTCTCCCCTCTCTCTATGGCCATGACCGAGGGTGAGCATGAGCTGCTCCCGTCGACGGCGCCTCCAACCTCCCACATCTGGTAGCGTCAGATCTGAGACTCTCCCTCCCTTCGTTCGGATCCGCGAGCTCACCCGGGCTGCTCCTTTAACTCACGACGCCAGCAGCAACCGAAGCTCCAATGCCAAGCCTTGGGCGAACCTGCTGCCACCAAAGTCGAAGCCAGGTGGTGCGAGCCTCGATCCCCTATCCCGATCGAACATCCTGTCCCCCGGTTGAGCCTCACTACTGCGGATGGGATCGAAATCCGAACCCCACAGCCCCTGGTTTTAAGTCACCCGATTCCGTCATTTCCCTCCCTCATTTCTGTTGAATCAAGGGTATATTTCTTGGGCCTTGGGACCTTTATCGAGCAAATTTCTGAAATTGTGTGATTGGGTTTTGAATTGTGGTTGAACTTGATTAGTTGAGTGCCTTAAATTGTTGCTTATGTGCTACTTTGTTCTAGTTGCCATTGAAGAGATAAATTAAATGACGTTTTATTTGATGATCGGAATTAATTAAGATGTTTATAAAGTTAAAACCAAATTGGCTTGTCGGTTGAATGTTTTGTTTCGGTCAAATAAGCCTATAATTTTAGTTGACTTGAAATTGATAGATTAATTGTGATTGATTGTTAGTAAGTTAGATATATATATAGCGTAAATTCATTGGGAGGTTCATATAAACTTAATTGGTTTAGAAGCGATTGAAACACTTGTTACCTTGGTATAGAATTAATTAGCTTGACTTGATATATATTTTAGCTAGGTGATTCGTTTGACTAAGATCTATATATAATTGAGAGTTATGTTAACTATAGATAAAATGGAAAATGAGATAGGATTCTTCTTGTAGAGACATACCTTCAAGTGTGAGTGTTTTATTTGAATGTCATATGATGAATGTTCTTGGCAAGTAAAATAAGAATAGTTAGATATGTGCAAGTGTATATGGTTATATAAAAGATGAGGAATGAGGTAGGACTCTCCTTATAGGAATCGGCCTTTAAAGTATGACTATTTCATTTGGATGTTGTTTATTGAATGAAATTGATTAGCAAGGCCTTCTAAGAGTTAGTCGAGACTTGGTTAAGCATGTAAGATATAAAAGACATCTTGAGAACTTGTTATACTTGTAAGCTTGTTGTTATGTTTTTTTTTAAAGTTAAGAAATTGGTTAATAATTTGAGTTAACTATTAAACATGAGTATAGATGAGTTGTTGGTTGTTATTTGCTTATAGAATTATATTTATTGACTAAATCTTTTTGGCTAGGGATAATAATCCTTTAAGTTATATATGTATATTGATAAGATCTTATTGTGATAATGAAAAGTTCTTACTAGGTTATTATCATGGGTTTAATAGCTAATACCTTGAGATATGATTTAATAACTTGTCTTGATAAGTAAAGTTGAGGTCTTAGATAAAGAGATACCTTGAGAACTTGTTATATTTTAATCTTGCTTTTGTGACTTCGAGCTTTCATTGATTGATTTAGTGATAATTGAATTCATAAAGGATTTTAGAAATGTCGACTTATCATGACTTAGTCCGTAAATATGAATGAATATATGATACTTGAGAAAATGATTTGATAAAAGAGATTCTTGTCAACCTACCTTGGTTACTCGTTGAGCATGATCTATTATGTGAGTTTTGATAAATAAGACTTGTTGATCCTTGGTTTTGAGAACCTGTGGTTTTGTTGAGTAATCGGGAATTTGATAATCGATGGTTACTTGAGAAAATGGTTGGGGAAAACCTGAACTTGATATGAAGTAAGATGTTTTGAGTGATGATGTTGGTAAGAATTTGAGCTAAGTTTCATACTTGTTGAGAACAAGGTTAACTGAGAATGATGGTCAGGATGAGAATGTTAGATTATTTATATGAAATATTGTGGAATCTTGTGTTGACTTGAAAGTATGCTCGTGTGTGAATTAAATATGTATTGATGAGCTATTCCTTGCTTATTATTTGCTAGTGTGATTGGATGGTTCTCTGAGTGGCTTGTTTGCTGATGGATGATCCTCTAAGTGGCTTGTTTGCTGGCTAATTGAATGTGAAGACTCCAGGTAAGTTTCCTACGGGAGCTTACTCAGTAACCAGGACCTCATGCCTGATGTGTCATATAGTATGTAGGTGTTGCATATGCATAAAGCAGGCCATGTAGTATCATGCCATGTAGTATCATGCTTAGGACTTGCACTTGTGAATGAGCATCCCTATTCTTTATGCGTTTGAAAAGAGAACGGCCGTTATCTGTGAGTCCTTAGAGTCGTTGCTAGGGTCATTGGGGCATTCGTGTTTCATATCGTTTTGGTCCCAGTCGAGTCTTATATTATGATATGGCTGCGGCGGTGACCGAGCGTCCTACCTCGGAGTTGGGTACGAACATATGATGGCTGCGGCACCGACCGGGCGTCCTACCTCGGAGTTGGGTACGGACATGTATGACCCCGGAGTGGGCACAGATTGAGAGATTGGGGATATGCCACTTGGCATTTTGTGTGGATCCATTTAATTATTTTATGTATATATATAAACTGTCAGCATGCTTGTGTGATTTATATTTTGTACTGCACTAGAACATCCTTTATTTAGGTATAGGCGTATTATATGTCCTCAGCGAGATCTTTAGGGCCCGCATGCGTCTCTTGGCCTGACTTTGTGGATAGTTTCAGGTACTCGCTCCCTTTTGCTTGCTGATTGCTTCTATGGCGGGGTTTTCTCATGGGACGAGTGTTAAGAAGATTTCGTACAACCTTGACTTTATAAATGTTTTGGTTTAGTTGGACATTTAGAAGCAATGTATATTTATATTGATTAAAACTCGTTTTGTCTCTTTTGAGTTTTGACTAGTTGAATTAGGACAGGATTATAACTTGAAGAGAATAAATAAGCAGCTCGTACTTGGATTGCAAGATCTGGCAGAAGGATAATTCTTCCCTCTAAACGTAACCCGGACTTTAAGATCTGGGCCGTTACAAGAGTATTTATCTCTTAGAAATTGAGCATTGAAACTGAGTTATTCAAACTAAATGACACATCTCTAATTCCAAATATGACAGCAACTCCAATTTGATAGCAAACATGACAGCAACTCCAATTCGGAACCCTAATTTTAGAAAACAAGAGATAGAACCGCCAATTCAAAATGAAAACCCTAATTTTTGGAAACATTAGCTAGAATCCCCAATTCGAAATCAAAACCCTAATTTTAAAAAATATGTGCTGGAGTCCCCAATTCAAAACTTAAAATCCTTAGTTCACAAATTCAAAACCCCGATCACAAACTGAGTATTCAAAACTTAAAATCCTTTGGTCTCCCTTCCTCTCTTCTTCTTCCTCTGTGTCGCTTGCCTTCCTCTCTGTACGACTGTACGTCGATCTTCTGTTGTTTCAAATTTTCAATAAGGGTTGTATTATTTTCTTTTTTTTTAATCACAAAAACAAACGGACTAAAGAGCTACTGTCAATATTAATGGTTTAGGGGCACGAGGCGAATTTACTCAAAACTTCAGGGGTACCGGGTGAAATTGGTGAAAGTCTTGTACACCCCATGAAAAAAGTTATACCTCGAGGGTACTCGGTGAAATTTTCGTTTTTTAATCTACCATTAATTGAATCTCATGTAATTTAATACTGTAGATAACTAATTTTTAAAAATATTTTAATATTCTTTTTTTATTAAATATATAGTATATATTTATTACGTTAGTTTACTAAAATATTTATGCACAAATGGATTGTGGCTACATATTATGGCTACATAATATTTTTGATAAATTATTTTTCCTCGAAACATAATATAGATATAAATAAAATAAAAATTATTAAATAATTAATTTTGATATAAAAAATAATCTAGATATAAATAAAATAGCACTTATCAAATACTACATATTTATGTCTTTGTTTATGAAATATTTTTTATTTACATTTTTGTCAATTAACTAAAAAATATATAGATATATTGTGGCTTATATAACTTTTTATAGACTATAATAACATATTACTTTATTAATTTTTTTTCTAGAATCAACCACAATGCGCCACATAGGACGCTATGTATCGGTTTTAATATATGTATATAGATGTATATAGATACTAAAACTAATGTATAGTTTTCTTTGTGGCGTGTTGTGGACGTGCTCCGCTGACGACGACGAGGGGAGAGATGGGGTGCATGCTACAAGGCATGCGGATGTCAGCCGATAATTTCGTCGAATGCAAGAGGTCGTGAGTCCCTACAAGTTCAAAGAGAGTGGCACATTGGTTAGCTAAGGAGAGGCCGGATGAAGGCTTTGTTCTTGAGTTTCATGCGTATTTAATTTCCAATTTGGATGATTTAAGTTAATGAATGATGATGTTGGTTCTAAAATAAAAATGGTTCATTTGTCAACAACTTTTCTTTCTTTAAGGTTCTCAAAAAAAGTTAGCGTATTAGGGTTCGTTTGGCAAAACCAAGTAGTTTTTCAGAGCTTCTGATTTTTATATTATATAGATAAAATAAATATGAGATTTTAGTTTAATTATCTTTTGAAATCTAACCTTTTCAACAGCTACTCACCCGATCTTTTCGGAGTTTTTGATTTTTGATTTACAAGTTTTCAACAGCTATGCTTACCAAACATTATACTAGCTTATTAACATATATTTAACACAAATAATCCAACAACTTCAGCTACCCAATAGCTTCAGCTACTCCAACAACTACCCTTTTGCCAAACTCGCTATTTAAAAAAAAACCTATAAAAAATATTTTGAAAATCATAGTTAAAAAAATTATAAAAAAATATTTGTTTTTGTGAGTTTGACTCATATTTATTTTTGATGATTTCAAAAAAATTTTAATGTGTATCAATTATCAAATATAATATTATATTGTTATAATCCTTTTAAAGTTTTTTTTATCAACACTTTTTTATAAGTAAGTTGGGTTGTGATACCCTTTCATCCCTTATATCGGATTCAAGTTCGAGCCTTCAAGCTTTGTGAAAAGAATGCTTAAAACCCTTGAGAGAATATTCCGAAGTGGTTGTTTTTTAGATGTTGAGCAAACTCTGTTGGATGATTTAGCATTTTAATCTGATGGTTTTTTTCTCAAAATAAAAAGTAAAATAATAAAGGGAAATTAAAATGATTATGCTAGTCAATCATGTGGTTAATTAAAATGATCTATTTATTAAATTAAGGATTTTGTTAATAAAAATTATAAATAATTTGCTCCACAATCCATTTAACCCGCTTTAATTAGAGGAGTGTCGACAGACCTATTGTATTTTGGAAAAAGTCCATGCTTTGTTTCCTCCCTATCTGAGCAACGGTTTTCTCCATTGTCGTCCACTTCCTCTCTTCGATCTCCCTCTCTCTTCCAAGATCCAGTTCCAAATGCCCAATTCACTTCTCCGATCTCAATTCCTCGGTGTCGCCGCCTCCTTCCTCCTCCACAATTTATCCAATCGGTCCACCAAAATTCCGATTCCGACGACGGCGATGGATGATAGCACCGAGGATGACGAGATCGAAGAAGATCTGAGGCGAAGACAAGATTGATATCCCGACTATAGAAACGATGATGGCGGATCGATGACAAGATCGATGAAAATCCGAGGTGAAGACGATGGTGGTGTCACTGTGCAAATCCATGGAGGAGGAGGAGGAGACGATGGTGTGTGTTGTGCAGATCCCCGCCACCTCGGGCTCACTGTGCAGATCCATGGAGGAGGAGGAGATGATGGTGAACCTCCAACTCCTTTGGCGATGGCGGTGTCGCTGTGCAGATCCATGGAGGAGGAGAAGGCGTCTTTCTTCTGGCTTCGTTCAATCGTCTTCCTCTTACTCCCTCCTTGTTCACCTTCCTCTTAGTCGCTCGATTTTGACGAATTGATGCGGGAGTGCCAGGTAAATTGAAGAATTTTGCTTCATTATAAATTTGTACATGTTAATTAATACTCACTCCGTTAATTAAAACTTGACGTTTTACTATTCATACACGCTTTTTGATGTGTTAAAAACTATATAAAATATTAACTTTTTTAATATATTTTTTTTAATAATTTCATACTTGTTACTATTAAGTATGAATTTATAAAAACAAATTTAAAAAAAAGTTAATATTTCATATAGTTTTTATCATTCTAAAAAAGCGTGCATGAATAGTAAACGACAAGTTTTAATTAATAGAGGGAGTAATAATTATGATGATTAGAAAATGCCATATAATTGATGATTATGTCTATATATATGTTAATTGGTGCTCATTTCCTGTTGATCAACAGTGTTTTGTTATGTCTGAACAATTTAGTATTTGATGATTAATGGTTTTGTATGATTTGGTTATTAGAAACCGAAGAGAGTAGTACAATATTGCTTAATGATTGTCTTTCTGTATAAAATAGAGAATTACGGATAAGAGACCGTGATTTTGCATTTGTAGTAACTGATTTCTGACAGATCTGGAATTGTTGTTACTGAAATCGCATAATATGTTGAAATTGTTGTTGTAATTGCTGAAATTGATGTTGAAATTGGGCAAATTGTGGTCCTTGAGCTTGAGCATATTGTGGTCCGTGCTTGAGCTTGAGTAGAGTTGGGCAAATTGGGAAAACTTCAAAATTCACTATTTGAACAACTCCAGTTTCAGCAACTTTGGTTTCATAACGTCGGCGTCAACATCTTTGGTTTCAGCAACTCCGGTTTCAACAACGTCGGCGTCAGCAACTCTGGTTTCAGCAACTCCGATTTCAGCAACACAGTAGACATTTAGCTAATATGGATAGGTTGGTGGACAAAATGCTAATAAATGCGGAAAATATGGACATTCTAGTAAACACCCCTAAAAATTATGTGTAAAAAAATAGTCTATCTAATCCCCTGATTTTTATTATCTTAGTCTAGTTCGATTGACTCAGTTGCTCTACATCTGGAACGGGTATTGTGTGACCCAGGGTACGTTGAACCTCCCACTCACAAGCAACTCCATATTTCCAAGGAGATTCGAACTTCGAACCTCTTGGCATGAGATGTAGCCTATAACCACTACACCAACTTGGATTGATTAATATCCTGAATTTTAATTTCTTCCTTCGTGCATGTACTTCATTGACCGATGCTCAAAAAATAGATTTTTTAAATTGTTGATTTTAAAACTGAGTGACCATGAATTTATTTTCTCTAAATTTATGGAATATATATTTTGCAAAATTATAAATTTAAAATTTGTAGCGTGAAAATCAAGTGCTTTCTCCAGCATGTCCGGTTATCCATATTCTAGGAGTTAGAATAATTAATATATCAATATATAATTCACTTAATTTAGTAATCATATAAAATATAAAATTTTTAAAGAAATATCATTTGATCGTCTTATTTTTTTTTATGCTAAAAATATTTATATTTGATCCACTCCCGGCCCTTTAATTTGGTAAATGTTCAAATTCAAATTCTCCTAATTAATTAGGAAACCAATAAATTCATGCATTTAAATATACATTGTCCTAAATTTTCACGAAACGATTCATTAACCAAATCAATTAGTATGATATGGTTTAATTTCTTCTTCAACTCTATTACTCCTATAAATTGCCCCACTCTTCACCTTACATTATCATTCAAATCTTAAAATTTTACTTCTTCTCCAATAATTAACATTATTGATTAATTATTGATCAATTGTTCAAGTGTCAATTATTTTAAAAATGAACTCCAACAAAGTTTCTTCCCTTCTTTTTTTCATGCTTCTTATTTCCTTCGGTAAAATAACGCGTTCTATATATCTAACACGTCTTATAGCGCTATAGTCTAATCGATACGATCTAACATGAGTGTTTTCATATGCTTGAACAGGGATTGCACTGGTGGCCGGATATGATTGCGACCCATTACGTTCGTTCACTCGCCCCGGTTTTCACTGCGCCGCTGGCCCATGCCGCGAGATTTGTGTCCGATTGCATGGGACGTGCGGCGAATGCAGCAGCCCAAGTGTTTGTTGCTGCAACGAGGACACATGCTCATTTACCATGAATTGAAAGTGTCGTAATGTATGTATGACTTCTAGTTGTGCCAAACGTTGCTTAGTTTCAAGATCTAGAAGTTAAATGAATGTTACTATAAATGCCATATTTATGATATAATTAAATCAATATATATATGGTCATATCAGTCTCATGGTTTATGCAATGTTCGATTTTAATTATGCATTTATGCCTCCTCATAAGAAAATTATACCCATTTGATGTTTCAAAGTTATATACTCCGTGTGTGTATATATATTATAATTTCAATAAAAAAAATCCCTAATTTTTTTTTTCAAATAAGAGATATTAAGCTCTTAACCTCATATATGTATATATAGCATATGGATCAAATGTTAACAAGTTTTACGGTGTTAAATGTTAACAAATCTTAGGTGTTGATTGATTGAAAATGGAAGACTGAAATTATTTGATTATTTGGATTAATTGATAATTAAAAATTCAAAACACAAGTCCACCTTAAAACCAAACGCATGTAACTCAAGCCTAACCCTAGCCTATAATTGCTCCAAGAGGAGATCGACAGAAAGAGAGGGCGTTAGGGCGTCGAAGAGACGAAGTTTGTGGTTGTTGGTGACCGGAGGCAACGATCGGTGGCCGGAGGCAGCGATCTCAGTTCGGCGACTGCGGCGACGATTTGATGGCAGCGATCAGAGGCTAGATCTCAGTCTGGCGAGGACGGGTTCTTCAATGGCTTCTTCAATGGAGGGGGCTTCTTCATAGCGGCGAGGTCGGGGGCTTCTTCAATGGAGGGGCGGCAGAGGCATGATGATGGTGCGGCCGGCGAAGGTAGAGGTGATGGCGATGACATAGAGGAGAGTCTTCTATGATGGTGATGGCGGAGCGGAGCGCGATTTGTTGGCGCAGTACCCATGGTGATGGCGATGACCTTTGGTGGCGATGATGACCTTTGAATTTGAGTAAGCCTTTGTTTTTAATTGTAATGACTTACTGAGTTAGTGGATTAACTTCATCCGGATATTATTTTCAATTTGTGAATGTGTGGATTAGTGGATTAACTTCATCCAGATATTATTTTCAATTCGATCGATGTCAGGTTATTGTATTATGATTATAATGCAAAATTTAAAAGTGGTGTTTGATTAGTACGGTTTATAATGTATTTCAATTAAAGGAGAAAAAATAAATGTTCATATAATAAGACCTATTTAATGAAATGTCCATCATCCAAGATTTATTAGTTAAATGTTTACCCCTTAACTGTTGCTCGTTTCTAACTATGACAAACATCTAAAAAATAGAACTAAGACAGACCTGATAAAGCATGACAGACAACTGACAAATGATAGAACATAAGCTGACATTTGTAAATACGAGGCGAAGACAATCCTAATTATGAAGGGCCAGTCACCTATGCAAACACCTGTTCAAATTCAGAAACCAAACATAAATTCAAGCCCTTGAATGGAAAGCTAATCCTATGTTTAAATTTATTAATCCAATAAGGAGCGGACAACTAGTATTCCAATTCAAAAAAACTCCAAAATGATCATCTTCTATTCTGCACCAAAAAATATATGAAGGGATCTGCACCAAAATATAATATGTACATAAACTTTAAACTCCAAAAATTACAAATAATATGGAGACAATTGCAAAACTTAATCCAACAAAAATGAAAAACAATAACCTGACATCGATTGAATTCAGCACACCAAACCCCTAAAAAACGTCAAAATCATCACAACTGATAAAGCATGAGAGACAGCTGACAAACCTTGACGCACAACTGACAAAGCATGGCAGACAGTTGACAAAACTAATCCTATCTTTAAACACACAAGACAGAAACTCAACCCCATAAAAACCACAAAATCAGCACACCAAACCCCTAATATAAAAAAACCGCAAAATCAGCACACCATAACCCTACCCCCCCCCCCCCCAAAAAAAATCAGCCTGCGATAACCACAAAAAAAAAAAAATCAAGTACCTTCGCTTGGCGGTGGTCAGAGCTCACCATCTCTTCATCTCCTTGTTCTTGCTGTTTTTTACCAGAAGCGGAGAGATGAGCGGAATTCAAAATCAAGGAGGAGGCGAAGGCGAAGAAAGTGTGTCACTTGAGCTTCTGAGGAAGAAATTGTGGGACTTCAACAATGAAAGAGGATCCCACATCCACTGAATATGGATCAATGGCGATTAGGGGTTCGAGATCGGAGAAGGTGAAGAGGATCTCGCCTCAATTGAATCTGGATCTCGCAACCCTCTGCCTTCTGGATCTCGAGGGAGAGCATTGTTAGTCATCGACATTCACTGATCTTCATCGATCTCCAATCTCTGAGGGCCTGTACGCAATACCTTTGATGGCCTTTGTTGGTGACGATAGTGAGAGAGGAAGTGCTGACAATCGATTTCAGTTCATCGATCCATCTGCTCCATGGATCTTGATCCCTCTCGCCGTACTTGCCATACTCCGAGTAGCAGATCAACATCATACACGCTAGGTTCTTCCGCATCTACGCCGACTTCATCGACGGTGACATAGGCCTCAACTTCGACTACCCGCTCTTTGTCTGTTGCACTCCAATAGCGGAGGTCACGTATCTGGAACGAGCTAGGAGAGATCAAGATTCGCACCACCACCAAACACAGCCTCGACCTCCATGCTTCTTCATCAAAATCGATCTGCACCACCGCCGAAAATTGTCATCGAGCGTCATCGATTGAGAGGCCATGGGAATCGATTGAGGGAGGACAAGCGAGAAGAGGGCTAGGGTTACTTTGAACTGTCTATGGATATTTGCTTAATTTGGACTGCCCGGTGTGCATACCAAACAACATAAAAATAAAAATACATTAACCTTATAATTGCATTATATATAAACATAATGCAATGGAAACCAAACACACCTTTATCGACAATCAAGAAATTATGCACTTGCTCATAAAAAAAATTATGCACTTTGTTTAATTAAAAAAAATAAACAAAATTGAGAAAGATTTTATAATTTTCATTGAATAAATACTAGGGAAATCATTTATAAAATGGTTAAAATGATTAAAAATTAGAAAATTTTCCAAATATAACCTCTTACATTTAGAGCATACCTAACAACTTTCCTGAAATTTTTTTTTGATAAAATTTTTCATATATTCTGATTTTTTTTGCCCAATTTCAATTGTTTTCTCACTATGGAGTTTATCCTTAAACATATAGTTCTCATAATTTTGTATTTTATAAAATGTCATAGAAAAGTTATTGGACCAAAAACGATCTCTATTTCTCTAAAAAAAATCAAGCTAGAGAATTTGTCGAGCTAAACTAGCCTCAATGAATCCATGAATTAAAAAAAAAAGACTTATTACGTTATCTATATACTTGCAAAATCATTCATAGAAACTTGGATGGTGTTACAACTTATCAAAGATTCATAACCACTTGATTTTGTAATTTTCCTACTTTTATAGGTAACTTTATGCATGAAAAGTACCTTTTAATTTAAGGGCGGGTTTGTGAAATTAATTAGGAATTAAACATACGTAATTAAACATACACATGTTTACACGGTAAAAATTATTTTAATTTGAGAAACAGTAGCTGAATGCAATATTATCCTAATCCAATACACTCTCTTTCGATCACGATATATGATTGATTCACCAAATCAATTAGTATTAATATACACGATTTGATGATTAAATGATTTGATTTCTTCTTCGACTCTATTACAAACTCCTATAAATTCCACACCCTTCACCCTTCATTATCATTTAAATCTTAAAAATTCACTTCATCTTCTCTAATTTTAAAAATGAACTCCACCAAAGTTTCTTCCGTTCTCTTTTTCATGCTTCTTATTTCCTTCGGTAAGATAACGCGTTCTATATATCTAACACGTCTTATAGCGCTATAGTCGATCTACTCGATACGACTAACTAACATGGGTATGTGTTTTCATATATGCTTGAATAGGGATTGCATTGGTGGCCGGAGCTGATTGCGACCCATTACGTTCATTCACTCGCCCTGGTTTTCAGTGCACCGACGCCTTATGCACTGTGATTTGTGACAATTTGAATGCAGGAGACTCCGGCGAATGCAGCAGCCCAAGTGTTTGTTGCTGCAACAAGTCAAGGCTGACCTTTGCTCGTGCCCATTTACCATGAAAGTGTCGTAATGTATGACTTCTAGCTTTGCTCAAGAGCTACAAGTTAAATAAATGTTACTACATGCAAATGCCACTTGTGATCTATATTTAATCAATATATGTATGGTCAAATTAGTACTATCTCCGTTTCCTTTTAATTGACTTTTTACTATTTAGACACGTTTTTTTAAGGTGTGAAAAACTATAAGAAATAATAATTTTTCAAAATATTTTTTTCGATAATATCATACTTATTGGTGATAAATATAATATTATTAAAAAAATATTATTAAAATATTAATATTTAATATAGTTTTGATCGTTCTAAAACTACGTGCATGACTTGAAAAAGTCACTTAAAAGGAAACGGAGGGAGTATTATATATGGTTTATGCAATGATAACTCGATCTTAATTCTTATTAAAAAAAAAATGTCCGACCTAATTATGTCTCCTCATAAGAAATTTTTACCCATTTGATCGATGTTCTAGGTCCCTCCATTTTATTATATTTTTCATTTGACACTTGGACAATTTTTTCAAAAGTTAAAATTTATATAAAATATTAAAATTGTTATTACAATTTTAATTAATTTTATACTATCAATCAATCAATAACACAAATATCAACTCTATAGCTAGCCTCTAAATCCTTCACGTCGCCCTTCTACTAATTTTCTCAATTATAATTGTTAAATAATAATTAAACAATATATAACTTCCTTCTATAAAAATAAATCATTATGTGTGAAAGTCATCTATATTAAAAGAAAATTTATATATGTATAAATTTATGTGTAGTTTATATACAATATATATGAATCAGTCACAAGTTAGTGTGATAATTGTGGTGATATATCTCATGCCAATAGATTCAAAGTTTGAATCTTTTTGTAATATAGTGTTGTTTATGAGTGGGAAAGTTAACCAGTTAAATAAATTGTATAATATCGGATGAATGGTTAAACCCAATCGAACTAGATTAAAATAATTTTTTTTATATAATATTGTTTAACCTAGATATTAGAGGTTAAGAGCTTAATATCTCTTATTTTAAAGAAAAAAATTGGAGATTTTTTTTTATTGAAATTATAATATTATGATTTTTTTTTCCTAATCTTTTTGGTGATTTTTGTTTCCGATAAACTCAACAACAACAACAACAAATTAAAAAAAAACTGCCTCCTCATTGTGAAAATCCTTATTCTCCCAATAACTCTAACCATACGATTGACTAGCATAATCATTTTAATCTATAAATAAAATAATATATCCTAACTAACCAATCAAAATACTGCATTAAGGATTGAAAAATTTTATACCAAGTAATTTGCACTCACAACATCAACCACTGCATCCTTGTGTACTTTCTCGTTATGTATATATTTGCTATATAGTATGAATTAATGTAATCCGTATAAGCCATCATGGAAAATTGTGCATTTGTTTAGTTAAAAAAAATAAACAAATTTGTGAAAGATTTTCTAATTTTCAATGAATAAATACAAGGAAAATCATTTGTAACAATGGTTAAATTGATTAAAAATTAGAAAATTTTCCAAATATATATTTTTTTCAAAATACAAAATTATAAATCATATATTTTGAACATTTTTTTGTCCAATTTCAACATTTTTTCCGGAGTTTATCCCAAAATATATAAAACTAGTCTTATTACCCGCGTTCTTCGCGGCTTTTTTTATATGACTTTTATTTACACTTTTTTAAAGATAATAAAAATAATATAAAATATTAGTTTTTTATGATTTTGAAATAGTTTTCTACTTATTATAAATTTATTATGGATGATAGTGTTTTTTTAAACTACTAACTTTAGTTGTTAAAATGTTATGAAATACATAGTTTCTATTGCTCCACTTCACACAAACAATTATATTGATTGTACATAGCATTTATAATGATTGATTATATATATTTGCAATTAAAATGTACTTTGTTACCTAAAAATATCTTTATATTTATTAGTTTCTATATAACAATATCATGACCTTATTCATTTTTTTACTATATATAAGCTCGTTGTCTATAAAGATTCATCAAATTAATTGAAAAATATCAAAATGAATATTCATCAATTTAATATTTCATATTATCAAAATGTAAAAAATTGTAAAAATTTAGGGAAAATGGCAGAAAACCACCCCTTACATATGACTCTTTGCAAAAAACCACCCCTTAAAATTGAAATTGCACAAAAGCCATATTTAAGGGGTGGTTTTCTGCCATTTTCCCAAAATTTTATTATTAAAAATTAACTTTGATTATTAATCAAAGGATCAAGTGGTGATTGAGTCTTGTCTTGTTAAATGGGTTTATAAAGAATTTAGAAATTTATATTCCATACTGATCGTTCTAGCCATACTGATCGTTTATTATTTTATATAGTTTTTACTCCTTAAAAAGCGTGCAAAAAGTCAATGGACTTATATTTCAAAACGGGGGAGTATCTCTTTTTAGATATATGTTAATTAATTTAGGCTCATGGGATTAATTATCCAATTAGGGTTAGGGTATATAATAACGGTTTTATACTTTATTGTACTAAGATTTCTAGATAAAATACTTATAAAATAACTTGAGGTAAAATGATAAGATTTGTAAGATATGAGTTTGAATGTTTATACTAAAAATTAATTTATTCATTAATTAAAATGGACACATAGGATGACACATGTATAAAAAGATGGGGTTATCGTCTAACGTGGTTTAAATTTATTGGATCATCATTAATTGACGTGTCAAAGACCTGACCCAGATCACACCAGAGAACGACACGTAAGCGAATTCGACCAGAGCCCGCCACATAGGATTTTCACGTCTCTGTTTTAGTATTATATATTGATTGATTGATTGATGATTCTCTCCAAATTTAGGATAAAAACTCTATTTCCCCCCTAATTCTCTATTTTAATGTAATGGAAAATTTATTTTCGTTATCGATATACTTGCAAAATTCATTCATAGAAACTTGGATGGTGTTACAACTTATCATAGATTCATAACCACTTGATTTTGTAATTTTATAGGTAACTTTACGAAAAGTACCTTTTAAATTAAGTGCCAGTTTGTGAAATTTACACTATATATAAACCACTCATAGGAGAATTTTCCAAATATAACCTCTTAGCCCTAGAGTATGCCCAACAATTTCCCTGGAAAAAATTTCAAACTAGATAATTATAAGGCATATATTCTGATTTTTTCCCCAATTCTAATAGTTTTTCCATTATAGAGTTTATCTCAAAATATATAGAAAAGTAATTGGACAAAAAAATCTCTATATTCTCCAAAAAAAAATCAAGATGGAGAATATATTGAGCCTCCTCTTAACCTAATTAACCTCAATGAATCTATGGATGGTGTTACAACTTATCATAGATTCATAACCACTTGATTTTGTAATTTTTCTACTTTTATAGGCAACTTTATGAAAAGTACCTTTAATTAAGGGCCGGTTTGTAAAATTTGCACTATATATAAACCACCCATAGAAGAATTTGTGGACGCAGTTGCATATCTCCTGCCACTCAAACCCATCCATCTATCGCTCTCTCCCACCAATCCCATGGCGGTCGAAATCTCCACCGCCGCCGCCGCCACCGCCAGGAACGCGTTCCCAATCTCCCATCTCCCCCCAATCCGGCGCCCGGGTCTCGAGCTCCGGCGACACGGCAGGTGGCAGCACCGGCAGCGGAGCTTCTCCATCTGCTTCGTCTTGGCGAAGAAGGGATCGGGCCACGTGGCATCACCTCCGACGCTCGATGGAGATAATGAGGTGAAGCTCAGCCTCACCGTTCCGAGCCCCGATGAAATCGACCGCCAGATCTCGGCCGTCCGTTTGGCCGAGAGACTCGCCCGGAAGAAGTCCGAGCGGTTCACTTACTTGATCGCGGCTGTAATGTCGACGCTTGGGATTAGCTCCATGGCCGTCTTCGCCGTCTACTACCGGTTTTATTGGCAGATGGAGGTAAATCGCAAGATGTGGCTAACAATGTATATACAAATAATTAATGCATTCAAATTAATTTTGTTTAATTAGACATCTCCAAGTTTCTCTAAAATTTTCTTGGAGAAACAAAATAGATAATTTTTAAATTATTTTGTTTTAACTCTGCCCGCTTTTCCATTTTGAAGATTTTGGAGAATCATTTCCATTTTGAAGATTTTGGAGAATCATTTAGTTTGAAGAAAATGTTGTTTAGTGAATTTTCTCTATTTTTTCTGCTGCTTCTTCATTTCGAATAATGTGATGAAGAATCTGTTGAACCTAAAAAATACTTTAAAATTCTCCAAAAACTCCAAAATCTTCAAAATGAGAAATTGCTTCTTACATATTGGTTTATTTTATTGTTGATTTAATTTCACAGCTTAAAAAATTGTTAAAATTAATTAATGGGATTTGATGGGATAATGTGTGTAGGGTGGAGAGGTGCCAATGACAGAGATGTTTGGTACATTTGCTCTTTCAGTGGGTGCTGCTGTGAGTTCTTCATTTCTTCACTTTCCTACTTTGATTAATCTCCAATTCTTCATTGCCAATTTGCCATCGATATTAATTGATCTCACTTTATTATAGCAGCAAGTTGTATTAAAAAAAAATGTTGTAGTCCCTTAGATCTGAAATATTTGACACATTTATTAATATTTTGTTTAAAATAATTTTATACTCCATTAGTAATAAATACAAAGCTATTTAACTAATAATAATAAAAAAAGTCATGTTGAATAGTAAAAATTATGTATTTCCAATCAGAGAAAGTATTAGATAACTCCATTTTACTGGGTAAAAAGGTTCTCATTAGGGGTGTTATTCGAGCCACACGAGCCGAGTTTGGCATATTCAAGCTTGGTTCATTTTTTAAACGAGCTTGAATCTAGTCGATCCCAATTTTTAAACAAATTTATTTATGAAGTTTGGCTTGTTTAGGAAATGAACGAACTTGAGCTGAACTTTTTTTCTAGCTTTAAGCAAATCTATAACATATTTACTTAAAGAAAATTATAGAAATTCCATAAAATTCAAGCTATTTGAGTTTAAGTTGAACGAGTCGAGCTTTCAACCGAGCTTAAAATTCTATTCAAGCTCAGCTTGTTTAGTTAAGTGAACGAACTCGAGTCGAGCTTTTTTTGAGCCAATACCAAGTCAAACTCGACCGGTTTAGTTCATATATAATAAAAAAAAAAGGATAGTTTTTGGCATTCATACATCAAATATTATTTTTTGGTCCAATAGTTTTATAACATACATTTTCTTGTTAATTAAATTGGTTATTGTAAATTTGTAATGAATTGAACGTTGGTAAAATTGTTATGATTTGGATGATTCAGGTGGGTATGGAGTTTTGGGCGCAATGGGCGCACAAGGCCTTGTGGCATGCTTCATTGTGGCACATGCACGAAGTACTCTCGATCTCCTTCCTCTCAGAATTCGATTCGAAGCAATTCGAAGCGTATCAATAAACATATTGAATCGTAGCGTCTTTGTTTAATTTTGGCGACTTTCGTGTGCACAGTCTCACCACAAACCGAGAGAGGGCCCATTCGAGCTGAACGACGTGTTTGCGATAACAAACGCCATCCCAGCCATCGCCCTCCTCTCCTACGGCTTCTTCCACAAGGGGTTCATTCCCGGCCTCTGCTTTGGCGCGGTACGTGTTTCTGTGCTTTCATCAAAATACATGAATTTAATGAAGCGTATTGAATGAACGGTACATACAGGGGCTAGGAATCACCGTGTTCGGGGTGGCCTACATGTTCGTACATGATGGTCTAGTCCACAAGAGGTTCCCGGTTGGGCCCATCGCCAACGTCCCCTACTTGAGAAGAGTGGCTGCAGCTCATCAGGTCAGCTTCATTCTCTAGCTGCCTACTTTTTATCGCGATGACGTAGATATCAGGCTCTTAACAGTACACGTAAAGCGAGTTGATAACGGTAATCACAAGAGTGACGTAGACAGCAATTGCTGTCGGGAATGGAGGAATAACGTAGCTAGGCATGGAATTCAGTAAACGATGCTCGTAAAGGTCCACCCATCAATCGTTCACTTGTGGACCACGAGGACCGAACAAAATCATGTGACGATGCCTCTATCAATCACAAAACCTGTAACCTACCATTCATCAGGAGGCACAAAGGGTCAAAAACTTATAGTAGTGCTGCATATTTAGGATCATTAAAATTTGAGTGATTAATAAAATGAATGGCCACAATTGAAGACACTGAACTGCACCAAACCTTTATTGATTTTGATGTTTGGCGTCGTCTTTCAGCTGCACCATTCTGAAAAATTCAATGGAGTTCCATACGGCCTGTTCTTGGGGCCAAAGGTTGGTCTCTTTCTGTCTTTTTCTTGTTAATGATTGTTAATTTTTTATTTTAATTTTTCTAAATAAAATGTTTTGATTTTGCTGTTTGTGGTTCAGGAGTTGGAGGAAGTAGGAGGCCTGGAGGAGCTGGAGAAAGAGATTGACAGAAGAAAAAAGCTTTACAAGAGCTCTTGATTGTTTGTTTGTTGGCATCTACAGAAAGATATTTTTTTTAGGTGGCTAACAAGCATTTGAATTTTGTGGAAATTTTGTAAAAGTTCAAAACTGTCCCCCTAAGAAATGGAAGAGAAAAGAAGGTAGATATCAATTCAGCTGTTCCTTTTCAATGGTAAATGAAAGTGAGGGTTAAAGATTGTAATGTTTAAACTTGTAGAGAAGAAATGTAAAGGAAGACAAAGAAGAAAGAAACATCAATGTTGATAGAAGTTGGAAGTTTACCTCATTCTAACTTGTTCCTCCTGATGCTATGCGTAGCGTACACAAACCCACGCAACGATCTAGAGTGTAGAGAGGGTCCAGGGTTCATAGTCTTAAGCTGTCATTTTAACTCACTGTTCCAGCGAAGCCTAACAGTATCAACAATCTCGTGTTCAAATAAGATGCAAAAACATGACAAGGGAAGCAACAGCAGAAAACATAGAACAACACTGGCAAACAGATTGCTATGAAGAAAAGAGGTGATTACAGACCAAGCTGATAGCATCACTTCAAATGTTCCTGGCATTAAATCCCCTACTCTTTATCAGCAAAAGGCAAATTCGGGGCCTTAGGGGCTAGGGCCTGTTTGGTACTATCCTATATTGGGCTGCAAACTTGTCATTTGGTTATAGTTCCGGAATTGAAGTCAGATTTTTTCCCCATCCACACTCTTTTTTCTCTCAATCTCTTTAGCCACTTCCACCCATCACACGAAAGACAACCAAATCAGACACCTCACACCAAGTGTGCTCGTGGTGGAGGAGATGTTTCCTCAACATACTATCCCCCTGAAGCATACAGAAGGGAAAACCGACACTTGTATCCTTCACTGTTGAGCAGCAACTCTTCTCCAAAGATAACCTGAACACCATCGTTCCACCTTCTTAGCTCTTGCTTATTCTCGGCAACTTTTCACAACCAAACACAGAACTGAAACCGAATCCTCACTGGCTCATTTCTATAGTGTTCATTCAATCCTACATAAAGGAGAACCTTTCTGGGAAAGCTCTCAAAGAGGCAAATCAATCAGATAGCATCTCAACCAGAACCTAGCCAAATCAATCAGATAGCATCTCAACCAGAACCTAGCCAAATCATAAAAAGCACCTTTCAATCTGCCACTCGTGAAATTCTAAAATTGTATAATCCACAACTTTTTCTGTTTTAAAAACTAAAGTTTCAAACTTGCAGTAAAATGACTTTTCAACACTTCGTTTGTTAACTAACAAATTCCTATCAATCACCAAACACACAAATAGTCATACAACTCCACCAAAATTTGCAAACAAACATGAAGAGCAATGATAATTATTGGAAGTCAACAACAAAGCATGTACACTACATACTCAATTCCCACAATAAGGCCTTAAACTCTATCATCAATGCAATGCTCTACCAACACAGACAATAAAAGAGACAAAGCAAAAATAAACAAATTCAAGAAACAAAGTCCTTACCCAACACCTGTAGATAGCCAAATAACCAAATGCCATTGGAATTGCCATGATCATCCTCCGAAAAACGAGAAAAACCCGCGTTTCTTGGGCTCCTCCTCCATCATCACAGCCTTCATACTGTCCTGCTCAACAAGCCTCCAAGCAGCTTGCTCAAAAGCCAAGCCTGCAATGGTAGGAGGCCTGTTCAGCACCAATGGATAGCCTCTGTTCGTACTCCGAATCACCTCCGTATCCTCAGGGATCACACCCAGCAATGCCAATCCCAGCATCTCCTGAACATCCAACACAGACATCATATCCTCCCCTCTGATCATATCAGTCCTAACCCTATTCACTATCATCTTAATCTCCTTAATTCCATCGCACTCCAGCAATCCAGTAACCCTATCAGCGTCACGAAGGCTCGTGATGTCCGGAGTGGTCACCAGCACGGCCTCATTCGCCGGCGTTATTGCGGTGATGAATCCGGCATCGATACCGGCGGGGCAATCGATGAGGATGAAATCCGGAGAGCCTTCCGTACGGTGCTTGAGCGCGTCGACGAGCCAGGTTAGGGCTTTTCCGCCGAACCCTAGGGGGAGCTTGGATCTGGCCTTGGAGATGCAGAGAAGCTCGAAATTGGACCAGCGCTTGTCACGGACGAGCGCCTGGTCGAGGCGGCAGTCGCCGTTGAGTACCTCGACGAGCGTGTAGTTGACGCGGTTCTCGAGACCGAGGAGGAGGTCGAGGTTCCGGAGGCCGACGTCGGCGTCAATTGCGACGACGGAGAAGCCGTACCGGGCGAGGGAGATGCCGATGTTGGCTGTGGTTGTCGTCTTGCCGACGCCTCCCTTCCCGGAGGTGATGACGACGACGCGCGGCGTGGCGCCGGTGAGCTGCGGCTTGCGGCTGTAGCTTAAGGCGGAGGCTTTGGGGAATGAGGGTTTAATTAGGGGTTTTGCGGTGACGGTGGACGTGGCGGTGGGAAGGGGGGAGAGGAAGGAGGTCCTTGTGGTGGTGGAGGCGGTGGTTGTGGCGACGGACAGAGGATGGAGGAGGAGCGACAGTGACGACATTGCTGTCAGAGAAGATGGCTATGGCGATCGGCGATGGAGTCGCTTGTCGCAATCTTTTTGGAGGTGGCCGGATTGGGTTTTGTTTATTGGGCGGACTGCTGAGGGCCCAGCCCCCATGCCTTCTAAGGGCTTAGCTAAAAATGGTGGTAAAATATTACGGATGAAAACTTGCACTTTAATAGCTTGCTATTCGTATGGTTTTGTGTCGCCAAACACACGGTGAGTACACCGGCTTTTGATGTCAATAAGTGTTTTTTGCCTGAAAAAAATTTGTCAACACGGAAAGCCGGTATTGGCAAAATGACTGCCAATTTTGCTAACACCGACTTCCCGTATCGACAATCTTTTTTTAGTCGAAAAAAGCTTGTCAACTCTAGTTGATAAAATCAAGGATAAAATCAAGGACCCTAGTCTCTCCATCTCTTGTATGGAATTGAAATCGGCTTGAAAGCAACCGACCTCGGTATCTATTAATATTTCCGGGCTCTAAGATTTGTCTTACTCTCAACTGACTAATAACAACCTTCCTTCGTCACCTCTTAGTGATGGGTAAAAGACCTAACCATGAAAAAGAGACTACGAATCACTTGTCATCAAAAGTGTGAAGAGAAGAGTTCGTGAAATCGCGAGTTTTGTCCAGACTAATAGAGATCCGGTAAAATGATCCACACAAATGTTGTATTCATTGGATTTGGACGTTCTTATACTTGTTGAAAAGCAGGCCCGGCCCTGGGCATGTGCAAGGTGAGCGATTGCACAGGGCCTCCGATTTTTCGGGGTGGGCACGGGCGCATGTATCAGCTTGGCAGGAGTTCGATTCCCATTCATTAATTGGTGGTTCATTGAATCTTTCCATCTCCACTTTAATAATTGTTAAAAAAATAGAGTAAATTCTCCCACCAAAAAAAAATAAAATGTAGTAAATTATTCAAATGTTAATAAAATTTATATTAGTTTTCCAACGAGAGATGATTAAATAAAAAAATTATATAAAATTTAGGGTTATTTCTCACAAATCACTTTTAGATGAGACTATTTTTTTTAACAAACTATCTTTATAAAACCATCTTATATAATATTTTGAAATAAATTCAATCACCTAGATTTATATTGTACGTATTTGATTTAAAAAAAAAAACTTTATACAATTTTCATCAAAACACCCTTCACCCATATATTTAATTTCACAATAATTACATAAAATTGTGTCTAATTTATATTTTTCAAAACTAAAACTCGCTTTTCTAAAAAAGAAGATAAAAATAATTTATCTAAGTATCCATAACAAGTTAAAACAACTTTGTTAATAACTTAAAGTTTACTTCAAATACAAAAAATATAATACAAATAATTTAATACAATGATATACGTACTATGATACAAAAAAATATTTTTAATTTTATTTTTATTAAAAATTATCAGTAGTAAACTTATGAATCGGGCCTCCAATGAATTTATTTTTATTAAAAATTATCAATAGTAAATTTATGAACCGGGCCTCAAAAACTCATTGGACGGCCCTATTGAAAAGCATATTTGAAGATATACAACTTTCATGTTGAAGGTTTTCTCGGATTCGGCCTTGAAGACAACAAAAAATTCACATATTTGTCTCAGCACACCTTATGGATGGGATTCATAATTGATGCTAGCTCCATACATTACATTTGATGTTAGCTCCCATAACTTATGATATTTTCATATTTATGAATTGATACATTTTATGCACATTTTTCATTTCTAGGGATTTTGTAAGTTGGGGTAATGACATGTATGTAAATTTTACAAATATAGCATCACCTTAATTAGTTATGAATAATCGAAAAACTCAGGCTTTGAGTAAGCTATGAGATGTAAAGTCCAAGTAGCCAAGCCCACCTCTTACTCCTAGATGTGGTTGGTCGTTCTTCCTCTCTCTAGTTTATCTTTTCGCTTCGATGTTTATCCCTTTAGCGTTATTTTATTTGATATTTGTCCTTTTAGCATTATTTTTTTAAAGATAGCGGATAAGGTCAACTCTCTTGACTTAGTCACCGAGGATAGTCGGCCTATGTAGTATAAATATGGACCATTTGTTCAATGAGAAAACCAGTTTAGAGTGGCAAATCATCTTTAGCTACTATTGATTCTCCCCTCTATTTGTTCTTGAGTTTTCGTGAGTCATATGGAAGCTCCAGAATTACCTACCATCCACAAAATAGTCATCCATCCAAACCTCATCCCACCCTCCTCCAATGATCTAGTTGATAAAATCAAGGACCCTAGTCTCTCCATCTCTCTCGTACGGATTTGAAATCGGCTTGAAAGCAACCGACCTCAGTATCTATTTACTGAAGTTCGTTGGGACTCGTGATTGGGGGTCGTGTGCACACACGCGCCCATGCGCTAATAGCCTGGCACATAAGTTGAGCGGGGTTCCATCCTAAAATCAATTGGCAATAGGAGAAGTAACCCACTAGATTAATAATATATTAAGGTTTGATCTTTCATATTTTCAATGTGGGACTCTTCTGGTCTCTTCACATTCTCTCAACACTATTAATCCTTTCGGGCTCTAAAGATTTACCCTGCTCCCAACTGACTAATAACAACCTTCCTTCGTCACCTCTTAATGATGGGTAAAAGACATAACCATGAAAATAGAGACTACGAATCACTTGTCATCAAAAGCATGAAGAGAAGAGTTCGTGAAATCGCGAGTTTTGTCCAAACTAATGGGGATCCAATAAAATGATTCATGCAAAGATTATAGTCATCGGATTTGGACGTTCTTATACTTGTCGAAAAGTGGATTTGAAGATATACAACTTTCATGTTGAAGGTTTTCTCGGATTCGACCTTGAAGACAACAAAAAAAATTCACATCTTTGCCTCAATACACCTTATGGATGGAGTTCACAATTGATGCTAGCTCCATACATTACATTTGATGTTTGCTCCATAACTTATGATATTTTCATGATACATTTTATGCAAATTTTTCAATTCTAGAGATTTTGTAACTTGGGGTAATGACATGTGTGGAAAGTGTACAAACATAGCATTACCTTGATTAGTTATGAATGAATAATCGGAACACTCGGGCTTTGAGTAAGCTATGAGATGTAAAACCCAAGTGACCAAGCCCACCTCTTACTCTAAGATGTGGCTAAGCATTCTTCCTCTCTCTACTTTATCTTTGCTTTGATGTTTAACCCTTTAGCGTTAGTTTATTTGATATTTATTCCTTTAGCATTATTTTTTTTAAAAATAGCGGATAAGGTCAAATCTCTTGGCTTAGACACCGAGGATGGCCGGCCTATGTAGTATAAATACGGGCTATTTGTTCAATGAAAAAACCAGCTTAGAGTTGCAAATCATCTTAGCTACTATTGATTCTCCCCTCTCTTTGTTCTTGAGTTTTTGTGGGTCATATCGAAGTTCCAGAATTACTTACCTTTAACAAATTAGTCATCTATCCAAACCTTCTTCATGAGTCATATCCGAGTTGGTACGAACCAAATCTCGAGTCCATTAAGTGAGGGAATTCAAGTTGTGAGTCATATCAATTTGGGTTTGTTCATTCAATTGTTTCTACTGTGTTCATTTCATATCGGAAGATCACATATGCAATAAAATATTTGTCGGGGTAACTTGACATATATCACCTCTCGTCCATGTAAGATACACACAGCTCGGGTTAGCCCCTACTTTGCCTTTAAGAAATGAAGTTTGCATAAAGTATTTTGACTTCAACAACCTCGATAGAAACGCTTCTTGATCATTCATGATCCTCCATCCCAACTTCGCAAGCAAATCCATATTAAAAGCATCCATATCTTGTGAGCTCAAACCTCCTTGATCTTTTGAATAACACATTCATTTCCAATACATTAAATGAATTTCTCTGTTATTAGCATTTTCTCCATCCCAAAAGTCTAACACGAGTTGTTAAATCCCTATTAGGAGATCTCCTGATAAGAAGTAGTGTATTATGTATATCAAAATTGCTTGGACAACCAACTTTAAAAGCACTTCCTTCTCACTCTATGCAATGCATTTTCCTTCCATCCTTTTAGTTTGTTCCACTTGTTTGACTTTTCGATCATTGTCGATAATCCTAAGTACTTTTCATGCTTCTCCACCTAAAAGATCCCCATCATCCTAAATACAAATTTGCCCATAATCCTAAGTACTTTTCAGGAATCTCTTCTTGGAGTTCAAGTTCCAAATTCTTGTTGAAAGACAAGTCAGATTTCACAAGGTTTACCTATTTACCCAAAGCTTCAACCTAAATACGGAGGATGTCCATAATCTCTATGCTCTATTGACAATTTGCCCTTGCAAACAAATATGCTATCATCGATAAAAGATTGTGAAACCACATAAGATAAGGGCAATCTTGATCCCTCGCCACCGCCCTTGTATCTCGCTTCTCCTAATCAGACATGATAAAGCTTCCATACACATAAGTAATAAATAAGGGAGATCCCCTGTCGTAACTCCTTATTGGGCGCAAAATTATACTCCCTCTGTTAATTAAAACTTGTCGTTTATTATTCATGCACATTTTTTTAGAATGATAAAAACTATATGAAATATTAACATTTTTTTAAATCTGTTTTTATAAATTCATAATTAATAGTAACAAGTATGAAATTATTTAAAAAATATGTTAAAAAAGTTAATATTTTATACAGTTTTTAACACCTCAAAAAACGTGCATGAATAATAAAACGTCAAGTTTTAATTAACGGAGGGAGTATAAAATAACAATTTTTTTATTACTTTCATCTATATAGTACATTTTTCAAGTATAGTGAAAACTGAAAAGTATAGAAAATAACAAAAAAATATTTATTTCATCTATTATTTCATTTTATATTTTACTATTTTAGCACCTTCTTTTTACTTTTATTTAGTCATTTATATTTTTTTTATATAGTTTTTAAAAAGTCAAATGAATTAAAGTAGGAAATGAAGGGTGTATTAAATGATATTTTTAACTGTTTTTACCTATTCAAAATTTCTCGTATGAAATGAATCACAACTTACTTTAAAGTACTCTTTTCATTTTTATGATTATTGAATGAGGGAATATTATGTTATTCAAGAAGATGCACAATACCACAAATTTGCTCAAAATTATCTACTCTTACTGTAGCTTCTTCTTAAGAATATTATAGCCAGTACATTCAATTATATAAGGAGTACTTTGTCCTTTTAAGGTTTTGGTTTTTGACAATAGCTAACATAACGGGTTCTTATATGCACAGTGAAATTATCGTTATCCACATAATGTCAATACCGACTTTCTGAGTCTGCAGTCCTACAGATATCAACTCCGTAGATTGGCAACATTGTACTGAGTGGGAGACACACATGTCATGGGTCGACAACTTACATATAGGTCGTCAGCCTCACCGACACCGACTTCTTATGTCAGTTTCATGCATATGACGATATCTCATTGTGCCAATACCAAGACGGGTCACGTATTTGAATCAAATATTTTATAACTTGTTAATAAGTACTCCCTCCGTTAATTAAAACTTGACGTTTTACTATTCACGCACATTTTTTAGGTGTTAACAACTATATAAAATATTAATTTTTTTAATAATTTTTTTTAATAGTTTCATACTCCGTACTTATTACTACTACCTCCATTCGGCAAAACTTGTCGTTTACTATTCACGCACGCTTTTTTAGAATGATAAAAACTATATAAAATATTCATTTTTAAAAAAAAAAATTTAACAAGTTTATACTTATTAATAATAACTACGGAATTGTTAAAAAAATTATTTAAAAAGCTAGATATTTTATATAGTTTTTATCTCCTAAAAAAACGTACGTGAATAGTGAAACGTCCAGTTTTGTCGAATGGAGGTAGTATTAAGTATGAATTTATAAAAACAAATGTAAAAAAAAGTTAATATTTTATATAGTTTTTATCATTCTAAAAAAACGTACATGAATAGTAAACGACAAGTTTTAATTAACAGAGGGAGTATATTTTCTTATTTATAGACAATTTCATACTATTAAGATGTTCGAATTTTAATATAATGACGCGAGATTTAAAACTACAACATTAATCACCTTTTAATGAATTATTGTCGATTCTATGATCTTTCGGATTTATCAATAAATTAATTTGATTAGCACATGTGTCATCATTAAAGGTGTTTTGGAAAATTAGAATCTCTCGAATCAGTCTAATATGGTATAAAAATAAATCTTTTATTATTTTAAGTGTTATAATCTAATATATTTTTAGAGAAATATATATTATTGTTGATAAAGTTGCTAAATTCATACACAATATACTCATTGTATGTGATTTTCAAAATGACTTAGAATTTCATATTTTTATTCAAAATGATGTTGTAAATTAAGAACAACCCCAACAGATTCTTCATATTAAATACTCTCTTGGGGAAAAAACTCGAGAGGTGTGAGAGTTTTTTTTTTTTATTGTAAGAGCAACCCAATAAATTCTCCATATTAAGTTTTTGGAGAATACTAAGATTGTTTTTTGTCCAATAATTTTTCTATTACATTATCCAAAATACAGAATGAGGAGAAAAAATGGAGATCATTTCCTATGATAAAACTCTATATATTTCGGAGTAAACTCCATAATGGAGAAACTGTTGGAATTAAGTCCAAAAAATTCATAATATGTAATTAATAATTCTCTATTTATGGAGAATTTTTTAGGAAAGTTTTTTCACATGCTCTAAGCCAGAATTTAGTGAGAGTTTATCTCCAATCTAATTAGTTGACGCGTTGAGGAATATGTGATTTACTAGTGTAGGTCCCGTCCCGAACGCGGAGAATACATTAATATAATATTATAAATAATCTTGATAGATTCTAATAAATAAAAAATAATGATCTAAATATAAATAATTTTTTCCACAAAAAAACAATATAAATACAAATAAAATTAGTTCGACATATTATATATACATAATTTTTTTCTAATCTATCGTTAATTAAATCTCATGTAATATAATAGATAGTTGATTTAAATTTTTTTTATTAAATATGTAGTACATATTTATTACGTTAGTTTACTAAAATAGTAAAATATCTATACACGGATGGATTGTGGCTACGTATTATGCCTACATAATATTTTAACTTATCAAATACTACATATTTATCTATTAATATTTTTTGGTAAGTATGACTTTGAAATATTTATTTATCTATATTTTTGTCAATTAACTTAAGTGTGACAAAATATTATTTTATTAATTTTTCCCCTAGGATCAACCACAACACGCCACACAATATTTTTTTTCCTGGGAATAATCACAACATGTCACATAGGATATTATGCATCGGTTTTAGTATGTATATAGATAGATATAGATATAAATAGATATAAATATATAGATAGATATGGGTTATTAAAAAAACGATTTTTCTATCCTATGCCCCAAGGGCATAGGATAAGATGCCCATTTTAGAAAAAATACATCCTTAATTAAATTCAATTAGCCAAATTTTAAATTAGATTCTTAGGGTCGCTTATTTTTGGTAGGGTATCTTTCCCCATTTAGGATCTTATCCTATGCCCTTAGGGAATAGGATAGAAAAACCGTTAAAAAAAATCACTAAACTCCCCAAATAGATCTAATATCTGAACCGTCCACTTGAGCAATTCACAATTTCACATAATTCCATAATCAACTAACTATCACTAATCCCAAATCTTATCACTTTATTCCCATAGCGGATCTGTTGTTACTATTTCCTCTCTGTCTTCTTATATCCTCTCGCAAATCATCCCACTCTTTATCATTTTTTTTCAAAATTTAACTATTTTTCATTTTATTTTTTATTTTTAGGGTGAAGAGAGATATTCAGGACATCTGTCTCTATGGAAACAGGTGATCTCATCCGCTTTATTCCCACCTATATTGCTTAGCATGACCCACTTCTTTCTTGCATTACACAATAGAGCAAAAAGAAAGGATAAACCGCACAAACACAACCCTTTATTTTTTTTATTAATGTTTGTTTATAAATCTCCATCTACATTTTTTTATTTTATTAAAGGCTATATAATTTGAAAGACTGCTAATTCAGTGCTTGGTAGGCAATAATTTTTGGAGGAGATTTAAACTTTAATGCACTACCTTCTACTATACATAATAAAGACAATAATTCTTTCCCACCAAAAAAAAATAAAGATAATAATTCTAAATATCAAATAACACCATTATTTGAGAAATCAAGTAATGCATTACTTTTTTAGTTGTCCACTATAAATTATCATTAGGAGCTTATGTAAAAATAATTAATTTTCTACCAATGTTTACTTATAAATTTTCTTCATCATGTAACATTAATTTATTCGGTAATCAAATACTACCAAACACTTAATTATCATAAAATAAATAGCTCATTTAAACGCTACTTTTTGAAATTATTCCTCCACTACAACTACTCGGTAAATTAAAGATTTATCAAATATAGCCTTTGATGAAAATTATGTAATTTTTTAAAATACTTTTCAATAACAACTATTATAGTTCCCATGCCATAGTGCAATTTAAAAAAAATGATAATATAATAAATTAATATTCTACAATTAAATAAAATATTAAATTGATAATTTGAATTTAACTTATAAAAACAAACTCATAAGAGAAGGGTTTAATAAACTCACTCAAGATAAACTCAATTATGATAATATATTGTAACGGCCCAAATATAAATATTCGGGTTACGTTTCGAAGGATTGGATACCTTCGTGCGGATCTTGCCATTCGAGTACGGGTTGAGTTTTAAAACAAAGTTTTAATGATCAAAGAAGGGATTTCGCACCCTGAAATTCGCGATGGGGTCGTTAGGCCCTCCGAACTTGTCCTACTTGCCTAAGTCGCTCAAAACGTTTTAAGTTCGAAAGCATAAGGAGGGAAATAACATAATACAAGTTGCCACGGCAGGGCCGGGTCAAAACCAAATACGAAGAAATAAGTAGCAAAAGTGTAGAGTCCAAGTTGGTCTTTCTCTTCCTCTCACTGCGCCATGAGATATTCCCCGCCACATCAGCACATGATCAAGTAAGGGTACGGGTACCTGAAACTAACCACGAAGTCAAGGTCGAGCCACTCATGCGGGCCCTGAAGACCTCACTGAGGACATATAATATGCCTATACCTAAATAAAGGATGCTCTAATGCAGTACAGAATATTAAACACTCAAGCATGCTAGCAGTTTGTATATATATGCAGAAAGTGATTAAATGGGATCCCGCACAGAATGCCAAGTGGCATGTCCCTCTCCTACTCCCGCACCCATGCTCGTTAGTGCAGGAACCGACCGCGTTTTACACTCCCGCACCCATGCTCGTTAGTGCGGGAACCGGTCGCGTTCAATATCATAACATCATCAATCGTATCAATAGTCATGCTCATCAATTTAACAGTCTGACTCGATGAGGACTAAGCCCGATGGGACTGGACCGTCCTATGACCCTAGCAAATGACTCTAGGACTCACAATTTAACGGCCGTTCTACCATACGCAAGAAGAATACGGATGCTCGATTAATTGTGCAACCTAAGCATGATACTACATGATTATGCGGGATGCAACACCTACACACTATATGACACATCAGGCATGAGGTTCTAACTTGAGTAAGCCCCGGAGGACTTACCTGGTAACGCAGAGCAGCAAAATAGGACAGCTGGGGTGAGCAATCCAATAGATCAGAAATCACCTAGAAATTCCATAAATAATTTTAATAAGTCTAAGTCTAATTTACACAAGCACACAAGTTACATAAGAAACATATAAGGTACACATAATAATATAACTCATCTATTTCATCATTATCACCATTGTCATTTCATCTCCATTTCTCATCTAGTTTCGCTATCTCTCATAATCCGATACCTCTCTCAATGGGATCATAATATCATCATCATCATTATCCTTAGTCAACTCATCACATTCTTATTTCCATGAATTATTCCAATATCTCAAATTATTCATTTCAAATATCAAAACTTAGGAATTAATTTATTCGTATCAATCATTCTCAACGAACTAGTTTAAATAATCAAATAAATAAATCGAGGAAAGATAATCAATTACTTGATCATATAAAGGATCACAATAAATAACATTTACCCATTAAAATAATATAATCAATCAACTAAATAATAAAAAAAATCAGACTTTAAATATATATTAAAAATAGAGAATTAAATACTCCAATTTATTCCATATATTATATTCAAATAAAATTTAGAAAGTAATTAATTTTAGTAACCTAACAAAGGGTTCACAAGTTGTTGAACTATAACCTTAAAATAATGTAATTAATAAATAAATCAAATAATTCAGATTTTAATAACTTACAATTGAATAAGTAAATAATGAATTAATTAAATAAATAAATCGGAAAAATAAATTTAATAATAATTAAAATAACAATTATAACCATCCTATAAATTATAACCCAAAATACCCAACCAAATTAAGCCCAACCTGTAGCCCAACCCGGATCCGTATCCGGCCCACTCGGCCCAAATCTATCCCCCCATATTTGGCCTGAGGCAAACCGGTCCAGTCACTTAAAAGAATACCCGAACCGAACCAAAACAAAAAGGAAAAGAAAAGAACTTAACCCGGTTTAACCGAACCCACCCCTAACCTCCGCCTCTGGACACACGCGAACGGAAAAGGAGAAGAATTTCAGGGCCTCACCGGAGATGCACTCTCATCCTAACCCACCCCCAACTGATCGACATACTCTCCCAACCACAACTCATACCGAAAGGATCAAACGCAGCACAGAGAAAGGAGGGAAAACGAGGGCTCACCGAGGGGATTCCGAGGTGGTCGGGCTTGCCGGAGTTTTGTTTGGCTTCATCGGAGAATCAAGATGCACCTTCTCGACCTAGATTAGAGATTGGAGGTCAAAAGGTACGAATTTACAAAGGTTTCAAGCAGAAAAATGGAGGACAAACTCACCGAGCTTCGACTCGGAGAAAACAGGGGAAGGGTCGGGAAGGAAGACGCCGGCGACCCCTGGGCTACTCCTGGGTGGCTCGACTTTGTCTTCGGACGTCTTAGGAGGTAGAGTGGAGGTGCTCGGACTGCTGGACACCTCGGGGCTACCTCCGAGCTCGGGAAAAACAGAGGCGCGGGAGGGTTGGGGCTGGTAATGTGATGATGTTGTTGGGGCGCCTTGGGGAGGGGCGACGAGCAGATGGTGATGATGATGATGGAATGTGATGGCGGCAACCGATGTTTTTTGAAGGAGGGCGGGAGAATAGTGGTGGTGAGATGGCTTGAGGTTTGTTTCAATTAAAAGGAAGTGAATAGGGGGAGGCGAGGTGCTTGCAGTGGTGTGACAGGGGAGGAGGATAGAATTAGGGGGGTGCGGTGGGGGCTGTGAGAAAGGAGATTGAGTGTGTTGGTCTTTGAAATGAAAGAAGGAGGAAGGCTGAGAGGGAGCAGGGGGAATGTGAAATGAAAGATGAAGAAAGGGGATGGCTTTACAGGTGAAATAGAGGATAGGGGGTTGTAGGGGTGACTAAAGTAAAGGGTATTAAATGTAATAAAGTCAACTTATATACCCGAAAATAAATTCTGAGACCCGCTTCCCGACTTTAAACCGACACAATTTAAAATTATTCGAATTCAAATTAAGTAACGAAACCCAAAAATATTTTTAAGCCTTGGAAAAATAAAGCGGAATTATTTCGTTTTCAAATTGAGTAACAAGTTTATGCCGGAATTGTTTGAAAGAATTTAAATCAGTCGTTGGCTCGAGAACGGAAATTTTTTAAAATTTTCGGAGTCTCGGAAATTGAATAAATTCTTATCAAAATTAACTTTATAATTATAAAAATATTCATCTAAAAATCTCGGTCTTTACATCATCCACCTCTAAAACAAGTCTCGTCCTCGAGACTAAAATCCTTTTAAAAGCAAGGGGATGAAGTTCGAAATTGGTGAGTCCGAGGATCACGCCATTGATCCCGTGAGTATCTCACAAGTGCCCCTATGAGATCCTCGCAGTATCTTTGTCATGATCATAACATTCCCAATTGGTCATAGCAAGAATGTGATATGGGCCCTTATCACAACCTTACCCCGACTTCTTGGTTACATTATAACTCAAAAGAATCATAACGTCTCCACTAAGTCTTAGCAAACAATCTATAAGTGCCCCTATAAATGTTTGTATCCACTTCGTGGGACATTATAATGTAAACTCGGCTTGAAAAAGTTTAAAAAGGGTTCTCGATTCAAGTTAGTCAATCAAATTCTCGATCGCGTTTGACCTTTCAAAATCCAAGTCATTTCTCTTATTTTAAGTCTATCAGATTTCAAGGGTTTCAAGAGGTGGCAACATCCACCTCTAAGGGCTAATCCCATATTCCACTTCCTAGGTTCATTCTCAAAGTTAGTTTCAGCATTCTTAATTCCAGGCATAACACATCAAAATATCAACATATCATATACTCATAGAAATGGTGCATAATTATCAATCGGGTATGCACAATCACATAATCATACAATGATAAGGCACGTCTCATAGCAAGGACCGGGCAATACTCACCAACTAACTCACGAGGTCAAAGAAATGTCCACGCTAGGCTCCACGTACGATGCAAGTAACTCGTCTAACTCTCCCCCATAACTGGCCCGAATGCTCTCCTCGGTCTCCCAGGTAGCCTCCTCAGGACCCCGCCTAGACCACTGAACTAAAAGTAAAGGAACCTCCCTGTTCCTGAGCTTCTTGACACGACGGTCAAGGATCCTAATAGGGTGCTCTATAAAGGTATGGTCGGGCTCAACATGGAGGTCAGAATGATCGAGGATATGGCTAGGATCGGGTACATATCTACGGAGCTGAGACACATGGAACACATCATGAACTCCAGCTAAAGACGGGGGTAGGGCTAATCTATAGGCCACCTCACCTACACGCTCTAGGATCTCAAAGGGTCCAATATACCTAGGGCTCAGCTTGCCCTTGATGCCAAATCGTCGGACTCCCCTGGTGGGTGACACTCTCAACCAAACATGAGCTCCCACATCGAAGACGATCTCTGTCCTCCTTCGGTCAGCATACTTCTTCTGGCGGTCCTGAGCGATTCTCATGTGCTCTCTGATGCGGCCGACCTGATCCACTGTCTCGCGGACTAGCTCTGGCAAGGATGTGACTGTATCTGCGGGCTCATCCCAACAAACTGGCGACTTGCAGCGCCTCCCGTACAACGCCTCATAAGGAGCCATCTCGATCGAAGAATGATAGCTGTTGTTGTACGAGAACTCGACCAGCGGTAGGTATTTCACCCATCTATCACCCCACTCTAGCACACAAGATCGTAGAATATCCTCCAATGTCTGTATAGTCCTCTCACTCTGTCCATCTGTCTGCGGATGGAAGGAAGTACTGAATTGCAATCTGGTCCCTAGGGCCTCGTGCACATGTTGCCAAAATCGTGAAGTAAAGCGGCCATCTCTGTCAGAAACGATCCTCTCCGGCACTCCATGCAGACGAACAATCTGTCGAATGAACTCCTCAGCTAGTCTAGATACTGGCCATGTCTCCTGTATGGCGATAAAATGTGCGGACTTAGTCAATCTATCGACCACAACCCAGATGGCATCGAACCCCCTAACATCTCGCCTCAGTCCGGTGACAAAGTCCATGGAAATGTCAGTCCACTTCCACTCAGGAACTGGAAGTGACCTAACAAGTCCTCCTGGCCGCTGGTGCTCAATACGAACCTGCTGACAAATCTGGCATCTAGCTACGAAGTCAGTGATGTCTGCTCTCATCCTCTGCCACCAGTAAGACCTCCTCAAATCCTGGTACATCTTATTCGTCCCGGGATGGACAGAATAAGGAGTGGTGTGCGCCTCTCGCATGATTCTCTGTCTAAGATCCTGAGTAGATGGTACCACGACGCGATCCTGAAAGGTCAGTATCCCATCCTTCCTCTCTGACAACTCTCCGACTCGTCCCTGAGCCATGCGCTCTCTAAGAGCCATAATCTCTAGGCAATCTGTCTGGGCTCTGCGAATCTCCTCCAACAGATCTGACTGCACCTCTAAGAAGGCCAGCTGTCCGCTCTCTCGCTGAATCCAAACCTCAATACCACTCGATCTCAAATCTGACTGTAGTCGCTCTTGAGTGGTGAGCCTAGCTACCGTCACCTCCTGATGAGTCTTCCTACTGAGCGCATCTGCGACCACGTTGGCCTTCCCAGGGTGATACACAATCTCCAGATCATAGTCCTTGAGCAACTCCAACCAGCGCCTCTGTCTCATGTTCAGCTCCTTCTGTGTGAAGATGTACTTCAGGCTCTTGTGATCCGTCATCACCTTGCACGACGTGCCATACAGATAGTGCCTCCAGATCTTCAGAGCATGAACTACAGCTGCTAGTTCTAGGTCGTGGGTGGGGTAAGACAACTCTCCAGGCTTCAACTGTCGTGAAGCATAGGCGATGACTCGATCCCTCTGATGAAGTACGCACCCCAAACCGGCTCTGGATGCATCAGTGTAGACAACGAAATCCTCGGTCCCATCTGGCAAAGCTAGAACTGGTGCAGTGGTCAGCTTCTCCTTTAGAAGCTCGAAACTGGCCTGACACTCCACGCCCCACTCAAAAGGAACGTCCTTCCGCAGCAGCTGTGTCATCGGTCGTGCGATGCTCGAAAATCCCTGAACGAATCTCCGGTAGTAACTCGCTAAGCCAAGGAAGGAGCGGATATCCCTGACGTTCTTGGGCACCCCCCAAGCTACTATAGCCTCTATCTTCGCCGGATCCACGGCGACACCCTCGGCTGAAATCACATGACCCAAGAAGGTCACCTCAGAGATCCAAAAATCACACTTGCTGTACTTGCCATACAGTTGGTGCTTCCTTAGCGTCTCTAGCACGATCCTCAGGTGCTCCTCGTGCTCCTCCCTACTCCTCGAGTACACCAGAATATCGTCGATGAAGACAACGACGAATCGATCCAAGTAATCGATGAACACTCGGTTCATGAGCTCCATAAAGGCTGCAGGTGCATTGGTCAGCCCAAATGGCATGACTACGAACTCATAATGTCCATAACGAGTCCGGAAGGCGGTCTTCGGTACATCCTCCGGCTTCACTCGAAGCTGGTGATGACCGGATCTCAAATCTATCTTAGAGAACACAACTGCTCCCTGAAGCTGATCCAACAAGTCATCAATCCGAGGGAGGGGATAACGGTTCTTCACCGTCGCCCGGTTCAACTCCCGATAATCAATGCACAATCTCAACGATCCGTCCTTCTTCTTAACGAAGAGGACCGGTGCTCCCCACGGTGACGCACTAGGTCTGATGTAGCCCTTCTCCGCCAACTCCTCCAACTGAGCCTTCAACTCTGCCATCTCGGTCGGCGCCATCCGGTACGGTACTCGTGAAATCGGCCTCGTGCCTGGCTCTAACTCTATGGCGAAGTCGATCTCTCTCTGCGGAGGGAGTCCTGGCAGCTCGTCGGGAAACACGTCCGTAAACTCCCGCACTATAGGTACATCGGTCATGCTGGGCTGCTCACGATCCACCTCTAAGGCATAACACCAGTACCCCATGCATCCCTGATCCAAAAGTCTGGCTGCTCGAACTGCGCTGATAAGCGCCCCGTTCCGTTTGGGGTCACTCCCCCAAACTTGGTGCTCGGTCCCGTCATCAGCTAAAAGCGTCACAGTCCTCGTCCGAAGGTTGACGATCGCTCCATATCGCCCCATGAAGTCCATGCCGAGAATAAGGTCGTCCGTCTTTAGTGGCATCACAATCAGGTCTGCTGGCCATTCACGCTCTCCTATGCGAACAGGGCATCCTAGGATCTCTCGACTAGTCCTAACCCTAGATCCATCCGGCATGCCTACTAGGAGGGATGGACCACTCGTGCAGCTAAGACTCAGCCTAGCAATGCACGTCTCTGCTATAAAGCAGTGTGTAGCACCAGTATCAAACAGCATACGCAGACACACATCATAGAGAGAGATGGTACCTGCTGCAGTCGGAGCAGAATGATCATCAACTCGCATCTGAAACACGCGGGGCGGTGGGGGCAATGCGGAACCACGGCCTCCTGAAGTCTGTCCTCTGCCATAGCTCGAACCAGATGGCCCGGCTGAAGTCGATCCTCTACCTCCGCGACCAGAACCTCTGCCGCCTCTCAATCCTCCGCGGCCTCTACTAGGAGCAGAACCTCTCCCCTGACCCTGGGGGTAAGTCAACTGGGGGGGTCTGGGAGCCTCTGGAAGTCGGAGAGCGGGTGCAGATGGAGTCCCTCCGCTCTGGGGGCAGTAGCGAGATCTATGCCCTAAAAGTCCACATGAATAACACCTAGTATCTCTCATCGGACATGCAGCAACATAATGACCCTCCTCGTAGCAGCCGTGACAAGTAATACTCCTAACTCGAACCTCCCTACTCGGAGCAGACGGTGCTGGTGGAGTCCTCGATGCTCCTCCGAATCCTCCTCGGAACCCTCCTCTAGGTCTCGTCTCCCATCTAGTCTCAGCAGGTCTAGGTCTCTTCCCCTCAGGGCGGGATGAAGCATATGCAGTCGCGGAGAGGATACGCTGTTGATCATATAGAAGAACCACCTCCAGGAAACGGTCGAACGATACTGCGCCCAGACTAGAAGCATGCAGTAGTACTGCTGGTGACAACCTCATCGACAACAGTCGAATGCGACTCTCGTCAGTGGGACACAGGTGTGCGCAGTAAACCAACTCCTTCTTGAACTGGCGGACGACATCAACAACAGAGAGAGACGGGTTGTAGGTCCCACGATAAAATGCCACCTCGCGAGCAATCTGGGTTCCCGGGGGACTATACTCCTTCAGCATCAAAGTCCGGAAAGCATCGTAACTCCACTCGGTCTGGTCCGTCTTGTACACGGACCAACGATCAAAGGCGTCCCCCCGCAGATGCCCTGCTGCTAGCCTCTGTCGCTCTGTAGCTGGCACCTCGATATGGTCGAAGATCCCGTCCAGCTGACGGAACCACATCTCTATATCCTCTCCCGCGCCTCCTGAGAACTGTGGCGGCCTACACTGCCCCATGACCTTCACCCAGTCGATGCGCTTCTCGGGTCGCGCAACAGCCATAGGAACAGCTCGAGCGGGCTCAGGTGCTGTAGGCGGCTCGATCGGGATCTGGGCCCCGGGTGCTGCAGACTGTGACTCCCCAAGAAACTCTCGTAAGACCTCCAAGATCGCAGCTCGGTCCATCTGCCCCGGTGTGGTCTGCTGAATGGGAACCTGAGTCTCGCCGCCCTCAGGTGTCGGAGTGTCATCGTCGGTCGTAATAGTGGCTGCCCTACGACGGGGTCGTCCTCTACCTCTACGCACTGGGCCCCCACGCCCGATCCGTCCACCTCGTGTATCGGCCATAGTGGCTGCAATAGAAGGGCGGGGCTTAACACACAGTACAGAAGCATTCAACATAAATTAATCAGATCTCCTTCGAGGGAGACCGCCCTCAGGCCCCATTTATGAAATCACAGAAGCTATCTAGAAGCTGCCCTTCGAGGGGCAACTGACCGGAGGGGCAACTATCCTCTCGGCCTCTACATTCTAACCCCGCTACTCCAACCACCACGGTGCAAACTCCTTGGAGTCTTCCAGGCCCTCTGTAAAGTACAAAGCTAAGTTTTGCCTACCCGTTCCCAAGTCTACATCCAATAGGATGGTCTACCGCCTTTCTACCCCCTCGATTTTCCTTTTTTGGATTTTTCTTATTTTAAGTCAAGTTTATTAAGCTTTGTTCATCAATTTAGCCATATTAAATTCATTTTGCCCTTTTTAAAACTCTTAAAAATCTTTTAAAACATTGGGCGGTTTTACAAATCATACTTCAACCCATTTTACTCGAATCACGCAACCTGGCTCTGATACCACCTTTGTAACGGCCCAAATATAAATATTCGGGTTACGTTTCGAAGGATTGGATACCTTCGTGCGGATCTTGCCATTCGAGTACGGGTTGAGTTTTAAAACAAAGTTTTAATGATCAAAGAAGGGATTTCGCACCCTGAAATTCGCGATGGGGTCGTTAGGCCCTCCGAACTTGTCCTACTTGCCTAAGTCGCTCAAAACGTTTTAAGTTCGAAAGCATAAGGAGGGAAATAACATAATACAAGTTGCCACGGCAGGGCCGGGTCAAAACCAAATACGAAGAAATAAGTAGCAAAAGTGTAGAGTCCAAGTTGGTCTTTCTCTTCCTCTCACTGCGCCATGAGATATTCCCCGCCACATCAGCACATGATCAAGTAAGGGTACGGGTACCTGAAACTAACCACGAAGTCAAGGTCGAGCCACTCATGCGGGCCCTGAAGACCTCACTGAGGACATATAATATGCCTATACCTAAATAAAGGATGCTCTAATGCAGTACAGAATATTAAACACTCAAGCATGCTAGCAGTTTGTATATATATGCAGAAAGTGATTAAATGGGATCCCGCACAGAATGCCAAGTGGCATGTCCCTCTCCTACTCCCGCACCCATGCTCGTTAGTGCAGGAACCGACCGCGTTTTACACTCCCGCACCCATGCTCGTTAGTGCGGGAACCGGTCGCGTTCAATATCATAACATCATCAATCGTATCAATAGTCATGCTCATCAATTTAACAGTCTGACTCGATGAGGACTAAGCCCGATGGGACTGGACCGTCCTATGACCCTAGCAAATGACTCTAGGACTCACAATTTAACGGCCGTTCTACCATACGCAAGAAGAATACGGATGCTCGATTAATTGTGCAACCTAAGCATGATACTACATGATTATGCGGGATGCAACACCTACACACTATATGACACATCAGGCATGAGGTTCTAACTTGAGTAAGCCCCGGAGGACTTACCTGGTAACGCAGAGCAGCAAAATAGGACAGCTGGGGTGAGCAATCCAATAGATCAGAAATCACCTAGAAATTCCATAAATAATTTTAATAAGTCTAAGTCTAATTTACACAAGCACACAAGTTACATAAGAAACATATAAGGTACACATAATAATATAACTCATCTATTTCATCATTATCATCATTGTCATTTCATCTCCATTTCTCATCTAGTTTCGCTATCTCTCATAATCCGATACCTCTCTCAATGGGATCATAATATCATCATCATCATTATCCTTAGTCAACTCATCACATTCTTATTTCCATGAATTATTCCAATATCTCAAATTATTCATTTCAAATATCAAAACTTAGGAATTAATTTATTCGTATCAATCATTCTCAACGAACTAGTTTAAATAATCAAATAAATAAATCGAGGAAAGATAATCAATTACTTGATCATATAAAGGATCACAATAAATAACATTTACCCATTAAAATAATATAATCAATCAACTAAATAATAAAAAAAATCAGACTTTAAATATATATTAAAAATAGAGAATTAAATACTCCAATTTATTCCATATATTATATTCAAATAAAATTTAGAAAGTAATTAATTTTAGTAACCTAACAAAGGGTTCACAAGTTGTTGAACTATAACCTTAAAATAATGTAATTAATAAATAAATCAAATAATTCAGATTTTAATAACTTACTATTGAATAAGTAAATAATGAATTAATTAAATAAATAAATCGGAAAAATAAATTTAATAATAATTAAAATAACAATTATAACCATCCTATAAATTATAACCCAAAATACCCAACCAAATTAAGCCCAACCTGTAGCCCAACCCGGATCCGTATCCGGCCCACTCGGCCCAAATCTATCCCCCCATATTTGACCTGAGGCAAACCGGTCCAGTCACTTAAAAGAATACCCGAACCGAACCAAAACAAAAAGGAAAAGAAAAGAACTTAACCCGGTTTAACCGAACCCACCCCTAACCTCCGCCTCTGGACACACGCGAACGGAAAAGGAGAAGAATTTCAGGGCCTCACTGGAGATGCACTCTCATCCTAACCCACCCCCAACTGATCGACATACTCTCCCAACCACAACTCATACCGAAAGGATCAAACGCAGCACAGAGAAAGGAGGGAAAACGAGGGCTCACCGAGGGGATTCCGAGGTGGTCGGGCTTGCCGGAGTTTTGTTTGGCTTCATCGGAGAATCAAGATGCACCTTCTCGACCTAGATTAGAGATTGGAGGTCAAAAGGTACGAATTTACAAAGGTTTCAAGCAGAAAAATGGAGGACAAACTCACCGAGCTTCGACTCGGAGAAAACAGGGGAAGGGTCGGGAAGGAAGACGCCGGCGACCCCTGGGCTACTCCTGGGTGGCTCGACTTTGTCTTCGGACGTCTTAGGAGGTAGAGTGGAGGTGCTCGGACTGCTGGACACCTCGGGGCTACCTCCGAGCTCGGGAAAAACAGAGGCGCGGGAGGGTTGGGGCTGGTAATGTGATGATGTTGTTGGGGTGCCTTGGGGAGGGGCGACGAGCAGATGGTGATGATGATGATGGAATGTGATGGCGGCAACCGATGTTTTTTGAAGGAGGGCGGGAGAATAGTGGTGGTGAGATGGCTTGAGGTTTGTTTCAATTAAAAGGAAGTGAATAGGGGGAGGGGAGGTGCTTGCAGTGGTGTGACAGGGGAGGAGGATAGAATTAGGGGGGTGCGGTGGGGGCTGTGAGAAAGGAGATTGAGTGTGTTGGTCTTTGAAATGAAAGAAGGAGGAAGGCTGAGAGGGAGCAGGGGGAATGTGAAATGAAAGATGAAGAAAGGGGATGGCTTTACAGGTGAAATAGAGGATAGGGGGTTGTAGGGGTGACTAAAGTAAAGGGTATTAAATGTAATAAAGTCAACTTATATACCCGAAAATAAATTCTGAGACCCGCTTCCCGACTTTAAACCGACACAATTTAAAATTATTCGAATTCAAATTAAGTAACGAAACCCAAAAATATTTTTAAGCCTTGGAAAAATAAAGCGGAATTATTTCGTTTTCAAATTGAGTAACAAGTTTATGCCGGAATTGTTTGAAAGAATTTAAATCAGTCGTTGGCTCGAGAACGGAAATTTTTTAAAATTTTCGGAGTCTCGGAAATTGAATAAATTCTTATCAAAATTAAATTTATAATTATAAAAATATTCATCTAAAAATCTCGGTCTTTACATATATAAACATTTTAAAATAGATATATGTTATATATTAATTTAATATTTTACATTAAATTCATTAGTTATGTGAAAAATGAAAAGCAATTGCCAAAAAAAAAAGTTCAAAAAAGTGATTGGTTGAAAATAAGAAGATTAATACTACGTATTTTTTATATTAAATTCATTGGTTATGTGAAAGATGAAAAACAATTACAAACGGGGGGAAGTAAAAAAAAGTGATTGGTTAAAAGTGAGAAGATTACGGTGGATGTTACACATATGGAAAAACTCTTCTATTTTAAGAGTTTATGATATATAGATATAGATTCAAGATAAAATTCATTATGATAGTATATAAAGATTTACAAATAGATATAAGTTATATATTAATTTAATATTATGTACTCCATCCGTTTTAAAATATAAGTCGTTTAACTTTGTGACATGTTTCTTAAGAGCTAAAAACTATATAAAATATAAATTTTTAAAATAATATTATACTCCGTACTTAGTATAAATAAGTACAATATTATTTTAAAAATTAATAAAAAAATGAATATTTTATATATTTTAGCTCCTTAAAAACATGTCACAAAGTGTAGTGATTTATATTTTAAAACAGAGAGAGTATTAAACTCGCTGATTATGCGGAAGATGAAAGCAATGCAAAAACGAAAATAAAAAAAGAAAAGAAAAAATTGATTGATTAAAAATGCGAGAATTAATGTGGATATGACATGTAGGTGAAAACTCTTATTTAGAAATTTTGTATAGAAGATTAGTGCAAATTCCGATCATATATAAATGATAGATGTTGAAATATTTTACATTTTAATTATGTAAAATTATAAATATTAAACCTAAATAGAAGTACTTTTTATATAATTTACCAAAAAAACCCCTACATCCTAAGAAAATATCTCACCCTTTATTATCTCAATGAAACGAAAAAACAAAAGCCACGTGTCCGTCACGGCCAATGAAGCTTCAAAGACTTTACCTGTATGGATTTTCAATTTTCAATTTCCTTTTTCTTCTTCTTCTTTTATTCAGCATTTACTTCTCTTTCCAGCTAGCCGTCTCGATCGCCAACCGTAACGTGTCTATCGACAACGGATGAAATGACCAAACTACCCTTATCTACCTTTTCTTCTTTCCTATTTCTCCCGAACGTCTCCCCTCTTTCTCTCTCTCTCTCTCGCTCGCTTCCGTCGTGTGATCAGTTTCTTCTGCAGATCGAATTCCAATCTCCGCCTCTAACAGCTTTGTTAGCCCCTTCTTCCACTGGAGCGATCCGGGAGGAGTTCAATTTCGCCTCTTCTAGATCAGGTTTGGATTGTCCTCTACGGCCTCATCTGGTTTTGAATTGTAGTTGTTGGGTTCAAGATGGTTGCTTTCTGTGTAGTTTTTTTTTTGTTTTTTGTTTTTTTGATTGGATTCGATGGAATTTAGCTTTTCGAGTGCTTCTTCTTGGTCGGGATTGTGGATTTCTAGATTCAATCGATTGGGAATTGCTTGAATCGATTTTGAATCTAGGTCTTGCAGATCTACTTGTTTGGGATTTTTTTTCCCGGTTGGTTTGAGTTGATTTGAGGATTCCGTGCATGGTTGCTTTGTTGGATCTGATTTGATTGCACTGTTTTTTTTTTCTTATGACGTTTGATTGATTTGAAATTGGGATTGTGAATTTCCTATGATAGGAATTTTCTAGGGTTAGTGTTTGCTCCTTTTTTTTTTAAATCTTCTTTTCCATGGGAATTCAGTCTTGGTGTGTCAATACCAAGTAGATCTCTTATAGTTGGATGAGCGAAGGTGTTATCTTCAACACAATTTTGGCTAATCATGGTACCCCAATGGATTTGATTTGATTTTTTTTTTTGGTGTGAATGTGTTTATTAGCACAACTATTATTATTGCTTGATTCGCCCGATCTTCATAATAGATGGCTATAACCTTTACATGTCGCTATCTTCTGAGTCCGTCAAATTGTTTACTGGCTTTGAACTGACAAATGATCACATTCTTCTTGGGTATGCTGCAGAGAGAGGACATGTAAGCTCTTTCACCGGATTGATTGGCTTGAGGAGTTGGAACAATTTACTGTTTTGGTGCACGGCAGATGGGTAAATGCAACGGCTGTGGGAATTCGGGGACAATGGTGTCACTTCGGGATTCTGTTAATTCGTACCAGTTTGCTCTTAACCTTTCTCCTGTTGTCTCATTCTGGGATTGCATTGTTCGTAAGAGAAGGTATTCCTTCAAACCTGATTGGGTGTAGCTACGGTCCCTGGTCCCGTGTGCTCGCTGCTGGAGTGTAGATTTGGTGTAGATTTAGGTTTTCAAAAGGAGTAGAAGTAATACTTGAGTGTCTTTATAGGAAGGAAAAGGATAACAAAGTTGGAAAATAAGAAATATAGGGAGAAAATGCATACAAAAAGTTAGTTTCTTTTAAGCAAACAAGTTGGAGTGCTTACGCTTCAGATTCTGACGGGGAGGGGATATTGGTGTTGAGGGCTTGAAGAAGATGGAGTCTAACAAAGTTCCTCTGTCGAAAAAAGCAAAGAAGAAGCAAGTAAAGGATGAGTTGGATCGTATGAAGCAGGCTGAGAAGAAAAGGAGGCGTCTAGAGAAAGCGCTGGCAACTTCAGCTGCCATCCGCACTGAACTCGAGAAGAAGAAACAAATGAAGAAAGAAGAGCAGCAGAGGCTAGATGAGGAGGGCGCTGCCATCGCTGAGGCAGTTGCTTTACATGTCCTGATTGGTGAAGATCCAGATGACTCTTGCAAAACCCTTCTGAAGAAAGACGATGAGATCAATCCATGGCAAGGCGCTGCTGGCGATATTGGTCTGTTTGTGAACACAAGATCTGCCTTTTCAAATGATGACCTGCAGAGATGCGCGTTTCAAAGCATCAGAGAGATTCCCAGTTCTGATGATGGATATGGGTATGCGATGAACCATTTTGGATATGGTGGCTGGTCGGTACCATCAAGGCCTTCTGAAAGGAGTTTTCCCTTGCGGCCGTATCTTGAGGAGGGTGCGTCCTGGGGTCCATCTGATGTATCTACAGGCTTGTCAGCCCTTCAGATAGGAGATGCACAAGTCGACAACGTCTTTTTCAACAGATTCTGAGGAAGAGCCGGAGCAACAGTTCCAAGTTCTTCCGCGTGGTCCATCCACAGTAAGCTTTATACTTTCCAATAATCTGCTGATGTGTGTAGTTCATCTCATGTATGTGCCTCTTCGCCGTCTCTTGCATAGCTTGATGAATTTGGATTGTTTATCTGTCTCTTGTGTTCACTTGGTCCCCTGTTTTTACTTGATTGTCGTTAAGTTCGTTATGTGGACTCCTTTGCTTTCTCTATAGACTGCGGCTTTTCTGTTCTGTCATTGCCTTGTTTTTTTCATTTAACCCAATAATGACATCTTAGTATTATATCACATACCTGCATTATTTCAGCGTCGTTGTTGTAGACGTGTAACCATGTTTGCTTCTGCTCGTCGGAGTATATTCAAGGTGTACTTCTTAGCATCCTTTGTCGTCTCACAGTGAAATCAATGATCTCAAAGGCTGGATTCTATGGAGAAGTTCTTTCCGCTGTCTGTCAGGACTGCCCTAGAATCGCCTTATCTTGAGACTCCTTTTACTGATATCGCTCGTGTTGTGTTGTGTTTGCATCTTTGATCGCCTTCTCGGTTATCACATTCCTTGGTAACCCGTCCTTCAAGTCTTTAGTCAAGTTTTCACCTTGAATCTAGTCTACTGCTGCAGGCCATCTTTTCGATACGATACAGGTTTCGCTTGCCGCAACCATTTCGGGTTAAGAAAATGTGAAAGCACGTTTCTATGTTTGGCTCAAAATCACGTTTATGAACATATAAGCAGCATTAAGGTTAATGGGTTCATTAACACTGTTGTGTTTGGTAAATTAGTGAAAAATGATGAAAAGGAAGAGAAGTGAAAAGAATCTAAATAAATGAAAGTTTTGGTTAAATTCTACCAATATATTTCATGAGGTATAAAAGTTGTCGAATTATTATTGAAAGTTTTAACTTAAAATTTTACATCAAATTCTTCCAATTTAGTGAGATTTATTTCCCCAAATTGATTGTATTGTATTTGCCATGATTTACTTGTAATTAACTTAAAATTTTACATCAAATTTTTCCAAGTTAGGCTATGATTGTTCGATTGATCATATCCCAAATTCTGAGTCGTAACCAAGTCAATTTTGGATAAGATAACAACGTGTTTTATTGGGGGTGTCCCGTCGTGTTTGAAAACCCCAATTTAGGTGAGCTGTTAGTTTGAATATTGTTTCATTTTGGTGATGAAGTTTATTGATATAACTTACAAGTTTTCCTACTGATCGATTATGATTCGGATTTATTATTTTTATCATTATATTGTTAATTTACTTTTATAAATAATTGATTTAATTTAAGTAGGATCTTTCTGAATCATTACACAACTTATATTCTCTATTCGACGAGATATATAACTCACGATTCATCTCCTCTCTACAATATTTGAAGGATTAGGCGGTGGATGCCCTTGAGAGTTAAAAGATGAAGATTTACATCCATATATATGTGAAATAAATACAAAGTAAGTCTATAAAAGCATCCCTAACAGCTTTCCTATTACATTACAGAGAATTATAAATCACATATTCTAAATTTTTATTTTTGCTAAATTCTATCAACTTTCCCATTATGGAGTTTACCCCAAAAATATCGATCGACTTAGTCGCTCTACATTTGGATCGGGTATTGTGTAACCCATTTAAGGGGATCGGGTATTGTGTAATACATTTAAGGGGTTGGCCCTTCCACTCACAAGCGAATTCATGTTTCCACGAGGATCTGTTAGGATTGCTCTAATACATGACGCTAATATTGTAAAGGGGTTTGGTTCCTAACGTATATTTTGCTTTACTAAGACATATTCTGCGATTTAACTGCTCTACGACATTGGGGAACTAGACATTAAGTGAATGGTGACAGGAAGGACGACACAAGTGAAATGAGGTTCCGCTGGGGGAAACCAAACCTAGATGCGTTGGTGTTGCTCCTTTGTCCAAAATCCAGATGCATGAATAATTAACTTTGGCCCTACTTATTTATAATGCCAATCTGTCGGTGAATTTCGATTGATTTGCATACACAGTGATGAACTGGGTTTAACTTGGATGGTGATTTTCGGTTGTTTTGGATTGATGTCGAATGCATCAGTGAGAACCACGGTAGGTTAAAGACAAAGGTTAACGATAAAAACGTCCACAACGGACAATGTAAGATACTAGGCTTTTGTTCATTGTAGATGTTTTGCTCTTGTCCATCGTTTAGCTGCGTGTGGATGGTCGAACGCTATAAAGGCAGATTTGATAGGAGCATGATGTTCTTGTGAAAGTGAAACACCTTATTTCCAACCATGTCCGGGTGGTCGAGCCGGAAAGAATTTCAGAGTCGTACTCGAACGTCGCCGGTTTGACTCCCAGGATGGCTAAGAAACACCTTATTTCCTAGGTTCAAGAAACACCTTATTTCCTTGGGCATTATCAACTAGGCTCACCATCACCAACCGTTTTTCTAAAATTTCTTCATTACAAACAAAAAAATTTCTCTACCTAGAGCAGATTCTCTAATTCGAAGATTTTCAATATAATTCCTCCAATCCTTCTACAAAACAATAGAGAATGCTACAAATTTGGAGATTTTAACTTTCTTTCTTATCATGTTCTCTATATTCAACAAAACTTGTGAGAATATATTGGAACAAAATACATAAAATCTTCTCCAAATTCAAGAATTTGAATAATTTCGACGAGCGGCTGAGATGCTCTAACTAGCCCTACCAAATTTGGTTAATCATTCGAGTTAACCAAAATTTGACCAACAGTAAGTTCGATGAGCAACTGTCAACCCACCGAGCAACAACATTGAGTTTATCATACCCGAAATCGTGAACCATAATCCATAGCCAACTCATAAAACATAATTTCAGCAAAAACAAATGTATAGGGGTCTGAATTTAGCAGAAGAGCAATGAGTTTCATGAATTCAACTTTTCCCTTTATTGTATATAATCATAGATATCATATGTTCCTACCAAAATGTTGAGCCTCAGCTCCACTTTGCACTTCAGTCGCAAATAAAATTATATGATGGAAACTCAAAACTTGCCAACTCTCCCTACTTCAGCATCTGAACGGTTCATCAAATAAGGCACATGGATCTTCTTTTATCCTTTGCCCTATTTCCCACACATTAATTACAATTCTAAATTGTTTAACATGGATATTGAGAGCTATGTTTCGTGCAGACGAGAGGAAATAACCAAATTATATGCATTGTCTAATAGAGCTTGCGGTGCATTCTTACACAAACTCAAAACCTAGATAAATTTGAGCACTAGGTTGGACGATAAAACATAAAAAGAGGCATTTAAGAATTTTACACTAGGGCACCGATGGAATAGATTATCTAATAGAAAGATTATAGCAACATTTTACAATGGTATACAAGGAATACCTGGAATGGATCCGAACTGAGGCTTGATTTGTTTGCTTTAAGGCATTTATGGCATTACCCTGCTGCTGTTACCACTCGTATTTTCCCACAGAGGAGCTCCCTCACCTTCCTCTTGTTTCTGTCTCCGAATCACTTCTTGATTGGGTTCTTCAAGAACTGTGCTGGCAGACGGCTTGTCACCGGCTGGTATAAGATTTCTAAACCAAGACGGTTGGAATCGGGGACTACTTCTGTTTGGACTAGGGTTTTCGGTTGCATCCGGTGAGCCTGATGTGATATTAGCTAGAAATCTGTATGCTACTTTGCTGGCGGTGACAATTTCTGTTTTTGCCTGTCTCAACTGCAGTAATAACAGAGGATCAAACAAAGCAAGAACCGAGCTGCAAAGGGGAGTGATGAGTAATGGGTCTCTACTCTCTATCCAATCAATATAGAGAAGCGGAGAAATAACAAAGGAAAAACGAAAAGCAGGAAAAAGGACAAAATTCGCAGCCTCAAGCGAAAGCCAAATACAAGGATGCCTAGAGTCAAAAATACTATCAATGACAACATTTGCGCCAGTCATGGCTCCTCTTTAATAATGCAGTGATTAACAGAGGGGGTTGGAATCTCTTTCCATACAGCTACAGAACCAACTAAGAACTGAATCAAAAGCTCCACTTCAGAAATTGGCAATGCTGACCAGGCACATAACAAACATAACAGAAATTCAGTGCAAATCCAAACCCAAACTCAGCAATAGTATCTCACCCTGAATGCAGTGTTTCCAGCAATTTCTACAGCAGCATCACCAGCATGAGCAAATCGATTAACCCAACCTGCAGCATGGAAAAGGCTATAATAGCTCAATAAATTGCTCCAAATAATTCTGCAACTGCATGAGTTTCAATGTATCCCAGCACACATGAAATCTTTCAGAAACAGTTCTACTCCCTTCCTAATACCACTTTTCCTCTCCAACAAATAAGCTTGACTTATGAGTACAGAATACAACTCTTCCGTAGTTCAACTACTTTAAAGTTCAAAACACAGTGATCTTCAACTGTATCATAGTTCTGATAACAAAAATTATAATAAAATAAATAACGAATAAGAAAAATGTAATTCCAGATACTGAAACACCAAGTAATAGTAATAGACCAGTATTGAACACCACTCATTCCAATAAGCACACACCTTTGGATCATGAGGCCTGAGATTATATCAGCATTTAATTAAACCAGCCAGCTTTGCCATTAAATGATTAGATATATAAGCAAGCCAATTAATATGCGATACACTTCCACTTTTTGATACATGAATGCTGAGAAATGGGCTAAACAGACAAATGAATTCACCTGGAAGTTTGGGCACACCAAGCAGTTCACATAACTCATCACAGAAATGATTGCAGTTTTTGGCTAACAAATCGTATGAGCTTCCAGGCCACTCTCTGCTTAGCCCCCTCAAGATCCGATTAACCTCAGAGTTGGGCTTATCTGTTGTTCCAAGAACAATTTTTTCACGGTATGTGTACATAGGATTTTTACCAGAAGGACAGCTAAAAACTCCAGTTCCTTCTTCACAATACCCAAATGACCACTCATCATCTCCATAAACCTGACAATCGCAGCACAGTTAATAAAATCAGCATCCTTAATCAACATGAACTTCCTTCATAAAAGTTCAGACACACAAAGATGAAAAGATGGTGAAAACTCATCAAATACTACTTCATGTCAATCTAAAATCAAATAAACATAAAATTAATCACCCTCGACGGATCAGATAGAAGTACCGGTTGCTATCACTTCATTTCACAAACGTTCGTGCAAAAGTTCAGCAAAACTATCCAGGTTTTTGCAGAAGAGACACTAAAGCCACATAATCCAGTGAACCGTTTACCCTTCTTGTTAGTATCAGCACGAAGAAATTCAGATTTTGTTCAAATAAGAAAGTGAAAGTTTCTAAGTTCAAATTTCACAAGAGCTGGTTTCGGAGGAACCGCTATTAAGTAAAAAAATCCCCTTTCTACAGGAGTTTCATTGCCGACTTCAAGATGAGACACAGATTGAGTGCTCGCTTGCGTTGAATAACACTAAACAGCAGCTAAAACCCTAGATCTGGCGCCGAAACGTCCGAGTAACCAAAAATTCGCGAAATGGCGGGATTAAAGCACGAACAAATAACGGTTCCTGAGAGAAAGAGAGACACAGACCTGAACAGCACTATGAAAGATGCCGCCTAAACCGATGCCATCTTTGAAGATCTTGTTGATCTGCATAATAGTGTTGTTCGTCTTCTCTGAACCGCTATTAGTGACATCGTAGATGTGGAGGACCACCTCCATTGTCCCCTTCTCAGATTGAGAAAAAACCTTCGATCGATCAACAGAAAACCCCTAATTCCACCCCGCAGACGCTCGCCGATTGCTCCGCAAAACAAACTGTAAAGCGAGATTTGGAATGCGTACTCTGCAAAACAACGAATTCGCTTTATGTGCGAAAGCAGAGAAAAGCAAACGACGATGCGAGAAGACAACCACACCACCGCTTGCACCCCACACAGCTATTTTGATGGTTTCTTCCTCTTTTTTTTCTTTTTTCTTTTTTAATTTCCTTTTCCTTTAACTACTTTGGTTGTTCTCCCTGGCCGGTTGTGTTTTTTACCGTTAGGGTTTTGGGTACTTGGTGAGTTGGTGGGGTGCAATTCATGTGAGAATTAAACAGATTTGTTATTCACACGGTCATTTTATCATCGGTTGCACGGAAAAGGTTCGCAAATACGGATTATGGATGTGTGAATGGGGGTACTGTACGCAACCGCGCACTGCGTTGTGAATTTTCACAAACTCATAATGCGCAGTTGCAGAGCTTTTTTTATAAAAAATTGTCAACCGCGGATTGCATCGCAAACTCGCAGTATGCGATTGCTGACAGTGTAAATGGCGATAAAATCACCGTGTGAATAGTAGCCCCTAATTAATAAGATGTGGTTGATCAAAACTTCTCTTATGCCATCCACAAGACATTGTCTTCCTTTAAAAAAAATAATAGTAATAATAATCCAAATCGATACATTTGTGTCTTGCAGTAGAAACTAAATAAGAGAAAATAAGACACTCTCATATACACCCCTTTTGATTTTTACAGTTTTTTTTCTGACTTTTTCTAAAACTAAGACACCCTACCCATATAAGGGATGTGGTGTGAGTGCTCTTAAAACTAGGGTTTAAATCGAATAAAATATAAATATAACATTTGGATAAAGGATGTCTAAATATGAGTATGAGTTATTGGAGCATAGGCCTTAAGAGTTTTAGATGGGTAGAGTATGTTAGGGTATGATTCCGACTGAGTGTTAAGATATGTAGTTTTTGTATTTTGAGTAAGTGATTCAGTTTTTCAATTGTCTTGTGGGTTTTTGTTGTTTGTATCGTGAATTTCTATACACAATGTCTAAAAAAAGAACAATTGTTGCCTTAATCACTACCACCCTAAGGCCATCCACACCGGAGCTCAGCTCCATGTCCTTAAGGTCCAGCTGTAGAGGACAAAAAAAATTGTCAAATGTGGGAAGATTAGATGAAAAGTGTCGCTTATACAAGCGGTGGTTTGGAGAGCTCTTTGGCATATGTTGGCACACATTTCAACAGACAAACTCTTCCCCTAGAAATCCAGGATTTTCCAACGAATTTAATTGTTACAATTCCCAATGGATTATTGAGTTTCATCGGCATAATTGGCAAACACAAAATCGTTGGAAAAATGTTTGTCGGAACCTTGTTGACGTATGAAACCATTGGAATTTCCGACGGGTGTAACTGTCGGTGATTTTCTGACGGGTCGAACCGTCTGAGAGTTCCAACCATTGTAGTCGTTGGTAATTCCAACGAGTGTAGTCATTGGGAGAGTTCCGACGGGTAGATCCATAGGTAATTTGCCGACGAGTGAAACCGTCAGTTACCTCTACCATTATTATTTGATTTAATTTTTATATGCAAATTAATTAATGATATTTATATCCTTTTTATAGTAAATTTATGAACTATTAAATAATTATATCATTATTAACAAAAAGTAGAAATTCCACTAAAAATAAAATTGCATACAATTAATTTAAATTTAATCAAATACGAAATAGTAAAATGCCATGTATAATATATACCAAATAGATTGAATGTCAAACAACATCCACAAATTCATCAAAAAAAAAGTATTCAGCAAATACTTAATTAGATATATACTTGAACACAACTAGTAATGCTAAAAAGAAAAAAAAAGCTTCAATAGTAGAAGACAATCTTCAATACTAAAAGAAGAAGAAAGCTTATAAAAAAAAAAGTAAGAGAGTTATAATTTGGGCAGCCATTGTACGTGGTAGGTAAACCACTTCATCCAACAGTGGGATGATGAGCATACACGCCAGCACCAGTTGAGTAGGTACCATCATCCCCATGATTTGCAGCTTGAGTGAAGGCATGCCCAGGTATGTTTGCTGGCCCATCTGGATGATCAAGAGGTCCATACGAATTCAGCAAGGCCTGGAAGGATGACGCATTCGACGACACAATATGAGAGGCTTGCGACCTGTTCTTTTCCATGCTTAATCTTTGCATTTGCTCCTGCTGCAGTTGATAACGTAATTGCTGGATAGTGGCATCCTGTTCTTCCATTCGAGTTCCAATTGTTTGCTTCAGCTGACTCACTTGTCTTTGGAGCTCAGTTTCAAGTGTCACTAATGTAGATGGGGCATTAGTTGCAGGTATAGACTGAACTTGAGCTGGTGGAGACTGAGCATGAGCTGGCAGAGATATAGCTCGGGCTTCTGGAGAAGGACTATGACTACGAGCTGGTGGATTCACATTCTCACACATACGATAAAGCAGCGTCCCTTGGCCGCATATTCTCCCTTTCGATCCTGCCCCTACTGCTTGAAACCACAATTCATTTACCACTTCTTGAGGAATTTCCTCATTTGGATGAGATTCTAACCAATTGCCCGAGAGTTGCTTGAAGCGATCCTAATTAAGTAACAGCAAACCCATCAATTTCGTCATAATATTTACTTATTTCATGATATCGATATAAGAATACATTAGAGTGAAAACTTACCAGACATGTTTGCGGTCGTTCCCCTTTCCACTGTGCAGTTTTTTTGCTATAGTACATAGAATTCACAAGTTCTTTCTGAGTCATTCTTCTCTTCTTTTCGGCCTCCTGAAAACACAAAATGTACACAAATAGATGGTTAAACCTATCTCATAATTAACACAACACATAAGTAACTACATAACTAATAAATATTAATCACTTACAAACTCATACAAATTCTCTACAATTGATCGAGAGCCACCGGTATAAATAGCAGTACCATCTGGACCCTTTGATGCTCTATTACGCTTGTTGATTTCACTTCGGTGCTTGGCATCTTCACTGGCCTTTATCTTTTTCAATGTCACCCAATCTTCAGGCTTAACAAATGCTGGTTTTCTGTCCAACTTATATGCTTCACATAACACATTTCGGAGATGGTTGCTACACTTTGTTCTCCAATTTGCCTTGATCCTTGTCCCATAACGATCTTCCCAACAAAAGTGATTCTACATGTGATGATTATAATTAAAAGATTTAAACAATATGCATGTAAATTCATCATGACTGTAACATTACAGTAATATATGCATTCATTTATACAAGTGGTCATGGAGATTAATGAATTTGGCATTTTTACTTGAAACTAAAATATACAGTCAAACAAACCAAGGATGATTGATTTGTATTGCACGAGACCCTGCGCTCTCGTTTTGCCGACCAAAAAAAGAGCACTAGTTTGTAATTTAGAGCAAATTTTTTTTTTTAATTTCATTACTCTAAAAGAAACTAAATAGTAGTAGAAAGATTATGAACTTACTTCAAACTCAGTCCACCAAAAGTGTTTAACATTCTTGGGAACTTGGGAAAATGAAGGCCATGCTCCGTCAAAGAAAGAGTGTATAGTCTTTTTAATAAAAGATAAAACTTCCTGCTTCTCAAAAAACCTAGGGAAAAATATTGAGCAAATAGCTAGATATTAGATTGAGGAAACAAGATTAAAAAAAAGTCAGATATGCCAAAGAAGACAAATTTGAACACAGTACGTATCTCCGATCGGATGAATTGTAAGTCTGCGGCGTGCATCAAATAGTTGAGCTGGTGGTGGAACAAACTCATCCTCGTAGCCAACACCCACTCGTGGAACTTTGTCTAGCAAGTCTGAATCTTCCTCTTCATATGTTGCATTTGATCTTGGCTCAACCTCCCCAACAACAGGTGAATTTGTCTGTCCAACAACAATGGATGAGTTGATGGGTTGCGTATCACTGGAAGAGAGATTTATGGCAAACGATGGAATGCGATCAGCTGGCGAACTCATCTGTCCAACAACAATGGAGGAGTTGATGGGTTGTGTAGCACTCAAGGCGGGATTTATGGTAGACGAGGGAATGCGAGCAGCAGGCGAACTCATCGGTCCAACAACAATGGTGGAGTTGTTGGGCTGCAGAGAAGTCAAGGAGGAATTTATAGCAGTCGAGGGAATGCGAGCAATGCTAGATGTCGATGGAGGCACCTGTGAGCTAGAATTACGACCTATAATCCTCCTCATGGGAGCCATTAATTGATGAAAACTCTCTGCAAACTGCAAACTACGACCGGTTATGATCAGCAATTATGTGCTTAATTAATTTTGGATATGTTTGTGTTGTGGAGAGTATCATGAGGTCGGTTTTCTCAAGTAGTGATGGTAAATCTTTAACCGTTTTGACTTCCCTCCATACCTATTTTCCAAATTTGATACAAATTTGACACAAATTTTCAACTCCCTCCATTTATTTTGTTGCCGGCAAATTTCCTTCATTTCTCACGCGGGATTTTGTTAAGCAAAAATCACTTTAATTCTTTTAAAGAAACAACCTCCATATATAATTTAGAGTAAGAAGACATGCAATATTGAAAGTCATTTTTTCCTAGAATTCAATTACACATATTAATAAATCACTTTTGTCAAAAATCATTTTATTTATATATTTCTTTGTAATTGCTTCAAAGTTGAGATATATAAATTTAATAAGATCTTCTACAACCTCCGGTATACTCTTAGATGTAACACTAAAGTAATTCGTATTAGTATATATTTTATGATAAAAACAATTCAAAATTTTATTTATATTTATGTTATAAATAACTAATTTTATATATATTTAAATAATTTTAGCTTGAAAAAAATATTATAAAAATATTAAAATTTAAAAGATAATTATTTGATGATAGTAATTTTAATATTTTTGAAATATGTTTTTCAAGTTAAAATTACACAATATATATGACTGGTTATTTATAATATAAGTATAATTCTTTGCATTTTTTCATAATAAATATATATACTAATTAATTTAGTGTTAAACCTAAAAGTGTATTAGGGGTTGTAGGAGATTTTATCTCGTAAAATATAAACATAATATTTTTATGTATTGTAAGCAAAAGTCCACCTTGACAACAAAGACAAAAAAATTTATTTTATATAAAAATAAATAAATAAAAGGAAGATTCATTACTTACAAGTATCAATTAAAACATTTGCCTTGTGTAGCTAGTTAGAAGCCCCTCTAGACGACCTCGAACTATCCATAACACCAAAAAATTCATCATACATTTTAAAAATAAGCAAGATAAATGGATAATTATTTAAGTTACCTCTAAAATTCATCATCTTCTTCTTCAATATCATCGTCCTCACAATCCTCATCATTTTCTGAATTTTCTTCATTGGAGCTAGAATACAAAAATGGTTCTTCATCATTCTCTTCTAATTGAATATCACCATCATACTCTTCATCCTCCATTAAAGTAGCTTCATTTGGGCTTTCTAGATTTTCGGCATCATCGACTATTGGTGCATGGACAACTTCTTGAGGTTGATACGCATCTTCTTGAGTATCGATCCACACTTTCTCAATTGTGCTTCTTGCTTTTGTTTTACATACAGCCCACCAGTTTGCACGCTCTCGTGTTGCACCAAGATAAGACGCATAAAAAACTTGAATAGCTTGTTGCGCCAAAATAAATGGATCATTTTTCTTGTAAAACCTTTTCTGATGGACATCTACGAGATCATATTTTTTGTGGACCTTCATGCCAGTTTGTGGATCAAACCAACGACATTTAAAAATCACAAGTTGTTTCGGAAGAGCGCCTGGATACTCCAATAGTATTATCTCTTCAATAAGACCAAAGAAATCAGTTTCATCTGCATTATAATTTGACCCCTTGATCCAAACACCACTATTCATGTTCGAGTTGCCTTCTCCTCTTTCCAGAGTTTGAAAATTATAACCATTCACCTCATATCCTGTTCTTGCTAATGCAATTGCTCTAGGGCCATGTGCTAAACTTTTTATTAAATCATCATGTACATTGTTCTTTTGATCTTTTACCTGAGAAAAATTAATATAATGTAAAGTGATTATAATATAAGAATTTAACAAAAAAAAAAACACACTTACATATGCTTTGAACCATGGTACGAACTCTTCATCAAAGTTTCTATCATTTGCCCCACTAACTTCATTATCGAAAATCCTAAAATAAAATAAAATAAAAGCATACAATCTTAGTGTAAGATATAAAATATTTACATGGGCTACTTTACACATTTGTATTAAAAAGTGATGTCTAAAGATACATACTCAGCATAAGGGGCAACTTCTGGACAATTTAACAATATATATGTCTCAAGTACATGCTTTTCTGTTGGATCGATAATCCATCGTTTTGTGGATTTACCATATGCACGACCTGGATAGTTAAATATAGAGAAAGGTGAATAAACACTTTCAGATGGAACTTCATCACCTTGTTGAGGCTGTCTCCTTGCATTTTTTGTTTGAGAGTAATGTTCAGCTAATGTAGCTATTTCCTCAATACTATATGAGCAACAAATGGAAGCTTCAACACGTGCCTTATTTCCAACTTTATTTTTCAAGTGATGTAAGAACCTGGAGCAATAAAAATAATATGTTCGCAAATTACTAATAAATGCATATAAATTTTATTAAAGATAATTTTATAATATTGTATATTACCTCTCAAATGGATACATCCAACGATATTGGACTGGTCCGCTAACCTTTGCTTCATAAGGCAAGTGTATTAATACATGTTCCATTGGGTCAAAGAATGAGGGTGGGAAAATCTTCTCCAACTTGCACAAAATTAGAGGCATAGCAGTTTCCAACTTTTCCATCTGCACATAAAGAGTGAAAGAACTGACTTAATTCAGTTAGAGTTCCCCAAACCATTTCTGGTAACACTTCTCTAAAAGCAATTGGTATCAATCTCTGCATAAAGACATGGCAATCATGGCTCTTCATCCCAATAAGTTTCAGCTCATCCATTTGTACACACTGACCAATGTTAGAAGCATACCCATCCGGAAATTTTAAAGATTGAATCCATTCACAAATGACTCTCCTTTGATTTCTAGTCAATGTATAATCTGCCTTTGGTTTCGGGCCACTCTGATCCTTCTCCATCTTCAACTGCGGACGATCACAATACAAACTAATGTCTTTTCTTGCATTTACTGTATCCTTGGACCTTCCACGTATGTCCATCACTGTGTTAAAAACGTTATCAAATACGTTTTTTTCTATGTGCATAACATCAAGATTATGATGAACAAAATGTGTTTTCCAGTATGGAAGCTTCCAAAATATGCTTTGTTTGGTCCATTTATGAGTTTTCCTATATCCCTCAAAAGTCAAATGTGGAGCATCAATCACAGATGGTAAGTCTTTAACACAATCACAAATCTCATGTCCACTTAGACGTCGAGGAGCACTTGATCTCTCAGCCTTACCCTTGGAAAATGCCTTTGTATTTCTTCGAAACATGTGATCATGTGGCAAAAACCGCCGATGACAATCAAACCATGATGGTTTTCTGCTATTTTCCAACCAAAACGACGTAGTATCTTTCATACAAATTGGGCAAGCCATAACACCAGCTGTACTCCAACCTGACATCATTGCATAAGCTGGAAAATCATTGATTGTCCACAACAAGGAAGCACGCATAAGAAAGTTTTCATCACGAGAGATATCAAATGTTGGAACACCTGGTCCCCTTCGTTCATTGTTATTTCCTTTATAGTTAACTAGAGATTTAGCCCTTTCTATGCACGGGGCCAATTTTTTTTTATATAAATTATATATAATAATATTTCATATTATATAATTGATTTTTATAATATATTACTATTGAAAAAGTTTTTTTTTACAAATATATTAAGATTTTTTATAGCTAACATTAATCGCTAAATTATTATCAAATATATATTTTTTCTGACTTTAATTTATACAGATATTTATATTTAATATCACAAATATTATACAATTTAACATTTTACTTGTTTCTATTCATTCTTAAAATTTAAAATATTGATTTTCTAAATAAAGAAAGATAATGTTTATGCAACACTGTAAATTCTATGATATATTATGTTGTGTGCTATATATTAATTCTCATGGTTAATCTAAACATATGTGTACTAGTTGTTGTTGTTAATCTAAAAAAAATCTAATTGTTGGGAGACATTTAGTTAATAAATTTATTGGGAAAAAACCTCTTTTATAAGACATTCATTGGGCAAAAAATTCTCTTTTATGTGTTACATAGATTATTATTATTGTTACATAAATTTATTGAGAAATAGTAACAATATTTTTTTGTTTACATTAATTAGACTTTTTATCTTATTTTATTTGAATGTGCCTTAGTTTGTTAACTTCTTATAAATATTATTTATATTCTTTTTAAAATCTTCAATATTATTTATTTTCTTTTTTAACTTCTTTATAACTAAAACAAATTAGCATTTAAGAATGTTTCACATTTTGGATCAAAAAAAAAAGAATGTTGCACATTACTTTGACATTAATGGGGCAAAAAGCTTTATTTTTTTGTTTACATTAATTAGACTTTTTATCTTCTTTTATTTGAATGTGTGCATTAGTTTTTTAACTTCTTATAAATATTATTTATATTCTTTTTAAAATCTTCAATATTTTTTTAAACTTCTTTATAACTAAAACAAATTAGCATTTAAGAATGTTGCACATTACTTTGACATTAATAGGGCAAAAAGCTTTCTTTATAGGTTATATAGATATAGATAGAATATAGATAGATTAATTACAAATTCATCAATTTATGAAATGGCTGTTCAAAAATCAATTGCAACGGCAATCTATTATCCAACTAAAGAATTCAGTTAAAGACGCAACGGGAAGGCGATGGTAGAAATAGATCAATTCAGAACGAGAAGTAATCAATAAATTATTTCTCCAGTAAATAAATGTGCATGATTTGAATTAGACAAACTTTTGTAAATTTTATATGGATCGAACATCGATTGAAGATTTAATATATGACCCTATAATTTAATATATGACCCTATGATATATCCAACAAATTTATATGATATCTAAATCATCAACAAAGAAATCTACTTCTCAAGAAAGTGAACAACAAAACATTAGAATTATCTGCCTTTTACAATAATCATTCAATGAATATCAACAACCAATTGTCTAAAATTAATATAAACAGAATATAATATAATAAATACAATGCAATTTACCTTTAACCAAGATGATCGCTGATGCCACGTACGTCGGCGCTACCGCGAGCAATTCTCTCCCTTACTGTGAATATGACCTTGGATTAGAAAATGAAATAAAACACAATTTCATTATATAAAATTAAATATATAGAGACATGATTATAAACTATATATTAAAATTGTGTACCTTCAAATTAGCAGGTTTATTATTGAACAAGAAATTTGAGCGCAGAGTACACCAGGCACAAAGAGTCGGCTTTCAACCCGTGCAGCGCCGCGTTTGTTGTCGAAGATGGCGCGATCAACTATCAATCATCAATCTCATTTCCCCGGAGGCTCATTATAAGGGTTTTCTTGTTCCGACAGTACTGTGTTCGGTTGGTCTATTCTCAACGCAACCCGACAAAGGGAGATCGATGAAGTGATTCGTGGTTCGACCAAAAAAAAACTATGGGATGCTGAAACTTGAGGAATGACAGAAATTCAAGTAAGCTAAGAGGAGAAAGATAAGTAAAACGATTAATCTTTTTAGTTTTTATAAGTGCAATTTACAAATCTAAAGTTGTTAGTTAGCTGAGGATATTGTGCTAATTTTTTTTAAATACACATAAAAATAAGGAGATATGCTTCCTACTTCCTAGTTGGTAGTTTACAAATATCAGAATTTAAATTTATTTTTTTAATTGGAATTCTATATTATGACCGGCCAAGACCATCAAAAAATAAACAAACCTCCCTACACTTAAGATTGTTGGAATGCAATTCCATGTTACATGAAAATTGTTTAGACCTACCGACACTTGTACCCGTTGGAAATATATGACGTTATTGAGCATCGGTAAATTTTTATTCCAACAAGTGTACTTGTTGGTAAAATTTCCGATGTTCTAATTAATAGGTAAATTAATATCTGAACAAGTTTACTCGTCGGGAAAATATCTGACATTCTTGAACATCGGTAAATTTCTACCTTGACAAATTTCTTTGTTGGTAAATAGTCCGACATTCTTGACCATCGGTGATGTGTCGTTGGAAAATCCTAGATTTCATGCGTGAAGTTGTTGTAGCCACAAAAAATCCAAATGGATATGATTGGTACCAAATAATTATATTTGACGGTATTAAAAAAACATAAAACCGGTATTATTTATTATATAACATTATTAAAAATAATTATAAAAATTATATTTGAATATCTAATTTTGTCTACCCATAAAGATCCATTTTGCATATATTTGAATTAAAAAATAATACAATTACGTTGGTATAATTAATAATGATTATATATAACTCTAATAAAAATAATAATGATTATGTATAAGATAAAATTAGTAATAGTTAATGATATTTTTTTCTATAAATAGCTGCACTCCATCATTCGTACCCCTCACATTCATTCAATATAAGTGCTTCTCTTCTTGATCAACCACGAGTCCCACTTTTCAAGCCAAAATGGATCCGAATCAAGATCCACTAAACTTCTCTCAAAGCTTCTTTGATATGTTGTCTCAATACAATCAATATAATCCAATTCCGAGTCATTTTGACCCAAACCATCCCTCCTCGAATGAGCACCCTCATATCCATCCACACCTTGATACCCAATCTCCTATAATATGTGGTACACAAGAGACCTTCCCAACCTACAATGCGCAAGATGATGTGCAAAAATAAGAAGCTAAGGAGGAGCTAGGCGTGTTGCACGAAGGTAGTGGTTTGAGCATGAAGATGAGTTGCTCTTGAGTGCATGGTTGAACACTAATAAGGACGCTGTTCAAGGGAACAACCAATCGCTCGACAAGTTCTGGGTAAGAATAACAACATATTACAATAGCAAGAGGGACGAACGTGAAACCCACCATCTACATATTGCACAATATTCACACTGATGAGTTTGGAAAAATAATGACGATATGTATCATATTGCATAATATGATTGTGGAAGACGAACGTGAAACCCACCTCTACATATTCACACTGTTGAGTTTGATCATTTACACGAGCTAGAGTCACCCGCTACAAGAATACTTACCAATATGAACGCCTTCTTAACTAATAGGGCTGCTCTGCGAAATTCGGGTTGACATCATCATTTGAAGTCCGACTTAATTGAGCATATATGACACAAATTTGGGACGACACAAAATGACGCTTGAATTCCATCGATAGCTTTTGTTTTCCCTTTGAAGAAGCATTTTTTTACTTTGTTGTGTGCTCTTTTTAATCTTGTACTTGAATTATTACAGCTTGATTATGTAGTAGTGTTTTTAACTTGACTTGTTATTCTTATTATTTACATAATTGTTGGAAAAATATTATTTCAATAATAATAATAACAATAATGTTGTATGAAATATTTATTAAAAACAAAATGATTAAAAAGTGGGTGAAGGGTTCAGAAGTAGTAGTAATAGTAATAATAATAACAATAATAATAACAACAACAACAACAATAATAATATGTAATAGTGTAACACCCGACCACGTCCCACATCGGATATCATAAGGATGTTGGGAGTGATTTACAAGTGATTCAAGCCCTACCCATGTCACACGAGTTCTTCCTTTTCAGGCTCCAAGTGAGGACAACAGACTTGAGAGGGCTAGGTGACATGGGTTGACGCCTCTTAAGACCCCGAGTCTTACAAATGGTATCAGAGCCGACTCCTATGCACGGGTACGCTCCTCCCGGAGGGCAGTCTCTTGGGCCTGACGGGGTCGTCAGTGCTTTAAGTGGGGGAGATTGTAACACCCCCGTCCCATTCGGAAGTGAGATGCACGAATATAGGTGGAATTACGTGCATGACCTAGTCTCCGCCTATCCAAGCTGTTATCACTTGCTTTTAACTTTCAAGTCCATTATAATTTTAATCGTGTCATCGACAACCCTGATTCTATCTAAAGCCCACAACATCAATGATCACTCTTTGTATATTTATATCATTTTCAATTAACTTTGTTCATTGCATCACTTTATTGTCGATGTTTTGACCACCTAGTAACCAATTCACCTTTTCCTCTATACCCGATCCAATTGATGGTCCCTCATTTACTAACAACCTTGACCCTAACTTATGCCCGGAAAATCAAAGGACTTCCTCGTTTAGATTTGCATGCTATGAGAATCACGTTATTCATAATTATTCACCAACGTCGAGCCTATAACTATTAATTTTTCAACAAGGATCTCTCTCATCGATAATGTTATTATTGGAATTGTGTAAGATCATGTATATATACTTGATTTTGTATGACTTGTATCCATTAGCATTCACTATGCATTTCACTTATGAATCGTGTGATGTATTATTTTTTATGCTGATTTTCTATATGTAAAAAAAGATATGGGCTGGATTAGATCGGACCACGTCTCTAATAGTCATGTGTAGAAGGAAAGCGATCTTATCAGACACTTTGTTGAATTTGCTTAAAATGTGGGCCGGTTGCACCTCCTAAAAACTTCCAAAAAGGAATAGGTAGTCAGAGATAAGAATTTCAATCTCCCCAAAAGATCGATAAGGACTAATAATGATGTTGATGACCACTAAATAGTTGCCCTCAATGGTCACTCTCACAAGTTCTAGCTCAATGGCTTGCCCTGACGAAGACCATTGACTCATCGGTCATCACAGAGGAGTGCACACCGTGAACCACCAAGTGCCATGAGCCCATGATCTCACCTTAATGGTTCCTAATAACGAAATCCGTAGAAGCGTCACCGACAACCACCGTAATTGTATCGAAATTAATTTTATAACTCCCATGGTTGTTTACTCCAATTATTTTTTTTCCTTACTCCCTCCATCAATTAAAACATGTCATTTTAGTTTTTTACACAATTTTAAGATACGTATATACTAAAATGACTATAATACCCTTAGTTATAAGTGACCTAAGTATTTTTACACAGTTTTTATATGGTTTTTTATGTGTTCTTTTACATGGTAATTGAGAGATGACAACCGACATCCTCTTCACCTTCAACTCCACTTCAACCGATCACTCCATCTCTTACAAACTCTAGTATTATATTTGGTCTTCAATTAAATTTTAATGAGTTTCTAAAAAAATCTACAAATGAATTCAATAAGTAAAATCTGAAGTACAAATTCAAAATTTTAGTGGAGGGTTTGGGGATCATACATGACATCCTTGTTGGGTGGGAGATTCAAATTGAAGTTCAATTTCTCTTGACCTTCAATTGATGAACGAGAGCTTTGATTTCCAAAATTGATGAATGAAGCCATAGCTCACACACAATTACTCTATAAAGATCCACATCCACCACATCCAAGTCATAAAAAAAGAAAACAAAACAAAAAATCAACAAGATACAAACTATTACCACATATTGATAAAAACAAAAAGAGAATAAAGAAAAAAAAATTACCAGTATCTTTTCCTTCTTCGTTGATTAGGCTTGCATGGTGATTAATGCTCAGCTTTTGAATGCCTTATACTATGAAATTTGAGCAAAAATTTGGTGAGCCATTTTGAATGTCATCTAGAAAGTGGGTACAAATTTGGTGGGCCATAGGGAAGTTGTAGAGTTCTAATTTGGGATGATGTGATAAGAGGCATGACGTTAATGCTTTTACCTTAATTAAATGGAGAAAAAAAGGCAAGGGTAAAACTGGAACAAATGAGATAAAATATCTAAAACGTCAAGTTTTTATTTAACAACAATAAGTGGCGGCCGCAGAAGTCCCTGAAAAGTGGAGCAAAATTTTGCATGAAGCATATATAGAAAAGGAAAAAATTGCAAAACCATACATAGACTCGGTAAAACAAGACAAGTGGAGGGTGAAAGGAAGAAAGTGAGTCGAGTGATTACATGATATCCTCTCACAATCTTCTAGTTACGTATAAGCTTTTGAGCTGCTTTCCATCCCATTTTATAATGGAAATGAATCAAATTGTCTGAATGGAAATCATGAAATAATGTGAAACTTCAAATCAAATCTATAAACATCTTACAAAATGAATCCACTTGTGTCAATCCAGTGATTTCTTTCAAACACAATAAGAGTAATAAACGAAAAAGGGTCAATGTTTGTGGGGCATTTTCACAAACACCTCAGCTGCAATTGCAAAGCAGTGAACGCAAAAATAGAAAACAGAACAAACTAACTAAAATTTCCAATAAACAATCCTATTTAGATGCAAACGCAGAAGAAATAAAACAAATTAAACGTGGAATCTACACAACAAGATTCAAGATTACCTAAAGAAGCCTAAATGTAATTGCACTTCAAAATAATTCAGAAAAGGAAGGTGGTGGGGAGAGGAAGGGAGAAAGAGCACATCAAGAGAGAGCTTACAAAGAGGATGTAGAGTGGCTCAGTGCACAACTCAAACTCACTTGGAGAGGCTCGGAGCTCAGAGGAACAAGTGGCGGCCGGCGGGGCGAAGGGTGTGGCGGGCCGGCGGCCGCCTACGCGCGTCACACCCTAGGGCCGCCACTGACAACAATACCAACCTAAAACGTCAAGTTTATTTAAACGACGGGAGTATTAAATTGCGATATCTGTTAGTTTCCAAATCGTCATTATTAAAACTTAGTTTTTTGTATTCCAATTATGTAATAGTTGTTTTCTATTTACTATCGCCAACCTAGCTAATTTTTTGCCTGCACTTTTTTAAAAATAAAATAAAATCCTATATTAGGGGCAGTTTTATGAAAATCTAATTTATGTAGGCGAATTTGTGAAAGTATTTCTATTTAACAGGCATTTTGTGTAATTTACCTCGCTTTAAAGAACCTAAAAAAAATCAGGCAGTCCCAAATTTCAAATTCACACACTCTCTCGAACGCACTCACAGGCGGAGCGGAATCTCCTTCAAAAATCAAAATCACAACTCCTCTCTCTCTCTCTCTCTCTCCCCTCGATCTGCCAAGAATCTCTACGAAGGCGGAGCCGCCATGGAAGCGATTCTCGCGGACTGCGTTCAGAACAATCTCCACAACTTCATGTATCGAAACGCAATCTTCCTCTGCGAACGCCTCTGTGCAGAGTTCCCGACTGAGGTACACCACACGTTTCTATCCACCTGACCACCTCCCAATCTGTCTCACAATTGCTCACACAAACCGGATAATTATTTTCCCGAGCTCTGCTTTTGAATTGATTACTGATTTTGGATAATAGTGGATGAATTCGCGGAGGTTAGGGTTTTACTGCGAATTCGAGCTCGGCTCTGAAGTTTGTGATTGGTTTCGGTGTTGCTATAGAAAATGGGAAAAGGTCTTTGTGCGTTGATACTGTAAAACAATTCAAATGTTTGTAGCTTCTTGTGCTAAGAGAAATTTGAATGAAGTTCATGTTATTAGCTGTACTCGCGGTCCCAATTTTTTCTTTTTGTTTCAGGCCAATTTGCAGCTGTTAGCTGGGTGTTTCCTGCGCAATAATCAAGCGTATGCTGCATATCATTTGTTAGAAGGTACTTGTGAATTGGCTTTTCAGGTTTTTATGGAGCTCAAATTACATCATATAATAGAACATATTTTTCTGTTCTTGTTGATCCTGCTATTGAGGTGTTTTCTTTTATGATTCTTCTGTCCTTTTTAGTGCTTTGGTTTTTAAATTTCATCTTCCTTTTCCATTGCAACAATCTTTTCTTTATAGTAATCCTTATTGTTTTTTTTCCTCCTCTGAAAAGGTACACAAATGGCTCAATCCCGCTACTTGTTTGCCCTATCATGCTTTCAGATGGATCTTTTCAAGGAAGCAGAAACGGCATTGTGCCATCCAAATGAGCCGAGTATAGAGGTAGTTTCTGGTATTTGTATTGAAAATTTATCTCTTATGAGAAGCATTGCATTGAACCCAAAATTCGGAACAACTCTTTTTTTCCAGAAATGAAGTTTGGACTAGGCATCTTCTTTTGCAAAGATGCAAAGTATTTTGGCTTTTCAGGAGGATGAACGTGCCCGAGAGGCTACTTCTTAGATTGATGAGCTTTATTAATCAAATTTGATTATTGACCTTTTCATAGTAAACTAGCTTTATTGCATTACATGGTGAATTGCAAAAGTCTTGAGCAGTATTGCAATCTGTGTGGCTTGATAAGAGCGTCTGAATGGCGATGTCTCATGAAACATTGTAGAACTCAATGCTCGGTAGCATTATATATTTTTTGTTTGACAGAAAAGATCTAGTAATAATTTGGTTGACTCTGATAATGTTTAGGTAGTTTTTTTTTGGATAAAGTAAGAATTCGAAATCAGACACGCTTGATTTTCGATAGGCCGACAAGTCGGAAAACGAAAAACTGTCGAACATACAACAAGTAACCAGCAAAGGGCGTAATAAAATAGGCAACACGCACTCTACAATAGGATGAACTAAGCAGACCTTTTTAGAATAAAAAAATGTTATGGAGTCTTGATCTCTATATAGCGGAAAACAGTAGAAAAGGTTACATTCTTTTAAATGAGGAATCCAATGCAGAAGAAGTTTAAGGCTTAGGCTATAACATATAGATTGGTTTGCCATCTCATCTCATAGGAGAAAAGAGACTAGTTGAAACATTTGTTTGAATAAGGAATCAACTTCATCTTTACAATTTTTTTTTTATTAAGGTAATATATAGATGGGCATATGTGATTTTTTTTCCTCACTACTATTTTCTTTGTTTCTTATAAGTTTTTTTTTTTTTTTGAGAAGGTAGATTGAATTAGAGGGATAAGCATTTATAAAAGAACTTGACCAAACAAAAGGTCAAGTGTAAAATGCAAAAAGATTTGGCCCAATCGTAAATTGTAAAGGTTGTGTTGAATGGTCAAGGAGGTGAAATATCTCTCATTGTAAGGGGTGTGACACAGAATTATGGGAGTTTCAGAAATTTTGTTCATCTTTATTTCATTTCCTGTTTACCATTGTTGATATGTTGACTAGGGTGCTTATGTAATATGGATTTGTTTGAGCACCACTCGTTTTTGTAGACAATACTTTGTCGGTAATAACCGATTTTTTGTTCTTTTGTTTTATTTTGTCAATTAATCAATCTTTTTTTTCGTCACTGCTAATTGAAAGTGTGGGTGCACTCTCATTGTTTAGAATAGTACATATACTTGTAAGTATAGGTGACAGAAAATCCTTTGTGAAAAGGGAATGGACATTAATTCTGGAGAGGAGCATAGGACACTCTTGAGACAGCTCACAAATGAGTCCTAAGAATTAAGGAAGACATGCTTTGGAGTAAGAGGCAAAATGGAAATTAGAAAGGCCTAGATGACAGAAATGACTCTAGAGATATTAAGTGCGTCCAAAAGAAGCCAAGTGGATACTCTTAAGTATACAATACACTTTGGTGCATTTTACTAAAAAATTGTTCCTTATTATGATTTGCTATTTTGAACAATATCAGAACTAATGACCTTTTGGAGAACCAAGTGGATAATCTAAGTGATGTCCCTTGATATTAATATCATAATGAAATTCATAATGAAATTTTTTTTCTCCAAACAGTAATATTTAGACGAGGTATTAGCATTTTATTTTCTGGTTTGTAATAAATACTCAAAAAAATTTCATGCATCTTGTAAATTATTATTATTTTTTCCCAGATAGAAGTTGCATCTCTGATATTGTCTTTAGGAATTGTTTCTGTATAAAATGTCAAGCCTTTGTGAAGCACAACAACAATTGTTTGATTTTTACATCTTTGTGGGAGAAGGTTTGAAAAGGTAAAGCACACAGGGCCATTGGCTCTTTTGTGGTGACAAAGATCATGGTACTGTCACTACAATAATCTTTTAGTTGATAGCGACAATATAGCAGTAATATGGAATAGTTATTGTTTTTTTACTTTCAGTCTGATATGGTCGTGTTTCCAGGCCCCTGGCTTTTTATGTGTTTTTGTTAATTGGTATTAATTGTTGCCTTTTTTTTGGTTGTTCAGATCCCGAATGGTGCTGCTGGCCATTACCTTCTTGGGCTGATTTACAGGTTATCGTTATCTTTTACTCGATATTGTAGATTTGGTTGAAGTTAATAATTCATTTGTGTACTTTGACAGCCTTTATGGCTTTTGATACTGCTACCTGTATTGCCAAATGCGTGTAATTTTTTCTTCCAAGTAACTTATAACCTTAGCTCACTTTTAGGCCGTGTGTATTGAAACTCCTATATATGGGCCCTAAAGGCTAAACCTATTATTAATCACTCAAGGTACACTGATAGAAGGCATTCAAACTCATATATGTGGGCCCTAAGCTATTCTTAATTACTCCAGGTACACTGATAGAAGGAAGAGTGCCGTTCATCACTTCAAGCAGGCTTTGATATTGGATCCATTGTTTTGGGCTGCTTATGACGAGCTCTGTGTTTTAGGTATGCCTGCTCTATCTGATCATTGTCATTTGAAAGGATTTCTATTGTTAACAGTCAATTCTATTTTGACACGGGATTGCATTCCATGCCTCTAGCAAATAGCATGCTCATATTAGGTAATCTACTCGTCTCGAGTTAGATATCTGTTAGTATGATTTTTCATTTTTTTGGAGGGCTTCTCAAATCTCGATGTTTTATTCTAAATATCAATTTTGTGCCAACTGATGGGTGAATTGAATACATTTCCTTAAATCTCAAATAAGCAGATGCTTGGGTTAATTTTTGTAGGTTCTGCCGAAGAAGCTGCTACAGTTTATAGTGAATCAGCTGCTATTTCTGTGCAGAAGCAGCAGCTTCAGCGACTCACTTCCGAAAACCTTCTGACAGTTATTGATGACTCCAATGTGTCGACTCGGATGCTGGAAGATGCAAGTCCAAGACAACTAAGAAGCACGAATCATGTAAGAGAAACTACTGAAAATCATCAAGGAAGTGTTGTTCCTCGAGGTTTTGTCAATCAGGCAGCAAATTCTGGTCCATCTAACTTCACATTCTTCAATACTCCATCGCCAGTGACCACCACACAGGTAAGATCATGGTATGTCTTCAGACCTTTTATATCCTGGAAATTTCAGTACGCAACATCTCATCTTTTTTGGGAAAGTTCTAATTGCATGAATCCAGTCTATTTAAGAGAGATGTTTATTATGAAACTCTGGTCAAACCTACAACTTTTAAAGAGGTACAACTTGGTAGAGCTGCCTGCATTTGACTTTGTTTGGTTAGAGAAATTTTATAACCAACAGGAAAATTCTTCAATTTATCTGGGTAGTTGTTTCGATTCCATTCTTTTTGCTCAATCAAACAAACCCTAAATGTGATAGCCATAGTGCTCCACACATCCTTTCTCCACACTGGTTTTGCAAATGACTGATGCAAAATGCTATTTGAAGTGTCCTACAGTTTTGCTCCAATTATACTTTATATTATAGACTAAAATCCAAAGAGATTAATAGAATCTCTTTCTCACCCCCTCACCCCCACCTAGTAGAGCTGCATTGTCAGATAGCTGTTTGATCTTAGCTCTTCTGTTTCATGTAGTTTTCAGGTGCCGCTCCCCCACCACTTTGTAGAAATGTGCAACCAAATCTATCTAAAATGAGCACAGATAGTTCCTCCCGCTCAACTGTAAATCCTATTATTCAAGCTCCTCGAAGAAAGTTTGTTGATGAAGGGAAACTGCGGAAGGTGAATATCAGCGATATCTACTATTTTGTGGTTCAATGCATATCATACCCATATGTGCTTGTCATTTTATTTCAGTCATTATTTTAATAATTGTCACAAAAATCTGCTTAACGAAATTGAATCTATTTCTATTATCATACAGTTTTTGGCTGATTGCAATCTACATATAGTTGACAAAGTTAGCTTAAGTTCCTTCAGTCTACATTGATCAGGCTTGAATTTTTTTCTTTTGATATCTGAATGAGTGAATGCCAAGTTACATAGATTCATGATGTTGTATCTAGATCCAATGTATTTTGGCACGGCCAAGCCTAGTTCTGTTTTCTTGTAGTCACACAAATGAATTAGTTATTCATGCATGCATAGAACACTACAATGATAACTAAAGCAGGCATCAGAATTGAGCATAATGCAAGAAAGAAGAATTAGTGGCAATTTGATGAGATCTTAAAGTTGGAGCTGTCTTGACTTGTGACAGCTTTCTAGGGATTTCTTTACGCCCAGATGCTTAATGATTTTACTTTGGCATATGATGGAAGCTGTCAACTTTTCACATTTTGCACTCTAAATTTTAAGTGCCTCCTTGGGTACAAGGCTCTTCTGTCGCTCAATGCTGAAACTAATAATTGATGCATCATAGGAGCCTAAAATTCCACGAGGGATCTAATTTTGCTTATCTTCTTCAATTTCTTGTTCCTACCAAAGATAGCAAGGGGTGCATCAGAAAGGACCACTATTGCATTGGTTGTATTGATTTTCTTCAATAAAGCTACTACAATTTGTTGGTCCATTAATGTCACAAGAAAAAGTTATCTTTGCCCACTTTCAGTCACTCTTAAGGAACTGCAGATAAATAAAAATATTCTACATTTGTTGTATTGCTTTTCCTTTGAACTACAAGAGATAAAAATATGTTTATGCTAAAAAGATGGCTAGGAAATTTCTGGGAATGGAACAGTCGTTAGCATGGTGTTGCAGATTGTAGGGTGGTTAAAAACAGAAAGTCAGATGATTCATGATTGTAATGATTAAATACGTGAAATGAATACCATCAATTGAAGATCTGAAGAAATAGTTGAAATTCATTCAATTATACCGTTTTGCCCATAATCTCTTTCCTTCTTCAGGTATTTTATGGATTCACTCGTGTCATAATTATATCATTTCCCCCACTTCCTTTAATGTTTATCTGCTTTAAAATGTTAAAAATCAAATGTAGCTTCTTGACTGATGGTATGGAAATTCTTTGTCTTTTCAGATTTCAGGGAGGTTATTTTCCGATTCTGGCTCTCGACGGAGTAGTAGACTTTCTGGAGAGTCTGCTGCTTCTTCAAATGCAACAGGAGCAACATTGACTGGTAATGGGACAGGTCATTCTATGAAACATCCTGGGAGTTCAAAGTTGAGTTCAGTGACATTACGTTCAGTCACAGTTCGAAAGGGCACTGCCTTGTCCAGTGAAGCTTGCGAAGAAGGTAGTATTCTTTTTGATATTATGGTCCAAAGTTCGAGTTGATGTCTTAATTGTGGGGATATCAAGAAAGTGCATTGAAGGATGGTTTCTTTTTTTACCACAAGTAGTGCCCGTCAAAGTCACTCAATCTTTTATGGCATCTACACCACCATTTCAACTCAAGAAGGGCCCTAGACCATAACCACCATTCACTAAGCAACATCACTACCACCTCCATCCTAACTCCCTCGACCTTAAATTGGTTTGGATCTTTTCAGTTTTAGGTTATGTCAAGTTAATTGTTGCCTCAATCATATTTCTTCTGGTTGAGTTAAGATTGGGTTGGTTGTGTTGGAATTTCTTGATATGTTTTATATTTTAGAATGTTTGTTGGGTCAGTTATGGAGCAATCTCATCACATCTGCTTAATCCTGAATGAGACTGAAAGTTTCTGTTTCTAGTCTGGAGTGTCATCCATTCTATTATAAACTTCAGGATATGGAAAGTTTGTTTGAGCTTTCTGTACAAACATGATGCTTGGTTGCACAAAGGCGTCAACGATGGACTGATATGTATGTGTTGATTTATTATAAAAAATGCATATTTTTATGCTCGAGCTAGTAGTAATATTGTAACATAACAAGTAATTGTGCTGCCAAGGTTAAATGGTGACTTTGTGTGAGATTTGTGTACAAGCACCAAGTTAACTTACATACTAGTGTATAGAATCTTAATTTATTCTTAACGTTATGTAGCTTGAGATGAATTGAAACTTTGTGTGAGATTTGCTTATTCCTAAATGATAATATTTTTATTTATTTATAAAATAAAACAATTCTTCATAAATAAAAATACAGTATATTGTAAAACATTATTATTTTATTATTAAGCTTATTCTTTTTTTTTTCTAATCAATCTGGATGTGGTGTATTCATATAGATACCAGTGACCTCAGCAGTTTACTCTTAACTTTTTTCAGGAACACGCCAGGAGGATTTTGAAGACTCCAGTTCATATGGTGTTGCAGCTACTTCATTACCATCTGGTGATGCTAAATCTTATGATCAAGATGATGGAAGCATGCCAACATGTAGGGGTAATGTGGATGCATCAAGAATCCTCACTGGTGCTGTAGATATCATGACCCTGTTGAAGCAGTTAGGAGAGGGTTACAGACTTTCCTGCTTGTACAAGTGTCAGGTAATGGTTGCTTTTCACCAAAGTACGTTGACCTTCAGCATTTCATTCTTGCTGTTTTCGTTCATTTGCAGCAATTTTTTCTCGCAGGATGCATTGAACATTTATCAAAAACTCCCACATAAGCATTATAATACTGGTTGGGTGCTTTCCCAGGTATGTTCTTCATAGTTTGTGACTTTCTGCTCTGTGTTTTGTCTTTTGCTTGTACAGTTCATCGTATATGATCTCAAAATCTTAGCAGCATAGCATGTGGCGTTCCAGTTCACTAGCTTTTGCTATTTGCCTGTGAAATTCTGTGTTGAAAAAGAGCAGTTGCTTGCTTGCTGCATCCAGAATGAAGTTCATTATAAATTTCCACATTTCCTGTATGGAGTAATCTGAATAAGATTCTGCTGCAGGTTGGGAAAGCTTGTTTTGAACTGGTTGATTACGCAGAAGCTGAATGTGCCTTCAGTCTTGCACGCCGCCTGTCTCCTTACAGCTTAGAAGGAATGGATATATATTCTACTGTTCTATATGTGAGTAGTCATTTATCTTCCAATGGTTCTTTTCTTTGTTATATTTTCACCTCAGGCTTTCTGAAAATCTCTTTATACCAGTGCCCATTAGCGCATTTACAATACGTTGTAGATTCATCTAATCTGCTTTTAATCTTTCAAACCAATGTTCTTTTAAAGTTCATGTCCGGTTGCTTCATATGCAGTCATGAGGCACTAGTACATTTCAGAATTATCATTATGTTGATTAATTAAGGATAGAATGATTAAAAAACAACAGTTTTTTTACCATTTCAAAATAAAAAAAAAGTTGCAACTCACAGTGATACCAAACAAGGTTGGGAAAGAGTGTGAGTGGGGAAAATGTCTCCCTGCTCTTTTAATCACTTTGAAGAATGAATTAAGAATGTAAGATGCTCTTGTCCTGACGAAGGCCAGTACTGTACGTTTGTTTTTATTTTTTTTGGTAGATATCCTGAGATGGTGAAAATCTAAATTTCACTCGTATTTGTCCAGTTTAATCCAGTACTGTGAGAAGATGGTACATTCCTATTTTCTCTTGTTTAAATTTAGCACTTTGATAGATATGTTCAGTTCCGTTTTGGAGAGGGCAGAGATCAGGGGTCTGAAGTTTATTTGGGAGATACTCTTGTACCCAGGAAAGAGTATTTCAAATACTTAGGGTCGTACGTTCAGAGCGATGGAGGTATTGACAGAGATATTGTACATCGAATCAAATCTGGGTGGCTAAGTTGGAGAAGAGCGTCAGCAGTATTATGTGACAAGAAAATCCCAGCTAAACTAAAAGGTAAGTTCTATAAGGTGGTGGTTAGGCCGACCCTTCTGTATGCCTCTGAATGTTGGCCTACCACAAAAGCTCAGGAACAGAAGTTAGCTGTGGCCGAGATGAGAATGTTGCGGTGGATGAGTGGGCATTCAAGATGTGACAGAATCAGAAATGTTGACATTAGAAGCAAGATGGGTGTTGCGTGCATTGTGGACAAACTGAGGGAGTGTAGACTGCGGTGGTATGGACATGTTCGTAGGAGGCCCACATCGGCTCCAGTTCGCAGATGTGAACACTTGAATCTTGGAGATAGCCGCAGGGGGAGAGGTAGACCTAAGAAGAGTTGGATGGAGGTCATCCGTCATGACCTTAACCTTCTAGATCTTTCGGAAGATGTGGCTTTGGATAGGGACCAGTGGAGGAGGTGTATACGGGTTCCAGATGTTTAGCTGTCTAGTCCTTGTTGCTATGTCTTTCTGTCTGCGCCCCCCTTCTCTCCCTTTTTAACTGTGTTTTTTCCTTTTTAACTGTGCTTTTTCCTTCTGTTAGCTTGGGGTCTCTGTGTCGTGTTATTATGGGTCTCTCGGAAACACTCTCTCGACCTGTTCGGGGTAGGAGTGCGTACATCCTGACCCCCCAGACCCCGCTTTATTGCGGGATATACTGGGTTGTTGTTGTTGTTGTTTATAGAAGAGTAATCTATTTGTCTGTATGAAGCAGGAGGCAAATGATAAGGTTCCCTGTACTCCAAAGTCATTGAAAAAGAAACGATCAAAGCCAGCCATACTGTGATGATAAAAATTGGTTCAGAGAAATGCCAACAAAATCACTAGCAATATGAGCATAAAGCTAGAAAAGTATTATGACTATTATCCCAAATAAGATGAATTTTACTTTTCTTTCAGTTATTACTTGATAATCAGTCACCAAATAACGGTCATGACGGTGATACCCTCGACGACAATTTGTTGTGCTTACTTCCTTTTATAAAAGCTACAAGTAATCTAAAAAGGGAAAATTTCAATCATCATAATGATGCAAATTGATGGGTCAATTTTGTGTTGGTTAGGTTCTGTTCTTTGGCCTGTTGTTTTGATCCTATAATCAATTTGAACTTTGTATGTTCTAGCCACGCATTCATTTATTTGTCTTACGAAATGCAAATTTATCTTGCAGCATTTGAAACAAGATATGAGGTTGAGCTATCTGGCTCAGGAGCTGTTATCAACTGATCGTTTAGCTCCTCAAACTTGGTATATGCTAGACCTTTCCGTTTTCTCGAGCTATGCCTTCCTATGATGTTAAACTTTCTATAGGAGGTTTAGCTTTTTCATTTAAGATTGTTTCCTATTCAAATGTGTCGCATGCAGATGCCGAAATGCTGAGTTGGCATGATTATTTCCTTGACCACCAAAGTTAATTGCATTAGGACTTTGCCATATTTCCTTTTCTCATTTCTTGATGTCATGTATTCTTAGTATTTCAAACACAGCGAATTTGGAGATTATCTTTTCTTGCGTTATCTGCCAGTTTTTGGATATATTCATGCTTCATAGTATTCATGACTGTATTTGCATGTTGCGTAAAGTATGTATACCCATTGCCATTGCTGATAAGCCTGATATTACTCATTTTGTAAATTTATTTGATTTGTAGGTGTGCTATGGGAAACTGTTACAGTATGCAGAAAGATCATGATATGGCCCTAAAAAACTTCCAGAGAGCTGTGCAGTTAGATTCAAGATTTGCATATGGTCACACTCTCTGTGGACACGAGTATGTCGCTTTAGAGGATTTTGAGAGTGGAATTAGAAGTTACCAGTGTGCCCTTCGAGTTGATTCGAGGCATTATAATGCATGGTATGGTCTGGGAATGGTCTATCTTCGGCAAGAGAAACTTGAGTTCTCGGAGCATAACTTCCGCATAGCTTTTCAAATTAATCCACGCTCCTCTGTGCTGATGTCATATCTTGGGACCGCATTACATGCATTACAGGTATGCCAGTTTCTGCTGAATAGATTGTAGGTTTCTCTTTTGAGAAGGAAAGAAGTTTGGAACATTTTAACTCCTGCATTTAGTAAGTTCAGTCTCTAAAGTCGTTCATGTTGTGTATCAGAGAAATGAAGAGGCTTTGATGATGATGGAAAAGGCTATTATAGCAGATAAAAAGAACCCTCTCCCCATGTTTCAAAAGGCTACGATTTTAGTTGCAATGGGGAAGTTGGATGAAGCTTTGGAAGTTCTTGAAGAGCTAAAAGAGTATGCTCCTCGTGAATGCAGTATATATGCTTTGATGGGCAAGATTTACAAACAACGCAGCATGTATGATAAGGCTATGCTACATTTTGGACTTGCTCTTGACTTGAAACCTGCTGCAGCAGATGTTGCCTCCATAAAGGTAATTTCTTGCACTAGTAAATCTTGAAAATTATATAGAGCAAATTGCAGGGAACAAACACTATGGGGTGGTTTGTTTGCTACACCAAACTTTACTAAATGCACATAATAACTCATGCTTTGGGGTGTGTTGCAAACAAAGACCCCCAATGTTTGGGTTTTTCCTGCAATTTTCCCAATTATGTATTATGAATTTATGATATGAGCACATGAACTAGGTAAAATTTGAAATTTTGATGGCCTGGTTGCAAAGTCGGCAGGTCATTGAAATGGACTACTAATTAAAGTGGCGAGGAAGTAGGGGAAGTCGGCCCACTACTAAAATTAAAAGCATGGACTATTAGTTAAGGGCTATTCAACAGTATAAAGTGGGCTAGGAAGTGGGGAAAGTTATAGGCATGCCTCAATTACTAATTAAGGAAGGAATATTCAATATGAAGTGGGCTAGGAAGTTGGGGTAGTTTAATTGACATGGTCCACTACTAGGAGTTAGAGGCGGGTTCAATCTCGCTCTATGCTTGCACAAAGTGCCAAGTTCATTCTTTTGTATCTAAACTCTTTCAGAAACACCCTCTTGATTTGCTCAGGGTAAAGGGTGCATCTATCTCGACCTCCAGACCCTGTTTTAGTTTTTGGAGTGGGGATTAGATTGATAAGTAAGAAAGTTGTACCTATAAATCACAATTTGACCCGGGAGATATTCTTAATGCCCCATCAACTTCCCATCCCTGTTAATTGAAATCTTCACCTCCGTCTGATATACTTGTTATTTGAGGGTCTTTAATGGTTTTATTCAGATAGATTTTGGTTAGCATGACATCAGGAAGCAATAGGTCTTAAAAATTGGTTCATGATTGTAGCAAAGAGGATATTAAAGCTCCATGAAGGTCTTTTATCGATTAGTATAGTGATGGGAAAACTTGAAGTGATGAGTATAATAGCACAGGAGAGCTAACTGTTGACGTTAGGTTTGGAGTTCCATGGCTTTGCTTAAGTTGTCATGCATGTGGTTTAATGTTGATACTGTATCAACTGCTTCGATGGAAATTTAAAATCCTTTTCTGATATGCAATTAGCTAGATGTTGTCTATTTTTAAACGAGTTTGGCCCCAACCGGATCATTGATCTTATAACCGATACAGTAATAATAGTTATAATTTTAAACCTTGAGGCCTCAAAAATAGTTCCCTTGGTTTAAACTATCAAATCTCACTATAATTTGAATTTGGTTCGTCACAATGTAATTCTCGTGATCAAGTTTGCAATTTAAGGGAAATATTGTTGCACTTTGCTTGCTCTACTAAAGTCCCTAATGTTACTAGTTTTGTTTTTCGCCACCCACCAATATGGTCTCATCTGCTTCATACATTCAATCTCATCAGCTCTTCATTTCTAGGATCAATGTCATTCTAAACAGCATCAGAAATGGTTGTCGTCTCCACAGACTAACAATTCTTCCTTTTTTTTGCTTGAATTTCTTTCTTCAGGCTGCCATGGAGAAGTTGCTTGTCCCTGATGATCTAGACGAAGACTAGTAACTCAGATCAAGTTACGCAGGCTGAGAAAAGCTCTTTCTTGTACGTTAATACTCACTCACGTGAATCCCAAGCGGATTGTGTTTTAACTCGCCTTGAGTTGGGTTAAGGGGCTTTCAGATTCAACTGTAGACACCGCAAATTTTGTAGCATAGTTGTATAAACATTAGTGTATCACATACATTGTAGCAAAGACTTGTTGCATCAAGCCAAGACGCCGGAGATGCAGATTTCGCCATCTCTCCATCAGTTAGTCAGCAAGGTAGGATTCAGTTGTCACTTTGGCCAGTTAATCTCCTCAAGGGTGTGTTTGGCATGGCAAAAAAAAAACCCAACTTATCGGCATATGATTACCTAATCGGGGACCTTGTTTGCTTTATCATTTATAACTTTACAGGATCTTAGCAAAAAGTGCTCATACCCATCCAAGCAATCTCATAATTTTTAGGATGATTTCATTTTTTGGGTGTTTCAGTTTAGTCCTAACTTTTCAATCGTTATAAAATAATGCTCAATATGAGTATATGACAATGTTATACTCCCTTCGTTTAAAAATAAAAGTCGTTTGAACTTTAGTGTACGCTTTTTAAGGAAGTAAAAACTCTATAAAATATTATTTTTTTAATCAAATTTTTTTCCATAATTTCATACTTGTTAGTAAATAGTATGAAATTATGAAAAAAAATTGATTAAAAAAATAATATTTTATAGAGTTTTTACCTCATTAAAATGCGTGCGGAATAGTAAAGTAACATTTATTTTGAAACACATGGAGTATTTTTGTTCATTTTTAGTCTTTTTGTTAACTGGGTGATATGACAGTTGGACAATACAAAGGTTTACAAGTATGCAAATGGTTTCTTTCTCCTTCAAAGGGTGTTGTAACAGTAATTGAATTGTTTTCCATAAATTTGACAAACAAGTGTGTTAGCTTCCTCGAACTTTGAAAGAAAAGATGCTTTTTTATATTTATATCATCTCAAGTTAAAATTAATCAAAAGACATTGATTTCGTCGACCAACTTTTCAACAACACAATCTTCAGTGATGCTTTGCCTCAACTTTATTCGAGTGTTCAATTACTAGAAAACATTAAAACGCCTATAAAAGAATAAAAGCAATAACCTTTGTACTCATCGATATTAAAATATAGATCGTTTTGACTTTTTGACAAGTTTTTTAAATAGCTAAAAATTATATAAAAAAACGTGTTAAAAAGTAAAATGATTTGTATTTTGAGACGGAAGTAATATGTCCTTACCAAACGATCAAATAAAATGTGATTTTTTTTACCTCTCAAAACTTTCCAAATGGTTGGAATATGAAGTTCAACTTTAGAGAGTTAATAGATTATTTTAATAGAAATTTATCGGCTGTAAAAAAAGACTAAATTGACTTAAATCTAAATATTTAGAATTAAGTGAGTAACATTTTATCAACAATTTATTTTCCCAACTTTATGGAATCTCCACACTTTTCTTTCCAAGAGTACTATTTTTCAACCAATGACCCTATTTTTGACTTGATCAAAAGCTATTTTCAGCTAATGTGTATTGCCTTTTTGGTGTAAAACAGTTTTTTTGAATGGAGATATCAATTCCCCTTTGTTTTTGTTTTTATGAAATTGCCCTCGTAATTGATACACTATAAATCCGGATGTGGTAGTGCACATTCGAATCGATATCGATATGAAAGTAGACATTAAAATCGAAAGCAAACCAAAATTTAAGACACTACGTTCATATCAACATGCATCAGGTTCATATTAACATGGTGTACTAAACCCTAATTTGCGGTGTATTTAGTTTCCGCGTTGTTGATTAGCACAAAAAAAAAATATGCTCAAACAATTTTCAAGTCGATCACCTTCATATTTGGCCCTTCATGATCCGAAGGAACGTTCAAACCTTTGGCTATGTTTAGTTCCGACCACGAGGCATCGTGTTTCCTTCCTTCAAAATTATCCAAATTTGTATAAGATAGATTTAAGGATAAATATGACTTTTTTTTTAAATCGAATTTTCTAGAATTGACATGTATTTATTATATGATTGGATTGGATTACCGGCGTCAAATTGATCGATCAACATGTGGGATCGATCGATCGATCGTGAACCAGAAGTATATATATTTTCTTAAACCACAAAAAAAAAGAATATATATTTTCTATCAAACTATTACTATTTTTTTAAATAAAATATCTTCTTACCACACACACAGGCTTTTGATATATGGATGATAATGATTGCCAAGAATTTGCACCTAAAGATCTTGTTAAGATTAATTTTGACAGACAAAACCACTTGCCATGTAGACTATTATCAAGTATTTGAATTATTTAATATGAGGCTGAGGAATATTATCTATTTATTTATCTTACATAAATTGATTTACCCATTTCTAAAATAAAAAATTTAAATTTAAATTTAATTAAATCCCGAATGGGTTTGATCTAAATTCACAAAAGGGTTGAGTAAATCCCGAATAGGCCGGGAAATAACTTTATAGGCGTTTTTTAATGAGCGGTGTATGGCTCTGCAATCGCCGTCCTTAGGAGTTCTTCTGCTTGGTTGGGGTTATGGTGTTCGGAGTCGAGGTGGTGCTTTCAAGGCAACTCCGTATTCGGGAATGAGTTTCGTTATAGTTTCGTCTGTACTACCCACGTGAGATAGATTTCTGCAGTACCGTTGCCCCGCAGTACTACTGTTTCGATGGTGTTTGACTTCGTTTTTCGTCGGCGCCCTCAAGTTATTGGGAGTAGTTCTGCTTAGTCGTCTTGTTGTAGAGTTTTTTTTCAATGAGATGAGATCTCATGGAGTTGACAAATAACTCTATAGTAAAATTTAGAAGATCTGAAAAAAAAAAAAAAGTTTAGAAGAACTTAATTAACTACTATTTGAAGTTTAATGATTCAGATTTACTATTCATTTATCTTTCTAAAAAAAGGTTTTTCAAGGCTCTATAAATTTCTATTGAGATAATATGAAGTTCAACTCCATTCAATCCTAGTATATAGTTCTTAACAAATATTTTCCTTTTATATTGACATCCCTACAACTCAACACAATAACCTTTAAATGTATACATTCCATCCTATAGTTATTTTTAACTTTTCATTTATATATCATATATTAAAACGAAACTATTGATAAAATAAAAACAGAGGTTTTTATCTAAATTTCGTCTCTACATATGAATAAAAATGTTGTTATATTTAACTTGATACGTTGTCGGTTTAGAAGAAACTTAGATGGTTAGATAAGTACTATTAATTATGTAAATGGTCATAACTTACTAGAAAGCAGCAAATCTATTATCATAGGAGCAATTGATGTTAATGAAATTGTGAAGGAATTAATGAAATTGAGAAAAGAAGCAATTGATGTAAATGCATGAATCGAACTCCCACTCAACAACTACTTGTTGATGTTGTTGTTACAACAACTCCAATTCATTCATTTTCATTCCAAGTAATTTTCACCAAGTTGAACAAATGATACATTTAACTTACCTCTCAATGTCCCAATCAATTCTTGATTTTTATCAAGCTACTCGGCGAATTGAAACCACCTATTACAGTATGTATATATCACCACAGGTAATATTATCCGAGCATTTTTGAGTAAAATGGAAAATCATTTTTAATTATAAATAAATCACATTTTTTAATCCTGAATTATAAATAAATTACTAAAAACATTAATCTAGTTAATTAAAATCATGTTGTAAGAGCATTTGCAACCCAAAAACTCAGATGAGTTTCTTAATTTAAAAAGGCTAATTTGCGAAAATACACCTAATCGGTGTTTTGTTTGGAAAAGTATAACCATTTTGTGATAATAGCAAAAATAGGATAGGTGAGTCATTTGTGCTAAAAAATAAGGTATGATTTTATCTTTAAATTTAAATGTCAAAAACTTTAAAAGGAGAATTATGAATTAAAAGAAATGTTAAAAAATGAAATATATATTAAAATAATGATTTTAATATTTTACTAGAAACTTAAAAATAATAAAACTAACCGGATGAAAAAACATTGTCTTAGTAAGGGATTAGAAAAGCAATGTCAATACATGCGTATCCACACTATTAAAATTTCACTTTGACAAGATACATGTTCATCATGACAAAGCTGAGAATGAATACTGACAGGATGAAATCTATGATTGGAAATAGAATAAAGATACAATTTTATCCATATCATAACTACTAGATTATTAACCATAATTAGAAATTAAAGGCATGTCCAAGATAACAAAGTTATTTATTTACATTGACAGGATTAATGTTTATAGTGACAAGGCTATAAGTTTACATTGACATAATTGCATCTATAATCGGGGAGAGATTGACTAAAGACACAGTAAATCATATCTATTTGTTTATTAACCATATTTAGAAAATGAATGTCAACATGTATCTAGAAACCATACCATTATTACATTGACGAGCTAAATATTAATGTTGACAATGTTCATGGATATGTGCAATAATCGGTGGGAGATTGAATAAAAATACGATTTTAATTATTTAATATAATTTATATATAGTAGAAAAAAAGATAAATACCAAATACATTTTACCTTTTTTTATTTTCTGATTTTTTGGGTGATAGGCTAGTTTTGCTAATTGAATAGGATATTTTTATAAATTTTCATATGCAGGTGCAATTGTTTTCAAAAGTACGTATTTTTGCAAACCAATTATGAAAGTGGGGTATTTACTACTAATTCCCCTTTTAAAAAAACAAAATTAGAATATCAAATATTAGAAAAAAGTTTCTTGGAGTGAAAACTATTCTTACAATGGAAAACACTCACCTGCCACATTTTCACTTTATTCTGATATTTTTATTTATTTTTAAATCAAAAGAGATGGGCTACAACCTACAGAGCCTAGCATCTCCAACATATTTCCCATTTTGGAGATTTTGGCAAGTTTTAAAGTGTTTTTTTTGTTCAATAGATTTCTCATCCTAATCTCCAAAATGAGGAAGAAGCAGAAAAAATAGAGAATTGTCTGAATTTGCATCATTCTCTAAAAGTAAATCATTCTCTAAACTTTAAAAATGAGAAAAGTGTTGGAATTGAAACAAAAATAATTTAAAAAATATGTATTATGTGTCTATTTTTTATAAATTTTGAAGAAGCTCGAAGTGAGCATGGGTACACTCTTTTGCTATAGTGGCTGTGGTTCCCTCTTTTTCATTGGACTTGTCCCATCTCTTTCATATCACCCTCACATTATATATCTCTTTGGTTTTACTTCTTTTAACCATATATTTCAATCACATTTCTTTTATTGTCTCTACCAGACTACCACACATTGAAAAAATGTTAACAGTAATATATAATTATCTAGTTTTCTGATAACGTTTTCAAGTTATTGTTTATGTAAAAAGGAATGAGATCCATGTAGTTATATGTTAGAGTTAATAGGAAATTTATTGATTTTTTTAACCTTTCATTTTATTTATAATAACTATATGTTATCTTCACATATATCTTAACCATATATTTCAATCACATGTATCTTAAGTCTTAACCATATATTTCAATCACATATATATTAACCATATATTTCATTTTAACCATATATTTCAATCACATGTCTTTTGTCTCTACCACACATTGAAAAAATGTTAAAAGTAAGTAGTATATAATCATCTAGTCTTCTGATAACGTTTTCAAGTTATTGTTTAGGTAAAAAGGAATGAAATCCATGTAGTTATATGTTAAGAGTTAATAAAATTTCCCACTAAATTTATGGATTTTTTAACCTTTCATTTTATTTATAATAACTATATGTTATCTACACATATATCTTAAATTTATATATTTGAAATTTTAAATATATATATATATTTAGAGTTTATAAATTTTTATTAAGATTTTACAATGTATTTAAAATAAAATAACTTGTAAATTGTTTAAGCCTAATAATCACTATTGCATAAAGTTTATAACTACATTATAAATTTAATATTATTTATTGACATAATTTATAAAATATGTTATTTTAAATTTATATTATTTTAAATACGTTGCTAAGCGTTTAACTTTATTGATTTTTTTTAATGTGTGTCATAAATACTCATTAAACAACTAAAAAAATATTCTAATGCATTTTTCTAATTTTAATACATTAATTTTTAAAATTAATGTCCAAACTCATTCTTACCACCGAATCCACCAGACCAGGATAAAAAAAAGATATTTTCTATGAAGTTAAGCTTGTGGAATTGTGGCCTGTGGGTAGGGCTGCTATTCGAGCCGAACGAGCCGAGTATCACTTGGTCATATTCAGTTCATTTAAGATATGAACGAGCTCGAGCCGAGCCGAAATTTTGACTCGAGCTTAAAAATGTGCTCATACTCGGCTCGTTTAGGAAATGAACGAGCTCGAGCCGAGCTTTTTTCAAGCTTTAAGCAGTTTTATTTGCTCATTATACAATAACTTAAAAAGAAATTTTAGAAATTCCATAAAATTCGATCTATTCAAGTTTAATTCGAACGAGTCGAGCTTTGGACCGAGCTTAAAAATGTGTTCATACTTGGCTCGTTTAGAAAATGAACGAGCTCGAGTCGAGTTTTTATCGAGCGAATACGAGTCGAATTCAAGCTACTCGTGTTCACATAACACCCCTACCTGTGGGGCACCTCTTGACCACTTTGGCCACAATAGCTTCAGAATAAAAACAAACATGGCCCTTGGTTATAACGTCGATTTTTCATTTTTATTTTAACGGTGTTGTTAAATACACCGCACATCCTCCCTCGTAAAGCCACGTTCATTTCAACGTGCACTACGCTCAATTAGACGTTATATAATTTTTAATTAATCATATTTTTAATTATCTTTAGAATGGATAATTAGTGCACGTCAAAACTGATGTGTGGTGGCACATCCAAAGCAACGTGGTGGTTTAAGGTGTATTTAGTTTTCGCGTTTAACTAGGCGTAATTTTAGTACTACTAAGTCCTACTAGTAAGTACGAAACCAAAAATTAAAATTCGGGTAGACTAACTATGCCAAATTTTTCTTATACCCATAATTTTTTATTAATAAAACCTTTAGTTTAATAAATAAATAGATGATTTTTAATTAATTTTCCTTAATTTTTTACCTATTATTTATTTTTTTAAAAAAATTGGACGGGCTGGAGCGTAACTCAGCACGCCCCTCAATTTGTCCCTACCTATTAGCTTTATGGATAAGAATACAAAGCTTTAGACTTTGGATCCAAAAGTGTGGCAACATGTTGCTAAGTTGAAATATTTGATACTACCTCCATTTTTTAATATAAGGCCTTTTAGATTTTACACGTTTTTAAAAACCTAAAAATTATAATAAAATATTAATTTTGTTATCAATTTTTTATTTATTAATTTCATACTTTTTACTAATAAGTATCAAATTATTAAAAAAATTTAATAAAAAAGTTAATATTTTACCATATTTTTTAGGTTCTTAAAAACATGCAAAATCTAAAATGACTTATATTAAAAAACGGAGGGGTATAATTTATGAAATATTTAAGCTTTTATTTTTTTGGGGATGAGGAAATGTTTTCAGTTTTGGGATGAGATTCAATGAAATATTTATGATCACAGATTCAATGAAATATTAATTGTATTGTATTTAGGTTAATTTATTTGATATGATAGGTTAATTTGTTTATAAACCTCCAACCATTTTTTTTAAATATAACCTACTGTAAATGCTAATTCTGGTTGGCGTCACATAGATTTGTCGACTCCAAATGTCATCCCAATTAATTTTCATGTTCCATCTTCCAAATTATGTTTCTTAAATTAGTTATGTTGTTGTAAAGAGCTTCGTTCTATTTTCTAAATAAAATCTCAAAGTTTGATTTTTAATAATTTCCCGAGTGATATTTTATGAAAATCACATCAATTCAGGAGTGCTTTTGCATAATTTCTCCTTTATTTGTTTCGTATACATCGAAAATTGAACATCAAGGGGCCTACAAAGTTCATGAGCACCACATGAAAAATGATAGGAGTATAAATTTGAGGCACCATTTATATGTAATCAACAAAATCTCAAAGGTACTAATTAAAATTGGAAAATTGCCAAGAAATTCATAACAAATGGTGTTTGAGATTATAATAGGTGTTGAATGATACTCAAATTGTACTAATATTGAAAGATTTTTTTAAGGGAAACAACATTATTTTAGTTCAGTTCGATCGGACTAAACCACTTTATATCTAAATTAAATACTATATTGAGAGATATCTTAATGTTATAGATCAAAGTGATATTCCTGAAGGTGTAAATATATAAATGTAGTAATGACTTACAAAAATACGCAGATCAAACCAAAAGTCTCTAAAAAAAAGGTAATTATACCCAAAAACCCCCGTACATCCTAACTAACCTCTAAGGGTGTGTTCGGCGTGTGGATCTTTGGAGATGTTGGGGATTAAAGGAGATTAATCCCAGGCAACAATCTCCAGCTAGTGCGTTCGGTTGGGAGATGGAGCGAGATGGGGAGATGGAGTTTAAGGGGATTTTGGGAGATGTTTTGATAATCTGCCCCCGGGGAGATTGTGGAGATTGTGGGTGTTTCAACATCTCTCAGCCCTTATTTGCCCTTGCCCTCCAATCAACATCCCATTTCCGAACTGAGGGAGCCGCCAAGGACGGAGAAGGGAAGATCGAACTCAAGGTCGACGATAACGAGGTAAGCTACTCTGATCTCGCTCCGATCACTCATTTCGGCGACAGGGGGTGGTGGATCTGTACCCGGCGTGGCCGCTGGACACCCCGGCGTGTACAACGGGGTTCTCAGGCCGACGGTGTGCCCGATCTGGGCACCCAACCGCTGGATTGGGTAGACCCCCTTGTCAGGCCGACAATGGGGGGCCTCCTCCGGCCACTGCGGCGGAGGACGGCAGCAATCACCAACATGGGGACACCACCCTTTGCGGCCACCCAACCACGCCACTGCCATCGGTGCTCCCAATCCCTATCGTCTGCAAAAACTCATCGTCTGGCCACTGTTTGTTGGCCTCGTCTCCGCCCACTTCACCATTGTCGAGGGAATTGTTCTCCTCTTCAGATTTCCTCTTGTTATCACGTCGATGACGATATTGACGTCTACTTCACTAATCTAGATCTACTTAATTCTACTTTGTAATTGGGGTTTATCCTAATCCCTTTTTCAATTTTATGATTCACTCTCTTTCCCCTTGAATTGAACAAAATTTTGTCAATATAGAACTTGGATTCAAGCGGCGGAGGACGCCGCTTCTGTCGCTCGTCGCCAGTCGCAGGCCTCACCTCAATACCGTTACCTTGCTCACAGTGGAACATGTGGAGAGGGCCGAGGGTATGATGTTGATATGGAAGGGCATTTTAGTAATTTTCATGTCTTACAATACCCCAACATCCCCTTCCTATCAAACACCTTTTCGAGATTTTACTCCTACATAATCTCCATCTCCAACATCCAAATTAATCTACGCCATTAATCTCCATCTACTATCATCTACCTACATCTCATTAATCCCCTTAATCTCCATCTAGCGCCAAACACACCCTAAGCACCCTACAAAAAGTGGATCCCCACATACTAGCAAGCAAGTTCCCTATATCCTCCACCCAAGGTTCTAAATATTGCGTATCGGGGTCGTATCGGTTAGGAGTAAAAATGATATATCGGGGATATATCGAGATATATCGGATTTATCGGTTTCGCTAAATTTTAACTATAAGTACTATATTTATACTTGAAAATGTAAAAATATACATGAAAAAATAATATTTAAATTGCAAAATTACCAAACAAACTTGATAAAATAAAAAAAACTTCGTTCATAAAGGCTAAAGTTATCTTATCAAAGTTGGCAGTTCTAAATATCCCCGATATATCTCCGATATTGGCTCGATATATCGGCGTTGACCCGATATATCACCGATATTGACCCGATATATCGGCGTTGACCCGATATATGACGTTGACCGATATTTTTCACCCGATATGCCGATATCGTAGCGGATTCTAAATATCCCCGATAATCGGCCGATATATCCGATATTTAGAACACTGCCTCCACCTCTACACCCGACCTACCTGGTTATCGGTGTTCGACAACGGATCTCCCTTGATGACTTGCATTTGCATCTAATAGCGATCCTAAAGTGAATTTCACAAAACCACCCCTACTAGCACAAGCGATCCTAAAGTGAATTTCACAAAACCACCCCTACTAGCACAAGCTCATTTTATAAGTGATTTTACAAAATCATGCATAAATTATATATTTTTTTCCAAATTGAAAATTTGGTGTAGTTTTATGAAAAATATTCTAATTGAAAGATGATTTTATAAACAGTCTCAAATTTTTTTCATCCACTACTTTGTACTTCCCAACAAACATTAATTTTGCCTTGCAAATAAAAAAAGTACAAGCACTAAGAGAAGCTTATAAGAAACCAATTGCTTGAAAAAACAACTCTTACCTCAATAAGCCACAAATACTTATTTTTTATGTACAAACTAAAGCAATATCCATCCCTAGTTGAGACATTTCATCAATCTTAGGGGGGTAAAAAACCAAACGATTGATCTTCCATACCCTTTCTATGGATCTTCTTCTAGTAAGCACACACACAATTCAACGACGACACGAGGTTTCGATCCAAGTAATACACAGACCGATTCGAGCATATATTCTTAGGAGATCGGTTGCATCTCGAGAGCAAGCACCAGCCATACATTTCGGGTGGAGCTTCCACTTCAAGCACCAAACTTGGGGACTTTCGCGGTTGAGATTTGGGCCAAGAAGTGCTCCGCGACTAGCCTGCGTTGGATCTTGCCTGTCGCCGTCTTGGGGAGGGTGTCCGTGATGAACACCTTCTTCGGTACCTTGAACGAGGCTAGGTTCTTCTTGCAGAACCTCAACACCTCTCCTTCGTCTAGGTTTGATTCTGGTCTTGGAATCACTGCGCAATTGATCTGCACGGATTCGATTTATCGGATCAATGCAATGCAATTTGGAAAGTACAAAACCACAACTTATGAAATTGAAAAAATGAAACAGCTTCTGATTTACAGCTTATGTAATTTTGGTTTCTCACACAACAAAGATCATTGCTTTACGCAACATTAGTTATGTGTTAAGACAAAGATCGCTTTAGCTTTATATATAAACCAATACTTTGTCCTGTAATTGATGCATAATATGATGATGAAAAATGGCAATTAATCTGATTCATAAAAACAACTGGACAAATTGTCAACAAAGGGTTCTGATTTTTTGTTCAATTAAAAAACAAAAACTTTTTTAAAAGAAGAATAAGTTGGGGACCTTTTGAAGATAACTACAAAACACTAGATTTTGGTGCTTTGCTCCCCACCTCAACAACCAATATCAGTCCCATGGAGGTGAATTTAATTTTCAAAATACAAGAATAAATAAATAAAATATGATTAAGGAATTGAAAATATGGATAGTTATTGTTGATTTTTCAATATTGAAGACAAAATCTAACAACAACAAAAAAATTGATGGTTGAGATCCCATTCCAAGTTCCACTTCATATACAAGTTGCCTATTTTACAAGGAAAACCAAGCTTGATGTCACTCTTGTCAAAATTCATTTTATACCATATAAGATTAAGACTCATGGGCACCCGACGAAATATCTGATTGAGTTTGGTGAAACCACACACGGTTGGAGTAGACCGATCAAACAAATTTCGGCCATGTTAGCAAAGAAAACAGAAAAAAGGATAGAGTTAGGCTAAAGGCTCTGATACCATAATAGAGTTTAGTGAAACCACACATTGTGGGGAAAATATCTTTGTACATTCCGATCTTCCATCTTTAAAATGGTGAAAACGTGTCGAGCTTGTAATGCTCGACGTTAAAGGTAACACATTTACAATTTCACTTATTATAGAGGGCAAAGTTGCAGAGTGATGATAGATTGATGATGACCAATGTAGGGCCAATGAAACAGGACTCAATAACTTTGGTTAAAGAAGATGACATTTTTGGCAGAAATCATATCATTTGTGTACTGTATTGGTGTGTGGTTATCAGTCAATAGACACGTCGTAAGGTCTATATGAATTCAATTCCCATGAAATCAAACCATATAGAATGAATAACAACAAAAGAGTAAATGACAAAAACGGAATTAAAAAATGTGAGTGCTAAGTGTGAGTGGTTTACCTCTTCACCGTATTTGTCATCGGGCACGCCAAAAGCAACGGCCTGTGCCACGTCCGGATGCGATATCAGCACCGCGTCCACTTCTATCGGCGATATTTTCTCTCCTGCCAACGACAAAATGTAAAAAAAAAAACAATGTTAATTGCAATTGAAAAGAAGCAAAATAAATTTTATATAAAAAATGACAATACTCTGATACGACATACTAAACTTATCTCTTAACCATTACATTTTCGTACCTAAAACATTAATTAAATTACACTCAACCACAGAAATCAAGGTTGCAGTGGTCCGTTGTTAGTTGTTACATGTTGGCATGTTGGAATACAAACATTTGCCACTTGTTAGGTTCCAAAATATAAATAAATTTTATAAGTAGTAGTTGCTTAAATTCAATACAACCACAGAAATCAAGGATGAATAACATAATCTAGAATTAAATATTCATAAGTCAAAAATAAATAAATTGAGGATTCGTTTGACACAATGGGCGGAGTGTTGATAAGATAATGTACCGGAATTTGAACATGTCACACAATACATGACATGAGGAAAAGGAAAAAAAAAGGCAGCAATGGGTGGTGATGCAGGTTGAGCATATGGGATTCATACATCATTCATCAACCAAATTTAATTTTGGTTGGTTAGGCAATTTCTTATGCATCAATTAACAGAAAGAGGAAATGGTGTGTGGGCAAAGTTGTTTTTTTTTTTCTTGTGCCAGAAAATGATCTCTTTTTTTTGTTTGGAGGATGAGAGAAACCGTGAAAAAGTTCAAAACAGTAAGTGAGGTCGTCAGCCAAACACGGCATTAATGCAGCCAACAAAAAGAAGCCACACAAAAAAGGTTGCACAATCGAATCAGAACTCTCTGATTTTTTTCCCAATATTTATTTAATTATTTATATTTTTTAATTTTAAAAAATGAGGCTTGTGGCTATGCTCATTTTTCTCCTCACTATCACTCACAAGTAACAGCATGCATTTTTCAAATTTAAAAATAAATCAGTTATGAACTTCTTCAAAACAAAAATTATTCAACCATTTTTTTTAAAATATATATTTAATTGGACAAAGATACCTTATTGACATTTCTACAGCTATGAAGAATGGAAATTTCATTAGTATAAAATGGCATAGGTTGACTGATTCAAAACTAATTCCCAATTTCTGAAATTTATTACTAGTATAAAATGACATTCCACTCCACTTGTAGACTGCAAATGGTTGAAGAATAAAATTCCAATTCTATGAATACCAAACAAAAATTATGACATGGTATCCCACTCCAGTTTTTATAGCCATTTAAATATATAAAAAACGGTTTTTTTAGCTAATCTATATAGTAAGAGAATAGGTTAAGAGACTTAATTTTAAAATATTTTTTTAATACAATTCATTTAACTATATTTTTAACTATTTTTCTTAGGATTTAAAATTTTAAATCTAGAAAATCTTTTTTTAACCTATGCAACCTATAAATAAAAACTATTTTTCAAACCCATTAAAATACAATCCAAAAAAATCAAGATTTGGACACCGCCCCATGCCCTTTACCAACTTCTATGTCTTATTACACAACCTAAATTTGACCCTTTGTGAAATAAACCCAATTAAAATCTGTTATTTTGGCACTTAGTTTTATTAAATTCATTTTTCACCTTAAAAATAAATACTAAAATTAATTTCTAATTTCTAACAAACAACTAATAATAAAATTAATTAATTATTAATTGTAATAAAAAATAAGAAATTAGAGGTTAATTAAATTTAATATACCTCCACGGTTGATGAGCTCCTTGATCCGGCCCACTAAATGCAGGTAACCGTCTTCATCCAAGAAGCCCACGTCGCCGGTGTGGAACCACCCGAACAGAAACGCCGTTTTATTCGCCTCCGGATTGTTCTTGTATCCGCGCGTAACATTCGGGCCTCTGACGCACACCTCCCCGTTCTCCCCCTTCGCGAGCACCTCCCCCCTCTGGTTCAGGATCGCAAGCTCCTGCCCGATCGGCTTCCCCACCGATCCAGGCTTGTGCGGCCCGTCCTCCGGCAGAAGGTTGGAGCACATCAGGTGCGCCGCTTCCGTCATCGCGTACGCCTCCAGCACCGGCGCCCCGAACGACTCCTCCAGCCGCTCGAAGATCGACGGCGCCAGCGACGCGCTGCAGCTCCGGATGAAGCGCAGCTGCGGGTATCCGTCGGCCTCCGGTTTGCTCAGGTGCCGGTCGAGGATGATCTGGTGGATTGTAGGCACGGCGGTGTACCAGGTGGCGCCGGTGGCCTTCATGTCCGACCAGAACGATGAGGCTGAGAATCGCCCCGCCGCCGGGAGCCGGACGGATCCGCCGGCGGCCAGGGAGCTTAGAAGGCCGGCGATTAGGCCGTGGACGTGGAAGAGCGGGAGGACGACCACCGTCGAGTCGGACTCGCTGAGTCGGTAGACCGATTTGATGTTGTTGACGGAGGAGAGGAGGTTGAGCTGCGTCAGTGGGACCCCCTTGGGCTTGCTGGTGGTCCCCGACGTGTGGAGGAAGAGCGCCACGTCGGACGGGTCGTTTTCGCCGACGAACGAGCCCGACTCGGCCTCCGACTCGGACTGACTCAGCGAGAGGTCGAGTTCCGAGTCGGGACCGGCGAGGAACGCGGTGTGGTGGGGGATGTTTAGGTTCGAAGCGGCTTTCTGAACCGCTTCGTTTCCGGTCCGGTCGGTGAGGAGCAGCTTCGAACCGGAGTCAGATAAATAAAACTCGAACTCCTCGGCGGTGTAGGCCGGGTTCAGCGGCGCCGCCACGGCGCGCGCTTTAATCACCGCCAAGAACGAAATCACTAACTGGAAAATCAAACCAAACGCATTCAGGAATCAGAATCAATCCAATTCAAGCCGATCGGAATCGAAATCAGCGGCTAATTAAATCCAATTTACCTCGATGGTGTTGGGGAAGGTGAGGGCGACGACATCGCCGGGGGAGATGCCGAAGGCGGAGAGCTGGGAGGAGGCGCGGGAGACGAGGCGGTGGAGGTCGGAGTGGGAGACGTCGTACTTGCCGGCGACGGAGATGGCGCGGTGGGAGGGGAATTGGGCGGCGACGGAGGAGAGGAAGCCGGAGAGAGTGGAGGCGATGGGTTTCTCCATATCGATTGGACGCTTTTTCTTTTTTCCTTTAAATCGATTTGTAATGCGAGTTTTAGGGGATGGATTTGGGAGGCGGAGGAAGTGAGGAATTTATAGATATGGAGGGGTTTGGGGTGGCAGGTGGTGGAGGTTCTATTCGCTCTATTTGGGGGGCCCACGTCTGTGCACACACGGCTTTATTTATTTATTATTATAAGAATTATTTATTATTATAAGTATTATTTATTATATCGTCGACGGTTAAGATTTGTGATAACGTAACATCATTTTTAGGACAATACTAATTTCAAATTCGAGATTTTTAATTAATTAAAAGATATAACGTCAAATGTGAGAAATAGAAAATAAAAAAGGAATGAGAAGTTTAAATTAGTGATTTAGTCCACTTGGATAGTTGGTTAAAAAAGGAAAATTTATGGTCAATTCATGAGTAAAAATTAACTTTTTCTTTTTTTTTGAAAAACCATGTGCTCTATTTATCAAACCTGAAGTTTTCAAATACAATTTCAAATATGTTCGAAGGAAGATCAAATTCTGAATAAAAGTTAAAACGGAAATTTCGTGTGGTGACCCTGAGATAAGACGTATTTCGTGTGGTATACGAAAGTTTAGCATATTTCGTGAAATACCTTTTAGGTTTAAAAAAATTTCGCATCGTGTCCTTCTGTTACCCTTTTACAAAAAATAGTTAAGTTTCGTTAAATTAAAAAAGAAAAAAGAAGTTGCTTACAGTAAAAAGAATGGAGCGTAATTACAGAGAGAGAGAGAGAGATGAAAGAGGCCATTGAAGATCTTGGTGTTGGTGGAGGGACATACATGAGGGAGGAGGTCGGTGCCGACGACTGCCCTAGGTTAGTCTCCCTTCTTAATTTCAACCGTAGGAATTTAGGATTTTCAATTTGGGGGGTTAGAATTTAGGGTTTTCGATTTTGGGATTCTTAGGATGGATTCCAGTTTTATGATTTTCGAATTGAGGGTTGGCTTGATTTTCGAATTGAGGTTTGGCTGAGTTACTCCTCGTTCAAGTACTTTAACGTTGTAGTACTAATCGATCAGGAAGAACAAGGATCACTTAGACCCGATTGAGAGAGTGTCTTGCAGCACTATGTCAAGCATAAGGAGGTTGAGGAATTGACTTAGAAGGAAACTTCTTTCATAGTCGATAATAAGAGTTTAAAATCTGATAAGATCAATTCAATTTTCCAATGACAATTAGATGTTTTGTTTAGGTGGTTTATGATTGTAACGGAATAGCCTTCATTGTGGATTTTGTCAATACGGAGTTGTAGAGCATGTTGGATTCCCATTTTAAGAGCAAGAGCTTCCGCTTTAAAAGGGCTTTGTTTGTCATGTTTTTTATAACAGATGTGTATCGGACGTCCTTCCCGGTCCCGAATTATAGCTGCAGCTGAATTGTCATTGTTTGCAATTATGGATCCATCAAAATTTAACTTAAGAGTTCCCCTAGGTGGTTTGCGCCATGTAATTTTACCATGCTTACTTTTCTTCCTTGAGTGATCGGAGTTTCGAGTGTGTAATGGGAAGTCGACATCTAAACTATACTCTAAGCGAGATGATTTACTCCAGTTCTCCTTATGAGTTTTAATAATGCGTAATCAACTGTCTCTATGAGGTATGGGGGACCTGTCTAAACACATGTTGATTTCAAATGTACCAAGTCGTCCACCACGAATAGGCAAGCTCCACCTTAGGCATCGAGGTAAGGTTGTTTCCAATGAATGAAATGATAGGTTTTATATCTCGTGAATAGTTTGTCATACTGAATATTGTTGAATTTATGTGTGTAGGTAGGGATGACAATGGGTCGGGTGGTGGGTGGATGGACCCCCATTTCACCCGACTCACCGTGGATGACCCATCGCCCCACCCGATCCACCACCCATATCCACTTCACCCATATCCACTTTCACCCATATCCATCGGGTGAACGGGTGAAATGGGTGAAATATGGATGACATATGGGTGATTTTTGCTAAATACACATCATTGAATTCCAATAAAACATGTAGAGAAAACAGTGGCTAAAATAACATCATCTTGCACATTAAGTCTTAAATAAGTCATCCTAAGTTTAAATAACATTGTCTTAAACATATGATCATAAGTTGTAAACACAAACGAGAGTTTAAATAGCATTGTCTTAACAAAATTAGCCGTCTAGCAACATTAAGACAAGAGTGGTAGAGGACGAAGAGGGCAAGGGATTTGCAAAACGAAGTGCCAATTAGAAAGTTGTCGTTTAGGAAATAAGAAAGTTTATATGTTTTTTATATAAAATATATAAATAATACTTTTATAATGTAGATGGATGGTGGATCGGGTGGGGTGGTGGATGATGGGTCGGGTGGTGGATCGGGTGTGGGTGGAAAAAATCTCACCCCACCCGACCCACCACCCATATCCACTTTTCACCCGCTTTTTTCGGGTTTTCACCCACTTTTTCGGGTCGGGTGATTCGGGTTCGAGTCGGGTGCGGGTGAAATTGCTATCCCTATGTGTAGGTAAACGAAAGAGAGAGCGCACATATTGACATTCTAACAGGAGGTGGACACCATCTTCTTCTGCGCAGTTGCACAATTTACAAGTGGAAGGAACAGAAGTCCCTTGATAGGCAAGCCTAGAGGCAGTTAGGAGGCCATCCTGGCAAATTTTCCAAAAAAAAAATTTGACCTTAGGCGGAATGTCCAATTTCCATATCCATGCATTTTTGTCTGAGTTCAGAGAGGATTGAGTTGTGATTAGCTTGTATGCACTCGACGTGGAGAACCAACCTCTCTATCAGACCACCAATATAAACGATCCTCAAAGGGAGAAACGAGAAGTGGAATGTCCATGATTTCTTTGACTATGTTATTTGGCAATACATTGTTAAGTTTTTCCATCCACCATCTACCACCTAAAATGTATTCACTAACAGTTTCCTATATGTTATTAATTTGGGAGCAATCCTCCCTAGACTGCAGAGAGGAAGTTGTAATCCAATTATCCGTCCAAAATTTGATAGAAGTTCCATTTCCTACTGACCAAATTAGTCTTGTCTTAAATTTATCAATGAGAGTTGTCAGTTTGGTCCATTGTCATGAAAAATCTCCTTTTTTCTCGTATTCAAGAATGTTAGCTGAACGAAGATACTTGTGTTTAATTAGGGTAACCTAGACATTTTGGTTCTGCCAATATTTTTCATAGTAGTTTTATTTGAAGGGCTTCGTTCATCTCTTTTGATTTCCTAAGCCCTAAACCCCCACATTTTTTCGGTCTGCAAATCCTATCTCGGCTAATCAGCGGGCGGTTTTGAAGATCTTTATTCCAGAAGAACATTATGTTAATCTGGTCAAGCTCGTTATGTATCGATGAGGTTAAAAGAAAGTTTTGCATTGTATACAACAGTTTGGCTGATAAGTTTGTATTAATTAGGATTGCACGTCCCTATTGTGATAAAGCATTGGCGTGCCATTTCCTTAGTTGTTTTTTAGATTTACAGATAATGTATTCAAAAGTGTGTTTGTTTCCTCTACCATTAATAATCGGACATCCGAGGTATTTTTCCAACGAGTTTTCATTTGTAATACTTAAACAACTGCTAAGTTCTAAGATCCTAGAGTTCGAAATGCCTTTTATGGCTTGGAAGCTAGATTTATGATAATTAACTTTTTGTCTAGAAACTTTACCGTATGTATCAGTTATTCCTCTAACTTTCTATCCCGCAGCAACACTGCCTCTTTTGAAAATAATGATGTCGTCAGTAAATGATAGGAAAGGGACCCGAGGGTCGTTTCTACCGAAGGTAAATCCAATTGGGTTGCTCGGAGCAACTCTGTTAGCTCATTTGGTTCAAGGGAAGCGGAAGGTTTTGGGCATGTCATTAAAACCCGAGTTCGAATCTCAACTCGCACGGTGCTTTCTTTTTTCCCTTTTGTCACGCCACTCCACATACTCACAAAGTAACCTTAACTTAGTAACTCTCTCAAATCGTCGTTGCTCTTTCCTTCTTTCCCCTAACTCTCTCTCTCTCTCTCTCACAAGGTAACCTTAACTCAGTAACTCTCTGAAATCGTCGCTGCTCTTTCTTTCTTTATTTTCCCTAACTCTCAAATCTAAATATGAAATCAGAATATCAGATCTCCCTTCTGTCACACCACACCACAAACTCACAAAGTAACCCTCGCTGTTTGTTTCTTCCAATTCTTTGAATCAGATCTAAAAAATCGCGGGTTGTTTTTGCTCGAATCGATTTGTGCTGTGTGCATTTGTGTTGTCTACATTTTTTGCTCGAATCAATTTGCTCGAATAAAGTTGGTTTTTTTGCTCGAATATAGTTGGTTTAGTGTCTCTTTCTGCTCTTGTGTTGTCCCTTGTGTGTACTGTGTAGTGTTGGGACTAACTGATTATGCAACAACAGCAGCACAAACTGAAAAAAAATCCATGTAGGAATAGTGTACAACAACCATGCCCAGACAATGACATAGCCATGAACAAAAAGGCTAACGGTTCATGTCAGCTAACACGGGTATCTGACACAGATCTGAATAACTTCACCGTGTCGGATACTCAGTTCATAATAATTTGTGCACGGTTCGGCCTTTTTGTGCTAAATGATTTCGAGTATCCGACACGATTATTCGGTTCATATCGGATACCCGGTAATGCCCACCCCTAATTTTACAACATTTACTCCGTAGTAATCTTCTAAGAATCAAAATGATTCTTAGAAATACTGAAATTTATGCCATGCATTGCAATAACCATACAAGTAAGATGTGTATAATTCAGACAGTCGGAGTCGAAACTGGCTAGGATCGAGGTGGTGTATACAAGGTGACTTCGTGATCGAAAAAGAGCTTTTTGGAGGTCCATCTTCACTACTCACAAGGATTCCTGATGTATTACTGGCCAGTGGTGCTGCTTTCTTGATGCTGCTTGGCTTCGTCCTTAGTCTGCGTCTCCAGCTTGTTGGATTTATTTTTGCCTTGATTCATCTATTGTAGGATGCACTTTAATTTGCTTGTTGTATTGTACCTTTTATGTTTTCGAATTGTATGTTTTTGACGGTTTTCTGTCTGCCGATTTGTCGGCCATCGATATTTAAGGCACTTATATTATGTTGAAAATGTAAGTATGATTATAATTTCAGTTTAGATTTTTTTATTAGATAAAAATTCGAATTCAAACAAGCTTGAAACTCCAGAGGCCGACAAATCATCAGACGGACTAACTGTCAACATACAACATACTGAACACACAAATTAACACAGATGAAAGAAACAACCCTAAGAACCCATATAAGCCTTCAGCCAGCGTAGGAGTCGAGGGAGATCCGTTCCGATGGTGGGTTATTGTTCTCCGCCTTCTCGACGTCGAGACGCTGTGTTAGTCATTGCACTCTCCCGTGGTCGACAAACTCACAAACTGACAAAGTAACCCTAACTCAGTAACTCTCTCAAATCGTCGTTGCTCTTTCCTTCTTTCCCCTAACTCTCTCTCACAAAGTAACCTTAACTCAGTAACTCTCTCAGATCGCCGCTGCTCTTTCTTTCTTTATTTCCCCTAACTCTCAAATCTAAATATGAAATCAGAATATCAAATCTCCCTTCTCTCTCTCTATATACACATATATATACTCCCTCCGTTCACAAATAAGTGACGTTTTACTGTTCATGTACGTATTTTAAAGTGATAAAAATAATATAAAATATTAATTTTTTTAATAATTTTTTTTGATAAAATCATACTTATTAATAATAAATATAATATTAGTAAAAAAATTAATTAAAATTTTAATATTTTATATAGTTTTTACTCTCCTAAAAATACGTGTTTGACTTAAAAAAGTCATTTATTTTCAAACGGAGGGAGTATATATATATATATATATATATATATATATATATATATATATATATATATATATATATATATATATATATATATATAATTTCAGTTTAGATAATTTGTCTCATCTCTCGTGCCTTCTATTTGAATTTTAAAACATTTAATACCCAATCCGTTAGAAAAAATAATACGGAATACCTCAATTGAAATTATAAAAAAATTAATATAAGTCTTTTTATTATTTACATATTTTTTAAAAACTAAAAATATAATAAATATTATTTTTTAATAAATTCATACTTATTATATAATCAATAAAAAAATAATATTTTATTATATTTAAAAAAAATTCCCATACTTTTTGAAATATACTTTAAACCGAGAGAATAGTTTTTAACCTTATAATATTTCGTAAAATATTATGAAAGTTATGATATTAATTGAAACTCCCCTGAGGATCGGAATATTGACTGTTATTTATCTAGGGGTGTTATTCAAGTCAAACGAGTAGGGTTTGACATATTCAAGCTTGATACGTTTGTTAAATGAGCTCGAGTCAAGCCGAGCCCAATTTTTAAATGAGTTTTTGTTTTTATCAAGCTTGATTTGTTTAATTTAGGAAATGAAGGAGCTCGAACCGAGTTTTTTTATTCGAACTTTAAACAGTTCTACTTGGTCATAACACGTTAACTTGAAGGAAATTTTAAAAATTCCATAAAATTCGAATTTAAATCGAACGAGACAAGATTTCAACCGAGCTTAAAAACCTGTTCATACTCGATTTATTTTGGTAAATGAACGAATTGAAATTAAATGGAGCTTTTTTCACGTCGATCCCAAATCGAGTTCGATCGGTTTAACTCATATAACAACCCTTTCCTCTTCTTCTCTTTTGTTAAGGGCGATAATATTTACACCCATAAAATTTACTATATACACCACACCCTGCCCTTTTTGAGTCACAGACGTGTGAATCAAGAGGCGCAGGGTACTTTATATATAAAATACCTTGCGCCTCTTGAGTCACACGTCTGTGACTCAAGAGGGGCAGAGTCTACTTTACAAAAATAATAAAAAAAATGGGATGTATGGTGTATATAGTAAAATTTTGGGTGTAAAATAACATTTGCTTTTGTTAATTACTGATAAATGGAAGAGTCTACGAAGCTCAAATCTAGATGCATGGTAGGTAAGCGCAGTCGACACACAGGGAGCGACCCGGCTTCTCCAGCACTTTCCTTAGATGTTGACCTTAATTACTCCATTTGACATTTTAGAGAGGTGAAAATTGTATAAAATATTTTTTTTAATATTTTTTAAAATAATGTTAATATTTATTAGTAATAAGTATAATACTCCATTCGATTGTAAATATAAGACATTTGAGTTTTGTGCACGTAGTTTAAGAAACTAAAACTTATATAAAATATTAATTTTTTAATTATTTTTTTTACATTATAATACTAATATTATAATGTAAAAAATCAATATTTTATGTAGTTTTTAACTCTTTAAACTATGTGTACAAAAGTCAAATACATTATATTTACCATCGGAGGGAGTATATATTTTTAGAGCATCCCCAACAACTCTTGTAAAATAGAGAAAATGAACAATTTTAGAGGAAATATGAGTTTTTTTTAACTCCAACAGCTCCTCTAAAACAATCTCTAAAATAGAGAAATGGGAGGTGAGAGAAAAAAAAATCTCTAAATTTAGAGGAAGGGTTAGAATCTGTAAAATTTAATGCGTTCACCCCTTTCAATTCCTACCTATTTGTTCATTGGTTGTTGCCTATTGAATTAATGAAGTTATTGGAATTTTATTTATTAAATTATGAATGTATGCATATATTCTAGTGTGTAATAAATGTAGCAATTTGTATAATAGAGAATATGTTGGAGCCGTGGTGTAAAATTTTTAGAGATTTTGTTATTTTATTCTCTATTTTAGAAATTTTTTAGAGGGACTGTTGGAGATGCTCAGTATATTAAAAACCCGGACAAAAGTAAAACAATTATCTATTTTGAAGTGGAAGGAATACTAATCTTCATACTACTGTACTAATTAGACATATTTATTTGAGTTTTCCCGTGCATTTTATTTGAATTTTCCGTAGTTAGAAACTACAGTGTTCAATATATGGATTTGATTGACCAAGGAAATGTAAATATCTTCTAGCTAGTGGTTTTGTATTGCTGCACATAATGGGGACATTTCAAACGCATATCTTTTTCAAACGGATCATTCTAACGACGGGTGAAATTTAGTTGAATTCTGATTTTCAAACGCATATTTTTTATGTATACCTATTAACAATATTTTTCTTATTTATTTATGAATTTTTTTAAAAATAGTTGAGGGAACTAAAAATCTTGTAAACAAATAAAAGGTGAATCTGTTGGAATTTGAATCCAAAACCTCCTGATTTTTTTTTTACCACTCGAGTTAGATAACACTTTTATTTTAAATATTATTTAAATATCTTATATTAAAATAAAATATTAAATATATATAAAAAATATTTATTTAAATTATTTTTTCCAACCACCCCACTAGTGGCAACATTTATAAACCGATAACGGATTTAATATGGGTGGATTTTGTGATCAGATATGATCGTAGAAAAATGGTTGTCCACAATGCTTAAAGATGCGGCTTTGTTGGAGGCTAGAAGATGAGGATGACGAAGATCAAACTGAAAAGAGATTGCCTTTGTCATTATTAATGTTGTTAATGGAGTCTTGAAGAGCCCCCCCCCCCAAAAAAAAAATCATATAAACCTTCACCTTCCATTTAAAACCTTCCATATAAACCTGTTATCAATTTTGTTGTGATTTCTAGTGAGACCCAACAAAACTTGATCTCAACAACATTTAAGGAGAAATAATCCATTTAAAAAATCTATTTAACCAAATTGTGAAATCTTATACTCCATCCGTTCGGCAAAACTTGTCATTTTAGCTTATTTTACAAGTTTTAAGACAATTAACAAATGTACTAATTTACCCTCAATTATTACCCTCCTTTTTTTACTTTATCGAAAACTACAACTAACAAACCATCAATCATATCAAAAGGACATTTTTGTAAAATGAAGGGCAAAATAACTACAATGACAAGTTTTTTGAACAAAAATAACAGCCTAAAATGACAAGTTTTGCCGAACGGAGAAAATAATAAACATGTCAACAATAATCTTAAATTTGGTAAAAAAAAAAAAAAAGGTCTTTCGGGTTCAAAACAAAAACCTTTGAATATTACACATAAATCTTTCGAGTTGAACAATTCCGAACCATATACACGTATAAGACACAAAAAAGAAAATGAAGGGTTATAAGTATAAAGCAAACAGAATGCAGGTGGTAATGTAATGTCGGTGAAAGAAATGGGTTAAATAAATTTAGACTAAGAGGCCGATTTGGATACCAACGAAGAAGGTTGGGGAAGAAATATACAAGGCCAATTTTGAATTGACGAGAGGTGGGTGTGGGGCCCAGCCCTAATGGGAGGGGATAGTTACCAATTGAGGGAGGCAGCAATTGGGGAAGGGGGTTGGACACGTGGCGAACGGAGGGAGGTTTGAGTCACCGGAAACGGAAAGCTCCTCACAGTACGTAGCTGGCTATAGGAGAGTCCCAACTCAGCTTCTCTTCTCTTTCTCTCTCTCGCCTCTCAGTCTATCGGAGGAGATATGAATGACCACCGCCTTCTCCACGTCCTCTCTACATTTGACCCAACTAGTGAGAGTCACATATCAAGTGAATCAACTTGTGTCGACCGACTCGATTTAGTAATATGGACTAAAACAAATCTTGAATTTTCATCAGAGAAAAGGAGCGGAGACATGGATCGAACGTAGGACCTGCTTACCACCCCTTGCTTCACACTACTAAGTCACCCTGATTGCGGCTTGTTATTATATACTCGATAATAAGGATGAAAATGAGACGAGTTATGTGAGAAAATAGTCGTTTCAACACTCAATTTGCCTTCGATTCGTGAGGGTGAACACGTGGTGCGGGTGATTTTTGAGCTATGTGGATATTGATCTTTTAAGAATGGGATTATTACAATGGGAAACTTTTATATCTAGCTTGCATCATTTTATATTTTCTCCTCCACGTCTTACCAAATTCGATTAATATGTAAAATGTCAACTTATGTTACTTGGTTATGCCGAGTTGCGTACTAACCTTGGCTACAAAACATTTGTCGAATAAGGTGTGTTTTTTAAACTTATCATTCTCTAATAATAATGAAATGGGTGCATTTGTAGGTTTTGGGCAAATGAAGTCTTCTATGTACACGTCATCTAGACACATAATTAAGGACGGGTTGAGAGTAGCGGGGGAGTCAGGATTTCAGCTAAAAGGTACTAAAAAAATTTCGTGAAATTTTTTTTAGTGTATACATATTAAATTTTTTTTAGAAAAAATATTGAAAAAACAAGAAAATTATAATTTATTTATAATATTTTTTTATTTAAATAGTTGAGAGAAACAAAAAATACGGAAAAAAATGAAGAAGAATTGTTTTTAACCTCACCAACAACAGACTTACAACATCAAGGACACTTTACACATGATCAGATATGACACAGGAACGCAAAACTTCACCAGACTTGCCACCATCTGGTGGAGCATTTGGTTTTTTCGAAATAAAGCCTTATTCAACAACATAAGACCTGACCCAAGAACTATTGCGGCATTCACAACAGAGCAACTCCACAACTTGAATAAAGCTATAATGCTAGACAATAACCTATCCCTTAATAAAAATAATAACACCTCAAGAAACCACCGGATAGCGACAAAATGGACCAAACCTCCGTCAAACTATCACAAACTCAATTTCGATGAAGCGTTCTCCCCCACAAATAAAGGGAGTTATGGTTATATCATACGAGATCACGTTGGCTATCCATTCGTCTATGGGACTGGCCTTTGCCACTAAATTCGGTTATCGGAACGGAATGTTTCGCACTATATGGAAAGGCATCCTTGCCGGGAAGGATCTTTACATCAATCATTTTCATATCGAAGGGGATAACCTTACGATTATCAATTTCCTCAAATGATCTTGGTCGATCTCAGGGGAAATAGAGATGCTCATATCTGATTCTACTCTCTCCTTGTAATGTTTTGCAACAGTTCAAATTCGCCACGTCTACAGAGAAGCCAATCGAGTCGCCGACCATCTTTCAGGTCTTGATCTTTGCCTTCTCCAGATTTTCCATCCCTGACAAATTTGAACTTGCTTTGATCATCCGAAAGGATGTCCTTGGCTAAGTATTGGGTTCTCCGTCTCAACCAAATTTTTTTGGAACGGTTCAAAAAAAAGAATTACTTTTAAAATAATATTAAAAGAAAACGTTAATATAATTTAAATATAAATATGATATTTTTTACTGAAATAATTTAGAGAAATAAAAAATATAGAAAGAAATCAAGAAGGATTATTTTTAAACAATATTGAAAGAAAATGTTAAATATATAATTTAAATACAAAAAGCCTAACATCTTAGAGGTACGTATTCATCGCCCACAGGGACTCCTGATGTACCCCTGGCCAGCGGTGTTATCGCTTGGTGGTGCATGGCTCCGGGTTTTGTCTGCGTTGTCTTCTGTTACTTTGGGTTAGACTCGTTTGTTCGACTGAGCAGTTTGGTTGCCGCTTTTTGTATTGCATCATTTTTATTTTATGTTGTATATTTGACAGTTCGCCGTTTGCCGTCTTTGTCGGCCTCTTGAGGAGACAGGTTTGTATAACTCCTATTTAGAGCTTCTGTTTATGTAAATCCATTTTCAGTGGGTAGATTGAGATATAAAGAAAAACAACAAATTGCAATTCGAGAAAGCAAATAATCAAATAAAAAAGAACTTAATAACGATTATTAACATACTATTTATGGAAAACATTTGTTAATGAAAGTTGTTAAGAAAAGAACGACTGTATAGGACATATTCGTTTGCAACAAACGTTTGATTTAAAAAAAAAAAAATTATTTAACAAGGACAATGGACACGATCACTCTTGACAAAAACTCAAACCAACAACCTGAAATCTTGAAAAGGGATATATGTTTACAGATCTTCTAGTTGAGCAATTATTTTTCCACTTCATCATTTCATTAATTTATTTAGAAGTGTGAACAAAACATACCAACTAGCAACTACCATATTTCACATGTTAAAAAACACAACCGGTACATGTTACTGGACATGAACATAAGCTGAGTGAGGTTTCATCCTAAAACCAATTGATAATAGAAAAAATAGACCATATACAAAGACTCGTTCATTCATATTTTCAATATGAGACTCTTTTTAATATCCACATATCTCAACATATATGAATAAATAGGCGGTATTTATTAAAGTTTATTAGGACTTAGGATTCGAATTTGTGTTGATGCACATACATTAGATGCTCAATACATAAGTCTAATGAGATTAAATCTAAAACTAATTTGATAATAAGAGAACTAATGCCTTGACTAGTATACTATACTTTATACTCCGTATTGATTAAAATGAAAATGAAAGAAAAGCTAAACAAGCTGAAATTTTGAATAGAGAAATACAGTTTTTGGGCTTTTAGGGCCGTTTGGTTGGGCTTTCTAGCTACCTGCATTAACAGAACTAAAGTGGCCCATTTCTTTACCCTGTGTTAAGTTCACCCTCTTATTCTAAGCCATGAATATGGCCATATTATATATGTTCTCTTATATAATGTGTCCAAAGTTCACAAGGGGTATTTTGTGGTTTCAATTGATTATGGTCTTGCATTTGATTTCATTTCATTGTTCGATTCGTGCATCTTTCGTTTGATGGCATAATTTGGTCGATCGCTTGATGAGGCACACATCATAGCTTAATAATAAATCGATGTAACCTGATGCATATTTAACCCCCATTGACGACCCAATTGATAATTTCACGAAAAGCCCTAGCTTCAATTGTGCTTTCTTTAGCTCAATTTCAATGTGCCTCCGATGAATCTGATTCATCCTCATTCCTTACTAGTTATACAAAAGTAATATGGATATATAGTTGCAACATCTTCGACAACAACTGGGAAATTGACGAATATATCGATACCTTATTCGTTTATTTTAGATCCAACTACTTATTGAAATATAAATCAAAAAGTGTAATGACTGGGCTATTGAGTTTGTCTCTTGGCTGCCTTGATATATGCGCTAATAGCCTAGTACATAAGCCGAGCGGGTTCCATCCTAAAACCAATTGGCTTTAGAAAGAGTAGCCTAGTATATACTAAGGCATTGTTTGTTCATATTATCAATGTGGGACTATTTTGGTCTCTTCACATTGTCTATTACTCGTGCTTGATGTGAAACTCAGGGTACATTCTTCCACAATACTCATCAATCTCCAAGGACGGGAGTTTCGATCACATACTAGTAGAGTGTATCGGATGGTCTTTGTATGTGTGATCGATTAAGCATGGGGGCGTCTCGATCACATGAGTGGGGATCCATTAAAGAGTGTGTGGTTAGAGTCTCGAGTCGAGTGGAGTATGAGAGTCTTGTATTAGCATGATGAATGATATGATATACTTTTGTACACGATATAAATATATAGTATAGTATAAGTTTTTATTTGTACAAGGAGAAACCCCAAAGATGAAGCAACATGAACCCCAAATAGAACAACCAAGCTTTCACCACAGTCAGAATCGCAAACACCGAAAGGTCGACTAGAAGCTACACGAAGAAGATAGCACTATGATTACAGAAAACATCCCCAATGTTCAGACATGAATCGAGACGATGGAGATTTAGAAGCCAATATTAGAGATGAAGATATGTATAGTCATAAATAACAAGGGTATGGCCTGGTTTGGTAATAGTGAGAAACATCATCAATGTAAAATCAAGTGATCGAAGAGACCAAATTAATGAATCTCCTATCATAGTGTTGTGTTATTAGTTTGTCTTTGATTTACTGTGGGTTTTTTTTACTCATTTTTACTATACTTTTACCTTTGTCAAAATAATGGCATTGTGTCAAGTGAAGTATGATTCAGATTCCTTTCGACTTTGTCATGATGTTATTGTAAATGAGAGGTAAAGCATCCTATATATATATATGCTTCTAAATTACCTTGCTGGAGGGGCGGATCTATATTAGGGCCAGGGGGTGACAGTCGTCTCCCAATCGAAAATAAAATTTAATGTATATGTTATTCTCTTCGATAGCTTCGATTTGATATATTATAAGCTCAAATCCGACACATGAACAAAAAGTTATAAACGTTTCAAAACTGAACAAGCATAAATTATTTCCGACATCATTTTGCAAACTTAGTTACTTTTATCATAATTATCGTTTGTTACACTTTATACCTTAATCTATAATTAAAATCGATAAATTCAAATTAGTAGGTTATATTGAAATATTTGAAAACCATGAAATAAAGTATGTACAATTAATGTTTTTATTCTAGTTACACATTCATTATTGAAGATTTCTTTAAAAAAAAATAGATTTTAATTTTACAAATAATTTTTCGTTGGTAATATCCGTCCCCTCAAATAAAAGTTTCAAGATCCGCCACTACCTTTATGAGATATGAAACCAAGGATATCCCTGGTTTACTTACATTAAGGGGGTTTGGGTGTGGATTTCATTATCCCTCAAAATTCGAAGAGTGAATGGCACCATATAACCCTCAAACCGAAACCGTTTGCACAGCTAACCCACTATCCAAACTATTTGCAGAGGCTAACCCACTTCCCTCAAATTCTCCCGGTAACTCACAGGCTATAACAAGTTAAGAGAGAGAAAAGCATTGGGGCATTAATTGTCTGTCACCCATCAAAACCACCTCTTTCCTCTCTCCAACTCTCGTTCTTGATTTAAATCTGGGTCGCACTCCATTGAAGAGTGCCTAATTGAACCGAGGAGGTGGTAGGGGACGCCGGAGCGAGATCGATCTGAGAATATTTGGTGGCGTTGATGGCCAATCTGGACGTTTGATGCACCCAATCAGCCGTTGCCGTCGTCGACCAACCTCCTCCCGACTGTAGAACCTCTTCACCATGGAAGACCCCGTCATGAAGGACATCGGCATCGGCATCGTCACGGAAGACCAATTGGTGAAGCTCTTCGCCGGATCCTTGAGGTGTATGCTCTCATCGGCGAGGGCGGCGCTGTCCAAAGAGAAAGTGAAGGGGGAGGAGGAAGCATCGGAGGGAGGTCGAAGGAGGGACGGGATTGAGAGGGGTGGCTCCAAGGAGGTCCGATAAGGGTTTCGCATGTGTGGGGAGGTCCATCGGCGCTGCTCCTGGAGCACCGCTGGTGTCGGGGCTTCGAGTGGACTCGCTGTCATACGATAGGAAGTCGATGCCGAGGTCCAAGTGCTTTCCGCCCTTTGCACTTGCCTTTTAATTGCCCAGGGTGCCTTCCCGGATCTTCCCTCCCGCACACGACCTCTGAGATGCAACCTCTGTTCTTCTCCTTTTTCATCGGTCTTCACCACCTTCTCTGTGCGTAGAGGCGTGAAGCTATGTCAAAGAAGGCCTGATCAATTGCTTCAATAGCCTAATAAAAAAAATGGAAAGTAGGCTTAAGCTGCTGGGGGTTTAACACAAATGAATAGAACGGGCTGGTGTGGGCTGATCGAAAGTATGGGCCATAATTAAAATTGAAATGGCTTTAATTCAATCGGCAAGAGCTTTGTGGTTGATATATAAGAAAGCATACAAAAGAATTCGATATCAATATATATACTAAGTATATACACTTAGGCCGTATGAGATTTCCCCAAGTTCAAATTTTCCATAATTATAAAATGTGCGAACCACATACTCAATTCCTCGTTATGTAGCATAATCGTTTTCAAGTGCATCATAAGTGACACAAAAACGCATCGGTCAGTCGACCAAGACACACATAGAGCACTGTCATGTGTCAAAACTATCAACTATCATATCAAAGGTATTACCTAACATAGAGCACTGTCAATTTTGGAAGTTAAGTGGACGATTCAATCTAAAGCAGGAAATTTTAGACGGATAGTATGTTTCCAAATTGAACTGGACTGTAGAAGAAAGTTGTTCGTTTTGCAATCTAACTTATCATGCTTATATTCCCTATATTCATCTCAATGGGCAATCTAGGTTCTTTGGTCTTTGTCGATTCAAAACTTACAACCATCTTGACGGTAAAACAATTCAGTATGGTTGACGGGTAATTATATATATGTCATGTGTCAAGTAAAACAATTCATGTGTCAAGTAAAAGACATTATGTATCATGTAAATCCGGTATGGGTGACATGTCAAATAAAACAATTCACGTGTCAAGTAAAACAATTCATGTGTCAAGTAAAATACATTATGTGTCATGTAAATCTGGTATGGGTGACATGTAAATTCAGTATGGTTGACAGATAATTATATATGATCGGTCAGTTAAACTTGTGACGTTTTCAGTCTCTCAACAACTTGCATAAACCCGAAAATCACTTCCATCTCATTCAATTACTTCAAGCATCCGCCGAGCATTTTTTTAGAACATAGACGGGTGGTAGATAAACATACGGAGTTGGTGGCAATACAACACATCGTGTTAAAGGGTATACGGAGTTGGTGGCAATACAACATATGCAGATGAGGTTCATTCAATATTGTAATATAGTATGAATGATCAAAATTCGTTTTTATTACCACAAGTGTTATCGAATATATGATGCATGATCTTTGGCAATTTCGCATTAAACATGTTGTTTTGCTAAAAAATTGTTAGAAAGTGTTATTGTTATTAAGGCATACAAGAGGAATGTAGTGTGTTGCAACTTTTAACTTGTCGATTTGAAGACATAGGAATTTGCCTAATGTCATGTATATGGATATTATGTGTAGAGATTAGAATTAGGGTATGGGTATTAGTATATAACATTCCACCTCTCGATGTTCTCCCCAAATAGAAAATAAAAGTTTTTAAAGGGTGTTTTTGATTATACTCTCGTATTTGATGGACACCCCAGCGTTTGTACATGTCATCTATCTATTTCAACATTCCAACCTCAGCGTTTGTACATGACACATGCAATTAATATTTACCTGGCACTAGTGTGATTTTCCTTACTTTCATGATTCATCCATTTAATATGTTAGGTCAATTTTCACTACTTTATCCATTTCAATATTCCAACCTCAGTGTTCATGTCATGTACATCGTCTATGAATTACGAGTACATGACATGAACACTGACCAAAAAATGTGCGAACCACTTGACCAAAAAAAAAACCAAAATGTGCGAACCACATATTCAATTCCTCGTTATGTAGCATAAGCGTTTCCAAGTGCATCATAAGTGACACAAAAACGCACCGGTCAGTCGACCAAGATGCACATAGAGCACTGTCATGTCAAAACTATCAACTATCATGTCAAAGGTATTACCTGACATGTTAAAAGCATTAGATGTCATGTACACCGTCATTGGCTGACATGTTCAAATTTCCCATAAGTACAAAACGGGATGGCTATATGTACCTATGACAGGTACTATATGCACTACATAGGACGGATCATAGATCCGTCCGTTATAAATTTTTTAAAAAATATACGGACGGATCCTAGATCCGTCCGTTATAGAAAAAAATTTAAAAATTACATAGGACGGATCCTAGATCTATCTCTCTTCTTCCTTCGAATTCCTTCTGTCGAACAAAGAGTGAAGCCTTTTTCCTCTCTCTTATCCTCTCAGCACACATCTCTCCTTCTCTCTCTCTTCCTTTCTCTCTCTCCTCTTATTAATTACCCCTTTGACTTTTCCACCTTTTTTCTCTCTCTTATCCTCTCAGCGCGCACACACACACTCTCTCAAGTACTTTATCAACATTTTTTTTATCTGAAGTCGATGGTGAATCTGTTTCTCCGATAATTCTTGTCCAGTCAATTCCAATAGGTGATATGTCGTTTTGCTTTGGGTGTCCAGTTAAAACTAACTGCTTACATGTCAATCTGCAAATAGACCCCCGCCCACTTGCTGTTGCTTTTTCCCTCCTCTCTCTCCTCTGCAACTTTACTGTTGCTTTTTCCCTACTCTCTCCTCTGCAACTTTACTGTTGCTTTCTCTCTCTCTCTCTCTCTCTCTCTCTCTCTCTCTCCACACCTGTCCAGCTGCCAATCACAGAATGTCCAGTCTCCCCCCTCATTACCTGCAACCGGTTGAAGTGGTATCCGGATAACCAGTTTTGTGCAAATTTTTTTCGGATCGGGTTAACCTTGCAAAGTTTCCAAAAAAGTGGGTTAGTTTAGCAAATGCCCCAAATTCGAAAGCTACAAGAATGCCGGAGGTCGATTGTTACTTAGGTCCGTCTAATATAAGATTGACAGAATAAAAATAAAAATGTATAATTTGTATGAGAAAATATATTATAGAAAAGATTTATATGTCTATATATATAAAAGAGAAAAATAAAATAAAAATTAAGATAGGCTCTATTAATATTCATCATTCGAATTTTGTCGGGTTTATTTTAATTTCTTGCATATTTGTTGTTTGTAATTTAATTTGCAGCACAAAGCCACAAAGGCTATTTTTTTTATATATAATTTAATACTAAATTGTAAAAAAAATATTAATAAAATATGGGGTTTAGGTTTTTTTTAAACAAAATACCTTTTATATAAAAAAAATTATAAAAAAATTGATTAAAAATAATATTTTATAGAGTTTTTAGCTCCTTAAACAACGTACACAAAGTCAAACGAAATTTATTTTGAAACGGAAGAAGTAATATTTTATAGAGTTTTTAGCTTTTACGGGTCCAACTGTCCAAGTCTCCAAGGGTGATGTGCCCACACCAAAACAGTATATTATATCGATTTTTCTATCCTATGCCCCAAGGGCATAGGATAAGACCCTAAATTGGAAAATGTTTTTTAAAATTTAATTGATTTAGTTTTTCTTTTAATTAGATTCCTACGGTCTCTTGCATTTTTTGTAGGAAATCTTTCCCAATTTAGGGTCTTATATAGAAAAACCGATTATATTTCATATTTCATAATTATTCTATGGTTATCGGTTCTTGAAACTGATTTGCCCGCCCCACACCAGGCTAAGCATTAAGTATTAAGTCTTAGAGCTCGTTTGGTTGGAAACCTAAAAACCCAGGAAGTAGAAATTCCCAGGAAGTAGGAGAGATTCATGTGTTTGGTTGGTATTTTTGAAATTAAAAAACGCAGGAATTCAACTTTCTGGAAAGTTGAATTCCCCAAAAATGGAGGAAGTTTACTTACCTAGTCCCCCTAGGTAAGTTCAACTTCCTTCAATGTGTATTTGGAAATTTCCAATTCCTCATTTTAATCCTCTAAAATAAAAAAATCAACCAAACACATTTTCACAATTCTCATCAATTGGACTTACCGTGAATTCAATTCTCATGAAGTAACTTCCCGAGAATTTCAATTCCCACATTGAACCAAACGAACCCTTACGATTAATCTAATGTGAGTTTCAAGAGTCTATATACATACTATTGAAATGCCTTGCCGACCTTCTACTAAAATCAGTTCTTCTTTTGTCGTAGATTAGGCAACACACCATTGGTGAACCCCATTAAATCTATGTGTTTTTAAGTTTTTATTATTCTTCTTCTTAAATCTTTCCTTTATGTCACTTATAAATTATAACAACTTAATTGGGTTGCCTTTGTTGAGTTGTTATACGAACTGAAAATCTTGAGCTTATTCACACTAAACAAGGCAAGAATAAAAACATTTAAAAGTTTGATTCAAATAGAGTATCTCGAATAGCTTCAATTTGATGGAATTTGCAAAATTTTCCTAAGGTAATTAACATAACGGAACGAGTAGTTCGATTTCATAGCTCAAGTTCGATTAGAAAAAAGCTCACGTAGACTTATTTACTTTACTCCCTCCGTTCGGCAAAACTTGACGTTTTACTATTCACGCACGCTTTTTTAGAAGCTAAAAACTATATAAAATATCTAGTTTTTTTAATAATTTTTTTTAACAATTTTGTAGTTATTATTAATAAGTACAAACTTGTTAAAAAAAAATTTTAAAAAAAATAAATATTTTATATAGTTTTTATCATTCTAAAAAAGCGTGCGTGAATAGTAAACGACAAGTTTTGCCGAACGGAGGGAGTATTAAACAAGTTGAGGATGACATATTATTAAGCTCAAGTCCATATTCAAGTTTTATTGGTTTTTAAACGAACTGAACATGAACAATTAATGGTCGACTCTTTTGACTTGAAGAACACCTAGACCTTTGTATAAATATAATGTTAAAATGTGACTATAATTTTTAAACGAACTGAACATAACATATAAATATTGTGTTAAAATGTGACTATAATTTTTAATTTTTTTTAAACACATTTTTAACTAAAATAATTTTGTGGGATAGTAAATGAGGCAGGAAGTGAAGTAGAGGAAATTTGTTTCGACCAAAAAAAGCGTAGAGGAAATTCGTATTGTAATATTAAAAGTTGTGTGTTCTTCCTTTATTTTCTTTGAAAAACACATTAATCTAAACTGGCCGGTTATGTTATTCAAGTGATTAAAAACCCCTAGTGGTGTATTATTTTTCCACTTTTTTTTTTTGAACTGGAAAGAATTCGAGATACCAAACAGTCTTGATAACTTGAGGAATTGAAATATCGGTAACCGGAAGGACCGAAAGGAACAACATACAGACAACAACAAATCAACCAAACAAAATAGAAACAAATAATAGTGGACAAAGGACGGCGCAGAGATCAGACGCAGAGTGTGAAAGCAATGACCGCATGAGCAAACTAGTAGAAACTTAAAGAGGTTTTGTTTGAGCAAACTATCGATCGAGTTCTCTTGCAAATTACTTCATGTGCTCATCATCACCAAGTCGAGCACAACAACGACTTTATGGATTTTAGACACCCCATTAAGGCCACTATCTAACTTTCAAATTTGTATGATTCGGGTAAATCTACATTAATTAATATTTTTAACTTGCTTTCTCACAAAACACCTACTTAGGGTGGTTAATGATTTACTTTTTTTTTTCAGGGATGGAATTCTACTCCATCCGTTTAAAAATATAAATTCTTTTTGTATCCTATACTATCAAAACATGTCATACCACTAATGACATTTATATGAGAAAGGTTGAGATTAGCTAGGGTCGCTACATGAGTCGAGAAGTTCGAGTGTTGTTCGGGCTCGGTTTGATAAAAGCTCGGCTCGACCTCGTTCATTTTCTAAACAAGCTAAGTCGAGTGTATGAGCATATATTTAAGCTAGGGTCTAAGCTCGGTTCACTTGATTTAAGCTCGAACAACTCGAATTTTGTAAAATTTTTAAAATTTTCTTTAAGTTACTATGTTTTGAGCAAATAAATACTCGAAAAAAGCTCAGCTCAAACTCGTTTATTTTCTAAACGAGCCAAGTATAAGCATACTTTTAAGCTCGAATCCAAATTTAGATTCGACTCGAGCTCGACTCATTTTCAAACGAGCTGAATATGAACCAACAATATTACTCGGCTCATTCGGCTCAAATAACAACCCTAGTTGAGACTGTCCCATATTGGTAGAAATGAGAAAACATAACACAAAATATAACAAGAGTTAAATCCTCCACAAATTGGTATTAGAGCTTCTCGGAATCCCACAACATATAAATACACAATACCTTAGCCTTTAAACTTACTAATCATCACTACACTCCCATAAATAGTTAAATACAATCAATGCAATAAGTCCCTACCTCAACTTATATAGTTCCTAAAGCCACTTCATAGAAATGTATCCGAAAGAGGCAATGCCCATCATTTTCAGTAATGATCGACGACCTATGCTATGCAAGGTGACATATATAATGCATATTTCGGCATGCGATATCCAAAGTTATATGAACTCATTTATCGCTTATCACTCCAACTTGTGGTTTGTGCTTTTAGGCTATTCAATCCCATATATGTATGATAGACATTTCGTTGTGCAAGCCCACACCCGATTTAGGTTTCATCGATCATTCTAGCATGCCATCCTGAACTAGCTATTGCCATCGTTTCCATCAAATAGTTGTCCGTCCTTTCGATTTATACAACCAAATATTTATGTTGCTTTTTACTTGAATGTCGGAATATAACATATTATATATCTAAATGAAGCTATCGATGAGGAGAATATACATAGGTAGTTAATTTGTTAGAGAAGAGAAGAGCACGTGCTCCCCATGCCCCCTTGGCTCTGCCACTGCTTATCAGTTAGTCTTGTGAATAGCCCACACCCAATTTAGGTTTCATCGATCTATCGATTGTTCCTCGGCTTTCCATCCCGAATAGGCTATCACCATCGTTTCCATCCACTAGTTAGTTGCTCGTCCTTCCGATTTATGCAACCAAATATTTATACTGCTTTTTTTGTTGGATCTTCTAAACAAAGATTGAAGATGAAAATGAATCTTCAAAAAAGCAAATTTGGAAAGTACATTAAGCTTGGTTTCTTATGGATAGTATGGTATATATTTTTAGTATTCACCAAACAATTCAAAAAAGTGCACTTTGAATTTGTATACACAACACAACAAGTTTGTTTGTCATTTCTGTCATACTCCCCCTATATATGTATAAAAACAAAATCAAGTTTCTAGACTCGGCATTTCTGTCATGAGTCTCAATCAGTAGCTGCAAACTGATACTTCATACTTGCATAATGTAGTTTCAATTGATGCATTATTGCTATATAAGTATATATTTATTTTTTTAAAGTGTCCTCCTTTGTTCTTTGTTGTCTCCCTGAATGTGTGATGGTTCCCGGTGACAACTTTGGCAACATTTATTCTTCCCATAAAGGGCTTCAAGATGTGCCTGGTGTGCGCGCAGGCCGCCCTGCAGCCTGGGGATCGTATCCTCGATTGACACCGAGGACGAGGACGACGAGGACGTGTTTGATGGATCCAATTCTACAATACATTTTGCTCACCACCAGATTTTGTGGTGCCCAAAGTGAAGGAAAAAAAAAAAGGTAAAGCCACTCTCTCAGGAAGGGGAATGATGATAAAGCTAAAGCACCTAAAGTCATTCTCTCTGCCAAAAACAACAAACAAATAAACGAGGTGGGTGAGTGAGTGAGTGAGTGGGTGCATCGGTTACAAATTGGGGCCTCCTTTTGCTTTGGGCACTCCTTGGTCTGATCATTAAGAGTGTCCCTTCACACCCACAGACACACTCAAAACAAAACCCATGATGAAACCTCCAACACTCCCTAAAAGCACACCTCCTCCCATTTCAAACCTTGTCTTAAACCTCCTCTTGCTATCCCCTCCCCAAGATTTGACCTCCCAATTTTGAGCGCCATGAACCCAATTGTTGCCTCTCTATTCGTCGTTGTCGTCGTCGTTGTTAGTGTCGGAGGAGGACGAGGGCTATCGTCTTCGCTCCCTCTCGACCTTGTTGCGCTCCTCGCCCTGAAATCGTCGCTTGTTGACCCACATGGAAACCTCCATGATTGGGACCCGGACCGCGGGTGGTGCTCCTGGCCTGGAGTCGACTGTGATACCATTGATCAGCATGTGGTTTCGATCGATGTTTCGGGTTGGAATCTCTCGGGTTTGATCCCGGGAGAAATCCGATACCTGAAGCATCTTAGGCACCTGAATTTGAGCCACAATGCGTTCCAAGGACCTCTCCCAGAGTCGGTCTTTGAGCTCGAGAGGCTCGAGACTCTCGACGTTAACCATAACTCGTTTAACTCGACATTCCCGGTCGGAATCTCAAGGCTCGGGGTCTTGAGGTTCCTCAATTGCTACAGCAACAGCTTCACCGGGGGCTTGCCGGAGGAGCTCTCCGGCGACAGTCACGAGCATCTTGAAAGCCTTAACCTCGGCGGCAGCTACTTCCAGGGCCCCATCCCGGCCGGCTACGGCGGCTTCCCCAAGCTGACGTTCCTTCACTTGGCTGGGAACAGCTTGAGCGGATCAATCCCGCCGGAACTCGGGCGGTTGGCGGAGCTCCGGCGGATTGAGATAGGGTACAATGCCGGTCTCTCCGGCGAGATACCACCGGAACTCGGCATGCTCCCGAACCTGAATTACATGGACATCTCCAATTCGAATATCTCCGGCTCGATCCCACCGGAGTTGGGAAATCTCACAATGCTCAACACTCTTCTTCTCTTCAACACCAGACTCTCTGGATCAATTCCGTCGACGATTTCGAACCTGAAGAGTCTGCAGATGCTCGACTTCTCCATGAACCAGCTCACCGGAGAGATACCGGCCGGCATTTCCGAATTAAAGGAGCTCTCCGTTATCAGCCTGCTTTGCAACAATCTCACTGGCGAGATCCCGCATGGAATCGGAGATCTCCCTAACCTCAGTATTCTTCAGCTATGGAACAATTCTCTCACCGGACCTCTCCCGGCGAGCCTCGGCACCAACGGAAAGCTCGAGAAGCTCGACGTCTCCACCAACTTCCTCTCCGGCGCCTTGCCGGAGAATCTCTGCAAGGGGAACAAGCTCGGGAGGCTCGTACTGTTTTCCAACCGATTCAACTCCGCATTGCCGATTTCTCTCGCGAATTGCACCGCATTGATCCGAGTCAGGGCTCAGGACAACCTCCTCAGTGGATCAATTCCCCATGGATTCGGTAACCTCCCCAACCTCACGTTTCTGGATCTGAGTCGGAACAATTTCACAGGCGAAATTCCTAGGGATTTGGGGGATTCTCTCTCCCTCGGGACCTTGAATCTGTCTAGGAACGGTAATTTGAACTCGGAATTGCCAGAAAACATCTGGAAATCGCCAAACCTCCAGATCTTATCGGCGTCGGAGAGCGGCATCGTCGGGAGTCTGCCGGACTTCGACGGATGCCGGAGCGTCTACAAGATCGAATTGGCGGGAAATTATTTGAACGGGACGATCCCGTGGAAGATCGGAGACTGCGAGAAGCTGGTTTCGCTCAACCTAGGGCACAATTCGCTGACCGGAATCATCCCCTGGGCGCTCTCGACGCTTCCGGCGATCACCGACGTCGACCTCTCCCACAACCTCCTCACCGGCACGATTCCGGCCGACTTCGACAACTGCACAACCCTCGAAATCTTCAACGTCTCCTACAACCTCCTCACCGGCCCGATCCCTTCCTCTGGTTCCATGATCGCCAACCTCCACCCTTCCTCCTTCGCCGGAAACCCCGGCCTCTGCGGAAACCTCATCGGAAAGCCCTGCGCGCCGCCGCTAGACCAATCCCTCACAGATACAAAACCCTCGCCTCGGAGGACCACCTCGGGAACGGCGATCGTGTGGATAACCGCGGCGGCGTTCGGCATCGGCCTGTTCGTGCTCCTCGCCGGGATACGGTGGTTCCAGGGGGACGGATCATCGGGCCGGGGGCTATCGTCGGAGGCGGGCGGGGGGACGTGGAAGCTAATCGCATTCCAGCGGCTCAACTTCACGGCAGAGGACGTCTTAGAGTGCCTTGCCACCAGCGACACGATCGTCGGGATAGGCTCAACCGGGACGGTGTACAGGGCGGAGATGCCGGGCGGCGAGATGGTGGCGGTGAAGAAGCTATGGGGAAAGAACAAGCAGCAGCAGCGGGCAGAGACGGCGCGGCGGGCGCGGCGCGGGAGCAGCCTGCTGGCGGAGGTGGAGGTGCTCGGCAGCGTCAGGCACCGGAACATCGTCAGGCTGCTCGGGTGCTGCAACAACCGCGACACCACCATGCTGCTCTACGAGTACATGCCCAACGGCAGCCTCGACGACCTCCTCCACGGCCGCGCCAAGCTCGCCGCCGACTGGCTCACTCGCTACAACATCGCCCTCGGCGTCGCCCAAGGCGTTTCCTACCTCCACCACGATTGTGACCCCGTCATCGTTCACCGCGACCTCAAGCCTAGTAACATCCTCCTCGACGCCGACATGGACGCCAGGGTCGCCGACTTCGGCCTCGCCAAGCTCATCCAGACCCACGAGTCCATGTCCGTCATTGCAGGCTCCTACGGCTACATCGCCCCTGGTACGTACCTATACTCACATTTTTACGTATATACTCTTACTATTCTTAATTGGTTTTATATTATCAAATGAAATCTCAACCCTATAGTAAGGTAGGTCAAACTTGACTCGAAACAAACTCGATTTAATCTTGTTTATTTACCAAATATGTCTAGGTACTAACACATTTTTAAGTTAAAATCTAAATATAGGCTCGATCCATTTCTGAATTAGTAAAATATGAGCGGCCGATACTCAACTCATGTAGCTCGAATAGGATCTAGGGGCAGAACGAGACTCTCGATGATTAGGGAGCCAAAAATTATGAATTTATTTTTTGTTTATCAAATTTTTGTAAAAAAAATATATTAAAAAATGATAAGTTTTTAGTTTAATATGTAATTTATGTTCAAAAAATAGGGTTCATATTAAAAAATTTTGGATTTTTTTTGTTGTTTATTATAAAAAAAGTGTTTCAAAAAATATTGAAAAAATGTTTAATTTTTTTAAAAAATGGTGAAATATTTTTTTGAAGGCATACAAAATATTTTTTTGAGGAAATATTTTTTTTGTCTATCATTCAAACGTAATGAAAAAAACAAGCTCTTAAATTTTAGTTTAAATATGTAATTTCGTCTTTACAAAATTATCGATATAGAAACTTACCAAAATAAGAGGAATTAAAAGTCTTGAACATCTAATTCTTAAATTAAAATGGATACCCTTTATCAACTAACTTAACTATTTTTTTTATATACTCTTTCACTATTCAAATCATAAATAATTAACTATATACTTTTAAAAAAAAACACATTGTGGGGTCTATATATAGAGCCATCCTAAAAAGGGTTCCTCACTGATTATGGGTATTACAACGTACCAATTAGGTTAAAAATATGAAATTGCAACATTTGAGTTACTTTAAGTTGGGTTATATTAGTGTAAATGTAACATTTTGGGTAAGGCACAGTTAGGTAGGCTATATAGTGGATAACGATATCTTATAGCACTTGAGTAGATGAACGAAACATATATGATATTAGCTTTTTACTGTTACGCGTGACAAAAAAAAACATAGTAGTTTACTTTAGGTGGTAGCAAAATGATTTCGAATTTGGTCCCACACTGAATTTATTTTTCCTAAAGTGTTATGATTAAATTGTTTCAAAGATTTTGCAAACCGAATTTGAAATTGAATCCAATCAAACCTTTAATCTTTGATCTTTCTTCTTTGATTTTATATAAAAAAATTAAACATAATTAGTAAAATTTCCGCATCATGGCACTATTATTAATAAATCAAATTTTAATACCATAATAAATTAATATTATAAAATATTAATAAAAGTTAGAATAACCTAATGAAAGTAGACCTGAAATATCTCAGAAAATGGTAAAAATATTTATCATAATTTTATGCTTTTAAGTTAACATATTATATTGATATTATTATTATTATTATTATACATTAGAGTTAATTCAATGTTTTTAATTAAACTCAATGGTCTAAAAAAATAGAAAGGAAAAATTGTAAATTTATAAACGAGATTAAAAGAAAAAATAAAGAAATAATAAGAGAAAATTGCGATTCGTTAAAATATTTTGATTTTGCAATCGAATTTGAAATTGAATCCAATCAAATCTTTAATCTTTGATCTTTGATTTTATGTACAAAAATTAAACAGAATACGCATACACTTTACAAGTCGACGAGAAGAGCGACATCTACAGCTTCGGAGTGGTCCTCATGGAGATCCTGACCGGGAAGAGGTCGGTCGAGCCAGAGTTCGGCGAAGGGAACAGCATTGTGGATTGGGTGCGGGCGAGGATCAAGCTAGACGGGGTCGACGGCGTCCTCGACAAGAACGCCGGCGCCTCGTGCTCGTCCGTCCGGGAGGAGATGGTGCTTGTGCTGAGAGTTGCGTTGCTTTGCACAAGCAAGAACCCCGCCGACCGCCCCTCGATGAGGGACGTCGTGTCGATGCTCCACGAGGCGATGCCGCAGCGGAAACTGCCCGCCGGAGACCCCGACCGCGGCGGCCGGGATCATGTGGTTGAGATCAGCTACGGTGGCGGTGAAAGCTTGGGCACCAGTTCTTCTTTTGAAGGAGGGGTTTAGTTAAGTTAAGGTTATGATATTTTTGTTTGAAATTTTATTTTATTTTATTTTATTTAGCTTTTTGGTTTCAATTGTGAATCCTAAAAGGGGGGGAAATTAATTAAATTTGAAGGGCTTGGGATCAGCATATGATTTTCTTCACAGGGTTATTGGAGTAGTATATATGAATATATATATATATATATATATATATATATATATATATATATATATATATATATTAATATAAATATATGAGTCATATGAGACAAGTTTGTAATCCTTTTTGTGGATCAAGGAATGAAGTTGTTCGTCAGTTCCATCAAGTTAATTTGGATTTTGTTTATCCTGTCATGCTATCATAATCATATCATACCCTACTTTTACGTTATACCGAGTATATAATTAAATAAAAGTTGGTTAGAAACCGTCATCAATTGATAATGATGCACATTTTAAAGTAAACTAATGCATACTCCATCCTCAAGATCCACCCTCACTATCTATCTAAGACTATCGTTATTTATAAAAAGATTTATTAAAGATATGATAAAAAAATAATAAATATGAATGATAAGGTGAGAATTAAACTAATAATGATTAAACTCTGTAAAAAAATATAAAATAGAAATTAATTTTATTCCGTCTTTCCTCTAATTTTAAATTTTCTATTTTGTTAGTAAAACGCGGTATAAGACCGCGTTTTTCTGTCCGATCTGACAAAAAATGAATATTTCGGTAAATAGTTTCAACGTGTGAATATTTTGTTAATTATTTATTTTTGAGTGAATATTTTGAAAAAAAATTCAAAATAATTTAGATATAAATAAAATAACATCTATCAAATATTTACCTATTAATATTTTTTTGTAAGTATGACTTTGAAATAATTTTGATTTATATTTTTATCAATTAACTAAAATATACTATATATAGATATATTGTGGTTTATAATAACTATCTATAGATTACGAAAACATATTTTTTAATAAAAAATATTTGGCAATTTTTTTTCCTAAAATAAATCACAACTAGAGGCGGAGCTAGGGGGTCCTAGGGGGTCACGTGACCCTCCCATCATCCGACACATTATCTAGGTGTATTCTCCTCGTCGATAGTTACGTTAACTATTAGAAATATGTCATTTAACATCGGGTAATAGCCGATGTCTTTCAAAAAAAAATTCGATGTCTATGTGGGTGATGTAAAAAGTCAAAAGTTTTTCACATCGGCTATAACCCGATGTCTTCGTATATTATAATATCGGTTATATTTTATAATCAATTAACAAAGACGTCGGATTTAAAAATATAAACAATGTTATAATATACAAAGACATCGGGTTATAGCCGATGCGAAAAACTTTTGACTTTTTACATCACCCACATAGACATCGATTTTTTTAAAAGACATCGGCTATTACCCGATGTTAAATGACATATATTTCTAGTAGTTAACGTAACTTGAATTTTTTTTCGAAATATTCATTAAAAAATAAAAATTTACGGATATATTCACACATTGAAACTATTTACACAAATATTCAAAATTTGCAAGTAAGTCAGAGAAACGCAATTTCAGACCGCGTTTCATGTGTTAATTGGGTATTTATCCTCGGAGTTGGAAAAAAAAATTTCTTCAAAAAACGCGGTTTGAAATCGCATTTTTTTTCAATTGTGTTTCTTAATTTAAAATATATACAGGCCGCGTTTTACTTAGTAAATTAAAAAAAAAGTGCAAGAAGCAACTGTTGCTTCTTCTTCTCCGGCCTGCAGCAACGCGGCCCAGGCGCCCGCTTCTCCAGCCTGCAGCCCCGCCCGAGCCTATTCTTCTCCGGCCAGCCATTGGGATGAGTTGATTCCTGATGCGCTTGCCCTTATATTCAAAAACCTCCAGCTCCAGGAGGTGTTGCAAGTGATTCCTAGGGTTTGTAAATCATGGTCCAAAGCTGTGGAGGGGCCTTACTGTTGCCAAAGGATTGACATTGATGAGTGGAGCAAGCAAAGCCGGCCTGACAGATTGATCAAATGCTTCAGACGCTCATTGCTAGGAGCTCGGGATCCCTCCGCGAGCTAAGCGTTTCGTGTATGAACGATGACCAGATGTTCTCCTTCATTGATGAGCAGTAAGTAGAATTTTCTCATCTTTTTTTCAGCAATTGCATCTGTTTTTTAATTGAATGCATCAAAACATGGCCTTTTTCACTCAAATTCGGGGAATTCCTGATAGCAATTAATGGTGAAAATTTGAAGATTGGTTCGTAGTTTCATCTGCTGAATGTGCTATTAAGAAATCAATTTGTCGTGTATAGAGAAATGCGATCAATGCGCTATCTTTTGATGCAGAGGCCAGCCAATTGCAAAGCCTATATAAATCATGGAAATGGTTAAATATACCAAGCTCTTCCATTTCACATCCGAATAGACAAGCTAAGGAAGGGACTTCAACCTCTTCCATAGTCCGGTAGTTATCAGCTATCCTCGAAAATTTCCGGCGGCGAGGTTGGCCGGAGAAGAAGAGGCTCAGGCGGGGCTGTAGGCCGGAGAAGCGGGCGCCTGGGCAGCGTTGCTGCAGGCCGGAGAAGAAGAAGCAACAGTTGTTGCTTCTTGCTTTTTTTTTTAATTTACTAAGTAAGAATATGTATATATTTTTTTTTAATTTACTAAGCAACAGTTGTTGCTTCGAGCCGCGTTTTACAATATGTATATATTTTTTATTTTTTTTAAATTAAGAAACACAATTGGAAAAAAACGCGGTTTTTTGAAGAAATTTATGAATAAATTCACACATTGAAACTATTTTTTCAAACCGCGTTTTTTGAAGAAATTTATTTTTTTTCCAACTCCGAGGATAAATACTCAATTAACACATGAAACACGGTCTGAAATCGCGTTTCTCTGACTTACCTGCAAATTTTGAATATTTGTGTAAATACTTTCAATGTGTGAATTTATCCGTAAATTATTTTTTTTAATAAATATTTCGAAAAAAAATTCACGTAACTTAGCCTATAAATTATTTTTACAAAGGTAAAATAAATCATAACATGTTCATCATCTAACATAACTGCACTGCAAGAAATATATAAACTATAAAGCAAGTGAACAATGTAATCAGCAAAGAAAACATTAATTGCGAGCACATTATCACATACGTATTTATACTCCAAAATTTTTACAGCAACATAGAGAATTTGCACTAGCAATTCCTAAAACGAAAAATAGCTCAAATTAACATTCCCCAAATTTTCAGCCACTCTAAGTATGTTTGACAAAATAGTAGCTGTTGGAGTAGTTGAAACTGTTGGGTAGCTAAAGCCTGAATCTATTTGATTATTTGCGTTAAATATATGTTAATAAGCTAGTATACTGTTTGGTAAACCTAACTGTTAGGGTAGCTGTTAAAAACTTGTGAATAAAATACCAGAAGCTCCGAAAAGCTCGGGTGAGTAGTTGTTGAAAAACATAGATTTCAAAAGCTAATTAAACTAAAATCTTATATTTATTTCATTTAAAACTATATAATATAAAAATCATAAGCTTCGAAAAGTTACAATGGAGCCTTATAAATCGATTAAAAAAACACTCACTATTCAACCCTAAATCAATTAAAAAAATGTTTTTTTTTAATGTCAACCGTGAGTCTCCTTCAATTAGCGGTACGTGTTGACGGACGACGGTACTTTGCGCCGGTGGCGGTGGTAGTGGTAGTGGTATGTCTAGCGGCGTCACGTGGAGAACAAACATGGTGGCAAGGGCAGCCGAGACTCGAGTTGTCCTCGCCGTCTCTTGGACCAATTCGTAATTGTTTTGTAAAAAAATAAAAAAGATCTGAATGCAATTACATAAAATTTGGCTTGTCAATAGACAAAACACGTCTTGTTAAAAGACTTTCTCATGCAAGAATTGACAAATATGAGAGCCCATTTAAGGAAACAATTAAGGAAGAAACACGAAGAGAAGAACAGATACTCTCTTTCTCATTAGTCATTACTATCAAGGATCTGAGATGGAGGTTGTTGAAGATCGAGCTCAAATGGTTTGGAAACCATTCTTCCTTCCTCGGGATAGATCTCCTTTAATTGTTTTTCAAAAAAAAAAAATATCGGATGAGCTTGTCAAATGGCAGCACTTGAAATCGTCGTCGGATTGAGTTTGGGCCCATTGGACACTTATTGGGCCAAACCATCTCATAAGGAGATCAAACCCAAGAAGATCGATCCGACGATGTGGATTATCAAACTCTAGCTATCTGATTAATGTATACTATACATAATCACACATTTGATGGGTTTGATGATCGAACCTTGAAGTGATGACGTACTGGAGTTGTATCGGATTTATTTTGTTTTTGGTTATAAGGTCGGGATTCACCCTTCTAATACAAAAACTTAACGGGCCTTCTTCTTTATATTTTGCGTTGTTATATCACCTACAATCAAGGTAGGATAACAATCTTTTCATCCCAACAACTTGCTTCTTCTGTCAGTGACGGATTTAAGATTTTTGTAGGGAGGGCTTAAAAAATTTTGAGAATTTCTTGTACATATATACATGAAAAATAATTTTTTTCATTATAAATAGTCATTTTCAGTATAATTATTTTTTTTAAATTATCAAAAATTGAGAATTTTTATATGTATATATGGAAAAGAATGTTTTGTTTAAATATATTAGAGAATGTTTTTATATGTATATATAGAAAAAAAAATTTATATGTATATATGGAAATGAGAATTTTTATATGTATATATGGAAAAGAATGTGGGATAACATATGTCATCTTTCAACCATCTATCTTTCCATAATCTAATTGTTTTCCTGTTCCCTATTTATCAAGTTAGTCCTGCACAGAATTCGTCTTCTATTTTATCAATTTCACTCATTGCCATCTGCCCATATGTTTTTGGCATTGGCTTGCTCCTTTTGTATTTTTCAATTCAATCATTGAGGCTTTAATTTCTGAATGGCACTACATACACTTGGCAAAGTCTAAATTAAAATAGTAGGGGCAAAGTCACACCCCTTACATAAGCAAAGGTAATATAGATGGTTGTAACTCGTTTGATGCCAATAGGTCTCATGTAGATTAAACTGCTTATTCAAATGTAACTAAATATGGCTAAAATGACTTGACTATTGTGCAAGTCTCTTGGCTGCCTTGACGCTATCTTCAAGAGTCGTCTTTAGATCATACTTGTACGCGAACCCCATCTCAATCAGCTTCGTCCCGCCCCATCTTATATCCCTCTTTGGCACCTCAATCTCCCTGCAATTAATCGAGCAACAATATATATGACTTGATAGAAATCGCTCACAACTACAACTAAGATGGAATTAACGTTCGGCTTTTCTTACTCATGCTTGATGTGAAACTCGGGGTACATTCTTTCGCAGCACTCCTCAATCTCTAAGGATTGGACATAAGAGCTCGCGCAGAGGTACCTTCCGCGTAATGAAGGATGCTCCATACAGAAAATATGCGCGTCACACACGTCGTCTATGTGAACAATTGGCACCTTTCCGAGGAGCTCCTCTAGGAACCTTAGCATTTGGTACATGTATTCGTGGTTGTTTGGAAGACGCGTCGTACCTAAGAATGCGGAGGTACTACCGGGTAAGAACGGGAGAAGAGTGTCACCTCCCACCAAGCCACATGCAAGGCTTGTCAACTCCATACTTTCGGTGTCACCTTCGTTTATCCAGTTTTGCTCATTCAAGATCTCCTTCTCTGTTAGTGTCTTTGCTTCTACATAAGCCTGTGTAATGTGTAGTATAATGTTTCTGTATAATCGGTTTTTTTCTAACATATAGGAGTATGCTTTAAAACAAAGGTTAAGATTTTTTTTAATTATAAACTATTCCGTAATTATTAAATTTAATATCGAACCCGACCTTAATTTTTTTTTTAAAATCCAAAGATTCCAAATTTGGGTTATAAATTAACAGGGTTGAGCATAATCATTGTATCGGATTGGCGAATTAACAGGGTTGAGCATAATCATTTAATAATAAACTCTCTCTTTCTCGTTAGTCCACCCCACTTTTCATTAACTTTATTCTCAACTCTTATTTTTATTTTTTTTCTTTTTAATTAATATTTGTGAGGGGGGCGGAGGAGGAGGACAAGGAGGGAGACAGAGGATGTGAATCCCCACAACAGTTAGGCCCTCCAGTAATCTATCTCATAACTTTTTTCTTACCCATTATATTTTCTCTATAATTTCAAATATTAAAAATTTGAATTGATTTATCAATATAAATTTTTTAAGTATTTTAAATAAATTGTTAATAAATTTGATCATTCAAAAAATTATTAATTTAATATTATAATTATATTTGATAATTACTTTTAATAATTTAAAATCTTTAAACTAAATTGCTAATAAATTTGAAAATTCAAAAAATTATTAATTTAGTTTTCTAATCATATTAGATAATTGATTTATAATTTAAAATATTTTAACTAAATTTTTAATAAATTTAAAAATTGAAAAAAAATTACTATTGTAATTATATAATTATATTTGATAATAAAGTTGAATAATTTAAAATATTTTGTCAGGCCATTGAATCGATAGGAAAATATTTTAAAAAAACAATTGGCTTGCATCTAGGCTTTTAGGCAATTTTTTCAAAAAAAAAAAATCGGGTCGTCGGCTTGACAGGTATGAAATTCTAGGTACCCCTGTCAAATTTTTATGGGTGGAATTAAGCCCTTCGTTTATAAATATAAGATTTAAATTTAATTAGCTTTTAAAATTGAAACTTTTCAACCATTAGAGCATCCCCAAGAGAAGCTACAAAATAGAGAAAAATGGAAAATTTTTAGAGATTTTGCTATCTGGTTCTATATTTTAGAGATTTTTTAAAGGAGCTGTTGGAGATGCTTTTACTCACCAAAAATTGTACTCCGTATATACTCCCTCCGTTTCCTTTTAAGTGACTTTTTCAAGTCATGCACGTAGTTTTAGAACGATCAAAACTATATTAAATATTAATATTTTAATAATATTTTTTTAATAGTATTATACTTATCACCAATAAGTATGAGATTATCGAAAAAAATATTTTAAAAAATTATTATTTTATATAGTTTTTCACACCTTAAAAAACGTGCATGAATAGTAAAAAGTCAATTAAAAGGAAACGGAGGTAGGTAGCTAGATTACCTTAAGAAAATCGTCGGAATAAGGGATGGATAGATTGAGGGATGACCAGCAAGACTCATCCATGGAGTCTTGAAAGCCACTTCCATCCTCCTTCAACGGCGACGCCGCCACCACCGACGCGGTGTAGATGAGCCGCTTCACGCTCCCTGCCTTTCTGCAAGCCTTTACTATGCTCTTTGTTGCCTCCACCGTTGCCTCTACTGTGTCTTTGTACTGCCATAAATCAATTACAGTAATTAGCTAACAAGTTGTTCGAACTTGAGAATTTAGATCATAATTAATGTATACATTAATTAATTTGTTAGGTAATTGTACGTAACCACACCCATTATAGCGCCCACCTTTTTTACCTAATCACCTATTATAATTAAACTTTCAAATAATTTAATTTGGAGAACCTTGATTGAGAAAAAAAATTTCTGTCAAAAATAGCATTCATCTTAGAAAAAATACAATTTAAAAAAAAACTAAAATAATTTAATTTGGGGAAATCTTTTTCAGGGTATAAGATAGAAAAATCAATATCAACTGAGTTGAAGAAAGATTAAAGTATTTCATTTTGTTCATTGATGAAGATCAAACCTGAGAATTGGGAGCGTGTTGGAGAGGAGTAGCGACATGGAAGACGAATTCGCAGCCATGAATGGGAGCCTCAAACTCATGAGGCCTATTCATATCCGCTTCAAACAACTCCAATCTTGTTTCGGCACCGGGTAACCGCTTTAGTAGTCCAACCTTCCCCTTGTCCTCTGCAAATTCATCACATATATATATATATATGATCAATCTATGAGATTAATGTTACTGTAATCATATATCAATCAATCAATGGATGGATGGATGGAGGATCGAACCTAGGCTTCGAAGAGTGGCGTTGATGGTGTAGCCCTTTCGGAGGAGCTTCATGATGAGCCATGAGGCGATGAAGCCTGATCCTCCGGTCACACACACCATGCATTTCGCCTCGGTATCACCTTCCTCCATTGTTCAAGTAATTGAATACTAGGGTTGGTCAAACATGCACTTAAGTACGTGTCTATATATATAGGAAAAATTGCATAAAAACATCCTTTAAATAGGGTGTTATACGGAAAATCACCCCTTAAAACTAAAATTGCAGAAAACCACCCGTTAAAACCATTTTCTTTGCAAAGTCAAACTCATCCCCAAATTTCCGTTAATTGAATGTTAAAGTGCGTGAAAAGTCAATTATTATTATTTTACTTCATCCAATCGGTATTAATTAATTTTTATATTTTTAACATATTTTTCAAAAGTAAAAAACTCTATAAAATATCATTTTTTATATAAGTTCATACTTATTAGTAAAAACGCTCTATAAAACGTAGATATAATTGATTTTTATATATTTTAAAAAGTATATATTATTAAATTTAAAGGGCTACTTGAAGAAAATAAATTTAAAAAAAATGATATTTCATTTAGTTTTTATTATTCTAAACATATTTTCACTATTCCACACACATTTTTAGAATAATGAAAACTATATGAAACATTTTTTTTAATTTTCATTTTCCTCAAATAACCCTTTAGCAATATGCATTTTTTTAAACGTAATAAATTACACATCAATTTTTTGTAGAGTTTTTTTGTAAGTATAAAATCATTTTTTTAAATAATACTCCCTCCGTTAATTAAAACTTGACATTTTATTATTCACGCATGCTTTTTGAGGTGTTAAACACTATATAAACTATTAACTTTTTAAATATTTTTTTAAAATAATTTCATACTTATTACTATTAAGTATGACTTTATAAAAACAAATGTAAAAAGTTAATATTTTATATAGTTTTTATCATTCTAAAAAAGTGTACATGAATAGTAAACGACAAGTTTTAATTAACAAGGGAGTAATAATTTTTTGATATTTTATAGAGGTTTTTACTTTTGAAAAATATGTCAGAAAGTTAAATATCAACAAATATCAATTAATTGAATGGAGTAAACTAACAATAAAGTTTAGGGGTATAATTGAATTTTCACATATTTTAACATTCAATTAACGAAAATTGGGTTATAGATGTGACTTTGCAAATAAAATGGTTTTAACGGGTGATTTTCTATAATTTTATTGTGTGTGTAGTTACCAAATTTGTATTTTACCTGTTGGGTTCTACACTTTTTTTTTCCAGTAGGCAAACATTAGAATGTCTTGTTGAGGCAAGGTTCATTCTTGATCATCCCTACAGATGATACTAAATAAATCCCCATGCAAATACAAGGGGAGAGTAGACATGTTACATGTACCCCTATATCTAGCAATGTAATCAACCGCTGCGTTTGATTCTCTGAAACAATGTCGAAATTCAATCTTGTCGAAGTCGTCTTTCATCAGGTTGATCCTCTGGATTGTTCTGTAAATCTCTCAATCAATCTTTGTGTTGTCATTAATAGCTTGTACAACCTTTAAATTATCACCTTCAATAATGACCGGTTGGGTTCTACACTTCTACGGATGGTGATGCTATTAGGGATGCCGTAGATCAATAGTTGCTGGCAAAATTGATCTTAACGTTGCTGACGAAGGGATTTTCTAATCTGAATGTCAATAGCTAAATTAACTGGAATATATAAAGATCATTTGTACACAATCTTTAGGGTAGCTTGTTCACAAATATTATTTGGTGAAGTGTGAAACATTATTCGATGAAATTTGAATGATTATTCGTATAGATTGTAAGTATTGTTTAGGGAATTGAGGTTTCTATTCGGTAGAATGTTACAAATTATTCAGAAGTTTTCATCTGAACTGAACGGAAAAAGAAAACATAACATTATTCGGTGGAACTGAAATTATATATAAAAATTATAATTTCAATGCTGATAATGTAAGTGTATAGTATTGTTGCAAAATTTTCTTCTGAAATATAATTTTTATAATACTATATATACACGTACATTATTCGGTGGATAATTAGTGTATAGTATTATATATTCAATGTAATTATTCGGTGGAATTGAAATTATATATAAAAATTATAATTTCAATGCTGATAATGTAAGTGTATAGTATTGTTGCAAAATTTTCTTCTGAAATATAATTTTTATAATACTATACACGTACATTATTCGGTGGATAATTAGTGTATAGTATTATTCAGTGTATAGTATTGTTGCAAAATTTTCTTCTGAAATATAATTTCAATGCGGATAATGTTCCATCTGAAATATAATTTTTATAATTTCAATGCGGATAATATTGTTGCAAAATAAAAACAAAAAGTCATAAATAATTCGTCTTATACGAATAATCCTTCACATATTATCAAATAATTCTAATAAATGTATAAATAGTCTTTCACATCCATATTCACACTTATATATACCAATAATTTTTTTTTAAAAGCATATTAATTTATATTTACGAATAATCCTTCACACATTATTGAATAATTCTTATATGGATAATTAGTTTTTCACAACCATATTAGCACTTATATATATGAATAATTGTCATAAAATTACTCAATATTTATATATTGGTTGAAAAAATACTCAACATCGATAAGCGAAAAATCCCACTTTCCTTTCAACAACCCCAAATATTGCATGTCCTTGTTAATTAAGATGAAGAATCATCGTTCGTTCGAATTTTCTATTTTGTGACACAGTGAAAACACCAAATACATACGAATAATGTGGTGTTTTGTCGTTTAAGAATCCATGGAATTAGTTATACGTACGAATAATCATTTTCAATTCAACTAATAATGATTATAGATTTATATACATATGAATAATAGACAGAAGAAACCCTTGGAAAAACCACTCGTTAATTCAACTATATCTACGAATAATTTTATATATATCAATGAATAATGGACAAAAGAAATCATATAAACAATTAATCATTAATTCAATTATACCTACGAACAATTTAGATATTTGTACGAATAAGTAATTAGATATCAATGAATAATTTATTTATTTCCAAGAATAACTCATACATTGCGAAACACACAAAAAATACATATATATACGAATAATTTGTGAAATATATTCAACGAACAATTTAGAAATCAACGAACAGTTTAGATATTCGTACGAATAATTAATAGGATATCAATGAATAATTTATTTATTTCCGAGAATAACTTATACATTACACACACAAAAATATTACATATATATATGCGAATAATTTGTGAAATATATATGAAATATATTCATATTGCAAGGAAATAAACAACTTAATTATGATATTAATCACCGGGAAACAAGCCCTAGCCTAACGAAAAGTGGAAAATAAAGAGCAAGGGGTTGAAGAAAACTATCTTGTTGTAACTCAGTGCCTTCTTTTAATTAATCAAATCCCACATTTTGATCGGCATTGACTACGAAGTATGTGGAAGTTCAATTTTTTTATTTTTATGGAGTATGTAATTATAGGTTGGGTGGGAATGGAAGCGATCAACCATTTCGGAATGGTTGAACCGAAAAGGACTTGTGGGCAGTTATTTATCAAATTAAAGGGAGTGGAAGTGATCACACGCGCGCATTTGCATGGAAAAGGTTGTATTTTTGTGTTTTTTTATATTATTTTAATTATTTTGGGTATAAATTCACATTAAAAAAAATTATAAAAATTATATTTATATTCTATACATTAACATGTTTATAAAATTTTATTATGAAAAATTGCTATTAAAAATTATGGATAATTAAAAGATTGATTATTTTAGAAAATATTTTTTATATTTTATTAAAACATATATTTTTATAATAAAAGTTTATAGATATGTTAATATAAGTGTATAGAATATAAATATAATTTTGAAAATTTATTTTTTATATTCTCTGTACCTCTCATACTTTCACAAAAAGAGAGGGGACAAAGGAATTTCATTTTTATTACACTATTTTTTGGTTATATATAAAATCGAAGCGGGGACAAGTAGGGATTCTACCCTAATTTATTACACTATCTTTTGGTTATAAATATACTATAAAAAAAGATCTTAAGTAATTTTTTCTTTCTGCATCAAAACGGAAAATGTGGGGACAAGTAGGGTTTGTTAGATCTTGAAAAATCTCGCTCGCGCAGTATATAATAGAAATCGTATCGAATTTGATTTTTATTTTAGACTGTATATAAGGCACCTTTAAATATAAATGCTTAAACTAGGGAGGTTTATCTTAGAGCATGAGCAACCACGGGTTTTGCTTATCTTAAGGTTGCTAAAAGGTAACCCCATAGTTGTAGGCAAAATTTTAAGGTAAAGAGAGGAAATGGGTTACCTTAGTGTGGAGAGGTAGGAAGTGCATTGGACCATGTGCAAAAGCATGATGCTTTATTTATTTTTATGTTTTTATATTTAACTAATAAGATTATGATTGGTGGAAATCATATAGTTGATATAAATAAATGAGAAAAAGAGAAAAATGAGGTAAACTCATGGTTGTGGAGTAAAAATATGAAAACCTTAAAGAAAGAGGTTGATAAAGTAGAAAATTATTTAAAAGAAAAAATAAATAAGGTGTCAAAATATTATAGGGAGAGAGGAAAAAAATTGGATAAGAGGTAACTTTATGGTTGCGGATGGTCTTACCTTATATTTTATGGTATTTTCATGATTCTACCCTATACTTCATCGGTTCGACAAAACATATTATTTTAGAGGGTTAATTTTGTTCAATAAAACATTTTATTGTACGTAAATTAGTAGTTATAGTTTTTGAGAAAGTAAAAAAAATAATGTAATAAATTAAGGTATAAGAGTATATTTGTTGATTTTCTTAAAATTCATTTTTAAAAAACTAAAATGATATGTTTTAATAGGATATTTTTTCATTTTTTTGAGTTTCATTTTAAAAAAAAATAACATGAATAGATCATGGATCCGTTTGTGTTATTTTTAAAAAATTTCGTAATGATTATTTAACATGTGTCAAATTGTAGGGCAAACGAATCTACGATCGATTTCGTACGAGTGTATATAGTACCTGATCTTGGTGCATATAACAACAGCCGACACTCAAACATGTTACTTTGATTTATATAAGCGTTTGATTGTACAATTACAAATCTCATCAAAATAAAATGAATTAATTGTACAGTATAGTTCATCTATTAATTATATAGAGATTGATTGCAGCCTTGCAGGTGATGGAATTCATTTTCCCCTTGCTTGATCTTACTTGGACATAGAAATTACACATTTGACCTATCTTGTTACCTCAAATTTTGTACTTTACTACGTATTAAGATTACACATAGAATTGGAGACTTCACTGTGATGGAACAATTCAGCTAACACATAGCCCCTAATAGGGTGAGTGATATAATAAGGAATGAGAAGGGTTAATGGGAGGTCTCAAGTTCGATCCCTTCCTCTACCCTTCGGCACAAGCTGGTTTACCTAGTGCGTGGCTTATGTCGTTTGGGTCACGTGTCCGGGGTTTACCATCAAAGATGGGTTACCCTCGTTATCAAAAAAAATCACCTTATACATAAAGTTTTAATGTAGTGTAGTGAATTCATTTCTTGTTTGGTCTTTTCTAATACTTACTCTGTTTTGAAAAATAAATCACTTTACTATTTATGTATTTAAATATGTTTTTTAACGACCTAAAAATTAGATAAAATAAATATTTTATATTAAAAACTTTATGATTTCATACTTATTACAAAATTATAAAATAAATTAATATTTTATACAATTTTTATCATTCAAAAATGACGTACACTAATTAAAAAAATTTATGAAATTTCTTTCTATATGTAAAAACTTTGAGTTTAACCCAACGTCGTTGTGGCCACCGAAGTCAAGCCCAAGTCACTCCCGGCATTAGAAAGTTGCACCAGTCTAGTGCGACCTTCTGCCATGGCCTAGGGCCCAGAGGCGCATCTGGGGGCTCGGAGCGGATGAAGCCCAATTTTTAATAAGTTTAAGGACAAAAGAGTTAAAAAAAAAACACAAAGACGATTTAGCTTAATTGGCAAGGAGTGATAATTGTTATCTTAAGGTCCGGTTCGAATCCAGTGAAGTTTAAGGGGAAACTCTACTCAGAGAGTTTCTCATTCCTCTCATTAAAAAAAAAATTGGGGTTGGTGGGGGTTGAAGAAAAGGAGGGGAAGATAGAGTTTTTTAAAAAACTTTATGGAATCCAAAGTGTTTAAGGTCATAGGTTTAAATCCCTTTAACTTTAATTTTTTACAACTTTTGTTTCTCTTAGTTACCTAACTTAGAGCATCCCCAACCGTCTCTCTAAAAAATCTCTAAAATAGAGAACAAAATAGTAAAATCTCTAAAAAATTTATACCACAACTCCAACTCCCTATTATACAAATTTCTACATTTATTATACATTATAATAAATGCATAAATTCGTAATGTAATAAATAAAATTCAATAACTGAATTAAATCAATAGGCAACAACCAATGAACAAATAGGTAAGTATTGAAAGGGATGAATGCATTTAATTTTACAAATTCTAACACTTTCTCTAAATTTAGATATATTTTTTCTCTCTCCTCCCATTTCTCTATTTTACATATAGTTTTTTACAAGAGCCGTTGGGGTTAAAAAAACCCACATTTCCTCTAAAATTGCCCCTTTTCTCTATTTTACAAGAGTTGTTGGGGATACTCCTACCTTTAACTAAAAATGTCTAATTAAATAACAAATTTCAGTTTTTCTTCAATATATTTAAATAAAAACACTCTTTTTAATACTCCCTCCGTTCGGCAAAACTTGTCATTTTAGCTTCTTTCACAAGTTTTAAGGCAATTAACAAATGTACTAATTTACCCTTAATTATTACCCTCCTTTTTTTACTTTATCGAAAACTACAACTAACAAATCATCAATCATATCAAGGGCATTTTTGTAAAGTGAAGGGCAAAATACCTACAATGACAAGTTTTTTTGAACAAAAATAACACCCTAAAATGACATGTTTTGCCGAACAGAGAGAGTATATATAACTCATTTTTTTGATAACTTTTGTTTTTCTTACAAATTTAAGATTTTTTCTATCATATTTAAACAAAAAAATATATATTTCATTTATATTTGCAAAAAAAATCACGAAGAAATATTTAGCCTCTAAACATTTTTATAGATCCACCATTGCAAGGGCCCATCGATGATCGAACAAGGCACGAGGAAATTGGCGGGGAAGGTCACGGGAGACGAAGGACTTGGCAAGGCCTTGAATTTCTTGAGATCAAATATAGCAATCGATCTTCATAACAATGCAAAAAGGAACTCAATAAAGAGGAGAGGAGGGTAGGAAGGCCGAAGGGGTCATTCGTTAACGCATCCGAATCATTGCCATCTGCCAATCTCTGCAGTATCGTATATTCTGCGGTTTACCTGCACCTACTGGGGCAGGCAAAGCTCCGAGTAGGTGCATCAACTCGGCAGTAGAAAGATGGTCTGATGACTTCCGATCCCAAAACGACCTTAACATCCGATTGTGTAGGAATGTGAACAGGGTTGAAACTGTTGTCTAAATGCAAATGAATAAATTATAACTATAACGAAAATAAAAGCGATACAATGAAGCGCTGGCACAGAATCGAGGATTGAGCATTCTGGAGACCCCGTACACTACTGAGCTGCCAACGGTTGCTTTGGGGGTATGAAGCAGCTCCTTCCACACTTTCACATTCCTTCGTTCGCAGAACAAACTTTAACGAATGTGGATAAAACTTACATTTAACTTATATATGCACATGTGGATATAGCTACACGAGCTCGTCCTCTGGTCAAGCCCTGTCATTGAGCTCGGATATGAAGCTGTATGCCTGTCATTTTAATCTAACCTGAAGGATCAGATGAACGTCCCTCTTGAAAAGTGATCTCAACTCTTCATTGGCTTCGATGCCAATTCTCCTACATTAACCAGTGAATAGTAAGAGATGTAGCAATCATCTGAATCTGTTGCTTTATTATTCACGCAAAATAAGGCAAAATGAAAAATCCATCAAGATGACTTTTTTTTAAAAAAAAAAAACATAATCGACAATATTACCTTGTACATTCAGAGAGGATAAGATCATCATTTATGGATATTATTAATAGTCTGTATGAGAGAAGGGGGGAAAAGGCTACCGTGGATGATTTTGATAAATTTTGAAATTAGAGGCGGTTATTTGAAGGGAAAAAAAACTGACATTCTAGGTAAGATAATCCTATTTAAGGGGTACTAGAGAAAATTTCCCTATTTCCAAAAGTTTGGCTCCTGGAAGAAAAACAGTGAAACGAGTCATTTGAATTGTGGGGTATTCACCAAAAAGAAGAATGCATACCCAATTTTTGATCCGTTCTTGCCGACAAGAATCTTGCGCTGGCTCTGTTTGTGAGTGATAAGATGTTGTTCAATTCTAAGGGAGCCGTCCCTCAAATCCTTCCATCCCATCAAGCGATGCTCAATCTCGTAAGGAATTTCCTGTAATATTAACGGACACATGATAGAGTTGTCCGTTACATGACATTAAAGAAATGCTCGACGGCAAGGTGATGAAAAAATTGATGAATTCAATAAAAAAAAAACAAACAGGAAGAGATATCTAATAACTACCTGATGAACATGGTGTAACAACTTCTCTCGGACAACTTCCAATGATATGTTTTTCATAACTTCTTCGCTCATGACAAATGGATCTTCATCCCATGGTCGTTTAACAGCCTAAAAGTGCAAGGGACGCAAAGAATAAAATTGCAGAATTACCCTCATGGAAACCATTTCAAAGTGACATGCACTATTATATATAATAACTTAGATAACAATTGTTCCCTATACTAAAATACTTGATGGCTGCTTACTATTTTATTGAACATAAAACGACATGCAAAGATGAGCAACTGAAAGCCAGGGTTCATCGTGATCACGCAGGCTGCCAGATGTACTTCAGAAGTTTACATATTCAAATAGTTAATTGCCAAAATCTATCAACATTCTTTACCAGATATCTATGAACAAATTGCTAACACTTAAATCCAACTGCTGCAATTATCTGCCATTCACTAACCCAGAAACAGGACTAAAACAGCTTGCTACAAAAAATGCAGCATTCTACTTTGTATCAAAGAGAAAGATATAAATGGGTTTTTATTCTTATTTTAGGCTTCAGTTTCTCAGAGCCTTTTTCCTTCATAGTTCATTCATTTTGATGTGCATTCGAAAAGTAAAGTTCACTACGTAAAATGTATTTAAATTAACCAATGCCCCAAGTTAAAAGCCTTCAAGCATAACTTCGTGCGAATTAAACTTTCTACCTTAATTAATTAAAAAAAGAATTCATTGCCAGTTAAATTTCACTCATCCACTCAATGAAGAAAATTCAGTAAGGGATGTTTCCTAACTTGGAAGTGATACAAGAATTAATTTGAACATAAAATAAAGAGGCATGCAATCTAGCCCCCCTTAATGGTCAGGAATCCAGAAATGTCTATAATTACGAGCTACGTAGATATAAGATCCATAAACTTCTTATCATTAGTGTGAGACATCCCAGAAGAAATAGTCCAGAAATAACCAACATGGTTTGAATAGGAAATTAGGAATGCACTTCTTAATACAGAACGTGTGCAGAGAAATGTCTGGATGGTACAAAAATGCAAATCTTTACCCACAAGAAAGCAGAATATGTTGATGGTAATTGCTAGAGTTGTACAAAATTTTAGAGAGAATATACCTGCTCCATCAAATACTCGGTCATATCTTTAACTCCAGAGCCCTTTAGCCCAGATATCATAAAAACCCTATTGAACAAAAGGACATGATGAGATATGATGCAAGAAATTTGAGACTTATACCATGAGCATGAACTAGAAAACTTACTTCTCATATCCAGTTAGATCTTTAAATTCTTCTGCAACTTTGAGCAAATCCTTCTTTTTCTCAACCAGGTCAACCTTGTTCATGCATAATACACGCTTCTGCTTTGGGTTTGGCTCTGACCCCATCCGTTCGATTAATCTTACAACTCTTGAGTCGGGCCTGAATTCAGTGAGTGCTGTCAGTACTCAGTAATTGGCATATCCCGAACCATACACATCCCTTTTTCCCTTAAAGAGCTCATAATTCATAGAAAAGGTACATACAAAATAATTATTTCTGAAATCACCCTTTGATTTCATGTTTCAAAAAACGGAAAAAGAATAAATTTCATAAGCTAAAAACTAGTCGCTCTCTTTAACAGCAAATATTTGCATCTCACGATTTAGTGTGAGATACAAATGTTTTCTAAAATGCTCTTATGAAGCAACCCAAAAAAAAGTCAGTTCATCAAGCAGCCACGATATGGAATAAAGTTAAAACAAAAACATCTGCATTGAATTCCTATTGGGCCTTCAAAGTTAGCTTAAAACATTAAATCTATATTAATAACTTTTGAACATGTAAAGGGAAAATTTCCAGCATAGCCAAGGGATAAGCTCTTGCTTTCTCTTTGGATAGGCAAATGAAGTTGAACGGATGAGAAAATAAAATTGCATGGCAGTGGATAGCTTACTTCGTAAGATGTCTGTGCACATCAAAAATAACGACCAGGACATCATAGAGGTCAATTGAGCCCCAAGCAGATTCAACACGTGCTTTAGTATCCTTTGAGGGGAAACCAGATTTCTTAAGCATCAGCCCAGGAGTATCAAAGAAACACTGCAGTAGAACATAAAGGATGAGAAAACATTGCTTGCTTTGCTGTGTATGTTATTTAAGTTTTAACTACCACTTGCTTCCCAAGGAAGAGTCAGGAATCAATCCAATATTTTTTTAATAGCTACATATGCATAAAATATGCAAACTCAACAATGCAGAATAAATTATTTTTTTAAAATCTAGAAGATAGAACTATATATTAGATCACATTCATGAGTTAAATAAATATATTAGAGTCCAGAAAATAGTAGCAATGACATACAATTTGGGTGTCTCCTTTTGTCATCAACCCTAGAACTTCATGCGTAGTTGTATTTATCTTTCGTGAAACAGCAGCCACCTTAGTACCAACCTGTAACAAAATGATCAAACAGTCATACACAGGGGCGGAGGACTTCTAGAAACTCATAAGAATGCTCCTCCTTGCACATTGTATTCAATCCAAAACAGAGGTGCAGAAAGCAGCCCAGTTGCTTTCTCAGAGCATACCCCTCTAGGTTGTTGTAATGTGTTAAAAGCATATGAAACATCATTACAGATACAATGGTATTGCACTGCCTTTTAGAAAAAAATAAAATTGATTGATATCAAGGCCAAAACCAACAGATCAAAGTCTAGGTAACAATGGAAACAGATTTATTCAAATATCAACAAAGAAATAATATTTCCTCAACTAATATTGTACAATTTCTGCTATGTCAAGTGAAAGTAAAGAAATAAAATACTGCAATAGGAATGAAAAATACGAATATCTATTTCTTCGGAAAATTAAGCACATTACATCCCAGCCTATTGTGACTCACTAACTCCACAAACCCAAGCAATGAAACCTTAGTTAGCACTAGGCAGCGAAAAAAAAAAAAAGTTAGTCCCTTAATGCTAAAAGCCTGAAAACTTGATGAAATGTTTACACAAGAACTGAATGAATATTACATGCTGTCAAGAAATCCTGGCACAAAGGCGGTAAACTTACTAGCTGAACAAAATGCCCAAACGTTCTCTTCAACACTACCAAAGAATACTGCACAAATTGCTAAACACTAGCTATTCTAACTGCCCAGCAAATTTTTCTTCTGCATCATTGAACTCTTACAACCTTCATTCCCCTCTATGAATCATATTCTCAACATATTTGTAATCAGGTCACAAGGTTCTTTATATACTCCCTTATATGACAAATGCAACCATGATAATCAAGATCATAACTACCAATACAGAGCCTCTACAGCCAACCATAGAAGAACACAACACACACAAAACCAAATGGAGCTGCTCACAATTTCCAATCCAAACATAAGAGATTCGTTTTCCTGGACGAACTATCCTAAGGAGAAACAACAAAAAACAAAGACACATACCATGTAATTTGTCAAAGCGGACTTGCCGGCGTTGGGAGCTCCAATAATCCCGACTGACAACGACTTCTGATCATCCTCCTTCACCGGCAACACCTCTTCATCCTCCTTCACCACAAACTCATCAATCGCCGCCTGAAGAAGCTCCTTAGCCAAAAACCTATTATTCTCTTCCAAAACCTCCTCCTCCTCTACTCCCAGGCCTCCATCCACAGCACCACTCTCCTCGTTAAAAATCCTCTTGTTCGCTTGTTTCCTATACTCCGGATCCCAAGTGCTGGACCGTGGAACCTTCGAGAAGCTCCCGGAGGGAAGAGCGAAACGGGAGCTGTCGAACGCAGCGGCTTCGGCGTCCGAGTCGTTTTCGGAGGCGGATGTGGTGGCGGCGGGGTCTAATTGCGGCAGCGAGGAATACAGCTGACGGATAATGGATGGAGAGAAGCGCGGCAAGTGAGATTTGACGGAGGAATTGGATGAAAGAGCTCTGAGAGCTCTCAAGCTTTTCATGGCAGATGATTAGGAAATGGCAGTGCGGTGGCGGTGGCGCCGGCGGCGGAGATGCGGAGGACGGAAGAAGCTTCTCCGGAAGAGGAGTGAACGGCGGAGATGGTTTGATGGGTTTTGTGAGGGTTTTGGTCTGGGAGGAAGAGGACTCGTTCACAGAAGAAGATAGAGAAATTCCACTTTGTGCCCGTATTTTTTACATTTTCATCTCTAGCAGACAAAACTTTGCGAAATTTTCATGCAGTGCCCTCATATTGTATTATTTACTGTATTTTTTAGTAAGCTAAAGATTCGAAATATATGACATCTTCCGGCGAATTGAGAGGCCGAAATAATTAACAGATGAACTAACTATCATGGTTCAAGTAAACAAAGAAAATGGAGGACAAATGAGTGAAATGACAAGGTTTTGCATCCTAATGAAGCATAACAACGAAAAACTCAGCACACGAAGAAGTTGGGGAAGACTCTTAAATGAACTACAAATGGCGAAAATATGGGGGAGTTTATACATTTCTGCGACGTCTCGCCACCGGAAAGGTGGGAGGAGAAACACGAGAAAGTGTCGTCTCTAAAGAAGTGTGAACTAATAGCATCCCCTCAAGATGAAAGATCTTTAGAAGTTACAAACATTTTCGCGATCATCTTGATCAATAGAACACACGAGATGGTAAGCTCATCTGGAACTACCTCAACCGCACCATAGCCAACAACTCACCAAACTAAATAGATCAACTAATCAAGTCACGAGCAAAAAGGACAGATAGAAAACAAATAGGATCAATTGTGTTCAAAGTTTTGATATTTTTTTTATTCTTTACAACACTTTTTATTTAAACTTTTCAATCAAATATTTTATTTCTCTCCTCAATTTCTTACCAAACACAAAAAGATTTTCTTTTAAAAAAAAAAGAAAATTGATTCGATCCACCAAATATCACCACATCTCGTAAATCGAGAGGTCGTAAACGGCAAACAGACTAACTGTCATGGTACATCAAAGAAACCAAAAAGAAGAGAGCAAAGAGAAAAGACACAGTCACACTCGATCACACTAACAAGCAGTCCGACCAGCATAGAAGTCGAGGAAGACCAAGAAAAGGTTGTGAATGTCGAGAGCACGGGAGAGTCCATAGACTAACACGTACGGTGTCTTGACGCCGAGGAGACGAGATTTCTCTACCTTAAGTATGTCGACTCCTAGGGTTTCCTATGCCTATAAATACAGCTCTCCTCAACCCCATTCAAAACACATCTCACACGCAATTCACTCACAACACTCTCGACTTCTCTCTTTTCCCTTTTCGGCTATTTTCGGTAAGTCATGTTCGGCTAAACCTTTTATATAGTTTTGCTTATATTTTATGTATTGGTTAGAGACATGTGAGGGTTGTTTGAATATTATTTTATAATTATTATTTGGTTTATGCATATTTGGTTATTCATTACTCTTGTTCTTTATATGTTACATTGATTCTTCTTAACTGGTCACTAAGATAGGTAAACAACATGCTAAGTGATTATAGCTAAATCCGTTATTGCGGACCTTAATCCGAAACAATAGCAAATATATCTTGATGAACAGGTTGGGATTCATAATATGAAAGAGTAATGACATACAGTTTAGTGTTGATGGCCAAAAATAAACTTACAAATAAATGAACCAAACTTCAACTATTCAACTCATTGTTTCGTTGTCATACAATTGTGTATGAGCACTTTGATGACCAAAGATAAACTTGCAAACAAATGAACAAATAACATTTTATTGGCATACCATCGCAGTCTACTACTTTTATGTTTGTTTTAATGTCATTTTTTTCATGCCATACCAAAGTAAAAAATAGTCAATGTCCTCATAAAGATGAGTTAACCATGTTGAGGCATCTTAGTATAAAGTCACGTATAGAACATAAAAAAAAACATCATTTATACTTTACAAACCAAGGATGGAAGATTTACCAATCAAAAGAAATAACAATAATGTAAGTTGATTCAATACTCTAGTCTACATGGGTTATACAACAACCTATTTATTAGCATTGCAATGTCATACAAAGCAAATGTAAGCATTCTGCTTGGCAGCTTCTTGAGTTACCTCAAATCTTCCAAAATGTCTTGGTTGGTCAACTAATCAACTAAAATTTGGCCACTACAACAACATTTAGCTTGACCTTATAGCCAACTCATAAAATTCACATAAAATTGATCCATAGAACCAACCCCCAAACCTCAATTTGAATATCATAAAATGGGAATCCACCCCCTCCCCCCCCAAAAAAAAAAAAATCCCCAAATCGGGAAAGTCCTAAAACTTAAATTCCTAAAGCCAAAAGCAAGAAGAGATACTTACCTAGGGCATTTGTTGGCACCGACTTCCTCCCTTCTCACGTTTGTCCCTTCACCAACATCGAGATCTTCAAGTGCCCTTCTCTCTCGATCTCAAATCATCGGCTAACTGAGTTAGTACGCTCCATCATTTTATTTTAACCATTTTCTTCTATTTTTTAAATTAACAAAAGTTATCATTCTCTTTGTTAAATATTAACGGAAGTGCACGAGGCAATTTTTTTTAAAACTTCATAGGCATCTCGTGAAGTATGTTAAACTTTCATACACCGTGCAAAAACGCTATAACTTAAGGGTACCACGTGAAATTTCTGTTAATTTTAATATCTCAAATTTAAAAATCAATGTTAAAAAACTATTTAACATCATAGGTTTTTTTTCATATGTTAATGAATCGATGTTAAATGACAAAATTCTAACAGTATAATCTCTATGTACAAAAGATGTCGAGCAAAACTTTAGAGAAGTAGTTAAACTTGAGTGTGTGTACATTATCTCCTTGTACTAAGAGTAAATGATTGGTTAAATTGTTAGGATGCCATGAGACTTTATATTTTTTAATGTGTAATTATACAAAGTAGAAATTCAATCTAATAGACATTTTTGTTTATGCACAGCTTGAGAGAAAATTTATTTGTTTGATGTGTATTAAAGGGTTACACTAAAACGGGGGAGGAATGTTAAAAATTTTATTGCAATCAAGGCATGTTGTTTGTTAGGACACTTGAACATCTATATTAAACCTAAAAGTAGATGCACACACCTCCTGGGTGGCTTCACCATAAGCACACACCTCATAAGTAGCTTCACCATATTTCTCCATTCCAAATGTCAATAGGAGGAAGACTCTCCGCTTCTCCATCCATAGGTGACACCCATGTGGCAGTATTTGTTTTACATTGTGCCCACCTTCTCCACACGTTCTCCACTTCTCCATCCATGGTAACTTCATTTGTAGCTCTCACGTTCTCTACTTCTCCCACGCTACCTCAAGCCTCTCAATCGCCTAAATTCAATCAGAAGAGAAAGACGCCGAGATCTGCCATTGAAGAGTAAAGGTCAACCTTTACTCTTCTCCATTTGTTGCAATTGATGTCTTTGAGATTGTTGATAACTTTCGAACCCACTTATTTTTTTCATTTAATTTGCCTTCATCCCAATTTCTCCGAGGTCGAGTAGTTAAGAACAATTTATAGGTTGCAAGAGTGGTATTGGGGCTTTGGTAAGAGGCCAGTTCGTTTAGGTGCTAATTTTTGGGACCAATCTATGTCACCAACGGTGGAAGATGATGGGTAGGGGAGTCGGCAATGGTTCCGACGTCCAATAACTGTCTAGGGGTCCATCGTCGAAAGCTCTGGCTCGCCTAAGGAGTTAGGGTTTAAGGTTCCTACATCTAATAACTGTTTGAAAGCGAAAGCTGAGGTGATTTTTGTATGTTGAGGTTTGTTACGGGCTGAAATTCAAATAGAAATCTCTTCAATTTGGAACCGAGCATATCTCTTTACTTCACACTGAGATTGTAATTGCAATTTTTTTTTGGCTTCTCATCCATGGTAACTTCTTTATTTATTTATTTATTTTTTTTTGGGGGGGGGGGGTTCTACCTAGAAATGGAACCAAGTATATCACCCATGGTTTTGATACAATTTCATGTAGTCATGCACTTTAGGTGTTTGATGAAATGTCATCCACAGAATCATGACCCTACCCAAACTACACGATTTGGTATTGCCCTTATTCCTCAGGTAGGCTGATAAATGGTTTTGTTTGGTTGTGTTGTTTAATGGTGCTATTCATGTTTTTTGAATAACTTTGGTTCCTTGCAGGGAATTTTGAGACTCAAACATAAAGCAATGGAAGAAGATAATCGTCCCATTGATCCAACATGCTCCTTGTATGGTAATGTCAGGGACCATATGCACTTTTTAAAAAAAAATAGAAATCTCAAGTTTTAGTACTTGCCAGGTTGGTTTGATGAACCTACGATGATGACAGGTATGCAAGAATTACACAAGAGCTATCATACATCATCTTGTAACTAAGGAAGCAATGGGATCACAACTTGTATCATATCACAATTTGTATTACATGATGAAGGTATTACTGCTCTTTCATGAATAATGGGTTCGCATTTACTCAGAAATTGCATCATCTTTTCTACTGTTTACCTGCAGCTTAGCAGAGATCTCCACTAGATCGTCAAAGGTAGGTTTCCTCAGTAAGTCACGTGGTGGGCAATTGAGGTGCACAAGTCTTTTGATGTCAAAATTGAAGCATTTCGTAACTGTAGATCAAGCCGTTGTTGTTGATTACACAAAAATCACTCATGTTTTAATCTCTTTTATTTCTCTGCACGGCTTATATCATCTATTTTTGTCTAGGGTTGGTTTATGTTTTGTAATAATCATGACCCTACCCGAACTGCACGATTTGGTACTGCCCTTATCCCTCAGGTAGGCTAATAAATGGTTCTGTTTGGTTGTGTTGTTTAATGGTGCTATTCATGTTTCTTGAATAACTCTGGTTCCTTGCAAGGAGTTTTGAGACTCAAACATAAAGCAATGTAAGAAGATAATAGTCCCATTGATCCAACATGCTTCTATATTGTACACCGCGTGAATTACGCCTGACCTCATAGATATCTCGTGAAATTTCCGTAATTTTATTTACGGATGAAGCTTTACCCACATTGTCTAAAACTAATGTCTAGTTTATGATAGGTAAATGAATATATGATAGTACAGACAATCTTCGAACAAGAGGAAAATGATCCATGGATCAACATACATGTTCAAGGCAGACGCTGGAACTTTGAGAAATCTGGGCGCCGTCTTTCCACGTATGCAGTCTTCCCTTCATTCCCTTCGTCGGTCCCATAGAATATGAGTGTCGCATTGCCTCCGAGTTCCTACAAGCAATGTGCGATGGAGAGTGTAATATCAGTCATTCGATCCCCACAAAGTACCTCCTTACCTAGCTACCATCCTTTCCTAATTGAATTTCAGAGTAAGTTACAAAACCTGGAGTCCTGCATGACCATCATCAACCGCGTTGATAGCTGATTTAAGCACCCGGATTGCAGTTGGACTGTTTCTCAGGATCTCTCGGCACCATTTGATGGTTTCTTGCTCCAGTTTCTCCAACTAAACACGGCAACAAGTGTATCATGGCTTAAGGATGGATGGAGCTATCTTCGTTCTTGTATTTGAAACTAAAGTACACTTACTGGTACGACAGTGTTGATAAGTCCCATATTCTCAGCCTCAGACGCTGTGTAGAACCTTGTTAAAAACCACATCTCCCGCGCCTTCTTGGGACCAATCTGCTCCATTCACAACGTACTCATCAAGAGTACAAGTTAACTTGCAATACCAGACAGAGACATCAACAAAAGGGTTCCATTGAAGAGGCTTACCAGACGGGACATGATGGAGGTTCCATATCCGGCATCAAAGCTGCCAACCTGCCAATGCACACAAGATTAGTGAAGAATGCCGAATACTAAATGTATGTACGAGTATGGGGTGAGTTTAAAGGATCCATAATAGAAGAAGAAGCACCTTTGGACCAGTCTGGCCAAATATGGCATTATCTGCAGCTATGGTTAAATCGCAGACCATATGCAACACATGCCCTCCTCCAACAGCATATCCAGCAACCTTGAGCGGCCAAAACAGAACCTACTTGGTCATAATCAAACAAAAGAGATGCTGATTGGAAAGGAAGCAAAAGAAATGCATTATTTTACCATTGCTATCACTGGCTTTGGGAGTCGACGAATCTGCACCTGTACATATATACAAGAAATTAACAACCACAAACACCAAACACCAAACATCAACCAACTACTGTCTACTAACACCAAAGTTACTTGGGGTGCTTATAAATATAACATTAGCTTGGGTTTAGGCCCATACCACAAAGAAATATCTTTAATTAGTAGCTTCATACATATTATAACCTACATGTTTTAGCATGATTATAAGTCCATTTATATCAGCAATGCAATGCATATATATATATATAGGTTAGTTCCAGTGTGCACATCCCTTATCGTGGATATGTATTTGGAAATTATTCGTCTATTTATTCATGATTATTCATCTGTTTTCACATAATTATTCATTTGTAAAAGAAGTGTAAAAAATGTAAATTTTATTTTAATGAATAATCGTCCAATACCACCGAATAATTTCATTTCACTGAATAACCTCTCAATACCAACGAATAATCAAAAGTTACTTTTAATCTCATCTGTCCAGATTTGTTAACATGATACACAATAAGAGTTGTGTACATTTGATCTATTGTCTATATATGTATACCTGCAAATCCAATACATTGAGACGGCCAAAGTTTTCGAAATCGGCATAACCATCCTTGCCTCGCAATGCCTGATCACCGCCGCTGCAAAACGCCTTGGTCCCCTGCAACACACACACATATATAATGAGTAACAGCTCCGGGATTGGAGTTGGAGTTGGATCAAAGCGGTTAGTTATGGAATTACGAACCATCCCAGTGAGAATGATGACGCCAATAGAACCATCGTCTCTGGCATCATCGAACGCCCGAATCAGCTCCTTGATCGTCTGAGGCCGGAACGCATTTCTCCTCTCCGGCCTATTGATCGTAATCTAAATCAAGTAAACGATCCAAATCAATCATACATCAATCCAAAAACAAAAAGCGAACTAGCTAGCTAGTTAGCATCGAATCAGAGGTGTATCTGGATCACCTTAGCGATCCCTTCACCTTCAGACTTGTGGTAGAGAATGTCAGTGAACTCTTTGCCGGAACCTGAATCAGAAGCGATCCGCCAAGTCACCGGATGAGTAGGAACCTCACCGTGAATCCGGTGGAAGCTGTCGTTCATGGCGGAGCTTGAACAAGGAGCAATTCGCAAGCCGATGGATCCGGTTTCCTTCGGAAGCAATTGGCTAGCGAGGCGCGAAACTCTTCTCCTCGCGGACTCCATTTCTGTGCTGTGCTGGAGAAACTGTGAATGGATTTCATCGATCTGACAGCGAAAGGATAAGAGATAAGACCTAAGGGGGTGTCACTGTGAGCTCAACGCCAAAAACCACCTCCATCCGAGAATTTGTGGTCATTTTCGACTCCACGTTGCACATTGGATAGGCCTCTAATGATTTTCACTTTTCTTTTGACAGACCAAAAATCTCACAGAGCAAGACCGATTCGGTCCAAGCCTTAGCAATGGCGTCGATGTTGGCACCTTGCTTGGTTCAACCTCCTCCACGCTGTGGGAGCAAGGTTGCAGATGACCGACGAGTGCTATTTAACCGCATTGCTCCCGTTTATGATAACGTAAACACCCCCCTCTCCCTCCTCCCTTGCCCAATCTCCATGATTAGGGTTTTTTTTTCTCCATCTTCACTTTTCAATTTTAAATTGCTGCAGCTGAATGATTTGTTGAGCTTCGGCCAACACCGCGTGTGGAAGCGAATGGCCGTCTCCTGGAGCGGGTGCTTAATTATTCGCTCTTTTTCTCCTCCTCCTCCTTCAATTTCCTCTTTCACTTTCTGATTTAATTGATTGCAACAGCGCCAAGATTGGGGATTCCGTTTTGGATCTGTGCTGTGGGAGCGGCGATTTGGCATTTCTCTTGTCCGACAAGGTTGGATCCGATGGAAAGGTCCGATTTTTATCTTTGATTTCCCTAATCCATCAAAAAAAAAAAATTGTTAGCTTCTTTCTTCACTAGTGTTGATCGATTCAACCAATTGGTGTTGCTCAGGTGTTCGGACTTGACTTTTCCAGAGATCAATTGATGGTTGCAGCTTCCAGGCAGCAATCACAATCGCGGTTTAGACGATTCCACACCAACATAGAGTGAGAGTTGGTAAATCTATACATGTTTGAACTAATTTTTATCTTTTTTCAAACTCAAAAAAAGGTTGCATGGCTGGAAATTCCGAATCTGGTGTGGTTGAATTGCAGGTGGATTGAAGGTGATGCTCTTGATTTGCCTTTCTCGGATGCCTCTTTTGATGCCATCACCATAGGCTATGGGCTAAGAAACGTTGTGGACAAGGAATTGGCTATGAAGGAGATCTCCCGCGTTCTCAAACCAGGTTTTACTTCATCGCAATTGCAGTTCAGTTCAGTATACAGTACCTTGAAATTGAAATTGAAATTGAATGTTGTAACTGATTTAGCTGTTTTTGCTCAGGTTCTAAAGTTTCTGTGCTTGATTTTAATAAATCTACTCAACATGTCACAACTATGATCCAGGTACATGTTCAAGTGCCACTAACAAGTATACATATATATCAGTTTGAGTTTATCTAATACAGTTCTCCCTCCGTCTCGAAATTTAGGTTGTTTTAGGTATTTATTCTTGTATCAAAATAGACGTCATTTTAGGTTTTGTTTAATTGGAGATAGTAATGATTTCGATTTGTATATTGTTGACTTTTTTAAAAAAAATTATTGGTTAAAAAATGTAGTGGGTATTAAAAAACCATAAAATTTATGAAAAAGTTAGTGAAATAATGATATTAATTGATGGCTGAATGTTTTTATTAAAACTTGTGCAAAATCCTAAAACGACTTAAATTTTGAGACTGGAGAGTATTTTCTAACAGCTATTTACTCATGTTTTTGAGTTTTGACATTACCATTTATCCGCCAGGAATGGATGATTGACAATTTAGTCGTTCCAACGGCTGGGGGTTTTGGTCTAGCACACGAGTACGACTACCTGAAATCCTCTATACAAGGGTTTCTAACAGGTCTATTCTTGTTCAAGTTCTACAAACTCTTGCTTTTGTGAACCAACAGTAACATTAGTACATTACACAACCTACATTTGGTTCATTTTCGAAGCAAAGCATGTCCCTTGAACTTTTTTTTTTTTTTTTTCGTTCGTGGTTGCAGGAAAAGAACTGGAGCAGCTAGCTTTGGGAGCTGGTTTTTCCAATGCAAAATTTTACGAGATTGCGGGAGGGCTAATGGGGAACTTGGTTGCCACACGATAGGCAGTTGATCCCCTGCCTCTTCTGTAGCAAATCTTTAAGTTCGATATGTTATGTTTTGATGCAAATACCTAGGGATAATGTACAAGTGCTGTTATCTGTGAGTCTCTAGGTTTGGTAAATGATGTGATAAATGACTTATATTGCTTATAATTTATCAAATCGAAGCTATTGACGAGAGGAATATGTATATTAAATTTTATTTTTGATTAGGGGGACAACCGTCATCTCTAGCCCTAAAGAGGATCCGCCCCTAACAAACCCATTAGTGACTGGCAACCCTAGCAGCTGCAAATACACAAATGCTTTTCAAGTTGAAACCCAGCAGCTGCAATTACACATGTACCTTTTCATGTTCAAACATTTTTATGTGAGGATACTAATAGTAGAAAGTATAGAAACTGGATACAAATAACAATCACCACGGATTGAAGAACCAAAACGTGTCAAGCTAGTGTATTTGGTTGCAGCTAGTTAAGATGTTTTAGGAGCTGCATCAAGGGCTACAGATATTCTTGTATTGCCATTCCGCCTCCCATTTCAGCAATCACCTCTTCAGCTTTGGATAATATCTCTGTTTGAACAAAAAAGAACCAAAAAAGAATCATTAGGGTGCATAACAAAGGCATATCCACTTGAGCTTTGATAGGCCAGATCAGGTAAGCAAAGCACAATGAGGGCCAAGAACCACTTGAAGTTGTGAACCCTCCTTTATGCTTATCAACTTTCTACATGGATGAGACTTTGATGTATCAGAACAAGTTCACTCACCTAGGAAGGATGCATCGTCTAGGTATCTCTGCAATTGGGTGCGGGAAAAAAAAACAGCTTTTGAGGATGAATCAAAGTGATATATAGTGGTATCATAAGGAAACACAAAATATACCACGACTAGGGATTTGAGATCAGCTTCATGGGATACACTCGGTTCACTTGGTGTGTTTGCAACTACTGCCTCACCTATAATAAGAAACGTGAAGAACTTAATGTTGTAATCAACAGAACAAGATACTTGCACTATTGCACGACATAAGTATATACCTTGCACCATCTCAGAACAGTTTGTTACAAGTGATGTGAAGCGGGGCGGAAGGTCAGGCACATAACCTTCAAAGCCATAATTAGGTGCTATAACTATCGAATGAGACTGCTCATCTTCCTGCAACTGCTCAACTTTAGGTGGATGCAAAGTAAGAGGGTTCATCTCAAGCATTAGGGAAGCATCAGCGGCTGTCACCTCGCTTAACGTGTCTTTAGCTCTGTGAACAACACTTGAGTCAATATTTTCATTTTATGATCTGCTCACTATTAGCTGCAATGCGTCTCAGTAAAAATCTAGATCTGCTCAATATTTCACAGCTTAAAAGTAGGAAGATAATCATTGGTGTAGGGGTACAAACTCAGACTGAGAAGAAGCTGCAAACATGAAATCTCCCGGGTATTGTTTATTTGAAAAGATATCCTGGGAAGAAATTAGTATCACAAGGTGAAAGGTTCTCTAATAGACAATGTAAAACTCTGAATGAAAGGAAATATTACACACCTCCAACATAGTTACGAACCGTCCAACTTCATAGTTGGTTGGAAAACGCAAGCAAAACTTATGCGTCTGCAAATAAACAAACAGAAAAAATATAGTTGCAAGACTAGGAAGATTCAAAACAAAGTCATGATTTCGCTTTTCATGAAAGAATACTGAACCCAATGTTGACAGCCATGACAGGTAAACCCCCTTCTGTTCTAGATTTCTTCGTATAAATGGACGAAGCAGCCTTTGAGATGCAGTAGTCAAACAAACAAACAAACAAACAAAAACCGTATGACACAAAGACAACGTTCATAAAGCAGATCCAGTATTTGTTGGATACTACAGCTACCAGATAAATTCAACTTTCATAAAACTACACCCATCTTTTCTATATGAATCAAGTATAAAACACATTATGAGATAGATAAGGAGAAATCTGTACGAAAGTGTTTGTTGCCACTTTGCCTCCAAATTATTTATAAGTAATATACTAGCTAGGGCCATCAAATCATGAGCAAACAAGACAACTGCAGTACAAGAATGGAAGGAGGCAGCACAGGATGATAAATGATATCTGAGAAACCTCATTAGCATGTGGATACTATACATTGCTATTTAGCAATCAGAGCCATGAATAATACTACTGGAAAAGATGTTTGAAACCATTAGCAAGCGGATACTATACTTACCACAGAAGTTTCATCTCTATAGCTAGCAAATACAACTTGGCTTGCCCGTCCTGGGATATTTGACAAGCATGACAACTGAGGCCAGGAGAAGTGCAGCTTAGATACATAGTGTTGTTCCTACAGTGAACGAGAACACACAAAGCCATTATTACTCAAGCTGGCAAGCTTAGCCAACATAGCACTTCTAACTAATTAAAATCAATTCAGAATGTTTCAGCATCAAAAAATGAAGGATCCAGAGTTCCAGAGCACCAATAATTTTCAAGAAAGAAGAATCAAGTTCTTCTTAGAACAAGTATCAAACGCGGGTTAACAGAACTGCGTAGTGCCCGATTTACTCATAAATATCACTACAAGCTCTAACCCGCAACATTTTAAACCCTAGCAAAATTTGAACTGAAACTCCATTCACTAGCCAAAATTTGAAATACTGATTATTAGCTGGCATCAAAATCTTGCTATAGCCTGTCGAGGATGGAGATCTGAAATGGAACGCAACATTTTAAACCCTAACAGAAGCTTTTCGTGAATGTTAACTGTCAGACAGAACCACCGTCACCGACATTTGCGTCAAAGAAGCGGCGATCCATAACGCGATTGATCGGAAATTTAATAGGAAAGAGTGAGTGATGTCTCGGATAAATGCAAAGTCGAAGATCAGCTAATCCGGAGAAGGTGAAGCGGAGGAAAATGTGAAAGAGAGAGAGAGAGAGAGCTGACAAGGATTTTTCCGTGGAAAGTAACGGTGAGGATGAAGTCGGAGACAGAAGGATCGGCGGAGAGGGAGAGAACGGCGGCGGGAGTGGAGGAGGAGAGCCAAGTCCCACCGGAATTGATCCTCCTGATAGAACCAGCTAGATGGAAATAGCCGAAGAACCGAGAATATTGGACTGCCCACCGCATCGCCGTCTCCACAACCTCGAGCGGACTCGGTTGCTCCGTCGTCAGTAGTACCAACGCCATTGATCCCGCCATTTTTGGTCTACTGTTCTTTCTATCTCCCCCTCACACACGCTCTCTAATTCTCTATATATGCACCGAAAATTGAAAGAGTCTGAAACTGAAATTGATTGAGCTGGTTCCGATTGCGGAGTGGTCCACCGCCCTTTGAAAAGCTAGTGTGAAGGTGACCCCTTTTTTGAAGGCCCATGAATCCTGACCAATACTATTGAGCTTGGGCCTTTCCTCAACAGCCCAAATAGAGATGTCAAAATCTTATCAATATCAATATGTATAAATGTATAATACAATTCCTATGTGATGAGATTTGATCGAATTTGCTTATGTGTTATTTTTTTTTGTGCATTTTGGTTCGGACTTTTTGACGCGCCAATTAATGACAATCCAATATATTTAAATTGTGTCATACAATAACTCAATCTATTTATCTACGTATCATCTGATCATTCTAAAACCAACACTCTCACAAGCGCACGATGTCAGTTGTAGTATAATAGAGTGTCGAATCACAAGGATTGCGTGAATATCAATTGCACAACCTCAATTAGTTCACTAAGAAAAAAAAAAGTGATTTTTGAAAGAAACATGTAAATAAGAAAAATAACAAATACCATATTTCTAGGTGACCAGTCTTATTAGAGTAAGTACAAAGCAAGTTTAATTTATCAGGTTTCTCATTACTGGGCTTATCAGAGGGAACAGGATCAGATTTAGTATCCTTGTTATCTTGATGCTTATTTCTCTTATTGCCTTTAAACTTGGACTTCACCATAAGAACCTTATCTTTATTTTTAAGTTTAGGATCAGTCTTGTAACCAGTAACACTTTTAAATACCTTAAAAGTTTTATTTTTCTGTATGATAACCTCAATGAGGTCTTTCCTAAACAACTTAATAGTACCATACTGAACAAATCAACAAAGGTAGCAAACCGAGCAGACAAATAGAGAGAGAGAGATGAATCTGTCGAAGCAAGGAGCTGAAGAGAACTTTTATAGCTAGGTCACGAGATCTAGTGAATCGCCAAGGCAAAACGTTGCGCTTCACAATCCGGACAATGGGCTACCGAGCACAACTCCCTTATGAAGATCATGGGCTTAGGTTTGGGCCAAAGCCCGCATATTTCTCTTTCCCATAATATCATACATATATTATATTTATATACTACATATTATACACTATACTCCACTATTATCCATTAAATCCGTTAGAGGATCAAGTCAATTTCTTGACTCAATACGACTCAATCGGATTTAACTACAACCGTACATCCGTGTATAATAATATGTGTTATATGTATACTCATCACATACATATACATGATACAAGCACATAACAATATTACATGCAACACATATAAAAACAAGACATAGGAAAATAACCACATATCATTACAAATCTCATCAAAAATGGGTTTTCATTTATAAACTTGCAAGCCTTTAAAAACCATAGAAGCACCGACTGCCATTGATTGTCACATTTAAAAAAACACTTTACTGTTAACCTCCATCCAAACCAGTTTCTTGATCGAAAAAAACCCAAAATTGTAGAAGTGAAACCCTAAATTAGATACCAACCTTCTTATGTGTAATACACAAGCAGGATTTCGATTCGATTTCGGCGACTCAAATCGCCAGTTGTCTTCTCTTTTCTTTGTATTCTTCGCTCGATTGCACAATTCATATGGGTTTAGAGGAGATTGTACGAGGGACCTACGCTTGCGCTAATCTTCATCTTCTTCTCCTTTTGTTTTCTTTAATTTCTAGGGGCATTTGTATCTTTTTACCTTTTATAAATGGGAACTTAATGTATGGTTGGGTATGGGTGGTGAGTTGTTGGCAGGATAATTTCAACGGGTGGTTTACTGTAAATTTGATTTTAATAGGTGGTTAAGTGAAAACTCATATATTTAACATGTGGTTTTGTATAATTTTGCATATATATATAGGGTTGCGCTCCGGTGAAAACCAAAATTGCGGTAAAAACCTGTGAGGACCGGCTTTTTAGCCCGGTTCACTAGCTTTATAGCCCGGTTATGAATAGAACCGATCTATAAAGTCACATATTTTAGCCCGGTCTTGAATAAAACCGAGCTATAAACTCACTAATGTAAATTTAAAACATGAGTTTTCAGCACGATTTTTAGGTTTAACTAAGATATAAAGTCATGTGTTATTTTAAAACTAGAGTTTTTAGCACGGTTTTTAGGTTGAACCGAGTTGTAAAGTCAATGTGTAAATGAGGTTTTTAGCACAGGTTTCAAATAAACCAAGCTATAAAGTAGTTCTCACGGTTTTTACTACAATTTGAGGTTTTCACCGGAGTCAATCCCTATATATATATATTGTGTTCTATTATAATTTTCTATAAATTACAACATGTTATTTAATATTTTTTTTCTAAAATCAACTACGACGTACCACGTAAGACGTTATGCATCGGTTTCCGTATATGTAATATATAGATAGATTTCATACATATTTCTATTATACATGAAACATTTCAAAGTTGTAATTTACACCGGATTCAAATCAGAATATCAAAACTTCTATCCAAATCTGTAATTCCCACCAAATTTATTTTAAAAAAAAGAAAAAAAAAAGAAAATTAGAAATACAGGCTGAAGTATTTTGTGAAAAATAAGGTCTTCACTGCCCACACAGGTAACTCCTGATGTGTCGCTGACTTACGGTGCTGCTCCAGGGTAGTGCTTGACTTCGTCCTCCGTCTACGTCCTCGTCTTGTTCGGATTAGTTGTGTTTTGTTTCGCTTTGTAGAGCGCGTTTGCTTGTATGTTGCACCATCTTTGTATTTTTTTTTTGTTTTTAACGGTTTTCCGTTTGCCGTCTTGTCGGCCATCGAGGTCTAGATATGTCTGGTCTCGAATTTTTACCTATTAAAAAAAAGGTCTTTTAAATCGTTCTTTTATTTTTCATGGAAAAATCACATGGATATTCCTTCCTATCTCCTTTTTTATCGTTTTTAGCTTGATTCAGATTTCAGACATGCTCCTGATTTTTCCGGATGCTTTGATGGCTTCCCCATTTCCATTGATTCGATGAGAGAGAGCGACCAATCAGTTTGGTTTCGCCACTGATTTGGAGCTGTTTAAGCAAGCAATCTACAGTACATTCATTGAAGCAAAACCCTAATTTCAACCGTGCGTCTGCAATTCAAGCATTTCTGCCAACTAACTCCCCCCCCTGCAAATTGGGCGATTCAGCTCCTCTCGCTGCAAATTGGAGATGAATTCGCTTGCCACCAATTGGTCTCCGAGCTCTTGCCAGCTTCAATTGGCCCTCAGGCACCGAAAATCCCCGGCGGCATTGTTGGTCCGGGGCCGTGTCTTCAACTCCGGTTATCGTCGATTGAGCGTCGCTTGTGTCGCCGGAGATGAGTCGGGGAAGAAAAGTGAGCCGCTGGAGCGTCGCAATTCGGATGATTCATGGACGAGTTCGGGCTCTGCAGCGGGAGCTTATTCGGATTGGTCCGGGTCCGGCCAATCCGATGGTTCCAAGTCGACGCAGGGAATTGGAGGTGAGAGAGCAAAAAGCTCTCTTCTTTTGTTGGATATAGATTGTTTTTACTATAGTTTGTTGATTTTATGTGTTAGCTTCGTGGTGGAGTTGCTGTGAAATGCTATGCTTGTTTTGAGTGATTACATTATGAGACCTGAGTGTTGTTTGTGATTGAATGGTATGAGAGTTACCTTTACATAGCTAATGGATATATCTTAGAAAATTAAAATGTTAGTCGGATTCTTCATGGTAATCGAGGCTCAAGTTTATGCTTTTAACCAAATTGGAATATGACACTCAGTGTGCAGGGATTTAGTGTTTTATCAGACCTTTACAAGCTGATATACATTGTACCAAACTGATTCAGGTTCATCATGACTGGATTAATCCAAATACTGTAGGTTTAATTGATTAATTCTTATTCATTGCTCACAGATACTAATAGGTTCCCTTATGTCATTTTCTTTGTACTTGTATTATCCATAAATCTCATTCATATTGTTTGTAGTCTATTACTGAATTGGAATAATAACGATTTTGAATAGTTTGTTTACAGGTATTCTTGGGGCTGGACTCGCGGGAGTATTTCTTGTTGCAGGGATTAGCTTTGCAGCCTTGTCCATTAGCAGGAAAACAAGCTCAAGTGAGTGTCTACAGTTGGTTTTCTTTTATATCTATTCAATTTTAAAAAATCTATGAGATCTCTATGAAGCTTTTTGATGGTGTTCTTGTTTGATAGTTTTTCTAGACCCAGTGTTTTTCTCTTCGGTCAAGACTAGACCTTTTGTTCTTTAGCTTCTTGTAGTCTTATACTCTTTACCCGCGTGTTTTACTGGATATTTAATTGCTGATTGAGCACATATCAACTGATTTTCCAGGACAAGTGCAAGAGATGGAGCCATTGACCAAACAGCAGGAAATGTTGTTGGCGTCAGATGAAGAAGTTAACATTAATAAGGAGAATGTGGGGAAGGGGGGAGAATTGGCTATTGGAGATGTTGGATCTGAAAAAGGTACAACGGATCTTTCTCCTTCATCCCCTAAATCAACCTTTGATGTTCTTGAAAGTTCACTAGTAGATAATGATGGGTCAACCATATCGGGACATGATAAATATGCATCAAATGACTATAGTGCTCCTGTTGAAGAGAATTTGCAACTCCATGAACCGCAGAATTCTGATGACCCTTCAGGTGCCCCTAGCAGTATAGGTTCTCCTGACTTATTTATTGTGGCTATGCCTGAACAAGTCTCAGATCATATTGATCTGATTAGCGTGTCACTTTCTAGTTCAGACGACAAGCAGGGGAGTCTTGAATCAAGTGAAGTGAAATATTCCTCTCATGAAGTTCAGCTGTCTTCAAAAACTGTTTCTCATGATTTAGCTGAGGACCAGTCCAAAGATGATTCAGCTGGTTATGAGTTTGTTGATTCTGAACCGAAAATTGTGTCTGAAGGTGAGCATGAGACTGACGCATCACTCTCAACAAAGGACCAGTTTGAGCCTAGCGAAGTACCTGAAATTTCAGCTGAGGAAAACCACTCATCTATAGAAACTAATAATTCTGACTGGGCTGCTGCTATCAATACTGAATCCGGTTTAGCCCAATTTGTGGATACCCTGGAAACAGAACATCAGACTGATGTTACCAATGGGGAATCTGTTTCCGAAGTACATTCTACTGAGAACCCCATTGCCTCTAATGGAATACCTGCACCTTCTGCCCTGCCAGCTACTCTGCTGACTCCTCCAGGGAAGGTTTTGGTTCCTGCATCCGTTGATCAAGCTCATGGACAGGCTTTAGCTGCTTTGCAAGTCCTAAAGGTATGTTTCACTTTGAATTCTGAAATATATGTACCTTTCCACAGGAACATGTTGGTTCTGTTCCATGAGGATCAATTAACATATAGAGGCGAGGCTGGGAACAGTTTTTAGTTTTTTTAATACTTTTAAGAGATTATCCATAAACAAAGAGCACTTCTTGGTGTTTTAGTACATTATGGCCATTCTATATGCTTTTCAGGTCATCAAAGTCAAAACATAGAATCGTTCTATTAAATAGATTTCAGTGATAGGCTTGTAATATGGAATTTTCCAATCAGTTTCCTTTGTTGACTATATGTTTAAACACTGTCCATGCTTTTCAGGTCATTGAGGTTGATGCTCAACCAAGTGACTTGTGCACACGCCGTGAGTATGCTCGCTGGTTGGTTTCTGCAAGTAGTTCTCTTTCAAGGTACAGATCTTTTGGTTTCAGGGCAATTTAAGCATACAGCCTGATCATAATTCTTGACATTCTTGCTGCTGATTTTCAGAAACACAATTTCAAAAGTCTATCCTGCAATGTATATAGAAAACATTACTGAACTTGCATTTGATGACATCACGCCAGAAGATCCAGACTTCACATCTATTCAAGGTAAGAAAATAAATTGAAGTCTAAAGGCTAGTGCTATCAGTTGAAGGTTTTCGTAGTTTGCCTTGCACAATGGGGTATATGACTCACAATATTGTATCTCAGGTTTGGCTGAAGCAGGACTTATTTCAAGCAAACTTTCTAAACAGGATATGCTTTCTTCTCCGGATACAGATATAGGTTCCTTCTACTTCTTTCCTGATAGGTGATTGTTCTCTTCATTTTGTATTATTTTATTTTAATTTTTGATGCATCAAGGAGAGGGTGGAACTCACGATGTCTACCATAAGAGAGAGCACTGCATCCTTTGAGCTTCAAGCTCATTGACTGATTGTTCTTGTCCATTTGCTGGAGGAAATATGATCTTATGTTGATTCCTTTCGTATTCGACTCTAGTGCTAACTTGTAGGATCATTTGTGAAACTGGGGTCATCTGTTTAATGAAGTAAACTTTAACATGTGATCCAACAAGTCTAAATTGCACGCCGTATGCATGAATTTGCCTTTTCCTGTATCTAGGTTAGCCAATGGGTTAATTTGTCATGCATTATGAACGTCATACTAGCATATGCAATTTGGTTAAAGAATAAATTTCCCACTTTCTATTTTGCAGCCCTCTTTCTCGTCAGGATCTTGTAACTTGGAAAATGGCCCTGGAAAAGCGGCAATTCCCTGATACAAACAGAAAGGTTGAACCTGAGATTTTCTTATGCATCTGTTCTTGGTATTTTTTTTTTAATTTAATGAGGATGATTGAAGGATCTTTGTCTGCTTGTGACAGATGCTTCACCAAGTTTCTGGTTTCATCGATATTGATAGGATTGATCCAAGTGCATGGCCTGCACTTCTGACTGACATATCTGCAGGAGAGCAAGGAATAATTGCACATGCTTTTGGTGAGTTGCAGTAGACATGTAAATTTACATTTTCCTTGCCCAATCTGTGAACTTCTCTAACATATTGAGATGGTATGATAATATCATTAGGCTACACAAGACTTTTTCAGCCAGATAAGCCTGTCACAAAGGCCCAAGCGGCAATTGCTTTGGCCACTGGTGAGACTGCTGATATTGTCAGCGAAGAGCTTGCTCGTATAGAGGCTGAGTCTGTTGCTGAAAATGCAGTGGCTGTTCATAATGCACTGGTTGCTGAAGTTGAAAAAGATGTAAATGCAACTTTTGAGAAGGAACTTCTGATAGAAAGGGAAAAGATAGAGGCTGTGGAGAAAATGGCTGAAGAGGCAAGGCAGGAACTGGAAACACTCAGAGAGGAAAGGGAGAAGGATAACCTTACTCTAATAAAGGAACGAACTGCTATCGAATCAGAAATGGAGATTCTGTCAATATTGAGACGGGAAGTAGAGGAACAGTTGGAGAGCCTGATGGGTCAAAAAGCTGAGATATCATTCGAGAAGGAGAGAATAGAAACCCTCCGAAGAGAGACTGAAGATGAAAATCAGGCAATTGCCCGTTTACAATATGAACTGGAAGTAGAAAGGAAAGCATTGGCCATGGCCAGGTAAGAGTACATTTACTTTGTAGCTCTCTTGTTATTTAAATTTTTGTTCTTTTGTACAGACCTTTTTCTGAATGATATATTGTTTCCATATTGTTGATCTGTTGCCTCCTCTTGCCAAATGGGCTCTTGACACTCGGAAATTTGTCATCTTGATGACATCTTAAACGATTGTAAAATACAATTCTGGGGCCTTTGGAGAATCTATTTCATAATTGCTTTTCTTTTGATTGTTTCTATTAATATGAATACTGTAGATATATTGGGCCAAATTCTACCTATTTAGTAAGTTTTGATTGAAGATGAAGAAAAATAATCCAATGTCTAATCTCCGTAGGTTGTACAAATGTCTTTGTAGGTCATGGAAGAATATGATTTAGGTTTCTGTCTAATCCCCGTTTCCTTGAGATAAGAACCTTGATAGGATCTTTGAAGTGGAAAATTAATTGAAATCGAGTCATTATTCCAAATTGTTTGAATTTTAATATATGTGTTCATAAAACATCAGAAGTGAGCTTTCCTCTTTGTGCTATTATCTAGATGGTTGATCTGTAACTGATGAAACTGTATAATTCATTTACAATCAGGGCCTGGGCTGAGGATGAATCGAAGCGAGCCAGGGAGAATGCAAAGGCTCTTGAGGAAGCTAGAGACCGCTGGGAGAAACGCGGTCTCAAAGTCATGGTTGATGATGACCTTCGCAAAGAGGCACTAAATGAAGATACGTGGATCAACGTTCAAAAGCAGCTTTCCGTTAATGAAGTTGCTAATCGAGCTGAAAACTTGCTTGACAAGCTCAAGGAAATGGCGTCTCAAGTGAGTGAGAAATCAAGAGAGTTAATCAACACGATCATCCTGAAGATAACAGCTCTGGTCTCTGCTTTGAAAGAGTGGGCCGCCAACGCAGGCCAACAAACCATGGAACTCAAAGACGCTACCGTTTCAAAGATCAGTGCATCCGCACTGGAACTAAAACACAGTGCTGCTGGGTTTACTGTAACGATTCAGGAAGGAGCAAAGAGGGTGGCCGGAGACTGCAGAGATGGGGTTGAGAAGCTCACACAGAGATTCAAGACATGATGGGTCTCATTCACCCTCCCTCCCCGGTCTCTCGAGTAATTTGCATACTTCTGGTGACGGGTAAGTCCCGTTTCTCGTAATCCACGGATGCAGCAGAGTAGTTTACTATCCAGATATAATGGATCAAACAAAATTGGAGATTATAACAGTTGATCTTTTTGGTGTTATTAATAATGAATTTTAAGAATAAATAAAGGAGGAGATATGTATGTTTTGAGTTTTGTACATTGTGTTGTATCCTCCAAGCAAGAGACCGATTTGCCCCATAATTTGGGAGAGGTAAACATACATAAGCGGCTCCTTTTGTGATCTGATGGAGAACATTGATAAAATTTATGTTTTTTCCTTCTTGGAAAAGTGGGGAAAGTGTTTTTTTCATTGTTCCTGCTGGATACATAGGTTTGTTTGGATTACAGTGCATTTTAATGAGTGATCAGTAGCAAGGACAATGCGTAGGTGGGATAACCTAGCTATCGAGAGTGTGCGATGTGTGAGAGGGTGGCCGAAGAAGAGTTAGAGGGAGATGATCATATAAGACTTTGTAGTTTTAAACATCACCGAAGAGTTGGCATGAGATAGGACCTATAGGAGGAGAGCTATAAGTGTCGAAGAAGGCTAGTAATGTGTGACCTGAAGCATATCCTTCATTATTCAGGCCCCGTTTGGTATGAGTGCTGGAATCGGAATGAGAATCGAAATCGGAATGAAATGAGAAAATAGTACTGGAGCTGGTTGTTTGGTATGTTGTCGGAATGAACCATTCCTGAAATAACAATAACAACAACAATAATAATAAAATAGTAATAAAAGTAATAATATTAATAGAAATATATTATTATTATTAAAAATCCAAATATAATATAATATATATTAAATAATAAAGTATTGATGATAATAATATAATATAATATAATATAATATAATATAATATAATATAATATAATATAATATAATATAATATAATATAATATAATATAATATAATATAATATAATATAATATAATATAATATAATATAATATAATATAATATAATATAATATAATATAATATAATATAATATAATATAATATAATATAATATAATATAATATAATAATAATAAGCTACAAAATTGGGAATGGATGATTCCCGGGAATCATTACGATTCCAAGTTTTAATCATACCAAACACTTAAAATCGGAAATCATCCATTACGATTCTCAGTTTTGATTCCCGGGAATGGATAGCAAACAAGCCCTCAGTTTTCTTTCGGTTTCTTCTAGCCTTTTCCTTGCTCCCCCTTTCTCTTTGCATTATTAATGGTTTTTCGGGTTATTGTGGTTGCCTTTCTTCTTTTAGAGTTTTATTTCCCGATAGAATATTCTTAGACACACACTAGACAAACCGTAATAATGTATATATATATATATGTTTTTTTTCCATCATTTAATAGCTAATACGGAGTACTATATATAGTGAATAATATATGAATATAAATGGCCCATTAAATTCCAGTCCAGCTTAGACTAACTCCAATGGTTAAGTGTGCAAATGTGTATATTTACACAAGGTGTTCAAAAATGCACATCACTTTATGATATTTTACTCCAATGGTTAAATGTGTATTTTATACACACCTATCTCTAAATAAATATGATTAAATTAAAAAGGAAAAAGAAAAAGTTAAAACAACCAATAGAAATGAACCATATTTTATTAAAAAGTGATTAAAGTTTTTGCACATGGGGAGGTGAAGTGCTTATATTTGAACACTTTGTGTGCAAATGTGCACATTTTGAACACTCAAAAGTAACCATTGGAGCACAATTTGTAACAAAATGTGCATATTTAAGCATTTGCACCATACATTGGAGTTAGTCTTAGGCTATATCGTATGCGGTTATTACTAAATTACCCCCAGGCTTCCACTGCAAGCTTTTGTTTTGTCCAACTCCAGGGAGCGTCGTCAGAAGCAGAAACTTTCAAAGCATTTTCAAATTTGCAACGTCTCCTTTCCAAACTTCTACAAGTATCTTCCAGACTCCCACCAGCGCCCCATCTCCCTCTCTCCCAGTTTCCCTCGATTCGCTATCGAACGCTAATCTTGAGTTTTCATCTTCGATTCAGCGATGGATTCCTCGATTCAGCGCGAAAAAGTTCGTGTGGTTGCGAGGATTAGGGGTTTCGGGGATCAGGTTCCGGCTACGGCGCCTTCGGTCTCTGTTCGAAAGCTTCAATCCAAATCTTCCGGCAGTGATAGAGTCTTAATTTCGCTTTCCGGAGACCAGTCGTCTACGACGAGGTGAATCTAACGTTTCCTAACTGCAGTGCATTTTCGCGCAATTCATCAATAATAGAGACTAGGTTATTTTGAGTGGAATTTTCAGTTACCTAGTTCAATTAACATCAGATCTGGACTTAGGAAAGCAGTATATTTCTTTGTTTTTTAAGAAATGAGGTAATTGGAAATTTGCATTTGGTTGATTGGTTGTTTGTGATTTGATGTTGTGGATTGCAGTAATAAACCACTCAACTATGAAGTGGATCATTTCTATGACCATGAAGCAAGCAATGATGTGATATTTATTGAGGAGATAAAGCCTTTGATCTCCTCGGTGTTTGAAGGGAAGAGTGCCACTGTTTTTGCTTATGGAGCTCGAGGAAGTGGCAAGACGTACACCATTCAGGTTTCTCCTTTTTTCACATTCTGCCTCAACTATAAAGTTTTTGCTAGTGGTTGTTTCTTGTGCTTTCCAAATCGATTGCTTTACTGTGTTCTTTTGCCTCTTATTTTCACATATATTTTAGAGTATAAGATATAGAAAACCTTTTGCTAGCACTTGCAGAACTTGAAAGGTAGAAAGAGATACAATTAAAATATTAAAAGATGGATATTATCAGGATTTCAGCTGTACACAATGGGAACAGGTGAGGGATTTTTTTTTTACCACTGCTATGAGGAACGGATGAGAAAATTCTCTATGGGATATTGTGATATGATACACTGTAGCAAGGAATTCCCTTCAGGTTTTGACCTCTGTAATAATTCTTATGTTCATTGTTTTTAATACTTTGCTTATTTGAACATATCTTTAAGTTAAGCCTTTGTGTTTTATTTGATGAATTTTCACATTGATTTCCAGTTTCACACATGAGAATTCCCATATTATAAATGTGAGCATTGTCAACTTTTGGCAGGGATCAGAGAATGTAGCAGGGTTGATGACTTTATCTATGTCTGAATTCTTGGCTCGGGCAGAAGAAGTAGGGAATTGCATTTCTGTTTCTGTCTATGAGGTTGTCCAAGATCATGTTTTTGATCTACTGGATTCTAAGAAACCTGAGATATCGGTGCTTGAAGGTGCTCATGGGAAGGTTGTCTTAAAAGGTCTATCTAAGGCAAGTAGTGTTGATTACTAATTCCTTACTGTTTCAAGTTTATCGTGATAACATTCGAAGCATGATTTCTGTACTTTTGTCAGGTTATTGTAAAATCTATGTCAGATTTTCAAAAGTCATTCTTTGCTATTATACAAAGTCCATTGCAAAAAATGTCAAATGAGATGCCACAACGGAGTCACAGAGGGATGATAATCAATGTTGTATCATCCGTGGAAAATGCATCACTTTTGGGCAGGATGAACTTAGTCGACTTGGCAGGTTTGCTTTGAAGTTTAAACTTGTGAGAATGTCATTGGCAACTTGCATACTTGTATAATGAACATAAAACTAAGCATAATCAATGATTCAATTATCGTTTTATTTAACCAGGTTATGAGGATAAAAGACAAAGTAATATTGGGCCCAATCTTGTTGATATATCGAGAATCAATAAGTCTCTTTATGCTACACACAATGTGCTTCATGCCTTGAAGAACAATGAAGCTCACGTGCCTTACAGGGAGAGTAAGCTGACTAGGATGCTGCAAGGGTCTCTTGGTGGCATGAATAAGATTTTGATGATTACTTGTATGGTAAGTATTTTGATCTTTGTACAAGCTGGCAAGTATATATTTCAAATGCAACTTATTTATGTGTCTGTTTTTTTTGTTTATCTCTTGTATGAAGGATCCTTATTGCTCTGAAGATACCATTAAAGCATTGAGCTTAGCCTCTCGATCATGCCATGTTGGTGATAAGACCAAAGTGGATAATTTGCCTAGAGTCAGAAGTTTGATCAAACAAGCCATGACACTAACTAGTTCAACCAAACAAACCGCGGTGCCTTCCTCTAAGGCTAAGGTGGATCACTCATCTAGAGTCAGAACTTTAATCAAACCAATTATGACACCAACTAGTTCAACCAAACAAACAGTGACGCTTTCCTCTAAGATGATGAAAGTTGCAAGGTCTTCCGTTTCGGCATCCACAAGGAAGCAAGCTAAGCCATTGCCTGAGAAAAAAACTCAAGATGTTGAAGTACAAGGAAGGTGTGTGCTCAATCCTCAAAGTCCATTTCAGTTGGGTGTTGAAAATTTTGTTGAGAAAAATATTGGAAGTATCATTTCTTCTTCTTCTTTTTAATGGGCAATGGAAAGTATCTTGTTACTAATATTAATCACAATGTTTTCTTGTGCTTTTTAGGAGATTGTTTGAGGATCAACAATCAGACAATAAAAAGGAGGTAATGGGTTTCTAATGTTTCAGTTTGGATAGTGTTAAATAACCACAATTGGAGCAGCGAGGTCCATAATTGTTTGTTTTCCTTGAAGATGCTAATTGATTTTCCAAATTTTGAAATAAAGCTTGCTCTTTCATGTTTTGAAACTTCAAAGAAATTATTCATGTTGAAAGAAATTTTTGTTTGGAGATGTAGCTAACTATTACCCAGATACTAAAGTTCCAATTTCTTCTTCAATGCAGGATACATTGCCCGAGAAAAATATGGAAGTTACTGAAACTTCTAGAGTACAAGAGGAGGTGTGTGATGATTTATAGTTTTTACTAGTTGGAATGACACTAGAAATTCATGTTTCCTTTTCAATGTACGCTACACATTCATTTCATCTTTAAAATGCTTCTCTGAATTCTTGCTATAAACTTTCTCTTCAGGGAAAAATGTGTGTTGACAATGTTAATGAACCAGCTCTTGGCGTCTCTGCTAATGAGGTATGGTTGATTGTTAATATTATAGTCGAAATTTAAAATTAATGAAGTGATACTAAAAATTCTTCACACAAATCCAACAACTGTTTCAACTTGAATTTTTACTGTGGACCTTCTCTTCAGGGAGAAAACTGTGTTCTCAGTATTACTGAACAATCTCTAGCTGTGTCCACTGATGAGGTAAAGATTGATTTTCTTACAATTATATAAGCTCCGCCGACTTTCAACTACCTAATATCTCAAACATTTACTACAGGTTTCCTCTCTTGTGGAAAAGACCAGTGTCCATACTCCTTCAGGTCAACAGCCTGTTTCAGGGATACCAACTGAACAAGTAAGAGTTTCATCCCTCTTTGAGACTTAATTATAATTGCAATGTCCCGAAAAGGCTTTCTTTATTCGTAGCTCATATTTTTTCAACCATGTTTCAGCAGATTGTTTATTTTATTCACTATTTTCTAAGAATAAATGCTCCTATTTTTTTTAAAAATGACTAAGAATGGAGATGAGAACAATGTGATGACTTATTTTCATATTAAGATATTTCTCTGGAATATCCACTCACTAGTTGAATGCTGTTTCTTCATTTTATTTGTTGGTTCAAGGAAAACATTGTTATTGAAACTCCAGTGGATCATCATCACAGTCTAGTGACGCCAGTTATTGACATTCTTCAAGCTGGTAATTTGATACTCATACGAAAACATTTTGTTGTTAAAATGTTGCTCATGCTTTCATGGTTACTCACATATTGTGTTTTTATTGAAGATAAAGAGAACAAGGTTTCAACACTGAATGAAGACGCTTCCCCTCCTTTGAGTGTAAGATTAAAGGAATTATCGAACAACTTGAAATCTCTGTACACTTCTACTCCATTGCATACAAAGATGGAGCTAGAGACCTACAATTCGATCAAGGGTAATGACCAGACAGGAAATGATCCTTTGGAGCCCAGTACTCCAATCTCTCAACCATCTCTCAATGCCAATAGCAAATCCCAGCACACGAGTCTAATGAGTCCTTGGGAACGGCTCCATATACGCAGCACTGGGATGAAGGTTAATTTCTTTTACAAGCATCAATGTTGTTGAGCTAACCAAAGTTTTAAATCCCTGTCTTTATTTATTTTAAAATTTTAATTGGTGTTAAACCAATCTTCTGCAGGAGTCCCTTGTCAAGGAATGCTTAAACTTTATTAATTCAGCTAGCAAGTAAGTCAAAATTTTTATTTGAGATAAGTAGAAATTAAGTGATCAAAATCTTGCCTTGATGTTGGTAGATGTCAAAAAAATTCAATTTCAACAAAATATTTACTCACATTTGAGATTAAACTACTAACGAATCTTGCTGTTGTTGCGTTTGCTGATCCATAGGGAGGAGCTCAAGGGTCTAAAGGTGAGTTATAAATTAATCCTTCACCAACCTCGTGCCTCGCTAACCTCAGTTCTAAACCCTAATAAGATTTGTTGCTTAACTACTTCTATGTGCAGGGCATTGGAGACAAGAGAGCTACCTATATTCTAGAATTACGAAGTGAATCTCCCGAACCCTTCAAGACTGTAAGTGATTTCCAAACATTTTCCAGTTAATTGACATTTGCAACTACATTCAAAATTCACATCATGTGCTATTTCTAATTGCAGCTTGAAGACTTGAAAGACATTGGCCTATCATCAAAACAGGTAAAGTTCTGATATTCACTAGTACAGCGGTACACATATTTTCACAATACGACTCGCATATTCGGTAAACATTTTTTTCCTCTACATAATTTATATCATGGTTTTTTTTTGTTGTTGTTGTTTTGCCTTATCTCTGTTGCAGATTACTGGAATGATGAAAACGGTAGCTGGTGGTATTTTTGATTAATTTGATAATGAATTATTTGGATGTGCCTCCTTTCAAGTTGAGGGTGAGGAAAAACTGTATCAAATAATAACTCATATTTGCAACATGGAGTTGCTTCTATATTTGAAGGTTGGTGTCATTGTTGTATAATTAAGATGTTGGTGTCATATTTGTGTTCATTTTCATCCCTGTTGATTGGAATTTAAATAGGAGAAGCTTCTTTTAGCCAAACTGGCAAACAAATCATTGTCGTTTTGTCAAATCATTGTCTCCCGAACTAGTCTTCTTACATGTACTAGAAGACTCGTGGAGTCTTCTAGTACATGTAAGGAGAAGAACTACTTCCCGGTTTGTTCTCATGTAGCCCGTTTTGGTTCTTGTTCTTGTTCGAGAGTTCCCTCGATTTTTCCTTGCCAAAAAAACAAAGAACAATGCCGCACTTCAAATTGATAGTCGGGTCCTAAATGTGATAATGTGTGATAATGGCCAAATTGAAAAACATACTACAATATACGGACATTATTATTTAAAAAATTGGTTTATTCATATACTAAACTCATATTATTATAACTATTAATTATTAATGTTATTATTATTTATTTATTATAATATTCTTATTAATTGTTTAATTATTAATTATCATATTTTCACCACCGAAGGTTATGTGTATAATGTTTAAAAAAAAATCTAAACATATACAAAATGAGTGTCTAAATGTGCAGAAAAATAAACTACATTTTAAATATCAATTTTATTTTATTTAGATGCTAAAATGGCTATTTTTTAGATTTAATTAAACAACGGTGACACATGTCACACACAGAGTGTAGCAATTTCTTTCTCCTCCAATATAGAATGAAACGCAACGTATGACCATTACAAGGTCGGAACGATGTCGCTTTTGTTGTAGGAACAAGGCGTGCTCAGCTCACGCGTTATAAATATATTTTTTTAAGATAAAATAAATAGAATATTTTTGTGAGGTAGGGAGGGGAGTATAATTGTGTAGTATGGGATCTCCGGTGCCAAAGCTCAGATGTAAAATATGACTCTTTCAAGTACACTGCAACTCTTTCGAGCACACTGCAAATTGTGAATCATATCTTTTAACTAATGGGTAATTAAGTTAATGTGTATGAAAAATCTGTTCTGTAGTCTGTGTTTGCAACAAGTTTTGGGTTTGTGTTCAAAGTAACGGTGAACCTAAGAGCATCCACAAAGGAGACACCCACTTGGGTGTCTCCATTTAAAAAAAAAAAGAAAAATAAAAAAGTGTCAGGCAATGATGAAAAATGGGTGTCCAAAATGGTGAGAAAGTTTCTTCAGCTGGAAACTTCTCTCCTATGCTAGCATACTCCCTCTCCATTATTCTGACATTTTCTGAATTTTTATTTATTTTCTTTTTTTCTAAAAATGGAGACACCCACATGGGTGTCTCCGTTGTGGGTGCTCTAACGAAATCACAGGAAGTGCAAGAAAATCCACACCTAATACGATTATTAAATTGACAACGAGATCACTGAACCAATAAATCAGGCATTTCTATTATTGGAATTCGCAAAAATTACTATTGGCACCACAAAATGAAAGTCGAATGCATCAAAATCAATTAATACATTTCTCATAAATCTCCCAAAAGCCCAAGTTGCATTTGATTTCTTCAACTGCATCTTGAAAGTCGCACATCAACATTGGTGAGGATTCTCTAATCCGCAATCATGGTCCCTTATGTGATCCATATTGCTTAATTGGATGTATCAAATTATTTTATTTTTTCTCTTAATAAATGGTATAGTTTTATAATTGTCTTGGAGCTACCCGCATGGGGAGAGGTAGACCTAAGAAGAGGGTTGCCAGAAGCAAATAGTACATGGAACCTTCAAACCCGAACTTTATCCCTAACCTCGATATTGATCTTAGTGACATCCATGAACTCCTATTAAAATTCACTGTGAAATACAAGCAATCGGGTTTTTGGCCTTAATCCCGATATATACCGACTGCTTGTGCTCTTCGACGATGCCTTCCTCTCAATTGACCCGAAAATGGTGCTCGATAAGGGACCCATGCTTGTAATGTGTAAAGTGGACTTAAGCCTCGCTATTATTAAGAGATGATGTTGAAATGGTGTTTTTGAAGGTCCGCCTTCTTTTATTGGTTCAACAACAACAAGTCAACAACAAGTCTACAAGCCTCGTTATTGTTTTTGAAGGTCCACCTTCTTTTATTTGTAAAGTGGACTTAAGCCTCGTTATTATTAAGAGATGATGTCGATAAGGGACCCATGCTTGTACTTTGGTTAATCTTGAAAAGATTATCATTATTCTATCCTTCATGTTTAGGTTGTTATTGAAGACACTTTGAATAATATTACGAATTGTCCTATTAATTCTTTTTAGTAGATTGAGTGTTTTTTGTGCATTTTGTAAATAGGTGAGAGGAGTCTTCACCATTGCATTCACATAGGCGCACGAGGACGGAACTGCAACACCCTTTTCTTGGAGTCACGTCTTGGTTGGGAGTCCAAATACTGAAACTTTCCGCAAAAAGTGTTTTCCGAGGGGGGTACTATTATTGATGGTGCTACTTACAATGACAAAGTTTGTGTTGAAACTGAAGAGGGCTCACTGTCTGCTCATGATGCTGAGGCAACTGCTAAATCATGCTTAGATAGTGTTGACAACACAATTTGTGAAACAACAATAAAAGATAAAGGGAAGGAGAAACTTGCAAAGGAAGGGCAACAGAATACTGACAACAATGAACTTGGTGGGGAAAACTCAAGCAAAATGTTTACTCTGACTTCCAACAAGATAACGAGTAGAGGAGATAGATCTGATAAGGGTGGATGGTTGGCAATAAAAGGGAGGAAAACGGGTAAAGGCCTTGCAGGGGTACTGTATGACAACAAAAAGAGGAAGCAAAAAATTTAAAATGTCAGTAGCTTCTTGTTGTTACTAGATGAGGATAACGAGGAGAATTTAGAGGATTTTGCTGGTCTAGAGGCCATTAATGAGGAATGCAACAACCATGGAAAAGGAAGGTCTGATTATAGTGAGCGTAGCACTCATTCAACGAACTCTGATAATTGAGAGAATGATGATGAATTGCTGGCAACATTGTGTGAATGACACTATTGAGAAGAAAGGGGAGAATTTGGCTATCTTAGAATCTTGAGATCTTTGAGGTTCATATTATAGAGGTGCAACCACAACTTATTCATACAGTGGTGGTCACAACTGATGGGAAATTTGAGTTTGAAGCTACGGTATATAGCTAGCTTAAGGGCATGTTTGCAAGAGAATTATTTTTTAAGGGATGGAGATAGTTTTTAGGGGTGGAGGGGATGAAAATTATTTTTAGAGGTGGACAAGATGGAGATTATTTTTAGAAAATAATCCCCTATGTACTTGGTTGAATGAAGATAGATTTTTTTATGGAATAAAGGGAAATGACAAACAAAAAATCATTGTCTTTCCCCTTTCACCCATTATTGTTCACCTTTCTTCGTCGACCAACCTGAACATTTTGAACACTTTGAAAGTTTTTGCCCTTAATTAAACACACACAACACTTTCCTTCATCAACCTGATTTGAGGAATTCACCGTACAGGAAATTTTTTGCCCTTTTAATTGAAGTCACAACCCAGTACCGAGGAATTAAACACACACACACAACACTTTGAAAATTTTTGCCCTTAATTGAAGTCGAAATCCACCGTACCGAAAACAAATTCCTAGGATCACACACTTTGCGAGGCTGGTAACGAAATCGAATCCGGATCCGAGGAATTCGTTGACCTTGTCACCGGTGACGAACTCAACGAATTACAGCATCAACTTCCTCTCTCTTTTAGCTCCTCGGCCATGGTCGCTCCTTTGATCTCGGCATTCGGCATGCCTCAGCTTCGCCCTCTTTGCCGATAGAGAGGGAGGCTGGGGAGAGGAGTAGACGTGGCCACGGGTCACGGGTTGGCCGGGTCAACCCGTCGGGTCCGGGTCGAAGGGTTAGAGCGGGTCGCGAGTTAGGTTCGAGCATCCCCTAACCCGCTGACCCGGCGGGTCTACCCGCCATTCCAAAGATTTTTTTTTTTGAAAAAATTTATTTTTAATAAAATAAATTTATAATCATTATATAAATTATATAAATCATTCTTATAATAATTCATAATTCATAATATTACTTAAACTAATAATAATATGCAATATGCAATGTAGGAGAAATGAACCATCATTCTTCTTCTTTTATAGACTTGGAAGTCTTCCTTCCATCCCCTCATTTCCAATGTGGGACAAAGACTTCCTCCCACTAAAATATGAAGTTAGAATGAGAATGCATAAGGCTATATATATATATATATCCTTATCACTCTTATTCTCTCATATATATTTATTTTTAAATATATATGTCATTTTATATATATGTCTATCAACACATACTCCCTCGTATCAGAAATGTAAGATGTTTAACTTTTTAACCCGTAATTTAAAGACCTAAAAACTATATAAAATATTATTTTTTAATTAAAATTTAAAAAACTAATTATTAATAATAAATATTGTAGTAAATTTATATTATAAATTTTTAAAAGTAAAATATTTCATACTACAAAATACGGAGTATGTAATAATAAATACTCCCTCCGTTCGGCAAAACTTGTCATTTTAGCTTCTTTCACAAGTTTTAAGGCAATTAACAAATGTACTAATTTACCCTCAATTATTACCCTCATTTTTTACTTTATCGAAAACTACAACTAACAAACCATCAATCATATCAAGGGCATTTTTGTAAAGTGAATGGCAAAATACCTACAATGACAAGTTTTTGTGAACAAAAATAACACCCTAAAATGACAAGTTTTGCCGAACGGATGGAGTAGTAAAAAAATCTTATACGGAGTATATTGTACATTAAAATTTAAAACAAATCGAATAACTACTGTAAATAGTTACACTAAAACTTAAGCAACTAAAACCATCATTTTGAAAGGTTAAGAGACATGAAAGATTAGACACCATATGTGAATTGTGTAAGCAGAGGACTAGACAGGCACCCCTCGGGCCCCCCCACCCTCAAAACCACCACTTCCTCTCTCCTTCTCTCACCTCGACCCCTATCCTCTTTTATGCCCTCGTGACATCATCCCTCCTCCGCCTCCGCCGCCGCCATCACCACCAACGCCGCCGCCGTGACTCCCTCCCGTCAGCAACTTCAGTCCACCTCACCCTACGCCGCCGCTGCTGCCATCAATCCGCTGCTTATTCCTCCCGCGCTTCTTCTATTTATCTAAACCCTAATTCCCTAAATCTCAATTTCACAGTCTTCGCCTTCGCCGATTTTCGAGGTTAGTTTGTTTTCAGCTGCTGCTTTCCTGATGTAATTGGTGTATGAATCGTTCGCTGTGGTTTTTTGTTGTTGTTGAGGATGGTTGTCGGAGGTGATTGTTGGTCGAGTACATTGATGTTTCGGAGATGTGAGTCATTTGGAATTCTCTGTATGAATTGAAAATTGGAACATTTTTTTTTCTTTAATTGCAATCGCTGCATATACTTTTGATTTTATTTTGCCATGGAACCCCCTTTCTTCCTGTATAAACTCACTTCAGCTACTACTTTCCTGTAAATAGTCGCTGTGGTTTGTTGTATTTCGGATGGTCATTCAAGGTGATTATCTCTCGATTACTCTGAGTCATTTGGAATTCTCTGTAGAATTTACAATTCAAGAGGCATTGAAAAATGGAGCATTTTTTTGAATTGCAATCTCAGCATATTATTGTGATTTTATTTCGCTATGGAACCCCCTTTCTTCCTGTATAAACTCACATGCGCTTTTTTCATTTCAGGATAATTTCTCTAGTTTCCTGCGGATGTGTATTTATCTTGAAGACGAGAGACTCATTTCTCTGTTAGATTGCTCTGCATATTAAAAGTCAGCGTTGTTTTATTGTTTGTATTGTATTCTTCTTATTGGTTGTAAATAACAAGCCACATACATCTGAAAGTGTGGTGTGTATCACCTAATAAGGTCAAATGGCAGTGGTTAAACAAGAGGTATGGTGCTCATTTCTTTTATGAATTGCTTTGTGATAATACCTTCATATATGTTTCTTCATTTTAATGTTTTACTTGCGTAATTTTTTTTTATAATCTGAATATATGGTGAATACAAAATTCCTTCATATGCTTAGGGATGGAGAGGGTAAGAGGAAAGAACCATGAACTAGAAACTTGGAAATAGGGAACCCGAATTACCCATTTTGTTAGTGAATATGTTTGGTCTACTTAGGGGAATTGAGTTTCATTCATCTCTTTATTCTTATCAAGTTATCTTAACAAAGGGTATCATGAACCACTATTCCCTTTCACTTTCCTACAGAACCCCAAGCTCTAACCTCCTTAGTAAGGAGGTTCTTACTGCTGACATTTTGGTTAAATTCATGTTAGGCAATTTTTGAAATTAGTTTATTGGAAAGGATTATGTTTTGAGATGTAAATTATATGATGGTAAATGTTAATAAATTTTCAAGTGAATTATAGTGCAATTTATTACTAAAAGCGGTTTATATTTGCAAAACATACCCGATTGCAAGGTTTTTGATGTATTCAATCTTTCAGTGAACTTTCTATTACATGGGTTTTTTTTTATTAGACTAATGCCTGCCTGAATGCTAGGGAACTGCAGAGCTATCATATATCATTTTTTTCAAAAAAATAATTGTTTCTACTTTCTTGCTGTAATTTTTCACATTGGCTTCATTGTCGGCCTTGTACTTGTAGATGAAGTCTTATGTCTGGCTTCAAACTGCTGATGGATCAATACAACAAGTTGAGGAAGAAGTTGCTATGTTTTGCCCCATGATATGCCGAGAGATACTTCAAAAGGGCTCAGGATCTTCTAAGAACAATGCTATTATACTTCCTGAGAGGGTTAATCCATCGACACTTGGTTTGGTTCTGGATTATTGTCGGTTCCATCAATTACCTGGTCACTCCAATAAGGTCAGGATATCATTTTCTTCTGCATTTTTTGGGGGGAGAGGTGGGTGGGGTGGGGGGGGGGGGGGGGTTATGGTTATTTTACCCATTATTTATGTTGTCAACGTGCAATTTAGTTGGTATATCTGGTTTAGTAACAATCTTAACCATACTAATTGGATGGTTCAGAGTAGATATGCTAGGTGCAGAGAATTTGTAAGATTCAGTGTGTTACTGACTATTCAAATTGTTCTGTCCAATTATTCATTTATCAGGAGCGCAAGGCGTTTGATGAAAAATTTATCCGATTAGACACTAAGAAGCTGTGTGAGTTGACATCTGCTGCTGATAGTCTTCAGTTAAAGCCTTTGGTTGATCTCACCAGTCGTTCACTTGCACGGATAATTGAAGGGAAAACTGCGGAGGAAATACGTGACATTTTCAATTTGCCAGATGACTTGACAGAGGTTGTAATTGCTTACTGACCCAGATCGAGCTTTATCTTTTTATCGATGTTATTTCGTTATTGAGTAGAGTTGGTGTATGATAGGAAGAGAAGTTGGAGCCCTTGAAAAATGTGACAGATGATCCTCGCATACGGCTATTGAATAGATTATATGCAAGAAAGAGGAAAGAATTGAAGGAAAGGGGAAAAATGAAGGTACTTAATTCTACCTGTTTCTTTAAGCATTTATTCTTTTTATCATTGTAGTTACTGCTAAGAGTCTATTCAATATAAATATTCCAACAATTCCCATGTGATAGATGAGATCTTATTAAGCTGTGTGGAGAGAGATTTATATTGCAATGATTGGCTGTATGGACTTGTTCTTAATTTGCCTGTCAAAGAGAAAACTCATAAGAACAAAGCTTCATTATCTAGTACCAAATGTTAGAACCCCAAACCATGAAAAAAGAAGACGGGTTTGGAAAACAAGAATCTCGCTAACAGCCCACTAGAAGCAAGCATCTCACTCCTAGGATTTGATAGACATCTGAGATACAAGTATCTTGCAAAGCAACCAAAATTTGAGGAATTCTCAAACACATTGAATTCATACTACAAGGTCTTAATCCTCCTAATGTAATGGAGAAAACCAAAAAACTAACTTCTAATATAAAAGAGTTGGTAATTAAAATGCAGGAAATGGGAACAACATGGAAGAAGCGGGATAGGTGGGGAAAATGCCCACAAACTAGGAAGTGGGAATTTGAAAAACTGAAGGGAACTAACTAATAGATGGAAAACTAATAATAACAATTATAATACTGTATAACTAATAATATGGGTTTGTATCATGTTGTCACCCAATATCACCTTAACTACGTTGGTCATCCTTGTCCTTTTCCTCTTCTTTCTCCAACAACCATGATATATAACTGTTTTCACAATAATATTACCGTAGCTAAAGCTTTATCAATATAACTGTCCTGTTGGCGAGAAGATCCTAAAATGTCAAAGGGATGTGAAAGAAATTTAACTGAAACCACAATATCCCTCTATGAAATTTTAGCAGTACTGATAATCATTTAAGGGCACTGATTCAGTAACCTTAAATGAATTGTTTCTTACATTATACTGCTACGAAAGAGTTGTGTGCTTTTGCAGTAATTTCTGTTTCTCATTTCTTCACTTCTCATTTCTTCAGACTATTGAGGCCGAGGAAGAACTTGTGGATGAACGGTCAGTAGATGATCTCCTATCATTTATAAATGGTGAAGATAAAGGTATAAGGAATATTTCGGCTGTCAACTCCTTTACACAAACCATTTCAAATCAATTTGAAAATGAAATGATATATTTGAGAGAATGCGAGGATTTAGGAGGAAAATTCCCAAGGAATCACCATATCGAAAATGAATTGCAACTTCAATTCTCTCTCTCTCTCTCTCTCTCTCTGTGTTTAATTTTTTGTAATCTTATTGTGGCTCTTTTGATTACAGATTCAAAGGGTTCCAAAGCTGGTAAAAACAAGAAAAAGAATCAGAGAAAGAAAGATAATGTGAAAGTCTCTGCATCAAATAATGAAAATGGATGTTTCAGGAAGGTGAGTTCTAGTCTTCTAGTTATTCTGTAGTCAATATATATCCTTACCTACTTAGTGTTTCATTTAATAATTGTTTTCTTCTTGTGGATATCTTACCTGCTAGGAGTTAGATGCGACTTCAGCTTCTTCAGAAAGTTGTAATCATGTTGACAAATCTGCATCCATCGCCAGTCTAATATTACAGGATCCTGTATCTGGACCTCTGTCTCCTAAGCCTGATTTTGAAGAAGGGGATCTAGATGATGAGATGGATCCTGAAATGAAAGAACAGCTGGACAGGTTTGAACATTTGCTTAGAAACTTGTTTGTTCATTAATTAAAATAAAAAAAAAACTCCTTTGGTTTTCCTTATTTATATAAGCTTGCTTTCATTGGAAAACTGAAGCTGATTAATCATTTTTTTTTCTTTTTGTGAGAACAAAACAGATCTTATGAAAATTATTAGTGCGTTACTGTATCTAGACCATCTGGTTTGCCTACGTCAATCTTTTAGTTTAGATAAGTGGGAAGGGATTTTGGGTCTTATGGCCTTATGGAAAATATGAATTTATGTATCAGCAGAGATAAAATTGATTAATAAAAAGGAGAGTAAATGTGTCCTTCTGCTATCAACAAGAGACACTACTTCGTGTTTTGCCTCAAGAACTCCTTCCTAAGCTGATCATCCATCCGAAAGATATGAGGAATTTTCTAGTGACTAATCCTTGGCAATCCTTCACTTTTATAAGTTCAAAAGCATTTGTTTATGAGTGATTGGAAAGGGCCGTCCCATAACATGTGGCTTCAATATAGAAGTTCTATATTGAACCAGTGGATCCAAGTCATCCAAACATAGATGGTGAGCCTAATTCAGATTGATATCTAGAGTTGAAAGGGAATGTTTGTGAATCACCACTGGCATTGCAACCTTTTTATATAATTTTTCAGGTGGTTTGGGGGTAGTGGGGGTTGCTTATCTAGAAATTTATTGGGGAAACTGTGCACTATTAGAAAAAGAATTCTGTGACATATGAATTGGTAGTTCCAGAAGTTTCCTGTATGGATTAGTGGAATGGACACAGTGATGCATGTAGTCTGCAGTCTTTCCCTTGATGTTTTTTGCCGAACTTCTTTTTTACTCAATAGTGATTTCTGTCTCCTTCCTGCTTCAATTCCGATGTTGTTTCCCTTTCTAGGAGTCACGCTTTCTTGTAATTCTTGTTTCTTATTGTCTTGGGTCTATCGGAAACACTCTCTCGACTGATTCGGGGAATGAGTGCATACATCCTGACCCCCAGACCCTGCTTCTGCGGGATATATTGGGTTGTTGTTGTTAGTGATTTCTGTAGTGCTGCCCAATTATTTGAGAAATAGTATACACTTCCTTTGCCCAGTTATGTTCCATTATTCAAAAACCACCATAAATCCTATCACAAACATTGATTTCCAAGTTTTCATCCGTAAGGATGCACTAGGGTGGACTACAAATAAGAAGTAATCCCCCACTAATTTTCTTCCCTTTTTCAAAAAATAAGACGGGTTTTGTAAATATCAAGTATTTCATTGTTCACAAATCACAACTGTAGTATTTGAACAACGCAGAAAGTGATAGGGTTTCATCACAAAGTCCTTGTTTCCTTGATGTGTCAAAAGGAGGAGATAATCTAGTATGCTAGTGTAGTCAGGGAAGCTATTTACTCTACAGTTTAGCCAGGCACATGATATATAGCCTTCCTGAAGCGGACATGATATTTGGCCTTCTCTAATTCACCAAGCACGTATATTTGTTAATGTACTCGTCTTCAGATCACATTTTGATAATTGGTATCGGACAACTTTCTGTATGGTGTGATGCTTCTTATGTAATATAGCCTCAATCCTTAGTCCCTTCAAGCTTGAAACTGATTGCGAGGAGGACTAGAATGCCTTGACGATACCTGTAAATTTTTCTTATGCAGGGAGGTAGAAGATTTTGCTCGTAGATTGAACTCAGATTGGCCCGAGAGGGTGCAGGAACTCCTGTCATTAGGCCAAAGTAGAAGGGAGGCTCCAATTTGTACCAGGGGAACCAGTTCTGTCCAGAGCTATTCTAGTAAGTTTCCACAGTTACTTGGTAAACATGCTATAATGTCTGAACTCCATCCCAGTGGCTTGCATAATGGAGACCCTTAGGTTATGACAAACCACTCTGATGCTGCAATATGCAGCAATGATTAGTTAAATCTGGAGAAAAATAAGTTGTTAAGAGAAGAGAGACTCCTGACAAACACTAGATCCATAAATTGTTAGCTGTTAATCCTTAGCTTCACTGCTATGAACCGTCTAATATAGACTTTGACGGGGAATAGATAGATATTGTTAAACAAGGGACTTTATGAAGGACCAATTGCTTTTTTTTTTTTGCTTAGCTTTGCTTTAATAATTGTGCGTCTTGTTTATTTCTTTTGCTATGGATGTGGCTTAGGTTTTAAGCTCTCATTTCTATTAGCTCTTTGCCTATTGCCATGTCATATCATATCACAGTTATTGTAAAGCAGAGACAAAAAACTGTGGCTTTTAGTTTAGATTCCTCTGGGGTAAAGTTCAAATTGTTTATGTTTTCTTCCTTCAACCCTGCTATATTGGATTAGGCATTTTTATGCGCTAATTCCCCATCGTTTCGTTGTTTCATCAAACAATATGAATAACATGTAGTTGTGTCGCGTTGCTTGGTGAATTGCAGACAAACCACTATACCAACAATTCAATGAAGTAAAGCCTTAGTAGCAGACAACACAGGCTGCACATTCCGATTTGGTGTTGGCTCAGCCTCAGTTGCAAACCTTCGCACCAAGACAGCCGTGCTTTGGAGGCATGATTCAGGTGCCGTAGCTTGCAAAACCAGATATGGAACTGATACGCATAGGGCAGAGATGGGGTTACTGAGTGTGCAGTGGAAGTGTAGAACTACACAGTAGAAACTTCAACGGGCATTCTTCAATAATGCAATGGTGGTTTTTTTTTTTTTCCGTCTTGTTAGCCTGTTCTGATTTCAGCATCCTTGTCCTCATCGGGGAGAAAATCGAAGAAAGTGAGATTTTCGGCCAAGAAGCGATGAGTAATGATCTTTGGATTTGTGTTTTTCTTTCCTTGTTTTCCCCAGTTCTGATGGCTGCTCGTCGGTTGTTGATATTTGTTTAGGTGTCTGTTTCGTTCTCGTTTCCATTTCATTGGTTGTCTCGTATCTATAAGCTGTTACAGGGAACCCTTTTATCGGTACCTCTCCCTCTTGATCTTGTAGTTGTACTTATTTTTTCATGACATAAGTATCAGCAGTGTTTCTGAATACAGGATGAAGTTTCTGAGAGTTCTGATAGCTTTGTACACCTTTCATCACTTATAAGAGTTTTAGCAAAATTACCCGTATATTTGATAGGCACACAAAATCACTCATAAATATAGTTTTCTTTCAAATAATCTCAATTTTTTTTAATAAAAAAGGTAAGAATCAAAATATCAGACAAGTCCTTGTTTAGTAAAAAATTCAAAATATGAGATAAATAATTGTTTGATAAATCGAGAAGTTGTGTCATGAAATAAAATAAACAAAAAAAGAAAAGAAAAGAGGAGATACAAACATTCCATACTTTCTTCACTAGATTATAGATTCCACGTTTTATTTGAGTATGAAGGACATGCTCAATTGCATCTTTTGGATTCCCTTTCCTACTATGCGAAAAACTTGATTTTTGTTGTATTTTCACTTTGACTAAATAGAGAATAAGAATATATATTTTGATATTATTTTTGAACTCAAATATTTGATCAAGGGAGATGAATCATTGTTAACTCACTCTCTTTCACGGGTAAAATCGCATCTTATTTGATCTCTTATTTTAATCAATTTCGTCAACATTTCGAAAAAAATAAAATGGGGTTTTATTTTGGCGGTTGTTATTCGCACGACCTTCATCTCTTCAAACACACGGTGCCGATCCCGACAACTAAAGTCGGCAAGCACCATGCCGAAGCCGGACTCTGGAGCTGGCAAAATTTGTGGTGTACTGGTGTCAAACTATAAAATTCGTCTGCAATATGTGGGCATGCGGGAGGGCAACTCAAAACCTGCAGGCGACACCGACCTCCTGAATCGGCAAGTCGCTTATGTCATCTATTTATAGGAACTTTCGAGGAAGATATTATTTTGCCTGCTCTAGTTTTTGGTGTCGGCAACTGAGTTGCCAGCTCTACCTTCTGGTGTCGGCAAACTATGAATGCCCACGTTTCCTTTGGGTCCCAATTCTAACCACCGACTCCAAAAAACAGGTCCGACACCGTGCCAATGGCGATATGCAACCGTGCATATAGCAAGTCCGTTTATTTTTCCCCACAACAATAAAATTAGACTTGATTACTTACTTTTTGTTGTTCAAAACGAATGCTTTATTGTTATCATTTTCTACTTGTTCTAAAGTTTTACAATTTGAACTAATCAAATTAAAATTGTGACATCCTATTTTAGAATATGTTTAATAAAGTAATAAAATAAGGAGATAGTGTATGAATTTATCGGGAATTTTTTCATCGATTTTATAGATATTGTTATAGTAGATATTTTACACATGGTTCTCCTTCCATTGTGTTATAACTTGTAAGGAAAAAATTGTATTTCTTGCTAATGATAAGTATAATCACGTGTGTAGTGGATGGTATGCTAGTGATGCTCTCTTATCCACTTTGTGTGCTAGTAATGCTCTCTTATCCACTTTTTGTATGAACTCCACTTCTTTCCTTTTTTTTTTTTTTTATTGACGTGGAGGTTTCAAGATTATCGATTAATTTCACTAGTCTACAAAGCACTTAAATCCGAAAAGTTAAGCGGCAACCCACTAGTCAAGTTTAATCTCTTTTTATTTTTGACGTGGAGGTTTTAAAATTATCTACTAATTTCACTAGTCTGCAAAGCATTTGAAACTCAAGAGTCATGTAGTCGATTCAACCCATACCAAAACATGAGTACTTACTACTTACCCTAACATTACAAATGTCATTAGTGGGATTTGAACTGTTTATCTCATAGTATTGAGAGACAAGGGAATACCTCACCTTTAACAAGAGGTCATTAATTATGTGCAGCCCGATTTGATATTTGCATAGTTAATTTTTTTTAACAAGTGTACAACATGGACATAACTAGAGGCGGGCTGATACCGCTCTAGCCAGCCCTATTTTTTAAAAAATTAAAAAATAGGTAAAAAATGAAAAAAGTTAAAAAAAAAATATATGTATTTTTTACTATAATAAAAGTTTTATTTATGAAAATTTACTTTTTGGTTTCGTGCCTGGTGTACAGTCAAGACTTTAGCTGTATTTTTGTTTGAAAATAGAATGCTGACGTCGACTTTTGGTTGAGGTAAAAAATCAATGTTAATAGACTGTTTATAGATAAAAATGACTACTAACTTTAGGGCTGAAAATGTGACGGATTATAGGTGGATGAAGTCATTCCATCACCCACCCCACGGGTAAATAATTTCACCCCGTCCACCCATCACCCCCAAACCTCGTCACCCTCATCCGATCTGTACGGATGCCCAATGGGTGAAATTAATATAGTTATGATTTTTTTTAATAAAATTGAAAGATAATAAAACCAAAATTTTAATTTATAAATACTAGAAATATGAATTCATGAAAGTCGAATACATGTCATAAATAACAATGGCATGTTACTTAAAAGTTACAAAATGAAAAAACACACACACACACATACTCCTTGAATTTGTAAATAAAGAGCGGCCATATCCGGGGTTCGAACTGGGGACCTTTGGGTACTACCCGCAAGTCCTTTCCAGTGAGCCATTCCGGAATGGTTCCACACACACATACTCCGTATATAGTAAAAACACATATATATACACCCACTTTATTTACTATATATACACCACACCACATGTGTGACTCAAGAGGCATATGGTATTTTGCATATAAAATACCGCAGTGTTTATTTTAAAAAAAAATTAGAGTATGTGGTGTAGATAGTAAAAAATTAGGTGCATATAACACTTTCTTATATACAGTAAATCACAGAAGGTAAAATAGTAGAAATATATAAAGATAGTATGGATTATTTGTACTCATTTTATTATGGGTTTTCGCACACAAAATTAATGCGGTGGATCGGAACGGGTTTTTGCCCGCAAAATTAAAGCCTGCATCGTGGCGATACTTTGGCCGTTTGGCGTGCAAAACAGCGATTCGGGTAAACCAACAACGTGGCACTCGGGAGTTGAATCCAAAGAACACCGCACTCCTTCCACAAGGTATACACCAAGAAGCAAACAAGTTTGGAGATCACAAACTGTTCCATTCCATTTCCATCATCATTCACCAAATCCCAATCTCAGGTTTGAACGCTCACAGAGAGAGACACAGAGAGAATGTGGTTTTTTAGCCGAAAAAGCGCTTCAGGGTTTTCGAGTTCTTCAACAGCAGAGGAGGTTACTCACGGAATTGATGCTTCCGGTGTCACTGCTATCGTCACTGGTCTCTCTCTCGCCCGCCCCTCTTTTTCTTCTTCCGTCAATATTACCGGCAATTCATATAATCATGTATTCTAGAAGTTGACTTCTTCACTTTATCGCAATTAGAGTGCAAAAGATTTGAACTTGTAGCTTGAATAAACTTCTTCATTTTATCGCAATTAGGCAGCGTTGGGCTCAATTTTGGGTATCGGGTTGGAATGAGGAATACCGTGTTGATTTAAATGGTATCGGGTTGGAATGAGGAATATCTTTAGCATTTAGTTTACTGTGGCATTTTTAGTTGGGGTTGTTTGATTGAAATGATTTATGATGCTACATTGCAGGAGCATCAAGTGGCATAGGTGCAGAAACATCACGGGTTCTGGCATTGCGTGGCGCACATGTCGTAATGGCGGTAAGGAATATGGCTGCTGGTGGGGAAGTCAAAGATAAAATTGTGAGGGAAATTCCTACTGCTAAGGTTGATACCATGGAATTGGATCTCAGTTCAATGGCATCTGTCAGAAAATTTGCATCAGATTACAAGTCCTCCAAACTTCCATTGAACCTCCTTATGTAAGAATTCGAGGATAGTTGGCTCAGAACGTTTTTTCCTTGATTACAAGTGGATCAATCTAAAGATTGATCCACGTGCTGTGGATGAACTTAGAGCAACCTTTCAGATGAGAATTCTCAATCCCTTCTTGATCCGACCAATTAGAATAAGTGCAAGAAACCAGGAACCGAGCTTTTTACTTGAGGCTTGACTTGGTTTTTCACTCTTTCACCTTTACATTGTGGTCATATGTGCTACCTATGTTTTCAAAATTTCAGTTTATGTGTTTTCTACCTGGTCGTCTGAAGGAACCTTTTTCACTTTGCCTTTGTAATTACAAGAAACAATGCAGGAGTAATGGCGACACCATTTACGCTCTCCAAAGACGGGATAGAACTACAGTTTGCAACTAACCACTTGGGTAACTGACACGCCACTGCATGTAGCCGAGGCTATTAAATTGAATGCTACATTTTCTCTATGTTACTGATGTCATATTTTGGATTTTCTTGTATGGCACATAGTTTATTTTTTTCTTTTTTCTTTTGGTAATACACTGTTAAGGTTTTTTATGTTTAGACAGTAACCTATTGCACACCTTCCTTAGCCAATCAAAGTACACATGCCCAGAAAGTATAGGAAGCAAAAACTATGAAACAGCATTTGACAGCTTGGTTTTCAGATTTCTGTTTTTCGTTTTCAGATTTGTTTGAATTTAATCCATGTCTTCTTATTTGAAGACTGGGAATGGGTGAAGGCGAGTGCATCAATATTATTGAAAATGACAATTTATGGAATTGATTAGGAGCTTCAGAAGTATGAAGATAGAATCGTTCAGAGGAAGTTTGAAACATTACTAGGCTACTTTACATCTTTGAAAATTATGCTACACTATAAAGAGCAGAGTTGCTGAGTAGACAGCTTAAAGACTATATTCCATCACTAAGGTGTGGAATCTTAGCAAAATTTATGCTATGATAAAGCAGTTTATTACAGTAGATCTCGTCCTGTTATCGGATGCTGTTAGTGGGTCTGGTTGCTGTTTACTTTTGTGGCTCAGGTGCTTTTGGGGTGATCTGATAAAGCCTTTTAGCCCATAGAAGAGCTCTTTACTCCTTTCCTGATATGATTATCCTCTTTATTTGCTACCTTGGGTTGATTGTTAACACATATATCCTTGATCTTATGAAAATCCATAGTTTCTCAAATGTCTTGCTGCTCTAGCTTTGGACTTTTAAGGAGTAGATCCTGTTTGTGATATTTACTGGCTATTGAACTTTGTTTCCTCATTTCCTTTTGTAGGTCATTTTCTTTTAACACATCTGCTGTTGGACCACATGAAAAAAACAGCCCAAGCAACTGATAGAGAGGGAAGGATTGTCAATGTTTCGTCATCTGCTCATCGAATGGCATACAGTGAAGGAATACGTTTCGACAGACTCAATGATAAATCAGGGTAATTTACCATATATATAATCTCACTGAATAGTTCAATTACAAACTGAGCTATATTCTATAACTTGCAGTAAACTGACTGACCATATGTAATATATAAACAATAAATAAATTTTGGAGAATAGACGCTAGTCATGTCCAAAATTTTGGGGAATGTAATAGATTCTTGGACATCTAAGTTTTTTTGTCAAATGTCACCTAATTGTTCTCTTCTACGTGTTCATTTAAATTATTCTCTATTGAATATGTTCTCAAAAGAAATACACAGTAACTAAATGTGTTAATCTTGTCATGAAGGACTAGATCTTACGCTATGAGAAAAGATATTTGATTATTGCAGCATTAAGTCTAGGAGTAAGTGATATTTGTTGATTTACCGAAAGCATCTCCAACCTGAACTGTTTATGAGACCAAAAGTGAATTTGTGAATGATTTTAGACCTGGGAACTGGTCTTCATGAATCTTTTTCCCCTGAGGAGTTGTAGGAAAATCGCAAGGCCTGGATTTCCTAAGCATCAGCATCACCAGCTGATCACGAGCAGGGCTTATCACAATGACTTAATCTTGGAACTAGTCCAAGAAAAATCCGCTCTCTCATAAGGCATGGCTCTAAATTCCCACTTTGCATTAGATCAAGACACTAAGTGATGGGATTTACCTTTCCATGATACCAACTTCCCTCCAACCATTGCACTATAGTGTTCTTAGGGCAATGGTTGGAGGTAACATAAGATCCTCGAGCCCCCTTTTAGGTAACATAAGATCCATTCTAATCCATTCTACAAGTGTTCAATGAGTTGCCTGTGGTGATCATGAATATATGAATTGAGTGGCAATGTAAAGTGTATATATGTAATTCTAGGACGAAATTATTCTTGCTCATAAAGAACATATTCAATAGAGAATAATTCTAGGAAGGATCATGAAGTGATTCCCCATCTTCCGTTTTAAGATATTGGTTAGAAGCCATTAGGTTCATTTATAAGGTCAGCTCTCATCCTACTTGTACATTTGGAAGTGGATGACACAAGGCTTATTTTTGTAAGAGTGTAAGACCATTCTTTATGAGAATGAGCAACCTTGTGGAGCTTCTTGGTATGGAATAAAGTGAGTATATACATGAGCTGGAACAAGCGTCTTTTCTTTGTCAAGGCTCACCAAAGAAAAAAGATGCCCGACAAAGTGTCATAAAGGACGTGAACTCTATTTAATAGAGATTGATCCTAGCAATTTCAAACTTCATTTGTAACCCTGCAAGAAAAAATCATAACACCCATCTCTGCCTGATGACGTGGCCTTGTTTTCTCATCAAATTAAAGGCAGCAATCTATTTAACTCCTCATTGACTTATTTGAACCCATAATATTCAGCAAGGAAAAGTTCCCTAGTTCTCTATACAATAAAATTTGTTACAAGCTTCATAATTATGGGATAGGTTGTTCTATTTATAGAATATACAGGAGCTAAATAGTCCATTCTGGACAAACTATTGCTGTTTTGCTCCATTCAGGAAAGTTTCTGGTGTTGAGTTTACGTTGAGTGATCTTTGTTATCACTTGGACATCACACACTTAATGTATTTTTCCTCATCCATTGGGGTAAGATGAAGAAATTTTTAAGCTAACAAGTAGATATTCCTAGCACTAATAGTAGCCATAAAAAAAAATGTAACAAGAGGATAAAAAGACGAAGAAAAGGAACTAAGGTACTTATTGGACCATATGAAAAGGGTTGGGCTTTTCAACCCCGTCTTTGATGCATTGGGTAGAAAATACGCATGCTTAAATTGCCTTAATGCTGATCCCACTTGTCTTTGATAGTTATGATGTATAGTTTGCTTATCAATGATCCTGAAGGATCCCATTTTCGTCATTGGAGTTCTTAATTTGGCAAGATATTAACCTGGGGGTGTTGTTGCTACCTCAAATCGTCAGGAAACTATTGGGAAGACGATAATCAATTATTTACCACTTCTATATGACACATTTTTTGTGTTGCTGTGGCTGAATATGAATAATTGCCCCTAGATGAAAGTAGCCATTGTGTTGGATGATCTGCAGGTACAGCAGCTGGGGTGCTTATGGACAGTCAAAGCTTGCTAACATTTTGCATGCTAAAGAACTAACTCGGAAATTGAAGGTAGTGTCTTTCTTCCTTATTGATTATAGTTCATTGGGGCGTGTTTTGGTTGGTCGGAATGAAGGCTTGTTCCTGCAATTACTCATTTATCTCAAATGAGATTACAGCGAAGCGTTTAGTTGTCCTCAGTGAAAAAATGCTGAAACATGATATAAAACTCGAAGCCTACAGAATCTGTTGGTGTTTCATAATAAAATGTTTTTCTGTGTACTTCATAGAATAATACCATTGTTCGTCATGTGAAATTCATTGTGCAATCACATAGGGTAGACTTTGTGACCAATGTGGTCGTGTGTTCATATCATGACGAAGTTGTTGCATATCCCACACTTTTCCTCCTCCACATGGCCAGTGTAGAGTTGTTACCTTCATCCAAAAAATAATCCTTGTTCAAGCAATTTAATTTGAAACCAATGTTTTCATTTGGACCTAGTAGGTTACTAGGTGTGTCATCTTAGTGGTTGTCTGTACCATGACGAAACAAAGAACAAGGCCCATCTTTTTAATCTGCAATTCTGCATTAAGCATTTACCTCGTATAGTGTCTTCTATGAGAGAATTACTTCTTTCCTCCCTCTCTATTGGTAAATTGAAGTAGGTATCTGTTAACTAGTTTGTAATATACAGTTGTTATTTTTACATTGGTGTACAGGACGATGGGGTGAATATAACTGCTAACTCTCTTCATCCTGGAGTAATAGCTACGAATCTTTTCCGCTACAACGTTCTCGATGGTAAACACTTCTTTTGTTACTCAGTGTAATAGTTTTACACTCAAGAGTTTGGACATAACTAAAATTCTACAACTGACTCAATATTCTTCATTTTATTAGGTCTGTTCAAACGCTGCGGAAAAGGTAAAGATCCAGAAGCATTGTTTTAATCCTGTTCAAAGTCTTGGGAGGAAATGAAACTTATCTCAAGTGTTAGACTCATCTTTCTTTCTCTGTACCACGATCTCTTTAATTTTTTGCTTCATTTAGGTACATTGGAGGTACTGGGCAAATTCGGATTAAAAAGCATTCCTCAGGTGAGTTTCGTTAATCCACACATGTGTGATTGATTTCTTTTCATTCATGTCAATGCAATAGGGAATGCTTTTGTTTTTACCAGGAACTTTGATCAAATTCATCTTAGATCTTGAACAGTTTTTAAAATGCCTGCGGTTTTCCGTTACCTTGATGAGCACATGAGTGAAGCTAAATGCTGGTTAAACTATTTTTTTCCCCAGAAAAATGTATTTTCAAAAAAAGGAGATTTTAGCAAAATTTATCCTGACATTGATGAATTAGGTTTTTACTGATTTGATTACTATCCTTCAAACTCTACATGCATATTGTGTCATCTAGATCAATGAAAATGTCAAATTGGTTTGGACCCATACATAAGTTTTCGTCTGTACTATTTGGGGAAATTGAATCCGACTGTTACAATAGCGAACACACGACGTTGCTGCAGAGGTTGGCTATGATGCACATGTATCATAGCCAAATCAGTTACCACACCATGTCTCCATCTACTTGCCGGATTTTGTTATTCAGAAAACGAAGCAGTGCAGTGTGCTCACTGTTGTATATTAGATTTGGATATTTATTTCACAGTTTAAAATTGGGGATATTCTTAGCTCACCTTATGACAGGTTGAGATATTAGAACTACTTTTTTTGTAATATGGCAAATGAGTAAGGTCCTTTATGTCTTATCAGCAAATTCCCTTGCAGGGAGCCGCAACGACATGCTATTTAGCGCTCCACCCAGATGTGAAGGGCGTGAGTGGCGAGTTCTTCGACAATTGCAATGTGGGTAAGCCGAAACCCAAGGCCGAAGATGCTGAATTGGCCCAAAAACTCTGGGATTTCAGCATGAGCCTGATCAGTGCAAAACAAACATGATTTTAGCATTTCAACAACAGGTTTTCTCCTTTCACTTGCACACCACATTCTTTAACTCTTTCGACATGTGACATTCAACATTGCGGAGTAGTTCATACGAAATTATTCGGAAAAGTATCAACTGAGCTAGGGACCCCTGGAAAGAGGGCATCCCTATTGATGGCACACTGCATAACTATTTGAGTAGTTCGTAGTAATGTACTGTGTTTGCTTTGAAGCATTTATAACGTCTCACCTAGTGAAGGTACAACGCAATTGAAGAGCATTTATGACTGGACTAATAAAGCTACGGACTGGGAATAGTACTAAGCCTACTAGGGTAGCTTTTAGGCTTCTTGCCCTTTTAAATTTTGTTGGCGGATTGGTACACATTTTATCCCGGTAGGCCCAATTACGAGAGTACTCGTGTTTTCTCGTATGCCAATAAGGATGATATATAGTGATTAATAGGTTACGAGTTCGATTTCTCTTCGCCGTATGGGTCTGGGTGTGTCTTGTTATGACACCCCAAAAAGAAAGAATACTAATAATCAAACAATAGATTTTTTGTTAAAGGATCTCGCCCTTTGGGGCGAGAGTAGTAATTCATGGACTTGACCAAGTGTGGTTATGGATTCGACTTTTGACAATGTTGTTGCGTACCCATATATTACGTTGTTCATAACGCATTACGCATAGGCACTGGTATAACGATATTAAGTATTCGCAATGCATTGGTATAATGATATAAAGTGTGTTCGTAATGCATAGGCACTGGTATAACGGTATAACAATACAAACAAACCCATTAAAGAAATTATGAAGTAAATATTTGTGAGTCTCAAGAAGATTAACTTCGATGGTTTGACTAACCTAGATGGTGAAGGGGTGTTACAATCATTTTTTTTAATGTTGAGGAACCCATTTTCGTTGGTAAACCCCGAGCACGTGACCCAGTCGGTAAGAGTCATGTACCCGGTAAACCGGTTTACACCGACTGACTCGATCCACTAGTGGGGAGCAAGGCAAGCCTTGGATTTTCACCCAAGAAAGGGGTGGAGGCAAGGATCGAACCCTGGACCTCCTTACCACCCTCTTGCTCCACACCACTAGGTCATCCTGATTGGGGCTATGTTATAACCTTTTCTCGACCAGACATACAACACGGTGGATGATCTATTGACGGATTCAATTATAACTCACAAGTGTTGAGGAGTTGATGCACTTCAATGGAGGCCAAATTGTTGTCTACTTGGTAGTAAACATGGCCACGGGTCACGGGTCGGGTGGGTCGACCCGTGACCCGCCGGGTCAATGACCCGTCGGGTCCGGGTCAACGGGTTGAAGGGTCATCTCGGGTTAAGGGTTAGGGTCGGGGGAAAGTGAACCCGTGACCCGGCGGGTCGACCCATCCCGTTGACCCAATGGGTCAAAATTTTTTAAAAAAAAAATTATAAAAAAACTAGAATTTATATTTATAATTATTATAAATTTTATTTATTCATAATATATAAATTCTCATGCATTACATGTTATGAAAATCCTACCCACCCTTTGATTCTTTTATAGACTTAGCACCCTCCCCCTCCCCTTTCCTCTAGTTTTCAATGTGGGATGGGACGTGGGACAAAAATAAGTAGAAACTAAATCATATCTTCAATCTCGATCATTCGGTTTTTTCATGTCAATCCATACTTATAAATTTTTATCATATACAAACACTAGTACTACACTTTATATAAATATTATTTTTTTGAAAAATATTTTACCTATCAATTATGAAAGATTAAAATAACGAACGGGTAGCAAGAAAGTGTGAAGTTCAACACAATACCTTAAACATTTGTGTTATTTGGTAGCTCCACTATGAAATCATGATATATGATACTAAGTTAGGAGTCTTTATGATATAATTTCAAAGAATGCAAATATTGTTGTTGATAAAGTTGTTACACATGTATGGTATCCTTAAAGTCGATTTTCACTTATTTTGAAAATGTTATAGAACTTCGGATTTTCAAGCACAATAATGAAATATATTATTGGGCAATACTTTTCAAATGTGTCTTTTCATTTTATAACATGCAACACAAATAGGTAATTCAATAACATCAGCATTATGTGTATACACAAAATGTGGCTAATTCAACTTTAAACGAGAAAGATTATCATATATCTATATGAAGATGAGCCTATATTTGAAATCAACAACCAAGAAATTAACATAATGCAAGTAAAATAAAACACTTATGATTAATCAATAGATCAACACAACTATCAATTGAATTAAATAGAAAGATTAATCCAACAAATTTGAAATAATGTATCACGATGTTCCATCACCATGTGTTATTCATTTCATTAAATCGTAAGAGGTAAAGACTTTAATTATATTATATGTTACATCATATAATCCAAAGATTTAAATTACATTATATATTCCACCATATAATCCAAATACTTAAATTACATTACATTTTACATCATATAATTCGATTAGTCGAAACATCAATTTCTACAATTTCTTTCATATCCCATATTTCTGTCCCACATCGAAAGTGTGCTATCTACCTCTATTTTCTCTATATATATCTTCTCATATCCCTACTTGTCATTCACACAATCCAGTCTTTTCTTTCCCACATCTAAAGTGTGATGAAATGATGGAGTGGAATGAAGGTATATATATCTTCCCACATACCATGTTTTGTCCACCTTAAATCTTTCCATTTCGAAAGTGTGGTGAAAGTTAAAAGTACTCGATGGGTTGAGTTTTTTTTTCAAAACCAATTTTTTTTAAAAAAATGGTTGACCCGGCGGGTTAACCCGCCAAACCCGGCGGGTACCCGGTTCCTTGCCACGTGTCCCGACCCGGCGGGTCAACCCGTCGACCCGCCGGGTGTCCCGAACCTGTCGACCCGTTGAATTTCCGGGTTAGGGTTAGGATCATGTACCCCAGGTTCTCAACCCGGCGGGTCCGATCCGTCGACCCGGCGGGTCGGACCCGTGGCCACGTCTACTTGGTAGTATTTGTTTAGGAGCTCCTCGGTGATGCTTATTGCTGTCAAGATTGACTTGCGTTCTTTTGAAGAGGGAGGGTAACTGTGACCTCAACTAAAATGAAATGAGGTTAGTTTGCATTGAGTTTTGGGTGTTTTGTTAGCCTCGAGCAGGTTTTGTAAATATTTTATAAAGTAGAAAAAAAACATTTGTACATTTCAAGTGAAATCATCAAATCTTTTTTTTTTGTCAGATAATAATTCGGGTGGAATAATCCTACCTGAGAGCATCCTTGCGGATGAGGTCTTGAAGACCTATCAGAGTAAATATCGAGGCTCATGACAGAGCGGCAAAAATGTGCAACATTATCAGTTACTCTATTGTTAGTACGGGGCACGTGAGAAAAGGTGACTTCTCTCACACTCGATAATAATGTTTTGACATCGGATATTACCACTTCAATTTCCCATGGGCATGCAGAATTTGTTTTTAAATGGTTTATGATTATAAGAGAGTTCCATTCAATTTGTAACCGATTAATACCTAGTGCACGGATTTGGAGTAAATCATGTCTTAAGTGTCAATGCCTCTGCTTTCAGTGGAGTCTGGTTGCCATTTTTGTCATAGTCAATGTGTATTGTTCTTCTTTCCCAGTTGTGAATGATGTAGTCAATTGAGCTATCGTTGTTATTAAGTGTGGATCCGTCGAAGTTTATTTTAAACGTGTCAACAAGTGGTTTTTTCCCCTTAACTATCTTTCGTCGAATTCTTGGTTGTGTGTGATTTGTAACATTAACATTCTGAGTACTCTGGATATCATCGTCCTTGTCATAGAAAGATGTTTTCTTCCAATTTTCCAAGTGAGCGGTGATGTTGTGTTTAACAGATTCCTGATTTGAAATGGATTCATTTTTTAATATTGTTTGATTCCTGATGTACCAGATCGTCCACCAGGTAACCGCTAATTTATGTATTTACAGTTTTGTAAGAGTGCTTCCAATGAATGACAAGATAGGAGAAAAATCTCTTGAATTTGCAATCATGTTGAGTATAGCCTGATTTGTACTTAAGGTTAATGGTAGATGTATTTTAGAAAACTGCCATTCTAGAAAAAAGATGTGTTTCATCTTCGATGACACATTGCAAAGTACACAAGTTGTTGGAATAGAGACTCCTTTTTGAAATACCCTTCTGGCCAAGTTTTCAAAGAAAATTATTAATTTTTGGTGATGTGTCAATTTTTCAAGTCCAAGAATTGTTGTCGTCATTTTTGTTATTGTTATTGGTGATCAGTTTGTAGGCGCTAGCTGTTGTAAATCATCCCTCCCTATCCAACCACCAATAAAGCCTGTCCTCAAACGTATTCATAGGAAGGGGGATATCCAAAATTTCTTTTGCTATACTTTGAGGGATTGTGTTTAACAATTTTGTCTCTCACCATTCTCCACCTAATATATAGTCACTTATTGTCTCATTTTCATTTCGAAAGGTAGGACAGTCATCCTTTTCCATTATTGGCGAAGTTGTAATCCAATTGACGGTCCATAATTTGATAGATTTTTCATTGTTCACCGACCAAATTAGGCCATCTTTAAATTTTCCAATAAGAGGAATTAGTTTCAACCATTGTCAAGACAAACCCACGCTTTTCTTATAATTTAATATATACGTTGTTTTCAAATATTTGTACTGAATTAATTTTACCCATATATTACCAGGTTCTGTAAGAATTTTTCAAAGGAAGTGCCTCATTCATATATTTGGATTTTCGGATGCCTAGACCTCCCTTACCTTTTGGTCTACATATTTTATCCCAGCTTATCAGAGGTCGGTATTGGAGATCTTTGTTCCAGAAGAAAGATCTATTTATTTGGTCTAATTCTTTATGGATTGTGCTGGGGAGCATGAAGGCTTGTATTGTATATAAGGGTTTTGATGCTAGGTTTGTGCCAATAAAGATAATTCTTTATCCTTATTTTTGAAGCGAAAAACTTAACTCGTGTTTGAAACAAAAAAGTTAATCCTCAAATCCACTCCTCTTCATCCATTCTACTCGACTCAATTTTCTCCAAATCCATTCCTCTTCATCCTCTCAATTCTCTACTACTTGAGTACTTGAGATATATGTTTGGCTCCATATTGATATTTTTTTTCTAGATTTATAATAGTTAATTTAATGTTATAATTGACAACTTAGGGCTTGTTTGGCATAATCTTATTGGAGTTTTTCAAATAGTTGTTACAAAGCTTTTCACAGTTTTTGATAATATAGATTTACAAAACTCTCTGCATTGGTCATGCCAAATAAGAATTTACTATTTTAATCTATCTAAAAAGGCTAAAATTTCATCAAAATATTCATCTAGATTTTAATCTTATGCTAGATTAAAATCTCTGACACGCCAAACCGAATCTAACTTGATTTCTTGAGTTGTGTTGCATCTATTTGGTTTTTTTTTTCGTTCATAAGAGTTGAATCCCTTAAAGTCTATTGATGTTAGGGTTTTGTTTGATAAATTAGAGCTTATTATTGAACTAGTGCATTTGGATAGGTTTTCGTAATACTTTATAAGTGCATGATTTTTATTGACTTCTATTAAATCAATTTTATGTGATATTCTTTGCTTTCCCCTTATTCCTATCATACGACAATTTGCATATGGTAAACTACTTTTTGAACCTTGCAATTGTATAATTTCTTTCATCATGAAGAAGTTTGTTGGGTGCAATTTGCAAATTTGCAAATGTATATTTCTCAAATTTTCATGAAGGTGAAATTTTGCATGAACGCTTTAGATTAGTGTTTTGGGCGTTGGGTGTTGTGTCCGGTTGTCTGGACTTATTTTCTGACTTCTTTCCTTCTACTTTACTATTCTTTTACCTATTGTGAAGCATGTAATCTTGTGATATTTGTGTCCTATTGTTCTAGGCCTATCGGAAACACTCTATCAACTTGTTCGGGGTAAAAGTGCGTACATCCTGACCCCGATCCCGCTTAATCACGAGACTTATTGGGTTGTTGTTGTTATACGTTGAGATTTAAAAATCGAGAAATTCATAGTAGGAAAGTATGAAATAGTTAATTAATCATCCCTTACAAATTACAATACATGCATAGGTGCTTTCAATCAAATAGGCTGAGGAAACGACGAAGCTCGTTTGATTTTACCAAATAAAGCTTTTAAGCTCGGTTAAATGGGGCAAATCTATGCATAACACTCAACTTAGAAATTCAACACCCTTATCGATACATATCTTACTCGAAACTATAATATACTTTTCAAACAACAACAACATTCTTAGTTAACCTCGCCTAAGACATGGTCTAGAGGTTAAGTTGTACGCACTCTTTCTTCGACTATGTCGAGAGAGTGTTTTTGAATGATCCAAGCACAAGTAGGAACACACAACAAACAAAAGGGACAAGTATAACACACAGTACACGAAAAAGACATGAAATATAATTTTCAAAAATCACCTAAATAAACCGAAAAATGAAAGAAAATATCAATATGTTCCTTGAAGCATTTCAACAAGTTTAGCAATCAGGACTAGATGGGGTTGAAGTAGTGTGGTTGAGACAGCTCTCTTTCCGGGAAGTACTTCCTTAGATTTTCGTCTTCACTGCCCACACGAGTTCGAGTCCTGCTGTATAGTTGGTATGCGATGCTGCCATGATTGTATTTGACTTGGTCTTTCGTCTCATGCTTCGACTTGATGATCTTCGTTTCACCTGGGCTTCACGAATTTTATTGTTGGTTCAACCTTTGACTCTGCCTTATTTTAAGTTTTAGTATTTTTTCAATTTGTATTGTATCATGATGGTCAACCTCTCTGCCGATTTATCAGCTTCTTGAGGAATCAGACACTACCCAGCTTAATCTCTCGAATATTTTCTTGTATATATAAAAAAAATTCAACAAGTTTAGCGTGATTTTAGAATTTGAGAATTTTGATAAATTTGATTGAGTGGTCTTTAAATCTCAATTTGTGTTATAAATATTTTTTAAAGTAGAAAATGAGTTAAATAAAATTTACTTATATTTTATCTTTTAAATATGACCTCTTTTTGGCAACACAAATAACTTTTCGAAGTTTTTGATTCTAATATTATAGAGTTTTAAATGAGGTAAATATACTATTTTAATTTAAGTAGCTTTTGAAATCGGATTTTTAAAACCTATTTACCTCAAGATTTTTTTTCTATTTACAAATCTATTCATTTTCTTTTTTCGTTTAGCTACTTATCAAATGCATTACTGTCTTATTCAGTTAGGATTGTTATTTGAACACAAGTAGCTCAAATTCAGCTCGTACTTGGCTCGAGATCGTTCATTTTCTAAACGAGTCGAGTATGAGCACATTTTTAAACTCGATTCAAAATTTAAGCTCGACTCGAACCCGTTCATATCCTAAATAAACGAAATATGTACAAGCAATACTCGACTCGTTCGACTTGAATAACCGCCTACTTCAGCTACTCATGAGCTAAATCTTACCCGACTGAACTGTTTTCTTTTTCTTTTTTTTTTTTCCTTTTTTTTTAATTTTTAATTCGCCCATTTCAGGATTTGTCGATGCGGGCTGCCAATAGGCATTTCCATTTCTAACCCTAGTCCTGATCTACTCTGAAGTCTGATCCTCTCTCTCAAGCGGAAGCCAGGAGAAAACCCTTGTCGATCTTCCGTTATTCGTGATTCGCTCCTTCTCTGTAAGTCGTTCTTCTCCCTCTTCCTAGATCTCCGTTCTTGACCTGGTCTTTATTTTCGTCTCGCCTCGTTGTTTGGATTCGTCGCCATCATCGATCTGGTTCGAGTTTTCCCGTTACGGAAAACGACAGGGCGTACCTAGAATCCAGCTTCAGTGGTCTAAGGATTGAATTTGTCTGAAGTTGGTGGAAGCTGCCTACCTCAGTCAAACAAGGAGGAGATTTAGGATATGATGTTGAATTCTTCCACAAATTATGACATCTTTAAAAGCTGTGTACTTGTGTTTGACTTGGTCATTTGTGGAGTATTTAAAGACCGATTCGTTGCTACTTTAATCTGTTTTGCTCCTTGGAAGCTCGTTTAAGCTACTCACCCTTGGTAAGAAATATCCTTTTGGGAAAACAGTAATAAGGAATGTGATACTGGAAACCTATTTCGTGTAAGTTGTATGTGTTCCGGGTGTAGTGACAGTGGGTTTGCATCTGAGGAAGTCCAGAACAGGAATCAGTACTTTGTTCATTCAATTCCTTAATTGCTCTGTTGGAAAGAAAAAGCCCTTCTATGAGTACTACTTTGTCTTAGATGCCGCTTTTTTCATACCAATTTGGTTACTTATTTCTTATGTATTTTTGTTTGTTGGCTATTAACCTTCTATACTCATTTTAATTATGCCACATATGTGAGTGCTCAATGAGTTTCTTGTTGCATATAATGATCCCTTCTTGGATGGAAACTGTTTAACATTGCATTTTAATTATACCTATTCGATTGTCACCATTTGGAAGATGGAAAAAGGCGTCTTATTCATTTTTGCTTCATTGCAGGCAAGACTATGATGTGCCATGATTCACACAGTTCATAGTGTTGAAAATTATTCATGACTGTTCGTTTGCGTGGGCATAAGTTTCTTTGGAAGTTGATGTTGGCTTGGAAATTAATTCATTTCAGCTAATATCTTCATTAGAGGGTCTCTGCCTTTACACTGAAGTCTTATATTCTATTTCCAAATTCATAAGAATTCCCCCCATTTATTCTTGTAAATATTTTCATTATATTGAGGAAAAATAAGCATGCCTCCATGGTGGGGAAGATCATCATCTAAAGAGGCAAAGAAGAAATCCAATAAGGAGGGTTTAATTGAATCACTACATCGGAAATTGAAGGGTTCATTTGATGGGAGATGGGATAGTAGCTCAGGAGGTTCTCGTAGACATTGCAGTGACACGGTTTCTGAAAGGGGGGCTCAGTCACGAACAGTGTCCAGATCACCATCTCCTTCGAAAAATGTTGCAAGGTGTCAAAGTTTTGCTGAGAGGCCTCATTCCCAACCACTTCCACTTCCAGGTTTACACCCTGGCAATGTTGGCCGTACTGATTCTGGAATTAGCATATCAACAAAACCGAGACTAGAGAAAGCTTCCAAGTCTTCTTTGTTCCTTCCCCTCCCAAGACCTGCCTGTATTAGGAGCAGAGCAGATCCTACTGAAAATGATACTGATTTGGTTACTGCTTCTGTTTCTAGTGAGAGCTCCTTAGATAGTGATGATTTAGTAGAGTCTCAGTTACCTGCCCCACTTACATCTGATTATGATAATGTCAAAAAGGTTACTACCGGAAGCCCTTCCAGGTGAGCTATAATTTTCTTCTCTTATGAATTCAGTGCTTTCCCAGCTCTTTGAATTTTGCTGGAAAGTTGAAATTTAAATTATTCAAATTATTCGGCCATTGAACCTTCTGATTCTAATTTGTTTTCCTTCTCTCTTTCTCTCTGAAGCCTTATGATGAAGGATCGATCCTCTGAGGTTATTCCTACAAATGTGAGGGAGGTGCATGCACCTGTCAATAAGTTGTTAAGTAATCAGAATTCCCCTAAATCGCCGAAAAGAAGACCTTTGGGTAATCATGTCACAAGTTTGCAGATTCCTTATAATGGTGCCTTCTTTAGTGCTCCAGACAGTTCCATGTCAAGCCCATCAAGGAGCCCTATGAGAGCATTTAGCAATGAGCAAGTCATGAATACTGCTTTCTGGGCCAGTAAACCTTACCCTGATGTAACTTTACTTGGGTCCAGCCATTGCTCCAGTCCAGGATCAGGTCAGAACTCTGGTTATAATTCAATTGGAGGAGATATGTCAGGGCAGTTATTCTGGCAACCGAGTAGAGGTAGCCCCGAGTATTCTCCGGTACCAAGTCCAAGAAGGGCCAGTCCAGGGCCTGGCTCTAGAGTACAGAGTGGTGCAGTGACACCTATTCATCCAAGAGCTGGAGGAGGAGGCACAGAAGGGCCTGCAAGTTGGACTGAAGATGCAAAACAGCAAAGTCATAGGTTGCCTCTTCCTCCTGTGACAATTCCTAGTTCTTCTCCTTTTTCTCATGGAAATTCAGCAGCAACTTCACCTTCTGTCCCACGGAGCCCAGCAAGAACAGAGAATCCGATGAGCCCTGGATCGCGATGGAAGAAAGGAAAATTGCTTGGACGAGGCACATTTGGGCATGTTTATGTTGGCTTTAACAGGTATTTGCCGCATCGGTGCACATCTTGTTTTATTTCCTGAAGGTATGTGTGCTCTGGATTTTGAATTATGGTTCTAAATGATCTTCATTGTGTCATGCACACAGTGAAACTGGTGAAATGTGTGCCATGAAGGAAGTTACCCTGTTTTCTGATGATGCGAAGTCAAAAGAAAGTGCAAAGCAGCTGCAGCAGGTAAGGTTTTCACTGTTTTCTACTATGCATTATTAGCATACTAAACAAGTATAACCATGGAGCGTTACTATGTTACGTAGCTAAGGAAGGTAGTATGAAATTGGTTCAGGTCATAGTTTTGATCTCTTGTCTCGGGAAATTCGTCCACCTGTGATTGAGAACCATTGTACCAAAACTTGGGACTCAAAGCTACTTTGTTGTTTGCTGACGAGGGCTTATACAGATTTTTCATGTGAATCTGCTATTTTAATCGATAAATAGCAGACAAACTCATATCAAATTTGAATTTCCTTGTTTTCTTTCTCACTCTTCGTATGTTGCTGTATGTTTTTGGATATGAAAGATTATTGAATCCTAGTGAGAATCATCTTTCAGATCTGTAGTCTTTGCATGACTTAATTGTGGTCTCTTGTTACAACCTACAAGGGATCAACAAAGGATTGCTCTAGCAATATACTACGAAATGTCATAGTGAATCCTTTTGTTAACTCATTAAGGTTATGTACGTCAATTCCTTGCCGTAGCTGTATGAGCAGTTGATTAAAAAAACCTTCCTGGTTTCCACTCTCTAAGTGGGGTCATTAGCTTTAACGTCACACTTGTTGGATGTTTTATTTGATTCATGTACTCCTGTGTGGCTAGAAAGGAGTCTAACATCAATGAGCTTGGCAGGAAATCACTTTGCTGAGCCGGTTGCGACACCCGAATATAGTGCAGTACTATGGTTCTGAAAGTGTAAGTAAATATTAACGGACATTTTGCCTTGCCCATCATCAATGTAGTGAAAAGTTGTTGACCTTTCTAATGGAATGTTCTTTTTCCCATGGATTGTTCGCAGGTGGATGACAAGCTTTATATATACTTGGAGTATGTTTCCGGCGGCTCTATCTATAAGATTCTTCAAGATTATGGAAAATTGGGTGAACCTGCAATACGCAGTTATACTCAACAGATACTTTCAGGGCTTGCTTATCTGCACTCAAAACATACTGTACATAGGTGAATGAAGTTGCTTGTTTACTTTGCATATAGGATTTTATTTTTATGAAAGGAACTCCCAATTCTTGTCCCAAGAAGCGTAACGACCTATTCCTTACACTGAATGTCTTGTATAGGGATATTAAAGGAGCAAATATACTTGTTGACCCAAATGGGCGTGTGAAGTTGGCAGATTTCGGAATGGCAAAGCATGTGAGTTTTCCATTTTAAGTTTATTACACATTTGATGCATCCAATTTGTTGAAGTGCTTCAGGTTCTATCAGTATTGTTTACCATGAGTTGGACTATGGAAGGCAGATACAACAATTTGTTTATTGTGACAATTGTATTGAAAGAACTTGATTGGGTTGGATGCTGAGTCAGATCCCTTGTGTCATGCAATGATGCTCTAGTTTAGAGATCATGGAATTAGTATGAACCCGGTGCTATCAGTATCTGTGCAATTTATATCTCTAATTGTTGTGTATTAGTATGAACCCGGTACCTTGTACCATTACACTAGTTCTGAAAGTATAGGGGGTGTCAGGGAGATGGTACCTGTAGGTTGTCGAAAACCTATCAGCATTTAAGAGCGTGGACTTTCTGAACTGGATGCTACTTCATGATATTGGTTTTCTACCCAGAGTTTCACTTGGTGGCTTTTGGTGACCTATAAAGCAACCCTTAAAGTCAGTGTAGGGAGGAGTAGAATGTAAGGAGGGGAATTTGATGCATACCTATTTGTGCATCAATTTATCCAAAGCAAAATTAGTTTTGTCTGTTGATGGAAAATTATAAAATGATGAAGCTACCTATCATGTTGCTGTTGCTAGACATTTATTTTTTTTAGAATGTTGACATGTTAGCCCAGGTTGATTTACAACAATTTAAATCCCTTTCTAATGACTATTTTCTGGAAAACATATTAATATGTCAAAGAACATTATAGAATGAGGCTTGATGTTCAAGTTTAATGGATATACCTTGTTTGGAAAATGGGCCTTTGTGTTATGTTGATTTAGCAGATTGTGTGAATTCATGATGTATTCCCACTGAATGTCTTCCCTTACATTTTTCTCAAGGCACTATATCTTCACAATTATGCTTTATGTCTGTGTCTGTTGCACAAAAACGCCTGGATGGTGGCTTCTCCAGTGTCCTAAACACAAAACGGATGTGGAACTCCAAAATTGAGAATAAAATTTGTTCTTAATCCTGAAGCCTTGTATGTGAAATCACTATATTCATTTCTGTCTTGTTTCGCCGTCAAGCATGGTTTTTTGAAACATCATTCTCTTTAATTTGCAAGGATGTGAACATCCTGATGTCTGTGCTTGTGTGCAATATTGTAGATGTATCTTTGTCATTGCTGATTGATTTTCCTTGTTTGTAAATTCTTTCCTGTTGCTTCAAATTTTGACGGATCTAGACAACTTGCTTGTGTAGCTAATGAGAATATTGACTATATTGAATGACTGATGCAGATTACAGGGCAGTCATGTCCATTGTCATTTAAAGGAAGTCCTTATTGGATGGCACCAGAGGTTAGGCTGCCAGCTTTTCTTCTTGTTCTGTTGATCTATTTTCCCACAAAATAGTAAGTCTTGTTTTGGTGCCTTAGGTGATCAAGAATTCAAATGGTTGCAATCTTGCTGTGGATATATGGAGCCTTGGCTGCACTGTGTTGGAAATGGCAACAACAAAACCACCATGGAGCCAGTATGAAGGGGTCTGCATTTGATCACTAGAACTATTCTTTAGTTTTTGGATTTCCCTTCAGTGTGAATTTGATTCTGTGTCTGACATACATCGCATCATGAAATTAACAAATTGTCCTTTAAGTTCATCTCAGAATGTATTGCTTGCCTTGCCTGTCATTTTTGGTTAGTGAGATTCTTTAGACAAGGTGTTTGAGGATGAAGATTAGAGGTGCTTGTGGACTATTGCAGTTATGCAATATGTTATGAACTTTAATTCATCCAAGTGATATATGATAGCATATACCTTAGTGCATTTTGGGGTGCATTCGCAGTTTTTATTATTGTTATTGTGTGCTAGAGTACAATGCAACCATTGTTGCTTTTAACCTTTATGTCCAATTGATGTATCTGGCTAGCATATCTGTTTAGATGGTGCTTATGTTGAAAGATTTTCCCCTTCCTGGCATGTTCTGTATTCAGGTTGCTGCTATGTTTAAGATTGGGAATAGCAAAGAACTGCCAGAGATTCCAGATCATCTCTCAGAAGAAGGGAAAGATTTTGTTCGGCTATGTTTGCAACGCAATCCACAAAATCGTCCAACAGCGGCTAAGCTTCTCGAGCATGCATATGTTAAAAATGCAACAACAATTGAACGTCCTATTATGGTTCCAGAGTTGTCTGATCCTGTTCCAATTGGGATGAAGAGTCAGGTACATCCTAGTTATTTTCAGTCGGGAATATTTTTTACTCTGTTTTTTACTTCCATGAAATTTTAAACCAAGTCTGAAAAAGGACTTATACTATACTACGTACTACGTATATTCTGATTGACCTCATTTCATTTTTATGAATTGATTTTTTTTAATTCTCTACAACACGTTACAATATTGATATCAACCTTGTTGGTTTTATTTATTTATATTATGCAAATGGAGATATGCTAGTCTTAAAATGTTCAATCTGAACTAATTAAACTACCCAAGATATTTATAAACTATGCTTCATATTACCTAGCAAGTCCTTATTTCTAGTATAAGGAGGGCCTTTGGTCTTGACAAAGTAAATGCTCAAAATGTTCCTAGGCATTAACAAAGTAAATGCTCAAAATGATGCCTTCATTGATGCTACCGCAAATGAAAATCAAACCTTTCTTCAACTACTTTGAGAGAGTCTATCGTATTAAGTTTTTATCCTGAAATTGTGTTCAAATTCCTTTTTATTTATACAGTATCATTATGAGCTCCTCTCTGTTTTGTAATAGGGCTTTTCTAATGTGTGCTCAAAACCAAAAAGGAAGGAAAACCCTAGGGTTGGAGTGTATAAACCCTAGGGGCTAACGCATTTAAAAAAAGCTAAAGCATTTTTTTTAAAAAAAAAACTTTCTAAATATGCTGTTTTATGGGCACACATTAGAAAACTCCTTTGTGATATCTGTCTCCTGTTCTGCTTGTATTGGTGGGGTAAAATAATTTTTATGAACGTCTTAGATGTTATTATCCATTTTTAACGATTAGTAGGTGAAACTACTCTTTTAGCTCTCGTTTTTCTTGGGTTGTACTTCCATTGTGTGATTTGCTTTTAGGCTTCATTTGGTGCCATGTGTTAATTGCTTATAAGGAGCTTATGCATGCTCACAAGGTACTTTTGGTGCTGATAAGGAGCTTTTAATGGCTAAGCCCCCTGCATTAGATGAACCCTTGGTCTTTGCATTTTAGGTAGAAAGCATATTTGATGGCACAATGTGACTGTTGTATCCAATATGCCAGTCTTTGGAGATTCATTAGTAAAAAGAAAATTTAACATTATGATGACCTATTTGTTAAAATGCAATGGATCAGACATTAATTAATAGTGGGATTGGATTTATACATATGTTTTAAGATGTGCCGAGAATAAAAGCTATGTGAGTGAGATGTGGTAATGAACTTGAGTTGAGTCCCATAATTCTATCACCATAGTGGAGTATAGCTGTAACTTGTGACTTGTGAGTGTTTGATCAAATTATTTAGCTGACATAAAAACCAAGTGTATGTGGTTCTCAGTATGTGTCAGGTCCCAAACTTTTATTTTGTTTGAAAGATACAAACTTTATTACCATAGTGGTACATAGCGATGACTGGTAATCAAGCTAATAAGCTGGAGGTGTGGTCAATGGCGTGGTGCGTTTAAATTCAAGACTGATCTTTGGTGATGTGGGCTTGTTATTGACTGAATGTCAACATTATTCATTTCCATTCTTGTTGGTTCCTTCCCAATTTCCAAATGGTTAGAATTAAGTAGTCAAGTGGAAACTATGGGAATATAAGTTGTTGCAGCTAAAGCTATTGCATTGTGTAAGCAGTTACATGACCTGGAGTTCAACGTATAGTGTTTTTTTATTGTTGCCCTTTGTCTGAATATAGCCCCCGTATCAATTTTTGGAGCATTTTAACTAAATTCAGTTATTTTTGTTACATAGCTGAATTCAGTTTTCTGTCTTAATCTTGTCATCTCTTGGTCTTTGGAAACACCCTCTTGATTTGGTTGCATTGGTTTGATAAGTACAAGTGATGTGTGCATGTACTACGAGAAGTACTCTGCTGTTAACTATCTATTTGATTTTCTTCTTCCTGACGAGTCTTTTTCCCAAAAATTCCTGCAATGATCTTGATTTTGACCTAGTTTTGTTGGATCATCTTCAGGGGATTGCAATTGAAAGAAAGCATTCAAACATGGATTTGGAGAAACTCTCAATCCATTCATCTAGAGTCTCACCTACACGGCCTCGTTCCAGGTTTGATTCCTCACACCATTACTTTGAATTTTCTATGCAGCAGTCATTCAATCGGGTTCAAAATTTTGATCTGGCCAGTCTTTTCCTTGTATTTCTCAGTGAATATAGTATCCAAAGAAACATATCATGCCCCGTTTCTCCAATCGGAAGCCCATTAACCTATCCACGGTCACCCCAGCACATGAGTGGAGCAATTTCTCCTGCCATTTCCAGTCCGCTAACATCAGGGTCATCTACTCCCCTCACTGGCGGAAGTGGTGCCATCCCATTTCATCATATGCACCAATCTGCTCACTTGCTTGAGGGTTTCGGAAGCATGCCCAAGTCCCCAAACAGCCTTTTCCTCGGTGGTCCATCCTACCATGATTCGAGCTCCAACATGTTTCGAGGAATGCAGTCTGGTTCTCATGCTTTTCGTGAACTTGTTTCTTCCGATAACTTGGTTTCTACAAAGCAAGTCGGAAGACCATGTCAAGGGGACCCGTACAACGAGCAGCCTCTCCTAGCTGATCGGGTGTCCCAGCAACTCCTGAGGGATCATGTGAAGCAGAACCCAGGGCTGGATTTCAGTCCCCGCTCACCACTGCCTAACCATAGAAACAAAGGTGCCTAACGGTATCATCACCAAGACTAATATCCATTGGGATCGGAAGATTAGAGAAGACATTCGCTTGCATAACCAAGCTAATGCAATCGGGAGAAATCCGGTTTGGTATATCTGCAAAGTTGAAATGGCTGACAAGGTAAATTGCCTGCGACATAATTGTTTTTTTTTTCGTGGCAGAGGGTGATGAAAAGTGATTCTGATATCGGGTGTAGCTGCGGCCAGGGGGATCCACTCGTCGATATATTTAATAAACGGGTCTCTATGCCTCTGTAGGTATTTTTCGACACGGGGCTTGTGATGCCCTTACCCTATAAAACCAGCAACAAACACTAAATCTGATCTAAATCCATCTGAGAAGTATAAATGATGTCAAAATCTGACAAAGGCATGTTGGATTACTTTTATGACTGCCTGAAATGGAGCTTCTGAGATTGTACATTTCTGGGTCATTCCCCCCATAAATGGGAAGATCCATGGTGGGCATTGACTCCTGACTGTTGTGCAATTCTTTTTTCTCAATTTTTTTGGAGGGTGGTGGGAGGGAGGTTATGTAGTTCATATGTACAGAAGTGCTGAATATTGGCTGCTTATTATATAGCTTTGATGGGTGAGAAGTTATGTGAAGGAAAGGGATGCAGAAAATGGCATTTTGTCGCCGTCGATGAATACACTACCTTTTATTCTGTAATTGGTAACTATACGTGCATTTGTTTATGTAAACTTTGCAGTCATCTACTGCTGTCAAGTCTCCTGTCTGTTTGAATGTCATAATATGCTACTTATGGATATGTCACTATTTTGAGTCAATTTTGCTTTCAAGTCACTAAACATACCCATATAGCCCATATGTTGACAAGGTCTCATTCATACAAAGAAATAAATGTCAGCAAGTTTTTGGTGGCGTAGAGCATTTCAATAAAGTAGCATTGTGTAAATTTTTTCCCGCTTGTTTCTTTCTAATTAAAAAATAATAATAATAATAATAATTAACTACTACTTGCTTAGGACTTGGGACATTAATTTTAACCAAAAAACGAACATAAATCAATCTTCACTTGTGCTACACTGCTTCCTCCAACAGCAACATCCCCAGGATATCTCACTCCGAGCAGGGTCTGGGGAGTCGATATGTATGCACCCTTTTCTCTACTAAGTCGAGAGGATGTTTCCGAGTGACCCAAGAAAAGACCAATAGGTAGCAAAATAATAAAGCAAAATAGATAAAATAGAATAAAATAAAATAAAAATGATAAGCAGTAGGAAGGGTTGTAGGCTGTAGCCTTGTAGGTCAGGGAAGACCGATGGATGATATGCTTGACACGGTTACCCCTCCTTTACTCGGATCGCATTGCTCCACTGCACCCTATCATGTGTCATCTCCTCGGTGAGTCCCAAAATGACAAGATCTTGTCTAACAACCTCCTCCCACCTCTTATTGGCCGACCTCAGCCATGACGACAATTTTCAATAGTCAGGTTGTCGCACCTATGCACAGGCGCACTTGGATCTCTCCTCTGCACATGACCATACCATCAGAGCCTTGCCTGTCGTAACTTAGCCTAAATAATGGTGACCCCTACTTTTTCCCGTATAACCTCGTTTCTGATTTTGTCGGGTAAAGAAAGCCCACACATGACACATCCACCTGATCATCCTCATCTCTGCCACCATAAGTCTCTGTTCTTGCGCCTTCTTTAGCGCCCAACACTTTGCCCCATACAATAAAGTCGGTCTCACTGCCACTCTATGGAACTTTCCCTTGAGCTTTAGTGGAACTTTTCGGTCGCATAAAACGCATGACATAGCTCTCCATTTCTACCACCCAACTTGAATCTGGTGTTTTGTCCTTGTCCACACCTCCATCGCTTTGCATCACTGACCCCAAGTATCTGAAACCGTCCTTCTTCGGTATGACATCCTCGCCCAGCATCACGCTCTCATCCCCCTCTTCCTCCTCACCCAAATTGAATTCCATATATTCCGTCTTCGTCCTACTCAATCTGAAGCCCTTCTCCTCAAGTTTGTCCCTCCAAAGGTCCAACTTGTCACTAACCCCTTCTTTCGTCTCATCCACCAAGACAATATCATCGGCAAAAAACATACACCACAGGATGCCACCTTGGATATTACAAGACACCACATCCATCCCCAGTGTAAAGAGGAATGAACTCAAAGCTGAGCCTTGGTGCAATCCTACTCGAACCCCAAAGTACTCAGAGCTTCCCCGGGTGTGTAGACACTAGTCTGTGCACCATCATACATATCCCTGACAACCCTCGTGCAAGTCTCTGGTATTTCTTTAGCTCCTAAGAATTCCCATATGAGATCCTTCGACACTCTATCAGATGCATTTTCCAAATCAGTAAAAATTATATGCAAATTCTTCTTTCGTTCTCTGTATTTCTCCACCAAACGCCTCATCAAGTGAATAGCTTCTATAGTTGACCTCCCAGACATAAAACCAAATTGATTCTCGGGCACGCTAACAAGTCTCCTCATCCTCAAATTCTCTCCCAAATTTTCATTGTGTGACCAAGGAGTTTAATATCATTGTAGTTGTTGCACTGTTGTACATCGTCCTTGTTCTTGTACAGTGGGATTAACTTACTCAATCTCCACTCTTCTGGCATCCTCGCTGTTTTGAGAATAACATTAAAAAGTTTTGTTAGCCACTCCAATCCACTTATTCCCTAACACTTCCACAGGGATCTCATCTAGCTCTACTCCGTTGTGGACATATTGTTCTCGGTCCGTTGTGGACACTATTAGAATAATTTTCCTAGCAATAAACAAACATCATGTAAGGGGTCGTTTGGCTAGAAGGTAACTAAAAGGACATGGAAAGAACATGAAAAAGATTGAATTTTTTTTTTTTTGTGATTTAAGAAAAGAAACATTGATACTAGGGGAATGAGAAAATTATATTGGATACACAAATGAGGGTCAAAACAACACATTCTAAGGAGGGGTGATGCCTTTGTTGATACCTTTCCTTGGCTTTTGTTATATAACACCTACTAAAATCTCACATCACACTTACCGTTACTATGCATTCAACTACTTTATTATTTTTCTTAAGTGAGGGACATACCTCAAAACATTTTTGTTTTTAGTACAAAACCATGCGTCAAAAAACCCAAAAATGAAACACATCAGTATACATTGTGAGTGCACTCGCGAAAATAAGCAGGTGAAAAGAAAGTGCCCATACATACATATTGTCAAGCGTGGCCACGGATCCGACCCGGCGGGTTGACGGGTTTGACCCGTCGGGTCGTGGGTTAGGGTAGCTCGACCCGATCCCGTTGACCCCTGATCCGAGGTGGGCACGAGTCGACGGGTTTGGGTCACCCGGTGGGTTGGGGAAGATGGCTAAAGAGGCCAGGTCCCTGGGTCGACCCGTCGGGTTGGTTTCTCGATTGCACACATATCCTATCGTGGAAGAGGAATCAAAACCCACGTAGTTCTTCTACATTTGTTGTGAACCCTGCTTATCTAACCATCAGATTGACCATCAGTGACTCCGTCGTCCAATATTGGATTAATTCTAGAATAGAGGCGGTGTTGCCGGAGGCATTGTCAAAGCTGATTGAAAAAACTCTTTGAATAAATCTGTACTATTGTAAAACGGTTAAAATCTGTCATGTATATGTATATTAGCTAGGGTATTAGTATAAATACCCTTATTAGTTGTAATGGAGATATCATGATGGAAAATAATGAAATGTCAATTACCCCTTTTCTCCCTACCTTTACTCTAATCTCATTCTCTATCCCTAATCTCTTTCCCTTTCCCGTTCTTTCTCTAACTCATCCAAACCCTAATCTTTCTATCCCTAAAATTAATCATCTTCTTCCCTTAATTTTTCCCTAAATCTCTACTTTTCCTACCAATCTATGATCCATTAGGGACATAACAAAATCACACGTGTTATGTTGTGTACCGTGTGAGATTCGTCAAAAACGCGGAAAGCCAAAACTTGTTTTTATAAAACGAACTTTTCATCGAACCAATGACATGTAACACCCATATAAGAGTGGTGTTGTCAATGATTGGTCCAAATATCACTACAAATTGAAATATGTAAATAGCCTCCAACGACTAGTTTTTTTTCAAAAACCACCCGGCCGCCCCACCTGCCCAATGTTCGTTTTTTTTAAACGGTACTTGGCAGGTCATACGGTCGACCCTAACCCGAATCCGCCCACCTACCAAACCCGCCGAACTGTAGACCCACACCCGTCAGGTCACGGGCCTCGGTATGTTGAAAGATACAATGTACTTCATCATCTCAGTGTCTGTACTTGCACCACATTTAGCTGGGTTAGGGTGGTTTAAGTTCCCATCGGCCCACACAACAAAGTGTTAGGGATCCTATCTTAGTCACAAGTATCGATTAAGCTGTTAGGATTGTTATCTCATCGTTCCCATCTTGACTTGAATAATCTGAACATAAGAGCTACCTTACTTTCTCTACCACATTGGTATTAAGAGTGCAAAAAATGTTCTACATAAAGTGACACCTTCAATTCTAGTTTTTTATTCCACCCAGTTTAATGAGGAAAAGGATTTATCAAATTAAGAGAGTGCAAATCAATTTTCTGTGCAGAACATGTGCCCAGAAGGGGGCTCAATTGGTTTATGCATCACTTAACTGTCAACAGAAAATTGGAAGGAGTCAGAAGTAGGAAGAAGATAATGCATAAGAACCTTCACTTGAAGACAAGTTTACTTCCATCTAACAAATAATGTACAAACGGGAAGGATCGATACACAATAAGCCCACTAGTACCTGTCACTTAACTTGTCAAGTGAATGGAACACAAATCTGTTCTTGGCTCACTTGGCTTTGAGGAAAGCAAATCACGCGAGGCCATTTTTTATGAGAAATTGCCAGCATGCCCTTCAATACTTTGGAGCAAAGTGCAACATGGGAATCATAACTCCAAGCACCTGAAACAAAGTCCGGTCAATTAAACTAACCATGCTACGACTTGGACCATCTCTTTTACAAAAGACACAATGCGATAAAGAAGAAAAAAGCTTAAATCATTTGGCACATTATTCTTTTGGTTATAAGGAGCTGAAAAGGAGCTTATTTGCAGTACTGCCCCAAAACAACTGTGGAATGGAGGGTCATTGGAGCATGCTACGATTTGCACCAGAGGATGTCTGATAACTCACAGGTAAAAATTTGGTGCATTTACTATTAACAGTTTTGGAGGGTCATTGGAGAATTACGAGCCATGAATTGTTTTTCCTAATTGGTTACAACTGTGGATTGGAATTACTTATAGTCAGTTGATCACACAAAATAGGGTGGCGTATTTTTTTCACTGCACAAGATTATGATGAATGTCCCTCTTTAATATTTTAGTAAATAGGAGGGAATTAATGGGGTAAGGGATATACAGGCTATGTAAATACGCAACACAACGAGCTTGTGAAGATAACACCTAATCAAACTCCTGAAATGATGGCATTAGAGAAAGGAGAAGTAAGCGAAAAGCTTAGCAACTACCAAGAGAAGTCAAAAGTCAGATGACTGCCCAAGCTAGCATGTAGTGGACATTCAATAACAAAGAAGTATAACAGTCAGCAGCAACAGAACAGCAGGAAAAATGGGGGAGATGTAAGTATGGGATAGGACCAAATTTCTTCTTGTATGCACATTCGAATTGCCAAGTCTACAGGGAAGGGACACAGAAGTTATCCCTAATTACAAGGTGTATCAAAAATGGCTTTTCATAGAAAACATATCATTCAAATGACACTGAAACAAGATTACACTTTTATCTAATCCTAAACGAACATATATTAAAAGGGCAAGTTAACTTGGATTTGGTTGAACAATCCTGAATGTTATGGAGGATGAGGATTCGATAATAAAAAATGCAGATGCAATAAATGGGGAAAGAGGAAATATGTGGGTTTCTTGAGGTGCTGTTTGGGGGGATGAGAACCATGAGATGGCCATTCATTGCTATAGACAGACAGGACTATTATCTTTTTTCCTTTTTTTTTGTATGTGTGAGTGTGTGGTGTGTCTGTGTTGGGGGGGGGGGGGGGGGGGGGAGGGGGAGGGGTTGTTGAGTCGCACAGGTTTTCAAGGTACTATAAATTGAAATAATTTCTTACTCAAAATTTCCACCAAATACTTTATTGGGTTTGATATGTCACAAACTTGAGAATATTCACTGCTGACTGTTTTGAGTAGATTCAAATGCATGCAGGTATGAAGCTCGGTGGTTAGATTGGTATAGTAGATGCTGGAGTAAATACTAAATAAATAGGAAATTAGTCATGGTAAGTTGGTAACCAGGGAACGCCCAAGTCTATTTTGTAAATATCTCATTGCGGAATTTGCGGAGGAACAAATCCACATTGCTCCAGCCCTTTCTACAACTTGGCTCATTTTACATAAAATTATATATCCATCAGCATGCTCTGGTGGGTATACTCGGCTGATGTTGTTGTTGTAGTATGCATCAGCACCTACCCAAGGAGTCCATTAAGGAATTTGGTTTGTGATCAAAGGTATTAAGAGCTACTCAATAGGCCAATGCCATGTGAAGCATATATTTGATTGCAAAAACCTATCGTCAGGATACCAAGTCCCCAGAAAAAGATTAAAAAAAAAAATGTTGCAAGGTAGTGTTTCCAGGACAGCTAAAGCAACCCAATAGTCAATAGGATAAAATAAGAGGACCAAGCTAGATAGACATATGGAAAACAAGAAAACGCTTTAAGACAGAAACTTTTGAGTTAAGGTACCTGATTTGCAATTCATCATTCTAATTCCGATGCCCCTTCAGATTCAGACAAAGGCAAGAGAGTGCAGCAGCCCAGCATATGGCCATTTAGGCAAACATAATATTCAATGCAGTCTTCATAAGCACCCAGCCTGCAACTGGCACTCTGTGGTATCATTTTGGCTTGCAGAAAACTCCAAAGTTTTGCTTTACAGTAGGGGCACACCTCTGTGGGGTGAAGCTGGGCATTCCTTTTAATCAGCATCTTGCGAACCTTTGACATTGAAAAAGATTTGAAGATTCCACGGAAAAATCCTATATCACCTTCTTCTCCTTGATCAAGATGTTCACAAGGGTCAGATACGTACAAGATGTCAGACCGACAATGTGGCAAAAGGAAGCTCTTTCCTGATGTCCTAGAAAAGCGGGTTTTACTGGCAAAATGACCAGGGATGGTAATGTTATTAAACAAGCCATCTTTGCTACACCCAGAACAATAGATTAAGAGCTTCCCAAGTGCCCTCCAGTTTCCATCAACACTATGACTGCCACTAGACTGCAAATCAAGCATCATTTTTGGTGCTCTTGTCCGACAGAACTCCTTCCACAATACTGTCTTTGCAAAATCATCAAACCATTTGCAGACACACGAGAAAGCAGCAATTACTTTGGGGTTCCAATTTAGCTGATTGAATACCAGGAATATTGCATCTTCACATAGATGTCCTTTGGTACAAGCACAGCTTGCAGAGTGGGTACAACGATATTGCTTTGTTAAAACCATCTGCACAACCTATCAACCATAACAAAAGTTACAAAATAAAAATGCTACCCATAATGGGATTTTTCGGAACACCTTGCATGAAAAGTAGAATCACTGGTCGATCATAGAAGTCTTAATATTTGAATTATTCTTAGATTTTGATAGAAAAAAACACAAGATGAAAGATTAGGGTCATGTAATTTTGGATCTAGTTGATTATAATTAGAAAGGATTAGTGCTACTTGTGAATAACCTGAGTAGCAAGAACCAAAGAAAACCAGATGAACCTTGATGCAACAAATGTTGCAAGCGTTGTTAAAATTGTGCCTCAGGTGTGCGTGCCTAGGAGATAATGTGCAAGGGGGAACACCTTATAAGCAATGGACAATGTATTTAAGTGAAGGTCATTCACGTGACACACTACAGAAAACATGTCAATTACCTTAACTCTGCCAAAAGAAAAGCCATGCCCACACATCAGAAGTGTGGTTATGGCACATACTTTTGTTAATTGTAATTTTGTAGTTTAATTCTGTGAATCAGACACAAATTTTATGCACATGACTATCATCACATATTTAACATGAAGTGCCACACCACGCTAAATAAGCAACACCTTCCTATATTTATGCTTTGTGTCTATGCTTTAATACACCGATTCCTACAAGTGGAAAAAGTTTGCAACAAACAGACGAGCTCCGACATCTTCCTCTACCATGTTCACATAGATCAGCAAAATTGCAAACTGACACTATATTGTTTCATTTCTTAGATCACATCAGTGTGATGAGTTTGCAGAGCAAAACAAAGGCAATTCCATTTTTTATTTCTAAAAAAACTGCAAAGACCTCAAAATGATCCAAGATTCTCCTTTTTACCAGCTTAAACCAAGCTTTCTTATACATAATCAGTTATGTGGTTGCTAGTCAAAGCAACAGCAGTTGTTTCAACTCCCTTGCTGAAGTTGTCAAATTAGACCAGAAAGACTCAACAAAAACTACTGCCGGCGAAATCCTACAAAGATCAATCTTTGAATTTTCATTCATTCATTATCATCACTTCGGTCTAAACTTAAAAAATCCCTAAAACTGCAAACAACACCTGAAATAAACGACGGCCATCGAAACGCAACTACGCTCCATTAAAACGATTTAAAGTAAATTTTCGACAAATTAAGCACAAACATAAGCAGGATTTAAGCACAATTCGAGAGATTGATTTGAAGGAAGAAGTTGACACGCAACAGAAAGAGAGAAAAGGGGAAAGCAGACAGGTAAGGAAGATAACTACCTCATTGGCGTTGACCAGAAAACGGAAAGCTTGGATTCGTCGTCAACCTTGAGCAACGAGCACTGAAATCTTCAACCACGGTCGATCCACAGAGAGAGAGAAAGGATCGGTGGATCACAACAAAGGTTAGGGTTTCATTTGCTTTGCAGCCTTTAGTTGTATTTTTCCTCTTCGACCACTTGCTTCTTGTCCAAATGGAAATTTTGCGTAGAAAGGAATAAATGATAGTATTAAATAAAAAATAGGAAATACTACTACAAAATAAAAGAGTACGAAATAAACGATGCACATGATAAAAAATAATATTAATAACTTTCTTTTATTAGGTAATAATTCGAGCTCATACATACCTGAAATTTGAGGGGTCGACAAGTCGGCAAATGGAAGAATCGTCGAAACATACAACAAAGCTGGAAAAAAAAGAAGAAAAAAGGTGCAATCTATTATCTATACATAGCAGACACTCTGAAAAGACCGAAGAGAGAAACTCTCCCATGTGTATCTTCAACCTGCCTACCCATCCTTTGTCCAACCGTATGCAATTCATCCTTGATTCATCTTGTTTTGATTAATTAATTCACTCAATTAGCCTCAGAGAACTCCTTCTGAGGGAGCCAAGAAAAATCGCGTTTCAAGTGTAGAAAACCCCCAATTGACAACCCTAAATCCGCACCATCGTCCCTAAATCGAATCTCCTTCTCCTGGATCTCTGGCCGTCGATGTGTTCTCGTCCTCCGTTTCGGCAGCTTTCGATTAGTGCTCTGCCTCCGAATCTCCGATCATCGCCTGTTTGGCTTGCTCCCGTGGCGACTCGCTCTGTGCCCTCGGCGTGGGTTTCGCTCGGACTCCTGCTGGTGTCCTGGTAGCGAGTTCGCTCCCAATATCTTCTTCTCGCTCCTCGCCAAATCTGCCTCCTTGTGATTACGACTTGGTTGGTTGGTTCCTCTTTCTCGTCGGTTGCTGGTGGTTCGCCGTCTATGTGATCAATGATGATCGCTATTTTCTGGCCGGTGGAGAGGTTTCTTGGCCCGGACTCGGCTATAATCCTTCGGGCCCAAGGCAAATCCTTGGGCCCGAGGGTGACCCGCTTTTTGGGCCCGCTTTGTTTTTTGGGGCCCAAGGCTTTTACCTTGGGCCCGAAGCGGCCCAATTTGGGTAATATTTTATTTAAAAAAAATGCTTAAAAAACATAATAATACAAACAAATCTAAATTATTTGCCCGAATGGGCTTTATCTAAATCCCGAAAGGGTCTTGACAAATTCCCGAAAGGGCTTACAGGTGCGCTCTCTACGAGGGTGGTTCACGACAGTTGCTCTGGTTGTTCTTGGTGGTTCTGATCTGAGTTGGGGCTCGTGCGTCCGGTGTCGGGTCTGGCTGGGGTCGTGGCGGTGTGCATCATGGCGACTCCATATTCCGGAAATTTCCTTGGAGGCTCGTCTTCATCGCCACAGGGGGACTTCTGATGTACCGCTGGCCAGCGGTGTTATCTCTTGATGGCGTTTGGCTCCATTCTGTCTTCGCTGTCCTCGGCTTCTATGGATTAGGCTCGTCTGTTCTTCTAGTGACTGTTTGTTTGCCATCTTTGTGTTGCACCATTTTATTATTATGATTGTATGTTTGACGGTTCGTCGTCTGCCGACTCTGTCGGCCTCTCGATGAGTCAGGGGTACTAGACCCGACTTAAGGTGGCCGGAGCCGAGGTAGATTAATAGGAAATCCCTAGGGTGATGAAGGTTGGAATTTCCAATGTTTTTAGCTAAAGCCTTGGAAATTCCAACGTTTATTCCACCGTTGCTAAAAGCGTCCTTGGAAATTTTTCCAAGAGTTTTTAATGTGGTAATCTCCAATGATTTGAAGTGTTGGAAAGCAACAACCGTTGGAAAATCTAAAAATCGATTATTTACCGTCAACCTCTTCATTCGGTAGTGACAACTAATTTTCCAAAGGTATACAACTGTTGGAATACTAGATTATTTTCCAAAATATTTATAATAAATTTATAAGTTTCTACCAAATCTGGAATTAATTAATTATTTTAAAAAATTATAAAAATATATTATTTGTCCATTATATCATTAATGATTTCTAGAATACATATATTATCTGGCAAAATCCAAACCAACAGAACAAACCCATAAACTAGCAAAAATACAATATTTTATTATCATAAAAATGTGTAACAATACATTGTAGCAATTAAAAACTGCGATAAATAACAACTATAAACGACACCATAAATTAAAACAAAATTCGGACTAACATACAAGGCCAAATAAACACCAAAAATTAATGTAATACACTTTAAAGACGATTGGAAGAAACCCCGTCGAACCACCAACAGTCTTGCCTAACAGACTTGTAGCACGACCACATACACCCAACTACAGTCTTGATGCCTAACATAGTTGACGTAGAACAATCGAGCACACCAGCAACAAACCCCCTCGAATGAATTAGCCCCCCGGAAAGTAGTTCCAGCACCACCAATCCAAGCTGCAGCCACCCCCTTCCCCCGACCACAGTTTCAATATTGAACTTTCTGCCTTGGTTGTTGATACATTAGAACCAGAAGCGGGCCACCTTGGGAATACAACCTAACTGGACAACACATAAATGGCGCAATTGCCAAATCATCGAAATTAGGTACTTCCTCAAACATATTACAGTATCAAATATAAAACAAAACTGAAATCAATTCAATGGCACGTCATCAAAGAACAACTCGGTGTAGGTACATGCAAGCAATTACCTGTGGTGATTTGGATGAGGGAAGCAACAACTGTCGGAGGCAGCAATGGTGGAGGCGGCAAGGTAGGAGGCGACAACGGTCGAGGCGGTAACGACAGAGTCAACAACGACTGAGGCAGCGACAACAGAGGCTGCAATTGTGGAGGGGGGAAATAGTACGTCCGACTGAAGTCACGCCGGAGGTAGGAGCTGCAAGTCTGCAACCTTTGATCAGGAAGCGGCAAGCGGTGATAATAGAGGTTTGAATCTGTAAAGCCTGCAATGGAGGAGGGTAATTGAAATTAGGGATTAACGGTTACACGTACGGTTTTAGCTGGGAATGGATCGAAATCGTGGCATGATGGGTTGCGTTTCATTTTTGTAAATGGAAGTGGTTTTGATTTTGCTGGGATAAAAAAACTATTCCTTTTTTTTAGAAACTACCTAAATAATTGGATAAAGGACAATTATTTTTTTCTTTTGTTAAAGGTAATAATGGATAAACACTACGGATCTAATATTTTTAATCTAAATGTGTTTCTTATTTTTCCTAGAAAAAAATGTCGTGAATTTGTACTCCATAAAAGAAATCAAGGGAACACTATTATGTATTGACATGTTTATATTAAGTACTTTTCTTACTTATAACCAGCGTTGTTAAAATTCCAATTTAATCATGTGATTCCAACAATCCAAAATTTTAAAAATATCAAAAAAAAAACCCGGTCCTTTTTTCGATTATAAAAATAATGTAAAATATCTATTATAAGACATTTATAATATACACTTTAAATCTAATAAATCTTCAATATAATTAGTTTATATTGTACATAGTTTATTTTTCAAATTTTATAACCTTTTATCGATATTTTGTTATGATTTAACATAATATTTATCTAATATGAAACATATTAACTTCATTTAAAAAAAATCCATCCCTGTGGTGAGATCTTATTATCTTACAATTCGATTCTATAATCCGATTTTTACACCATATTATCAAAGATCTAGAATTTCAATTTTAACAACATTTCTGATAACTAAGTATAGGAGAATTTTGAATGTATATAGATTATAAAATTAAATCATATATGCCCCATTCCAAAAATCCATAGTCAAGATAAACAAAAAAAGCTATAAAGTATACATCAATGAAGCTTTGATAAATGGAATTTAAGGCCAGTTTGATTTTATATAAATCAATAAAACTTTAGTATATGAAATTTAACTACGTAAGCTTGAATTTATATAAACCAAGTATAAATCAACGAACTGAAATTTAATTAACTACTTGAATATGATGTTATTTATTTCATATTATGTAAGTATAAATAATATCACATTCATATACTTATTTTTACATTATATTCATATTCAAAGAGCCTAATATTCATATATTCATTTGAAAATAACATGATATTTATATATGACACCATATTCATTCATTTCACCATTTCACCGTATTTTTCATTTCATCAGAACCTTACCCTATATATATACACCTATTAGATGCTTAATAAAAATAATTAATTAGAATATGTACATATAATGTTTTACCACACAATCAAAACAAACTCATAATTTTTTTCACCTGCAACTTTCGGAACTAATTAATTGTTTGTTTTTTAATACTCCCTCTGTTAATTAAAACTTGTCGTTTACTATTCATGTACGCTTTTTTATAATGATAAAAACTATATGAAATATTAACATTTTGTTAAATTTGTTTTTATAAATTCATAATTAATAGTAACAAGTATGATATTATTTAAAAAATATGTTAAAAAAGTTAATATTTTATATAGTTTTTAACATCTCAAAAAGCGTGCGTGAATAGTAAAACGTCAAGTTTTAATTAACGGAGGGAGTATATATTTAACAATATTTCCAACGCTAACTACTATTGGAATGATTTTCCAACGGTATAAACCCTTGGAAATGTTCATGAAAATCCTCCCAACGATCTTGACCCTTGAAAATAGATTTCCATCACTTTTCACCATTGGAAAATATTCCAACCTATTTCACCCTTGGAATATGACTGTTGGAATAACCTGCTTTTCTAGTATTGTGGTACTAGACATAATGATCTTACAACAAGAGACACGAAAATTAGAACCAATCATATGAACATGCAACCCATCACTATAGGAAATCATATTGAATGGAAGTTCGACAAAATGCAACAACCTAAACAAATGGATCATCTGACACCTAATGTCACGTAAGTATGCAACATAGCAGGAATACAAAGCACATATCATAAACAACCATGCCCAAATCCCATGCACAAAACAACTCCTATGCACAACTCCGACTTGTGTGATCATCATCTCTCGCCGACTGTAAAACATATAGATTGTATCTGAATTTGGATCCAACGACAAAACTCTACATAATATCCACAAACGTCCTAGAACTAAATGCAGACAATAACCTATTAATCGAATAATGATCCCAATATAAGTTACATATCGCTAAATAAAATGATTTGTTCACGAACCATTTCGACAAGGTCGTTCAAGGCACGGGAAAGTTCGAAGCGGTTTGTCGCCATTGTGGTCATAAGTACAAGGTGGCGAATAACTTGGGCTATGTAAATTTGAAGCTGCATATAATGAAGAAGTATCCCGATAAAGTCGACGGAGCATCGGGATCGGGTAATTAGCTTTGATTTGTATTAAGTTTATGAAGTTATGAAATAGTAAATAAAGTAGGAAATAAGTTAGTTTTCATTGTAATGGTATAAAGCGCCGAGTGCGATCCCCACCGAGTCAATGACTCCGGACCGAGTTTGTAATCGTTGTTCGGTTTGAAATAAACTTGTGTTTTATGTGTGCATTATTATTTCATTTTTGAACAAATCCACATATAAACCTCAAAAAATATTTCTTCTTGTCCTATTTCGATGTTATAAAAAAAAAATAGAAACTGAGAAAAGAAAAAAGCTTGCCAGCCCGAAGTTGGAAAAAAAGCCCAAGCGCCGAGCCCAAGCCTTTCCCCTTTTTTCCCCAACTCAAACGTAAATAAACCGAAATAAAAATCAAAATCAAGTGTCAACTTACTAATATCGAAGTTTTAAATGAGACGAAAACAACACCAAATTTATTGTTTTCTTTCAAATTTTCTTTCCTGAAATATTTTACAAAAAATATTGGAACACTTCTTACTTCCGATATTTTTTGCAAAACATTTCACGAAAGAGAATTTTAAAGAAACAATAAATTTGGTATTGTTTCTCACTTATAACTTCAACATTATTAAGTTGACACTTGATTTTGAATTTTTTTTTTCGGTTTATTTACATTTGATGAAAATAATATGTAAACAGAAACAATAAACACGAAATGGTATTACACAAAACGACAAAACATCGCAAATTCGTTCAACGCAAAGTCGCAAACTTGTTCAACCTGGACCCTAACCGGCGGGTCAAACTAGCGGGTTACCACGTGTCCCACGAATGTTGAGAATACAGGAGAACGCGACGACTCACACGATAACCCAACACTGAAAAGGATGAAACCTAAAGAAGTGTGGATCACCAACGTTGCCCAACCCCACCCCCACCACACCACACCACACCACATAATTGAAGCTTTTTAAATCAAAGCCTGTTTTCAAATGGAACAATCCATATATGCCTCTCAGTAATCTATCTGTGTTTTTTTTTTATGAAAGTAATCTATCTGTTTAATTCAAGCATGAAGCATTCTATTAATTTATAAGTACGCAGCCTAATTACCATTTTTATTGCACCCTTTCAGAATTTGTAACCCTAATCGATCAATTCAAGCAAAGGTTAATTCCTAATCAAACCAAAAAGGAAGGTAGTCCTTAATTAAACACACCGGGATCGATTCCTCGCCGTTGATATATCCCGGCGTTGAACGCAACGCCGTTTCGAGGCTTAACTTTGCCTAATTCAATCCTTTTATAGGTTCCGTTTGGAAAAAGCAAGTAGATTTTCGGAGCTTATAGTTTTGATATTATATAATATTAAATAAAATAAATATAAAATTTTAATTTAATCAGTTTTTTAAATCTAAGCTTTTTAACAACTTATCACTCAAGCTTTTCGGGGCTTTTGACTTTTTATTTACAAGTTTTCATCAGGTACCGAGTAACAGCTAGGGTTACCAAACACTATACTAGTTTTTTTTTAATCTTAGTCCAGTTCGATCGACTCAGTCGTTCTACATCTAGATCGGGTACGGTGTGACCCATTTGAGGGGTTGACCCTCCCACTCACAAGCAACTCCATGTTTTCAACAGGATTCGAACTTTTGAACCTCTTGGCATGAGATGTAGCTTCACAATCACTACACCAACTTGTGATTGGTACTATACTAGGTTATTAGCCTATATTTAACACAAATAATCCAATAACTTTAGTTATTTTCTCAAAAAAAACTTTAGTTATCTTATCAGCTTTAGCTACTCCAACAACTACTATCTTATCAAACGCCCCATAATTCAATGCCTCCCAAATACAATTCTTAATCCCATCTTATTCTCTTAATTAGAAAGTATTAAATTCAAAACTCCTAAATAGAACTTGCAGTCCTTCTTTATTCTGATAATTAGGAAAAATAAGTTGCCCCCGTGCGCAAGGATTAGGTTTGTTTGTTCGACTGGTTGTATGTGCTTGCTATCGTATGTATAACACCGTTTTTTATTAGGTTGTTTCTTTTGACGATTCATCGTGCCTATCGAGGAGCCAGACTTATCTTAACCTTAAAGTCTTTCCTGATTAAAAAAAATAGAAAAAATAAAATAGCGCTAAGAGACTCGTAATAAAAGACTCTAAAATATATCTAAAATACCTCTAATAAAATTATGAAAATCAATCTAAATATCTCAGTTATTAATACATAATACTTCAAATTTCAATGAATAATGTATACAAATAACCTCAAATCTCTAAACAATCATTCAAGTTTCTGTGAATAATGATCAAATCCCTAAATAACGCTTCATATTTCTAGGAATAATACACCTAATTTCATGAATTGATAAGAAAAACAACCAAGTCTTCCATTCGACGAGTGATGAAACGACCATCGTCCTTGATTGGTACGTATTGCCCCATCTTTTGTTGCAAGATTTCGTCTATTGTTGTCGGAAGTCGTTTGGTGTCCCATTAGAAATCTCATATCTCGATCAATACCAAAAACCTACAAAACCCCCATGCACGTACTTAATCGATTGAAATATATGTCAATTTAATCGAATAATGTACAAATTAACTAAAAAAATTACTAGACTTTTTACCCATTTCATATTATAAAATTGACACGTGTACTGAATAATGTTTCACATTTCAACGAATAATGTTTGGGATAGGGTTCTTAAACCTCCATTTCATTTACAAAATACACATATTACCTTGAATAAAGTTTCAGAATTCAAAAAATAATATTGACAATCTCATATCCCATCAACAATTTCATAAGTCTTGTTGAATAATCAATTTTAATTCACCGAATAGTAATGATATTTGACATAAACATTTTATATTTTCCCATGCAGCTATAAAATTTGGCTTCCACAAGCAAATTTTATAGCTGAACGGGTGCACTCACCTCTTACGACGCCGTTCGCACCCACCACCGGTGCACTCTAACAACCTTCGTCTTCCTCTCTATTAAAAGAGCAACCAATTGCTCGGGGAACTAGCATCGTCGCACCCACAAAGGGTTTGGTACTTGAAAGTCAACGTCAATCACCCTCCTAGCTAATCTGAATTGCCACTAACCAGATTTGAAAAGGAATTTGATGAAATCACAATGTTGATCAATGATTGGGTTCGTGAGGATATACCCAATCATGAAGATCAAAGAGATTTGTGAAGAAATCCCCTTGTCGACGCAGTAATTTGTGAGGGAGAAGATGATGTCGCCAAAATCGCTCTAGGGAGGAGAGTATGGTACTACTCGACTGAGAGCTCTCCTACAATCGCCTCCTTTGCCTTCCTCTCCCTTCGTCGCTTACTCCGCCTTCATCGCTTTCAATTGTGAATTATGTATTTTTTACACATGCCCATAAAAATGGAGGTAGGTAGGTTTTTTCTATTCGTATCACTTTTTTAAAAAAAAAAATCAAAAAAACACTTAATTAATATAGATCATCCATCTTTTTTTCAATTAACAGTCCAAATTTACATACATAATATATCATAAGAGATGAGTATTTATATAAGATCATATCCATCTTTTTTCGCACTATATATATATAGTTACACACGTGAATATGAATATTTATATGCAGAAGGAGATGGAACACACTCATTGTATCATTGAAACCAAAGGAACACACTCATTGTCTCATTGAATAGAAGGAGAAAAAGAAATTATTTTGATACATATTTTAGATATAATTCCCTAATTACAATTATTAATTTTCTTCTCTTATTTTTCTACAAATGGCGGTAATTAATTAGGCAAAAAAAGGTTGTTTGCAAATGTAGACCCCATTGGAAATAACAAATCTAGCTAAGAACCTAAACCCATGTTTGGTAGTGTAATATTTCAAAATGTGTGAGTTTCAAAACATGTTCGATAATGTAACATTTAAAAATGGAAATGTGTAAGTTTCGTAAAACTTTTAGTCCTGACTTGCACTTTGCCACGTCACTTTCACTTCCACTTTTACACTTTACATTTTACTTTACTTAATATAATTTACTTTGATCGATGTGGTTCAACTGGATTGGTACGTTTACTTTGATTGATCTTGATTCAATTGGATTTCAATCGTCACATATAATCCTCACATTTTTATCTAGTGTTTAAGGACAACCTAGGTGATGACACTGCACACAAAATAATCCATATTATTTAGAAGTAAAGTTGGGCACACACATTTAGTTCTTCTCACAATTCGTGCACCACTTCCTTGAGCACCAACTCAAAAGCCTCGAGAAGTTGGAGTCAAGCACAGTTAGTTGGTAAAGCTCCTTGAGGACATGGACCGATTCCTCGCCTACATATGGGACACAGTGGTCTATATATGAGGCCACGCATGGCCACCTCATGGGCTCCATCGAGCGCAGGATTACCAGTGGGGTTAACCTAAATCTCCCTATACTCGAATACAATTTGTCGTGTGCTTTGGTAGTTTCCATGGCTAATGTTTTGTTGTTAACATATTTTTCATAGATGGATTTATGGAGCGGTGCCTAGCATCGGTGAACAACTTGACTTGAAGGGGTCGAACTGCCTACGTACCCTCGCTACTTGAGGTTGTCGGCAGATGTTGATAACCTTTCATACGAAATGATTGCTTCATTGTTAGGAAAGGTAGACGAGGATGGGATAAAGCTAAATGGAGAAAAGCGAATCCTGCTGTCAGATGACCTATAAGACTCGAGGTCTCAAGAGACCTTAATCCATGCCACCTATGAGGCAGAATTGGAGTTAGTTGTATCACCGAATTTGTGGGTTTTAATTTAATATAATTTACTTAAAAAAATTAAGAAAATTAAAGATTTAACATAAGGATATGCGGCAAAAAAAAAAAAATTAGAGAAACTAGATGAAATATGTTAATTAAATTTTAATACACCCTGCAAAATATATCTTACTTAGGGACCACACAGATTTTATTTTATTTTCATTCCTTACTCTACACATAAACATGCCTTAAATAAACATGCCTTAAATATGGATGGATTCTTTTGGGTAATTGGTCAACATAAACAACGTACGAATTAACTATTTGATCCGCAATACACATGCCAAATAAAATAACTTTAAAAAAAAAAGTTGCATTGATTCAACTAATTGTGGTTATAAATTGCACAATTTGTAGCTTGATCTATCCAAATTAAATAAAACTATATAGCAAGTATGGAGTTGTTAGTATTGTTTGGTGTTTTACTTTCCTCCATACTAGCTATTTCTCTTATTCACTACTTATCATTAATCCTCAAAACCTCCAACAATCTTAGGTTGCCACCGGGGAAAACTGGGTGGCCGGTGATCGGAGAATCCATCGAGTTTCTAGCTCACCTTAAAAAAGGGCAGTCGGAGGAGTTCTTCTTCAAGCGGATGACTCGATATTCTCCGGATGTTTTTAAAACATGCATCGTTGGAGACGATGTGGCGGTGTTGTGTGGTGCTTCGGGAAACAAGTTTATGTTTTCCAACACCAACAGATTGGTGAAAAGATGGTTGGTTAGGCCGGTTAAGATGCTTTTGTTTTCGGATGAGGTTGCAGTCGCCACAGATAGGCGCTTAAAGCCTGCATTCCTTGCGTTTATGAAAGCCGATGGCCTCCGAAATTTCATCGAGGTTATGGATACCATGGCACAACTCCATTTGGAATCCCATTGGCATGGCCAGGTACGTACGTACGTACGTGCAAGTAGCTAATAAACACTTTCATAATGTCATAATGAGGTTTGTGAAAAGTTCTAGTGATATATAGGAAAAAGTTTTAACGAAACGAAAAGTACAGTGAAACAAATATATGAATATTATGTATGTGGATATGAATATATAAATATTATTGGGTATGAATATGAATTAATTAATAGTATGATGTTATTTATTTTATGCTATGTAAGAATAAATAATATCATATGAATATGAATATATATTTACATTATATACTCATATTTACATTATATACATATTCAAACAACCTAAATATTCATATATTCATTTGAACATAACATAATATTCATATGAATATGACACAACATTTCACCATTGCACTGTATTTTTCGTTTTATAGGAACCTTACCCATATATATAGATAGAGTTCTAGTTAACTGAAAAATACGGTATAACGGTGAAAAACGAATGAAATTTTATGTTATATTAATATAAATATGACGTTATGTACTTAGATATGAATATGTTAATATTATGGTGCGTGAATATGAATACGATGTTATCCATTTTATATTATGTGAATATATATATAAATAATATCATATTCATATACCCATATTTACATTATATTCATATTTACACAACACAATATTATATTCATATTTTCATAATAGAATATTTATATAAATATGACACAATATTCATTTGTACACCGTTACACCGTATTGACTATATATTTATACATTACAAGTCAATTCAAGGATTAATTTGATCTTCATTGGTTTATCATATATGATTAATTAGGGGATTAAGGTGTATCCATCAGTCAATCGGTATGCCTTCGAATTGGCATGCCGATTCTTTCTATCGATTGAAGATGAAGAAGTTGTGGAAAAATTATTCCATCCAATGGAGAGTATAGCGTTAGGGATCCAGTCGATGCCGATAGATCTCCCGGGGAGTCGGATGAATCGAGCCCTCAAGGCCAGAGATGCATTGAGGTTGCTCATCCAAGACGTAGTTAGGCACCAAAGATCAACAATAATGGAGTCTTCATCATCATCATCATCTCCCCCAAATCTACTCTCTTATCTTCTTCAAGCCTGTGAGGATGACGATAGGCTCGTCGTCGATGGTATCATTGCTCTTCTTTACGGCGGACATGGAACCCTAGCGTCGGTTTTATGCATGATTTCAAGGTTCTGACAGATCATCCTGACATTTATCGTCGAGTATATCAAGGTGTTTTTATCTGTCTGTCTATCTATCTGACTTTAATTAATTTCTATGATCAAAGTATTAATACACAATTTTCATTATAGTTGTACGTTACTACAAGCTAGCTAGTAGTAATTAATTAATTAATCGGTACTCCATGATAAGAATTATATATGAGTAGTAGGTTTTAAGAAAGTACAAGTTCAAAGTAATAACTAACTAAGGATATACTCCATCCATCTGTCTCAAAATATAGGTCGACGTTTAACTTTATATTATACGTTTTTTAAAGAATTAAAAATTCTATAAGATATTAATTTTTTAAAAAATTAATACAGTATTTTATAAGTTTTTAGCTACTTAAAAATGTGCAATATGCAATATAGTCGCTTAGCATTTATTAGTCTGTGTATATATATCTTTGTTTTGCATTGAAAGAAAGTTTGTTAATTGTACGTTGTATTAGCGCTGGCCTGGAGTAGTTAGAAATCAAGGTACTATATATATAATATATAAAATGATAATAACAAAAAAACACATTTCTGTAAAAATATATCTAGTGCTCATAAAAATACAAATTATGCATCATTTTGATTTATATGTATAATGTTTTCAAAATAATTTATTTTTAAGTCATAAAAATGCATATAAATAAAAAAATGCGCAACTTTCTTTTAATGAAAATAGAATCAATTTTATTTTTACAAACAAAACCCAGAAAGTAGAATTCCCGGGAATTTGTATTCCACCAAAATGGAGGAATTGAAATTACCATGTGGGATGGGGTGGGTAAGTTGAAATTCACCCTTTTTTTATTAATTTCAAAAAATATTTTCTTTTTCTTTTTAAATCTCAAATTACGTATTTGCCCATAATTTAAATAAATAGTTTTTATTAATAAGAGTTACAAAAGTAATTTTACACAAATTCTCATGAAAATTCATATTCAACCAATCAAAACAAGTGATTTTAATTTACAGGAAGTTAAATTTATCCAAACATATTGTCTTAAATTATATAGGAAGTTCAATTCTCATAGACTTACTTTCTTATGAATTGAATTCCTATAAAGTGTGTAAACTATATATTTATTATATAGACTAACTTGTTGAGCAAATAATTTGGATAGAAAACATGGAGGTGGCAGCAAAGAAGAAGGATGGAGAGGTGTTGAGCATAGAGGATACCCACAACTTGAGATACACATGGAATGTTGCTCGTGAAGTGATGCGTCTTTACCCTCCTGCTCCAATTACCACTAGAGAGGCCATCACCGATTTCACATATGCTGGTTATCACATCCCCAAGGGCTATAAGGTAATCATATATGTGTTCTTATATATAGTTTCAAAGTGTGGAGTGGAGTCGTTATATGAGTTGAGTAGCTCGAGTTCTGATCAGATTCAACTTAAAAAAAAAAGTTTAACTCGGACTTGAATCGTTTATTTACTAAATGAATCTCGAGTCGAATTGAGGCCCAGTTCGAATAGCTCGATTTTTTTGGGAATTTACAAATTCTCGAACTCGACTCATTTATTTACACTATAAGCTCGGCTTGAGCTCGTTCATTTACTAAATTAACAAGCCAATGAATTTAAATTTAGGCTTGACTTGTTTCTAAATGAACAGGAGATGAGCAACCAATAACTAAAATTGTGATATTGTGCAGTTGATAACAAGCATTTACGCAACACACAAGAACCCAAAGTACTTCCCAGAACCTGAAAAATTTGACCCTTCAAGATTCGACGGAGATGGTCCCTTGCCCTACACATATATCCCGTTCGGAGGAGGGTCAGTTGGGTGCTCCGGAAAGAACTATGCTCAGCTAGTGATCCAAGTGTTTATACACAATGCGGTGAAGAGATTCAAATGGGAAGCCCTAATTCCCGATGAGAAGATCATAGGAATTCCTCTTCCAAAACCTGCTCAAGGACTTCCTATTCTCCTCCATCCCCATAAACATTAGAAGAACAATCAATACTTGTAATGATACGTTTCCTATTCATATATGTTATGTTGGTGATTCTTTATATTTGTAGCCATATTTGTTGTTACTTTCCCTCATGTGTGTTGTTGTGCAATATATATATAAGGTTCTATGTAAGCGATCTATATATAGTCCCGGAAAAATATCTCAACTTGTTCTTATCGAACATCACCAATCTCAATCATCGTTGATTTAAGGGTATGAAAGGATTTTCATTGTTTTAGAGATATCTATAAAAACCAATTGCAAATTGGTGTGGTGGTTGTGGGGCTACATCCCATGTTAAAAGATTCGAAGTTCGAATTCCCTTGAAAACATGGAGTCGCTTGTGAGTGGGAGGGTCAACCCTTAAATGGGTCATACAGTACCCGATCCAGATGTAGAGCGACTGAGTCGATCGAACTGGACTAAGATCAAAAAAAAAGATATCTATAAAAACCAATCCTTGCCGGGATGGTACACCAGAACTCAAATAAGGGACGTGATCAGTACAAACAAGATAATATAAATGCATCAAACTTGAAAGAACTTTCACATGTACTTGAGAACCGAAGTCCCGAAAGCAATGCCAAGGAAAGTCGCGATGCATATGCCAAAGATGCCAACGAGAACTCCAGGGACGACGAGGGAGTCCCAGCCTTGGGATTTGGCCATGCCACAGGCTGTCGTTGGGCCTCCGACATTGGCATTCGAAGCTAAGAGCACGAGTTTCAAATCCAACCTGAAAAGTCTTCCTAGGCCAAGAATGATGAGGAGATGGACGGTTACTTGTAGGAATGCAAATACAAAGATACTGGGGGCCGTCAGCATCACGTTCCAGATGCTACCACTAGCACCGATTACTGCAAAGAAAATCTGTTTTGCATCATGAACACGCTCTATAATATTAGTATGAGCTTGCCCATATACATAAGAGGGTAGTATAAAAACAGAAAAAGTTGCTTCAGATTAAACCAATTGAGGAATTAATTTATCCAAAATGGGGATGACTTTTAGAGGAAGTGCATTTGATACCTGCATCAGGATTAGTGAAATAGATTCTGCAGAAGGCGCAAGATAAGAGAAAACTTTGGGGAACGTAGTTGCTAGAATGATGACTATAGCTGTAACTCCTGGAAGAATACCACCTTGGATTTCAAACGACTGCGTTACATATGTCGCGCACTTGCATATAGCAAAGGCTACTGCAATGGCAGTAGCAGTCTGTAGCACAGATGTCTTGCTTCCAGAATGGCTCTCCGTACTCAGCTCAGCATCTGGGAATGAAAGCTGAATAAGCAATATGCAGCAGGGCATTCTAATCGAACACACCAAACAATAGTCCATTTTTATATTTGCTTTTTAACAAAATATAGAAAGAAACCATAGATCAGTATCCTAGGTTATATAATGGTGAAGTACTAAAACAAAAACGACACATACGTACCAGGAGAATCTGAATTCTCAGCAGGCACTGTTGAGGCTAATGCAAAAAGAATCATGAAATAAAGTGCACATATAACATTGTCAGCAGCAACACCAGCAGCCATAATAGATGGAGAAACACCAAGTGATTCGGAGATAGCAACATAATTCACAGCTGCAGGAAATCAACATCCAAAAGACGAAGTCAACACTCTCAAGAGAGGAAAGGCAACACCCCAAAACATACACCAGCTACACTATCATTTTCTAGTATAACTTGTGGTACTATAGGCCTTCAGCGAGCAAGATAAGCAGCAACAACAATGGGAATGTGAAATTTAAGTCCTCCGTCCTAACGCTCTTAGACGCAAATAATTATGCATTTGTTTGCATCTGTATGTACGAAATGTAAAGTGTTATATGCTTCTAGTCACAATAGTGGTTGGAAAATGTCTTAAATAAACACTTGAACAAGGTTGGATGCTTTGAGAATTCCACTAAGTGATAGGCTAATAATAAGCATTTCCAATATGCATCTATTCGGTCTAACAAACAAGCAACTTGAGATATGTTCTAAGTAATTCTGTTATCAGCAACTTCCAAAGTGTAAATTTATATATTATCAATTGCAGTAAACTGGGATGGAAGATAGGAAATTATAGTTCTGAAACTAACTTCCTCCGGTGTAACTCCCCATGAGAGCAGCAGCTATTTTCCAACTATCTTGACCAAGAGATCGCATAGGCACCAGAAAATATGCCACCACTGTTCCAACCATTGTAGCCACTGCATTTGCACAAGGATATTAACAAATGAGTAACTCAATTAGACATTAAACTTAAGCACACTCTAAGCTCATTACAAGTTTGAATTTGATAATGATGGTGCTTACCACACATAACATTCATATAATCTGATAAGCATGGCATACATACACTAGTTTTGCTACGATACCCAAGGGAATACTCATCTTTTCACTATTCTAAATCACCGAAAAAAATTCAAAAGCATGGCTAAATGAAAGGTATGACAAACCAAAGTACCATAGCAAAGCATATGAAGTCGGTCTATCAACAAAATAGAACAGATTTTCCTTCCCTACACAATTTCATGTCGATAAAGAGCTGAATTAACCTGATCCAAGCAAGAACGCCAAGAACAGCTTCCCGGTGACTCGAATCAGTCGATGCAAGTTGGCTCTGAATAACAGCAGGGGGACAGCTATAGGTAGCAAGAAGTTGAAGACAACGGAATAGGCCGGAGCTTCGTAAGGAAGTATCCCTAAATTACTTGCAGCTAATCCAACCAATATACTCACAAGCGCGCCGCTCACTATGCTCCCAATTCTCGTCTTCTCCGACCTTCAATCCAAAAAACACAGAGTTTGCTTTCACCTCCATCACAGCCACCAATCCCTAATTCTCAATTTCGAAGACATCACGCCAATTAAACCGCGACATTTTCGATTGAATCGATTCATACCAGAGTCCGAAAGCGGCGATTGCGAGGAGACCGGACCAGGTGCCCCAGTGGTCCTGAGGAGAGATGAAAGCGGCATTGGATCCAAATTGAGACCTAACAGCGAAGGATCGGCGGACAGTGAAGTCCGGAGAGAGGCGAGAGCCTTGAAAACGTTTCGTTCCTTCCAGATTGGGAGGAAATGGCGAGCGTAGTAGCCGGCCGGAGGGAGAGAGGGGGGAGGTGGTGAAGAGAGAGGAACGGAAACTGGCGAGAGGAAGAGGGAGAGGAACAGTAGTAGTTGGCCATGGCGAAGAGAACGCCATAGCTGGAGGAGCTTGTCGAGCAGAGGAGCTCAGCTGAGCGTGTTGGTGATGGAATCTCTGATGATTGATGACAGATGAATCTATGGGGATGAGGATATACGAATACAAGCATTGACGATTTTAGATTCGGTCAACCGAGGTATACATATAGGGACACAAAAACACACCTACTCGAGGAACGAATTTTTTATTTATTATTATTAGGAAAGCAATTCGAGAGTTACACATATCTTGTCCGCAAAGAGGTTAATAAAGTCGATAGACGATAAACGGTCAAACATACAACGTAAAATAAAAAAAAGTGCAATATAAATAGTGACAAGCACACAATTTCGGGATGACAAAAGAATCTAACACTAACATATTGGGGACAATATAGACAAGAAACGAAGTCAAGCGCTACCAAACAGTGACACCACTAACCAGAGCTACATCAAGAGTTCTTGTGGTCAGTCAAGACGATCCTCCAAGGAAATTTTCGATTTATGGAGACGTCTTTATACACACCGCCTCGACCTCGACCCTAGTGAGACCCGACTCCTGATGCCAGAGCCCCAACTAAGAAGAGGATCGTCAAGACCAACCAGAATCACAACCGGAAACCGCCCTAGTAAGACGCACATGGAAACCCTTTCGAGATTTTGTTGAGGCTCTTTCGGGATTTGGTTTCAACCCTATAGCCAGGAGGTCGACGGCAACCCAAGACCGACGGCGACCTAAAGCCAACCAGAAGGCCAACGGCGAGACCACGAGAATGACCGAGAACCAGCCAAACCCCACAATTAGGACTGGCAACGAGCGATTTGAAACCCCAAGGGGGGATGGGATAGTCCAGACCGGCGACGACGATGAACGAAGACCGACCCAAGCGGAAGGAAGTCGAGCAAGTGAGATGCAAACCACCCACAAACACCAAGGCAGGCCGAAATCAAAAGGGGAAGTGCAAGTGCAGCTTGAACCAAGTCGATTTAGTCAAGGAAGGGTTCAATTTTGGGGGAGATGACAAAGGATTGGATCGAAATTAGGGATTGTGGGTATGGTTTCATAAGAAAAAGGGGGCACGTGAGCCCGCGCGTTCTCCTCCTTTTCTGGGTTCTACACACCATCAAGAATCGAAATTTTTTCTAACGAAGATAATATTTTCTAAAAAAAATCACAGAGAAAATACAAAATACTAAAATTTTATAAGAAACCTCATTATTATAAATACGTAAATAGAATAAAAATAAAATCATGCATAGTTTATTATATGATCGTCAAATATTTTATCATAATGTATTGGCTGGCTATCGCTTTAATTATAGTATAAAAATATAAAGTTTAGCAAATAATAAAAGCATTTCGGTTTATTAAACTCATGTTTCAGATTATAGCTTACTAATGGTAAAATCTATATAAAATATCAATTAATTTTTTCAAACTACTACTTCCATTCGGCAAAATTTTGTATCCAAATATCCAATGTGTTGCTTTGTGCCCCAAGTGGCCAGGTATATAGGTTAAGAACTTGACTAGGAAAGATTCACTACCAAAAATGTATACACCCTATAAAATCAATTTTTTTTAAAAGCTAAAATAATTAAATTTTGTAAAAATATTTTCAATCAAGGCTCTTTAACAGGCTCTAGATATATTTTACCTGAAGTGATAGATCTGCAGAGGCACACCTCAAAACCATCCCGAAGGAGTTCATATGCTGTTTGCATCAGCTACAAAAGCTCTCACAAAGGTGGCCTTATTTTATCCCATGCCCAGTAGAATCACGATTTAAACCACATTCGCAGCAATAAGTATCACATGAGCTTGAGAACTGCAGTGCCGAAAGCGAGCCCTAAGAAAGTTGCAATGGAAATCCCAAAGATACCAGCTAGTATACCAGGCACAATCAGAGAACTCCACCCTTTGGCAGTTGCCATCCCACAGGCAGTTGTTGGGCCTCCGACGTTGGCATTTGATGCCAACAGTAACAGCCTCAGTTCAATGCTGAATACCTTCCCAATCCCGAGTATTACTGCAAGATGGACCGCGATTTGGATGAGGGAAAACGCAAATATGCTCGGTGCTGTGTTTATCACATTCCATATGCTCCCGCTTGCACCCACCACAGCGAAGAATACCTGGTTCCCAAGCGCAATGAAAGAGCTCTTCAATGACAGTAAAATGCAAAGTCTATGTCTTTTGTAACTCTGTTACTTGATCTATAATCTATATATTTACCTCTGAAAAAAAGAGCACTTCAATTTGTAGATACCGTCTTTACTGACATAACCACATAATAAAAATTACCTGCATCAGAATGAGAGCCATAGCCTCGCCAGCAGGTGCCAAGGAGTTAAACTGTCTCGGAAATATTGTTGCTAGGAAAACTACGATTGCAGTTATAATTGGAAGGCTACCGCCTTGAATTCCAAAATATTTAGCGAGAAAATTTCCAGCCTTGCAGATTGCAAAGGAAACAGCAAGAGCTACCGCTGTCTGTAGCACAGGGATTTTTTCCCCGGACTCAGAGTCCGCCTCAACGCCATCTACATAAAACTAAGCTCAATTAAGATGGTAAAAGCTTCTGAAGATTGTTCTATTTTAGTAGGATGGACTGAGTCATAACACGCGTACCAGTAGCTGAAACTCCGGCCTCAGAAGGAATCTTTGAAGCTAACGCAAATAGGGTCGTGAAATATACAGCACATATAACATTATCAGCAGCTAGGCCTGCGGCTAAAACTGATGAAGAAACTCCAAGAGCTTCTGAAATTGCAACATAGTTGACGGCTGCATAAATGTAAGATTACACTGTTTCAATAAGAAAAATCACAATGAGAATGCAATCCACCTGAAATACAATGCATCTTAATAGAAGTAATTGACCTTGAAACCCATAGAACAAACTTAATACTCCGTATTTAGGAGATCTATCCTTCATCCGTATCCGGCCCTAAGTATGACCCTGAGTTCAGACCAAATTGTTTTGATAAAATTCACAAGCAGGAGTAGTAATTACCGCCACCGATATGTCTTCCCATGAGGGCTGCTGCTATCTTCCAACCATCTGGACCAAGAGAGCGCATTGGCACCAAGAAGAAGGCTACTGCTGTTCCAATGGTGGTAGCAACTAACATGTAAAGAAGAACATCAAATAAGGGAGAAGCACTTATACAGGCACATTCGTATACTATTTGCCGATTTCTCTCCATTCATGAATTTAGATAAATTTTGAAGCTCAACTACACTCACATTTTAACCACTTCCACAACAAAAATCTAATCAAGAGCAGTGAAGGTCAATCAAAGAGTTACGATACCAATTTGAATTGTAAGCTCTACCTGATCCAATCAAGAAAGCAAGCAGCAATGTTCCAGTTGACTCCACTACACGCCGCATATCGGCTCTGAACAAAAGCAGTGGCACAGCTAATGGGAGCAGAAACTCAAACACGGTAGAGTAAGCCGGTGCTTCACACGAAATAATCCCCAAATTACTCAATGCAAGCGCAATCAATATGCTCACCAATGCACCACTCAAGGTACTCCCTATCTTCGTCTTCTCGGACCTTCAATACAACAAATCCATACATAGAGCCGTTTGCATAAATGATCTCACCACAAATGGACTAAATCAGAACCTCTAATGGACTCTAATTTTGTCGTATTCGCTACTTTCAGTGCTTCAAACACTTGAATATCCATCAATTTCAAATCGAAATCTGTCCAACTTCATTATCTACTGAGAAAATTGAAGTTGGTTAGCTTATGTGGAACTCTAATTAAGTCGTATTCGCTACTTTCAAATACGAATCTAACACGCAATCTTACGGAAGGATAATCAGGAATGAATTACCAGAGGCCGAAAGCGCCGCAGGAGAAGAGAGCGGTCCAGGTGCCCCATTGATCATAGGGAGAGACGATCGGAAAGCTAAGCTGCGCCTTCACAGTGACGGATCTCATCGGCGTTCTTCTCGCCGCCGGTAGGGCCACGAGGCGGCTTAGACTCTTCTCCCGATCAAGATGAAAGGCATTCGAATTCAGCTGCGAAATCGGAGGAGAACGGGAGCGAGGAGAGAGAACCGATCGGTGCGCGGCTGCACGAGGCGGAGCTGAGAGTAGCGGCGAGAGTATGAACGCCATTGACGGTATGCCGGAAAGCGAAGGTCAACCACAGGCGACGGCAAGTCAAGTCGCGGCGAAATGGGAGGGTAAACAACATTTAACCACTTTTTTAAAAAACAAAAACAAAAATTGCATTTAAGTATTTAACCATTTTTTTTTATAAAAGTAATAATTAATAATTCGATATCAGACAGCTCCGAATCCAAACCTGTCCGGTGGAGTCGGTTTTACAATGGTATAATAGGTCCGAACTTGCTAAAAAAATGCACTTTGTATAGGCCATACTCGAGAGTTTCAAGTTTGATCTCCAAAGTATGTATGATGCTATAGGCGAAGTCAAATGGACATAAAGGAGCATGTGTCCCTCTTATTATCCTACAAATTACCTATATGTGTTTTATAAACCAATAGCTTTTTTTATGTATTATGCCATCTTCAGCTTTTTCAAAATGGAAAACTAAAATATATATTATCCAAAATATTTTTGTTTAAACTCCAAGAGTTTTCATGTTTTCAAAATACAGAGAATCATACCGTTTTAGATAATGGTGCAGATTTATAAAACTTTCTCTATTTTTTTTTGTTGTTTCCCACTTTCGAAAAATGAGATAGAGAATTTGTTGGACTAAAAATTTCAAAATTTTCAAAATGGAAAAATTGTTAAGGATGCTCTTATAAATATAAATTCAATACCCGTGTGAAAAGTTATAAACGTTTGAAATCAAATTCATCACTTCAAATGTATTTTCAAAACCATGATACTTTTATATTTTGCTTAACTTGAGAATTTAAACTATAATTTAGCTAAAAAAAACTTCAAAACGAGATGTTATATTATCTCATTTCAATAATTAGGTAAAACAAAAAAACTATTCATGTTAAAAGTTTCTATATCTAGGTTTTTTTTACATTAGACAAACACTGGGCAAAGTAAAGCACCATCCATCATCTTAACAGATTATGTTACAAAAATCCCTATTAATAGGGAAATTCAAAATATTATAGCAATCTCTACTTGTAAGTTGTAACTTTGTAGTCGGCCGCCTTATTTGCTTCTCTAAACCAAAGTTTATATATCTATTATCTAGTCAACATTGTTAATAGAATAACAAGTTAACTATATATTACTTCATTATGTTTCAAGAGGAGTTTTTTCAACCAAAACAATATCTCGTAAACTAAAATGACATCATTACATGCTAATACAACAAGAAGTTAATTACACATTTGCTCATTAGGTTTTTCAAAAGGCGACTTTTAAGGTAAAACAATGTCTCATAAACTAAAAATCATTTCATTTTGTTCGTTTAAAGAGGAAAATATATAGCTGTTGTTTTAGATCGATAATGACTTGTGCCCCCTCCAATTAAAACTCTGGCCACGCCATTTAGAGTTGCTATCTATCAACATAGAGAAGTACCACGATCCAATCCCCAAATTGGTGAGATGCTATCTCAGTCAGCCACAACATCAACATCTTCATCTATAACAGAGATGCAATCACTTTGCTTCTTTGTTCCTTCATGACAGCATCTTTACCAAGAAGATTGAAGCTATGGCATGCAATCGCTCTGCTTCTGTTTCTTCCCTTTGTTGCCCTCATCTTCCAGCGCCTTCAATTTGTTTTTAATGGCTGTGATTTTTGCACTTCGACTTGTTTGACCTGAGCTACCAGTAAAAGCTGTTGACTTACGGGAGCTGCCAATGATATTGGCTGAGTTTTCTACTGTTGTTTCAGGTTGAGCTTTCTCGCTAGCCAGACGGACAACCAAAGGGCGTCCACAAGCCAACCTCCCATGCATCTTCTCCTTAGCCAGCCTAGCTTCCTGCATTCTTACTTCAATGAGCAGACCAGTTAGGGCTTGTTTTTATCACTTAACAATTTTTTCATTAAAACAAAATGGAAACAGTAAACAATTCCAGATTTCTGCTACTGTACATTGATTTTAAGCCATTAAATTAAGGAATTACATGCGCTTCAAATGGTATTTATTCTTTAGTTTACTTCATTGTATATACCCATCATATTCATAAATTATAGTACATAATAGAGAATATGTCAAGAGAACACAACTCCTTGATTTTTAAAATCTCACTTTTATTAGATTAAATGTAACAAATAGATAATCCACCTTTGCCTCTCAAACAATAGAGCCGATGTCGATTTAGACAAATGAATTATACCCTTTTATATGTGTAATTCATTTTCCACAGCTTGTTCATTTTTTTTTTAAAAAAAAAATATGCCAATGCTCCTGCTTGATAAAATTTTATGAGTCTACCCATCGCAGGTGGTAAAAACTTAGGAAGAAGGGTGCAACCCGCAGCAGCTGCGATGCTAATGGCACACAACTCAACTGCCTCAACCAACAGTTTCCTATTACTGTAATCCAGCACCAAAATAAACAAGCTTTTTCCCTATAGTTTAAGACATTCACATTGAAAAGAATTAATGTCTTTGATATGCCCAAAAGCTTACCTCTTTTGTTCTAAACTGGATAAAGGCGAACCCACGTGGTTCTCCTCGTTTGGGTCCCCGAGTGTGGCATAGGAAGTCTTCTGATTCAATCTTTCCATAAGGCGAGAACAATTTGATTAGGGTTGCCCTATAGCAAAAACGCATGATGCATCAGTTTTATTGTATTGTTGAAGTCTTAAAAAAAGATTGGGGAAAAATTCATCTCTCTAGATTAAAGTTCCCTTACTCTGATATCCTATGATCAATGTTACCAACATAGAGCCTCCTTTCAGAATTTTCTTCACTCGTTCCATGAGAATCCTGCACATAGATTGAACAATCATTCAACTTTCAATGCAAAGAATCCTTAATCTAGGAAGGATTCATCATAATCACTGCCGTTTGCTTGTCAACATAGGACTTGTCAATCGATGAAAATAAAATCTTTCGCCTTTCAGTTGGGAACTTGATATGGTACAATTGAATAATGTTCTCTCTTGTTCATATGGTCTGTCGCATTAAAACGAAATTGATATCCCCACTTAATTAACCAAGTGGAACATTAATCCATTCACTACCAACAGCCAGCTATTAACAGTAGCCAATTAAGAGAAAAGGAATCAATATTATAGTAAAACCACGGGAAAATGAATAGAAAAAATAAATTGCAACATTTAAAAGTAGCAAAATTTTGGAGGTAAGGAGTTCATGAGCATGGGGGTTCTTAATAGATTGAATTTAGTTCTTGTCCGCAACGTCTGTATATTGGACCATGTGCAGGTAAGTAGCCACCGAAATGTGACCAGACGTTCAACTATAATTATGACAAGAGCAAATAATTTCAAAATAAACTGTTTCTTCACTCTATCAACTCCTTTATTTTGCTCTCCAAGTAATTGATGCTCTCATCAGCTGCCTTGCATTTGCTTAATATATTTTAACTGTACTATATTACCATCTAGTTATGTCAGTTGTCTTGATTCATTGATTTCTATAGGCATTCCCTTTTCTCCATTGATTTTGGTTTATATCCAGCATATTAGACCTTTAGAGCTCACTTCATTGAAAGAATGCAAACTGAAGGTAGCAGAGATGATGCGGAAGTTCAAAAACAAATCCAAACCATGACAGACATGTCACTTGAAGATGAGAAGGGGCATAATCACATTGGGTACATATCCTAAGCTTTCTGAATTGCCTAGCTTGTCAAACTTTGAGTCTGTCTGGCATGTCAAAAGTGAAAACCCATCCCAAAGTCAAAGAGTAGAAAAATGATTCCGTAGATTGAACCTTCGGAAGAGGAAAACATGGATGCCGCAAGATGGAAATAAAGGGATAACATGTCCACGGAAATGAGGAAGGTGAGATAGAGAACTTTGCAGGCAAAGGAAAAAAGTGAAATTCAAAAACTAATAATTTTTTCTGATTCCAAACTTCATCTAGACTGGCAGTATCTAAGATCATAATCAACTGCTAATTGTAGATGAGATATCACATTACATATGTCTAGATAAAGATACTAAACTGCGTTACTGCAGTCTAAATAATGATTAAGGATCAAAATAAAGAAGACACAGAAACAAAACTAATATTCATAATGAAATATTTAACTGAAAATACAAGTATGGGATATGTAGTTACCATGATGCTGCAAACAGGCTGCTGCCAAAACACACACTTTTGACCTGTGCAAAGCACTTCCCTAATTGGGGAAAAAAAGTGATCTTACTTAACCCGGAGGGAACAAATTCAATTTCATGATCACTCAACAAGAAGAAAAAAAAACATGGACATTATTCCTGGTAACACTGGCATGTAAGATTGCTGAAATAACAGGTCACTGTGGTCAGTGGGTTCTATAACATAGCCAAGCCAGTAAGTAATCATCATTGCCCACTCCATTTCCAGGAGCTTTAAAAATCGAATTAACGATTGCTTGGATTAAACCTACTTAGGCAAGTTTGGAAATCAAGAAAGCCACGGTATTCAAGCATGAGATCCAGAAAGAGCACCACATGAGGCAGATAGAAACCAAAAGATAACCACAAATAAGGCATTGCACATCTACAAGCACCGTTTTATAAGTTTTTTTTCACATAATTCACCATGAACTCCCACTACATAGAAGTAAAAAAATGCCGAATTCATCGGTACTATAAAGGAGAAGAGAAAAAAGGATGTAATTCAATTTCAAATGGAAAATCACCAGCTCAATGAAAGCGAGCAGGAAGTTATTCAGTAAATTAGAAGGAAGTAGACCTACTTCTGTTGAGAACATCAAATTGCCTCCCAAATTCGATTATCAAGCAATAGAAAAATCGAAAGTAACAAGGCGCTGCCAACATCGATCAAGACCGGGGCAGGAGTAGCAAATAACGGAAATGGATACCTTCCGAGGCCGGAGTCGACGGAAAATAGTTCGAACGATGGGGAGAGCAAGCGAGAAGGGATAGGCGACGGCTATGGCGGTGAGTTGTCGGCGATGTCTGCTAGGGTTCGCCCTGACTATTGACTTCTGGACTCGTGATCATGTTCAAGTGGTGTGGTGAAAAAGATTAAAATAATTTTGTAATAAAAAAATTATGTAAAAGTAATTTTTTTTATTATGAAAGAATTCGGTCGAACGGGCTCTATCTGACGGCATCCTTCCGGATCAGGTTTAAAAGACCAAAATTATTGTAAATATCGGCACCCCTCAGTTGGGTAAATCTATACATATACTCCCTCAGTTGGGTAAGTAATTGACTTTTTTTTAAGTCATATATGTATTTTTAGAACTATAAAATCTATATAAAATGTTAATTTTTTTTAATAAATATAATATAATTTTTACCATCTTACAAAAAAGGGAATCGCTTTAAAAAGTCACTTATTTAGAAACGGATGGGGAACTAAAAAAAGCATCATGCGTAGTGTGTTATATTTGATTCTAGGAAAGAAAAAATCCCGTCAAAAAAAATTATTAAAATAATATATTATCATAATTTATAGAAATTTATCATTAGTCATAATCTATCTATATATATATTTTAGTTATTTGATAAAAATATAAATCAAAACTATTTCATAATCATACTTACCAAAAACATTAATAAATGGTGATATTTTATTTATATCTATATTATTTGTTTGTGGAAATAATTATTTAGATCGAAATTAATTATTTGATAATTTTTATTTTATTTATATCTATATTATTTTTGATAGAATGAATTATTTATAAATAGATTATTTTATATTTTATATTTCTTGCACACTTTGATTGTTATTAATTTAATTCTCACATACTAATTTATTTTTTCTTGCACACTTTGATTGTTATGGTTTCCTGCACTTCTCTTTCTCTTCGTTGGGGGAGTTAGATACGGATGCGGTTGTCTTGCTTAAGCGGATTCAGAAATTCTCGATATCTCAGGATGTTGGGGCTCGTGTTGCAGCTTATATTTTTACTAGAATTAGCTTTGTTATCTTTAAGGGAGTGGGTGCCCAGATAGTATCTCGGTTGCCCACTAATTTCTTGTAATATGTTTTTATAATAATAATAATAATAATAATAATAATAATAATAATAATAATTGCATCTCTTAATTTATACATCTTTAAATCAAGAAACACGAAATTTGAATTCATTTATAAAAAAAATATTAAAAATCCGATTTTGGAGTGTAAATTATTTATTATAAAAAAAAAGAGACACGAATACATCTTTTTATATTAGATGATAAAATACCTTTTAAACCCTCCTATGAGAGCACCGACAACGCTTATTTTGTTGGTGTCCTTAGATTTAAAAAATAAAGTCAGAAAAAGGTAGAGTTGTGCAGTGTGGGTGTTTCTTATTTTTTGCCTATTGTTTCTACTGCGAGATATAAACGGTGTCAGTTTTGATATTTTTCTTTCTTATTTTTTTAAAAGGAAGACACTTAGGAGAGTGTCTCCTTTGTGGATACTCTTATACGTAAAAGATGGAAATCTTAATCCTAACAAGCAACAATTTTTTACCTTATTTGTGTGGAAATGACACAATTACCTTTGTAATAACGGTTTTTCTATCATATGCCTTTAGGGTATAGGATAAAACCCTGAATTGGAAAAGATTCCCTACCAAAAAGACAAGCGACTCTAGAAATCTAATTTAAAAATAAGCTTAAATTAATTAAAATTTAAAAAACATTTCTCAATTTAAGTTCTTATCCTATGCAAAAATCGTTATACAATATACAATGTTAGCCAATACAATGTTAACGGTATTGGCACCTCCTCCGCTCTTTTTTGGGTTTGCTTTCCTTCACCTCATGGCATTATCTCAATTTTTCTTCACAATGTAATTCGATTTGGGAGACTATGACGATTGTATTTGATATCGTTCGTCGTAACGGCAATCATCGACTTCGATCCTCCATAACAAGTGCGAACTTCGAACTCATAGATGCAATTGATATCAGAGTATTTTGCTCAAACGTTTTTATGTACAACTCCACGAGTACAATAGTATTTTTCAAACGATATAAAGATTTTCACCAATAATGCAGGTTGTTAAATACATCAACATACGTTAACACCAACGAAAATTACACATCATGCTATAAAACTATGTGTGATCTTGCATTTTCATCATAACAATCAATGCCGATATGAAGAAAGAATATAGAGCAGAGGAGACTCGAAATACCTGAGAACTCGCTCTGCACGCCATTTGAGCTCGCCTTAACAGACGATACCTTTGCACGTTAACAGCGACAAATATATCATCCTGTTGGTGAAAGCACGACGAATGAGTGTTATCTTTACTACCCCTGGTGACTGCTGCTTAGAGCAGAACAGGGGACACTTTGCAGACCTCTACGTCGAGACCACAATCCATCAGAGCTAGCAACCACGCTCGTTGCTGCTCGGAGAGTTTATCTCTAGGGCCTTTAACTTCGACAAGCTTAGCTTCACCTTTGTAGTCTCCGTGGAACCTCCAGATTAACAGATCAGGCATTCCACTGGCCCAGCTCCTGTAATCTTCTGCCAAGAGTCGGCACAGGGAAGCCAGGCAAGGGCCGCCTATGCAAGTCACAGCAGCACGGAGCTCATCAATCGAGTTCCGCTCCCAGTTAACACCCCTACAAGTTGTCCCGAAGTAGCATTCCCATGACACAATAAGGATCTCCTCAGCCATGCCATCACGGATCTTTTGCACGTGAGATTCTATGAGACTCTTTCTTGCAATATAAAAGTCATCGGTACCCAAGTCTAAAGGTGCATTCTGCATAATAAGAGAAATAAGAGATGGTTAATGGAACTGGTTGGAGGACAAAGTAGCCAAAGGTAAAGTAACTCATGAATGCAAATATCATACACCCGATGGCTCATGCCACTCACGTCCAGAAAGAGAAGTCAAACAGACCGAAAATAAGAAAATTTGCAGAAAGTAATCTCAACTTGAGAATTTGCAGCCCATGAAAAATCACAAGAAACCAGTTATCTAGTACAAAATCTTGCAATCATCCACGGATGTTGAAGCTGTGTTAACAAGAAGCTCCATGTTATTAAAGATAACACAGCATGTCATGCACTGGAAAACGTGCGAATTTTGACAACAGAGGCTGGTGCAAATTTTCATGGGATTATTTTATAAATATTCTTGAGTTATTGGATAGTAAGGTAATTGGTCACAAATCTTCAGCTGGGGTTATTTTCACATACATCAACAATAGTTTGTATTGTTTAGTTCAAAATATCCAAGTCGTTACAACTAATTAGTAATGAAAGGAAAGGAACAAAGCCTCTTTCAGTAACTACATACCTGAAATCTGGATTGAAACACATTTGGTATGTCAGCAAATATAATATCCCACATAAGGAGACCAAAGATAGTAAGCCATATGCCGCTTTCTGTATGAACACCTTGCCAACCTCCCCCTTCTCCAGCATAATACTGCAAGGCAAGTTGTTCCACTCCACATTGTTCTCCATCTTCACCATAGAATATGCTTTTCATCCCTGTTTTGCTGTTCAATGGTCTCCCTTGAATTTGAACCTGTAAGTCCGGATTTGCAGACAAGAAAGAGAAAGATGTTAAAATTAGCAAATTCAGCGTTGTCAATATGGACTCACATTTATGAACTGAGCATGGGCAGTGTAAAATGACGGCCACATAAATCATCAGGCAATAAACCACCTCATTTATCTTCCTTTTGACAGACTGCAAGAAACTGGGGACTTTCCAGCGCCTAGGTGGTTTACCCAAACGAATCACCCTCCTTTGTAACGCCATTCTTGAACCAGAACGGACCGATGGATCTTTTATACCATCTTCAGCTACAGACAGACTCTCGTCAATAAGACCAATATGCTCCAAGTCAATTGATAGTCTCAAAGTCCAGTATCCTCTTCTTCCATCACAAGTGAAATTGAACAACAACAGCTTTAGTAATCTGATGGCATCGGTATACCTGAAAAGAACAATGAAGATCTGATGGTCAGGAAAAATTGAAAAAATAAACATCTAAACCAGTACTACAATGCAAGATAGTTAAAGGTTTTTGCAAAAGAATAAGCTATGACAGGTGGGGTAAGCATCTAAACTTATAAATATCTTGTTTCAATAGATTATAGTATTATACTTAGCTAAATTGAAGTCAGCTGCAAGTAATACTATCTTTATTTCTTTTTTAAAATGAAGGAACGGGCAAAAGGCAAAAGGAATTTATAATCATAATGTGAGAGAAGATACAACCAATAACCACAGCTGCAACTAATAATCAGTTGGGAAAGCAACTGCTGCTATAAAAGGGGCACCATCAAGTTTCTAGTGCCAAAGAGGGAGGAACTATCAAGTATCAATATAAGGTGCACCATCATGCATCATACAAATAATTTTGCATGTTTGAAGCTTTTTGGACTTGTCAGTTCACTTAGTTGTCATAACAATGGCAACGAACCTAAAGACAATCAGTTTATAATCACAAATTTACAGAGAATACAAAAAATCGAGGCCAAAATCAATTCCCAGCTATCTAACATCCTTTGTACGATTATATGTCATACAAAGTTTATATGGTTCTTCACTTCTTTGTATCACATTGAGCAAGAGTTCAATTCACTCAAAAAGATGCAGGCAATTATTTTTGGGAATAGGGAAAGGGATAATTTCCATCAAAAACATTAACTTATCCTGAAACATAAAGCAAACAGCTAAGCTCAATTGGTTGTTGCATGTGGTTAAAAAAATCAATTTCTACTAGTCTAGGCAAAAGGTCAGCATCGAAAATGTAGTAGTCATTGCAGACACCATACCTGCGTTGGGATTCCAAAAGGGAAACACCTAGCAACATAACTTTGGAATAGACCCATGAAGCTGTAAAGCATCGAAGAAAGGTATACAATGAAGCAGACATCAAAGATGGAATTTGCTTGTCAGAAGATCCAGAAAAACAGGACTCTGATATCTCTATGCATTGAAACGCCAACTCAATGTTCTGTGCATCAAGAGCTTCATCTATAATTTGTGCAACTTCAGTGGCCTGTGAAAAAGTTCGAAATGGTAGTTCAAGATAGCAAATGAAATGGATATTTTCGTATGCTTAGAGAACATCTAACCTCTTCATAAGCAAGCAAGTCTCTTCTATCAGAAACTACTTTCTCAGAAACCAAGCATTTATATTTCGGATACTTGACTATTCCCAAATCTGCTAGGAGAAAGGCCGATAAATCCTGCTCTCCATTTAGGAAGAATAGCCTCTGTATAGAGCATAAATGATTAGAAACCATTTCCCATGCCATTAAAAGCATGCTTACAAAGGGCGTATCAAATTACCTGAACACGCCATAAAAGGGATTCAGCAATTGAAGAAATCCGAACACACATGCCCAGCTTCTGAAAAACTATGCTAGACAATCGACTGCAAAATTATAAACACAATGATGATTAGAAATAAAGAATAGTGGCAGTAGCATTTAATATCAAAAAGATTTGGGAAAGGTTCCAAGGTTTATACCACATCCTATCTTTGTATGATGAAAGAAGTGATGTAATAATGTCCTGCTTTTTCATTCCAACTTTGAATCTCTGGGTTAGGAAAGGGAAGAGCAGAAACCATGAGAAAAACGATGCAATGTAAACACTTCTTCATACATGCATCCAACAGTGAAAGATCTCACAAATATGCTTGCATAGCATCAATCAAAATCTTCAATGATATAGCAGGTATACACGAGATCCATATAATATAAATGATTTGTCATAATTATGAGCCATGTTCATCTTCTCTTTACATTTAACCCTTTCTAGTGGAAGAAAATAGGGGAAGTCGGGATATAAAAGTCACACAGCTAAAGAAAATAATTAAATGATGAAAAATTAAGAAACAAGCAAAGGGATAAGAAAAAGCCCATTCAAATTAGTTCTCACACATACGAAGGCATTTGATGGTTTAACTCCCTATAAACCTTCATCGATTTCCTCTGGATCTCTACGAACTCTGTAATGTACTTATACCCTACCCGCCACCTCTTTCAAAAGTATTTACACCTTATTAACCCTGATGGCTTATTTCCAGCAATACATCTTGTTGAATTTAGAGAATAAAGAGTGACAACTAGAAACGGATTTATTTGCTGAATTCACAACAAGGCTCAAGTGAATTGGCGAAAACCACTTTGTGAGGTTTGGCAGAACCTGTTGGGAGTATCAATAACGTGTATTGGAAAGAGGAAGAGCAATGTCATGCGATATTGTGGTCTCCTACTCTATATTGGTCATGAGTTCAAGGTGTATATTAAAAAATGAAAAGAAGAAGAAGGAGCAAGGCTATCAATTAAAGTGAATAGTTTTGCACCTGAGAAAACAACCATCACAGCATTAGGAAATTTCTGGAATCTGAATGCATGTGAGGGAATAACACAAGAGAGTATCCGCAAACCTCTTTGAGCATGCACTGTATCTCACGCAACTCAGTCACAGTCAACACATTCAGAAGTTGATTGAAATCATTCTCATCAACTTCATTTTGGGAATCAAAAGCATTGACATACCCTGCTTCTGTTAGATAACATACAAAGACACCATAGTATCAGCAAGGTAGTACAGCCTGAAGATAGATAGCTCAATCAAAAGGGAAAAGATAAGTGAGATAAGATTACCTAACAATTCTATGACCCCTTTCTGAGAATCCAATATTTCTGGATATGAAACTTTTGTTGTCTGAAACCACGGCCCTGCAATAACATTTAAATACAACAGCAAAAATTATTCAATCGCCATTAATCAACATCTTGATCAGCCATTTTGGCAGCATAACAAGGTCCACAACTCAAAACATTGAAAATCTACATTTCTTCACCTTGTCATCAATACTGATGTCCATGATATAAACATAGCAATTGTGCAGTCCTATCTTGCCTAAAAAACTATCATATGAACATCTAAGACAACATACTGGTAAAAATGCAAAAAAAAAAATATTTGGCATAAACACCACCTTCATTGTTACAATTTGTTCACTATTCCTGAATTACATGTGTTAGCATGCTTGCATGCATGTAATTATTACTTTATTTCTAGGTTATGCTATAGGCTTTTACAGATAGGCTTTTACAGCTTTTATAGGTATTACTTTTCCTGCACCATTGTTACATTTTAGCTTCTCTTACAAGCTTTCTAGACTAGTCTCTCTATATATTCTGTAACCTTCTCTCAGAAATATTAGAACAGATTTTTCTCTTCTCCAACCTTCTCTTTTACTTTCATGGTATCAGAGCTTTTAGGTATCCATTAACCTAAACCTTTTTTACTGGAGTTTCAGCCTTCATTGCTGAAATTTTCCATCTCTTTCTTTCTTCCAGCCTTCATTGCTGGAAATTTCATCACAAATTTCAGCCTTCATTGCTGAAAAATCATGTCTTTAAACAAGGAAATTCCAGTCTCTAGTACTGTTCCTTTTAAGAATGAACTTCAAAGCCTTAATTCCTCTTTTCGTTTCAACGGAAAGAACTATCTGCTTTGGTCTCAAACAGTAAGGACTTACCTCAAGGGTAAGGGAAAGGGGGATCATCTAATAGACCTTCCCCCTAGGGAAGATGATCCAACTTTCAAAAGTTGGGATGAAGCTGACTCAATGGTTATGTCATGGCTGTGGGAATCCATGGAGCCCAACATTAGCTTGACATGCATGTTTCTTAGCTCATCCAAAGAAATTTGGGAGTTTCTGAAACGATCCTATTCGAAAGCAAAAGATGATGCCCTCATCTATGAGATTCAAGTCAAAGCTGCTAGTACTAAGCAAGGAGATCTCTCTGCAAGTGAATATGTCTCTCTACTGCAAACTTGCTGGCAGGAGCTAGACCAATACCAAGTCTTGAAGATGAAGTGCTCCGAAGATGCAGCTCTTTTCAAGGATTTTATCCACAAACAACGAAGTTATCAACTTTTGGCTGGGTTGAACTCTGAATTTGACCTAATCAGAGTTCAAATCCTTGGCCAAAAGGACTTCCCATCCTTGGAAGAAATTATTTTCACTGTTCGGACTGAAGAAAGCAGGAGAGCTGTAATGCTAGAGCAAAAGATGGTGGAAGGGTCTGTTTTGTTTGCTAGAGGGGAGAAGAAAGACGAGCGTTGGTGTGCCCATTGTAAAAGATCCGGTCATATCAAGGAAAGGTGCTGGAAACTCCATGGTAAACCATCAAACAAAGAGTGGAACACCAAAGAGAGACCTAATCCCCAGGTCAACCTGGTCACCGGAGGAGGGGGTGGTACTTCTGGACACACTCAAGGGATTAGTGCTGCTGAATTCGAAAAATTCAGAGCCTTCTTCAACTCCCTAGAAAAACCATCAGGTGAAACTTCTTCTAGTCCACACACTCTTACTCTATCAGGTAACCCTTCTATTCCTTTATGTTTGAGAACTTCTGAATATCCTCATCCTATTCAATGGATCTTAGATTCAGGTGCCACTGAACACATGACCAATTGTTCCCAAAATTTTCATAACTTCCAACTATGCCCTAAGCCTAAACAAGTGTTGACAGCTAATAGTTCGATAGCTCAGGTTAAGGGTCAAGGCAATATAAACCTTTCAGAAAAAATTAGCCTAAAAAATGTTCTCCATGTTCCTACCCTCTCATCCAACTTGATTTCCATAAAAAAACTTTGCAAAGATCTTCATTGTTCAGCACTATTCACTGATTCTGATTGCGTTTTACAGGACCGGAACTCGGGGAAGAAGATTGGTCATGCTAAGGAAAAGAATGGTCTCTACTATCTTGATCCTCTTAGGAACAACCACAACCATCTGTTTTGCCATGCTTTGAACACCACTAGTAGCAACAATGTCATATGGTTACTTCATTATCGGCTTGGTCATCCATCCTTTCACCTTTTGAAGCATTTGTACCCTGAAAAATTTCAAGGAATTGACATTTCTTCCCTTCAATGTGAAGTGTGTGAAAAAGCTAAACACACTCGTGTTCCTTTTCCCATTAGTAGTACAAGAAGTTGTTCTCCTTTTGAGTTGATTCATAGTGACATTTGGGGGCCATCATCCACCCTTAACATTTCTGGGGCTAGATGGTTTGTTACCTTTATTGATGATTGTACTAGAGTCACATGGGTTTTCCTCCTAAAACAAAAATCTGAAGTTAGTTCCATTGTGTCTATCTTTCTTTCCATGATTCATACCCAATTCGGGAAGCAAATTAAGAGATTTAGGACCGACAATGCAAGAGATTACTTCAATCAGTCCATTTGTTCTCTTTTTCAAAAGCAAGGGATTATTCATGAATCATCTTGTGTTTATTCCCCACAACAAAATGGAATTGCCGAAAGAAAAAATAGACATCTTCTTGAGGTTACTCGTGCCCTACTTTTTCAACACAATGTTCCTAAATATTTTTGGGGGGAGGCCCTTCTCACAGCTGCATTTCTGATCAACCGCTTGCCCACCAAAGTTCTAAATCTCCAAAGTCCTCTTGATTGTCTTCAAAACACTTATCCGGTTTACAGAATATCTCACCTTCCTCTTAGAGCATTTGGTTGTTCTGTTTTTGTGCATGTTCATGGTCCTCAAAGAGGGAAACTGGACCCACGTGCAATCAAGTGCATATTCTTAGGGTACTCTTCCACACAAAAAGGATACAAGTGCTACCATCCTGCCTCAAAGAAAACATATGTTTCTATTGATGTGTCCTTTGCTGAAACTATACCATTTTACCCCTCCAAGGATGACACTTCCCAACCTTTTGACCCTGAACCTCAAACCATTGACACTTTAAAGACCTTACCTCCACTTGAACCTTTCATTTCTGAGACTCTCCCGCTGCAGCAATCAGAGCCGCAGGATCATGAGGATAGTCAGCAACCACCATTTGTCCCAACCACATCTTTCCCCCTTTCTTTGCCATCATTTCCTAAGGTTTATTCAAGGAAAGTAAGACCCATTCTAATCCCAGAGCAGGAGCAAACTTCTTCACCGGCGCCTGGAACTGAAAACATGACAGAAGAAGGTACTCTTTCTACAACTCACTCTATTTCTCATTTGAACAGCCCAGAAACTACTGATTTGGAATTGCCTATTGCCATTCGAAAAGCAACTCGTTCTTGCACAAAAACTCCCCTTTACCCTTTAGCTAACCATGTGTCCTTACATCGGTTCTCTCCCTCTCACAAAAAATTCATTCAAGGCCTAAACCACATTCCCATCCCAAAAAATGTTTCAGAAGCTCTTAAGATAAAGGAATGGAGAGATGCTATGAAAGAGAAGATGTGTGCGCTAGAAAAGAATCATACTTGGGACATTGTTAACAAACCTTGGGGCAAGAATGTTGTTGATTGCAGGTGGATTTTCACACTCAAATACAAGGCTGATGGGTCTTTGGAGAGGTATAAGGCACGCCTAGTTGCTAAGGGTTTCACACAAACTTATGGGATTGATTATCAAGAAACATTTGCACCGGTCGCAAAGATGAATACTGTCCGTGTTTTGTTATCCTTGGCTGCTCACTCTAGTTGGCCTCTTTGGCAATTTGATGTCAAGAATGCTTTTCTCCACGGAAATTTGGAAGAGGAAATATATATGAAAATTCCTCCAGGTTTCTCCTCTTCCTCTTCATCTCATCAGGTGTGCAAGTTAAAAAAGGCTCTCTATGGCCTTAAGCAATCCCCAAGAGCATGGTTTGACAGGTTCACATCTGTTATGAAAGCTGCTGGGTACAAGCAAAGTCAAGGGGATCACACTTTGTTCATCAAACATTCCGCTTCAGGGGGAGTGACTATTCTCCTTGTATATGTTGATGATATTATTGTCACAGGTGACAACAAAATTGAGCAGGAGAAACTTAAGCAAAAGTTGGAAGCTGAATTTGAAGTCAAGTCTCTTGGTAGACTTAAATACTTCCTTGGAATTGAGGTTGCTCATTCTTCTGATGGCATCTTTATTTCCCAGCAGAAATACATCACTGATTTACTTGAGGAAACCGGGAAGAGTGGATGCAAACCAGCTTCAACTCCTATGGATCCAAATCACAAAATTGGAGATTGCAAAGAGGAGCCAACTGTGGATAAAGCAATGTACCAAAGATTGTGTGGAAAGCTCATTTATCTTTCCCATACTAGGCCTGATATCGCTTATCCAGTTTCTGTCTTGAGTCAGTTTATGCATGACCCAAGACAACCTCATCTTAGTGCTATTTACAGAATACTTCACTACCTAAAGGGCTGTCCAGGAAAGGGGATACTCTTTAAAAGAAGGAACAAACTCATCATAGAAGCCTTTACAGATGCCGACTATGCTGGATCCATTGTTGATAGAAGATCAACTTCTGGGTATTGCATGTTCCTTGGAGGAAATCTTGTTACATGGAGGAGTAAGAAACAAAATGTTGTGGCTAGATCATCTGCTGAAGCTGAGTTTAGAGCTCTTGCACAAGGTTTATGTGAAATGTTGTGGCTGAAAATTATTCTGGCAGACCTTAAAATCAAATTGGAAGAGCCTATGGTTCTATATTGTGACAACAAATCTGCCATTAGCATTGCTCACAACCCAGTCCAACATGACAGAACCAAACATGTGGAGATTGATCGTCACTTCATCAAAGAGAAGTTGGAAGAAGGGGTTGTTAGGATATCCTTTGTTAAATCAGAAGATCAACTTGCTGATTTATTGACAAAAGGCTTCCATTGTTCCAGATTTGATCATTTGACTTCCAAGCTTGGATTGATAGACCTCTACCATCCAGCTTGAGGGGGAGTGTTAGCATGCTTGCATGCATGTAATTATTACTTTATTTCTAGGTTATGCTATAGGCTTTTACAGATAGGCTTTTACAGCTTTTATAGGTATTACTTTTCCTGCACCATTGTTACATTTTAGCTTCTCTTACAAGCTTTCTAGACTAGTCTCTCTATATATTCTGTAACCTTCTCTCAGAAATATTAGAACAGATTTTTCTCTTCTCCAACCTTCTCTTTTACTTTCAACATGATGTTCTATTTTCAGCTTCCCTTTTCTGATCATTGGATCAATTTTTATATTACATCATAATCCTTGTGAGCTTCTGTAAAGTACAGATCTTTCTAAAAACCAATAATAAACAGGATGTCTTATCAATTATGCTACAGAAATATTCTAAAGCAAGTAGGTAACTGGACAGTCTAGACTGAGAAAAATAAGTCAAGTGAAGAACCTTTTCGCATATACAATCGAATGAAAAGTCTCTGAGCATCATCTGAGAGACTGCTGAAAGTTTCTGATAACAGCAACGAACACAAGAACAAGCACAGTTACTTAAAATGTAAAATTCAGGAACACTAATCATTGGAAAAAGAGCATTGTACCTAGGAAAAACTGTTCATCATCTGTGAAAAGATGAGAGTTACTATTCAAAACCTCATCCAATACCAAATGGAAGTTCTGTTGGTACTTTGCAAAGTTGGGTGGATTCTTTATCCCAGTGTCAATTGAAGAAAGAACTTTGTTCCACAATGACTTGAATTCCTGAAGGTCGTCGTCGCAAACTTCACCATTACATGTTGCGGTTTGACATGTCAACCTAATAGGCACAGGGTCAGTGGGACGCTCTGGAACAGAAGTTACAGTTCCCTGCAATACCCTCAAATGAGACACTTCGATGTGCATCCTCAACCAGAAATAAAGGACATGGAAGCTGAGGCAGAACATATCATGGAAAGTTTCTATAAAGATTCGTGTCTAGAGGATGACATATTATCAATGGATTCAAGGGTAACAGCTGAAAACGTTCATGAATCATGCAAAATGAGTAGCAGCAATACTTCCAACTACCTTAAACATCATGTGATACTTGTCAATCATAGGAGACAAACACTGAGCTAAGTCTCGAGGAATGAAACCTAGAGCTTTACAATCTGCAGACGCTGCATCAATAACCTGGCAAAAAAGACTATTAAATGTTGACATGAATGTAATAAAATAATAAATCACACATGCCTCCATGGAAAGATAAAAGAAACTAAAGAGATAGTACCTTGATAGCATTTGAATCTTTAATGTTATCAGGGTCCCGACGAAGGAAAATGTTAAGCCCAGATTTCATAGCCAGTTCCTCGACAAACCTAGTACCAACAATGTATGTCTCAAGAACAGCTTCAGTTACTTCATCAAAAATACTTTCCATGTTGAAAGACATCTCAATATTTGGGGATGTTGAAGCAACCACATTCTTGCTATTGATCTCGTGAACTACAACAACCTTTTCCTTTATACCAACATCCCGGTCATGAACAGTTGAGTCAAGATCAAAGGATGAACCTTCCCTATTTTCATCAGAATCCGAGTATTCACATTGAATTCTTTCTAAAGTTGTTTCACCAACATTCATGTCAGTGGCTTCAACTGTATCCAATCTAGCCACTTGTTGAGTGACAAACTTCTTTAGAAGCTTTTCAGCACAGCCAGTCTGAGTCACATCTGGCGTAGCTGCATATTCATTGTTACGGCAGTTGAACTGCAGAAGTGTTAACTGAGTCAACTTTCGTTTAGTTCCTCTGTTAAGACAAGCATCTGTAACCATGATTCAATCATTCAACCAACACAACAGACGGCATTACGCCCAACAAAGGCAAATTGTATATCAGAAAAGGGAAAATAGTAACAGTAAATTCTTTCTAAGAAAAGTAGCATAAAATACTCTCTGATGAAGAAAGAACGGTGTCCTTAGTCAACAATGATGTAAATTTTCATTCACCGTCAATCAAAGCTCCCTAGTCCCTACATGGGCATAAAGAAAATGAGATCAAGTATTCAAATTCAATACTTGTACCATCAAACCATCTAGTAAGTTACATTCATCAGGCATTTATTGTTCCGTTAAACCTTGCAGGTTCATAGAACACCGAGAAACATCAGGATGTATGTTAGTTTGAGTATTTTATGTATTGTTACTTTGTAGTTTGTATCAGTTTAGCTTGTGATGCCAATCTTGTAATTAGCTATAAAGACCTGGATATAAAAATAAACCTCTGTATTCTCTAATTTCCCATTTGATCTTCTCTTATCTTGACTACTATGAATGATATCCAATCAGAATGATTCTTCCCTTGTTTCAATTGTTCTGTACTGAGAATTTCCTCTCTTACCAGAGATCCTCTACGAGACTTAGCACATTCATGGAAAGCAATATTTTGAGTTCTCAAATCAGTTTCCTATGCTATTGCCGAATTCTGTACTCGCAAGTATCTTAAAACAATAACTGGAGCCATTACATTCGAAATGCTAAGCTCGGAACTAAACCTAGGGCGCACACAGAGAACTTTCTGAATCTATCTGCGAAATTAGAGACTAACCAAGATGAGCGTTGATGGTGCAATCTTGGCTCCGAACTCGGACGCCGCAAACAGGACAATTCACCCAGGCAGGATTCCCGCCATTCTCGTCCTCCTCCAGATTCGCCAACTCGCGACGCTTCGTCTGGAGTTCGCCATTTGCAGCTCTCGTCGTCTCGCAAGTATCAAATGAGCTCTGCTTTGCACAAAATCAAAATCCAATAAATTGAAATTAGAAACGGAAGGTGGAAGGAGAGAGGGAGGGAGTAAGCGGGAAATAGATGACTTTGACGGCGGAAGCGAGGAGGCGGTGGCGGTTGGGGAGGAATCGGCGACGTTTGCCGATCAACCGAATGAGGCTTTCTCTTCCGACGAGCATCTCGAGGAGGAGCGAAGGGGTTTTCCGGTGGAAGCCAACAGAGAAGAAGTTCCTTCACTGACTCTTTTTGTCTTCTCCGGTACTCCTCTCTTTCCTTTTTTTTTTTTTTTTTACATGCCCGGTGGGACGAGAGGCCGAAAGAACGGCAACGGACAGACCGTTATGAAAGGACCGAAATACAACCAAAACAACAAAGACAAAACAACTAGAGAACCGGAGTCGAAACTAGCAAAGGCGGGCGGATTTGGAACCGGGACAATGTGAGTCAAACCTTCTGACAATTGGTAGAGGTAACGCAGGGAAATCCTGGGGAACAAAGTGGAGACCTCAGATTTGGACTCGGTCGGCAGCGAGCCGTCAGATCTCGATCACGTCCACGACCTCTCGCACGGCGGCAAAAGGAAAACCACAAAGCTCAAATAAATGTCACCGCTAGAATCAAGCAAACAACACTCTAGAAAAAGTCGGGGCATAAGTCTTTGTGACATGGAAGATCAAATAGGAGATTATCCCAAAGAAAGTATTAAGATCCGGTCTAAACTTAATCAAATTGGTAGAAAATATTAAGAATATGGGATTTTAAAAGAGGGTAAATTATTCACCAAAAACCACCACCATCGGCCCAACAGATTCACGAGACAGGCCGGTATGGACGGAGGTGGACGATTGGAGAGAGGTAAAATTAGGCAAATTAGTGGATAAATAATAATATTATAATAATTAATTCCAAAGGGAATTGGATCAATCTTACAAAGTTGGAATAGATCACGTGATTAGGGTAGAGCTCCGGTACAAACACCCACCGACCAGTAGATGAAGAACAAGGAGGCACAACCAAGGTGAATTCGGTCGGAAACGAAACAAATCGCTCGGCCGAAACGAAGGTGAGATCGGTGGGATAAAGACAGTCATCATCTTGGCGTGTGAAGGTAAAATATTTTCTATTCTTTTTCTTCTATTTTTTATCCTTTCTCTCAGATTTGGGGTTTTTTCCTCTTACTCTCAGATTTGAAATTGGGATCTCAGATTTAGATCAGCTTGGCATGTGAAGAGCATCAAACTTGTAAATCAATGTATTGGATATATAATTGAGAAAAATCGAACTTGAATCAACAGATTTGTCGGGAATAGTTGGGTGACGAACGGACGAACGCGATCGCCGAACCAGGATTGGGTGGTTGGCTTCGAAGTAGGCGGTAGGGGGAGGCAGAATTGAGTTATTCCGACAGGGGAGAGGCCCGTTGGTGGCGGCGGAGGGCAGTTGAGGGTTGCTGGAGGAGAAAGGAGGTGATGAAGAAGATGCGACGGGGGTGGGGTTTTGAGGAATCCCAAATTAAATTGGGGATTTGCTTGATTTTGTAATCCATGGCAAAAATCAGTGGATAAAGCGGATTGCGCCAGAGATCTGAGTATGCTATTGATGAATAAGGTGTTGGTTGGGTGTGGCGGGTTGCGCCAATGTTAAAGGTGGGTGTGGCGGGTTACGCCGATGTTAAAGGTGGGTGTGGCGGGTTGCGCCGGAGATAGTGTAAAACGGGGTTGAGAATAAATCTCGATTGTTCCCCACAAATTTGTTGCGTTTGTTCTAGTTATTGGTTTTGTTGCGTTTGTTGTTGTTATTTGTAGTGGTGTGTATTTTAATGGTGGTAATATGGTGGTGGTGATGCCATTAATGGTGGAGATGGCGGTGGTGGAGATGTTGGTGGTGGGTGAGGGTGTCTTCCTCTCTTTCCTTCCTCTGGAAACGTTCAAAACAAACCCTGCGTTCCCACGGAAATTTTTTTTGTTAAAAAAAAAAGAGTTCGAAAGTCGAAACTGTGAATTTTTTTTTCGCGTTACCTAAATACAACGCAAATTAACGTTCAATTGGACGTTGTTACAACGTCAGATCCAACGTTAATCATGTATTAGTAATTTTCCTTGGAAAAAAATTCAGACGTTGTGACAACGTTGGATTCAACGTTGTTACAATGTCGGATTGGATGTTGCATTTTGAAAGCACAGTTTACAACATCGGATTCGATGTTGCATTTTGAAAGCCCATTTTACAACGTCCAATTGGACGTTGCAATCTACCCAACTCACCCCGTCCTGGCCTTAGATTCACAACATTTCATACTACATATTACAACGTTGGATCTGACGTTGTACTATAATTAACGTTACCACGTCAAATCTGACGTTGATTAGCAGCTTTTAATCCACGAATTTGCGGTGTATATAGGGACACCCTTTTTTTTTAAAACAATAGTTTGGGTGAGGTCAAAGAGAGTGTTGGACCACCATCAAGAGTGACCTCTCAGACGAGAACAAGAAGTTTGAAACTGTGAATCTATTTTGGGACAAATTACATCAAACCACCTTTAATGCTTTAAAATATGGCACTGGCCCTTTTTTTTACAGTAGGCAAATGGTGTAAAAGCTTTACTATAAATGTAAAGCACCTCCTTGATCATCCTGACGGATGATGTTATAAAGATCCCTATTAAAAGGGAGAGTGGACATATTATAAATATCCCTATGCTCGGCGATACAATCAACTAAGGTATTTGTTTCTCTATAACAATGATTGAACTCAATGTAATCGAACGAGACCTTGAGTAGATCTATCTTCTTAATGTGGACTGGAGTATAATCTCCCACTTGAAATTACCTCTATCTTTGACTGCCTTCATTACTTCCAAATTGTCTCTTTCAACTATGATCTTTCGAAATCCTCTGGCTACTGCTAGCTGCATTCCTACACAGATGGTCAAAACCTCAGTTTGGAGAAGTGTACCTTGACATGTCTCTCGATAAAAAATATATATGACATGATCGACCAACCGAGTTCCTAATGACTCCCCCCATTTGACATAAACCAATGGCATTGATCGAGCCATCAACATTAATTTTGTAGATAGGCTTATGTGGTTTAATCCATTTATCTTTTAACCTCGTATCCCGCTTTTTGTTGATATCTAGCTTCTCCTTTATTTATTTGGTTCCAATTTGCAATATTATAGACAACCCTTGGAACAAGGTCATTTATTGGTTCCAACTTCTTCTTGTTAAAAATGTCACTATTCCTGGTTCCCAAATAGAGTGCCAAATGAAGCAAAGATCGTCAAAATGGGTGTTGTAATGTATAAGCACTTATAGATCTTATATGCTTAACTTCTGCCTCTAAAATTTAGGAAGGTTTTGCCAATGTGTTATTCATAGTGTGATATTATCGCCTTTGTAACTTTGTAGTGCAAGAAAAGATGGTGTATATCTTCACCCTCAAAATCGCAAAGACACATTGAAAGAGAACTCTATTAATGTATTTATTTAGCTTTTGTCGATAGTCCATCAATTATCAGCTTCCATATTAAATTCTGTATTATGGGAGGAACCTTTTGCTTTCAAATCCAACTGTGATTAACATCAGTTGGATGTTGGTGTCTGGTTATTTTATTTGTAGATTTTGTCGTAAAATTTCCGTTGGGATTTAACTTCCAGATTAATTTATCCTTTGAATCTTAATCCGATATTTGTATTTTTAGATTTTTTTGAATAATATGTTGGGGAAACATAAATTAACTTCATGTAAAAAAAACATGTCATGCAGTGGTATATTCTTACCAACCTACTATTCGAATCGAATCTACGATTTGATGCTTACACATTTTTACCGATCTGATTTATAATCCATCTATATTAGAGTGCATGTAAGAGCATGAACAACCATGCGTTTTGCTTACCTTAAGGTTGCTAAAAGGTAACCTCATGATTGTAGGCAAAACCTTAAGGTAAAGAGAGGAAAGGAGTTACCTTGGTGTGGAGAGGTAGGAAGTGCATTGGACCATGTGCAAAAGCATGATGCTTTATTTATTTATATGTTTTTATATTTAACTAATAAGATTATGATTGGTGGAAATCATATAGTTGGTATAAATAAATGGGAAAAAGAGAAGAATGAGGTAAACTCATGGCTGTAGGTTGATAAAGTAGAAAATTATTTAAAAGAAAAAATAAATGAGGTGTCAAAATATTATAGGGAAAGAGGAAAAAAATTGGATAAGAGATAAGCTGGTTGCGTATGGTCTAAACACAATTTCGTGGCCGGGTCATGTCCCGAATCCCGATTAATCTTTCCCCCTTCCCTATCTGCAACCCGCCGATGATGGCGTGTGCTCTCTCGTACCACCACTTGTACATTCACGCCCTCGACCACCGCCGCTATTGGCGCCGCCGTTGCTACCGGCACAGAAGTTCTCTCAGACAGAACCCTAACTTGTCTCTCCGTCTTCGTGCGATCCCCGAATCTCAAGACTCCAAGCTCCCGACTCGGGAGCTCCCGAATCTTCCTTCGCATTCCACATCCTTGTCTGCTTCTTTCTCCTCCATTTTTCTCCCTTGTTCAATTGAGCTGATTCCTAATCGACTTTTGCTGCCACGGTAATTCAAATTGATTGAATTTTTGTGGTTTTTTCAGAGAAGCTGTTGTGATCCATGAACTTGGTTCGGAGATCTTGTCTATTGCATCGCCTGCTGACCCCATCACTTCCTTGGTATGATTGAGTATGATACATGTTCCTATGCAATTTTGTTTTCCTTGTAATGGAATGGAATTTGTACTAGGACAAAGCTTTTTTTGGCAGCTGTTGGGATATCAGTGTCAGTCTTTAACTTGTTCCATTGCTCAACATCACCACATCCTTTGTTGCCGAAGAGCAGGCATTGGTCGATGAGGAAACTTTCGACTCTTCCCAATTGGACCAAGGTACTTCATCAGTGTCAGACTTTGTTTGTTGTATAAGATTCTGATGTCTGTGGTGGTCAGCACAAGGAATTCCTTCCTTCAGTATCAACTTCTTTGGTCCTGGCTGCTGGTTTCGGCTTTTTTTTTTCAGGCTGCAGCTCTTTTCTTAGCCTCTGGATTTCTTATGAATATTTTGGGTATATCCTTGCTGAGTGTGACTATTTTTTAGATTTTGTGCTTCAAAATGAACTAAATAGTAATTGCTGGACTGTGGATACGCTCAGTGGGGAGTATTTGGGAGTGCTGCGACTCCTGTGAATGTTGTAGATGGAAGAAGTGGGAGAACCTTATGGAATGTCCTTGCTGATATAGTTCTTTTGTAAAATCAGGTGGAAGGAGCTCATTTTATCCTAGCAGCGAAGCATCATTTTCTGGTAATGATCTTGATGAAGCACAGGACATGAAATTGAAAAATTCTAGCACACCACAAGAACTGACTTTTTGTCGATCAAACCCCTTCTAATAGAAACTCCCATTCAAAATTCTAGAGAAGGGCTGACAGTATTGAACATAGGTTATGATGCAAGATTGGCTGTAGATAGTGCTCCATCATCTTCATCTGGTGGCATCTCTGCTAAGGCAAACTTTGAGGTGAATGTCGATGAGCGGACTTCAGAAGTTACCACTTCCATGGACTGGTTGCAACCTGCTGCTGGACTGTTCAGGGGATCTCCTAGTAGGTCTCTTGCTACTTTGGAGCTACGAGACGGTGGTAAAGAAGCTATTGCAAGTGGTAGAGTGGACCAGATCAAGGATGCCCTTGATTCTACTCCAACTGAAATTTCAGTTTCCAAAGAACATGAAGTGGAACTGGAACAAGAGATGCTTTTGCGAAACAAACAAGTTATGAGAGCAACATTTGATGAATGGGAAGAAGCATATAGGTTGGAAACTGAGCAGCGCAAAATTGATGAGGTTTTCATGCGGGAAGCACTTCAAGAAGCAATAAAAGCTGCTGACAGGTGGGAGGTCCCTGTTGGGGCTGTTTTAGTGCGTGACGGGAAAATAATTGCTCGTGGACACAACCTGTATGAACTCTTCAAACTTCTAGTGTTACTTGAATTGCAACACCATCTTGGCTATTTGTATCTGACGTTGAGACTTCTTCCAGTGTGGAGGATTTGAGGGACTGTACAGCCCATGCTGAAATGATCTGCATTCGTGAGGCTTCAAAAATTCTTCAAAGCTGGAGACTTTCGGTAATTGCTTTCCTTCCTTTAGGAAATATTTAATTTCTCTTTTGGATCCTGTGTCCAAATTTTATGACTCAATTTCAATACAACAATATATACAAGTGAGGAAGTAATTAGAAACTTAGGTCCATAAAATTATCTCAATTCATGATCGTTGCCTTCAGTCTTCCAGTTTTAATGGCCTCTATCTACATGCTTGTGTTGTATTGGTTTTTTATTCTCATTAGTTTGAGATGGGCATGCTTTCCGGGGAGGGAGACCCCCCAAGAGAAAACTAATGTTCGTGCTACATGTGGTTTTTGCTTTGATCTTGATAATGATACTTGTATTTATCAAAAGAGAGTGTATTAACAGTTTTACACGAAAGAAAGTGAATTTGATTTTTAAAAATGAAGTAATTGAAGTCAAGTTGTTTAAAAATTCTGCCCCTCTTTAGGAAACTACATTATATGTTACGCTTGAGCCATGTGCCATGTGCGCTGGTGCAATACTTCAAGCAAGAACTGGTACACTTGTATATGGCGCTCCTAACAAGCTTCTAGGAGCTGATGGCAGCTGGATCAGGTAGCGCCCCATTCTTTCCCTTCGGCATTCATGTCGTTTAGTACTTTATATGTTCATATTACTTTTTGATCCATGCATGCTTCAAAGGAATTACTTTGACGTTGAAGTAGAAATTAGGAACTTGATTCTGTCCTCTTTTGAGCCAGCTTTTCAGCCCGTGATTAGACTCGGTGTCTTGTACAAACTGCAAGGCTGTAGGATGCAGATTTTCAACTTATATAGACCTACTAATATGTTTGACATCACAAATTAGGAAGGAACTGAAGTTAAAAGGCTGTGTTAACTGTTGCAATGGATGTAGGCTTTTCCCCAGCAGCAGTGTTGCCAGAGAAGGTGGGTCGGAGTCCATGGCTAAGCCAGAGGTTCCCGTCCACCCTTTCCACCGGAAGATGACAATCAGGAGAGGGATACTGGAGGCTGAGTGTGCAGATGTAATGCAGCAATTTTTTAGGATGAGAAGGAAGAAGGATAAGAAAACTGAGCAGGCAGATGGGCAACAGTTTAGCAAGAAGCTGTTGCTGCAGCCTTCTAAATTGCTGCAGAAGATGCATCAAGTCTTCCAATTGTTGTTCTGTTTGTGACATAAAAAACCTATTTTATCCGTCCAGGAATATGCACTATATAGGGTGTTGAAGCAAGCCATCATTGTACTTAGTTGATGATTTGGTTACCCTCCTAACCCGAGAGCTCAGCTTCTTCTCCCCCGACGTGGTATACAAATGAACTCTTAGCCTTCTCTAGTTGGCCGATAGGACTTGAAACCCCTGAGCTATTACCAATAGGACTTGAAATCCCTAAGCTATGGAATGATCGAATATAAAATTCTGCGCCTTTAAGGCACGGGTATTACACTAGTGAGATCTAAAATTAATTGAAACAGGTTAAAGTATGTCATAATATTCAAGCATAATTAACATAAATGAGATTTGTTTTTTTTTTAAACAAGCTGATGATTTGGGGATGATCAACCACGGTTGACCCACCGCCCAAGAGCGTCGAGATGGACGACGTCAACAATTTCAGCAGGAGCTCGCTTAGAGACAAACGGTGAAGAGAGATCGATATGCGTTAGCCTTATCAGCGTCCTGGTTCCCTCGCGGAAGGTGTGCGAGAAGATGACCCTCTCAAAAGCGCAACAGAAGTCGAGGGCATTAGAGACTGTCATCTCAATATCCCAAGGACACCGCTAGATCCCCTTCATGACGTTGATCAACATCAAGCAGTCGATCTCTACCACGAGCCGGGAGAAAACCCTCTTCATAGCTTTTTGGAGTCCAAACAAAAGACCGAGACACTCCGCTTGCTCCGCTGACACCTTACCGTGGCCCCGGGCACCACAAGAGAGAACATACCCTTGGTTTTTACGGATAACAAACCCAGAGGCAGCAATATCCGAACCAACCATAGCACCTTCAAAATTGAGTTTGACAAAGTCATCGACGGGTTTTTACCATTTTACAATTTTCTGTTTTTTTTTTGTTTTGTTTTGTTTTGGTGGGTAAGTACTCTTGTAATGGACGCGTCATCATCTTGTTCCTCTGATTGTGCTTTTCTCCAACTTATCCTGTATTGTTTTATATTTTTTATCCATTCTTCCGGATTCCTAACGTTATTGTTGTCGAATAGGATTCTGTTTCTCATTGACCAAATGTCCCAAAGGGAAAAGCCTAGGATCGATTTCTGTTCTGTCGAGATATTTGCAAATCGATTTTGGTGGAAATCAAAAGATTAGTAAAATCCAATCAAATTAATTAAATTAATGTGAATTCACTCAAATTATATAGGTTAATACTTTGAAAGATATATGAGTATAAACAAAGAGATTAATTAAAGTATGATTGTTCTAAAAAAATTAAAAATGGATCTCGGTAGATCCGGGTTAACTCGAACCCAGGTTTGACCCGATTTCGGGTCTGGTCTGGAAGTTCAATACTCATTCACTTCTACGACAAGGGAGATACTCAACTTCACTGTCTGTTGGTTCAAGATTCGTTCACCAATATTTAAGTATCTTGTTTACAAAACCAGCTCAAAACGATGTTTTTAAAAGTTGTTTTGAAAAACCCTAGTTTCTCGCATTAGTGGGTGACTGTTGGAGATAATGCTTGTAAGTGAGTTTTAACAAAGCCTTTCAAACTTCCTTTCCACCTTGGATGTATAGGAATTGGAAAAGTTATTTATAAGGAAGTAGTTTTAAAAATGCTATTGAAGATTTGAAAAGGGAACTCACACGCGCGCATTGCCGTCGCCGACGTTCCGATCCAAAAGTTGGCCTCGGATGAGAATCGAGTGCATTAACTTCGCGTGATTCTTATCACGTTTTACACATATTTTAAACACTTTGTAACTCCAAATTTTGAATGGTTTTGAAATTGCAGAATCTTGGCTTTAATGCGAACATTGAATGGTGATTTGAATCTTGGTTTTTTAAACTCGATTTTGCCCATTCAGAAGAAACACTGAGCTTTTGCTCTCCTTTCTTTCTCTCTTCTTTAAAATCGTTCCATGCTCATGCACTCTTTCCAAATCTTTGTCATCGAGTGCTCACCATCAAAGATCGTTGTGTTAACCTTGGGGGACGATCGCCAGTAGCCGACGAGCACCATCATGTCGAGGCAAAATCGTTTATAAGTCAGTATCCACCATACCACGACGCAACTTTGTTTTTTCCAAACACAGATTTCTAAACACGATTTTCCTTTCTCTTGAAACGTTTGAGGCCTACATTGCTCCAACAAAAAACACTTTTCTAATTGAAATATTTCTTTCTTTAGTTTTTTTTTTTGGTTCAAAAGAGAGTCAGCGCTCTCCACGCTTCGAGTTTTCTAAAGGAAATATTTTTTTCTTTGAGTTGTTTGATGTGTGCCTAGAAAAATCCTTGTACAAAAGGTCTTAGCTTCATGGGAGGGAATTATTTAGCCGTTTAATTAAAAATTATAAAATAAGATATTTAAATTTGAGGCCTTTTGTACAATTATTACTCATCTAACCTTTTTCAATTAAACTTAATGGTATGTTTGACAAATTAATAATGAGTAGAAAGGAAATAAAGATAAAAGATGAAAAATGACGAAAAGGGTGGGAAGGGAAGAGAAGATTTGAAAATCTGGAAAAAAAAAAAGAGAAAATTTTCTTATGTTTCGTTTTTAAGAGGAAAATAACGGAAAAATTATGTCCGTTCAAATGGAGAGAGTATTATCTTCCACAGTTGAGACTTTAAATTTGATTTTCCCATCAAGTTCCACCAACTTGATGACATTTATTTTTCGTTCATTTCTCACAAATTTTATTTTCTTATAGTTTCTAATCAAATATCTCTAATTTATTTATCCAAACAAGATAAATTGATTCTTTCTACTTTCTACTCACTAAAATCTCATAATTTCTCTCATACCAAACATGCTCTAAGAATTTTATTGTTTTACTACATCTTCTTGCAAATTATACCCATCTAATATAGATATTTTAAATTTTTATATATAAAAAAGTGCTTCTACCCGGGAGCGACAACTCTCCACCGCCAAAGAGATCTGCCCCTAGCCACCACCATCTACCAAAGTCGAGATGCCTTCGAATCCCTTGTATTTCTCAAGGATTTTCTTTGTGATGATGGTCAAGCTATTCAACATTCCACGAATGTAGACCCTGTTGAATCTGGGGTATGTGCCAACGAGGCAACGAGAATTAGTGGACCCATAATGAATTAAACACAAATTAAAGATTGAGAAGGTTTCAAAAAACTACTTTATGATGATTGATTTATATAATTGATGCGGTACCAAGCAAAAGAGACTATAGATTGTTAGTTTGAAAATTGGGTTTGAGTAAATAGAAAAATGATTTCTATTAAATCAAAGCCCGAATTTCGAATTTAAGATTGAAAATCAGTTAAGCATAAGGAGTAAGGTCAAGTGTCGTTGAAGGCTTTCAAAATTTGGCACAAAGGGGGAAAATCTAATGTGGTTCTTCCTTGGTTGGCCAAACCAAGAAATAGATCGAGCGTCTTCTTGTCATAGCGAGGGATGTTTGGATATGATTAATGTTTCTTCTGCTTTGATATATAAGTTCTTTTTACCATCCAGGAACATAGGTAAAACCGTTCACTTTGTTTGATGTTTCTTCTTTATTAATGACTCAAACTTGGTGGAGGATCGTGAATGAAAAAGATATATACGACAAAGACCACTAAATTGGAAAAGAATCAAGATAATCTTCGAAGAAGATCATGGACCATATAAAACCATAATATAGGCAAGACCTCAAAAAAATATTCGATGAAATCCACCTACCTTAACAATCTTTAAAATCAATTTAAACGGATCCAAACGGGCTACAAGAGAGCTATGACTGGATTCATGATTCGTGACCATTCTTACTCAATCGTTGCATGTGATTCAACTCAATGTGGATTCTCTTCGGTAATTTGTGTTGAAGCCCTTGGACTCCATCCAGGTGTTGTTGTTGGTAAGACCCTCGTTCTATGCCACATCGAGGTGGAGGGGGGCAACTTGATCATCATTAATGTCATCAAGGGGTTGTGGGAATCTCCTAGAGAGATCGAGATGTCGATCTCCAACATGCCCATTTTGTCTCAGTCTTTTGAGACAATTCATTACAATAACATATTTTGAGAAGTTAAAACGATGATAGATTGCGTTGTTTGTCTTTGTCATTCGTTGACCCCCAGCTAATGGCTTTGCATTCAAAACTCTCGATTCTATTGGGTCTTCGTCTTTCGATATGCTATTAGATGGTGAGCATATAAGAACTAACATCACTCAAATCCTCCCTCAAAAAAAATTGTGGATCTTTTCAACCATTCAACCTACACTTCATTTACTTTGTTTTTTTTTAAAAAAGTGCACAAAGCCACTAACGAAAACTTAAAAGGAAAATAAATCACTCAAATGCACACCTTACAAAAATTGTGGATTTTTTTAAACAGGTAAAAATTCGAAATATTCGTATATGAGTATATCTAGAGGAGGAGGAGCCTATTAAAACTTAAAAAGAAAATAAATAACATAAAAACTTCAAATTGTGATCTCCAACGGTCGGAAAAGAGGTACACTTCGATTTGAAAAGGCGGAACCGTCTGTCTCCATTGTACATACTCCGTATATTGTATTCAGAAGTAACGGATATAAAGGAAGTCAGAAATCACTGGAAGAGAAAACCCAAATCGATTCCAAAATCATATTCAAGCCTAAATCCTAATCGATTCATCCGCTGTCTGTGCCACACCTGCAAACGTAATCTCATCTGTTTGGAGTTCCGATGGCGAAGCCCAAGATCGAAGTTGCCGATGTTGATGAAATCCGATCGATCTTCTGCCTGAAGAAGATTGAAGACATGGCGAGGGTTGAAGAAGAGGAAGATTGTTTCATCCTCGATTTCGATCCTTTCGAGCAAGTTCAACTCTCCAAACTCTGTCTCGATGACGATGACGATGACGCCGATCTCGTTGTCGTCGCTGAAAAGGGCAAGGTGATTTCGCAATTCCAAAATCCCTAATTTACTCCCTAATTTTCGATTTCAAGACGCGATTTTTAGGGTTGCAAAGGTCGAAAATCTTGTATCTTTCAATCAATTTGAGATGAAAGAAGTTTAAATCCCTCGCTAACGGTTTTCCTTTTCGGTGATGAAAGGTGGCTTGTAGAGATTACCCACACCCGAGACATCTTTGTGCGAAACACCCGTTCGATCAAACCTCCCATGACAAGCACTGCAATCAGGTAATCATTTGCATTTGACTGCTTGATTGTGCTTGCAACTGCTTTTGATCCCCAATTTTTTGGCAGTGTTACTGTGTAGTCTGTAACAAGCCAGCACCTTGCAAACATTGGAATGAACCATTGAAGCACTGCGACGCAACTCAAAGGCCGGATATCAAGACAGAATCTCTTGCTCCTACTGTAGCAAGGGTGGGTACGTTTCGCGTTGTACAAAGATGAAGTTCCATTCATCTTGAATCTTGTACAGACATTTTATGAAGCCTAAGTAAAAAAAAAAAAAAAAAAACCAGTAGCAGAACTTGGAAACTGCTGTGTTCAGCCTCTCTTTTGAACTAGTAGGAGGCGGAAATTGCTCGTCTAGGAAAGCGGTATCATTTCTGTCTTATGCGACACGATGGTGTGTTTAGCTCTCTTGATTTTGTTCAGTTGCTCCGGATGTGTTTCATCCGCTGGTTTAATATGATTATAAGTTTTGTTCATATTGTTTTGTTTCCAGATTCAGGATTTATTTCCTGCAAACTGATATATATATCTCTTAAAACAATTTTTGGCGAATTGGTTGATATCTTTGAAACAATTTTCGGCGAATAGGTGACACTTTTGTAAGCAGGTTGCAGCTTAAAACTTGAAATAAAATGGAAAGGTCAAAAATTTTGAGTTTGAAGGTCCTAAAAGTCGGTTAATTTTTCGCTACAAGCTAGAATGATCTTAACTTAAAATGGATATGGGCATCTCTGTAAGAAAGGGTGGGTTCGATTCGTGAAGTACAAAGGATTTTATATAATAGCCCCTTGTTTGAAGAACTATAAGGAAGCGGAAATTGATCGCCATGGAAGCGGAAATTGCTAGTCATTTTGGTTATATGGAGACAATGGTGTGTTTGCTACTGCTACTCCTTGGAGAAGACACTATTGTGTTTGTGTGCTGCTTTCCTATTTAACTTTTAACATTCTCCATCAGCCTCAAAATCGGCATTGGAAAACTGCTCTAAGACCATCCATAAAAGAGATAGTCTCTTGAGTGTCTTCCTTTTTTTTTTTAATAATAAAAAAGAATATCCAAACTGAAATCATGGCAATGTGTTTTGCAGTAGAAGTAAAAGGAAAAAAAATAAGACACTCCCCTAACACCTGCACTGCATAGCTTATTTTGACTTTTTTTTTCCTTAAATCTAACTACACCTAGCCTATAAGCGATGTGGGTACTTTAAGAGCATTCCCAAGAGCTTCCCTAAAACAATCTCCAAAATAGAGAACGAGAAATCAAATATTCTGAATATTTTTTTGCCCCATTCCAACAGTTTCCCCATTATAGAATTCACCCCAAAATATATAGAGTTTGCTCCAAATTTAGGGAATGACCTCTATATTTTCCATCCATTCTCTATTTTAGAGAATATAATGGGGAAGCTCTTGGAGCAAAAATCATCTCAACATTCTCCAAAAAATGAAGATGGAGAATCTCTTGGGGATGCTCAAAAGCATAACTTAAGAAACCGAATTGGAAAAATATTTTCCGAATTAGAATCTATTTTAAAAGTAGCTAAACATGTCATAAGGGTATAAGATATAAAATCCATTTTTTTAAAAAGGAAGGATAGACCGATAGAGTATTGACTTATTTTATTTTTTGGTAAAGAGTAGACTTATTTTATTAGTACGAGATCTTGGGACAATGCGATATCTCCTAATGGGCTTCAATAAGCCCAAATTCGGCCCATTCACGAAATGAAGCCCTAAAGGCCCATTAAAGGCGACTACTTTATCCGCAGAAATGCAAGGTAGGCGATTGCCACTCCTCAATTCTCATCCTCCTTGAGTTCTTCTCGAACACTCCACTCTTCGACGAGAGGAAGAAACGCCCTCAAATCCGCCATGCCAGGCCCCGTCGTTGAAGAGCAGCAACAGGTTAAACTCGAGGACCTCGAACTCGAGGTGATTCAATTTCTCTCTACTGTTATCAATTCCTCTTCATTTTTCTGTTTTGGTCTTTCGTGTTTTTCGTTTCTTGTTCCAACGGATTATGTGCGCTTTTTTTGTTGGTGTAGAAGGAGGAGGTTGTTGTGGAGGATGTCAAGGAGGACGAACACGAACACGAAGACGATGATGATGACGACGACGATGAGGATGACGACAAGGAAGATGGAGCACTTGGTATGGATTACAGCTTGTCGTAGGGTTCATTGTCATTTCTTTTATTCAATTGGTTGTTTCGTGGTTTTGGAGGTGTTAGGGTTTCTCTCTATCAAATACTTATCGTCTGCAATTTATTTGAGTTTTTGAGGGGCTTTTTTTCTTTTTTCTATATTTTTTTTTGTCTAATATGAGGAGCTAGTATGAAAAATTGAATGATTTTATATTGGAAGGTTGTTTTTGAACTAAAGATAATATAGAGATGTTGTTTGTTCTTACGATTAGCAGCAATATCAGGGTAAAAAAATTGACGAATTTGATCAAATATTTTGTTGAAACTTTCAATTTTGATAGATTATATTGTTAATACTTGATAATAACCATATGAGGTTAGATATTGGAAAGCATTTGCTCATTGCTTGTTCAATAAAGATTGGCCTGATGATGAAATTGTTGAGTAAAGAAGCAATTTCTTACCTTCCGGAGCATCAGCCGGAGTTTTGTGAATACTTCTGTTCCTACCATGTTTTTGTCTTATCATCTTAGTCTTTTATCATGTAATCCCTTCAAGAGATGAAACTACTTGATTAATGCATTCTCTAAATACCCACAACATCTTTAGGAAAGAGCATTTGTGATTGTTTTGGCTGGACGTTTAATGCTGGCTGTCAAATTTTGGATCACCCTATGCTCCTTGCATTTGTGTGGCATGTTCTCCCCCCTTCCGGAGCATCAAATTCAATAGCACTAGTCTAATGGGAGGACATATGTTCTTTATGGAGTGATCTCTTCTCTGTTTTAAGATATAACTGATCCAGTTATGTGAGGTGACTGCCAACTTTATTTTTTTTAATCATTTGCTCTGGACATTTATTTGTTAATTGAGAAATCAAACCCTAAGATTGTTTTATTTTGGAAGGAACTTCTTCTCTTCATCAATGGTTTTTTGCAAATGCATTTGTTATTGTAATGCTGCATACGCATGATGTTCATCCGAGGAGAAAAATCTTCACTATTATATGTATGGGCTTGTGTTGCCTTTTTCATACTAGCTGCTACTTTTGCATAGTTACCTGCTTGTCATTTGATTTTAACATGAGCTTTATGTCTAGGCACAGCTGATGGTGCGAAACAGAGCCGAAGTGAGAAAAAGAGCCGCAAGGCTATGCTGAAGTTGGGCATGAAGCCTGTCACTGGTGTTAGCCGGGTCACAATTAAGAGAACCAAAAATGTGAGTTTCCATCCAGCAGTTGTTGTAGTAGTTAATATCATCTATTCTTGTCAATGGACTATTTATGAACTTAAATTTCTGTCCAGATTCTTTTCTTCATCTCGAAGCCGGATGTCTTCAAAAGCCCACATTCAGAGACCTATGTCATATTCGGTGAGGCGAAGATAGAGGACTTGAGCTCACAGCTTCAGACTCAGGCTGCTCAGCAATTCAGGATGCCAGACATGGGATCTGTTATGGCCAAATCCGAGGCCCCAGCCTCAACTGCTGCACCTCAGGAGGAGGAAGAAGAGGTTGATGAGACGGGAGTGGAGCCTCGGGACATTGATTTGGTTATGACTCAGGCAGGGGTTAGCCGAAGCAAGGCTGTTAAGGCTCTGAAGACTCATGAAGGCGACATTGTTAGTGCAATTATGGAGTTGACAAATTAGCGAGATGGTTTTGTTTCCTAGAATAAGGTATTTGTTCCTTGTTATTTTTCGCTGCTGTCGTCTCTGAAGATCTGAGCCTGATTTATTCAGTATCTTTTTTGGCCATCAATCTCTATTGGACGTGCGAGAATGTAGTTTTGCACCTGCATGACAGTTTCCTCAAATTCTGGTTCTAGTTTATCTTGGGAGTTATATAAATCTACCGTCCATACTAGCTCTCTTGCTTGAAAAGTCGAAACATCAAACCTTCCAATTTGAGTTCATTTTGCTTTTGGAATCACATGCTAGTGTAAATTGGCAAATCCCATGAGATGTTCAGCCTTTTTAATTTTTGAAATTGCAATGAGATGTTCTACTCAACTGACTTGGTATCTGCACTTGAATCTCATGTGAACAAAAGCTCTTTTTGCCCTTTGGTTTCGGTTTATGTTTCAGTTAAGGCGGTTCGATTTGAATCAGCAGAGCATTAGTCGCACATGTTCAACTTGTTTAGAAATGAGTTAACCCAAAGTTGAGCATGAATTTGGACTCAAATGTGTTCATACTAGGCCCCTTTAGTGCAGGGAAGGAGTCGGAGCTGATCATTTTTCGAACTGAGCTCGAGCTTCAACTAGGCCCCTTTAGTGCAGGGAAGGAGTCGGAGCTGATCATTTTTCGAACTGAGCTCGAGCTACTCGGCTCATATAACTCGGCTCTCAGACTGCCCCTAATTTGACCGTTTCAACTTTAAAGCATGTATGTAGTTGAGACATTACTATAGATTTAGCTTTTAAAACATTTATCTTGCCCTCTCCCTTGTTTATATGGGGATGTAATTTAGGCAAGTGCATAAGATTGATGATTATGAAGATAACATACTTTACAGGAACAACTCTTTGCGTACTAACGACAACATCAATTGATCACCCTACAATTTGCTCGGATTTCTCCGGCATTGCCGGTGAGGACGCCGATCTTGCCCATCTTCACCATGGCGGCTGCAAACTTCTGCTGCCAAAGGTAAGGGCTATTTGCATACTGGTTAACCTGGCTGCTAGTGTTCGTGCTCGACATCAGGGTCTGGTCCGATGCGAAGAGGCCGCGGTTCGCCAAGACGCCCTTATAGTACCCGACATCAAGCATCGCGGGGCTTGAAGGGTCCATCGAAACGACCGAAGTGTTGTCTGTGCTCCCGCTCGGGCACTGCTGCTTCAGCTGTGTCGCGTAGGATGAGTCCAACGATGGGTCTTGTGACGCGTTTGTGCTGAAGTTGTACAACCGGCTGGTGACCGACGTGCAGTGGGCCCGTCCGATTGTATGAGCTCCTGTAGTCATCAAAGACCATCAGGAAAAATAATTGGGAGAATATATATATTTTGTTTTCCTATTTCAGAGAGAATTTTAAAGAAATTGTTGGAGATGGTCTTACCGAATAGAACGACCATGTCGTCCTGTGTTAGCCCTTTGCCTGCGAATATTTGCGTAAGCAGTTTGAGACCCGCGAATGGTGGAGGCAGGTTGCTAAATGCCTCTATATCTCGCGAAATTCTACCGTCTCTTCTTCCTGACGGGACATCGTAGCCAATCCCTCCGACCTGAATCGATAGATCGATAGTTATATACTTCTTGAAAGTCGTCTATTCGAACTCTTACTGAAGATGAGTTTATGACACTCACCATTTCAGTAGCATCTCTAGCTGCATAAGCTAGTATATCTGCACAAGAGACTACTCCCGGGCACATAGCTTCGAGCCTCGCCTTTATGTTATCGATGATCTCAAACCCTCGAAGGCTCGGAAAGTTGGGTGGCGAGTCTTTCTCTGCTTTGTTTGATGGAGTGGAATCAATCAGAACGGAAGCATCACAACCCTAACAAACAAAAACAACATAAGAAAAAAACAACATCCAAACGCGTCGTAATGAGGAATGAAGAATCCAAAACCATGCTTACCCGAACGAAGCAATCATGGAAGTGCAAGCGAACGAGGCCAGCAGCCATACCCATGTCGCTATTGACCCCTTTCCGAACCTCGTCTTTGATTATGTACTCGACGAATTGACAAGTTTGGCCGTAAAACCCTACTTGGAGGCTTTGCTGTTGTGCTTCTAAGTGAAGGATAGCACTAAGAAGAAGCAAGAAGCCCATAAGAACTGATTTAGAACAACATTTTGAACCCATTTTTACTGAATTTGATCACTTAGTTTGATGAGGTTCACGGTACAATGTTGTCCTTTTATAGTGAAAGCTAACCAAAGTAAAATGCATTAAAATATTGTAACATAGGCATGAAGTTGTGGAGTGATGTAGTAACCTAAAAATATTATGTACAACATGCAAGATTAATAAGTGCACTATGAGAAAGCATACATTGTCTACTACTTGATTAAATTAATCAATAATTAATTAAACTGGCTCTAGGCTGAGCACTGGAATATTTTTTTTTTATAGGCGGCTATATGCACCGAGAACAGATACTATATAGTGTGAGTGGATTTTAAATCCGTTTGAACATCAATCTAGCATGTGTCCAGCATTAAACGCGTATGACATTAAAAAAGTTACGAATTGATCTTTGATCCGTTCAATATACAGATCATATATTCATTCATATTTTTTTAAGAAAATAAGTTTAAAAATTTTGGAAAAAAATTTAAAAATATATATATACACACAGACGGATAGATCCGTCCGTTGTTCAATTTTTTTTAGTTTCAACTTTATTTGGTTTTAAAATTTAACACGAACGGATCATGGATTCGTTTGTGTTATTTTTCAAAGTCGAAAGGATATGATCTATTTGTGTTATTTTTTAAAATTTTTGTAATAATTATTGGATATGTGTTAAATTGTGGGGCGAACGAACTATAATATGTTCCGCTTGACTGTCTAAGTGCATATAACACCTAACCTGGAGTCATACAACATTTTTTTTTAGAGTGGTTGTTACTTTTGGATTGGGTTGGGACCCCATCAAATCATATCATCATTCATATCAATTACCTCTTGTCCTAGTGGTAAGAGTGAAGTGCTTCCTTATGCCTCACTACCATGATGTCAAGGGTTCAAATCCCACTAGGAACAATTTATGCTATAGTGGGTACTCATGTCTTGGTTTACCTTGGCATGGGTTTGAGCCTGTCTTGCGGCTTGCCGCATGACTTTCCCGGCTCGAGTGCTTTGCAAGCTAGTGTTCGGCCCGTAGAGGATTAGTCGATAACCTCGGAACCTCCACGTTATAAAAAAAATCATATCATTATTCATGGACAATAGGGCTGGAAATAATCCACGAGTATCCGCTTTACCCACATTAATTTTGCGGATGAAAACCCATAAAAAAGTGGGTGACGGGTGGAGCAGGTGCCAGGTGCGGGTGATGGATGGAATTGGACGATTAGCTTCTCCATATAACCGAAAGTAAAATCATTTGCATGCTTAAGGATTGAAATTTTAAACCGTTCGTGATTTCACATGCAATAGGTAAATAATTTTATCTATTATTTTTTTGCACGATAGGATAGCTTTCATGCATTCACATCCGATCTTTATTAAGAGCCATTTGGTCTCCATTGAGTTTTAGTTAGCCAAAAATGTCGAGTAAGAAGATTTTCTTGCAAGGCTTTTTTGTTGATAAAAAAAAACAAAATAAAAAAAAAAACTTTCATTTTTCAAATATTCAAATAACCAAATAGGAAGTAGCATTTTTTTTTTATCCATAAGTGTGCTTGCAAAAAGAAGCAAAAATCTCATAGATTAAGGATAATTAAGGCCACGATTTAATGGTTTTGATTGTAGAGTGAAGATAAACACTAAAATATAAGAATAGTGAAATTGGATTAAACTTTTATATTAAAAGGATCATTTTGATCTTATAATAAATAAATAAATAAATAATCCGATATGACTCCCATTTCGGAGGTTTTGTGTGATTTAAACAATTCCTAGATAGTGTGCTATCTTTTAGAATAGGAGATATCAAATACATAAAATACGAATGGTATGATTATTTTATTTATATCCCTAGTAAATTATGATTAAGAAGTTAACCTTTTGTATTGGTTAGCTAATTAAAGATATCGAACTAGTGTATAATTTTTGTATTTTTTTTTCGGTGAACCGTGTATGATAAGTTCCTTGTAAGTAACTAACGTATAACACCAAACATATTCTTAGTTTACCCATCTTACAAAACAAATGAGAACTCTGTTAAAACTAGGGGTGGGTGTGGGACGGGACGGGACGGGACGGGGGTCGTCCCGCGTCCCGTCCCGCGTAATTTTTGCGGGACGGGACCGGGACGGGATTCATGCATTTTTTTTCAATCCCGCGCGGGCCTTGTCCCTCGCGGGACGGGACGGGACCGGGACGGGCCTTGTCCCTCAAACAATAACATTATAAAAAAATTCTAAATTTTATATATATTGCGATTTTCATTATAGATTTATAATATTTTTTTATATAATTTTACGATTTTTCTTATATATACACGCATTAAACACATTATACGTATAATTACAATATATATATATATATATGAAAAATCGATATATACAAATGATAATGTATACAAATTTATACATACACACTATACTGTATGTGTTATAAATTGTAAAAGTGTATGTATACACAATATATACACTGTAAAACTGTATATAGTTAATATACATATACTGTAAAAGTGTATATATACAAAGTGTATATGTTTACACTGTATAATACTACGTATATATTTATATATTATATTATATTATATATATGCGGGACGGGACGGGATTTGCGGGATAAGAAATCCTCGTCCCGCGTCCCGTCCTGCATAATTTTTCCGGGACGGGACCGGGACGGGATTCGATATTTTTTTTCAAATCCCACCGGGATCGGGACGGGCCCGGGACGGGACCGGGACGGGCCCGGGATTTACGGGATTTGTACCCACCCCTAGTTAAAACCTTGTAAAGTACCAACACAACAAGTAATAGTTTAGCAAATTAGTGTTAGCAATTAGTTAATCTATGTTAAACATATATATGCTTTATCAAGTTATATCCTAAATTAAGTACTTTAATTTTGAACCATTCGTTGGAACACTAATAAAAATAGCAGAGGCCAACTTGCATATACTCCAAAAAACACACACCTTATAAAGTGATAAGCCATTAACCCATCTCGCTAAGTGAATACTCCCTCCGTTCTTTTTTATTTGTCGTTTTACTATTCAGGTACGTTTTTTAAAGTACTAAAAACTATATAAAATATTTATTTTTTTAATAATTTTTTAAAATAATTTCATACTTATTAGTAATAAGTATAATATTATGAAAAAAGATTGAATACAAAATTAATATTTTATATAATTTTGACCTTTCTAAAAAAACGTGTCGATTTAAAAAAGACAAATATTAAGGAATGGAGGGAGTATATTCTTAATTGGGAAAGCCAATAAGAATTAGGGGGCAGAAAATGTACATATATTTAATCCTAATTAAATAAATATTCATCATTTTATAATTGATTAAAGGGGCATTTTGCAAAGTGTTCATAAATATTTACCAAATTAGTAAAGTATCCACCATATTGAAATAATTAGCAAACTGTACATCCACATGTGCCCCCTTCCTGCGTGCCCCTATGCGTCAGCAATTTTTTTTTTTTTTTTTCATGTCAGCACTTTCCATTGCTGACGTTGGGAATTTTTATGTTGATAAATGGACCACTTAGAGTGGTGGTTTTCATTCCCTCCTTTTTCGCTTTTCCTTTTTCATTTTTTCTTGCTATTATTAAATTTCTATGCTGATAAATGGACCACTTGGATTTTAACTTCACTAAATTTTTTTTATGTTGATAAATTGATTGCTCACATTCTACCAAAGTTCATTGAATTTTTTTTATGTTGACAGATTGACTGCGGGTATTTTTACTATTATCAAAATTTTTATGAAGACAAATTGAATGCTCACATTCTAACTAACTTTATTGAATTTTTTATGCGGACAACATCTCTTATAAAAAAAATCAGCATCTCAACATCACGCTCTCTATCTCAGCTAAAGTGAAGAAAATCCAGCATCTCTTTTGACCAAAAAATATTCAGCATCTCAACATCACTCTCTCTATCTCAACTAAAGTGAAAAAAATTCAGCATCTCTTGTGACAAAAAAAAAGAAGCATATCAACATCACTCTCTCTACCTCAGCTAAAGTGAAAAAAAAATTCAACATCTCTTATGACACAAAAAAAATTAGATTGCTTCCACCGCCGACGAGTTGCCTGTGATGGAAGGGCATGGATAGTGTTCCTTTGCAGGCTGATTTCGTTCCTTTGTAGCCTGATTTTCAAATCGTGTTAGAGATGACAAATTCTAACACGATTCAAAAATCAAATCAGTTTGAATTCCGATCCAAAAAATCCAAATTGGACAATTTGATCAAACCTGAAACTGACATTTTGTATGAAAAAACAGGCCGGCTTTAAATGCATTTTTATCAAATGCAAAATTATATATATTATTGGAAATATCCATATTTGAGAACATTACACAAGCTATATCACCAAATTTAATTTTTTTTTCTTACATATATATCATGTGAAAATAAAACATTTACATGCACAAACTATATATACCAAATTAAGAAGATTCAAAACTTTAAAATATACTGATTAAACTTTAAGCTCCATCTTTTGACTTGGCATCACCACATACAGGATATACATAATTTAATTGATATATAATGGTTAATTAATTCCAAGGGTGGAATCTTTGTCATCACTTCACCACTTACATCCACATATGTTGATCACTTGATCGATAGGTTAATTATTCTTTTAATATGAATTAGGTTGACATGTTAAAATCATGTCAAACTTGGGATAATAATATTATATGGTATATGCACATTACAAGGGTGGAATCTCTCTCATCACTTCAATCTGTGTACTACTCTAATTAATTAGTATAGAAAATAATATGTGGTCAACCATTTCCATTTAAATATCTTATCACTTTTTTGGTGCATGCAAATCCATTTTCGAATTTGTTAGATTAATTTTTCTATTATAGATGAATAATTAATATATCAAAATAAAGTTAGTTATTATAGAAAGATGATTCACTAGCAAGCTAGATATATAATACTGCCATTGCATTGTAAAAATGACTTTAAATTTAAACCAAAAATAATATGAATAAAAAACTAAAAATAATATAAATTACCAACCTATGAACAAAAAATACGAACTTAAAAAAAATACAAACTATGAAATTTTGACTTAAATAAAACTACGTGTTTTCAAAAATAGATATCGCTTGACTTTTAACATGTTTTTAAGGAGCCAAAAAATATATAAAATATTAAAATTTTCATATAATTTAATACTTAATAATAAGTATTAAATTATATATAGAAAATTAATTTAAAAAATTTATATTTTTATATAGTTATTAGATCCTTAAAAAATGTGTCAAACGTTCTAAATGAACTTCAATTAGGGTAAGATTAGAAACAAAAAGTTATTTATCAAAATTACAAAAAAAATCCATAATTAGACATATTTACACAAATTCACCCATTATATTTTAAATAAATCAAAAATAATATTTATTTGATCAACTTTGTACAACACATCCCCAATTTGTTAAATTACTCAAAATTACTTACATGAATTCTAAGCTATTATTATTATTATTTGATAAATTAAGGATAAAGTGAGTGTGATTTTATATAATTTCAAAATAAAAAGTGATTTTTTTTGTAAAGCTGGACAAATAAATAGTGATTTTGGTGTATTTTAAAATAAAGGATTGAAATGGGTTTGTGCAAAATGTGACTATTTATGGATGTCATTTGTCATTTTGATAAATAAAATTTTATTTTGATTTCCCCTAATTAAAATTCAAATGTTTGTATTATTTAAATAGGAAGGTAATATTTTGTATGATTTTGGCTTGATTTTAAAGATTGTGTTATTTTAAATTCAAAAATTTGTATTATTTTTGGTTTATATCTAATAGATACTGTTATTTAAAATAATTTTTTCTTAATTAAATTAAGAGTCAAATTAAAGATCGTCGTTTAGCGTCGACTTTTTGCGCGCAGCTAGTGATGCATTTGCGTATTGCTTGCTCTTGGTGTAGTTAATTGGTTATTTTTTAATTTAAAAATAACTTTAAATAATATTACCTCCATCCAATAAAATATGTCATTCACTATTTATAAATGTTTTTTTAGAAGAATAAATATTACATAAAATATCAAAAATTTTATTAATATTTTTAATAATTTAAATATGAATGTGAAATTATATTTCAAATTTTATAAAAATGTTGACATTTTATATTGATTTTATCGATCATATATGTGTGTTCTATTGATCCTTATGTCGAATTTATTGTATTTTGGTGACATTTAGAGCATTAGGGAATATGTACGCCCTTGATCGGTCGGTCAGGGGTTATAAGCTAGGGTTGAAACTGTTAAAGATATTTGATTTTAAATGAAAAAATAAATTAAAGTTAAAAAAGTGAAAAAAGAATAGGTAATTAATACAAGTGTGTTTAGCTTAGTTGGTAAAATGCGAGTTCTTGAGTTAAGAGGTCAATTCTCACTATCTTCTTTTCCAATCCAGAGGTCAATTCTCACTATCTTCTTTTCCAATCCAATTTCTCTTTATTATATTTTTTTTAAAACTAAAATTGTTATATTCAAACCAAAATTTATGATATGGTTTTCTTTTATTTTTTTCCCCAAAATATTATTCGTGCTATATATAATTCTACTATTTTTTGTTACTATGAACTTTTTAGTTATATCTAAACAATAATATATGTATTTTTTTCAATATTTTCGTTTTTTTTACAAATTTTTTTTTTCAAAATTTCTTTGTAATCTATATGTGTAAAAAAATTAAATATTGATTTTCAGCTATCTCTACGGAATCCTACAGCCACCACTGTTTGAAAGTTACAAGCCTTTTTCAACCAAGACTTGAGAAATCCAGCTTCACAAGTCTTTAGAAAAGTGAATCGTATCATTGACCCTCTCATAACTCAGGCTCTTTATTTTCCGCTAGGTTTACATTTCTGGAGGCTCTTGTGTATAATGAGGATGACATTAGGAGGCAGAGCTACCCCCGATCCACAACGAGTAGTAGTATATATAGATATAGATAGTTTATATCACTCCTATTAGTTAATCAAATAAATTAATTAATTAATATCATTGTAATTTTTTTAAAGAAAATTAATTAAATATATATTAATTTTAATTTTAATTCAATGTTTTGAATTAAACACAACGATTAGAAAATAAAAAATGTTTTAAGGAAATAAGAAAATTCCTCTTATAATTTTAATTGGTTGAAAAACCTACAATTAATAGGGTGATGACACCTCATCAAAAATGGTTCTCATTTAAAATATTACTAGTGTAATCCCCGCGCCATGGCGCGTTTACATAAAATAATACTAAAAATAATCAAATTTTCATCATAGTAGATACATTATATTATAATTATAAAAATTAACAAATAACAATAACTATGAAAAAAACTATTGTTCATAAAATATTTATTAAAGTTAACTACAATCGCTTAGATTGGAAATATATTTGACATGATTTAAAGAGTTATGACATGGTTTTTCTTGAAGATATACAATAATCACTTTACAATATATTCACGATAAAGCAAAAACTAAGAAGCGTCCATTGTGTTGGGCAAGAAGGAAGCTCCTCATGACACCATTACAACATTCAAACTCTCACAGCTGTATTTTCTTCATACACCAAACACACATGGAAAAAAAAGATATGGTCAGTCAGTATAATCGTCACATTATGTTTATAATAAATTAAGGCTACATTTCGATTATTGAAATACTTTTAATGCAAATGGAAATAAAGAAAGAAATTACATCAAGAATCTACTAAACATCGTCTCTGCAAATGATAAAAGAAAACTTAACCAAGCTTCTTGCCACAACGCATCTAACCCAAAATCCTACGCAATTCAAACAATATATAATTGTCTTGTATGTGTAAAGAAAATAATGAGACAAAAAATGGTATATAATGGATATAGATAGTTTAGTTGGAAAATAACAAATAAGTAGTGTCACATATTATGCCAATGTTTGGAAGACTTTCATTATATACCAGTCTGTTATAGTGTTGAATGGGTCACCTATTGCGAACCAAAGTCGTATGAATTAGTGGGATGATGGGATTGAATTAATATGGGGTTAGTATTTATAATAGTGGAGGAAAAATGGATAAAACCCAATCAGAATTTAAGATTTTCACCGAAAATAGGAAGAAATTAAAAAAATAACAAACCGTAACGTGATAAAATTAAACAAATCATTGCTAGATCAGATTTCATAACAATTCATATATATCTAGTATAATTAACGGCGGGGTTTCCTTCCTTTTTTCATAACTATTGAGGCATATACATATTTTTCAAATGAGCATATTAAATAGACAATGAATGTCATGAAAATATATATTGATGTATTAAATTAGAGTGTTTCAAGGATGAATTGGAATTTGCTATTTAAAGTTGTACAATAAACCTTAACATAATAATTTTCGACAACGGATACAAAAAAAAATCCAATTAGAATTTAAGATTTTGGCAAAAAAAAAATGAAAGAATAAAAAATAACAAATCTAGGAGGGTAAAACGATTCAAACAAATCAGTTCGAGATAAGATTTGATAGCAAATAGCAATCCATATCTAATATAATTAATATATAAAAAAAATTCACATAATTTATTTTGTGAGGAAATGGGTTAGAAATTCAAAAAAAATACCCTAACAGAATAACATTAAAAAAATAAGAAAATAATAGTATTGGATTGAAGAATCCAATAGGTAGAAGATCAGTGGCACTAATTTCATTTTAATAATATTGAATTAAAAAAATTAAGGGAAGAAGTAAAACAAAACAAAAAAAAGCCTAAAACGCAACAACATCAAACAAAACTCCTCTAAAACTCAAGAAAAAAGGGAGAAAATGATAATTAAAGAAAAAAATGAATTAAAACAATGACGGAAATAACGTGATTGGCCGAGGTTCCTACTCCTCTAAAACTCAAGAAAAAAAGGGAGAAAATGATAATTAAAGAAAAAAAATAAATTAAAAAAATGACGGAAATAACATGATTGGCCGAGGTTCCTAAAACTCCTCTAAGATTGACACATCAGCAAAGTATTCTGATTTAAAGTATTATATAGATATAAATCTCATTGGGAAAAAAATATTAATATCATCGTAACATTATTTAAAAGATTTATCTAAATATAATATTATGAAAAATCTCTTCGATGAAGAAGAGAGTATATAACAAGTGATATTCTCATGTTATGAAAAATTGATTAAATGAAGGGGAGAAAATATCGGTGCGTAAGGATGCGACATGCGACAAACTAACAATAATAGAATGGGTTTAATATTATAATGGAGAGAATTAAAGACGAAGTAAGAGAACCACACTAAAACCACAATGGAGAAAAAAAAAACAAAGTATTGATAATATGAATGGTTCGAAAAGAACATCCCAAGAAAATCCTACCCTGTCGAAAAAAAGTGGGGAATACGGATATAAGGGAAACATTTTCCCCGTAAGGGTTTTACGTCTTTGAACACGCATAGAACCTGTGATTATGTCTCGACGAAAATCCGCTTCATATCCACTTCTGCTATTTCATCAGGCTTCGTCATAGTTTTGATACTAGGGTCGGCATTCTCTGCTTCCTTCGGACCCCACATAAAAAGAACTATACGTTTCGCTTTCCTCGAGCGAATTTGATGATCTACTATCCACTCTTCCCCCTCTTCCGTTGTTGCAGTTTTTCCGAGTTGTTCTACCTCACTGAATAATTTGTATGACCATTGGGGGACTTTTTTATTTATTCCAATCGATTTTTTTCGAGTTGTTTTTTTCCATGGGAGGAATTATGGTTGTATCGCATATTGTTTGAATGATGGGATCAATTATGACTCTTTCGATTAAAATTTTCAAAACTTTTTCTGGATCTTCTGAATCAATTCGTCTGCGTGACTAAAGCCTAATCATTATTCATTTAAACTTAAAACTTTGACAGATCTCTTCTTTCTAACAGCCACCAAGCCAGTGTGATTAGCCTTAATGTGGGTCAATGCTATAGACTAGTCGATAGTACCCAAAGGTCTCCGGTTCGAATTCCGAATGACCGCTCTTTATTTACCAAATTCAGGGTCAATGCTACGGAGGCTCACGCAGGCGCTTGCACTGAGGGCTAGCATCTCCTAAACCACTCGACTCGGTATCTAACAAATTGACACCCGTAAACCGAGCTCATACCGCCTTCGCCTTCTGGGTAGGGTAACTCCATAAAGTAGAAGCTTATCAAACATCAACTATAGGAATGACATACATTCCAATCCAATACCTGTTCAACCAGATTCCTTATTCCAAACCGATACCTAAAGTTATACCAAACAACCCTCAAGTACTTCAACAATGACAGTACAATAGGAACACAGATAAGTGCTGCACATCATCATAAAGTTTTCCCAAGGTTTCAACACAGTTTAAAATGTTTATTACATCTTAAAATATCCAGTTCTTGCATCATCAACATACCAGCAATTTTGTTTTTCATATATACAAGCAGTTTTAAGACGAAATAACACAGATTTTTAGGTTTTATATAGTAGGGGTGTTGAACCAGGCAGGAATCAGTTCTGCTTAGGGGAACCGTCCTTAGTAACGTGTTCCCATCCGGGTTCAGAGCAATCGTACCAGCCTTCCAACAGCTCATCTCCAAGCCCAACGCCTCTACGGGGGAATTTACCTGGATTCAAAGACAGAGATGTACCCGTACAGTCTTCGATATTCTCACCCTCGGGATGTACATGGAATCTGTTCTCAGCCGAAAATAAGCTTGTTAAGGATGACCCTTGTAGCTGCTGCGTATCCATGTCCAGTGACTCTGGCTGCTCAATCCGGGCCTTGAGGATATTGAATCTGGACATAACAGCAGCCCCAGGACCATCGTTAGGGTTGGCCATGGCTGAGAAATAGGAATAGTGGTCTGAGTTGTCAGCTCGGGATTGCAAGGTTTTAAACCTTGCCATGACCGAGGCTTCAACATCACTTGTTTGGCTTTGAGGGCTTACACTAGAGCAAGCATAGGCAGGTACATGAATGGTTGCGGTATCAAGGCCTCCTACAGGCTTTGTGGCTTTCAAGTCTTCCACCACGGATGTTAGGGTACGGAATCTTGCTATAACAGACGACTCCATATCAACCTGGCAGCTGTGTTTGCTTGAACTTTGAGAATCATTTGCTTCATGTGGTGCTTCAGCAACTTTATTTACATCAGAAGCATTAGAAATCGCATTCTCTTCATCTGGACATTCAATTTAAGCAGGTATAAGATAACCAAACGACTAATTTAGGTCCATGAATAAGTTGGCAACACACACCCCAAAATAAAAAGTTTAGTGAATAGCTTTAAATACCATCTGTCCTGTGCGAATCCCTATTTCCCGTCTCTATCTTAATGCGGTTGAAGCGAGCTCTGGCAGTGCTGGCACATAGTGCAGCTTCAGCTTCAAGCCACAGATTCTTATACAAGACAGTTTCAGGTTGCATTTCCTCACTAGGGAAGTTCATGTCAAGAACCCTCTTTATAGCCTAATTACAAGTATTTAGATCATATGCATATTCATCAATCAGACAATACATAATTCATTACTATAATCTATCTCATATTTGTGAATACTTCGGTATCACTATAAACAAGTAAAGTAACAGACAACTACCTCGATTGTGTCAGCGTCTCTGATGCTTTCTGCATTGTCCTTCAAAGAAGAGGAATCAGAAATGTCCTGATTTCCATTACAGGGGATATCCCCTTTGCAGCCTGAGAGAGTATTAAGGCCATGCTGATGGGGCCGATCCATATGAGCCGTTGTGAACTTGCTAACCTGGAAATTGACAAGACCAGAAATCATGATTCATGAGCGCATTTTTCCATTACATATGATAAGAACATCTGCCCTAGACAGGACAAAAGTGGAACGGTGGAAAGTCGTTATTTTGAAGATTCTGAGTACAGCACAGAATACACTAGTAGATTTAAAATAAAATAAAATAAAAATTTTAACCTGAAGTGCAACATCAGGATAAGACTTGTCCTGTTGAGGATCCAGAGATTTTTCAGTTTCAGCAGACTGATCAGCTTTCTTAACCAGGCAAGAATTCAGATTGCTGATTATGTGCTTGAGAGCGGCACCATCTAGTTCTGTGGGCACATCATGGGTGTTTGAGCAATGAGATACAAGTACTTCGGACAGGTTCTTCAATGTGGTTACAAGCACACTGATATCAACTTTTGAATTTGAATCCTTTCCAGACAACTGGCCGGTCATCGATGCAGATACATTTCCAGAAGATGAACGAACCAGGTGATCTCCGGAATTAGTTGGAGAACAGGAAAGCACATTATTAGATGAATTAGCATCAACACATTTACCATTCATTTCAGCATCAGTTTCTGCCACTGATGGTTCCGGCTTTTCTTCAGGCATATAAACACAGCCTTCTGAATTTAGTTGTAAGACCAGAGGATTTCTAGAACTATAAGCAATGCCAGAGTAATTAAAAAAGCTTAACTCACTCCCTATCTCACGATCCAGCCCATGCTTTTCATCAGAAGGCTGAAAACCATCTGTTCCAGATAGCTTCAGACTACCCTGTGTCATAGAACATGAACCATCACGCTCTCTAGATGCATAGTTAGAGTTTGAAGACCTCTCAGATATATTGACAGCATCAAGTCCAGTGGGGTTATTGTTATGCTCTTCAATGTCTGGATCGAAGCACGGTTCTGTCTTTTCCAGCACACTATCAGGAGTCACCATTTTAGAGTCTTCAAATGGAGAAAAACGAGCTCCTTTCCAGCAGGGTGAATCCTCGGCAGGGTTCTGAATGTCTGGACCATCTGAAAATTTCTCAGTGGAATAAAATGTCTCTGCGTTGTCAGATTTTATCTTAGCGAACTCTGCCACACTCAAATGAGGAATCAGTGATGACGACTTTGTCTTCAACAGCTGATCAAAGCAGTCATCATTAACTTGCTTCTTGTTCACATTATCATCCAATTTAGTAGAAGATGATCCTGTAAACAGACTATCAGTGTTGCCTGTGAAGTTGCTGACTTGGAAGTTGAGACCAAATGGATGGTAAGGACGGAAGTCCGAAGTGTTCTCAGTTTTATCCATGGCTTCATTGCTCACAGCATTCACTGTTGTAGAGGGAGCTGCATATTGTGTTGATGGAAACTGACAAAATGAAGTCCAATGTCCAGGGGAAGACCTCACGGTTGATGTAGAATCACACACATAAGAATCTGAATAATTTGCATGCTTGTCTCGTGAATCAACAGGACCTTCATAATAGTCAAAGCCAAGTGGATCCTGCCGGAATGGATCATGAAGATGATGACTGTCATTGCCTGCAGTTGTAGATCCCAAAGAAGACATCTTTATACCACTGACAATAGTGGGTCCTGGATTTGGCTCCTTGAAGGATGTACGATCTTCTATACTTGTGGATCCAAATTTGTTCTCTCCTCCAAAACCATCAAAACAATTTGTCGACTTGATAGATGTTTCTGCATAGGATCCTAGGCTCCCAACTGGACGAAGTGTACCAGTGTGAAAATTATAACGATCACCTCCAGCATCTGAGCCTTGTTCATAAAACAAGAAATGGAAACAAGCTTCAGACAGAGACATCGATGAAGAGAAGCACACAATGAGCCATAAAAGGGGGGGGGGGGATTCAAATGGAAGTTCCAAATGCTACCGAAATTAATGGAGCAAAACAAATCGTAAACATATGAGAGAAAATTTACTCAGGTACAGAAGGATGTGATGTCAAGGCCTGTAGGTAGTAAGAGCAGGAATCTCTGCTTACAAGAGAACAAAATGCAACTTTCCCAACAATTTTGTCTCTATATAGAGATGGATGATTGATTGACCAAGCAATACATAATGCGGTCTGATACCAATAAAATCAACTTTGAAATAGCACATAAAAGGAATTCTCATAGAACTACAGCAATTACATTAGGTACAAATAGTAGCAGACTAACTGTCAGTCTTGTTCAATTAAGTACGTATCTTCCAACAGGTATAGCGAAAAAACACAGCCCATAAATCAATACTACATTAAAATACGAAGGAATATGGATAGTGTATACCTTTCCTTGTGCATTTCGGACCAATTGATGACTCAGAAGGCTTACAATCCTTTGAACCATAATTACCACCAAGATCCAACCAGTTACCTTGCTCCACATCATTCAAACCATTCCATAAACCACTCCACTGCGGCGTGTATTCCACACGAGGCACAGTGCGCGTATCATCAACTTGAGAGGATCCGCCCAACTGACTCACACCAAAGTTGGACAGCAAATCATAGCTGGGTTCTTTACAGGCTGCAGACTCGCGATCATCAGCAACCACATAGGGAGGATAATATGGCTTGGCCTCAGCAAGACTAGTCGGAGCCGGACTAGAAAACTGCCCATACTGAAACCCATCATACCCATTACCAGCTGCGGATTTCAGAGGAGCCAAACGGGTACTTGATGATGAACTATTATTGGGTTGAGAACCCGGGAATCCGTGAGCTTCCAAGGGAGCAAAACTACCATCATTTGAGCTGCTTTCTGGGAAATTAGGGCCAAAAGTTGGATTCACAGGTGGGTTCCAAACCGGTTCGATCGGTGGTCTAGGGCGATCAAAACGAGGGGCATAAGGCTGATCGATGAAAATCAAAGGCGGATTAGAATTGTGCTGCTTGTGATAGGGCTTATCAAGGGTGAAGGGAGGCGCTAAAGGGGACAAATTCGAAGATCTTCCGCCAGAATTCTGCGAGCCTAACGGCAGCATAACTTCTCCTTCCTCGATTCTAGGGTTTCGTTCGGCGATATCTGTCGTAGCTAATCAAACCCACAAACCAAACCAAACTCAAATTGGGTGATTTTCGGCAAATTATCAGACAATTCTACATCAATTCAAACAGAAAACAACTAAAAGGCGAGAAATTTAAAGTAATCATAACGATTAGCAGTAAAAGATGAATAGAAATGAGCGAAAAAAACCAAATTTAACAGATATTGAAGGGGAAACGGGACCTGGTGGGCCGACGAGGAGGAGCGATGATCTTCGATCACAACTGTGGGTGGGTGAATCGAATCTCGCTCATCTCAAGGGGCCAATGCCATAACCCTAGTTTGTTTTTTCTTGAGAGAAAAATCCCAAGTCCTTATGGAAGAAATGAGAGCATAGCGTGACACACACGGGCACCACCGCCAAACAACGTCGCGATCATAAGGACTTTAATCGATCAAAACTAAGTAAAATGTGTATTAGGTTTACATTTACATTTTCCCTTCATTAATTAAGGAGAATAAAAAGTGGTAGATAGATGTGGATGATTTGTGTTAGTTGAGGTTAGGGCATGTTTGGCCCTTTGTTTTTTGTTTCATATAATATGCTTGGTAGTATATTTATAAATTACTAGGTAAATGGTCGCGCGCAGTTAATTCTGGTATGCAGCGTTATGTGATGTGCTTAATTTTCTTTTTTAAAAGTTGGCATATGATTTGGGAAATCTTTAGAAACTTTAAGAAATTAAAATTAGAAAATGACATAGTTCATGTTTTGTATTGTGAATTTATTCGAATACACCAAGCTCATAGTTTCAGCTTGCTTAAGGCGTTGAGCTTGTTTTATTGATTCGAGACGAGATGCTTCCTTTTGTTGTTTTTTGGGTGTATCTGCAAAAAGATAGTTTTAAATAAAAACTTTGATTAAATGAAAAATATCAAATAATGAATATAGACTTATATATTTATATAAAAAAAAGTTTGATTAAATGATACTTTTTTTATGCCATTAAGGAATCGGATAGAATCAATGCTAGAAAGGTGTATGTATGATCCTTTGTTTCGATATAAATTTGTTTAGGCGTAATTTCTTGAACTTCATTCTTCATAAAAGGAACAAGAGGTAGATACACAGTATTATAATGACAATATTAAGGTAAACCATGATGTGTGTATGAAATTGAAAGTGCATACTCTCATGTCAAATTTAAATATGATAAAGGAAACAACAAACATTGTGTACAAATTATACGCTATGCATGCAATTATGCATAAAAAAAGAGTCATATATATTGTATACCATATAAATTACTATCTCTATTTTATATTGTTTTTAACTCCTTAAAAAATGTGTCAAAAAATCAATGGACTTATATTTCCGAACGGATGGAGTATTTGATTTTGTCTGGCTACCAACTAAGAAACTTCAAATTTTTTGAAAAGGATAGGTAAATAAACTTATGATGGAGGCGGGCTAATTTGAGAAAGAAGAATAGTTAAAATTTTAGCAAATAAATGATGTGGAAAAAAATGGACCAATGAAAAAAACAAAATAGTATGAAAAGTTGAAGCATTAATAGAGTATCTTGGAAATCAAATATAATTAATGAGATGAATTGATAAAATTAGAAATTTTTGTCATTAATGTTGTTCAAAGAGACAAATATTTTGTTATATGAAAATGTGGTCAAAAGGTCAATTCTTTCGTTACGGACGGAGTATTTACTAAAATGTTTCATTAACTCCACTACATCAGCAAAGAGATATACTAACGCAAACGATAGATATATTGCCGCCTTGGAATTTAATCCGATAGATAGGATGAATAACTAAAGTGTACGCACATGCCCAAAGGTTGCAAATAGCCAACACATCCTTGTTAATAGGGCTTCGTTTGAAATCGATAGTATAATGTTTCAAAATGAACTCTTTCTGTGATACTATAATGTGTTTTTTTGGAGCATAATAATAATACTATTAAAAAAAGACCGGCACAATAATCTTAAAATGGCTAACCATTTTTTTTAACTTAGCTAACATTTCTAAGGCTATCTGCCTATCTTATTACTCCGTATTGTGTTTCTACAAGCACAAGCCTAATTATTTATAAAATTTCAGTTACATCGCTTCTAATGATTAATTTATAGGCCCACCATCATCTTTCCGTGTACAAACAACCTTTGTCTCTCTCATCTCTCTGTTTCCCTTACCCATTTCAGTCTTTTGATCTTTTACTCCTCATCTTTCCCTGTACAATACACCACATCTGTCTCTCTAATCTCTCTGTTGACCTCACCCATCCCAGTCTTTTGATTTTTCAATCCTTGTTCATCCTCTCTTATTTTCATCAGTTTTCAATTAATTTGACTACTGAATAGTTTCTATCGATTCTTAAGGGCAATGAGCATAACAAGGAATCTCATCTACCCTCACAACGGAAACATTGGCTCAAAAGGTAATTTTCATTCATTCTCCTATTTCCAATTATTTTGGAGTTGATAATGCCCAAATTATGAACTCTAATTCTTACCGATATTATACTTCATGTCATTTGATTATTATTTCTTTTGCTTGCTTATTTGACTTGACTAGGTAAATGGCCGCGCGCAGTTAATTCTGGTATGCAGCATTATATGATATGCTTAATTTTTTTTTAAAGTTGGCATATAATTTGGGAAATCTTTAGAAACTTTAAGAAATTAAAATTAAAAAATGACATAGTGCATGTTTTGTATTGTGAATTTATTCGGATACACCAAGCTCATAGTTTCAGCTTGCTTAAGGCATTGAGCTTGTTTTATTGATTCGAGACGAGATGCTTCCTTTTGTTGTTTTTTGGGTGTATCTGGAAAAGATAGTTTTAAATAAAAACTTTGATTAAATGAAAAATATCAAATAATGAATATAGACTTATATATTTATATTAAAAAAAATTGATTAAATGATACTTTTTTTATGCCATTGAGGAATCGAATAGAATCAATGCTAGAAAGGTGTAGGTATGATCCTTTGTATTCGATACAAATTTGTTTAGGCGTAATTTCTTGAACTTCATTCTTCATAAAAGGAACAAGAGGTAGATGCGCAGTATTTTAATGACAATATTAAGGTAAACCATGATGTGTGTATGAAATTGAAAGTGCATACTCTCGTGTCAAATTTAAATATGATAAAGAAAACACAAACATGGTGTACAAATTATACGCTATGCATGCAATTATGCATAAAAAAGAGTCATATATATTGTATACCATATAAATTACTATCTCTATTTTATATAGTTTTTAACTCCTTAAAAAACGTGTTAAAAAATCAATTGACTTATATTTCCGAACGGATGGAGTATTTGATTTTGTCCGGCTACCGACTAAGAAACTTCAAATTTTTTGAAAAGGATAGGTAAATAAACTTATGATGGAGGCGGGCTAATTTGAGACATACTCCCTCCGTAATAGAATAATTGGCCTTTTGGTCAATTTCACACTTTTTAATAAAGCTAAAAATAGAAAGAAGAATAGTTAAAATTTTAGCAAATAAATGATATGGAAAAAAATGGACCAATGAAAAAAAAACAGAATAGTATGAAAAGTTGAAGCATTAATAGAGTATCTTGGAAATCAAATATAATTAATGAGATGAATTGATAAAATTAGAAATTTTTGTCATTAATGTTGTTCAAAGAGACAAATATTTTGTTACATGAAAATGTGGTCAAAAGGCCAATTATTTCGTTACGGACGGAGTATTTACTAAAATGTTTCATTAACTCCACTACATCAGGAAAGAGATATACTAACGCAAACGATAGATATACTGCCGCCATGGAATTTAATCCGATAGATGGGATGAATAACTAAAGTGTACGCACATGCCCAAAGGTTGCAAATAGCCAACACATCCTTGTTAATAGGGCTTCGTTTGAAATCGATAGTATAATGTTTCAAAATGAACTCTTTTTGTGATACTATAATGTGTTTTTTGGAGCATAATAATAATACTAATAAAAAAAGACCGGCACAATAATCTTAAAATGGCTAGCCGATTTTTTAACTTAGCTAACATTTCTAAGGCTATCTGCCTATCTTATTACTCCGTATTGTTTTTCTACCGGCCCCAGCCTAATTATTTATAAAATTTCAGTCACATCGCTTCTAATGATTAATTTATAAGCCCACCATCATCTTTCCGTGTACAAACAACCTTTGTCTCTCTCATCTCTCTGTTTTCCTCACCCATTTCAGCCTTTTGATCTTTTACTTCTCATCTTTCCCTGTACAATACACCACATCTGTCTCTCTAATCTCTCTGTTGACCTCACCCATCCCAGCCTTTTGATTTTTCAATCCTTGTTTATCCTCTCTTATTTTCATCAGTTTTCGAATCTCCTCACTCTATGTAAAATTAATTTGACTGTTGAATGGTTTCTATCGATTCTTAAGGGCAAAGAGCATAACAAGGGAAACATTGACTCAAAAGGTAATTTTCATTCATTCTCCTATTTCAAATGATTTTGGAGTTGATAATGCCCAAATTATGAACTCTAATTCTTACCGATATCATACTGCATGTCATTTGATTATTATTTCTTTTGCTTGCTTATTTGACTTGACTAGGTAAATGGCCGCGTGCGGTTAATTCTGGTATGCAGCGTTATATGATGTGCTTGATTTTTTTTAAAAGGTTGGCATATAATTTGGAAAATCTTTAGAAACTTTAAGAAATTAAAATTAGAAAATGACATAGTGCATGTTTTGTATTGTGAATTTATTCGAATACACCAAGCTCATAGTTTCAACTTGCTTAAGGAATCCTATCTCCCCTCACAAGGGAAACATTGGCTCAATAGGTAATTTTCATTCATTCTCCTATTTCAAATGATTTTGGAGTTGATAATGCCCAATTTATGAACTCTAATTCTTACCGATATCATACTTCATGTCATTTGATTATTATTTCTTTTGCTTGCTTATTTGACTTGATTTGGGATAGATTTTGATTCAAATCTCGTTACAACTCTCTCCCATTTTAAAAAAATCCAAATGATTCAAGATTACCATTGAAATTTAAAAATGCATTCAAACTGTTCGATAAAATGCCTAAACTTTAAAATTTGCTTCCTATCCTCCTATTAGCTTTTACAGTCCTAGTGAATAAGTAAAAACACGTATCCTCACACATTAGTAAATTAAACAGACTCCATGTATTGCGTGTGCACTTGTAAAATCCATTAATACCTGAAATTAAATTACTATTACACCTTGTGAATTGTAGAGTTTTGTTGAGAGAACTTACTCGTGCTCTTATTTGTTATATGCTTTGTGTGCTTACTTTAATTACTATCTAATGTTTTTGCATCTAATGTGATGAGTGAGATCAGCAACATTAGTGCCCATCTATGAAACATAGGTGATATGTGTAAGATAAACAAAATGTTAGTGATTAAGATGTGTTTGTTGGACAACTGCAACGAATTTTTGGGAGGAAAACGATTTTAATGAAGGAGCTCAGAGACGATTAGCCAATAACTGGTAGGCTCATAAGGCTTATTAGATAATACACAAAACGTGATTATATAATTTGGATTCAACACCAGAATTTGGTACAACTTCTGAAACCCTAAAAACAAACCTTTAACGGGTAGTAGAGTAAACAAGTAAAGGGTTCATCAAGTTCTTAATTAGTAATTACCGAGTAAAAGAGAACACCCCTGCCTCTATAAAATAAAAGGTAAGCAAAATACCACTAGTAAACAATAACAGGAATAAAAAAAAAAGGAGGTCTTTAGTTGTAAAATTTGCACCAAAGAGAAAGAGATCTATTTGTACCTCAGTTCTCTAAGTCTACTTGGGAAGTGTAGGGAGACAATGCTACCGTAGTGCTTGTTGAAAACGAACAAGGCGGTGGAGAATGAGGTAGTGTTTTTTGATGGTTTCTCTTAAAAGTGATCGAACGTAAAAAGAGATATAAATGATGGAAGATGTTGGTGGTAGTCGTAATATTTAATCAGTTGAATTTTGTAAGCCCAAGAGCAGGCCCAAATAAATGTAAGGTTAAAAGGTAATGGGGTATAACCCATTGTTATTTTAATGGATTTTTTTCAACTACGTAGCCAAGCTACAAAAGGGGCATGATAAGTCGTTAAAACTAACGGAGGTATTACAACGCCGTTAATTTACTGTTCATTGTGGAGTTGACCCTTTTATAATAGTATAGATTTGTAATTTTACAAAAAGAGATTTGGGTTTAAATCAATTCAAATTAGCAGGAATGTATTTTTGTTGGTAAGTGGTAACACATGGACTTGTCAATCAGGTTACTCGGGTCGGGTTCGGGTCGGGTCATTTCGGGTTTCGGGTAAATTAAACAGGTCCCGGGTAGATCCGGGTTAACTTGAACTCGGGTTTGACCCGGTTTCGGGTCGATTTCGGGTTTGTCAATTTTTTCTTTTTTAAATTAACAAAATCATGATTTGATAATTTTGTGATAATTTTAAAATGCTAAAATTAAATACGTGGTTCATAAGTTCTAGTGCTTGTAATTATATACTATATCTGATCTAGATGTGTTCTACCGCGTAGCGCTTTTTAGAACACATCTATATATATGAAAAAATCTATTAAATTTTATTGTAAGAACTTTTATAATAAAATATTATATTTATAGCACAGTTTATGAGTTTTTTTCAATATTTTTAAAAAATTTCTGTAACAAAAAAAATATGAAACAATAAATTATCTCCCTCCCTCTAGAAAATCTTGAGGCCATCACTAAAAGAACTCAGATAGAGTTTCGCCTAGTTTCACTATAAGAGCATGCATAGTAGAGGGTACGAGACCTGAACCCTTAACTTACTTTTTCTCTATCACATTAGCTTAAGGGTTTCATTCCATCTTTTAATTATTTGCATCCTTAGTTAAGAGCCCGACCCTCGGACCCTTAAGTTACTTTTTACTATTTACCTTTTTCAATTACTTTATTATTATTGTTCTAACATCGTTATTATTAGAAGACAGAAGGGGCGCATGAGGAGGGAGAAGGGAGAACACACTCCCTTCTGGGAGGTCAGAAAACCCTCTTTGGAGGTAGTACAATCCCCTCTTCGGAGGTCAATAACCCGCATCGTCCGACCACCACCTTACCGTCAGGGTGGTTGATAACAAAACTCTCTTCAGGGAGGTTGAAAACCCCACCTCGGTGGTTGTACAACCCCTCTTCGGAGGTTGATAAAAACCGATTTAAATTGGGGCTTTTGATAATCTTGGTCTCTGCCCCTTTTTCATCACTCTTTGTGCTCGGTTCTCTCACCTCTCCACAAGCTCACCAATGTTGGCTTGAGGTGGTGGTTTCGCTTCATCTAGACACCGGAGTTAGCCCTCCATCTTTCACTGGGCATCGGTTTTCACCGATCAGCCATGGACACGGTGCTCGTCCTCCGGCTTGGATTCGGCGCACCCTTGCTTTCGCATCCAATCTATACGGCCAAAAGCTCAATTTTTTGGGGTGTTTGTTGATTCTAGGTCTGGGTTCTCCATCCCTTGACCGATCTACCCCTATTCGAACTATCGGCGTCCGTTTATCAGATCTGAGCGTTCGGTTTGGCCCAGAACTCCCGACGATTTTCTTGATTTGGGTCGGGGATGTCGTTGTTCGGTCGGGTTTTTGCCCTTCTCGTTCGTCCTTCTCCGGGTGACTTTGTCGGCGCCGGCGCTGGCCTATGGCGAGTACCCTCGCCGCCGTTGGCCTGGCCGTCTCCGTTTAGTTCTACTGTGTGTTGGTAACCTCTGGCGTGCAAGTACAATTTTGTGCTTGCAAGCCACGCTTAATCCCAAAAAAAAAGGAAAAATATTTTGAGGGATATTGTAGCTGTGTACAGCTTTGCTGGCTATTGTAGCTATGTACAGCTTTGGGCTAGTAGAGTGGTAGGGAAGGAAAAAAAAAAGAAAAAAAAAGAGAAGTATATATATATAGTGTGCGTATATATATATAAATTATAAAGTGTGTTAAATTCTATTTGGTTTTTATATAAATAAATAAATAAATAAATTTATTTATTTATTTATATACAAACTAGTTCTATAAAATATTGTAAGGTTTGACAAAAATCCCGAAAGGGTTTAATCTATTCCCCGTTCGGTTATCCATTTTCCGAAAGGGTTTTGAGCAACACTTCTTTATATCATAAAACCCGTCAGGGCTTGAGTAAACAATATTATCTTACTAGTAATATTCTCTGGGTGCGTTCTGTTCGGGTTATTTTCGACTTCGCTTGGAGTGACGTGGCGGTCTTTAGCTTTGTTGGGGTTCTGGCAGTCGGAGTCGGGATTGGCTGGGATCGTGGTGGTGTGTACGGGGCGACTCCGTGTACGGAAATATTCCTTGGAGGTTCGTCTTCACTACCCACAGGGATGCCTTATATATCGCTGGCCAACGATGTCATTTCACGATGGTGCTTGGCTTCGTCCGTAGTCTACGTCCCCGACCTGCTAGCTTTAGATTTGCTCTGTTTCATCTTTCGTTGTTTGTATAACTCGATCTTTTGCACCTTTTTTGTATTTGTTGTATGTTTGACGCAATGCCGTCTGCCGACTTGTCGACCTCTCGAGCATTAGACTTGTCTGAGCTCGAATCTTTACTTAATAAAAAAAATCGTTATTATTATTATATTATTATTATCATCATCATCATCATTGTTATTAATATTGTTGTTGTTGTTATCATTACTAAGAACGAAAAAAATGATAGAAGGACGATAATAAGAATGAAATGGAAAATGCAATCACACAGCATTACCATACAACGATAGAAGCAAATGAAACCGAAAATGCAATTGTTGAAACAGATAACTTGATTGAAAGGTGTTGAGAAGAGGGAGTATGGTTGGGAAGAGATATTGATGGAAAGGTGTTGGGAAGAGAGAAACGTGTTAGAGCAACCACAATGAGGTGTTTAAACATAAATATAAGAAACTTAATAATAATAAAATAAGAAGAAGGGACATTTTATTAGGAAATGATTTGATAAGTTAACAAACCCCTAAGAACGGAAGAAGGAAGAGAGGTGAGGGGCACTTGGGTAGAAGGAGGAAAGAGAAATAGATAAGATGATAGTGGTGGGGTTAGGTGGTGGGGCCAAATTTTTTTTATATTATTTAGTTTTTTTATACGGTGAGTTGTAGTGATGTGAGTGTAAATTTTGATGGAGTTTCTAAAAAGAGAAAAAGATGAAAAATAAAGTTAAGGAACTCAATATGGTTCCATGGATGTGAATACTCTTAGAAAAAAAAGAGTGTGGTTGGGAAGAGGAATTGATGGAAAGGTGTTGGGAAGAGGGAGTATGGTTGGGAAGAGTGATTGATGGAAAGGTGTTGGGAAGAGGGGAACGTGTTAGAAAGAGGGAGTATGGTTAGGAAGATGGATTGATGGAAAGGTGTTGGGAAGAGGGAGTATGGTTAAGAAAAGAGATTGATGGGAAAGTGTTGGGAAGAGAGAAACAAGTATATAAATCTAAAACACGTAGATATCATTTTCATTCATAATACATAAATGTTACATTACGTCAGGAAAACATAAATGAAAACAAGCTAACAAACTGGAAAGCTAGTTAGACAAACAAACGAAAACACGAATGACAACGATAAACATACACTAACAAAGCTAGCTAGTTGCGGAATAAGTCATTTGAGAGCTGGCCGAAATGAAACTCCTCGTCAGTAGATAACATCCCAAATCGAGCCTTCAAGTCAATCCATCTGGCGAGCTTACGAACCCTCTCTTCCACTTGAATCTTCTTTGCCTCCGCCCTTAATTTTTTAGCCTCAGTCGCTGCAACTTTCATCTGAATGTGAGTCAGCCTCTGGTCCCATTCTCGTTATTTCAAAGCCAATTCCTCCTTCAACTCTCGATCCAGGTTCCTTGACTCAATAAGCGCGGCAATAATCTTCTGACGACCATCGAAGTTGATGTCATGTTCACTGTCAAGAGACATTTGTGTGGAAACACGATTCACGGTCTTCTTGGAGGCCCTAGCGCCGAGAGGACGAAAGGAGGTACTGCTTGAGAATCCTTCGCTTGTAGGATTTTTTTGGGTTTGGGCTTGAGGAGTATGCATCCGTCTCGTTAACCTTGGTTCTCTTCGGCCCCGAGCTCCCTCCTGCAACCATTGGAGGTTTAATCGAACTGAGCCATTTTGCTCATTTCGGAGGAGACGCCATGCATGTTAATTCTTGAACTCCTTCTTGTCCTTGTTATCCTCCACATAAAGGAGATGAACAACATTGATGACATCATCATCATATTGACCACTAGCTCTAGCCCGTTGTGCGGCTATGTAGCAACCTACAAATTTTGAAACAATAGCGCTAATCTTCCCGTAGTGAGACTTACATTGCTTTGCGGTCTTTTTGACGAGACTCCCCCTCCTTTCGTTGTAGTAATTTAAATTTTTTTCCCAGAATTTGGACATGGTTTGCCCTCGTCGTGTGGCCACATCCTTACTTGTGTTGAGCTAGGCCCTGATTAGCAAGTGGTCTTCCTGGTCAATCCATACTCGTTGGGAGTTGACGTTTTGAGTAGAAGCCTTGTCAGTCTCTTCCTCTTCACCATCTTCCTCTACACCAGTTTGAGGAGGGAAGATATTTGGATTGGGAACCACATTCGGAGTTGGATGAACAATTTGATTTAGATCAACAACCTCATGTTGATTAAAGTAATAAGCTTAAGGAGGGTAGTAGAAATTTTGCATGGGATCTATTTTCCACAAAGGGGAGAAGATGATAGAAATGGGTGTGTGAAAAGTGGAAGGGAGATGTCACCTTAGTTATAGGAGAAATGGATGAAAAAATTAGTTTTTTATGTGCTAAAAACAATAGTATATGGGCATTGTTGGCGTAATTTTTTTTAAATAACATAAGCAAAATGGGTGTCTATGGATTAGATAAAATTAATTAACACTTGAATATAATTTTTTTAATTACATAATATGCCGAAAATTGCATTTATATAAACTTAATTTACAACGCTGACACATAGCGTCACAGGAGTGGGTCGTGTGTCACACGTCTGCTTCTTTCTTCTCTTCGTTGGCAGGCGCTTGGACGTTGCGTTTCAGACTCTTGGAGTGCCAAACGACGTCGTTTCATCTAGGTTTGGCCAGCGCTCGATCACGCGTCCCGCACGTGCCATCGATTCTCGAGCAATTGAGCCTCTGCACTCGGGCTCCTGTAGACGGGCCTCTCCCTTAGGCTCATGTAACGGCCCGAATATAGATATCCGGGTTACGTTTCGAAGGTTGGATACCTTCGTTCGGATCTTGCAATTCGAGTACAGGTCGGGGTTTTGAAACTCAAGATTAGTATTTAAAGGTGGGGATTTCGGACCCCAAAATAGCCTGATGGCCACGCGGAGTCTTCGAGCCGTCCTAAATCTAAGTCGCGGAAATTCGTTTGCAAATGAAAGAATAAACGGAAGTAGAATACAACTTGCCACGGCAAGGCCGGGTCAAAACCAAAACACATGATTATGAAATGGTAAGGTCGAGTTAGCGGGGTTAGACAGATTATTTGCAAGCGCCCGGAGTTTCCCACGTCATAGAGACAAAGAGCAATCATACCTAAAAACAATGGGTGCGAGAGGGGTCAGACCGAGGCCCCAACACGCTCTGTCCAGCAAGCAAACATACACATACGCTAATAATAAGGATGATGCAGGTGCGGAAATTAAATCACACTAGCATGATCCTAATTTACAGTATGCAAGGAATAACTGTAAAGGCGCCCAAAGAATGCCAAGTGGCATGTCCCTCTCCTACCTCTGCACCCCTTTCCGTTAGTGCAGAGACTGGCCAGTTCGATGCTATAGCATATCATTTCTCATCATATCATATTTCATCATCATATCATGTCTCATCATCATATCATGTCTCATCATCATATCGTCTCTTATTATCATATCGTGTCTCATTATCATATCATAATTTATGCTCATGCCCGATGGTGCTGGGCTATCTCATCATCGTATCATATCGACTCGATAGACTCAGGGCACCCGATGGGGCTGGGCTACCCTATGACCTTAGCAAAGACCCTAGGACTACCACAGATAACGGCCGTTCTGTTTCATACGCGTAAAGAAATAGAATGCTCAATCACAAGTGCAACCTAGCATGATACTACATGGCATGCTTTAATGCTTATGCAACACCTAGTATGTCATACATTCACCAGCCGGTAATCTCTTTCGAATCTGAGTAAGCCCATAAAGGAACTTACCTGAATAAGCCGAACAGCAAGAGATACGGTAGAAGTAGAATCCAAGCAATATCAACAATCACCTAGTATATAAGCGATAGAAGCGCCATAAGATACTACTCTACTATTTAACACAGAGCAGCCTTTCACAAGACATTCTCAAAGGAAGTAGCTAATTTCCGAGAAAGTATCCGAAATCTCCAAATCTAGGTCAAACTCGGTCAAAGTTGTTATAATAGAATTTCCAACACCTTGTTCTTCACAAAATTCTTCAAAAGATATTTCCAAATATAGAACTCCTTTTAAACAATTACTTATATTATACAATTAACTAATATAACACACCTCCAATTTTATGAAGAAATCATTTTAAGTTTCTCAACTAAAACATTTTAAATTCATCGCAACAATAATAATATTTGTCATAATAATAAGCTCATTTCCATAAAATTTATTTTCATAAAATCATATTTGTCATAATAATAACAACAATAATAATAATGATACTAATAATAATAATAACAATAAGTAAAATAACATTACTATAGAATATATATAGCATATATATATATGTATATATATATATACACTCAGCCCACCAAGACAAGTAACCCAACCCAGCCGGCCCAACAACCCAGAACTAACCCGGAACCTCGACCCAGACCCGCCAGGCTTTAAAAAGGGAGAGAAGGGGTGAGCTTTGGTGGATCCGGCCCACCCCAGAAAATTAGGCCCAACCCGAAGTCAGTTTTTTTTTAAAAGAAATGATGGGGCCCGGCTGAGGTGGCATACATGTGGCAAGGGGGGGAGGCCCACTCCCTTTCTTCTTCCCTCTGTCGACACAGCAGCGGAACAGGGGAACAAAAGAGGGCGCCGCCGGCGCTCAGGAAACGGAGGGGAAGAAGGAGGCTCGGAGCTCGCCGGCGACCACTCGGGCTCCGACTCCGGCCACCTTAGCCACCCGCACAAGGAAAGGAAGAAGGAGAGAGAAAAAGGGGCTTACCGGGGGCCTTCACTTCGCCGGAAGACGAGCTCGGAAGCGGCGTTCGGGGCTCGTCGAGGTGGGCTTCTCACCGGAATCCACCGTTGAATCGAAAACAGGGCGATGGATGTCGGGGCGGCGCTCCGGCTGCTGCGGGGCTACGGGTGGGTCCGAGGTGGTGTCGGAGGAGCTTCTGCAGCCAGACTTTAGTGGGAGGAGGGAAGCAAGAGGAGGCTCGTGGGTGCCTCACTCTCGGCCGAACAGGGGAGGCAACGGGCTCGGCTTCGACGGCGAGGAGGCGGAGGGGTGGTGGTGACGGTGGAGTGAGGTGGTGGACTGGTGGTGATGGAGTGGTGTTGAGGCGATTCAGTGGAAGGGGAAAGCTTTTCCCTTGGGTTTGGAGAGTTGGAAGAAGGTGAGGCAAGGAGGAAGGGAAGTTCTGTGGGTGTTGGGGTTCAAATTGAAAGTGGGTGGTGAGGAGACCACACTGCTGAATCTGGAATCAGGTACAGAGGGGGTCTGAATTGGCATGGGAAGCCTGAGCTTCAATTGGCTTCTTGCTTCAATTGGGGGGAAACAAGAAAGTGGGGAAGGAGGTAAAGGAGGTGTGTGTTCAAGCCAAAAATAGGAGGGAGTAATGTTGGGGTTCAGCAGCTGCGTGGGAGAGAGAGAGAGAGAGAGAGAAAAAGAGAGAAAAAAGAAGAAGGAGAGTGGTCCCACAACGATAAATTGAAATCCCGAAAATTATAACGCGAAACCCGCTCGCTAACCCGAAACCCGACTCTCGAATTTAATCGAAATAAAATCATATCGGGCAATAAAATAAATTTTTAATAAATCCTCGAATACTCAAAAGTGGAATTTAATCCCGTCAAAATCCAGATTTTAAAATAAGGTCGGTCGGATTTTATATATATAAAAAATATATAGACTTTGCTCGAGGACAAGTTTTCTTCCAATCACACGAAAAATATTCGTATTTCAAATAATTTTAATTAAAATAATTATATAATACGGAATATATTAGGTCTTTACATTTATCCACCTCTAAAAACAAGTCTCGTCCCCGAGACTAAAAATCATTCTAGAGAAAGGGAAAGAATTTGAAAGAGGTGAGTCCGAGAATCATGCCTTCGATTCCGTAAGTATCCCATAAGGGCCCATATGAGATTCTCGCAGTATCTTTGACGTGATCATGCTACTCCCAATTGGTTGGAGCAAGTATGGGATATGGGCCCTTATCCCATCCCTGCCCCGACTTCTCGGTCGTATCATAACTCAAAACATATAATATGGTTTGGGAGGGTTTAAAAGCATTTTAAATGGAAAGTTGACCTTAAAAATCACGGAATTCTAGATAGCGTTTGATCTTTAATAAAACCCAAAATGGTCCTTTTCAAAACTGCTCAAAGTCTTCAAATCCGATGCAAATTTCAGAAATTTCAGATCGCGAGAGGTGGAGTCATCCACCTCTAAGGGCTATTCCCAGATTCTCTTCCTATGTTCCAAGTCATTCAATTACCAATTCTAACTCATCAAAGAATCATAAAGTCGTAATCAACTCAAACATAAATAACTACCATAATCTCAACCACCTCTCACGGGGTAAGTCTCAACATAGGAGATAGTATCAACAAGTCAAACCGCTCATCGCAAAACGGTCTAAAACACAACATGAGGAATACTAATGTCTCAAAACGTGCCAAAAATGGCGACAAGGTCTAATCATACTACGAGTAAAGTGTCTCAATATCCTATAAAAGTATCATAAGTCCCAACGGACGTCACATCAGCATATCATCACGCAAGCCACGAGAACCGATCTCTAGCCATATCATCTCAGCATAGAATCTGCACAGAGAAAGCAATCATAAGCACGCAAAATCACAGAAATTCCCATCCCCGAAATAAAAGGCTACTAAGGCTCACCACTAGCTCACGAGGTCAAGGATAGGTCAACACTCGGCTCAACATAGGATGCTAAGAGCTCATCTATGACACTCTCATAGCTCGACCGAAGGCTATCCTCAGTCTCCCAAGTCGCCTCCTCGGGACTCCTCCTAGACCACTGGACCAGAAGAAGAGGAACCTCCTTGGTCCTCAACTTCTTGACTCGACGGTCAAGTACCCTAACTGGGCTCTCTACATAGGTGTGGTCGGGCTCTATCCGGAGGTCGGAATGGTCAAGGATATGACTCGGATCGGGGACGTATCGCCGAAGCTGAGACACATGGAACACGTCGTGCACTCCGGCTAACGATGGGGGTAGGGCTAAACGGTATGCGACCTCACCGACCCTCTCGAGAATCTCAAACGGCCCCACAAATCTAGGGCTCAGCTTGCCCTTGATGCCAAAGCGGCGAACTCCTCTGGTCGGTGACACTCTAAGCCAAACATGCGACCCGACCTCAAACTCGAGCTCTATCCGTCTGCGGTCCGCATACTTCTTCTGCCGGTCCTGGGCGACCCTCATATGCTCTCGTATGCGTCCGACCTGGTCGATTGTCTCTCGAACCATCTCTGGCAATGAAGTTGTGGTGTCAGCGGGCTCGTCCCAACATACTGGCGACTTGCAGCGCCTCCCATACAGTGCCTCATAGGGTGCCATCTCGATCGAAGAATGGTAGCTGTTGTTGTACGAGAACTCGACCAATGGTAAGAATCTGACCCAACGGTCGCCCCACTCCAACACGCAGGATCTCAGAATATCCTCTAGAGTCTGGATCGTCCGCTCACTCTGTCCATCTGTCTGCGGATGATAAGCAGTGCTGAAACGCAAACGAGTTCCCAAAGCATTATGAATCTGCTGCCAAAATCTCGATGTGAAGCGGCCATCTCTGTCAGAAACTATCCTCTCGGGAACCCCATGGAGTCTCACAATCTGTCGGATAAACTCGTCTGCTAGCCTCGCAACTGGCCATGTCTCCTGAATGGCGATGAAATGGGCCGACTTGGTCAGTCTGTCGACCACGACCCAGAAAGCATCGAACCCTCGGACATCTCTCCTCAATCCAGTGACGAAATCCATGGAGATGTCTGTCCACTTCCACTCGGGAACTGGGAGTGATCTGACCAAGCCACACAGTCTCTGATGCTCAATCCTGACCTGCTGACAGATCTGACATCTGGCGACGAAATCTGTAATGTCCGCTCGCATCCTCTGCCACCAATAGGATCTCCTCAAGTCCTGATACATCTTATTCGTCCCTGGATGGACTGAATAAGGGGTGGTATGAGCCTCCTGCATGATCCTCTGCCTCAGATCTAACGTAGAGGGTACTACCACTCTGCTCTGAAAAGTCAGCAACCCATCGGCTCTCTCCATAAGATCTCCAGCTCGTCCCTGTGCCATCCTCTCTCTCAAGGCTGCCACCTCAGGGCAAACTGCCTGTCCTCTGCGAATCTCATCTGTCAGCTCTGAGTGAATCTCAAGGAATGATAGCTGACCCCTCTCTCGCTGAATCCATACCTCTATGCCACATGACATCAACTCTGCCTGCAACCTACGATGTGCTGTCAGTCTGGCCACAGCCACCTCCTGATGAGTCTTCCGACTGAGCGCATCGGCCACCACATTGGCCTTCCCGGGATGATAGATGATCTCCAAATCATAATCCTTCAGGAGCTCTAACCAGCGTCTCTGCCTCATGTTGAGCTCCTTCTGGGTAAAAATGTACTTCAAGCTCTTGTGATCTGTCATCACCTTGCATGAAGTACCATACAGGTAGTGTCTCCAGATCTTCAGAGCGTGTACTACAGCTGCCAGCTCAAGATCATGTGTGGGGTAGGTCTCCTCTCCAGGCTTCAACTGACGTGAAGCATAAGCAATAACTCGATCCCACTGGTGCAGAACGCATCCCAGACCAGCTCGTGAAGCGTCTGTATAGATCACGAAGTCCTCGGTCCCATCAGGTAGAGCCAAAACTGGTGCGGTCGTCAGCTTCTCCTTGAGAAGCTCAAAACTGGCCTGGCACTCCTCACTCCACACGAAAGGGACGTCCTTCCGTGTCAGCTGTGTCATCGGTCGAGCGATCCTCGAGAAGTCCTGAACAAAGCGACGGTAGTAGCTGGCCAACCCTAGGAAGGAACGGATGTCTCTGACGCTCTTGGGCACCTCCCAAGCAACGATGGCATCAATCTTCGCCGGATCCACGGCGACTCCAGCTGCTGAGATCACATGACCTAAGAAGGTCACCTCGGGAATCCAAAACTCGCACTTGCTGTACTTGCCGAACAGCTGATGTCTCCTCAACGTCTCCAGGATAATCCTCAGATGCTGCTCATGCTCCTCGTGGCTCCGTGAGTACACTAAGATGTCATCGATGAATACCACGACAAATCTGTCCAGATAGTCTATGAACACCCTGTTCATAAGCTCCATGAAGGCCGCTGGCGCATTGGTCAGCCCGAAAGGCATGACCACAAACTCATAGTGCCCATACCGCGTCCTAAAGGCAGTCTTCTGGATGTCCTCTGGTCGCACTCTGAGCTGATGATACCCTGATCTCAAGTCGATCTTCGAAAAGATCACTGCACCCTGAAGCTGGTCCATCAGGTCATCAATCCTCGGAAGCGGGTAACGGTTCTTCACCGTCGCCCGGTTCAGCTCGCGATAATCGATGCACAATCTCAACGAACCATCCTTCTTCTTGACAAACAGCACGGGAGCTCCCCATGGTGATGCGCTCGGACGAATATAGCCCTTCCCGGCTAACTCCTCAAGCTGAGCCTTAAGCTCATCCATCTCTGTGGGTGCCATCCTGTAGGGTACTCGGGAAATGGGCCTGGTGCCCGGCTCCAACTCGATGGCGAAGTCGACCTCTCTCTGCGGGGGTAGCCCGGGTAACTCATCGGGGAAAACGTCGGTGAAGTCTCGAACAACGGGTACCTCCGACATGGCGGGTCGGCCTCGATCCACCTCCAAAGCATAACACCAATATCCTGTACAACCCTGGTCCAGAAGTCTCGCTGCCCGAACTGCGCTGATCAGTGCCCCGTTCCTCTTGGGGTTGCTACCCCAAACCTGGTGCTTGGTGCCATCCTCTGCTAGGATCGATACGGTCCTCGTCCGCAAGTCGATGATCGCCCCATAGTGGTCCATGAAATCCATCCCAAGAATCAGGTCGTGGGTCCTCAAGGCCATCACGATCAGATCGGCGGGCCACTCTCGCTCTCCTATACGGATGGGGCAACCTAGGATCTCACGACTCGTCCTAATCCTAGCCCCATCCGGCATACCCACAGTCAGGGGCGGACCCCTCGTGCAGCTCAGGCTCAGCCTAGAGACGCACGACTCTGCTATGAAGCAGTGTGTGGCACCCGTGTCAAAAAGAATACTCAAACAGTCATCTCGGAGAAATATAGTACCTGAGGCACTCGGAGCGGATCGATCCTCGACTCTCATCTGAAAAACGCGGGGCGGTGGGGGCAATGTAGAACCAGAAGCTCCAGATGTCTGTCCTCTCCCATAACCTGACCTAGACGGTCCTGCGGACGACGATCCTCTGCCTACCCCGGGCCCAGATGGCCCACGGCCCCCTCTAACTGAACCTCTGCCACGTCCTCCGGACCGTCCTCTAACAGCTGTGCTGCCTCTCCCCTGCCCTGGGGAGTAAGTCAGGAGTGGGGGCTGGGGAGCAGCGGGAAGTCTCGGTGCGAGTGTAGCTGGTGGGGACCTACCACCCTGGGGGCAACGTGCAGCTCTGTGTCCCATACCTCCACAAGTGTAACATCTGGTCGATCTATCAGGGCAATCACTCTGGTAATGACCGGGCTCGGAACAGCCATAACAGGTGATGCTCCGGATGCTAGCACCTCGACTAGCCACTGGTGGTGCTGGGGGGTGGCATAACTCTCGACATCCTACCTCTGAATCCACCGCGGAAGGCTCCTCGGAAGCTCGCATCCCATCTCGTGTCAGCGGGCCTCTTCGCCGCAGGGCGAGGGGGGGCATACACAGTAGTAGTCAAAATCCTCTGCTGCTCATACATCATCACGACCTCCAGAAAGCGATCGAACGGAACAGCTCCCAAACTAGATGCGTGTAGAAGGATCTTTGGCGGCAGCCTCATAGACAGCAAGCGGATACGACTCTCATCAGTGGGGCAGAGGTGAGCGCAGTAGATCAGCTCCCTCTTGAACTGGCGAATGACCTCCGATACAGAGCGGGATGGGTCGTAGGTAGCACGCATGAAAGTGACCTCCCTAGCTGTCTGTGTCCCTGGCGGACAATACTCCCGGAGCATCAGTGCTCGAAACTCCTCGTAGCTCCACTCTGCCTGGCCCGTCTTACAGACGGTCCAGCGAAGAAATGCGTCGTCTCGCAGAAGTCCTGCGGCCAACCTCTGACGCTCGGAAGTAGGAGCGCCGATAAAGTCAAAGATGCTGTCGATCTGTCGAAGCCACGACTCGATATCTTCCCCGTCCTCTCCCGAGAAGTGTGGTGGGCCACAATGAGCTAAAGATCGAACCCAGTCGATGTGCTTCTCGGGGCGCACATCGACGGGGGCTGGTGCAGCTGGCTGTCCGATGGGGATCTCTCGAGCCGGCTCAACTGGCTGCTCGACAGGAATCTGTATATCAGGCGTATCTGGTGGAGGATCTCCGACCAACTCTCGCAGCATCTCGATCAAGGTCGCCCGATCCATCTGCCTCAGGATCTCCTCGGGCTGGGGGGCGGGGACCTCCGCACCCCCGAGATCCTGAACGTCAGCGTCCGTCCTGTCAACCGCAACTCGGCGAGGTCGTCCTCTGCCTCTACGCACTGGGCCCCCACGCCCGACGGTCCCATGTCGTGTATCGACCATGCTGCATACCCAGAACCATCACTCAGCACAGAAGCATTCAAGAATGTTTGCAATGATCTCCTTCGAGGGAGATCGCCCTCGGGCCCAATTGGTATAATATACACACGTCAATCTACCTAAGGTCGCTCTTCGAGGAGCGACCGACCGGAGGGGCAAATACCTCACGGTCTCTACCTAACTCGCCACTCCAACCACCGTGGTGCAATTCCTTGGAGCCTTCTAAGCCCATCTGTAAAGAGTAAGCTATGTTTTGCCTACCCATTCCCGGTCTACATCCAATAGGGATGGTCTAACGCCATTCTACCCACTCGATCCCCAATTGTTGATTTTTACTCTATTTTAAGGCCAAGTTCATATTAAGTTCATTTGTGTTAGACATATTAAGTTCATTTTGCCCCTTGAAACTCCTTCAAAACTTTTGAAATTCGTGGGCGGTTTTCAAAACATACACTCGACCCTTTGGTACCCAAATTGCAAAACCTGGCTCTGATACCAACTTTTGTAACGGCCCGAAAATAGATATCCGGGTTACGTTTCGAAGGTTGGATACCTTCGTTCGGATCTTGCAATTCGAGTACAGGTCGGGGTTTTGAAACTCAAGATTAGTATTTAAAGGTGGGGATTTCGGACCCCAAAATAGCCTGATGGCCACGCGGAGTCTTCGAGCCGTCCTAAATCTAAGTCGCGGAAATTCGTTTGCAAATGAAAGAATAAACGGAAGTAGAATACAACTTGCCACGGCAAGGCCGGGTCAAAACCAAAACACATGATTATGAAATGGTAAGGTCGAGTTAGCGGGGTTAGACAGATTATTTGCAAGCGCCCGGAGTTTCCCACGTCATAGAGACAAAGAGCAATCATACCTAAAAACAATGGGTGCGAGAGGGGTCAGACCGAGGCCCCAACACGCTCTGTCCAGCAAGCAAACATACACATACGCTAATAATAAGGATGATGCAGGTGCGGAAATTAAATCACACTAGCATGATCCTAATTTACAGTATGCAAGGAATAACTGTAAAGGCGCCCAAAGAATGCCAAGTGGCATGTCCCTCTCCTACCTCTGCACCCCTTTCCGTTAGTGCAGAGACTGGCCAGTTCGATGCTATAGCATATCATTTCTCATCATATCATATTTCATCATCATATCATGTCTCATCATCATATCATGTCTCATCATCATATCGTCTCTTATTATCATATCGTGTCTCATTATCATATCATAATTTATGCTCATGCCCGATGGTGCTGGGCTATCTCATCATCGTATCATATCGACTCGATAGACTCAGGGCACCCGATGGGGCTGGGCTACCCTATGACCTTAGCAAAGACCCTAGGACTACCACAGATAACGGCCGTTCTGTTTCATACGCGTAAAGAAATAGAATGCTCAATCACAAGTGCAACCTAGCATGATACTACATGGCATGCTTTAATGCTTATGCAACACCTAGTATGTCATACATTCACCAGCCGGTAATCTCTTTCGAATCTGAGTAAGCCCATAAAGGAACTTACCTGAATAAGCCGAACAGCAAGAGATACGGTAGAAGTAGAATCCAAGCAATATCAACAATCACCTAGTATATAAGCGATAGAAGCGCCATAAGATACTACTCTACTATTTAACACAGAGCAGCCTTTCACAAGACATTCTCAAAGGAAGTAGCTAATTTCCGAGAAAGTATCCGAAATCTCCAAATCTAGGTCAAACTCGGTCAAAGTTGTTATAATAGAATTTCCAACACCTTGTTCTTCACAAAATTCTTCAAAAGATATTTCCAAATATAGAACTCCTTTTAAACAATTACTTATATTATACAATTAACTAATATAACACACCTCCAATTTTATGAAGAAATCATTTTAAGTTTCTCAACTAAAACATTTTAAATTCATCGCAACAATAATAATATTTGTCATAATAATAAGCTCATTTCCATAAAATTTATTTTCATAAAATCATATTTGTCATAATAATAACAACAATAATAATAATGATACTAATAATAATAATAACAATAAGTAAAATAACATTACTATAGAATATATATAGCATATATATATGTATATATATATATACACTCAGCCCACCAAGACAAGTAACCCAACCCAGCCGGCCCAACAACCCAGAACTAACCCGGAACCTCGACCCAGACCCGCCAGGCTTTAAAAAGGGAGAGAAGGGGTGAGCTTTGGTGGATCCGGCCCACCCCAGAAAATTAGGCCCAACCCGAAGTCAGTTTTTTTTTAAAAGAAATGATGGGGCCCGGCTGAGGTGGCATACATGTGGCAAGGGGGGGAGGCCCACTCCCTTTCTTCTTCCCTCTGTCGACACAGCAGCGGAACAGGGGAACAAAAGAGGGCGCCGCCGGCGCTCAGGAAACGGAGGGGAAGAAGGAGGCTCGGAGCTCGCCGGCGACCACTCGGGCTCCGACTCCGGCCACCTTAGCCACCCGCACAAGGAAAGGAAGAAGGAGAGAGAAAAAGGGGCTTACCGGGGGCCTTCACTTCGCCGGAAGACGAGCTCGGAAGCGGCGTTCGGGGCTCGTCGAGGTGGGCTTCTCACCGGAATCCACCGTTGAATCGAAAACAGGGCGATGGATGTCGGGGCGGCGCTCCGGCTGCTGCGGGGCTACGGGTGGGTCCGAGGTGGTGTCGGAGGAGCTTCTGCAGCCAGACTTTAGTGGGAGGAGGGAAGCAAGAGGAGGCTCGTGGGTGCCTCACTCTCGGCCGAACAGGGGAGGCAACGGGCTCGGCTTCGACGGCGAGGAGGCGGAGGGGTGGTGGTGACGGTGGAGTGAGGTGGTGGACTGGTGGTGATGGAGTGGTGTTGAGGCGATTCAGTGGAAGGGGAAAGCTCTTCCCTTGGGTTTGGAGAGTTGGAAGAAGGTGAGGCAAGGAGGAAGGGAAGTTATGTGGGTGTTGGGGTTCAAATTGAAAGTGGGTGGTGAGGAGACCACACTGCTGAATCTGGAATCAGGTACAGAGGGGGTCTGAATTGGCATGGGAAGCCTGAGCTTCAATTGGCTTCTTGCTTCAATTGGGGGGAAACAAGAAAGTGGGGAAGGAGGTAAAGGAGGTGTGTGTTCAAGCCAAAAATAGGAGGGAGTAATGTTGGGGTTCAGCAGCTGCGTGGGAGAGAGAGAGAAAAAGAGAGAAAAAAGAAGAAGGAGAGTGGTCCCACAACGATAAATTGAAATCCCGAAAATTATAACGCGAAACCCGCTCGCTAACCCGAAACCCGACTCTCGAATTTAATCGAAATAAAATCATATCGGGCAATAAAATAAATTTTTAATAAATCCTCGAATACTCAAAAGTGGAATTTAATCCCGTCAAAATCCAGATTTTAAAATAAGGTCGGTCGGATTTTATATATATAAAAAATATATAGACTTTGCTCGAGGACAAGTTTTCTTCCAATCACACGAAAAATATTCGTATTTCAAATAATTTTAATTAAAATAATTATATAATACGGAATATATTAGGTGTTTACAGCTCATACCTGTTTTGTATTTTTTTTATGATAGATATAATGTAACATAAAAAGATATATTGACACAGTTTGAAGGAACAATATATCATATATAAATAGTACTCCCTCCGATTTTTAATATAAGGCATTTGACTTTTGTGCACGTAGTTTAAGGAGCTAAAAACTATATAAAATATTAATTTTTTAATTAATTTTTTTTACATTATAATACTTACTATATATTAATAAGTATTATAATGTAAAAAAATTTGATTAAAAAAATTAATATTGTATATAGTTTTTAGCTCCTTAAACCACGTGCACAAAAGTCAAATGCCTTATATTATAAATCGGAAGGAGTATTAAATTGTTAATCTGCCTAGATTTTCATTATTGGTTCCATACATATTGATAACCATTATCAATCCAATGTAAAAATGAACATCATTCATATTTTATACGGAGTAATTACCTTGAGAAAATATTGCTAGGGGTTTTAAACGAGTTTATTTTTTTAATCAAGTTTGGCTTGTTTAGAAAATGAATGAGCTCGAACCGAGTTTTTTTCGAACTTTTAGTAGTTCTACTTGATCATAACATATTAACTTAAAGAAAAATTTAGAAATTCATAAAATTCGAGTCATTCAATCTCAAATCAAACGAGTCGAGCTTTTAACGAAGCTTAAAATCCTTTTTAGGCTCGACTCATTTAGGTAAGTAAACGAGCTCGATTTGAGTTTTTTTCGAGCCGATCCCAAGCTGAGCTCAAGCAGTCACGAACTGAGATCGAGCTATCACAGATTCACAATCCGAGCTCGAGCTGATCAGTTAATGCATCAACCCTAAATATTGCCATGTGAGTGGGGAGTTTTTGGGTACCTCACGTACTTTGCAAAAATTCGTGGCTATTCCACGTAATTTTGCGAAAAATGAAAGACGGCGCAACGAGGACCGTCCGATCAGCTCGTGGGGCCAAAAGTATGTAAAGCCAACCCGGTGGCTGGCTGCATTCCCAAAGCAGATGCCTTTACCGCCAACTGCTCAACCGAGAGAGAGTGGCGGAGGATGAGGCAACTCGACGACGACCTAGACCCCTCCCGGCCGGGCCTCACCGGGCCCGGACTCACCGGCGCCGGCCTCCGCAAGAAGGGGATCGGAGTCCGGGCGTGGCTCATGCTGGACTCCACCGGCCAGGCGCAGGTGGTGGAGGCCGGGAAGCACGCCATCATGCGGCGCACGGGCCTCCCGGCGCGGGATCTCCGCATCCTCGACCCGCTGCTGTCGTATCCGTCGACGGTCTTGGGGAGGGAGAGGGCGATCGTGATCAATTTGGAGCACATCAAGGCGATTATTACCGCGCAGGAGGTTTTGCTCCTCAATTCGAGGGATCCTTCTGTTTCGCCGTTTGTCGAGGAGCTCCAGCGCCGGCTCCTCCGGCTCCACCAAGCCACTGAGAATCAGGTCGGTTTCGTTTCTGGTTTGCGGATTTTGATTTGGTGGGAGGATTTCGGTTTTGATTTGAGTTGAGTTGACTTAGGGTTTACGGTTGGATTGATCGAATTAGGGTTTTAGGTAGTTGAGAACTGTTTTAAGTAGCGGAGAAATTAGTATACTGTTGGTTATTCCATTTCTTATTCTTTCTATCGAATTGATTCTGAAATTGTGCGTTTGTGGAGAAATCAATTGAGGTTTGTATCTGTGTGATTAGCTCATAATCTAGCGAATTGATTCTGAAATTGCCATGCATCATCTTCTAGCATTGATGACACATACCACTTTCTTTGGATCCTTCTTTGAGCTGCTCATCTTTTCACTACTTCCTTTTGGTGGTTAAAATCATTCTTATTAGAGACAAAACCATTCTTATTTTGGGGTTAGGACTGTTATCTTCAATATGCAGCATGCACATTGCATACTGTCTTCAATGATATTCCTTTTATGATGCCACTTATCAAATAGGAGTCCTGATGCTGTTCATGCATGCTTGTTGTTCAGATGCAGAGAAGAGTGCAATCTCATCTCCTTGCGATTTTCTCAATCACTTTGCAGTACGCACCCCCAATTCTGTTTTTACATTGAACTTTTCCATTCTACCCTTCACTTCCAAATCTTGTCCTCTACTTGTACGGCCTCTGTAACACCAAGAGTGCTAATCCTATGTCCCATTCATTTAGTCTTCACTCTGGAGCCTTTAGGCTGGTTGTCTTCCATCCTTCCTAAAATCATAATCTGACTGAAAAAATAGTTATCCTACAAGGCTTATAATTTATGATCCTGAAGGGAAATATGCGTGATAGTATACATATATATGTCAGGCTTGAAAAGTTGGAAACTTTCTGTCCTCCCTAAAATCATAATCTGACTGATTATTTTTAAAATGTAAATTAAAAGAATGTATGGATTCATTCGGCAACAACTTCTACTTTTTATTTTTCCCATTTACTAGAGTTTTCAGCCATTGAGATTGTTGACCAAATCTGGTGTTTTTTTTTATTGTGCAATATTCTTTATCTTATTATAAAAAGAAAAAGCAGTTTAGGCTTGTTGTATTTGTATTTTTTTTCCCTATAGGATTCATGCTCTTGAGCACTTAGTTTATGATTAAAAAAACTTCCTTAGATCATGAATGCCAACTTCCAGAAAGGAAAAAAATGTGTCACATTCCGTTCAATTATTTATTGCATCCTTTTTCAATAGAATGAACAATTCTGATTCTCTTCTTCTCTTGTATGTTCTTACTAAATCTTATTCCTGGTTTCTGGGCTTTTATAAAGGAGGTTAGAGTTGGTGAATCTAATGCTGCATGGACAAAGTTGTATGACCTAGATGAGCCCCAATCTCATGATGTCAGCCCTCCAAATGAGTCTTATGGTTTCCCTCCACGTGAGGGAATTGACAATGAAGAAGAAAAGGGGGAGGACAGACAAGACTTTAAGAGTCCTGATGGAGTTAAGGTTCTTCCTTTTGAGTTTATTGCTTTGGAAGCTTGCCTTGAAGCTGCTTGCAGCAGCTTAGACAGCGAGGTATGATGTTCTTTTTTGTGCACCCTCTCATTTAAGGGGATAAGAGACATAATGGTGTACTTCAGATTTTTTTTAAAAAAAATTGCATTCCTTCATTTCCTTATGTGGTTCTATGGATGTTTGTTCAATCATTATGGGCAATATTTTATACAGGCAAGAACTTTGGAGCAAGAAGCTCATCCAGCCTTGGATAAACTAACTTCAAAAATCAGTACGCTCAATTTGGAACGTGTACGCCAAATTAAAAGTCGTCTGGTTGCAATAACTGGCCGTGTTCAAAAGGCAAGTGAAATTCATTTTGTTCTTTCCAACACCAACTTTGCTTTTGATACATGCTATGTTGCCTCTTTGTTGTTCACTTTGTGATAGATTGTTGAGTGGGATTAATTTCTTTTGCCTCTTTTTTGCTCACTTTATTTTACATTGTTGAATAGTGCTAGTTTCTTTTTACTCTGAACTTTCCAATCCATCCAGTTCAAAGGCCGTGTAAGTGGTAGATAAAATCTTGGCATCTGCTATAATGCCTCAAAACTCAAAAGTGTGTAAATCGTCTTAAATTCTCTTTCTTTCTCTCTGTTGATCAATTACAGGAGGTAAATATAGATATTTCCTTATTACATGATAGAATCCTGGGCTGACTGATCACATGCGAATCTGTTTGGCATGGAAACCACTCTTACATCTATCAACATTCATTATTCCTTATCATCTTATTTTCAGCACCTTATAAGAAAGCATCACACCTCATTCTCTGTATGTTATGCACATAATCAGTTAGTTACACTTTACCAAAAAAAAAAAAAAATCAGTTAGTTACAAGTGAAATTCAAGTTGAATTGCCGGTTCATAAAAGGATCACAAGTTCCTTATCATCTTATTCCTTATCATAAAAGGATCAACATTCATTATTCCTTATCATCTTATTTTCAGCACCTTATAAGAAAGCATCACACCTCATTCTCTGTATGTTATGCACATAATCAGTTAGTTACACTTTACCAAAAAAAAAAAAATCAGTTAGTTACAAGTGAAATTCAAGTTGAATTGCCGGTTCATAAAAGGATCACAAGTTCACAACTTGAACATATCTGGTTCAAGTTGTTGCACGTGTATTTTTTACTCAAATGTACACTCCTAGGCTGGTCTACTGTCCTGCCACGGTGCAATCTAAACATTAACCTATTTAGTTTATATGTGGTGCTTTAGTAGCATTTAGTCAATATCCCACCATTTATTTCCAGGTACTTTACTCAAATGTACACTCCTAGGGCTGTTTTACTGTCCTGCCACGGTGCAATCTAAACATTAACCTATATAGTCAACATCCCACCATTTATTTCCAGGTACTTTACTACTTTTGTGATCATATGCTTCTCTGTTTAAGGGATCGGACTTCTTTATTCTTCAGGTGCGGGATGAACTGGAGCATCTATTAGATGATGATGAAGACATGGCAGAGATGTATCTAACTGAAAAACTGTCTCAGAATCTGGAAAGTTCTACGATTTCTTCAGTTGATGATCAGGACGATGTGGATGATGGGATTCCTCAATCTGAAGCTGTTGGAAGGTTGCTATCTTTTGGCCCACCCACTATTTCTTCTTTCACTTTTGACATCTGCTTTTAGGTTTCAGAATTCTTAACAATGTGATGTTTTAGGATGCCTGCTGAAATTTCATCTGAAGCTAATGGGGCCTCGGATCGCTATGATGCTGATCTTATGAACTCCAGTAACCTCGAAAAGGGTTTTTATGGCACATCTAATCTAGGTCGAGAGAGCCGAGGGACACGTACAAGTACAACACACAGTGCCATAACCAAGCAGCTTGATGTGGAGGAGCTTGAAATGCTTTTGGAGGCTTACTTTGTTCAAATTGATGGAACACTGAATAAGCTAACTACGGTAAGCATTTATGCCTCCTAAATTATCTAATGAATGTTTGATATTTGTTCCTAACTGCATTTTGAAGTGGTCTGGTTAAATTATCATGTTTAAGCTTCAAATTACATTTTTCTTACTGTTGTTTATGTGGTAGAAGTTTGTTCTGGAGTTATTACAAAAGTGGAAAGATATATTTGGTACTTTATCGATCACTTGATTGAACTCCTTGTTTTTGCAAAGATAAATCACAAACACAGATGCATCAGTTTTTGCAAAGATAAATCACAAACACAGATGCATCAGTATTCACTAGATTCTAGCAGGTTTACTTGGTAGTTTCTTGTTGACTTGAAGCCCTTGTTTTCAACAAATTCAAACATAAGCGTAAATCTATTAGATTCTTACCTTGTGCTGAAGGACTCATGGATTCCCACATGAACATTCTTGACAAAGGAGAAGTCCTGATACTTGAGGGACCAACAAAGAGTGGTATTCTCCCAATACTACTAATGATAGACATGTTGGGCAAGAAAGGATCCGAGATTATGTGCAAGGATGCAGCAGAATAGTTTATGTGGCAGAATGAGACTGGGGAACAGGAGAAGGAATATTCTTACTTTAGCTTTAACTAGGGTGGTACATTTGTGTTTTTATGTTGTTTTTCTAGTTTTCGAATCAAACCTTTGGCTTTTTTGGTGGATTTGATTTTATCCCTGTAGCAGCAGTGTTGAGCTCTGAACTCTTCTGCTTGTACAGTTATACAATACTTAAGTGGACAGATATCTAACTGGAACTTATTTATTCTCCTGGCGATTTCTGTTTTGCCTCAAGCTCCGAGAGTATGTTGACGACACTGAGGATTACATTAACATCATGCTGGATGACAAACAAAACCATCTCTTGCAAATGGGAGTCATGCTTACCACTGCAACTTTGGTGGTGAGTGCATTCGTCGTTGTTGCTGGTATCTTTGGTATGAACATCCACATTTCCCTCTTCGACCCCGAGGAGCTTCCATTGAACAAGTTCTGGTGGACTGTGGGTGGTGGCACCGCAGGCACCATATTCCTCTATGTTGCCGCAATAGCTTGGTGCAAGTATAAGCGTTTGCTTGAGTGAATCAACTACCACCTTAAAACACTCGAAAAGGTAATGACGTTGGTGTAATATCAGTACATGCTATTTTGCTGTGAACTCTTAGCATTAAGAGAATGTCATTGCTGTAACGCAGGAGCTGTTGCTTGTTCCGTCAGCTATGATCTAATACAACTACCTTGTGTGGTATATTTACGCTGCGGTTTCTCAGCTCTTGGGTCAGTTGGGTGTCTCCTTGTAATTTCACCAGGTAACTTTTTACCATGCACATAAGATGAAACAACAGTCTTTTAAGTTTTGAAATCTCGCTTGATGCTACTGCTTTTAGCGCTTGTGCGAGTATGTGATGTGGCTAATAAAAAAGCATCATAAAGTTTGCACATATATGCATACTCGTATCAGAAATATTGTGAATGTTTTGGTATCCAGATATCGTGTTTCTTGGTCTTGTCAAATGTTTGGTTCAACTTAAATAGTTGGTTCAATGTGGGATCAACCATATTTTCCACATGTAAATACAAATGTTGAATCTATTAGAGATGTCAACGAGTCTTTGGTGAGTTTTTAACTTGGAACTGCGGTGATTCAGTTAAAATCACGAGTCTATAGATTCCCTGTACGAGTGCGACACAAGCCTCGTCTTATTTAGCAGGTACTAGGATGAGAAATTCTCATTATTAGCATGAATTGACGATTTTACACCTTGACAAGCACGTAGTCTTTCTAACGACACGAACGAGATTGCATGAACTGGTTGTGATTAGCAGTACAGGTAAAATACTCAGAAAGAGAGAGATCTGGTAAAGACTTTCTTGAGGGCCCGCAGGCTAAAAGATTTGGACTTGATCAAGCTGCGTTGCCTGGGGCCTTTTATCGTTGCATCTCGCGCATCTTCTTCACCTTCGTCTAGAATGAAGTTGTCGTCTGGGTTCCAAAACTTGGCCTCTTTTCTCTTGTTCTTAATGGTGGCAAGGACGTCGTATTTGTTGCAGATTCCCCACACTGTCACCTTCTGCTGCATATAGTCGACGTTCACAGAGTATATCCCTGCATTTTGTTGCAGTAAAGATGCATAAGGCTATTCCTATCCGACCTTTGATCAACAATGGACTTACGATCAAGCCTATGTAGAAAGGGTTTTTTCAAGGGTTAACTCGCGAGGAAAATCCTATGCGCACTGCGATGGATCCACTCGACCACTCGTGGAGCTGCGCAGAAAGAAAAAGAGAGGCAAAGTTGTGCTCTATTGTTGTATGGATTGATCCGCAATCTTATTTCTCGAAAAGATCTTATTTCTCGAAAAGATTTTAACCATAGAGCTAGCATAATAAGTAATAATGGTCCAAAACTAACCCAAAACCCCGATTAATGTGGTATATTTCGCAATGAAGTATGACCAAAATGTATACACCTTCACTCTAAACTAGTTGAGAGGGTGTTTTAAAACAACTCAAAATCAGAAATAACATATATAACGTACAAAGGACAAGTCAAACAACACAAGGACAGAGGGGGAAAAAAGCACATAACACAACTATACAAGCAACAAAAACTAAACATGACAACTCTTGTGGATAAAGGGAGATGCAATGTAATATAGCGAAGACATACATCGATAGATGGTACATGACTACATGCATTTATGAAGTATATAGCTAGCCAATTAATTTAATATGAGACTATATATATATACTCTATCTTTTTTCAAAATAGTTGTTGTTTTACTTTTGACACGTTTTTTAAGAATGATAAAAACGTTTTTTAAGAATGATAAAAACTATATATAAAATATCAATGATTTTATTAGTTTACACAAACAATTTCATAGTTAATACAATTATCTATGAAATTATTTAAAATTTTGATATTTTATAAAGTTTTTAGCTTTTTAAAAAATGTGTCAAAAAATTTAACAAGTTTTGTATAAAAGATAGTTATTTGAGAATTAAAATAAAACAAAAATCCAAATTTGCATTGGATAGATAAATGAAAATGTAGTTAATTTAATTTAAGTTTAGGTTTGGATGCATGAATTACCTTTGAGATGGGAGAGTGCCTTCTTGACTTTCCTGTCACAGCCATAGGAATACAAAGGCACCTTCATTTCCACATACTGTGCCTCAACACTAGTCTTGTAGCTTCCACCGGCTGGGACTATCTGTAAATCTCCCATAAAGCAACCCTAATTGTACCCAAACAACACGATTCCGACGACGATGATCGAGTTCGTGTCGCGATATCTCAAATGTGTGTATATAGGACTCCAGGGAAAGTTTAGTATATATGCATGAAAAGGACTATATATATATATATATATATATATATATATATATATATATATATATATATATATATATATATATATATATATATATATATATATATATATATGCACCAAAAGAGATGTTAAACATATGCTTTGATTCCCTTGGAGTTAACATGTCATGTTCTATGTTTCTTTTTTCCTTTCACTGATCATGATTAGCTTTGTTTAGTTGCTGAAGCCAATATAATCAAAATTGGATGCAACTAAGGGTAAATTACACAAACACACGCAAATTGTAGAGGTTTAGTAAATTCACCCATAAAAGGGGAATTTATATAAAACCACCCAAACTTGGATTCTTTTGTCTAAATGAACCACCCACAAGTGTTTAAAAAATGTTAAATTAGTGGTTATTCCTCTTATCCAACCATGTCATAAAATAAATTAACTCAAATGTTTAGAAAAATGTTATTTTAACACTAAAAGAATTATGGGCAGGGTAGGGGTAATTAGTATTAGAGAGAAGATGCGAGAGTCGAGGTTTCAGTGGTTTGGACACATGCAAAGGAGAGATCCGAGTGCGCCAGTGCACAAGTGCAACAGTTTGACGATCAAGGGTGTTCTACAAGAAAGAGGACAACCGAGAAAGAACTGAAATGAGGTGATTAGATAGGAACTTACTGCTTTAGGACTTTTAAAGGAGATGATGTCTGATAGGATGCAATAGATGAGTGTTATTCGTGTCAAGGAAGGCTAGCCACAGGTGGCGTCGGAGTGTATGGAGGCGTAGCCTGTACACATGCTTCCTTCTTTCTCACTTATTTATTTATTTAATAATAATTATCTCGAGTCCCTCAGAAACATCCTCTCAACGTAGTCGAGAAAAGGATGCGTACAATTCAAGTTTGGGCGATTTTTTTACAATTCAAGTTTGGGTTCTCAGAAACATCCTTAGAAACACACTGAGATTGTTTTTGTTGATTTAAAAAAAAATACCCAAGTTTGGGTGATTTTTTGAAAATTTCCCCTTTTTATGGATGATTTTACAAAAACTATAATGTAGAGATGATTTTGTGTAATTTACCCTAAAGTTAAAGTAGAAATCTCAATCTTTTGCTTTGCTTAGCTTAATCGAGATTGTCGTTTTTATACTTTACCATTCAATAGCGGCTAAGTTAAGCCTAAAAAGCAATGGCTTTTTAGAAAGATGCACATCACTTTTTTCATGCAATTTTTTGGAGAAATTTCTTTTTGATTTGTGAGTCACAAGGGCATGTTGTTGATGTCCTTGACATGGGAAAAGGGATCCAACCAAGGTTCTTTTTATGTTTATTAATTATAAATGTTTTGTTTTATGCATAAAATTGAATTGAACAAGTTCTTCAATTCTACACATATTCATCGTATGGAGCCGAGTTTGGGAGATGTAACTTTTGATATAGAGAACTTTAATGGAAAGTTTCAATTTAATAGGGTTTTAATCCCATCTTATAAGTCTTTTTTTTTTGTCCTTTTAATGTAGAAGGATATTTCTACCGAAAACATCTCAATAAGCTCCTAGTTGCACTTGAACAACTAGCTCAAGTCAAATCTTAGTCTTTGATATACTCCGTGTATATATAGAGACAGACAAACACTAAGGCCATTATAATAGGATCGGAGATGAAAGATTCAAACTCGTAATCTATTAATTACTACTACCTTCGTTCAAAAATAGATGTCGTTTGATTTTTTAACACGTTTTTTAAGAAGCTAAAAACTATATATAATATCAAATTTTTAGTATTTTTTAATATAAATACTTATTAATAATAAGTGTCATATTATTAAAAAAAATATTTAAAAAGTTAATATTTTATATAATTTTTAGCTCATTGAAATAAAAAAATCTCTGTCGATCTACGATACATGAGTGGGAAAAATCCGAATCTTTTCAAACGGAGGTAGTATATATCATTTTTATCAATTAGACTAATAAGGTTGGACCTATATATACTTTTTTTTTTTACAGTAGGCAAAAAGTTAGATGTGCTACAGACATCCATGATCATCTGAAAAGATGATGTAATTGATTTCTGTCATGTATAGGGTTATAGATAATATTGGGTATTAGTATATAATATACCCTTAGTTGTAATTGTGGATCATCCAATGAATAATCAAACCAATTACTCCTTACTCGTTCTCTCTCCCTTTACTCTCTCTTAACCCTAAACTCATCTTCTTCCCTAATCTCTTCCTCTTTTCTCTATCTTTCCCTTCAACTCACAAGATCCCACCTAGGATCATAATAAATTGGTATCTAGAGCCAGGTTCCGATGACCACTAAACTCATCTTCTTCCCTAATCTCTTCCTCTTTTCTCTATCTTTCCCTTCAACTCACAAGATCCCACTTAGGATCATAATAAATTGGTATCTAGAGCCAATATTGGGTATATACTAATACCCAATATTCTCTATAACCCTATACATGACAATTTCTTCAATTAATTGTGCTATCTCCCATGGGGTTTTGACCTATACATGACATTCTTATACCTGCATATATAGTTATAGCTTCTGCTAAAATAATAGAGAGCATTTTCTAATGTTGTTTTTGTTGGACCTATATATACTTTTTTTTTATTCATAGGTAGACACTTAGGCCATTACAATAGAGGGTTTACGTATACTTTGATCACTACATGTCATCCTTACCAACTAAGCTAGCAAGACTTTACGTATACTTTGATATACTAACTATACAATAGTTTTAAGTTTGGACCAGGTTTCACGTGGTTACCCAATTAATCTAGCTTTTAGATTATTTAAGAGGTTTTCTCGGATAAAAAAAAGATTATTTAAGAGGTTTTTAAAATTTAAATAATCTTAAAAGGAAATGGGTGAATCCATAATCTAATTTAGGCCTCGTTTGGTTACATTTCTACTTTACGGGAAGTACAAAATCCCATGAATTAGGTATCAATATATGTGTTTGGTTTTAATTTTGTAAATAAAAAATCTGGAATTAAAGTTTATGGGAATTTCAATTTCTATGAAACGGTGGAATTGAACTAACTTTTAGGGGTGGGTAAGATCTACTTTCTCATTTCTATTATCCAAAATCTCCTATTATTTTTTTTTTATCAACAAATCTCCAATTTTAAATAAGATTTATTTTAAAAACAAATGACAAATTGTTATAAGAGTAATTTTAAATAATTTGCCATAAAATCTTACGGGGACATGTCAATGTGAAGATTGATCTCAAACAGTCAAATAAGGGGGTTTTCCACTACTTACTTTACACCATTAGGTAATCTTAGATTACATCCCAAAACGCAGTAAAAAAAGTTTGAAGGTGCTAATGACTCAATGAGTAATGATATGCAAAGCCAAAACAAACCCTATTAAGGTAAAGACACCAGGAACCAAATCCTACAGAATAAAGTGTACACTGATAATTACTAGTAGATTTGGGTCAGGATAAGCATATACTAGTCTGAAAGGGGACGACGAATACTGTACCTTGAACAATACACACAGGGGCCATACTTGCTGCTGAGAGCCACTCGTCGTCTCATGCATGGCGAATAATTTGAGGAGCTCTGTACAGGCAAAAGAACACCAAGGACATGACCAGTACTAGCGCGATAGCAGTCCTGATACTTGAGGGACCAACAAAGAGTGGTATTCTCCCAATACTACTAATGATAGACATGTTGGGCAAGAAAGGATCCGAGATTATGTGCAAGGATGCAGCAGAATAGTTTATGTGGCAGAATGAGACTGGGGAACAGGAGAAGGAATATTCTTACTTTAGCTTTAACTAGGGTGGTACATTTGTGTTTTTATGTTGTTTTTCTAGTTTTCGAATCAAACCTTTGGCTTTTTTGGTGGATTTGATTTTATCCCTGTAGCAGCAGTGTTGAGCTCTGAACTCTTCTGCTTGTACAGTTATACAATACTTAAGTGGACAGATATCTAACTGGAACTTATTTATTCTCCTGGCGATTTCTGTTTTGCCTCAAGCTCCGAGAGTATGTTGACGACACTGAGGATTACATTAACATCATGCTGGATGACAAACAAAACCATCTCTTGCAAATGGGAGTCATGCTTACCACTGCAACTTTGGTGGTGAGTGCATTCGTCGTTGTTGCTGGTATCTTTGGTATGAACATCCACATTTCCCTCTTCGACCCCGAGGAGCTTCCATTGAACAAGTTCTGGTGGACTGTGGGTGGTGGCACCGCAGGCACCATATTCCTCTATGTTGCCGCAATAGCTTGGTGCAAGTATAAGCGTTTGCTTGAGTGAATCAACTACCACCTTAAAACACTCGAAAAGGTAATGACGTTGGTGTAATATCAGTACATGCTATTTTGCTGTGAACTCTTAGCATTAAGAGAATGTCATTGCTGTAACGCAGGAGCTGTTGCTTGTTCCGTCAGCTATGATCTAATACAACTACCTTGTGTGGTATATTTACGCTGCGGTTTCTCAGCTCTTGGGTCAGTTGGGTGTCTCCTTGTAATTTCACCAGGTAACTTTTTACCATGCACATAAGATGAAACAACAGTCTTTTAAGTTTTGAAATCTCGCTTGATGCTACTGCTTTTAGCGCTTGTGCGAGTATGTGATGTGGCTAATAAAAAAGCATCATAAAGTTTGCACATATATGCATACTCGTATCAGAAATATTGTGAATGTTTTGGTATCCAGATATCGTGTTTCTTGGTCTTGTCAAATGTTTGGTTCAACTTAAATAGTTGGTTCAATGTGGGATCAACCATATTTTCCACATGTAAATACAAATGTTGAATCTATTAGAGATGTCAACGAGTCTTTGGTGAGTTTTTAACTTGGAACTGCGGTGATTCAGTTAAAATCACGAGTCTATAGATTCCCTGTACGAGTGCGACACAAGCCTCGTCTTATTTAGCAGGTACTAGGATGAGAAATTCTCATTATTAGCATGAATTGACGATTTTACACCTTGACAAGCACGTAGTCTTTCTAACGACACGAACGAGATTGCATGAACTGGTTGTGATTAGCAGTACAGGTAAAATACTCAGAAAGAGAGAGATCTGGTAAAGACTTTCTTGAGGGCCCGCAGGCTAAAAGATTTGGACTTGATCAAGCTGCGTTGCCTGGGGCCTTTTATCGTTGCATCTCGCGCATCTTCTTCACCTTCGTCTAGAATGAAGTTGTCGTCTGGGTTCCAAAACTTGGCCTCTTTTCTCTTGTTCTTAATGGTGGCAAGGACGTCGTATTTGTTGCAGATTCCCCACACTGTCACCTTCTGCTGCATATAGTCGACGTTCACAGAGTATATCCCTGCATTTTGTTGCAGTAAAGATGCATAAGGCTATTCCTATCCGACCTTTGATCAACAATGGACTTACGATCAAGCCTATGTAGAAAGGGTTTTTTCAAGGGTTAACTCGCGAGGAAAATCCTATGCGCACTGCGATGGATCCACTCGACCACTCGTGGAGCTGCGCAGAAAGAAAAAGAGAGGCAAAGTTGTGCTCTATTGTTGTATGGATTGATCCGCAATCTTATTTCTCGAAAAGATCTTATTTCTCGAAAAGATTTTAACCATAGAGCTAGCATAATAAGTAATAATGGTCCAAAACTAACCCAAAACCCCGATTAATGTGGTATATTTCGCAATGAAGTATGACCAAAATGTATACACCTTCACTCTAAACTAGTTGAGAGGGTGTTTTAAAACAACTCAAAATCAGAAATAACATATATAACGTACAAAGGACAAGTCAAACAACACAAGGACAGAGGGGGAAAAAAGCACATAACACAACTATACAAGCAACAAAAACTAAACATGACAACTCTTGTGGATAAAGGGAGATGCAATGTAATATAGCGAAGACATACATCGATAGATGGTACATGACTACATGCATTTATGAAGTATATAGCTAGCCAATTAATTTAATATGAGACTATATATATATACTCTATCTTTTTTCAAAATAGTTGTTGTTTTACTTTTGACACGTTTTTTAAGAATGATAAAAACGTTTTTTAAGAATGATAAAAACTATATATAAAATATCAATGATTTTATTAGTTTACACAAACAATTTCATAGTTAATACAATTATCTATGAAATTATTTAAAATTTTGATATTTTATAAAGTTTTTAGCTTTTTAAAAAATGTGTCAAAAAATTTAACAAGTTTTGTATAAAAGATAGTTATTTGAGAATTAAAATAAAACAAAAATCCAAATTTGCATTGGATAGATAAATGAAAATGTAGTTAATTTAATTTAAGTTTAGGTTTGGATGCATGAATTACCTTTGAGATGGGAGAGTGCCTTCTTGACTTTCCTGTCACAGCCATAGGAATACAAAGGCACCTTCATTTCCACATACTGTGCCTCAACACTAGTCTTGTAGCTTCCACCGGCTGGGACTATCTGTAAATCTCCCATAAAGCAACCCTAATTGTACCCAAACAACACGATTCCGACGACGATGATCGAGTTCGTGTCGCGATATCTCAAATGTGTGTATATAGGACTCCAGGGAAAGTTTAGTATATATGCATGAAAAGGACTATATATATATATATATATATATATATATATATATATATATATATATATATATATATATATATATATATATATATATATATATATATATATATGCACCAAAAGAGATGTTAAACATATGCTTTGATTCCCTTGGAGTTAACATGTCATGTTCTATGTTTCTTTTTTCCTTTCACTGATCATGATTAGCTTTGTTTAGTTGCTGAAGCCAATATAATCAAAATTGGATGCAACTAAGGGTAAATTACACAAACACACGCAAATTGTAGAGGTTTAGTAAATTCACCCATAAAAGGGGAATTTATATAAAACCACCCAAACTTGGATTCTTTTGTCTAAATGAACCACCCACAAGTGTTTAAAAAATGTTAAATTAGTGGTTATTCCTCTTATCCAACCATGTCATAAAATAAATTAACTCAAATGTTTAGAAAAATGTTATTTTAACACTAAAAGAATTATGGGCAGGGTAGGGGTAATTAGTATTAGAGAGAAGATGCGAGAGTCGAGGTTTCAGTGGTTTGGACACATGCAAAGGAGAGATCCGAGTGCGCCAGTGCACAAGTGCAACAGTTTGACGATCAAGGGTGTTCTACAAGAAAGAGGACAACCGAGAAAGAACTGAAATGAGGTGATTAGATAGGAACTTACTGCTTTAGGACTTTTAAAGGAGATGATGTCTGATAGGATGCAATAGATGAGTGTTATTCGTGTCAAGGAAGGCTAGCCACAGGTGGCGTCGGAGTGTATGGAGGCGTAGCCTGTACACATGCTTCCTTCTTTCTCACTTATTTATTTATTTAATAATAATTATCTCGAGTCCCTCAGAAACATCCTCTCAACGTAGTCGAGAAAAGGATGCGTACAATTCAAGTTTGGGCGATTTTTTTACAATTCAAGTTTGGGTTCTCAGAAACATCCTTAGAAACACACTGAGATTGTTTTTGTTGATTTAAAAAAAAATACCCAAGTTTGGGTGATTTTTTGAAAATTTCCCCTTTTTATGGATGATTTTACAAAAACTATAATGTAGAGATGATTTTGTGTAATTTACCCTAAAGTTAAAGTAGAAATCTCAATCTTTTGCTTTGCTTAGCTTAATCGAGATTGTCGTTTTTATACTTTACCATTCAATAGCGGCTAAGTTAAGCCTAAAAAGCAATGGCTTTTTAGAAAGATGCACATCACTTTTTTCATGCAATTTTTTGGAGAAATTTCTTTTTGATTTGTGAGTCACAAGGGCATGTTGTTGATGTCCTTGACATGGGAAAAGGGATCCAACCAAGGTTCTTTTTATGTTTATTAATTATAAATGTTTTGTTTTATGCATAAAATTGAATTGAACAAGTTCTTCAATTCTACACATATTCATCGTATGGAGCCGAGTTTGGGAGATGTAACTTTTGATATAGAGAACTTTAATGGAAAGTTTCAATTTAATAGGGTTTTAATCCCATCTTATAAGTCTTTTTTTTTTGTCCTTTTAATGTAGAAGGATATTTCTACCGAAAACATCTCAATAAGCTCCTAGTTGCACTTGAACAACTAGCTCAAGTCAAATCTTAGTCTTTGATATACTCCGTGTATATATAGAGACAGACAAACACTAAGGCCATTATAATAGGATCGGAGATGAAAGATTCAAACTCGTAATCTATTAATTACTACTACCTTCGTTCAAAAATAGATGTCGTTTGATTTTTTAACACGTTTTTTAAGAAGCTAAAAACTATATATAATATCAAATTTTTAGTATTTTTTAATATAAATACTTATTAATAATAAGTGTCATATTATTAAAAAAAATATTTAAAAAGTTAATATTTTATATAATTTTTAGCTCATTGAAATAAAAAAATCTCTGTCGATCTACGATACATGAGTGGGAAAAATCCGAATCTTTTCAAACGGAGGTAGTATATATCATTTTTATCAATTAGACTAATAAGGTTGGACCTATATATACTTTTTTTTTTTACAGTAGGCAAAAAGTTAGATGTGCTACAGACATCCATGATCATCTGAAAAGATGATGTAATTGATTTCTGTCATGTATAGGGTTATAGATAATATTGGGTATTAGTATATAATATACCCTTAGTTGTAATTGTGGATCATCCAATGAATAATCAAACCAATTACTCCTTACTCGTTCTCTCTCCCTTTACTCTCTCTTAACCCTAAACTCATCTTCTTCCCTAATCTCTTCCTCTTTTCTCTATCTTTCCCTTCAACTCACAAGATCCCACCTAGGATCATAATAAATTGGTATCTAGAGCCAGGTTCCGATGACCACTAAACTCATCTTCTTCCCTAATCTCTTCCTCTTTTCTCTATCTTTCCCTTCAACTCACAAGATCCCACTTAGGATCATAATAAATTGGTATCTAGAGCCAATATTGGGTATATACTAATACCCAATATTCTCTATAACCCTATACATGACAATTTCTTCAATTAATTGTGCTATCTCCCATGGGGTTTTGACCTATACATGACATTCTTATACCTGCATATATAGTTATAGCTTCTGCTAAAATAATAGAGAGCATTTTCTAATGTTGTTTTTGTTGGACCTATATATACTTTTTTTTTATTCATAGGTAGGCACTTAGGCCATTACAATAGAGGGTTTACGTATACTTTGATCACTACATGTCATCCTTACCAACTAAGCTAGCAAGACTTTACGTATACTTTGATATACTAACTATACAATAGTTTTAAGTTTGGACCAGGTTTCACGTGGTTACCCAATTAATCTAGCTTTTAGATTATTTAAGAGGTTTTCTCGGATAAAAAAAAGATTATTTAAGAGGTTTTTAAAATTTAAATAATCTTAAAAGGAAATGGGTGAATCCATAATCTAATTTAGGCCTCGTTTGGTTACATTTCTACTTTACGGGAAGTACAAAATCCCATGAATTAGGTATCAATATATGTGTTTGGTTTTAATTTTGTAAATAAAAAATCTGGAATTAAAGTTTATGGGAATTTCAATTTCTATGAAACGGTGGAATTGAACTAACTTTTAGGGGTGGGTAAGATCTACTTTCTCATTTCTATTATCCAAAATCTCCTATTATTTTTTTTTTATCAACAAATCTCCAATTTTAAATAAGATTTATTTTAAAAACAAATGACAAATTGTTATAAGAGTAATTTTAAATAATTTGCCATAAAATCTTACGGGGACATGTCAATGTGAAGATTGATCTCAAACAGTCAAATAAGGGGGTTTTCCACTACTTACTTTACACCATTAGGTAATCTTAGATTACATCCCAAAACGCAGTAAAAAAAGTTTGAAGGTGCTAATGACTCAATGAGTAATGATATGCAAAGCCAAAACAAACCCTATTAAGGTAAAGACACCAGGAACCAAATCCTACAGAATAAAGTGTACACTGATAATTACTAGTAGATTTGGGTCAGGATAAGCATATACTAGTCTGAAAGGGGACGACGAATACTGTACCTTGAACAATACACACAGGGGCCATACTTGCTGCTGAGAGCCACTCGTCGTCTCATGCATGGCGAATAATTTGAGGAGCTCTGTACAGGCAAAAGAACACCAAGGACATGACCAGTACTAGCGCGATAGCAATCCTGTATGCGGGTCTTATGTGGCTGCAGAAAATAATAAATTTGTTTCCTTTGTTATCACTGCTGATGTTTTTCTCCTTTTTCGGTTTCCTGCTGATTCTCCGAGGTGCAGGATGTGTTGTACTTTCTTCACTACTTTTGGAGGTTTGCTCTCTGTCTTCAACTGGCTGAGATTCCTCTTCATTAGCCACAGGCTTGGTCTCACCTATTGGTTTCTGCAAAAATAATCTCCTGTTTGCCGTTCCCTGGTTGACTCTGTTCGCGGGAAGTGACGGGTTCGGCCTCGCCCGTTGCCGTATCTTAATTCCACGATTAACCTTTTCAATTTCATCAGACATGTTGAATTGCTGAGGGGGGTTTGAGTAAGGTGCAGGCATAGTGCCTCTTTCCTCAATGCTTGGTATGTCACAGAACTTTTCGAGAGCAGCATCAAACACATCATCGTCTAATGGAAGAGGTTGAGGCTGATGCATATTCCCCACAGGCGCATGTGACGAATGGTATAAGGCACTGGAGTTGGTGAAAGCTGGATTATACTGAAAATGAAATGACAAATACAGTGAATCAAAATGATGGGAAGATTCCGGTAGTAGAAAGGAAGTTAAAAGTGCACAAAATTATGTGAAACATTTTCAACTGCACCAACATCATAGATTCATAGGCCAAACTTTTGCATGTCATCTGCACACGAATTGTTGGTACACTAACCTTAGTATTATTATGATACACTCGTTATTCAATATTGTATAAGAACAAACCTTTCTAAATAATCAACTCTCTTAAGAGTCAGCAGCATAAAGATTTTGCATGAGCCACTTAGATTTCATAGACTTGTTCATATTACTTGCCGAGCCATAACTATCAAGCTAAAGGAGAGTTTAGCTATACCTGCAATTGAGTCACTTCGACATCTGAACCACAACACGGTTCACTTTCTTTCTTGAATAGACTGTCTACGGATACACCATCCATATTATTGTAATCAAAACCTTCAATGATTGGCAGCTTAGGATTCCAGCTTTCAGAGGGGTAATCTGCTGGATTTATCAGAACAGAATTAAGAAACTCAGAAATGTCACCATCACTGCCGCCATTCTGAAACTGCATTGCATCAGGAGCAATACCAAATCCAGCAGCATCAATATGACTCATGAAAGCTGTTCCTGTTCCTGCTTGCATCTGATACAGTGGAGTGAGTGGTGTCTGTGGGACATAAAAGCAATTTGCAGCATCATCAATCTCTGAATTCACCTAAATAGAACAAACAACACATTAGCTTACAGTGTATCCTTAAACTTATAACACAGCAGGAGTGTTTTCATTAATCAAGTTGTAACATACTAATGTTTTACTCACCTCAGATGTGTTCATTTTATTCAACTGACCATCGTCATGAATGTTATAGCTGTTGCTATGACTCTGAGCTGGCATTGATGAATCAGATATCAAGCACTCAGACACTCGGGCAAAGTTGTTATCAGTAATTCTATTTCCTGGATCCTCTATACTCTGTCCACAAGATCCAGGAGATTGCTGAATAAGAAGTGCATCTGACTGTAACTCTCCAAGCGAAGTCGAATTGGTTACTGTAGGAGAACCAACAATTGCTTCAATGTCATCACAGTTGGAAGCTTCATCATCTTCATCTGTCTGCTTCTTGTCATCGGGTTTCTTGAATAGACGACATAGAACAAAAGCACCCTGACAGAAAGGGGGAAACCAACAGTTTAAAGGGTGCAGCACTGCGTCATTGGAATAGGGTATTAATGATGGTTCTTCATAACTTCTACTCAACATATAAGAAAACCAACAAGAAAAACAGCACAAACTCCAAACGAGAAAGCAAATACTTGACAAAGTTTCCCGACTTATAAGTTATAAATGTATAGTAAGTGACAGAGTGGAACCATTCCATGGTTGCTTAAGAGGTTAACACTGGGAAAGGCTAGTAGCCCACTTTGAGGTCTCAGGGGAATATAAAATTCTTGGGCTGGCAATTCCTATGGTAGGATGTTGTTCCCAAAGTATTGTGTCACCCGATCGAACACCATATATCAAATCCAAAAGAAATTCACATTAATTGCTAATGTTAACCATCAACTATCCTTTAGTCTCGAAAACATATAAAAGGAGGCCGTGAATGCAGTTTACAGTTCAAAGGAAAGAGGTTGATAATCTAATCCAATTTCTATTTTTGTAATAGGGTAATCTAATCCAACTCCATGACCTATAAAAAAAAACTGAGTTACTAGTTACTACAAAGGTGATCTTGAAAATAAGCCCGACAGATTTTGAAAATGCAAGGGTCAATTAACTTAAGACTCCTAATATTACATACTCCAAGTATAAGAGTCAAATGAATTTTAAAGGTTTCTGCCATAAGCAGGCAGTTAATATATGCACAAGCTCCAAAAATGAATCGGGTATAGCAATAAGCTACTTTCAAACATCTCAGAAAGCTACACTGGCAAACATTACAGCAATCAGGCAGAAGAAACTAGTAACCATCATCTAAAATCACATCATTATGCAGGTTCAAGCTCATATCATCGCTTCATTCAACTAAATGTCTAATTAAGACATAACATGAACACATACAAACACACATATGATGGACAAATCAAGACGAAACAAGCATATGAATGAAACCTGGCCAGGGCGAGTGCCATCAATCTCCTGGAGGGTGGTACGGTACTCGTGGATGACCCAATGGGTTCTCTTGCCTTTCGGAGCACGGCCCATGTAGAATACAAGCGTTTTCTTCATCCCAATCAATCCCATTGTCCTCGACACAATCCTCCTGTCTTTTCCAGTTGCTTTCCAGTAGCCTTTACCCGTAGCCCGATTCGACCTCTGGCCATTTGGATACTTACGGTCCCGCGGACAGAAGAAAAACCACTCTTGATCAGTTGTCTGTATGACCGATAAGTCTGAACACACAAAGCGCATTGCGCAGCAAAGCACACCATTAGAGCCATCAAAGTTGAATCAAAAGCAATTACTTACAATAAACAATGCTTCACGCATTGAAACCCCCTAAACATCCAGCTGATTAGTATATCTTAGATCTGCAAACAGTTCAGAAACCCTAAAAACCCTTCTTTCATAAAGTGCACAATATTTCTTAAAGCACACCGACAATATTGCGATTAATAGCTCGATCATCATCGGCCTTATTACAAACACCTCGGATTATAGACGACTCATTCAAGAATCAAGATTATCATTCACCGGACATTTTTTTAAAAAAAAAAATCCAACAAAAACGAAATCCAATTTCCGGAAGATCCAAGAAAGCATGTAAAAAAAACAATCAACCAGCAACAAACAATAGTCTGACCAAAAAAAAAGCAACAAACAATAGAAAGATGGAAGAAATTGCACCGAAAGGAGGGGAAAAAAAAGTACTCCGTATTGATTAAAAAAATACCTGGCAAATCCCAAGGCTCCACCTTACAGACATCAACTTCTCTGATAACACTAACATCTTTCTCGTTTCCATTAACCTTAAGCCGAAGGTAGTGATCAATGAGTTCAACATCAGTCGGCCTGAATCTGAACCCCAACGGCAGCTTTTCGAACGGAAGAACCGCCATTTCCGCGCAGCGCACAACCAAAATGGAGATCACACAATCTCAAATCGCAGAAGCAGGAGCTCTACAATTGGCAAAAACAAGATCAATTTCTTCTTCTGGGGGAGGTAGATTTGATCGGCGATTTTTTGGGGGAGGGGCGATTGATCGGAAAAGGGAGTGGCGGAAAGAGGGAGTAAGAAGATGGGAGGGGACACTATAAAAGAGAAGAAAAGGTAAAGAAATAGCGAGGCCGCACCTGAGAAAACGGAAAAGGACAAAAACAAAGTGGGACTTGAAATGACGAAACTACCCCTGTTCTACTCTCAACGGCGTATGCGTTACCTTAACCGTGTTGCTTTGGTGTGCAATTACAGTTTTGCCCTTAAGAGTTGGTTTGGTTTGGTTTGGTCATTGGTTGGTCTCGGGACTTTTTGGGAAATTGCACCTCTTAAGAGTTGCTTTGGTTTGCTTCCCGATAACAGTGCCTGTATTCAAAAAATTCAAAGGCAGATTCCAGTCGCTTGATCTTTTCAATTTGATGAATAACTTCCCATCTAATGTCGTTGTTGTTGGTGATGGATTTGATGAGCTGAAGATTATCCCCTTCTATAGTTACTCTTCGAAATCCTTTGCTTATTGCTTGCTCCATACCTGTCTGAATAGCGATAGCTTCAGTTTGAATGACTGAACCTTTCACAGTTTCCTTATAAAATATGTCAATGACATGACCCAAGGAATCCCGAACAATCCCTCCCACATGGCAAGAGCCTGTGGGATTAACAGAGCCATCCACATTGATTTTGTAGACAATCTCTAATGGTCTGCTCCATTTACTGGTGCGGGTTATTGGATGCTTATTGGGTGATTACTGGTGCGGGTTATTATAGCGGATTTTGGGTGAAAAATCATCGCCCATAATGTCGAGTAATCTAATGGAGGTTCATCCAGGTTGGGCCTTTGGTTCTTTGGATTTACTATGGTCGGTTCATCCTTCTGATATTGTGCTTCTGCTTTTGTCCGTCTACTTTTTTTTACGGTCTTCATTTATTATACAAGATTTTTCTAATATTTCGAATTCATACCTTATATATTAAAAAAAATATCATGTCTCTCAATTAGTCAAATTTGTTTATTTGATAGAACGTCAAGTAATATTGTATATGAGTATCATAATTCATTTTTAAAAAAAATGGAGAAGCAAGAATGTGTGTAAGTTTTTCTTGAATATGAGGTCAATACATTTAGAGAAGCCCAATGTGATGAAAATGAACACAAGAAAGAGTGTGACTGTGTGAGGATCAAATATTAAATCTCTTTGATACCTCTCAAATCAAGTTATTATCCTTATAAATTTAAGATAAATATTTAAATTTAAAATATAAGATTCATGATTTTCACGGGTTTTACCATAACTCTGAGCCCTTTTATAAAAGAAAAAATTGGGTGAAATGTCCATTTACAAAGTGTAATTAGCTAAATGTCCATTTTTATTTGATAATTAAGTAAATATCCATAGTAATTTCATATTCCCAAAATACCTCTGTTTTAATTTCCCCCTTAACCCACCTCTTTCCTTTCTTCAATCTCACTGTTGCCCTAGTCACCATCCCAGAAGCGCTTCCTCCTGTCCAAGCTCATCTCTCTCTACACCTCCTTCGGCTTTTTCCGGCTCGCCCGCCGAGCCTTCGATGACCTCGCAACACCCATCACCTCTGCCTGGAATCAATCGATCAGGCTTTGCTCGGCTCATCGCAATTCGTCAGCGGAGTGCCTGTGTGCAATTTGGGATGTTGACGGAAGGTAAACAGATTCACGGGCGGGTGATTTCGGATGGCTATAGCTCGAATGTGGTGATCGGCACGAGTTTGGTTAATTTGTATTCTATTTGCTGCGGGAAATCAGGAAATGATTTTTTATGTGCACGTAAGGTGTTCGATGAATTGTCTGAGAGAAATGTGGTTAGAGAAATTGCAGGAAAACAAGGTTATCATTGCTTGTTTAAGTTAGAAATTTATGTAGCTAAAGCCTACAAAATCTTCAATGACAGCTTGAATCTAGATCAGTTTTTGTTGAATGATTGAGGATAGAGTTTCAGTTTGGTGACAATATTTTGTCATTGGTGACAATATATTAGTGTTTGCTTAATTTTTATTCACTCTATGGTATAATGTTTTGTCATTGGTGAGAATAGATTACTATCTCAGTGATATACTTAGTATGGTGATGATAGTTTGTTTGTGATTACATGGTTTTGGTGACAAATATTTGTTGAAACAATATTTTGATGACACTATTTTATTGTTGGTGACAACATATTACTAAAGTAGGTTGGTGACAATATGGGGTGTTGATAATGTTCTTTATTTAGGGACCATAGATTGATGACAATGTTGTGTAGTTGATAACAATTGGTTTGTGACAAAGTTTGGTGACAATAAGTTGGTGAAAATAATTTGATGACAGTGTTTCGTAGTTGTTGACAATAGTTTGGTGACAATATTTTGCAGTTGGTGATAGTATGTAGTTAGTGAAAATTAGTGGTGACAATATTTTATAATAGTTGACAAAAAGTTGGTGACAATGTTATGTAATTGATGATAATAGGTTGGTGACAGTGTTTACTAGTACGAGAAATTCAAAAAATTCTGTTAAATGTTACTAGAAAAAAAAATGTCACCAAAAAAGTCAGTTGTCACCAAAATAACTGTCACCAAATGCATGCGTTGACCGAAATGGTCAATGTTGACCAGTCAATGTTAAAATTAAAAATGGTCAAGGGGAAGGAGGAAAGATTAGGGATGGGAAGGAGGGGTATTTTTGGAAAAAATGGACATTTACTTAATTTTGTAAAAAAATGGACATTTACTTACTATTCATATCTAAAATGGACATTTACCAAATTGAACCTTTATAAAACTACAATTTACACGGTTTCAAAAATTCCGACCATGATCATGGCATTAATGAGATTTTAACCATGTACATAAAAATCCAGTAAAAGGACAAATTTCCATCAACAAAAAAAGTATAAAATGTTCAAATTAATTGGTGTCATTTGGTAGTTCACTAAATTTATCTTCTCTTTTTAGGAAGAAGTATAAGAATTAGGGTAGAAGAGCAACAGGGTCTTGCTATTACACGGTTTCAAGGAAGTTTCCCTTGCTATTATTTTAAGTATGACTAGAGGAGGAGGAGGCAAAGGTCGGTCAATCAAAATCCTCTACTTCACTCCCTACATCACTAAATTATTTTAATATTTATTTAATTTAAAAAAAATATAAAAAAAATTACATTCATATTCTACACATCTATTTTAATATGTTTATAACTTTTTATTTTGAAAATTCATGTATTAAAAATTTTTAAAAATTAAAAAGGCATTATTTCACAAAATATAATTATAAAAAATTTTAAAACGTGATTTTTCAAAATAAAAGTTTATGAACATATAAAAATTTATATTTAAAATATAAATATAATTTTTATAATTTTTTTAAAATTAAATAAATATGAAAATAATTTAGTGGTGTAGGGAATATTGTAGTAAATGTTGTAGGTGATCCTCGTTCAACGAAGGTCGGATGGTTTGTGCATGGGAGTTTTGAGTGGAAAACACTGCACAAAGAATTTGACGGGTGAGAGGGGATTGAATGGGTCCCACCCATTTTTGAAATTAGTCGATGTCAATGTTGATATCATACAAAGCTAGAGGGCTGAATTCGGGCCCAAGTTACCCGAATATAGTTCGTTCCGGAATCCGGGCAACCCTGTTTTGTGGTCGGTCATAATGTTAAAGGCCATGAAAACGATCTCTCCTTAGGTGTGACTTCTGAGAAGATTAAATTTTCTCTTCGGTTAAAACTATTGGTTTAATTCACCAAATGATGGAAATGGGACGAGTTATGAATAGATTTAATATTCTACCACCCGCTCCGCAAGATAAATAGTTTCACTTGCATCATTCGTATTTCATATCACTAATAGGTGGCGGGATTTTTGTTTTTGAGGGAAAAAAAAGTCGAAATATGCAATGAAATGTTTTTTACACAAAAATTGGCAAAAAATAATAAATTATGGTTTAAATATGATATTTTTAGTAAAAAAAATTATCCACTAGAATCAATATATTTCTTCATATATGTTTAGCATGATGAATATTTTTTATAAAAATATTAAAAGAAAATTATATTTTTAAATAGAAAAAAATAACATGATTGAAAAGTACTAAAAAAACAAAATTTGGGTTTAAATATAACATTTATAATAACAGAATCATAAGAATAAAAATTAATATATGTGTAACATAATGAATACTTTTGTGCAAAAATATTGAAAGAAAACTTTAAAATATGATTTAACTGTGTCATTTTTAATTGAAAATTTTTATTAGAAATGAAAAGTGTTACAAAAAGGATAACAATGAGATTTAAACCCTTAAGCTCTTACATTAATTACTTTTTCTTCCCTTTATTAATCAACTAAGTTCAACACACTTTTTTTTTACCTTAATTTTTTTAAAAATACTATATTTTTTCGTCAACAGGAGACATCACTAAAATTAGAAAATAATTTTAAATTTCATCGTTTACCATACTTATAAATGACCTAATTTTTTCTTATATAGGGCAAGATTTTGGAATGTGTCAAACTCCGCTGATCCACCAACTAATAACATCTCTCCGAATAAGTGAAAGTGTGAAGTTAAGAGATTGATATATATATATATATATAACTTATAAATTATCTACCTTTCTAATTCTCCTGTCGAAAACTAAGACTCTAAGAGATGGATATAAATCAAATTTTATGATATTTATTTTATTGAGATCAAATGATGGGAGGGTAAAAAAAAAAGAGCAAAAGAAGAACAGTATACAACATAGGATTCCTTGGTTGAAGAGGATGAAGGACTCAAGATCGATGGCTTGCTTGATTTGGGCGGCCAGGTGGACCATCCCTTGTTGAAAATTGCCCACTATTTCAATTGGTTTCTTTTCATCACTAAAGTTTACTATGTTATGTCAACTTCTTGTTACTCAACTATAAAATCTATGGTATACTTTGTGTTATTTACTTGGTACTTTTATTACATAAAGAAGTCAATACATAGCTACTAAAAAGTTGCAAATACTAATTGTAAGTTAAACCGAATATTATAATGATATAAAAAGGTGATAAACAATGAAGGGGCGGAGTCAGCTGGGCATTGGAGAGCACGTGACCCGCCCCTTCTTCATTTAACGAACTACTTATGTGTATTTTCTTTGTCGTTGGTTTCATTGTGATATATAATACGTTATAATTTGACATTCGAGTAAAAAGTTATAAATATTTGAAAATAAAAGTATATTAATCATTTTAATTTATTTCAATATACTATATAGTGATTTTATATTTTACTTAGATGATCTTCATATATTATAATTCATGTCAATTGCTTCAAAATGAGAGGTTATATTATTCATTTCGGCAATTAGGCAAGAAATTATGCGAGTTTAAAATTTTTATATTTAATTATACATTATTACGTGTTAAGAGTACAACAAGTTACATATTGATTGAATGTTTATTGTATGCAATATTGTGCTTTATACATACAGAGTATTATTTTGTTAGTTTTTTTCTTTACTTATTTCATTTACTTGTTTATATTTTTTAAACAAAAAAAAGCCGATAATATTTTATCACAAACCAATGAAGTTTTATCCTAAAATAAAATCATTTGTTGTAGTATTTTATAGAGTTATTTATGTTACTTTAACCCAAAACGACATCGCCCATATACAATTGTACATTTGTGTCCACCCTCCGAAAATATTATAGTTTCGCCACTATGACGATATGTTTCACCTATCAATAGTAACTAAACATATCAATCGGGTCACTTGAGTTTCGAATAAATCAAGTTTTGGACCAATCAGATCTTGGGTCATTCTAGTACACTGAGTCGACTCGAGTTTGTCCCGATTTTGAATTGATCTAACGGGTAAAAAACTCAAACCATTAAATACTTTTTTAAAGTAATATTCAAATATTGTGAAAATTAAATCATAACATCAATATCTTAAATTAAATTAAATAATAATATTATAATAAAATTATATTTATACAAATAAGTGATCCTAACATACTATTTTTTTTAGAAATCCAAACATACTATAATTATAAAATATACATGCAATTTTATTTACGAGTGACATGAACGAACACATTTGTATCATTGAATAACACATATATGATATATGTGGCATCTCAACGTATGTGAAACGTTATTTGGCGCTGACTCACCGAGTCAACTTTGATCCAATAATTTATCAAGTCTTAACCCTAAAAATTAAAGTTTGGATTATTTTAGAGTCTCGGGTTTGAAACACCATATTGAAATCTAAAAAATTTTCAAACGTTTGAATCAAGTCTTAACCCTAAAAATTCAAGTTTGGATTATTTTAGAGGCTCGGTTTTTTGAAACACCATATTGAAATCCAAAAAATTTTCAAACATTTGAGTCGGGTAACATTTCAATATGGCTAACTTTTAAGGACCTGTTTGGTATAAAATTTGGAAAGGTATACAGGAAAGTGATGAATATAGTTTATTTGTAATTCAAGATACTCTGTTAGAAATTTCAATTATTACCCCTATCTCCCAGTTTTTGTTTACCTTCTTTCAGTCATCCATTTGAGTAAGGACCATAACATTATACTTCTCTCATCATTACCTTTCTTATCTTATTTTTCATACAAAAATAAGTATTCTTCTCTCATCTAGACCGACATAACTTTTCTACAATATATATATCTCATACAAAATTTATTTATTCTATATACTTTATATAATCTTATACTAAACTAGCCCTAAATCAATAATAGGAAGGTTTCAAAAGTAAAAGAAAAGAAAATGTGTAGGAGCAGCTGGACCATTTGTTGGGCTTTTTACTAGTACGTCGTTGCCGGGCTTCATGGACTTTTTAAATTCATTTTAATTGGGATGAAGTCCCAACACGGCATTTGGGTCCACTCAATTGTTTAAATTTCAAAAGGCACTTGACACTTTAAAATTTCATAACTTATTTAAAATTGCTAAAAAAAATGGGGGAAAAAAGCAATCATATTTTTGAAATAAATTTTCCATTTCGAATATTTGAAAATGTATTTGTATTTTAAACAATGCTACTGATTTAAAAAACGGTATTTCTATCATATATTATAATGCAATATATTTTATTGTATCTCTGGCCAACGGTGCTATTTTTTGACGGTGCTTGGCTTTGTTTTCGTTATGAATGTCCCCAACTTGCTTTGTTAGAGTTAGTTTTATCTAGATTCATTCTTTGTAGGGTGTGTTTCCACTTGTCTATATTCATTCTTTATCTACTTTTCTGTTTTATGATTGTATGTTTTGACGGTTTACTGTATGTCCACTTGTCAGCCATCAAGATTCAGGTATATCTGATCTCGAATACTTACCCAATAAAAAAAATAAAATAAAAAACAAGGCAATATAATAAAAACCTAAATTGGGAAAGAGTCTATGTCAATATTTTAATTAGAGAAATAATTTTCAAAAGTAGTCTTATCCTATACTCTCGGATATAGGGTTGCTCACTGTCATTGTTTGATTCATCCCTTGTACGAACTCTCTATAGTGGATTCGGCCAACTCTTGTGGCCCCGTGGATGTAGACATTCTGCCGAACCGCGTAAAATCGCTGTGTTCGTGATTTTGCTTGTGATTTCTATTTCGATCTTTCGTTTTCATTTTCGATCGACTTCACTTCCGCTCAAAACCATTTTGTATTATTCGAATATTTGGTTTTACAATAGTAATATAAGTGTATATAATATAAATATATATTCTTTTAAAATTTTAATGTGAATTTATATCTTTTTTTTATATAGATATATAGGCACTAAGCCCATTATAAATGCAAAGGGAGGAGATTCGAAGACCTACTAGTTATCAATCCGCTAATTTAGTAAAATTTGACTATACTCAAAATAATTAAGTGTAAGTATAACATCGGAGGGTGTTATACTTGGTGTTACACTATACCTAAAATAATTAAGGGCTTGTTTGGAGCGTTACACTATACCTGAAATTTTTGATAAAATTTTAGCTTTTTTGGATAGATTAAAAGAATAAATTTTTATTTGACATGATAAATTATATAGAATTTTATAAAACTATTTTTTTAAACCATAAAAACTTCGTATCCCTATCGATCACGTACGAAATCAAAACAATAAGAGAGATAATAAAAAACTTTATTTTATATAAATTGGTTCGCCCGAAATCCAACAATTTATTGAAATCTTTAAGAGCAAGACCGGCAGGTGCTCTTATATATATATATATATAGTATACACGAAATGATGGAGCAAGCTAGGCTTGAATTGGGCGGGCACACAAATAAACTAGCAAGGCTTGGAGCAGAAGCAACGGCGGCGGAAGCCTTGGCAGTCGCCGGAGGGGAAGCCCTCGGTCTTGCAGACGGTGGCGCAATTGCTGTCGCGGCCGCACGGCCCCTTGAAGTGGCTGCTCAGCGACTCGCACATCCTCCCCTCCGCCCCTCTTATCATCCCCATCTCTTCTTTCACATTCATCATTTGCCACAATCAATCAATGAATCAATCGTAATTGAAAATAAATACATAAATTAATTGACAATAAATTTAAATTAATAAATTACCAGAGGCAGAAGCAAGGAGGAGGAAGAGCATAAGGAGACGCATGTAACGCTCCATAGGTTATAGGTAGATGGATGGATGGAGCAACCTTGGTAGGGAGGAGGAGACTATATATAATGTGGGTTGTGTGGGGAATGGGCGAATGCATGCCTATACAAGTGTCCGTTGTGCCTTTGTCTCATTGCCATTGAGTGTCATCGCCTCATAGGCATGGATGCAATTCTGGTAAAAATGCAAAGTTTGTCGAAATCAAGTCTGCGAAAAGATGCGCGCTCGATCGTGTTGCTAGGATCTTCTATGCAGATTGACGTCATCACTGCTGCAGGATAGAGAATTTAGTATCTACATCCGTCAAGATGGTCTTGGCTGGTGGTCTAGCAGTGGTGAAGATCATCCGATTAATCGTGGTCCATTTAATAGTCCGCTTATCCTCATTGGTAGAAAATCATGAAAGTACCACGTTTATATATTAAGAGAAGAAATGATAATAAAAAAAATAATTTTAACTAATGAGAGGAGACGGACTACAAAATGGACTAGTGTTTATGGACTAGAGGATCTTTGCCCGTTTAGCAGGACTAGTCATCACCAAATCTTTACTTGTATTAAAAAAATCCGCGAAAAGACATCATTCTTATCAATAAGTGATATAAATGTATTTTCAACGTGTAAGAAAAAACTATCGACATAAACGAGAAATTGATTACTATACGTCATTCTTATGGCACTTTGATTATGACATACTGTATATGATAAGACCCATGGTTGAAAGACAAAATGAAGAGTTTTATATTCATTGACTAGGGTTTTTCATACAGATGTGACGCCATCGATCACTGCACCAATATAGAAAACTTATTAGTTATATCCGTCGAAATAATCTTAACTGATTGTCTAGCAGGGTAGCATCACCAAATCTTTACTTATATCAAAAAAAATCCGCGAAAAGACATCATTATTATTAATAATAAGTGATATAAATGTATCTTCAAGTGTAAGAAAAAATTATCGAACAATATTGATTCTTATATTTCATTTTTATCACACTGTGATTTTGACATACGTAGTATATGATAGAGTAAGAACTATGGTCGGGGACGGTTCGACAATTACAAAAGACAAAATGAAAACTGCTATATTTATGGAGGAGTTCTATATTCATCGACTTCAACTAGGGTTGTGTAAGAGCTGCATTTAGTAGACTATACCTTTTGTTTATTTTTACATTAATGACATGGAAGTAATTAAAAACGATCAACTCTCATACTTAAAAAGAAGAGAATGCATTTGTTTTTTTATGCTTAAATTAATTTTTTGTGGTGCGATTAGCAACGGTGTTCATTAATTTGTTAGTTTAACTATTTTATCCCTAAAAAAAACTTAATGTGATGCATAAAATCTGCATCATAGTTGTTGAAGGAGATCGATCTTGATCATGCTCTCAACCGGAACCCTAGCATGCAAACAAGAACAAACGAGGTCGGGGCGGGGCTTGTCTCCCCCGTAGAACCCTCCGACGCTCAAGTCAGTCCTTCTTCGTCCTCAATATGAATCTATCTCCTCATATTTATACTAGTCGAGTATTAAATAAAAGAAACAGTTACGATATTAAATAGAAGAAACCGTTACCGTATTTAATTCGGTCAAGACCCTTTAATGAATGAAACTGTTACCATATTCAATAGGCGAAACGGTAACCGCATTAATGTTGGTCAATGCCGTATTGAATATTCGATATTGGTAAAAGACCAAAACGCCCTTGTGCTATGATGACGGGATTTTCCCTATCTCACTTAATATTTTGGATTGATTTATTTTGCCATAAGCGATTTAAGTTTAACCTACCAAATAATTGGTCACAAGAGAACAATGGTAAATTCAGATTTTAAACTCATAACTTATTTTTTCCAGTGATATATCAGTATATGCCCTATTCTATTTTTTTTACTCTTTTTTTAAATTATCATTCATGAACTTCACCCTCGGATTCACAACCTATTTTTTCTTCTTTTTTTTTAATCAAATGAATTCTTCATGTATTAAACTCATATTATAATTATTTATTTATTATTATTAATCTCTTTGTTTATAGTATTAGTAATGATAATGTTATTAATTAATATATAGTATTAATTATGAAGATCATGTGTTTAATTTAAAAAAAAACATATACGAGTAGCATTCGAATATTGTATAATTTGATTTTTTTTTTCCTCCTAACATAATGCAAAGTTTATGGAGTATTGAATAGGGCTGAAGGGATGAAGTCCGTGCCCATGCCGGCAATGGATCACAGTTTTGCCCCTCACTCTTAATATATATAATTTCCGAAATTTTAAATATAAATGTTTGTGAAAGACAACTCAATCAGTCAATCCACCCTTTAGAACCACCTTCTTAGAAAAAATTACTATTTTACTCATTCATCTAATTATCATCAATATCCTAGTTCATCTCTTAATAATCCAAGGGTTTTTTTTATCATTGATTTAGTTGGTTCGAAATTCTTTCAGATGTTCATTTCTCAATTCTCACCTCTCGCTCCTCTTCTCAAATGAAAAATAAAAGTTGTTGAAGGATATTCTCCCCTTTTACCCTTCAAATATATATACGTAGTATGAGGTTGGGTCATGTGTTAACAACTCTTGTGGTGTTAAATGTTAACAAATCAATATTCGGCAAAATTTATCAAATATTCATCACAGTTACTCAATTATTCATCAAAACTTTTGTTAAAATTAATCAAATATTCATAACAATCACTCAAATATTCATCACAGTCACTCAATTATTTACAATTTTCCAAATATTCATCAATATTCGGCAACATTTAAGAAATATTCATCACAGTAACACAATTACGAGATTGGGGGTGGATACACGCGCAAGGGTTTGAGTTTTTTGGGTGATAATTTTTTATAATTGGCAATAATTATTAATTGAAATGAATCTCTTAAATGTTGTCGAAAAACTTTGATAAATAATTGAGTGACTGTGATGAATATTTGATAAATTTTACCGAATATTTGTTAACATTTAACACCGTAAGAGTTGTTAACATTTGATCCGTATTCTACGTAGTATATATTAAAAGTACAAGAAAAAAATAGTAATTTCACAGATTTAATAACAATTTTAACAAAGAAGGTGAGATAACGAAGAAGGTGAGATGAGTAATCTTTTGTAAGTATATAGCTTTTTAAAGGTGATTTTCTAGAATGTGTAATAAGGGGTGATTTTGTACAAAATAGGGTATTTAAAGAGTGACTTCTCGTTAATTGAAAAGACTAAGTCGCTCTGTAGTGAGAAATTAATTAATGATCCGCCTCGGGTGGTCGAGTTGGATGAGACCTGGGGACTGGGGTAGTATCCGAACGACGAACGTCCCCGGTTCGACTCTCGAATGGTCACTCTATATTTACCAAAGAGAAATTAATGGATGGATAGACAAATTGAGGCATAAACCGGAAATGATCGATGGATCGAGCATATTAAGTAGCAAATTAAAGCAACGTACAACAAAACTAAGAAACTAGCTACCACATACAAATTACAATGGATACAAAAGCTAAAATCCACCCAACATATGATCGAATTGGGTAAATCCAGCTTTTATTTTTCACACGATAATTGTTTTTATTATTGAAGCAAACACATTAACACACCACAACACAACACAACACAACACAGGACGACGTCGTACGCAAATGGCCTCAAGGAAATCGATCGATCGATCAGCAAGGCCTGGTGCAGTAGCAGCGGCGGCGGAAGCCGCGGCACACGCCGTCGGGGAAGCCCTCGCTCTGGCAGACGGAGGCGCAGTTGCTCTTCCGGACGCAGGTGCCCTTGAACCTGTCGCTCTTCGACTCACACGTCCTTCCCTCCGCCCCCATCTCTTCATATCATCACATATATATAAATATATAATTATTAATTAACAAACCATTTAATTAAATATTATATTATATTAGCAATCAACAAAATGACGTACAATTAAATAAATAGTTAATTTACCTGAGGCAGTAACGACGAGGAGGATGAGGATGAGCGACGAAAACAGACGCAAGTTGCGCTCCATGTTTGTTTTTACCTGTTGGGAGTAATATTGGAGGTGTATTGTGTATTGCACTCTGCAACTAACCAAATTACCAAGGGTATATATAGGGCCAACACTTTGGATCCTTTACATAGAGTTACTATACGTACGGCCAGGGGCGGATCCTTTTTAGGGCTAGAGATGACAGTCGATCCCTACAATCAAAAATAAAATTTAATGTATATATATTTCTCTTGTCTATAGGTTCGATTTGATATATTATAAGCTCAAATCTGATACCAGAGTAAAAAGTTATAAACGTTTCAAGACTGAATCGGTATAAATTATTTTTCACATCATTTACTTAATTAAATATACTTCTATCATACTTATCATTTATTAAACTTTGTAACTTTATACTATAATCAAATCCAAAAACTTTAAATATTGATGGTTTTTTCGAAAAAAATTAGAGTTCAATTTTTCGCCCTCTCAACTAACCGCTTCGGGATCCCGCCATTGCGTACGGTCATTCACCGACTTTCATTGTTGGTATTTTTTTTTTGTTTGAAAAATATAGGTTGCTAACACTGAAAGCAGTGAAACAACCATACGCTTAAATGCTTAATGATATAAAACCGTGCATATAGCGAGCTGAATCTTGGTATAACTTTCGATGCCCCTTTAAATATGCCAAGAAAATTGTATTGATGTATTTTTATAGATTTTTATTGATATATTTATATATTTTTTTATTATTGACTTTGTTTTGGAAAATTTGAGAAATAATTTTCTAAGATAATCCATTTTTTATTTTTTTATTATGTGATTCAGTCAATAAGAGCCACGTACCAGGTAAATTGACTTGTGTCAACTGATTCGACCCACTGATAGAGAACAAGACAAATCTTAAATTTTCATCAAAGAAAAAAGGTGAAGGTAAGAATCGAATCCAGAACCTCATTACCACCCAGCTCCACACTATTGGGTCACCCCGCCGACTGGGGCAGATGATCTTTAATTTGCAGGGTGAGTATGGGCCTATATGGCTACAACTACAACTCTACAAGCATCTGTTTTGTCGTATCTCATGTATATTCCTAATGCAATAAATTAAACCCCGTTGATATGTACGTAAAATGTAAGGTAAAATATACTGTATATTTGATGGGTGCATGAAGTATTTATTACATGTAACAATTTAAATTTTGGTGTTATAAAGTGAATGTAAAAATTATTGTGTGTTCTCGTCCCTGCCGACGAAGTTCTGGAGGCCAATGAAGAACTGTGTGTTCTCGTCCGTAAGAACGCTTTAGGATTGGGTTAGACCGCTTGTAGTCTCCTATCCTAAATCTTTCCGTGTATTCAAAAAATAAAATAAAATTATTGTGTTATGTGAATGTGTGAGCTTCAGTGCATCGCCCTCTCACTTCATTGAAAAGTTGTGCATAATTTGACAAGTCTTTTGTGGATGAGTATTTTGTTTGTAAGTTCTTCTTTAAATATCAAAACTTATGTGAATTAAATCATAAAGTTCTATATGATAATTTGTTTAATTAACCCTTTTCCTATCGTTTTGTTTAGGTAAGTTGTAGAATATATCTGTTTCATTTTACTGGTTTTTTACGAGTTTAATTAAACGTTTTTATTTAAGAAAATATTTGTAGAAGAAGATTGCCCCGTGTGTACTCCGTAGTATCATGACTTTAATTTGCACCTTTTTCTGTATTTATATTCTATGTTTGATGATTCGTTGTCTACCGACTTGTCGGTTTCTCGAGCTTCAAACTTGTTTGAGCTCGAATTTTTATTTAATAAAAAAAATGTAGTATCACGTCTTTTCTCTCACTCGTTATGTTCGGTTTTTTACCCCGAATCCCAATTACTTGAATTTATCGATCCGCTTAGCTTTCTCTTTCTTATCTTGTTGCATTTGGAGAGCCGGGGCTACTATATATGCACGGTGAATTTTTTCCTAAATGTATGGTTTTGACATCGGTTTTTTAGAGTCAACAAATGTTTTTGCCTAAAAATTACATGTTAACACCGATTTTCCGTGTCGATAAACATTTACCAACTCAAAAAGCCAATGATCAACAAATTGTTTTTAGGCCAAAACATTTGTCAATTCCATAAGTCGATATAAAAAATCTTATATTTCATTATCATGTGAATATCAAACCGATTAATTGAGATCAAAATTGTGAAAAAATGTGGAGTTTTATTTGGTTGAAAGGCTTACACGCAGTGGTAGATTCTAAAACGGTTAGTTGATCGAGGAGGCAGAAAATTGAGCCCTAATTTTTTTTTTGAAAAAATCATCAATTTTATAAATGTGTAACATGAATAAAAACATAAATCGTGCATATTTTATTTCACGATTTTCAAATATTTTAATATAACATACTAATTTGAAGTTTTGGGGTATAATTATATAGTATTAAGTTATGAAGTTTAACAAATGATAATTACGATAAAAGTATATCAACTTGGTAAATGACATGGAAAATAATTTATATCAATTCACTCTTGAAATGTTTATAACTTTTTACTCGTGTGTCGGATTTGAACTTATAATAAATCAAATCGAAGCTATCAGCGAGAAGAATATGTATACTAAATTTTATTTGTGACACCCCATATCCAAAAGAAGATATTCCCCTACTTACACGTCCTTACACTTGCCCCTCTTTTCGCCCATATCTCTCACCACTAGTATATTCTTTATTTTGTTATTTTGTTTTTTTATAAGGTAAGAATTCGAGGGTCTATATTCTTTATTTTGTGTAGGGCACTAGAAAAGAATAAGGAGTATTAACTTTCCTATTTTACACAGGGTAATTTTTATTTTTAAGTGTCCAAACTAAAATTCTGTGGTGATTTTCGATCTTAAAAGATGGGTTTTAATCATGGTGGATCCAGGGGGTTTAGGGTGGCTGAACCCCCTAGCCTAGAAAAAAATGTAGGAAAAACAATTGTGGGAATTTTCTGTAATTTTTACTATGTTTTAAATAAAAGAGTGTAAAAAGAGTAATAAATTATTAAAGCAACTTAGCGAATGAGAAGTGCTTATTAGTTTGAATCCCATTAACCTCACTTATTTTTTTATAATTTTTATTATTCTTAATTTTGTTTTACTTAAAATGTCTAACTAAATAACAAATTTAAGGTCTTTTTCGATATATTTTAACAAAAACATTCTTTTTTATATATAAGTATAAAAAAATCACAATTTTTTTAAAATTTTGCTTTTTCTTTAATTTTTTCTATAAAAATGTCTATTTAAATCACAAATTTAAAGTTTTTTCTAATATATTTAAACAAAATAATTATTTTTTCATATATAAATGCAAAAAAGAATCTCAAAAAAAAATTTTTGCAGTGGAGATCTCCTGTTACATCTATATACTCCCCTCCCTACATCACAAAAATATTTTAACCCTTATTTTATCTTAAAAAAATTTATAAAAATTATATTTATATTACTAACATCTATTTTTATATATTTATAAAATTTTATTTTGAAAAATCATGTTTTAAAATTTTTAATAATTCTATTTTGTTAAATATTTCCATTTTAATTTTTAAAATTTGTAAAACATGATTTTTCAAAATAAAATTTTATAAATATATAAAAATAAATGTTAGTAATATAAATATAATTTTTATAAATTTTTTAAAGATAAAATAAATGTTAAAATATTTTTGTGGTGTAGGGAGGGAAGTATAGGAGGGAGTAGAAGATCTGCACTTTAATTTTGTGATAAAATTTCCCACTTAATTAATGTGTGCATACCAATTGAAATAACAAGACAATGCTTTCAATTCATCATCAGCCTTAATAGGGGTCATATATAAATGTGGAGATTCCGATCCATTTATAACAACAAAAATTGTGAAGTTAGTATTCCTAAAATGGTCAAATATATTTCACAAAGCACACCCCGTTGTCTGAACTATGTGAGGTTTTGATGCAATCTTAATTCAACATTTGAATAAAAATAAAAAGTTGTAAATATAATTAAAAATCGAGCGTAGATTAATTTTTATAATGTTCATTAATTATCTCGCTAATTTAACATTCCAAGTGATGGATACTAGATCATATATACTAGATCATCGATGATTTTTGCGTTAGGTGTTAAAGCATCTCTAACATTTTTCCCATTTTGGAGATTTTTGAGAATTTTAAGGTATTTTTTAGTCCAACAGATTTTCCATCACATTTTTCATTTTCAGCAGAAAAAATAGAGATGATTCCCTAAATCTACAACATTGTTCAAACTAAATGATTCTTTAAATCATCGAAATGGGTAACTTGTTAGAGCTAAAACAAAAATAATTTAAAAAATTTGTATTTTATTTCCCAATTTTGGAAATTTTTTAGGAAATCTGTTGGAAATGGTCTTAGTCACTAAATTTTAGGGAATCTGTTGGAGATGGTCTTAGTCACAAGAAATGTGATAAATTGGTTAGGGATTCTTTACACTTTTTTTTTTAACGAGGGTAGCCCACATTTGGTGGTAAACCCCGGGTACGTGACCCAGTTGACAAGAGCCGCGTGCCAGGTAAACCGGCTTGCGCCGACCGACTAGACCCAATGATAATAAGCAAGGTAAACCCTGATTATTTCACCAAGAGAAAGGGCAGAGACAGAGATCGTACCCAAGACCTCCCATTAACCCCCCTTACTCCTTAACATTGAGTTGCCTTATTAGGGCTAAAGATTCTTTAAACTTAAATAGATATAGTGCTGGCCGGTAGAATTTGAATCGAATCAGAATTTATGGTATTGGGTCAGATTGAAAATATAACGGCCCGATCCATGATCCATAAAAATTGAAATTCCGATTTTTGGTCAAAGACCCAGAATCGGACCGGAAATCGCGGTCCAAGACCGGTTGGATCGGAATGTGTATGTATGTATATATATATGTGTGCGTATATATATATATTAAATAAAATTAAAGTGACCAAATAAAAAAAACATTATAAATTATTTTTTATTCATATATTCTATATTAGTAAGAATAATTTAATTAATTCTATTGGCACATTTAATAAATAACTTTAAAATATGTTATAAATTACTCCCTCTTTTAATTAAAACTTGTCGTTTACTATTCATGCACGCTTTCTTAGAATGATAAAAATTATATAAAATATTAACATCTTTTACATTTATTTTTATAAATTAATACTTAATTGTAATAAGTATGAAATTATTAAAAAAAATTATTAAAAAAGTTAATATTTTATATAGTTTTTAACACCTAAAAAAGCGTGCATGAATAGTAAAATGTCAAGTTTTAATTAACGGAGTGAGTATTTTTTAATCCATTTAATTTTCAAATTGGTCCACCCGAGATCATATATTACGGTACCACTCCGATCCACGATCCAAGATTTTTCGAATTTCCGGTCCGTTGGTCTTGAACCAGATCGGAATTTTCTGTCCGGTTCGATCCGATCCAGACCGGTTGACCAGCACTAATTAGATATTCGCCTTCTAATCTTGATAATTAATTGAGCATCTTCTTATAATGAAACACTTTAATCATTTATTCAACTTACAATACATGTGTTGGATGAACTAAACCACTCATTTCCATTAAAAAAAAAAGAAAAAAAAAAGAAGAAGAAAGAAGAACAATAAATTTGATTTGATTTAAAAACAAATGAAAGCGATTGGATTGAGAATCGAAAAACCTGCATCGTCTATTTTAATTTGATCATTACATATTGTGTGGCTGTGAGGGGTAAAAAACAACAAAGGATGGATAAAAAGAAAAAGAGATTTGTAACAGTGTGTGAATGAATGGATAGATGCATGTGGTGTGTGCAGAAAATGTACTCAGAGGCTGATAAAGGTGACGAAGACAACTCAATAACTCACCAAATTCACCATTGCTATTTCGAGCTCTGCTTTCCTGCCTGCTAGCTACCTTCTTTCCTTGGCATGGGCCCTTTTATCATGATTTTGTAAGGTAGATATTGTTGATACCCCTAAAATTAAAGGCCAAGGTGAAAACGAGTTTGTCTTTATGCCAATAATATATATGCCTTTTATTATTATGGGGGCCAAATTGCACAGTCACGATCACGGACTCTCAAAACATAGGGATTTTAGGCAATTTTAGTTTCGAAAATCGTGAAATTTGTTTTGACCATAGTTTCTAAAACCGTGAGAAAGATCACGGTTGGAGCTTCAAAAATCTTGAAAATAAATCAGTCGAGTGTATTGGGCTAGAATCCCATAAAGCCCAAACCCCGACGGCCACGGTTTTGAGAACCATAGGCTGTGTCCGAGGTAGGTTCACCGCTTTCCTTCTTCTCAATGCGACCCTGCAACCTACATTACAACGGTTTTTAAAACTGTCGCTAGAAGCTCTCTCACGGTTTCGGAATCAGTGACAATCAGAGATCCTTCATTCCCACGGTTTGAGAAACTGTGGCAACCATTTTTTTTTTACAATTTTCAAAACCGTGATCGTCATTGTGTGTCTGGCGATATATTCATAGTGCATAAAGCAAAACTTTTTTTTCTATTATTATTATTAAAGCTTGTGCAATTAAAATGTAAAAATAAAACTATACTCAACTATGATTGAGGTGTGATAGAGAATTTTTCTGTTACGTCAGCTTAAAAATAACTTTTTCATTTTTTTACCCTTTTCATTCACAATAGAAAATCGTGCGATTCTTATTTCATTTTACATTTTTTATTTATCAAGCTAAATATTGATTTATGTTACTTAAATTTTTTTGTTAATAATATTATTAATATTAATATTTGTTGATATTATTACGTATATAATAATTTTCCCATCCAAAAGATAAGTGTTGTTTAGTCTTATCCTATGAGCATATCTTCTTGTTAAGATCAGTTCACTCAATGGATTATCCTTATCAATTAAGGATATTAAATTAATTCTTTTCATAAAGGATATATTAATCCTCTCAACGTTAGATACCAGACACAGAGAAATACAAAATACATGTACAATTCCGGACGTTCTCTGGCATTGCTCCTCCCACTCCGATCTCTTATAGTGACATAGACTATGGATAGTGTGTCGATCAATGGTTAGTTCCTTTGTTCTTCCACCCGGTGATCGAATTCCAAGGCGCAGAAGATTCAAGATTTCCGCTATGCTGATCTCATGACCCAAGGTATGTCAATTTAGTCTTGATTTTTAACAAAATTAATACATATAATTAAAATAAAAAGGGCACACAATTAAATTTTAAAATATTTTATTAAATTGATAAAATGAAAAAACACAAAAACAAAAAAATTACACAACTTAAACTTCCAAACAATATATTAAATAAACAACACACAATCGTACAACAAAATTAAGCGTCGTCTTCAGGAGTTCCAAATTTATGCCATACGTCCCATATATGGTCAATCAAGTCGGCCTTGTCGATTATTGACGAGCGGTGAACTGGTCATTGATTCTTGCCAAAATAAATACCTAATACTCAAAACTAGTATAACGAATAAGTACAAGTGTCGATCTCACTGAGAGCATGCGATTCAGTATGTTTCCTGTCAACTATACATAATAAAGAGAGAGAACAAAACAAAGTAATTGTTGGACGTTGGAAAGCAAGAAAGCAAAGTAGAAATGACTATGATTGGACTGGTTTCACCCGTTTATCTCGACATGGTTGGTTACTTCGTTCCTTGGTTCCTCTTATTACCCTAGGGACTTTTTTGTACACATAGTTGTATAGTTTTCTGATTCGATCAATACAAACTCTCTAAACTCTTGTATGGGGTTCGAGAATCATTGGGTCCCAGTCTCCTAGCATATAGATTAACATCTCCCTCGCATCGTCAACGTGTCACCTAGTTGTCAACCCAGCTACCACTTTCGTGAAAAGAGATGATCCTCACCTGCCAATTTTCTTACACAATCCAGATTCCCAACCTGTTTCTCAGGACGTATTTGCTACTGTAAAGGTTCGACCTGCAGAAGCGGAGATAGTTGAAACCCTTAGTTAGATGCAACTCAATGTAGGTGATCAATCAAGACAAAGTAACAATATAATAACAAGCGAAGCGTAAAGGAAATTGAAATAATATTAATAGATAGAACCTGAATAACCAAACCAATATTTTGGCAAAACGAGATGAAAGAGAAGTTGGCCTAGCATGACTTCCTTCATGCAAAACTATAAATAAGTGAAAACCTAGGGTTTCCGCTCCACGAGGAAGGCGGAACCCTAAGAGAGAGAGAGAATTATATGAATGAAAAATCCCAAGTCTAGAGTTGTAAACACGCTCCTGGCCGGTAACTGGTAAGGGATGACGTCCATAATTGTAGATTTATATAAAGTTTTAAACGAGTGATATATATATATATATATATTTTACATACCATACTGATTCATATAAAGTTTTAAACCCTCATATACCGAGCGACAACACATATATATTGTACATACCATACGGGCATGCATACTTTTCCAAAAGATAAAAAATTCTCTTCAAGTTGCTTGTTTATTCGACATTAATGAACCCAATTTAAGATTAGATAGGCAGATACTTAACCTTAACAAATCACCTCTTAGTCTTCTTAGAATTAACGGATTCCCATATACGGCGCTAATGAAGTTTCCCGTTTTTTCGTACGGTCCACCTTTGATCGAATACCGGCTCGCCATGGTTTGGTACACGTAATTAGGTACAAATCCCACTCCAAGAAAAACCGAAAAGCTAACTGAAAGGGTCGAAACCCTCTCGATATATTAAAGAATTAATTTGCGGTATAAGACATTTATTTTGCTTTTATTGGAGGAGTGTCCCGAGCTTTGTTTAATTAGCTTTACTAGGCAAGTCATACCCGTGCTACGCACGGGACATATAAGTTTTGGTATTTTTTAAGATTATTTAAGAGGTTATTTTATTTTATATTGTTTTCTAATCTAAACTATATATGCATACATATGGTAAATCTTGATTTTATATGCTTCATAATAATTTGGTTTAATTTATTTATAAAACGTTTATTTTTTTGTATGTCTGGTATTTAATTTTAATCAATATTTTTATGTAATTGTCAATGAAACATATTATTATATAATTAATGTCCTAGTTTGGTATCTTACATGAATTTCATATCATAATTTTATTTGTTAATATTTTTTTGTGTTGATTATCCATATCATCTTCAAATTGTAAAAGTTAATTGTTTTATATTGGATTAAAGTCATTAAACCATCGGTGTTGTTTTGACTTCAAATCTAAAATATAAAATCGGTTGACTTAAGTATAGATATGTCATATTTCATACCGTTTTCAAGATACACAAAAACTATACAATACAGTAATTTTTTCACCACTATATGTGCATATATTATCAAGTTAGGTACTTAATTAGAGTTGTTTCGATCTATAACTTTGAAGCACTAATTACATTCTAATAAGCTTTTCTCTACAATACCATAAGATTCAAATGCGTGCATATATTGAAAATCAAACCTACAAATATCTAGCAACATCATCCATCAACCACCTGCAGAACTCAATCCACAAATGATGCTCTTTGTTGAAAGTTTGTATATATAATGATCAATTGATATTTAAAATAACAGAAATATAAAAAGTTGTGGTAATGACATTAAAAGAATTAATTAATTAGGATATGAAGGGATGTCATATTGCAAATTATCCTTGAAAGAGCTGGCTATGTGAAATTTTTTTTTATATATTTAACCGGTAAACCTAATCCTTACTTGTTGAAGAGTTTAAAGTTTAAATAGTTATTGATTGATGTTATTGTAAACACCAAGAAAATATTCTTTTAAAATATTTATACATGAAAAATTGTTATAAACTGTTAAATTTTTTTTATTAATGATTTCATACTTATGATTCATAAAAAAGTTAATAAAAATTAAATAGTAAGTGAGAAAAAAATGGACGTAATATCAATTAGCCCACAATCCCCATTATTTATTTCTATAATCTAATATCTAATCAAAATTGAAAATCTTCAATAGAAAAATGTACATATCAATAATTAATATACTAAAAGCAAAACTATGTCATACCCAAACAATAATTTAAAGTAAAAAAATCATGAAATTTAAACATGTAAATAAAAAGGAGAAAAATATGTGAGTTACATTTTTTTGGTATGTGTGAAAATGATAACTACTACATAATTTTTATTGATATCATATTTTCTAGTAAATTACAAAATGATTTTTTTTTGAATAAAATTACAAAATAAAATAAAATTAAGGAAAACCAAAAGACATTGAAGTGATTTGGTGGGAGAATCATTAAGAGGGCTAGGAAAATTAAAAAAAATATTATGGGGAGAGTCATTAAGGAGGCCTTGGACACAATTTTTAAAGATATATAGATATATAGATATAGATATAGATGTCCACCTCTATTTTTTTGGATAAATTTTCCCCTACCTCCTCTCCCATGGCCACTCCTTAGATCCAAATCTAAATCTCAAAATTTTATGGACAAATTGGCTGCTCCTCTTCATCCGAAACTCTCCAATCACCATTCCAGATCGATCTCCGCCTCTTCCTCCCTCTCGGATCTCTTTCTCCTGGACCTTTCTACTTCCTAGAGGTGGTATTCATCGGAGTTGATGTCACAAAACTCCAACAAGTGTAGATCTCGCACGCAGATTGATAGGGCAAATCGCGTTCAATATAGTTCCCCTCCTATGGCTTCGATCACTATGCAATCGAAATAACACTTTCAATATGAATCGATTAACTAAGAGGGAGATTGATATCACCGACGAGAAGCGGTTTGTTATGGCCATGGCTCTGCGTTCTCTCGATCTCCAAATCCACTTCAATAAAGCTCTTTCCCTTTAATCGCTGCCAACGAAGACGGAGGATCTCCTTCAAGATGAATCGAACAGGGAGATGTTGAGGTAGCATAATCGTCCTCACCAAGATCAGTGTCCACAAGGATGGCGAATTTCGTCGACAATGATGATGACAGAGTCGAGGTAGACGATGCGCGAGACACATAACAAGAGGAGGTTCAATTGGGTGGTAGACATGAGGAGGGAGGAATTAGATCCAAGTGACTTATTTGAAAGAGATTGTATTGGAGGTGAGAGAGACGTGAGGAGGAAGACGTACAATGATGAGATGCAATTTACCCAAGTCTATTCTCACTTAGATCTCACTTGTTTTTGCTTTTTTTTTTGCAGACTAGAACTTAATTTGTTGCTGCTACTTGTGAATTTGCCGGTAGTCTGGGGGAACTTAGTAGGGGTGTTATGTGAACACGAGTAGCTCAAGATCGGTTGTACTCGGCTCGAAAAAACTCAACTTGAGCTCGTTCACATTTGAAAACGAGCCGAATACGAGTAGATTTTTGAGCTCATCATGATCTCGAGCCGAGCTCGAGCTTTAAATGAGCTAGCTCATATTACTCGTTTTTTGGTGTTTGTATTTACCCTTAGGGTTTATTGAGTCCAAAAATAAAAGAGATAAGTAAGGGGCGCCGTTTCTCATTCCTCACTTTGCTTTCCATGTAATTCGAGATTTGAAGAGCTCCTCATCCAAATATGGTGACGACCTGCCTTGCACTTCCATCGCCATCGCCCCCGCCAACAATTCCACTACTACCGACCTCGTCCTCAAAGCTTTTCGGTATGTCTCCGGCTTCACCCCCTCCTTTGTCTCCTCCGTCTCCACCTCCTTCTCCTGCACCGCCCCCCCCCCCACCTCTCTCAACCTCTCCTCCAAGAACCTCTTCGGCGCCATCTTGTGGCAGTTCCTCCGCAACCTCTCCTCCATCCACTCCCTCGACCTCTCCCTCAATTCGCTCAAAGGCTCCGTCCTCAATTCTTTCTGGTTGCTTCCCTCCTTCCTCCACCTCAACCTGTCCCACAACCACCTGGGTGGATCCATCTCTTTCCCCTCCTCATCTCCGATTCAAACCCTCGCCATTTCCCACAACCGCCTCCTGCCTCTAAAAAAATAGCAAGTTTGCTGATTGCTTTGGTTCAGATTTAGGGTTTTTACGACAAATGAGCTAAAACGAGCTAATTAAAAAACAAGCTAAAAATAGGAAAAACAAGCCCAATGAATAAACAAGCTTGAAAACGAGCTCGAACAAAACGAACTTGAAAACAAGCTCGAGCTCGGCTCGAACAAAAACGAGCTAAACGAGCTCGAGCTTACTTGACTACTCGCGAGCCAAATCTGAACAGAAAACTAAGCTCGAGAAAAAATCAAGCTTGAGCTCGAACTTGGCTCAATTAGAAACGAGTTGAATATGAACACCTCCGTACTCGGCTCGTTTGACTCGAATAACACCCCTAGCACTTAGCTAGTGTACTGTTGCTACTTATATATATATATATATATATATATATATATATATATATATATATATATATATATATATACACACACACATTGCAATTGCTACTTGGTGAATTTGCAATTTGTGTTTGACTTCTTTTGGACTGCAATTTTATTTAGTTTACATTTTTTTCCTATTTTCTTTATTTATTACATTTTGAGTCCGAAAAAATCATTTTCAATTACTTCTCAACCAACTTGTGTTCCAATTCGCTGGTGTCCCCGATATCGGCGTCAACATCCCCGACGTTGGCATCAACATTCCCGGTGTCAGCATCCCCAGTGATGGTGTTCGCATCCCCAACGTCAGCATCAGCATCCCCGACATCGGCGTCAACATCGTTGGCGTCGATGTCAGCAGTCCCGACGTCAGCATCCCCTAGTGTTGGTGACAGCATCCCCGATGTCAGCGTCAGCATCCTCGACGTCAGCATCCCCGGTGTTGGTGTCAGCAACCCCGATGTCGGCATCAGCATCCCCAACGTTGGCATCAGCATCGTCGGCTTCCCCGACATCAGCGTCAACATCCCCGACGTCGGCTGTAACGGCCCGGATATAAATATCCGGGATACGTTTCGAAGGTCGGATACCTTCGTTCGGATGTTGCAATTCAGGTACGGGTCGAGGTTTCAAACCTCTAATCAGTCGAAGTTTCATAAATTCAGTTTAAACGAAAGTGAAGTGGAAATATGATTTAGATACAAAAGCCACGGCAAGGCCGGGTCAAAACCAAAACATGATTCTAAAGTTGTATGGCCAGATTAGCGGGGTTAGACAGATTTCTTTGCAATCGCCGGGGGACTTTCCCACGCCATATAAACAGGGAGCAATCATACCTAAAAACATTTGGTGCGAGTGGGGTCAGACCGAGGCCCCAACACGCTCTGTCCAGCAAGCGAACATACACATACGCTAATAATAAAGATGATGCAGATGCGGAAATTAAATCACACTAGCATGATCCTAATTTACAATATGCGAGAAATAATTGTAAAGGCGCCCAAAGAATGCCAAGTGGCATGTCCCTCTCCTACCTCTGCACCCCTTTCCGTTAGTGCAGAGACTGGCCAGTTCGATGCTATAGCATATCATATCTCATCATCATATCATATCTCATCATCATATCATATCTCATCATCATATCATGTCTCATCATCATAGCATAAATTAAAATAAACATGCCCGATGGTGCTGGGCTATCATCATGCTCATATCGACTCGATAGACTCAGGGCACCCGATGGGGCTGGGCTACCCTATGACCCTAGCAAAGACTCTAGGACTATCACAGATACGGCCGTTCTGTTTCATACGCGTAAAGAAATAGAATGCTCAATCACAAGTGCAACATAGCATGATACTACATGACATGCTTTAATGCTTATGCAACACCTAGTATGTCATACATTCACAAGCCGGTAATCTCTTTCGAATCTGAGTAAGCCCATAAAGGAACTTACCTGAATAAGCCGAACAGCAGAGAACAAAGCAGAAGCAGAATCCAAGTAAGAGTCACCAATAGCAAGCAATGTCCAACATCCACAAACACCTAATAACATATAAATGCATAAGTCTACCTATTTCACACAAGGCGCCCCTAACTATCATTCATATCTCGTCTCATATCCCATGTCAGATTATTCCATCTCATTTCATCACAAACCATGTCTCATTTCATGTTCATCTCATTTTCAAAACAACCTCTCAAAGAACTCAACTTAGAAAATCAAACAACTCTTTTAAAATCGCTTATCTAATTCCCGACAATAAACATCTAAACCTTAAGGCCCATTTTCTCAAAAGCATGTTATAAAATAATTCCAGAATGTTTCTTATCTCAAAACCATATATAAATAAATTCCATTATTAAATTATTAAAATAACTCTAAGCTCACAAATCATATTTATAAATCAAGACTAACAATTCACTTTAAAATTCCCAACTTATATATTGAAATTCTCATAAAATGGATCAATCAAATAATCCAATTAATACCCTTTTTGAGAACAATACACAATATATAACGATTAATTTCCAGAATTTATAATTATAACCAAATTCCAAAATAATAATAATATTCAAATAAGGATATAACATATCATAAAATCAACATATACAATTTAAATCCTTAACCAACTTATAAAATCATACCATTTAAAATAATTCCGACATAACTTTCTTTAAAAATCCAAATCTTAAAATCACCCTTATAAACATAATATACTAACTTATCTCAATTAAAATTACTTTTAAAATCCTCTAAAATATATTAAAATATTTCAGAATATATATATATATATATATTTATATAACCATAACATTTAACATATATATAAACAATACCGAAATTAAAATAACCACCCATATATATATATATATATATATATATATATATATATATATATATATATATATATATATATATATATATATATATATAACCCAATACATATATAACCCATTCAGAAAACAAAACTCAGCCCAAGCTCAAGCAAAAAGGAAAGAAGAGCCCACCCAAAGAGAAAAGAAAAGGGCCCAATCCCCGCAGCCAAACCCAGCCCAAAGACCCGGACTTCCAGCCCCAACCCGCATCCACTCCCCCCCTACCTGGATCCGAGTGTAAGGCCCAACAAAATAGGCCCAAGGGACTCCCTTTGTCTTCAACCCTCCAGCCGAAGCAGAGGAGGAGCAGAGAGCGACGGTGGCCCTGAAACGGAGGGAGGAAGAAGAGGAGGACAGGGCCTCGCCGGAGCTCCGTCCCGACCCAGGCGTTGCCCACTCAACCGACGCGATATTCCGACCATACCCAACCCAAAGAGAGCAAGCGCGAGTAAGGAGGGGAAGAGGAACGAGACTCACCGAGATCGAGATTCAAGGTTGTCGGAGGTGCGCCGAAGGCTCGGTGGGACTCATCGGAGGTGGATCGACGCCCGGGATGGCCTAGGACGAAGAAGAGGGTCATAAAGGTGCGCCTTTGATGGGTAACAAAATGAAAAGGGAGGAAAGGGCCATAACCGACCTTGCGCGAAAAACAGGGGAGGGAGGAAGGTGTCTCGTGGCTCCGACGGTGGCTCCGGCCTCCTGGGTGGCTCCTGGATGCTGCTGCTACTGCCCGGAGGAAGGAGGAGGGAGTGGGAGCCGTTGAAGCTCGGTTGCTTGGAACTGTCGAAAGCAGGGGATGGGAGGGGAGCCCGGCTTGCGGCTGCAATGGGAACGAAGGAGAAGAAGAGGAGGGCAGCGTGGTGGAGGAGTGGAGGAGCTGTGGTGGTGTTGGTGTGGGTGGGGTTTACAGTAGAAAGGGGAAAGCTTTGGTGGTTGAAGAACAGGAAAGAGGGAGGGAGGAGAGGCTGAGAGAGAGAAATGGAAATGGGGCTAAGGGAGAGTGAAGAGAGGAGAGTTTGTGAGGGTGCAGAAGATGGTGGGGTATGAGGGTGTGTGGGGTGTGTTTGGCCTTTTGCCAAAATTGGGGTAGCAAGGTGGTGTTGGTGCTAATGTAACAGTGATGCGGCAAGAGGGAGGGAGAGAGAGAGAGAGAGAAAAAGAGAGAGAAAGAATAAAAGGAAAATGGTAAAAAAAAAGAATTGGTCCCCACAAGATATTTTGAATACCCGACAAAATATCCCGAAACCCGCTCGCCCGAACGAATCTCGACTAAATCGAATTTAATTAAATTTTTTAATCCAAGATAATCGAAAATGAAATAAAATTCAATCAATACTCGTAGCTCAATTTAATTTTTTTTTTATTAATACTCGGACTCGATGTCGAAAATCAAATCTCGTCAAAATCCTAATTTAAATTGATGCCGGAATGATTTTAAATCGAAACTTGATGCTCGAGGACGGGTTTTTATTCCACTTTTACAAATTGAATAAAATAATAGTATATTTAATTAAAATAATATTAAAATAATATAAAAATATATTCGGCCTTTACATCGGCATCCCTTAGTGTTATTGTCAACATCCCCGACATTGGCGTCAGCATCGTCGGTGTCCCCGACATCGGCATCAGTATCCCCGACATCGGCGTCATTATCCTCGACATCGACAGTATTTCTGACGTCAGCATCCTAGATGTTAGTGTCAACATCCCCAATGTCGGCGTCAGCATCCCCGACATCGGTGTCAGCATTCCTAATATCGGTATTAGCATACCCAACACCGGCGTCAGCAATCCCGACATCAGCATCCTTGGTGTTGGTAAAAAGTGCTAATGCGAAAAAGTGCCGACGCGAAAAAAATGTTGAAACAGAAAGGGGGGCACAAGGGGCACACATGGGGGAGCACAAGGGCAAAGGGTGCAGGGGGGAAGGGAGGTGGACTTTTTGCTAATATGTACATATTGGTGGACAAAATGCTAATAAAGGCGGAAAATATGGACGTTCTAGTAAACACCCCTATATTAAATATCGACCTCTATACGTATGCCTTGTATTTATAGGCAATGTCCACCGCCCTCACCTATGTTTCCACTTGCATTGGTACTTTCTTGAGCAAAGCTAATGCCTTGTGCTATTTCATAAATGCTGCACCTCGTGACTTTTACTTAACTTAGTTGAGTGGAAAAGTGGCTCTTTGCCGCTTTATATATATATATATATATATATATATATATATATATATATATATATATATATATATATATATATATATATATATATATATATATGTGTGTGTGTGTGTGTTGCACCTCATGACTTTTACTTGCATTGATGTTTTCTTGGACAAAGCTAATGCCTTGTGCTATTTCATAAATGTTACACCTCGTGGCTTTTACTTAGCTGAGTGGAAAGTGACTCGTTGTCGCTTTTTATATGTATATACACGCTGCACCTCGTGACTTTTACTTGCATTGGTGTTTTCTTGGGCAAAGCTAATGCCCTATGCTATTTCATAAATGCTGCACCTCGTGACTTTTACTTAGCTGAGTGGAAAGTGACTCTTTGCCGCTTTATATATATATTATTTCATAAATGCTTCACCTCGTGGCTTTTACTTAGTTGAGTGGAGAGTGGTTGTTTGCCGCATATATATATATATATATATATATATATATATATATATATATATATATATATGTATATGTATATATATATATGTATATATATATATATATTAGAGAGGAGTATAATTATATGTATTATTTCATAAATTATTTTGGTAGGAAAAGATGAAAATAATTATTAGAGAGGAAGTATAATTATAAATTGAATTGACAGTAAAAGATGAGTTTTGAGATGATATTGATAAAACAAAAAAAAAGTAAGAATAAGATGTTAAGATAATGTAGCGGAGAGAATTAAAAAAAATAGTATTTTTAGTATCCCTAACTCCATTGATAAACATGACCTTAGTACTCCATAACTTTTACAGTAAAGTTTTTTTTTAGCGGTAAATTCGAATACGTGATCCACTAGTAAGAACCACACACCAAGTAAATCGGCTTGCGCCAACTGATCATAACTGTATATTAATACTACTCTTATTATCCAATTTTTAAAGTTGGCCTTAGAGCATCTCCAACCGTTTCCATATTTTGAGAATTTTGGAATCTTTGGAGAGTTGTATTTTTTGATTCAAAATTTCCTATGACATTCTTCAAAATGGAGAAGCAGTAGAAAAAATAGAGATTACTTCCGAAGATTCTCCAAACTAAATAATTCTCTAAATTTCCGAAATGAGAAAACCTTGAAGTTGAAGATGTCTTAGTACTCCATAATTTTTTTTGATAATGTGTAATTTGCCATTATCCAATTTTATCATGTTTTGAGCTCTACTCTCTTTGAGGAGAGAAATCAAATTCATTCAGAAATGCTGATCTCATCTCCATCTTCGATTGATTTCTACAGCAGAATCACTGTAATTCCAATCTTCCTACCAACATTGAAATCAAACGAAACGCCGAAATCGCGATTTCCTCCTAACCGATCAAAATCAGTTCGTTTGCGAGCGCGCGCACAAGCTTCGCTGAATCCGAATTCGCTCAGCCGAAGTTCAAATTCCGAAGAAATTGGCACCAAGTCGACTGTGATACTCGACAGCCTCAGAGTCTTGGGATGGGACATGCTGTGCGACGTCGTTTCGTCCTTCGCTCGCACTTCCTTGGGATCCGAAGCCGCCATGGTTGGTTGCTCTGTTTGGTTCGTTCTTTGATTGTGCTTTTCTTTGTAGTGATTTTTAATCCTTATTCCTTTTTTCATACTTGAAATGGCGGGGTTTGTTAGGAACAATTGCGGTCTCTTGATCAGACGTATGAGGAGAGTTTGAGATTGCTTGCAGAGACGAACGCAGCCGTGGAAATCTACAAGTACAATAATGTGATTTTGGACCTCGGCGGAGTTGACACATCACTGGTTAGTACTAATTAGGTTTTCTCCTTGTTTTAGCACGAGTCTTTGTAGTAGCGTTAGTGTTTCGAATATTGGTTGATGGAGCGTTTAGCAGCTTGAAGCACTAAATACGCCTTAACTGTAGCAATGGCAACGTGTTCCATATCATAAATTCATAATTGCAAGAAAAATTGGCAGCTGTTACAATTTGATTTGCTTGCAAGGGTTTGTTTATGAAGCTTCTCTTAAAATAATTCTTTTGCATTGGTAAGGGGGAGCAATCAAGTTTGATATTTGGGTTTATGGACGAGTTGATTGATTGCTGCATGACATTGTTGGATGGAGGGTTATGAAATGGATTAAAGTTGGCGAACGGAAAGATCCCATTTGCGTTTACTGGTTCCAGTTGGCATAAACACATTTGCATATGCCAAAGCTTCAGTATTAAATGACAGCTGATGCTACTTTGTTATTTTTACATTGAATTCATCATACTATTAGGTAAGATTTGGGTGGCTGTTAGGGCCCTTAAAGTAGATTAGATGAAGGGATTTTTAAATTCTCCCTCTCTTGAAGGTTAAAATATAGTAGATACTTGAAATGCGTAGTTGCAGTTTTCAATATTTTTTCATTGAAGGTGTAATATATTAGAAAAGATTGTTCAAGTAAAATTGAAAACAATGATTATGTTATTGTATCTTCTTAATGCCATAATCTTTTTTGAAGAACAATGAGCTTTTTGTTCTGCTGAGTGCTGACAGCTACATCTCAGAAACTTTGTGTATTTATTGCGGATTGATGGAGAAATGCAATACACTGAATGTTATAGGTTAGATCTGCTATTCAAAATGCTCGAAGGGGTTTGCCCATGAGTGGAAAGGAAGCAGTTTCTATTGCAGCCATGCTACAGTTTGCTGATACTCTACAGGTCTCTATTAAAGCTGCACTTAAAGAAAACGCTGACATGTACAGACGTTTCATGCCTTTGGCTGAAATGGTAAGCAGGATATTAAACCTTGGTCAATAGTGCAAGTGCAATACCTAGCTGTCTTGACATAATATGGCATTTACCTCTTTATTTGCTTTCTCATCTTTTTTTTTGTCCTTCCAATATATTCACAGATTTCAGATTGGAGTATTAATAGGTCACTTGTCAAAATGATACTGCAAGTCATTGATGAAGATGGATCGGTTAAAGAATCAGCGGTTTGTTATCTTAATTTGCAACATTTGTATCACTCTATTAAGTGGTAGAGTTCTATTTGGTTTTAGCGCCCATTAAATCATAATATTCATTGTAATTCAGTCATAACTAAATTCATTCTGCCTTCTTTGTTCTTGTTGGATGTTCCAATCATTTGAGTAGTCATCACAGAAATAGTTTGACACAGCTGGAAATGATATTCTCTTATTTGTTTCCTTGCCTTATCTCATCCTCTTCAATACGTGTTTACACTTCTTCCCTTTAGTTTCTTGTCATCTTTCACTTATACCTATTCTTATGATATTATGGTTTTCTCAATTTTAGATTCCAAAACTAAAACAAGCAAGACAGCGAGTGCAAGTGCTTGAAAAAAAGGTGAGGGTTTATCCTGAAGTTGATGAGCATACTTTAAAATGGTTATCTCCATCTAATTTATTTTTCTGTATTCTAGCCATTAATAATATGTTGCTTGACTTTTGCCTATTCTTTTATTGACTGGGATGGTTTATCAGTTTTATGCATCTTCTGGGATGGTTGGATGCAAGCTTATTGAGTTGAAGTTGATATAATTTATGCAGAAGAAGATTTAATTCTTGCCCTATACGACTCACTTTGATCATAAGTTTTGTTGCTATCACATGTCTTCTTTCTGTGGTAACAGTTGCCATATCTTGCATTGATGATATTCTACTTTTTTTCAACACTAACATTACTAGAATAAGACACCTTTCTTCACTATAATATTGTCGGTACTCAGCCTATGCCAACAAGGGATTGTTAAAATAGAGACAAACATCAAACTCCCATTTTCCCTTCCCTCCACAACCATCCCAAAAAGAAAAAGAAAAATGGAGAATGAGGTAAACAGGAAAGGGGTAGGGGATGAAGCTCTTAGTTATATGATGAGCTATGGGATGATTTATAGTGTAGGGTCAATGATATTGGTGATATTGGTGATATAGGATTGCTCTATGTGCTATTATGATTGGTAAAGTGAATAATGGAAAAGAGATAATTTTTCTTGAGTGATAAGGGAAAATTAATCCTTTTAGTCAATGTACATTCTTTTATCTTTTGTTTGTATATGTAGTGGATGGGGTGTTTGGCTGGACTTGGGAAAATAAGGTCTTGCTCAGTATACTTGGTGTTAGTAGTCTCGAACTAAATTCCTCAAATCTTTCTCTTGTTATCAAGTAGCATAGGAGTCAGCCAGGATTGGTTGAAGCTTGCCTTATTTGACTAAGCTTGTAAATGCAGTGGAAGAACTGGGTTGAAGGTCTTTGTTTTTTGTCCTTAAGAAGACTTGGTGTCTGTTAGGAGCTGAAAAGGCCGTATTTTGGTTTGTTTTGAGTTAGAGAAAAAAGCTGGACATGATGATAGGGCGAGGTATTTGAGGGTCTTGTATAGATGTATAATGGAATTGATTGGAGCAAAAACGGGGTTGGACTGTTGGAGAAAATAATTAAGGTTGAACAGCATACAATTGAGCTTACATAAGTTTTTTAAAAAAACGTTGGTAATTATTTTTGTTGATTTTTCTCTGCTGCAATACAACAATGAGGAAAATCAGGTCATTGGGTGGGTTTTGAGGAAAATGCTTGACTGCTTATATCAACAAATATCTTTTGTTAACATTAGTTTTTTTTGGTCAGCTTTATCTATTCACTCATTTTGTCCTTTTAACCCGATTGATCCTCTTTGTTTTTCTTCTCTTGCAGCTGTACCAGTTAATGACCAACCTAGTCGTTACTCAACAGAACAGTACACCTTCAGGAGGATGGGTATATAATATATTGTAGGCTTTTCTGTAAAAGTTTTTATATGTGCCTTGTAATTTTTTGAGGTTTTTTTTTTTTTTAAATCTTTGCTGAGTTAAATGACTATCATCCAGGAGGTCAGCAACATCGATGGAAGATGGTGTATAAGATCAGGAACTGATGAGCTCACAGGCTTCGAGGGACTACTCTTGTCCAGGTTTTGTCCATTAGTTGCTTCATATACCCTGCTGATCTGGAAAGGAAATTATTCAAATGGTTGTGCAGTTGATCTTTCTCAGATGATTACATGCTTGCATGCCATAAACAAAAGAGTTCACTGTTATTAGTTGACAGGAGGCTTAACTTTTCCCTTTTGCCTGTTCATGCAGTCTCTACTTGACTTATGTAATGTTTCTTTGAAAAAAATTGAAATATTCGGATTAGATACTAGCAAATCTCAGTTTGTGGTACAAATGTGTTACTTAGTTTTCTATCCTTCTTTTGATGTGATGTACTTGACAGTTAAGTTTAGAACACCATTCTTGGATTAATCATGAACCTGGAAGCTAAATGTTTCATAATCAACATTCTTTCTACCTTGTGGTCAAAGTAGCTTGTTGCTCCATATTCAGTATTGATGATGCCAATTTGTTTAACTAGCAAATGTTTACAACGTATTGCCGCTATGTGGAGAAATATTTAGACATTCACCTCAGCATACTCTTTGGCAGTTCATTTCTCAAATATAATATGATATGCTCCCTAGCCCTAATTAGGTATTTGAAAATTTATGCCCTTCATTTGAGGCTTCTCTTGATTGTTCGCTTATGCTGCTGGAGCTTGGCCTTCGCCATCTCTATATACAATGGTAACATATATGCTCTTGTATCCTGCAACCAAGTGCCCTTGGGGCTATCGCATAGCTGGGTGTGGCATGGTTGGAGGAGAAGGATGCAAGTAGCCTTGTCGTGTTCATGCTGTGTAATATAGAATTGTTAGGAGATCTATTGTACTATCCTGAAAGAAAAATTCTCTGCTTGTAGTGGATCTCATGCAGGAAACATTATAGAGCCACTTTCTTCTGTTCCACTAAATGATGAATTGCAAGAAGCAAAAGCTTTGGTAGCAGAAGCTGAAGCGGAAGTGCTTTCACAGTTGACAGTAAAGGTTAGTCCGATGTAATGCTTTTGGTCAATTGTTTTTCTTATGTAGGCATTAGCAATTTAACATGATTTGGTACATTTCCGGGCAGATGCAAATGGAGCTTGATGACTTGCAAAATTTGTTGACAGATACAATTCAACTTGATGTTGTAAGTTATTTTCAGCTACCTTTCCTAAAATAAGTTGCTAGATGCTATGTTTTGACCGGAAGTGATTACCATCTTATGTACTATTCAGGGTTACAGCTGTTTTCAGTGTGCTTGTTTGTTTTTCTGAATTGCTTGTTATATGTTCTTGGAGATAATTTCAAAATAATAACTATGGCTTTGAGTAGTTATTACTGTATGTTATATTATTCACAAAGCTCTATCCAAATGGCACTTTGCATCCTCTCATATCTGGCTTAACCATTGGCTTGGGTGCATATTATTCAGTTACATTGCTAAGTAAGGGGAGCTTGTGGATTTTAGCCATAATGAACTTTGGTATAGTCTTACATTTGCGCTCTATATTATGTCAGGTCAATGCACGAGCATCTTACAGCCTCTCATTTGGGGGAGTGTGTCCAGAGTTGCTACTTGCAGATGCTAAAGTTGGTTCTTTATCTGCAGAAGCTCAAGTCTCTATTTACTCTGCCAAGAAAGAATGGAACTTGTATCTCCCCAAAGCTTATCACCCTTTACTACTTCAACAATATCGACAGAAATTGAAGAAAGCTAGAGAAGATTTTGCTAATGCTAGAGCTGTAAGATGTGTGAGAAATTCTGTTAATTCATGTTTTTCTATGTTTGATTCACTTGATAGTTTGGAAGGTATTCATGTATTACAATTACTTTATGCTTTTATTATGTTTGCCTTTACTCTCCTTACTTCACCAGTATGTTTATATTATCATAATTTTGACTCTATATCATCTGTAATTGTTCCTTTTTCAATTTAGGAAATCAGGAGGAGAAGGTCAAATGACGAGGCTACCCGTCAGAAAGAAGCAGCAGACATAGACCTTTTTATGTTACAGTCAAAGGTATCTCTATCTCACATTTCTGGAGCAGCTGGGGCTTACTTCCACACCTGTAATTATACGTTGGTTTTGGGTTTCTTATTTTCAGGTAACTGAATTAGAGGAAGCTCACCCAGTGCCAGTTGATTTTTTCATTGATAAGAAGACAAGAGTTCTACTTATAACTGGTCCTAATGCTGGTGGCAAAACCATTTGCCTGAAAACAGTTGGATTAGCTTCCATGATGGCAAAATCAGGTTTCACATATTTACTTTTTCCCTTACAAATGAAAATTTTCCCCAATATGGTGTTTAGCAACACTGCAATAGTCCAATTATTTATGGGGATTTCTTCTTAATTTTTTTTTTTGAAATAATGCCGTTTTTGTTATTAAAGTGTACCTACAAATGAAGCTTGTTTAGGTTTTCCTCACTGAATAAATGAGATAAGACAATGGTCCTGAATTGGAACGGAGAGGAAGTTCCTTCATATTTTGTTTTATTTTATTTGTGTAAGTAAATAACAACTCTTTTCTGCAGATAACAGAAGTAGGAAAGTGTTGTATATCTGCTTATGGGTATTATTTTTCTGATTGGAATTTTGGATAAGAAATATGTAAGACAAATTGAATCTGATTGACATTGTCTATGGTTTTGGGTAAGAATTTAGATGGAATTCTAATACTACTTCTTAAACTGCTATGAACTATTTTATATGAATAAGTAGTGTAATCCATGTATTACATCGGTGTTTTCAAAATTCAATTGATGAAATATTTATGTTTTATTAAAAGTATAATAAATTATACACACAATCTATAAAATGATGGAAAAAATAAAAATCAAAGATATAAATAATAAAATTAAGGGGTTAAGATTGTATTATAGTTAAAATTTAGTTTATTAAATTTGCAATTATATATAAATGAAGTAAGTAGTGAATGATTTAAGATGTCTTATGGAAATTATACATCAGGAAAGTTGCCATGTGGCATAAGGTGCTTCTGCTTTAATATACAATATTGATATTGATATTGATATTGATGATTGATTGATATTGAGTTTAGATGTTATATGAAATTACACACAAGGTAAATTGCTGAGAATCTGCCATGTGGCAGAAGGTGCTTGTGCTTTAATAAATGATGATATTGATAGTGATTGATATTGAGCGACGATATGCTGACCTATTTGGTCTTAATTATGTACCCTGAAACATATTTTGAAAAATAATTGACTGTCCAGTTATGTCTAATAATTGTTGTTTCCCAATTGTTGATCTTCATATATGATATATTTGGTCTCCTCAACTAATTATCTTTCACTAATCCACTGTAGCTGTATTCTAACTACATCTTGTTTCAGGCTTATACGTTTTGTGCTCTGAGTCTGTGCGGATCCCTTGGTTTGATCATGTTTTCGCTGATATTGGGGATGGACAGTCATTGTCCCAGTCTCTATCAACTTTTTCTGGTCACCTTAAAAAAATTAGTGTGAGTTGGATGGACTAAAAATTTATATCTCTGTTTTTGTATACATGCTATTTGTTGTTAAATGACATTTGAATGTTATAGAAAAGTCTCTGTTACTCTAAAACTGCATTCACTTTATTATGTGTAGAGATGTACCATGAGCCTGGAGTCCTGGACCTAGTAACAAGTTAATAGTTATTTTGTCTTGGGTCTTCATTGGCATGTTTTCATCTTGTGAACATAAGAAACGCTTTATGATTTTCTATGTTTCGTGGGATGGTTAATTGAAATACAACATAGACATAAACCATGTTGATGCTAAATAGGGCTAAAGCTACCATGTACGTTTTAAATTCTTTACTATATTGGACATGAAACCTTAGTAGCAAAAACTACGGTGACTCTTTCCCATGAGATCATACTATGGTATTTTTTGACTCATACAGTAGGCTCTTAGTTTCAATACCAAATATGCAATGAATGGTGGAAAGGGGTAGGTAACAGGGAAAGCAGGAGGCAGCAAATGACATTTAACTACCTGCTTGGCAAAGGCCATCTGTCATACATCTTACACTGTATTCGTCAATTTAAGCAGTTATGAGCAATCATATGCTATTTCGATTCATTACTGTCTAACATTTTTACCATGTCAGTGCTTCTGAAATTGGAACTACTTTCGTAATAGACATCAGTTCTATGATGCCTGGCAGCCTGCCTCGTCAAATGTTTTTGGATTGACTAAGCTGTATTAAGATTCCAGAGCTAAATACAAGAGTTTTAGAAAAGACACTATTGTTATTGATGGTTGCCTTTTCTTCTTGCATCATGATGTCCATGTCCCCTCCCCTTCATGTCAGATGAGGATGTTAATATATTCTGTGCTGTTCTAATCAATTCTACAACAGGACATCCGAGCAAGATCATCCAGCCAATCATTGGTGCTGTTAGATGAAGTATGTTTTAATCTTTGTTGTCTGTAAGATATCAAAATTATAGCTTCTGGAAGTTGTTCTGTTTCTTTGAGGTTTATTGTGATTAGAGTTAAAGGTATGTACAAGCAATCGGGCTGGTATGGTTGAATTTCAGTTGGGTGATTTAGGTTTTTAGCAATAATCAGGCTATGCTAGATGTTTCCAGGAAGATGATTATTTTAGTCGTATTTTGATTTATTTTTAAGTTTTTTGGTGGATTCAGTTGGTTTAACCAGGTCAGATCGGCTTCTGCCTTGAAGCTGAGCTAGTTAATCTTCTTATAGGAGAAACTCCCCAAGTCCAATTCTTTATCAGTGGCATTGTTTATTCACTTGTTTATGTCCTTTTTTCCCCCAATCTTGTAGCTAAACTTGCTTGTATTTCAGATTGGTGCTGGAACAAACCCGTTGGAAGGGGCAGCACTTGGCATGTCTATATTGGAATCTTTTGCTGAAGCTGGTGCCTTGTTAACGATGGCCACAACCCATCACGGTGAACTAAAAACCCTTAAATATAGGTATCATAAAATGTGACTTGCTGATGTTAGTAGATACATATCATTTTCAATATCATTATTTCTTTCCTCAAGCATTCTTCATCAACCATCTCAACTCATTAATCCCCACAAAAAAATAAAGATGCATTCTGTGTCATTCTACAATCACAGATTCAATGTGATTTACATCTTCTTATTTTTCTCATCTCTTCAGCAACATTGCCTTTGAAAATTCATGCATGGAGTTTGATGAAGTGAACTTGAAGCCAACTTACAAGATCCTTTGGGGAGTTCCAGGTTACTTACTCAAAGCCTTACTATCTTGGAATTTTTTTTTCTATTTTTTTGTCCTACATACAAAACAGTCTGCCCCTTTGACTCTTTTCTCGCAGCTATGTGATTTCTATAAGGTTTGTACTGTTTGTTAGTGGCAGATGCTAAAATTTTGGACTTCACATAATGTCACTTCAATTGGCAAATTTTACATCAGTTAAAGTTAATTTGACAAGCATGATCTCATTTGGGTTTTAGATGTTTATAGTAATTTTGAAGAGACAAAAACCATAATTTTGCAGAAAGTACCTAAATTTAGTGAAACGGAAAATAAAGGTAAAACTTGCTGCCCGCCCTAGAGATAAGTCCGGGCATCTGTAGCATCTTATAAAATATCTGAACTGTGCTTATTATACTGTTTTGCAAATCAAATACTTTTGGTTGGGGTGATTAACAATATAGTAGGGTATCTTAGGATTCAGTAATGATAGCTTAGACTTTTTGCTGTGAATGGCTGAGTGCCATATCTTGTGAAGATTTATTCTTTCCTGGCCCTTTTTCATGCTGGAAAAATGCTATAGACTAATAATAGCGTCATGGAAGTTGATTTGCTTGTCAAGGCATTCCATTTACTATCTAGCTACAGCTGCAGCTTATGATGTTTATTTCAGGACGCTCAAATGCAATCAACATAGCAGAAAGATTGGGTCTGCCTGATACAATCATAGATAGTGCTCGTCGGCTATATGGAACATCTAGCTCAGAAATAGATGAGGTAATATGTTGTGCTAGCTATGCTTAAAAATGCTTATTGGTTAATGAAGTAAAATGCTTACATTTCTCTTTATTTTCATTGATGGATTTCATATTTGTTAATAATATATATCAACACAATCTGTCTAACATTTAAACAAGGAAAATGACAACTCCCCACCCACCCCCCCCCCCAAAAAAAAATTACTATATCTTGCCATTTTCTATTTTCTTATGAAATATTTCCTTGTGTCTGTATTTTCTGTATCCATTCATATGTGACGTAGGTTTTTGTGGTTCTTCTTTAATTCAGTAGCTCCTTATACTTCCTTCTTTTATTCACATGGAATTTTTTTTAAACATCTTCATGAAACATTAGCATCCAAGTCAATCAGGGAGGATTATTTCCAATTTAATTTTTATAAAATTATGGTGCTTGTATTTTCAGGACAATAGAAATTGAATTCTGCTCTTCCTAGCATTTTTTAATTTCTTTTTTTTTAAAAAAAAATTATGAGGATGTTACCCTATTGCTGATTTTTATTTTTAATTACATAATGCAGGTGATAGTTGATATGGAGAAGTTCAAGTTAGATACTGAAGAAAAAGTACGCGAAGCAAAACACTATCTAAAGTAAGAATGATATCATTTTGGTGGCATATATGATATAGTTCTATCTATTTGTTTGTAGGTGATATGAGGTTCCAATATTTTCAAAAGAAGACATGAAGTTTTGTTATTCATTGAGTGCAACATTGTGTCGTGTAAGAGAATAAATCAACCTTTGACCCAATTGTAAAATTTCTAGGAGTTTTTTATTGACTTCCCTATTACAGGACCACCCTCCTGTTCTTAGTATAAATGGATGTTGTGCTTTTCGCCTTGTGTTTTTAAGATGATCTATAGTACACTTCAGTCGATTGAAAATTCAAGAAGTATATATTTTGATATTGACATATGTGTTTCAAGGGTATCAAAACGTCTTCACCAGAAGCTACTGCTAACTCAAAGGAAGCTCAGTGAACATTCTTCTAATCTGAGGCACAGAAAGATGCAACATATATCTGAGACTGCCTCTATGGCACGTTTAGTTCTTCACAAGAAGAAACAACAGTATCGTTCAGCTGCACTTCAGTCATCCCAGCAGATCCGAGAAGACAGTAGCCAGCATAGGAAAGCAAGTAAAATCCAGCAATCAATATCAGTTGATAAAGGTGTCACACATCCAACTAAGAATACATCTTCTGCCAAAGAGACCAAAAAACCATCATCAGGTATGTGTATCTCTCATTTTTGCTTATGTTTTGAATTTTCTTCCACATGACTAAGCCGTTTTGATTTGATCTCCCACTAAACTGCAGATATCGTAAAACTGCCTCCTAAGGTTGGTGATGACGTGCATGTTCCTTCTCTTGGTATGAAGGCAAAAATTCTTAAAGTTGAACCATATAAGGATGAGATTGTTGTCCAAGCTGGAAATCTCAAATTGAAGGTAAAAGCAGCGGATATCAAAACCTGAAGCTAAGGTACAACACTGCTTTATCGAATCATCAAGTTATTTATTTGAAAGATTTGGGTTGAATTTGCTTGTCTCCTTAGTAATTGAATTGGGAAAATGTCAATCTAATAAGAATTCCATCAAATTGATACAGGATACAGATCACTTGTAAAACATTTATTTTCTCTCTCTTCCAAGCCTCCCAAAGAGCCAGAAAATAGAACTCATAGATAACTTTTCCATTTTGCAGGGTTCGTTTGATTTTATCTTGAGCAGTTTCAAAATTGTCCCGTTTTTCATCTTTGTCATAAGAGGAGAAATTTTGCCTGTGCCGCACGAGCTCAGGCTGTTATAGACAGATGGAAAGGACTAGCAGAGTAGCAGTTAACGTTTTGATTCAGGGCTTGATCTAGCAGATTTGAGCAAAAGAATGGTGGGATAAAAGTACATATTTGCTTGTTAAATAGGAAACATGAAGATCACTTGTGTTGAAGCCAATGCTGGGTATGGCCTTTTTCTATACGTATGTTATGCAAACCTTTCCCTGTCTTGACTTCGAGTTGTAGCATTTCTATGCATAGTCAATGTCTTTAGCCAGTGCAATAACTGAATCTGTAATGTCATAGGTGATCATGATTACAAAAAAAAAAAAAATCTAAAGTACTTCGTTTGATGGCAGGGACTCAATTTGGACAGCTTTGGTCGCTGAGGCGTCAACTACAAAAGATCAAGGTCAGTTTGTACATTTTAACTGATCAAAAGCAGCATATGAAAACTTCACAACCGGTTCTGAAGATCATATACCCTTGCATTGAAAGAACTTCATATCCAAATTACAATGATAAGGTGAATGCATGTCCATGTATATAGAAGTCTCATATTGTCGTCCTTTTTTTTTTTACTGCCTTCTTAATCCTCTAGGTAGATATCCTGTATGCTTGCTGAAATTCCATATATACGTTTTCTGGGTGAAGTTGAGGTCCTTGGAAATCAATTGACTCATCCATTGTTCAACTTTACCTGTTGCTTTCATATTAATAGAAACAAACGAGAGTATAATAGCTGAAGCTTTAGTGTGGTACTTCTGTTTTTAGGAGTGATAGACTTTACAACATAAGCTATAGTGTGGTACTTCAGTTTTCGGGATCCAGACAAGGTAGAGTAAATAAATATAGTACCCAAAAATGTACATAAAATCTTGCGTGTGACCAGCGCTTATACCTGCCCTGGTTTACGAAGTTTGTTGTACTATGGTCCATTCGTTTCTTTAGTTCTTTCTATCCTGGCCTGACTAATCCCACGGGCGCTTGAGGCATGGTCTTCGTACAGTGATGTACCCATCCAGCCATCCCTTATGGTACCTAGCTTTAGCAAAATGTTGATTTTGGATAGAGTTTTCATCCTCTTTTAAGCACAGTTGAATCAGTTTCCTTTATCTTAAGGACAGTTGCATCACCGGAGATAATTTGTATATGATCCATTATCTCATTTTGTTTGAGACAGTATTACTTCCTCTGATCAATAATACTACTACACCGTAACATGTCAGTTTAATATTCACACTGTTTTTAAGTAGCTCAAGTAGAAAATATCAAATTTTTTTTATTAATAATTTAATAGTAATAATTAGAAAATAATTTTAAAAAATTAATAAAATCGTTGATATTTTATATGATTTTTATTATTCTTTAAAAGTGGGCGTAAATAATAAATTAATGATATGTTTTTGTTTATAGAGGTAGATAGTAGAAGATTTTTAGCAAATGAATGCATTGTAAGAAAATACACCACTCCTGTAAAACATATCACCAACTTTTAAAATTTTTTTTACTATTTGTTAATTTTCACTAATCAAAAGGGTTTAAAAAGTCAAAAACATAGAAATCATTATAACTCACTATCTGGAAAATCTAAAATATTACATACTGTTGATAGAATTTTATTTGTAAAAACATCAAATATTTAAAATGGGAGGGAGCATGTATAACACCGGTCTTGTTTCGGTAGAGTTGTGGGAGAATTCTTCGAGTAGAGTTGTCTTTTCCCCTCACAAAAATTAAGTTTTAATTTTAATTTTATTTTTTTAAAATGGGGTTAGTGAGGGGTGGGGTGAGATCGCTTAAAAACTTTACTGGAACACAATCCCTACAACACACCTAATAAGTAATATTGTAATAACATGGTAACATGGGACTTGTTTGAAACAATACTTTAGTCAAATTGTAATATACTAATATAGTAATATGGTCTAAAAAATCTAAGTCGAACAAGGATACTGGATTCTATCCTATAGATTCACATTTCCTTAATTTTCAAAATAAAATATGTAATGAAAACAATCTGGATTTTCAACTGCAGTATTAAATCTATGAGCTTGTTTCGTTTGGATTCTAGATTCTTGTTTTATGATTTTCAAAACTAGGCGAACTGTTGAGTGGTTTGGTATGGGAATGTCTCTCCCATATTGATTATAAAAGACTAAAAATGATGAGTTATAACAAAGAGTGAAACTCTACGGCTTAAGTTAGTTGGTGGATCCCGACCTTATAATAATAATAATAATAATAATAATAATAATAATAAATCAATGTAACCCGACATGTGTTTGTCTCTCGTTAACGACCTTACATCACAACACTAGTTATATATAAAACAAAGACACATGCAACTAAAACTCTGAAATCTAAACTCACATGATTCATTTTAATTTCTTATCCTTGTTTATAAAAACAAAATCTAATCTAATGGCTAAGACAAATCATTTGACATGCTTCTCTCAATTTTAATTTTGTTTTAAACGAGCTTGAACCAAGCTTTTTTCGAGCGTTAAGCAGTTCTACTTGGTCATAACATATAACTTAAAAGAAATTTTAGAAATTCCATAAAATTCGAGTGATTCGAGCTTAAATCAAACGAGTCGAGCTTTCAACTGAGTTTAAAATGATGTTCAAATTCGGCTTGTTTAGGTAAGTAAACGAGCTTTTTTCGAGTCGATTCCTAGTCGAGCTCGAACTGTTCAGTTCATATAATAACCCTACTGGTAAATCTTTATCAACTCAATGAATCAAAAAAAAAAAATCTTTATCAACTCATTTTTAGTTCCTTGTAATAAATCAGCATATCACATCATTTCTAGTCAGCTACTTATTTATAAATCAACATATCATGTTAAATGAACCCTAACCAATAAGTTTCGAATCTTCAACTAATAAGTTTCGAATCTTACCAAGCATATGTCCAATTCAAGTGTGAGAGGAAGCTACCCAATGTCTCACAATCATATTCCTGAGAGAAACTGAAAGGGGAATATGCCTCTATGAATCCTTAGAGATGCTTCACAACTTCAATTCATACTCATGTTATGGATGTGTTGCCATCCCACAACAAATTCACTTGCAAATTACAATATCAATATATAGTGGGACATCCACTAAAGATTCCACCACCTGACCAACATTTATATATTGTGGTCTTTTATAAAGGATATCCTCCTTTATTAAACAAAAAAAAAATGTTTGAATTCATTTCTCTGGGTGGAAGTTTTTTTGTAAAAGAAATTGAAAAAAATGATGGTAACATATTATTTGTGACATACTCAGTAGTTTGTAATTGGATGTCAGGTTTTGGTGCTTGTTGCCCAATGGCCATCACTCTCCATGTAATTAATTGTAATAATATAGTAGGAGAATTTGGCTTGTATGGCATTACTTTTGTATTTTTAATGTGTTACTAAAGTTTTTTCAGGTTCACTTGACCCAAAAAAAATGTTTTTCAGGTTCAAAACGGGGGCTAAGGTTCGAATGAAATACCATTTGTTAATTAGAATATGTTATTTTAATATTTTATAAAAATAAATAAAAATATATTTATATTTTTAATATTTTTAATTATTACTCTACTTTTTAATTTTTTTAAAATCACAATTAATATTTCTCTAATTATTATATGGATAATTTTGTAAAGTAGATATCAAAATACTTAAAAAAAGATTTACTCCTTAAAACGACATATTTTTCTTAACAAATAGAATAATAATTAAAATGGATAAACATATTGTTTACACATCTATCCCTATCAATTGTAAGGCTCTGGATGATCACGGGAGGAACAACGAAAACCAAAGAATTATAAATAATCAATCACAAGTTGATGAAGTGGTTATGAGACTAAATCTTATGTCAAAAGGTTCAAAGTTTGACTTTTTTGAAATTATAGAGTCGGCTTATGATTCACTCGAGGGCCCTACAGTAGCCAAGGCGCGAGCAAAAGTAAAAAAATGAACACCCCTTGGAAAATTTTAATGACACATCAAAATTCATCTTGGATGGAGAGGAGACAAAGTTCCAACCAGAGACACTCGAATATATATGGGACATAAATAGATGTATAAACTTGAATTGCTAAGGTTCGTGGTCGATTTTTTTTTCTCCATGTATCACGTACTAACGTTCGTACCTCCCTCACCGGCCTTAACATAAAATGAAGTTCCTTTTTGGAGTAAAGGAATCAATGAACTCCCGATTACCCAAGCCAAACCCTAACTAACCACCGACATACCACACCCGACTTAACGCTGGTGTTGGCATGGTCGGGTGATAAAATTTTCTGCCTAAATTTTAGAAGTGATTGATGAATGCTTTTAGAAGTGATTGATAAACTCTGTGCCTAAATGTTAATTATATTCTTCATTCCATCGATCCATTGTTATTCCTACATACATCTTTTAGATAATCCAATTCTCCTAAAAAAAGAAAGAGAATAAGCCTCCGATTAGTAATATTGGTACATAGTTAGGTATGAGGTAATATTGTAGGGCCATTTCATCGGTTCGTGAGATGTTTAAAAGCTTAATCACCTATTTAGGCTTTTTGCTCTTAATAATAATTAAAAAAAAAACAATATCAATCTTCTAACAAAACCCAACCAGCATACAAATTGAGCACACAAAACCGAGGTTCTACTTTAAAACCAATTATCAATAGGAGGAATAACTCATCAAATTATATACAAGCTTAAATTCTTGTATTTTTCGACGTGGGACAATCATACTCCTGTAATAATAAACTTTAAAATATATATATAAAAAAATTGAGTATTTCTTAAAATCGAAGGCATGGATAAATTGCACCTTTTTTCAAAGCCATAGGCCGCCACTGATATAAGGAATCCGGATTAGAATACCTCATAACTATTCTTGTGTTTGGTTTGGTCGAGAATGGAAACCATACTTACTCCCAACAATTAAAATCTCATTACAATAATATACTCCGGTTAAACAAAACATTATATTCTAGCATTTTCACACTTTTTAAGAAATACAAACAAAACTACATTTATATTCCTAATTATTACTTTACTTTTTCATTTTTTTTTCAAAAACTACAACTTATAACTCTCTAATTAATATAAGGGTAATTTTGTAAAGTGAGAACCAAAATACCTAAAATAACTCTCTAATTAATTAATTTTTTTCATAGTTTAATAGTTATTACTAATAACTACTCCCTCCGTCTCAAAATACATGTCTTTTTAGGACTATGCACAGGAAGTAAGAAGTAGGTTAAATGTAATAATTAGATGTAAAAAAGTAGGTTAAGTGTAATGATTATACTTTGGTATTAGAGTATTTGTTTCTTTTTTTTTCAATTTGTAAGGAGGAGAGTAGGGGTGATGTAAAAATTAGAGTAATGATTAGATGTAAAAAGTAGGTTAAGTGTAATGATTAAATTTAAAAAGACATGTATTTTTTACAAAATTAGATGGACTAAAAAGACATGTATTTGAGACGGAGGGAGTATTAAACTATGAAAAAATTAATTAAAATAAATAAGATTTTATATAGTTTTTAGTTCCTAAAACTACGTGCAAAAAAGTCAAACATCGTTTATTTTCGGACAGAAGGAGTATCTTTTTATTAACAAGATTCACTTTTTTTTTTATCTTGGTCCAGTTCGATCAGCTCAACCGCTCTACATCTGGATCGGATTGATCCTCCCACTCACAAGCGAATCCATGTTTCCAAGGGGATTCGTACCTCTAACCTCTAGGTATAGAGAGTAGTCCCACAACCACTAAACCAACTTGTGATTGATATCAAGATTCATTCTCTAAAATAACATATTTTGCTTAATAGAGGAAATACCTAACAAGCTAGTGCCCACTTGTATCACTATCAGTCTATCACCCATTCCCTAGTCGCATCTCCTTCTTCCATTTTGGTTGTCACGTCAAACAAGATAGCAGAATGGTCGATGGTTTTGTGTTGGGGTAGGTTAGGGTTGGGGTTCAAAAGTTAAGGTTTTATGAAACCCTAATTTTTCGTTTTCCCCTACACTCAAAATCCTATCCACCCGCAACCCCTAACCACTCGAAGCCCTAACCTCAATGGAGGTCAACTACGATCTTGGATCGAGAGACAACATCAATTCAACTTAGGTAGAGATTTTTTCAGAGAAATTGAATTATCTGAAAGTTGGATTGAGAGGATGGAGAGAATGGAGAATATACATTTTTAGGTATATCAATCACTTCTAAAAACATCCAACAATCAAGACAAGTAAGACAAAATCCGACAAATACGATTCAACTTAGGTGGATGGTTGGGTTATATTATATACATAAAAATTAATTAGCACACAAGGTTGTCATTAGAAGGGATCAATTAAAGCCAATTAATATGAAGAGAAAGGATGTACAATGTATTATGTATAGCACAACTCATGTTTGAAAGCCAATTGAAAAGTGGATTTTTGTATTACTTTACGTTGTTGGATTGGATTAAAAATGAATATACTATTTTGAAAGGGAAGTGGGTAGGCTATGTTCCCGCCCACCATTTTTGAGCACATATATTGTTTTTTTTGTTACAAGGGATACAACATTTTAATACTCCATTCGTTCGGCAAAACTTGTCATTTTAGCTTATTTCACAAGTTTTAAGGCAAACAACAAATGTACTAATTTACCCTCAATTATTACCCTCATTTTTTACTTTATCGAAAACTACAACTAACAAATCATCAATCATATCAAAGACATTTTTGTAAAGTGAAGGGTAAAATACCTACAATGACAAGTTTTTTTGAACAAAAATAACACCCTAAAATGACAAGTTTTGCCGAACGGAGGGAGTATTAACTAGTGCTCTTGAGTTTGAACTTTTGTGACATAACATGCACCTATATAGCTATAAAACCTGTGTTTAATTAGTTCTTTATTAAGTCTACATTAGATCTACTTAAAAAGATACTCGTAGTTGATGAATTATATTAAAGTTTATTTTCATGTTCGATCACTTCTTGTTGAAAGAATGCTCGTGGTTGATGATTAAGATACCTGTGACACTATCAATCACAAGTTGGTGTAATGAATGTGGAGCTATATTTCATGTCAAGAAGTTCGAAGTTCGAATTCCCTTGGAAATATGGAGTCGCTTGTGAGTGAGAGGGTTAACTTCTTGAATGGGTCACACAGTACCCGATCCAGATGTAGAACGACTGAGTCAATTGAATTGGACTAAGATAAAAAAAATATACCCGTGACACTTTTTTTTAAATATCTTTACCTTAGATAAATTAAAATAAAAATTACTACTAATTCATTATCGGTCTTTTTTTCATCAAATGAAAAACTAATTATATTGGATCAAAGGAACATAGTGTGACAACAAAATGAACAAAAGTTGTCATTATTCCTTTTTCTTTCACCAACTCTTGTCTCTTCTCATATTTGTCATACTATAAAAGTGTAAGAGAACTTCATAGTTCGTACGGATCACTTAATCTATACATATATCTTGTTACACACTAACTTGACCATTTGTACTACATTCGTCGTCGATAGCTACGAAATCCGTTGTCGTGTCAAGGAAGTAAAGCATATTAACCAGCAATACGCAGCTCAAGAACATCGGTATAGGACCAAAAATCCACAAGAATATCGGGAACGAGAAGTAGAAGGCCCTTAGCCCTAACGACCAGAAGTAACTTCCACGGTTGACAATCCTCACGACGTACTCAGCAGTCAGGTAGGGAGTCGCCAACTTCTTGAAGGGCACGTTTACAAGCACGCTTGCGTGGCTGAAATACCTAATAGATTGCACATTAAGCAAGAATGCGACGAGGAAGCAAACCAGGATGCTGAAGAACTTGATGGTGGTGGTGAGAGCACTCGTGTCGCCTGTCACATACCCTAGGGATAGCCCCTGGTTGCCCGATTTACTAGGGTTCATGAGCACCGCGATGACAGAGCTCAACATGATTGCGGTTGATGCGAGGAGGGTTGATGCCATTATGTTGTTTCTTAGGGTTTGGACTGCTAGGACTCCGTTCTTAGACATGTCCTGCAATTATTCATGTGAAAGAATTACTTCATTTTACTATGTATAGTAAGATGTAAAGAGATCATATATATTACTAATTTAGATATATAGCAAATTACCTAACTCATTTGGCCAACTTTAAATATATACTCGAAAACTCAAATTTAACGTACAATACTGCTTCACGTACAATACTGAATATGCTCATTAAAAAAGGAAAGTATTCTCTCATAAGTTTTAAAGTTGTTCTATTTTTAGGATTTGAATTCTAATATCTAGTTATATTAAGGGAGAAGAGTTCTATGTCAACTTATCCCAGCCTCCCGTAGTTCTTGGTTTAATTAAACTAGAAGCTGAATTTTAGTGTTAGTCGAGCACTACTCCAATAGTTGAATACTAGTGCCCGACATGTAAGAGAAAACCTAAACCGAAAACCCTATATAGATGATGGAGTAGTTGAGAACGAGGGAGAGTGAACGAGTACCTCCATCATGGCATGAACCCAGAAGCTGCGGTTTATGGCATTGATGCCAATGACGGTCTTGGTAGGTTGCTTCGTGATCCTTCGATATAGCCACAAGTGATAAACCATGAGCAACATGAGCCCCGTCGGAACCAACATGTAATCCAACATTTCCTCCTTCATACCTCTCGATATCGATCTAAGCTATAGATATAGATATAGATATAGCTCTATATATGAATGATCGATCGATGGATCTCTAGCAATCGATCAGCATATATATATATATATATATATATATGTATGTGGTCATTCACTTGCATTGCCATAGGAGGATATATATATATAGAGCAGGATTGGATCCATCGGCAACTAGTTAAGTAGGTTTAAGTGAAAGTGCATATCAAACGTGGAAAGAGTAATTGGGAGGCGGCCGAATTGGGTGGGGCCCACCGTGCTCACCCTCCCATTAACTCATGCTTAATGGGTTCAGCCTTCGGGAGAGTAGCATGGCATGGCATTCCTTTGTGCTAATTTTAGTGCTTTTACACACTTTAAGACGATTGTGTTAAACAGCTCAACAATGGGGATTGGGGTCTTTAGAGCAACCTCAATAGCTAGTTATGGTAAAAATTCTCTAAAATAGAGATCAAAATATCAAAATCTCTAAAAAAAAAATTACTCTAACTTCAACGGCTTCTTTGTTTTACAGATTTTTACATTTATTATATACTATAATAAATAAATGCATTTATTAAGTATATTTAATTTCACATTTCTAAAAACTTCATTGAAACTTAATTCTAACATTTAACATCACATTTATAATGTAAACTAACATTTAAACTTAATTTTTAATATTTTTTTTACTTAATTCTAACATTCATATCATTTAAACTTTTTGGTGAGCTATTGATTGTATTTTATCAAATTTTTAATCTATTTAGAATTCTTGTAAATTTAATTTTCACAGTTTGACTGCGAAATACATTAAGCACATTTTATAATTTACGTAGTTTAGTCTTTCTTCTTCGACCTCTCGCACGCCCTTGTCCTCTCTCTCTTTCGCTTCCGCCCTCTCTCTCGGACGCCACTATGAGCCTCGCTTTCGATGGCTACCCTCAGTCCACTTCCCACCTTCCTTCTCACTTGCCATTGGGGACCCCTAAGATCAAGGCCCCTTCTCCTTTCTCCTCCTATGTCGACCGCAATCGCAGGCCAGATGGACGTCTCGCCTCCAGCTAACACCGATAACCGCCGCTGGTTGCCATCGAGCCCTGAAACTCCCCTCCTTCAGTTGAAAGCAGCAGCGAAAGTGGAAACACCGTGGCAAGTTGAAGTTTTTCAACATTAAATTCTACCTAGAATGAAGTGAAACATTAAAAATTATACAGATCAAAACTCTTTCTCCAAATTTACAGATTTTTCTCATCTCTCTATCAATTTCTCTATTTTGTAAATCAGTTTACAGGATCTGTTGCGGTGAAAAAATTGGTTTTTTTTTCTTCTAAAATTCCCCCTTTTTTCTATTTTACAAATGTTGTTGGGCTTGTTCTTATAGTTCCTAATTTGAATTAGGTGTTTATATATGGTCCAACTATTTATTATTGTACTAAACATGCACTAGAGCTTCACTTTATAGTTTTTACCACGGTTTCATACACGTTTTTTAACAGGATAAAAATTATATTAAATATTACCTTTTTATTAATTTTTTAAAAATAATTTCATATTTATTAATAAATATGAAATTATTCATTTTTTAATAATAATAATGATGATGATGATAATAATAATAATAATAATAATAATAATAATAATAATAATAATAATAATAATAATAATAATAATAATAATAATAATAATAACAACAACAACAAATATTTAATAGTATAGTTTTTAGCATAGACAATGGCACCCATGAGTAGGGAGTAGTCAATCTTCAATCCTAGTGGCATACTGGCATGGGCACAACCTTGAAACTAGGACAAAGAAAATGAATACCTCCAACTACTGGCGTAGCTAGGAAAAATATTGGGGTGGGAACAACCTTGAAACTAGGACATAGAAAAAGAAATAAGAAATGAAAAATAAAATGCAAATGGAGAAATGGTAAAAGTAAAAAAAAAAGCTTTAATGTTCAAGAGGGGAATGAAACTCGGGTGTAAGGGTGGGCTGAAATCCCAGATTCATTTGCCACTAGAGCAACTTCCAATAAGTGTTCCTTATTCTCCCAATATATATCTATCCATTTTTTTCAGATTGGGATGGGCTTCAACCCATACAAATCCACCCCTATATCCGTCACTGTCTCCAACCAATTCTCATTTCTAAGAATACCATTATTCGATGGTAACTTAAAAATCTAAATACATTCTAAAATAGCATAAGTTAAGCTAATTAAAAGTAATAACAATTAAATTACTTTTAATTTCATTCATCAATTCTCGTAGATAATGAGTTCGATCTTACCTAAATTAAGTTTGCATGATATATAGGTTCTTAGTCTTACCTAAGGTTTGCATGATGGGTTAATCGCTTAATTTATATATAGCATATCTGCATACGTACACACACATATGACCCCTAATAATTGATCCACGTATCGGAGTTTTTATACGACAATACTCCCTCCGTCCCACAACAAATTGTCTTTGGACTATTTATGCACGCTTTTTAAAGAGCTAAAAACTATATAAAATATTTATTTTTTAATTAATTTTTTAAATTAATTATATACTTATTAGTAATATGTATGATATTATTTAAAAATATTTAATAAAATGTTGATATTTTATATAGTTTTTAGCTTCTTAAGAAAACATGCATGATTAGTTAAAGACAATTATTGTGGGACGGAGGGAGTATATAAGTTTGTGTCAAGAAATTAATTAAGACTAATAATGGTTTATTTTAAAAATATAATTTTGTTTTATCTTTCTCTTACTTTAATTACCAAAAGCTAGCCAACTAGATCTTAAAATATAAAATAGTGTGTTATAATTACTTATAAATGAGTTATATCAGCATGCACGATATAAAGTTGATCATAAACGTAGCTAAAAGGTGCGTTAATTGCTGCCTAAGTCTCGCATGTATCTAGTACCTAATTCTTGATCGATTCATGCAACATGCATAGGTTTCAAATTCTCTTTCATCTTAGTCTAGTACGATCGACTCAATCGTTATACATCTGAATCGAGTATTGTGTGACAAGGGGTTGACCCTTCCACTCACAAACGACTTCATATTTTCAAAGGGATTCGAACTTCGAACCTAACTCTTGACATGGGATGTAAACAAGCATCGGTTTTAATAATCTGTAAACAAATCTGAAGTGTTGAATTAAAAACATCAATGCTTGAGATTTATGAAAGAATTTTTTTTAAAAAAATTGTCTGTAAGTCTGTAACATACCTCATATGAATAAGTACGAATAATCATATAAACGAATGATTTTTATATGAAAATACTATTAATACATATGAATAATTATGTTATTCCAAATATAATTATGTTGTTACCTATAAATTAATAATTAGTTTGTTTAATTCATAATTCATATCATAAGAGGTCGGTATTCACACTAGATCTATCTTATATATAGAATTCGAATTTTCTAACAAAGTCTGCATCTTTTGTAACAATTTCTGTTTTACATTCTGCCTAGGTGTTGTCTAGGCGCCTAGACGGTTAAGCCGGGTTCCTAGACGTGTCTAGGTGACCGCCTAACTCTAGACGGAAGAGGTCGTCTAGTGTCTAGGTGAGAATTTTAGAACATTGTATGTATATATGAAATCCTAAAGGACTAAAATATTTAAAAAAAATACACATATCAAATATCATTTTTTATACTTTAACCTCATAAAGTTTATACAGTTAAACATAATGTATTTTTTCCCAATATTTTGGCTTATAATTTAGATTATGTTATACATAAAGCGTCACATTGATCCAATTTAAACTCGCTTCAAAGGTATAGATTAAGTATTACTCTAGTAAATATGAGATATGGTAGATTCTCTAAAATAACATCATATCATGACTGAATCATACATTTCTAATTATAAATAAATAAAACTTTATATGCATAAACAATTATATATATATATATATATATATATATATATATATATATAGGGGCGGAGCTGAAGGGGGGCCTAGAGGGGCACGTGCCCCCTCTCTCATTTGACGAACTACCAATGTGTATTCTCCTCATCGATAGCTTCGTTTTGATATATAATACGCCTTAATCCGACATCTGAGTAAAAAGTTATGACTGTTTTAAAATTAAAGGTATATTAATCACTTTAATTTTGTTTCAATAGACTATAATGCCTTTATATTTTACTTAAATTGAAATTCACATACTATAATTCATCTCGAGAGCTTCGAAATGAGAGGTTATACTAATCATTTCGACAATTTGATAAGAAATTATACAAGTTTAAAATTTTTATATCCGGTTATACATTATTATATGTTATGAGTGTAACAAGTTATATATTAACTAGGTTGTTATTCGAGCTAAACAAGTGTAGTATTGTTTGATTATATTTAGCTCATTTAGAAACAAGTCAAGCTCGAGACGAACCTATATTTGAACTTGAGCTCATACTCGACTTGTTTAGTAAGTGAACGAGCTTGAGCTGAGTTTTTTTCCCAAGTATTATGCAACTTTACTTGCTCATGACATAGTAAGTTAAAAGAAAATTTGTAAATTTCACAAAATTGGTGCTATTTAGGGATGGCAATGGGGCGGGGACTCCCCGATCCCCGTGGGGAATCCCCGTCGCGGGGACGGGGATGGGGAAATTAAATGGGGACGGGGACGGGGATGGGGCCAAAGTGATTCCCTGCGCGGGGACGGGGATGGGGACGGGGATAGTAGTCCCCACCCCGATCCCCGCCCCGCCCCGCCCCCGTTGGGGAACCCCGCGGGGATCCCCGATGGGGAGTATAAAATCCCCATTTTTATTTAGATCTTACATAAGTTTAAATAATTTTTCTTTCATTTTTAAACTTTTACCTTATAATTTACATTTATGAGATATTATATGTAATATTTATATCATATTTTTTTACATAACTTTAATAATATCTTATAGTTTGCTATTAGATGTGGGAAAACCATGAGTTTTAAATGGGGAACCCGACGGGGAAACCCGCGGGGAATGCAAACGGGGAAAATTAAGCGGGGACGGGGATTCCCCGATGGGGACGGGGACCCGGCGGGGATGGGGACGGGGGACATTTTTCATCCCCGAACGGGGACGGGGACGGGGGGACTTTTTGCAAACGGGGACGGGGACGGGGAGGGTACTCCCCACCCCGAACCTGCCCCGTTGCCATCCCTAGTGCTATTTGATTTTCAATGGATCCGAGCTGAATCATGAATTGAGCATAAAAATGTGCTCGTAATCAACTCATTTTGTAAATGATGCTCAAGCCGAGCTGTTATTGAGCTAAATTCAAGTCAAGCTTTAGCTCATATATATAACAACCGTAACCTTAACTTATTGTTTATTAGATCGCGTTTCCTATACTTATTTAGTTAATTTTTTTTCGGATATTTGATTTATATATTTATATTTCTTTTTTTAGTCGCGAAAAAAATGATAGCGTTTTATCATAAACCGATAACATTTTATCTTAAAATAACATAATTTATTATCGTATTACATATAACTCTTTATGTCAATTTAATTCACAACTATATCGTACATGTATAATTGTGCCCCTCCTTCGAAATTTTTCTGGCTCCGCCACTGTGTATATATATATATGTTCTAAATGTTAGACAAACCGTATATCAATATGCATAAATCCCCGAATATCTAGGGGCTCAATATGTTATTCCAATCATCGAATCAATGTTACAAATCCAAACTAATACAATCAACAAACAGTTATATATAACCATTCTAACAAAAATAGAAAAAGGTTGAGATTCAAAGACAAGCAAATCTAAAACCTATCTATATATATATGGCGTTATATGTATAAAACTAGTTATATGCTACATTGCTACCAATGCATAAGAGATCGATCGAATATATGCTAATGCCGATCTCAAAAAATATAATAATAATATTATTAAGTGTGGATAAAAATAGTGTGCTCCGCAATTACTTATTAGGATTACTTAAAATAGGAATATCGATTCAATTTAATTTAAATAAGTTTCGCTCAAATTAATTAATAAATAGATCTAATGGTGTATGTTCATCCTACCCACTTATATTTTGTTTTCATATGCACTGATTGGATAATTTGGATTACATTACGTATGTGGTTAAATCAGATTTCTTTCTTTTCTCAAATAAAAAGAGAGTTTTCAAAACCTAAAAATTAAATTACTTTAAAAATAATTAAAACCTCATTTGGTTAAACACAGAAAGTACAATTTTTAAAAAGTTACTTTTCAAGAAATAATTTCATAACAATTATATTCAATGGGAAATAAAAAAAAAACGTTTGATTGCATTTTTCTGTTTAGAAATTAAAATGGAGGAAGAAAAAATTTTACTTAAAAAAGGTGAAAGTAAAACTTATCTAGCCTCCTTAGGTAAATACACTTCGTGCATTTTGGGGGAATTGTAATTCTCATAAATTGATTTTTTTTCGTTTTAAAAATTACACCAAACAAATATATTTATGCATCTTTCAAATTTTTTCTACTTTTTGGTTTTTTGGTTTGTTAACCAAAAGACCTTCAGTTGACCCCAAAAAAAAAAAACAAGACCTTCATTAAGGAATTTACTCAAATGAAAAAGGAAAAAATGAATTATTCACGCATATGCAGTAATATTTAATATGGTAACTAGTTCATTACCCGTACATTTGTGCGGTTTTTTTTAATTTTTATATTAAAAAAAAGTATAAAAAACTTGTAATTAATCCTTAAATCTAACTACCACTATACTATATATATTCTTTCATTTTTTTCTTTCTAAAATTTTAGTAATGCCAATTCAACTAATTTATTTAATTATGTCAAAATGGGTAAAATATTGTAAAAATAATTAACCGAAATGGGTAAAAGGTATTTGTGATTTTGATATAGATTAGTTTGTTTACATTTATTTGCACCCATGAGCATTTACATTTACAATTTATGTGCAGGGTTCGAAGATACAAGCGACCGTTACAAAGAAATATTTAGGATTTGTTATTTAATTAGATTAATTATATTAATAATAAAAAAGAATTAGATTTAAAAATTAAAATATTAATTGATTGTTATCCCACTTATCCGGTGGTTATGATTGTTATCCCACTTATTCGATTAGTTTTAAGATATGCCGATTAATTGATTGTTAAAGTATGTTTTTTTTAATTTGTTAATTAATTACTCTAATTAATTTAATTAAGTACTCTAATTAATATATGCCGATAAAAAATCTATAGGAGCCTAAGACGATAATTAATATATGCCGATAGGATTTACCGATTAGGTTGTTATGATTAGGTGGTTATGATTTCATATATGTCGATAGAATTTGTTAATTAATTACTCTAATTAATTTAATTAAGTACTCTAATTAATATATGCCTATAAAAAATCTATAGGAGCCTAAGGCAATAATTAATATATGCCGATAGGATTTACCGATTAGGTTGTTATGATTAGGTGGTTATGATTTCATATATGTCGATAGGATTTGTTAATTAATTAATTTCAAATCAAATTAATGTCCTTATAAACGATAGAGTAATTAATAATTAATAAATAGAAATAATCATATATACCGATAGGATTTGTCGATCAGGTGATTAATGATTTGATTTTCATATATGCCGATAGTAATTAATTGCAAATTAGTATAAAGGTAAGGCTCGGCTCCTAGAGATTTCATTTTTACCGTTAACTATATAATAATTAACAATGTTTAGATGTGAGGGTTATTTAGAGTTTAAAGTTTACTTACCGAAATTTTTTATACATTTTTTCAATATTAAATGTATTAATTTTAAAAAATAGACCGCACAATAGTGCGGGTACTAAACTAGTTTTACTTAAAAAAGGTGAAAGTGGAACTTATCTAGCCTCCTTAGGTAAATACACTTCGTACATTTTGGGGAAATTGTAATTCTCATAAATTGAATTTTTTTCGTTTTAAAAATTACACCAAACAAATATATTTATGCATCTTTCAAATTTTTTCTACTTTTTGGTTTTTTGGTTTGTTAACCAAAAGACCTTCAGTTGACCCCCAAAAAAAACAAACAAACAACACCTTCATTAAGGAATTTACTCAAATGAAAAAGGAAAAAATGAATTATTCACGCATATGCAGTAATATTTAATATGGTAACTAGTTCATTACCCGTACATTTGTGCGGTTTTTTTTAATTTTTATATTAAAAAAAAGTATAAAAAACTTGTAATTAATCCTTAACTCTAACTACCACTATACTATATATATCCTTTCATTTTTCTAAAATTTTAGTAATGCCAATTCAACTAATTTATTTAATTATGTCAAAATGGGTAAAATATTGTAAAAATAATTAACCAAAATGGGTAAAATATTGTAAAAACAATTAATTTTGATCAGCCAAAAAATAATCTAGATATAAATAAAATAAAACCTATCAAATATTTATCTATTAATATTTTTAGTAAGTATAACTATGAAATAGTTTGATTTATATTTTTATAAATTAAATAAAATATAAATAGATAGATTGTGGTTTAGGATAACTTTCTATAAATTATGACAATGTATTATTTTAATATTTTACAAGAATTTTTTTCGTAGAATTAACCGCAACATATCATATTGAAAGGTTTTCAATATTGGGAAAAAAAAAGAGAAATTTGAATCATACCTAACATGTAGTATAAAATATGTGTAAATAATCAAGGTAGCAAATTCAAATGACGCATGTTTGTCCCACTAATTTAACCATGTATTACAGCTTTCCAAAGCACTAGTCCTCGCAACAACATATAGATATATTATTGTTATAGATTATACAATTGGCCGACATTTTAAGCATGCCTTGTATTTTAAAGCAAGTTTAATTTAATTATTAGTTAGAAAGAGTCAAATAGACCAGTCAAATAGATTAGGTGTAACGGCCCGGATATAAATATCCGGGATACGTTTTGAAGGTCGGATACCTTCGTTCGAATGTTGCAATTCAGGTACGGGTCGAGGTTTCAAACCTCTAATCAGTCGAAGTCTCAAAAATACAATTTAAACGAAAATAAAGCGGAAGTACGGTTTAGATACAAAAGCCACGGCAGAGCCGGGTCAAAACCAAAACAAAGTGGGTGGTTGCCATTTGTCAAGTTAGAATATATTAGCCGGATTCTTCGATTCGCCAAAAGGTTTCCTCGTCATAGAAGCATGGAGCAACAAGAGCGGTACCTAACACTATCCATGAAGTCAGGCCTGGTGATCGCCTGTGGGTCCTCTGACCGCGCTGAGGCCACATAACATGCCTATGCCTAAATAAAAGATGACTAATGTGATACAAGATTTAAATCACACTATCATGCCCCTAGTATATATATAATATGCGGAAAAGAACTGTAAAGGGCCCAAGACAATGCCAAGTGGCATATCCCATATCTTTGTATTTCCCGTACCCACTCAGAGGCAGGGCGCTCGGCCTCAGCCGAACCATAATAGATATATTCCCGTACCCACTCCGAGGTAGGGCACTCGGTCTATGCCGAACCGTAACAGATATATTCCCGTACCCACTCCGAGGTAGGGCGCTCGGTCTATGCCGAACCGTATCAGAGATATATATATATATATATATATATATATAGATCATACTCATTGACTCGATTGGGGACCGAAACGGTATAAAACACGAATGCCCCCATGACCCTAGCAAAGACTCTAAGACTCACAGATAATGGCCGTTCTGTTTCAAACACACAAAGTAAACACATGCTCAGTTCAATGCAATCCTAGTATGATACTACATGGCATGCTTTAATATGCAACAAAACTACACATTACATGACACATCAGGCAGGAGGTCCAGGTTACTGAGTAAGTCCCGTAGGATACTTACCTGTTGGTGCAGAACAGCAAGATAACACAAGCAAGGGCCTAAATGCAAGTCCAAAGCAATCCAGAAACAATACACACCTATCATCAAGTCATTTCCATAAGCTACCAGATCAACATTCATACTCACGAACCCAAGTTCTCAACATCCTCAAAACCGACCGATAGTAAAGCCGTTTTCCAAAATCTTTCCGGTACGATCAAATCGACCAAAATCATTCTTTCAATCAAACCCATTGATAAAATCATACCAACCATATTTTCAAACTCATAAATCCCAAATTAAGTCAACTCATATTCAAAATGATTTCTCAACTCATACTTGGCCAAATTCCGACATTAACACTTAAGCCTTAAAACCAATTTCCAAAAATCATATTATAAAACAATTCCGGCATGTTTCTTATTTCAAAACATTATATAAATAATTCTCAACACTAAATCATCAAAATAATTCTAAGCTCACAAATAATACTTATAAATCAAAACCAACAATTTACTTTAAAATCCTAGCTCACATAGTTAAATCCTCTTAAAATGCATCAATTAAATAATCCAATTAATATTATTTTAAAACAATATAAACAATATATAAAGATTAATTTCCAGAATATTATAATTATAACCAAATTCCAAAACTATAATAATATTCAAATAATTTAACACTTACTATCCATATAATCTAAAACAATCCATAAATATATTTATAACTCCATATCAATTAATATCACTTTTAAAACCTTTTTAAATATATATATATATTAATAATTTCAGAACATATAATTATATATAGTCATTTTCCTAAAATCAGAAATATTAAATAAAATAACATACAAATATACATACTAACATAACATATAAACATATGTATATAACACAATTTAATAACAACCCATAAAACCCATTATAACCCAGCAAGCCAAAATGAGACAACAGCCCAACCCTTACCCACGAATCTGGATCCGAGCCCAGATCCAAAGGGAAAGAAAGAAAAGAAAAGAGAGGAGAGGAAAATCGGAGGCCCACACCCAAACCCGAATACCTATACCCGGATAGAAACCCAGCCCAGACTGAGTCCAACAAATCAAGCCCAACCCGGAAGAAAAATAAAAGGAAGAAGGAAGGATCCGGTTATCAAATGATATAACCCGAATAAAAGAGGGACCCGGTCCAGCCCAATAAGGAATAGAAGGGAGGTTGCCTCCTTCCTCTGATCGAGCAAAGCACAGACGCCAGAACGGAGGGGAAGAAGAAGAGAAGCTCGGCCTGCCGGCGGCTCGCACCCGTCCCACCCTCACGAGATTTTCCCGGACTGAATCGATGCAAAGACACACAAAGGGACCAAAGGAGAGGGAGAAAAGAGGCTCACCGAGGAGGAGACTCGAGGTCGTCGGAAGTGCACCGGAGGCTCGTCGGGGCTCAGTCCGGCTTCTTCGGTGTCGGATTCAAGGAACCTTGGCCTGGGTCGGAGATAGGAGTTATAAAGGTGAAGCTTTTCGTAGCTTGGAGTTGAAGGGAAGGTAAACGGAGTCTTACCGTGGTCGGACGGAAAACAGGGGAGAGAGAGAGAGCTGTGCTCGGCCTTCAGGGACTTCCGGTGGCTGTTGCTGCTGCTGGCGGCTCCATGGCGTCGAGGGGGGGGTGCTCTCCTGGTGTCTCGGGGTGGAAGAAGGGAGAATGAAGGGGGATGGCTCGGGATTTCGGGCTCTCAGTAAACAGAGAGGGATGGAGGCTGCGGCTGACGGAGGAAGAGGGTGAGGTGCAGACTGGAGGGAGGAAGGGAGGAGGAGAGAGAGCTCCTCTGTGGGTTTGTGCTCTGAATTCTCAACTCAGAGAGTGAAATGGCGTGGGTGAGGTGAGGAGTAGAGATGGGGGTGTTGGGCTTAAATCAGGAAACAACAATGTGTTGAGTGTTTTGTAGGTGGTGAGGAGGGGGACCAGAGAGAGAGAGAGGGGGAGAGAGAGAAAAAAAAAGAAAATAAAATAAAGGGAAAATTACAGAAAATCACCCTTTAAATATGGGTGTTTTCACTTAACCACCCCTTAAATTCAAAATTACAGAAAACCACCCTTTAAATGGTATTTGTTTACAACTCACCACCCATTCAACTATTTTCTTTACTTTATCATTAAATATATTATATTTTAATATTTTTAAACTCAAATTTGATTGTAAATATATTCAAATTTTGAATTAAGGGCCCAATTATATTTTAGGGATCATTTTATTTATTTTTAAAAATAATAATCAATAAAGCCTAGATTTATTATCTTAATTTATGTTTGAAAATGTTTATAAATTTTTAAAACATTATGTAAATTACTCTTATTTAAAATATAAATAAATAAGAGTAATTTCCATAATATTTTAAAATTTTATAAACATTTTCAACCATAAATTAAGATAATAATTCTAGGCTATATTTATTATTATTTTTTTAAATAAATAAAATAATCCCTAAAATATAATCGAGCCCTTAAATTCAAAATATGAATATATTTACAATCAAATTTGAGTTTAAAAATATTAAAATATAATATATTTAATGATAAATTAAAGAAAATAGTTGAATGGGTGGTGAGTTGTAAATAAATATCATTTAAAGGGTGGTTTTCTGTAATTTTGAATTTAAGGGGTGGTTAAGTGAAAACACCCATATTTAAAGGGTGGTTTTCTGTAATTTTGCCTAAAATAAAATAGGATTGGTCCACTAAAGAAATTAAATTAGTGGAATAAACCCGAATCCCGCTCGCCCGTTCGAATCCCGACTAAATCAAATTTTAATAAATGAAAGTTCGATCAAATTTCAAGATAATCGGAATTAAATAATTTCAATCAATTCGGAGCTTAATTAAATTTTATTAATACTCGGACTCGAAGTCGAAAATCAAATCCCGTCAAAATCCTAATTTAAATTGATGCCGGAATGATTTTAAATTTTGAAGTCGTGCTCGAGGACGATTTTTCTCCCATTTTTATAAATTGAAATAAATAATAACATTTTAATTAAAATAATACTAATATGATATCTAAAATATATTTGGTCTTTACATTAGGCGGGTCGGATTCAAATCGATCACATTTTGGTTTTGATGGGGTTATATATTATCGGTTTTTAATAAAAAAAAACAATTATCTTTATCTTATAAAGTTGAGTTCTACCTTATAATCTAAAAAGCGCGGCTAGATGCATGGAGAGCGCCGTATCTCCTTTTACCAAAAAAAAAAACCTATAACCTAAAAAGAAGCTATTGTAAGACTTTACCTCCATTTATATTTTGGTTATTTTATAAGCCCGTCAACTGATGTGAGATGTTGCTCTTTTTATCTCAATATGTTGTTTAAGTACAACTTGTCTAGTCGAGATGATGTTTGAGAGGACGAGTCTTTCAATCTCTTTTTAGCTCAGAATGTGCTTGCTTTATAATTTGATAAAACGATTACAAAAAGGCAATGTTCGAGTCATAAAAACCATCTGGATCTACAAGTAATAGTGCAAGACCAATAAAGGGTAAGATCTTCCCCTTTAACCATGTATGATTCAGAGAGGAACTTCGAAGGAACAACTCCAACATAAGTGATATCGACGGCTAGCTATTCGTATAAAGATTGATGCTTTCATCTTTGTCGGAGCTCTTCACCACCAAAAGACATGCTAGAGACATCGGGAAGCTTCGTCTTTAGAAAGAGGAGAATGAGGGTATGAAGTGAATGAAATGATTTACATGAATCCATCACCAACTTATATATATAGATAGGTTTGAGAAGGAGCCTTAAACCAAATTTTGTGTTTCGACACCTAGAGCATCACATACACGAGCACCTCCAAGATCTCAACTTTCTTCGTTGAGTCAAGCTAACCTTTTGGGCTAAATTAGACCTTAACGAAGGCGTATTAGTGCTATTAAAATACTTTAGGCGGAAAAGGCATACAAAAGGACAAGCTAATATATATTTAACGGTGAAAATCTTCAAACTACAATAGGTAGTGCGTGATGAAAACCACCATTTTCCTTTAATTTGCCTTAGAAAGGATTTTCAAATACGTCTACTTATTTAATTAAAGGAATACCTAAGATCGACTTTACTAGTACAAACTATAGAACTAGCTTACTGACCAAAATCCTCAAACAAAAAAACTAAAGTAAACCTATTTCACCAATGCAACTAACCTTAGAATGCTTGAAAGCTCGTCTATTCACCTGGTTCACTTCTTCAATGATTCTCAACACAAGTACATAGAAAGGTATAATAAATAATCCTTAATACACATTATGTGAAAACAATGAAAAAAGAAACCCTAAAATGTGTCCTTATATAAAATAATAATGTATATTATTTTCTCCAAGACTTCCTTCCATGCTTGATATCTTCTTGTCTATATCGAATAGACATCACACTTTTTTTTAATTAGGTAAAAATTCGAGTTCAGTCATACCTGAAACTCGATGGTCGAACAAGTCGGCAGACGGAAAACCGTCAATACAAACAGAACACAATAATATAAAACATCAAAGAGAAAAGAAAAACCCAACCAACTCATACAAGACATCAACCAGTAGAGAGGACGATCGAGAACCAAGACGCGCTACGAGTGTCAAGAACGTGGGAGAGTGCAAAGACTCATGACAGTACCCCAGCCAGAAAGGGCGACTCCTGAGGAAGTGTGGATCACCGACGTTGCCTCCACCTTAATGAAAGGTCGTCACACTTTTCTTATTTCTTGTTCTCTATATGTCCGGAAATATACTTTCCTTTTTCCCTTCTTCACTTGAGCTGGACATATGTCATTGAGGAACAAATCTTGATACTATTGCTTCAAGTCTCCTAGCTGCTCATGCACCGGCCTTTTAGTTCTCTACAAATACATAGTTAGCACATATTAAATAGATAACAAATTTGTTCTTAATAATCCGAGGGACATGAGAAACACTAAGTCCTCCAATAGACTTTAGTTTGGATTAGGCCAAGTTGGTCTATGTCTATGAGATGACCAAGTAACTTGAGTCCGTTAAGACCCTTTCACAAGGTACTAACACTGACACCAGAAAGTATTTTTTTTAAAGCTTATAATTTTAGTATTATATAGTTTCAAATGAAATAAGTATAAGATTTTAGTTTAATTAGTTTTGAAATCTAAGTCCTCCAATATACTTTAGTTTAAATTGGGCCAAGTTGCTCTATGTATGTGAAAATGTGAAATCACCAAGTAACGTCAGCCCGTTAAGACCCTTTCACAAGGGTACTAACAGTGGCACCGGTAAGTAGTTTTTTAGAGATTATAATTTTGATATTATATAGTTTCAAATGAAACAAACATAATTAAGATTTTAGTTTAATTGGCTTTTGAAATATAAGTTTTTTAATAGCTACTCACACAAGTTTTTCGGAGCTTTTGGTTTTTTATTTATAAGTTTTCATCTGCGCTATCCTAACAACTAGTTTTACCAAACATCATACTAGCTTATTAACTTATATTTAACACAAATAATCCATCAACTTCAGCTATTCCATCAGTTTCAACTACTCCATCAACTAACCATTTGCCAAACATACCTAGGTTTTGCCGCCCAATATAGTATACGGTGAACATAAGCCATAGAAAGGCTTGATTTATTATAAGGCCAAATTTCAGAAACCACCCTTTAAATATACTATTTATATAAAACCACCTCTTAAATTAAAAATTGTAGGAAACTACCCTTAAAAATTTAGATGCTTGTAAAGACCACGCATCTCACCTTTTCCGTTAAGATTGCTATTATATGTGTGTGCATGTGCGTGTGCTTGTAAAGGGGTCACCCTTCAACAACTTTGATTTTCCATTTGAGAAAAGGATCGAGAGGTGAAAGATGAACACCGGGAAGAACTTCAAACTAATGAAATTAAGGATGAACAATTTCGAACCAACTAATTCAAGGATGAAACACTTGGGAATTACCAAAAGATGAACTAGGATATTGGTTATGAAGGGGCAAAATAGTAATTTTTCACTTTTTATCATCAAACTTAACGTAAAAAGTGAGATCTATGGTTGGTCTTTTGCAAACATCTATCTTTTAAAGGGTGATTTCCTAGAATTTTCAATTTAAAGAATGATTTTGCACAAAATGGTGTATTTAAAGGGTAATTAACCTACAAAGAAGTAAACCATGCACTTAGGAAAGTAAACAAATTCTCTACCATCTCCCCCCCACACACATACACACATACACACACACACATATATATATCACCACCAACAAGATATTATTAGTACATATACTCCCTCCGTTCGGTAAAACATGTTATTTTAGGATGTTATTTTTGTTCAAAAAAACTTGTCATTGTAGATATTTTGCACTTCACTTTACAAAAATACCCTTGACATGATTGATGGTTTATTAGTTGTAGTTTTCGATAAAGTAAAAAAGGAGGGTAATAATTGAGGGTAAATTAGTACATTTATTAATTGCCTTAAAACTTGTGAAATAAACTAAAATGACATGTTTTGCCGAACGGAGAGAGTACTAAACAAAGATCTTAAGCTCAATATGCATACACTAATTAATTGGTTTGGATCCAGTGGAGTTGGTTTGGATCTTAAGCTCAATAAAGTTTTCCACTTCTCTCACAAAAAAAAATTAAAAATAAAAAATTAGAGTAGGTGGGGTTGAAAAAAAAAAGAGGAAGGAGGGAGGATTTTTAACCATTGATTTTAAAATTAGTGATTAAGGGTCTATTTTCCAGACTTTTTTTTATAGGTGGAAAGGGTTTGAGGGGTGGGGGTTATTTTCTGGGTCTCGCGCCTCCCTGTTAACGTTTGGAAAGAGGAGGGGATGGAAGTCGGTTGGTTCAGGAGGTGGAAGGAAGTGGAGATATGCGGATTTTCCCACCTTCGATTACCTGGGTGGAGGGAGTGAAAGGATTTGAAGTCCACAAATTGCCCCTAGATCTGTCGTCCCCAACACAGGAAGCCCCGTTCCACCCCAGTTATGCAAATATGTCGTCTCCAACTTCAACCGCTCAATCGCAGTCCGAACCTCCTCCCCTCCGACCAAAACCCCCAAATCCCAACCCATCTTCACCACCCGCCAGCAACAGGCGGGTTCTTCCCCAGGAAGCATGAGTGCCCCGTCGAGAAATCAGTGTGGCAGAGCAGCGAGCACTACACCCTACTATAATTCGAGGCCAAGACAAAGGTCTTCAAGCGCAATTACCTAAAAAACAGGGCGAAGAAGCCCCTCGAAAACAAAACCCTCTTCTTGAAGGCCAACGACGATCGACTCTTTTTTGTCGAGTATGCCAACGATAAGTCAAGCTCCACTTTCTGCCTTAACAGGGCTCGGGACGGCAAACTTCGGAGACACGGCCAGGACTAGGAGTGGCGTTGCTAGGTCCAATGATTCCCTGTTGAGGTTTATGAAGGAGGAGATATATGGGGTTACCTCCCCAATAGTGTCGTCGTCCTCTATTCCAATTGCGTGTATTTGTAAGGGGTTTTGAGGGTAAAATTGTAATTTTACAATATCATTAACAAATAATCTTTCATTACCCAAACACCTACAAGTTTTTTTTAAAAAGGAAATAATTCGAAATCCCAGAAGACAACAGAAATCTGGGAAAACGAGAGGCGAAGGGAATCGGCAGACGGACTAACCGTCATGAAACAAACCGAAATAAGCAAATACAAAAAGGAAACCCGAAAACTAAAGATCTCAGCAGACAAGACCAGCAGAGAGACAGTCGAAGGACACCAAGTGAAGATTGCGAATGCCGAGAACATGGGAAAGTCGAGGAGCTGACACAACGTCTCGACGCCGGGGAGATAGAGACAGAAACCCGTCAGCGAAAAAGGCATCTCCTGAGAAAAGTGTGGATCAACGACGTTCCCCCACCTAGATAAAAATGAAACACCTACAAGGTTATTTTCTTAAATTATTTATCATCCTCTCCATAAAAAATAATCCCCATATATAATCATCATTCTTTCCAACCATAAAATAATCTCAACCCTAAAATTTCAACCCAGCAAAAAAAAAACAGCCTAAGATTATCAAATCCTAACTCTACCCCAGAGTTGTAAAAATGGCATCTTTGTGTCGCACAGCATTAATGGACCAATTGACCATCTCTTTTACGAACTTGAATTCACTTAATTCAATTATTATCAAACTAATACCATAACTTATTCCTTCAACATAGTTCAATCAAAATAATAACAAAAGCCCAAAGTCTTGCAAGCACACATGCTTTAGATAGGCTCAAAAATTACAAGAGCAAATTAAAACCAAAATTACAAGAGCAAATTATACTCCCTCCGTTCGGCAAAACATGTCGTTTACTAGTCACGCACGCTTCTTTAGAATGATAAAAACTATATAAAATATTCATGTTTTTAATAAAATTTTTAACAAGTTTGTACTTATTAATAATAACTACGAAATTTTTAAAAAAATTATTTAAAAAACTATAGTAAAGTGACATGTTTTGTCGAACGGAGAGTATAAAATATCGTCTTTTTATTAATTTTTTCATAATTTTATACTTATTATTAATAAGTATGAAATTATGAAAAAATAATAAAAAAGTTAATATTTTATATAGTTTTTTTAACTACTTAGAAAACATTTTAAAAAAACCCAAATGACTTATTTTTCTTATCGGGAGGAGTATTATTTAAAGTCATTTTTCCATCAATTAAAACCTTGCTTTATTGGACTTGGTTCTTGAAGAGCTCCAAGCAGTGCTCCTGGTCCAAGTTCCTGCTCCAGAACTTCTTGAAGTACTCGGCGTAGGTGAAGTCGCGGTACACAGAACCCGACTCACCCTCCTTCATGGGCGGCGGCGTGCTGATCAGGGCGTCGTCTGCTGGGCATAGGAACGACGCTACCGATAACCTTGGCTTGTCTGCGTTCACTGTGGCTCTGTGCCACACACTCTTGTATGTCCCGTTGCTTAACGCCTACAGTGATCAATAACACAATGAGAAGCCCATCACAAATTTAATTTATTATACATATCAATGTAAGTTACATTCTTGAAGGACTTCGTTTCCGATGTAGAAAAAAACAAGAAAGCAGATTACATTCTCCCAATTTTATTTAGTTTTTTTTTTTTTTGTCAAACTATCCTCTCCTTTTGAAAATGGAGGTTTAGAAGAAGAAGGCATCATATTCTCATACTTCGCTTAATTAAGTTTTGTTTTCTACCTCGGAAATGAAGTTTTGGAATAAAGTGGCATAACGATATATCTATCTTGCATTCTTCATGCTTGTTTCTTTCTTACTTCTAACATTGTAAATGAAGTGGATGAATGAAATATTATAAAGACATATAGTCTTCCCATGTTTTTCTTTATCATATCGAAAATGAAGTGGAGCATTGAAGTGTTATGAACATATATCTTTTTACATTTTTTCTTTTTCATATTGAAAATGAAGTGGTATGAAGATATATAATCTTCCCACATAGAAAGTAAAGTGAATGAATGAAGTGACATGAATATATGTATATATATATATATACACACACACACACACATATATATATATATATATATATATATTGTACGTAGACTAGTATCACAGCAGCAGTAAGGGGGAATACTTTCGTCATTTCACGTGTTCATAAGGTTGTAAGAGAGTTGGTTAAGAGTTGTAATCGAGCTGGAGTTTGTATAAATAGGGGCTTCTAATTGTACTATGCAAGCAGATTTTTGGACACCTTCAATTGCAGTTTCTTTTAATGAAATGTGGTTCAAAAGTTGATTTCTCCCTCCATTTTTGTTCCTAATTTCTTCTTCAAATGGTATCAGAGCACAGCCGATCTCGTTGAGATCTTTCGTGGTTGCAATCCTTTGTTTTTCAAGGTATGAGTAATGTTCATGTTAATCCGTATTTCTTGTCGTATTCCGACCATCCTGATATGCAATTGGTTTCGACTTTATTCAATGGATTGAACTTTACAAGTTGGAGTAGAGGAGTATGAATGGCATTAGGTGCCAAAGTGAAACTAGGATTCATTACTCGTAGTTTTGTTAGACCTGATGAGAACAGTGATGAGTTTGAGAAATGGAGTAGAGCCGACTATATGGTTATGTGTTGGCTGATAAACTCGATGACGAGTGAAGTTGGTGAGCACTTCATGTATATGCAGTTGTCGAAAGAACTATGCGATGAGATCAAGGAGAGGTTTTATGAGTCAAACGACCCTCTCATCTATCAATTGTGAAGGGAACTGAGTAATTTGAAGCAAGAAAATCTATCTGTTACTGGATATTATGGAAAACTCAAGAAAATATGGGATGAATTGTAGCTTTTTTATCCTCTTCCTGTGTGTAATTGCAAAGGAATCAATCACTGTATATGTGCAATCTTGAAAAAGATTCTGGATAGGGAGACCAAGGCCAAGGTTATGCAATTTCTTATGGGGCTCAATGACAGTTATGAGCACCTCAGGAACAATGTTTTATCCATGGATCTAATGCCAGGGATTAACAAAGTGTTTGAGGTGCCTGTGCATATTAAAAGACATAGAGGTATTATTACTCCTCAGACAAATATGAATGCTTTAGCTGTTGGTAGGAATGGTTAGGTTGATAGCACTGTGTTTGCTATAAACAAGCCTTATCAGTCAAACTATACATATCAGAACAAGAGGGAGTTCAAAAAAACTAAGTTTGATAGGTAATGTGATCATTGAGAAGAAAAAGGACACACTAAGGACTATTGTTTTAAGCTTGTGGGCTATCTAGATTGGTTTAAAGGGCCCAGAGATGGTGATAAACATAACTATTAGAACTAACAATGAGACAGAGTTCACACATAAGGCTTGCATTGAGTTGTTTAAACATAAAGAAATTGTTCATCAAAGGACTGCTCCGGGTGCTCCTGAGAAAAATGGGAGAGTAGAAAGGAAACATAGACATCTTGTGGAAACTGCAAAGGCTATAAGACATTATTCAAGTCTTCCTATTCAATTTTGGGGAGATTGTGTTCTTAGTGCTAAATATCTAATCAACAAAATGCCTTCATCTGTTCTTCAGTGAAAGTCTCCATTTGAGATTTTGTACAAAGTTCCTCCATCTTTTGAGAATTTGAGTGGTAGGATGTTTGTGTTATGCTTTTCAACCCAATGATTTGAAAGATAAATTGGATTTCAAAGCCATAAGGTGTGTATTTCTTGGCTACCCTCCTGATCAGAAGGCTTTTAAATTGTTTGACCTTGAGAGGAAAATTGTCATTGTTTGTAGGCATGTCAAATTTGAAGAGCATATATTTCCTTATAAATTATGAGGGTATTCAGACTTCTATAAATCCTTCCTCAAGAGCACAGTTGCCTCTTGTTAATCCAGCTTCAGTGGAGGCTCCATATACCCTTATTCCCTTGCCCACTTAGTTGGGACATTTCTAGAACAATAATAGTGTTTTGCATGATCCTCCATCAGTTATTGATGGTGAGGTTCCTTCTCTTCATGTTGAAGAGGTTCCTTTTGTTGTACAAGATTCAGTTTCTTCTAATGAGTATGGGTATGTGGACAAGTGTTTGATTGGGAATGAGCATCTCAGGCCTAAGAGGGTCATTCAGAGACCATATAAGTTGAATGAATATATCTGTTCTAATTTGCCTACTCGAGATTCTTCTTATAATGGATCATTATCTCAATCTTTTTATGTATTTTTTTTTATACAGAATTTGGCTCATTTGTCTTCATCTTATATTCAGTCTTTGGTCAATGTGTGTTCTGTGCTTGAACCTAGAACCTATCAACAAGCTAAAGATGATGTTTAGTGGCAGTTAGCTATCAAAGCTGGGATAGATGCTCTGGAGAAAAACCAGACTTAGTCTGCTACATATTTGCCTCTAGGAAAGAAGACTAATGGGTCTCGTTGGATTTTTAAGAGCAAGTACAGGCCTGATGGAGAAATCGAGAGGTTCAAAGCTCGTCTAGTGGCAAAAGGTTACACTCAGATTAAACACAAGGATTATAAGCAGAGGTTTTCACATGTGGCCAAGTTGTCAACAATTCGGATCATATTAGCGTGCTCTTGTTGCTGCTAGAGGTTGGAAGCTACATCTTGAATTTGTAAATAAAGAGCGGCCATATCCGGGGTTCGAACTGGGGACCTTTGGGCACTACCCGCAAGTCCTTTTCAGTGAGCCATTCCGGAATGGTTAGTTGGAAGCTACATCAATTAGATGTGAATAACGCCTTCATATATGGCTTTCTTAATGAAGAGGTCTATATGACTTCCCCTCCAAGTTACACTAAAGCCTCTCTCCTAGTCAAGTTTGTCGACTACATAGATCTTTATATGGCCTGAAACAAGCCAATAGGCAGTGGAATCTTGAGCTCACAAAGTTCCTGCTTAAGCTGGGTTATACTTAGTCAATACATGATTACTCTTTATTCACTCGAGATGTTGGTGTGAGTCCTTTATTGTGGCTTTAGTTTATGTTGATGATATGTTAATCATAGGAAATGATAGTGTAGCAATCATTCATACTAAGCAAGCTCTCCACCCTGCATTCACCATCAAAGATCTGAGTATTGCTCGTTATTTTTGGGGAATGAAAATATATAGATCATCTCAGGGTATTTTGTTGAATCAAATGAAGTACATTTTGGAGATTTTAAAGGATGCCCATATGACAGTGTAAGACTGCTGCATTTCCTATGCAAAAAGGGGTCAAATTGTCAATTGATGAAGAAGAGCTTGTTAGTTCTCCTGAGAGCTATAGGAGACTCGTGGGGAGATTGTTGCACATGACATTGACTAGGCCTGATATCTCCTTCCCAGTACAGCAACTCTGTCAATTTTTGCAGAATCCCCTTCAACCACATTGGAATGCTGCAATGTATTTGCTTTGTGACCTTAAAGGAAGCTTCAATTTGGCTTTGTCATACCTTATTGTTTCAGGTTTGCAGTTGAAAGCTTATAGGGATGTCGACTGGGGTAATTGTCCAGTCACAAGTTGATCTTTGTTTGGATATTGTGTGTTATTGGGATCTTTCTTGGTATCATGGAAATCAAAGAAGCAAAAGGTTCTGTCTAAGTCATCAACAAAAAGAGAGTATAGGAGCATGTCATATGCTTCGAGTGGACTCATTTGGTTACAAGGTCTTCTCAGTGACTTACATCTCTCAGTGCCTACTTCTATTACATTGTTTAGCGACAACAGGGTTGCTCATTGCTTGGCTTCCAATCATGTCTTCCACGAACGGACTAAGCATGTCTGTATTGATTGCCATTTCATTAAAGAGTTGGTTGAACAAGGCTTCATTGTTAGTGTTCATGTGTCAATTGTTCTTCAAATTGCTGATATTATGATGAAGGCTTTAGGCGCTCATCAACATCATGTGTTGTGTTCCAATCTTGGACTTGTGATTCCATCCACAAGTCCAACTTGGGGGGGGGGGGTATATAGACTAGTATCACAGTAACAGCAAAGGGGGGTATTTTTGTCATTTTGCGTGTTCATAAGGTTGTTAGAGAGTTGGTTATGAGTGGTAACCGAGCTGGAGTTTGTATAAATAAGAGGCTTCTTGTACTATGCAAACGGATTTTTGAAAACCTTCAATTGCAGTTTCTTCTTCTAAAATGTGGTTCAGATTTGTTCAAATATCTCCGACATAAACTTTGGAATAACTTGTCTATCCCATATTGGATATGTACGGTATTTGAAGTTGGTTTGTAAGTGATTCAAATACTACCCATTTCACGTTTTCTTTCAGGGTCCAAGGGAAAATAACAAACTTAAAATGTCTAAGGTGAAATGACATAAGCTATAAAGTATAAGCATGTTAGTTAATCTATAAAGCTCAACTAAAAGTATTGCATTATTAATCTCGATAGAAAATGATCGAATCAAATGAAAGAATGATGATAATATATAAGGGATGGTAATGAAGACTTATATACTCACTCCGTCCCACAATAATTGTCTTTGAACTATTTATGCACGCTTTTTAAGGAGCTAAAAACTATATAAAATATTCATTTTTTAATTAATTTTTTAAAATAATTCTATACTTATTAGTAATATGTATGATATTATTTAAAAACATTTAATAAAATGTTGATATTTTATATAGTTTTTAGCTTCTTAAGAAAACGTACATGAATAGTTAAAGACAATTATTGTGAGACGGAGGGAGTAATAAATTAAGCTTGTGTTATGAGATGAAAGTACCTGCAACTGGTCGCCGATGTTGATGACAAATGCATCCGGGTGGGGCTTGACAGAGAGCCATTGGCCGTCAATGAGGACCTGGAGGCCGGCAACCTCGGAAGCCTGGAGGAGGATGGTGAGGGCATTGGGGTCGGTATGGGCGGGCAAGCCATAGGTGAGCTCGGGCTCAGGGCAGGGAGGGTAGAAGTTGATGGCCATGTGTTGGCCTTGCTCCCCCAACACCTCGGTTATGTACTTCTTCTCTAGCCCCAAGCTCTCCGATATCGCCTCTTCTAGTCTCATTCCTAAGCTCCTCACCTCCTTGCAGTAGTTGCTCACTGTCTCCCTACACATCGTGTCAAGTTGAAGCTTTAGAACTAGCTAGAATCAATCTTGATCACTACGATATTGAAATCGATGGGGGTGTTTACATTATGAAGTTTTTTGATAAGAAAAATAGTCATGAAGAATCCAAAACTAAGGTTTATGTTGTATTTTGTCAAGAAACTAAGCCTTATGTTAGTTTGGAGAGAAGTGGATACACAAATGTGGTATATAAAATTTTGATCATGTATTGGAATTTTCGTTAAGATCTAGGTAAAAATCTAAAGAGCATCTCCAACATTTTCTCTAAATTATTGAAATTCTCTTATTTGGCGAAGATTTAAGTTGTTTTGCCTTAACAAATATTCTAAAGTTTTCTAAATCTCCAAATCTGCAGCATTCTCCATTATTTTGTAAAAGAATTTGAAAAATTATATTGAGATCTCCCAATTAGAGAATACGTTGAAGTTGACACATTTTTTTTGTGACATTAAATTTTACTTCTCGAGAAATTATAGAAAAAAGTATTAGAGATGCTCTTATAGAGTTGAAACTCTAAAGCTAAAACTATTTCTAAAAATGGATATTTTTAAACCTTAAAGTTAAAGAAAAAACAAAATAGGATTAAAAAACGAGGGTGTCTATTGGCAACAAGGGTTTTGTCTTTTAGCAAGATACTTTAAATAAAATTGCAGTTGAGTCCTTTTTATTTTTTCCACCATATTTACGTATTGCCCCAAGAGAAGATAGAAACGGAGGTTTGTATTGAAATCCCGAAATTGGAAAAACCTCAATAATCTTGTTGAATTGTATTGAAAAATGAATGTCTTCGACTTTGTCCATTGAATTATGTCGATTTTGTCAACTTTTATGTGTTTTCGAGGGGGTCAATTAATTGAAAATGAACTAACCTCGGCATGATTTATTGAGTACTAGATAGTAGATAGTACTAACCTCGTCTACGTCATTTCAAGTTTTCAACCATTAAACTTCCATATACTAGATAGTACTAGATAGTATCTTCGGGCTAATTTACCGGGCCTGTGCTTTATTGCGGTGTTACATTCTAATTGGGCCGGCCCATTACGACGAGAGTATATCTATAACATGGGGTTTTTCGTAGTGGGCTTTTTAAAAGGCTGAGAGAGAGAGAGAAAATTCAGTTAAATCAAGAAATAGTTAGTTTATAAGCTTTTTCCCTTGAATGCCAATAAGGACGTGGCAACACGTCAATAAGGACATGCATTTACTAATTTGGACGTGACAACACGTCAATACGTCATTTCAAGCTTTTTGAGTATCCACTTGCACGCCAATAAGGACGTGCCAACACGTCAATAAGGACATGCATTTAGTAATTTGGATTTGCGGTGTATCTAATAACACTCAATTATTAAAGAATGATTTTATTAATGGCATAGATTAAAAAATTTATATTAAAAAACTTTTACTCTATTATAAATTTCAAGCCCTATAAAATATTTTGTAATATAGTTAAATTAGTACTCTGTATATATTGATTACATTGTTCTAAAAATCGCGCTAGGCGGTGCCTAGGCGTTAGGCGACCCTCCTCCACCTAGAGTTAAACGATCGCCTAAGCACAACTAGGCATTTGCCTTAACCGCCTGGGCGCCACGTAGGCGCTAGGCCTCCCCTCACCACTTAGGATCCGCCTAGCGATTTTTAGAACATTGATTGATTATAAATCCGAGTATGATTTGTTTTAAAATCGTTATAAAAAATATGAAAGAAATAAAAATGGACCACATTTAAGTCAAATGAATCATTTGATACCAATGAATCCTCATCTTCAATTTTAGTAGACTACAAACGGTCACCTCATATGTCATTAATTAACTTGTCTCTCTTTTTTTCTTTTTTTTTTTTAAGAAATCATTAACTTGTGTCTTTATTCTATAGATCCTTGTATAATGTATATCACATTTTAAGAGGGTAGGCCGTGACTTTGACATATGCAGGATTTATATAAAATCTTATCAAAAGATAGTCTTCTAGAAACTCTCGTCACTTCCTTTTTTCTTTTCAAACAAATGGTGCAAACATTTTCTTCCCTATTCAAAGTTCAAACCTTTCTTCATCAACCCTTCTATAGTTTAGACTTATCTTACACCTAATGATCCACTTTGAAAGTTCAACCAATCCAGAGAAGTTAGAAATAATTTTACATAACTATCTATTTATTTTTAAAATTACACTACCTTCGTTTTAAAATATATGGGTTTTTATCAATATGTACAAGTTTTAATAAAACACTTCCCTTTTAAAAAAAACATCATTATTACACTAACTTTTTCATAAATTTTATTATTTTTCAATGTCCACTTCACATTTTCATCAATCAATTTTTTTAAAAAAATCATCACATAAATCAATACAAATCATTACAATCACCTGTCTAAGAAGACATAAAAGATCATTTATTTTGAAACAAGAACTACCATTTAAAAACTAATCTACTTTGGAACAGAGGGAGTAAAAAATACCCTACTCCATCCGTTCGGAAATATAAATTCATTGACTTTTTTACACACTTTTTAAGGAGTTAAAAACTATATAAAATAATATAGTTTTTAACTCCTTAAAAAACGTGTTAAAAACTAAAATGTATATAGTTATGTAAAAAAATTAATAAAAAAAATATTTCATATAATTTTAACTCCTTAAAAAACGTGTCAAAAAGTCAATGGACTTATATTTCCGAACGGATGGAGTATTTTTATTTCAAAATAGAAATCGTTTTACGTTTTGACATATTTTTTAAAAACCTAAAAACTATATAAAATATCAACTTTTTTAAAAATAATTTCATACACATTCCTAATAAATATGAATATATTTTTTAAAAAATAATATTTTATAGATTTTTAACTTTTAAAAAACATGTTAAAAAGTCAAACAACCTATATTTTAAGACGAGAGAGCATAAAATATTGATTTTTTTAAGGAAAAAAAAGCGAATTTCATACTTATCAATAATAATGATAAAATCCAAACATGTCCTTATTTGCAATCCTAGAATTTATAGCGTTTACTACTCTCCAAAATATAAATCGTTTTAGTGTCTGACACGTTTTTTAAGGAATTAATAACTTTATAAAATATTAAAACTTTTTATTAATTTTTTGAAAATAGTACTAATATAATTATTAATATTAATTTTTAAAAAAATTTAATATTTTATATAATTTTTAATTCATTAAAATATGTTAAAAATTAAAAGGACTTATCAAAATTATTTTATAAAAACAGTAAAGGACCCGCAAATCCGCAATAGTGAGTAGACAGCAAGTCAGCAACTAATGTTCGGCGCCACTACGTCAACACGGTTTGCGAGGGTGACGTCAGTGTTAGTGGTCAGGGTGATCTCATCCATCTATGTCGACGTGTGCGTCATCACTATTAGTCACGAATAATCAACGGCTACAAATTACCCAACAGCTACAGTTCACCTTACCGGTTTTAATTAAAATTAAAGTATTTACAACGTGTTAAACTATGCCTTAAAAATGTGTTTATTTTAGGTCCGTTACCATACCTATGGCCATTTTACCGCCACGTATACAGTTTAATCGTTTAATTTCGGTTCTTAAAATTTTTACGGTTTTAAAAATCATGAACGTTTAATAGATCTGCCTTTAGAAGTTGTTGTAACTCGAATGACCGACGGATTTGTAGACGGACTACAACACACAAAAACGTAAATAAAAAATGAACAAATGACAAACTACCACATATATAAAAGACCGTCAGACAAGTCAACGAAGAAGTCAAGAAAGACCCATGATATTCATTAATCATTCATTAATTATTTAATTACCGTAATTTAAAAAACCATGGCCATAATCGTGCCATCTGCAAAATTTTAGCCACATATCTATGACATTTTAGAAGTTGATTATATATATATTGGAGCTTTCTAATGGATTCACCCCTTAGAATGTACATGTGAGCACATTTTTTAGCCATTGAATTGATGTATAATGGATGGATGAGATTTATTGAGTGAAAGCAATTATTAATGACTATTAAGCCTATAATTACTAATTTTAAAACGCATATTCATTTGAATAATATTCATCCGACGATTCATCTAAATAATATTCATCCGAATATTTATCATAACATTAACTTATCAGTGAGTGATCAAACGTTTAACTTGATTAGAATGAGAAAATTCAATGATATGAAGAGAGAAAGATCGTTCTTTCTTTTTTTTATATTTTTTCTCTTTAAATTTTTTATGTGGGTAATATTCAAAATCCCATTTATGGTGGAATTCACTTTTAAATCTACCCCTTCAATTAGTATCATCCAACGGTCTAAAATTGTTTTCACAAATGCATTCTAAAAAGTAAATGCATGTGATAGTCCCCGGAGTATTGTTTAAATGCCCCCAATCATTGAGGATTGATTGGAGTACTGTAGAAACTCAAAGGAAAAAACTTGTAAAATTTTTAAAAAATGATTCAGAAATATTCCGTTTTGAATTGGTTAGTGAGAGGGCATTATCCTTTAATAAATTTGTATATAGACAAATAAGTGCTCCACAACCGGTCCACCACAAGTTTGAAGGTAATACTTATAAACAACTCATGTTCTAATATTTATCCTACCCAACAGATTTGCTGAAAAAATTTCTAAAATACAGAAGAAAATTACAAAATTTTCATAAGTTTTATCTTATAACTCCAATAACTACTCTATTTTACAGATTTTACATTTATTAATTTGATCATTCACTAGTTTAATTTGAATTAGGAGAATACTTTGTATTCTTTTTCTTTTTCTTTTTTTTAAATGCTACAAATATAGAGTTTTTTTTATTTTCTCTCATCTATTCTCTATTTTAAAGAAAGAAATAGAGGAGTTATTGTGTACATATCATTATTTTCCCAAATAAATTATATTATTAGTTTAATTTTATTTTTCTCTATAATTTGAACTCAATTTTAAACTATACATATCTGCATCTGGACCATTTGTACTTTGTACTTATTTTCTCACCTATCACTTTCTTAACCATGGATCACAATAATTCAAATACCCCCACCCATCCCAAATATATCTTTTGATCCAAATCTTCAACTTCAATGTTACAAATATTTAACAATCATCTTGGCCTATTGATTTAACCATGTTATAATGTTTCTAATTTTGTTAATTATCATCTAGAGGTAATAAAATATATTAATATAAAGTATTTGTTAATTTTGTTTATTTAAAAAATTATAAATAAAAATACTGGACAATAATATATAATGATACATATGTACTAAATGTAACAAGGTAAATCAATGGTTGTAGGAATAAAAGGTTACCTTCTTTGTAGATGAAGTTACATTTAATTTAAAGAAAAAAATAAATAAGGTGTCAAATTATTGATAATTCGGGAAGAGACTAAAAAAGGTGTGAAAAGGTCTCTCAATGGTTGAAGATGGTTAGGGGTGAGAAAAGAGGAGTTTTTTTTTGGAAATGTCCCCGGGTATTTGGCAGGAATCCGGGAGTGGACAGGGTGGGGATGAGTGATTTTTCCTATCCAATGGAAAGGGGGTGGACAGGGTTATTTTTCGAAAATAATCCCATGTCACCATATACCATCATCAAATAATGCCAATCACCCAAACACCTAAGAGATGGAAGGGAGGGAGTATTGCTCTATTCATATAGAAAAATATGTCGTTTATTATTTAGAAATTGTTAAAAATTTTGATTAAAAATAAATATCTATGTAGTAGGGAAAAAGGAATCTTTTTTTTTGGTGCAGGGAGAAAGGAAATCTAATGTTCTGCAAAGAAGATTTTCTTTATGTTATTATGACAGAAGTGAGTCCCGTTGGATAGTGATGGCTGTGAAAAAACTGTGGTTTCTAGGAGTACCGTTTGAGTGTAATAAAGGGTCATATTTTACAATTTAAATAAATTTAGAATTAAAATAATGTACTTTTTTTTTGGTGTATTAATAAGTGAAAGAATAAAGTTGAATACTGAAGTAATATAGGAATAATCAATACTAAGAAAAAAGGACGTTCAAACTTCAAAGTGGTATGAAAATTAATTAATTAAGTGTTTGAGATTTGAGAGCTCCTGTGATTTATTATTCTACTCTTCCGTTCGGCAAAACATATTGTTTACTATTCATATATGTTTTTTTAAAATGATAAAAATTATATAAAATATTTATTTTTTTAATAATTTTTTAACAAGTTTGTACTTATTAATAATAACTACGAAATTGTTAAAAAAATTATTAAAAAACTAGATATTTTATATAGTTTTTATTCCCTAAAAAACGTGCTGGAATAGTAAAGTGACATATTTTGCCGAACGGAAAAAGTATTATATGTCATTTTTTACAAAAAAAAACAGTATAATTCGATTTTATTACTCTCTCAGTCTCTCCATTTATTTTTTAATAATTTTTTAAAATAATATTATGCTTTTTAATAAAAAGTACTATTATATTATTAAAGAATTTAATTAAAAAATAATATTTTATATAGTTTTATTATTTAAAAAAACGTGTATTAATAGTACAAATAAAATTGAAGTGAGGGAGTAACTCTTTGACAATATAATTAATAAAATACTGTAATAAAATACTCCGTAATTTTGAATTTTTAATCATTTTGACTGAGTCAAAAAACAAGAAAGGAGATAAAAACCAAATTGGTTTTTACTTTATACTCCTCTTGGGAGAATAAAAGAGTACGTCAATTAAGGTACGTAGTGGAATTCAATTTTGGTTACTTTAATTTAATAAGTATATACTCCGAACCTTAGAGAAATTTTTAGTGGTTGAGATGAAAGAGTAATTATGGATGTCTCCATCAATAAACAAATAAAAAGAGAGAGAGAAAGATCCAAAAAAAAAAAGACAAGATATATATAAAGACCTAGTCATAAATCAAATTTCTCAGTACGTAGGGTTTATCTACTATGATGTACTTATCAGATATTTTTACTTACGTGTATCCATGCAGACTTATAAAGTTAGCTTCCAGAAATGATACGGGAACTTAGGGTTTATTCGTCGCGATATACTTTCAAAATACTGACGTGTAAACAAAGACTCGCAAAGTTAGCTTCCAAAAACAATCCACGACTATCCTGTTATTTATTCTACAAACCTTTTTTTTTATTATTATATCACCAGTTAATCTTTTATTAAAGTAACTTCAACTCCACGTATCTAATATATACCGGAATCCCTTTTTTTACCCTAGTGCTTGATAGGCCCTTTATATATACAAACTATATATATACATAACATATGCATGCTCATGTCACCATTTCATAATCAAAACATATATATAATATGTCTTAATTAATAATAATATATATATATATATATATATTTATATAATATAAAAATTGATGAAATGAAATGAGACGAGCTTACTTGAAAGGGGTGGGAACGGAAGGCCACTCGGGGACATACTGGTGAAGGGGCCAGCAATGAAGGCGGAGGTAGTCACGCCAGTTGTGGACCTGTTCCTTCCTCACATTGAAGCTGGTGGACAGCCTCATTGTCTTCGACGGGTCGTCGGAGTAGAGCTTCATCTTCTCCTCCACGGGGAGACTGAAGAACTCCTCCGCTACAGCTACCATCGCCTCCACCGCCGCCTTGCTCACCCCATGATTAACCACCTGCAATTGTATATATATAAAGCAATGTTGGGTTCGTTGTATTTGATTTTTTTTTTAAAGAAAAAAAAGTTATAATAATTAAAAATGGACCTGAAAGAAGCCGAAGGCCTGGCAAGCGTCGCGGATTTGGGAGATGATGAGGGATTGGTCGGGATTGGAGAGGTCGATGACCGGAACGTCGCGGCAATCGGGGATTTGGGAGAGGTTGGGGCGTTCGGATTCCGGCCTAACGTACTTCTCGGGGAGGCTACTGTACTTGATTCCGGAAGATAGCACCTTTATATGATCCTCCATTAATCTAGGGTCTGAGCTACTTTATTAATTTAAAAAAAAAAAGGAATTTAATTTAAGTTAAAAATTAAGTAATTTTGGGGGTTGGATAGAGGGAGGTGGAAAAGCTAAGCTAGAAAGAGATGGAGGAGGAGGAGGAGTGGAAGGTGGGGCCCAGCTGAGGTAATTGAGATTGTAAATTTCCAGGAAAGAGAGGGAGGAGGAAAGAGGAAGAAGATGTCAACTGAGATCGGTACTTCACCCCATCTAGATCCTTTATATATATACACGTCCTTGACCCGTCTTGCACGCTGCTTATTTATTGTTGTTATATATACTTAATCACAAGTTGGTGTAATTTGTGATTATGGTGTTATATTTCAATTAAAATACTCCATTTATGTAGGAGTGTTATTCAAGTTGAGCTTGACGTATTCGTGTTTGATTTGTATAGGAGTGAGTCGAACCCGAGCCTAAATTTGATATGGATTTTTCTTTGTGTTGGGAAGTATTGTAAATAGATATGCTTCTTTTACTGATTGAAAAACCTAAGGGAAATTAACAGAGGCGGAGATAGAAATCTGTCCAAGGGGGCTCAAAAAATATTTAACGAGTTTATGAAAAGCATGTCAAAAGTTTTGTCATATCCATGGCCTCTGAGTTTGGAGAATGATAAACCATACTGAGCAAAAAATCCATCCATCACACTTTTCAAAGATTGTGCGGTGGTATCACGAACATGAACTACGCCAAGAAAACGCTCCACTACTTCTCCTTGGTCATCTATGAATCTTACAACAATAGTCATTTGCTTTTTAACCGAAATATCACGAGACTCATCCACTAGTATAGAGAAGAATTTGTCTCCAAGCTCACGAAGAATGGCATTTATTGTCTCTGAAGCACATGCATGCCTTAGCAATATCCTTCTGAATGCAAGGACTCTTAAGTTGGAGATTTGATGGCGCATGATGTCCATGTTTTTTTATCATGTTTTGTGCTTGCTTTTACTCTAAATTCTGTCATTTATTTACATTATGGGTTAGGGATGATAGGAATTTATGTGGAATGTAATTAATTGCAAGATATGGACGTCTAGACGAGTTTTGGTTTAATTTTGCAGGATTTGGAGACAATTCAGAGCAATTGAAAGAAGAGGACAACGGAAAGGAAGCACTCGATGTCGACTGGGCTTACCCAACGTTGACTGAAGATGTTGAAGAATGCAACTACTAGAATCGAGTAGAGAGTGATAGAAATTCACACTTTCTGTCGACCACTACTCGACGACGATCACACATGGGAAGCACTCGACATCAACTGCTTTGCTCGAGGTCGACCAAATAAGATAGCCACTCTGGGGATAAGGAAGAGAAGAAGTATGTTGACCATTTCACTCGAGATCGACTGGAGCTAAAAAGTGCTTGACGTAGACCACTCTGGTTAACGTCGACCTAATTAATGATCACGCGCCTGCAGATGTGGTTGGATAGATCCGAATCTTCAGAGGATTATTATGCCACGATTTTTGTTCTATCTTTCCATATATTACATATATATCTTTTATCTTTAGATAGACATCGACTGCCCTAGTCGACGTCGACCACTGCCCTAGTCGACATCAACCATTGTCACCAACCACCACTCCCCTCTCTAGCCCTCGGCGTCAACCAAGTCTTAGTCGACATCGACCTCTACACCCGACATCGAACACTCTGATCTTTGTCGACAATCACCTTTTTCCGCTATTCCGCAACCCTGAAACCAACTAATTAAACTAGAACTGTTGACTTCTCTCCTGCGGAACGAACCTGACTCCACCATTATATAGCAAGGTCTTGACTATAAATTTATTTGGTCGAGAAACTCTCTCATCAACGCATTACTTAACACCACACTTCCAACCTCTTCCTTCAAATCTTCAATGCCCCATACCGATAAAGCAATTCTACAAAATGCCCTCTATCCTCCGAGGTTATACTTTCATTATGTCCTCGAAAAGGCAACCCTTGTGCAAGTAGATATTGCACTCATCCAAACTGGCAGTCAAACGAGTACGGTATGCATCACCCTGTAATATAGTTGCAGTAGACAAACATCTGGTAATACTTTGCATCTGATTTTTGTAAGCAATTAATAGCATTCTAGCATAATTTTGTTGACTACTTCCACTCCCCTCATGTTCACCAAATTTCTGGATAGCCTTCTTCCAGTTGCGACACCCGCTCTTCACAAATACCCCATCTCCAAATTTCGGTCCTAAATCACCCTTCAAAAGGTAATACCAAAAGCAAAATACAACATCTTCATAAACACTATATTCTAACCATTCCCTATCATTGAACCGCCACCCTTAAAAGCTTCTCTTCGTCTTTCCAAAATCACTTTGGGGAAAATCATGTGAAGAAGGTTGACAAGGTTGACCTTTAACCACGTATGCTCTCATAACATCATCTCTAATCAATCGTTTATATTTCTTGATAGGTTTTTGTAACATTATTTCATATTGTTAAATTCCAGTAGGCAATATGACGTGGGGTGTCATGTGTTCGAGTGCATCATGCGCTAACCAAGTCAAGCACACAAGACCATTGGAATTCTGTCCTAAAACCAAATGATATTATGAAGAGTAGCACACCAACTTATATGGAAGACTTGGATTCTTTATATTATCAATCTGAGATGTGGATCATTTCACATCTTCACATCTTCCACACAACCCTCTCAAATGTAACTGTCTGGCCATCCAATATTTAATTTTCTAGTTGCACTTGATGACATAATGTCTTAAGGCCGACCAACCCATTAGACTAGGAATCTGGACTGCACTGCTCTGATACCATCAAGAATCCTCAATTGAGCTCCATGAATGAAAGATCAAGCTCAATCATAAGTTTGTTATAGAGGGAGGAATTTGTGTGGCTAGTAACCAAGAAAGAATTGGTCATGGAGGAGGAGTTAAAAGGACAAATGAAATCATTAAGATATGTGGGTTTAGTGGTTGGTCTAGTGGATCTACAAATGGCAGGATCCATTAGACGATGAATGGGATAAGAGGAGATGTAATGGAGGATCCAAATAAGTGTTGATGACTGATTGATCATCTTTTGTTCCTCAACATGACTAGACCGGATATTTCATATTACGTTCAACACTTAAGTCAATTCCTCAGTACCCCTCGTGAACCTCATTGGTAGGTCGCACTTCATGTGGTCAGATATCTTAAAGGCTCTCCTGACCATGGATTGTTTTTCCCAATGGATAATCACATTGCATTGAATGCCTTTTGCGATGCAAATTGGGGAAATTGCCTCTTTAGTGGGAGGTTTGTAATTGGGTATTTGGGTTTTGTGTTTTTTTCTCGGCAAAGCTTGGCTTCATGGAAGACGAAGAAATAAACCACGGTCTCTAAGTCCTCTTAGAGTACGGAAGCATGTCAAAAACCGCTCGTGAATTAGTATGGTTAGACTTAGACAGTTTGATGGGTTCTCTCCATTGCTTAGTCCCAAAAGCCATCCCTTTGCATTGTGACAACAGAGCGACGATTCACATAGTAGAAAACTCTGTTTTCATGAGCATATGAAGCATTTACGCCTTGATTGTCATTACATTCGTGAATAGTTGCAAGATGGTTTTCTCCTCCCATCCTATATTCGATCTCAGTGCCAATAGGCAGACATTTTTACTAAGCCTTCGGGGGGAATACAACATTAGGATATGGTGACCAAGTTGGGTCTCGTCTCTCACAACCGCGTATAACTTGAAGGGGGATATAGAGATATATACCTGTTGTATTAAAGGGTAATAACAAATGTGAACCGTGAGCTGTATAAATAGCTAAAGATTAGCTTGTAACTGGGTGGGACAAACATGCTGAAATCAAGAAGAGCAAGTTGCTCTGCTTCCTTTCTTCCTCTCTCTATAACAAACTTCTAATTGAGCTTGATCTATCATCGATGGAGGTCGATTAGAGATTCTTGACCTAAATTAATATTATTTCGGATACTTTCCACCAACACTAGCTAATAGATACATTAATATTCTCCAAATCTGGCCCAAATCATATTTTTCAAGAATACATAATGTGGATATCTTGTGGAGTCCGTCAAAGATTTTGTCAATCTATTCACATGACAATCTTGTCCGCCAACTAGGGTCCTTAGGACTCACCTCCACAAGAACTTCCCTATGGGTCTCCAGGATCACCTTCTCAACTTGTCAACTTATGAAATAAACACTTAACACCAAGATTGACATTGACAGCTTTGCAAGGACCAAAAAATCACCCTCTTTACCCCCCCTCAAACACACCCTAATTTAATAACTAATAGGATCATGCATCCTAACCTATATAGTCAGTTATTTGATTTCCCTCTCTACAACAGTAATGGATATTAACATTATCAAAATGACATAAATTAAACTAACTCTATCGATCTCTTTAATGATCATCTTAAATATTTCTCATATATTGAATGGTGCAGATTTTTGTTCAAAGCATTGATAACCACTAAATTATCGCCTTCCATAATCAAGTTTTTTTTATTAGCACATAATTCGGGTGAGAGGGACCCTACCCGAGAGCATCCTTGCGGATGAGATCAAGAAGACCAGAGTTGTTTGAGATATCGCCTCCCCGGGCCGAGTGGCAAAGGTGTGCAATTTTATCGGCCACTCTATTGCCCAATCGAGGCACGTGAAAGAATGAGACTTCTTTCACAGTCGATAGTAGGATTTTAATATCAGTCATAATCATTTCAATTTCCCAGTGATAGGAATGTTTGCCTAGCAAGTGGTTAATTATGATGAGAGAGTCTTCTTCAATATGTATTTTGTTGAGGCGTAGCCGCAAGATTTTCGTAACACCTTGTTTCGAGGCTAAAGCTTCAGTTTTGAGAGGGGTTTGGCTACCCAGAATTTGGTAGCCAATGTGTATAGGTTTTCCATTCAAGTCTCGAATAACAGTTCCAGAAGATTTAATAATCAAGTTTTTAATCAAGAGCTCAACTAGTACGTCTAATATCCCATTTGCTAGGCCTAAAGCTTTCATTGCAGAACTATTTGAAGACAAAACTTCTTTATTTGCAAGTTCATCACTTGTGCACTGTCATTCCAAATAAGAAAAACTAGTGAATGCATCACTAGTAGTTTTCTTAACCATCAAAGTTCAATTCAAAATATTATACATATACACCCTTCTAATCAAGACACACCCTTTAACTAGGGGTATTCATAATTCGGTTCAAACCGAAATTTTGAATCGAACCGAGCCAACCAAACCGGACATAAATCGAACCTAATAGATTAGGTTTGGTTTTTTATTTGTAATTTTTAAAATTTCGGTTTTAGGTTCGGTTCGATATATTCGGTCCGGTTTAACTCGATTTCAAACCTATGAGCAGCCCTACCTTTAAGTTTAACCCACCAATCAAGACTGATGATGACCTCAATAAATCGCCACACTATTATACTTTGGAATTCCAAGGTTTTTTGCGAAGTTGTCGCACAGATTGAGAATTTTAATATCGTGCTTAATTAATTTTCTACTAATGTCGTTGTTCATAGCTTTGGGTTTTGGTGTAGAGTACGTAGACAGCTAATTAAAGAGTAGATGGTTGTTGTCTTCGTCCTTATAATTAGCAAAGTCATTGTTTTGATTCGTGTACGCTATATATATCTATGGCAGGTGCTATATGTACGTATTTTTTTGGACGGATTTATGATCCGTTTAAACATGTGATGATATTTGTCCATCAATCATTACAAATTATAGAAAAAATATACGGACGGATTTATAATCCATCTTCTTTTGGATCTGCGGGCATAAGTCAATTGATGTGAAGAATCTCCGCAGACTCCGTAAGGGTGCTGAATCTGACTGACTCCTTGGACTGCCATGGTGAGTGAAAAGCAAGATCGAATCGTGTTAGTTTTGAAAAAGATCGCAAACAAGTATGAAAGATAAAGGATAACAAAGAAGAATACGAGATTTGTTTACGAGGTTCGGATTCGCGATCCTACGTCCCCGGGGCCTCAAGAGTCAGCCCTATTCCACTATCAAAAAAGGGGGGGAAATACAGATCAGAGCAAAGTCGAAAGTACAAGTAAAGTTCAAAGCGAAAAGTCAAAAACGAAAACACGAAATCAATCTAGAAGAGGAAGAACTTCTTCAATATCTCAGATCTGAGGATACAGACTGAGATCCAAGAAAGAAGACCCAAACACCGAGTAGTTGTTGGTCGCTGGAGGAGCCTTCGACCCGCTCGCAGTGCTAGGAGTCGTCGGATAAGAGGAGCCTCAATGACTGGAAGAGGGAAGGGGCTTGAATAGCAAACCCTAACCCTAATCGCTCTCTCTCTCAGCTGTTCTCTTTCTCTCTCTGTGTATTGGAGCTCAAGGAATAGTGAAAGCCTTAGACGAAGCGGGCAAGCTGAGAAGCCTCACCTTTCATAGAGGAACCCTAGAAGAAACGCAGCGTTTTAAGTCCGAGAGCTTCTTTAGGTATCCAAGCAACTGCTTCCAATTGTTGGGCCAGTGTAGTGGGCTATGGGCTTTAGGCCCAAGCTTGGCAGCTAAGCCTGGTTAGGAGATCAAACCCGGTTTAGGTTCAATTTGATCCAGTCTGGTTTAGCTAACCCCCAAGCTTGACCTAGCCTTAAGCCATCACACATTTAACCATTTCATGTTACACATATATAATACATACAATATATACATATTAAAAATGGCACAAAACACTTAGGAAAATATACAAGTTCTCAACAGTGAGCTTGCTCATTTGCTCCTTGATCTCTGCGAGATCATCTCTAGGAGGATTGTCTTGCATCCTTAGGAATCCTCTAGGTCATAGAGTCCTAGAGTACTGCTGTGATGAATTGGCAAGCCTCTCAAATATCTCCATAACTTATTCTGGAGTCTTGAGAAGAATATCTCCTCCGCAAGTATAGTTGATTGCCCCTCTATCTTTATCAGTTAGTCCTCATAGAGTGCAAGGACTAATCTTTAGTGAGTCCATGATAGGGGCATGCTTCAGTGAGCCTCTTGAAATGCTCATAGTACTCATAAAGGGATTCTGTAGCCAGTTGTTCAATGCTAGTGATCTCCCTCTTCATCTTGATGTGACGACTAGCGGGATAGTACTTCTTCAGAAAAGCTTTCTTTAAATCAATCCAAGTGTGGATGCTCTCAGTAGGAAGGTAGTACAATCAATCATTGGCTGCATCTTTCAGCATGAATGGGAAGAATCTCAACATCTCTTCATTCAAATCACCAGGTTTGATGCAATTACGGATAGCCTGGAATACTGTGAGATGCTTGTTAGGATCTTCTCCTCCCAAACCATGGAAATAAGGCAAGATGCTAGTCCATTCTGACTCATATTTGAACCTGGAACCAACCGAAAGATCAAAGAGCCTGATGGCCAATGGTTGAGTGTTTATATTTGACTCCCTAATCTCTTGTAGAGTCCTGCTAGGGGGATCGGCTGCTCCGTTACCATTATGATTGAAAACTTGATTGTTGTTGGGTGGTGGATCCTGTGGTTGATTCAGAATTCCACTGTCATTAGTAACGTTGTCACCCATCTTATGCTTCCTGGGTTGGATGAGTGTTCTATTCACAACCTAGAAAGAGTTTGCTCAATTTATGGATCCAAAGACAAAAGAGTTGGATTAGTAGCACGAGTGCGGACCATGCAATGGTCCACAACAAAAGTAATGTTTAAACTACACCAAGAAAATCAAATAGAAGTCCCCGGCAACGGCGCCAAAATTTGGTCGGAGGCAAACTGTCGTGTGTAAACCTTGCCAAAAAAATTTCCACACTAAAGGCAAGTATAGCGATTAATGCAGGGTAGAACCCATGGGAAAATCTAAGATTCAAATGTAGTTTGAACGCTACTAAATAAAAAGTGGGAAATAAACAAATTAAAATGATAAAGTCAACTAATGTAGATTGCAAATCAAATAACAAAGCATAAAGTGATGGTTTTGAGATCAATTCAATGGAGAATAACGTTCCACCTATGCATTCTTCGACATTGGTTGGCTTTATTAGTCCTAGACTTAAAATCAAGTGTTCATATTTCCTTTCAAATACATTCCTCCCATCTTAGTTATTTATGTAGATTAAAACACAATGAGTGAATTTAACCCCTTACACCAAGCGTACAACAAAGATTTAAAATAAAGATAGCATAAATTCATAAGAATTTAGGCATATGAATAACACCAAGTTAAGCATGGTAAACCGATGTTTAAGACATATTTTAAATTCCCTACTTAGTCATGATGAAACAAGGTTTTCACAATCCTAAGCATGCTACTACTTCCATTCAAGTATGATAGAACAAAAACCTAGCAAGATACTATCATGTTCGTGAATCACAATAATATCAACAATATGTGCAAGGAAATTCAAAAGAACAATAGAAAAACAACTGAATTTAAGCCTCACAAATCACTAACTAAGTCTCCGAAATATAGGTGAAACAATAGCGAAATTAGCCACTCATAGCTTACCTAAATCTCCTTCGAATTGAATGGAAAAATAAGTAGACTTGAATGATGAAAAGCTACTGTAAAGGTCTGAGAATAAGTCTGAGAATATGAGTTCATGTCTAGGAATTTCGTGGCTTAAGCTTATATATCGGAAAAGAGGTCCGAAAACCCTAGATTACTACCTAAAAAGATAATAGAAATTATCTAAAAATATAATAAAATATCCTAAAAATATTAAATCCGAAAAAAATTAATAAATAATCCTCAATCTGAATAAATTAAACCATTAGAAATGGATAATCAATCAGATTGGATAGAGTTTCCTTCCGAAAAGATAAAATTTGGCCTTCAAACTGATCTTCTGTTGACGTTTTCGCCTTCGCTGTGGCGAAATGTTGCAGTGCTCACGGCCTACTCGTTGGACTTCACCATGGCGAACTGGGTGCTTTCGCCGTGGAGAAAGAGGTATTTTGCCGTGGCAAAATGTGATGTCCTGCTTTGCTGATGTTCTGTATCGCCATGGCAAAAGGGTAATTCGCCGCGGCGAAACCTGTATTTCCAGCTACTTGTTTCCGTCCTTTGCTCCTCCTCTTACGTTCATGCATCCTTTCTTCTTTCTTGCTTTTTCCAGCTCCTTTACTTTATTTTGATCTCTCCCGAGCTCTTCACCGCGTCAGAACTACGAATCTGCATAAATCCAATAAAATAGCATAGTTTACTAACTTTACCACTAAAATAGCATAATGTGTAATTGACCATAAAACATGATTATTTTACAATGAAACGCAACTAAAACTATCATCTAATGCCTATTAAAATATTCATTATCACCCTTTACCCAAGCTTCATTTATAATGAAGTAATCCTAAAAATAGCTCCGAATTGACCTAGCATGGTATTAATCTAACTAGAGGGAGATTATCTAATTTTTAGAGATAAAATAATAGGTACAAATTAAATACAATTTAATTCCATATTTATAATAAATAATTGTTTTATTAATGAATATCGGTATATAATTGTATGAATGTATGTCCAAATATAAAATAAATTTATATCAGCTAAACTAGTATCAATTAAAAGGGCCGGTGTGAAGATGAACTAACACATAACACTCGGTATTATACATTTTATAACACTAAGTGTTACACAATATTATTTTAAGTCAAAATTATTTATAAAAAATATTATAACAATGTTATAATTGATGATTCATATATATTTGAGAAAAATATTTTTAAAAATCATAAAAATATTTTTCTCAAAAATAAATATGGATAGAAGTAAAAAAAAATAGCAATATTTTTGTTAAAATTATTTTTAAAAGTATATTTTTTAAAAATATTTTGTTCGGATCGTATTATCACAATTATATCATTTTTATAATTTTGTGAATTTTTTTTTATCAATAGGTTTTAGTATTTAAAATAATTTTATGTAACAGAAAGTATCGATCACACGGAATATAATAGGAGATTGCAAGTGAATAAAAAGTTCAAAGTTATTTTAATAAGAAGTGTTCATGTGGTATGTCATCAGTCCTGATTCCTGAAGTAAATTTCCATGAAATTTCTGTTTGATTAAGGTTGATGGGTTGTTTATCTTTATAATTTATAATTTATGTACAGTAGGCATATATGTCACTGGCCGACATCGATCGATATGATCAGCATATGTTAAAATCCATACATATGGATGAAAATGATGATGTCTTGCTCTCTTGTGCTCATGTCAAATATATATATATATATATATATATATATATATATATATATATATATATATATATGTTGGGTAATGTGTTAACAACTCTTACGGTGTTAAATGTTAACAAATCAATATTCGGCAACATTTAAGAAATATTCATCACAGTAACACAATTACGGGATTGGGGATGGATACACGCGCAAGGGTTTGAGTTTTTTGGGTGATAATTTTTTTTTTAATTGGCAATAATTATTAATTGAAATGAATCTCTTAAATGTTGTCGAAAAGCTTTGATGAATAATTGAGTGACTGTGATGAATATTTGATAAATTTTGCCGAATATTGATTTGTTAACATTTAACACCGTAAGAGTTGTTAACATTTGATCCGTATTCTATATATATATATCATATAATTAATCAAATCGCTATCCAATTAATTAAAGAAATTATAAGACTAGTTGTTGTTGTTTTTTTAATAAAAAATAACAATTTATTCTTAGGTTCACTAGAGGACTTAGCATTGGATGAAAATTGAGATTATCTATAACCTAATATCTAGCTCTCTGTTTGATACCTTGTCGTAATTTATCAATAAATTTTAAATTAAAAAATATTTTTTTAATAAATAAAGTAATATGAAATTCAATCTTTCAAAACAAAACAAATGATATATAAAGTGTAACACAATTATATTATAGGGTAATTGGTGAGAGCATAGAAAATGACTCACTATCATATTTGAGACTTCTAGAGATAGAGATCGTTCTCTACTTAAAATTTGGAGATCAAAGGTTTAGGTAGAGAACGTTCTATAAAAAAAACAATGGGGTTTTGATTGATTGTTGTTTGTAGATAAAGTAGTAAAAGTAGTGGCTAGTCAAAGATGCTTAATTAAATGTCTATATTCATGTATATTATTCAATTCGTTCGGTAAAGTAGGTTATTTTTGCTTCTTTCATAATTTTTTAAGAAATTAATAAATATATTATTATTGAAGAAATATGTGTACTTTAATTGATGTGTAAAAATACTAATGATCTAATAAGATTAAAATGGAGATTTGTAATTTGAATAATCTAGGTAATTATAGTGCTTTGCTAGAAGCCAACTATAATTTATGTATTAAACTGGATTTAATCTATTGCTATTTTATTCGGGTCCTAGAAGGTCACACAAAAAAGAGTATTAGGAATTGGATAACTGATTAATGATAATAATAAGTTATTATTGTTAATATAATATCTTTATAGAAAGATATTATGTATAGAAGATAAAAGATAAATAGGTAACTTATTATGAATAAGTTTGACCTAATTTGTGCACTGTATAAGGAGACTTGTTGGGAATAAGTCTTAACCTAGTTTTTGGGCAATTGTGCATCTTTTCTTCTCCCACCAAAAGCCAATAGCATCCCTGAAGTGTTAGGTGTGAGTTGCAATCCTTCGATCGTTCGTTATAACAAACGGAGACAAGGAGATCCAATCATGTGCTCGTGTGGACCAAGTAGAGGAGTCGCGTTTGAGGCTCTATTCTCCAAAGGTGATTTTGAATCAAGGTTCCGCATAAGAAAGGTACGATTTTCCCCTTCTATATTGTTCATATCAATTCATGCATGAGATCCCAAATTAGATGTTAGAAAATAGTTTTCTATAATTCCACTGCGCATCTAATTTTCCTACAATTATATCCTCATTTCTTACACTACCTTTTTACTCTATTGAAAACTATAATTATTAACAGTTATCTAATTATCATAAGAATGTTGTTATTTTTGTCTTTTGCATGTGGACTCACATACGATCTTCTTCTAGCGTCTGAACCCCGTCAAAGCCAATCTGTAACGGCTCGGGTAATAAAATCCGGGTTACATTTTGAAGGTTGGATACCTTCGTTCGGATCTTGCAATCCAAATACGGGTTGAAGGTTTCAAAACAAATGATTAGTGGGAAAGTGGGGATTTCATACCCTAAATCTCGAGATGTCCATTGGGGACCCGGTGTTAACACACCTGTACCTGTCCTATATTCTAAGTCGCAGAAAAGCGTTTTAGTTTCAAACCAAGCGATCAATATAAATCTGATACAAGGTGCCACGGCGGAGCCGGGTCAAAACCAGAACATTACAAATTTAAATCTTAAAATACCGGATTCCATAGTTAGTCTCTCTATGTACGTCCATAGCAAATCTCGTCACATCAACACGAATCATTCATTCACTCATGTATGCATATATATATACCTAAATGAAGAATGGGGAAATGAGTCGAGTCGAGTCACGCATGCGGGACTGGAAGTCCTCGATGAGGCCACAAAGTATGCGTTATTCCTAATAAAGATGCTTCTAATGCAATACAAGAATCTTAAACAATCAAACATGTTAGTAGTTATATATATAGTGCAAAAAATACTGGAAATCAAGGGTACCCGCATAAAATGTCAAGTGGCATGGCTCTCTCCTATCTCTGCACCCATTCTCGTTAGTGTAGACGCCGACCGAGCTCGTAGCTATAGTGTATATATATATATATAGCTCATATAATGGCATATTTCATGCTCATATAATATATATACATATATATACATCATGCTCATATTGTTTCCCATTTCTCAAAATATAGTGACATGACCAATGACTCGATGAAGAGCGAACCCGATGGAGCTGGGTTGTCCTATGACCCTAGTGAAAGACTCTAAGACTCACATTTAACGGTCGTTCTAACAAACACATGGAGTAAACAAATGCTCATTCAATTGTGCAACCTAAGCAGGATACTACATGATCATGTGATATGCCAATGCAACACCTAGTATAAGATGCAACAACATGCACGAAAGTCCAACTTGAGTAATCCCCCTAGGGAACTTACCTGGAGGTGCAGAACGGTAAGGCAAAGTAGTATGATAGAGTATAGATCACCTAGTAAGCATAATAAACATATAAGTCTACAATATTCAAACACACAAGCATAAATAATTCTCATACAAGTTCATATAATCGAAGATCTCATCATCAGACTTCCATATCATCATCATCATCATCATTCAACTCATCTCACTTCTCATCGCATCATTTCATCATCTCATCATCATAACATATAGCAACATCATATAATATTTCATGCTTCATAATCATACATCATATTCCGTTATTATAATATCAACATGCTTGTACCCATATAACATATTATAACATCATGCTTCAATCATATATCCATATCATAACATCTCATAATATAGATCATATTCATACTTTCATAGATGAGAACATATCGATAATCATGCCCCACAATCATATATCTTAATATACATCATGCTTACACTCAACTCATAAGGTTCATCATGTTATTCAACAAGTCGGATCAAGTAAGACATCTCAAGTTAGGTCAAATTCCATTTTCAAGGCCAATTCAAATAGTTAAGCAAATTGTCAGCCTTTTGAAAACGTTTCTCATAGCTTTTGAAAGCCAAGTTCATATACAAGTCATTCATTTTGAAATATCAAATCACATAAGGCACATGTAGCATTTGGCATCAATCATCATTTAAAGCACATACTCAAAGCATCTCAAAAAACCAACCAATGGATAAGCAAATAGACCCAAAACCAGCCAAGAAGGGAAATTTCTCGATCTAAAAGTATCTCGCAGCCGCGAAAGGCGTTCGCCACAACAAAACACGATTTTTTCGTGGCGAAGCCGGGTTTCCTGGTATCCAACTAGGATCCTTCTCGCCGCGGCGACGAGGTTCTCTCGCCACGGCGAGACCCATCTCTCCTGGGGCTCTGAGTGGCCTACGGCAACCAAGTTGCGCCTGCATATTTCACCATGGAGAAACACAAGTTTCGTCGTGGCGAAAGGCCACTCTTCAATGGCTATGTCGAGTTCTGGTTCGCCACAGCGAGTTCACGTTCGTCGCAGCGAAACCTGCAAGTGGACTCGTTTTGAGCTTCGCTGGAGGCTCCATTGTTAGATCTAGCATTTCTCGTCCTCACCAAACCCTATCCCGACCTCAAAGAGCATGTTAGCAACCAAACGACGTCAAGGAATCGAAGGAAAGAAGGATTGCTCACCTGAGGTATTCATTTCACCGGAACATGCTCAAGATGGATCGTTTGGGCTCGTCGAAGTTATATCATCATCAGAGATGGCTTAGTAAGGGTGTTGGGACATTAAAGGTACACATTTACTGAGTTTGGAGGAGAAAGGAAGTGAGAACGGGTGCTTACCGACCTTGAAACCGAAAACAGAGGGGAGGTGGACGTTAGGCTCGCTTGCGGCTTCTCCGAGCTCTCTGGGGGTTACTGGCTTCTTGGGAACATCGAGGAGGTGGGGAGGAACTCCTGGATTGCTGCTCGCTAAGAAAGGAAGATGAAGGGAGGTGTGGTGCTCGGTGCAGCTCTCGGCAAAACAGGGTGCTCGGAGGAGGTGCTCGGCTATGGCTTCCAAGGGAGTGAATGATGATGGCGATATGGTGGAGGTGGTGGTGAGGTGTGGTGGTGTTTAGATGAGAAAGGGAGGAGCCTTGGGATCTTGGGGTTCACGGAAAGGAGGGAGAAGGGAGGAAGAAAAAAGGGAGCTTGAAGATAAGGTTTTGTGTTAGGGTTTGTGTTTGAAATTTTGTGGTGTGATGGAGTGAGACAAAAATTGGATTCTTATGGAGCAAAGGGGGGTTTGGGGTGGGATGAAATCGGATGGAGACAAGGTAAAACAAGGGAGTTGTCTTCTCGCCATATAAGGAGATTACAGAGCAAAGGGAAGGAAAATCAATTTTTGGGTGCTTAGCCTTATGAGGTAATGAGGAAGGTGATGAGAAGGCGCCTTTGATGTTCAAATCCAGCCAAGGGGATCAAAAGCAGCTGTTCATATTTCAGATGAACATGGAAGGAAAAGAAAAGAATGTGGTCCCGAAAGCGGAAATTCGAATTCCTGAAGTTAGTTCCCGAGAGTTAGTTTCCCAAATCCCGCTCTCTCTCTATTTTATCTCGAATCTATCAATTAGCATCCAATCAAAAAGGATGTTGACATCCGGAGATATTATCGAATCCCGAGGTGAAGCATTGGAATAATCCTCAAAAGTGCAAAATTAGGTCGGGATCTGTTTTAAGGATTTCAAATCATGAATATCAAGGTGAGGACGAGAGTTTTCAAAATATCTAAAATTTTCCAACTTAAATCCATTTGTAAAAATATTATTTAAAACCCAAGGTCTTTACACAATCGACTCTGATACCCTAGGCAACTTCTACTCTAGTGGACACCAAGATATTGTCATTGAAATGGGTTTTTATGGATTGTGAGGGAGTTTACTTATTCCACATGAAGACTCATATGCGTGCACCACTAGCTACCACTGTTGGCCCGTGTTCGTGGCACGTGCCCCATGTCTGTTATCTAACGCACATATTGAATTGAGGAGCGTCTTCTTCTTCTCTTTAAATGACGTCTGTTATCTCAAAACCTCCATTCCAAACACATTTTGAGCATCTTTTTGTGATTCCAACCCACGTTGTGGATGCATGCGATCTATGGTGTGTTCTGTAACCTTGGGGGACGACACTGAACTATCGACTTGCACATAAGGTTGAGGCAAAATTGTTTATAAGGTAGCGGTCACCGTTTTATTCCATGCCATATAGAGTGTTTTTCATTGGCGTTTTTCCATTTGTGGTTTTTGTTCACTAGTTCTAAAGGCGCTGCATTTGTTATCGCTCAACAATTGAGAAGAAATTTTATTGTTCTTACGATGACCTTTCAGTTTTTCAAACCGCTCTTAGATTTGTGTAAATTGGAGCCTCTCTATGGGAGAAACTACAAGCGATGGTCGTATAAAATGCTCATCTTCTTAAAGCAATTAGAGGTCGACTATATTTTACTCGAAGTCTCTCTGTCCACACCTGCGAAGGTTTCCGCCATTCTTGATGCCGACAACAAGCCAAATGCCATCGTTGATGATGCGGTGGATGACAAAGGTTAAAAGGTAGTCAAAGATGACCCTGCAGTGGGTTCTTCGATGTCAGTTGCATAGAAATCAACTTGAACTTCATGCCTTCTAAGCCAATAAATGACGTCCTTGGCCATTCTTTCTAAGCGTGCCAAGGAAATTTCTGTAGATGTTTGATAATACATATTTTGTATAGGCATTCTAGGTAGTTTTAGGATAGTTTTAGGTTGCATTTAATATGTTTTTTAGAATTAAGTCACATCTTTATCATTTTGTATTCGAAGTTCGGAATCTATGTTTTTTATGGTTAATTATAGAGATTCATGAATCTAGACTTAAGAGATGGTGCAAAATGGCAGTGCTGGAGCCCTAAAGTTGTTGAAAACACTTAGGAAGGCTTAATGATGAAGAGAGAAAGATCCAAGAAAAAGCTAAGGAAATTCCAAAAGAAGAAATGAAGAAAACACGAAGAATGCAGGAACAACGCCCGCAAATATGAGTCTAGACTCCGGTGCCCGCTGCTACTGGCGCCCGGGGATACAAAGCAGCGCCCGTCGATACTGATCTGACTTCCGCCGATGCAGATAAACTCAGATTTCCCATGCTTATCCGACGAGGATTTGTTTCTATCCTATGGAGATCTTTGCTTGGCCATTAAGCACAACATTTCTAGGGTTTTTGTAGCTAATTAATTTGAGGCCTATAAATACCCATTCGATCTAGGGTTTGAAGAGAGATGAAACACACAATTCCAAAGACAATTCAATAGCATAGTTTTCATCTTTTGTTAGTTTTTCGAGGTAAGCCATGCTCAGCTAACCTCTTTTATAGTTTTGCTTACATTTCAAGACATGGTTAAGGAGATGTGAGAGTTGTTGTTGTTGATGCTTTATGTTTTCATGAGTTATCCGTTATGATTATTTCAATTCTCTTTGTTCCAATATGATTTATGTATTGTTAATATATTTTAATTGGTCACTAGGATAGATTTGTATCATGCTAGGGTTGTAGCTTCATCCCACTATTGCGGGCCTTAATACATAAGTAGTCAACACATCAATGTAGAACACAGGTAGGAACTCTTGATGTTGTAAGAGAATTGACATATAAAAGTTATCTTTATAGTGGAAGCGCTGCTTGGATTGACAACCAGGTGCAAAGTCGATGAGATGAGAGAGATGATGTTTATTTGTTAGGTGTTAGGGACTTATTGCTACTCGCTTCCCATATATGCTAGAATTTCGGGATTTTGATGGTATTATTGGAAAGTTCGATCTATCTACTTCTGTGTTTAATTGACCCTAGAGTAGCCTACATAACCAAGCTACATAACAACTCAATGACCATGGAATTACCATTATTGCGAATGTGAATTAAACTATACATTCATCATCTTATTTCTCAATCAATCATTGCTAGTTTAGTTTTCTATTACCTGCTTTCATATTATTTTACTACATTGTCACCTTGTTTGCAATTGCATTTAGAAAGTCGCATATACACTTTCTGTGGGATCGACCTCTAATCACCACTAATACTACCGTTTGAGTTGAATTTATTATTATTTGAGATGTGAACCACGACATTCAATGTTATGATTTTGGAGGGTTAACCTTAGGGCTGTGCATGATTCGGTTCAAACCGAATTTTTGGACCGAACCAACACAAACCGAACCGAACCTAACCGAAGTTTTTCGGTTCGGCTTTCGGTCCAATAATTTTTATTTTTTGGTTTCGGTTCGGTTTGTGTTTGGTTTCGGTTCGGTTCGGTTTGTGTTAACCGATTTTTTTTAAATATTCCACTATATATATATATGTGTGTGTGTATATATAATACTTTTAATACACTACATAAATAATATATATATTTATATACTTTATATATACCACATATACAGTGTATATATACACTAATACATATTTTTCTTTTATGTGTAGTGTGTATATATACACATATATACCGTGTATACACAAACATATATACACTAATACATATTTTTTTTTCGGTTTGTATTAAACCAAATTTTTTTTTAAAAAGAAAGTTTTAAATTTTTTTTATGGAAATTCGGTTCAACTATGTTAAAACCGAACCGAACACAAACCAAACCGGTAAATAACCGAACCGAACCTAATGCTTTTGGTTCGGCTTTCGGTTTTAAATTTTGAGATTTTCGGTTTCGGTTCGACCCAGTTCGGTTAGGTTCTGGACCGATGCACGACCCTAGTTAACCTAACGAAATCACTCAAATTTTTCCACATGCTGTTTTGATTTTATTATATATGGAGTACATACATTGGACGGTTCATATGAGGACCACCCTTCCTCCAAGAAATAACCATATTCACAATTAAACACGAGGCGCTTTTTTAAAAAAAATAAATAAAATTTTGGAAAAATTCACGAAGGACGTATTTTATTTCAAAAAATGCATATATTTACAATGAAATTAGGCTGCATACACTCGATAAAGAAGTGAGTGCAAAATAATGTATACACCCTCCGTTTTGTAAACCGTTTTGTAAAAAGTTTTGTAAAACATGGAGTTTATTATTTAAGCATGTTTTAATAAAATGATAAAAATTATATAAAATATTAAGTTTTGTAATTTTTAAATAATTTTATATTTATTAATAATAAATATAAAATTATTTAAAAATTAATAAATAAATTTAATATTTTATAGTATAATTTTTATTATCTTAACAAAATATGGCTAAATAATAAACGGTCCGGATAAATACACCACAAATCTTGCATGTCCTTTTCGACGTGCAAGGTTGAGATGAGTTAATTAATTAGAAAATAGTGCTAATTAATTAAAAAAGCTTGCACGTTGAATTGGACGGGCAATTAAAGAAGATGATTTACGGTGTATCTAACAACACCCATAATAAATGGCATATTTTGTCCATTGAATTGATAGAATATCATTTTTGCCTAAAATGTTCATCAAAATGTGCAGTTACATTTTTACTTGGATTTGTATTTTTTAGGGAGAATCAATCATTGTTTCACTTAGATTTGCTTTTTAACCTGTCGCTATAAAATGATTCTTTTTCAAATTTGTTTGGTTGTTGGATGAATATATGATATATGTCCATCATTTATAAAATAAATATAAATCACTTTTACGTTTATTTTTTTTGGAGCACTTTCCTAAATAATGTACGGATTTTCCTATATACACCGCAAATCCGTTGTGTAATTAGTTGAAAATTAACGTCGAATTGGACGTTGTACAATCATCATTGCAACGTTATAAAAATTGGACAAGCTTGATCGGGTCAGGCCAAATAGCAACGTTCAATTAGACATTGTATAGTGGGTCTAGGTATGCCAACTACAACGTCCAATGTGTTAATAAGGTGAGGGGACAATAACGTCCGAAGAGACGTTGAATAACGTCCAAGCAAATGCTGTATTTCAGTACTATTTCCAACAAGTGTGCAATATTTCTTCTTCTTCACAAGTAAAAAAATTACAAAGAAAATAGTAATTTACATCATATTTTAAAAAAATTATCAAAATTATCAAAATTAAATTAAGATAATAATTCTAGGCTATATTTATTATTATTTTTTAAAAACAAATAAAATAACCCCTGAAATATAATCAAGCTCTTAAATTCAAATTTTGAATATAATAAGAACAGAAAATGGCGCAAAGAAACGCCTAAACATATAATAAGAACGAAAATGGTGCAAAGAAGCACGCAAAGACAACTCTACAACAAAAACGATCTAAGAAGAAATCCTCCCAACAGTTGCAAACGACAGCGACGAACGAAGCCAAGCACCACCGAAACAGTAGCACCGCGGACCAGCGGTACAGCAGGAATCTATCTCCTGTGGAAAGTGCAGACAAAACTCCAAGGAAGCTCCTTCCCAGATACAGAGTCGCCCTGAACGCACCTTCTCGACCCCATCCAGTCCCGACTCTAAACATCATACCCCCAACCAAGCAGAAGACCTCCAAGAAGCGCCGAAAGTAGAGTCACAAACTGCTCATGCAAACACGCCAAAAGATTTAGCCAACCGGAATTTTATTCAAGCCCTTTTGGAATTTAGTCAAGTCCTTTCGAGATTTATTTATATAATTATCTTTTTGTTTTTTTTTAATTCTTCCTCCGGGCATGAGCTTTGGGCTCAAGACAAGACCTTGGGCCCAAATCACCAAAATTCGGGCCTCCTTGGGCCCAGCGTGGGTTTCACCTAAACCTTGCAACGCAAGGAGAGAGACGAGGCAACCAGAGGCCGCCGTCCAACGCACGAGGCACAGACGCCGCCTAGGGAGCACTCACTTCCGGCGATGGCTTCGAGGGAGGAGACGGGAAAGGTAGGGTGCCACTACCCGGCCACAGGGGAAGCGACATGGCACAAGGCCCCTGGAACAACCCGCACCGGAGAAGACGAAGGGGGCTGAGGGTGGACACCAACGGCGCAACCACCACCGGACCACCAATTAAAGGGCCAAAATTGTGAGTGCCCAACCCGAAACAAGCGGGAGGAGATTTCGAATCAAATTGAGGGATTCATATTTGAGATTGAAAGGGAGCTCGAATGAAGCTAACAGCAGGGGAGAGATTAATCAACCACAAGCAAAGGTTGCTCATCGCAATTGGTAATTCCACCGGGGTTATTCCATCATCTACTAATTGCTCAAATTTTGATGTGTTGTATTGCAGTTGATATACGTCACGTTCATCTTCAACACTCATGTTATACATAATGATGCACGCCTTCATTATTTTGTCAATCAAAGTAATATCTCATTATCGTGTTGGACGAAGAATAATAGCAAAACGAGCTTGTAGCACTCCAAATGATTGTTCAACATTTGTATGACTCGACTCTTGGAGTTGGGCAAACAAAGAATCATTTGCACCAAAGCGATGCTTGATTGTTGGGATAAACATTGTCCATTCAAGGTAAATCCATCCGTCAGGTAGTATGTCGTATTGTATTCATGTCCGTTTATGACAAAATTTGTCGTTGGAGTTCTACCATGTAAAACATCATTAAATACAAGAGAACGATCAAGAACGTTGATATCGTTACACGTACCTAGTGTTCCAAAAAAAAGGAAAGAAGATGGTAGAAGTGGATGTGTGATACTGAAGGGATATCTCACATTATTTATATGCGAAATGGCTGAAAAAATAGTTTTTTATTTGGTAAAAAATAATAGTATATGGGTATTATTGACATAATATTAAAAAAAAACACATGTAAAATGAGTGTCTCTGGGTAGATAAAATTAATTCACACTTGAATATAATTTTTTTTAATTATAGAAAATGACAGAAAAACACATTTAAAATAATTAATTCCCGGGCGCTGCCACGTGGTGCACAACGATTGGACTGCGTGGCAACACATGGGTCCTCTTTTTTTTTTGGCCCGGAAACACATGAAATACATTGTTTCACTTGGTTTTGTCTCAAACCTACGTCGTTTCGTTCTCCACTAGGTAGCAAAAGCGCACGCCGTGTACACGTACCATCAGGTGTGCTCAGTGGCGGATCCAGGATTTTCGGTAGGGGGGCTGAAAAGCACTTATGGCAAGTTGCGAATCGAGATCAATAAAAATATCAAAAATCAAATTATATAGAGCCATTTCTGTCCTTGCACGCAAATAAACATATACTGAATTAGGTTGTTGGTTTGTTAATGGTTACAAATTAAGTAACAAGATACTCACCTTAACTTGTTGGACTTCTGACTTATTTCAATTTAATTACAACTAAGGTTATTTTTAGGTTAAGTCAAATTAGTTTGTATTTAGAATATTTTTAGAATTGAGTTTCATCAAGTACCATCCCTATTCAAATAATCACAACCAAAATTCAAAATTCTTGAATCTAAGGTGAAAAAGTTGAGGGTCAATTAATGGATATTTTCTGCTTCTGAAGCCTCTTGAAATTAATTTGTTAGTGTTCGGAGGGAACCTTTTCAGAAATTGCTCACAATTTAAACTTAAAAGTTTGGGATTTTGTAAAGAGGTTGCTCTGATTTGCTTGAAGAATTTTCAATCTGTATTTCAATTTTTACTTGTTTGAGAAACTAAAAAATAATCACTCAAATCACAAATTCAATCCATAAATTTAATTAACAAATTCACAAAATTGATTTTCAAACCTAATTGTACAAAATTGGTTTCAAAATCAAAACTCTAAATCCTCACATCCTACTTTAAAGTTGCTTATTATGCTAATTACTCCAAATCTTAAAGAAAGCCAACAACTATTGGAAGGAGGCTAGCTGTTGATGTTAAAAAATAAAAAGGGGGCGGTTGATGTTAGAAAATGAAAAAGCGGGGATAGGGGGAATCGAACCTGGAGCATTTAAATCCGTTTTAAAACCCTCCCGCCATCCCGTGCCCTTACCACTAAACCAGATTGTCTTTATGATTTTAACCTACTTCTTATATATATATATATATATTACAAAATTCCCAGATATATAAAGATATCCATATACCCATTTTTAAGATCCATGGGGGGCTTCAGCCACCCCGAGCCACCCCGTGGATTTGCCACTGGGTGTGCTCCTATGGACTCCCTACTTCCGAGCTCTTACAAGTGTGCCATCCATCCGAGCCCTTAACATTTTCCATTCTTTTTTTTTTTGCATATGTAGACTGCCTTAAGGGCCTTTGAGCCCACCATTGAGCATGCTCTTTTTTTATCCACATATTTAAAAAAAAATCAAAGTTTACCACAATATTTTTTGACGAGGGACGTGAACTTCAAATGGGATCTAAGAACCCTATAGTTAATGGAATGTCTAGTAAGATCATATATAGGAGCTACCTCATCTATAATTCGGTTGATTTCTATGAAATACTTTCTCCGTTTACTTTTAATATCCATTTACTGTTGTTTTTTTAAGGAAGATAAAAAAATTATATAAAATTTCATCTTTTAAAATTTTTAAATAATTTTATACTAATTGGTAGTATTAAATTGTAAAAAAAAGTTAATATTTTAACATTTACCAAATTGTGAAATACTCTTTTCATTTGCAGTCTCATGCGCCCTATGGAACGAAATGATCATGGTAGTGTTCGTGGTTTTCGAAGACCCCTTATTTAGATGAGGGTAACATTATTGATCCACACTTTCAAATAGACGCCTTTTCCCTGGAGGTGCGGGGGGGGGGGGGTGTTTCTTGTCTGTCTTACCGACAGTTAGTGTTCTCATAATTCACAGTTTTACATGGGTCTTCTGCTACTTTCACGTAAGCTAATGATTTTATTTTAATTTGTTGAGATGGAGTCATTTCCTCTTTTTTTTTTGGCTTGTGTTTTTTCTTATAATGTATCATGATGGATTGACGATCCATCCGTCAGCCGATCAATCAACCTCTTAATTTACCAGACATTAATTTAGTTAGTATTTTGAATTCTTTACTTTATGTATATATATTCTAAGTCACATTTATAGCATTCTCCAAATGGCCAAATGGGCAGCATTAGTCATAGAATGGTCCAAAATGTATGTGGATAGATCCACATGCACGCACATTCGTATGGCCCAAAATTCCAAACCATGATGCCTTCATCGCCCATATATTTGGGCCATTTATGTTCCCCAAGGCTTATTAGACGACTTTAACTTTTCATTTGTACACTGCAATAGTGCAATATCACTTTCGTCCTATAACGTCTAGTACATCAATAATGACTCCCTCCGTTTTGTAAGCCACATTTTTTTAAAAGGAAAATGATAAAAATAATACCCAAGTATCGACTCTGAATAAAAAATAATACAAACTTTCAAATTGATAATTTCATATACAAATCGTCGTCCTTTTAACCAAAAATAATATGAATGTGTTTTCCGATAAAATTTCTGGCCAAATTTGCATGTGTACGTCGAAAATACATGTGGAATAGTTTTTTTTTTACAGCTCACTACATATCGGAAATAATACAAAATTGAGGGAGTGACAAATTTGGCCGGAAATTTCACCAGAAAACTTATTTGTATTATTTTTTTTTATTAGTGGTGCGATAGCTTGTATATATGAAATTGTCAATTTTTTAAGTTCGCATTCTTTTTTGTCATTCTTTTTTTTTCAAAGAGCATAAATACTGTTTATAAATATTAAGTTTTTCTTGACTTTGCAAAAATACCTTTAAGTTATAAAATATAAACTTTTTGTTAATATTTTATATAACGGTTTTTATTTCTTTATAAAAGCGTGGATAAATATTGGGTAACATTGCATAAAATCACCCCTTAAATAGGGTGTTTTGGATAAAACCATCCTTTAAAACTAAAATTGCAGAAAACCACCCGTTAAAACCATTTTCTTAGCAAAGTCACACCTATTACCCAATTTATGTTAATTGAATGTTAAAGAACATGGAAAGTCAATTATATTTATTGTTTTATTATTATTTTACTCTATCCAATTGATATTAATTAATTTCTAACTTCTCAACATGCTTTTGAAAAGTAAAAAATTCTACAAAATATTTTTTTTATAATTTCATACTTGTTAGTAAAAACATTCTATAAAAAGTAGATATAATTGATGTTTTATATATTTAAAAAAGTATATATTGCTAAAGAGCTACTTAAAGAAAAGAAAATTTTTTAAAATGATATTTCATAGTTTTTATTATTCTAAAAATATATTCACTATTCTGCACACATTTTTAGAATAATAAAAATATATGAAACATTATTTTTTTAATTTTTATTTTCTTCAATCAGCCCTTTAGTAATACACATTTTTTTAAACATATAAAACATAAACTACACATCAACTTTTTATAGAGTTTTTTTATAAGTATGAAATTATTTTTTTAAATAATATTTTTTATATTTTATAAAGCTTTAAACTTTTGAAAAACATGTCAAAAAGTTAAATATCAACTAATCCCAATTGAATAAGTAAACTAATAATAAAAACAAGGGTTATAATTGACTTTTTACACACTTTCATATTCAATTAACGAAAACTGGGTGATGAGTGTGACTCTGCTAAGAAAATGGTTTTAACGGGTTTTTTTTTACAATTTTAGTTTTATGGGGTGGTTTTCCGTAAAATATCCCATTTAAAGGGTGGTTTCTGTAATTTTGCCTAAATATTTAGTTGCATATACTTTTGGCCAAATGTCATAAAACCACCCTTTATTCACTCTTATTCTCAACTAACCACCCCTTATTCAAAACTTTTCACTTAACTACCCTTTATAGTATATCTATTGCAACTAACCACCCATTTTATCTTTTCTCTATTAAAAAGACCAAAATGGCCCCAATATTAATTACTACTCCCTCCGATCCAAAATATATGACATTTTACTTTTTAACACGTATTTTAAGGAGCTAAAAACTATATAATATATTAACTTTTGTTTTTTTTACAATTTAATACTTATTACTAACAAATATTAAGTTATTAAAAAAATTAATAAAAAGTTGATATTTTATATAGTTTTTACCTTCTTAAACTACGTGTTGAAAAGTCAAACGACATATATATATATTTTGGATCGGAGGAAGTAATGTTTATTTATTTATTATTATTATTTTGGTAGAGTTATTTTTTCTTATTAAATCTCAAGTACATGTTTTAGAATTGAGCTAACTGTCAAGTCTTCACCTACCTCCTTCTACTATCGTAAATTTATCAACTATCAAACATTTTCCATAGTTCCACCCAATGTTGTTAAAATCCCAATCCGGTTCAACAATTCTAACGATCCAAAAATGACAGAACAATCCCAATCATTTTTTTTGCGATACTAACAATTCTACAAAATGTCTATTATAAGAAAATTCTAACATTCACAATTTAAACATAAGAAAATTTTAATATAATTGGTTAGTCTATATTGTATTTAGATTACTTTAAAAAAATTTAAACCTATATGAATATTTTTTCATGATTTAACATTATACTTAACTAATATAAAACATATTAACTTCATTTTTTAAAAATTCATCCATGTGGTGGGATCTTACGTTCAAAACCCATGGCCATGAATTTTAAAACCGAATATATTTTAGTATAGACATAAAAAAGTTTTAAAATTTTTAAAGTAAGCTAAATATAATATAGAATCTACCAAAACATTTACTTGAGATTTAATAATAAAAAACAACTCTACCAAAATAATAATCATAAATAAATAAACATTAGTAATTATTTTTGGGGGCATTTTGGTCTTTGAAATAGAGAAAAGAGAAAATGGGTGGTTAATTGTAATAGACATGCTATAAAGGGTGGTTAAGTGAAAATTTTTGAATAAGGGGTAGTTAGTTAAAAAAAAGAGTGAATAAATGGTGGTTTTATGCAATTTGGCCTATACTTTTTTCATATATGACTTGTGAACAAACAATGAGTTGACTTGACGCATATCCTTGAATTGCTAGCTTCTTTAGTGAATGCAATTGTAATGGGTAATTATTTAGTTGTAGTAAATAATAACTATACAATACCCCCACTATACCTAAATATTTATCCATTGTACTCGACTAACTTCACAACACAAATGAGTAACTAACTACTATAAGTAAAAAAATTTAATGTTACTGAGTATTTAATTATTAACTCTAACTGAATAATGTATGTAATCGAGAGTAGAGAGTTTAGTGAATACTAATGCTGAATAACTATGAATAACTTATTTCAACCGAATAACTACATACTGCAACTGAATAATAGTTCATTGTGAATGAATAACTATTGCCACTAAAAACTTCAATTAAAAAATAATTATTAAAAATTATTTATCATAGATTAATAAACTAATTTCAAATAGAGATATTTTTACGAAATAGTAAAAGATATGGCAACTTTTTATGATAAATAAATAAGTAAGTAAAAATATTATAGTTTGACTTAATTATATTAAAATAAAATAGATTTTTTTTAAAAAATAGTAAAATATGTAGTACTTATTTGATAGACCTAAACTCTTGTCTTGTCAAATAAAATATTAATTAATAAAATTATCAAATAGTAAAAACAATAAAAGAACGTAAATTAATTCAAGAGACCTAAATTGGTTAATTAAATGTTTTTTTTAATAAAACCCACCTTATATATAAGAGTTTTTTTTTTAACAAAATACCTTAATTTTTTAAAATAAAAACAACTCATATAATATAATCTCTTCAATTTGAAATTCCAACCTTTATCTTTTGGACAAATAATTTAATTTTTCGATGATATTTTATGTCTGAGGCGGAAATACCCTTGTTTTACTAATGTCTTTTATTTAAAAAGAAACGGTATATAATAGATTTTTTTTACGAAAACACCTTAATTTTATTTTTTTTAACAAATACCCTTTATATACTATAATCCATTCAATTAAACTACCAACTTCTATTTTCCAACCAAATATTATAATATTTTTTTATGAAATTTTATTTTAGTGATCAAAAGTCCCTTATTTAATTAGTTACTTTAAAAAATAAAATGATTATAGAAAAAAAATATTCTAATATTTCTTTATACTAATACACATTTTCTTTATCTTTTGATTTATTATTTAGGATTGAATATAAAAAAAACACATAAAATTTAACCTTTAAAATTTTTAAAATAAATTAAAACACATAAAATGTCAATTTATTTTTTTTAACAGATATTATAACATTATATTTTTATTAATTTTTTTTAAAAAAATTGAAGATGTATTGTTAAAAAAAAACTCTATTATATAAGGTGTCTTTTAAAGACTGGTTTGCTATACACACGATTTTGTATCGTTAAATACATGGTGTGGTTGTGGGCTTTTAGTGTCGACAAGGGTTTTTAGTCTGGAAAAAACTTGTGTGACATAGGAAGCCGATGTATTTTACTTTCAATTTCGCTGACACCGACTTCCCATATCGATAAGCTTTTTCCAAGTCAAAAGTTGTTGTCAACACCGAAAGTTGGTGAATGGTCATGTAGTTGGCGATAATTTGGTCGTGCATATAACAGAACCCTTTCAAATTAGCGTTAGTTAAAAAAAAGGCATTTCGGTCATAGACTTAAAATCGTAAAATTGAAACATGTTGCCGAAAGATATAGATTGGTGCTATAAAATACTCCCTCCACGAATTAAAACTTGTCGTTTTAATTAGGAAGTAAATCTTATTAATAAAAACTTGTCATTTTAGGTATTTTGTCATCTACTTTACAAAATTGCCCTTACAATGATTAGATAATTGTTAGTTGTAGTTTTCTAGAAAGTAAAAAACTAGAGTAATAATTAAGGGTATAAGTGTATTTCTGTTTGTTTTCTTAATAAGTGTGTAGATTTCTAAAATGATAAGTTTTAATTAACAGAGGGAATATATTATATCAGGTGTTTATGTTTAAAAAATTTAAAAGGCTTTTTGTTTAAAAAAACGGCTTGCTATCGAGGCGGCAAGAGAGGGAGGTTGGATCCCGTGTAAGCAGTCATTACAGTGTAATTTGCAACCAAGCAAGCGATTATTCGTGCATAACAATATTATTATTCGTATGTATGAACAAATGTAATTATTCGTATTTAACAAATGATTATTCATATGAATGCACACACGAATAATTATTTGGTACATAGGATAATATCACTGTTCACAAATGACTCTTAATATCAATTATTTGATCTTCTAACGCTTCAAATTTATTCATAAATTACACGGTAAGACCTGTTTACACAATATCCATAGATGGATAAAATGGTTGTCTCGATAATAATGGGACGAGTTTAGATTTGAAGTCAAGAATTGGAGGCCGACCTTATCAACACGTTGATTTATCTATCTACCGTATGAGATGGTTCAAGACCCAGTACTCAACTTGACTTAATCTAGATCCTTTTTTTTAATGACGTACGAGTAACTCGGTGATAAACCCAATCCTCAACACATGACTCAGCCGATAAGAGTACGTTACGTAACAGGTAAATCGGTTTGTGTCGGTTCGAACTTGTTGGAATGTGGTTGTTCCACATCGGTAATCTAGAGAATGCTTGAACAACATATAAGGTTGAAGGGCTACTCCTCTCATTGCCAATTGGTTTTGAGATGGAACCCCGTTGGGTTTATGTGTTATTCGAGTCTCCCGTATGTGGGCTCGCACACACGACCTCCCTCCAGCTTGTCTTAGCCCCACCGAGCCCAGCCGGTTTAACAGAACTACTTGTATAGAGCAAGTTAAACATTAGATTTTCACCTAAGGAAAGAGACAGAGATAGGAATCGAACCCAAAACCTTCTTACTTCTTACCTTAATCCACACTACTGGACCACCCGACTAGAACCTTTATTATTTTATTGATGATGACTTAATTCACAAGTGATTTTATTTCCTAATCAATCAATCCTGTCTGCGAAATGGAATTGGAAAGCGTCAACTATAAATTACAGTAACACTCATTCAGACAAACTTGGAGAAATTTGCGACAAGAAAAAAAAACACGTTTTTCGATACTGACCAATTAAGTAAAGTTAATAATTAATTTAAAAATTGATCAATTTGATGAAAGTGAATATGAACTTTCTGCTATAAAAGTGTGAAGAAAATAACGTTACCATAACTTTTGAGACTACGTGGACTCCACTCGATCATATCATGAATTTTGATAAATATGAATATGATTAATTAAAGTGAATATTAATATTAACTTTATATATAAAGTGTATTAAAAAAATAATTAACAATAACTTTGAGCTAGACTATACGTACGTGGACTTCATTCATATCACAATGCAAGTCTTGCAGATATGCCATATTTTAAGATAGGTTGAATGTCCATTCACATGCATCTGTTATGGCTTTTTATATAATGATTTTTCTAATTTAATTATGCCCTAAAAATATAGGTTAATAAGAGTTTTACTTGAGAAAACTTCTTAAAATTCTAATTATGTTAGCATTTTTAAAAATTGATTTCCTTATATTCGCTCTGAAATCTTTTATGATTAAGGTAATTTATATTTAAAATAATTTAAAAAGTGAGATAAAAAATAGTGTAATGCAAAAAATGTGATATAGGAGATTTGATTCGGTAATTTATTTTTTACTTTCCACATTAGACAAGAATTAATTAGCACATTTCCTAATAGATTCGTTTTCTGTATGGTGCACTTCAACTTGTTTGTATTGCACCTATTTCATATGTTTTAACGCCATCGAGATTCAAATATATCTAATCTCGAATCCTAAATAAAAAAGAAAAGACAATTCTAGATAATCCTTACTAAAATCCTATGAAGAGGAAGAGGGTAAGTGGTCGGGTAATTAATGTTCTTGATCTGATCGTATATATTTATACGCTTTTATGTAATCGAGAGTGTTCTATTAGCTCATTGTTAGTTAATCGATCTGTGTCCATTGATTGTAAATTGATCTCCATATTTTGATTGTTTGATGTCGTTAGCTGCAGGAGCTATAGTAATTTTATGATCTTCAATTACTATAGCTCTGTGTTGTTGTTGACTTCGACTTGTTCTAAGATGCTTAAATATTATGACTTAAGTTACATTCCCTCTAGGAGTGATGGTTGATGAGAAGCATATGCTGGCATGATCGATAAGTCGATCAGTACGTAGACGGTGTTGCCGCCAAAGGTAATCAAAGATCCAAAGAGGGAATCTGAAGCAGCTGGCCGCTAAGGGGGAGTTGCCAAGATTCAAGATTTCCCTTATTAACGGAGCCCTTAGGGGCAAGCAATTTCAGTCTAGAAAAAGAGATCAGAATAAGAGAGAAAGAAGACAACACTTGTTAGCTAATTTCTTGTTAATCAACACTTGTTAGTGTTAGATAGATTATATGTATAGGCCCAATTACCCAATTGTAATTAGGGTTACCTATCTTGTGTTGGACAATGACCCTGCTGGAACCTGTGAATACAACAACTAATAAACACGTTAGGAATGTAGGCCGAACCTCGTTTCTGTGAAGGGGCTGGACTGCGGTGAAGCGTGGTATGGAAGCCACTGAATGAGAAACGTATTTGCCCCCGACAGTGGTGCAGATCGTATGCGAGGCAACGTCCCCCAAGGATTTCACCGTCTTCTCTCACAGGTGCACTCGAGGGAGAGAAGTTGGAACTGGAACAGGCGCTCAGAACGGGAAAAGGGTAGGAGAAAACAGGAGAGGGAGAGAGGCGATTGTGTGTTCGCTGTATGTTTGAAAGCAAAACCCTAACCCTCTTTATATAGGCTCCGAAATCCTCCTTAGCCCGCAAGCAAAGGAGAGATTTTAGTCTATCAACAGAAGGTTCGAGTTTATCTAAAACAGTTTGGAAAGATTTCGGAAAAGATATTTTTTCCAGTGAAAAACAGATATTCGCGGATAAGCACGAACAAGCTAATCCGTATATCTTCGGCCTCAAAGAATAATTTTTTCCGCAAAAAATTAACTCCAACTCCGATCTCGGAGCACGAGCACGAGCCGAGCCGAGCCGGACGGACGGCGGCGGCGGGCGCGCGTGTGGGTGCCCCATCTCCTCCTCAACCTCTCAATGTAGGTAGTGGAAGAGACTCCTTAAAAACCCTTTAGGGTACCCTTGAACTTTCCATGTGGGATGTGGGAAGTCCAAAGGGCACCTTCCTTAAAACCCACCTTCTATATGCATTAACTCCAACAATCCCCCACAAATGCAGATAGAAGGGTTTAAAAAACTGAGGTTTTGAAAACAAGTTCTGAGCGTGTCGAGGTTAGTGCTTAAATGCTGATGTCTTGCGACTTGAATCAGCACATAGTGAAATTGGCAATTCCTCAGATAAAGCGAATGGCCAGAGGCCTTGAATTCCTCCACTTTGGGGTAAACCAGCAACACACACCTTCCACGGGGTCCTGTAACGTTCCGCTAAGTCTTATCACATAAGACATCCAAGTTTTGGCACACCTTGGGTGCTCATGAGTGTTCTAGTGAGGACTGCCCTAAGTCTCACCTTGGAGGGTTGCCAATCCCTCACACTCACGTAGGTAACTTCAACATATCTGTCTCAATACAGAATACCCCCACAATGGGTTATGAAGTTATTAGGAGCTCTAAAGCTCAACCTCTCATTGTTCGGTGATCTATCAAGTCCGTCTCAAAGGACCACCCAATGCCTGGGCTATAGAATCATTAAGAGCGTTAGCTCAACCTCACTATACACTTGCCATAGGAATGGGAGATGTGTATCTCATAGAAGTCTTTCCATGGCTTGCGTTCGACCAAATTAATGGTTTCCGCCACAGATTCCTCCTCTCACAGGCTTTAGCCCCATTCCCCTCGACGTGTCAAGGACTAGCCTTCTGCAAAGTCCTTTGGTCAATGGATCCGCAATGTTCCTCTCTGACCGCACATACTCTAAAGAGAGTACCCCATTTCTTATCAACTGCCTCACAGTCTCATGTCGAATGCGTATATGCCTCTTCTTGCCATTATACGCTCCGCTGTTTGCTACTCCAATGGCAGCCTGTGAGTCGCAGTGTAGAGAGATCGCAGGAGCTGGATGCCCCCACATTGGTATATCTGCCAGTAGGCTTCTCAGCCACTCAGCCTCTTGCCCTGCTAGGTCTAGAGCTATAAACTCTGACTCCATCGTCGATCGGGCTATGCAACTCTGCTTTGCAGATTTCCATGAGACAACTGCACCACACAATGTAAAAACATATCCACTAGTGGAGCAAATTTCATCAGTCCCACTTACCCAGTTTGCATCACAATATCCTTCTAGAACGCATGGAAAACCCTCAAAATGTAATCCCCAATCAAGAGTGCCTCTAAGGTATCTCATTAACCTTCTAAGTGCATTCCAGTGTTCTTTGCTAGGATTATGTGTATATCTACTGAGTCTGCTTACTGCATAAGCTATGTCAGGCCGAGTATAGTTCATCAAAAACATTAGACTCCCAATTACCTTAGCGTATTCCTCTTGGGAAACACCTATACCTGAGTTCTTCACTAACTCTATGGTAGCATCATATGGGGTCCTAACTGGTGTCACATCATAGTTGTTAAACTTTTTCAATACCTTCTCTACATAATGGGATTGAGACAAAGTAAAGCCATTTTTAGTTCTAGTAACTTTAACACCTAGAATCACATTTGCTTCGCCTAAGTCTTTCATTTCAAAGCGAGAGGAAAGGAACCTTTTGGTTTCATTTATCACATGCATGTTAGTGCCAAATAACAACATATCATCAACATATAGGCACACTATAACACAACCAGAATTGTACATCTTGGTATAAACACATGCATCAGATCCACTAACCACAAATCCAAAACTCAACACAGTGTTATGGAACTTCTCATACCATTGTTTAGGTGCTTGCTTTAGGCCATAGAGGGATTTCTTTAACCTACAAACCATGTTCTCCTTACCTGGAACCACAAAACCCGGAGGTTGTTCCATGTATATTTCCTCATCTAGATCACCATTCAGAAAAGCAGTCTTTACATCCATTTGATGTACTAAGAGCTTGTAATTAGATGCTAAAGCAAATAATGTTCTAATGGTTGCAATCTTAGTTACAGGAGAATAGGTGTCAAAATAATCTACTCCATGTTTCTGTGTGAATCCTTTGATTACTAGTCTTGCCTTAAATCTTTCAATAGAACCATCTGTTCTAAGTTTCCTCTTAAAGATCCATTTACAACCAATGGCCTTATAGCCTCTAGGCAAATCAACTAGTTCCCAAGTGTGATTACTTGTGATAGATTCAATTTCACTGTTTACAGCATCTTTCCAAAAACTAGCATCAACAGAACTCATAGCTTCTCTATATGTTCTAGGTTCATCCTCTATCATGTGAACATAAACTAGAGCTTCATTGATTTCATCTAAATCACGGAGTTCAGTTAAGAAAGAAGTCACAAAGTCAGGACCATAGCTAGTTTCAGTTCTACGTCTTTTACTTCTTCTTATTTCACTAGGTTCATCAACATTGATAGAAGCAGGTAAAGACAAAGATGCAGGTTCAGAAACAGCAGGAATACTATCATGATCTTTCTTCAAAGGAAAAATTTGCTCAAAGAATACAACATCACGATATTCACACATAGATCTGTCATGCAAGCACATAAACCTATAGGCAGCACTGTTCTCAGCATAACCAACAAACATGGCATCAACAGTCTTAGATCCAAGGTTATCCCTCTTAAATGCAGGAATCCCAACTTTAGCTAAACACCCCCACACTCTCATCAACCCTAGGTTAGGAGGATGTCCTTTCCATAGTTCATAAGGGGTTTTGTCTAACTTCTTATGGGGTACCTTATTAAGAATGTAGTTTGCAGAAAGAACAGCTTCACCCCACAAAGAGTCGGGTGACCCAGAACTCACAAGCATAGAAAGCATCATGTTTTTTAAAGTTCTGTTCTTTCTTTCTGCTACTCCATTCGATTGAGGGCTATAGGGTGCAGTACGTTCATGAATTATGCCATTATTTTCACAGAATTCTTTCAAAAACGTTGTCCCATATTCCCCACCTCTATCGGATCTAAGTCTTTTAACTTTTCTGTCAAGTTGGTTTTCTACCTCAGCTTTGTAGATTAAGAACATTTTCTCTGCCTCATCCTTGGATCTCAGCAAATACAACTTGGTGTATCTAGAATAATCATCTACAAATGTGATGTAATACCTTTTACCACCTCTGCTCTCAGAGTTCCTAAAATCAGCTAGATCGGTGTGAACTAATTCTATCAATTCTGTGGACCTCTTTGTTACAGGTTTGAAGGGCTTCTTGGTGAACTTAGCTTCCACACAAATTTCACATTTTTTATGATTATTACCCAAGTTTGAGATTAGGCCCATTTTATGTAATTTGTTCACAGATTCAACATTCACATGACCTAATCTAGCATGCCAAAGATCAACATCAACAACGATATAAGCGAAAGTAGAAGCTATATTAGCAGAATCAACAACAGTTTGCAAAACAAACAATTCACCAAACTTGTAAGCCTTCCCTAAAACTTTCCATTCTTGGACAAGACTATAGAGTCACCTTCCATGACTCCCTTTAGCCCGGCTCGAGATAAGAGCCCTCCAGAGATCAGGTTCCGTCGCAGGGAAGGCACATAAAAGACATTCTGCAGGCTCAGGATGTTACTTGAGGTTAGCTTCAGCGAGACTTTCCCTTTGCCCAACACCTCTGAATGGCTTGAGTTCCCCATGTAGACTTGCTCAGCTCCGCTTGCAGGTTCGAACTCATCAAACAGCTCTCTGTTGGCGCAGAAGTGCTTTGTGGCCCCAGTGTCCACAATCCATTCGTTCATGCTCCCAATGATGTTAGCTTCAGTGACCACTGCAGCAATGATTTCAGGAGCAACTCCTTCAGCGACGTTTGCAATGCCTTTTTCCTGCCCTCCGTTGTTCTTCTGGGCAGCATACTGAGCATCCTTCCTCTCACGGCACTGGAACGCCCTGTGGCCTTGTCGACCACACACATAGCAGCCTGTGTTGTTCTGCTTTTCTCCATTGTTGTTCTTCTTGAACTTCGCAGGCTTGTTGTTCTGTCCTCCAGGGCCCTTCTTGTTCTTCTTGTTGAAAGACGGTTTATTGCCTTTCTTGTTGACCTGCGGAGTTTCAACAATGTTAGCTTTTACCGTGTCTACAGCAGTGTTGAAGGTCTCCTTTTCCTTTAGTCGGTTAGCTTCCTCAATCTTCAGATGGCTGACGAGTTCCTCCAAGGTAAGATCTTTCTTTTTGTGTTTGAGGTGATTGCGGCAGCGTGCCCATGACTCAGGCAATTTCTCAATCAGGACGTTTGCCTGAAGAACTTCGCACATCTTCATCCCTTCAGCCAGTATATCCGCTACCAAATTCTCGTACTCATGCACTTATTCCATGATAGGCTTGTCGTCCACCATCTTGAACTGGATCCACTGTCCAGTCACGTACTTGCGCTTCCCAGCATCGTCAGTGCCGTACTTCTTGTCTAGGATTTCCCATATAGTCTTAGCAGACTTCTGGATCAGCAGCAGGTCGAACAGAGCGTTCGTCATGTGGTTCAGCAGGTAGCCTCTTGCGGTTTTGTTGTCGCATTAGTATTTTACGAGCTCCGCAGAAGGCGCAGGTGGGTTAGGCAGCGCATCGCCCTCAGCATCAGCATCAGCCGCAGGGGCGGCAGGGGGGTCTTGCAGCAACACATAGTCAATCTCCAGTTGCTCAAAGAAGATCAGCATCTTCTGGGACCAGCGCTTGTAGTTCGAGCCATCCAAAGGCTCCAGCTTTGAGAGATCGAGCAGCGGCTTCTTGTAGGAGATCTCGACGGCGGCCATTGATCCAACTTTTCAAATACATTTCTCACTGTTGGACAATGACCCTGCTGGAACCTGTGAATACAGCAACTAACAAACACGTTAGGAATGTAGGCCGAACCTCGTTTCTGTGAAGGGGCTGGACTGCGGTGAAGCGTGGTATGGAAGCCACTGAATGAGAAACGTATTTGCCCCCGACAGTGGTGCAGATCGTATGCGAGGCAACGTCCCCCAAGGATTTCACCGTCTTCTCTCACAAGTGCACTCGAGGGAGAGAAGTTGGAACTGGAACAGGCGCTCGGAACGGGAAAAAGGGTAGGAGAAAACAGGAGAGGGAGAGAGGCGATTGTGTGTTCGCTGTATGTTTGAAAGCAAAACCCTAACCCTCTTTATATAGGCTCCGAAATCCTCCTTAGCCCGAAAGCAAAGGAGAGATTTTAGTCTATCAACAGAAGGTTCGAGTTTATCTAAAACAGTTTGGAAAGATTTCGGAAAAGATATTTTTTCCAGTGAAAAACAGATATTCGCGGATAAGCACGAACAAGCTAATCCGTAATATCTTCGGCCTCAAAGAATAATTTTTTCCGCAAAAAATTAACTCCAACTCCGATCTCGGAGCACGAGCACGAGCACGAGCCGAGCCGAGCCGAGCCGAGCCGGACGGACGGCGGCGGGCGCGCGTGTGGGTGCCCCATCTCCTCCTCAACCTCTCAATGTAGGTAGTGGAAGAGACTCCTTAAAAACCCTTTAGGGTACCCTTGAACTTTCCATGTGGGATGTGGGAAGTCCAAAGGGCACCTTCCTTAAAACCCACCTTCTATATGCATTAACTCCAACATCTTGTACTCCTATATATATTCTAATGATAGCGAAGGCAACCCCAACGGGGATTATTCACTCTGACATGGTATCAGGCTTTCTCTAGGGTTTTCCAAAAAATTTCCCTAGCCTACCATCGATCCTCTCATCCTCTCTGCCGCCGACCACCACTCGTTGGTCTCCCTCTCTGTCGCCAACCAATCCTCTCCCTGTCGCCAACCCTCCCTCCTCCCTCCGTTGGCTTCTCCGTCCCCTGACAGATTCCCAACTACCCAGATTCTACTCTACCCTCTCTGTCGCCGACCACCACTCGTTGGCCTCCCTCTATATCGCCAACCAATCCTCTCCCTGTCGCCGACCCTCCCTCTTCCCTCCGCTGGCTTCTCCGTCCCCTGACAGTTTGCCCCTCTCTCAATTGCTCTCCCTTTTTCGCCAAACCCTAATTAGGCGGATCTGACACTGCGTCCTGTCACTATCGGCACTGTGTCCTGTCACCCTTGCCATTGTGTCCTGTCACCCTCTTTGTGACGGTACTCTACCTCACGCCAGCAGATCTACGACGGTTATGGCTTTCTACAATCAACAACAACTTCCCGTCGTGGTTATCGCCCCTCCAAGTCATTTACAGAGGGGGTATTCCCCCATTGGAGCCCATCCCCAGGGCTACCCGGCCTATGCGCTTCCGCCTCCCCCGTACGCCTCTCCAACGAGGACATACCCGAGCCAACAGGGACTCCTCGAACCCTCTCCGCACCATCTGGATCAGTCCTTCGCAGCGGGATCAACGCCATCATCCGCCGATCCGAATTGGTACATGGATAGCGGAGCCACTGCGCACATGTCGCACAATCCAGGTATAATGTTTGTCCCTGCTTTTAAGAGCCCTTCTACCTCCATTATTGTTGGCAACGTTGAACGCATTCCTACCTTGGGTCTTGGGAAAACTACATTACGGACCCCTACCACCCAACTTAGCATTAACAATATCCTCGTCTCCCCCGGCTTAATAAAGAACCTTGTGTCCATTCGTCGCCTCACCACAGACAATAACATCTCCATTGAGTTTGACCGCTTTGGGTTTGCTGTCAAAGATTTCACAACTGGGGCCCCGCTCATGAGATGTAATAGCGCTGAAGACCTTTATCCTGTCACCTCCAATATAAATCCTGTCACCAAAAACATACATCATGTCACCTCTCCTGCCGCAACCAATCTATCAGCAGTTGCTCGTTCTGCATCTCTTTGGGCATGCCCGTCTTGGTCACCCAGGCTCTCCGGCTTTCGAGTCTCTCAGATCCAGGCTTATTTCCTGCAATAAAGCCCCTCCCTCCACTAGTTGCCCAGCGTGCCAGCTTGGCAAACACACTAGATTGCCCTTTGCCACGTCTTATACTCAGGTGCATACTCCATTTGACATCATTCATGGTGATCTATGGACTTCTCCCATTATCAGTCATGATGGTTTCCGCTATGCACTTGTGTTGGTTGATGCATTCTCTCATTATTTTTGGGTGTTTCTCCTAAAGTACAAATCTGAAGTTGCTACTCACCTTATGACCTTCCATAGCCTTGTCCGCACCCAATTCAACATCTCCATTAAATCCTTTCAATGTGACATGGGCGGTGAATTTAACAACAATGCCCTTCAATCCTTCTTCTCTACTCATGGCATTCAGTTCCGCTTCTCTTGTCCTCACACCTCCTCCCAGAATGGGAAAGCCGAACGGAGCATTCGCACCCTTACCACTTACATGAGGACTCTCCTTATTCATGGGCATGTCCCCTTACAGTATTGGCCATATGCTATCGAATCAGCATGCTATCTTATCAACATCACTCCTTCCACAACCATCCAGAATTGGTGCCCTGTTGAGATCTTATTCCGAGTCACTCCTAAATACGACCACCTCCGTGTGTTTGGTTGCCGGTGTTACCCCAACCAAGCATCTGTTGCCCCTCATAAACTTGCTCCTCGATCCACACCTTGTGTTTTCCTCGGCTATCCCTCCAATCATAAAGGGTATAGGTGTTTTGATCCCATTACCAAACGTATCATATTCTCTCGCCATGTCACATTCGATGAGACCACATTCCCTTTTTCTAGTCCCCCTACATTCCCAAACACCCCGCCCCCTTCTGATGACTACCCTACACCTCACCTCCTTCACCAAATATATCCCTCTTCCTCTTCGAATGCTATTACATCTCCGGCCCGGGCACCCAACCCTCCCTTACCGCAACCTGCAGCACCTATCCTGCCACCTCCTGCCTTCGGCTAGCCCCCTGTGGCCCCTGTCCTGTCACCTCAAGCCTCTGTCCCGTCAGCTGCTGCCCCTTCCCTGCCAACTAACCCCACACAGTCGGTCAACCAGATCCAAACTCGGAGCATGAGTGGCATCTTTCGCCCCAAACAGATATTTGACCTCTCCACGTCTCACATATTGCCCATCCCTACCTCCCACAAAACAGCCGCCTTAGACCCGAATTGGAATGCTGCCATGCTCGATGAGTATAAGGCTCTTATTAGCAACGATACTTGGGTCTTGGTTCCTCGTCCCCCTGGGGCCAACATTGTACAGTGTATGTGGTTGTTTCGGCATAAGTTTCGCTCTGACGGATCTCTTGAGCGCTATAAGGCGCGACTGGTTGCCAATGGCAACTCTCAGCAGGTGGGGGTCGATTGTGATGACACGTTTAGTCCGGTTGTCAAACCGGCTACTATCCGTACTGTCTTGCAGCTTGCTGTCTCCAGGAATTGGCCTATTCATCAGTTGGATGTGAAGAACGCGTTTCTACATGGTCGTTTGAATGAAACCGTGTACATGTTCGAGCTGCCTGGGTTTGCTGACAGGACCAAACCAGGTCATGTCTGTCTCTTGCAGAAGTCTCTGTATGGCCTCAAGCAGGCACCTCGGGCATGGTACCTTCGCTTTGCTACTTATCTACATATGCTTGGCTTTGTTAGTAGCAAGAGTGACTCATCTCTGTTTGTGTTTCGCCGGGGTAATCAGATTGCATATCTCCTTTTATATGTTGATGATATCATCCTTACTGCATCTTCAGAGTCTTTTCGATCTACTATTATTACACAACTCAGTAAGGAGTTTGCTATGACTAATCTCGGACCACTTAGTTTCTTTTTGGGAGTCTCTGCATCTCGTTCTGCGTCCGGCTTGTTTCTCTCCCAAGAAAAATATGCAAATTAAGGAGATTGTTGCCAAGGCGAATATGACTAACTGCAAGCCTGCTGCGACTCCTGTTGAGACCATCGTCAAATTTTCTCAAGCCGAAGGTCCACCTGTGTCCAATCCCACATTGTATCGCAACCTTGCAGGTGCTTTGCAGTATTTGACGTTTACCCGCCCGGATATTAGCTATGTCGTTCAGCATGTCTGTCTGTTTATGCATGATCCTCGAGAGTCTCACTTTGCAGCTCTTAAGCGTATCATCAGGTACATTCAGGGTACCACTTCTCTTGGCACCACTATCACCCCATCTGCTTCTCCTTCATCATTGGTAGCTTATACAGATGCCGATTGGGCTAGGTGTCCAGACACCAGACGGTCTACATTCGGATATTGCGTGTTCCTCAACGACTCTCTAGTATCTTGGTCTTCTAAGCGCCAACATGTAGTTTCTCGCTCTAGTGCTGAAGCGGAATATCGCGGTGTTGCCAATGTTGTCACTAAGTGTGCTTGGCTCCGCAACCTATTGCTTGAGCTTCATTGTCCTTTGAGTCAGGCGTCTATTATTTATACACACAATGTTAGCTAGCTCAGGTGGCAAGCATCGATATACCATTTCATATCAAAATGTTATGTTTGTTCAATTCCCGCTATAGATAAATGGGGCAATATTGATGAACGATCTTTACCTCTATAACTCTATAAGTGATTGCTACTCATATATGCGTTTCAATGTCGGATGGCAATGAGGGGTCTTGGGCTTAATTTCATCACATAAAATCTTGATTATGTTAACTTCCCAAGTAGGCGATGCAATAATAGATCATTCGGTGTATTGACTTAAATGTATTTTTAAGTGTTGGTAAATTGTTGTGTCATAGAAGGGTTTTTCAATTCATTAATTGGTAGGCCTTATATGTTACGGAGTATATAGGGCCACAAGACCTCTCACCTTATCTTTTTTTTTTCCTTTTTCTGATGGTGGGGTAAACCGACTTGTGCCGAAAACAAACCTTAATTTTATCCAAGGAAATGGACGGAGACAAAGATCGAACCCGAGACCTCCTTACCACTTGCTCCACACCACTGGATCACCCCGATCAGGGCACCTCTCACCTTATCTTTGTTTTGTGAATGGAAGTGTTCACACTGAAGTTATAGTAGGGAGGCGAACTTTCTCCTAATATCTTCTTTTTCACTAGCATCTCGAGCTTTTTTTTTCGATTATAAGCAGTGACAGAGCTTGAAAATTATAGTTTAGCATACCAAAACTATAATATTTTAGTTTAAATGATAATGTTCTAGTTCAAAACAATGACATTTTTGTTCAAAACGGCGGACCGGTGGTGTTTTAATTTAGTTTAAAACAATAATATTTTAATTCAAAATGACAATGTTTTAGTTCAAATTCGCGTCATTAGCTATTGTATTTTTTCTTCCTTCATAAACGAACAAAACGATATTGTTTAGTTTATAACGACATTGTTTTTATCTAAAAAGACATTGTTTGAAACCTAATGATTCAATATGTAACTTGTTGTTCTCTTACCATGCATGTAATAACGTATTACGTATAACAAGATACTCCCTCCGTTAATTAAAGCTTGACGTTTTACTATTCATACACGCTTTTTGAGGTGTTAAAAACTATATAAAATATTAACTTTTTTAATATATTTTTTTAATAATTTCATACTTGTTACTATTAAGTATGAATTTATAAAAATAAATTTTAAAAAAAGTTAATATTTCATATAGTTTTTATCATTCTAAAAAAGTGTGCATTAATAGTAAACGACAAGTTTTAATTAACAGAGGGAGTATAAAAATTTTAAACTTGCATAATTTCTTATCTATTTGTCGAATTTAGTAATATAACCTTTTGTTTCGAAACTCCTGGGCTAAATTATATTATCGATCAAAATACTAAGTTAAGTAAAATATAAAAGTAGTAAAGCATCGTGGTTTATAAAAGACATTTCAAATAATTAATCAATGCGCTTAATTTTCAAACATTCATAACTTTTTATTCAGATATCTGCAGATTGTTGTTTATAATATGTCAAAACAAAACTATCAATGAGTAGAACAAATCTAAATGACTCGTTGCATGAAAGGAGAGACGAATGCTCTCCTTAGCCTCCTATAGCTCCGCCGATTGTTAGAAGGTTGGATCTACCCATTTAACACGTAAATTTAAGTTATTGCGTAAAGTTTTATCATTCTTTATAACTCATAATTCTTAATCTTTCACAATGCTTCTGTAAAATATGAAAAATGTACGTACGTTATAGATTTGAAAATTTTGATTTTGTCTTTTATCACGTTGTCCAGTTTAAAGAAAGGAATTAATTAAGGGACTTGATGAAGCAAATTAAAACACTCAAAATCTTTTTCAAATCAAAGAATTTTAAAAAATTAGAAAAGTGGTTAGAGATGCTATAAAAAATATATAAAAATAAGAAAATACTCACTAAAGTTGGTTGACTTGGCCTTTGGGATGACCTACTTATTTATTTATTTTATTTTATTTATTCCAAAGGGGATGTCGGATAGTACGTTAAGATGTGACGATTCTTTGATGCCTCTAGGATCTTCATGAATCATGATAATAACAAGGGTAGGACGTGAGAGTGAGTTGTACGTTCACGGAGTTTGGTTTCATTTCATGTGTAATCGCACCATGACAAACCTTTATCTTTCAATCCTAGATTTTTGTACTCAATACTACAATCTCCCATTGCACAAAGGAATGCGACTAATCTAAGACACTAATCTCGTTTGTTTTTTTACTAGAAAATTATAATACTAATCACAGGTTGGTGGGGTGGTTGTGGAGCTACATCTCATACTAAGAGGTTCGAAATTCGAATCGTCTTGGAAACATGGAGTCGCTTGTGAGTGAGAATGTCAATCTCTTGAATGGGTCACACAGTACCCGAGGACCACACAGTACCCGGTCCAGATATAGAGCGATTGAGTCGATCGAACTGAACTAAGATAAAAGAGAATTATAACGGTTTAAAAAAATTAATTTATATTTAAATTATAATATATTGATTATAATTCCATTCTCTTTTTTTATATATAAATTTATTTTTTATATTATATTTCATTGTCTAATTTTAATATAGAGTAATCATATCATCAACCATCATCCAAAGAGCAGTTAATTAATCTTATACTTGATAGAATCCCATTGTTTGAGCTCATCGAGTTATCACAACTTGTAAATTATGAATCGCCTTGAGATGCAAGTGCAACTCCTCCAAGGATAGAAGATGGGTGAATAGAATCACAACATAGACTAGGTTAGGAGGAAGTTCAGAGCGAGTTAGCCAGCTAGGGGTATTAGGAGATATACTTTTGGAGTTGTTACATGGTATACTTTTTTGAGGTTTCACACCAGGTAGTTAGGTGTGGGCGGTGAGAACCTTTGGCAAGATTTGTTGTCTTGCCTTTTTATAATCACGTATTACTTTGTATAGATTATCCACTTCAAAAAAAATCTTATACTTAATATTATTTTAAGTAATTTTTTTCTTTTCTTAAATCTTTGCCTTTTGCTTCTCTAATATATATATGAAACAAGGAAAGGAATTCAATTTTCTAGATACACCTAGAGAAACCGAGAGACCGGACAAATCAGTAGATCGATGGACTATTAATCATCATATACAAACAAAAGCAAATGACATAAAGGAAAATACACTAAGTAAATGACATAAAAGAAAATGCAAAAAGAAACGTACATGTTATCCTACATTGTAAACCACAAGCCAGCGAAATAAACGAATTAACCAGACAAATAGAAGACGCACACACAGAAACTTTGAGGATCACTAGTTGACACCTCCTATTATGGACTTCACAGAGCCATCAGATGTTGATCACATTTCCACGACATCTCCAAGCATGACAAATCAACTACCATTCACAAGAAGCATGCACCATAATAAGAACAACAAAACACACAAAACCGCAAACCCAAACTAGCAAACCCTATTCACACCATCGCCAATTTAAAACATCAAAATCTATCTCAAACTCTCAAAGACGATAATAATATCGTGAGTAGGCTACAACAAGCATACTTCTTTAATATATTGATCATCGAAGTGAATATATATCTTTCCCTCTTTTTTAAAAATTTTAATCATTACCCATTTTTTTTTTCTCTAATATCCGATTCATACATCTTTTTTCAAATTATGGGTTGGTTGGGGGTTTGGGCCTTGGGGCCCCATTTTATCGCACAATTTCAAGGCTCATAGTCTAGTTAGTTATTGGTCTTAAGTGGGCTTTTATGTTGGGAGCATATTATAGGCTTTAATGTTGGGTCAATTCAAGGCCTTAGCCCAATTAGGACATTCACCACAAGAGTTATTTTTCTCCCAAGTTACATCAAAATTCAAATCCTTTGAAGGATTTTAGATTCGTCGTAGCGAAAATAAGTATAAGTTCATTTCTTACATAGTTACATTGTAAAAAAAGTAGACAATATGCTCCTTGATTAAAAAAAAATAATTTTAAAGTGTTGTCTTTCTTGGACGAATGTTTTGAAGCTAGGGGAGGATCTGTTAAAACATGGAGCCCCATGGGTAGGGTAGGCAATAGCGGCGAGGGAGTCGACGAGTCTATGCGCTTCCCTGAAGACATGACAGAATCGGATCTCCCAATCCCTAGTGAAGAAGTCTTGGCATTGGCTAACCAGGCTAAACAACGAATGACTCCTAGCAATACTTCCTTTGATCATAGTAATCGCTATCATAGAGTCAGATTCGCCATCCACTTTGTGATACCCTCTATTCCACAAGATACGAAGGCCATCCAAGATGCCCCAAAGTTCCGCCATCGGGACCGTGCTCATCGTGGATAACGCCTCTTGTAACTACGAGGCCTTCCCTCGTCATAGCACTGTCAGTGTTCAACTTAACCCAACCTCTTCTAGGTTTGTCCCAAGAGACCAATCTCTCTCGCCTTCCTCGAGACTCTCCATGCTTCGTGTCTTCCTTCGCAACCTCCATATACTCCTTTGCCCGATCAAGAATAAAGCTCGCCTTGTCATTGTTTCGGCTCGTGTGGTTGAAGATCCTCTCATTTCTTCATTTCCACACCCACCAAGTAGCTAATTAACGCGAAGCAACTGGCCCAATCCACATCATCTTCGATCTTCGTTTTTGCCATGATATTGTGTCAAAACCACTCTGCAAAAGGCATATCAAAGAAGTTAGTTATTTCGGGTGGAATAGGTAAAGCGTTCCACATACCTATTATGCATTGACAATCACCAAAGAGATGGTTATTTGTTGGGATGAAAAAGATTATAATCCCACATTGATTGTGGGTGATATAATAATACAAAATATAAAGAGAGGGGAATCCCGACGTCCATTTGAGAAGATTTTCTTCGCACAACCATGAGTCAAGCCAGATTCTCGTCGTTCTTCCGTCTCCGATCAGCCATCTACTCCCTTCGGCCACCACTGCATCCAAACTTTTTATCATGCTACTCCAAACTTTTTTATGACAACAACTTATTTTGGACATTATTTTTGTACAAACTGAAGTTCCCTATGTTTTGAGTGTTGAGTGTGATCGTTGTGATAAATTGATAATATGCTTACACTATGAAACAAAAGCTACATCTTGCTCTTAAAGTCCCAACACAAGAGAGCTCACTGCCATTGAGTATTTCTATTGTGATATGTTTGAATCAATGTTGGAGTCAATGTAGTTTGCTTCTTTTTTGTTGTTAGTATGAGTATTTAGGTTGATTTTTTGCGAATTTGCGATCCTCCGGTGGGTAAGTGATTGATTGTATCTTTTGCTAATCATTTTTCAATTTTAGTGTTTTGAACTTATCATAATTATCGTGAATTTTGATTGAAAAACACATGTATTAACAAACTTGAAATTGACTCGAAATCGAAAAAAACCCATGTTTGGTCAACTCAGGTCTATCCGAAACCCGTTTTACTTGAAACCCCATCGGAATGCCCCGACAAGTCTATTCTTGTCTCAAACTAGCGTTTGTTTCGTCCCATCTATAGAAATATGTTGCACAAGAATATGCTAATTCAATATTCTAAAATTACATCTATTATCTATAAAAGAAACCTATTACAAATATGAAGAAAAAAATAAATGAATCACAATGTTATAATTAAACTAATAACAATCAAAGTGTGTATAAAATAAAAAATAAAAATTAATCTATAGATATAAATCTATAAATTATTTATTTTACCAAAAAATAATATAGATATAAATAAAATAATAACCCCTATCAAATAATTAATTTCAATATAAATCATGTGTTAGACTCGCCTTGTTTAAGTAAGTTATTTTTTCGAGTCAATCCCGAACCGAGTCCGAGCTCTACAACTCATGTAAAAATCCCTACACATAGGTGGCGAAATTGGGGCTAATTTCAAACGAATTTGTATCCTGAACGTCGATATAGAATCAAACGAACTCGTCGGCCTGACTAATTGGCCGCCGGGATGTGTGAACTTCGGTTAGACACTCCTAAACGTTGACGATTAGGTAGCGGTTGACCCAGCCAACTACCTCGGCGGTTGATCTCCCTCCAACGCTTTTTCCCCAATTGCCCATTTCCCATCCCCATCCTCCGAAATCATGAAGAAACCCCAACATAAAAACCCTAGAAATTTCGACCCAAATCCACCGGCGCATCCCTCGATCAAATCAACCAATCCGAACCTCCCACCTGCTAAAATGGAGAATTCAACTCAGGAATCTCACCTCCAGCCCCAGAATCTGGTCACCTACGACTCCCCCTACCCTCTCTACGCCATGTCCTTCTCCCCCTCCGCCGGCGGCCACCTCCACCGCCGCGCCGGCCTCCACCACCTCGCCGTCGGCAGCTTCATCGAGGACTACAACAACCGCGTCGACATCCTCACATTCGACGACGAAGCCCTAACCCTAACCCCCAATCCGTCGCTCTCCTTCTCCCACCCTTACCCTCCCACGAAGCTGATGTTCAATCCTCACTCGATCTCCTCACCCGCCCTCCTCGCCTCCTCCGCCGACTTCCTTCGCCTCTATAACATCCAGAACGATGCAGCCGAGCCGGTCGCCGTCCTCAACAACTCCAAGTCTAGCGAGTTCTGCGCCCCGCTCACCTCCTTCGACTGGAACGACATTGTCCCGGCGCGGATCGGCACCTCCAGCATCGACACGACGTGCACGATCTGGGACATTGAGAAGGAAGTAGTTGAAACGCAGCTGATCGCGCATGATAAGGAGGTCTACGACATCGCTTGGGGAGAGGCCGGAGTTTTCGCCTCCGTCTCCGGCGATGGAAGCGTCCGGATCTTCGATCTCCGGGATAAGGAGCACTCGACGATAATCTACGAGTCGCCGGAGCCGGACACCGCGCTGCTGAGGCTCGCCTGGAACAAGCAGGATCTCAGGTACATGGCGACGATCTTCATGGACAGCAACAAGGTGGTGATACTCGACATTCGGTCCCCTACAATGCCGGTGGCAGAGCTCGAGAGGCATGTGGCGGCCGTCAATGCGGTAGCCTGGGCACCGCAGAGTTGCAGGCATATCTGCTCGGCAGGGGATGATGCGCAGGCGCTCATCTGGGACCTGCCGACGGTGGCAGGTCCAGGTGGAATTGATCCTATGTCTGTGTTTTCAGCTGGCTCGGAGATCAATCAGTTGATGTGGTCTGCAGCGCAGCCAGATTGGATAGGGATTGCGTTTTCGAATAAGCTGCAGCTGCTGAAAGTGTGATTGTCTGATTGGTAAGATACCTTGCAATTTCCTACTAACATGATTGATTCAGTTTGCTGTTTGATTGATGGGGGTAAGATGGTGTTTTGCAAACTTGTGATCAGATTTGGAATGTAGGTTGATTGTGTTGCTGTTGCATTATAGTCTTAGGTTGGTACAGTGTGAAAATGGACTACATCTGCATAAGGAATTGATCATGTAATGGTTCAGAAGGAGATTGGAGGGTAATCAAAATATAAGAGAAATCGTTACTGCTGAAGTAATAGTTCATAGTTTTCGGGTGATAGACGAGTTCCGAATCCATGGCTCTACGCCTCTACTTGTATAACTCCACTCAACATGTACAAAAATGTCCTCTATCTATCAACATGAAAATACCCATTGTGCATTTGCATCCCTCAAAGATTCAAACTTTGTAAATGAGCATCCATTGTAAATTTATTACAAGTGCTTCTTGTTCTAAACCCCAAAGGGTAGAAAAATCTACTCTTGAAGGTGCTATACTGAGTCCTAAATAGACTCAAATCAACCTCCTCATGTGACATGGGAACGAGAATCTTGTCATGATCTTATTTACCTGTTTGCAGCAGATCGAGATTTCTCTGCAAAGGATGGAATTTCAGAGAACTGGCTGCACTCTATGCTCTTCAGGGGGTTAAAAAAAAAAGGACAGGCTGTGTTGTTTGACTGAAGTTTTCATGGGAGCTTCGGAAGTTGCAGGTGGGGTTTTGGGTTTTTTCCCCCATGGATTTCGAAGCTTCAGGGGGCAAGATTCAGGAGTTTCGTTGGGGGTTTGACTTGAAATTGCCCAGATCTGCCCTCGTCTTCACTCTCCGCCACCCCAACATCGTCTAGCTTTTCGAAGTAATGGCTACCAAGACCAAGATTTTCTTCGTGATGGAGTACGTGTTCACGGCGACGAGCTCTTCAGGAAGGTCCCCAAGGGGAGGTCAAAGGAAGAGGTTGCGAGGAAGTACTTCCAGCAGCTTATGTTGGCCATCGAATTCTGCCGCGCCTGGGGCATCTACCACCGCGAATTGAAGCTGGAGAACCTCCTGCTCGACGAGAACGGCGATTTGAAGGTTTCCAATTTCGGCCTCAGCACCGGCTCTGATCAAATCCACCAGGGCAGCCTCTTTCACACCCTGTGCGGCACGCTGGTGCATGTCGTGCCGTAGGTGCTCGGGAGGAAGGGTTACAGCGGGGCAAATGGTTGATATCTGGTCCTATGGTGTGATTTTGTTTCTGTTGATGGTGGGATACCTTCCCTTCCATGATCAGAGTGAGATAGAAGGCAAGGCAGATGATGGGTAAAATGAAGGGAATTTTAGACATTTTTATCACAATAACAACTTCCAAATTTTATTACCATCAAGCACAAAGTAGTATTTTAACAACAAAATATCCAACATCCAAATCTCCACAATAAAAAAATTGATAATATTTGCACTCATAAAATTTAATATATGCGTTATATCTGCGCAGTCACACCCCTACCCAGTCAGTAAAATTTTCTGCCCCTCTTGAGTTACATGTCTAAAACTCAAGATGGGTAAGGTGTATTTGAAAAAAAAGTGATATGTGCTGTATATAAAAATTTGTGGCTTAAAAATCAAAGCCATATGTAAAAAAATAAAGCATATAGTGCAACCAACACCATTTCTAAAAATGATCGAAAGTGGTGAAAGATTGCAATGTACATCTGTCTTCAAACTCCGGTTCCAATATTTATGGATTTGGGGCCGAACCAACTGCAGGCTCTGGGCCGTCGCCTCCTCCGACCAGGGCCTGGCAACCAGTTATGACTTTTGCGATGGCTTCAGCATACCCGCGATCAGTGACGAAAGACTTCCACTTTTGCAGGCTCATTGCTCTCTGTTGGAAAGCTGTGTTTCCTGATCGGACAAGAGCATCTACGGTTGAGACCTGCAATAGTGTTCCATTTGCTTTAGAATTTGTTTTTCAGAGGAAAAAGAAGAGGTTTAGGGAAGATGGTCTGTCAGTTTGTGTTATTTTCGCTAAAATTTATTTGCAAGTTTCACAGTGTATGTACATAGCAAGATATGATGTTATAAGAAATGGACATTACCTGTGCATCATGAATGCCTGAAAGCATCTCTCCTTGTTCGACCATCGCTTCTCCCATATCCACGATCATCTACAAAAAAAAGGTCATAATAAATAACATGAACACTTTTTCTTGATCCATCTGAACCAATTAATTAATATTTTCACAAAAAACATCAAATATATCAAATCATTGTGAAACTTAATTAATTCTTCCCTCGGTTTTTCTATCGAAGCCAGAAAAGGAGCATACCTCCTGCATCACGAGAGTAATCCGCTCTAGCTGCTCAAGATTTTCTCGCATTATCTGCAGCCAAAATAACCCAATCAAAGACTATATTGCAAAAGGAATTTATCCCATTTATAACAACTTGAATTGGTTCATTTGTGCAAATTAAACTTATGACACCATAATTAAGAACTTGTAAATAAGAAGATTATTTTCACCTGCTCTTGGGTTGCTCAAACGGCTAGATTTTTCTAAAGGGGTGACCCGTAGCCCGGCCCGAAACCGAATATATCGATCTGCGGTTTTTTCGGGCCGAGAACCGAAAATCAGTTTTGACTTTTTTTTTCCATATGTTTACACATGCAAACAAAGCGTTAAAACAAATTTCAAATTTGTGATATGAAATTAATTTAGAAAATAATCTCAAAATAAATTTCAAATTTGTTAGATGGTTTGAACCAAGAAAATGACCGTGCTGATGAGCAGGTAGGGTTGCAAGTGTTAAAGAAAATATTCACTTCTCTAAAACACACATCTCCACATTTTAACCAATCAAAGTATTTAAAATAGTCAAAATTAAAAACGCACAAGTGCATACTAATATATTATTACAATTAACTGCTTAGAAACTATTGTAATAGGAGTGAGTAGAATATACCTGAAATTCAGCCAACATGGCTTCGCCCTTCTTCTTCATGAATGCACTACAATTAGGAACGGAAGGCCAGTCAGGGACATACTGATCAAGGGACTGAAGGCGGAGGTAGTCACGCCAGTTGTGGAGCTTCATCTTCTCCACCACCGGGAGCCTGAAGAACTCCTTCGCTACCCCAACCATCTGCTCCACCGCGGCCTTGCTCACCCCATGATTCACCACCTGCAATTTTGTTACAGCCGGTGAATCATTTTTTCACCTGGAGCTGCCTATAGCAATATTGGGTTCCTCGTCTTATATTTTATCTATACAAGGGTTGATTACAGACCTGAAAGAAGCCGGAGGCCTGGCAAGCATTGCGGATTTGGGTGATGATGAACGAAACGTCACGACAATCGGGGATTTGGGAGAGGTTGGGGCGTTCGGATTCCGGTCTAACATACTTCTCTTTGATTCCGGAAGATAGCACAAGATCCTCCATTAATCTTGGGTGATCGAGCTACTTTATAATTTCCAGGAAAGAGAGGGAGGAGGAAAGGAAAGGGGAGGAAGATATCAACTGAGACCGGTACTTCACCCCATCTAGATCCTTTATATATATACACGTCCTTGACCCGTCTTCCACCCCCATCTTCATCCTTTATATATATATATATAGGTTGGATCCCGTGTAAGCAACCTTATGACCTAATTTTTAGTCAAGGTTATTATATTTATGCACTTATGCAAAAAACTATTAAATAAAGAAAATTTATACTTCAAAATTTCCAAATAAACATGAGAAAATAATGTTTACATTGCAAAATGTACTAAATATATCATAAAATATCAACAATATATTGCTAAATATAATCGCTGGTCAATTTTTATCCGTCGATCGATAAGTTTTAACTGAAATGCTCTTATTGTATCGGATTTCAAATATCATTGATATATCGGCCGATATATCTGATATTTAAAACATTGACAACTAGACCTTTTAATCGGGTCATTCCGGTCGGGTTCGGGACAGATCATTTCGGGTTCCGGGTAAAACGGGTCCCGGGTAGATACAGGTTGACTTGAACTCGGGTTTGACCGGGTTTCGGGTCAAATCGGGTCGATTTTGGGTTTTTTCTTTTTTAAATTAAAAAAAATCATGATTTGATAATTTTGCGATAATTTTAAAATGTTAAAATTAAAGACGTGGCTCATAAGTTCTAGTGCTTGTAATTATATACTATATTTGATCTAAAATATTTAATTTTTTTATTTCTCGTAATTTTTAATAAAATTTAAAAATATATAAAATATCAAAATTTTAAATAATTTTTAAAATAATTTCATGCGATTGGTAATAAGCATAGAATTGTTTTAATATTTTTTAGAGTTTTTATCTTCTTAAAAAATGTGATAAAAAATCAAAAATCAAATATTATCGATCAGAGGGAGTGACACAATACAAATAAATATAAAAGTTGATTTGAAAATGAAAGTTCAAGTGATTGTAATTATAAAATGTAATAAATTGGAGTCTCCATAAAAAATTTAAGCATATATAATTACAAATCAATCGGGTCAATCGTGTCACTGGGTCAATCGGGTCAAATTATCGGGTCAATTGGGTCACCGGGTCTAAACCCAGATGACCCGAAAAATTACCGGGTACTTCGGTTTTTGGGTCCGAAAAAATTCCCGGGTCAAAAAAATCGGGTTTTGACCCAGAATTTACCGGGTGTACGGGTCGGGTTTTTCGGGTCGGGTTGTGTTTTGACAGGTCTACTGACAACTCACCCATTAGTTTTTTCAAATATTACACACCCCAATATATGATCTGTTAATTAATTTGATTTTTTCTTTTTAAAAGTTTCATATATGATCTCTTAATTAATATGATCTGTTAATTAATTAATTGCTTTTGACACGGCCAATTTATCGCCATTGACACGGTGGCGAACACGGTTTCTCAAACCGTGAAAAATTGGTGGCCACGGTTTCAGAAACTGTGAAAATATGCCTCTCTTCCATTGCCGGTCACGGTTTTAGAAACCGTAAGAAATTTATAGCGACGGTTTTTAAAACCGTCGCCATAAATCCCCATTTGCATCCCGGCCCCGTGCATTGTATTTTCTCTGAACTCTCCCCAGAAACCGTGACTGCTGCTCAATGTAAAGGTGGCAAATATAGATTTATGGCGACGGTTTTTAAAACCGTCGTATAAACATTCTCACGTTTTCTGAATCCGTGACCAGTACCGTGTAAACGGCGATATTTTCACCGTGTCAATTGGTCCCCCCAAGGAAAACTAGAGCTGGGCTCTCGAACCGAACAAAAACCAGACCGAAACTCGATTCGCCCAAATCTGTTTAGACCGAAACCCGATTCGCCCGAATTCGTTTAGACCGAAATCCGATTCGTCCAATTCAGTTTATATCAAAATCTAATTCGCCTGAACCAAATAGGAACCGAAAACCTGATTGTAGCCGGCCAATAAAATAATGTCCGAATGCACCCGACCCGATCTAAGCCAACCCGAATTGTCATCACGCCCGATATCAACCCGAGCCAAACCCAACCTGACTCGCTCGATTGCCGCCTCTATTTTTTTATTGTTATTTAAGAAATTCCTATGAGAAATTGATAAATTTGAACTACTGGTTTGAACTTGATTCCACATAACCGTTGTTTATTTGACAACAAAAGGATAACTATTATTAAATAACTATTGCTGTAATTAATTTTTTAAATAGTAAAAAATATTTATTGGGGTTCTAAAAAAATATGGGCAATATTTTTCTTATGGTAGAAAACACTAAAATTGATTAAAATCTATTTATTGACTGAAAATTTGAAAGAATTCATAAATGTTATGAGTAATATCATTTATGGTGGATAATACAATTTTATGTAACAGAAAGTATCACACGGACTATAAAAGGAGATTGCAAGTGATTAAAAAGTGCAAAGTTATTTTAATAAAAGTGTTACACAGAAATTTTATGTAACAGAAAGTATCATGTGGTATGTCATCAGTCCTGATTCCTGAAGTAAATTTCCATGAAATTTCTGTTTGATTAAGGTTGATGGGTTGTTTATCTTTATAATTTATAATTTATGTACAGTAGGCATATATGTCACTGGCCGACATCGATCGATATGATCAGCATATGTTAAAATCCATACATATGGACGAAAATGATGATTTCTTGCTCTTCTCTTGTGCTCATGTCAAATATATATATATACTAGTTTTATTACTCGCCCGTTGTGCAATTTTTTAATATATATATATATACTGGTTTTATTATTCGCCTGTTGTGCAATTTTTTAATAAATTTTACTATATAAAACATTTTTGAATTAATATAAATTACTACCCCTATAAAGTAAATATACAATTGAAAGTGTTATATTTTTGAGAATGTAAACATGTTTCAAGCCTCTGTGTTATATCTTTGAATTTATGTACAGTAGTAGGCATATATGTCACTGGCCGACATCGATCGATATGATCAGCATATGTTAAAATCCATACATATGGATGAAAATGATGATTTCTTGCTCTTCTCTTGTGCTCATGTCATATATATATATATATATTTATTATTTAGCATATAATTAATCAAATCGCTATCCAATTAATTAAAGAAATTATAAGACTAGTTGTTGGTTTTTTTTAATAAAAAATAACAATTTATTCTTAGGTTTACTAGAGGACTTAGCTTTGGGTGAAATGAGATTATCTATAACCTAATGTCTAGCTCTCTATTTGATACCTTGTCGTAATTTATCAATAAATTTTAAATTAAAATATAATTTTTTAATAAATAAAGTAATATAAAATTCAATCTTTCAAAACAAAACAAATGATATATATAAAGTGTAACACAATTATATTATAGGGTAATTGGTGAGAGCATAGAAAATGACTCGCTATCATATTTGAGAGTTCGAGAGATAGAGATAGAGATAGAGATCGTTCCCGAATTAAAATTTGGAGATGGATTGTTGTTTGTGGATAAAGTAGTAGAAGTAGTGACTGGTCAAAGATGCTTACTTAAATGTCTATATTCATGTATATTATTCAATTCATAGTTTTCGGTAAAGTAGGTTTTCAAAAAAAGGTTATTTTCGCTTCTTTCATAATTTTTTAAGAAATTAATAAATATATTATTATACCCTCATTTTTTATACTACCTATTTACTTTATTGAAAACTATAATTAGCAATTATATATCTAATTATTATAAGAATGTTTTTTTAAAGTAAATACCAAAATATCTATAATGACATATTTTTATAAACAAAATTAATACTCTAAAATGACATGTTTTGCCGAACGAAATAGTATGAATAATAACTAAAATAGAATGAATTTCTATATGTTGGGCACTAGTCGCCATATTTTGATACAATATGGTCTCGTATTTTGGTAGCCACATCAATTAATGATCTCTGATCTTTTATCCACCTGAACCAATGATCCCACATATTTTTATCTATATGTCATCCTATGTGTTTACCTTAATTGATAATTACATATAATTATCCATAATTTAGAGCAATGAGAGCATTAAGAGAGGATGAGGGATGTGGAAATATCATAAAGGAGAAAGTGCATCAAAGCAATAAAGAAAGTTTGAAGGTTTCTCTCCGGATTTAATACCACATTTCACATGTAATGGCCCGGATATAAATACCCGGGTTACGTTTCGAAGGTTGGTTACCTTCGTTCGGATCTCGCAATTCGAGTACGGATCGAGGTTTCAAACCTCAAAGGATCAGTATTTAAAGTGGAGATTTCGAACCCCAAAACAATCGAAGGGCCACTGGGAACCCTTAAGCTGTCCTAAGACTATATCGCGGAAGTTCATTTTCGAAACTGGTGAAAGCGGAAGTAAAGTACAACTTGTCACGGCGAGGCCGGGTCAAAACCAAATCATTAAAACATATATTATGAAATTATGTAACCAAATTAGCGGAGTTAGGCATGTTCTCTGCAATCGCCCGGGGGAATTCCCACGCCATAGGAACAAAGAGCAATCATACCTAAAAACAAGTTGTGCGCGCGGGATCAGACCGAGACCCCAACGCACTCTGTCCCGCAAGCAAGTATACACATACGCTATAATAAAGATGCTTTGATGCAATACGGAAATTAAATCACACTATCATGCTCCTAGGTTATAATATGCAGAAAGAACTGTAAAGGCGCCCAAAGAATGCCAAGTTTGTAATTATTGAAAAAATTAATAAAAAAGTTAATATTTTATATAGTTTTTATTCTAAAAAAACGTGCATGAATAGTAAAATGACATGTATTTTTGGACGAAGGTAGTATCTATTTGAATCTAATAAAAAATATACCTATTTGACTAAATTTTTATTCATTTAGAAACCCACCCGAAAGGGTAACCTAAATCCCGAAAGGGCTTGATCAAAATTCCGAAAGGGTCTCAATAAAATCCCGAAAGGGTTTTCAGGTGTTTGGTAATTGGGTGGTTTTCGGCTGCTTTTCTTGTTGGTCTCGGCGATCCTTTTCTTAGTTGGGGCTCTGATGTCTCGAAGTCGGGTCTGGCTGGGGTCGTGGCGGTGTGTATCGAGGCGTCTCCGTGATCCGGAAATTTCCTTTGAGGTTCGTCTTCACTGCCCACAGGGACTCCTGATGTAACGCCGACCAGCGGTGTCGCTGTTTAGTGGCGCTTGGCTTCGGTTCGTAGTCTATGTTGTCCCCAACGTGTTAGGTTTAGGTTTGCTTGGTCTTTCAGATTGGTTTTGTCTGTCACTGCCTGGTTTGCACCTGTAGTTATTTTCATTGTATGATTGACGGTTCACCGTCTGCCGATTTTGTCGGCCACCCGAGGAGTCAGACATGTCTGGCCCTCGAATTATTGCCTTATAAAAAAAAGATAATAATTAATTTAAAATTGATGAATTTGATGAAAGTGAATATGAACTCTACCCTTCCCAAAAGCTTTCTCAGCTATGAAATTGCTTTTTGGCTCCTCTCCTCCCTCAATCTCAATCTGCAATGGCTTATCTCTTTTACCTTTCACCTTATCAGGCCCCTATGGTTCTTGATTTGGAACTCCATCTTTCAATCTACTGAAGTGCCTCCTTGGCCTTACCGAGGACCTTGTTCGAACTGTCCTCTCGATGAATCAAAGACCTCTTTGTATGAATCTGCTCCTAAAGCTATCTCTAATCGCAGCCTTATCCAATTGGTTGTCCATAATTCCTCCCCAAAGTTCACCCCCAAAAGGAAACCTAGCGATGTCAGATCCCCTTGGCTCTTCTTCCTCGCCGACCTCAATCTAAACAGACATGTTTCCTTTATTCTCCTTCATCCTAGATCTCTCTGGTTTTGGACCTGGTATTCATCCTTTCCCCCCTTAAAATCTAAGTTCAATGGAGTGGATTATCCCAATGTGCTTAATCGATACCACAAAAGCTTTATCTTGTCCTGTCCTCTCAATCCTCCTTGTTTCCTTTTGAATGATCGTCCTCAAAATTATTATCTTCTTATGAGATTAAGCTGAATATTGTATCTGAAAGCCTTCTTTAACCCCCCTCCTAAGCCTAATTGGAGATCTACCTCTTTTTGGCTCTTTAATCTGTTCACCTATGGCTTCCCCTTCAAAGGTTTATTCCCTCCTCTCTCAGAATCAGCCAATATTTGCTCTGATTGGGCTACCCTCTTCCGTTGCAAGGATTATTACTGCTCTTCTTCTTGGAGTTGGCTTTCGGCTCTAGTGCTTGGCGCCTGCTTCTGCTTCTTTGTGGCATTGTTAGACCCCTCCACCTCTCTAGTTCTCCAAAGTCTACGCTCGTGCTTCTTTCTTTGGAGCTGGCTTAGTGTGCATCTTACCAGGTACAAGTATCTCTTCCTTCTCAAATCTCTAATTTCAATTCACTTTAACTTCATCATATTAATCACTCACCAATTTTTCTATAATTTAAGTGGATCTAGGAGTACGCCTAATGGCCAATCTCCCAATCTCTCACCCAACTTCACACCCTCTGGGAAGCTTTTAAGCGACACCCACACTACCAGTAACAACTCCGCGAAGCCTTTGAGCGACACTCATTCTACCCAAACTCTCTCCAAGTCCTCTAAGGACAAGGGTACAGAGATCATTGGTACACAATCGTCTTATACTAAACTGTCCAAACACTATTATATGATTTGTTGTCTCTGCTATGCTTCATTCTATATAACTAATTTCAGGCAAATGGCTACCTATGCTCGGGGTTTGCCTCGAGTTTGCAATCATAATGTATACTTCCCTGCAGGACATTCGCAGTGATATCACCATAATCTTAATCCTGGGCGAATCCTAGTGCTTTTGCAGCAAGGGGTTTCCTTTGCGAACCCCTCCCGAAGCACCAACGCCAACCACACACCAACTGGGAAACCTGCGGGCGAACTCCACTCGAACCCAACTCCCCCCAAGTCATCTAAACATGACAAGGGCAAGGGGAAAATTGATTTCTCAAGCCTAGTTTGGTTCATGGCTTACTCCCTTTTCTGTAAGAATCCTCCTACTTACACTAAGCTAGTCAACCCAAATCACCACTTCAATGTCATTAATCACCCTAGTATAGCGACTAATCCACACCTTCTACTGGTTTTATTCATACTGCATTGCACTATAATGGCTATAGTTAACCTATGTATTAAAAAACCTAGCATTATTAACTCAATTCATGACTGTCTTTACTTAATAGGTATTTTTTTTGCTTATGGCTGGTCATCTCTCATCTACAATTACCAACTTCTTCAAAGAGATAACTGTTGGTCCTTAGGTGCCATGACTACCAAACATGACACCAAATCTTGCAAGCAACACTTCGCAAACTTTATTTTCACTTGTAAGGTTGATGGTAATGGAGGGTATGATTACTTTTCTTATGTTACCTGGGTTCTACTTTGCTACTCGATAACATATATTTATTCGATCTCGCCTAAACTATCTCTACAACAAATTGTCCATAAATTTGCCATTGAGAATTTATCATCCCTTGGTCATTTAATCTCTGGTTCGTTTAAGCTCTTTTGGCAATCTCCTCCCCCGTTACTATTGGTTTTAACTAGGGGCTACCCACTCACCATCCTAGCTATCTGTACTCACAACCCAAGCAAATTGAATACTAATTCATTACACCACTTTGGAGAATTTCACACACCCCTGCTGTTACTATTATACGATGCGAATTCTAACTCTGTACATTGTTTAATCTATTTGTTTCTTGGATTTTACATGATTATATTAACTTTAGCCGATTGCATTTATATTTGCCTTGCATATTCCACACGTTTAATTTACATCAACTTTCAAAGTCTGTTAACCCATTTACTTAATGACCTAATCCATTTCTCCTCATTTAATACCTCATGTAATATCCTAGCTTTATGTTTGAACTTTGGATACTTACATCGACCCATTTATAAGTTCTCTATCACCTTTGTAAACCAAACCAACAAATCAACAAAAGTGCACAACCCCACGCTAGACAACAAACAAAAAACTTGCATCAAATTTAGGGTAAAACTGGATACACACAAAAGAATCCACACAATAACGCAAATATGCTTTGGCCTTAAATTGTGCCGTAAACAAGAAAATACCCCTTTCCTTAAGATTATACTTGTGAAATTCAGTTTTTGGAATGTTCGGGGCCTTAGTAGGAAAAATGTCTGGACACAAATAGAATCTACTTGTAGAACAGACCATATCAAAATACTAGCACTTGTAGGGACAAAATTACAGCACCCTCCACCGGACAATTGTTGGAGAAAACCCGGATTTGATAACATGCATTTTGTCCTTCGTTAGGGCTCTCTGGAGGCCTTTGTCTTCTTTGGAAGGCATCTCAATTTCATAATGAATCTTTCGAAATAACAAACTCCGACAATAGAACCATACAAGCAAAGTACATTAACTACTCATTTAACATAGCAATTACAATTCTCTTCGTTTATGCCCCCCTCATGAACAAGATAAGGATAACTTCTGGGCATCACTATCTCTAACAATCAACGGAATTAATGAACCAATAATTCTAAGAGGAAAAGGTAGCAACTAGACCAAAAAATGGGCCTATTTGCACAACTAGACCACAAGCTCAAAAATTGGCCCAAAATAACCTCTCTACCCCCAAGCAAATATAACAACAGGTTTTTTGGCACTGTTCATTACCCATTGTAGGAGGTGACCTGGGAAGAGAAAAGATGAGAGAGGCTAGAACTCAGATCCGTCGCTGCCTCCTCCGAGCCAAATCCTGGGTGAGCACCATTGGAGAACACGATTAGGGCCCCGCGAATGAACGACGAATCGATCTCATTCCAGATCGACTCCCGATTGCGCAAGAATTCGTCGATCCCTCTGCAGCAGTCCACGCAAAATTCCAGGGTTGAGAACGGCTTCGATGAGAGAGGCCCTCTCCTCGAGCTCAACAGGGATCCCGAGGAGAAAGACGACGCCGATGATGAAGATGGGGAGGGCGCGGAGGGGTTCCGGATTCTAGGCCACGCTAAGTGCCTCAACAAGCGGCGTCGCGACAGGGAGGACTCTACCCTTGGTTGTTTTTCTGAAAAATGTGGAGAAAACAACGATATCGGTAGGATCAGAATGGTAGGTTTGATGGAAACTAATGGTAGGAGAAAACAACAATATTGGTAGGATCATAATGGAAACCCAGTAATTCCTGTATAACTTGACACTAATGGTAGGATAGATGCACACTGATGGTACGATATATTTATACTATTGGAAATATGTAAATGCATAATTGACTTTACCACAACACAATATATTGGAGACTTATGAACACACACTCCGTATTAGCCTATGTGAGAGTCGAACTCACATCTCTGTGTGCAAACACAACGCTCTACCAATTGAGCTAATAGGCTATTTATCATCGTAATAGTAAAGACCAAGTATCTGATGAGTTTCGAAGTGCCCATTGAACCCCAGGATGCGTCATTTGACGGAAAAAAAACCCCAGGATGCGTCATTCTCCCCGTCGACAATGGCAATATTATGTGCCACCACCATAGCTGTCGTACGTGCCTCTCCCTTGAACACCAAGCTCCCACTCCCGGGAGCCCACCAACCGCCGCACACGACATTTATACATACCCTATCACCTGGGGTACGCCACGGGAATAGAGGATCAGCCTGGGGGTAGTTCTGATATAGGAAAGAGGAACAACTACAAAGGAAATGTACAAGATGACTTACCCATCGCTACCACTGCCACCAACAAGCTTGTTGCACTTTTCCTGAAATGGAAAGACAGTTGAACACTATTGGCAGGCCAGAACTGTACTATTGGTAGGATGACAACTGTATCGTTTCCTCGGATGCACGTGTGCCTTTTCCCCCGATCTTTCCGCCTCTCTCTTGCTCTGCCTCACTTTTTGCAGGGCATGTTGGGGTGTTCCAGATCCTCCTCTCAACCTTATATATGTGCTTAGGGAACACCCATCAATGCAATGGTTGCATTTTCCCCTCATAAATGCTCCCCCCTTCCCCCCAATGAAGAACCCCGTTTTGGCGCCAAAATTACACGGACATCCAGCCAAAACCGCTACGGACAATCCCCTCCATATTATCTCCAAAATTTCCATGTATGGTAGGACATTTTTGGCCTATTGGTAAGACGAATGTCTTCTATTGGTAATCCAAACGTGTCCAGTTCCCAGAATTGAAGGTGATGCTTTGCCCTCACCTTTCCACTCGTCTCCTATGTTGGCTCTCTTTTTTGCAGAGCATTTAATAAGGAATGACACCCATCAATCAAAATTTTATAAGGGTTGATTGACACCTTTAATTCCAATTATTTAAATTTCCCCTCATAAATGCTCCCCCCTTATTTCCCTACTTTATTGAGCCACACCCAAATTCCTCTGACATGTGCAGTACCTCCCCCTCCTGATTTCTCTAGGCCAACTGATGCAGCTACAGTGCTGGCCTCCCCTTCACCTGCTACTTCCTCTCCCGGTGGTATTTTTGCATTTGCAAAAATATACCACTTTCTACCCCTAGCCAAAAAAAAAGGGTACATGTCTACTTATGCAAATGGGCCCTTTTTTTGGTCTACTTATGCAAAGAGGCCTAATTCTAATGGGAGATCTTAATGAAATTCTAGAACCTACTGACAAACTGGGAGGTACCATCCCTAGTGCGCATAGATTTCACAGACTTACTGAACTCATTGCCACTCACAACCTTATAGACACCCCGACGATTGGGAATAAATATACATGGAGAAAGTGTCCCCATGGAATAGACAACATCTTGAAAAACTAGACAGATCCCTGATAAGCCACAGTCTTCTACAACACTTCCCTAACTTATATACAAAAAACCATGCCTTTATTAGATCTGACCACACCCAAATTACACTGGACCTAATGGACAACCAAAGGCCGAAGTTACAACCCTTCAAGTTCGAAATGGCTTGGACTACAAGACCTGATTTTGAAACTCTTATTAGAAATGCGTGGCGGGTCAATGTGCCTGGATCACACTCGTACAAATTAACTAAAAAACTAACAGAAGTTAAAAAGAAGAGTAAAGTTTAGAGCAAAATTACTTTTGGTAATATCTTTCGTCAAGTAACTTTAGTTGAAAAAGAATTGCAGGATCTACAACTTCAACTTTGTAATGCCTATGATCACAAACTAGATGACAAAATCAAAAGGTTAACCATCAAGCATGCTTCGCTACTAAACTACCAAAACAAATATTGGGGACAACGAGCAAAACGAAACCATGTAAAATCAATAGATGCAAACACAAAGTATTTTCAGAGAATAGCTACAGGGAGACGAAATAGAAACATTATAAAATCAATTCAGACTGTAGCAGGAATAACTGTAACCAATGACAAAGACATACGTGAGGTCATTAAGCATGACTTTACAAAGCAATACCTAAATAACCAGAGACAAATAATACCAAGCAACTTACTTTACAACATCAGTAGGGAAATCACGGATGATGACAATGAATGGCTAACCAGACAAATCTCTAACGCTGAAATTAAAAATGCGGTCTTCAGCCTAGCAAATGACAAGTCCCCAGGACTCGACGGTTTTTCAGCCGGTTTTTTTAAAAAATATTGGCATATTGTGGGACCATCGGTTACTAAGGCAGTCAAAAATTTCTTCCTTAGTGGCAGAATATTAAAGCAGATAACCTGAGGTAGCAAAGTTGTATCCCTGAAAGAATCGAACTTTGTATATGAGCATCCATTGTAAATTTATTACAAGTGCTACTTGTTGTTCTAAACCCCAAGAGTAGAAAAATCTACTCTTGAAGGTGCTATACTGGGTCCTAAATAAACGCAAGCAACCTCCTCATCTGACATGGGAGCGGGGATCTTGTAATGATCTTATTTATCTGTTTGCAGCAGACCGAGAGTTCTCTGCAAAGGATGGAATTTCAGAGAACTGCAGGCTGCACTCTTTGCTCTTCTGAGTTGTGCTTTGCGTTGCGACTTTGTGAGTGAGTTCTCCATTCCTTTAGCACAAATCAGCCACTGCCTTCTTGGAGCATCTCTATTTTTCTGTTCCAAAGGAATTTGGTGAGAGCGTGCAGATTCTCTTCGTTACTGACTTACTGGTTCTCTCAAAGGAAGCTCTGGGGTTTGTATGCCCATCACTAGGACATAAGCTCACAGTCTTGTAACCCCTCTTTATGGCTTCACAACACCATTGCGGAAGCCGTTGCTACTTCTCTCTCGTAAGACACACTCCGAAGGGAGATTCCACTCCTACAATATGAAGATAACGCTCCCTTGATCTTTGAATCATTCGCTTCAACATGGATGGCTTTCTCTTGGTGACGTATGTAATAGCTTGTTTGTACCTATTGTTCTATTGAATTCACATGAATATTGAAATGTCTTCCATTCTCTCTCATTTCATCAATGTTTTGTTTACCTTTCTCATTGCAGATAACATGTTATTCTCCATCAATTACTGGTTAATGGTAAGGGTCTTACCGTAAAAACAGTGGAGGCCTTGGAAATTTTGAACAACCAGATCAGCACATTTCCGTCGGTTGACCACCTTGTCAAGGTGTTGTTTCCATATCATTGATCTTGTCACACATTTGTTAGTTAGGCCTTAACATGTAATGTCAGCAAACCGAGTTGAGTTGGAAGAGTTATCCGCATTTGAACTTGTGTGATCTAAATCCAGATTAGACACAGTGTGATGTGAACTATAAATATCGAATCAAATGATCAAGACGAGCACACGAGCCACTTAAGTACAGTAATTGTTTAAAATTTTGTAAGATATACAAATGTTCTTGTAAATTTTAAAAATTTGGGCTTCACATGTAATATGCTGAACACTGTCATATAATTTAAAAGTTGCATAGTGGGTTAGGTTTAGAGTGCGGACAAGCAATTTCGTACGTATATGATGATTGATGATACATTGCGGTGTACATGGTTTGTTTAAGCAAAGAGTTTTGAAATAAATCACTACACAAACAAACAATCATGGAATAGAGAATCAACAAAGAGAGACTTATCCGCGCCTTCATTTGGGGCTCCTCGTCTGAAGTGCGTAAAATACATCTTCTGAAATGGGATATTATGACCAAACCCCGGGAAGCAGGTGGTTTGGGAATAAGGCCTATGCGTGACTCTAACCAAACTGTCCTTGCTAGACTGGGGTGGCGTTTGCTGCAGCAGCCGGAGGCCCTCTGGAATAGAGTTCTGCGAGGAAAGTATTGTAATGATCGAAATGACATTGACATGTTCCAGCCGAAGAGAGGGGCGTCGCAGACATGGAAAGGAATTATTCATGGAGCGGAGGTCCTAACTAAAGGGATACGTTCATCCATAGGCAATGGACGGAAGACGTTTTTCTGGTTCTACCGCTGGGTGCAGGACACTCCTTTGTTCGACGAGGCCATCGGTATCATTCCGGAGTGATAGATTACATAGGCATATATTGTATAGTGGGCCCAAAAGCCCAATACCTTTGTAACCTATATATATGATTATCAATGAATGGAAACCCTTAAGGAGGATTCTATGATTAGTCTCGTGATCTAACACGGTATCACAGCCTAAGATCTCTCAACCCTAATCTTTTTCCACAAAAAAAAAAAACAAACAAACACAAACCCTAGCCGCAAAACCCTAATCCCTACCCATCCCCACCGCCGCCACCCCCTAGCGGCGCCCCCCCCCCTCTCTCCCTCACTTTTAATATTGGAGATGATGCCGCCTCCCGCAGCCCACCCCCCACCCTTGCCCTACCTCGCTGCCGCGGCCGCCGCCCCCATGCCGCGGCCGCAGCATAGTGCTGCGCCCGCCGCCGCTCCTCCCTGATTCCGTCATCCCATCATGCAGTTGTGACGCCGCCTATGTTCCGCCTGTTCCTGCTACGCATCACGCCTTCTCCTCTATGCAGCCGACATCTCCCGACTCTTCTTAGTACATGGACACTGGTGCCACCTCCCACATGACAAACTCCTCAGGTCACCTCTCATCTATTTCCTTTAAGGGTCCTGCACACTCTATTATCGTCGGCAATGGTGGTCGTCTTGCTACTTCAGGAATTGGCCACGCCAAATTACAGACCCCAACCCACCCACTACACCTTAACTATGTCCTCATTGCCCCAAAGATTGTCAAAAACCTTATCTCTGTCCGTCGGTTCACTACTGACAATAACGTTTCCCTTACGTTTGATCCCTTTGGTTTCTCTGTGAACGATCTTACTACGGGGGTTACTCGCATGAGATGTAACAGCACCGGGGAGCTCTACCCTGTCACACCACCTCCTGTGTCCAGTCAGTCGTGCCCGGTCGCCCTCTCGGCATCGTCGTCCAGCCTCTGGCATGCACGCCTGAGTCATCCCAGTCCTGCCGTTCTAGATGTCCTCCGTTCTCAGAGTCTTGTCACCTGTACTAAAGACATACGCTCTGTTTATACTCTTCCTGCCAACTAGGCAAATATGCCAGACTACCGTTCCAACGGTCTTTGACCTCTATCCTTGCTCCCTTTGATATCATTCATAGTGACATTTGGACCTCTCCCGTGCCTAGCAATGAGGGTCACAAGTACTACCTCTTGTTTCTTGATGATTACACTCATTTCTTATGGGTCTTCCCGTTGCATTTCAAGTCCCAAGTGTTTCCTGTCTTTGCCAAATTCCATGCCTACATCAAAACACAGTTCCACACATCCATCAAATGTTTCCAATGTGACAATGGCCGTGAATTTGACAACAAAGATTTTCACTCTTTCTTTGCCACAAATGGGATCTCCTATCGGTTGTCTTGCCCCTATACCTCCCAGCAGAATGGCAAGGCCGAACGAATCATCAGAACCATAACCAACATGATGCGCTCTCTCCTCTTCCACGCATCTATTCCCCTTCCCTATTGGCCTCACGCCTTATCCACCACCTGTTATCTCCTAAACATTCTCCCATCTACCACCCTTCACCATCGCTCGCCAGGACAGGCCCTCTATTGCACATTGCCTAGGTATGATCACCTTCGTACCTTCGGGTGCTTGTGCTTCCCAAACCAGTCCTCCACTGCCCCGCACAAGCTTCACCCGCGCTCCACTCCTTGTGTCTTCCTCGGCTATCCGTCTGATCATCGCGGTTACCTCTGCCTCGATATCAAGACCCATAAGCTCATTGTGTCTCGACATGTCACCTTCGATGAGACTCACTTCCCCTTTGCTTCTCCTACCCCTCCTGTGTCTCATTCTGATTCAGAGTCATCATTCCCACATTTTCTTCTTCCCCAGAGCTCTCCCGGTGCTCCCGTCTCTCCCCCTCCTCCCACACCACCACCCCCTACCACCAGACCACACACCCGCAGCGTCTCCGGTGTTTTCCGACCCCGTCAGATCGTCTCCATGACCACCACACATAGCCCCGCCTCGCATCCACACCCAAACTCCCCCCGCCGCATGATGCCGCGGCCGCGGCAAGATGCTGCGGCCGCAGCAATGCCCCCTCCCACACCCGCAGCACACCCCGTTGCCGCGGCCGCGGCCGCAGCCTAGTGCTGCGCCCGCCGCCGCTCCTCCCACCGTCTCCCAATCCCCCCTACCTCCAACCCGAACTCCATCTCCCCTATCCCCACCTCCCACAAAACAGCCCTCCTAGATCCGAATTGGCAGGCGGCTATGCTCGACGAATACAGGGCCCTTACAAAGAATGGTACTTGGGTTCTGGTTCCTCGCCCTCCTGATGCGAATGTCGTCCGCTGTACGTGGCTCTTCCGTCACAAGTTCCGCTCCGACTGGACATTGGAGCACTACAAAGCCCGTCTTGTGGTCAATGGTCGTTCTCAGCAGGTAGGTATTGACTGTGATGAGACATTTAGCCCCGTCGTCAAGCCTGCCACTATCCGAGTGGTGTTGAGTTTAGCTTTGTCACGCAACTGGGCCATTCATCAGCTGGATGTCAAGAATGCCTTTCTTCATGGTCATCTGAATGAGACAGTCTACATGTTTCAGCCACTGGGGTTTGCTGATACTAACCGTCCCAAGCACGTCTGTCTCCTGAAGTGTAAAGGCCGAATATATTTTTATATATTATTTTAATTAAATATACTATTATTTTATTCTATTTGTAAAAATGGAATAAAAACCCGTCCTCGAGCATCAAGTTTCGATTTAAAATCATTCCGGCATCAATTTAAATTAGGATTTTTGGACGGGATTTGATTTTTGACATCGAGTCTGAGTATTAATAAAAATTTAATTGAGCTACGAGTATTGATTGAAATTTATTTAATTTTCGATTATCTTGAATTAAAAATTTAATTAAATTCGATTTAGTCGGGATTCGTTCGGACGAGCGGGTTTCGGGATATTTTATCGGGTTCAAAATATCTTGTGGGGACCTCTTTTATTCCCTATTTTATTTTACCTTTTCCTTATTCTCTTTCTCTCTCTCTCTCTGCGGTCCCCTCTCCTCACCTTCTTCCTCTTTTATAATTGCCCAAGCCAGCTGCATTGGTCCCCCTTCCTCCATTTCCGTCTGCAGGCTCCCCTCACCCCTTCTCCTCTTCTTTGTCTTCAAACTCACACCCCTCCTCTCTTCTGTAGCAGCACCTCCCACCTGCACCTACTGCCCAATCTCTCCTCCCCTTTTGTGTTCAAAACTCAGCCCTCTCCTTCTCTGTCGCCTCCCCTGCTCGGATCTGCAGCACCTCCTCCATTTCAGTTGGCCGAGAGCACCACAATTCCACCTCCCACCTCCTCCCATTTCGCTCTGGTGGCCGCCCCAGGAGAGCCAGCTTCATCCATTGTTCCCGTGAGGCCGGAGGTCCCCTGTCCCACCGAAGCCACCCCACCATTCGCCGCCCTGTCTCCAAAGGGAGCCGAGAGCTCCACGATTCCTTCCTCCTCTTCCTTGACGAGCTGCAACCGCCCCAGTAGCGCTATCTCCGACGTCCGAGGCCGCCCAGGAGAAGCCGACCGCCGACGCCACCATTCCTTCCCCTGTTCCTTCGGTTCAAGCTCGGTAATCCTCTCCTTCTCCCTTTCTTCTTGCCGTCGCTTCACCCCTTTTTGATCGATGGTGGTCGGAATTCAATTCCGTCCTCCCTGGTGGACGGACGGAGGCCAACGGGCCGCCGGAGGCCAAGGATCCCTTCCCCGCTTCCCCGTCTCTTCTTCCGCTTCATCCTCTGCTCAGCTGGAGGTTGAAGACAAGGGGAGGGGCTTTGGGCCTGTCCTCTGGGCCTGACCCGAACTTGGGAACGGGTTATAACAGTTAAACCCGGATCCCCTTTGCCATCCCCTTTGCCACCTCAGCGCCATGTCACGTGGGGCCCCTCTTTTTTTTTTACTTCTGATTATGGGTGCCGTGTTGGGCTTCAGTGTGGGCTCGGGTCAGATTCTCCTTGGGCTGGGTCTTATGGGTTTTAAATTGTTAAATGTGTTACATTGTTTTGCTAATACCGAATTTTAGAAAAATGTATATGTATATATTTACATGTTTTGTGTTTATTAAATTATATATTTTAGAGGATTTTAAAAGTAATTTTAATTGAGATAAGTTATTATATTATGTTCAAAAGGGTGATTTTAAGATATGGATTTTCTTAAAGAAGGTGTGCCGGAATTATTTCAAATGGTATGATTTTATAAGTTGGTTAAGGATTTAAATTGTTATATGTTGATTACATGATATGTTATATCCTTATTTGAATATTATTATTAATTTGGGATTTGGCTATAATTATAATATTCTGAAAAATTAATCTTTATATATTGTTATATTGTTTTAAAATAATATTGATTGGATTATTTAATTGATGCATTTTATGAGGATTTAAACATGTGAGTTAGGAATTTTAAAGCGAGTTGTTGGTTTTGAATTATAAATATGATTTGTGAACATCGGTTATTTTGATGATTTAACATTGGAAATTTATTTATATAATGTTTTGAAATGAGAAACATGCCGGAATATTTTCTATAATGTGATTTTGAGAGACTAGTTTAAGGCTTAAACATTTAATGTCGGAATTTGGCCAAGTATGAGTTGAGACATCATTTTGAATATGAGTTGACTTAATTTGGGATTTGTGAGTTTGAAAATATGGTTGGTATGATTTTATCAATGGGTTTGATTGAAAGAATGAGTTTGGTCGATTTGATCGTATCGGAAAGCTTTTGGAAAACGGTTTTACTATCGGTCGGTTTTGAGGATGTTGAGAACTTGGGTTCGTGAGTATGAATGTTGATCTGGTAGCTTATGGAAATGGCTTGATGATAGGTGTGTATTGCTTTTAGATTGCTTTGGACTTGCATTGGGCCCTTGCTTGTATTATCTTGTTGTTCTGCATCAACAGGTAAGTATCCTACGGGACTTACTCAGTAACCTGGACCTCCTGCCTGATGTGTCATGTAATGTGTAGTTTTGTTGCATATTAAAGCATGCCATGTAGTATCATGTTAGGATTGCATTGAACTGAGCATGTGTTTACTTTGTGTGTTTGAATACAGAAAGGCCGTTATCTGTGATAGTCCTAGAGTCTTTGCTAGGGTCATAGGGTAGCCCAGCCCCATCGGGTGCCCTGAGTCTATCGAGTCGATATGAGCATGATATGATAGCCCAGCACCATCGGGCAAGAGATGAGATGATTTGATATGATACGATTAGCCCAGCACCATCGGGCATGTTTTATTTATTTTATGATATGATGATGAGATATGATATGATGATGAGATATGATATGATATGATGATACCGTGGTGAGTGCACCACCACGAAGAGAGTGCTATGCTATAGCCCGAACTGGCCAGTCTCTGCACTAACGGGAAGGGGTGCAGAGGTAGGAGAGGGATATGCCACTTGGCATTGTCTGGGGCCCTTTACAGTTCTTTCTGCATATTGTATATATACTAGGGGCATGATAGTGTGATTTAAATCTTGTACCGCATTAGTCATCTTTTATTTAGGCATAGGCATGTCATGTGGCCTCAGCGCGGTCAGAGGACCCGCAGGCGATCACCAGGCCTGACTTCGTGGATAGTGTTAGGTACCGCTCTTGTTGCTCCATGCTTCTGTGACGGGGAAATCTTTTGGCGAATCGAAGAATCCGGCTAATATATTCTAACTTGACAAATGACAAGCACCCACTTTGGTTTGGTTTTGACCCGGCTCTGCCGTGGCTTTTGTATTTAATTCATATTTCCGCTTTACTCTCGTTTTAATTGTATTTCTGAGATTTAGACTGATTAGAGGTTTGAAACCTTGACCCGTACCTAAATTGCAACATCCGAACGAAGGTATCCGACCTTCGAAACATATCCCGGATATTTATATCCGGGCCGTTACATGAAGCGATCTCTGTATGGGCTGAAATAGGCTCCGAGAGCTTGGTTCCAGCGCTTTGCTTCTCATCTGCTACGCCTAGGCTTCATTGGCAGCCGCTCAGATTCGTCTCTGTTCATTTATCGCAGAGGCTCAGACACGGCCTTTCTCTTACTTTATGTCGATGACATCATTATCACCGCCTCTTCTGATGCTCTTCGGACGTCGATTATTTCGCAGTTGAGTGCCGAATTCGCCATGTCTGATCTGGGTCAGTTATCCTACTTCTTGGGAGTTGCTGTTCAGCGTCATGCATCTGGTCTGTTTCTTTCGCAGAGTAAGTATGCTGCTGAGATTGTCGCTCGGGCTAAGATGGTTAACTGTAATCCTGTAGCCACCCCTGTCGATACATCCACCAAGCTCAGTGCTCATTCTAGTCCTTTGGTTGATGATCCGACATTATACAGGAGCCTGGCTGGTGCACTTCAGTATCTCACCTTCACCAGGCCTGATATCAGTTACGCCGTTCAGCAGATCTGTTTGTTTATGCATGCACCTAGGCACCACGTTCACTCCTTCCGCTAAGCTTGACCTTGTCGCTTACACTGATGCGGATTGGGGTGGTTGTCCTGACACACGTCGCTCCACGTCTGGTTACTGTGTCTTCCTCAACGACACACTTGTGTCATGGTCAGCAAAGCGTCAGTCTGTCGTGTCTCGGTACAGCGTTGAGGCAGAATACAGAGGTGTTGCCAACGTTGTCTCCGAGTGCTCTTGGCTCCGCAATCTCTTGCTTGAGCTTCGTTGCCCTCTTTAGAAGGCCACTCTGGTCTACACTGACAACGTCTCCGCCGTCTATCTAGCTAGCAACCCAGTCCAGCATCAACGCACGAAGCACATTGAGCTTGATCTCCACTTCGTCAGGGACAAGGTTGCCATTGGACATGTCCGTGTTTTACATGTCCCGTCCTCCTATCAGTACGCTGATATATTCACCAAGGGTTTACCCAGACAGTTATTCATTGATTTTCGCTCCAGTCTCACTGTACGGCCCTCTCCAGTTTCGACTGCGGGGGTTTGATAGATTACATAGGCATATATTGTATAGTGGGCCCAAAAGCCCAATACCTTTGTAACCTATATATATGATTATCAATGAATGGAAACCCTCAAGGAGGATTCTATGATCAGTCTCGTGATCTAACACGGAGGAACGACTAGGAGATACGGTTGCTGAACTATGGGTAAATGGGGATTGGAATTGGCCTTTCCTGTCGGCTATATTGCCTTTTCACATACTCCTGGAAAATTGCAGCTATGAGATTGACGCCGAGGGAGGATGCGGGCGACAAATATTTTTGGAATGACACAAGTTCTGGAAACTTTACAACCAAGACAGCTATAGCTCGTGTGAGGAAGGAGCGTGAGGATGAGGTACCTCTGGATTGGAAGCTATGTTGGTCTACTGGGGAACAACAAAGAGTCCGGTTCTTTCTCTTCATGGTTGCTCATGATGCTATCCTCTGTAACGCCAATCGTGTAAGAAGAGGGTTGTCAACATCTCCGACCTGTCCTCAATGTACGGAAAAAGAGACGTGTCTGCATTTGCTGCGGGATTGCCCAAGCGTTCGCAATGTTTGGTACTCGCTGCTAGACAATCGTCCTCCGAATTCCTTCTTTGCCACACAAGATATTAGAGACTGGATCTTTTCCAATCTCAAGAGGGAGACGAATTGGAGCTCATTGTTCGCCCACATGGTCTGGTATACATGGAAGTGTCGGAACAACCTAGTCTTCAATGGCTTTGATGATGTGTACACTCTTGCAGACTTGGCGCTGAAACAGACGGAGGTCTACACCTCCCTCATCATGCGGGAGTTGGAAGACAAGGATAGGTCGAGAGCAAGTGCAGTACCATTGCTGAGCTGGACACCACCGCCACGGGAGTGGATTAAACTGAACACGGATGGAATTTCGAAAGGCAACCCGGGTCTGGCGGGGGGCGGAGGCCTATTCAGAAGTGCTGATGGATCTTTTCTCAAGGCATACGCCTTCCGATGGACTGCGTAGCATCGACGGCTGAACTCTGGGCGATTCTCCACGGCTTGAAGCTGGCCGTAGCTGCTGGATGGGGAAAGGTAGAGGTGGAATCTGATGCTAGCGGCATATGTGACCTGCTTCGGTCGAGGGAGAAGAGGCCTCACCGGGACTTCTATTTGATTGATCAGTGCCGGGAGCTGATTGATGGAGGACACTGGGAGGTCAAGATAACCCACGTAAGAAGGCAAATAAACAAAGCGGCTGATGCTATAGCTAACTGGTCGATCAATCTAGCTGAAAACTTCATTGTTTTAGACCAATGTCCGGAATTTCTTTTGTCTTATCTTGACTCTACCCTGCCTACTGGGGCGTAATTTGTTTCCTTACTTCTATTAATATATGGGCTTGACCCTACCGTTGAATCAAAAAAAAAAAGAATCAACAAACGACAAAAATCCAAGATTAAGTTATACGGAGTATAAGGGGAGGTAAACAAGGAAAATATTTCAAATTCAAAATAATATTAAATAAAATTTTGAATAATGCACTCGGTGACACAATTTTAACTCGCCATTATATGCATAGTGGTATAAAATTTATAAAATAAACCTTTATTTTAGAACACAAAATGTCATGTTACATCGCAGGTCTAGTATTCATTTTTTTTTGACAGTAGGCAAGAAGTAGATCGACACAGCGATCTTGAAGCCATCAAAAGATGGCTTGGAAGACCCTACACAGAGGGTCGCTAGTCAAAAGAAAAAAAAAAGAAAAAACTAAGATTACAGATACATAAACTTATAATTAAAGCAGCTAAAACTAGAATCCTTGCAACTTGAGATCTGAATCGGCGGCCTTTGCAATTTGAGTTCTGATTCGATGATTTAGATAGCTTACATGCAAGTTGAAGAATTAGTTGATTTTGACCGGGATTGGAGGTGGTGACCGGAGGTGGTAGGAGTAGGCGGTTGTTTGGCAGACTTCGGGCTACTGGATACAAAAACCTGTTGCATGCAATGAATCACACCTAGAAATTAACAGACAAAGAGCAATAACAGTTAGATCTAAAATTTTGGGAGAAAGATTTGTGAGTGAAGGGTTGGTTTTGATTTTGCAAAGGATGGGTGAAGGTTGAGAGAAAGATCGAGGTAGAGGGGCGGCGAATCAAGATGAAGAGGGACAACTCTCTCTCTCTTTTTTTCCTTATCGCAAAGTTTGACAGCTTTTGAATCAGGAGGAAGAGGGGCGGCGATAAAGAGTCCAGAGCCCCATCGGAAACAACCGATGTGGCTGAGGAGAGGAGGGCTAAATTGGGGAGATGACGAAGGGTTGGGGATGAAGAAAACGGAGATTCGGATCATTAGACCCAGCGGCGGAGAGGCAGGGAGTTGGTGGTCGGAGGGGAGGGCGACGGTGGAGCAAGGGTAGAGGAGAAGGGCGCCAGATGGACGGGGAGGCCCAAGCCGCCAGGAATCCGACGAGGGACGACGCACCGACGCCAAAGGGGCCCACCACGACTAGGATACAGGTACACCGGAGGGGGGGAATCGAACGCGGCGGCCGCCACCCGCGGAGCCCTGGGAGAGATGAGGATTGGGAGGCCGGATTTGGAAGGTCGGATTTTGGGTTTGGAGATGCTTATGGTGGTTGAAGATCGGAGAGGGAGTAGAGGGTGAGGTCTACGGCGAAAGGAGGAGTTCACCTCGCCGGCGCCGACGGGCCCAACACCGCCCGGAGGAGAGCAGGGTGGGTGGAGCGAGTGGTGTTAGGGCGGAAGTGGGTTGGAGTGCAGTGGGGAGTCATGTGAGCCGACCACTGGAGGAGGCCGGGGTGTCGAGGTTGAAGATCCGCTTGTGATATGGTTGAAGAAGAAGATGACAGCTAGGGTTTTTTGTGTTGTTTTTGGGACTAGAGGTTGAAAAAAAAATCAACTACAGTGAGTATAAAATTCCATTTTAACTAATAAGAATTGATGAATTATAGACCACCAAAATAAACTAAATCATCTCCACGTAGTATTTAGAGACCACCAAAATTAAAGGAGTTAAGATTAAATTTAACATTTGACATTATACATAACCTTTTTTTTTAATGATTGATAGGTAGATTTACATACTACCTCTAATTTGACCAATCAAATTTATGGGATAGGAAATACTCCATCGCACATTTATATGCGGCACAAAATTGTCAATGTTCAGTTTCAATTTAAGGAATATATATATACTCTCCGTTCTACGAAACATATTAATAAATACAGTATGAAATAGAGGAAGAGGAAGAGGAAAAGGAAAAACTTAAGGCATTTTATACAATATAGTTTTTATCATTATAAAAAAATATAAGTAAACATTAAATCACCTAGAGTGAATAATTTATTTCACCTCTTACATTGATTGAAAAAATCCGATCAAAATCTCCTTACAGTATCTGCTTATTATATACATGATTAATTTCTCGCTTAATATATGGCCACCTAATCAGTTTTCAATATCGATAAGTGTTTTTGTCTGAAAATAGCTTATCGACACCAGCTTTTCTGATCGGAAAACATGTTTTCAAACAAAAAAAATACTAACCAATCACAAGTTGGTGTAGTGGTTGTGGGACTACATCCCATGTCAAGAAATCACATTGGAAATATGAAATAGCTTGTGAGTGGGAGGGTCAACCCCTTAAATGTACTAAGATAACAAAAAATACTTTATTTTGAAATATTTTGTAATGGATTAGGATAGTCAAATAGGCCAACGTTATTCACTAGGATTTAGGGATATGCTTGCATATTTGAAGATGGGAATGGCCACGTGATGGTGATTCAGCAAATTTGGGGTTCTCCTTTAAAAACTCCTGAATCAGTCTCCTCCTTACTCCATCTCCCAATTTACAACTCCTTCCCCGTTGAATCTGCTGCCGAATTTCTCACTCCGCATTCTCCGGACATCAATGGCGTCTCCCGCCGTGGTCGGCTTCCTCGGCTTCGGCGACTACAGCTTCGAATTGGCCGCCTCGCTTCGTCGATCTGGTTACTCCGTCCAAGCTTTCTCTCCACAGGTGCTGCTCCGTTTTAATCTCCCTTCTTTTTGTTAAGTTTGTGCAATTTTGAATTCGAGTTTTAGGTGTTGAGTTAGCTGCGTGATTGAATTTGTTCTCTGCGGTTTACTGTGAATGGAGCGGAGTTGTTTCCGTGTTCAGTCGATACTTCGCCGGCACTGAGACTTGTCGGAAATGGTGATGGTTTCTGATTGGAAAGTATCGATATAAAATGGTAGAATATGGAACCAGACCTAATAGGATTGTTGTAAAGCTAGTTCTGCTCAAACTTCATTTAGTTTGCACTCCACAATTAGTAGAAGTCCACAGCATGCTCGATTCTACGGCAATTGAAAGCATGACGTACAACTGGAAGAAGTACCAATTCAGAGGAAGTGTTCTTTGTTCCTTTTTTTGGAATTATTTTTTTCTTGTACGGATGATCAGTGGATTATAACCAAGTCAAATGTGATAGAATATTGTTTTATGATGGGCTAGTTGGTAATCAATGGGTCAAATGAGGAGAAGCCGTTAGTATCAATACGTTTCTATATGATTCTCTGTAGTCCTCTATTAGATCCTATCTTGAATTGATTCTGCCAATATGTCATTCTCAGATCATAGAGTTTGATGGATTATGGAGGAGCAGAATTTTAATAGCATGTGTTTATGGTTTACAATTAAAGGTTAATGGGCCTCATTTTCATTCCAGCACTACAAAATTTAAAAATTGTCATTTGCCTCCCAAAACTTTCAAATTGAAACTTAAATGGGATGAAAAGACCACAATGCCTCTTTATACGAAAAGAAGGAGAAGATATGTTTCACAATTAGCAACATTTTAAAGAGTAAAATACCAGATTGCCGTTGTTTAATTGAACTAACATCTTGTTTTGCCTTTAATCATGGGCTGCCTTTTCATTTCATAAAGGACTTTTGATTGCGAAAAATGCAGTTGATCTTCTAGTTTCAGAGAAAACTATACGGAGAATTTTATTTTTTTTTGAGGTTTTGAGCATTTCAATCCTAATACAAAGAGACCTTGCCCGTCTATCGTTCTCTGTGAGGTAGTAAGTGCTGAATAAGTTTCACCCCTGGGTTTCCATGGTTTTAGTGATTGGGTTATATATTTTTTGGTGTTATTTTTGGTTCTCAAATTTACAAGTGAAAGTAAAAGAGAAGGTTGGAGAAGAGAAAAATCTGTTCTAATATTTCTGAGAGAAGGTTACAGAATATATAGAGAGACTAGTCTAGAAAGCTTGTAAGAGAAGCTAAAATGTAACAATGGTGCAGGAAAAGTAATACCTATAAAAGCTGTAAAAGCCTATCTGTAAAAGCCTATAGCATAACCTAGAAATAAAGTAATAATTACATGCATGCAAGCATGCTAACACTCCCCCTCAAGCTGGATGGTAGAGGTCTATCAATCCAAGCTTGGAAGTCAAATGATCAAATCTGGAACAATGGAAGCCTTTTGTCAATAAATCAGCAAGTTGATCTTCTGATTTAACAAAGGATATCCTAACAACCCCTTCTTCCAACTTCTCTTTGATGAAGTGACGATCAATCTCCACATGTTTGGTTCTGTCATGTTGGACTGGGTTGTGAGCAATGCTAATGGCAGATTTGTTGTCACAATATAGAACCATAGGCTCTTCCAATTTGATTTTAAGGTCTGCCAGAATAATTTTCAGCCACAACATTTCACATAAACCTTGTGCAAGAGCTCTAAACTCAGCTTCAGCAGATGATCTAGCCACAACATTTTGTTTCTTACTCCTCCATGTAACAAGATTTCCTCCAAGGAACATGCAATACCCAGAAGTTGATCTTCTATCAACAATGGATCCAGCATAGTCGGCATCTGTAAAGGCTTCTATGATGAGTTTGTTCCTTCTTTTAAAGAGTATCCCCTTTCCTGGACAGCCCTTTAGGTAGTGAAGTATTCTGTAAATAGCACTAAGATGAGGTTGTCTTGGGTCATGCATAAACTGACTCAAGACAGAAACTGGATAAGCGATATCAGGCCTAGTATGGGAAAGATAAATGAGCTTTCCACACAATCTTTGGTACATTGCTTTATCCACAGTTGGCTCCTCTTTGCAATCTCCAATTTTGTGATTTGGATCCATAGGAGTTGAAGCTGGTTTGCATCCACTCTTCCCGGTTTCCTCAAGTAAATCAGTGATGTATTTCTGCTGGGAAATAAAGATGCCATCAGAAGAATGAGCAACCTCAATTCCAAGGAAGTATTTAAGTCTACCAAGAGACTTGACTTCAAATTCAGCTTCCAACTTTTGCTTAAGTTTCTCCTGCTCAATTTTGTTGTCACCTGTGACAATAATATCATCAACATATACAAGGAGAATAGTCACTCCCCCTGAAGCGGAATGTTTGATGAACAAAGTGTGATCCCCTTGACTTTGCTTGTACCCAGCAGCTTTCATAACAGATGTGAACCTGTCAAACCATGCTCTTGGGGATTGCTTAAGGCCATAGAGAGCCTTTTTTAACTTGCACACCTGATGAGATGAAGAGGAAGAGGAGAAACCTGGAGGAATTTTCATATATATTTCCTCTTCCAAATTTCCGTGGAGAAAAGCATTCTTGACATCAAATTGCCAAAGAGGCCAACTAGAGTGAGCAGCCAAGGATAACAAAACACGGACAGTATTCATCTTTGCGACCGGTGCAAATGTTTCTTGATAATCAATCCCATAAGTTTGTGTGAAACCCTTAGCAACTAGGCGTGCCTTATACCTCTCCAAAGACCCATCAGCCTTGTATTTGAGTGTGAAAATCCACCTGCAATCAACAACATTCTTGCCCCAAGGTTTGTTAACAATGTCCCAAGTATGATTCTTTTCTAGCGCACACATCTCCTCTTTCATAGCATCTCTCCATTCCTTTATCTTAAGAGCTTCTGAAACATTTTTTGGGATGGGAATGTGGTTTAGGCCTTGAATGAATTTTTTGTGAGAGGGAGAGAACCGATGTAAGGACACATGGTTAGCTAAAGGGTAAAGGGGAGTTTTTGTGCAAGAACGAGTTGCTTTTCGAATGGCAATAGGCAATTCCAAATCAGTAGTTTCTGGGCTGTTCAAATGAGAAATAGAGTGAGTTGTAGAAAGAGTACCTTCTTCTGTCATGTTTTCAGTTCCAGGCGCCGGTGAAGAAGTTTGCTCCTGCTCTGGGATTAGAATGGGTCTTACTTTCCTTGAATAAACCTTAGGAAATGATGGCAAAGAAAGGGGGAAAGATGTGGTTGGGACAAATGGTGGTTGCTGACTATCCTCATGATCCTGCGGCTCTGATTGCTGCAGCGGGAGAGTCTCAGAAATGAAAGGTTCAAGTGGAGGTAAGGTCTTTAAAGTGTCAATGGTTTGAGGTTCAGGGTCAAAAGGTTGGGAAGTGTCATCCTTGGAGGGGTAAAATGGTATAGTTTCAGCAAAGGACACATCAATAGAAACATATGTTTTCTTTGAGGCAGGATGGTAGCACTTGTATCCTTTTTGTGTGGAAGAGTACCCTAAGAATATGCACTTGATTGCACGTGGGTCCAGTTTCCCTCTTTGAGGACCATGAACATGCACAAAAACAGAACAACCAAATGCTCTAAGAGGAAGGTGAGATATTCTGTAATCCGGATAAGTGTTTTGAAGACAATCAAGAGGACTTTGGAGATTTAGAACTTTGGTGGGCAAGCGGTTGATCAGAAATGCAGCTGTGAGAAGGGCCTCCCCCCAAAAATATTTAGGAACATTGTGTTGAAAAAGTAGGGCACGAGTAACCTCAAGAAGATGTCTATTTTTTCTTTCGGCAATTCCATTTTGTTGTGGGGAATAAACACAAGATGATTCATGAATAATCCCTTGCTTTTGAAAAAGAGAACAAATGGACTGATTGAAGTAATCTCTTGCATTGTCGGTCCTAAATCTCTTAATTTGCTTCCCGAATTGGGTATGAATCATGGAAAGAAAGATAGACACAATGGAACTAACTTCAGATTTTTGTTTTAGGAGGAAAACCCATGTGACTCTAGTACAATCATCAATAAAGGTAACAAACCATCTAGCCCCAGAAATGTTAAGGGTGGATGATGGCCCCCAAATGTCACTATGAATCAACTCAAAAGGAGAACAACTTCTTGTACTACTAATGGGAAAAGGAACACGAGTGTGTTTAGCTTTTTCACACACTTCACATTGAAGGGAAGAAATGTCAATTCCTTGAAATTTTTCAGGGTACAAATGCTTCAAAAGGTGAAAGGATGGATGACCAAGCCGATAATGAAGTAACCATATGACATTGTTGCTACTAGTGGTGTTCAAAGCATGGCAAAACAGATGGTTGTGGTTGTTCCTAAGAGGATCAAGATAGTAGAGACCATTCTTTTCCTTAGCATGACCAATCTTCTTCCCCGAGTTCCGGTCCTGTAAAACGCAATCAGAATCAGTGAATAGTGCTGAACAATGAAGATCTTTGCAAAGTTTTTTTATGGAAATCAAGTTGGATGAGAGGGTAGGAACATGGAGAACATTTTTTAGGCTAATTTTTTCTGAAAGGTTTATATTGCCTTGACCCTTAACCTGAGCTATCGAACTATTAGCTGTCAACACTTGTTTAGGCTTAGGGCATAGTTGGAAGTTATGAAAATTTTGGGAACAATTGGTCATGTGTTCAGTGGCACCTGAATCTAAGATCCATTGAATAGGATGAGGATATTCAGAAGTTCTCAAACATAAAGGAATAGAAGGGTTACCTGATAGAGTAAGAGTGTGTGGACTAGAAGAAGTTTCACCTGATGGTTTTTCTAGGGAGTTGAAGAAGGCTCTGAATTTTTCGAATTCAGCAGCACTAATCCCTTGAGTGTGTCCAGAAGTACCACCCCCTCCTCCGGTGACCAGGTTGACCTGGGGATTAGGTCTCTCTTTGGTGTTCCACTCTTTGTTTGATGGTTTACCATGGAGTTTCCAGCACCTTTCCTTGATATGACCGGATCTTTTACAATGGGCACACCAACGCTCGTCTTTCTTCTCCCCTCTAGCAAACAAAACAGACCCTTCCACCATCTTTTGCTCTAGCATTACAGCTCTCCTGCTTTCTTCAGTCCGAACAGTGAAAATAATTTCTTCCAAGGATGGGAAGTCCTTTTGGCCAAGGATTTGAACTCTGATTAGGTCAAATTCAGAGTTCAACCCAGCCAAAAGTTGATAACTTCGTTGTTTGTGGATAAAATCCTTGAAAAGAGCTGCATCTTCGGAGCACTTCATCTTCAAGACTTGGTATTGGTCTAGCTCCTGCCAGCAAGTTTGCAGTAGAGAGACATATTCACTTGCAGAGAGATCTCCTTGCTTAGTACTAGCAGCTTTGACTTGAATCTCATAGATGAGGGCATCATCTTTTGCTTTCGAATAGGATCGTTTCAGAAACTCCCAAATTTCTTTGGATGAGCTAAGAAACATGCATGTCAAGCTAATGTTGGGCTCCATGGATTCCCACAGCCATGACATAACCATTGAGTCAGCTTCATCCCAACTTTTGAAAGTTGGATCATCTTCCCTAGGGGGAAGGTCTATTAGATGATCCCCCTTTCCCTTACCCTTGAGGTAAGTCCTTACTGTTTGAGACCAAAGCAGATAGTTCTTTCCGTTGAAACGAAAAGAGGAATTAAGGCTTTGAAGTTCATTCTTAAAAGGAACAGTACTAGAGACTGGAATTTCCTTGTTTAAAGACATGATTTTTCAGCAATGAAGGCTGAAATTTGTGATGAAATTTCCAGCAATGAAGGCTGGAAGAAAGAAAGAGATGGAAAATTTCAGCAATGAAGGCTGAAACTCCAGTAAAAAAGGTTTAGGTTAATGGATACCTAAAAGCTCTGATACCATGAAAGTAAAAGAGAAGGTTGGAGAAGAGAAAAATCTGTTCTAATATTTCTGAGAGAAGGTTACAGAATATATAGAGAGACTAGTCTAGAAAGCTTGTAAGAGAAGCTAAAATGTAACAATGGTGCAGGAAAAGTAATACCTATAAAAGCTGTAAAAGCCTATCTGTAAAAGCCTATAGCATAACCTAGAAATAAAGTAATAATTACATGCATGCAAGCATGCTAACAACAAGTTATAACCATGTTTATGCAACTAGTTCTCAGTCACAAGTATTGTAATATGGATTATTAATTCATTACAAAATTTTGTAAATAGTTTGACTACCTGAATATGATTGTTGTTTGAGAATTAGGTGTGTTAGTTAATGCTCATTCTATATTCACATTCAGATGGATGATGCCTCAATTAGTCAATTTTTAAAGCTTGGAGGAAAAAGATGTGTCGATGCAATAGAGGTGGGAAAAGGTAAAGTTCATAGTTCACCCCATATTGTTGTGTAAGTGTGGAGATATTTATCTTTATCTCTTACTCTACTACTTATTAGCTTTGCTGAAAAATTTCTTGCCAATCAGGGGTTGACGGTTTAGTGCTATGGATACAGGATCCAAATCATGCAGATTCCTTCATTTTTGGTCAAGAGGGTGCTTTGAAAGGTGAAAGATTACTATCATGTCATAAAAATGTAGGCCAGTCACTGTATTGATGTATGAGGCTTAATGAAATTTTGTTTTCCAGGGTTGAACAAAGACACAGTTATAATAATACATACATCCATATCACCAACATACATTCAGAAGCTGGAACAACATCTAGCAGGCAACTTATCCTTCCTATATTAGTTTTAAACATCAATACACTGGGATTTCTTTTTAATTTCTTCAAATTTATGAATTGAAATATTTCATTTATCTTTTTGTGCAAGCAACTGGTTCTTTGAGTTCCTTATATTATTTGTTGTCAATGCTTGTTTAATCACTAGTGTGAGTACTTTTATGTTTTCACAGATGAATGTGGGGGAAACTTCATTGTTGATGCTTACGTAACACAGGGAAAATCTGAGGCTTTAAATGGGAAGATAATGGTATTTTTTCTCAAAGCTAGATCAATTTTTTTTACAATTTATATCAGTTGTGCTATCCTCTCGATACCGAGGTATAATTTTTTATGTCTGCCCCTGCCCCCCTCCCCTTTTATGAAGTTGACTTCATCAGGGAAGCCTGGTGCAATTGCCAAGGCTCATCCAATTCTTTCTGGTATGCTTTTCAAATTATTTGTTTGCTCTCTTCTGGATAGCATATACGGTTTTATCTTTAATTTTCACTGAGGTGCATCTAATCTTTCCCCTACAGCGATGTGTGAGAAGCTTTACGTATTTGAGGATGAAATTGGTGCTGGAAGGTGAGCTTTCCAGTAAGGATTATTTTCTTGGAAAAAGAATTATGTAAAAAGAAATTTTTTGATGCTACTAGAGTACAAGATTTTAGAAAAAATGTGAAAAAAGAGTCAAATTCTTCTTGAACAATATAAATAGAACTAATAATGTTCATGTAGTCATACGAGTGTCCGAGGTTAGAATTGTTCCCAAGATGGTTACAGATCAATATATGATTGATCCGTCTTTCTTAAGGTATTTTTAATTATTTGAATCTCACTATAAGAGTGAACAATGTCCGCCATATATTCTGAGCAATTACTATTTGGCAAAAGCCAAAATCTAATAAATGAAGTACACTCAAGAAATTGATAGTTAGATTTGGTTCAACTTGTTTGTTTTGTGCTAAAACGGTATCAATAATGTCAGTGAGACCAAGCAAGAATTTTAAACCAAAAATCAAGCTATTTGGTTTCTTCAGATGAAATGTAATTATAGCATCTTGAAAGATATAGATTGCTTTATGTTCTCTGAACTTAGCTGTTATTGAAGTGCGTTTATTTATCATCTGTGGTTTTGCAGTAAAATTAAAATGGTAGTTGATGTACTTGAGGGAATTCATCTTGTTGCTTCTGTCGAAGCCATTTCTCTTGGTGTCCAAGCTGGAATTCATCCATGGATAATTTACGACATCATCTCTAATGCTGCCGGGAATTCATGGTGAGTCGTGTATATCATCAGCTCATAGGTTGTTTCTTACAGGGATCTCTACATGCTTTTACATTTATATTGAGCGGAATAGTGTATAAATCTTGTTAAAGAGCTGTTACATTTACATTGAGAAACTTGATGCTTGTTCTGTGTGCAATATCTATGTAATGGTCTTCTGCTGGTGATATAATATTTTGCTGAATTCCCGTCCTTGGGAGTGATGTCTGACCACAGTGATGGTACAATCAAGTGGCCTTGTGTCCCATGTACTATTATTATTTGAATGTTTTGACTGAAGAGTTGGCACAAGATAGGACAAAGTGGAAGAGAGCAATCACCCTCAAAGAGGGATAGTGATAGATGTCCTTGAGCGTACCCGTCTTTCTGCAACGTTTCTTTAGTTTCTTCTACCCTTTTTCTTATTGCATGGTCTACAATTTTCCATACTGTCGTGTTTGTCTTGCTTCATTTGACTGCCTAAGTCTAGTAGTATCTTCTTATATTTTCTTATATATCTTTATATATTTTTATTATCTTTATAATATTTTCGGGTCACACGGAAACATCTCTCAACTTTGTTGGGGAACGTGTACGTACTACTAGACCCCCCAGACCCTGCTATGACGCGGGATTTACTGGGATGATTGTTGTTGTTGTAATTATGATTGGAGTTCATTGTTTACTATCTTGTTTATAAGAAAATACTTTCTTAATGGTTGAAAGGCAGAAGGGGGTAAGTGACTTCTTTCCCTCTTCCCTTTCCCCGTCGGGTATTTGATTGTGGTGGTGATTCTATTTGGAAAAGAATTCTTCTATAGCGTGTAATTCTTCCAATTGTAAGGTTATAGTTGTATGAAGTTGATATGATATTCTGTAATGTTCATCTTCATGGTGTTTGCTTTATTTTCTTCATCTTATAACAGTCTTTTATTCTATAAAACACTTTTGGCTATGCAGGATATTCAAGAATGATGTTAAAAAATGGTTGAAGGGTGACCACATGAATTCCGATTCTTTGGATTCCATTGTCGAGAAGCTGGTAAGTATATAATATTATAATGGACACGCTTAGATTATGTGGTGGAGTTTTCTATTTGCTCTGGTGTTGGTATCTTTTGAATAGGATGTCCGGTAGGCTTTACTGCTTGAAAACTAATCATATTATTGGTCCTTTTCTTTTGGTCATAAATGGGGGAGACTCCCAATTTATCAATAAAATAAATAAATAGCACTATAAAACTATCATATGTAAAATAGCAATTCCTTCCAGGTCCTCAAGTAGCAGACGAGAGCAACCTTTGGGAAGGTCTTCTGAAATTTGTAAACCTAGCAAATTTGGAAACATCTTATTGTATTCAAAGAGCATTCTATATGATATCTTTATATTTTACTTTGCTCTACTTTTTATCCCAACTTTCGCTTAAATGCTCTCTTGTGATACTAAAGCTCACCAATCATTTATATTTTCTAAGTCCATAAATAGGTTGCAGGTATAGTCAACTATGTCATACATTCTTGTGCAAGATTAGGACATAATGCTAGATTTCACTCACCTTAAAATTCTGTTTGCGATGGACGCTAATTGAACTAACTTGGAAATCATTTTGGATTAAGTGAATCTATTGGGTACTTTTGTTGTAAAAAAAATCCTTCTTTCTGGTTTCTTGATCCTCATGTATCTCTTATTACTTTAAGGGGACTGTTCTTGATATGGCTAAATCCGTGACATTTCCTCTTCCGCTCCTTGCAGTTGCTCATCAACAGCTTCTGACTGGTAATTATCTACTGCTAGAGTTATTATTGTGTTCCCCTAGCCATAAATAGAATTTTGAAGTTTTTTTTTTGTTACTTCAGGTACATCACATGGTTGTGGAAATACCAAAGATGCTTGTTTGTTCAAGGTAATTTTCTTTGAATACATTCTTATGAAATTTCGATAGTTTGTTTGCCATTGGATTCGAGGAATATGCCTTTCATATACCTTCAGCTGATTGATTTCTTGTGTTGTTAAACAGGTCTGGGAAAGGGTCCTTGAGGTAAAGGTTGAAGAGGCAGCCAAAAAAGAGTGCTATCATCCTGAGCAAATAGCCCATCAAATCATAACCAAATCAAAGGCAGTTCATCGAGTCGGTTTTATTGGACTTGGAGCTATGGGATTTGGCATGGCGACACATCTATTGAGATCTAATTTTACTGTTGTTGGTTTTGATGTAAGAGTTTCCACCGCTCTAATTTATGAATGCACTTGAATCTTGCTGATGTGGTTAAGATTTTTTTTCACTCTTCTGCCAGCTGCCCTCTGTGCAGAAATTGCTTGAAATCATTTTCGTAGAATTGGTAAATATCAGGATAGAAAAGATGACTTTAGCCTATCCGCTAACAAACGTGTTACTGGAAGAAAGATATCTAGCCTTCAAGTATTAGATGTTAGACAGAGAACACCAGCTCTGACCAATGTTCTTGTATTATTTTGCTAATATACAAATATTTCCAAACAAATTAGTTATTGCAGCTGTTGAAGTTACTATATTTCGTTTCACAAGTTTTATGTGATCGTCCTGACTGGCAGGTGTATCAACCTACATTAGATCGATTTTTGAAGGCAGGTGGTTTAGTAGCGAATTCTCCTGCAGAAGCATCAGAAGGTACTAATTTGCTTAGGATGTAAATGAGAATTGTTGCAATGGTAAGTAAGGACACATATGTATGTCAAAGTCGAAAAACTCTAGTTCTGTGGGATAAGAGTTCACAAATTGGGCATGGATACCTACAATAGTTCAAAAAAAAAAAGAAGCTTTTTACAGTATCTCTACTGCAAAACACAGGCTATAACACACATGAGAACAATACCACAATGAAGAAAATACAAACAGAAAAACACCTGGTACAATATATTATGACATGGTGGAATGCTTCTTCAGGATCTCGAGCCTTGTATCTTTCCTTTCATTCACTTGCAACTTGAATTGAACTTGTGCTATAGCCTTCCTTAAACTTGGATAAGCGCTAGGTGTGATTTTGGGCTTTGCATTTTTCTTCTTCTCACTTGACCCCATTCTCTCTTTGGTTATCTAGAGCCAATGTATAGAGGTTATACATAATTTAGTGATTAATAATTGTATTCACATGAAATGACATATTAAATTGATAAACTTAGCTCTGTTGCAACATCTTGAATTATAGTATTCCATATCACCGCAATTCTGTTTCTGTTTAAAAAAAAAAAGATACATATTAGTGGGAGGAAGTGTACTCATTTCCATCTCCTTTATTTTTTAAAAAGGCATTGGTTTCGGTTTGTGAGTATTACTATGTTTGCTTCAGCATTGCCTTTGTTTTATTGACATATTTTATCGCTTTTTTTTATGTCACTGTGGCCTGTATTTTCTTAACATTATAGCTTTCTTTTCTTTCCTTTTTTTTATACAACTCCTATGTAGTCTAAATGGTATCTTCTACCCAATTCTGGTATATTACTACAGGAGTTGATGTTCTTATTATAATGGTTACAAATGAAGCTCAGGCTGAAAGTGTTCTGTTTGGGAATGGTGGTGCTGTTCCAGGTATCTTTGGCTGCTCATTCAATCCTGATGAAATATTTGTGTTCTAACTTCTAATCACTTGGAACTATTTTTCTAATGTGTTCTAATCACTTATTTGTTACTTCACTTGGAACTTATAAGTCTCCAAATTAAGTTTTCTAATGCATTTGTCCTATTGGTTTTCTTATATTGATTATTTAATGCATTTATTGGAAAAATTATTGAAAGGTAAGGTAGAATGACATGTTTTACTAATTTATAATTTCTTGCTTTCTCTACCTTTCAGCTCTCCCAGCTGGAGCATCTGTAATTCTTTCTTCCACTGTTTCTCCTGCTTATATGAGCCGGTTGGAGCAGCGTCTGCAAGGTAATTCTTTGCATGACTCTCCTAGGATGTGTTGCATGATAAAAAGGAAAAACAAAACAGTTCCATCTCTACTCATTCTTTATATCTGTTTGTCTATGTACAAACGATTAAAATATAACTTAAGCTAAAGTAACCGTCATCCCATATTGTATTACAAATTCGATTGATCTGAACTTCTATCCTCCTGAATGTTATTGACTGTCGTTTGAATTCAAGAGACATTGCAATCTTGATACTGATGAGAACAAGAAAAATTGAAAGCAAAGGAAGCTGTTTTTATTTCCCTGTTTTGTATTTGATTTTGTTGAAAAAAAATTCCTTGTAAAATTAAATAGAAATTGATACACTGGTTCTGTATTAAATAGAAAGTGATACATTGCAATCCATGCTACGATGGTGTCCCTATGATTTGTTATGTAATTGATGGAAGTCTGGAAAATTAAAAGAAGAAACAAATACACTACCTCCGTTTAAAAATTAAGTCTGTTTAGGATTTGCGTGTTTTTTAAGAAGCTAAAAAATATCTCCTAGTAAAATATTGACTTTTTATATTTTTTAATAATTTCATACTCATTATTAATAAGTATGAAAAAATTATAAAAAAGTTACTACCTCTGTTCTAAACATGTCATTTGCTATATATGCACGTTTTTTTAGGATGATGTAAACCATATAAAATATCAACTTTTTTGTATAAAAAACTTTAACAAAAAAAATATATTTTATATAATTTTTATCTCATTCCAAAGCATGCACAAATAGTAAAGTGACATGTTTTTCAAAATTGAGGTAGTAATATTTTACTATATTTTTTTAACTTTTTAAAAAATGTGCAAATTCTAATCTGTTGCAGTTTTGTGATGTCTTGTCAAATTTAAATTGATTTACAGAAGCGGGCAAGAACATTAAATTGGTTGATGCTCCAGTTTCTGGTGGTGTTCAGAGGGCTTCCATGGGAACACTGACAGTATGAAGAATATCATTTATAATTCATTCTTAAACTTCCAATTCCAGGCATTAGTATAAGACTTTTCTCCACTCTTAATGCACATAGAAATCATTTTGTATCAGGTAATGGCTTCAGGAGCAGATGATTCTTTAGAAAGCTGTGGTTCAGTTCTCTCAGGCAATGTTTTGAACTCATTATTAATTATTTGATGCTTTTTTAGAAAGGTCCTGTTATTGGAACATTAGCTGATCCTGTTTTACTTGGATGATGAACAGCATTGAGTGAGAAGTTGTACATTATAAAAGGAGGATGCGGAGCTGGAAGGTAATATTAACGTTCCAAAAATGAAATTAGTTTTCTATCTGTCAGGGTGAAGTTAGGAGATTTAGCTTGTCTAGAATTAAATCAGTGCCAAGTAATGGTCTATTTTCCAGACTTGTTTTGGATGAAAAGTTTCAAGCCATTAATTTTTGAATAAATTTATTACTGTTTCTCCAAGATCAATCTAAGATTGGTGAGTTTTCTGGCTGTATAAAGAAAATCTCTTTTTAGGATCAGTAAACCTGATAAGTGAAAATAGTATACTTTCAAGAAATAAGTTTGATGAGTGTTTTGGCCTTCATTTCAACGATATGCTTGAATAACTAGATTCATTTTTAGCGATTCATTGTAATGTCATAAGTTATAACTGGCTGAAGAAATATGATTGCATGAAACTAAATTAGAAGCCCTGTATGATAAGCATAGATAGCCCATCCTGTTTTCTTCTTTTTCTGCTGCCGCTATCCTGGCTGTATTTGCTATATGGAATTTTGTATGTTCAAGACCTGTATCGTGGTAGTTATAAACTGCCTTTCTTCTTGTTCTGGAATTTACAAATTTCCTGATTTTGTGTAGCTGTGTTAAGATGGTAAATCAGCTATTGGCTGGAGTTCATATAGCATCTGCAGCTGAGGCTTTAGCATTTGGGGCATATCTTGGTCTTCATACAAGAACTCTTTTTGATTTTATCAAAAATAGTGGAGGAACATCATGGTAAACCAGTCTATTCCTTTGATCGCCACAGCTTCTATTATCGTTTATCAAAATATTGCTGATTGATGGTGTTTGAACTTTGAAGCTAGAACATCAGCACTGTTTTACTTTGGTGCATTCTCTTTCTACAGATGTGACTAACGGTAGCTATATTTAAAGATGTTCTAAGCCTTTTTTGTTTTATGTTTGGGGTTTAGAAGTGCTTCCTGCAAGACAATGGTTCCTGCATTTTCTCATTTTCAGTTACTATAAATCAATACTCCCTCCCATCAACAATAAGTGTTGTTTTAAGCTTGCGCACAAGTTTTAAGAAAAAATATCAATTCACTTATTTTTTTCGTAGTGATTACATATATCTTATCACATTAGTCAATGATCACCTCTCTTTGAATCCAAGCATTGAAAAATTTGAGCGAAAAGTAGTCACAAAAACAAGTTTCAATAAAAATCTTACTCCCTCCGTCTCAAAATACATGTCTTTTTAGCCCATGTAATTTTGTCAAAAATACATGTCTTTTTAGATTTAATTATTACACTTAACCTACTTTTACATCTAAAATCATTACTCTAATTTTTACATCACCACTACTCTCCTCCTCACAAATTAAAAAAAAAAAAACAAATACAAGTCTAATCATTACATTTAACCTACTTTTTACATCTAATCATTACATTTAACATACTTCTTAATTCCCGTGCTCCGTCCTAAAAAGACATGTATTTTAAGACGGAGGGAGTATAACGCAATTCTAATTATTTGCCTAAAAACCTAAAAGGACACTTACAGTTGATCAAATTTTACAATCCAAAATGACACTTGAGTTGATCGGAGGGAGTAGACAATAAAGCTCTTAATAGTCCAATTTCATGTGTTACATCTGGTAGTTCTTATTTGTCTGATATGATGTGTTTATTTTTTTCCTTCCTTTTGCATCTCCCTTTAGATCCACCTAGTCCCACATGGATATTCTCAGGCTGTCATGTTATAATTTTTCCTTGTGAGCTCACATTGCACACGGCCTATAGTCTGTACATCCATAGACCTTAATAAACAACTTATTAGATCATACATGAAAATCTTGACGTTGATTTATGGGATACTTTCTACAACATTCTTCAATATAGTCTGCTAAATGAAACAAGCCTGACTTGAATGAATTTGATTAACTTCATGATAATTGCCACATCATATGATTCATGTAGTCATGAAAATCAACATATAACAATGTGTGAAATAGATGTGAAACATACTTATATTTTACACTTTATTTTCTTGAGTATTATTGTGCCAATATATAATAAATGTGGGAGCACAATGTCATGATTATTTATGTGACTTTTCCCTTTATATATTGTGATTATTTATTGTTCTAGTTCTTGATTTATTCCATGCTTGGTCGGACCCTGCCTCTTGTTTTATAATATGGACCTATTCAATATTCTTGTTTCAGGATGCTTGAAAACCGTGGTCTTCATATGATTGACAATGATTACACACCACATTCTGCACTCAATATCTTTGTGAAGGATCTGGTTAGATATTTGATTATACCCAAATCCAAATAAGCGGTGTGTTTGGCAATGATTTCATATTGAGTGTATTCATTTTCTCTTTGCAACTCTTCGTAGGGCATTGTCTCTCATGAATCCACGAACAGAAAAATCCCCCTTCACATAGCTGTTACAGCACACCAGTTATTTTTGGCAGGTAATAAGATTATAAGAAGGTGAATGTAATTTTCATTATATCATCTTTAGTTACAAAATCCAAGATTGTTCAATGATGGTCAGTGTGTTTGGTGATATGTCACCCTTTCGATTTACCAGAAAATGGTTTGTTTGGTATTTCGAATTCTTACCTCACATGTGAAAAAAAGTTGCAAATCCACGATGTCTTAGGATTGAATGCCTAGTACCTATAGTCTATGAAGCAGTCTGAGAGCACTTTTTTTTCTTTAGGACACTGGGATTTGCTTCAGGGCATCTGTTAAAGAAAAAAAATAATCCCGAGATGCGTCACTCTCTGAAAACTTATTTTTCGGGTGAACCCTCCCAATACTTTTTGGGATATTAAGCTGTACGCCTGAATCAAATAATAGCCTTTTGGATTTGCTAGTGAATACCGTTATTTACTTTCCACTAACTTAGAAGGCTTATGGAGTTTTCCATATCTTGAATCTTGATGGCATATTAAGCTCTTCGATATCAATTCTTCTGAGCCATGTATGAAAAGCATCACCACCTATGGTAAATATATATAAGAGGTGTAACCAAGTTAAAAAGGTGACGCTGCCATATCACAAGCAATGTGTAAAAAGTGGTTGCGTAGGACCGTATATCTCTCAAAATGCTCCCCTATACAGAGCTATCCCCAAAAACCTACTAGTGACGAGATCTGTATCACCAACACCTCTACCGCTCTCAAGTGATGGTCACCCTCATCATCTAATAGATGAGGAAGTTCTTTGTTTATCAATCTCTTAAGAAACTGATAAACTCGGCTGGGCCCGGTGGGGCTAAGACAAGCTGGAGGGAGGTTGTGTGCAGCCCCACGTACGAGAGACACAAACAAAATACAAACCCAACGGGGTTCCATCTTAAAACCAATTGGCAATGAGAGGAGTAGCCCGCCAAGTTTATATGTTGTTCATGATATCTCAATATTTTCAACGTGGGACAACCCCCATATTCTAACAGAAACCCCTAAATATTTAATTATTTTCTTACAATGTTTTTGCTTACCTATTTCCATTTCACCCATGTTTTCTCTGATTAAAGTTGTTATGAGCCTGATATGGCAGTATTGATTTTCCTAGAATTGAAATGAGCTTATATTATCTTGTATTTGTGCTCTTTTTTGGCTTACTGAGTATGCTTTCATGGTATTCCTTAGCAGGACCAGGTGCCTATTATTGCAAGCATATAGTATTCCTTTTGTAATGCAACTCTTGCATTTACCCCCACCCCGCCCTGTGCATGTCTATGTTTAAGTCATTGTCATGTAAGAATGAAAGTAAAAGAGAAGGTTGGAGAAGAGAAAAATCTGTTCTAATATTTCTGAGAGAAGGTTACAGAATATATAGAGAGACTAGTCTAGAAAGCTTGTAAGAGAAGCTAAAATGTAACAATGGTGCAGGAAAAGTAATACCTATAAAAGCTGTAAAAGCCTATCTGTAAAAGCCTATAGCATAACCTAGAAATAAAGTAATAATTACATGCATGCAAGCATGCTAACACTCCCCCTCAAGCTGGATGGTAGAGGTCTATCAATCCAAGCTTGGAAGTCAAATGATCAAATCTGGAACAATGGAAGCCTTTTGTCAATAAATCAGCAAGTTGATCTTCTGATTTAACAAAGGATATCCTAACAACCCCTTCTTCCAACTTCTCTTTGATGAAGTGACGATCAATCTCCACATGTTTGGTTCTGTCATGTTGGACTGGGTTGTGAGCAATGCTAATGGCAGATTTGTTGTCACAATATAGAACCATAGGCTCTTCCAATTTGATTTTAAGGTCTGCCAGAATAATTTTCAGCCACAACATTTCACATAAACCTTGTGCAAGAGCTCTAAACTCAGCTTCAGCAGATGATCTAGCCACAACATTTTGTTTCTTACTCCTCCATGTAACAAGATTTCCTCCAAGGAACATGCAATACCCAGAAGTTGATCTTCTATCAACAATGGATCCAGCATAGTCGGCATCTGTAAAGGCTTCTATGATGAGTTTGTTCCTTCTTTTAAAGAGTATCCCCTTTCCTGGACAGCCCTTTAGGTAGTGAAGTATTCTGTAAATAGCACTAAGATGAGGTTGTCTTGGGTCATGCATAAACTGACTCAAGACAGAAACTGGATAAGCGATATCAGGCCTAGTATGGGAAAGATAAATGAGCTTTCCACACAATCTTTGGTACATTGCTTTATCCACAGTTGGCTCCTCTTTGCAATCTCCAATTTTGTGATTTGGATCCATAGGAGTTGAAGCTGGTTTGCATCCACTCTTCCCGGTTTCCTCAAGTAAATCAGTGATGTATTTCTGCTGGGAAATAAAGATGCCATCAGAAGAATGAGCAACCTCAATTCCAAGGAAGTATTTAAGTCTACCAAGAGACTTGACTTCAAATTCAGCTTCCAACTTTTGCTTAAGTTTCTCCTGCTCAATTTTGTTGTCACCTGTGACAATAATATCATCAACATATACAAGGAGAATAGTCACTCCCCCTGAAGCGGAATGTTTGATGAACAAAGTGTGATCCCCTTGACTTTGCTTGTACCCAGCAGCTTTCATAACAGATGTGAACCTGTCAAACCATGCTCTTGGGGATTGCTTAAGGCCATAGAGAGCCTTTTTTAACTTGCACACCTGATGAGATGAAGAGGAAGAGGAGAAACCTGGAGGAATTTTCATATATATTTCCTCTTCCAAATTTCCGTGGAGAAAAGCATTCTTGACATCAAATTGCCAAAGAGGCCAACTAGAGTGAGCAGCCAAGGATAACAAAACACGGACAGTATTCATCTTTGCGACCGGTGCAAATGTTTCTTGATAATCAATCCCATAAGTTTGTGTGAAACCCTTAGCAACTAGGCGTGCCTTATACCTCTCCAAAGACCCATCAGCCTTGTATTTGAGTGTGAAAATCCACCTGCAATCAACAACATTCTTGCCCCAAGGTTTGTTAACAATGTCCCAAGTATGATTCTTTTCTAGCGCACACATCTCCTCTTTCATAGCATCTCTCCATTCCTTTATCTTAAGAGCTTCTGAAACATTTTTTGGGATGGGAATGTGGTTTAGGCCTTGAATGAATTTTTTGTGAGAGGGAGAGAACCGATGTAAGGACACATGGTTAGCTAAAGGGTAAAGGGGAGTTTTTGTGCAAGAACGAGTTGCTTTTCGAATGGCAATAGGCAATTCCAAATCAGTAGTTTCTGGGCTGTTCAAATGAGAAATAGAGTGAGTTGTAGAAAGAGTACCTTCTTCTGTCATGTTTTCAGTTCCAGGCGCCGGTGAAGAAGTTTGCTCCTGCTCTGGGATTAGAATGGGTCTTACTTTCCTTGAATAAACCTTAGGAAATGATGGCAAAGAAAGGGGGAAAGATGTGGTTGGGACAAATGGTGGTTGCTGACTATCCTCATGATCCTGCGGCTCTGATTGCTGCAGCGGGAGAGTCTCAGAAATGAAAGGTTCAAGTGGAGGTAAGGTCTTCAAAGTGTCAATGGTTTGAGGTTCAGGGTCAAAAGGTTGGGAAGTGTCATCCTTGGAGGGGTAAAATGGTATAGTTTCAGCAAAGGACACATCAATAGAAACATATGTTTTCTTTGAGGCAGGATGGTAGCACTTGTATCCTTTTTGTGTGGAAGAGTACCCTAAGAATATGCACTTGATTGCACGTGGGTCCAGTTTCCCTCTTTGAGGACCATGAACATGCACAAAAACAGAACAACCAAATGCTCTAAGAGGAAGGTGAGATATTCTGTAATCCGGATAAGTGTTTTGAAGACAATCAAGAGGACTTTGGAGATTTAGAACTTTGGTGGGCAAGCGGTTGATCAGAAATGCAGCTGTGAGAAGGGCCTCCCCCCAAAAATATTTAGGAACATTGTGTTGAAAAAGTAGGGCACGAGTAACCTCAAGAAGATGTCTATTTTTTCTTTCAGCAATTCCATTTTGTTGTGGGGAATAAACACAAGATGATTCATGAATAATCCCTTGCTTTTGAAAAAGAGAACAAATGGACTGATTGAAGTAATCTCTTGCATTGTCGGTCCTAAATCTCTTAATTTGCTTCCCGAATTGGGTATGAATCATGGAAAGAAAGATAGACACAATGGAACTAACTTCAGATTTTTGTTTTAGGAGGAAAACCCATGTGACTCTAGTACAATCATCAATAAAGGTAACAAACCATCTAGCCCCAGAAATGTTAAGGGTGGATGATGGCCCCCAAATGTCACTATGAATCAACTCAAAAGGAGAACAACTTCTTGTACTACTAATGGGAAAAGGAACACGAGTGTGTTTAGCTTTTTCACACACTTCACATTGAAGGGAAGAAATGTCAATTCCTTGAAATTTTTCAGGGTACAAATGCTTCAAAAGGTGAAAGGATGGATGACCAAGCCGATAATGAAGTAACCATATGACATTGTTGCTACTAGTGGTGTTCAAAGCATGGCAAAACAGATGGTTGTGGTTGTTCCTAAGAGGATCAAGATAGTAGAGACCATTCTTTTCCTTAGCATGACCAATCTTCTTCCCCGAGTTCCGGTCCTGTAAAACGCAATCAGAATCAGTGAATAGTGCTGAACAATGAAGATCTTTGCAAAGTTTTTTTATGGAAATCAAGTTGGATGAGAGGGTAGGAACATGGAGAACATTTTTTAGGCTAATTTTTTCTGAAAGGTTTATATTGCCTTGACCCTTAACCTGAGCTATCGAACTATTAGCTGTCAACACTTGTTTAGGCTTAGGGCATAGTTGGAAGTTATGAAAATTTTGGGAACAATTGGTCATGTGTTCAGTGGCACCTGAATCTAAGATCCATTGAATAGGATGAGGATATTCAGAAGTTCTCAAACATAAAGGAATAGAAGGGTTACCTGATAGAGTAAGAGTGTGTGGACTAGAAGAAGTTTCACCTGATGGTTTTTCTAGGGAGTTGAAGAAGGCTCTGAATTTTTCGAATTCAGCAGCACTAATCCCTTGAGTGTGTCCAGAAGTACCACCCCCTCCTCCGGTGACCAGGTTGACCTGGGGATTAGGTCTCTCTTTGGTGTTCCACTCTTTGTTTGATGGTTTACCATGGAGTTTCCAGCACCTTTCCTTGATATGACCGGATCTTTTACAATGGGCACACCAACGCTCGTCTTTCTTCTCCCCTCTAGCAAACAAAACAGACCCTTCCACCATCTTTTGCTCTAGCATTACAGCTCTCCTGCTTTCTTCAGTCCGAACAGTGAAAATAATTTCTTCCAAGGATGGGAAGTCCTTTTGGCCAAGGATTTGAACTCTGATTAGGTCAAATTCAGAGTTCAACCCAGCCAAAAGTTGATAACTTCGTTGTTTGTGGATAAAATCCTTGAAAAGAGCTGCATCTTCGGAGCACTTCATCTTCAAGACTTGGTATTGGTCTAGCTCCTGCCAGCAAGTTTGCAGTAGAGAGACATATTCACTTGCAGAGAGATCTCCTTGCTTAGTACTAGCAGCTTTGACTTGAATCTCATAGATGAGGGCATCATCTTTTGCTTTCGAATAGGATCGTTTCAGAAACTCCCAAATTTCTTTGGATGAGCTAAGAAACATGCATGTCAAGCTAATGTTGGGCTCCATGGATTCCCACAGCCATGACATAACCATTGAGTCAGCTTCATCCCAACTTTTGAAAGTTGGATCATCTTCCCTAGGGGGAAGGTCTATTAGATGATCCCCCTTTCCCTTACCCTTGAGGTAAGTCCTTACTGTTTGAGACCAAAGCAGATAGTTCTTTCCGTTGAAACGAAAAGAGGAATTAAGGCTTTGAAGTTCATTCTTAAAAGGAACAGTACTAGAGACTGGAATTTCCTTGTTTAAAGACATGATTTTTCAGCAATGAAGGCTGAAATTTGTGATGAAATTTCCAGCAATGAAGGCTGGAAGAAAGAAAGAGATGGAAAATTTCAGCAATGAAGGCTGAAACTCCAGTAAAAAAGGTTTAGGTTAATGGATACCTAAAAGCTCTGATACCATGAAAGTAAAAGAGAAGGTTGGAGAAGAGAAAAATCTGTTCTAATATTTCTGAGAGAAGGTTACAGAATATATAGAGAGACTAGTCTAGAAAGCTTGTAAGAGAAGCTAAAATGTAACAATGGTGCAGGAAAAGTAATACCTATAAAAGCTGTAAAAGCCTATCTGTAAAAGCCTATAGCATAACCTAGAAATAAAGTAATAATTACATGCATGCAAGCATGCTAACAAAGAAAAATGTATTTCAAGACCATTCAAGTAATGGACCATTATGCTTCTGTTCAATAGGTTCAGCTGCTGGCTGGGGTAGGCTGGATGATGCTGCTGTTGTTAAGGTAGAACTGATTGCTTTAACGTGTTCTCTTTTTTCTTTTTTGGTATGTTCCTTTGAGGAGCAATTCTTATCCACCTGCTCTCATTTTTCTGTTTTCATAATATTATTCTGCTGGACAATATTTGAAAAGTTACACATGAATGATATTTTCTTACGTTTACATAGGTATATGAGTCCCTCACAGGCATCAAAGTTGAAGGGAAAGTTTCCAGTGTTAGTAAAGAATCTGTCATGAACACACTTCCTCCTGAATGGCCGACTGATCCAATTGAAGATATACGCAAATTGAGTCAGGAAAATACAAAGCCTTTGGTTGTTCTTGATGACGATCCAACAGGAACACAAACTGTTCATGACATTGAAGTTCTAACTGAATGGTATCTCCGATATACTTGGAAGTTTTTTGACTCTAAGATTCATATATTTGTTTATTTGTTACTTTCAGGTTCTTTCTGTAGATTGCTGAAAATATGTCTTCAAATTCATTACATGGACTGAGGTTTTGTTGTAAAAGATTAGCTTAAAGAATAGCAGACTCACTTGAACTACCGTAAGGAATTAGGATGCCATTTTGAAAAAAAGCTGTCCTCACTAAATCTAGAGCAACCTCGCCATAAGCAGGATCTACGACCACGGATGAAATGGGCTAATTACTTTTTAACTACCAAGGGATTATGCAAACACCATTATTCCAAGGTTAAAGATTGATCTTGAGGAGTAGAAATCTCAGCTTTTTTATTTGTCAATCATGATCTTAATGCATGAGCTGAATCTATGGGGCACAATTTAAGATTTTACCATAATATTACTGACAAAGGATAAACTATGTCTAGCAACCCATAGAATACCGCCACTAAAACTATGGACTCCACAATGCAGATGGCACAAGCAACAGCCTGCTCTAGTAAAAATCAATCAACCCCTTAAAAAGATCTTTTCACAACTGAGTAGCTAGATCATTCAGAAATCTAAACCTTTCAAAGATATCATAATGATTTTGTGTTGATGTGTAATTCATGGTTTGTCCACCATTTTGATCATCCATTGCAATTTTATTTCATGAGAATTTGTGGTGAACTTTGAGGCACTAAATCCAACAAGGTGTCATAATTCATCACCGCAGAACTGCTCTTTGGAAAAAGTGAACTCGGTGAAATTAAAGATTTATGAATACCTTTTTCCCCCCATTGCAGGACTGTTGAATCACTTATTGAGCAATTTAAGAAAAAACCTAAATGTTTTTTCATATTGACCAACTCAAGGGCACTTGGTCCTGAAAAGGTATATATCAATCCAGAAGACTAAATTTGATAGGGTTTTCCACTTTATGCAATTGATAATTATTGTTTTCCAAAAATGACTAATTGCAGGCTACTGCCCTGATAAAGGATATCTGCAATAATCTATCCATTGCAGCTAAATCAGCTGATATCAGGGACTATACTGTAGTTTTGAGAGGCGATTCAACATTACGAGGGCATTTTCCTGAGGTAAAACATATTGAAAAATAGATGTATAATTATATTTAATGCTTTTAGTCATGTCACTACATGAGGTTGTATGTTTTCTCAGGAGGCTGATGCTGCTGTTTCTGTTCTGGGAGAGATGGATGCATGGATTATTTGCCCCTTCTTTCTTCAAGGTGGCCGCTACACTATAAGAGATGTGCATTATGTTGCTGAATCCGATCGGTATTATCTTTGACCTTCGAAGTTCCGTCTCTTCTTCTTCACTTGAACATAGGAGTTAGCTGTGCATATTCTGAATGCTTATGTGAAAGTATAATGTCATAGGCTCGTCCCAGCTGGAGAAACAGAGTTTGCTAAAGATGCTGCTTTTGGCTACAAGTCATCAAATCTGCGAGAGGTTTTATTTCATTCTTCTTTCTAGGGATTGATATAAAAGGATAAGATTTAATTATTTACGTTTACTTTTGGTAACCAATTCTACTTATAGTGGGTAGAAGAAAAAACAAAAGGACGTATACCAGCTGCCAGTGTTTCTTCTATTTCACTTGAACTTCTGCGTCATGGCGGTCCGGATGCTGTGTGTGAGCACCTTTGCAGTCTGAAGAAGGTATGTTATTTTTTATCTACTTCCTCCTTGAAAGAGAAGTTGTTTGCATGATTTTGGTTACTTTTCTATGAATTTAGATTCCTAAGACTATGCCATTCATTGTATTCGTAATCTTTTGCAGGCATAATCTATATGTTCAGTTTCTATCTTTGATATGGTTAACTCATTTATTCTCCCATGACCCGATTCCACTTGTTGCTGCCTGTAAATTTGATTAATAACCTACACTTGTTTAAATGTGCTCCAGAAGCATTTGAAACTCATCAAATATCTTGCTAACTAGTAACCTAGCTATATTTACTCTTTAGAGTACTTCAACCGGAGAGTTTCAAGATAACTATTTAAATACTAAAGTTACATGTTGGATTTAACAGGGTTCAACATGTATAGTTAATGCTGCCAGTGAAAGGGACATGGCTGTATTTTCTGCTGGAATGATAAAGGTGAATGTTTTCCTATTTTATAGAAATTAACTCCTATATAAGGTCCTAAAAGATCCTTGAATCATCATCAACTTTTATGTCAATCACAGGCAGAGCTAAAAGGTAAACGCTATCTTTGCCGCACAGCTGCTAGTTTCGTTTCTGCTAGGATTGGGATACTGTCCAAAGCTCCTATATCGCCAAAGACTCTGGGGCTATTCAAAGAAAGAAATGGAGGGCTTATTGTTGTTGGGTCTTATGTTCCTAAGACGACAAAACAGGTTGAAGATAATTAATGAACACATTGGCTTCCAGATTTCAGAAACACTCCTGTCCAATCAGATCAGAAAAAGTTACTTTAATTGATTTTTTCATGTTTTCAGGTTGAAGAACTGAAGTCACAGTTGGGTGAAAGCTTAAGATGTATTGAGGTAACTAGTATTATCAGCTATTTCTTAAAGTACTTCAGACTTCCCATTATACTTGTTGCAGGGTAAGATATCTTTGAAAGGAGAATGGTAGATATCTGCATAAAATATTTTCCTGACTTATGAACCATATTGAAGCAAATATTTTCAACTCTAAATGAGTTTAAGTTCGGCATTTTTTAAAAAAAAAAAACCTGAAAAGTTACATGATTTAAAACATATGAAGCTACCAGCAAGTTTCATACTACCATTAGACATTTAGAGTGACTTTTTCTCTTCTTCCAAACAGATATCTGTTGAGAATGTGGCAATGAAGTCAACAGAAGAAAGGGAGCAGGAAATTCAGTATGCTGTACAAATGGCCAATGTTTTTCTCAAGGCTAATATAGATACACTAATAATGACCAGCCGGAAACTCATCACTGGAACAAGTTGGGCCTCTTATCTGTGTCTTTTCCATCTTATCTTCATCTTCATCTTTGTGTTCTTGTGACAAAATATGCAGATAACATTAGTAACAACTGTCATTCCCTTAAAACCATTAATTGCTGTATCAACTCAATTTTCAAATTCCTTCTTGAAAAAAGCCTCATTTTCAAATTAACCTATGGTGAGCAAAAATGAATAACTTAGCAAATGCGATTATATCAAATTAGACAAGTAGAGCTGTAATTTCATGTAATCACTAATCAGCATATATTGCATGTGAAGATGGATTTCCGTATATTGGTATGAACTGTCTTTTGATGGATAACTAATCTTTTTATTCTTCCAATTCTACCATCAAGTACTTTTCTAAAGGAACCCTAAGCCATAAGTTTAAGGGGAACTTTTTTGAGATGAACATATAGAAAAGCAAGTGTGAAAATTGGAGGGTCACAGAATACCTTAGTTCTTGTGTTATTAGCCTTCCTTGTGGCAGTAGGCATATGCAATTAGAATAAGGAACGACCAGTGCTGGCACGGAAATCTGCACCGGTAGGTGTTCATCTCGGTGCAAGTCCTAGCTTTTGGTTTCCGTTCAACAGAAGACACAGGAAACCTTACTTGAAGTTCTTTTAGCTTCCTTGGTGCATTTATATAATTATAAAAATATAAATAAAAAAACTTCCTTAATATCCCTAGTGGATGAAAATAGAATTGAAGACTGAACAGCATCACTTTAGAATTGGCGCCAAGGTCATTTCCTCTCACCACTGGTTTCTCTATGTTTTGTCCAGTCTTTATCTTCATTTTCTTGGAAAGTTAAACCAGTCAGTTCCCTTAACCAGTACCTCATGTTCAAATTAGCTTGTTGCAGTTCACACCATAGGCACCAGCTTCATTTTTTTAACCAGTTCAGAACTTCACCTCAAAACTGAAATATAGTTTACGAGCTCGCTATCCCTTTGCTTCACCTGTATGTAATCATAAATGCAGATAAAAGTTGCTGAGATTGAATCCATATATGTATGTGTGGAATCATATCATATCAACTTAGAGAAAATGATTGTTATCTTATGACATGAGATTGGCATTGCACCAAAAAACTTGATTCTTCTCATCATGAATCTTCAAACTCAAAGCAGGCTATTTTTGTTATTTTTTCCTACAGCTCCTTCAGCAAGCTTAGAGATCAATTCCAAAGTCAGCTCTGCATTGGTAGACATTGTCAGCCGTATATCTACAAGACCTCGTTATATTCTTGCGAAGGTAATTGTTATTTTTCATATTGTGGCTACAACGTGTTTGTTATTAATGGAGTGACACTTACGGAAATATCTTCTTTCAGGGTGGAATTACATCATCTGATCTTGCTACCCAAGCTCTGCAAACCAAACTTGCTAAGATAGTTGGGCAGGCCCTACCAGGTGTTCCCTTATGGCAGCTTGGTCCTGAAAGTAGGCATCCAATGCTTCACTATATTGTATTCCCAGGTAGACATCTACTTTAAAATGTTTTGTTCTATGAAAAAGAGCGAAAAACATGATTTTGCTTCTACTTATGTTTTACAAATATATTTTGTAGGTAATGTTGGTGACTACAAAGCACTGGCAGAAGTTGTAAAAACTTGGGCTCGTCCAAGCAGGCTTGCATCAACAAAAGATATTTTACTTGTAAGAATACTTCAGCACTGTCCATAGAGCATCTTATTGCTTAATCAATAGTGCTGACAAGGTCTTCTTTAACAATGAAGTGGGCAAAAAATGGTGGATATGCAGTTGGAGCTTTTAATGTATATAATTTGGAAGGGGTTGAGGCTGTTGTTGCTGCAGCAGAAGAGCAACAAAGCCCTGCCATCTTACAGGTGTGTAATCTCCTGTTCATTATGTTATCTTACAGCTTAGTGAGTCCTGAGATATACAAATTCTATGAGATATTAGAAGGGGGTGCATGATGAGGGGGGTATAAAAAGGGAAGAAAAACAAGCACACACTGTGTGATCATTTAATCTTATAAATGATGAGTAATTTAGCCATCTATTTCCCGCATTTTTTTTGTGGCAGCTCTACTGATCAGTTGCTAAATTCTTACCTGCTTCCTTTTGGCAGATCCACCCCAGTGCCCTGAAGTGTGGAGGTTTACCTTTGGTTGCATGTTGCATATCAGCTGCACAGCATGCCAGTGTAAGACACATTTTAATAGATATCAAAATTAATGAAACAGAAAGAGAATCGAGCAATCTGAGTAATAATATTTTATTCACTTTATCAATGATCCAAATATGTGTTTTTAGTCGAATGCGAATTCCTTGGTCTTGATATTAAAGAGCAATCAATTCTCTGTTTATACTCCTTAAAGTGGTAGCCTTGAATGTTCCTTTTAACCACATAAATCATTCAGTAACAAGTTATGATTAAAGTGAAGGGATTGTGGTTGTTGGATTTTGGAAAGTCTGAGGAAATTGTGGAGGAAACACCTCATCCAAAGTTAACAAGGCGAGCAATAGAGAATCAAAATTACCCCTTTTATGACAATTTTCAAGTATAGTTTTAATACTCCCTCCGTCTCAAAATACATGTCTTTTTAGCCCATAAAATTTTGTCAAAAATACATGTCTTTTTGGATTTAATCATTACACTTAACCTACTTTTACATCTAATCATTACTCTAATTTTTACATTACCCCTACTCCTCCTCACAAATTAAAAAAAAAAAGAAACAAATACAAGTCTAATAATCATTACACTTAACCTACTTTTTACATCTAATCATTACACTTTAACATACTTCTTAATTCTCGTGCTCCGTCCTAAAAAGACATGTATTTTAAGACGGAGGGAGTATAATGACCTATTGGCACCGTGTAGACACCAGGTAAAGTGCATTATATGATTATCCATTACCATTAGTCTTTCAATAAAGACGATATATTGCTGGAAGAGGCTCTGTTTCAGTTCGTATCCAAGCATGATATAAGGTTGTAGAGGGGTTATCTCATTTAGATGTCTTTGAGTCTTTCCCCCTTTACTGAGCATGCCTTTAAGCGAGACTGTATTAAATATTTGAAATCGCTAAACATAGCAAACATGTTTTGAGCAAGCTACTTTTATGCAGTTTGACTCATAACTGATTAAACTTCTCTCCATCATTTTAGGTTCCAATCACAGTTCATTTCGATCATGGGTCTTCAAAGGAAGAATTAGTAGAAGTCTTGGAGCTGGTAAGTTAAGTCATACAAGAGGCATATGTACATTTGAACATATATACATGCATTTTATTTATTTATGTACATGTGTGTACGTGTACAACCTAGTCCATTATGATTGAATTGAACGTTTACAAATACACGTGTCTTTTAAATTCCATTTGAACTGGTATATTGCAGGGATTTGATTCTGTGATGGTAGATGCCTCACATCTACCTTTAGATGACAATGTTTCATACACGAAATTCATAGCTAATTTGGCTCACTCCAAGAATATGATGGTGGAGGCTGAATTAGGTAGACTATCAGGGACTGAAGATGACTTGACCGTTGAAGAGTATGAAGCAAGGATGACGGATGTCAATCAGGTTCTTTTGAATTTCCTTAGCTGCAATGCATTATTCTTCGTGGTTCTCAATCAGCCATGATTTTCATATTTGTCAATATCAGGCACGAGATTTCATGGCAGAGACTCAAATTGATGCTTTAGCAGTCTGCATTGGAAATGTCCACGGAAAGTATCCTGCAAGTGGCCCAAATCTGAAGCTTGATTTGCTCAAGGTTGTGTATATAAATATGCAAGATTGTACTTTGTTTGTGCTTTGGAAAATTGCATTATGTTGACCAAAAATCCAATTTCTCGTTGCTGAAAATGTTACATATTTTTAGCTTTTGTTTACTCCCTCCGTTTCAAAATAAAAGTCGTTTGGACTTTAGTGCACGCTTTTTAAGGAGGTTAAAACTCTATAAAATATTATTTTTTTAATCAAATTTTTTCCATAATTTCATACTTGTTAGTAATAAGTACTCCGTATGAAATTATGAAAAAAAATTGATTAAAAAAATACTAATATTTTATAAAGTTTTTACCTCATTAAAATGCGTGCGGAATAGTAAAGTGACATTTATTTTGAAACAGAGGGAGTAATATCTTCATGCTAAGAACATCAATGATTAAGATACCAGGGTATGAGATGAATATTTTAGTTTTTACTTCGTTAACCTAAATGTTATCTCTCTATTTTTGTCTTGTCTGTTTGACCTGGCTATAAAATGCCTGGGTTTACATGGGTTATTTCGTAACATGATCTGCTATAATTTATTCCTTTTATCTGTCTGCATTTTGGAGTAAAAACTTCTCTACTTCTCATACCCAGGATTTACACGCGTTGGCTGTAGAGAAAGGTGTTTTGCTGGTCCTGCACGGAGCTTCAGGATTACCCAAGGAGCTAATCAAGGTAACTTCTGACATGATTTCCCTATGTCATAATACAGTAATGACCCTTGTATTTTTCCACTTCCACAAAATGATCGCCTGCGCTATCAATCAGTTAACTGTGCAAATCGAGTATGATGACTTTTTTTTTCATCTGTTGAACAGAGCTGCATAGATCTTGGAGTGGCAAAATTCAATGTGAACACCGAGGTGCGCAAGGCATACATGGACTCACTGAGCAGTCCCGGGAAGGACCTTGTACACGTTATGGCTTCGGCCAAGGATGCCATGAAAGCTGTGGTCGCGGAGAAGATGCTTCTGTTTGGATCAGCAGGAAAAGCATGAAAAAGGAAAAAACATTGGAATGGAGGTAGGTGTGCTTGCTTCTGTGCAGAATAATCCGCAGCTGTTATGCTTCGGCTGCTCTGTTCATTCGTAGGTATTGTTGGAAGGAACCCCAACTCTCTCAAATAGCAGTACATTTTGTTCTTAGAGATATTCCATTTAATAAAATGGTTCCTTCCTTGATTATGATTGTACATTTATTATTGCTTTTTCTACTTCTGATTTAAAGTAAAACCTCTTCAATATTTGTACATTGTATTGTCAGGGTTTGGTGTTTGAGTCTGCAATAATGAACACTTGTGCCTTATGGTGAAGATTGATCCTTCACTCTCTGTAGGACCAAATTCGTAGGTGGGTCCGACTTCTGATAGCCTAGGCTTGAAGATATAGGACCCACATTAGACATTGTCCATCCTCGCGGATTAGAGTCCACATGTTACTACTAGGAGCTTACATATAGGCCCATTTTGGTAGCAAATGATCTTGTAAATATTTCCTAAGTTTTCAATATATTTAACCTTAAAATAAAAAATAAAAAAATTGCAGTTCTGTAGGATTGTTTGGTTAGTAGTTTTCCACCTATGTGCCATATTAATTTGACAATTTTAAATCTAAACATTCGAAGAGGGTAAAAATAGGAATGGCGTTTGTTTAGCATCGACAAAATTCGTCTCACAAAACCTAGCCATTCTTTTGTGGCTGGGCAACGGAAAAAAGGACAACAGTTGCTATGGACAGAAGAACAATTGATCACTGTGAATTTTCATCAATTGGAAAAATGTGTTTACAATGTGCTTTATTCATCTGCAAGATAGAACATGAACTGGTACTCATGTGTCGTTCGAGTATCACAATTTTACTCCCTTTGTTCAATCATGTAGGATTTTTTAGGGGTATAAAATTGATCACAAATGAAAGATTTAAAAAAAATAGTACTTTTTCCTAATTTTTTTAAGGGTAAATTGCAACTAATATCCCAACCTTTAGGGATAGTTGCTTTCAATACCCTAACCTTGTAAAATTTTACAAAATATCCTAACCTATACCATTAGTTGCAATTAACACCCTAAATAAGTTTTTTAAATTAAAAAATTACCCACATCAAACAAAAATTACAAAAAATCACCTATATTTATAAAATATTTTCAATGAATCCCTAATACATTTTTAAAAAAATGAGAATTAAATAAATCTCTTACAATTTAACCCCATCTGACCCAACATCCAAAAATAATTATAATATATATATATATATATATACTCCTTTAAAATATAATATAATTACTTTAGCATCTACTCATTTAAAATTTTAATATAATCAATCAAAATAATTAATTATTTATCTAAAAATATACATTATAATTAAAATCTAAATTTATACTATAAGTCTGTCTCGATACATGCCGATTTGTGCATCTATATATTCCCTGTATATTATTTGATACGATATATAATGTCTTTTTGGCTAATATTATGTTATATATACTAAAACTAATACATAACATCTTATAATGTATCACACATAAATTTCATGGTATTAAAAAAATGATTCTATAAGAAATGTTTGACATAATAGTTTTACAAAAATAAAATAAAGTAGATTTAAAAAAATAAATGGTAAAATATACTATAACCATTTGCAATAAATAATTATATAATAAAGATATATTAAAAATAATATGGTAAAAAATAATAATTTTACCATATTATTTTTAATATATCTTTATTATGTAACTATTTATTACAAATGGTTATCATATCTCATACCATTTATTTATTAAAATCTACATTATTTTATTTTTGTAAAAGTATTATGTTTAAGATAAATAATTAATTATTTTGAGTAATAAATGCTAAAATAATTATATTATATTTTTAAAGGAGTAGATTTATATACCTGTTATAATTATTTTTGGATGGTGGGTTGGGTGGGCTGAAATTGTAAGAGATTTTTTTAATTTCAAATTTTAAAATATATTAGGAGTTTATTGAAAACATTTTATGAATATGGGTGATTTTTTGTAATTTTTGTATGATGTGGGTAATTTTTAAAATTTAAGAATCTCATCCAGGGTGTTAAGTGCAACTAATAGTATATGTTAGGATATTTTGTGAAATTTTACAAGGTTATGGTATTAAAAGCAACTATCCCTAAAGGTTGGGATATTAGTTGCAATTTACCCTTTTTTTAATTGTCACATTAATGATCAGAGTATTATTCTTTACGAACATTAGACAATGTCAATATTTGAAGTGTCTAACTTTGGGCTTTTGCCATCTAATGTTTCTTTTTTTTCTAGGTTGATTTTGTGGTCGTGTGGTTGGCGTGTTCGTATAGTCCCATAAGTCCGATTTGACTTCGTTTATTTGTTGTAGGGGTTGTCTCATATATTTTTCTTGATTTCCGATACCGATGAAATTGTCTCATTGAAAGTGACATTGTTCCTAATAGTCCAAATGCCCCACTAAAGCATCGCTAGCGTCATTTTGTGTGTTTTATTAAGGTTGTCAAAAATGTCATTTGTGATTTGTCTAATGGTACGATCCGTAGTGGTTGTGACCCTTATTCTGTTCAACATGGTGTTGTCGATCTTGGAGAGTAATTGCAACGTGTGAGCGCTTATGTGAAAAGGTGAGTGTCGCCTTCATCATAATGGTTACATAACACACAAGATAGTGGAATTGTCACACCTTTTTGTGTTAATTTCATTTTTTTGAAGGTTCCATTCATGATTAGCTTCCAAAGGAAATTTTTCACCTTTGGAAGACACTCGGTTTTCCGGTTTTCCACATCCAAACAATATCTAAGGCTCACCAATAAACCACATCACCACAAAATAAAAAGAAAAATAGCCCGCATGGGTTTAGCTCAACTGGTCACAGGGGTGACATTTGGAACAAGAGACCAAGGATCGAGTCTCACCAGCGGCAGTGTGGGAGCAACCTCTCAAACGAGGGGGGCGTCCGGGGTGAGCGATTTCACCTTTTTGGAACAAAAAATAAAAATTAAGATGGGGGCTGAGGTGGTAGTGAGCCAAAAAAAATAACTCCCACAAATGCGCCCCATAAAGTAAGGCTCATAAGTATATAAGGTGAGCCACTTTTATTTTATTTTTTTCGAAAAGCTTGTATTTCACTCTTTAAAACTGATTTTCGACTTATTTCAGATTAAAAAAAACGTAAATAAAAATTATTTTTGAATGTAATTTATTTTTATCTACCCATAGACATTCACTTTGTATATGTTTTTTTTTTAAATAAAGATATCGATACCCATATTTCACTCTTTACCCAATAAAATTTCATTTTTTTATCTCATTTTTCCCTATAAATTCATTGTGTATCCCATTTTGCATATGTTGTTTTTTTAAAAAAAAATCAAAGATATCAATAATAATATTAGTAGTAGTATCAACAACAACAACAACAACTTGCTTTTGTAAATTTGAAGAAAAAAATGAATAGATTAAAAATAAAATTAGAGTCTTGGAGTGGGCTTACTAATAATTTGCTGAAAAAGTGAAAAGTTGGGTTTGAGCTCTTAAGCTGATGTGGCAATTGAAAAGTAACTTAAGAGTCCGGAACGGAGCTCACTGATAAACATGCTCTTATGTTTCCTTCAATTTTGTCAAGAGTTGTCGACGTTATAAACCAATCATGCCTACTTGTGGAGCTGATGTGGCAATTGAAAAGTAACCTAAGAGCCCGGAACGGAGCTCACTGATAAACATGCTCTTATGTTTCCTTCAATTTTGTCAAGGGTTGTCGACGTTGTAAACCAATCATGCCTACTTGTTTGACTCAATCTCTTTTATGTAATTGTGCAACTTACTATTGTGATTATAACTACTCCCTCCGATCCAATTTAGAGTATCTATCTATTTATTATATATATATATATATATAAATATAATAAAAGAGAAGTCACCTGAGACACATGTCGACTTTTCCTTAATCGTAGTCGTATGAACCAATCACAATATTATTATATATATAATAAAGGAGAAGTCACCTGAAACACATATCGACTTTTCCTTAATCGTAGTCGTATGAACCAATCACAATTTTTTGAAATAATCAATATATACATAAGATAAAATTTTATTCTTACTTTATTTAATCAATATATCTATATATCCATAAGATAAAATTTGACCCAATTTAATTAGATATGAATATGTTTTTAGAAGATATTAACTAATATGCATAAGATAAATTTTTATTCTAACTCTATTTAATCAATATATCTATATATGCATAAGATAAAATTTGACCCAATTTGATTAGATATAGATATATTTTTACAATATATTAACTAATTTTAAAGACTATTATATAAGATAAGATTTTACCTACGGAGTATTAACTAATTTTAAATATCGATGATCAAGTAGCTCAATTAAAAAAAAAGTTTTAAATTCATGCCTCAAATTACAAAATCACTTGGCTTCAGACTTGTTATAGACATGACAATATCTCGCCAAACACACGGTGCCGATGTTGAGTTCCGGAATCGATGAAGATTGTGTCGATATAGGCATCCGATGTCGGTGGAATCTTCAGCTTTCCCAGGTTGCAATTTGTATATTCCCTCAAAGAGAGATGATAGGACATGTCGACTCCAAAAGTCGGTACCGACAGAGTGGAATGAAGTGACATGTTGCAGACCGAGCAAGGAATCTCACAGGAAAACCTGAGGTTGCTGGATACCGACTCCAAAAGTCGACATCGACACCGTGCGAATGACGATAAACTCGCCGGATGACGATAATTGTTATTAACAACCCCTTAGGCTTTAATCTAACTCGAGAGGTTTGATGTATGGGTGAGTGACAAAAGTGTATATTGACGTGGCATAGCTTCATTGGTTGAACTACCAACATTGACGTGGCAATCATAACATATATATTAGGACGAAAAATACATTAATTCAATTTTCTAAACGTAAATCAACTCTCAAATAATTTCCTCTTAAAAAAGGGCGCAACCGATAAAGGGCAATGCACCTCCGGCGACAACCGCCACCGCCGCCGCCGCGCAACCTCCTCCACATACTCTCCCTCCTCCTCCTCCTCTCGTTCTCCTTCCGCCCGATCTCCGCCCTCGCCCGCCCCTTCGTCCTCATCCTCTCCCAAGACGACCTCCTCGACTCCGCAGTCCCCGAATCCACCTCCGCCGACAGCGCCAGCGAGTCCTCCGACTGGGACGAGTTCGGCGACGCCGATTCCAAATCCGATGAGGAGCTCGACCCCGGCTCATGGCGGCCGTTTCTGGAAACCGAATCGACAGCCAATTCCGATCCCGGCACTCAGGAGGCGGCTCTGTACTTCTCTGGCGTCTCGAAGATGTTGGCTGCTATGAGCTCGGGCGATCCTAGGGCGATGTCGGAGGCTGGATCGGAGATCGAGGCGGCGGCATTCGCTGGTGATCCGAATGCGAGATCTGTGTTAGGTTTTTTGCACCGGATGGGGATTGGAAGGGAGAGGGATAATGCAAAGGCGTTTCTGTATCATTACTTTGCCGCTGAAGGAGGGAGCTTGCAGTCTAAGATGGCGATGGCTCATTCCTACGCTAGGCAAGATGTATGTATGGAGTAATTATTTCGGTCTGTTTTTATTTTTAGTACTTCTGCCTCCAAATTGTTGACCATGTTCATGTCGTATCAATTGTTGATTATTAGGTAGCATCTTTAAGTTTATTGAAACTGCTTTCCAGTTCATTGCAGTTCTTTTCCTGGTTGACATGGCCATGGATGAAATTTGTTTTGCCTGATGAATTTTGATAAAAATGGAATTGCAGTTAGAGTTCAGGTCTGATGGTATTTCCCCTACGGCCCTACCTAGATCTTACAGCTCTATCCTTTTAGCAGATTCAATGTGTTGATCATTAGGTAGAGCATGTTTGTGGTTTTTATAATGATTGAGAGGTCATACAAAGTCTTCCAGAGAAGGCAAATGTTATCGATACGTTTTAGAATATAACGCCTGTACAGTCCAGTTTTTTCATTGGTTGAAAAGGTCATGGATGAAGTTAGATTTACCTGGTGAATATTGATTTTTAAAAAAATGCTAGATTTATTTGTAACTTGTTCAAACTTCTTCCTCCAATTTATGACTTTAGATTTTCATACAACAGTTCATATCAATTCTTTGTTTTTTTTTAGGGTTTTTCAGATGTTTAACTTGTGAGGCTATAAGTATTTTACTGATATAGATACTTTGGATTCAAATGGAATTGGTCTCATCATCTTGTTTCTCTTTACAATCCTATATGTCTACTGCTTGCAGAAATTTATAATGACTGCAAATTTGATGGATGCAGATGTATGATAGAGCTGTTAAACTGTACGCCGAATTAGCTAAAGTAGCTGTAAATAGCTTTTTTATATCAAAGGGTTCTCCTGTAACTGAACCAGTTAGAATTCATTTAGGCATGGAGGAGAATAAGGAAGCTTTGAGAAAGTCTCGTGGAGAAGAAGATGAGGATTTCCAGATAATGGAGTATCAGGCTCAAAAAGGAAATGCTCTAGCTATGTATAAAATTGGTCTTTTCTATTATTATGGGCTGAGAGGATTAAGACGCGATCCTTCAAAGGCTCTGTTGTGGTTCCTGAAAGCAGTGCAAAAGGGAGAACCAAGGTCCATGGAGCTTCTGGGAGAGATATACGTTAAGGGAATGGGTGCTGAAAGGAATTATACAAAAGCTCTTGTATGGCTCCGTCTCGCTGCCAAACAGAATCTGTATTCTGCGTATAATGGCATTGGCTACTTGTATGTGAAGGGCTATGGGGTGGATGAGAAGAACTATACCAGAGTAAGGCATCTTGTCTTTCTTTCCTCTTCAACTGTGGAATCCTATACATGCATCTCTTAACTATGAGCACATGGAGTAACAGTACTTATGAGAACAATCACATGATATCTCGATGAGTGTCTTCAACTAGTCCATTAACTGTCATGTAATATCTTTAACGTCGTATTAATATCTTCCTTTATTTTTATTTATTGTCTCTTCTTTTGATCAGGCTAAGGAATATTTTGAAAAGGCTGCAAATAAGGAGGATCCGGGAGGTTATTACAATCTTGGGGTGCTATATCTCAAAGGGATTGGAGTTAAGAGAGATGTGAAGCTGGCATGTAAATATTTTCTAATGGCTGCTAATGCAGGTCAACCAAAGGCATTCTATCAGCTAGCCAAGATGTTTCAAACTGGTATCGGCCTGAAGAAAAATCTGCAAACGGTAAAAAAAACAAAAATTATATTTTATTTTGTGCTAGGTCACATGGTTATAGACACAGATTGAGTTTATAATGACAGACTTGTGGCAGAACTGATGAATATCTTTACTCCCTTCTTCACAGCGTTGTGTCTTTTCTACCATTTTTAATCTGCAATATGATTTGAGGAGATGTCTTGATATGTAGTTTGGAGTAAATGCATAGATTTATGTTCTTGTATTAGTGAATTTTTAGTACACACTATAATTTGAGAAGGCACTCACAGTGTTTTCCTTATTCTTAAAAGTTCTGAAGCCCTTTGTACAAACATATAAGGCTTGGCCTAATTGCTGTCTTCTATTGTTCAATAGGCAACTGCATTGTACAAGTTAGTTGCAGAGAGGGGACCATGGAGTTCTTTGTCTAGATGGGCGTTGGAGTCATACTTGAAAGGCGATGTGGGAAAAGCATTTCTTCTATATTCTAGGATGGCAGAGCTTGGTTATGAGGTCGCACAAAGTAACGCTGCATGGATTCTCGACAAATATGGAGAGCGTAGTATGTGCATAGGAGTATCTGGTTTTTGCACTGATACCGAGAGGCATCAGCGAGCACATTCTTTGTGGTGGCAGGCCTCTGAACAAGGCAATGAACATGCTGCCTTGCTCATAGGTGATGCTTATTACTATGGACGGGTATGTATAGAAGAATATATTTACCTTTTCTTTGGTCCGAAACAGTCTTCATAGTTTGTCATCCAGAACAGCATTGTGTTTATTTTCTGATTCCTTCTGACCATAATACTATAATTTCCTTTTGTCAACAGGGAACTGAGAGGGACTATGACCGCGCAGCTGAGGCGTATATGCATGCAAAATCTCAGTCAAATGCCCAAGCAATGTTCAATCTTGGTTACATGCATGAACATGGTCAAGGACTTCCATATGATTTGCATCTCGCCAAACGTTATTACGATCAAGCGCTGGAGAGTGATACTGCTGCAAAGTTGCCTGTAACCTTGGCTCTCACGAGCCTATGGATACGAAAAAATTATGCTGATAGCATCATGGTTAGTTCACTTCACTTCTTATATTTATCAGTACGTCAAATATATATATAAATGAAACAGAAGTGGCAAGAGTTTAGTGGACCTTCCAAGTCACCTTGAAGAGTAAAAAATTCGAGATTGTAGCAGTGTAGCGTATAGGTTACAAAAGAGGGTGTTAAACTTACCCATTGATTTGGCAAGGATTAATCGCACATCACATCAACTTAGTTTATAGGCAACATGTCTGTTCTGTTGAAGTTTTCGAATCTGTGGAAGCAGGTAGATGTAGAAGTCTCATGATTCTTGTTTTCAACTCACTGAATGCGTGCATTTCTTTCGCTTTTCCAGGTACACTTCATTGATTCTCTGCCCGAACTCTATCCTAAGGTGGAAGTCTGGGTAGAGAACGTGATTATGGAAGAGGGAAATGCGACAATTCTAACACTCTTTGTCTGCCTTCTTACTGTCCTCTACCTTCGTGAGAGGCAGCGGAGGAATGCTGATGCTGCCGATGTTCCAATGGCACTGCATCCTGATGGCCTCGCCATACCACCAGTTATTTAGCTTCTTGCATCATGGTCGGAGCACTGGTACATCTGTCATCATATCAAGATCAGGTATTTCTTTTCTCTGTTTCCGTAGGTTGCAAACCCTTAGATGAATACTCGCTATCTTATGCAACATTGAACGAGCTTTTCCCGTTTTCCCATCTTTGATTTCGGGTATAGACAAATAGAGGAGAGCTGGAACTTAGCCAAAGTAGATACAAGTAATGGTCAAGTTGTATGTATGCTAGGGAATGGTCAGTTTGGTTGATACAAGTAATTTACTGTCTCTACATTACTTCATATTCTCCTTGTCACATTTTGCATTGTTCTGTGACAAATTTACCCTCCGCCAACACCCTCCGCCCGAGTTGGCTGGAAATAAGGTTCCGCCCTACTTGGGCGTTTATAGTTATTGAATTTGAACATTGTTATGTGTTTTATTTTAGTGTTCGTCGCGGATCTAGACACATAAAGGTGATAGTGTTGACATCTGATATCCAGCCTCGATATCGATATGCAGTGTTTGATATATCAGTATATCGATATCAAGTCATGTCTTGATATACTGATTTAACCCTGTTTACCTCATTTTTGTAGATTAATTCCAATGGAGATATCTGATATATTCTTTTCTTCTTTGTGCACCTCTGTCTTCTTCCCAGTGTTGCTTGTCCATGGCTCGATATCAAATATCAATATGATATCGATATCTATATCTGAAACCGCCTAAATAGTCCTATTAGCTTAGCTGATAAAAATGACATTTTGCAACCTCGAGGTTACTAATTAAGAGTTTCTTCTCTTTGTAATGGTCTAGTATGCAATTACTGACTACAAAACTGATTAGGGATCTAAAAGTAATCACACCCACAGCACATTGTTGTAGTTTAAGCCAACTCTTTGCCTTCTAATGTCATATTTGACTTTGGTTTTCAATCTTTACAAAGAGAGATGTATATGAATATTGTTAGTGGATACATCAATATAACCTTTTCAGTTCTGATTGTACACACCCACACACAAAAAAAAAAAAAGACAGAAAGATGAAACCTATAAACCCTTGCTACCAGGAATACTAATCCAATGAAGCTCGATTTCGAGTTCGCCACGTTCGACGTTCTTCAATCTAAGACACATCTTTTGCATAATCCTACCATCCAGCCAGAAAATGCAGCTCTCCTCCGACAAGCAATTCTGTCTGGAGGGTGTCAATCGTGTAACTACTGTCCCGGTAGGGAGGCCTTCGAGATCCATTTTTAAAGCCGCGATGAATGGCTTTATGTCGAACTCCGCCTCCCCCATCCTATCGTCCTTGCTAAACCTATCGTAATCGTACACAATCTGCACATGAATTTCAAACACAAACACCAATGATCACGTCCAATTCACACTTCTCCCCGTTTTTCGTATGAAATGATCGATCTATATAGCCCGACATTCCATAGAGCTTTCTTGAATTTGCTAAAACAATCAACTTACCACCTTCACCGGTAACTCAGGATCGATAACAGAAAGAGTTAGGTCTTCGTTCCACCGGGGATTTACGTCTTTCCTGATCACCCTGGTCTTCAACTTCTGCATCATTCACAAAGCACAACACATGGAAAGCTCAACCAATTCGAAAAATTGAAACAGCTGGTTAATTTCATTATCATTCAGGCTGATTCAATCTATATATGCTTCCCTTGTTATATAGGGTTCGATTGCCATTGAAGTTTAGAGTCGTTTTCTAGTCTAAGATACTAATGTTGGTTTCGGATTTGATGGTCGGGATTCGGCTTCATAACTTGATCCCCGGACGTTGGAAGTTTAAGCCTTGCACAGGTTGCGTTACACGCCTATCGTGTAGGCGCCCTTTGTGCTTCCCGAATGGAATGATCTCTTTTCGCATTGGACCAAAATCTAACCTAAAAAAGATTTTGAGACTTTGACGGATATGAACAATGAAAATATGAACAAAGGCTTGTGACCCACAAAAGCCTGACACCACCCAAACTCGTTTTTTATCAGTTCTAAAACTAACCTTACAATTCCATTCGTTTTTTTCTTTCAAAATAACTCAAAAAAGATGTCATGTTCGAATCCGTCTCCTCGTTGTAATGATCTAGTGCCTCGTTACGAACCGAAAGGAACGAGAACGACAATGAATCAACATACCTGGTGCCCCATCCTGACGGTAACATAAGGATCGCTAGTGCGAACATCGCGAATGGCTAGTTGGATCCCTCTTATCACCCTAACTCTAAGGAGCCCCAGCATATCCTCCATTTTTATCGCTATCGATCGATTCGATCGTCCTATGCGGAACCCATCACCTTCACAGAAATCCCCCATCTCTCTCCTTAGATCCTTTGTAACCAAAATTGCACTTTCTATTGGATTTGAAAAAGATGTGTCAATTCAACGGGTTTCGGAAGTGCATCCAATCGAATCGAGCATCAATTTAATCGAAAAGATCGATGCAATTTGTGAAGAACATTCAATTTGTTCACCTGATTTTTTTTATCCCCCTTGTTTGGGGTGATGAAGAATGATGAAATTTTAGGGTTTGTGGTAAAGTTTTTTGGCGGGCAAAATTGAAAAGGGAGTAATCTTTATTTGATCATTGCCTCTTTTGGGAGAGGGAAAGCGGGAGAAACGGTTACGTGGACATGCAAGAATTTTGGTTCTTTTACCTAATTTTGTTTCTTTCACTTGTTTTTTTATAAGGAAATAATTCGAGGTAAGACTAATTTGAACCTCGATAGGCCGACGAATCGGTAGACGAAAACCGTCTAACATACAATAGAAAAACAAAAAAAAGGCGCGGCGAACAAGCTGAACAAACTCTACACCAGGAAGTATCTAAGCAATCCTAAAACTAACAAGTTGAGGACGCTGATGAAGAACGAAGTCAAACACCACCTCAAGTAGCACCGCGGGCCAACGATCTAACATGACTCTATCTCATGTGGGTAGTGCAGACGATACTCCAAGGAAGCTCCTTCCCGGATACGGAGTCACCCTGAAAGCACCACCACGATCTCAGCTAGTCTCGACTCTGAACTCTACGAACCCCACCAAGAAGAAGAAGAACGCCTAGACACCAGAAGTAGAGTCATCCACAACTCGAACAAACTACACCAAGAAAAACCGACCTTACCGGTCGCGGATTTAAAAACTCGTAAAAAATGAGTGGGTTTATCATTATGTGTTATCATTATTTGGCCCATGAGCTATAAATCAGCCCAGCAAACTGAATATAATATATATCGATATTATTGCTATTTTTACTTTTATGTTTCTTACACTTGTAACTTGTTATTGACAAATCATATGAACAAAAAACATTGCACTTATTTTAAAAATTGATAATTTCATTAATCATCAGTTTTTTTTTTAACTGGAAAGAATTTGAGAAACCAAACAGTCTTGGTAACTCAAGGAACTGAAACATAGATAACCGAAAGGAGCAACGCACAAACAATAACAAACCAACCAATCAAAAAGGAACAATCATCAGTTTGTTGTTATCCAATTTCATTGGTTCAAATTTTGATCGACAAAAAAAAAAGCTATACCCTTAAATTTCATTCCCATATTAAGAAATAAAAATTGGTATATTAGATGTTAAGTCCCTAACATTTCCTTTGTGTCCATTTGTTCCTTACCACTTCAAATAGTCAATTAAAGTCCCTTAAGTTACTCCACTTGAATTCATTCTAGTTTTTGCCTTCCATCCAAAAAATCACCATTGAAAATATTCAAAAAATCATTCATAATGATCTCAAATAGTATTTTTAAAGACTTTAATTAATCTTCCATATTAGTTGATTCAGAGGCAAAATGGCTAAATTCAATCGAACTGATTACGATAAAAAAAAAAACTTTATTTTTTTTAACTGGAAAAAATTCAATGTACGAGACATGTCTGGTGGATCAAAAGACCGAAAATAGTGACAACGGACAAATAGTTATGAAAAAAACGAGAAAAAGTCATGACAAATCAACATGTTAGCCGGAAAAAAAAATTTATGGCTCGTTCGGTTGAATGCGGGAAGTACAATTTCCGGGAACTTACTTCTCATGAATTGACTTCCCATGAATTGAATTCCCGTGAAATATACTTCCCATGAATTGAAAAAAGTCGTTTGGTTGAATTTTGTTTTTTAGAAATATAAATAGGAAAATAAACTAGGTAAGTGAACTTCCTACGATTTGGATGAATTGAAATTCCTGGAAAGTTGAATTCATGTGTCTTTCTGTCAACCAAACACACTAATATATTTTACTTCCTGTGTTTTTAAACTTCCTGAGTTTTTAACCGAGTAACCAAACGAGGCATTAGTTGATCTCTTGAAAAATGTTGGGCCCCATTTTTTTTAATAAAAAAGAAACAGTAGTGACTTTGTATTTAATTTACCATTTTACCCTCTAAAAAATCAATTCCACTACGATTTTTCCGAGTCGGCAAAACGGAAAAATGGCGGGAAGTGGGAACTTGCAAGTAACATAGCCGGAAGAGAGAGAGAGAGAACGGAGACGCCATTGAAGGGTTTTCCGAGTTCTCGTCGCCATTGATAGCTATTAGAAGGTCTACGGAGCCCTTGAAGGTTCTTCGATCTTCTCCGGCGGCCTTGAAGTGCTTCTCTGAGTTCCCGAGTGGAAGATGGAATCCAATTCACGAATCTAACATGACCTTAGAAACCCTAAATGGATCCCTGGGAGGCACTGGACTTGGACGATTCCGATCTGCCCTCTCTTTTGCGCCCCTGTAAACGCCATCAATCTCAGCAATCGCAACTCTCTCTTGATTCTCTTCCGAACCCTAATATCCCCTCCCAACACTGTGCTCCCACTCTCCCTCCTCCTGCCGACAATCGGCCTCCTCGCAGCCTTATCCCTGGCCCTGCCGGCGCTATCCAAGCCGCGATGCATCGAATTGGGCAGGGGAATGATGATTCGAGGAATATGGGTTGCAAGATTTCGACGCAGGATTATGTACGGAGGGTTGAGGAGGACGAGGCTGAGGAATTTACAACCGATCACTGGCTTTCAGCTCTGGATTTTCTCAGCCAAGAGGGTAATTGATTGATAATTGGAATTTATTCTTCTTGTTCTTGTTTTTTCTGAAGTAAATTTTGGTGGAACCTTGTTTCAGGTGTGCGGAGAACTACCTGCTTGAAGGATATCAAGATGTATGCCAATGCTGCAAAGATCGACATGGTATTTTCCTGAACAAGCTTTGGTAATTGATTGGAAGAACATTGTTGAAATTTTTCTGATTGAGAGGATTACAGTTTCTTTGTAATCAGATGCTTGATATATGGTGTTTTATAATGCCTAAAACTGGCTCTTCAATTTTCGGTTTTGGTACTATTTGGTGGATTTTGTAGGTTGTTGCCGTTATCAAAGGTTACACTCCAAATGGTTTGGGTGATGTAATGGTTGTTCTGAAGGTGATTAGCTTCTTTGAATTTCTTCCCATTCCCCAGTGTTCATAATGCTACTTTGTATTTATTGCTTTGGTCATGGAATTTAGGACCCAACTGATACAATTCAAGCCAGTATACACCGCAAAGTCCTAACTGAAGGTGACTATGGGAGGCAAATTGCTGTTGGCTCAGTATTAATACTTCAGAAGGTTTGATATTTTAATTTCAAAGGTTGATTGAGGTTGCCTGATTTAAACAGCGTGTTTTTATCACTGGAATCAAATTTTAAGGTGGATTGAGGTTCCCTGATCTGAACAGTGTACTTTTATCATTCAAATAAAAAAATTTCTTTTTCTGATCAGTTGGACACTTACCTTAGTTTCTCTTTGACATGACAACAAAAGTGAGAACCATTATTCCAGAATCTTTGACATGTTACTGACTTACTGGTATGTTGTATATTTATAGAATCTGCATTAATGGCAATCCCGAATTATCATATGGTAACACGGCCAGATAAAATTAACTTTAGTTACCTCATCACTTCTTGACTAACGGTGAGCCTCACCATGAAGTTCAACATTCTTTCACCATTTAACTACCCAACACTTGATTTTTTTTTTTTTGGGGTCAGCTAAATGAATAAACACTTGATTTCTGCAGGTATCAGTATTCAGCCCTTTGGAGAAGTCATGTTATCTGAATATTTCGCTCAGCAATCTGGTTAAGGTAGACGGCTTTCTTTTGCGCTGCAAGTTCCTTTTAATGATAATAGCCCATGAAAGATGAACTCATGAACGCTTGAAGAGTTTTGGATTTACCATTTTAGCTTAACCTCCTTTAATTTATGTCCTACGATAATTTTTTCGTTGCTGAAAGCTGGAAATACATTTGATGGGAAAAAATAAAGAATTATAATTGTATAGTTTGCAATTTGCATGCATTGGAAGTTATTACGAATGATGGAAAACATATATATACCCATGCAGTGGTCTTCTGTTGAATAAACCCCAGGATACTGGTTCTTTTCCTTCTTAAATGTGGCCTCCCTTCTTTCTCTTCAGTTGTTGAAATCCCATCTTGTTATCCCCCAAAAGTAACAGAAAGAGGAAGGGGAGGCTAATTTCTGCTCTGGAAAGCCCCCTAACACCCCTCGAAATAGCTCCAATGACACCATTATTGTAAATGCACGAGTTGAATCAAAAGGTGACAGTTGTGTCAAAACACAGGACAATGAGTTGTCTTTGAAAAATTGCATGGTTGTGGATGTATGTATTCTAAAAATGTCAATGCTTACATCCTCCTAGTTAACTTAATTCTAATGCAGGTCATTGCTAAAGACGCTGGAAGGGAAGTCTACTCTTTATCCAATGCTAAAGATGCTGCACCAGGTGTGAGAATTTATACTTTTCTGATGAACTTGCTGTTTCCATGAAATGATATTCAAATATTTCTTATTGACTATATATAATCACATAGCATCACTTTAGCTCCTAAGAGCTTTTTACTTGGTTTGGGTGGTCTTGAATCTTTTATACTTAGTTTGTGACTTTGTGTGGTCTTGAATCTTTCAATTACAAGCTTTTGTGGTCTTCAATCTTTCAATTTGAGACAATCTTATATTGTCGTACATCTCACATGAATTTTTCCTCGTATATAGTCTGATTGACACCAATTTCTAACATTGATAGAGCGCCAGAAGAATTTAAAGATACCAGATCAGGTTTCATCAGGACATGGAAGGACTACGAAAGCCAAGACAGACACCCAGCTGAACTTTGATTTCAATGGTACATCATATGTTGAAAAGCAGGCCAGCGGAGAGAAATCTGCATTAGGAAATCGGATCTTTGATGACCAAAATAGCAACAAGTATGCTTCTTTACAGCAACGTTTTAGGAGAGATCGTGCAGGAAGTAATATCATGAAGGAACCAATTGAAGTAGAGTTAGTTTCTTCCGGTCAAGAAGCAGTCACTGATAAGATGGCAAGTATACGCAGCTCCATTCAACCTGATGCTGATCTCAGAGACAAAAATGTTTTTGAGAACCTTGATGATGAACACCTTTATGCTGTGAATGCTTCTCTAAAGCAAACACAGGTAGGAGAACAAAGTCACGCCGGCTTATTGTTTGAGAATTTAGGCAGCCAAGGATTTGGACGCGAAGACGGTGTCAAAACTCAGAGGCAAACCAAGGAGAATACAACCATTGTTGAGAGCTCAGACGGGTGCCTAGGAGAAACAGATGGGTTGGAGAAGCTTAATTGTCTGCCTCCATCCAAGGCTCCATTACAGGAATGGACAGACGAGCAACTTGATATACTCGACATGGATGATTTTTGAAATACTGCACAGAGATCTTGAATATTTTTCCTTTCTCAAACAGTTGCTGTTTTTTGTTGAATAATCAAGAGATGAACATGTCATAAATGTCATCACTTGTTTTCTTTTTTAGAACCATCACTTGGGTAATTTGGGTACTAGGGGACTGAGTAATTGAAGCTAGGGATAGTCAAATTTTTTTCGAGGATGTAAATTTACTGAACTTGCACCTTCTTCGACAAGTTAAAACCATCAACAGCCTTCATTGTTGCTTTTTGAGGGAAGCAAGTGACCTCAGCTGTATAGTTGTTGCTTACAAAGCCCTGCCAGTAATTCTAAATCTGCAATTCTGCATAAACCTAATTGAGATGAAATATGAAAGAATTCAACAGCTCCTCTATAGTAATTCCTGAATTTGTTTACAAAAAAACCCTTGAATTTATGTTTTAACTGATAGACATACAGCATCACAAACAATCCTGGAGTAGCAAATGAGACTACCACAGATGAATTCATCATAAACTAAAATTTATCCTGCCGAAGCACAAAGGCTGAAATGTTGTAACTTCTGATTGAATCATAAATCACAAATATTATTATACATATTAAAGAATCCAGATCAGTCAGATATCAGTTCAGAGACAAGGTCTCAGACCGAGAATATATTCAAACCAGTGTTTAAAATGGCAATTGTTATTGCACGCTATAGCAACCTCTGAACCTACGAGCGCCTGCCTTGACCAAGGCGCCTATGGAGTGGAAAGGCCGTCCAGAGGCGCTCAAGGCGCGCTATAGGTGCAAGGCACGCTATAGCGCCCCATGATGGGCTCAGCCCATGGGCCTTATCTTGCCTTCAGCTGCTATACCCATCCCCCGGTGACCCACTCTCCAGTCCACACCTTTTTCCTATATGGGTGTATATGCTTACTGGCCATGTTATTGTAACTTGACAACAATTTCATTCACTTTTATGACAGCATCAAACTGTTTGTTATACATACCATCAAAATCCAAATAATTGACTGCAAAAGTCAAAACAAACAAAATCAAATGAAGCCTTTTGTTATAGCAGCTACCAACAGCCTGATCCAATCTCCCCAACCCTGAATCAACTGCCAGTACCCCCGCCAAGCTAACACTGAATCTGGATCATTGCTCCAAGTTAAGGTCTCCCCATCTCACATTGTACCTGGCTGCTAGATAGTGTGCCCCAACAGGTCCCCTGCTTCCGTATGGATAGTACTCAGGGACAATCTTCTTCTCCTCCAGCTCTTTTAGCACGGGTGTGAAGAGCGACCACGCAGCGTCAAGCTCATCGCTCCTGATGAACAGCCTTCTTTCCCCTTCTATGGCATCCAGTAGGAGCCTCTCGTATGCATCCGGAATCTCCTTGGCATACCTGCACATGGACAAGCAATTTTCTTTCATGAGATTCACATTGACTTGAGTTAAAGCATATATACACACACACACAAACATATAAACATTGAACACATATATTAACAAAAGAAGAAGAAGCTTGATTTACCTATCTGCATAATGGAGATTAAGGTTGCTTCGGTCCAATCTCATACCCAAGCCTGGGACTTTGTTATTGATCTTCAGGTATATAGCTTCATCGGGCTGAATCTGGATTACCAGCTCATTTGTAGCTTGATCAAGATCTGTCCCGAAATTCCTGTTATACAAGTTACCAGGGACATGCCTGAATTGTACTCTAATCTCGGCCCTGGAATGCACAATTCACAAAGGATGGATTAGAAATATAATAAGAAAGTTTATTCGACGTATTTCTTGTTTCTAATAGTAGGTACCTTCTCGTGTGTAATGCCTTTCCAGCTTTCATCAAGAAGGGTACCCCATCCCATCTTGCATTGTCTATAAAAAGGGCTGCTGCAGCAAATGTGGGTGTTAAGCTGTCCTTCGGTACTGTTTTATCATCAGTGTATGCTGGGTAACTGACCCCTCCTTTGGTATGGTTCTTGTACTGCGCTATGACCACATCCTCAAGGTTCAACGGCCTCATGGAACGGAGAACCTTTACCTGGAAGGAGCAACATCAACACTGTCATATAATTATATAATGGAATCATGAGAGAGTGATGTGGTTGAGCTTCAGGTCCTCGGCAAAACCTTTTCATTTCTGATATCTTCAGCATCCAAGCTAACAGGTGTTTCCATAGCAAAGAGGGCCAAAATTTGAAGTAGATGGTTCTGCATTATATCTCTGATGATCCCATAATTGTCAAAGTACCTAATCAAGTCATAGTGAGAAACATAAGCAACTGGATTCTAGTTGGTTTTGGGTAGTAAGGGGCATATTTGAATTACCCTCCACGCCCTTCAGTGCCAAAATCCTCAGAAAAGATGAGCTGAACATTTCTGATGTACTGCCTTGACCAAAGGGGCTCAAACACAAGGTTTGAAAACCTAAGAACTGATAAATTCTCGACAAGCTCCTTACCAAGGTAATGATCTATCCTGCAGATCAAATGGGTGCACTAGATCAGCAACAAGTTACACTAGGACACAGACTTAAGCTATACAATACATGATTGTCAACATGTTAAAATGATTGACCTGAAAATCTGATCTTCATGTAGGAAGTTTTTAAGGCCGCTAGTCAAAGCAGCAGAAGATTCTGAATCGCGTCCGAAGGGTTTCTCCACAATGACCCTAGTCCACCCACTTGATGAGGAAGCTGACAAGCTAGCACATCTAACAGCATCTATAAAGATATTTGGTGGGATCGACAAGTAGAAGAGACGATTGGAAACTCTTCCAGCCTGCAAAAACAACATGTTGTCCATAACATAATACACAAGGCGAAAAGACGGATAAAAATAGCATCCCAAAAGTATGTTAGTTATATTTACTACTCTGTATAGTAGTAAAAACAAGGAAAGAATACCTCATGTTGTCTGAGCTTCTTGTCGAGCTCACCAAAGTTGTCCTCGGAGTCGTACTGACCAGAATGGTAGAAACATCTTGCAAGGAACTGCTCCATCTTCTCATTGCAATTCTCCCTGCAAACACAAACAGCATAAAACCCATCCATATCCATGTTGTAAGCCACCACTTGATTCAATTGTAAATCCATGGCAGACAAAATAGAGGTTCATACCGCTTATCAATTCTGCAAGTAAGAGTCTTACTGACCATGTTCCTAAGTTCTTCATCGGTCATCTTGCTCCTCGAATATCCAAACACGGTGAAATGCTGCAAACACACCCACACACACAAAGGGAGTGATAAAAATGAATAAAAACAAACCAACCAACAAACAAACTTTGCATCAGCTTTGAACTCTCTGAGCTCAAACTGCATAGGAATCAGTTTATCTATCACTAAATATACATTGTTTGTTACAAGTTGCAAGCAACAAATAGAAAACACCAAAAGGAGTGGGGTGGGGTTGGGGAGGAAATCAAACCTTGGGGAGACAATCTTCATAGAAAAGTGCAAAAAGGGCTGGGAAAATCTTCTTCTTGGCAAGATCCCCGGACGCCCCAACAACTGTGATGCTGACAGTAGACTCTCCCTCCTTTCTCAAATCAAAGCTCAAAGCATCATTGAGTTTGAGTGCATCCGATGAAGAATCCGAAATCAATTTATCCTTGATCTTGTCCACAACATCGCGTTTCTTAGCAGCAGGAGAGGATGAATTGGTTGTAGATACCACAGCTCCTGCAATCCGTAGAAAAGCAAATAAGAAATTTCCCCCAAAATCCAAAAAAATCAAGGTCAAAAACACGGAATCAACCACCCAATCCAAAATCAATTCCAAGCCCTAGGTGGATTGAAAGAGTAAATTACCATCTTGCATGTGAAGGACGTTTGAAATCAGGGTGGACCGAATGTTGTTGGCCCGCCGGTTTGAAAGCGAAGGCAGGTTAAGCGATCGGGCATACCCATTTGAAATCGAAAAAGAGGATCGAGAAGAAGAAGAGGGTGAGGAGGAAGAGGCCGTGTGAAATGAAGAAGACACAGCGGCCATCGCTGGTGTAGTTGTAGTTGTAGTTGTAGTTCTTCTGCTTCGTCGTCGTCCTCCTCCTTATCAAAGCTATTGACAAATGTAGGTAAGCACTGCGATTGCGATTGTGATTACGAAGAGGAAGAGGAAGAATAAGAAGGAGAAACGTGGTGGGTTATGCAAACTGTTGGATGGGTTGAGGGGAGAGGGGCGCCTGGGATTTGAACAAAGGAGGAAGAAGGCAGGGGAACTTAGGAAACATCGAGGGGTTAAAGCCCTTTGAACCTCCCAAGGGCTGTCTTTTTTTAGCTCCTTTCCAAATTAAATTAGGTTTCTTTCTTTTTTATTTCTAAATTAAATTAGGGTTTTTTTTTCATTAGACTTTGTTTGTTAGATGGAAATTTTGTGATGATTGGTTAAATTGGGGGTTAAATATTGAGATTTAGTGTTTGTTTGCTTTTACGCCTCTAAGGTGCGTAGAAATGCTTCACATAAATTTTGGAATGGAGCTTGTAAAGTTATGTTTGACTTTGTTGATTTCTCATCCTAGTAGGGTATTATTTTGTGATCTTTATCGTTTTAGAAGTTTAACAAGAACTAGAAGATTCAACGAGTTTTGGTTCTTATATGTTTATATAATCTTTCAATTTTGTAGTGAATAAAAGATAAATTGCCTTAACAATTGGTTGATCTAGCTTGGACATGTTATCTTAGTTGGCTAATAATGATAATTTGAGATGTTTTTGTATGGCTGATTCATTTATATCATTTGGACTTACAAGTTATGGGAAACCATGTAGCCACTACTAATGGTGGATCTAATGGTCATTTTGACAGTTACAATTTCCACATTTGTTTAAGACTTTAAGTGGCAAGTTGAGACTAGATAGGAGAGTCGTAATGAACTCAACATTGTATGGTGTTTTGTTCCTTCTGCATTTGACTTGTATTAGTATTACTCACAGAGTTACATATACTCTTTTATTTTCAGTCACTAAGATTGTTAGCCATAGCTTATGACATTGGGATACTGATTTTGTATATCTCTACTGTGCAGAGAGCTCTTAATCAATCAGAAGATGGAACAATAAAACAAAGAGGTCGCATCACTTTACCCACTAAATGATCCATTTTTGGTATTAATATGCTTGTTTAGGTTTAATCCCACGTTCAAAAGGGAATTTAAACTTCTATAGGATAAACTTGTTATTTAGTCACATACAAGCTCTCTAATGGCTATTATCTGATTCCTTTAATATTAATTAAGCTCGATATTTTATTCTATTTTGCCTTATGTGTCTATGATTCTCAAGTAAATTAGCTCAAAGCTAGATGGATGCAAGATCTTTAGTTCTTTGGTTCTTGCTTTATAGGATTAAACTTGAACGATGTGGCTCCTAAACTCATATTTGAATCGTTTGGATTTCAGGTGTGATTTATTTTCTCCAATTTAAGTTTAAAAGTGGATGTAGAGTACAGTAGAAAAAGGTGGATAATAACGGAGGACAGGAACAAAGGCCACGAAGGAAGGAGAAGCAATTTCTTTCAAGACCTCGCAAACTACATCATTTGATTATTTAGAAAAACAAAACTAGTTTATTGATGTTTATTAGAAAAAACAAAACTACATCATTTGATTAGAAATCATTATCTGGTATTCTATAAACATTCCTATCTCTAGTTGGAAATATAATGTACTTACAAGCATTCATAAAGATGTTACCTGTAATCTATATTCTTCTTGTTCTTGTTTTTTTTTTTGTGGTGGGACCTTTTTTCAAGTGTGCATAGAACTACTTGCTTGAAGGATATCAAGAAGTATGCGAATGCTGCGAAGATTGACATGGTATTTTCTTGAACAAGCTTTGGTAATTGATTGGAAGAACATTGTTGAAATTGTTCTGATTGAGAGGATTACAATTTCTATGTATTAGATGCTTGATATATGGTATTTTATAATGCCTAAAACTGGCTCTTCAATTTTCGGTTTTGGTACTATTTGGTGGATTTTGTAGGTTGTTACCATTCTCACTAGTGTAAGTATTCATAACGCTACTTTGTATTTATTGCTTTGGTCATGGAATTTAGGACCCAACCGATATAATTCAAGCCAGTGTTAATACTTCAGAAAGCGACTATGGGAGGTAAATTGTTGTTGGCTCAATGTTAATACTTTAGAAGGTTTGATGTTTTAATTTCAATGGTTGATTGAGGTTGCTTGATCTGAACAGTTTGTTTTTATCATTTGAAGTTCAACATTTTTGCATCATTTAACTATCTAACACTTGATTTTTTTTTGGGTGATCTAAATGAATAAACACTTGATTTCTGCAGGTATCAGTATTCAGCCCTTTGAAGAAGTCATGTTATCTGAATATTTCAATCAGCAATTTGGTTAAGGTAGATGGCTTTCTTTTGTTGCAAGTTCCTTTTAATGACAATGGTCCATGAAAGATGAACCTGCTTGTAGGGATGGACCGAGGGGCGACTTGGGTTCGCTCCAGTCCGTCTCATTTTTACAAAATTAAAATAATAGGAAAAAAAATTAAGAAGAATTAGTAAAACAATTATTCATTTATTTATTAAATTAAGAGTTTTGTTAATAAAATTATACGTATAAAAAAAATTTAGCCTACTTAGCCCACCTAAATTTTAATTTCTGGTTCCGTGCCTACCTACTTGAAGAGTGCATTTAGAAAAATAGCTCCATTGACACAATTACTGTAAATGCACATGTTGAATCAAGCGGTGACAGTTGTGTCAAAACACACGACAATCGGTTGTCTTTGAAAAATTGCATGGTTGTGGTAGAGGTATGTATTCTAAAAATGTCAATGCTTACATCCTCCTAGTTAACTTAAATTCTAATGTAGGTCATTGCTAAAGATGCTCGAAGGGAAGTCTACTCTTTATCTAATGCTAAAGATGTTGCACCAGGTGTGAGAATTTCTATTTTCCTGATGAACTTGCTCTTTCCATGAAATGATATTTAAATATTTCTTATTGATTATATCTAACCACATAGCATCATTTTAGCTCCTATGAGATTTTTACTTGGTTTGGGTGGTCTCGAATCTTTCAATTTGAGACAATCTTATAGTGTTGTACATGTCACATGAATTTCACATATAATCTCATTGACACCAATTTCTAACATTGATAGACCGCAAAAAGAATTTAAAGATAACAGATCAGGTTTTATCAAGACCTGGAAGGACCTTTATGTTGTGAATGCTTCTCTAAAGCAAACACAAGTAGGAGAACAAACTACAAAGTCACGTCGGATTCCTGTTTGAGAATTTAGATGGCCAAGGATTTGGACGCAAACACGGTGTCAAAACTCAGTAGCAAACCAAGGAGAATACAACCATTGTTGAGAGCTCAGACGGGCACCTAAGAGAAACAAATGGGTTGGAGAAGCTTAATTGTCTACCTCCATCCAAAGCTCCATTACATGAATGGACAGACGAGCAACTTGACATACTTAACATGGATGATTTCTGAAATACTGCACAAAGAACTTGGATATTTTTTCTTTCTTCAAATAGTTGTTTTTTTTTGTCGAATAATCAAGAGATGAACATGTCATAAATGTCATCACTTGTTTTCTTTTTTAGAACCATCACTTAGGTAGTTTGGGTGCTAGGGGACTGAGTAATTGAAAAATGGGATAGTCAAATTTTTTTAAGGATGTAAATTTACTCAACTTGCAACTTCTTCGACAAATCGAGCACCTAACATGCTTATGATTTTTCTGTTGTTTCTTCATTTGCTTATGGGAATTCTGCATGTTAATCTCACTTAGTCACTTGTTCTCTCTATTTGAAATTGATGGAATGAGGTGAGTGGTGATGGTAAACAAGCGGGCCCGTTTGAAGATGATAGTAATGTTAAGCAATTGAGTATTTATTTTGTGCAATGTGTTGATGGTATTATTTAGGATCTTATGATGTTTAAACAAAGTCTTATTGTGAAGAGCTATCTTCTGCGAGACTTCAGGATTCATGTTATAAGTTACTACTTACGATCTGCTTAAAGCGGTGTCACAATTTTTTCAATTTTTTGGGATTTTTTTTTAAAAAAAAATACAATGTAAGTAAAACACTATAAAATTTGTCATGCCAAACAAAAAAATTTCTCTTTTATTTTATCCACAAAGGCTAAAATTTATATATGTATAGGTATATATATATATATATATATATATATATATATATATATATATATATATATATATATATATATATATATATATATATATATATATATATATATATATATATATGTCTCTAAAATTTGATCTTGATTATAATCTTAAGTTCGATTAATCTTTATCATATCAAACAGGATCTTACTAGCATGGGGCCATGCTTGTCCGGATGTATTATAATATTCCATCTGTCAACAAGTATTAAATTATTTTTAAAATTAATAAAATACTTTACTTTATATGTTTAATACACAATCTTCTTTTTCATTTTTCTTAAATATTAAGAGTGAGCACAAATCTCGCAAATCCTAATCATGTTTCAAATCTCGTCCCAATCCATGAGGGATTTAAATAAAAACATCTCCATCTCATTCCCATCCCTTTAAGAATGAGGGACGAGACACATGACGAAAATTTCTTGTCCTATGAATCTCATTTCATCCCATACCGGAGTCAAGATATCCTACAACTCACGATGCACCCCATGGTGTACCACTAAATTATTTTGGTTATAATTTTACTTTTTTAAAAAATATATTTACAGTTCATATACTTGTATTTACATATTTATAAAATTTTATTGGAAAAAATCATGTTTTAAAAAAAATTGAATTTATTTTCTAATATAATTGATCTTTTAATTTTATAAATATTTTAAAATGAATTTTGTTTAATAAAAGTTTATCAACATGTAAATTCAAGTATATGAAATGTAAATATATTTTTTTAAAAGGCTACTGCACAATGTGTGCGGACGAGATCACCTCCCCAAAGGGATGCTATCAGACGGGATCACCTCTCCAGAGGGACAAACACCTAAATGTCTCTTCTCACCGCCGAATTTTTTTTTTTAAAAATGAATAAATTTAGAAGAATGATAAAGGGTAAATTTGTTTGTGAGATGGTACCGAAAGACAAGAGGAATTCAAAACAGTGGATCCTCACTGATTTGATAGTCCAGAGGGCCCATGAGCTTTGCAGGGAAATGCTATAGAAGTTTCAGAACTTGCACAAAGTCAAGTTGATGTGTTTAAATTGGATTTTTCGATCTACTTTTTCAGTGTAGATTCAAATGAAACTTTATAGGATCCATTCAAGCATCATCTAGTTTCAGTAGCTTCCACACATCTATACCATCAACAAACAAGTAAGTCAAATGTCTATCTAGTGTACAACTTTGCCATCAGTACGGAAATTAAAAAAAAAAAGTGCACAGTTGCATACACAATACAACACCAAAATTGTTTACGAGCGAAATACTTGGGTTCTTACGATGAACAAACGCAACTCACATTGAGGAACACGAAAATCCTTTGGAAGCGGTAAAAGGAGAAAGACATTACACTTGTTTAATGGAATCCTCTCAACTGAGATCTCCATCGGGCGGTTCAAAGACCGACCCAGTATGATCGCCCACCGGTATTGTGGATTGGTGATGGCGTAGGTGACGTTACACACCACTCATACCAAACCTGCATGGCATTATTAGGACAGATCAAGTCAATCCACAAAGCAAGGCAATCTAACTAGAAGGGGTGGAAAGTAGTGCCGAGGGGTTTCCAAAGGTCGAATTTTCCTTTGGGATATGTAGCTAGCTGAAGGCGGAAGGTACTCCTAAGTGGTTCTCAAAAAAAAAAATGCAGCTCATACACTAAATTGACATGTTTCTTAACAAGGCTAAAATGCCCTTTTTTTGGAACAGAGGGAGTAGCTTATAAGCTAGCTCACCCCATTGTGCAGTGTTAAGGGGTAGAAGCTGAAAAAAGAGCATATCAAAAGAACCAAGTGTGGTCCATGCGGAAAAGGATATACCTTGGTAGAACTACAGCATCGCCACATGTTTAATTCTAGAGGATGACCTCGTCGCACGCAAACTGGTGTCCTCAGAGGGAAAAATATGGGAAACCTAGAATATGGAAGCAATTGGCAAGCAGATCAGTAAGCCTTTCATCAGCTTAGCATCTATTTTAGAAGTACAATCGTGAGCAAAAGCAATTAGGAAGCTTCTGAGGAAGCATTAAAATCAGCATAAGGAAAATTTTCTAACTTCAATTAGTTCAATATGGACGATAGAACTTAGAAGTTTGCACCCAAAAAAAAAGCAACAATTTGTTTTTAAAAAAGCTTATTTTAGAATCAAGAAACATGTAGCCATTTTCATGGCCCCATTGCCCCCATCAAAGAGAATTATTCCAGATTCAAATATATGCCACTACTTACCAACTAAACATATCAGGTGTTGCAGTAGTTGGTTCCATTCCTAGATGAACGTCCTTGTAAAGAACGGAATCAAAGTAACCAGCAAATCCTGGCAAAGAAGGAAAAATAATTAAAATAACTTTAATTGCCGCTATAATCCACAAATGACAAAGAATTTTTATTTGGTGGCTCAAATTAGAAGTTAAAAGGAGGTTTGAAATCACAATCACAAGAAACCCATAAACTTTATGAAAGCAACTATTTCAGTTTCTTGACCAGAAGGAAATTCGTGAAACAAAGCCAAGTTGAAGAAAGGTTGTATCACAAATAGCAAGTACGCATGACTATTAACATGAACAGGACTCATATGCAAGATATATATAAAACATAATACTTCTATAATATGCCTTTCGTCATGCCCAATGTACCATGGAAAGCTAGCTAATGAAACAAAATTCCTCAATTCCTTCATCTCTGGCTCCTTTGACATCTCCAACTCTAGCCCTATATTTGCCTTCCCCAGGTTAGCTGAATTTTTTAGCAGTTCTTAGCTTCAACTTGGACAATTCATGCTCATATGAGTTCAGATCATCAAACCCTCAGACTACCACCCACATCTTAATAGTCCCAAACCATAGGAGACATTACTAAGTCCTTTGCATAAACTATGCTATTGCAAGGCAGATGCCTATTTTCCACTATTGAACAACTCGGCAAAACGAAAACGGAACACAAACCCAACCCAAAAAGGAAAAAAAAAATAACAAAGTTCTATTTAAAGATCCTATCCAAATCCCTAATCGTAATATAAAGACAATCTAACTCTTACCCATTTCACACAACGGAAATTGAAGGAGTATGAACACTGTTGACATGTCATTATAATCAGATTTATCAACAAGTCACCCAGCAAGAGCTCACAAAGGTTGGTTGTGATTTCTAAACGAGTAGAAAAATCCCAGGGAACGTTTACTAAATTTCAAACCCAAGTTAGTCATGATAAGAAAAGTTGCCACGGAAGAATAAGACAAAATCTGTTTAATTTGAAGGTGCTTGATGAAAGCATCCACATAGCATACTGATACATCTTCATCTTCCCAGTGTCTCCACAGAGTCAAAGACACAATTTCAATAACAGTAATTTTTCTTCGATGCCCGTCTTTTTTATTAGAGGAAAAAGGTAAAACTGGAAGGAAAAAAAAAAAACATGGTTGTTCTCATGCAATGCACAAGGCCTCAGCAAATGAAACTAAGCTCTGAATAGTGTGCCGATATGAATATTTCCAGTCAAAGCAAATTAGTTGATCAAGGATGACAAAAATCACAGAGAAGAGAAATAGGTAACAAGTCAATAATGTCTAAAGACAAGACTTCTGAAAGACATACCATGTACCATGGCCGATCCTGTGTCGTCAGGAATTTCAAATTTTAAATTTGCATGCCTCTGGTTGCATTTTGGGGATGAATAATCTGGGTGGGTAAATGTGAAAACCTACCAAAACATACAGGACAAAATCAGCACAATAGTATAAGGTATTTCAAAATTATGGGAACAATCATCAAACACCCAAAACTAACAAGTTCAAAAACAAAGAGCAAAAGAAGTGAAAATGCAAAAGACGGGAAAACTTACTGGCTGAGAAGGGGCAAGTCGTGCTAAGTTGTGCAATTTGACAACATACGGTGTTTCAAAGTGTACGAGATCTTTATGTGATTTAACCTATGACATAAAGACAAGCTCTCAAGGTCAACGGGTAGCAGTCTACTAGAAAAATTGAGGGGATATAAAGATGATAGGGATTTACATCATTATATAGCTTTGATGTTGTAATTGGTTGCAGAAAACTTGTGTACCTGAAATCAACAAAAAGACATGGGTGGATAAAAATGATCATTTGCACTTCAGCCGACTAAGTCAAATAGAAAGGGGAACTTTAACAACTAATTAACAGTATGATGGGTGCAAAATTGTTGGTTCCCAGTGAAAAGAATATCAGATTTCTTTTGGAATTATATTAGGACTTTGGGCAGCTTTTTGGATTTTATTTTCGACACCACAAATAGATTATGAATAGATATACTCTAAACAGATTATGAATATGTTCAATTTACTTATGATTAAAGATATACTTTAAATAAATAGATATATAATTATATACATCTACCAGACAGAAAAACATTAAATGTTGTCCCCAAAAATTTATACTCTTTGGGGATGAACTTGAAATTTGTTCATAAAAACCAACTACTGGCACTGGAATTTTTTTAGGGGCCTTGTGCACTGGAATAAAAGGGCTAGGCAGTGGACTTTTCTATCTCTAAGGTACCAGTTTGACACATCGAAATTCACATTCAAATCCATCTACAGAGAAAAATAAATCAAGAGGCATGAAAAATATAGTGACATACGATGACGGAATTGAGATCCCATCAGATTTGAGAAACCTCTGTGCTCCGTCAAGGCACTCGGGTGACAGTTCATTGTCACCAAAAGAACCAAGCAATTCACTAACCTACACCAAAAATGAAGACAGTCACAATATATTTAGAAACAGTACACACAAGGACAACTATAATTAACCCTTACCAAAATGTCAGCTTTTTCAGGAGCATCCCAACAACGCATGTCACTGGAAACAATGGTTACCATATCTTCCCATCCTTCTAGTTTCACTAAGCTCTGGAAGAGAATTTCACTTCATAAGTAAAAATCATCCTAAATCAGCAACATCTCATAATATAAATTACTAATGTAAATGTGCTCCACTAATGAATGACATGGCATGAGAGGCTGGCAAGTGGCAAGCACACATAAGCGCCTATAGGGGTTGTAATGAAAACAAACCAGGTAGATTTTACATCAAGTGTTTTACATTAATCTCAAGCACCTAGCTCGGCCGTACATTTTACATCAAATGTTTTATATTAATCTTATGCACCTGGTCTAATTTTACATTAAGCATTACCTCCAAACAAGTATATACATTACAAGGGCAGTACTTCAATTCCAATACATTTTCCTATGGAACAGAATTACTCCAAACAGACCATCTTTTTATCTTTGCTCATCAATATTCACACCATAATTGGCCTCAATTTTAAGCTAATCTTGCTTTGTTTCTTTATCTTTCAATAATTGGTCAGTTACAACTTACAAACCACATGCTGTGATGAATACCAAGATTTATGATTCACTACAATCTTTTGGGAACAAGAGTTTCACAATGAAATGAAAATTTCAAGGTGGAAGAAAACTACTAACACATGCAAGTATAAGTACTGAAATGTGGTTTAAGAAAAAGGGATAGAACTGTATTCCGTATTTCTTTGTAAATTTGGCATCCTTGTTAAGAATTCTGCTGCTCTTAGAAGATTGAATTACCCTTGCGAGGAAACTTTGTATCCTCTAATCTTTACTTAAAAGGAACATTATTTTCTTCTACTTTTCATATAACATATATAAATAAATGAACAAATAATTATTTTTTTTATAAAAAAAAAAAGTAAACATACAACCAGAAGAAGTGGTAAGCTCCATTTAAAAAGATTATAGATAGAAAAACAGACAAAATGGTACAAGTAGGGAGAATAGCTGTAATTGAAAGATTAAAAAGAAATGATTGACTTTGAGCACACATCTTTTTTAACTCGCAATGCGAAGATCAGATTTCTAGGTTATATTTACGCTACTCTTAAAAATAAGAATAGCAACTAAATTGCATACTGTAGCTTTTGTATGAAAACATGACATTTTAGTAATGAAAACATCAAATTTTACTTCTCTGAGATAACTGCCTTTTCCACTTACATGAAGGGTAATGACTGCATTCGGATTTTTCTCCACTGCATAAATTTTCAACTTTCTCCGGGTTTCTTCTGCTGCCTAGAAAGCATAACAGGAAGTTAAAAGTGTAGAATTGTAGAATAGAAAATAAGTAAGCAATATAGTCTACACCACATGCTCAAATAATAAGCATTTCCATGATTTTGAGCAATGGGAAGAACAGGAAGATTTTCTTGATATAGTGTGAGAGATTAGAAGAAAGCATATTAGATCCTTGACACAATCATATAGACACCACCGAGATTTCAAAATATTTTCTTTACACAGATTAAAAAAGAAGATACTTTTTGCTGAAGCAGGTGTAGTACACACCCTATCACAAAAAGTAAACACTCCCACAGAAGCAACTACTCCCTTACATGAGAGAAGGTTCATTGACGAAAAATCTTTATGTACTTTGTCTAAGAGACACATGCAAAGATCTCTCATGCAAAAATTTGTCAAAGAATAAGCAAAGACATTTGTGAAGAATACTAGGTATGAAGTTCGCGATATTTCTGTTCAGGATTTCCAGGACAATCCTAAAGTGCAAGTTTGTACCTTCATAGCAAAATAGCATACAAACAGGCAGAATAATGTAACTAATTAACTGAATAAACCCCAATGGAACCCATAGATTAAATGGACATAAGATCCAAAAAGGCAAAAGAATCAGTGTATACTGGCATGAGATGTTGCGAAGATATTGTCAAGAAAAAGGGGAAAAAATGCCACAGTTATATGCTTATACTTTAAAGGTTCAAAGTAGAACCTGCAAAGCTGCCCTCACAAGAGGTCCACGTCCTGCTCCAACCACCATCAGTACCTATTAGCAATTAACTTAAACTATGTTATAATCATTCTGACTTTAAAAGAAGATCACCATTACTTACAAAAAAAATGTGCAAAGAAGAAAGTACAGAAGTGCAAAGAAGAAAGTACAACTTCACTTACACTAGAAACACTTGATGCTTCTTCATCAGGCACTCTATCAATCAATGCTTTACAGATTGCCTTCTGATACTGCAAATCAACCATAGTTGATCAGAAGAAACATCATAAACAATAAATAAGAAGCGCAGACATGAACAGAAACAGATACAACACCTGAATGTACTTCGTCATATCTTTCTCAAAAGTTTCATATGTTTGGGCTTCCAGGTTATCCATAAGGGGCTACATTTGTAAAGCATGCACACAATTAAAAAAAAAAACAGAGAAAGGATATGGCAAAAGTCCGATGGATGACGAAAAAATACACAATTCCACTGCCTCAAATGAAACTCACCTGCAAGGGAGACTGTAAAAAATCCCTGTAACCAATCTGCACAGCGTAAACCAGGATGAATTTCCACAAAAGCTCTAGAAAGTGTAAAAAAACTAAGGGAGCAAAACAGTGTGAGAAAAAATTGGACATAACAGATTAATACCTCATACCGCTCCTGATCGGGAAGGGGATCCATCTTTTGGTAAAGGTAACCAACATAATCCAGATATGTTCTTAGTGGATGCTTTTTGCTGTCTGGAGAATATAAAAAGGTAAGCCAAGGAATTCTAAACAGTAATTAAATATACGCCATTTTTAAGGTTTAAAGCCAATTTTGAGGAACCATGGATGGATCAAACAAATAAGTTTGTAATACCAAAATTTCTAGCCACAGCACTGATAGAGATAATTGAGAGGAAAAAAGGAGGTCTGCATTTATGAATCCAACAAAAAAAGTTGGCTACTCAGCTCCTGACAAAAAGTCCAAACATGAACTACTTATTTTTCCACTTCAACGAAACATAACAAAGTTAATCCCCGCATTTTTTAGACACTTACTATTGGTATCATTGTTTGCACGGTTAGTAGGATCCCCAAGCTTTCTTTCTTGAAGAGAGTGAGGTGTCTGTCCCACAATAACTACCTGTAAGAAAAAGTTAGTATAATCATTAAGGTCCAGCAACAAGGAAAACAATGGTTCAAAATTTATACCAATTATGTATTTCCATTTTTAAGGGCAAAGTAATTTAAACATCACAACCTTTGGAAGAGTACAACTTGTTTCACAGCTTTTAACGCTACTAGAAAATATTACGCCCTCAAAATGTGAGCCTGGTGGCATATTCTTTAAAGGTTCAATTTAACACTTTTCCTGTCAAATCAAAAATCCAGTGAGAGCATGCAGCTGGCACCTGTTGGCATGAGCCCTGGTTCACATTTTTCTAGGAAGGTTGTAATATATTGTAGCTCATGACCCCCCCCCCCCCCAAAGGTTGTGAACTTGCTATACTTTAATTAATTCCCCTTTTTTCTCATAGAGCAATGTGATGAAATTTAGTTTAAAACCGACAGTGGAGGGAAAAAAAAGAGTAAAATGGATTGCTGAAAGAATCTATTTGCAAAGCAGATACCACGATATGATCATGACAGCTCAATGTATCAACGCAGGGCATTCAATAAAAATTCATCAATCTTGCATATCAATATTGGTTAATACTCCCTCCGATCCATATTGTAAGATGTTTTAGGTTTTAGAATTTGATCACTAATATTAGATGTTTTAGGTTTTAAAGTACATTTTCTTACTTTTTTGCAATCATACCTTTTTAAATTTTGTACTTTTCCCTCTCTTTTCTATTTACTTCTTTAAATAAAAAAAATATTTACCCTAAAATAATTTGCTATTGGTCAATTGATGCAATGAGAGAGAAAGAGATGAAAACAGTTGGTTATCTAATTAATGATGAGAGATATGTTTCCTTAATTATTGTGCCAAGGTGTAAAACATCTAATAATAATGATAGGAGGGAGTATACAAAAAAAATGTCAAAATAACAGATTTGATGGAAACCTTTTGATACTTCTTACATTCTTCACTCAAGATTAAGCAAACCATCAAGTACTTTAAAAAACATTTTTTTTATTTTAAGGTAAAAATTTATTAATAACAATAAGGGATTACAAGTACTTTAAAAACATTCATCAGACACAAAGTAGTCAAATGTAGTATATTCATATGTTAACCAGCTTTATCCAAGGATAGACCAGAATATAAACACATGCACACAAGAGGCCAACAATTGATCTTGGAATTCACAAGGCAAAAATATTTGCATGATGTGGCATCACAGGGATATTTAAAACCAAGTACTAACAAGAGGGCAGGATTCAGATTAAGTGTTCTAATACAGAAGAGTCACATGTTTACTTAACCTTATTAACAATCTCTAAATGAGCAAAATAGAAGTTATACAAACATAAACACAAAGGGAAAAAGCTCATAAAAAATTTCAAGAGATAATCTCTACCACACAATTTTTTAGTCATATCCTACAATACAAGAAAAATAACACGCAATCAGGTGCAGTTACCTGTATTGAATGATTAAAAAACCTGGTAACAAGATTTTGGTGGCGCTTCGATAAGCAAGGATATCCCCGAGCATTTGTAAGAAAAGACTATACAGTCAAAGTAAAGAGCAATAAGAATCAAGGCAGGACACAGAAAGAAAAAAAATTACTTGATCACAATTGTCCATGTGGAAAAATGAAAATAAAACTCACACTAGTATGGACAAAGGCTGTGCGTACAGGCTCGCCAAACCAACGTGAGAGAGAGTTTTCTGAAGGCAATGAACTCCTAAAAGAAACAGAATCATAAAAGATATCAGAAACATATACATGGGACAGCCTAACTGCAACTGAGTGTAAGTTCTTTTTTACTTACTGAATATCAAGGGCAATTGAAAGTTGACAGTGATGCTCACAGAGAAGACGAAACGAATTCCATGTTTCCCAACAATCAGTTTGCTTTCCAGCCTAGTTTATAAACAAAAAGCTTTAGAAAAAACTGCCTTTAAGCAATGTCCTTTCAATTCACACAAGGAAGCTCTCATTCCTAATCACAAAAAGGTAAGTGCTGTCAATAATTCAGAGATCATGTTATAAGAGCCTAACTACAGATTCTAATAAATGTCATTCATATCTTTGTTTTCCTAACTACAGATTCTAGTTAATTCCTTCAATTTCAGATGCCCTACTTCCATTCTTTACAGCTCACTAGTCCATGCCGATTCCATTTTCTTTAATTCCTAGGTTTTAGGCACTTTCACATTTTCTCCATGATCTCTTCCATTATCTAGAATTCTGTTCATTAAGTCTCTTTATTTAGTTAGGAGCTGGTTATTTTGTTTCTCTTATTTGAAAAGAGAAGTTGTAACGTGTATTCATTCATAGATGTGAGCTTTGAATGAATTGTAGTTTCCGATCCTGGTTTCTTCACTTGCCTAAGCAGGATGGGATTGAAGTTTTATCCCATTATTCTTCATTGTTTGTTGGATTCCTAACATCATAAGTGCAGCATAAAGAGGCTTTGACCGCAAGAATGGAGTTCAATGGGGCATGCCTTCGAGCCTTAGTGCTCTCTTTTGGTTCACATTGGATAAGTCAAAATTGTCTTGCACAGAGACTGACACGCATGAGGCATGCTTTTCTAACGTTTCAGAAAAGAGATCCTTCAGCATACCTCGGTTTTAGATCATTTGAAGCCTCATGTAACAAGTTAAGATGGGTATTCTTCTTTATTGTCCTCAAAACGAATGTGTCCTACTTATCAAACTTCAAATGGTGACAGACATTATAGAACTTGTTTGACAATACATAAACAACTTGCTTTCAAGTACATTAACATTTGCATTTCAGAAATATGGTCCATAGTAAGACTGTCAGCATTGAGTACACAAATTGGAAATTTCAAAATTGCAAATTCGACCCTACACAAGAATGAGCATCAAAATTCACATGCAAACACAAATAGTTTGCAGAAAGGCTTAAAAAAAGAAATCATCTCTATGCCTCTATATCCTCAAAGAGGCCCCATTCGAACATTTTCCATTTGATTGTCTAAAAAGCTTCTCACAATTTTTTTTAAAGAAAAAAATAGAGCAATATGCCCAAAGGAAAACTCACATAGTCAAACCAAAAGGCTATAAGCCAGGCTGGAACCAAAAAAAAAAGTAAAATATACTCATAGTAATCAGTGTGTTGTAAAGGATAACTTACTGATGCATTTTTGTCAGCAGCGTCGTCATCGTCATCACACACCAACAAAGGCAACCTGAGCCACAACTTCAGAACACATGAAACTGTGAGATCAATGTTGATAACAAACCAAACAGACCCACTCAAAAGCTAAGATCACTATATTTTTACCTGCATTTGGTTCAATCCCTGTAGAATCTGATTTACACATCTAGCATAGTTAGAACATTGACGACTCTTAGGAGTTGGGAGAAGGCACGCCTGATAATAATATACATGATCAGAAAGCGGCATGAGTACAGAAATAAGAAAGAATGAAGCTGAAAAAAAAAACATAAAAGAATTACACAAAATGAAATAAGTATCAGATATAACCACAGTTGCTGGTTTTTACATTATGGTATTAAAATACCAAGGTGTATGGATATCAATTCATGCTACCTGCAAAGAAAGATGTGAGGCCCAGGCTATTTCTTGCTTCAAAACAGTTTCAGAATCCCTTCGTAGCACTTCATCATCAGCATCTAAGTCAATCCAGGTACTGATTTTTCCTAAAGAAAATGTGGAATTCATAAATGTTAAATATCTCTAGAATAAAACCAACCATTATGGCTCAAAAAAGCAAAATGAAACATTCAGTGCCAAAACCATCAATTATAGTATTCAGTCCCAACACCACCACCACCCCAAAAAAAAGGAGCCAGCATCCACTACAAACAAACCACGAATGACTCAAACAATCTACTTGTGGCACATGTGAACTTTTCTGGGATCAAATGATGTACATAACTCCTTAAATACATTGGTTGCTTTACCCTTCATCGTCACACACTTCCACGGATCATAGTACATTCTCTTACCTAAAAGAAACTGGATTTTTCTCTCTAGCTTTACAGAAGGGAAAAAAAAAAGGAATTAGATGTCCATTAAAGAGCAACCATACCAACAACATGACTACTCCACTGAGAAGGGCTCAAAACTAAGTCTGAACCAGCAACTGGAAGTGCCCCATATTTTTCATCGTCCTTGCTCCTCAAGCTTGGCCTGTAAGCAGGATCCATCTGCATAGTTATATCAGAAATAAATTTTCACCCCAGGTAAAGCCTTCAACTCCTCAATGTTACAACAGACAAGTAGACAACTAGCACAAAATAAGGAGAGGCATTAAAAAGCAAATGAAGAGATTTTGGTTGACAAAGCAGTTTATATTGTCAATTAGCAAAGTAGGAAAGTACCTTAGATGATGCAATGGGATCAAAAGAACTTTTCAATTTACCCAAAACTTCCATTATTACTCTACTTTCATATGAAGAAAATACTTATTAAGGAAAATAGTGCCTTTTCGGACACACATGTCAAGTGTTAAGCATACTAAAAGCACAATAATGTTCAAGACAATTATTGATAGTTTTCATTGCATGAGTGAGGCTATCAGAACATGTTCGTACTTCGATGTGCTTAAACTTTGTCTAAAGAAAATGTTGGCATGTTAAATTTATTAATAAGATCAAAATGAATCAAGTACAAAAAAGTGGATAAAATGACTCCTGATAAAAAAAAATAGAGGTTCCAGATTTTGTATTTCTGAACAACGGAATTTTTAATGATACAATGACAAGTACATTGACATAATGCAACTCAAAGAAAATGAAAAACAGCGAAAGTGATTCATAGATTGCAATTAGGAATAAACATACATCTGCTCCTTGGCAAATACCTTCAGGATTAAACTCAAGTTGATTCATAAAGTTGATTCATAAAATTGATATATCATTACCTTCATGGCAATAAAGCAACAGATTATAATTTCTTTCTCCCTTTTCATTCACTTGATTCATCAATCAAGCCCTCTGTACATTTTCTAGTAACATGAAGGTCATGAAGGCAAGTGGTGTAATCAAATATCAACCCCCGTGTGGGAACAAATTACAAAATGACGTCAAAGGATCAAGAATAAAACAAGAATCAAGAAGAAGAAAAAACAAACATAAGAGCAACCAAATGACGTCAAAGGAGGGCAAAGATTCGTCAAGATAAAGCCATGTCGCTAAACTGTTGCAAACATCGTCATAGAAAATAAAAAGTAGCAACCATGAGTGAGTGAACACCAGCAACTCCATTGTTAAACTAATTCATCACAATGATAAAAAAGTGGCAACCAAAATAGGCAGCATCCACAAATTCAATCATACGAGCGGGCTCAATAATACTCCAATTCTCCACAAATTTCCCGGCAAGAACCATCGGAAAACCGCGGCACAAGTCCAAATGGCCAAATGGCGAGCTGGAAAGGGGAGGGGGGGGTGAAAAGGAACAACAAAACCCTAGAAAACAAGAAAAGACTAACCAAAGGAGCGACGACGAAGTCGAAACCGCCATTGATGTTGAGGGAAAGGAGGTGGGGCATGTCATCGGAGAACTCCGTCTCGACGCCGCAGTAGCGGGATTCACTCTTGTCGCCCGTCCTCTCTCCGAGCGGCATTTTTTCTGGTTACGTTCCTTCTTCGACGGAGAAAGAGAGAGAGAGGGGAGAAGCTTACTGAAGGTGTTTGGGGGGTTTTGGGAGGGTTTCTGAGCAAACTGGTTATAATGGAAGCCTCGAGCCCTCTCTCGAGTGTGTCGATTGTTTAGGGTTTTTTGGGGGGTTTTATACTCACCGACTTCTTTGAAGGATTATAGGGACCACCGAATGGGACGGGTTGCGCCCATATGGAACGCACCCGTGAACATACATTCGTGTCCTTAACCCATTGTACTTGGTCTTTTTTTTAAAAAAATATTGGGATTATTTTTTGTCTTAACAGTTTTTTCGTTACATTCTCTAAAATACTCTAAAATAGAATGAGGAGAAAACTCTATAGTATATTTTAGAGGAAGTTCCATAATGGGAAAGTTGTTGAAATTTAGCCAAAAAAAAAATTAGAATATGTGATTTATATTTCTCTATTTTGGAAAATATAATGGGAGTTGTTGGGCATGCTTTAAATCGCTCTCATCATCAATGAAAATATAATCTTTATTCATCTTGCTCCTACGAACAATCAGAACAAGACAAGTTTTGGGAAGATATTTTCAGCAAAGTTCATTCTCATATGCTCCTCGTCATTCTCAATGATGGAATTGGTACAATACTAATTTTTTTTATCATGTATCAACCAATTGGAATTATTAGTCATAAACCTCTATCACTACCAAGTTTTGTACCAAATTAATTAGTTATCAATTAAGTCGGTTGGTACAAGTTGGTAATGGTATATACCATATTTTGAGGTTCGAGAAAAAAAACATACAACTTAATTAAAACTTGAAAGTTCTTACAATTCAAATAGCAGCATTAATAGTTCATGCAACATAAAGTACAAATTTAAAAACCATAATGCAAAATAAATAGGTCGATTTGATGATATTCAAAATAATATGAAAACTTCTTAATCGTGCTTAGGTATTGATCTGGATCGAGGTCAAGCTTGTAGTATTCCTCCATTGATTAAAAATATTTTGTGAAAATACCATGGTACAAATCATGTAAGTTAGTCCTAATGAAGCTTAATAAAATGACAAAACAGTAGAATAATATAACAAAAAGCAAAAAAAAAAAGCTTAACATAACAAATAGTCTAATCAAGCTTAGCACATCAAGCTTTAGTGTTGAACAAACCGTTAAAACTTAAAAGACTTCAAAAATTTTTTTAAAAAAACTAAATTATATATAATATAAATATATAATTGGTAGAAATTAGTTGTATTCGGGTTTTTCCTTGTATTTGCTTTTTTCGGGTTGTTTCATGATGGTTAGCCCGTTAGCCGATTCTCTCAGCCTCTCGATTTTCCAGATTACCGTTGTCGTCTGGGATATCGAATTATTTCCTGCTAAAAAAAACAATTTGAAATTGGTTGGTAATGGCAATAGAAACATTTCATTTATGATTACTATTATCATACCGATTTACGGAACTTGGTTTTGTATACCGAACCAATTATATTTGTAGTCAATTAAATTGGTTACCAATTTAATTAGTTCGGTTTGTGTTGGTAGAATTTGTCCAACCCTACCAATAATAAATTATGTCAAAGCTTTTGCTTTGGATCAAAGCTCCAATCCAATTCATTCAATGGAGGAAGAGAGAATGAAAGTCTCAACTAGAGCCCTCAGCACTTTTTGTACTCCATATTAATTTCAAGTTGACACTTTGACACTAGAAATCTCACTTTTATACCTGCTTTTTATTTCGATCTTGTTGCCACTCTCCTTGCAAGGTGATGCAATGATCAAGCAGTTTCTTGAGACCTCCTTGTGTCCTCGGAGGCCATCATTTGCATCAAGAATGTCTTCCACACCAAAAATGAAAGTCAAATCACCTATTAGTCCATGAGAAACGGTATTGAGTTTAAGGTAGTCTTAAATGTGAAGGTTGTTATAATATGAGAATTGAAATTCATAGTGTTGACAAATTCTTGATCTGCATAGACTATATATTGTTTTATCAATGTGACAACTCATCCATTCGATCATTCAATAGTCACTCTTTTTATCTCTTTTTTTTTAATATTTATAAATACACATTGCAATAATTGAGTGTACATCCAAGTTTTAGAATAAAAATAATCACTAATGAAATAATCCCGTTAAAGTCAAGGAGAGAGATTACACACATTTTGATATTATGATATTGATTAGAGATGTTGTTTCCGTTTTATTTTTTAAGTTTAATAATGTTCATGAGCAAAATTACATTTAAAGATCTAAGACTATCCACTTTAATGTTTTTGGTTAAAATGTACACATTTGCGCAAGATGTGTAAAAATAGACATCACTTTTTAGTAGTTTGCTCAATTGGTGAAAGGTGCATTTTTTACACACCATTCAAATACAATTAAATTTAAAAAAAATACAATGAAAAAAAAAACTCAACGAAATTGTCTTGCTTTTTGTAAAAAATTAGGGTGTGTTTGGTAACGAGATGGAAGGGTGGGAAATGTTTTTGTGAGTCAAGCCCGCATGTTTGGTGAGCAGCTTGGAGAGATGGAGGGGGTGTGATTTTGGGGATGGAGGGAGTTGGACGGGGTGAGATTTGAAACCTTGTAGGAGGAGGATGGAGGGGATGGGGGAGGCGAATCGCCCTTTTTGCCCTTTGGGCTTCCCGATCCCTCCATAAATATCGTTCACCCTTCACACGTACGAAGCATGATTCTTCTTCAAGAGCTCTCCAACAAAGCCAGGCCGTCCATTACCATTCAGGAATAGCCCTCCTCCATCGACGTCAACAATGAAGCGATCTCCGTCCTCATCACCAAGTACCTGCTAACCCTCCATTGTTGGTTTTCACAAAAAAAAAATTGGGCGTTTTGCATAACTAGACCACCTTTTGGAAAACTTTGCAAAACTATCCCCCTTTTGGGAGATTTGCAACACTACCCTAGTGGTCTACTTTTGCCAAAAAAAATTTTGACCTGTTGTACCGGTAGCAGGTTGGAGGTGAGGCCGGATGGGGGAGGAGGGAAAGTGGTTGGTGGGGCTTTGGGTTTTGGCGCCAAAAATAGGGTGAGGGGATGGTGATGTGATGGTTTGGGTGACAATTAATATTTCATGGTATAAAAAGGGGAGAGGAAAAGAAAGGCTTTCTTTTTGTACTTTCTCACCAATATTCTGCAACAGAGAGATGGAGGAACCGATGGATGACGTTCCACCATGGGAGACAAATTCTCTGCTTGCGATACCAGTTACAGAGCACGTGTCGCCTACACTTGTTGCTCCTGTCGGTGCTCAGAATCCCCGTGTCACATTTACTTCGCAGAAACCTTTCTTCCCAACTGCAATGGGTAAGTGTATGTGATAAAGTTCTACTCAAAGTAGATATCCATGCACCTTTAGTTACAACCCTCGTTTCATTTTCAGGTGGAAACGCCTTCGTATGCGTCACCCTCATCTTCAATGGTTGTTGGGTGTTCGAGGGAGGACGTTGGATATTTGCGGGGATGAAGGCGCACAAGAATGTCATGATACAAGAGGGCATCGACTTCACCTCTTTGAAAAACCTGATCAAGGTGAAGGTCGGCGATGGTGATGAAGAGTGGGCGTTGTCTTACGTGCCAAAGTCGAAAGATGGGGATCATCCGATCATGATAGCTAATGATGATGACCTTGAGGCATTCAAATTTCTGAACTCAAAGTGTGGAGAACATCCATGGCCCATGGTGATATATGTTGGTCCAATCCTTAAGGAGAATGTTTCAGGTGACACGGGTAAATATTTGGGAGACATGGAGATACCTCCGGGTGACAAGGGTAAAGGAGAGGTGAGAGAGGTCATAGGGCAGAGCAAGGAGGTGAGTGCAATGGATATTAGTGACAAACATATTCAGTTAGGTGACATGGGTATCTGTTTGGGTGACAAAGGTAAAGGAGAGGTGAGAGAGGTCATAGGGCAGAGCAAGGAGGTGAGTGCAATGGATATTAGTGACAAGAATAGTCAGTCAGGTGACATGGATATCTGTTCGGGTGACAAGTGTGAGGGAGATATGAGAGAGGCCATAGGGAAGACCAAGGAGGTGACTATGACTGACATTAGTGACAAGATTATTAACTCAGGTGACATGGGTATCTGTTTGAGTGACAAGAGTGAGGGAGAGGTGAGATAGGCCATAGGGAACACCAAGGAGGTTACTATGATTGACATTAGTGACAAAAATATTCTATCAGGTGACATGTGTGTAGGTGGGGGTGACGTGAGTGAGGGAGAGGCGAGAGAGGCAATAGGGAAGACGAAGGAGGTGACTGCAATAGAAATTAGTGACATAGATTTTTGGTCAGGTGACTTTGGTATCTTACGGGGTGACAAGGATGAAGGAAAGGTGAGAGAGGCCATGAGGAAGACCAAGGAGGTCCCTGCAATGGACAGTAGTGACAAGGATCTTTTGTTGAGTGACAAGGGAATAAAAGTGGGTGACAATAAAATATGTTCAGGTGACAAGGGTGATAGTCTGGAACTGATCGATTTGGGTGACACGGATAACTCTACATCCGAAATAGATCAGGGATTGGAGGTGATATCCATTAGCAGCGGGGATGAGGATGGGTCAACCCCCACAATTGACGTTGGTGTCTCGGACGATGACGAACGTGTCGGGGTGAAGCTAGAAGAAGACTGGGAGGATTTCGAGTGGCTTCGAGTGGAGGAGGAAGTTGACGATGCGGTGATGAGGGAACTTGAAGATTGGGTGCCGAGGTCAAGTGAATCCCCAGAAACGATGGAGACCATTGAGGCTATGGTGGAGAGCATAACACCACGAAGCCAGGACCCACGACGCAACATGACAGAACTTTCGGAGGGACAATTGTTTCCATCAAAGGCTGAAGTCCAGACTCGCCTTCGGTGGATAGCGGTGGACAAGTGCTTTGAGTTTATTGTGAAGAAGTCGTCGAAATCGTTATTTGTGGTAGGATGTGTGGACAAAAATTGCACATGGATGTGTAGGTCCACGACTTACAACCGCACCACTTTGTGGATCATCCGAAAGTATATCCAGAACCACAGATGCGATATAAACTTCAAGCACAACCATAACCGACATGCTACATCGAATATGATTGGACGGAACTTAGTGTCGACGTAAGTGTTACTCTACCCATAAACACTTTTTTTCTTGTCACATATTTATATTAAATTTGTCACGTAACTTTATTATACGTGTCAAAGTAAGCAAACCTATCAATCGTAGGTTCACTGGGACTCGAAAGAACCTAGTTCCCGATCAACTGCAGTCACTGACTAAGTCCCAGTTGGGAGTGACGTGTAGCTACTGGAAGGCCCGAAGGGCACGATTGGTGGCGAGGGATGTTAAATATGGGACTGACGAAGATAGTTATCGAGATATTATTCCATACTTGCAAATGGTGGAGCAGACTAACCCAGGGACATATACTAGGGTAGAGGTGGACTCCTCCCAACGATTCAAGTACGCCTTTGTTAGCTTCGGGGTATGGCGCAGGGCGATCCCCTACCTTAGAAAGGTAAAAGCACATATCGGCTATATAATCTCACTTGTCATCTAATATAAAATTCCGTGTCACTAAACTTACAGTTACCGATGTCCATGTACAGGTCATTTCAGTGGACGGGAGTTTCCTAAAAGGGAAGTTCAGGGGAACCCTTCTCTTTGCGACAGCCCAAGATCCGGACCACAAAGTATACCCAATCGCGTTTGCGATTGTCGATGGTGAGAATCACGGGTCGTGGTCCTTCTTCTTCAAGAACATGCTACATGTGGTGGAGGACACGCCGGACTTAATGTTTGTCTCTGATCGCCATTTGAGTATTGTCCAAGGTATAAGGGACAACTACGTGTTTGCGAAACAAGGCTTCTGTGTATGGCATCTATTTCAAAATGCCAGGTGCAGGTACAAGGGGGTCTCGGGGATGCAGAGCATGTTTTTCAAGATGGCGAAGGCGTACACGAGGGCGGAGTTCCATCAATTATTCGATGATTTCTGTAAGCAGTCACCCCCTGCCGGCCAATACGTCAAGGAGGCTGGTTTCCAGAACTGGGCACGGTCATACTTCTTGGGTAATCGCTACAACATAATGACGACGAACAACTCCGAATGTTTGAACTCTGTGTTCAAGGAGCCGCGCGATCTACCTATCACGACCCTCATTGATGCCATCATTGAAACGATCTCAAAGTGGTTTTATGAGCGACGGGAAAGGAGCAGCAAACGAGGTAAGTTGGTGAGTGATCACGTTGATGATGCTCTTAAAACGTATTATGCGATGTCAATATGCTTAGACGTGAAGCCGCTGAGCCCGTATGAGTTCGTCGTCCGCAAGGGTTCGTCGTCTTGGACTGTAAACTTGGGTGCCCATAGTTGCACTTGCAAGCACTTCGACATCGACCAGTTCCCGTGCCCCCATGCCATAGCCGCTGCCAAGTATCGAGGTACGAATATCTATACTCTCGTCAATGACTTTTACAAAGTCGCAGCATGGAAGGCATGTTATGAGGATGTGTTATATCCGGTCCCTCCAAGAGAAGAATGGAGGATCCCCCCAGGGATGGCGTGCCTCCCCCCGCCCGTGAAGCGGAGGCCTGGTCGACCAAAGACATCCCGATACCCATCCCGCGGAGAAACTCCCCGTTTGAAGCGTCGTCGATCGTAGTTGCGTTTCTCTACTGGTGGTCCAATGGCTTACCTTAGAAGCTGAATGTGCATCTTCAGTTTGGGGTCAGGGGTTGGACCATGCACACATGAATTTCTAGGTATTTTGGTGTTAAACACATAAGTAAACCTTTTGGTACTTTAGGGGTTAGCACATAAGTCAAACTTTTGCTACTTTGGTTAGGCACATATGTGAAACTTTTCGCATTTTGGATATGTTCGGGTGCATTTATAAACTCTTTGGTACTTTGGTTATGCTCATGTGAAACACATTTTGCAACTTTTAGTATTTTGGGAAGCACATGTCAGCTGTTTGTACAGACGTGTCGGTTGATTGAATTACCGTGTCACCTGTTTCATTGGCCGTGTCACAATTTAAGGTTTAACTTTTAGCATTCTGGGAAGCACGTCATCTGTTAGTATCAATGTGTCAGTTGAAGGAATTATTGTGTCACCTATATGATTAGCCGTGTCACGCAGGGCAAATACCGTGTAACAATTGAAGGTTTAACTTTTCGCATTTTGGGAAGCACATATGACAATTTTTAGAAATGTTGGGGTGCATATGCAAACTATTTGGTACTTTGGTTACGCTCATATGAAAAACATTTTGCAACTTTTAGTATTTTGGGAAGCACATGTCACCTGTTAGTAATAATGTGTCACTTGAAGGAATTACCGTGTCACATATTTGATTAACCGTGTCACTCAGAGGAAATACCATGTCACAATTGAAGGGATCCTAAACCCCTGTCACTAGTTTGTAATGCCGTGTCAGATATTAAAATCAACATGTCACGTGATAGACAACATACTGACCGACGTAGATCATAAAAACATAAATGTTTTGAGCAACAACGCTCATAAAATGCAATCCCAACGAAGTTCGTCATTTTGCAACTTTTAGTATTTTGGGAAGCACATATCACCTGTTAGTAACAATGTGTCACTTGAAGGAATTACCGTGTCACATATTTGATTAACCGTGTCACTTAGAGGAAATACCGTGTCATAATTGAAAGGATCCTAAACCCCTGTCACTAGTTTGTAATGCCGTGTCAGATATTAAAATCAACATGTCACATGATAGACAACATACTGACCGATGTAGATCATAAAAACATAAATGTTTTGAGCAACAACGCTCATAAAATGCAATCCCAACGAAGTTCGTAACAGTCAGGTAAAGTACACAATAATAAAAAGTTTGGACTATTTATTAAAGTCAAGTTTTTTTGCCACGTGGTTTCTTCGCAGGGGGAGGCATGTCTTCTCCATCCCCTCCTCGTGCCTTCCTAGTCCTCCTGGCTCGCTGACCTTCCACATTCGCAGCATTCACGGTGACGTTATCATCCGGAGACGCCGTCCGAACATCCGTTGTGTTTTGCTTCACCCCACCTCCTTTCCCACGGGCATCTCGCATCCCATTCACAACATCTTCCAGCATCTTCATCTGCACCACACATAACGTAAAGTAGGGTTGTACCTCCCCATGATCACATTCAATGACATATACGTGTCACCTACTAATTATGTCGTCCCACTAGTTTATATATGTTTGTCATAGAGGGTATGCATACTTGGGTGAAAATAAAGATAGATGAAGGACGGTACCTTCTCATCCATGCTCCGAAGCCACGTTGTCATAGTTTCCAGCCTTTCCAACATCAGTCCAAGTGTCCTCCCCACCTTATCTTCCCCGGCTTCCTTGTGCCCATCACGTATTCCCGAAGTTGGGCCGGCATTGCTGGACCCGTCCCCAAAATAACGAGGCGCCAAGGCAGCTTCCACGTCATCGTATAAGAGGTCAGGCGCCTCATGTCTGTAGAAGCACCCGTTCATCAACTCATACTCACCGTCATTCGGGACTAAGATGGGGTTGTCTTCCACTGTTATGCTCTCCAATTGCTCCGGGTCCATGCGGGTTTGAATCGAGTCATAGCTTAGATTGTCGTCATTGGCACCCCACCTCAACAAGCGAGGCAACGCCGTCTTCGATACCTGTTCAGCAAACTGGACCCCAATATCCGGAACCGCTTCGTACAGCCAAATCTACAACACCCAAGTGTTCGACATTACAATATGCGAAATGCTTGGACATTGCGATGGACAAATAAAATGTAACTTCGATTTCAAAGGTTACCTGGAACGCCAACGGATAACCCATTAGCCCATAACCATGCCGATCGATACCCGGCTTCAAGTCTGCGACCCGCCGTTCTATGACACCCCACAGGGAAGCATGGGTGGCCTCGTACACAAGCCTACCCCAAGGGAATGCCAAGAACCGATCGACGTTCTCAACAAGCCTCACAATCCACTGTCGTATAGGAGTCCTGGGTTCATGCCCAAGCAGCACACCCTCTATAATGAAGAGGAGAGCGAGCTTGAAACGCTTTCTTGCACTCGGTTCCTTCGTGATCGAGGTCTTCAAAGCAGTCTCTAGCTCACCAACGGTCACCCTGTTCACTGAGAAAAAGTCCTTAATGGCATCCTTGTCATCCTTCATAATGACTTCCCGGTGTCGACCACAACGCAACCCAGTCACTAGCGCAAACTCCTTGATCGAGAAGCGCCGGAGCTTTCCTTGCAACATGTACCACGTCTCCCACTTCTTCTCCGTCTGAAGCTGCCGTTGTAACACGTAATGCATTAGTTGCGGTGAAAATTGAACTCGGTTTGCCAATTCCACAACTCCCTCAAGCTGGCTTCTCTGCAACTTCTCCCAATCTAACGGGTGGATCCAATCGTCCAAGTTCACGAGCATCGATACTCTCGAATTTTGGTTGACACGCCCCCGGAAGTGTTTCTCCTCTGGCACTGCATAGCGTGGCTCTGTCTTTTCGGGTGGCTTCACTCCTTTCCTCCTTAAATTTTTCGACCTAACCATTTCTTCCCTGCATTTAGGTAGCCATGAAGAGAATCAGATAGCCACACAAAATCATCTACTCCTACCACCCAACAATTAAACCCCCTCTCTCAGATTTTTCCCCAAATACATAAAAAAATTAACCATGTCACACAGATTTTAACCATGTCAGCAAGTGTAGAACCCATGTCACACAGATTTTAACCCATGTCACTAATCTAATTGATACCCCTTTTTCTTGAATTCTTATTTCAGACATTTCTCTTGTCACCCACAACAAACTACTTGTCAGCATAGGCCAACCTCACTGGTTCTTCTGCAATCTCAACCCACCCAGCCCAACCTCACTCGTTCTTCTTCAATCTCCACCCCATACATCCCCATAACCCAATTTCATCTCCAACCTTAAATTTTTCGACCTAACCACTTCTTTCCTGCATTTAGGTAGCCATGAAGAGAATCAGATAGCCACACAAAATCATCGACTCCTACCACCCAACAATTAAACCCCCTCTCTCAGATTTTTCCCCAAATACATAAAAAATTAACCATGTCACAAAGATTTTAACCATGTCAGCAAGTGTAGAACCCATATCACACAGATTTTAACCCATGTCACTAATCTAATTGGTACCCCTTTTTCTTGAATTCTTATTTCAGACATTTCTCTTGTCACCCACAACAAACTACTTGTCAGCATAAGCCAACCTCCCTGGTTCTTCTGCAATCTCAACCCACCCAGCCCAACCTCACTCGTTCTTCTTCAATCTCCACCCCATACATCCCCATAACCCAATTTCATCTCCAACCTTCACATGCATGACAACCCTAACTGCATTTCAATGTTGCATGTCCCAAATTCACCCTCCGTATTTGTCTATCGCACCCACCACTCCACAAACAATGAGTAACAATCCTCAATAGCCATAACAATTACCATTCATACTAGAAAACTAAAAATAAATTGGATCCAAGATCCAGAGATGCATAGGAGGGAGAGAGTTTTGCAAACAACCTTATGCGGCTTACCTCCTCTCCGACGTGCTCCTCTCCTCTCCGGTGTACTCGCAGGCGGGCTCCTATCCTCTCCGGTGTACTCGCAGGCGTACTCCTCAAGAAGGCCGCCCACCCAACCTCTCTTCTCTCTCTTCTTCGTTTTCCTCTATCTTCCCCTTTAGATCCAACTGTATGACGTCAGACCAACTATTCCCTTTTTATTTTGGTTTTTCCCCAACCGCAATAAATGCAAGTTGGTGAAAGATTCTCTATTTTCTTTTTCCTTTATTTTTCGATTTTGTTATGGGGTTATCCTTTTTTCCTTTTTTTTTAAGTTGGTCAAAATAACAGTGGCAGAAAGATCCACTTAACTGCATGCACGTGTCAGGTCATTGCATCAACTTCTAAGGTAATTACAATAACGTGTCACGTATTTGAATTACCATGTCAGGTGTTTGAAGTAACATGTCATTACTGAGATATCAGTTTTTATTTCTTTTAGAAATAACCTCTATCAGTTGTTGGAATTCACGTGTCACATGTTACAGTTACCATGTCACTACTGAAATTGTCACAGTTATTTCTTTAAGAGATAACCCCTGTCACCTGTTTAAAATAACGTGTTACGTGATTGATTCACCGTGTCATTTGAGGTTTGTACCTTGTAACTTTACCCATATGCATTTGTAACTTTACCCATATGCATCTAAACAATTAGGCTCCCATAATGTTCATACATAACTTCAAGTGGATAACATGTACCTGTCCAAATTCAAAATGTACCAAGTTCAAACCAATTGCCTAAAAGTATTCAACTACGATAAACCACATCCATCCACGGATTACAATGGGAGTTCAAAGCAACAACGTTCACAAAAAACTAAAAGTATTCACGTTCCAAAAGTACGCCCCAATCACAAGGTCATTGGCCTCTGAAGTGATCATGGAAGACGACCACAGCAAGCATGTGCCTGTACGCTGAGATGAACGTGTCATCTATTCCGTCGAAACTGGGCTCCGCCTCCAGTAGGAGCTGCATGAACCTGATGGTGTATGGTCCACAGTCGCCACTGCAGTGGGAACTCTTTGTCAGATCGATACGATGCGGTTAACACCTCAAATGAAATGAAATTGAATCGTCGCACCCAACTTACCTGTCCTTGTTCTGCGGTAGCCCCTTGTCGCGATGGAGGGCAAATGGCATCGGCAACTTCCCCTCATAGGCGGCCTTCAACCCGGGGTGAGAAGTCATGATGACTGGGATAAGGTGTGTGATACACATGACAAGGGCTGGCAGCTGGCGGTCTGTGACAAAGTGTACATCAGGGTCGTACACCCTCACCTGCCACTTCTTCAGATCAATTGCAATCGCAACCCAATGCTTGTTCTTCAGATTGAAGGGAAGAAGGATGAGGTCCTCCCCTGCCCATGCAAGCCCCATCGTCGCCGGGTTTCGGCCGTCGAAGCAAGCAACCACTGACTTATCCGCCTCGTAGTTGTCAGAAGCAACACTATATTTCTTCCACTCCGTCTCTAGCCGCCGCGGCCAATACTTGTCCACAATGACAACTCGAGGGCCACCCACAACATCACCTCTCTCCGTCACTTGTTTGCGCAGAAGGTAACAACTAAGCTCCATGTGCTGCATCAATTGTCACACCAATAAAAATCAACTACAGATGCATGACCTATACCAAATGCACTAGCTACTTAACGCAGCTTTTGTACCTCTGTCGTGAACCAAAACTTGGGTGTCTGTATGGAGGTAAAGAAATCCTTTGAAAGATCCGTGCCGTACCCTGTCGTTAGCTTTTGCCCATCCCCACTGCACATACAAAATGACAATGTTAGGTGGCATACACATATCTACCTTTTTCGATTAATTTACACAAAAACACTATTATCGTCAAACCTTCCAAGCCACTTTGCTAGAGGATGTCGTTGTCTGACACGGACACAAGTCCCATCTGAATGGCATCTGCGACACCAACCGTGCCCTTCCCTCTTTGGACCCTAGCTTTCTTTGCAGGGGGCATCCCTTCTCCATCATCACCCTTCCTCGCTTTCTTGCCAACCTTTTTCCCATACACCTGCACACGCTTACCAAATGACCATGTCATTGTTTTCATCCCGTGTCACCCAACCAAATGACCATGTCACCCAACCAAATGATCATGTCACTAACTATATTGGCCTTGTAACTAAGCTTACCTTCAGAGGTTGTTCTTCTTCGGCCTTCTCCTCGTCCTCAGCATCAGTGTGGCCTACAATATCAGCAACAACACCCTGCAAACACATTCACACACACATTCACACATGAAATTTCGTACAAAACTAATTCATTTAATCGCTACGGGGCACAGGAGCTTACCTTCACAATTTCTCCTACTGAGGGCTTCTCCTGGCCTTCATCTTGAACCTTCGCAACCGTAGGAGCATCACCCACCTGCAAAACACATTCATACATTAAAACCAAACACCCTGTCACCCAACTATCAATCCCACTGTTTGTAGTTCGTGTCACACAACCAAATAAACCCTGTCACCCAACTATATTAACCTTGTAACTAAGATTTAGTCCAAAACAGATTCAGGAGCTTACCTTCACACTTTCTCCTACTGAGGGCTTCTCCTGGTCTTCATCTTGAACCTTCTCAACCTTATGAGCATCACCCCCCTGCAAAACACATTCATACATTAAAACCAAACACCCTGTCACCCAACTATCAATCCCACTGTTTTTATTTCGTGTCACACAACCAAATAAACCCTGTCACCCAACTATATTAACCTTGTAACTAAGGTTTAGTCCAAAACAGATTCATGAGCTTACCTTCTCCACCGTCTCAGCTGCAACCTTCTCCACCGTCTCAGCTTGAACCTTCTCCCCAACTTTCTCAGCTTGAGCTTCAACCTTCCCAACTTTCTCCCCACCTTCAGCTTCAACCTTCTCAACTATACCGGCTTCATCCTTCTCCCCGCCAGCATCACCCACCTGCAAAACACATTCACACAACTCTATTAATCTAGATTTCCCGTGACACTGCACTTAAAACACCATGTCACTCAATAACAAACTTACATCATCATTAGAATCTTTGTCCTCACCATCCCCTTCCTTCTCGACAACAGTCTCTTTCAATCCCTTCTCTTCCTGCCCATCCATGTCCATATAAGCCGCATCAGCATCCCTTTGTTGTGCTAGCCCTACTCCTCCCATCCCTTGCGCATCTCGCAATCCATTTACAACCCCCTCCAACACATTCATCTGCAAAGATTAGGTTTTTCAGCATCAACCCTCATATATAATTCAGAAACAACCCAATTTCAAATTCAAACAATCAACAAAATATTCCCATCAAGAGATTAGAGAAGAATCTTGTAATTATCCTAATGTACGTGTCACCTGACCAATATCACGTGTCACTGCTCCAATTACCTTTGTCATCTATGTTCCGCATAATTTTTTGCCCGAAAAAATAAATGTCAATGACGTACCTTCTCATCCATCTTCTCCATCCACCTTGTCATGCTTGAGAGTCTGTCCATCATCTTCTCCAGTGTCTTGGTCACGTTATTTCCACTGGCATCCTTGTTGGACCCCCCACCAGGTGCATGATAATGGGCCGCCAAGGGAGACACAACGTCGTCAAAAAGACGGTCGGGCACTTCTTGACGGAAGAAGCATCCATCCATCAACCCCATCTCATTCTCCTCCGGGAGTAGTAGGGGGTTCACCGCAACCTTAACGCCGTGCTCATCGTCCGGATCCATGCGTTTCATGATTGTGTCGTAACTAAGGTTTTCATCATCAGCAGCCCACCTTGTACATCGAGGGAATGACCTGAACGACACCTTCGTCGCGAACTGCACCCCAAAGTCTGGAATAGCTTCATATAGCCAAATCTACAATGCATCGACACTCATATTATAAACTCATATTTCATATAATGTACGACTACTATTTCGACACATTCACCATCATTGTAGAATAATAACAGAAGGTTACCTGGAAGGCCAATGGATAACCGACCAGCCCGTATCCATGCCTAGGGACACCCGGCTTCAAGTCAGCTACCCGTCGTTCTATGACACCAGATAACGCCTCATGAGTGACCTCGTAAACAACCCTGCCCCATGGGAATTCCAAAAACCGATCCACGTTCTCCACTAGCCTTACAATCCACGCTCTTAAAATCTTCCTGCATTCCCCCCCAGTAGAACTCCTTCCACAATAAGGAGGAGAGCGAGCTTGAAACGTCGTCTCGCACTCGGCTCCTTTACCATCGAATTCTTGAAAGCGCTCTCCAGGTCACCCACTGTCATCCTCTCATTTGTGAAAAAGTCCTTCATAGCCTTCTTATCGTCTGCCATGTCCGCTGCCCGGGGTCGACCACAACGCAGCCCAGTCACTAATGCGAACTCCTTCATCGAGAAACGATGGAGTTTTCCCTGCATCATGTACCAACTCTCCCATTTCTTTTCCGTCACAAGCTGGCGTTGTAAAGCGTAGTGCACTAGCTGTGATGAAAATTTGACCCGATTAGCTACATTGATAACCCCTGCGAATTGGCTTCCCTTGAGCTTCTCCCAGTCATACGGGTCGAGCCAATCATCAATGTTTGCCAGAATGGACACTCTCAAGTTTTGGTTCACCCGTGCCCGGAAATGTTTCTCCTCCGGGACTAAATAACGAGGTTGCTGCTCTTTGGCCACTTCTGCTTCGGCACCCTTCCTCCTTGGCTTTTTGCTACGCACCATTTCTTCCCTGCAATGACATCAACACAATCAGATTTCCACATAAGTTCCTATACTCGTGTCACCTAATTACTAATGCCGTGTCAGGCAACTAACAAACCCATGTCACTAAATTCATCCCCTTTCACCTATCTTTCAAACCCATAATTCAGTTTTACACATTCATATCTCGTGTCATCTAAATAATACATCCCTGTCACCTGCCTGACACAACCCAAATCAAGCACAGGCATCCTAAACCCATATCACCAAATTCAAACCCTTGTCACCTGATTCCAAGCCAATGTCACCCTATTTATGCTCCATTCTTCCTTAGATAATTGTCCACCTTGTCACCTAACTTCCAAACCCATAACTCAGAGTTTCACACATTCATATCCCGTGTCATGTAACTACAACATCTCTGTCACCTGACTTACACAGCACAAATCAAGCAGAGGCAATCCTAAACCCCTGTCACCTTATAAAAAACTCATGTCACCTGATTCCAAACCCATGTCAATCATAACTGTCCACAATTAGATTTCCACATAAGTTCCAAACCCACCCATGTCAGCTAACTTCTAAATCCATGTCACATAACTTCCAAACCCCTGTTAACTAACTTGCAAACCCATAACTCAGTTTCACACATTCATATCCCATAACTCAGTTTCACACATTCATATCCATGTCACCGAATTCCAAACCCCTGTTACCTAATTCCAAAACCCATGTCACCCTGTTTAGGTTTCAAACAAATTAATTCCAAATCAAACACGACCAAATCCTCTATCCTTCTTCTTCAATCTGCCACCCAACACATCCCCATTTCCCGATTTCCCCCTTTCCATCTTCTCCAAAAGCAAATTAAAACCCCTGTCACCCGTTCAGAAACCCATGTCCCTTTCGAAACCATCACCTTCCCATGTCACCTTCCAAATCAAACAACGCCAAACCCTCAATCGTTGTTATTCAATCCAATCATCCACCAAATCATTATCATTTCCCAATTTCAAATCCCACCATGCCAAACCCTAACCGCCGATTTCCCAAACCCATACCCGAAAACCACCCTAAAGATCAAACCCATCGTTTCCACAACCGGACAACCCATCATTACCACCGTAAAGGGAGAAACCCAACTCCTTCACCTAGACAACAGTAGCAGCAAAGCAAAGGGAGAAATGGGAGAAAAGGAAGGAAGATTTTCAGAAGAAAGAACGTACATCTCTCTTTCGACTTCACAGTTTGCCGGCCTCTCTCTTTCGACTTCATCGGCGTTCTTCAAGGTTTCGACCGTCCTCTCTCTCTCAATGTCGCCTGTAAATAGCCTCTCTCTCTCTCTCTCAAAACCGCCCTGTAAACCGCCCAAACTGCCCCCCCTCTCTCTCAATGTCGCCGGTTATGTGTGCCTTTGATTTGATTGGCATTTATTACCTTTTCCAATTTTTTTTCCTTCCCGCGCCGTCAGTTATCAAGCCTCATCATTACCCCTCCCTTTTTCCTTTTATTTTTCTTTTTTTTTGGGTTCATTCACCCCCTAAGGCCGGTTGGGCTACCGGGCATTTCATGCCAATTTTTTCCTTCGGGGGTTAGTTGTGCAAATTTCCAGGGTTTGGGGTTACTTTTGCAAACTTCCGGGAATGTTGGGTTAGTTACCTCCATTTTCTCAAAAAAAATTTTAAGGTTTAAGGTTTTGTTTTGTTGATCACTTTCGATTTAGGGTTTTGTCGAACTGGTTTGGGGTTTTTGAACTTCAATCCGTAGTGATCTTCATTCATCATCCCCTCAAACATCATGTTGCCTGCAAGTTAGGGTTTTTTTTCGTTTTTGATTCATGTGTGGGTTGTATAGTTTATTTTCGTTTTTGATATTTCTCAAAACAATGAGAGGAGATCTACTAGAAATTGCAAACATTGAAGTAGTAGGCAACAAAGTTAAGATTTTTTGATGTACATTTCATGTTGTCAATGATTTTCCGATGTAAACTTGGAACAAAATCGCAAAACAGACAACTATTTGAAAGAGGTTAGGGTTTTCATTTCCCCACTCTGAAAAACAAGTCAGGGGGTGTAAAAGTGCAGTAGTTATCTGTCATTGAAACTTCATTGATACCTATTTTTCTGTCATTGCTTATCTTTTCATCTGCTTCCTTATCTGCTAAACTGGTAGTAAATTTGAACTTTTTTTTGTCAATGTATGTGGTAGTCTTTTAAGTTCAACTCAATTTGTAATCTCTATGTGTAACTTCCTTCTTCTTCTTTTTCCCAGAAGTCTTAAATCTGTTTTATGAAGAATGTGTATTTTGGTTTCAATTCATTGCATTTTGTTTTCCATATGACCTCACACTGTGTTTTCCTTTATCTCACTAGTCATGTACTCTTCCGACGACGAGTACCGCTACTGCTATGACTCCGACTCTGATGTCAGCCTATAGAGTGGGGACCCCGACAAGTACTGGTGGATCCGCGGAGATAATCTCTACCGCTACCCGGACCCTGAAGAGGTCAACTCTCTCTCACCACCTTCGACCCCTCCCTCTTTCGACAGCGACAATGACAGTGATGACAAGGGCTCCTTGATCATCGAGTTAAAAGACTACTGCAAGGAGTTGCTGGCTCGCACCACCATGCCATGGTGTAGGTCGAATGTTGGAAGCGTTCATATGCATTCCGCTGGCTTGCCTCTCATGCCATGGTATTTACAAATATAGCTACCTTCTCCAACACTAACATTTACACTAACCTGTAGAGTCCGTAATACTGCTCAAGCATCCCGCAAAGACGTATGAAGGCACCCTTTTCCATTTTGAATGTGTTGACACTCCTTGTTTACGAACGGTTGGTGAGAATGTCATCGACCCAACGAGCTCCAGTGTACTTCCGAATGTATTGTGGGACTTTGTAGACATGTTTCAAGTAGTGCTCAATTATGGGGATGAAGTGATGCTAGAGTATGATGACCGTCATGACTGCTTTTCTTCGTTGTCGTCGACGACGACATCACTCATACCCATTGAACCGAATCCTGCACCATCTGCATGTGTTAACAGGTGTAGGATAATGTATGAGGACATACAAGCACACGCAAATAATGTCCATGGTAAGAAGCCATTCTAATGTTCACATGGTGACAACTATTATTCAGGACATAGACAAACTTGCAAATCTGTTCAACATGAAATTCTAACAAACAACGCCGAGTCGAAACTCGCATAAAGGCAAACTGAAGTCCATACATACAAATGCACGCAGTCTAGGAAATTTATTCGAGAGAAAGGATTGAAATACCCCAAAGTATATTTGGGTATTTCTGTTTTAATTTAAGTAAGTAAAAATAACATTTAAATTTTTAAATAAAAGAATTTATATGATTCTTTATGAAACATATATCTTATTATTTGGTTCTTACTTCTTATTATTGAAAAAAACAATATTTGGTTTGACGTTATGATTTTAAGAGTGAAACTTATTGTAACTGAAATGGGGGCAAGTATTTCCACGACTCTACCGCCCAGTCAATTCTGTTCCACTTAATCCCTCTTTCATGGCCACATTTCTTTACGGCTAAGGAATGGGAAATCTTTCTCCTGTTACATGAATCCAATTTTCAGTTCATCCGGGCATTATTTGCTTCGGACTCGAAACGAAAATCGGTCGAGCAGTTTATGAATGTCTTCGTGGTGGCAGGATTCGTCACTCCAAAATGGATAATGGTAACCCCACCATTAACTTAACTACTTGATAAACTTTGATTTTCGGCCAGCCCGGCACTAATTCTTCGATATATTTCTTGCTGAGTATGGATTTTGTATTAAAGATAAAAGTTGATGTGAGTTTATTATTTTATTCTTTAATATCTTATGTGAAAATCGTTTTGATTAAATTATTTAGATGTTCTATGTGATATCATTTTTATAAAAGATATTATGATTTATAACTCCACTTTTTATATTAACTTTAATTATAACTAAAAGTTTGAGGATAATTTTATTATAATAATATTAATTTTTGAAATTGGAAAGGTTATTTTAAATGAATTAATCATTATTTAAAATGTGCAAGGGGAAGATATATAGAATATAGTTTATATGTGGTATACATTTTATAAAAGATATTATTACATAAGTATTTAAATAAACATTAAAGGTATTTTGACCTGGATAAATATTTTATTTATTTAAATTGCAATAATTAAATCATTGTATTATTTATACTTTAAAAACTCCTCCATCCTTTATAAAATAAAATCGGGTCAAAACCGGATAGGATAAATAAGCAGATCAAAATCCTACAACTAAACCGGTTTGGGGTACATAAAATCGGGTCGGAACCGGGTCGCTACCCTTCTTCCTCCTCTAGCTCTATATACACCTTGGTTGTCTTGTGATCCTTCAATTTCGAAGTTAATTCGACACGTCAATCCTAGTCTCAATTCAATGCAAACCAATCTATATATTTAATTGGAAGAGCAACATTGAATTTTATTCTCATGAATATTCCCAATTCTTATCCGTTTTCGATCAAATTCTGGGCAAAACTTCACTTACCTACCGGGTAAGTTTACCCATCTATTTTTTAAAATAAAAAAACGAAAAGTAAATAGAGAGGGACCCACAAACAATTAAGGAGGGAGAGTAATGAGTGCATAGTAATTACTTGTGTTAATGACTACTCCCTCCGTTCGTATATATTTGTCGTTCAAGAGTTTGGCACATAAATTAAGAACTTAAAATTAATGTCAAAAACATGTAATTAACAGGTTCTCAATATTAATTGAATCAACTAATTAATTACCGAGTAAAGCTAAAAACCACTTTATAGTCTCACTCTCTCACTCCTCCTCTATCAATTACTGGTCATCTCTCTCTTCTTTTTGTCAATTACGGAGTTTGAATTGATTAGATATTGCAAAGTGAGTACTTAATTAATTTGCCCCACTCTCCTTTTCCCTTGAAAAACTCAAAACGTCAAGTAATTAAACAAGGCAAAAAAATCTCAAAACGTCATTTAATACAAAACGGAGGGAGTATCTACCTAATAACTACCGTAATTAATGACTATCTACCTTAATTAATAAAATCTGATTACATTATAAATGTTTTAATTTTATCAATTAGTATATATAGTTATTACCCATTGTAAATATTTTTAACATAACTAATTAACTATATCTTAGATGAGATAATATATATAACCCTAATATATATTTATATGTATATATAACCCTTGGTATATACCCTAACCATTTTCAAGTTGATTTGATGCACATATTACTCCCAGATTAACAATTTAGCCATAAGGGATTAAGGGCTAATGAAATCCTCATTGATGACATTTGAACTAAAGCTTCTCATGCACTTCAAACCTTGAGGATCCCGTTGTAGTCCTTTCATTAACTTTCTTGCGCAGGGACCTCATGCACTTATTGTAAGACTCGGGGTCTTAAGAGGCACGAGTCCATGCCACCTAGCCATCTCGGGTCCGTTGTCCTCACTTGGAGCCTGAAAAGGAAGAGTTCTTGTGACATGGGTAGGGCTTGAATCAACCTTATGATATCCGATGTGGGATGATGGTGTTACAATCTCCCTCACTTAAAGCACTCACGACCCCGTCAGGCCCAATGAACTGCCCTGCGGGAGGAGCGTACCCAATCATACCGTCGATGCACCTCAAAGCCCGGAGCCTTGGGCCTCCAGGAGGAGCGTACCTAATCATACCGTCGGCGCATCTCCAAGCTCGGAGTCGGCTCTGATACCATCTGTAAGACCTGGGGTATTAAGAGGCGCCAACACATGTCACCTAGCCCTCTCAGGTCCGTTGTTCTCACTTGGAGCATGAAAATGAAGAGCTCTTGTGACATGGATAGGGTTTGAATCACTTATAAATTACTCCAAACATCCTTATGATATCCGATATGGGATGGGGGTATTACACTTGTCTTCTGAGCTCGTATGATTACAACAACATAAAAAAGTGTTTCCCTACCACCACCTCATGAACCAACAACAACGTCTTATAACAGCCATAAAGACTTCCCATTATAGCCCAGCTCAGCAACTATGATAACATCTCTACCCCAAATTAAGCCCAACTTGTAAAAATGTACCCAACAGATCCAAAGATCGAATGTCAAAGGCTTGCCAATAAGAACAAGGTGAGCACTCCACCAACCGGTTTATCTATCTGAGTATGCCCAAATCGAACACAAAACTCATGCCATTGTCTGTTTCTAAATCTGCAGACCAACAACCCTTGAAATGCCCCAACAACATGACATTGACATCTTATTCCCTCTATCATAAAGCAAGGTGATTGAATTTTGCTTCAATCCACCATCAAACATCTTATGCGCATTAGAGGATCTCAAGCAATCAAATGAATTCATTCCAGAATTAATCAAACTTATTTCCATTAATTCAATCAAGAGCACCACCAATTTACTCAATTCTTTAGGTGCATTATTACCGATCATAGCCTCAAAGAGATTGAGATTTACCGCAAAATCGGGGTCTCCCGTCTTCGAGTTTGACTATTTCTTCAACTCCTCAGTCTTTAAAGACTCAGTGGATTAAAGACTTAAGAGACCAGGAGCGTTGGGCGAGGCACAAGTACGACCCTACTTTGTGTTCTCCAGAAACAACAAGCAACTCCGTCGAATCTTTCAATTCCACGTTATGAGAAGATAAGTCCAGCCCTGTTTTAACACTTCTTGAAGGTATGTATGTGATATTTGTGTTATTAATATATGTTTTAAAGGCAAGACTTTTCTAAACTTATTTGTGGGTTAATTTTTTTAATTCCATGAAAGAGGGATTAGATGCACATGCATGGTAAGACACTATACAAGGAAAGAAGAAGCTAGTAGATTGCTAACTATTGGCATAACAAAAGATGCTTAGAGAATATTGAAGCTAGCGGAAAAGAAATCACATAGACTACTCATAATAGTTTACTTCAATTCATCTTACAAGCATGTAGTTTTAAGGACAAGAAATAACTAATACTTGTACAGGTATACCCCGTCTCAACCACTAGTTTTGAAATCAACGATGATTAGTTTACTTGCTTGTGAACATCGAAGTCAGAACATGTGCTTGTGGGCAATGGCAAATTGATGGGATCTCTTATCGACATGCAGTCAAGGTTCTAAGTCACTTACGACAAAATCATGAAGCATACGTTTCTGAATGATATTCACTAGATATGTATCGGATAACATATTCGGTTGATTATATCTTTATGTTAGATGAAGAACAGTGGTGTGAAGAACAATTGGGTGAAACCAGCCTTCCAAAAATCAAGCCTCCGCCAATGAAAAGAGGAATAGGAAGTCCTACAAGAAATCGTAGAAGAGAGGAAGGTGAAAAACGAAAGGGGAAGAGGACCAATCTAGTGCGATGCGAAAAATGCAAGGTAATGATATCAACTACCGTTCCATCATTTATTTCATTATACACTTATGTATATCTAATAATAATGTGTGTTTGATTGTAATGGAAGGCATTTGGGCATAATGTAAAAACTTGCAAAGGTGGATTAACAAGAAGAGAGCTCAAGGAACAACAAGGCATCCGAGTGGAGCAGAGACAAAAGAAAAAAAGAAAAGTGTGCACTGATGTTGATCAACAAGAACAAGTGGAGATAACTCGTGTACCATATTCTCAAGATGGTGGAATGGGTTCAACACCTAGGATTCCAGAAACTCAATATTAGTCGCGAGTATTTATTGCCTTAAACTTAGCAAGACAATTTTTGTCAAGTAAAAATATTTGGCTTTGGCTTTGCACTTTGGCATTAAGTAAGCAGTGATGTATCTATTTTTGTTTGCTATCATTATCCAAAACAATAAGTAATATATTATCTTTTTGGCTAAATATGTCATATATGTTAAGCTTGATGGATGTATGTATGACGACATTAAGTAAATAAGAAGAAAATCAATGAACTTGCTATATCATAATTCATCGGTAACTTTGGTTTCCTTTTGCTATCACTAACAAAAATTCATTTTCAACATTTATTAGGGATCTAAGAAGCTTATGTGGGATTTGAACCAATATATTTGTGCACAATAAACACATTGCTCTACCGATTGAGCTAATAGGCCTTATTTCAAATGAAAGATAAAACATGAATGCGAGATAGTTGATCGATACCAACCAATGCACTTTCTATAGTGATTGCTTATCCAACACCATCAACGAGCAATAGTGCAAGCGTGAATTGAAAATAGGCAATCTGCAGGTGAAATTCATTTAATCCTTAATCACATTTTAATTTTCATTAATTTGTCAAAATAGCACCCAACAGTTAGTTCATATATAATGGTAGGTTAATTGGGTCTTGTATGTTTGAAACAACCATGGTGCTTCCTACCTGAATTTATAATATGCATGCTATAAGTGAAATTCAGTTAATCTAAAACCACATCAATTAGGTTTTGATAAAGGATTCACAAAAGCCCTAATTGTAAATGAAGAATTGGTTGTTAGGTATGTATATATATATATATATATATATTTAGAAATCCCTAAATAGAAAAAAACTCATTTCAAAAACAATTACGAATGCAAAATTGAGGGGAATTTCAAACAAATAGTATACCTTTTTTTTTTTGGATAAAGGTAAATTCGTATAAATAAGAAGGCACTAAAGGCCAGTACAATCATCTAAGGTCCAGAAGCATAATCAGGTATGCATGCAAGCATCCCAATCTATGCAAATAATCATACTCACAAATAGTATACCTTTAGTTTCAAATCGAGCGGTAAACAGGTTTGAATCAAGGTGATTCGTCATCTTCTCTCCGTCGAATGTTGTTCGAATTGAATAAACCTCTCTAAGCCAAAGGCCCAAAGTTGCACCCTTTTGTGTGGACCATTTCATGCATCGACCCTTTGCTCTCTGTTCCCGTCTAGTCTAACATTCGACAAGCCCTTGTCACCGAACCGTTCAGTCTCACATTCGACGAACCCTTGTCACTTCTCTCTGTTCGAATGGAGTCGAGCCCTTGCCTTCTCTTATTAAATCTCTGTCTCTCCCTTTTTTTTGAGCTTTTAACGTTTTCACATAACGGAAGTTTACGAGGCGAAAGATTTAGTAACTATGGGAGTACCACACGAAATATTAAGATTTTTGGTTTACCACATGAAATTTGCCTTAGTCAGGGTACCAGACGAAAAAACCAAAAAAAAAACAATACAACCTTACCAAATTGAGAAAAATAAAATCTAATAATACAATGAGAAGAAAACACCCGAGTCCACAAAAAAAAGAGAAGAAAGCACCCGAGTTGTCGGCTGTGAGCAGGTTCTTCTTTTTTCCTTTTTATATTTTTAGCTTCATTGTTGTATCATGACCAATGTCTATCTGTTATTTTTGGCCTCTCGACCCAAAGGTTTGTCTGCTAAGTCGAATTCTTTTAGTTTAAAAAGAAGGGTAAAATGCAACTAATATCCCAACCTTTAGGGATAGTTGCTTTTAATACCCTAACCTTGTAAAATTTCACAAAATATCCTAACATATACCATTAGTTGCACTTAACACCCTGGATAAGATTCTTAAATTTTAAAAATTACCCACATCATACAAAAATTACAAAAAATCACCCATATTCATAAAATATTTTCAATAAACTCCTAATATATTTTAAAATTTGAAATCAAAAAAATATATTACAATTTAAGCCCACCAACCCACCATCCAAAAATAATTATAACAAGTATATAAAATCTATTCCTTTAAAAATATAATATAATTATTTTAGCATTTACTCATTTAATATTTTAATATAATTACTCAAAATAATTAATTATTATCTTAAACATAATACTTTTACAAAAAATAAAATAATGTAGATTTTAATAAATAAATGGTATGAGATATGATAACCATTTGTAATAAATAGTTACAAAATAAAGATATATCAAAAATAATATGGTAAAATCATTATTTTTACCATATTATTTTTAATATATCTTTATTATATAATTATTTATTGCAAATGGTTATCATATCTTTTACCATTTATGTTTTTAAATTTACTTTATTTTATTTTTGTAAAACTATTATGTTAAACATTTCTTATAGAATCATTTTTTTAATACCATGAAATTTATGTGTGATACATTATAAGATGTTATGCATTAGTTTTAGTATATATAACATAATATTAACCAAAAAGATAGTATATATCGTATCAAATAATACACAGGGAATATATAGATGCACAAATCGGATCGAGACAGACTTATACGGAGTATAAATTTAGATTTTAATTATAATGTATATTTTTTAGATAAATAATTAATTATTTTGATTGATTATATTAAAATTTAAAATGAGTAGATGCTACAGTAATTATATTATATTTTAAAGGAGTATATTTTATATATATATATATATTATAATTATTTTTGGATGGTGGGTCGGGTGGGGTTCAATTGTAAGAGATTTATTTAATTCTCATTTTTTTAAATGTATTGGGGGTTCATTGAAAATATTTTATGAATATGGGTGATTTTTTGTAATTTTTGTTTGATATGGGTAATTTTTTAATTTAATAAACTCATTTAGGGTGTTAATTGTAACTAATGGTATAGGTTAGGATATTTTGTGAAATTTTACAAGGTTAGGGTATTGAAAGCAACTATCCCTAAAGGTTGGGATATTAACTGCAATTTACCCTAAAAAGAAAAAAGAAAAAAAGAAAAAAGATAATTGGGGCAAAATTTGGGGGGTTTTGTTCATGCTGTATCGATTTGGAAACCCTTGCCCTGAACTTCTTCTGATTCTCAAGCGGAAGCCAGAGATAGACGGAGACCCTCGTCGTTCTTCCGTTCTTCGCTTGTTCTTTGTAAGTTCGTTCTTCTCCCTCGCCTTAGATTTCCGTTCTTCCCTTGGTCTTTATTTTCTTCTTGCCCAGCCGATTATCGATTTGGTTCGAGTTTCCCAACGATCTCGGTTCGATGTTCCGGTGACGGAAAACGATACGGCGTACCATGAATCCAACTTCTGTGATCCTAGGGTTCCGAATTTCCAATTATGATAACTTTGCCTTGAAGAGCTATAACGAAGCAGAAACATGGATAGTTAGGCCTTTAGTTCCTTACTTACTTCGATGTTGGCGATTTGGGGTAATTAGAGACTCCCCTGTATGCATTGCCTACATTATCCCATCGCGAATTTTAGCAGAGAGAATGGTCAAGTGGAGTTCCGAACTGTGCACGTTTCTTGATGATACTCCTAAAAGAAGTCCTTATACCTAATCTGGAAATAAACCCTAGACTATATGTGCACATGTCTTTTTATTATCAAGGACTTGTAATATTTGATGGCTTAATATCCCTCTCTTATCCTCAGGCAGAAGTTAAAGGTGGAAAATAAGTGCAGGTTTCATGTCGTATTTTCAAAGCATTGTAGAAGACTAGAAGGTTCCTGCTGGGAAAGTTTTGGTTCAGCAAAATAATGTGGACAAATGTCTTCAAAATTGTATGCTTCCAAACTTTATTCTTTTTCGCTCATACTGCGTTATGGTTTATTGGCTTTAAGACATGCTATTCATTTTTATCGCTAATATTTGTTTTTAGAAATGTCTTGCCATCCAACCCCCCTAAAACGTCAATAGTCTTGTAAATCCTAGATATTTGGTTATTTGTTAAGCGAAGCTTGTAGCTATGTTTAACTGAGGGTTTGTGGAAAACTTGTCTTTATGGTTAGCGCTTAAATAAGTCGTTACTCAATTACTTTTGCGTTGTTTAATGCACCCAAACTCTTAAGATGTGGTAATATGTTGCTTTCTAGGTTTCTGGAGTAGCTAACTTGGGTTTTTAATCTTATAGGCGATTACAACTCACATTTCACACTTTGTGTATGTGAATACAGATGTGATTATTTGAAAACATCAGCAAGAAAGTATACCATCTCATTGCATTATGAATAAAGATATTTTTGGAAAACGAGGTTCTGTAATGGAGTAAGAATAGAAGTTGATAGAACTTTCATATAAATGTGATAAGATGCATTTTAGGAGATGTTATATTTTTTTAAGGGGTGTCTTAGTCTTCTTAAAAATGTGAAGTGAAATAGTTTCCACCAGAATGATAATTTGAAACAAGTACTGGGATGAAATGGCCCTAAAATCTTTGGTATTCTTATGAAATGTTCGCCCCCTTCCACAAGTATGTTAGTGTAAAATATGTCGTTTTCATGACATTGCTTGCTCTGATGTCATATTGTTACATCATTTTGACAATTTTTCAGGGAGGTCATCATCAAATATCCTGGTTTCAATTTCTTCCTCTTGAACCCAATGTGACCCCTTTACCAGACAAGAGGTTTGAGTTTATCGAAAAGTCATTTATCTAGAAGAACCCCTAAAGCAATGCTCATGTGTTTCCAACTGATGTGGTTAAAAAATTGTAATTGTCAGTCTCCGATTTGATGAAAGAGATACTTCCACATTCCAAGTTCTTTCTTCTCATGTTCAACTCCAGAAAGAAGGTTTCCTCAGTGCATGGACAAATTCATTTGTTGGACCATGGGACCCTTCTCAGGGATCACATAATCCTGGTAAGTATGATTTGATCAGTTGTTTACTCGTGATAAGCTACAACTATCCCTTTATCTATTTTTTCATGATACTATGTTACTTAAACGTGCAGACAAGAAAATTAAGCTCTGGCTGTTTCTTCCTGGACGCCATGCATCTGTCATTGACACTGCTCAGGCTGCAGTATCTAGATTAAGAAGTGAGCTACTTGTATATGTTGTTGCATGACTTTTGGCTTCTTCTTGATGTGCTCTTTAGCATGTTTATTGATATTATGAAAAGTACTGTAATAGATAACATTAATGGCATTCATCCAAGTGCCATCCTCTCTTATCACCACCAAAACCAACACAGAATGCCTACCTTTACATGTTTTACCAATTTACCTTCATATAATGCCCACTTAAAACAATATATGGAAAAAGGCATTTATCTATGGGTTGTGACGTACTCCCTCCCATCAACTTTTAAGTGTCGTTTTAGGTTTTCTAGGCAAATGATTAGCATTGAGTTGCAAGATTTTTATTGAAACTTGTTTTTGTTGACTATCTTTAGCTCAAGTTGTTCATTGATTGGCGAGAGGTGAACGTTTAATAATGTGAATAGATATATGTAATCATCAAAAAAATGGAAATGAATTGATGCTTTTCTTAAAGCTTGTGTTCAAACCTAAAATTACACATATTGTTGAATTGTTGATTTGAGGGAGTAGCATTTACTAGTAACTTACATTTTTCTTGTTTGAGTGTTATACATTCTATAAGAGCAGTAGCATTTACTAGTAACTTACATTTTTCTTGTTTGAGTGTTATACATTCTATAAGAGCAGTGTTTTGTTAAGCATGTTTTAGTTTTAGTTTTAGTTTTTTTTTTTTTTTGGGGTGGGGTGGGGGGGGGGGGGAGCTATGAAGCACAAACACCTGGGGAAAGGGATGCATCAGGTGTTTGACTGCTGGACCGCTAGGACACATCAGGATATGCCAGGACACCCAGTCCACAGCCCTAATTCTTCCCCAAACCCTAACCCTAACCCATCTACCTTAAAATAAGATAAACTGTGGACTTAATTAAATGTATAGCTAAATATATTTCTCTTGCTGTTCTTTCTCATTGTTTATTATGTTCCATGTGCAAGAATATGTTCACTTGATTCATAAGCTGATGCTTTGACATCCATTGTTAGCCACAGTAACACCAACCTTCTTCCGAGGAATCTGACTGATCACTTTGCCTGGAGTGACTTATCACTCATATGTTCCATGTGGTCAATTATCACTCATGTCTTAGGCTTGTGGCATGAACCTATCTCTGTCTGATCCAATGCGAGATATGTTATTTTTCATCATCTCCCATGGAAATCATGCTGGACTTACTCTTATTTTTTTTGAAGGGCTTATAGATTGCTAGTTTTACTCCTTGTTTGAACAACTTTTCCAACCCGGTTGTATCAGAACCTGCATCAATATATTTCATGTATGTTTCTATGTAGTCGTTGCATCTGGGTTCTGGATAGCTCCAGGGGACTCAGAAGAAGTTGCTACTGCTCTGTCGCAGGCATTGAGGAATAAACTTGAAAGGTTCTTCATTTGCATCCATTTCTTTTTCTTTCCCCCTTTTCAATTTAGTTTATTAGTCTTTGGACCATTTGTAGGGGAATTTGAATGCTTTCCCTTAATCCCTTCTACATTGGATTTGACAGAGCATTTACGGTGCACTCATATGTGAGGTTTGGTGATGTATTTACAAGGTGCAGTCAATTTCCGCGTGGTGAAGAACTTTTCAGGTTTGATGGGACACATGTTTATCAACTGAAATAAATTATTGAATGATAAATTTCTAAGGCCAGTTGAAGGCTAATCCTTATTACTTCTTTTTTGGCCTTTAATTTATTCTCAATTAAAAATTCCAAAGTGATGAGGTTCATCCAGTGGGGACTGGTATATTCACCAGTGTATCTGAAAGACTGTTTCCCTGTTTAAAGCCCCTTATGAGCTTCCCGCATGCACTCACAGATCTTATTCTGTTATTCATAATATCCAGTCCTCACTGGTGCTGCTCTGCTACCCGCCTTTCTCATTTTTCATTCAATCCTTTCCTATGTGGATATCTTTGTTGGATAAATCTTGCTCAGATATGTGCATGATCACTCCATATCTATCATACATCTGGTTGTTCTTGTAATTGAGAAATATGCCCTGCACTAGAGGGATTTCCGGTGGAGTTTATCTCTCATCATGTCTCATCTGTTTTTCATGGGAGCTCAGAGGGTTGGCCATTTCCAAAGTACTCTGAAAAAACATGAAGAACGCCCAAATTGTTTTTTTGAATCCTTTGCAAGTTTGGAGATTGAAGTCTTCAAATAAGTGAAGGTTGGACACTTGGACATGTTTAAGATTTGTCAGATTTTTTGGTATAATTTTGGAAGGTTTAACATGTTTTTGAATGCCTAGTTGGGTATCACTTCCTATGAAATTGTTGGTAATTTAGGGTTTGCGAATTGGTTTGAGGCATAAAAGATCACTGTCTTTAAAGTGATATCTATCCCCTTTAATTGTTGGTAGGGTTTCGGACAAATTCACCTCCTAGGATACAACAAAGCCCTATTAGAAATCCTAAACAGCAAATCTGAATTTCTTCATGTTTTTCTCCTGTGAAGAAACATTTCTTTTATAGAGGAATTCCACTGGTTAATTCAGTTTTTAGGGTTAACAGAAGTTAGTAAATCTCATCTAATAGGAAGAGATCACAGCTATTGATCCATGACAGATCTCGACCACTGATTTCGAGAAATCAGAACCAACCCTTAACTGAGATTAGTTATTTTTATTAGTCTTATTTGACTTTAGCCAACAGCAATGAATGGGTTTGAAAGCTGTAAATTCTTTTATACAAAGCGAAAAGTATCTGAACAGCTTTCGTTGCAATTATGGTATGAATCAGTGAATAAAAAAGTATCGCCTAAACAAGCGCTTCGCGCTTAAGCGATGAAGCGCTGCTCAAACGCTTCAGGAGCTTCAGCATGCCTGAAGCGGGCGGTGTCTGTGAAGTGGGCACTTTTCCCGCTCAAGTATGTAGAATGCAAAGCATACTCTGTTGTATCCTTGTGTACTGCCTTGCACTTTGTGGTGCTGAGCTACCAGGTTATAGATTAATGTTTGTTGATTGCTGTAGGAAAGGCCAGCCTGCAATTGAATTTGTCTTTGCTGCTACTGAGGAGGCTCTCTTTGTGCATGTTATTATTTCAGCAAAGTTTGTATCCTTGTCCTTTCTCTTTTGTTGGATGGCTTTTCTTTATTAGCTTCTTGGCATCATTATTTATTCGTATAACAGATAATGTTGAACAACTTATTACAGACTTGTTCGGACAGTGGCTGCTGCTGATGTTCAGAGATTATCAAAATCTACAAATAGCTCACGTGGAAGGCTTCCCGGTAAGTATCCTGTCTTCCTTTGTGCTTTTTTCTTGATTTTCAGATTGTGTTTCCCCTTGCTAACAAAAAAAATAAAATAAAACCTATTCTATCAAAATAAAAAGAAAAACAAGTTTAAAAAGCATAATCTCCATTAAAACTTGGGGGATAAAAGGAAAATGCAGAGAAGCATCACAATCTTTCTTCCTCTCTCTATATATAAGAAAGTAGCACCTTCTAACGGCACACCAAGTGAGACCTATCAAGGATGGAGTACCACTCGAATAAATGCTTGGTGTATATTTCTATTTGATGGTCTGTTTGGAAACGGGCCGCTCTTAAGGGAGAACATTTTAGAAGAGGTGGAAAAGAAGAGTGCTTGGCGAGTTAGAGAAAGTGCATATGAGATGTGGGTTAGTATGTCATAGTGCACTCGGAGGGCGGCTTGTGGAGTGTTGGGGATTTCGTGGGCACAAAGGCGGCGTCACGGCGAGGCCTGATGGAATGAAGAGGTTTAAGAGGTGGTTATGGAAAAGCGAGTGGCATACAAAAGAGTGGCGAGCTAAACCAAATAGGAAGATAGGGAGTGTTGATGAGCCTTTATACTGATATGTTTTGATAACTATGAGGTTCACATATTATTCCTGAGAAGGATGTATCCACTTGTGTGCAACTTATTTTTGGCTTGGATGATCAATTGATCATTATCCCAAGTTGGATTAAAATTTTTGTTTTTAAAACATCATCAATGATGTTAAGTAGTGGCTGTGTTTCATTATATTGATTTTGTGGGAGATTTGTATGTTGTTACAGCTATTGTCTCTCCACATGGGATGCGTGGCAGACTCACTGGATGTTCTCCAGGTGATTTTGTGAAGCAGGTTTATGATGGGTACAGTACATGCTTTCCCAAATTGTTCATCTATTTCATTTTCAAAAAGTTGCTTTTCTTCCACAAACATTTTCAAGGATTTGTGGTTGATCGTAGTGTACTTTGTAGATGATGGGATTAATATCTCACTGTAAACTTTTTGTATTTCGAGTGATCACTGATCAGTTTTTCAAATTTCCCCCTTTTACTTATAGGTTTTTATCTACTAGTGATATTCTGTCATTACATCTGTGGTTTTAGGTTTACAACTTCCTTTAAACTTGATTGTTCCTGCTAGTTCTGATTTACCGATTCTTCTTTGAGCAGATCTGACATGCTAAGAACTTCAAGTCGCATCCTAGGAATAGGACGACAAAACGGTTATGTTGAAGTCGCCCTTGGTTGTAATATGTCTGAAAGTGGTGTAGGAATGAAATTGAGTTCGAGTTTGAACAAGAATATTCGTAATAACCCATCTTGCTCTCCTTCAATTGGTGGTGGAGCTGTTCATAGAGCATCTGGGGGTGAACATCTTGTTTTGGAAAAAACATTCATTTATCCAATGGAGGCGATTCTTGTTCCCGTATTGCAGTCATCTTATGCTAGATCATCTCTGAAAAGGTAAAATATGGTTCTGTTATCATTTTAAAAGTCTACTAGTACCGTCCCCGCGTAATGATGCCTTTTTTTAATTAAATGAAAGTTTAATAATATAGAAAATTAATATATGATAAAATTTAATAAAATATTTAAAAACTTCAATAAAAAAAAATAAAGGTAGAATTGATAAATAAAATAAAAATTGTTAAAATCTTTATCATGTAAGTATTTTAGAAATCTTTAAATTATTAAAAATAATTCTTCTCATTTAAATTAGTATATATAGATATAGATATTGTAGATTTATCTCATTCGTTACTAAATAAAAAAAATCGTAGTAAGTTTATTAAAAATATTTAAAAGAAGATGATTTTGATAAAAATCTGATAGATTAAGGAGAGAATAACATGTGGAACAAAATGCGCTTCTCATTTAAATAATATTTAGATAAATAGATATAGATATGGATATGGATTATATATTTATCTAGAGTTTTGCATTGTAATTGATTAGAAAATATAGAATATATTAAGAAAAATTAAAAAACTATTATAATTTAATTGGTTGAAAGCCCTACAATTAGTTTAGTTCTTATACCTCATCAAAAAATTTCTGTTTAAATTATATATTCATATTAATAATAATTTGACATTTAATTTTGAATTAAATCTGTTGTTTAGAATATGTAAGCGATTTTTTTTTAAAAAGCTCTAATTTGATTGATTAAAAAGACAACAACTAATGTTGTGATAAATCCTCATAAAATGATATTCTTATTTAAATATATATATTGATAGATTTTTTTTTAAATATTATAATTTGATTGGTTGAAAATCCTAAATTTAATTTGGCTATTACAGCTCATCAAAATTGTTTATCATTCAATTATATATTAATATTATGTTTTGAATTAAACCCATTGTTTAGAATCTATCAAGAAAATTATTAAAAAAACCATTATAATTTGATTGGTTGAAAAGACAACAATTAGTTTGGTGATAAGTTTCATTAAAAAAATGATTCTCATTTAAATTAAATATTGATATTAATATTCATTTATTAAATAATATTAATTTAAGTGATTAATTTGTAGTTTTGAATTTCGTGAAATCCATACCCAATAATGATAAAATCAGACTAAATAAGTTACATAACAAAAAATATAGAGTAAATATTTTAATAATAAGATTTTTCTTAATTAAAAGATGTGGGTAAATTGCATACAATGAATTAAAGAATGAATGATCGAATTTTTTTTAGTTAATATAAATTAGATAGACTGTATTAAATTAAATATCCAAAAATAACTTGACATAATAAGGTGACATGTGGTGTAAATGCTTTGGTTTTGATAAATATATAGATTGGATACTTTTATGTTCCTTCCGTACTCGCAATTGTGTTAATGATATTATTATATTGTTTACATGCCCATGTTTATACCATGATATAAAATATTAATGCAAAGAAACAGTGTGACCCTATGTAGGAATTTTAGATGATGCTCATCTCCTTGATAGATTAGGCTTAATTTTCTGGAAGTTGCTGAATATAAATGGTGGTTATGGCTTAAAACTGCGGGCAGGACTAAACATATTTGAAATTTATCTCCTAGATAGATTAGGCTTAACTCTTCGTTGTTATCTGCCTTCATGGAACTGCCATTCTATCTGGCATTTATTGTTGTTTGTTGAGAGAATATGTTTCTTCATGGCAAGACTGCAATAGTTTCGTGCCTTTTCAAAACTGTTGGTTAACTTAGTATTATGATTTACAGATTGTGGCTGCAGAACTGGATGGGGCCGTCATTTCCTAGTTCAACCATTTTTATGCACTGGTTAGTCATTGTTTAGCATCTACTGATGTTAATTTGACGAAGCTGACATTTATATAAATCTTGTCATTTTCTATATCTCAATTCCCTTTGGTCTCCAAGATTTACCCTCTTCATTTCAGACATTTTGTTACAACTATTATTATGAGGCGCCCAATGATGCCTTTATATGAGTAATTATGTATAAATGGAGCATATCTGTTAGCTCTTTTTTGGGTCCCCTACTCCCATACCCTTAATCCCATATCAGCTATGTAAATGCAACTACCTTGCTATATAGCAGTAAATAAACGCATAAACATCACTAGACAACATTGTAGCTGATAATCTTGCATTCAGGATACAGTATATTTGGCTTCTATTTAACACATTGCCTTCTGATTTTAGCATTGCTGGTGAGATGGAATCCCTGCATTCCTCATGGATGGACTCAAGTGATGTATGTGGTGAAAATAGTAGCAGCAACAGTAACAACAGTAGTATCAGCAGTGTGAGTAGTGGTTCCAGTGATAGTGACCATAAGATGGATACTAATGCCAGTGATCTTGAAGCTGATGCCGACTCATTGACATGTGGACGGTCTGGACTGTCATCTATCAATCAGATGGATGCCAATGGTTCTAAACAGGTCAGTAATACTTCTCTGTTTTTATTTAATTAAACCATATTGTTGTCATTATCATTGATTTCTTTTTATGAAGTTAAAATAACAGAGAAGGAAAAAAAAGCTTCTCTGTAGTTGTTAGTATACCATCACTTTACATTATGGAGCTTATTAGTACAATATATATTATAAGCATGTGTTACCATAGTTGCTCCTTGATGCAAGATCGTGGTGACTTTGCGACATCTGTACTGACCAATTCTTGGATTTCTGTTATGTTTGTAACAACTTTACCATGATTTCATTCCAGAATCCCAACCTGTATTATGTGCAATTTTGTATAATTGGAAACTAGTATCCAAACCTAATGGACAGTGATTCTAGTCGACCAAATCTCTGGTATGGTTTACTGTTCGACTTCGGTGAACTTAAAAATCCAATCAACCATCCTGATATGGAGAAGTGTTCCCACTTTACACACCCAAGTAATAGTAACCCGTTATTAAAGTAGAAAGTAATTTTCATCATGGGCCTTTGCTGTATAAAATTAACCAGGCAAAGTAGCATTAAGTTAAACCATCAGAGGCTCAATGTTGTCTATTTTGTTTGGTTTTGACGACATTTCATATGCTTTACTACGCATTTCCTACCTTGAGACACTCCGTATATTTATTACAAATTTGATATGAAAGCCCCGGCAAATGTGTCGTTGCTTAAATGATAGATTTGTGAGTAATGCTTGTGCGTTCAAACTTTGAACCGGGGCATTGTTGTGTATCCTGTGATTTATTTTGTCTACACCCTTAGGTAGGGCTGTGAACGTTCTTTTGATGAAGGGCTTGTTTTTTTAATTGCTTGTCAGTTTCTTGGCCTATGAAAATTAGTAAAATAGACTCACATCAGTTTCATTACAGCTAATTGTCCACCCTTTGCGATTCTACATCCATGCATGTATTACAATCATGATCATCTAACATGATTATAGTGACACTTTTTCTTCATTTGGCTCCTTACTGATCTATGGAGTAGCTGAGTAATTTGACTATTATTGCAGGGTTCGAAGCGTCCTCGTCCAGGAATGCAAGATTCATTTGATCAAACGGGTGCAAGAGTAAATGCATCTGGGCAAGATGCGTATAAATCTGATTTCAACAACTTAGCTATAGCTGGACTTGGAAATGACCAAGTATTATCAAATTGGTGTTGGGATGATAATGACGATAAGGGAATGGGAATGGATATCCAAGCCCTTCTTTCTGAGTTTGGAGAGTTTGGTGAATTCTTTGAAAATGATGTGTTGCCATTTGGAGAGGTAATTTCATTTAGTTTCACAATGGAGCTGTTATTTTATGCTTTCTTATATAGTTCTTAAAAGCTTTTTTTTGGCTAATCAATGTGAGCATTATATTTTTCACTTTAAAGTAAGATGCTATATAAAGAGTGTTACTTTGTTAAGAAATGAAATTTCCTCTCGCCACAGAAGTTTATTCTGATTGGAATAGATATTTTTTTACTCCAAAAGCTATACCTTTTTATCTCCTTGGCAAAAATCCAGTCCCACAGATATTCCTGAAAGTGTTCAGATTAAACTGCGCAATTACGGGTGACAGAAATCTTGAATTTTAAAAATTAGGAAATGTTTCCCAATACCGAATTTGAGACTCAATAGTTCATTTGTGTTTTGTGGTTTAGTCCCATTCGATGTGTGGTTGCCTTCATTTCATAAATACTGCCAGCAGGTACTCTTTGGGTATTCAAATGTTCCATTTTGTTTTTACTGTGTAATTTGTCTTGTCTGTGTTCCAATTTTCTTGTCTTTTTTCCTCGTGGTCTTCTATAGAGTGTTTATACTATGGCTTTATTTATATGTTTTTAAGTGCTCCTAAACCTTTCTCTCATTGTCAACCCGATTTTCTTCTATCTGATATGAACTCAAAATAAATGAGTCTAATTATGATCTGTTTGCTTCATTCAGCCCCCAGGAACTGCTGAGTCAGAGGCAATGATGTTTCCTATAACAGATTGTGAAGATTTAGGTGGCACATCTGCAGCCGCTGTCATTGATGTTTCAGATCAAATGATGTTACCTGCAGGTTTTCCAACATTTGAAAGTTTTGGTCAGTTGCCAACAGTCACCGAAGAGTGTCCCAACACAGCACAAGAAGCCATAAGAAATGCCTCATCGTCTGCTCCATTGAGTTCTGTGCATGCAGTTACTTCAACTGAGTTTGATCATGTATTGAAAGCTGAAGCACTTATCACCTTTGCTTCTGAATATGGAGCTGTTGAAACCCCTCCAAGTGAGGTTTCGTCGACGATTTTTAGGAGTCCCTATCGTCCTAAATCAAGAACGACAGAGACTGTAGGTTCAAGTGGAAATAGTTCTACTTATGGTGCAACACCACCTGCTTCTCCGTGTTTTCATATGTCAAATGAAAGACCCGGTATACTTTTAGATTCTAGATCCTGTGCTGGGAAATGCGATGGTGGTACTGTAAATAAAATGCAACTTTATACTCATGTGCACGGTTGCAAAGATTCTGCTGGCAGAAAACCAGTTGCTTATAATGACGCAACTGCATCATGTGAAACGGGTGCTAGCTCGCTGTATTCTGGTTTCGGATCTTCTGGTGCTCTGAAATCTGTGCAGAAGTCTAGTGAAGTTAACTTTGCAGCTGAACATTTTTTGCTTTCTCCAAAGACAGTTACAGCATCAGAACTTGAATGCCTTTTTTTCCAGGCTTCTATGTGCCGTATACGACATACATTGTTATCGTTGACCAACTCAGCTTCTGATGTCTTGAATTGGACGACTGGGAGTACTCTGTTGAGTAACGTTGATCCAAGTACCATGACTGATGATTTGTCTGCCAAATATGAAGTGAAGAGAAAGGAGTCTATTCCAGTTAGAATAGCTGGTGACATTGATGATGAAATGCTGGAAGGTACCCACCAAGGCCACCATATTCCTGTTGGTGTTTGGAGGTCTGTTGGATCACCAAAAAGCGCTAAGCCAACTAGTGTACCTCCCACTGAGGTATTCACTTCCTGCTTTAACAATGCATTCTCCGAGGGAAAAAATATTTCTTATGGGCAAAGACAGCCGCTTCAAGACTTCCTTGATGGTATTGCACTGCTTGTCCAACAAGCTGCCTCATTTGTTGATGTGGCATTGGATGCTGAATGTGGTGATGGTCCTTATGGATGGCTTGCATTACAAGAGCAAAGGAGGCGAGGATTTTGTTGTGGACCGCACATGGTGCATGCTGGCTGTGGAGGTGTTTTGGCTTCTAGTCACTCAATGGACATTGCCGGTGTGGAGTTGGTTGATCCACTTTCTGCAGATGTAAGATCATTTTCGTACCCTTTCATTATTTTTGTAGAGTTCTGTGGTTTGTTGCCTGCTGTAATGTCCAAGGGAAACAAGGGGTAGCAAGAACTTAACATTAAGTTGCTGGTTTTTTTTATATATTTCATAAATGTGCCAAATTTTGATTTTTTTTTTGTTTGCTTCTGCATATTTTTTCATCAAAATTGCAGCTTGATGTTACGTTGTCTGAGGCCTTATGGAAGACTTTCTCTTTCAGGTTCATGCGTCATCTGTGATTAGTTTGCTGCATTCTGATGTGAAAGCGGTGCTAAAATCTGCCTTTGCCTCTTTGGATGGACCTTTATCTGTTATTGATTGGTGCAAAGGTTGGAGTCAATCAGGAGATGGAGGATCTATGAGTGATGGTTTTTCTTCCGAATCAACACTAAGCGAATGTAGAGATTCTTCTAGTAATGTGATGGGATCTTTAGGAGATCCAGTTAGCCCATTGCAATCATCTGCTAGTGTCTCATCCAATTATAAAGGTAGTATTTCAGTTTCAGGTACTGAACTGCAATAATCCACTATCCATCTGTATATCGGGAAAGGAGTTGTGGTATTGAACTGTAGCTTCATACTGTACACTGAAAACAATTCAACATGCATTAAAGTTCAACTGTTTCTACTGTGTCCGGAAAAATAAGCACCAACTGGCAGCTCAGTTTTACAAAGTTCTATATTAACATTGGATGAATTTGTACCTATGTATATTGTCTAACTTTATGTGAATAAAAAAGCAATCTCCTGACTCATGTAGGCCTAGGTGACTTATTCAGATTAGCTTCTCATATGGTTTGTTGTGAATATTGTTAGTTATTTTCCCCTCCCTCCAGTATACTATCTTTTCTTTGCTTTTTTTTGATGTGGCCATATTAATATAATGTGGTTATTTTGCATTGCAGATGGTGTTAGAGGAGATGATACAAGCCAACGGAGGTCAAACCGAGAACTCTTTACACCAGAGTCAGATTCACAGCTTGGTCTGCGACACAAACCTAGGCTTTATGTAGTTCCATACCCATCTATGCTCGTTGGGTATGCTCTACTTTTTAAGATACTGAAAATATATGCCTTCAAACTGTCACATGGAGCTCATTCATGTTCACTTAGTGCATGTTATCTTGAGCCTTTTGGGCTATCATACAAATGTTCTCTGCTAGTTTTCACTTGTCTTGTGTTATGCTTATTAAAGAGATGACATCGCATTTGGTTGTTTTCCAAGAGTTTAAAAATTAAAAGATAATTGACGGAAAGATTCAGTGAGAACGTTGTTAGTCTTTAAACTCATTATGTTTTTAAAGTTAAACGCTGTGTACATGAAATTGTGAGTGATAGCATCGTTGGTTTGTCAGGTACCAGGATGACTGGCTGAAGGTTTCGGCAAGTTCATTGCAGCTGTGGGAAAAAGCCCCTCTTGAGCCTTATGCCTTCAAGAAAAATGTAAGTTTGTTAACCCTGTTATGGGAAGGAATTCCCTACTGACTTAGCGTCTTGTGCATATTCCGGGCTGACACCATACTTGGTTGCTAAAGCATTATCTGTACCCTGTTCATCCACAGATGGCTTATTATGTTGTGTGTCCAAACATTGATCCCCTTACTTCAGCTGCTGAAGACTTTTTCCAACAACTTGGAACAGGTAAACTGTCTTGATCTTCTTAGTTCTTCAGTTTATGCAACTTTCTGCATTATTTACGACTCCAGAATGTCATATAGGTCTGACAACATATATTGTCTCATCATTGACCATTTATGATCACAAAATTCAAGTAATCTCTTGTGAAACTATCATCTAACTAATTTTGAGATGTTAGAGCTGTGTCAATGATGGCACTTGCACATGGTTAGCACCGGTTTTGGCTTATCAACAAGTTTGCGTTTCAAAATAATGTGATCCTATCTATAATTGTTAATTTTGAAATATCATTAGTAGGTTGTGATCCTTTACAATCACTTCAGGAGAAAAATAGCTGTTTTCTTATGTTTTGTGGTTGGCTTGTGGGTCATGTATAACTGTATAAGCAATGATTCCTTTCTATCATGCACCGCCTTTTGTTTGTCAATGATATAATGGGGAGTGTTTAAGCTGCTTTTAATATTTTTCACTCGTGGAGTGTGTACCTACTTTTCTTGTTTTGTGTTAATAGATGAGGTCTCAGTGTCCAGCTTTGTAGAGGAGGCTGGATGTGCTATGGTATGATGAGTTTTGTTTCATGGTTAAGCTTGTGAAAGTTAAGTAGATGGAGAATTTGGTTGAGAACGTTGTTAAAGAGACTGGCGTGTTTGTAACATCGGAATGGAAAATGGGTAGGGTTATAGGAGGGAGGAAATGTAGCAAAGCTATCAAAGCCTATCAGCAAAAGAGGAAGGTGAAGCGGGTGTGGAGAGAGTTTGTAGGTCAAGAGTATTCTTTGAGGATGGTATTGACTAGGCAGGAAAACGGAATTCCAATTGCTTTCAAGGAGATAACGCTTGATAGGCTGTCATTAAACGGAAATTACGTTGTATATAGGACTATGTGTTCATTAAAAAGACAATATGAGGACTTTTGCTGATGGATTATAGTGATGTCCATTTCCAGACACTCAAGTGATAGAGATATCAGAATTATGTGCTTCTGTAAGTGCACCAGGCCGATTCTTCTTTTTTCTTTAACAATACCAAGGGTAGAGAGTAAGAGTACAACTTACATGAATCATCTGGGATCCTGCATCCAACAGTGTCATAATCCCAATTTCCAACCTATCCTAAAAATTCCCATCCGTGCTGTTGGATAGATCATGTTTTTTTTTGGTTAAACTATCCTTAAAAGCTTATCCAAAATTTTAGGTGAGTGGCGGTGCGCTGCTTCTGGTCTGTGTCTATGTGATATTTCTTTGTGTTTCACCTGCCCTATTTTTACATTTGTTTTATTGTATGTTTGTGGTTCTGATTCTTAATTATTGAAGTGTCTTGGTGATTTTTTTTTTCCGGAAGTTATGGGCAGTTATCTGGAGTCTTTGTTGCATAACATTTGTCTTTGATTGTGTCAGTATCTCATATAAAGGATATGTACTCACCTTTATTTTTTGTGTTTATTGCAGTTTATGAAACATGCAAGTTGGGTACTCATTCTCCAGAAATCTTGGGAAATCAATTAGGATCTAATTCTGGAAAGTTATCATCTTCTGGCTTTGTTCTTCTTGATTGCCCTCAGTCTATGAAGATTGAAACCAGTAGTGCATCTCTTGTGGGGTCTATAAGTGATTATTTTCTCTCTCTATCAAATGGATGGGATATTACTAGCTTCCTCAAGTCTCTCACAAAGGTTCTCAAGTCATTAAAACTTGGTTCTTCAGCAAATACTAATGCAAAGGAAGGAAATAGCAGCCCCTCCACTGTAAGTGATGACTTGTCAGAAAGTTATGAGCTTCACTAAAATGTTTCATCTTCATTTATGCAATTGATTGAATCAAAATTTTCATATTTCCCTGGTTTTGTTTTCCTTAAATGTTTATGAAGTGGCATGTTAAATGCTTGCTTGTTTTGTATGCTCAAACTGTGACATTGATCTAGATGTACAATCGAAATGCAGTAAGGAGGAATATTCTATAGAAATACCTTGGCCCCTAGTTTCTGTAAACTACCAAATTGCGCGGTGAACTTCTTCCACAGCTCAGCAATCTAGCATCTAAATCTCTAATCTTCTTTTCTTTCTCAAACTTTAACTACTAGACTGTTCTCATTTTTAACTGATATATGTACGACTCATTAGACATGCTGATAAAATGGATGTGTCTACCAATATTAAATAACACTTCTTTTCAAAATACACCCTTACTAGTAATGAGGAAACAGGCATTTTGCATGCCCCTTCAGAATATCTTTAATGCAGTTTGTTTTTCTTTTGTGTTTTCCGAAAGGATTTTTTTTTTTATTTGCTTATCTTCTCTTGTTGGAGCAGGTAATCTATATTGTATGCCCTTTCCCAGACCAGACTGCCATTTTGCAGACTGTTGTTGAGGCATGTGTTGCTGTTGGGTCAGTAATTTATTCGGCTGATAGTGATAGGAGATCTATGTTGTTCAGTCAGGTGGGGAAGGCATTGAGCTCATCAGCAGGTATAGATGAAGCTTCAGCATCGAACATTCTGAGACTATCTGGGTTTAGTATTCCAAAGTTAGTACTGCAAATTGTCACTGTTGATACAATTTTTCGAGTAACTAGCCCAACCCTTAATGAGCTTGTCCTCCTCAAGGAGATTGCGTTCACAGTTTACAGTAAGGCACGTCGTATATCACAGCGATTCTCAAATGATTTAGTCCATTCCTCTTCCTTGCCTGGTAGATCTCATTCTGTAGCTATTCAAATGGCTAACTCGGTTCCTGGGATGTGGAAGGAATGTGTTACTTCCCGAATTTCAGGCACTTCTATTTCCAGAGAGAATGAGATGGACACCGGTTTACAGGCAAGCAGTTGGAATAACACTTGGCAACCATCAAGGTCAGGCGGATTGAGCATTGATGGCAATAGAATGAATGACTTTTTTCTACAAGAGGAAATGCGATACATGTATGAGCCACTGTTTATTCTTTCCGAGCCTGGTTCCCTAGAGCATGCTGTTTCGTCCTTGACTGGTAATCCAGAGCTGGATTCTTCTAAGCAAGTGTCTGATGATTTTGGTACTGGTGGCTTTCATCAGAATTCAACTTCTACGGACATGGGAACTGGCTCTCAACTTGAGGGATCAGATTCAGAATCCTTTGGACTTGCCCATCGAAAATCTCTACCAAGCCTTCACTGTTGCTATGGGTGGACAGAAGATTGGCGTTGGATGGTGTGTGTCTGGACAGACTCCAGGGGAGAACTGCTCGACAGCCATATATTCCCATTCGGTGGAGTTAGTAGCAGACAAGATACCAAAGGAATTCAATCTCTTTTTGTTCAAGTCCTCCAGCAAGGTTGTCAGATACTGCAAGCATCTGCTGCTCCTGATAATGGTGCTGTAAGGCCTAGAGATTTTGTCATTACACGTATTGGGTCTTTCTATGAGCTTGAATATCAAGGTGTGTTGATTTCTTCAACTTGTTTGTCTTTCCTTTCACCCTTATGTCTGGCTTTATTGTTGCTGTTGGATCCCACCAAATGTTTTATCCTCATTATCTTGTCCTTATCTGCAAGCAGAATGGCAAAAGGCATTATATTCAATCGGTGGCTCAGAATTGAAGAAATGGCCGGTGCAGCTTCGTCGTGCTGCACCCGATGGCTTGTCCACTGCTGGCAGCGTGCAACAGCAGGACATTGAGAGAAGCCTGCCTAACTCTCCTAGTCCTATGTACACCCCCCATACAAAATCCTCTGGCTTTACTAGAGGTGCTCTGGGACAACCCAGTGGTCGGCTAATTGGTGGGTCTCAAGTTGACAGCTCAAGGGGGCTGCTTCAATGGGTGCAGAGCATCAGTTTTGTTTCCGTATCTGTGGATCATTCTTTGCATTTTGTTCTCCAAGAAGAGTCACTGCCAGGTAATTTTGAATTGATTGTTTCACTTTCTTAACTTACAGGATAATTTTACTGCTTGCCTGCCTGTCCTTTTTCAAGCATAGGTCATCTTGGCATTATTAACTTTATAGTTGACCTTAACTGCGTAACTTACCTGTTTGGATTTGGGATAATTCCTTTTCTGAGATATAAAACTGGACTCTGAAGTAGTTCATCCTTGCCATGTAGAATATAGATAAACTCTTAGCGGTCAGTTTACTTATCTCACATTAAGTAGTTATGTGGCCTTCAGAACATTGATTCATTAACTTTTGGAGTAACAATACCACACTAAATTAGTTGTGTTGCACAAAGCTACACATTTTATTAATTTTTTTTTTGTTATCCATTCAATGCACATTTTACTCTTTATACTCATTAAGAAAATGTTTTATACACTCACTCGCAGGAATATAGACATGAAATGTGTATTTATAAAGGATGTTTTGGATAGTTTGCATTTACTCTTTATTTTGGGGGCGGTTTTTATCATCCCTGTAATTTACTCAATTATTGGATGTCGACCATATTCCCTATGCCTGCTTACAGCATCCCTCTGTTCCAGCGACGAGTAACTCATCTAGCTGAATATTGTCACTTACCTTGAAACACTTGTTCTTTACAAATCTGCAGCTTAACATTTCGGTTTCTTTTAAGATGAGCTATCATGCATGCTTATTGTCATCTTTTATATTCTTGTTGGTCTGAAGGTGGAGCACAAGGCAGCAATCCCGTTGGTTCACGAACTTATCTTGAAGGGTACACTCCTGTAAAGTCTTTGGGTTCGACACCAGCGTCCTACATCTTTGTTCCCTCAGCCAGCATGCGCTTTCTGACCCCAGCACCGTTTCAGCTTCCCACGTGCCTGACCTCTGAATCCCCACCACTAGCACATCTCCTCCACAGCAGAGGAACTGCAATCCCCATATCAACAGGCTTCGTGGTTTCGAAATCTGTGCCTTCGCTTCAGAAAAATGGTGGCCGCAACTACAAAGAAGAGTGGCCTTCTATCCTTTCTGTGAGCCTTGTTGACTACTATGGCGGCTATAACGTGTACAGTGAAAAACTCGGGAAAGGCGTATCCAAGCCCAGCGGAAGGGCATCAGTGTCAGAATCAAGAGAACATGAAGCAGGAGAGTCTCATACTGTTCTGGAGTCAGTGGCAGCAGAACTTCATGCTTTGTCATGGATGACTGTCAGCCCAGCATATTTGGACAGGCGTACTGCCCTGCCTTTCCATTGCGACACGGTATTGAGGCTCCGAAGGCTGCTTCATTTTGCCGATAAGCACCTATCTCGTGAGCCTGATAAGTTGTCAGGTTAGGTACCAACCATCAACTCATGTATAGTCAGTTTGTATATTAACTGTTAATGCCATTCACAGCGTTCGGGTGAGCAGCTAAATGGTGAGATTAGCGCTGCAACGCACTCGATCGAAGAACGTAGGGTAGCCAACACAGGTAGGTTTGACGACGATCAGCGCATCTGATGTGCATTAGTGTTACGGAATAGGCGTTGTGTAATGTTATAGTATCGTTGAGCTAGCTATCTCCCCTGATTTTTTCGTACTAGCTCTTGAAAAAAGTTTGTGCTTCAATTTGGTACCCAAAATCGTTGATGTATTTTCATATTTATGCTGACTACAAACTGATTTTGAAATTCTTTGGATACTTAAAAATATGTACTGCATGAAGGTGCCAGAAATCATTATAATGAAGGTGTCCAATATTTGCCACAAGTACTCTTATAGGAGCCATAAACTTTATTCGGAAATACCCTCTCAACATAGTCGAGGAAAGGTGTGTAGCTTGAATGCTTCATTTTCTAGATCCTGCTGTGAACGGGATATATTAGAAATGTTGTTGTAAACTTGATTTATTTGAAGATCTAACTTTTGATATTGTTATAGTGATTGCATGGTAGTTGTATGATTGAAAAAAAATGCAGGAAATTAAAAACAAAATAAAGCTGGAAAAAATAAAACAGGTTTTCCTATAGGTAAAATTTTCTTTACCAGTTTTTAAATTGAGTATTTCATATCTAAAAATATAAAAACAAAATGGAGTATGTATCCATAACTATAAATATTATATGATTTCAATTCACATGTACAGGCACAAATCAGTAAACAAAATAGATGGAAATGTAACCATCCAAAACAGTTTATAAACATTTTATACAAGTGCATGAGGATGTTATGCCTCATATCATTTGCTAGTATGGAAGCCCTTAATGTACAGATACAATACAAAGCCATCTAATTAGGGATAAACTAGGAGTGACTAGTAAACCCTAAATGCCACTTCACATTGGGAATTTAACCATGATTTTTGAGTTAACAAATTCAACTGAACCAGTTAATACTCTAGCCAAAACGCTTATACGAAGAAGTCGCGAAGGGATATTGACTAACATTCTCGATGACCACTATCAACTGCACCGTCTCCTCGTCCTCACCATTGTAAGTCGTAACTGAAAGAACCGATTCTATTCCTTCCTGTGTTGCTCTTAGACACGTTGGTTAAGCCATTCCATTATGTCGTCAAAGACACTTTGTCGCTCGGGTTCAAAGAGAAGGTCGTGGAGCAATCCGTCGTACAACTTGATGTTTTTATCGACAGACGAGGCGTCTGCGTAGAGTTTCTTTGAAGCCGTTGGGTCTGTTATGACGTCAGCATTGCCGTGGAGCACAAGAAAGGGAACAACTAATCTTTTCATGTGTTGTTGAAGGTATGTTGTGATCTTCAGTATCTCATAGCCGGTTCTTACTCGAATCGGACCGGTGTACACTAATGGATCCGAGTACTTTGCTTTCAAAACTTCTGGATCTCGACATGCTATTGCCCCTTTCTTGTTCGCAGCACCACATTGGTATCGCGGTATCAAGATTGAGACAATTGGAGCAATGACCTATAACAGGATTAAAAAAGATGATATATTAATTTAACTATTGGAAAATGATAACTTTATGAGGAAAAAAAAGAGAGAAAACTTTGGAGAAAGTTATTACTCCCTCCGTATCTGAATAATGGTCATCTTGAACATTTTCACAGTTGTTAAGAGTGTTAAAAATGAAAAGAAAAATAAGGAATCTAAACATTTAATGTCATCATTACATGTATTTTTCTACTACAAGTTAAATTTCAAGGGTCAATAAATTTAAATAAGTAATCAAAAGTGGAAAGATTCATCATTCAATGATGTCTAAAGGGTCAATTATTTTATTCAAACAAAAAAAGCTCAAAAGGTCAATTATTCAGATACAGAGAGTATTGTATTACTTTAATGAACTTTGGAGAAAGTTGCAATGAGTCATTAACGTAATAAATAGTTCCTTTGAACCATTTTTTCCAATAATTAAAGTCTCTAAACTTTTGAATTTGGTGTTATGATAGTAATTCAATTAAAATAAGTAACCAAAACATTTTCATAGTTTAATGGATTTTAATTGACCAAAAAGAAATCTAGGGACCCATTTGAAACAATCTCCAAAGTTTAGAGACCATTTAAAGACTTTACCATAATACACAAATGGTACTAAATAAAAGTTTGGTTGAGTTAATTACAGTGTAGATTGGATGAGCCGGTTGAACGCTGACAGCCGGTGACGTGAGCAAAACACCTTTAATCTTGGCTTCAAAGTTTGGATCAAGTGCAGCCTGTAAGAAATATGGAAATTAAATTAGTTTATAAGATGACTTTTTATAAGTATAGGGTGTTTTTGGATTCCAATTATATTATGTTTATAATGCAAATAGATAAGATGATGTTTGTTAATTGTTATTAAGGTGTTTTAATTTCAAGGTGTGTTTGAATTCAACGATGTATTAAATATAATGCAATTATTTATTTAATTACGGCTCCATTTGGCAAAAAAAATCCATCAGCTAGCTTATTGTAATTTTTTATTTTGATATTATATAGTTGTAAATGAAATAAATATAAGATATTAGTTTAATTAGCTTTTGGAGGGAGAATATTTCAACAACAGCTACTCCCCGAAACTTTTCGGAGCTTATGATTTTCTATTCACATGTTTCCATCAGCTGCTCCAGCCGCTAGGTTTACCAAACACCATACTAGCTTATTAACATATATTTAACACAAATAATCCATCAGCTTCAGCTACCACATCGTCTTCGACTCTTTGGCTAGCCCGTCAGCTAGTATTTTACCAAACGAAGCCACATTACTATTTTACCTCGCTTTTTACAAGATTTTTATTTGTAGAATAAAACGCTCACATAAAACGAGGTAAAATAATTGCATTATAATTAAAATGAAATGGAATCCAAACACACCCTAAGTTTGGATCAAGTTCACCCTTCATATTATTTAACTTGTTTTGTTTCTAATTTTAAATTTAAAAGAAAACAAGTTAGATAACATATTTTTTTTATAAATATCACAATATATATTATATACAATCCCATCCCTAAAATAGGTTATGTGTAATGATTAAGTCAATGGTTTACCTATATCTAGTATCTACTACTTTTGCCAATGATTAAAAAAGTATCGCAGCAACACATTTCATTTTTTCCTCTGTATATTAAGTTCTAAATATATAAAAATATAATAAAATTTCTCGATTGCCAACAAATGGACAGATATAATACCGTCAAAACATACAACAAACTAAATTATTGCACCAAAAATATTTACCTTAAGAATGATTGCACCTCCGGTCGAATGTCCAAAACAAAAGCAGGGAAGGCCAGGGTTTTGGGCCTTCACTTTGTCCACAAATGCTTTCTACATTTTGTAAAAATAATTCAGGTCATTTTTTTTGTTACTTTGGAAATAAGTTGAAGTTAAAGTAATTTGACATATTTTAATTTTAATTTTATATTTTACCCTTCAAATTGGATTCTTATTCTTTTTTCCCCAACTTTTACGTCGGTAATCTTTTCTTCTTATTAAAAAACATTTAAATATATAGAATTCATTATATTTTAAAGGTCTTTCGAGGTTATATTATCAGAGAATAGGTTAAACAAATTATATTGAGAATAATTCTCTAAATTTGGATACCAAATCCTAAAAAAGCTATATTAAAATGGACTAAAATAATTGAAATTTAGATAATCTATTCAAATACAGCTTCTTAACCTAGGTCATTGGAACATAGGTTATAAAACCGATATTTTAATCAAACAATTGTGGTGAACATTTTAGATTTTCTGCTATATAATTTGGAATTTTATTGGTTAATGTAACATACCAAATCCAAGACAGCATCATCTAAAGAATGAACATAACCATGCAAACCATCACTTCCACCATGCCCTGATCAATCAATAAATATGGTTTTTGAGTTAATTATCAAATAATCTTCAACATAGTCATGTACAAATATAATACATATATAGAGAATGCAGATTGCAAATTACATAAAGTTAAGGGTAAATAATAGAAATGACCCTTAAAATAGGCAATTTTTCATAAAATCACCCTTAAAATAAAATTTTACGTAAAACCACCCATAAATTTATTTTTCTTTCAAAGAACCACCTATGACCATTCAAATATGTAATTGTATTTTTAAAATGTTCAATTCTCACCTTTTATATCCAATATAACCTATTTATAGTTATACAATATATTAACCAAACCATTTAAGTTAATATGAGAACATAACATTTTATAAAATAAATTTTTACATATTAAAATGGTAGCGGGTGGTCTTTTGAAAGAAAAATAAATTTATGGGTGGTTTTCTGTAAACTTTTATTTTAAGGGTGATTTATGTAATTTATCCTAAAATTAATTACCCGCCAATTTGAAAACTTAATTATAATCAAGTAAAGCAAGATATAGAAAATTATACTAATGTGAAATATATTTTCTTTTAACCAAAAATTATATAGAAACTTACCAATCCAATCCAAAGCATACACCTTGAACTTGTTGGCATTCAATTGCTTTGCAAAGTCATTGTATCGACCACTGTCACCATTAAGGATCTATGTTTATCAGTACAAGGGAAAAAAGAAAAAAAAACTTTGGACTTTTTGGACAAAATTAAAGCTTGTTCATTGGTAAATACGGATAAATATGGACAATGAAAATGTGTAAATTGTTAATGGTGTAGTTTAGCTAGGATGAATGTGTTTAAGAAGCTCGTTTAGATATTGATTATTTTCAGGATCCACACCTTCATACGAGTTCAACATTAAGCATATAAGTGTGATGAGATTTCATACCATAAGACTAAAGAGTAATTCATCAACTTTATACACTAAACTTGTAGTTTGATAAGTTTCCTAATTCCTATGTTGGACTAAAATCATGTCCAGTGGCGGAGCCAGAAAAATTTCGAAGGGGGGCACAATTATACATGTACGATATAGTTGTGGATTAAATTGACATAAAGAGTTATATGTAATACGATCATAAATTATGTTATTTTAAGATAAAATGTTATCGGTTTATGATAAAACGCTATCATTTTTTCGCGTCTAAAAAAAGAAATATAAATATATAAATGAAATATCCGAAAAAAATGAACTAAATAAGTATAAGAAACGCAATCTAATAAACAATAAGTTAAGGTTATGGTTGTTATATGAGCTAAAGTTTGGCTCGAGTTTAGCTCAATAAAAGCTCGGCTTGAGCATCATTTGCAAAATGAGTTGATTACAAGCACATTTTTATGCTCAATTCATGATTCAACTCGGATCCATTGAAACTCAAATAGCACGAATTTTGTGAAATTTACAAATTTTCTTTTAACTTACTATGTCACGAGCAAGTAAAGTTGCATAATACTTGTGAAAAAAACTCAGCTCAAGCTCGTTCACTTACTAAACAAGTCGAGTATGAGCTCAAGTTCAAATATAGGTTCGACTCGAGCTTGACTTGTTTCTAAATGAGCTAAATATAATCAAACAATACTAGAATTGTTTGGCTCGAATAACAACCTAGTTAATATATAATTTGTTGCACTCATAATATATAATAATGTATATCTAGATATAAAAATTTTAAACTTGTATAACTTCTTATCTACTTGTCGAAATGATTAGTATAACCTCTCATTTCGAAGCTCTCGAGATGAATTATAGTATGTGAATTTTAATTTAAGTAAAATATAAAAGCATTATAGTCTATTGAAACAAAATTAAAGTGATTAATATATCTTTAATTTTAAAACAGTCATAACTTTTTACTCAGATGTCGGATTAAGGCGTATTATATATCAAAACGAAGCTATCGACGAGGAGAATACACATAGGTAGTTCGTCAAATGAGAGAGGGGGCACGTGCCCCCCTAGGCCCCCCTTCAGCTCCGCCCCTGATCATGTCCAACCCTCATCTTTAAACATGCCCTTTAGACTAATTCACATAATCTCAATGAAGTTTTATCATAAAATTAATTAATAATAGAAGGAATGATCCATCGTATATAAGTTTGGCGTGACCAGGAGCGGAGGGAGGGGGCATGAGGTGGCTCGAGCCCCCTCCCCCCGAGTCGGAGGAAAACGAAAAAAAATATATGTATTTTTTTGGTAATTTTTGATAATTTAAAGGTTAAAAAAGTTAAAAAGAGTAATAAATCAATTAATGTGCTTAGCTGAGTTGGTGTGAGGTGGGAATTTGAATAACTAGGTCTTGAGTTTTGAATCCCTGTAGCTTCATTTTATGGATTTTTTCCCCTCTAGTTTTTTAAACTTAAAATAACTATTTAAATAATAAATTTAATGTGTTTTCTACTTTATTCTTTAAAAAAAATTGTATCTCATATATATATTCAAAAAAAAAATCCCGATAATATAGTTGAGCCTCCCTCGATTTTTTTATGGCTCCGTCCCTAGGCATGACACAATATAAACTTTTCACATTTCAACAAATATATATATTTGAATTTCAAAGTTATTTATAGTGATGAATGCAGAATGCCTCTCTTAAACTTTTAACTTTTTGAGGCCCAAAAGAAATGACAATTGACAAATATTAGAAGTAATGAAGAAAGAAAGTTGACCTGTGTTCATTCAAGCCGTGCATCACAATCACCACTCCTCTGAAATATATAACAAAATATTATGTTAATATTACTTTATTTATCATATTTATACAATGATATTAACTCAATAGGCATCATAAAATTGTCTATGAAAAAAATATTTTTTCACCAAAAAAAATGAAAAAAAATTATTTTATTTATTCATACTATGGTCAATTTTGATTAGATAGAGTAGCATTTGGGTTAAAGGAATACTTAAATTTAGATCAAAAAAATTTCAGTGATTATAAATTTTAGCTATTTAAAATGAAAGACATTTTGAATAGATCAAATACACAATATGTGAATTTGAAATGTAGCTACGGAAAAATAAAACAAAAAATATGGTACAAACTTTTAACTATAAGAAAAATAAAATTGCTTTAAAACAAAAAATTGAAAACTCAAAGTTGGGCCAAAACAAACAAATAAATGAATTAATTTTGCTAAACTATTATTTCTATTTGAATATTTTCTATTTGAAATTAATCACAATATGATAAACAAGATCCGATACAAACATACCTAATTTCGTCGCAAATTGTAGGACTCCACGATTGTGTAAACAAAGTAACGCCTCGCGACGAAATGAACAAAGAAAAATCCCTAGTAGCGGTCTCACAAACGTCGTCCTTGACTCGTGCGATTTGCACAGCTCTCCTTTTAGAGAGGTCGACATCCATCGTCTCTATGGCGACGGCTAGCCTTGAAACGACGGCGTTTGACAACCTAACCATCCCATACTGACTCGTTACGACTTGATGTATGTCCTCTTTCGTCGTCCCAAGCCTTGGCTTCCGATCACCTCGGAATGGCAAGTATAGGATGAAGAGTAGGACGTTCACCAACATCATTAGACTCTTCAATGTACTCACAATCAATGCATTTAGGCGAATGCTTGCCTCCGACGTTAATACCATCTTGGATCGGGCAATCTCACCATACTCGAATGCCATCCTTTTTCGGTCTCTCGATTAAGAGCACGAAGAAATCGTTAGGGTTTGAGGAGATGTTATTGGGGGCTTCGAGTTGAGCCTCGAAGAAAAGAGAGAGCAAAACAGAAACCCAAATTCTAAATTCAAGGGTCGTTTGGTTTTGAATGAACACAACAATTGATTATTGGTTAGTTTAATTTTAGAAATTGGGTATTTTTAGTACAAATCGCAGCTTTAATCGCCTTATTTTTCGAATCTTACACCCTCTTTGGTTTTAAAAAATAGAAATGGAACAAAAAGAAATTAATTTAATTAGTCCATATTTTTTACCATGATTCATTAATCATAAATGTAATTCTCTCTCTACAAAATTTGACTAAAACCTTTCATTTCCGTCCCTATTTTATACATGGAGTAAAATAAAACCAACAAAAAATAGCTCCCATTTTCTTATTCTTTATCAAAATTGTAATGCATTTTAATTATAATACAATTATAAACATAAACCATTGAATAGTACTACGTATTTGGTTAACACTTTTTATGATATCTTTAAAATAACATAAATTTTAAGTAAAATATATTGTCAAATGCGTCAAGTTATAAGTTTATAATAATGTAATTATAGATTTTACGCAATAGTAATTGTTTGATTGACATAATTTATAAGAGATTTTATTTAAAATTTATGCTATTTTAAACGTACTGTAAAATGTGTTGCCCAAACACTATTTCAATTATTTATATTTATAAGTTAATTATGATTAATATGCATTGGAAGTTGGAACCCAAACACACCATAATTGATACAAAACAAAATTTTCTTTTTATAGTATATTATTATTATATATTATTATTCGATTTTTCTATCCTATGCCCCAAGGGTATAGGATAAGACCCTAAATTGGAAAATGTTTTTGAATTTTAATTAACTTAGCTTTTTTTTTAAATTAGATTCCTATGGTCGCTTGCCTTTTTGGTAGGGAATCTTTTCCAATTTAGTGTCTTATCCTATGCCCTATGAAAAACCGATTATTATTTTGCAAAAAACTAAATTAAGAGCCATAAAGCTAGGGAGCATAATATTAATTGTATCAATTTCCACCGGAAATTTTGTATTTATTTCCCATTATAGTTACATCTTTGCCTGCAATGCAATCCTCGATCTCCTTCATACTATGATACTATCGCTTGGTGGCTCGATAGGAGGACAAGGGTCACTATAATCGAGAATTTCGTCCGCGATCCTGTCCTTCGTATCATTGCTTGGTGGCTCTAGACGAGGATGACATCGGGGAGGGCTATAATCAACATCTATGTTTGTGATCCTCGCGCTCATCCTATCGTTGGGTGTCTCTTGAGGAGGATGAACCCGAGGATCACTATAGTCGACATCTCCGATTGCAATCCTCTCCTTCATAGTATCAAAAAACTCGACTATTTAAGAAAAAATATTTTTATTTATTTTTTTATATAATAAATTACTTGGTTGATCATCGATATACCTTTGCCTGTGCTACCAATGGTTGATCGACAATCGATTTCACAAGTAGTCCTAAAAACAAAATGAAATTACTTATATATAATTCATCAAAGAATTGAGAATTGAAAATTAAAAGAATAAATTGAGCAAGGGGATTTAATTTGTAGGACTCACTTCTTGATGAAATTGCATATGCATGAAAGAGATAATGTGGTGAAGCCAAAAGGAGCAATGTGATTAGAAGGGTAAATGAAACATTACTAGCCATTGCCATGAAAAGATTTTTAATTTCTAACTGTGAATTATTTTAGTTTGGTGACATTTGGGTTATTTATAATTCAAAATTTACCATTTAACAAAAGGAAAAAAAGAATCACCGAATATGGCATGATAAAACTTACAATTAATAAGTTCAACGGATATTCTTATTATTGTCTATTGGTTAAATGAATACAAAATGAAATTAGGATTTAAGTACATGTATGATAAAGCAAATAAATACATTTATACTTTCAATATATAGAAATCTACAGTCATACAATGTATGAAGATAGATATAATGATTGCAAATCGTGCATATTTTTTTCCTTATTTTTATGTGTGAATATGGGCAATTTTAATAATACATAAATGTTTTTGCCCATAAAATAAGTACATGCATCTTGTTTTGGATTACTATTGTGGAATAGTAGTAAATATTTTAATTTTCAAAAAGTTAGGGGCCAATATGAAAAATGTATAAAAGGTTAGGTACTAATACTGCAAATATATCATCTTATCCAGGTCAAAAACTTCCCCTCTATACACAACTGAATTTCACAAGTTCTTCATTTCAGTTCATATTGGATCAGAAAGTTTAACTTCACCAGAACAGTAATCAGAACAAACCAGTCACTTGGCTAAAAAGTTGCATTTAGTTCATCACAAAGGGGTACATGGACTCGACGTAACTCTCGACATCCCAGAGAAAAGAGCCGAATGTGACTGCCTCCAACACCAGCCTGCTAAGGCCATTAAATCCAATCTTGATGAGTTCATCTTTGGATGAGTCGAGAGACTCGTCAGGTTTAACTACAATCTCGGGTCTACCAAACAAGGCTTCAGTGTGCTTCTCAACAACGGTAAAAGCCTCTTGTGACCTGATCGTTGCGCTTCTCTGGAGGGTCTCAACATCAAAGGACATGACGTAGCTTCTTAGGCGCGATGGGTTTGTCCCTAAACCAAATCCACCAGGGCTGACGCCCCCAGTCCACGAGGAGACCTCCGGATGAGTGCTGGTACTAACAGTCTCCTGAGGCTTTTTCGTTACCTCTTCAGGTTCCCCTGCGCCCAGCCCTTGGGGTAAGGTCTTCATCGCCTTCTCAAGTTGAAACCGCTGGTCCACCCTCTTGAGGAAGTAACCATACATGATTGATGCAGCATAAACCTGGCCAACCCTGAGCTTGCTGACTTGAGCTACGGAAGTCAAATCTCCTAACTTGTTTCCGAGAATAAGAGCAAGGTGATTTTGGATCATCTCACAGGCTTCAGGAGAATGGAGCCGCTCAAGCTTGCCCTCTTGGCTTGGCCATATGTCCACTCGGCCAGACGGGTCTGAGGAAGAAGAAATAGAAGGAACCAAAGGAACTTTGGCATCCATGAACTTCTGCACAACTAAAGCATAGAAGATCTCTTCCAAGGCCTTTTTCCTTTCATTGGCTTTAACCTCAGCGATCCGCCTAAAGACAAATTTTACCAATAACTCATAAATACTAGGAGAACCAGTTCACAAGGATAATCAGTGAAAAATAATACCTACCTGTATAATACCAGATCAGTGCCTGAAGCAGAAGTCTCATCCTTTTGTTTCTCGGCATCAACGTCAGTTTGCAACTGATCAAGCTGCTGCTCGGCAGCAGCAGGAACAAGATGTGGATGGCTTACCAAAATTTGGGACAGAAACTGCCCAACAGGAGACTCTAGCTGTAGCGGAGCAATTGGAACAACAGAACCACCCGAGTCTGAGGATGAAGTTGCTCTAACAGTAAAAGAGTTTCTGCTCGTTACCATTCTCCCAATACCATGATTTGAGTGGGAAAGTGAAGATGAAACTCTCTGTACATTTGAAAAAAAACATCTAGGTGATTTTGAACTCCTAGCTTCCAAGTTACAGCCATATGATAATAGGATTGGTGGAAATCCACGCAAGAGAAACAAGAGAATAACTGGGTTCGGTGCCAAATTGCCAATAGGATAACTTGGTCAGTTGGTTGTGTATTGAGTCTTGCTAAATTGTGCTAATCGAAACAAGAGTGGTAACTTCTCATTTTGAAGAGAGCTGCAGATTTCGTACTATCTTGTTTAAGATCAATCTAGTGCAGTGACAAACTGAATTGCAGGAAATGGTGCTACTAAATATAGAAATATAGGTGTATTGAGTAGGTCAGAAGAGGAAGAAAATTTAACCTTTCAAAACAAAAGAACTATAAATTCTATTGATTTTGGAGACAAGACAGGTTTCCATACTGCTTTTCCTTAGGATATTAGATGAATGAGTAGATGACTTATCTGGTCCTCAACTTTTAGGGACATTTGAAATGAGCCCTAACCATTTTTTCCTCCTGCTTTTGGCTTGTACATACAAGACACAACTGTAAACTTCTGAAGAAAAGAAGTAAAAGTCGAGGATCTCAAACATTAATTTGAAGATTGTGGGACAACAATGTAATTTTTTGAAGCGGTATTGGCTCATCTCTTATATAAGCTGTACTCTATGAGCTTTGTTAGTAGTAGTTCATTCACCTTCCAAAATGACAAGCTGGACAGATAAGTGGCTCATAACTGTCTATTATCACTGCTACAAGAACATATGAAGTATCCAGGTGGTGGTGGTACAGTATTTCGATTTCTTGTGGGAAGAAAAGGGTAGTCAAAATGCCTGTACATTGTACAGTATGGAAGGATGTATACCAGAATTTGTAGATGGCATTAATAAGTTTGAATTAAGAGAAATAGGATTCAGAGATTGTTTCAACCTTAGTATGGTTAAGAAATAATCTAAAACCCATCCATTTTATTATCTGAAAGCTCCTAAAACTCATCCGAGACCTTGCAATCATCTAAAACCCATCCAAACTCACTGCAATTTGGGATCAAAACATTCAACATATCTTTCCATGTTGCAAAGCCAACAGCTTTTAGCTCATATATTTCACACAAAAAAAGGATTTGCATATCTTAAATGAAATGTCTTTTTTTCTAATCTATGAATCACAATCCAGAAAATAGAATTATAGATGGGAGAGGGATCCGAAGAAACAATTACCTCAATCCGACGATAATCATAACTAAACCGAACAAGGTCAGCAACACCACCTGGAGCCGAAATTCTGAATCTCGGAAGCAAATTAGGAGGCCTAGCGACGTTCAACGGAGGACATCGAAAAGCAGTAGCGGCTTCCATTGTTATTCACAACCCCCACTCCGCTAACAACATTCAAACCACAAAAACCCCTAAAATCGAAAAACAAATCATAAATATCCCAAAACCTAAAAATCGGAAGAAAAAAAATCCGAAAACTAGGACGAAATTAGCAAAGAGGAGGGGGAGCGAGGACAGCAATAGTATACCTCGCAAGATGGAAACGAGGATTCAGCGAAAGTGCGAAACGTATGGTTTGAGAACTCGACGAGTTTTCGCTGAACGACGGGAAACGCCGAAACGGAGCACACAAGGGGAAATACAGCTATGCCTATAAACGAAAACTACCCTTTATTTTTTCAATATTGCACAAAATCGCCCTTTATTTAAAAACTTGCACATAACCACTTGCAGTAAGTATCTTTATATATCTAGCTAGGCCTATTTGGTATTAATATATGGATATCAAGATATCCGAAATCAATAGGGTGATATCAAGTGATATTTCTCTCTAAATTCGTATATCAAATAGATCAAATAAAATGAGAAATATGTTTACCAAAAAAAAAAGAGAGAGAAATATGATATAAAGAATTCAAGATATCAGGTGATATTGATATTGGGTTATATCAAACAGTATATATCAGGCTTTGGTTCACCTGGAAGTGTTGTAATAAATTTGTCCCTTCGAAGGAGTTGAGCAACTTCCGTCCCTTGCAAACGCTGTGAGAAACCAGCAAGAAGCTTATCACCTGTCCAAGATTGCGTCTTTGGCGCCCACTGCTGGAATTAGCTCGGGTTTAGATGTGGAGGTTCGGTGGACAAGGCCAGAAATGGGATGGATCAAACTCAATGTGGATGGTGTCTCAAAGGGGAATCCGGGTAATGCCGGAGGGGGTGGAGTCTTCCGAGACCATCGAGGCTCCTTTGCGTCTGCCTTTGCTTTCACATGTGGTCTTCGTGAAGCCCCGACGGCTGAACTTTGGGCGGTCTGTCATGGTCTTGAGATGGGACGATGATTGGGACTGACTAGGATCATCGGAGAAACTAATTCGCTTTTAGTGTGCAAGCTGATGAGTGACAGGGCCCCTGACTGCCCCTCGAAGTCCCACCTGATCGCAAGATGTCGTCGATTAGCTGTCCAGTAACTAGTCACTATTCACACCCGACGAGAGGGAAACAAAGAGCAGATTGTCTTGCTAATTGGTCACTACAGTTGTCTAATTCGTTTATTGAACTTTCAGAGCCTTCTACTTGTCCTGAGGGATTGCTGCTCTTTGATTGTACCCACTGAACCCGCTTTTCTTTTGAATAAGATGCTCTAGAAGCCTGTTGAATAAAAAAAAGGTTTTAACCCTCGATATTTGATAATCGATATCCTAGTTATCGACCACAAATGGGTATCATGGTGAAAATGACTAAATGTATATATTTTGATACAAATTGTGCTCTATTGATTTTTTTAATGTCCAAAATATGTACATTTCAACATAAAATGCTAAATATAAGCACAATACATCCCCCGTGTCTAAACACTTTTTTTTCTTTTTTTAATTAAATCTTATTTAGTTGGGGATGAATAGTGTAACATACACATTTAACAAATAAAGTAAAATATCAAAAAGTGATGTGCATTTTTGCACACTCTATCTTTTTTTTTTTTATGTGTGTGCAACGGTGGATTGGGCCCTATTTTATTTCATAAAAAGAAACATTAGCTCGAGCCCGGGGTCCCGGGCTTCGATACATAATACTCTGAAGGGAGTCTGGGATTTCGTTGAAGGAAGAAAAGGAGTCGGGCATACTAAGAGCCAGATTCGCGAAGGCATCCGCTAGCTCGTTGACTTGTCTTAATACTTGATTTATCGACAGCTCCTAGCTCGTTTCTCAAATGATTCGGCAGCAACTCTCGAGCATCTTCCAGTCCGCGTGGGTAGTTCCTCCTTTCTCCCCAAGCCTGTGCGCTATGGTTGCACTGTCCACCTCAACCACCAACTTTGTGATGCCCATCTCCCTAGCTATTTTCAGGCCACGCAGCACCGCCCAAGCCTCCGTTGTATCAGTTGACCCGCATTTGAAGGCGAAAGCTCCTCTAAAGGTCCCCTTAGCGTCCCGGAAGATGCCCCCGCCATTGAAGTTGGTCTAAGAAACCACTTGAAGGTACTGGAAGCATGTATTATTCACCTTCACACAGTCGAAAGTCACTAGATGATCATATTGAGCTTTTTTCCCTTTCAATAAGAGTATGGAATGCATTATAATTGTATCATTCTCAATATTGTGAACAAAGGAGATCGACCATTTCTTTTCATCTTACGCATTAAAATATTAACTAAAAAACTATAACTTGGTGAAACATCTAAGACTTAATAGTGAAGGGTAGGAGATTCAAGCATATCTGATCGAGAATTCTTACTTAATGAAAAAAATAGTGAAGGCTAGGATGATGTTGGGGAATTCACTTGTCCAACTACACCCATATGAAACATCCTCACATATTTATGCAATTAAACAATTGTTAGCATGTACATATATATAAACGAGAAGCAGTCATAAGAATAAATCAGTACCCTTTTCTTTCACCAATTTATACACAACTGCATTTGCTGAGATTTTCATATCAACTACACCTGTATGAAACATCCTCGCACATGCTTATGATTCTTTAATCACATGGGTCTACCTTCTATTTAAAGTTTTTTAAGAGTTATATGTATGTTCCTCATATGTCACGGCTTTGCGCCTCAAGAGTCATAGGGATTGTCTCCTGATGTGCACATATTTATAAAATAAAATAAATAATAAATACGTGGTATCAATAGTAAAAAAATACGAGTGTATATAACACTTGTAAAAACTTAGCAATGACACCCTTGTCCTAATGACATTTGAGACACTATAAAACAGGGACGAATCTCTTTTAGGGCTAGAGTTGGTCATCACCCCTCAATCAAAAATAAAATTCAATATATATTTTCCTCTCATAGATAGTTTCGATTTGGCATATTATAAACTTCAATCCCACGTTCGAGTAAAAAATTGTGAATGTTTGAAGATTAAATAGACATAAATCACTTCAAATGTAATTTTTCAAATCAGGATGCTTATAATTTTTGCTTAAACTTATTTTTTTTAATCTTAATTTAGACCGATTTTACATCTAAATCAAATGTAGCCTTACAACCATTATACCAACTTGTAATTGATATAATTCAGGCCCCGTTTGGTATGAGTGCTGGAATCGGAATGGTAATCGGAATCGGAATGGAATCAGAAAGTGGTAATCACTCATTATTGGAGCTGGTTGTTTGGTATGCTATCGGAACGAACCATTCCTAAAATAATAATAATAATAATAATAATAATAAAATTAAAAAAGTGATAAAAGTTATAATATTAATATATTATTGTTATTATTAAAATAAAATAAAAAATATAATATAATATATATTAAATAATAAAATAATAATAATAATATAAATATAATATAATATAATTATATAACTAATATATATAAAATAATAAAATTTTGATAAAAAATAAAGTATTGATATTAATAATAATATAAGTATAAATATAATAAAATACTGATAAAAATAAAAAAAAAATTATTATTATTGAAAGTAAAAATATAATATAATATATCAAATAATAAAATATTTATAAAAAATAATAATATTAATAGAAATATATTATTATTTTTCAAAATTAAAATATAATATAATATATATTAATTAAATAATAAAGTATTGATAATAATAATATAAGTATAAATATAATAAAATTCTAATAAATATAATAATATTAATAGAAATATATTATTATTATTATTATTATTAAAAATAAAAAAATAATATTATATATTAAATAATAAAATATTGATAATAAAAAAAGTATAAATATAATATAATTAATAATAATATAAAAATAATATAAAATAATAAAATGTAGATAAAAATAATATTATTAATAGAAATATATTATTATTATTATTATTATTAAAAATCATAATATAATATAATATATTAAATAATAAAGTATTTATAATAATAATGTAAGTATAAATATAACATAATATAATTAATAATAATAATAATAAAAATAATAATAATATAATATAATATATTAAATAATAAAGTATTTATAATAATAATATAAGTATAAATATAGCATAATATAATTAATAATAATAATAATATAAGTAGAAATTGGGAATGAACCATTCCCTACCTTTTGGGGAGGAATGAAATGAGCCATGAAAAGGGTAATGGTTGATTACCGGTAATCATTCCGATTACCAATTTTCAACCTACCAAACAAGAAAAGTGGGAATCATCCATTCCCATTACCCTTTTTGATTACCAGTAATGCATACCAAACAAGCCCTAAAACATTTTATACCACTATAATAAATTATACACGATTTAAATTTTCACCCTCTAAAATAGATGATCTAGCGCTACTCTAACTAAAACATTTATAATATTGAAAAAATGTATCTTTTTTTTTGGTGAGGAAACGAGAGCCAATCTCCTAAGAAGTAAAAACGAAACACAATGGGCTACACATGAATGAGATGGAAAGTAGCCCTTCTCCTAACATCCTCCTCAAGAAGCAACAAAATCCCCGTAGGCATATTCCCAATATTATGAAAATCAAACATAAAAGAAAAGACAAACATGATGAGGGAGTCGGGGATGAAATTCACAACTCCTCGCTAATAATCACTTCACAACTCCTTGTTTTGACAAAATAATGTTTCATCGAGGATTGTCCACATCAACTGATCACAAAGGTGACATTTGAAACAAAAGACCAAGGATCGACTCTCACCAGCGACAGTGTGGAACCAACCTCTCAAATAAAGGGCTCCTTGCTCACAATGAACACTAGTCTCGACGTCTATAATCGGTTGAGTCGTCATAATTTACCTCATCTCACAATCTCCTTCGTTGATGATTGGTCAGATTGTGGGTCGGATCCGGGTCATCAGGCCCAACAAAGCCCGACTATTTGGCCCACCAAAAGTGTCCACCTACTCCAAGCTGCTTCACGCCCTCTCCCGCTCTCCTCTCCCTCGCCTGACGCCGTGCATCTCTATCGCTTGCTCCCCGGTAAATCTTTGTTCTTCTTCGTAACATAATCATATCTGCTTATTTGATCTTACAATTAGCTTCTTTTTTTTTGAAAAAAAATAGGTATTGATTCGAAAACATTTCCGGCAACTAATGTGATTGATCTATATTTAGAGCGGCACTGAATTTCTGCTCAGTCTGAGAAATTCTCTGCTCCGATTGCTCAAAGGATGATTTTATCTTGTTTTTCCTTTGTAGAATTCATCTGGAAATTGAATACATTGAGTCGCTAGGGTTTGGATCACCCAAATATCCGATTCATGATATCCAATCTGGTTATTTGTGTTGGATATGTGGGCAATCCTGACACGGAATTAGGATCACGGATTCATGATTTTGCACATTCTTATTACTGGATATCTGATTTGATAATTGTTCTATGAGATTGTATATTCAAGAATGAGAGCTCAATGTTTGATATTCTACTGAAATATATATTTTTTATTTTGTTGATAATCTCTATGAACATTTCACTTCATGGTCTCTTTTATGGAAGCTATGAATTTTGGGGAAATTGATGACATAGGGCTTTTCAGGCTGAGTCTGATCTTGGAAAATCTTTTTCTGAGAATGAGGCAGTGATAGAATTGTTTCGTGGTTTAGATTCAGAATTTATTATGACAAGTTTGTTCTTTTGATTATGCACATTCTTATTCCTGAATATCTGATTCGATGAGATTGGATATTCGGGAATGAGAGCTTAATAGTAGAAAAGGGCTAGATGAAAGGTTGGTTAGATTTGATGTTCTACTGAAAATCTGAAATATTTTTTGTTGATAATCTTTATGAACATTTCATTTCATGCTCTTTTATGAATAGGCCGGAGATGGTTATGGCTTACGAATTTTGGGGGAATTAATGACATAGGGCTTTTCAGGCTGAGTTAGATTTCGCAAAAATCTCGTTCTGAGAATGAGCAGTGATAGAATTGTTTCATGGATTAGTTTCAGAATTTCTTATGACAAGTTTGTTCTTTTGATTTGTTTGGAACAATGCCATCTAGCTTTGCAAAGGTCGACGGATCAACAGAACATCTTTGAGATTTTGAGTCAACATTATTTATTCATAGCCAGGTTTAATTTGTTTTCCCCTGGAATACCACTCTCTTGTGATCGATCTTGGAATACGTAAAAATGAAGCTATTTTACTTTGGGATGAAAGAATGGAGTATAATTATCTTTCTCTTTTGTATTTGTTGTGTCTAATGGATCTTACAAGTAATCGCTCTTCTTAACGTTTGAAGAACTTTCTGGTATTTCTATGTTGCAGTTACTATAAGAGATGCATCCTCCATTGACGTTACATAGGCATCCAATGTGTGTTGAAGTAAGCTCACTTCCTTTCTTAAATCTTACTTTACATGTCATTGGAGATCTAAATCGTGGATAGTCCGACATAAAAGATGTCATGCTATATGATTCGGTTATATTGAAAAGAGTTTGTATTCTAGACACCAACAAAACCGAGATAAGTTTAATAATATGGTTCTCTCTTGATGTCATATGAAACTCCTACATACATAATTTTTGGAAGTAAATTACAGTAGAACTCGTTTCTTTGGGCAAATGGCGAGTTTGGGGCCAAGAGCTAAATTTATAAAAATGTGTCCTATGGCTATGAACCAAACTAAGGATATTCCAATGATTTTGGTGAAAATCCAATTTCCATGGACCTTAACTGAATCCAAAACCAGTGTAGAATTACTTTTTTTTCTCTTATAGATCATTGGATTGAGATGCCATCAGCTTTCTTCAACTTGTGTAGATCATTGAAGAGTTCACAAGGTGTCATTCGGAGCATCCTGTTGGTAAGTTTTTCGGTGAATGCACAGAGCTCAAGATAAAACTTGATCGTTGCTTCAGGCAGGAGGCGAGTGACTCTACCTTATCCTCCACCTCTCTTTTAGTTTTGCCGAAATACAAGGTAAAACTTGATTGGTGATTACTTTATTTCAGAAAGCATTGAAGCGGAAGGCAAACTTTGAGGAGAGTAAAAAACTGAGAGAGAGACTACAGGCCCAGAGACAAGAAAACGCTGATACGAACCATGTCAATGCTTCGTAGAGGAAATGCACAAGAATTGCTCGGTTGGCACTTGACACCAAGGCATAGCCCATACGAGGAACAGAGTGAGACGATACGTCACTCAAACGCTATCTGGGACTCGGTGATTAGCTTGCATCCGAATTGAGTACTTGCTAGTAGTAGTAGCTAGTCATTTACTGTCACGAATTCGATGGTTTGAGACGTCTGAATAAGAATGGTTGTCCTAATGATTTGTGTAACTGCGGTGTGCTTTTCATTGATCTCTACCACGGTGTTAGTATACTCAGTGATTACGCTTATTGTTTGATTATGTTTATGCAGAGGCTAAATAAGATAGAAGGTCTATCAAGGGCTTTATAGTTAGGAGCTTGTACCTGTTAATATCTATGATTGAGCTTCAGATTGTTTCGTTCAGTAAAAGTATATGTTATTATACTCCATTCGTTCGGCAAAACATGTCACTTTACTATTCACGCACGTTTTTTTAGGAGATAAAACTATATAAAATATCTAGTTTTTTAATAATTTTTTTAACAATTTCGTAGTTATTATTATTATTATTTTTTTTATAAGGAAAAAATTCGAGTGGTGGTTAGCCAACCCGAGAGCATCCCGAAGGATGAGATCACGAAGATCTGAAAGAAATACAATTACAAATACATTATTATTAATAAGTACAAATTTTATTAAAAAAAATTTTTATAAGGAAAAAATTCGAGTGGTGGTTAGCCAACCCGAGAGCATCCCGAAGGATGAGATCACGAAGATCTGAAAGAAATACAATTACAAATACATTATTATTAATAAGTACAAACTTGTTAAAAAAAATTTTATTAAAAAATAAATATTTTATATAATTTTTATCATTCTAAAAAAGCGTACGTGAATAGTAAATGACATGTTTTGCCCAACGGAGGGAGTAATGTATTGTGTTTAATTCTGAATGAGTGCTTAACCTCAAAAAAGCAATTGCTTTTATCAAATGTGTATTATAAATTATCATTAATTCCTCCCAAATTGCCCTACAAGTATAATTTTAATATATCTCTAAATCAGTACAAAATGTCTGGGTGGTGTAGTTGGTTATCACGTTAGTCTCACACACTAAAGGTCCCCAGTTCGAACCTGGGCTTAGACACAAAGTTAAACTTTTTGTAAACCTCCTTATTTTGAAAATTTTGCGTAGGGAGTATTGGATGAGTGAAGAATTAGAAACTTATGTTTCATTTTTGACTCTCGTTTTCATTTGCATAACCACCCATTTGCTTAGTTTTGGGGCAAAAACGTCAAGTTCTTACAAGGCAAGATTCCTGTAAATTTAACTACAAATTTATCATTACTAATCAATCTCATTCTTTGCCCCAAATCCCCAATATCATGGTTTACATATTGTTTTGCCTATTTATCTTCTCTCTTTGTTATTTATTAATGTGTCAACTCATGGGGTACTTGAGATGTGTAGATTATGCCTCTAAGTTCCTCAGTCAAGCTATTTATTTGAGAATGAAGAATTTCATTCTTGAGCTGGCGACAAACAGAACGATGTAAAGCTTGTAACATATCTTGAAAAATCTCACCCGTTTTAAAAGATGTAAAACTTGATTGGTAAAATCTACAATTTCTTTAAAAAAATGTTGGCATGGTTTTTACCTACTAAATATCTGAGCTATTTTATATCCAATTGTAATTGCATATAAGTGATTATTTGAAAAATAAATTCCTAACTCCCAAAGTGAAAGCTGATAAATCGACCTCAATATCCTAGGTAGAACTTTTTTCAAAAACACCAAGTATGAAGTATCTAAGTAAAATCTCACAAGGTATTTAGTTACAAATTTTATAGTAGAGACAACTTATGCGTGTCTGATACTCGAACACAACACGATGCTTTTTTGACACTTTTAAACACTTGTTCCTTCTCCCATTACTCCTTTTTTGTAGACTTTTTATTCAGATCCAGTATACTTGATCAATTTTTATTCCAATTTTAGGGTTGATTTTATTAAAATCTTAATTTAATTCGTATCATAGACATAAAACTAAACTACAATCCGAAATCAGAAATCCGGATACCAATCCGAATCCGAATCCAGATTAGCCAAACAAAAATAGAACCGGATTCCGTCGTCGTCGCCGGAGTACAGTATATAATAATTTGAACCTCTGGGGATCGGGGAAACTCAGGAAAGATCCAGAGAGAGAGAGGGAGAGATGGCATTGCAATGGATGATACTGACGTACGTCGTCGCCGCCGAGACGGCGCTCGCTCTTCTCCTTACGATCCCGACGCCGAAGCTTATCAAGTCTCGCCTCGTTTCCCTAGTGTCTCTCGTCCTTCAGCCTTGCATGTTCGTTGTCCCTTTTGCCGGTTTCCAGCTCCTCGGTATCGTTCATCACCCTCTCAAATCCCCAAATTTCTTTTCCTTTCTTCTTTCTTTGATTTGATAATGATATTGTCGTTCTTATTTCTTTTCCGATTTAGATATTTACTGGAAGAACGAGCATCGATTGGCCTGCACATCTGATGTATGTACTGCCACCGAGAGAGATCGTTTCGAGAAATCGGTGAGTGATTTCTTCTCGTTTTGTCTGACTTGGATTTCGATTTTCAACACAAATGGCCGATTTAGTTATTAAATTTTGCTGAATCTTGGGTCTAATTGGAGTCTAGTTTGGGGATTTTGCGCTTTGAGTGGAAGATCTCATGCCCAATTTGATGTTGTTCTGGTGTTCTGGAATCTAGATTAGTCGTTGATTCAGTTTGGGGACTACTATTTTGATTATTATATACTGGTGTTCTGGAATCTAGTTTGAGTGGAATAATCTGATTCAGTTCGGGGATTTTGTTATTTATTGGAATCTACAATCTAGTGTGATGGAGATTCGTAGAGAGGTTAATGAAAACCATCTGAATGAGAAATGATTTGAATAATTCAAGTCCATTCATCACTTGATATCAGCATCACCTCTCTGCCTCTCCCAGCCTTTCTAATTTGATTACCTGAAGCCACTAACAAGTCCTCATTTATTCCACCAGCTTTATGCTTTCATCAATGTGTATGAGCATTAGAGAAGAGTTAATGTTGCCTCTTTCATTCCATTCTGAAGTAAAGTTCAGAGTTGGATTTCCTTCCCTTGGATTATCATCTCGTCTAGACGTCTACCCTTTCCTTGTGTTTGGGAGACAGTCATGGACATGAACTGTTTAGATAATGGTAGCGAATGATACTGAAGATGTTGTCTAAGTTGAGAGGATAAGGTGTCATCTAAAGAGAATAAGAAGAGATCATGCAACAAAAAGAGCCAAAAGAAACATTTTACTTGCAACATCTGCTCAATGCCTTCATAACCTCTGTAAAAGCCACCAAGATTACATTTTTACTTGAAACTTAAATTAAGAAACATAGAATCGAAGAAAACTTGAAGCTGCTCCTTTATACTGCACTTTAGATGTTTTTTTTTCTAAAAAGGAAATTTATAACTTATGCTAACTCATTCAAATCTGAACAGTACCAATTATCATTTCATTTTATGACAAATCTTGCCCAATAAAAAAGAAGAGGAGGAAATTGAATGTCTTTCCCTAGGATCAAATCCTTGGTTTGCTTCCGAGTTTCATATTGACTGGTTGTGCTCACTTTTTCATACATTGCCCATTGCAGCTTTACAAATCTCAGAGGAATATAGTTCTGTGTATTGCGGCCTGCCTTCTGTATTGGTACGCTTATATCTCCACCAGACGTGTTCACTTGATATCTTTATTCTTTGTACTAATGCCGCAGCATATGCTACAGGTGTATCTACCGCATTTGCAAATACAACAAGGACATTGAGAATTTGGAGGAGGTTGAAAAGAGGTATAAGACGCTATAATTTGTCACGCCCTAGGGCCTTAAGGAACTTGGACTTGAATTCGCGCCCTAACAAACATTACATTCCTGGATGCCATGCCACCATACTTACGCTTGCCCTTTCTACACCATTGAACTCCTAAATAGTAAATGCACGGATCAGTATCATTTTGATTAGGCAGTGCTCGTATTGATGACATTACCTTCGTTTTTCACCTTTAATCTTGTCTCTTTGTTATGAGAGAAAGTGGGATGTTAACAGGGCATGGTTTAGCGGTCCTCATCCCCATTCTCATTGGTTCGCGTTCCATCCCGCTTAAGCATTACACTCTTTGTCCCCTTTCTCATTGGGTTCTCGTCTCTTCATCCCCCTATCAAGTCGACATTCCTGATTATGCTTTCCACTTGCGGCCTTTGATAATCCTTTAGAGTTGTATGGATATAAATATAAATGCTACTGTATTTAGCAGCAAAGGTAAGGCTTTATTAGGCGTGAACTATATTCTTAGCTACGTTTATATGGCATTTGACACTGAATATTATAGGCTGAAGGTTGGATGTAGAACTCAAAAAGAACTCAGTTAAAATAAAACAAAGAAAAAAATTATACTTTCGGACAAATGAATGTGGATTTAATATTGCTCCAAAAAACAATAAAACTATGGACTGAATAAGAATCATGGTTCTTAAAAAATGAGTTTCAAAGTCATAATTTGTGGGCAAAATATTACGCTTTAAAATGTAAATTCTCACTCGTCGAAAAGTCATGGTATTTAAAATGATTTAAACAAGGCCTAATATGCTTTATTAGTTCGTTTAGCTCTTAGTGTTAATATTTTTCTATAATTGTAAAATAGCTCATTCAAAATTATTACGAGTTTACCTATAAGCGTTTTCAAAGCTTAACCCAACAAGGCCTTACCAATTCAAATCGACATACCAGACGGCGTGACTATAAAAGCCAACAGTTTCAGCTCGAAACACCTCTGCGGACAGGATACAGTTACAATCATCAGCTAGTTCGGTACATATAAAAGCTAACACCTTCGGCTCAAAAGAACTACCTCTGCTGGCCGGTGAGAAAAATAGAATTGCTCTACAGGAGCTTCTAACAAAACTCAATAAATTATGTTCTTGTTCTGGCTTGCCGATATATATGTGATGTACACGAGGAATTTGTAAGTTGTAACATGCCAAAGAGTGCATGGTTAGCAAGAAGATTATGTGTGTCATGGCAATATACTTACGGAATAGCTTTCTGTCTCATCCATTTAGTTGCCGACCACTTCTCTCCTGATGACACTTCACATCCTCCATGAACACTCCTCGGATCCGACTGCCCATCTAGCCCCTGGAAACATGACATGAAATGATTCTTCATGAACAATGCAAAAACAAGAATGCCAAACAAGAAAGCATGGTTGTTTCCATCCCCATGGTATCTGCAAATATCTTGTATGATTCTGTTCTGATCCTAATGCCTTTTTATCCACACTGACCAAAAAAGAATTCAAATAGAGAATGTAACTTGCACAGTTTCTCGCCCAAGAAATCATATCCTCGCAAACTTCGCAAACCATGACTCCCACTAGCAACTTCTCACCAGCTTGGGATGATAGGAGGTCAACTACCAGTTTAATTAGGGAGTGACATCCATTCTTGGTTTTTGTTCTTTTCAATAATACGGACGAGGCAAAATTCTAAAGTGACTAATTAGAGAAAGTTTAGGTGCATACCATGCTCCAGAATAGCACTGCGTCTCCTTTGATAGGTTTTACACATGTTCCTGTTACAGTTTTGCCACCACAGCTACACTCGCCTGAACCAGCCTGAGAAAACTTCATAATTTAGTTAACTGTATTTAGGAGTAACTAAAGAAACCATTTAAAATTCAAATGAAGCCACCAAAGTTCAGACTACTTGAAGGTTAATGGTTGGTAGGCCATTAAGGCTTGTTAAACAAATCGTGAAAGCTATTTCATTTTCTTATTCAAATTATATTCCCTGGAAAAGAAATCTCGCCACGTATAACAGGTAAAATATATTTATCCTGAAATACATTAGTTCTAAAGAATATTCAAGTTATGTCAGATCTTCCATTTTTAAATATCCTTTCATTCTTTATAACAATCTGAGTCCCTTGTGTAAGTTCCTAAAAGCTTTTAGTCCTTGTCTCATATGGTTCACATGCCTCAAATTTGAACCAAAAAAATTAGGCACATAAGAGAACCATAGCAAATTTACTGTTCAGTGTCTTTTCATTATATGTCTGGCAGCAATTTGCGATAAAATCAAAGATTTCATATAATCCATAATTTATTGCCTTAGGATTGGGGAAAAAATTCGGGAAATAATTACCAATGGAAAATACGTCTCTCCCCCCTCAACATTATCACTTAAATACATCAGCATAGTTGCTATCCTTTGGCCACCACGTTTAATGTTGAACTGAAATGAGAAACAAAAGACCTTCTTCAGGAACTGAAGGAATTAGGTGGTCATTAAAAGTAGAAGGCAAGTAATGTAAAGCTCATTGAATAAAGAGAACTCACAGAATCAGAGAAATAGTCATGATGAGGACGGTAATACTGATTGTGCTCATACCTGTGCATCTGCAGGTGTTAGCCTATATTATAAAACAGCTAGTTTCTGTTTTACTTTATCCAAAGCAAGCTCTTTTCATATCATGTCAACCTACCTCAAAACTTGAATAAGCTCACCATTTTCAATCGGTACTTGAGAATAGACAGAAATTCTCTTTTCAATTGCCTGATAGGAATAGAAAAAGTGCAGACCCATCAATAAGAACTAAAATTTGAATGAATATAGAACTACTGTAAAAACAACATTGATGATGGATCAAATATCACTAATGGTGTGGTGTCAATCGCAAGTGAAATGAGACAGTTTAAGGAGAGGTAAATAGAGCTTAGGCTGCAAAGGCTAGGAAGTTCTTTCCAAAGAGCGTCAATTTTAAAATAAGAAAACTTGCAAATTTCAAAACACTCGAGTGTCACTCACATCGTCTGGTACATTTTATACAATCTTGGCCATTTCTCTCCACAGTTGATTGATGTTTGTAGACATTTGAATTCAACCATGGTAACATTTTCATGATCTAAAATACATTGGATGCATTTTCTAATGGACACAATATGCACGGTGTCTACTGATAATAAAAGTTATGCAATGTTAAGAGCTCAAACAAAAGCTTCTAAATGGCTGAACATGAAACACATACAAGTATACAACGGCATCAGCACTTGGTTAAATAACGCAAGGAGCGTCAGAAGATTCACACATTACCAATACCACTTTTTCTTTACACAAAGACAGCAGAAGACAAGTGAAGACAAGTGAAGACTGAAATTGACCTGGATCATGGGATACTTCCTCTCCCCTGAATTTAAAAACATGCCTGAGCTTGTCCTAACTTCGCTTTTAACTCCCTACATTTCATACACAAATCAATGCTTGGATGAGCAGGTGTACACCTATAAGAAAGTGCCACACAAAGGCTAAGAGAAACATATTTTGTTCAGTCAAATTACCATACAAAGGCTAAGAGAACCATATTTTGTTCAGTAGAAATTTATGTTTTTAAAAGAAAAGATCTTGCATATGGATATGTACTTTTGTGTTTTGCATATGGATAAATATTAATATAATCTAATAGTACATTTGTGAGAAATTATCTTTCGCACAAGCCAAAGGCAAAGAAAAGAGAAACACTGTTCTTTCTTTGAAAAAAGTTTGTCATTTAGAAAACATTCAGCAAAATGTAAAAAACTTACCAGACTAAAACAAAAGCCAGTTGATAATAGATTCATATTGCAAAAAAGTCATGTCAAAATTGATGAAATCTTCCTTCTAGTGACCTTATGCCAAGAAAAATTGAACTTATTTGCTCCTGCATTGTTTTTTTAATACTCAAAACAAGAGACTCCACCAAAGAGATAGAGAAAGATGCAAAACCTTTCCAGTTTTTGTATCAACAACAGTAGAAACCTGAAGACGTGGCGAAGCAATTCCACGAAGATAATCACACTCCTGCAAAATTAGAATTATATCAAACAGGATGGCGGAAGCCATTTATCGATTTTTTAGTCAATGCTACTCCCAGTCTTCCTCTAATAGATTAAGCTTTTTGGATGAATAGTTTCATCCCAACAAGACTCGTCTTCTCAGAAGCAGGAAGTTATAGGAAAGGAGCAATATGAAAGAAAGCATGCTTACTTTTTACGCACCAGTTAGTTCAATAATAAATAGATAGGAGCAAATAGTGATTTTATTCACAAGATGGATCAATTCTTTACTTGATTACCACAGATAACCATACCCACTACTGGCAGTACAACAAATGGGGTTTAACCTCATCCCCTTCATCAATTTCATGCTTCATAAAATCTTGAAGAAACCACAATTTAAATAAATGAATATGTTATCCGTTTAAATTGACCACTTATAGGGCAAATCTTGTTTGAGTTGCCCAAATACACACCAATCTGCAAGATGTGCAAGATGGAAAATTTTCAGTCGGATAAGCACAAAGCAAGGATGCGGATAGGGACTTACGATTATTTCTTCCAATAACCTAAAGAAGTTCAAGTATAGAAGAGAGCAGTTCACAACTCTGGTAAACCTATAACCTCAAGCCATGACAATACTTGGGGTGGTACAAGTGTTTGGAATTCTTTCAGTAATACAGAGGAAAAATTGGATAGAATCATGTACCTCCATGCTCAAAAAATTATGGAGCACAATAATTCGAGGTTCCCAGCTTATAATTTCAGGCTTAACCTGCATTACCAATAGACAAAAGGTGAACAAAGCTGCATATAAAAGGCTACAGACATTCATCACCTCATGAACAAATATATAAAGCAGCAGCAACAAAAAAACAAAATCAGAAAATACAAAGGAATATATAAAGCAAACGGTTCCTCAACTTCTTGGGCGTGCCTTCCCAGTTCCCCCTTCCACTATATAAAGCAGCAGCAATACAACCACTTCCCTACACGCTCAAGTCTCAATTGAAGTACTAGACTAGAGATTCCATGCTAAAGTAGAAAAACACAACTGTCCATGGTGAAGTCAATTACACCACAAGGATTGGTTAAAGTATGCAAAGCATTCGTGCTTATACTTTAAAAACTGTTAATAACATCACACCAACAAAAACAATGATCTTGAGGGAGTCTTGTATTTCAGAAAATTGCTAATTGAAAGGAACGAGTAATTGGATAAAAAGAAAGTTTTCGGGAGAGGGGTGAAGAGAGAATAGTATGAAACACCACGCCTCTTTTTTAAGTAGAATGATGGGAAGCAACGTGATATCCAGGAGCAAGCATTTCAACAAATTGGGTAAATGTAAAGAGGAAGACGGAGAGACACAGAAATCAATATGATAATTTGAAATGGAGGATAAATGGGGGCAAGTGATATACTAATAAGCTTTCATCCAAGAAGGAAACAACTTACAAATCCAATTCTTAAAATGGCTGCTTCCTTGTCATTTGCCCAGCTAGATATACCTGACAAGAAACCAAACAAAACCGATTAAATAAGTCAGGTGATAATAAGAGAATATAAGTGGCCTTTCAGATCATGAATAAATATATGCAAACAACAATAAGCAATATATACATATATATAATGTATATACGTATATGCAACAGAAACAGAAGAAAAAGGGGAAAAATAAGTACAAAAGTGTAAAGTCCTATTTTCTTTTACACAGAGAATGGAAGACTAAATATTACAGCATGATGTGCAATATACTGACCACCGGACATTTGGAGATAGTTGTTAGGTGTACGCTGCAATGTTCTGAAGGAAGGAAAACCAGTACCTGGAAAGTGGAAACAATCAACACATAATTAACCAAAGTACAAACAAAAAATATGCACTACTCCTTTTCTATTGAACTTAATAATTGCCCCATTTTCTTTGTTTCATCTAAAAAATGAAGGACAAATCATAACAAGTCTCATATTCAGTAGCTGTAAATTATTTATATCCTTCAACAATACACAAACAAAAATTCAATCTTCTATTATGTTTAATAGAAACACACTTACAACTTGTGTTCATTACATAATGCAATTTGCAAGACATTGAACAATATAGCTTACGCAGTGATAGAGAAGTGCTAGTATGTACCATGTGACTCTTCAAGCCTATTTATGAACGCCAACTGAAATAGAGCACCTGCAAGTTCCCATTAACAGATCATCAACAAGCGCATGTGCAATCCAATCAGGAACACTATCAACAATTCCATTCTCCACCCCCAAAAGAGCAAAGAGAAAACATAGCTCATGAGATGGATTACTAAAATTAGTACTCCATATGTTGCTTAAAACTAACGAAAAAATTCGCTTCGAAGAGAAAAAGAATAATAAGAATGGTAGATGCATTGTGCACAAAAGGACATTTGGTAATTTATACTTTCTAAAGGCAAAAAAAAAAAAAACAAATGGATTTTGGAGCCCGTTACTATGTATTCAGGTAAGTTGAACGAAAGCATTCTAAACTGCAAAATGTGAGTGTTATATGGTTGTAGGCTGGCTTTTCTGCTCAGAAATTAAATGTTCCAGGAAATTTTTGCTTCCCTTGAACCATTTGTCTACTGACTGTGCCCCTTCTTTGCTTGCTTCTTCAAAAGCCATGGATTACTTGGGCTTCTTAATAAAAGTATAAAACAGTAGTACCAAATATACAGCTGCGAACTGAATATTATATAGTCTGATGACTCTGATCTCCCTGTAAAACCATCTCTCTTTCATCTCCATCTTCCAGTTTCTTTCACACCCACAATCAAAACATGTCACATTCCCATATGCAAATAATCACCAGCAGTGAGATGCCCTTTTAGATGCTATAATCACTATCTCTGATCAATGTATGGGAATGATAATAATCACTTGTGAAAGTTCCATCCCTGGTTTTCAGTTCGCAGCTGGAAGAAACAAGTCGAGAACTGTTGCCACGGTGGCTGTTTGCAGTAAAGAAAAAACCGAAGCCGTATGAAAAACGTCTCATTGCAACTAATATAGCGCCATTGATATTCTATAACAAAAAGGCAAGAAATCCAAACAGTGAAGAGAGCTGAAAAGGCAAGAAAAGGATATCTAGTGATATTCTATAAGCGGAATCAGCACAGTGAAGAGAGCTGAAAATTCAAAGCACGCGGAAACTAAAGCTGCAAACAGTAATCAAACACGAAATCCAAACACCGATTTCCATTTCCAAATCTAAACACACACACGCTCCAAAAAAAAAAAAAATCAGCGCTAAAATCGCAACATGCAGTCAGAGCTTCCGGACTAACAAATTAACAACGATTAGAAACACAGAATCAGCTCCATCAATGGATCATCACCAGCATATTTGTGGATCAGAAAAGGCAAGAAGTTACCGATAATCATTCCGACAGTGACGAAAGTCAGAAGGCCGAAGACGATGCTCATCGGAGACGCCATTGGAGGCGGAGGAGGGAGGATGCGGATTCGATCTGAGAGAGAGAGTGGGGGGAGGGAGAGGAGGTTGAGTCCTCTCGGAGTGGGAAATCGAGGTGGCGGAGGAGTTCGCGGAACAGCTTGATGCAGCTGCAAGTTGAGAGCGCCCACCGGATTACCGAAATCAAAAGTCTGCTGATTTGGATTGGATTGGATCCCCCTTGGCTTGGCGTTTTGGTTTCAGTTTCTTGAAAACCGGGATGGAGACTTTCGTGATCAGAGAAATAAAAGTGTGTTATATTTTCTATGCCCTGTTTGGTACGCCCAAAAAGTCTTGTTCTCCGTAATATTATTTGAGAACAAAATAAGTTAATACAAAAATAAATAAATAAAATAAATTTAGAAAACAAAAATAAATAAAAAAAAGACTAGGATAATATTCATCCCATATTTGTTGAAGACTTGCGAGCATTCACATGGATGAGTCTCAATTTGGGTTTTTAACTTATTTTTCCACTGTCACATTAGTTTAAAGATTTTATTTTAATATTTTATTATTTTTATCACTATTAGTGAGTTCGACTCTTGGACTATTGAGTTACTTTTTACTCCCTCCATTAATTAAAACATGATATTTTGCTATTCATATAAGCTTTTATTAATATTAAGTATGAATTTATAAAAATAAATGTATAAAAAAGTTGAAATTTTATATGATTTTTATCATTCTAAAATAGCGTGTATGAATAGCAACATGTTTTAATTAATAGAGGGAGTCTTATTTTTCTTTTTCATTTGCACAAGAGCAACCGACACAAAAGGATCAACCAATTATAAAGTCGGTGGTATAGAAGGATTCGACGGTGACCCATGCCCGTCTGGATCAATGTGAGTTTGTAGATGATCCGATAGTGACTCATAACCTTGAAAATTACGCTTTTGACTTGAATGGTCGAGTCTGTCCATGTAGTATTGAAAATTGTGTTGCACCCATCCATTGTTGACTTTTGCGTGTTCAAAGCAATCGACTTGGTAGTTAAGGATCAAATCTTAGAAGTTGAAGATTGATGAACAAGAGTCGCAACATATGGTCCACAGACATGGACGATATTGAAATCTTTTATCGGGTTCGACATAGGGTCTTCAAGGAATGGTTCTACCATGTGTTATAATGTAATCCTAAGTTTTGTCTTTGTATTTTATAGATCTAGGATGGCAAGTGTTTGGATGTAATAGACTAGTAGAGACACTTAATGAGCTAGCTAAGGCTATAGGTGTGGTCTTGAGGCTTTGGACACATCTAAGGGACCCCAAGACCATCTTGGTTCGGACTCTAGATGCACCAAGACTCTATAAGACTAACCTATAGTGTGTGTGGGTGTGTGCTATGCTCTGTGTTACAGGTTTAAATGTTTCTGGATTGTGGGCCGGCCCAAATTACTTGGACAATATTCTCTTATGAGAATAGAGTCCAAGCCCATGGCCTGCTTCCCGCATCTGGATCCCTTTGTAGACGTTGCAACCCTACTTAGCCACACCCTCCTCTATATATATGCTCCTGTTCATCACTTGGAGCGTTGATGAGAGAGAAGCTCCGACGGCAAACCCTAAACCTAGAGCGAGGAAGAGTGAGACTGAAAGGCGGCACCTTGCTCATCCATGGAGGTCTTGATTCCTGTCACCTGGAGTCTGCAACGTCCTCATATGGATTGAAGAGCTGGAAAGGGGGCTTTTACCCTTTCAAATCTCTGAACCTTTACCTCTTAGTTTCTCTGCGTTTAGATTGCTAGCTCATTAAGCGTTTCTCGTCTGTGTTCCACACTTGTAACCAGATCTTGTATCTTTGTTCGAGTTTAGTGGTATTCTCGGGATCGGGTCTCCCCTCTTGAGGCCCCGCGGAGTAGGGAAACCGAACCGCGTTAACAAATCGCTGTGTTCTCTAGATTTACTTTCGTTTATCTCGTTGAGAACTTGAATCGGTAGCTAGTGGGTTAGGGTTTTACAAATCTGGTATCAGAGCTTCGTTCTGACTCCGAAAACCAAACCCTAGCTACTGTTTCTGTTTATCCTTTCGCTGCGTTTACACTTTTGGTTTAGCGTTTTCTAAGTTGAGAGTTTCTAACTTTTTTGTATCTCCTCTGTTGCAGGTACAAAATTATGGCTGATAACTCCTTAAAAATTAAGGCCTTCGATGGAACGATGGACTTCCCCATGTGGCAGTTCAAGATGAAGGCCCTACTGATGAAGGAGAAATGCTACAAGGCTGTCACCGAAGAGTTTCCTGCTGGGATGTCTGATGCAAACAAAAAGGAGCTCAAAGATCAGGCCTACTCCGAAATAGTTATCAGGTTGTCAGATGAGGTAGCTCGACAAGTGGTAACGATTTCTGAACCTAAAGCTCTCTGGAAAACACTTGAAGACACCTACATGAAAACTTCTTTGCCTAGGAAGATTTCTCTGTTATGTAGGTTGTTCACTTTCAAAATGAATGTTGGTCTCACTGTGCATGAAAACTTGGATAAATTTCTGAAAATGACACAGGAGATAGCAAAATGTGATGACAAGATAAAAGACACTCATCAAGCTGTTATTCTATTAAACTCCTTGCCTTCACAGTTTGACAACTTTAAGGATATTATTCAGTATAGCAGAGAAGAAATCACCAAAGATAAAATCATTGAAGCTGTTATTGAAAAGGATGAGGTCCTTAAAGTGTTTAAGTCTAAAACTGATTCTAGAACTGATAGATCTGAGACTAAAACTGAAGTTCTGGTTGTGAAAGGCAAGCCTAAGAGTAATAACAACAACAAAGGTGGTCAGAAGAGTCAATCTGATAAAGATAAATCATCTGAGAAAGGAAACAATGAGAAGAAGGGTTATAAGTGTCACTACTGTCATAATGAAGGTCATTTTGCTAGGGATTGTAGAAAAAAGAAAAGGGATCAACTAAACAAGTCTAAATCTGAACCTGATTTCACTGGTGTTGTTGAAACTTGTGATAGTTATCCCCAGGAATTACTTGTGTGTTCTTCTGAAAATGTTGCTGACAATGTTTGGATACTTGATTCAGGGTGTACTTTGCATGCTACCCCCAACAGAGCTTTCTTTTCTTCCATTACAATCTGCAATGGTGGCAAGGTAATGTTCCTATTAGAATGCATGATGGTAGGGTCAGGGTTATCCAAAATGTCAGGTGGGTGCCTGACTTGAGGAGAAACCTTCTTTCTGAGTCTGTGTTTGATGATATGGATTTCAACATCAATACATTTAGGGGTTGTAAGAATGTTTCCAGAAATGGAGTCATTCTTATAAAGACCATCAAAAAGGGAGGTCTATATCATGTGATAGGATCTCCTGAATTGAATGTGTCTACCCATGTGGTTGATGTTGAAAATCTTACTCATACTAAGATGTGGCATGATAGGTTAGGGCATATAGGTAACACTGGCATGATGCATCTGTTTAAAAATGGCATGATAAATTTTAAACCTTGCAATCTGGAGTTCTGTGAAAATTGCATTTTTGGTAAGAAAACCAAGCATCCCTTCAACAAATCTACCTATACTGCTTCCAGGCCCCTTGAGTATGTGCACTCTGACTTGTGGGGGCCTGCACAGATAGAGACAATAGGAGGAAGAAAGTATTTTCTTTCTCTTATTGATCACTACTCTAGAAAAGTATGGGTATATTTGTTAAGATCCAAGGATGAGGCTTTTGACAGCTTTAAGTCTTGGAATGCTATGGTTGAGAGTCAATCCAATTTCAAATTAAAAGTGCTAAGAACTGATAATGGTTTAGAGTTTTGCCATAAAGCCTTTAATGAATTCTGTAAAGAAAAGGGGATAAAGAGACATCTCACAGTCCCTGGCACCCCTCAGCAGAATGGCACTGCTGAGAGGATGAACAGGACCTTGCTTGAAAAGGCAAGGTGCATGCTCATTGGTGCTGGCCTTAAGAGTTCCTTATGGGGTGAAGCAGTCACAACTGCTGCCTATCTAATCAATAGGACCCATCATCTGTTGTGGACTTCAAAACTCCACAAGAGATGTGGTCAGGAAGAAAGCCTGACATTACACACTTGAAACCATTTGGTTGTAGTGCATATTCCCATGTATCTCAGGGAAAGCTACAACCTAGAGCTCAAAAGTGTGTAATGCTGGGCTATCCTGAAGGAACTAAAGGATATAGATTGCTTGTTGTTCAACCTGGAGCTTATAAATGCATAACTTCTAGAAATGTAACTTTTAATGAAAAGGAATATCATTTCAAGAAGAATCTAACACTTGAAACTGAGAATGCAGGTACCCCAAAAGACCCTTCCCATGCTGAAGGATTCTATGATCCAAATGACCATGATGACATGGAGGATGATGAATTTGACATTGGAACTCCACAAGGCTCAAACAATGGAAACTCAACCTCTGAGACTCAATCTCCAGAAGTTGAGGTGTCAAACTCTCCTCAAAACAGTGAGCCTGAAGGAAATGGCTCACAAGGTAGTATCTCTACTCATTCCCACCAATCTGGTGGAAGTGTAAGTGACAGTACTTCATCCCCCTCGAGCTCTCTTCAATCCTCTTCTACTGATACTTCTGCTTCTGATCATGTTCCTTTGCCTATTGTGAATACTGCTGGAAATGTTGTGTCTGACTTGTCTAATTATCAACTTACTAGAGACAGAGAGCCTAGAGTTAGGATACCTAACAGAAGGTTCACCTCTAATATTGTTGAATTTGCTTTCTTGGCTGCTGAAACTGTGAAACACCTTACACCTGAAAGTTATGATCAAGCCATGAAAAGTTCTTGTGCTAATGAGTGGTTGAAAGCTATGCATGAAGAGTTACAGTCTATGTATGCTAACAAAACTTGGCTCTTGGTCCCTAAACCTAAAAAGGCTAAAGTTATTGAGTGCAAATGGGTTTACAAACTGAAAGATAGTATCACTCCTACTGATCCACCTAAGTACAAAGCTAGACTTGTAGCTAAGGGCTTTAGGCAAAAGGAGGGGGTAGACTATAAGGATATCTTTGCACCTGTTGTTAAGTATAAGACTCTGAGACTCATGCTTGCTATTACTACTGTTAATAACTGGGAACTTGAACAGATGGATGTTAAAACAGCCTTCCTACACGGTGACCTAAAAGAAACCATTTACATGCAACAGCCTAAAGGATTTATAGATAAGAGAAAATCTGATCATGTTTGTCTGCTTAAAAAATCCATCTATGGTCTGAAACAGTCTCCTAGGCAATGGAACTTGAAATTCAATGCATGTATGAGATCCTTAGGTTTCACCAGAAGCAAATATGACACCTGCCTTTACTTTAAGCATGCTGGTTCTAAGAATCCCTTGTATGTTTTGCTTTATGTTGATGATATTCTTCTGATCAGTAATAGCAAAGTTATTATAGCTGGTGCTAAAAATGACTTGAAATTGCATTTTGATATGAAGGATCTGGTTCAGCTAAAAGAATTCTAGGGATTAACATTATTAGAAACAGATCTGAGAAAGTAATGTGGCTGACTCAAGGTGATTATTTGCTTAAGGTTTTGGACAGATTCTGTATGAACAACTCTAACCCTACACCTATCCCTTTAGGAGGGCATCTAGAATTATACAGAGATCTTAGTCCTAAAACTGATGAAGAATCTAAGAAAATGGAAAACATTCCCTATGATGTTGCTGCTGGTTCTGTAATGTATGCTATGCTGTGCACTAGGCCTGATCTTGCCTTTGCTGTGAGTGCACTTAGTAGATTCATGTCTGACCCTAGAGAAAAACACTGGAATGCAATGAAATATTTGCTCAGATATTTATGTGGCACTAAATCAATGGGTCTTATGTTTGCTGAACACACTTCTAGAAATGAACTTCATGGATTTGTTGATTCTGATTATGCTGGTAATAGGGATAACAGAAAATCTACTTCCTCATTCTTCTTTACCTGGGCTGGAAACTGTATATCTTGGAAATCTCAGTTGCAATCTATTGTTGCTTTATCTACTACTGAAGCTGAATATATTGCTGCAACTGAGGCTGCAAAAGAAGCTATTTGGTTGAAAGGAATCTTGAAGGAAGTAGAAAGAAAATCTTATATTCCTGTTGTGTTTTCTGATAATCAAAGTGCTATATATTTATGCAAGGATCCCATGTATCATGAGAGGACCAAGCACATCGATGTTAGATTCCATTTTATTAGAGATGAGATTGAGAAAGAAAATATCTCTGTTGATAAGATCTTAGGAGATGTGAATCCTGCAGATTTTGGTACCAAAATAGTTCCTACTAACAAATTCCATTTCTGCAGAAATTTCCTAAAGATCTTTGATGTGCCATAGCTCATGACAGGCACGCGGGCTGATGACTGACGGGAGAGGAAGGTCCCTGGAAAAAGACCACAAGAAACTGGAAGAACAAAGAAGATACAAACTCAAGATTAGGAGGGCATTTGTTATAATGTAATCCTAAGTTTTGTCTTTGTATTTTATAGATCTAGGATGGCAAGTGTTTGGATGTAATAGACTAGTAGAGACACTTAATGAGCTAGCTAAGGCTATAGGTGTGGTCTTGAGGCTTTGGACACATCTAAGGGACCCCAAGACCATCTTGGTTCGGACTCTAGATGCACCAAGACTCTATAAGACTAACCTATAGTGTGTGTGGGTGTGTGCTATGCTCTGTGTTACAGGTTTAAATGTTTCTGGATTGTGGGCCGGCCCAAATTACTTGGACAATATTCTCTTATGAGAATAGAGTCCAAGCCCATGGCCTGCTTCCCGCATCTGGATCCCTTTGTAGACGTTGCAACCCTACTTAGCCACACCCTCCTCTATATATATGCTCCTGTTCATCACTTGGAGCGTTGATGAGAGAGAAGCTCCGACGGCAAACCCTAAACCTAGAGCGAGGAAGAGTGAGACTGAAAGGCGGCACCTTGCTCATCCATGGAGGTCTTGATTCCTGTCACCTGGAGTCTGCAACGTCCTCATATGGATTGAAGAGCTGGAAAGGGGGCTTTTACCCTTTCAAATCTCTGAACCTTTACCTCTTAGTTTCTCTGCGTTTAGATTGCTAGCTCATTAAGCGTTTCTCGTCTGTGTTCCACACTTGTAACCAGATCTTGTATCTTTGTTCGAGTTTAGTGGTATTCTCGGGATCGGGTCTCCCCTCTTGAGGCCCCGCGGAGTAGGGAAACCGAACCGCGTTAACAAATCGTTGTGTTCTCTAGATTTACTTTCGTTTATCTCGTTGAGAACTTGAATCGGTAGCTAGTGGGTTAGGGTTTTACACCATGTATACAAAATATATCAAAAGGCTATAGTGAAATCGCCAAAGCCAAAGTATGACGATTAGTTTCGGAGAGTTTTCTATGGATACCATGCAGACATGAAATATATATAAATGTCATCAAGAGTAGACTTTTATCATGTCGAGCTAGATTTATAGGTTATGGGAGCATCTGATTGGAATGACTTCAAAAGTGACAATTCGACGAATTCCATCCCTATGTCCAAGGCCAAGATGACCATCGACAACTTTATGTAAAGATATCCAATGAGGCGAATCAAACGCGACGAAGATGGCAATGTTAACTAACCGACATCTCACATTTTGACAAGCATGACTACATGAGAATTCACAACTACCGCCCATTTATTACGAGTGGTACCAACACCGACATCCGAGTTTTATTGCATGAGATGATGCCTTCAAAAAGAACATCCTCGTCGTTATTGGCTATGCAATGGACCTTTACTACTTTATTTATGATATATCTTTGTAACATCTTCATAGATATTCACCACTTTTGTCCCTTTTCATCTTTTTATTTGAATTGTTTAATTTTATATAACCATTTAGTTTCTAAAAATGAGTTCACATTTTATCTGGGTAAACTCCTCAACAAAAGTTGTTTCCGATATGAAGTCCCCCACGTTTCACATCATGTTGCGGACCTCAATCTTGAAACTTGTTAGGCAAAATTAAATTTCCTTTGTTACTATGCAACATGTTGCAGAGCTCTTAGTGCACTGTTTGGTGTGCCTAGCAAACAGGTTCGTAACAATTGGCAGAACTAGTTCCGTGACATATACAGATTTGAAGTACGTCAAGTAAAAATTAAAGGTGTATTTACATGTTAAAAGGCATGTCAGAAAAGATTAATTATCCTCTGAATATCTTTTAATATACTTATTTATTCACCGAAAAAATGTGTTTGAAAATGGCGTTTTCACTTAACAAGACATTTTGCCAAGCATTAGTTTGAAATCCATAAATGAAGTAGCATGATTGCACATTTGTAACTCATAAGAGTTAAAAGCCTTGTTTTTTTGGCGGTTTTGGGACCTATCAACATAACAAACAGCCTACCAAAATTAGAATCAAAACACGTTCTGTTGATCGCTAAAAATTGCAGCACACCAGCAACACAAGATACCCAACATTGCAACATGGAGGAAGTTCGGGATTCGCTCAGTTTTCGCGTTGGGACAAGACAAAATGTTAATGTACATGTAGACGATGCACGAATGATAACTGCAGCCGGCAAAGAGGAAAGACGCCACATCTAAACTAACTACAGCCAGAGGTAAATCGCCCACTGTTGCGGTATCTACTGCCCCTGGCCGCAAAAGGCAAGCACTAAAGCCAGGTAAATCTGTTCTTCATGACAGTCATTTCGCACGCTGAAGATGATCGAGAATCCTATTGACCAGGTCATCCTTTTTCCCTCCAACAGGAAGTCCTTTTGCTGTCAAGTAGTACTTCAACTGGATCACCGTCAAGTTCTTCATCTGCAACAGCGTGTAAAAAAGCATTGTTAGCATTGCATGTAAAAACCTGCCATGCCGGATTTAGGTTGGGTAGTTCGTATCCTACTGCCCTCGATTAGAGCATGAAATTTACAATTCGGGTACAAGCCAGGTCGGTTTTAAGTTTTAACAAGGGTGTTTATAGAAAAAAAAAACTTAAAACTAAGATTTTTTTTCACAAAACCACCCCTGCATTAGGAACTTACAGAAATCCACCCACAAATTAGCCCGTCTTTCAAAATCCCACCCACAGTCCTATTTGTGCTAATTAAATGTTAAATTATGTGTTAAAAATAACAATTTTTAGGCAGAAATATGATTGTGGCTGTGTGTTGGGAATAAAAGCTGATCTATGGGTGGTTTCCCTCTCCCTCCCCAAACATCACTCTCGCTCTCTCCCCATCTGTTTTTTTTTTTTGTTCAAGGTTGATTTTTGTGTCTGAATTTGTGAATTATGGGTGGTTTTTATTGTTATTTGATTTGAACATGTTGAAGCATATGAAATTATGAAAGACTATGAAAGTTTTATTTAGGGGTGGGCACAAATCCCGCAAATCCCGGACCCGTCCCGGTCCCGTCCCGGGCCCGTCCCGATCCCGGTGGGATTTGAAAAAAAAATAGTGAATCCCGTCCCGGTCCCGTCCCGCAAAAATTATGCGGGACGGGACGCGGGACGAGGATTCCTTATCCCGCAAATCCCGTCCCGTCCCGCATATATAATAATAATAATAATAATAAAATAATAATAATAATAATAATAATAATAATAATAACACTATATATATACACTTTGTATAATTGTATACACTGTGTATCTATATATACACACTTTTACAGTGTGTAACTGTGTATGTATGTTTTACATTGTGTGTGTATAAAAGTTCATCAATATGTATATACATAAGAAAAACATTATATATATATATATTATATCTTTGAAAACCGTAAAATATATAGGTATTTTAGAATTTTTTTTATAATGTATTTTAATTGAGGGACAAGGTCCGTCCCGTCCCGGTCCCGTCCCGTGAGGGACAAGGCCCGCGCGGGATTGAAAAAAAAATAGTGAATCCCGTCCCGTCCCACGCCCACCCCTAGTTTTATTAGTTTCTATTCTGTCCGTCTTTCATAATTTCATATACTTCAACATGTTCAAATTAAATAACCATAAAAACCACCCATAATTCACAAATTCAGACACAAAAATCAACCACGAACATAAAAAAAAGGGAGAGCGAGAGAGAAACAGATAGCAAATCCACCTAGACCCAAGGGTCTTTTAAAACATTGCTTGTAATTTTCTAATTTGGGGATGGTTTTGTGAAAAGTCCACAGTTGAATCACATTTTGGGGGCATGATTTTAGGGCAAGAGATTTCTGGTCTGTTGATGATCTATTCCTAGCTTCATCTATGATTTTGCATCCCCGAAAAATCGAAAATGACAATTTAACTTCATCAATTAAGACATACCGTTCCACTTTTAGCAAGTTCATGCCAATTGTACTTTGCAGATTCTTTAGCAGCATCATCTGCACCAGCTTTTCTTTTTTGACTAGCAGAAGGAGCTTGATTTCTCTCTATTTCGTAATTGTACCCATAAACAATTTGCTTAAACTCTTCCAATGCATTTACAACTCCTTGTCTGCAACAAACACAAATGAACATATCAGCATGTATTACGATAGGAATGCCGAATGCACAAAATTGTCTCGTGTACGTGTCAGAACTGACCAAGTATGATTACACAAGACAACAAAGTGAAGCATTCTATAACTTGAAAGACTGGATATAATATGACTGAGATTCCAGAGAATAAATCAATGTAAAGCAAAAATACTAAATATGCAAAAGAGTAAATAACATCAATCTAAATCCCGGGTTACAAAAGCTGACCTGGCCAATCCTTGTTCATCAGGAAGAGTCTCGTCATTGACTTCTGGCAAATCATCTTCTTCCAAAGCAAGAGCTTGTAGGACTGCGTAATGCTTTTGCAAAGCTGCAAAAGTAAGATTACCATTGAGAACTAGTAGGTGGTGAAAACCAAGAAATTATGATGATGGAAGATAAATGAAGCATCAAATTTAGGAGTGTATCTAAAAGATGATAGAGCATGAAGAAGGCTTCATTGGGAGCTTTACACATAAATTAGAAGTGCATATTAAATAGAACTTTTCAATAATGGCCATGGATATGAACAAGACATGATTTCCTAAAAGTAATGCTTGTAAAGTGGCATATAATGCTGTCAAGATTCACCAGGATTCGAAAATTGGGATACTGAAAAGTCTTTCAAGTCAATACGTGATTTACCAGGATTTGAAAATTGGCATACTGAAAAGTCTTTCAAGTCAATACGTCCCACTACTGCTTTTGCTTTTGTGATTTGTTCATCAGATGCACGGGGAAGAGTGGGATCCATATAATGCTGTCAAGATTCAAATTTCCTTTCAATCACTAATTTGCCAGTACATTAGAAGATAAAACTAAAGAGTATAGGAGCTAGCTCATGCCTCCTCAATCGACCGGATATCATCAGAATATGGGAGGGGTACCATATGCATTCCCGGAGGTTCAATCTGACCACCCGCACTTATTACCTCTTCCTGCATATAAACAAGAATAAATTGATAGGATCGAGGATACATAACAGCAGACTCCAACGGATCTTCTAGTTTACCAGGTTGCAGGGAGATTAAGACAAATTGTGCTGGGCACAAAGAATTTCGGAGGAAACCACAAGAAAGGTAATGTCTGAACTCTGAACCATAGTGGAGTGTTTTTCAAACCTATGAATAAGCTAGACTAATGCATATGGAACTATCAGCATTGTTTCAAACCTATAAATAAGCTACACTAATGCACATGGAAGTATGGTAGGAAAAAAAGAAAAATCTGAGTTTTTTCCTCCAGGTTTTGTACCCATTTACAATGAACTAAAACTTTATTATTTGTATCATTATTTGTATCAATCTTGTGTTTTGGTGCTTGTGCTTGTATTTGTATGTGTGAGATGGCTGATGTTCCTGCAGACCATTCCATTCTCAGATCATTCTTATCCTCCAACTTTATAACAACATAAAACTTCTCTTATTTTAATAGGAGTTGCCTCCTTGAAAGGTGAGACCAAAACTTCAATACCGAAGAAGCCCACAGTCCAGCAATAACACCTTTTGGCCAAGAGAGGGCATTAAAATACTCATTGTCTGGTGGGGATAAATAATTTGCTTCTTCCACGTTACCATGAGAAGTGAAAATAAGCAGCAGAACAAAGATGGAGGCTTACCTGGGCAATCAGGGCAACCAATTGAGGGTTGCTTGATGCACCATAAAATGCAAGAGCAAAGCTGTACAAAATAAACATAAAAGATCAAAGAGCAGAAAGAGAGCTATTCTAACATTAAAGTAGTTTGCATTGTCAGGAAGAAAATTGTTCCAGCTTCAAAATCTTAGAATCACTCTACCAATTTTTTGGAAATATACAACTCAAACTAAAATCAGCAGCAGCACTGAAGCTCATGACATATGACTATATGAGGACTTCAAATCATCAAAATTAAGAAATGCGAGATGCATATGGGTTGGCATATATATTTAAATTTTAGCAAAAAGATGAATAATTTTTTTTCCAGAAAGGTGAATACAGAAAATAGAGAGATTATAAAAGAAGCAGTTGAAAAAAACACTGCATATAATAAAGCTTTTAAAGTAGTAAAAAGATTAATATTTCAATGATAGAAAAATACAACATACATAATTGTTGGTGATAGATCAAACGGATTGTAAATATTTGTGCCAAACTTTGCAGACCATATATGCAACTTTCTTCTCTTCCTCTATTCATATACTCCCTACTATCAATAATGTTAGATTTTTTTAGGTGATTAATTTTGATCACAAATGTTAGATGTAGATTATTTAGCTTTTTTTTATTTGAGTGTTACCATCATTATCCTTTCTTGTCAATTTTTTAGCATTGGAAGTTGAATGGGGTGCATTTTTTTCTTCGTTATTGCTCCATAAGAGAGAGAGTGAGAGAGGGATAGCTTTTATGAGCATTGCAGCCTTTTTCTTTCTTCTTAGCTATGGAGTACTTTATTTAAGTTTTCATTTTTCTTAATTAATGTGCCAAATGTTAAAACATCTAATATATATGATCGGAGGGAGTATTTTTTTTTTCAATTTTTAGTCAGGCATTAAGTCTTCCAATTAAACTTTGGTTGAAGATTACATAATCTCTAGAAAGACCTTGGTCACCAACATTAGCGATGCCTCAACAAGGAAGCACTTTCCTTTTAAAGTGAGGCACTTTGCCAATGCTCAATCAAGCAGTAAAAGCCTAAGCAAGCGAAGGTCTTGCCTTTGACTACTTGGGCACAACGATAGACGATGACAATTGGGGGAAAAAACATTAGATAGTTGAGCGTATTTAAAATGATGTAGAACTCAAATAGATCTGATATCATCAAGTATGAACAGAAGTAAGAACACGAGAAAAGCAAATACTCACTTCAAGATTGACATGACGCTACCCATCAAATGACCAACACATAACATTTTTATCAAGCCTCTCCATCATATAGAGGTCACTAACCGTTTTAGACGCAACATGACTGTATGGAGAGAAATGAAGATCCTTGTGCTTCCAATCACTTCCTGCAACAAAGAAAACTATCTCTTCACCAACAAGGCAACATTCAATCGTTGAGAAATTATTTATGCAACAAGAATGAAAAAAGTGAACCAAACTACTAAATAATAAGAGTTACATATGAGTAAAAGAAAAACAAACAAAGATAACTGCTAAAACTGACACACTAATGGCCTAGATCACATTCAACCATGCCTTGTCCACATAATAAGGAGCTACAATCCTTTTTGTTGATTTAATATGGAAATAGTCATTTAAACATGCACTGAAAAACACATAAACACCTCCTTTTTCTACAAAAATTATAAATAAATAAAAAATACCTCCTTTCCTGCTTATGATCAGGATGAAAGGTGGGAAGATAAAAGAGAATAATAGTGAAGAAAATAATATTAAAATTAGAAACAGGTATAACAGCATTTGAAATGCACGAGTGAAGTAGTTTGAGCAACCTCATCAGACGGAAATAAGAATGTTGATGGTTGTAGATTGTGATAATCTTTCAAACAACTCAGTGGCTTGAATCCTAGAAGACGAAGTGGCCCAGCTGCAGCTCTTTTTATTTCTGATATTTCGTCCCTTTTGATTTTAACGTCTTGACTAGAAAGATAAAAAGAATCATAAATAAATAAATCAAAACGTTTTCAAAGAAAAATATAGACTAAGCTTACATAGTTGAGAAAAGGAAAATATAAGCTCAACAAGGGCATAATTTGACACTCCAACACGTATACAACATCAAAGCAAATAAAAGAAACTTCACTGTTAGGCTGTAGACACTATCATTTAGACCATTGTATTCATCATACAGTAACCAGTTTTAACTTTTAAGGCCCTTACTCTGTACAACGAAATTTTTATCCAAAACCAAGTACTGAACTACTCTCCAAATCCAAAAACCTTCTGAAAAGTGACAAACTTGTAATATAAAAGTAATATTGTTAAGGTACGTCACCAAATGCAAACCATCTTAAGACAATGCTACAACAATTTCAATCAAGACAATATTCACTTTGTTTCTGACCACTTGTTTTAATGTTATTGATACACAGCCAATACATGATAATGAATAATATGTGGGAAATTTTCCGTCTGGTCTTTCACAAATTTACCAGAATGTGATGTATGAAGTAACCACTGAAACAAAATTAATGTCATTCCAAAGGTAAAGTAAAAATGATACTGAGCAAAAGAAATTAAACACTTACAATAAGACTGAAAAGAGCAAAATACCTACTTTTTGTAAGACTGGCAATACATTGTTGGTTCATGGATTAGCGCTCCAGTGTCTGAACATATTAAGGATCTCTCCGTCTACATAAAAGAACAAACTTGTTAAAATTGATGAAGCTTGCATGCTTTCTCAGGAGACCACAAAAATAAATTTAAATTTAGGCAAGTATATTCAATTAAGTTGGATATCTTTGCAATGATGAAACAAGTGTTACACATTTGATGGTTAGCACTTAATTATTGATAATTCATTCATTATTATCAGAGAAAGATAGTAATGAATTATGTGGTAACGTGTCCTGTTTCTTTCTTAACTTGTTCTTCATCTTCAGGTCAGATTCCAAATGCCATCTTAAAGCTGGACTTTTCCAGTGTTGAATAAATGGCAAGTCAGTTTGAAAAGGTTCTGCACCAAGATAAATTGTTGAAGATGTTTTATAACAATCTCAACATTTTGTCTGCATTCATCTCTGAAACCTTTAGGGTATGGAAACATGGAAAGCCAATAACACGGTCCATGGTGAAGAACCAGAGGCTTTCCTTTTCCAAAGCAACAATCCCCCACAAGAACATATTTTAAGGGATTTTGAAGATTCGTAGTGGCTACAGAAATCTGTATAGTCACTCGCATCAATATGTTGCTAGATACTCCATAAGATATTAGACATGTGGATTCAGAAAGGTGCTGGGTATGTTGTGTCATGGAGTTCTTGGGGGATCAGCCTGTTTATTTGGCTTGGTGATGGAGTCTATGATGACATCTCATATTTGAAGAATGAAAGGCCCTATTGTTGTACCGGTAAAAAACCTAATGTAATTTTCAATAGTATGGTGTAAAAAACAAGAAGAAAACACGGATAGATTTTATAAACAAATGATGAAAAAACAAATCACCAAGAGATCAGTAAAGGGCAAACCTACATTCATAAGAAAACATATGATTAGATACTAATAAAGGGGCCATCAGTAGCATATTAGTTCATCCACAACTACACAAGAAGTAAGCTGACAAGGAGCATGGCAACTACTTAATGGAAAACAATGGTGGCATCTTCATTCAAAAAACATATGCGCCTAATGTTAAAAAGAACTATAAGTGACAAATCAGCTTATAAGTAGAAGTAAAATGCTATAAACCAACATAGCAACCTTTAAAGGAGCATTGGTGGCAGCATCAAGCCAAGCAATTTTCTCTGTGGATAGAAGGAATGAAAATAAGACGTAAGTTAAGGAACCTTGTATATTGCCTAGTGTAATGCATTCAATTCCAACACAAAAAATAAAAACTCTAATCTATAATCTAACAAACAGTCAAGTACCTGGAACAGTTGGACGAATTAAAGCATATGAACTCAGTTCTATTGATAAACCACTAGCAATGGAAAATGTAATTCTTCTATGTCTACGCTTCTTATAAATCCTCTTTTTCAACTGCAACTTCATATCTTCAAACCTGTAAGCATGCTTGCAAATTAAAAGCTACAAACATTAAGCCCCCGCTTGGTTGAAGAGTTTGGAAACTCAAAAGGATAGAATAATTTATTATTCATTAATCATAATTTAGTTTCAACTTTCAACTCATCCTCTCCCATAATATTTACAAAAGATGGCATCCTTCTGCCCATTTCATTCCTCATTTTGAACATGGGGTTTCTAAATGATGGAATATTTCCCTCAAATCCTCCTCTGAAGTTTATTATTCATTAAGCATAATTTATTTTCAACTCATCCTCTCTCATCATCTTTCCAAAAGGTGGCATCCTTCTAACCATTTCATTCCTCATTTCGACCATGGGGTTTCAAAATGAGGGAATATTTCCCTCGAAACCTCCTCTACAATCCCAAAATTAAATTTAAGCATGTGGACAACTAAAAGGACCCTAAATTAAACATCAGTAAAGTAGACAATCAGAATTGGGTCCACTACATCAAGCACTGATTTTATAAATAAAATAAAAAAAGTATAGGACAAGACATGTTTTTGCAACAAGAGCACAGGACATGTATTGCGAAAAGAAGTGAAGCCAATAAGATGGAACTTCAATTAAAACATGCTCCTTGTCAAGGAGCACTTCTTAGTAATTTAGGGTGTGCGAATTTCTTTGAGGTGTGAAAGATCACTATTCAGATTTTTTGAATTTAAATGGAAGTTAGTAAATCTCATCCAATAGAAAGAGATCACCGCCATTGTTCTATGACAGATCTGGACCATTGATTTCAGAAATCAGAACCAACCCTTAACTGAAATTAGTTATTTTGTTAGTCTTATTTTTAGACTTAAACCAACAGCACTACTGTTCTATACCCATTGGCAGTAATCTATCCTCATGCCCCAAAGAATTGTTCAATTTTCTGAATACAATGAAGATAGCCAAGCGCTAGAAATGTAAAACTTTAAATCAAACTTTTAGATATTCAAATCAAACCCATATTTTTAGAACATTTATTCCAAGTCAAAATCTTACTGAAGTACTAAAGAGAATAGTGAACTCAACACTGCAACTTGTCTATATGTATCAGGCATCAGGTAAAAGGCAACTTGAAATGCATACCTCTCTCCAACTAAGGACATAAAATCAGTGAGAGAATCTCCTTCCAATCCAAGCATATCCTAAGCAAAGGATTAGTGTTGATGTAAATTGAAAGAACACGGAAGGGGGAAAGAAATACAAAATATTTGCATAGATGTCTACCGCATAAAAAATAGACATGTTGAACTCAGCATTTGGAATGCTTAAAGGGAGAAGATCCAAACAAATGCCAAGATCTTGTGCATCCTGGAAGGCAAAAATTACTAAGATAGATGACGACATCCAGGAGAGAAAATTTTGACATAAAATAAAGAACTGATATTACTTTGGCTCGTTGAATAGTGGTCCTCATCATATCCAGCTTTGTTACTCCTTTGATATTACCAAAAGGGTCATCCTCATTAGTAAATAGAAGTATCCGTTTCTCTGTTGTTTTTGCAGATCTGCAATGAAACAAGTGCCCCCATATAAGGTAAGAAGGATTATTTACAAAACATAAAATTCACACTTCCTCAAGCCTATGGGCTTAGCATGCAGAAGGGTGAAAATAATCTTAAAGCAGCCCAAACCAGTATTACCCTTTACGCAGTAGTGCTTGAGCAACCCAAATGGCATTATAAAGGGAATTATCACGTGACCCCGGCACGATGCCATATTGGCTGCCTATGTCCTTTTGGAATGACTCTACAGTACACAGCAGTGGAAGAAAAGGGAGTTTATGCATTATAGATCACTCAATCAGAGAAAAAATATACTTTCTGATAGCATCCAACTTCAGACTTCAGGGGTATTCAGCAATGACAGCTACTGTACAATCACCCAAAAGATTTTAAGAAAGATAATTTGCGGTATTAAAAATTCAAAATAGTTGATATCAAAATCAAGACTTCTACAAGTCAAAACGCAGCAAAATTCAGGAGCGTGGCTAAATTACTTGGGAAATAGTTCCCCAATAAAAAGCAAAAACTGAACAATGCTCACCTTCTAGGTAATCAAACTCTTTAATTAGCTTAGCTGTTGGCCGATCAAGGCATTCACGCTCAGCAACATTAAATACGAAAACATTATTCATTCCTTGCATATTCTTCTTTTCCCTCTGCAAATAAGAGTTCAAGAAAATAAATCTATGATTCAAATGAGTAAAAGAGTGTCAGGAAAAAGAAAAAAAAAGAGTGCATGATTAAATTAGGTGATAAAAAGAGAAAATGATATTCTTGTATAAAGTCATTTTTTATGAACAAATAAACATTTTAATATTCACCAATCAGCAAAACGATATATGAACCCATACTAAACTTTAAATGGTTATACATTTATACCACCATCACGTTCAAAACAAATCATTAAATAGCAAAAAGAAAAAAGACAATAAAATAAATCAAGCATAGCTATTCTAAGATTACAAAAGGACAATCTTACTGTGTTGAAGAAGCATATACCAACTTCATCATAAGACCTATTAATTATTTGACTCTTCAATGTTTGGGAGATACAACTGATAGTGGCTTGAAAATGTGAGACGTGCTCTCCATCATCCTGGAAAACATAAGGCAACAAACATTAACTGAACGATTTGGAGAAAGTTAAATTACAAGCGAATCTGCTTATTCCCTTGAAATCCAGAACAAATGCAATAGCACCCAACCCTACCCTATTTCTGCCCATAAAGAAAACAAGTAATCAGATGGAAACTTTGCAGGACATATAATCCAATGAGGGTGAGTTACTCACCTACATATCAAGGGACTAATTTTCTAATGAACATAAACCGTTAGTCTCATAAAGGAATACAAAGACAACAGGTCAATTTTGTCCAAAAAACATAAGCAAAGGAGGCAACAAGGCAATACAAAGATATTGAAACAAAAGAAATCCCTAATTATAAGAGACACTATGAACAAAATTTACGACATCACTCCTAGATTTGGATAAACCAAATTAACCAATACGACATTTACTCAAAAAAAAAAAAGCTTTGAACATTCACTCATTCAGTATCTTCAAAATCATAAGATAGCAGAAGCAACTTGTTTTAGTCAATCTCATATGACTTGCATATACCCGCTCAACTTTGAATTCAAACAATATCTATTTCAAGTGTGAACAAATCACTTGTTTAACTCGTTGGGAAATTTCATATAACATCTGTGGTCAAGACTCAAGGGTATTAAGTGAGTATGTCTCTACTTCTCATATTATTGAAGATTTCCATCCCATACGGACAATAGGAGTAGTTTTGTGTTCAAAATGATATGGTTTGAAGCCTTGGTGCCTTTACGGTGCTTTATGGGACAGAAAATACTTGCCTAGCCCTAAAATTTCGAGGTTCGGTGGGAGTGATGTTTTAAAAAAAATTCCATGTAGTTATAGTTCTAACTTTGCACAAGACCACCAGATATAGTACATCTAACTCGCTAACCCTTGAAAATAGTAACTACATTGATACATAAAGCAAAAATCTCACAACACAACAACCTGATTTCTCTTTATATAATGGATTGTTAGGGCATAAAAAAACATAGGAGCCTATTATTGGGACTCACCCGAGGACAAGTAGAGCTGAACATTTTGGGGGAAGCATCGACGAGATACACCACGAACTCCTTGGTCGACTCGCTTCCCTGTAGAACACCGCCATATCAGTCCAAGCTCCAAATAGTCTCGGTTTGCTTTACTAGTACTACCACCGCCATTGCACCAAATTGGGAGAAAGTAAAAGCAATTGAGGGGGAGAGGATAGAGATACCTGATAGAAATCGCCATCAGCTTCGTCTTCGTCGTCGCGGAAGATGTCATCGGGGTCCAACTCCATCGCCGGCGGGAGAGAGAAGATGAAAGAATACAGAGACGATTAGTAGTATTACAGACGACGAGAGGGAGGGAAGTGGGTTTTAAAGGCGGATGAGTTGGAAGCTTCTCAAGCAAACATCTTCTTTCTTTTTTTTTTTCTTTTTTTCTTTCTTTTTTTTCCCGTGAAAAAAAACAGCATATGCATAATGAACTTCTCGACTTGAAGCGATAGATCATAGATATATATAAGGGGTGGCTTAAAGCCAAGGAGTAACAAGAGGTAAGATTATACCAAGAGTTTTAAGAAAAAAAATGATGATATTGTCCACAAAAGTCCTACTACATGAAACTATTCACTCAAGTTTGACCACTAAGACGTTAGGGAAATCGTTTAAGCGAAGACACAAAACGTCCACATTTCAATCCACACTAGAACAAATGTAGCGTTGTCAAGCCTTGCTAGCTTAGTTGGTAAGGGTGACATGTAGTGACCAATAGGTCACGAGTTCGAATCCCCCCTCCCCCTATTGTAATGGCCTAAGTGCCTACCTATGATCCAAAAAAAAAAGAACAAATGTAGCGTTCAGCACAACATCTTAAGTAGTTTGCCGGTGTGAGAATGTAGCGGCATTGTGTAAATGGCAAACAACCGAACCCCAACATCCACAAAATATCCACCACAATGCCACATCATCACATGAAATAAACTCTAAAATGCTGCCTCAAGCTCCTGCACAAAGGAGACACACCACTTAATAAAAGTCACCCTCTATCCTACCCGCTCTTACACACCTAGTCAACCTAACCCAAAAGTCAAACTAAAAACTAAGCATTAAAGGTGCAGCTTTTAATAAAGCTTAGGTCAAGCTACTAGAAAAACACGCTACCATCAACTTTAACAAACACACATCAAAGTTGGACCACATATTGCAAAACCACTCAACAAAATACCACTAAATGAAATTGAAGTGGGCGAGCTTTTTCTCAAAATGATTTAACAAATAAATTGTCGACTCCGGCCTCCGAAGTTGGTGGTTAATTAGCCCTCCTCCTAGTAATTAATTAACTCTCCTACAAAACTCTTCTTCAGTTCTGCAAAGTAATACTCCTTCCTATCAATTTTATAGATGTATTGAAAAGGTAAATATATAAATGGGTGGCTAAAAGCTAATAGTACAATAGTGTAAAACCAAACCAAAGGTCTTACAAGAAAAAAGTAGTTCTCACAAAATTTATGTCACATGTAAGCTACCATACTTGCCACATCACCGCGCCTAGACTAAAAATACAATAGGATTCACTTACCATATCACCGCACAAAGTCAAATATCACTAAATACACAATACCACCACTCAAGAATCATTCTACAAGACAAATCTATCTATTTTTCAAACCTTCACCCAAAATTAAAACGGGGTGGCTATATGCACCCATCGTATGTGCTATATGCACCTTTAGGACGGATCTATAATCTGTCCTATGTAAATTTAAAAAAAATATACGGGCGGATTTAAGATATGTCCGGTATAAAAAAAATTATATAGGAAGGATCATTGTTTCGTCCTATGTAAATTTAAAAAAAAAGAGGGGTCAATAGCTGTTGTGCAGCAGCTTTTGTTTTTCTTTCAAAAACTCAAGTTGCCCTTGTTCTCTCCTTTTTGTTTTCTTTTTATTTGATTTGTCCTATGTAATTTTTTATTTTTTTGTAACAGACTGATCTAAAATCCGTCCGTATATTTTTAAAAAAATTTACATAAAACGGATCATAGATCTGTTATAAGAAGTGCATATAACACATGTCTCGGGTATATAGCATAATCCAAGCAAAAATTAGAAGCTAGAAATGGAGTGACCAAAAGTAACTTTTAAGAAAACAATAGAAAAGGAGGAATCACATCAAAGGTCACAACCCAAAGGGGGGACCACATAAGCTGACAACACCATGTCTCTAAACATCTCTGGCCTATCGAATCCAACTCACCACAAAACGGGGTGGCTATATGTACCCATAATGGGTGCTATATGTACTCCTTAGAATGAATCTGAGATCCGCCCGTTTCAAGTTTTACAAAAAATACACGGAAGGATCCTATATTCGTCTGTTATAAAAAATACAAAAATTACATATGACAGATTAAGGTTTTGTCCTAATAAGTTAAAAAGAAAAAAAAGTTGCTGCTTTTGCCTTCCTTTTACCTTTTTGCAGTTTTTTCTTTTTTCTTAAAAAAATCCCTCTCTTTTTTTCTCTCTCTTTTTTTCCTCGGCTTTTTTTCTCTGTCATCTACTTGCAACTTTTTGCCTCATTTTTTTTCTTTTTAATTTACTAGGAATGACTTGATCCGTCCTATGTAGTTTTTTTATTTTTTTTATAACAGATGAATCTAGGATTTGTCCGTGTATTTTTTTTTTAAACTTGCAACGGACGGATCATAGATTCATTCGTTTGAGTGCATATAGCACCTGTCTTGGGTGTATATAGCACTATCCACACAAAAAGGAGAACATGACAAAAGAGTAGAAAAAAGAGGGTGGATCACACGCTAGCTAGCCCACACGTCACGAGCCACCAAGTCAGTTTTATAGGATATCTTACATGCTAGCTAGTACTCCCTCCTATAAATTTTATAGGATGCCCTCGTATCAATCAATTTTATAGGATGCTAGCCAATACTCTCTTTGTTTTAAGTAGCATGAAATTAATCACGAAAATTTTGCCTTCATGCGATGTTATCAATAGTGTAGTAAAAAGTAAAAAAGTTATCATAATTAAAACTCAATAGTTAGTGAAAATATTAATTAATTAGCCCTCCTTCTAATTAGAATTCTCATTTTATAATTTAATCACGAAATTTTATCGACTTTCACTTTCGGTGTCGGTAGGACCTTTGCCGAAGTCGGGAAATGAATTGTGCATTTGGTGACATTAAGTCATGTAAATAACAAGTCGGTTAAAGTAGCACATATTACTACGTAAACAACGGGTTCTAAAAATACCCTTTTTTTGGGTTGAAGAATGCATTGGGCTAATTGTCCACGCGCACTAAAATCTTTACAATCCTCCATCTCCATATATAAGCTGGCCACACCATTGCCACCATATCTACAACCTCAACTCGGCTCCGGTCACTTCCTTTTAGGCGTGAATCTGAGTTCTCGTATACTAAATATGGCCTAATCCCCTTTGTTTCAATCATCCTTGACCTTGTTGGATGTTTGTTGACCTGGGTTCGTCTTCCTCTCGCTTCCTCGGTTCAAATCAGATCCGGTGAGGGTGAGATGTAAATGCTCGGATTTTTAAATCCTAATTTTTTAAAAAAAGGAAAATCAAAATGAATTTAAGAGCGGAATTTAACGGGAAAACTCTCTAACTCGGATTTGAACTCGATCATAAAGCGGATTTCCGACCTAACCAAATCTTAAGAACTAATATGGCAACCTTGATTCTCGGATTTCAAATTCTAATTTCGCGAAAGAGATAGTGGGATTTGGGAAACTAACCTTCGGGAGCCAACATCGGAAATTCAAACTAGCGCCTTCGGAACCACACACCTTGTCTCATTCTCCCATGTGAGTCCGAAAATCTCAGCCCCAAGATGGTCCTCATGGAAACAAATTTGAATTTGAGGAAGCTTCCTTATCACTTTCCTCGTTACCCTAAATGTCTAAACACTTACCCATACCTTTCATTCCCTTTTTCCTTGCCCATCACAATTGTGGCAAAGGGACAAAACACTCTTCAAAACTCCTCTTGCCATCCGACATAAAACCATTTCAAGCCCTCCTTGGCCCTCTAAAAATCAAATCTGGGGATCATTTACCTCACCACAAAACAAAAATAAACCCTAGCACACTCCCCATGAAAATCTTATCCAAATGATCCAAAAACCCTATCTTCAAAGCTCCTACTATTCACCTCTCCTTCTACCTCTTCTTTCCATGAAATCTCAACAGCTCCAACACCTCCCATCAGCTCCAAAATGTCACCACACAACCCCAACAACAACACCTTTCTTCTCCTTTCCTCCATTGAAACCAAGAGCAAGGACTCTAAGCCCCCTCTCTTCTTGTTTGGGTCCAAAGCAAGCCAAGCTCAGCCCCTCCTCTTTATTTTGGATGACCAGAAGCTCCTACACCACCTTCTTGAAGTCCTCCAAGTGGAAGAAGAAGCCCAACAGCCCGGAGAAGCCGGAGGAGCCCCGAGAAGCCCTAAAAGACCCAAACTCACTATTTTCGGTTTTAGGAATGGTAAGGGCTCGTTTTTCCATCTTTTCACCTCCTAATAACTCAAAGGTCACACATTTAACACCCTCTAACAATCCTACACACCCTCACGCGATAACGATCCTAATCGGAGCCCGAATGAAGATTCCAGAGCAAACCGGAGGAGAAGAAGAACCTTGGATGATCATCCTCATTTCTCAGTTTGAAAACCATAACTTACGAACAAGAGATGAACTGATAGCCATAATCAAATACCACATGCAAAACTGGGAAAAAACTAAACAAGATGACTCAGATGAAGATGATGGAAAGACGGTGAGAGTCAAACCCAGAGACAACCCTCGCAAAAGGAATACCATTAGATGACATAAACCTGAGCATGACGTCTTAAAAATTAATTTTGATGGCGCTAAATCTTTATCTGGTTCTGCAGGTTTTGTTATAAGAGATGATGATGGTAGGTTGATTGCGTGCGATGTCAGTAGATGCGGGATGCCGTGTGCGCTCCAGGCTAAGGCAGTTGATCTGCAGCTTGGATTGCTGGAAGCTCGAAGGCTGGGGATCTGAAGAGTTGCGGTGGTCGACTCCTTGGGAGATCGAAATCATTACGTTGGATGCTCTTCGTATGCTTCGCTTGTTCGAGACGGTTTCTGTCTCCCACATTTTCAGGGAGACGAGTAAAGCGGCTGATCGACTCACTCATATGGCCTTGGAGCCCGACTCGTCGTCTTACAATACTGATTTAGAGTTTCAAACTCTTGTTCGTAGGGACGCTATTGGGTGGTGATACAACTGCAGTTGACACCCCCCAAATTGTCGCCTGTATAAAAAAAATTATGCAATTTTGCCCACTACAGTAGTAATAAATTGGACATAAAAGCATGCAACAAGCTCAAGGAGTTTTTCTCTCTCTCAGGAGAGAGAAACTCTCTTTTGAGTTCTCGTTTTTGGGCAAATTCCTCTTCCTTCTTAATACCTTTGCCCATCAATCCAGTTATTTGGCTAATCTTCTCATATGAACTGGTCGTTAGTCCATGTCGGATTTTCTTCGTCGGTGTTCCCTGCTTTTCCGGAGTCCACCTTTCCGCACGCGCCGTTGGCTAACTTCCCCCTATCCCTCTTCCTTCAAACCGCCCTGTGTGTCGCTGTCGCCGTAATCGATTCTAGCCTCCTCGTTGCTTTTGGGGTTGCTGGGGTCTTGTTTCACGCTTCCAATTGCTCCCCATTCCTCTGCTGTATACTAATCCCCTCTCTTCGGCTTTTGTCGTCGCCCTCCTCCTCCCCTCCTCAGCCCTTGATTTGGGGGTTTTGATGCCGCCTATTTTGGGGGTTCGATGTGTGGACGTTTGGCTCGGAGTCGTCTTGCCAGTTTCAGTCGTCCATAGGGACTCCTGATGTACGGCTGATCAACGGTGTCATCGCTTGGTGACGCTTGACTCCGGTTTTCCTGTGGCCTTTTGTTTGCCGTTTCTAGTCTTCTAATTATTACTTTATTAAAAAAAAAAATTGGACATAAAAGTGGAAAGTCGGGACTTTTGGCCTCCTTTGGCAGCCACATGGGCCCTTCCACGATCGGTCGACAAAACCTATCGAGAGCCGTTGATTTTAGGGTGCATCGTGCGGTGGCGGTGAGTTTTCAAAGGGCATTTGTCCTCCACACGCTTTTCCACACAGAAAAAAACATTAATTAATTAAAAAATATTAATAATAAAATAAACAAGGCGTTGCCCAATCTCACGACCCCTAGACCCGCCGCCCTTTTCTCTCCCGTTCCCTGAAGCGCCTCTCACCAATTTCTCTCTGCAAAAGGCCCCCCCTCTCCCTCCCCCCAACGAAACCCTAGAGAGAACAAACTTACATCCACGCTTCATCCTCTCATCCATGGCGACCTTCAGCGAAGCCCCTCCCGGTAACCCCAAGGCCGGAGAGAAGATCTTTAAGACCAAGTGCGCTCAATGCCACACCGTCGAGAAGGGATCTGGCCACAAGCAAGGTTTTCTTTCTCCCTCTCTGTCTGTCTGTCGATGCTGAGATCCGAAAGTTTCGATGTCGATTTCCTTCCGATCTGATATGTTCCATATGTCGAATCCCTTTGTCTGATCTAGTTTTGTGTGCCTTGTCCTTGGATCTAATACGTCCTTCGCTGAATTTCTGAGTTTGGATTCCTTTGTGATGTACTCTGATTTGTGTATGGTTTTTACGCTTAGATCTGTTGAGTTGTGTTATTTTTGCGCTTGGATCTAATACGTCCTTTGCGTTTTTTTATTCGTTAGGGCTAATTTTGCAGTTTTACGTTAAACAGTTTCTTATGTTTCTTTGTGTTTTGATTGATTACAATGTTGATCCTTGTCCGGTTTTGTGTTATTCGGTTGGAACTTTTTGTTCTGTCGCCATTTTTTCAGGAATCTACCCGCCTTTATGTACATGTAGTCATTCATCTAGGTTACCTGATTGTTCTGGAACTTATTCACGCCCTGTTTGCTGGATTGTACTCAATTGGTAAACTTTGTTTGCTGGATCGTGCTCAATTGGTCTACTTACGAAATTACAAGGGCTGTGTTTTTGTGTTCCTCTTAGGACGGGTTACATCTCCATTGGCTATCTTGGTGGACTTGGAAAATGTTTTAGGCTTTTTTGTTTCTGGTTTAGAAAATTGCTTTGAATTTTATGAGGTTTTAATTACTGTTATTCTTGTTCTGGAGAGAGCTAATTATAAAGTACTTTGTTTCTCCTTGCAAGTATGGCTTGGTAGTTACCTGTGTTATATGCTTATATCTGCTAATGCTTCTGAGGACTTCGTCTTGTTGTTGATTTCTAATCATTTGATTCATTTCATATTTTCAGGTCCTAATCTAAATGGCCTTTTTGGGAGGCAGTCGGGAACAACACCTGGGTACTCTTACTCTGCTGCTAACAAGAACAAGGCAGTTCAGTGGGGAGAGGATACTTTGTATGACTACTTGCTGAATCCAAAGAAGGTACAAATCTCTTTGCAAAATGTTTTGTCTCTAGAGGATGTAGATATCCCTCATGCAATTGTTTTTTTGTTGATAATTGCAGGATATTCTGCTCATTCTTTTTACATCATTGGCTTATTGAACTTAAACTATGTTTTTTCTTTGGTTATTTTAAGAATTGTAGTTCACGAATTGGTTTTAATTATGAATCAACTTACAGTAGAAATATTAGTATGAAATCAGGGTTTTGATGATGGGTTTGGGGGAACTTGATGATCAAAGAAACACTGTTTGTCTGGTTCAAGGCCTAAACCCTGGAACCATATGCCATTGGGAGGTTTTTGCTTGACATAAACAGCTTTTTCTTTAACTTTCAGTTGTAATTTGGTAGTTTTTATATCCTGTATATGTTATAAAAAGCTAGCTTATCGGATATGATTATTAACATAGTTGTAGATAATTGAACGGGGGTATTGACTTCCCTAAAAAAAAATTGAGTGCTTAGGAAAGTATATCCATGAATTCCAGTTCACTATTTTGTGTGTGTGGACCGTGGAGGAATACCTGTACTGTATGTATCATGCTGGACTGTTGTTGGTGCTTTTAATAGTGCAAACAAATGACCTCCTGTACATCTTTTCTATGTTTATCATCTCATAATATTTTTTATCCCAGAAGCGCTGTACTAAGTAGTCACCGTGCACAATAGGCTTAACATCTATATTTTTGGGCATGTTAACATTTTGTTTAATCACCTATTTGCTGCAGTACATCCCTGGAACAAAGATGGTTTTCCCAGGCCTGAAGAAACCCCAGGAGCGTGCGGACCTTATTGCATACCTGAAGGAATCAACACAGTAATATCTTACTTTCCCTGTGATGAAATATAGGTGAAGTGGTCGGGCTCTATTTCTTTTGTTAATCAAAATTTTGTCTCGGAGGAGACTTGAGAAAAACTTCTATTCTTGGTCAAATAAGATTACACTGATTAGGGTGGACGACTTTGAGAAACATTTATTTTAATGAGCTATTATGATATTTTTGTACGAGGAATTCCTCAGTATACGCAAAGTTCTGAGGAGTAATCCTTAAAGATTCAGTTTAAGTTGGCTTCCTTGCGTCATAAGATTTATTTAGTTTGATACACTTCTCTTTGCTAGACAAGCTCTGTGCTATTCAGTGCTGTGTTTTTTAAAGTGGCTTCTTGAATAATTGCGCCATTTGAGGAACTTGGTTGGTATTCGAAAGGCCTACAGGGTCATCTAGTTCACAGATTCGTCGACAGGGGATGCGGGTATGATTGTTATGGCTGGGGTCGACACAGCAGGTTGAATGTATTAGTGGAGGCGAGGCGTAATGGTTCTGTGCAAGCAAGAAATTCCCAGTGTTGAGATCCGACTATGATAGAGACTATTTCAGCATGCAGTCTTACAGTATTGCAGCTTTGACTCCCTTGATAGTATGCCTAAAAAAGACTTGCTTTCTTAAAAACTTGAATGAGAAGCACACTAGCAACAGCTTTATCAGCTCAGCTCGCAAGACAATGCGTCTGAAATCGATTGACCCGAATCACAGAAAATACTATATTGCCCGAAAATGATCTGCCTTACCTATTTTAATCTGGTATCTAAATAACCCAATAATTCAAAATGAATCGAACTTGAATTAATTGAAACCCAATAAAACCTGAACCTGGAATATCTCAAAGTCTTAAAATCAAACTCATTATAATTGAAACTCAAAATAACTTGATTTTAAAGTTATATCTTCTAAAACTAGTGTAGGTCTCGTCCGGATAATCATAATACATTAATACAATCTATATAAAATACGAAAAGAGAAATTTTTTGGCCATATTAGAGGAATGACCATAATTTATAATATTTAGCAAATTGTTTATCTTATTTTTTTAACCCTAATCGTAGATCCAACCCAACCCCCCAAATCTCATATCCAAAATCGTCAATCCTTTGCTCTAGCTCCTCCTTCTCCCTCACTCTCACTCCTCCTCCTTCATTTCCATGGCTGCCATGACTATCGGAAAGATTTCGCTCCTGTTTCTCCTCTTTGGAAGGCCAAAATCCACTGGCGGTGCGATCCTCCATGCCTCCTCCTGTTTCTCCTCTGTTGGTGAGGTGGCGAAGCGGCGACGAGATCCGGCGAAATCCAGCGGCGGCGAGATCTGCTCTCCATGGCTACTTCTCCCTCCCTCGCCTCTCTCGATCGAGCACAATTAATTGGAGAAGGTCGTCCAGAAGCCTCTGCTTCTTCATCGCGGTTACTGTCTTCGATTTATCGCACAACCGGATACTGACAGACGCCTCAACAAGAGGAAGAAAGGAGAGATCTCCGATCCACACTTGAAATCGCCGGAAAAGATCGATTCCGGTGAGCTATATATGGTTGCCGTTTGTTTGTAAAAAATACATGGGTTTTTAGGTTTTTAGGGTAATTATTACTCCTAAAAAAATACAATAGTAAGTAAAATTAAAGAAAAACCTATCTATATAATAATAATGAGATTTAAGTATAAATATGTTTCCTTAATTAACGTGTAAAAGTTTAAAAGACCATGTATTATCGGCCGAAGGGAATATTTTTTTATAAATTTCAGATACTTTGCGAATAGACCCGATTAACTTTGAATAGATAGATATAATCACTTAAAATATAGAATTTATACTAGTAAAAAACAATCATAAAACACACCTCGAACCATTATCGACCTGTGTCCTTGGACTACTTGAGATTATGTAATAGGTCATGGTCAAGCACGAATATAGGGGGTGGCTGGGCTTTGTTGCAGCCCACCCCAAAAATCCAAAATATAGTAAATAGGAAGATACTTATATCACATAATTTGTCTAGCTTAATTGGTTGTTTCTCTGTGCTTAGTACGAAGTTTTTAAACCCACTAGGGTTCGACTCTTGCTGGCCTCCTTCTTTCTCATTTTTTTCCCTTTAAACCCACAGTTCTCAATTTTTTCCCCTATGTATTCATTTGGTGTTATTATATACTGTATGATATTAATTTCTTTAATTTTTTTTTTGTGTTATATATGTAATATTTATAACTCTTAAAAAAATTTAATTGTATAAGGAATCATATGTGTTATTATGTAATACTATGTATTAATAACTCTTTAAAAAATTAATTATCTTAGGAGATTTCAGCCTATCCTGATTTTCATTCCTGCTTCCGTGCGTGGTCATAGTCCATGGACCATATTACATGATTGAGGACAAATCGATAGGGTGGTTTTGTGGAGAAATCTATAAAGCAGGGGCGGGTTTCCGTAATTAACCAAAAAATGAAGGGCAAATAAGAGGGATTTCTTGAGGAAGAGGAAACAAACACTGCGGAGCGTAGAGAGGTGAAAGCTTAAAAGGAGTCGATTCACAAATCAAAGCGCTTTCAGAGAAATCGGGGGAAGGAAGACGAAGATCCACAGAGCAATCGTTCGTCAACAATCAACATGGATCATCAACAAGGGAGCGAAGTCTTCAGCCACATCGAGAGAACTCAGTAATTTCTCCTTCTTTCTCTCTCTTGTTCTTAGTTTTATTTTGCGAATTTAATCAATTTGTAAACGCAAATTGGTTTCGGATTTGGTAAAAGCATCGATGATATAAACTGTTTGAATTCTATGGTGAATTACATTTGAATCCCCAAGGCTTGGTCTCTATGGGAGCTACGGCTTGATACCTAGGGTTGCTTCAAATTTGGATCTGAAGAAAATTGAATCCTTCTCGGTTTGGTCGATCTAGAGAGGGAACGATGGTTACTTGTTGAGCATTCGGTGACTTTGATTAGGCAGCTCCGGTGTTTTGTTGATTGTATGGAGGATTGTCAATGGAAGAAGATTGCGTTTTTAGCGTTTGAGAATGTACTCACAGTGAACTGTTGTTACTACTTACTAGTGTTCTAGGACTTGTTTCAGTGGGAGAGAGTTAGTACATGATCTAAATATCAAATAAACCCTTGATTTTCTATTTTACTCTCAAGATTTACTCTAATGTGGATTTGAATTTGATTGAAGTGTACTTGGAATCTTGCCATTGATCTGAAATACAAATGCACTTTATGTAGTATCTTAACACATGCAAGATAATCGGCGTTAAGAATTTTCTTGTTGATTTTCTCTATCTTAACACATACAAATGCACTTTATGTAGTATCTTAACACATACATTGATTTCAGGTATCCCTACGTGACTGGAACATCTGTAATTGGCATCAAATACAAGGATGGGATTCTCATAGCTGCTGATATGGGAGGTTAGATTAAAAAATATATAATTATGCTCTGTGCTTATACCATTGTACTCATGACTAAAACAGTGTTTTGTTGCTGATATGGGAGGCTACTAACCTGATCCTAGTCATTTATTTCATATTTAGTGCCTAGATGTGAGAAATTCTTTAAGAGAAGGATAATAAATCCTTTTCTTATGATTTTTGTGCTTCAACAAACTATGCCTTATAAACTTTAGAGGACATTGGAAAGCTTGCAGATAAGCCTTCTTTTTTTGTATTTTTTTTAAATTTTAAGAAGATGAATTCACGAAGATCATGATTTTGAAGAGCATTATTAAAAATTTTCATGGTGGGACAATGAACTAAACATGAAAATGAATTCAATTCCATGGAAAATATAACTATTTGTCAAACTTCTATTCTGCACTATGCGAGTTTCTTTAGGGCATGGCTATGTACGTACTACATTACGTTTTACCTGTACGGGTTGAGATTGTGCCTTATGCTGTTATGTAGCATGTTTATTCTGTGGCTCGGTCATAGTGTTTTTTGGAGCGAACTATTGTTTTTACCACTTTTACCCACTGGTATTGGTTAGTTCTTTGTGGAATATGTAATTTGAAAGAGTATCTTAAAATCTTTGGTCACTGGCATGGAAAAATGCTCTAACACGGCATATTTATTAAAGTCTTTATTCACGTATCAAGTTCACTTAACTTTTCATGTATACTCTTTGTGCAGGTTGAATATTTATCCCCTTAAAAAAGGGGGCAGTGCCTTTTCCTGCCTTTTGGGGGTTATGGATCTCTATGATTCTTATATTACAATGAATGTTACATGTCTAGGAACAGGCAGCTATTTTGCAACATTGCTTTACTATTTCTTGTTGTCAAACAAATGCTCAATTTTATTACGTAGAAAATTCTCAACTTTATACCTTCTCAGTGGCCGAGTTCACTTTATCAGAAAGATGTAAACCTGCATTGTTCATTCACATGTTTGCCCTGGGCAACTTTTGTGGCTTTCATCAACTTGCGAAACTGAATACGCTGATTTTATCATAATGAAATTATCAATGTTGAAGATTAAGCAATGGTACGATTATCTTGCTGAGATAGTTATGATGTGCAGGGTCTTATGGTTCCACTCTACGTTACAAGGGTATTGAAAGATTGAAGCCTATTGGCAAGCACTCTCTTCTTGGTGCTAGTGGAGAGATTAGTGACTTTCAGGAGATTCTGAAGTACTTGGATGAGCTCACGTAAGAAGTTTACAGTTTAACAGTTTATACACTCACATCTGAAGTATTAAAACTTGATGTTTTGAGATTTGTGGTTAAATTCTTTCCTTGCAGCCTATATAAATCCACCCCTGTACTTACTAACCCGCCGCCTTAAATTTCTGATCACAATTTGTTCCTCACCTACAGACCGCATCTTTTCCTTTGTGTTTCAGCCTTAATGACAACATGTGGGATGATGGAAATTCCTTGGGGCCTAAGGAGGTGCATTCCTATCTGACACGTGTGATGTACAATAGGCGGAACAAATTCAACCCCCTGTGGAACTCTCTTGTTCTGGGTGGAATTAAAAATGGACAGAAGTATCTTGGAACGGTAGGTGCTGGCCCTACTTTTTATGCATTGGTTTATCCTTAACTGCATCGATGTTTACTAATTGTTTCTGTGCATGGCATGACTGTCATTTAGGTCAGCATGATTGGCGTGCACTATGAAGATGACCATGTTGCTACTGGCTTTGGGAATCACCTTGCAAAACCTATTCTCCGCGACGAATGGAAGGAGGACTTGAGTTTTGAAGATGGTGTTAAGCTACTTGAGAAATGCATGCGTGTACTCCTGTATCGTGATAGGTCTGCAATCAACAAGCTTCAGGTTTGTTTCTTTATTTTCGCTTCTTTTTTATTATGCTTGTGTTATTTTCGACAACTATCACAATACATGATCTTCTGTGCTTTTGTGTTAAACATATGGTGCTAAGAACTACTCCATGAACACATTGCTTGGAGCTGTGCACATTGTTAGCTTCAAACTACCTTATGATGCTTTGCGAACATGTTTGTTGTTAAAATGGTATTGATTATTTTTTGCATTACTCTATTTTAGATTGCTAAGATCACTGAAGAAGGGGTAAATATCTCCCCGCCATACTCGTTGAAGACTTTCTGGGAGTTCTCAGCTTTCACGAATCCAACCGCTGGTGCTGAAGGCTCATGGTGAACCGTTTACTAGGGATCCTAATGTTGAGACTGTAGAGCAGCGAAATTTCTCGGATTGTTCAGTGTTTTGTTGCTCAGGAAATGTTGTGTTTGATTTATTAGGTGGTGGCCTGATGAACTGAACTGTGTTTGAATGCTGTTGTTGTTTCGGTACCTGAATTTCTGGCCATTTTATCCTTGTGTTCTGGTTGATCTTTCAAATTTAACTAGAAAGCCACTATTTTAATCTGCTAAATTAAATATCATATCTATTGCTTTTTAAAAAGATTGATATTTATTGGACTCAAACTTGCGAATGTTTTTTCGTTCACATAAAAGTTAGATTGACGTAAAAAATAATCCTATTTCAAACTGAATTGCACATACGAATGACCCTAGAAACTTGTCAGCAAATCTTCTAAATGCCTATAACTGAGAAGTATCGATTTCTGGGGTCATTCGTTTAAAAGTGATTCGTATATTTTTTTGATTGAGTAAAAATTCGAACTCAGACAAGTCTGATATTCGAGAGGCCGACAAGTCGCAGACGGCGTCAAACAAACAACAAATATGGAAAAGGTGCTGAAGATCAGGCTATACAAACAACGAAAGATGAAATACGACAAATCTAAAGCTAGTGGACGAAGTCAAACACCAACAAATATAAAAGTAATTCGTATAAAAGATGTTGACTATATAAAATATCATTTCTTCTTCTTCTTCTTCTTATTATTATTATTATTAATTTTTGAAAATAATTTCATACTTATTATTTTATCATTCGAATTTGAGAATAATGCCTTGTAATAATATGATATAATTATTAATTTATCATTAAAAATTTAAAATTACACCACAAAGAATTATATTAGTATATTAATATATACAACATCTGTTTGGTAAGTTTGAGATTTACGTTAGTTTTGATGGAGCTTCAATTCAACCAAAAATCAAGATCTGAACAGAGAAGCTTTGGGAGCTTTCAAAATCATGGTTTGAAAAATTTCTCTGTTATACCCCTTTCCAATTTTATTATTTCCTCTCACTTCTCAGAAATAAATCAGAGAGAAATTAACACCAATAAATGCTTCATGCGTTTACTGATTTCTTTTCCTGTTATTGCATCCATTGATTTTCCAAACAAAAAATCAACATGAAATCCTTAACATTGAGATCCAAATCCCCATTCAATAGATGCTATGCGACAACTCCAAATGAAGAATGGGAGACGCAATTGAACATATGATATACTGCACTGAACATAACGGAATTCTATTTAGCGCAGGGTTGAAATGTTGTTTAGCGCATGAAAGGTTGCAATGACCATAAATACCTTTGGTCGCAGCGGCCATCATCCCAGGTACGGTCACTGCGACCAGAACATCCCAGACGTCGACTAAAATAAACCCTAATTCAATTGAAACTACAATAAATAGATACGAAGCATTAATAATTCGTGGAGCGGAAGGATTTCATAAATCCAAATTATGTAATTATGCAACTGTCTGGAAATGAAAAGAAATGCGCAAAAGAATGATGGAAGATTAACACTATTTTAGTATGAAACTACGAGCCAATCCTTCATTTCAAGTCTTAAGACACCACAAATCCTCCATAAGACTTGAATCAACACTCATTTCGCAATGCATCCGATGAGCATAAGAAGCACTGGTTTGTTACAGATAATTCTTTTGACACTGGAATCAGACCAGTTCAGGACATAGCTGAATTAGTTTCAACATAGAATCAAAACAAGCCGAAACTAAATGTTTCAAGGTTTCTCAGCATTGTAAAAAGCAGGAATACCTAGCCAGAACATGTCAAGGACAGATAGGCGCATCTCCTTATCACAACTTCAAGTCGGTTGTCCATGTACCTTGCACACTAGGATGTTTGGTTACATGCCTTGTCCTCAACTTCACCACCTTTCTTCCACTTGAATTCCTTAATCTAGTTGCTTGCAAGAGTATTTCTTCAGGGTCCAGATTCTTCACGCAAACAACTCGTTCGTTCTTGTTTTCTATTCATTCAACGAGATAGCAAATCACATTCATTTCACATGAGAGAAATAGCTAACAATCACATCATCTTGAGTTGAAAATTGCTCATTCCATCAGATGCACAGGAAACTATGACCATGTGAATAGGGGAAATTTCTGTGACATATATTCAAAGGAATGAACCATAGATGGGCATGGCCGTGCACAAAATATCAACAATATAAGATGTAAGGTAAGGGGACTGAGCAACAACCCACATGGAGAAGCAAGGATTATAAGAGTAGACACGTTTAAGCCTTCCATGGCCTCCAACCCATGAAAGAAAATGTGAATTTGAGGCCAAGACTCATGCCTTAATAATGTTGAAAAACTAGTTCAATCAAGTAACATCCTCAAGGGTATATGTACTAGTGAGGTAATTAATGATAAACCTTTTAAAAGAATGAGCATGTAACATATGTAAATATGAAAGGTCAACATTAAAAAATGGTAGGGCATATGTACTAATGGGTTAATCAGTAAATTTTGCTATCTTGCTAATGTGACTTTCTTAACCATTATTTTTAGCCATCTTGCTAATATGACTTCATTAAAATACTAAAATAGCAGAAAATCTACAGCAAAATGAAACAGCCATGGGAAGGATTTAATTATGTAATAAAATCCGAGCAAAGCATGTCTAACATTCAAACAAAAAGGGATCTCATGTACCAATGGCAGATATAGGAGAAGGTAAGAGTCCTCACGATAAAACCCCTTCAAATGTGGATGTTGGCCACGTATGAGCTCAGTAACCATCTCTATCTGTGGATTGCATTCTTTCATTGCTGGCAGATGAGATTCCATAAAAGCCCTGAAAAGCATTTAAGAAAAAACTATTCATAATTCTAAGGAATATATGGGTGGTAAAAAAAAATCAAGATTTTTACTTGCGCGTATTTCATTGTTTATTTTAAAGATGCAGGCCAGATTTAATGGAGAAAAAGTAAATGAATCGCAGAGAATTGTCTCTTTTCCTGGATAATATTTTTTATAATGACATCCTGACATGATTTAACCCGGAAGCTATTTATCAGAGGCCCTCGCTCAACAAAAGTTTTCAAACATGAAGAATCAATCACTTTATCAGGTTGGAGGGAAAAGAGAGGTGAATCCTCATATTTCCTACCATCGAACAACTGAAATGTTGAGACGTTATTTTCTTATAATGACACTTCTATGATCAAATGTAAAAAAATCACCTTTCACTTTCCATTTAGAGTCCAATTTCCTTTAAAACAAAATACCATTGTCTACAAACACAATAGCCAATACCAAATGACAGATTAATGAGTACAAATTCAGAAGCAAATGAGCAACTTGGTTAATCTATACAGCCAGTAATGCAACATACTTTCAAGACACATCAAAATCCTGAGCCATAAATAACAGCAGGATAAAAAAAGTAGTCAAGAAATACAACCATGTGAGTTTCATCATCAATAAAAGCCATTTACAGGTGTCAAGAGTTTACAGGGGATGCCAACATCTAGAGAGAGAGAGAGGCAGACCTGATACCCCTGCTGCTGCCACCCCAATCACAGTAGCTAACGACCAATTTCTGAAGCTGCCACACCCCTCTCAGCGACATCTCTTCTTTCTGCTAGAAGGAGAGTATATGGTTAGGGGTAATAATCGAGCAATGCGAGCCGAGTAGTAGGGTGTTCAAGCTCGGTTTGCGTGCAGTAAAACAAGCTTGAACTTTTTTTTTTTTTTTTTTCGAGTTGAGCTCAAGCTTGTTTTCCTGCTGTGCTTTTTTTTAATCCTGGTTTGCTCATTTTGCTCGTTTTGAGCTCATTTTTGTTGAACTTGTGAATTTCATGTTAAATGCATTCATGATTCACAAGTTCATAATATCAAAAGGGGATGCGTATGAACAAGGAGAATCAATATATACAAACAAAATTGCTTTTCTGTCCAACTGAAACTACAAGAATCCTCAACAGTTGTGATAATATTTCTGTCCAACTGAAACTGCAAGAATGGCTTTTCGAAGAAGCTTTCATTGATGTTACGAGTATCAGCTATCACAAAAGCTTAATTCTTCAACTTCTTACAAACAATGAAGGTAAAAAATATGGGTTTCTACGAAAACTGAAGCAAAAAATTGCCCATTTAACTAATCTAAAATTAAAAACTTGGACTTAACAATAAAGAACAAACTCAGGATATCCATAGAACGTAACATCTGTCCAAATCCATTATAAAGAAACAAACAAACAAATTGAAAGATAAATTTCAATCGTTTATCAACACACGAGTATGATCCAAAGTGGAAAAATTAGATCCCAAAATAGGGAGAAAACAGAAATCCTACAATATTGGATTTGGAAGGGAAAAGGAGATTACCAGGTAAGGTCGATAGGGAAAGAAGAGAGTGGGGAAGTCGCACAGAAGCCCAAAGAGTACTACACACTCAGAAGAAAGAAAACGAAGGAAAGAGGAAACAACACTTTGTAATGATTTGAGCAGCGATCGACGGCTAGGAGGATTCAAACCAAAAGCCCTAACCAAAGCTCCAAATCTCCAAATCAATCTAATAATAAATCAACGATTTCATACACCAAAATCCTAACAACATTCAAACAATTAAAGTTAACACATCGTAGAAACAATTCATCAAAATCGGAGGAGTGACTTACCCAAATTCGTGGAGTGCGGTCCCGCGAGAAGCCTTTGAGTGCGACTGTGCAGTCTGTGCAAGCAGCCTTCGAGTGCGAGCAGCCCTTGCGTTTTGCGGCTGATTTCTTCCGCTTACGCTTCAAACTCAGTGTAAAAAGTATCATGTCATTAAATTTTAAAATAACAATAATACTAAAATGACGTCGTTTTTGTTTTTTTTTTTACAAAAATAATACGAATACGAACTTTGAAAATCACTATAAGGTATAAAAAGTATACGAACTTTGAAAATCATTAAAAGGTATAAAAATGTATTTCACATTAAATCAATTTCGATATGAGAAAAATTCCAATCACTTTTTCAACGTAGCAACTGAAGATTAGAAAATTTAATGACATGATACTTCATCTTTAAATGCCTAAATGTTTTTTTAATTAGTTTACTATAGGTTGGATTATAGAGTTAATTTAATCATCTAATATGCACTCAAATTTGTCAAAAAAATCGTCCGATTTTTTTTCATGTTCAAATTGGTTTAATGTGGTAGTTTTCAAATTTCGTATTCATATTGATTCATAGCTTATAATTCATATCAATATTGGTTTATAGTAGATAATTTGTATTATTTTCGATAATTTTTCTGTAATTACTGGGATTCAGGGGACACATGCTCTCCCATACCCCTTAACTCTACTCTGGTATGAGATGAGTCATTCAGAGACTCGTCTCTTATCCAAAGTCACGACTCACGAGTTCAAGATGAGAGATCACAAGAAAATATTCGATTGAGCCGTGTGAAAACGGGAGTCATGTCGAATTTATTTTCTCATAAGATTAAGATTTATCCTACTAACATAAAAGTTTAAGCCATTTATACGGATTTGAACCTTTCTTATATGTTGACACAATTTAATTTTCACCTTGTATTTTTAAAACAGAAAGGCTATATGCACCAAGCACAGGTGAGTGCTACATGCACTCAACACGAACAGATCTAGGATCCGTTTAACCCTCGGCTTGACACGTGTCCAACGTTAAATACATGACATTAAAAAAGCAACGAACGGATCAAAGATTCATTCATATGTTTTTGAAAACAAAACAAGTTTAAATTTTTTTTGGAAAAAAATAAAAAATATATATCCATTTTTTTTAAAGTTCAAACTTTTTGTATATACAAACGGATCATGCATCCGTTCGTTATATTGAACGGATATTTGATCCGTGTGCTATATCGAATGAATCTTTGATCCGTTCGTTACTTTTTTAATGTCAGACGTGTTTAATGTTGGACACGTGTTAATTTGAGGGTCTAACGGATCTAGGATCCGTTCGTATTGAGTGTATGTAATACCTGTGCTCGATGCATATAGCAACATCCTTTTAAGGTGAGACACCTTTCATTCATCTATATAAAGAAGAGTTTAACTCATTATTGGGTTTACCCGACGCAAAGACCACCATTCAGGGAGAAAAAAATAAATATACTTGCTGTACCAGCTTTATTGCAGTGAGCGTAAACAGTACTGAAGAAAGCCGGGCTTCAACACCACAGGAGCCAGCCAACCTAAAGCAGTAAAGCGTATCACCATTGTTTATACCAAATATGCCTGCGTTTATTCGAAATTCGAATGGCAGGTAAAAATAGGCCAGTTGTCCCAATAGAATGTACAACATGCTTACGCGAACTGACCAATCTCGCAAACACCAGTAGTTTTCTTTACCAATGCAAGCTGCTGAGATCACTCATATCAGCCTCTTGCGCGTGTACTCGTACACAGTTTGCCAGAGGCTTGAAGACCCATCCTCCTCTGGCAGCTTCAGAAGGTTTGCCACTTTTGAAAAACCTATGTGTTGCTTACCCACAGAATCCTCTGAGACGTCTTGTTTGGGCTCGGAACTTGGAGGATTAGGCTTTGTTAACGCCCACTGCATCGCCCATATGGCCAGGGGTCGCATGTAGCAAAGAGATCTGTACTGGTCATTTGTGTTCCAGCCTTCGGGTGTCTGGAATGCATAACTGCAAAAGCCCGGGTCAGAAACTTTAAGCGGAAAGATGAATTCCATGCACTACTTCATTTTTAGGATAACTGCCGAAGTGTGGTTCTCAAACTTCTTTTTAGGGAGATATGTGAAGGGATGAAATCACTTCTACATTTCATACTCTAGGATTTGCATTTTATGAGGAAAATTGGACTAATTTGAGAACTTCTGTAATGATTTGTGATACAAGGTATTTGTAGTGGAGATCAAATTCTAGATAAGATGAAGGAAATCATTTTTGTATTATTTGCCTGAAAAAAGTAAGTGTCCAGCTTGAGATGAAATCACTTATATAAGGTATTTATAGTGGAGATCAAATTCTAGATAAGATGAAGGAAATCATTTTTGTATTATTTGCCTGAATAAAGTAAGTGTCCAGCTTACCCTAGTCCTTTGTGTGACCAAGAAGTTTCATAGACTCCAGAGGCAGTCTGAAAAGCCATATCTAGCAAACCTTCTTGAATCATATTGGCAGCAACAGCATAAGTGACACCTGACCATATCTCTCTCGACTGCATCGATGACATGTCAACATTTCCATCAGGTAGCATCCCATTCACGGCTCCCCGTTGCCCATCCTTGACCATTAAGACATTGAATTGGAATACTTTCTGCAGGGCAAGTTTTGCTTTCTCCTCATCAACAATTGGCTGCAGTCCACATGCTCGAGCATACCTACCCAGCAACCAGCCAAAAGTTGAAATAAACTGTTGAGTTATTTGCCCAAAATGTGTTCACAGGAACTCTGTGCAACTCCCATATGATTTGGAGAGAAGATATTAGCGGAGCATAGACTATAGACAGGAATATAATTCAAGTAACTCAGTATTCATCTTGACATTTTTCAGGTCAGAAAGTTACTGCTTGATGGTTTCTTCTGACATTTTACTTCTGTGGAAAAAATACACAGTACAACTGTACCAGAACAAAGGGGTAAATTTCATCCATCTGTAGGCTATAAAGGTCTCTAACCTATATTCTGTCCCAGATAAGTCCCTAAGATTTATGCTTTTGTCTAATTTAAGCCCCCAGCATAATTATTTCTTAATGAAGCTCAAACCTATTAAAGTTTTCAGTTAACTGAGTTAAGGACTAATCTACACCACTATTCTTAGAGATTAGGGACTCGCATAGAACGAACACTAAGGACTTTCTCGTGGTCATTTCCTTAGTCAAGTAATCAACATAAGCATCTCTATAGGAAGTTCTCTTATAGTTCAATTAACAATCATTGAGGCAGAAGAACTATTGCTTAAGTCTATTTTTCACCATATTACCATAGTGATTCGTGAAAGCTACATAACATAGAATTGAAAATTCATTTAGGATTTCCTTCACCAGGATGCCTTTTCAGAGAAAGCTTATTTAGGATTTCCTTAACCAGGATGCCTTTTCAGAGAAAGCTTATTTAAGGTTCCGCTGATCTAGTTTAATTCGAAGATATAATATAAAAAAAAAACATATTTAATGTCTTGTTAAAACCATAACATACCATTGTCCAGCCAACTGGTCAGCTTGAATAGAAGAACTTGTGCTGCTACTGCTGTTGTCATAGTTGAAATATTGACCATTCCATAACTTGTCATAGATAGCCTTTGCCTTCTGAAACTTGAACCAAAAATAATCCTCAGAACCACTGTCACCTACTTCACGTGCCAACGCAGAAGCAGCTTGCAAAGCTGCAACCCATAGTCCCCCACAATATGCACTCATCCCAGAAACTGACCAAGTGTCATATGTTTGATCAGGAAAACCATCATTTTCAATCATGCCATCCTTATCCCTATCAAATTGGTCCATATAAGCCATAGCAACATAAACTGAGGGCCAAACAGCGAGTGCAAATTTCTTGTCTCCTGTAGACATAACATCTCTGTAAACCTGAAGCACAAATTTCGGGTTTAAATCCTTCCACCTGTCTGTGTTATAAAGGCTGTAAGCATTCACTTCAAACCATGGGTCATCAAGCCCAATATCATGAGGAACAGCACCAAGAACACTTCTGGAAACCCATTTTCCGTCATGTAAAAGTTTCTTCTTACTAGGATCATGCATTAGCACCGCTGCGGCAAAATCTCTTTGGATGCTAAGTTCAAGTTTTGGGAAAAGCATGAGCAGTGAAAAAGATGAATAAAAATGAACATCATATGTGTTCCACATATGATATTCATTCCCTTCTAAATAGAGAAACTGTCCAATATTTTCTTCACCCTCTTGAAGTAAATTTGGCCCAAAAGCTGAACTTGAAGCAACCGGTGTATGTATTTGTTCAAGAATTGAAGTCATAGTCTCAAGAATGTTGAAGCCAGTATTACTTTGATAGGAAATACTGGAAGAATTTTTCACATTAGATTTCGACCTGTCAAGGGAAAACTTCTGATTTCCAACTGTCATTAAACTGTGAAGCGGAGGTGAACTATCTACAAAAAATTATGAAATTTGAGTGAGAGTCCTAAATTTACAATTATTTCAGAATTTACAAGGGATTCAAATACCTGTCCACACTGTTCCTCCTGCATTTAGAAAATAAAGCTCATTGAAGAGAGTGATTGGATACCTGAAACAAATCATAGAAAAATGTTTAGACTTTAGATACATCAACCAAAATACATCAAAGGCAAGAAACCAACTCACCATTCTGGAAGTCGCTTGTCTTCAAGAACAGATTTTTGCCATGCCTCAATTTGAGATTCCCAATGTCTATGATCTGCATTTCCAACTAAAAGAATTAGTATCTTTCATTCCTTGCAGAGCCTAGATAATTAAAAGAGGTTTTGTCACATTTGTCCAATAAGGCCGATCAAACATAATGCTCATGGACAGAAAGATTACCCTGAATACCATCAGAGGCTATATGTGCTGCAATGTTCCCATCAGCACCATAAAATTTGGTGTAGCGTCTGCACTTTTTTGCAATAAATGGGAAGTTAAAAGGAAGATAGGAGAAAAGGCAACGAGCTGATTGCACAGATCTTTGAATGTCTTCCGTTTTTCGTAATCAATAGACATTTAAAGGGAAATAGGAGAAAGTGAACAAGCCGATTGCATAGATCTTTTGGACAAGAAAATAAGTCATGATTACCTGTGGTAAGTTCTTCCTTTCACGAATCTGACTTCAGGGCAGTCCCATGATAGTGAAAATGTAACCGTGCGTGTACATCCAGATGGTACAACAACTGAAGCTGCAATTGCGGCCCCAATACAAGATCCAGGCTTAGAATGTGATGATCCTTCCTTGAAGTTCAGATGGTCAAAGGATCCATACTATTACAAAGAAGATGATTAATATATGTTAAATATAATTGAAAATAACAATGATATGAAAAGGGCTATAAACAAATGCATCGACAATATCATTTACACCCATGTATAAGGATCCAAAAAATTGAAGACGGGGTATTATAAGGATAAAAAAGGGAAATGTGCGTATAACTTCGGCTAGTGAAGTAACATTTGAACTTGGAAGTACTTGAAGCACGATGAGATTAGGGAAAAATTCAAGGCAAGAGACATAATAATCACATGTTCCTAGAAGCAACAGTAATTTGGCAACCTGCAAATCTAATACTAAGGAAGCTACCTCTTTTAGTTGTTTAGAAGATTAGAAAAGACATTTTGAGTCAAATATAACTTTAGGTCTGTTTGGCTCACCAAAAAAGGCCTTTAATTTTTCCCAATGAAAGGAACCTACCATATCAACATGACACACCAAACAGGCCCTTAGTTATAAGGACACTAAAGAAAAGATACTGAAAGGAACCTACCGCTTTTAATTCTTCCCACATTTCCTTTGCTGTCATACCATCCGAGTCCCCAGATATTACGAAGGAAGGACACTGAGAGACATGGACACCATCTTTTTCCTCTGCAAGAATTGCATATGTAACAGGAGGCCGTCCACCTGCAGTCCTGCATTGTTGAGTTTGATATTATATGAGATGAGAGGCACTAGGCAACATTTTTCAATAAAATTGACCATCCTCTATTCTGTTTCAATTTTCAAGTCTACATTTTTCTGCTCAATTAGACATACTCATTGTCGTATTTACTCCCTTTTTACTTAGGATCAAAAGAAGAAGATGACAGCAATTGAGATGATTTATTGTGCTTCTTTGAGCTCTTTCAATGACATATAAGCTATTCAAGACAGACGTCAAGTTTTCCAGCTGTTCTTAGTGTTCTAATATCAAACTAGTGTTGCATAAGATGCTAGCTAATATGATCCATTAAACAGCAGCAGTATGATCTGAACATCCAACATAAATTTTCTATGAGAATGCTTAGCTGTGGGCTCAAAGGTTCTCATGCCTGAAAGACCGTAGGCAGTAATTCTGTCCTAAGGTCTTAAGATAATTACACTCTTTTAACTTATTTGCTGATGAAAATTCTCAATATCTACCTATTGCAAAGGGACTTACTTGTGATGTAGAAGTACACCACTCATATCATTCTTCATCCTGAGAGTAATAGAAGATGTAACTTTGGTGTGTCAGAATATAATTTTAGAACTATTCAAGACATGCAATATTAAAAAAATAAAACCCATTTGCTCTTATATGAGATAAAACTACATTCTTACGTGATCTTGGAATTGTAATGATTTCCAGAAAGTCCAGAGTCTCCACCCACAGAATTCTGAAATGGAATGAGAAGTCCCTTAGCTTTTCATGACACGTGATTTTTCTACCTATCCATACACAGTTAATGATTCACGGTATTCAAAGAGAAGCTTACGGCCCACGTGAAAAGCAGGCTGACTTCTGCATCTGTACTCCCAGAATTTGATAACTAAAGCACAAAAACAAAATTATGATCAGGATTGCCCAGGGAAAACTTATTAATCCATTAAAGAATTTTAAGATGTCCAAATCACCGTGAAAGAAAATACTGCTACTGGAAAGCTGCTCTCCTTGTAATTATGAGGAATGATAGGAGAAAGTTGTCTGCAAACTATTTGAAGTTCTGGGTCCGGCTCCCCTACATTTACCAAAAAAATACAACTTTGTGGAGTTAATTCCGCTCTAGGGCCTTTTGGTCTTAAAATTTTCATTTGCATCCCTGCTTTCTAGATATTTCTACTAGTAACATATTTGTAATGTCCTTGTCCAATACTCTAATTTGCTAATAATTCAAGATTTCTAAACTATAGCAAGCATATACAGAAATAACAGATTCCCTACTAGTGCAACTGTGCAACATGGAGAAGGTTGAGGTATGCAGGCAATGCAGCCCACTGGCGGATCCAAGGATGGGCGACATCGGGCCGTCGCCCACCCCAATCCGGAAAAAATATAAGGATTTATGTATTATAGAAACAAAATTGAAAGGTAAAATACAAGTATCTTAATAACTTAGTGATTGAGCCCACCCCATTTTAAATAGGATTCAATCAACACTTGTTCAAATCCCACTAGACATATATTTTCATTTATTTTTTTTTCTCAATCCATTTTCCATTATTTTAAAATTCTTACAAATTATTTGATATTTTATAATTAAATAATAATATTTTTTCTTAAAAATTAAAGTTATTCTTTTCAGATATATTTTTAAAAAATTATTTCTCATAAAAATAATATAAAAATTATCCATAAAAATTGTGCCCATCCCGAAAAAAATTCTGGATCCGCCCCTGATGCAGCCCTACCCTGCTTCTAATGATCCTAAGTTGGCAGATATTGGTAGTTCTACAAATTTGTGGAAAGATCAGTTGAGAATAGTTTATAACCGTTCTTATTCAATCCATTATACCACTTATGGGATGTTTGCTTATTAGCAGGTATATGCAATCAGGCAGTCGTTGATTTCTATTCATCCTTCTTCCTGTGTCAGCACTGCCTCCCTCACATACATTACTGTCACAAACCCACAACCACCATCTATTTCCTTCTGTAGCTTCTCATATCACTCCAACAATATACTCCCTCTGTTAAAAATATATGTTCTTTTAGGATTTGCACGTTTTTTAAGAAGTTAAAAATATAGTAAAATATTAACACTTTTTTTTATTAATGGAGATAGGGGCAATCAGGTGTTGGTTAGTACAATTCTTTGTATTCAAGTCGAAACTTTATTAGCATCCAAGAAGTTGATTTCTTTTCCCTTCATCATCTCCATGGTCACCACCACCAATACGTAAGCTGAACGCGAACATTCTATTTCCATGCCAATAGAAGCTGAAATACCAGCTTTCTTTTTCAAGAATGCTAACGTAGTGCTCTGAAGGTATTTTTCTCTCTTCCCCCCATCCTTTTACCTCTATAACCCAGAAGTTGGAGATCTGTCCAACCTCACTCACTCCTTGACAAGCATCACCACTATCAGCACCAAGCCTAATTTTCTTCATACCCAACCACTAGCAATTGGTAGCCCAAGTGAGGAAAGAAGAGGGGTGAACATAGAGGGAGAAAAGGAGAAAGCTTGGAAGGAAAGAGCAAAAGGGTGGCAGATATAAAGGAACACGGGAAAAATAAAAAAGCTGGAAGAGACAAGGACAAACACAAGAATTGAGAACTCAGAGAGAAGAGGTGGGCATTGATGGCTGCCAAGGAAGAAGAAATAGGAAGCAAAAGCAACTTATGACAGAGAAACAGATAAATAAAATAAAATTATAAAAGTTTGGACATATTATCACATGAACATGGAACGGGCAAAGTAAGGCACATTACAAGCTGTTAATATCACGAGGAGCCAAAATTAAGTGTATACTCAAAATATACCACTAATTACCCTCATATACACTCCAGGCCCTTGGGTATAGAGCATGGTATGTAGAATTTTTCCCTTTAAAGTTCCAATCCCAAGATGCAATTCCAGACGCTGCACTTTCCCTGGTTATTCAACTACACATCAGTTCCATGCTTTTTCATTGTCACACTAAATTTCCCACACAATCAAAAGTTTAATGGGAATAGCATTTCAGAATTTTCAATTCTAGTAACTTTAGGCTCAACATAACTCTTGTTCCATTCAACAGGATGTGAAAAGACAATTACTTACTTTAGCAACTCTGGATTTTCAGGACACAGGACAGTAGAGTACTTTTCACCTTTAGGACGTGTGACAAACACCTGCATAAGTTGGCATGAATAAGAAGAGTCACCTAAAAACCAAGGAATATAAAACTATATAAAACTACTAGGTTTCCAACCCATTGCAGTGCTTGAGTAGATGACTACACTAAGGTATTCTTGATAGAAAATCAGTTCCATTCATTTGACTCAACATTCTTCAAGGAACAGCAATATTCCGCTTAGCCCTATCAACAGGCCTGCTATTCACTCCAATAAATTATTGTTTCTACATTTTTATTACCTTGATCCCTTCCTAAGAGCAAAATACATCACTTCAATGCAAATTTTCATTTACTTTATGTTCTACTCCCTCCGTCTTAAAATACATGTCTTTTTAGGACGGAGCACGGGAATTAAGAAGTATGTTAAGTGTAATGATTAGATGTAAAAAGTAGGTTAAGTGTAATGATTAGACTTGTATTTGTTTCTTTTTTTTAATTTGTGAGGAGGAGAGTAGGGGTGATGTAAAAATTAGAGTAATAATTAGATGTAAAAGTAGGTTAAGTGTAATGATTAAATCTAAAAAGACATGTATTTTTGACAAAATTTTATGGGCTAAAAAGACATGTATTTTGAGACGGAGGGAGTATTAATTACTTCTCAGTTCATATTTGATTTGATGCTCCAAACATAATAGAAAAATATAGAGAAAAAAAAGTGAGCTAGGCATAAGATCATCCATATTAGGAAACAAAATTTTGAAAAATGATAACAAGAAAATAGTAAATTTGGAAGATCAAAGTTAATTGATAATAAGGAATCTAAATTAAGTGCCCGTTCAATTATGATAATAATTTTTCTCATTGGTGAGGGATTAGGATGTCATTTGACACAGGCAGAGCAAGATTTAGAAAAGAGGGAGAGAAACAGTATGCAATTTTTTACTCACAGAAAACTGATTTGCTAAAACTGGCTTATCTTCGCATGCTCCAGGGAAAAGTTGCCAACGCTGAAATTCACCTTTGTAACTTCTCCCAATGCTCCCAGACCTGTAGTTATTTCACAGAGGAAAAGAAAATCAATAAGGTCTGACAGTGTAACATGACGAACTGAAAAAATATCACTAGGATGCAGACTGCAGACATACACATATGTTTTCTTATTAATAAGAGGAAAAGGAATAACTCCAGCAATATTTTATGGGGAGCTCAATATTTAATGGATTAATAAGATAAGAATCTGATATTGATCATGAGATTTCTTTATTTCATGATAATAGAGAATACCCGATTCCACCAAGAGGAACGCCATGATCAGATGTAACCATGCGCTTCATAAAAGGATTGATTATTACCCCCTGAATATAGATCCACGGTCATTAACAAGAAAAGGGAGGAACAAGGTCACAATGATTAGGTCACAATGATTTCTAATATTTCAGATCTTATTATCAACCTATTTCTCCTTATATAAGTATTCTTTGGGAAGTGATATTACCCTTCCTTTGGCAGTTTCTTCACGGACATAACGCCATAGCCGATAGCCAATAGGTGCCTGTAATAGCCAAATAGTAGCATTCCAGTAGAAAGTCATATTGACCATACCAATGAATCCAAAAGAAAGTTTTCTTCAACTCTTTATTTTTCTTATCAATCTCCACATTCCTTCTTCGTTTTTGCATAAGCAAATAATCCTATTTTTGTAGTCCATCCGTTCACTAAAACATGTCATTCTAGCTTCTTGCACAATTTTTAAGGAGACCAACAAATATACTATTATACCCTCATTTATTACACTTCTTTTTTTTTTCTTGAAAACTACAAGTCTACAACTAACAATCCACTAAAGGTTTTTATGTAAAGAAAAGACTGAAATACTTACAATGACATATTTTTCATAACAAAAATAACACTCTAAAATGAATGTTTTGGTGAATAGAGGGAGTATTAAACATCCATCGAGTTACCAGCCAACCACCCATATGCGAAAAGAATATCCACAACTAGATAAGACTTGAGAGCTGTTCATAAGACTTGAGAGCTGTTCACAAAGTTGTCCACTATTTGCTATATTAAGGCAACCTAACCTAACCAAAATATTTAGTCAAGGGAAACACAGCTATTTCGGGACATATGACTGAAAAGTGAGAGCAAATGCCCATGGCTAAAGATGTTGCTTTTTGAAACTCTAGTTTCTTATTTGAAATAGTGGGTTGAAATTTAGAAGATAAAGTGCAAGCTTATGGTATAAATGTAGAATTGCTTTTGCTCTTGGATACCAGGAGTATTCTTTTGTACAACTGAAAGGTAGAATGGAGAAATGATTTGGACTCGTTCCATGTCCCATTGCACATAACAGTGAATATATACAATTGACGCAGTTAAAGAAAAAATAAAATTGCAAAGGTATCCACAACTTGCAATACAGTCAGACATACAACGTATCCACAACTTGCATTACAGCAGAGGTGCAATGTTTTACAAAGATTGAGATAGATAGGCCACATACCATATCAATGTACTCCCTCCAACTTAAAGTGAATGGTACAGGAATATTTTCCTCATTGTTTATTTTCCGCTGCCAGGTAAGTGATGCAGGTTTCCCTGGATCAGCCATTGCTCAAACAAAGAATTGGCGAGTAGAAGGGCCACTGCAGTACTGCACAGTGTAACAAGAATGCATCAATGAAAGATGATACACATAGGATTTCTCAAATTAGAAGATGATACACAGTTTGTATGCCTCCTTGTAGTTAAAAAAAAAATCAATTGCAGGACCACAGCACCCCAAATTCCTTCGAAACACACAAAATCATAACTATTCCCATAAACAACCCCCACTACTCAGTCATCTAATTGATCGTGATCGAACTCCAACCGACACAAAAAACGCGCGCTCTGATCACTTGATCAGCCACACACCAGAAGTAGAACAAAACACAGCAAAGCAAATTCACAGCGTAAATTACTAACAGCGCGAAATCACCAGACCAAAACACCGCACAAACGGATTCAAATCCGCTCGCGATCGACACCGGGAGTGAGTGAGACGCAAATACGACGAATGCAAGATTGGATTCGAACTGATTGATGTCAATGCATTACGATTTCGCAAAACCTAAAAGAAAAGAAGCTCAGCGTTTGAGTAAATCGAGAGAAATCCCATACCTAGACGAAGAAGTATGAGTGAGAACGCAGGAGGGAGGGAGGGACGGTTTTTCAGCGACTTCGGTTGGCGACTTGGCGATGGTGGTTGAAGGGAGGGTGCGTTGTATTTGTAGTTGGTCTGACGTACACACTACACAGTCGCCAAACTTGAACATGAGGCGCGTGTTTACACTCGCTTAAGAAAAACGCATCCACTTCTCCGTACTTTTTTAGCCAAACCGGATTTTCTACGCCCCTCTCTACATCTCTCCCTCTCCACTATTTTTTTAAACATTTACTATTTAATTTTAAAATAATTATATTTATATCCCTAACATCTATTATTATATGTTTATAAAATTTTATTTTAAAAAAATCATGTTTTAAAATTTTTAATATTTTATGTTGTAAATTATTGCCTTTTTAATTTTTAAAAATTGTAAAACATAATTTTTTAAAATAAAATTTTATAAATATATGAAAATAGATGTTAATAATATAAATATAATTTTTTAAATTTTTTTAAGATTAATTAAATATTAAAATATTTTTGTGATGTAGGGAGAGGAGTAGGAAAGGTGGAGTAGAAGATCTCTGCTTTTTTTTTTAGCTTATAAATGCAAACAAGATCCCCTACAACACAATTCCTACTCCACTCCCTACTCCACTAATTTATTTTAATATTTTTTTAATCTTAAAAAAAAATACAAAAATTATATTTATATTTCTAACATTTGTATTTATATATTTATAAAATTTTATTTTGAAAAATGATTTTTTAAAATTTTTAAAAATTAGAAAGGCAATAGTTTACAAAATATAATTATTAAAAATTTTAAAACATGATTTTTTAAAATAAAATTTTATGAATATATAAAAATAGATGTTAAGATTATAAATATGATTTTTGAAATTTTTTTTAAGATTAAATATATGTCAAAAATTTTTTGTGAAGTAGGGGGTGGAGTAGGGAATGTTGTAGAGGATCTTCACTGTTATAAATGTTATCATCCAAATTGTTTATCCCATTTCCCTATTCAAATTCTCGTCCCAAAAAAATATTATTCCGTATAATCTTTTATTAATATTAAAAAGTTTTAAAAATATATTGAAAAAATCTTTTACATATATTTGAATTTTTTTATAAAATTTATATTAATTTTTTTAAAAATATATTTAGCTTATACATAGTAATTATAGTATATTTGAAAAAATTCTTAAAAAATTATCTTAGAAAAATTGTGATAATTTAAAAGACATGGAAGTAAGGTTGTAAAAATATTTTATTTTATAACATAATTTATTAAAATTTATATAGTGTGATTTTTGAAGTTTTTTTCTAGACATGTTAAAATAACTATGTATAAGTTAAATTTGTTTTTTTTTTATTAATTTAGAGGTATAATATTTTTGTAAGATATGGATTTGGGATAGGAAATTATATCTAGGTGAGTATTTGGAGTGCAAATTTTACCCCTTCAACTCACTAAAAAAATGCATACTATGTACCCTAGAAAACATCACATGCAATTGTACTAATTAATCAACAAACACCACATATACAATTGTATTGATTAATCAAACAAAACCGGCTAGCTGTTTGGAACCACAAGATTGTTGAAACGAAAAACACACTAGAGAAAAAGACTGCAGGTACAAGGAAGCTACACCTGGCTATTTAGATTTGGAGGATTTTTGTGACGAAGGTTTAATTGGAATTTTATTTGTCCCTCAAATAGCAATTTTTATTTAATCATACGAGGATAAAGAGGTTATTGAATAGTGTTACTCAGTGGCGGTCGCAGAACACTATGAAAGGTGGAGCGCAATTACAGACTTAAGATTTACAGGGTCGTTCAATCAAGTTTAGAGGTCCTGTACAATTATTAAAATGAGGCCTATGATATTATAGTCATTCTTACAAATGAATATTATTATGTACAAAAGGGCACTTGAATTCTTATACAAATTAATATTATTATGTATGTAAGGGTATTCGAATTCTTACAACACTAAATTAATTCTCGTAACTTTAAAATATTTCCGGCTATAAAGTTCATTGTAGAGATTTTTTACAATAAAATTTTTATATTTATGTCATATGATACAGTACAAATATTATAGATCATTATACAATATGAATTATTTTTTGCTACAAAGATTTCAATGAATTATAAGTCTCTTTTCATTATAATTTTTTTAATTCGCCTATTTTATGGGTTCTAATTAATTTTAAGTAAATTTAATTTGTTTAATAGGATGTTAAAATTTTGAATGTTTTATTTTTTTTAAAAGTATAAAATATTTATGAAATCTTATATATTACTGTACTAAAGTTGAGAAAAGTAATTTGAAATGTCATCATCCTATAATTGAGAGTTTTAGAAAAACTAAACCACCCAAGATATGCTAAATAAAAAGATATAATTAATTTTATAATATAAATAAATTATTTACCATCGTCATAATTAATAAGATAGAAGAGGTAATATGTCTAAATTCACTATAATTATTTACGAAAGACAAAATGAAGGTAAGGAAAAAAATAAATTGAAATAAAGAAAAGGATAACAAAAGCGGGGATTTGTTTTTCGATGAAGCACAACACAAGGAAAAAGGAAAATAAAAAAAAGTGGGATAAAAAATTCAAACAAGAAATAAAAGGGACGGAGTGGGGAATCAAGCCCAGGCCTTTTGGTATCATTTAATTTCCTCTTCTTCCCATTTGCCAACTGAGCTAAGTGGATTAATTGATTCAATATTCATTCAAATTTTACTTATTATAAAAATACCATATATAAATAAATTATTTTTTCTCTAAAGTTCGGGGGCTCGTGGGTCGAATGGTGGGGCGGCCGCCTACGCGCGCCCCACCCTGGGGCCGCCCCTGGTGTTACTGATATGTTGGTTTTCATCAATTATGATCACATATATGAGTTTGTGTAATACCGAGGCGTCAGTCCATATCACCCAGTCTTTTCAGGTCCGTAATTTTTAATTACTTAGAGTCTAAAAAAGAAGAACTCTTATGAATCAATCTTAACATCCTTGCAATATCCGATATGGGACGAGATGTTATAGTTTATTAGATGGAAGATGATAATTTCATTGATAATAAACACAATATAATCTTCCTCTCCTATACTCGTGTCTAAAACCTCACCACTAAAATCTCTCAATTTATCTTAATCGTCCTTTTCTAACTATCATGCACTTGGGTCATTGCTTGACTTTATTCTTCTTTATTGTTCAACCAACTCGACGTCAATTGGATGGGCGTTCATGTACTTCATCACTCCTCTCAAGTAAAAGAGGGTGAAACAAGTGGCGGGGCCAAAAAAAATCGAGAAGGGCTCAACTTAATTTATCATCAGAATTTTTTCTAATATATTTATAATACAATTTTATGTAAAGAATATATTATAAAAAATATTAAGTGATTTAAATAATTATTTTAAGTTTAAAAAGCTAATAATGAAAAATTTTCACAAAATAAAGCTAAGATGGTGGCACTTATGGTGGCAATTACATGAACAATCTCTAAATCCAAGAAAAAAATATGTCCCAAAAGAGAAGCTAGTAGTAGGTTTTAATATTATAGCTAAAGAAAACTTAAGAGGCTAGTGTAAGTACATATCAACAAAAACTTAGTTTTTGGAAGAGCCTTAGAGTAAGTTTATTGGTGGAGCCTATGGGCTCACCAAATGCTCCACATCAACAACAAAAAAATGGAAAAACGTGATGAGCCCGCTGAAATATAAGACAAGGAGAGAAGTTAGAGAATGGGTATATGATAGGGTATTAATAAGGAGGGTAGTTTGGGTATTATTGAAAAAATGGACAATTAGTTAAATGACTAAAAATAATGGACAATTGCTTAAAGTCTTTTTGAAAATGAATATTTTATGATAATATGAAGAGAAATAGAGAATAGAGAAGAGAGGAGATGAGGAATTGATGTGTTTATTAGGGTTCCAAATGACGCTTTATATAGGTATTCACAAGGGAACTAGGGTTTCCTAAAGTTTATCTAATACCAACAAAATAATATAAATAATATTATAACAATCCCCCTTGGATAAACCTCTCTATGTGTGTTTGACAGTAGATTATAAATGGGAGATTTTTTTTTGTAGATTATGAAGATTTTGGAGTTTGAGATTTTTTTGTAGATTTTGGAGTTAGAGATTTTTTTGTAAAAAAATCTTGTAAAAAAGCTTAATGGTGTTTGGTGTGTATAAGATTTTGAAGGGGTATTAACCTTGAAATGTCGAAACTGCCCTTAACACGGTTAGATCTTTCAATTTTCAGAACAATCAAGATTTGGGTTTATCATGCACATTTTCCACTTTTATGATTAACCAATGAATGATATGAAAGAGGGGAGAGTACAAATCAGAATCGATCATGGATGGATATCTGACAATCAAGCTCAACAATAAGAAGCAGGGAGAAATGGAACCACTGAAATTAATTATTAGATTGGAATCAATCGAAACAAAACAAAAGAAGCGAAATTGAAAGCGGAGAGGACAAGTGCAGCAACTCGGTGACGTAGAGGACTGGCAGCTCGGTGACGAAGAGGACAGGTACAGCAGCTCAATCCATGAGCGATTCAAGAGGGGAGGAGAGGGAGGGAAGGAGGGAATCGGAAATGGGGAGGCGATGGAAAGATTTTTCCTAGTTGTTGGGTTGAGATAGGCGAAAACCACCAGTGAGCTTGCAATCTCCGATCAAGAGGGGACAGGTGCAGCAACTCGGTGAGGGGGCAGGAATGGAAAGGAAAAGAAGAATCTCCACCAAAATCTTGAAAACTTGGCCCCCCAAGCTTTCATTTTCGCCAGAAAAAAAGCTCCGAAATCCTCTCGAAAAGCTTCACAATCTCCCGCATAAGCTTCCGCCAAACACAAGCGCCTCCGGCTTTTTTTTTTTTAAACTTCGGAAAGCTCGAAAAGCTTCTACCAAACACACGCTATATTGCCTCATTACAAACCTCGCATAGAAAACCCAATAGGGCAAAAACTAGGACCAATGGAATAAATTAATACAAATGACATTCGATACGCTTTGGTGATACCACCTCATTAATTAAAAACCTTGTCAGAAAAACCCAGTAGGACAAAATTAAACCTGATCAAAGAGAAAAAGGGTGTAGTGCATACTTCTCCCCTTGAATTCAACATCTTTCTTGCAGTCTTCTCATCCTGATAAGCTTTTTAAACTTCTTGATAGCGCTGACTTCATGAGTTGTATGGTCAAGTCTCAATATTGTCTTTGTTGTGCACAAGCCGAAATGTATTCATATATCACAATTGACTTCCATGTCTTGGTGTTGAGTTGCTTTCAATGCACAAACATACTTCAGGACCTAATTAATGTGATCTTTATCATTTGATTTGGGTATCTTCTGTATTAAATGTTAATGGTGCATAAGTTGTCTCATTAAAAACCTCACCTTGGAAAAACCTAGTGGGATAAAAATCAAGATCAATGAAAAGAGTACAACTTTGTATGGTACTTTGGAACCTATTACATTAATGTCACCACTTTCACAATTATAGGTACTTTAGGTACTCTTATAAGGATTTTTAATCACTTGCATGTGACGGGACTTTGACATTAATGATTCATGCATTTTCAATCGATCCTTTTATTTATATTTAGTGATCAATGTGCATGGTATGAAGCTACCACACCCATCAATTTCATTTGGAACCAAAATTATATTCACTTTTTATGAATACATTCTCATGTAACATATGATGGGCTTTTACGTAATCAACTTGGTTTTACACTTGCTTTTGTACAAACACCCGTTTAAAATTAATTGATGTTACACTTTACGGTGATGGAACTATGGGTCCAAAAACATCATGCTTAAAGAATCCATCTTTGTTAGAATTGCTTCTTTCTAGCTCTTAACAATCATTTTGGTGTCGACATATCCTTTAACTATTTGATGATCATAATATTCTCATGGACTCTATCCACTTCCGGAGAATCATATACTAAGTGCATAGTGATCTTCAACATTTCCAGTGTATTTGAGAATCACTTGATATTTATTGAATTGGAGTAACTTCTGGAACTTCAAAACGAGCTAGTGCAATTTATGTGGCCTTTTCACCTTCTTGGTTTTAGTAGATGCTTATTTGTTAAATTGTATAATCATTTCATTTATTGAACTTCTGGTTCACTTGTATTCGTCCACAAATCTAAAATGATTGAGAAGTTGCTTCCATCCAATCTCTTTTTAATAGTCTCATTCTCCTTGTAACCAATGGCGAAACTAGACTCCCGGTGATGAGGGGGCTAAAATTTTACATTGTTTTTTTTTTATCAAGCACTATTTTAAAAAAAAAATTAAAAAGGCAATAAATTTGTATACTTTAAATATGCAATTTCTTTATGAAAAATCAGAAAAAAATGGAGACATACTATAAAAATGTGGATTTTTTTGTTTATCATAAACAAAAGTGTTTCAATTTTTTTTCAAAAAAAACTATAAAATTATAGTTTAAATGTTTAATTTCTTTCAAGAAAAATGGTAAAAACAAAAATTGAAGGCATATTAAAAATTTCTTGAAAAAATATTTTTTTATCATAAAAAAGTATTGAAAAAACTATAAAATTTTAGTTTAAATGTTTGATTTAAAAAAAATCATCGATACAAAAATTTTCCCAAACTAGAGGTATGAAGGCTTGAATCTCTAATCTCTAAATTAAAGGGGTTACCCTTTGACAACTAAATTATTTATTATTTTACTCTTTCACTATTAATATCATATATAATTACCTATATAAATAATATTAAATATATAATTAATTATATGTTACAAAAAAAAATTGCGGGGGCCAGGGCCATCCTTGGCCTCCAAGTAGTTCCGCCTCTGCTTGTAATACATTAACACCCCCTTTTATACCCCAAGGAAATGTCACATCGCCAGTGATTACTCAGACTTTAATGTCTTTGTAATCACCTCGTGCTTATAGGGACATGCAGTTATGCTTCCACAAACAAGATGATAACCAATAAATAATAAGTAAAATAAATTTAAATAGCGGAAGACTTGGAACTATGCTCCCAACCGAACTACATCACATCACTTTCACTTAACTTTACACACTAATCATTTAACTTTGCACACTACGTTTCACATTACTTTACGTTGATTGATATGCTTTAATTGATCTTGATTCACTTGAGTTCTAATCGTAACACACAATCCTCATGTTATTACTATTACTTAAGACATCCTAGGTGATCAGATAATGCAAAAGTAACCTAGGTTATTTAAAGGTAACATGGATGCCAAATGAAATAAAAGAAAAATAAAATACAGGACGGAAACATAAAAGAAATACATGTTCCATTCCTAACCTTGAATTTGGTAAATAGAGAGCGGCCTGTAAAGACCGGAAAAGTTAAAATATTATTTTCTTACAATATTAAATTATGTTCGACTTTAAAATTTGAAAAATTTTATAATATTATCTATTAAAATAGTGATTTATAATCGATTCGATTTCTAAGTTCCGGGAGATTTAAAATTTCCGTCCTCGAGCAACTGAATTTTATTTAAACGAACTTCTATATAGTTTTGAATTGGGTTAGAAATGGATTTTGATTTTCGGAGATCGAGCATTAATAAAATTCATTTAAGCTCCGAGTTTGATAAAATTTATTTAATTCCGTTATATTGAGATTTGTAATTTAAATCTTATTGATATTTGATTTGGTCGGGATTCGATCGGGCGAGCGGGTTTCGAGTTTATTCCGCTAATTTAATTTCTTTAGTGGACCAATCCTATTTTATTTTATTTTCTTTTTTTTCCTCTCTCTCTCCCCCTCTCTCTCTCTCTCTCCAGCTCACTCATCCTCTCACCCTCTTGTCCTCTTCCTCCTCACCAACTCACGCCCACACACACCTTCCACACCCACAATTTCAGATGGTCCCCTCGTTCTGAAGCTCTCTGCAACTTCCTCCCTCTCCTTTTATTTTGATCCAATCCCACAAACCCACAAACTCACACATTTGACAGCCCTCCAAGGCACTCCCTTCCTCCATGTTTGCCGAACTTCAAGCCACCCATCTCTCTATTTTTTCCCTTTATTTTCTGATCTTTGAGGCCAAGCAACCCCAAGCTACCACCATCATCCTCTCCACTCCTTCCATTGTCGTCAGGCGCCACCTCGTCCTCCGTTTTGATAGCCGCCGAGCATCCCACCTCCTTGCTTCCTCTGTTTTCCGGGAGAGTCAAGCCAAGCACACCCCACCTCCTTCCTTCTCTGAGCTCGAGCAGCAGCAGCAACGCGCAACCCAGGAGCCGGAGTCACTTTCCCTCGAGTCCCCGCAGCCGGAGCGCCGCCGACGAACCTCCAACGAAGCTTCGAGCCCTCGGAGTCGCGCCCTGTAAGTCACCCTTTCTCCCTCCCTTTCTCGCATCGTTTCCTTCATTGTGGTCGGGCTTAGGTCGGAATCTAGGGTCGACCAGATTGGGGGTGGTTGGGTTGAGAACGGAGCTCCGCTGGCTAGCCTCCTTCTTCTTCTTCCTTCGCTTCACCGGCGCCGCTCCCCTGCTCTGTTCTATGGAATTGAAGAGGGAGGGTTCATGTGCCGGTTCCTTCTTTTATTTTCTATTTTTGGGGCCGGTTCAGTTATTCTTCCGGTTCACTAAACTGAAATGGGGAGGGGATCCGGGTAGGGTATACGGGTTTGGGCTTGGGTTTTGGGCTGGGAAATCCGGGTATGGGCTTGGGTTAGGCTGTTCTTTTGGGTTGATCTGTTGGGTTATTTTAAGGTTGGTTATGTTATTTTAAGTATTATGTTATGTTATTATATATATATATATATATATATATGGTATGTTATATTAATTGTTATTTTGGATATTGGGAATATATATATATATATACATGTATTCCGAAATTTTAATATAGTTAAAAGGTTTTAAAAGTGATATTATTTGTTATTGGGTTATAAATATATTTATGGGTATTGTTTTGAGATTATATGGATAGTAAGTGTTAAATTATTTGGATATTATTATTATTTTGGGATTTGGTTATAATTATAATATTCTGGAAATTAATCTTTATATATTGCTTAATTGTTTTAAAATAGTATTAATTGGATTATTTAATTGATGCATTTTATGAGTATTTAAACATGTGAGTTGGAATTTTAAAGTGAATTGTTGGTTTTGATTTATAAATATGATTTGTGAACATCGGTTATTTTGATGATTTAATATTGGAATTTATTTATATAATGTGTTGAAATGAGAAACATGCCGGAATTGTTTTATAATATGATTTTTGGAAATTGGTTTTAGGGCTTAAGTGTTAATGTCGGAATTTGGCCAAGTATGAGTTGAGAAATCATTTTGAACATGAGTTGACTTAAATTGGGATTTATGAGTTCGAAAATATGGCTGGTATGATTTTATCAATGGGTTTGATTGAAAGAATGATTTTGGTCGATTTGATCGTATCGAAAAGGTTTTAGAAAACGGTTTTACTATCGGTCGGTTTTGAGGATGTCGAGAACTTGGGTTCGTGTGTATGAATGTTGGTCTGGTAGCTTATGGAAATGACTTGATGATAGGTGTGTATTGCTTTTGGATTGCTTTGGACTTGCATTTGGGCCCTTGCTTGTGTTATCTTGCTGTTCTGCATCAACAGGTAAGTATCCTACGGGACTTACTCAGTAACCTGGACCTCCTGCCTGATGTGTCATGTAATGTGTAGTTTTGTTGCATATTAAAGCATGCCATGTAGTATCATGCTAGGATTGCATTGAACTGAGCATGTGTTTACTTTGTGTGTTTGAAACAGAACGGCCGTTATCTGTGATAGTCCTAGAGTCTTTGCTAGGGTCATAGGGTAGCCCAGCCCCACCGGGTGCCCTGAGTCTATCGAGTCGATATGAGCATGATATGATAGCCCAGCACCATCGGGCAAGAGATGATATGATATGATATGATTAGCCCAGCACCATCGGGCATGAGTATGATTTATGATATGATGATGAGATATGATATGATATGATGATACCGTGGTGAAGTGCACCACCACGAAGAGAGTGCTATGCTATAGCCCGAACTGGCCAGCCTCTACACTAACGGGAAGGGGTGCAGAGGTAGGAGAGGGATATGCCACTTGGCATTGTCTTGGGCCCTTTACAGTTCTTTTTATGCATATTATATATATACTAGGGGCATGATAGTGTGATTTAAATCTTGTACCGCATTAGTCACCTTTTATTTAGGCATAGGCATGTTATGTGGCCTCAGCGCGGTCAGAGGACCCGCAGGCGATCACCAGGCCTGACTTCGTGGATAGTGTTAGGTACCGCTCTTGTTGCTCCATGCTTCTGTGACGGGGAAATCTTTTGGCGAATCGAAGAATCCGGCTAATATATTCTAACTTGACAAATGGCAATCACCCACTTTGTTTTGGTTTTGACCCGGCTCTGTCGTGGCTTTTGTATCTAAACCGTACTTCCGCTTTACTTTCGTTTAAATTGTATTTCTGAGACTTCGACTGATTAGAGGTTTGAAACCTCGACCCGCACTTGAATTGCAACATCCGAACGAAGGTATCCGACCTTCGAAACGTATCCCGGGTATTTATATTCGGGCCGTTACACAGCCATCCGGGGTTCGAACCAGGGACCTTTGGGTACTACCCGCAAGTCCTTTCCGGTTGAGCCATTCCGGAATGGTTCCATTCCTAACCATTTAGCATGAAAGAACAAGGATAAATCATGCTTAAGAAACGTTGAGTAACTATATATGTTATTATATGAATTAAGGTCACCCAATTATACTTGTCAAATTCAAGCTATCGGATAAATAAATTAAACAAGGCAGGTGGATTGTAATTTGTTTCAATTAATTTGGCAAGCAACCAAAAGAAGGAAAACAACTAGACATGAAATATACCAAATGAGCAAAAAGGTTTGGAAAGTCACTTGTCTGAATTGAAGTCGCAAGTGCGAGTTTGAATATTTTATCTTGACTCGAACTCCACCGTATAGGGGTAAGAGTAGACCAATTTATGCGAATTAACGGAATTGGAAGCGATTAAAACAATCCTGAAAAAGTATGAGATTTTACTTGGAATTAAATAGACTGAAATAGGACATATTTTGACAAAATTAAAACTTAGGGAGGGTTTATGTAATTACCTCTCTCCTTCCCTCAACCTGACAATCCCCAACAACGTTTTTCCGGTGAGTTCCCGACGAGACTTCGGCGAGGCGTAGCGACTTCAATAGTACTCGGAATGACACGCGACCGGTGGCTACAACTTCGTGGTGATGACGTGCATCTCCCGGTGGTGGCTCGTGCTCCGGCAGCGGCTAATGGTGGCGGACGAGGGCGGGTCTGGTGAGGTTGAAAATGTATGTTTTTGTGAAATTTTTGTGAAGGGACACGTTGCTAGAGGCAGTTAGAAGCTCAGGTTTTCTCTAATGGATTAATTCCACCGAACACTGAATGCTCTTAGTTAAAAACTATTTAATTATTTAATTTGATAAAATTTATCTTGTTTTGGCCGGATTAGATAAAACTTCGAATTTGGGATAAACTCGTTTGAGTTTGTTTTGGATTTGAAATCACAAATTGGTTAAAGATATAGATATAATATCACGTGGACAATATTCAACAAGTAAAAACGTTAAGATTCGGGCGAGATTTGAGGGAGTAAAAATCACATTCTTCAATAGTTGAAACGGTGGAGGCGAAGGGTCCGGTGCGGTTCAACATTTTTCTTTTTATTTTCTGATGGGTCCGATTCAGTTCATTAAACCAAAAGAAAATCGGTTCAAACCCTATTCTTTTTTTGATCAGGTAATAATTCGATGGTCAGACAGACCTGACTCATTGAGAGGCCAACAGAGTCGGCAGACGGCGAACCGTCAAACATACAATCATAATAATAAAAAGGTGCAACATAAAGACGGCAAACAAGCAGTCACAAGAAGAACAGACGAGTCTAATCCATAAAAGCTGAGGACAACGAAAACAGAACGGAGCCAAGCGCCATCAAGAGATAACACCGTTGGCCAGCGGTATATCAGGAGTCCCCCTGTGGGCGGTGAAGACGAACCTCCAAGGAAATTTCCGGAATACGGAGTCGCCATGATACACACCGCCACGACCCCAGCCAGACCCGACACCGGACGCACGAGCCCCAACTCAGATCAAAACTGCCAAGAACAACCATAAAAACTTCCGTGAACCACCCTCGTAGAGAGCGCACCTGCAAGCCCTTTCGAGGATTTGTCAAGACCCTTTCGGGATTTTATCAAACCCTTTCGGGATTTAGACTACCCTTTCGGGTGGGGTTACACGATAAAGAAGCTTTTTTAAAATTAAATTTAGTATTTTTTAAAAAATGTCATAACCTCATCCTTGGGCCCGAAGGAACCAACGCTTGGGCCCAAAGGACCGAAGCTTGGGCCCGAAGGACCCGAAGCTTGGGCCCGAAGGACCAAGGGAGAGAGGACGGTGTGCATCTTAAGAAGACAACTCGGGCGGCGATTTCAAGCTGGTGGCGGCCGGAAACCAGGCGAACCGCCAGAATAGAGGGAGGACAGCCAAAGGGAGGGAGGGCGCAAGAGGTCGGCGATAACCAGAGGCGACTTGGTGGTGGCGGCGGAGATGAGTTGGATTTGGATGAACAACCCCCCAACAAAACCTAAATCAAATTGGGGGAAATAACAAATCAACAGAGACACCGCCGGTGAACAAGGATGATAGAGACGGCATCCACGAACACCGACGATCGGGCCGGTAATGGGCAGCAGAGGCTCGGTAGTGGCGGTGGAGATCAGAGGGCAGCACCAAGGACCCGAAAAATGTCAAAATCGGCTCCAAAGCACCATGAAGAATGATTTGGAGAAGATGGATCCATAAAAGCTTGTTAGAAATAGGAAGATTTGAACAAATTTAAGAATAAATGGAGGATAGGAAGAAGACAATGGAGGATTGCTCAAAAGAGAACTCACGCTGAAAGAGGATTGCATAATTGGGGAATTCACAAATGAGAGTTTCTCTCTCCTAGGAGAGAGAAACTCTCATGGTTCAAACCCTATTCATATATATGTATATATATAAAATTCATATATATATATATATATATATATATATATATACTCCCTCCGTTCGGTAAAACATGGCATTTACTATTCACGCATGCTTTTTTTAGAATGATAAAAACTATATAAAATATTTATTTAAATTTTTTTTTTAACAAGTTTGTACTTACTAATAATAACTACGAAATTGTTAAAAAAATTTATTAAAAAACTAGATATTTTATACTCCCTCCGTTCAAATATGTAAGATCATTTACTTTTCGGCACGTAGTTTAAGGAGCTAAATACTATATAAAATATTGATTTTTTTAAAATTATTTTTTTACATTTTAATACTTATTAATAAAAAGTGTTATATTGTAAAAAATTAATTTTAAAAAAATTAATATTTTATATAGTATTTAGCTCCTTAACCTACGTGCCAAAAAGTAAAAGATCTTATATTTCCGAACGGAGGGAGTAGTTTTTATCCCCTAAAAAAGTGTTCGTGAATATTAAAGTGACATGTTTTGCCGAATGGAGGGAGTAGTATAATAAATTAGGGGAGAGTTCTAGTGAAACGAAAATTAGTATAGATCGTTTGTACTCGGCTCTTAGGATGTACCTTGTACTCAATTCTGGACCATTGATCTATCATGAATGGATGACCTAGATTGAAAGAAGTTTTTCCATTTTTTAATTATTGAGATGTGGGATCCACGTGCAAAATAGCACTACTCTCCCAGCTTGCGTGTGTACAGGAAGGAAGGTTGGCAGTTCCACACAATACCTAGTAGGACCCGCAAGACAAAAAAAAAATGGTTTGCATTCATATTTTTTGTTGAACAAACGAGATCAAGGGTCGTTAGCTTTATGTGGGCATATTTTTTTTGGTTATGTACGACATTGAGTGGTCAATTATTCGGCTAAATGTGAAACATTATTCGGTAGTCTTCAGTTTGACAAACAATATAAAAAATCTTCATCGCACGAGTATAAATACCCAACTAAACATTATTTGGTGAAATGTGAAATATTATTCGGTCAAATATGAATCATTATTCGTATACATCGTAAGAATTGTTTAGGGATTGAGGTTTCTTTTTTTTTCTGAAATGGATGAAAAAAATATATTATTCGATAGCATGTGACAAATTATTCGGTAAAATTTATGAAATTTTGGATGGGAATATGTGACGGTTACGATTACCCTCATTAATTTGATGAAAGGTGAAAGATGAAACATTATTTGATGAAATATGAAGCATTATTCATATAAGTCGTAAGTATTATTCAGTGGACTTGGTAAATTTTGATCTCAACTTGATGGAAAAAGAAAACATAACATTATTTGGTAGCATGTGAAATATTATTTAGTCAAATCGACAAATTTTAAAAAACAACGGAAAAAATTGGGACCTACCTGCTGTAGTATAATAATTGTTATATCAAAAATGAAAAAAGGGGGGAACGCCTATCTACTTAGTTTAATGAAAGTGTGAAAAATGGCCTCCCTACCTCCGCCAAACTGGCCTGCCGGGGGTTCGGTATCCCAACCAATTGTCCACTTTGTAACATGAATTATGAGGACGTACATTGAGCATCTCTTATTTAACTGTCCAATATCAAAAGCCACAATCCAACTACTTTCACCACAAATAGCTAACAAAGTTAACGCAACCTACGTCGCCTCAAACACTATATATGAAATATTGATTAGCTTTAGATCTGAACTAGGAATTCAGGCGTTTCCACCCTTGCGTTCGCATGGTGGAGTAGGCATGGCCACGGGTCACGGGTTGGCCAGGTCAACCCGTGACCCGCCAGGTCGACGACGCGCCGGGTCAGGGTCGAAGGGTTGGCTTGGGTTGTGGGTCAGTGTTAGGGTTGGGCAAAAGAAAACCCATGACCCGGCGGGTCGAGCCGTCGACCCGGCGGATCAAACCCGTGGCCACGTCTTTGGTGGAGCATCTGATATTTCCATAACAACGCTCTTTGACAACATTAATCCAGATTCAAGAGCCTTAGTTTCCTTCATCACCGAAAAAATACGCAACTAGAACAAAACCAAATAAATAGATAAGGATCTAGACTCAAAGCCACCAAAACCGTGTGTTGTACCCAACAAGGCATCTTGCCGACGCTCTAAATGGTCAAAGCCTAGGCCAGAATGGTGCAAACTGAATTTTGATGGTGCAATCTCCAACACTAACATCGGAACTTATTGCTTCCTCATTCGCGATGACAGTGATTCTGTCCTTTTTTTAAAAGTCGGAAATTCACCTTTCCGCTCCATTGTTGGTGCAGAGGGCTACAACATGTGGAAAGGCATTTTAAAGGCCATCGAACTTAAAATCAATAACATTTGTATTGAAGGCGACAATCTTAGCATTATTAAGTATTAACAGTCTTCAGACTGAGATTTCGTGTTATGGCGAGATAGAGATGCTCATATCCGACTCTCTTTTATCTCTCCATCTCTTTTTGAGATTTCAGATCTCTTACATCTTTAGGGAAGGTAATCGGGTAGTGGACCGTCTATCCCATCTTGGATCTTTCTACTCTTGCTCTATTACCCCTTCCGATGTCGTTTTTCGTAGTATCATCCTAAATGATACTCTTGGCTAGATTGTTTTAGGCAATCTTCCAAATTCTTACCTTTAAAAAAAAAATTAAAAATGTGGACCCCACTTGTTATTAAAAAAACTAAAAATCCTAATTAATCTTAACCAACCATTTCATTCCTATCAACGATCCAGATTTGCGTACATGATACATCATAAGGGGTGAGTACATCTAATCTACCGCCTATACACACATATATATATTAAATAATAATATAACAAAACATTTAAATTAAATACATTTTATTTTTCATAACAACATTTTTCTAAAACCTTATATTAAATATCTTACATACATTAAAATAAGTTATAATTATTGACGATGCACTAACATGAATAATACCCGTAGTAATATTTATGATGCCAAGAGTAAATATGAGTGGACGCGAGCATAAATGGGGTTTCCCGCTAAATAAATAGAACCTTGTCAAAATAAATGAAATCATCCGCGGATTACTTGTATCCGTATAATGAATGTAAGTTCAATCAAGTTGAGAGCTATGGTGATTGAGCACACACGAGAACGACACATGCATCCGCCTTTGTTATAAGAAAAAGAGACGCGGACAAAGGTCCTGTCCTGCAACGCTTGTGTATCGATAAGAAACGTTAAACCACCAAACATCATATGTCTAAATGTGGGAAAACCCACTATCACTATCCTTCCACAAAATGTTCCGAAGGAGGTGACACTTGTCTATGGGTATGTGACACTTGTCTGCGAGTGAGTTCCACTTGTTACGAGGCAGGAGACACATGGCGGACATAAAGAAACACAAGATCATGCAAATCCGCCTATAGGAAGGTTGGGTTTGATGCAAGGGGGCTCCCGGGGGGATTCGTCATAGAGAGTGGGAGCCGAAACTTGATAGAGTCCAAGAGAGGAAGGTAATCTGCAGTCAGCACCAAACTCAGATTGACCCAGGTCATGGTGCACAAACAAAAATCTCATCGCGCATCTCAGGTTATGGCCCAGGTTAGTATAACTCATTTAAAACTATACTCGATATAATATTAAATTAAAAGCTCTAAAAAACTAATATCAATACCAAACAAACCTAAACTCTAAAAAGCTACTCTATCAATATGAGTAGGGTGTTATATGAGTTGAGTAGCTCGAACTCGGCTCTCATTCGGTCCGATAAAAACTCGGTTCGAACTCGTTCATTTATTAAACGAGTCGAGTATGAACATATTTTTAAACTTGATTCAAAGCTCGACTTGACTCGATTAGCGTTCAAATAGCTCGAATTTTATTGAATTTATAAAATCCCATTTAAGTTACTATGTTAAGAGTAAGTAAAGTTGCTTAATCCTCGAAAAAAGCTAAGTTCGAGTTTGTTTAACTACCAAACAAGCTGAGTATGTGCACAATTTTAGCTCGTTTATGAAATTGAATATGAAACAACAATATTCGACTCTTTCGATACCAAGCGAAGTCTAAACGGAGCACACCTCGAGTTTTTACACAGCAAGGAGAAGAAGGAAAAAGAAACGGCAGCCCCGCCCTGTGTCGGGCGACGAATCCTACGAAACCCCATTCCGGGCGGCGATGGCCGCTCTCCCAAGCCACTGCATTCACGCGCCCCGGAACCCCTCCATAGCTGCGATGTCGCTTCACCAGCTTCAATCCTCAGCATCGATTTCTTCCAATGCGTTGCGAGCCGTGTCAGTCACAATCTCTCCCAGCCCCAGGCGCCACCGTTTCGGAAACCGCAGCGAGGAATTTAGCCGCTCAACGCGACGCGGTGTTTTCGTAGTTAGGGCTTCCAAGGCGGATTACTACTCCACTCTCAAGGTTGGCAGGAATGCCACCTTGGAGGAGATCAAGAGCTCTTACAGAAAGCTCGCTCGCAAGGTTAGCTGTTGTGTGTGTGTTAATTAATGTTGCTTGTTTTCTGGAACTGGATTTGTTGGAATGTGGACGTCGGAGGAAGTTTTAGAGAAGGTTTCTTGCTTGATTTGTCGAGGATTGTTTGGATTAGGAAATTTTATCTGTCAGCACCCCTCAATTATTACCAAGCATCATCTGTTCTCTTAAGTGATGATCCATGCTTGGAGATATGAAGTATAACTCATGTATAGTTGGTATTGTTCCCATGGACAAGATATGTTGCCATTTATTGAAGAGTTCTACTGAATAATTTGCAAAAGATGCCAAATGAACTTAAGCTGAGGGGTACTACTTCATTTTTACGGGCACTTAAAATCTGAGTGGTAGAAAATGGAAATTTCTTTTATTTTATTATTCTGGTTGGGATATTTTATGATGATTGGATCTCTTGTTGTATAACTATGAGTCTATTAATAGCAGACTCTTAGTTTCTACTTTTTCATGGGGCCTATAAAAGGTTCAGGCAGAAGAAACAAATGAAAAATGTAAGACTCTAGCATATACATGTGCGTTTCACTATGAAAATCCTACTATTTCATAGAATCATAGATCTTAAAAAAAATATTGCATTGTTTCTCTGCCATGGCATTAGTGCATTTAAGTTTTCTATGGATCTAAGGGGTTATAAAAGTGAGTTTGCCAAGTGGCTAGCTTTGGACTTTTCTTTTAACTCATGATTAGATGTTTCTGGAAATTGGTGATGTAGTGGTATACTGGTATGCTGGTTAACTTAGCAAGCCCCACACGGATTGGTTTGCTTTTAAATTTCAACTCCAATTATTAAATGCGAATGATTTTTTTAACTGGGAGTTATGAGGTAGGAGATGCTTTTACTGAGTTTGAGATAAGATAACAGCTTACGGTAATGAGCATGTATTGTTTTAATGGTAAGATGGTAACAACAAACATTCATGCCAATATGACTCCACATGTCTGTTTCTCAAGGATAGTGGGTTGGGTTAGTAAACACAGTCAATCACAAAGATAGTATGACAAAGTGGTATTCCCCCAGTATCACAATTTATGTCGTTTTAGCTCATTAATCTTGTCTCTTATTACATGTTTTAGCCTTTTTTATCCTATAGAGTCTACAGATATCATTGTCAATCATGTCAATTTTAATTTACAATGCAAATTCTAACACTTAATTTACATTTTTAAGACAATAATTTACATTTTAAGACATCATTTTATTTGGCTTTTCTCCTATATGAATTTGCAAAACAAGTTTATTCAGTAGTTTCATATAAGCTTGCAACATCCTAAAACTACATGTATTATGAGACCAGGGGAGTATGGCACAACTTTTGACACACATACATGAGTCATAATTCACTAATACTTGTAAAAAGAGTTTATTTGAGTCGTCTCTAAATCCATTTAGAGTTTGTATGAGTCATCCATGGCGCTGATGGGGGAAATTCCAACTTCAGAAAGACAAAAAAACGCAAAACAGTAGGAAGAAAGAACTAATGAAGTTCCATGATTCATGAATAATGCTTATAAGCAAAGTTACAGTTGGTATATCACCACTATTACATTGAGTAATGGCCTTTCTTTTTATATTTGAGCTCCTTACTCGGGTTTTGTACATTTGATAATGAAGTCTTTTTATTTATTTACATTAGTATATTACTATATTGCTTTTTAATTCTAATGATTTTTAAGTTCTGTTAGATTCATGAAGAATGCTTATAACTTTATAAGCTAAGTTCCAGTTGGAATATCACCCCTATTTCATTGAGTAATGGCCTTTCTTTTTATATTTGAGCTCCTTACTTAGGTTTTGAAATTTTGATATCGAAGTCTTTCTTTTGATTTATATTAGTATATTGCTTTTTAATTCTAATGATTTTTAAGTTCCGTTAAGCATTGCTCTGTCACAAGGGTCTTCATGTTTTAAAACGCTTTACTTATCAATGTTATCATATATAAATAAAATTTATATATTAGCCAAATTCTAGTTTAAAATACTCTGTACAATAATGAAAATTTCCTTGTTGACAGAAGACAGGTTTGGTTAGCACATATGAATTCTGCAATAGGAAGTTGCCGAATGGCGAAATGTTCTTTGATTTTTTTTTTAATTATTTTTTTGTAATACGAAGTATTTGGTGGCTTTTTACTATAACGCTCAGTAGAGTCCTATGGGGAAAGATAATACTTTTTCAATGGCTGGACATTTATTCAATATTGATGGTTTCCTCTGTGTTTTATTTGATTATATTGAAGACAATTTCTTGATGATTGACAATATTCATATGGTGAGCAGTATCATCCAGATATGAATAAAAGCCCTGGAGCAGAGGAAAAATTCAAAGAAGTTAGTGCTGCCTATGAGGTAATATGTCCCTCAAGATCTTCTATTTATCCTTTCTATTTTGCATTTCAAGAAACTACGAACAGTTTGATTTGTTTCTCTCTGGGGGTGGTGAGTTGACCAGTTTGGGAATTAATTTTAGCACTCTTCTTAAAGACATAAATGACACATTTGCATGTTTATATTTTTTTTTATAAGGAACCATAATTGATTGTATGGTTAGGGATTTTTATGGGCTGCTGGTGCGTGGAACATTTCCTTTTCTCAGGTCCATCGAACGTACTGCCCCCGGGGTGGGGGAATCACAACAATTATGTGCACTTGTTAGGGAGTGCTACACTGCTACTGTGTTGCTTTTTTTATAGATTACTAGTTTTTAAGTCCTCAAGTCAAGAGTTTTATTCAACTTTATTCATATAGGGTGTGCTATCATAAGCGTCACTCACGACACAGGTAGCTTCTTGATTGAAAGCATCACTAATTTACTCTTCTGCAAAGTTGCCTATGTAGGTCTTGTCAGATGATGAGAAGAGATCTTTATATGACCGCTATGGTGAAGCCGGTTTGGAAGGAGAGTATGCTGAATCTAGCTTTGACCCACGACAGGTAAATCACATTTGTCTGTTGTTTTGGTCTGTTGAAGTGACAGTGGAAGCAATTAATCAAGGAAATTTTGTATTTCCTTGTCCATTTTATGGTAATATATTTGTCTCATTATTTGTGGCCCCTCGTGAGTTCTAAACCTCAACAAACACAAAAACTATATTATGAATTTTCCCAACTTACTTTTTTTGGTATATTCATTTAGGTGGACCCATTTCAAGTTTTTGATACAATATTCGGAGACTCAAATGGATTTTTTGGAACGAGGGACGAAAGTGGGTTTTTCAACTTCAGAAGAAGAAGCAGTGAGGATGCTGATATCCGGTATCATCATTTCCAATATATCTTTCTTATGAAATTTGAATTGATATGGCTCATTTCGTTTTCCTTTTCTTTTTTCTGTTTGGTTTATTTATATTGGGATTTACCTGAAACATTATACTTAATATATAATGTGGTTCTCACAAGGTGCATGGAAATTTACATTCAGCTTTCTTTTACAGAGGTATATTTATGAGTGAAAGGAAACTAGAAGTCCAAAATTTATAGTTCCTAGATTTGACTTGGTAAGTTCCCAGAAAGTGTGAATCCTACATAAGTGCCTGAAAGAAGAACTCAATCTGTATAAAAGTCAACACTAGAGAAGGTCGTTGCTGTATAAAAGTCAACACTAGAGAAAGTCGTTGCTGAATTCGAAACAATCTGATACTAGCAGTGCTATGTATGTTTGCAAGGAAATAAAATGTAACTATTTAGAGCTATACCAAGGAACTCTGTGAAAGTGAATTACTGTTTTAAAAATGAATTAGTCCATCCACCTGTGGATAGGATATCAACACTAGGTTGCTATGTTTGATAGCTTTTCCAATGTTCTGATGCTGCTGATGCATGACTGTCTTATTTGTCTCTTATGGATTAGTGGAAGATTCGGAAAAAGGGTTTAATCTTGTTTTGTTTTCCATTTCGTTTTAGGTATGATCTGTTCTTGACCTTAGAAGAAGCTGTGTTTGGAGGAGAGCGGGATATTGACGTGCTCTGTTGGGATGTATGCGATTGTGGTGGATCTGGTGCCAAATCTAGCAACTGCATTAAATTATGTAAAGATTGTGGAGGTAGAGGAGCTGTTAGGCAAAGCCAGAGAACACCATTTGGTTTAATGTCACAGGTATTTTTTCAGAATTAAGCATTTAAACTTATTGTGATTGTCTTAATGCGTTCCCTTAGCACAGCATTGTTCTTGTTACGTGCTTCCTGTGTTAATTAATGCAATTGATTCTTTGTCATGATTTGTTCTGTTTTCAGAAATCTTTCTCTCATTTTTTATACTAGCTCAGTTGATAACATCATTTATTAATTTTTAGTGTTCTAACTTCATACTGATCCTTGTTCTGCCTAATCGGCCTTCCTCCACCCTGTATATGTTTGAAGATGGATGAGAGGGTGTAGTCGAGGATTTTTGACCCTTTAACTGTGTAGATTCTAAATCCATGGAGTATAAGTTTGGTTAATGCAGGAGACAATACAGTAGTCTTTTTACGTGAATGTGTGTCTACCTCCATATGTATCTTGAAAGTCAAGATTCTTAGAAACTAGATGATTCTGAGTCAATTTATGCACAATACCAGGGAGTCCCACCTTTTGGCAGCCTAAATAGTACTTCATACCTCATAGATAATCCAGGTAAAGGGATTTTGTTCAAGAGAGGCAATAAACTTACTTGAGTCTTGTGAAGCCTACACTGATGCTGACAATGTTGGGTCAGTTTTAGATAGAAGATCTACTTCTGGCTATTGTGTATTACTCGGAGGAAATTTGGTTACTTGGCAAAGCAAGAAACAAAATGTGGTAGTTAGATCTTCAGCTGAATCTGAATTCAGGGGTGTTGACTGTTGCCCACTGCTTATTTGAGCTGCAATGGCTCCAGCTTATATATATATATATATATATAATTATATATATGTTTATATATTATCTTATGATTTATGTAGATGGTTTTTTATTCTACTAGGATATAATAATAATAATAGTAGTAGTAGTAGTAGTACATAATAATAATAATAATAATAATAATAATAATAATAGTATTACTACTACTACTACTACTACTACTATTATTATTATATATACATATATTTATTTATTTATGAGGAAGTGGGTCCTGTTTGTTTCTCTTCTGCCTAATCATTTTTCCATTGTCGATATAATGGTGTGTGGTTGCTGGTCAGATGGATGAAGCAGGGCTCCTTTGGGTCATGATGTCTCATTGCTACACTATTTTTGTTGTTTTGAGCATTAGTATTACCATTGCTCAAATGTATTTGTGCTGCATCTTATTTTCTGATGTGCATGTATAGAAAGATAAGCGCATAGCCACATAGAATAGTTTGAAGCTTCAACACACCAATCCCTCCAGTAAGATAAATTCTAGGAAGCCTTGATAAGAGTAAAAAAGGAAGACATTACTTTTATTATCACATCAGAGTTGAGTTGGTTAGATAGTTATTGTCATATGACAAACGATGCTTAAAATCAAAGTAATGGTGTTGCCCTAGTATTAGTTGCAAAGGACCAAACTAAATCAACATAGTGATCTGGTGCATGAACAAATTTGGGTATAGACTGTATGCAGCCTGCAAAGTCCTAGAAGGTTGCAATTTCTGGAAGAGTCTTGAACTTTGTATGAGGATGATGTACACACACCTGTACAAAAGCTGTACTCATGTGTAAATTAATATTGGCTATTCTTTACAAGTCTTATGTAATGATTTGAATTATGATCATGATAGATACTGTTTATTTTGTAGGTCTCTACCTGCCTGAAATGCGGTGGGGATGGCAAGGTGATAACTGATCTTTGTCAAAGATGCCGTGGCCTGGGTAGAATTAAATCAAAGAGAAGTATCAGAATAGTTGTACCACCTGGTGTTGACAATGGCACTATGCGACTACATGGAGAGGGTAACTTTGACAAGCAAAGGTTTAACTGAGCTGCATTTTGCTGAATTTTTGAAAGATTTTTATGATTTTTTTTGTCCCAACTGGAAATGATTTCATATTAAATCAGAATTAACTGCTATTAAGGTGTTTTGTTTAACAACTTTACTGAAATACATAATCATCAAACATCCACTTAGCTGCATTGGCAGAATCATTAGAAGATCTTTCAATCCACTTGGCAACATAAAGAGAATGACATTTGAGTTTTCCGTTGATCCATAGTTTGTATGCATCTATTACCTGTCCTCATTGTGGAAAACACCTGAACAGAGTTTTATGATGAATGGTGTCATGCAACATTATGACTATGGATGGTGGCAGTACTGTAGTAACTGTGCTCCTGGTGTTTTGGTAGTATGTAGCTTATTGTGAAGATAAGGGTTAACTCATAGTTTAGAGTGAAACGGTGTAACAAATTTTAGTTTATTCTTTTCCAAGGGAAAAAAATGTGCAACATTAGTTGGGCATTGTGATTGTAGACTTAATAACAGATGAGTAAATAAACAAATTGATCTTGACACGAGTATGGTCCCAGCTTAAATGTCTAGATCTTGTTCTAAATATTTGGTCTGCTGCTCTATGTTTCTTTATGTGAAGCTGAACTCATAGGAATTGATTAGGATGTCTTTGCATTTGTTTATGGTCCAGGGGCATAAGAGGTGACCTCCTTCTAGTTGTTCGTGTTAATGGAAAGGATGGAATTCAGAGAGAAGGTTGCAATCTTTACTCCAAAATCAGTATTGATTACACAGAGGCAATACTTGGAAGTTCCATCAAGGTTGGTTTTATTGTTGATGCCATTTAACTAGTTTGAATTCTTTCTAGAGTGTTATACTCTTCTCATTTCAGTTTTCAGTTCTGAAAACTTTTTGTGTGGTACTAGGAGGTATTACTGGATGTAGGTGAGGTACTCTGAGCCTTTGAGGTTTCAGTGATATTTAAGAGCTAAGGAGAAATAGTTGGGGAAGAGAACTGTCGAGGAAAAGGAAGAATAAAAGATGATTACATTGACTGGGAAACCCATATAAGTTGATTGTATCTTTCCCCGTAAGTTGCTTTTGTAATAAAATAATATAAAATAAATAACATAGATACCGTGCAACTTTTTCTTAGGGGAATCAGTAAATATGTTAACTGGTAGCAAAAAGTTATTATATAGGCCGAGTTTGCTTTAAAATCTGGTAAGAAAAGATGCCTGGTATTAAAGATATATTCTGGCAGATGATCCCGAGCATAATAGTTTTTTTTGAAAAAAAAATATCTATTTTATATAACAGCATCTTCTCCCATTTTTTAGGGCTTGTAATGTGTTGTGTAATAGTTGAGGAGATGGAGAAGCAATTTGGTCTTTTTCATTAGACATGTATTCACAAATAATAATGTCTTTGCATGAGCCATGCTCGGGCACCATTCCTGGAGAAAAGGAACTAGATAGACAAATGACATTTATTGGATGAAACAAAGTGTTATTTGAATTATAATTTATCGTAACTTTTAGCTAGGCACACATAAACTGAACAATAAGCTAATTATTGCTGTTAACCATTTTCAGGTGCAAACAGTAGAGGGTCTAAAGGATTTGCAAATTCCACCAGGAACTCAGCCTGGTGATAGTATAAAACTACCATACATGGGAGTGCCGGATATCAATCAGCGCTCTAGAAGAGGTGATCATATATTCACTGTAAATGTGCAAATTCCGAAAATCTTCAGGTTTGACTACGTTCTTTGTATATTCCTAGTCAGAAGTTTCACTTTGTTTCAGTGTACGCTTCCTTACTAGTGTAGACAAAAAGTTTACTGTGCTGGTGGTTGGTGCCGATGCTTTTGGGTCTGTTTGTCAAAACATTCATCTACCTTTTAAAAGTGTGTATTATCTTGATTTTGTGTGTCTCCATGGGTGTAAGTATGCCTGTACATTTCCATTGAAAATTATCATAAAACTGAAAAGGAGTTGAATCCTTGCTAGTGTGTCGTTGACACAAGAAAGTATGACAGGTTATGTGCTGGAATTGCATACTCCCTCCGTCTTAAAATACATGTCTTTTTAGGACGGAGCACGGGAATTAAGAAGTATGTAAAATGTAATGATTAGATGTAAAAAGTAGGTTAAGTGTAATGATTAGACTTGTATTTATTTATTTTTTTTTAATTTGTGAGGAGGAGAGTAGGGGTGATGTAAAAATTAGAGTAATGATTAGATGTAAAAGTAGATTAAGTGTAATGATTAAATCTAAAAAGACATGTATTTTTGACAAAATTTTATGGGCTAAAAAGACATGTATTTTGAGACGGAGGGAGTATTGTATTAAATTAAAACTCTTTGACTCCCTTGTCTTTCGTTTTATGGCGACTTTGGGTCTATCAAACACACCATCTCGGGGAGTTTGGGCTAAGGGTGGGTACATGCAACCCTGACCCTGCTACACTGCACGACTCACTGGTGGGTTGTGTTGAATTCTTGTCTGTTTGAAGGAAATTTTCATGAACATAATATTCCTCATTTTAGCTAAACTTTATTTTAGTGAAACCAGGAATGTTGGATGGGTGTTTGTTAAGTCACATTTCTTATTTATTTCTGCAAAAAATACATATCCACCTTCAGGGTGCAATCCTACCTAAGATTGTTCTTTCAATATTTAATCCTTTTTCAACTTCTCATTTGGATTTGCAATGTTGTGCATACAGCGAACAAGAACGTGTTCTTGTCAAAGAGCTGGCTTCACTCAGGAAATCTTCCGAAGAGCATTTGGTTTCTACTGATGGTATTTATATTTTATATTCAATGTCTTCAGTTAGTTACCATTACAAATGGGTGCCTTTTCAAAGTATTTATATTTTATATCTAATTTCTTCACTGGACCAAATTCTAGATAATATAGGTAGAAGTAAGACCAAAACACAGCAGAAGCATCCATTGAGGCAGGGGATTCGACATGCTTCATCACTTTGGAATTCCATGAAGAACTTCCTCTGGTAAGTCTGTTTTATTGCCACGAGTGTTTGATCATCTTGTGTTGCATTGTGTTCAAGTGTGCTCGTCAATATGTTGTTCATGGTATTTTTTTTATTTCTAGTAGAACTTACAGCTGTGTGAGATGATTAGGAAATGAGCCCTTATGAGAGTCAAAGGAGAGCCTTGTAAGCCTAGACAATGGGCTATGAGAGTCATTGAGTCATGTAAATTTCGCATTTCAACGAGACGCAAAGGCAAATCATCCGTTGAAAAGCGTTGGTTGAAACATTTGGAGGGGTCGGTAGTCTACACCTAGAGTGATATTGAGTTGGTTAGTGAAGTGCGTGAGATAGTAGGAAGTATAGGAGGAGTTTGGGGAGGTCTGACTGGTGTGAGATAGCTTTTTGGGGTCACACCAGTTCCTACTCGGCCTAGGGCCATTTTGGGTCAAGTCCCACTGGACTTGCTTTTGTAATTACCTTTTACACATCTATAAATTTACCGCTTCAAAAAAAGAAAGAAAGAAATGAACCCTTATGAGGGGTGTTAACTTTTTTCAAGTAGAACATATAGCTGTGTGAATCAATCTCATCAAATGAACAACTTGACTTAGTGTTCATTCCATTATAGTGCCACTGCCTTGCTATGTCTCTAACTCTCAGAGTCTTGGGTCATTTTGATCAGTACCAATCTGAGGAGATCCTCCTAGAAACGTTGTAACAGCTCTGCGAACGATACTTTCTCGTTCCTCGACTGATTCCTCTTCATTCATGCTTCTGAATGTGTATTCTTTCCACAAATGTTCCGTTGCATCAAATCATTCTCTTCAAATTGACAGGAAGGACAAGTCCCAAGAACGCTTTGCTTCAGTCAGCACAGGCATGACACTATCCTTGCCCTGCTACACAGCATTGTCACCTCCATCTTCCTGGTACGTGTTGCTGTTTCTCACATTAATCTTCACTGCATTAGCAAAATTCGATTATTGCAAACGTTTGCTGGTGAGAAGGATTCGGTCGCCTAGATCTAATCCATGAACGGCAATCAATGAGCGGTGAACGGGCCTGTTCGTAGCTATTCTGTCATACTTGGATAAACCTTGTATGATTTTACATCTTTCCTTCTCCTGGAAAGAGAATTTTGTAGCATAGATATTGAATAATGGAATCCTAATATTTTCTTTGATGTATTTTAATTTTTCAATATTATTATTAACAAAATCATTTCAAATATTTTTTTAAAAAATATATGTTTTTATTGGGCAAATAAGTTTTTATAACTATTCAAAACAATCAAAACTAGAATAACTCAAAAACTGAGAAAGATTATTTGGTACATGAATTTGATTCAGGTTTCTTTGGGGTCTGATTTTTCTCATGTTGGGTCATACCAAATCTAGTAATGTAAAAATGATCAAATCAAAGAGAATAAAAACTCTAAATATTTACACCAAACATTTGCACTACACTTTTCCCTATGAATTCATTTGATGCATCCAGCTTAAACTGAGCAATTTTGTGGAGCACTCCATTTGAATGGAAGGGGCTGGCTTTGAGGCGGCAATGGCGACGAATAGTTTCGCCAATCGTCGAGAATAAGCTTCAAATCATGGACTTTATGCGACAAACCAACACAACAATTGGCGTGTATAGAGCAAACCTTGTTAAAATCCTGGCTTGGTTGGCAAAAGCCGCCGAAGAGTGCAGTGTCAAGGAACTTTACCGTGAGTCCGATCATCTTGAAGAGGGAACTAGCCTTGATGATGTCGAAGACTTCTTGATCGTTCTTCCCCTCATACAGGCTTCGCGAGTAGTACCAAAACTCGAAAAACTGGATTGTGCGTTTGTTGGATTTCGCATACATGATCCCGGTGTTAGGAGCATTGTTGACGTCGTCTGGGTTGCCATTGTAGTAGTCACATGATACATGGAAATCTATGTCGCCTTCTTGGACATGAGGGAACGGGTCTCTGAACCACAATATATCATTATCCTGCCAAAATGAAATGTTTTGTTGAACGTGCGTGAATAACAAATGAAATGTTTTGTCGAACGAGAGGAGAGAGAAAGGAATTACCGAGAACAAGAAGTTGTAGCCCAAGCTAAGAACCGAGTGGAGGAAGTCAACCTTCCTCCAAACAATCTCCAAGTAGCTAGGAGTCATGAAACCAGCTTCTCTTGAGAAGTTGAAGCCTTGTACCTCGAGGAAGTAGCAATGGAGGTTCAAGCCTAGACAACGAGAGTGGGCTTTGTCGTCGAGCGACACCACCACGAGATGCTTCATCAGCCTCTCCGTGTCGCTCCCTCTTCTAAAGCTCTCTAGCATCAAGTCGAGCACTGAATCCGGCACTGCCCACGCCTTGTTCAAGCTTGTTAGCATCACGGTTTTGTTTGGCGTCGATGCTCGCTCCAAAATTCTAGCTAGTTCTTCGTCTTTCCCGTTGGCCGCCGCCTCTACCTGCATTAAAGATACATAAATATGTGTATTGAGATAATGAGAAAATATCTAACATCGGTTCTACAAGGTACTGAACTTATGTGTTGGACTTCTAGTGCATATATGATCATACGTTTTTGTAGTCATACGTTGATCATAGATCAAAATTAGATCAAGGATAGATCGATAACAGGGGTCACTCACCGAATTCGAGCCAATTCCTGCCCGAAAAGTAGTAGGAGCGACAAATCTAGTGCCGAGGAAGTAGGAGACGAAGACCAAGGCGGAGAAAAGGAGAGCGATGACCGTTACAAACCACAATGGTTGCTTCAATCTTCGAATGCCTTCATCGAAATCCATCTTTCTTTTAATCGGATTCACTTCTAGCTCTTATAGCTTGAAATCAACACAAAGGTGTTGCTTTCAATATGTTGGACCGATTCATATCATAGTATGATAGATCGATTTGAAAATTGCAAGATTATATACACACATATTATAAGACTTCTATTTGAGTACATTATATTAGGATGTCATGGATGAGAGTGACAAACTGGTTCACATGGGCCAACCCCATTTGGCTAGATCTGAGTTGATAAATAATTCCATGGACCATTCAATTTAAATTCATATTAGGGTATACTATATAGATGATGGAATAGAGGAGGAGATGAGTGATTAGGGCATTTAGGGGTTCCAAGTTTTACTTTTTCTTCCCACTTTTTCAAGAAAAAACCCAGAGTATTGATATATAGAATTGGGCAAACTCTTTATAGGTTTGTCTCCACATTCCGATAAATATAGAGTGAGAGGTGGATTTTGGGAGTTTCACATTCGCGATGAGAATAAATCACATTGAAGTAATTGGTTTTAGAATAAAACTTCATAAGATCTGTGTTAAATTTGAATGGGTAAATGATGTGCTCATACGGTTGTAAGTCTCTTGGTCTATTATTGGGCACGACGTATGTCATAATTCATTAGTGAATCAAGCCTGCTAACAGGATACAGACAATATATGAACTTTTAGTTGAAAAAAAAAAGATTTTAGTTTGAAAGGACGTTATTGGGAGGTGAATAGCTACGACTACTGCCATTCAAATCTTTGTTCGGTATAAAAAAAAGTGACTACATATTAAATACTTCATTTTTACATTTTATTAAGGTCTCTAAACTCAATAGTGATGTTATAAATACCCTTTGAGTTACGACAATTTTCAATGGTCCTAAGTTCTATTCGTACTTCTACGGTTCTACCCCTTCGATTATATGAATCATAGATCGAGTTGAAAATTTCTAAAGGTATACGCATTAATTGTAACACCCCGTCCCATATCGGATATCATAAGGATGTCGGAATTGATTTATAAATGATTCAAAGCCTACCCATGTAACAATAGCTCTTCCTTTTCAGGCTCCAAGTGAGGACAACGGACCTGAGGGGCGCTGTTTGACAGAGTCGTCAGTGTTTTAAGTGGGGGAGATTGTAACACCCCGTCCCACATCGATTTTTTTTATTTGTAGTAAGTGAGGACAACGGACCTTAGACACTTTTTTATTTGAGGTCCGGTACGTGTAAATATATATTATAGACATATTAATGATATTATATAGACTTTATTTGAGGTCCGGTATATATATATTAGACTTATAGTACGTACATATATATTACAATGCCATGAATGAGAACTACAATCTGGTTTAGCCTCACGATCCGATGCCCACATCGATTATACTAATATCTCATTGTTTTTACTCTGTTCGACAAACCATATCATTTACTATTTATATACATTTTTTAGGAGGTAAAAAACTATATAAAATATCTATTTTTTAAAATAATTTTTTAAAAAATTCGTAATTATTATTAATAAATACGAATTTAATTATTTTTAATATATATATTTTATATAGTTTTATCATCCTAAAAAAACGTGAATAAATAGTAAACGACTTGTTTTTCCGAATGGAGGGTGTTTTAATCTCATTCACACTCTTATTAAGAAAATCTATTTTTCTTTGAGTAATCTAAATGATCAAAACTCAAAAGTATAGTTTTTAAATTTACACTAAGGCTATGTTTGCCACCATCGGTAAGCTTTGCTTTTATTTGTGATATTATATAGTTTGAAATGAAATAAATATAATATTTTAGTTTAATTATCTTTTGAAAATAACCACTCACCCAAAATTTGTGGAGTTTTTAGTTTTCTATTCACAAATTTTCATAAGGTATCAAAACAGTTAGGTTTAACAAACACCAAAATAACTTATTAACATATATTTAACACAAATAATTCATCAGTTTCAGCTACTCAATAAGCTTCAGATGCCTAATCAACTATCTTTTTACCAAACACAGCCTACACTGAGCAATTCTATGGAGCATTCCATTTAAAAGGATGGGGCGGGCTTTGAGGCGGTGACGACGATGAATAGTTTCGCCAATCGTCGAGAATAAGCTTCAAATCTTGGACTTTATGCGATAAGCCAACACAACAATTGGCATGCATAGTGCAAACCTTGTTAAGATCTCTGCTTGGTTGACAAAAGCTGCCGAAAAGATCAGTGTCGAGGAACTTCACTTTGAGTCCGATCATATTTAACACAAATATATTTAACACAAATAATTCATCAGTTTCAGCTACTCAATCAGCTTCAGATGCCCAATCAACTATCTTTTTACCAAACACAGCCTACACTGAGCAATTCTGTGGAGCACTCCATTTAAAAGGATAGGGTGGGCTTTGAGGCGGTGACGACGATGAATAGTTTTGCCAATCGTCGAGAATAAGCTTCAAATCATGGACCTTATGCGATAAGCCAACACAACAATTGGCATGCATAGTGCAAACCTTGTTAAGATCTCTGCTTGGTTGACAAAACCCGCCGAAAAGAGCAGTGTCGAGGAACTTCACCTTGAGTCCGATCATATTAAAGAGGGAACTATCCTTGATGATGTCGAATACTTCTTGATCGTTTTTCCCTTTATACAGGCTTCGCGAGTAGTACCAAAACTCGAAAAAGAGGATCGTGCGCTTGTTGGATTTGGCATACATGATCCCGGTGTTAGGAGCATTCTTTGCGTCGTATGGGTTGCCATTGAAGTAGTCACATGATACATGAAAATCTATGTTGCCTTCTTGGAGATGAGGGAACGGGTCTCTGAACCACAATATATCATTATCCTACATGCCCAATTTCAAATACATATATATAAGTGAAAATTGCAACTTTACTAGATCTCATTCCATGGAATATAGAGTTGAGAATTAGGCTCTGTTTGACACAATAAGTAGCTTTTCAGCTTGTGGTTTTGATATTATATAGTTTTAAAGAAAATAAATATAAAATTTTAGTTTAATTAGCTTTTGAAATCATATTTTTTCAACAACTACTCACCCAAGCTTTTTAGAGTTTATGGTTTTTCATTTACAAATTTCTATCAACTACCCTAAGTCCTAACAGTTAGATTTCTCAAAAATCATACTAACTTATTAACCTATATTTAACGCAAATAATCTATCAGTTTCAGCTAACCCGTCAGCTACCTTTTTACCAAACATGGCCTTAATCCAGAGTTGGGTAGTTTCTACATATGGAAACTTCAAATCCGAGGGCTTGGCCGACTAATGGTATTTCACATTATATTGATTACAATTAAAGTCAAAGTCTAGCCACCTAAACTTTTCAGATCTTTTGATTTCATACACAAGTTTTAATCAGCTATCCTAACAACTAGTTTACTAAACACTATATTAACTTATTAACATATACTCCGTATTTAACATAAATAATTCATCAATTTCAGCACGCGCATGTGCGCTCGTAATTACACGACTCCCAAATCATAAAAAATCGGATGAAAACTAGGAAGAAAAGAGACGGATTTTTTCTTTGCAAACCCGGCATATATAGTGGTGTTCATTGTTTGAGAAAATATAAGGATTTAATTTTATATTAGTTAATTCATATATATATAAATGTTTATATTTAATTCAAAATCTATCAATCACTACGAAATACAATGTCATATAAATAATAGAGGGAATTGCACTAAATAGCAACCGATTCTAAATGATAGGCCTATAAAATATAGTGACAAAATGAGAGGATTAAGATGAGGAGTTACCGAGAAGAAGAAGTTGTAACCCAAGCTAAGAACCAAGTGGAGGAACTCAACCTTCCTCCAAACAATCTCAACGTAATTGGGAGTCATGAAACCGGCTTCGTTCGAGAAGTTGAAGCCTTGCACCTCGAGTAAGTAGCAATGTAGATTCAGGCTCACACACCGGGAATAGGCTTTGTCGTCGAAAGACACCACCACGAGATGCTTCACTAGCCTCTTCGTGTTGTTTCCTCTTCTAAAGCTCTCTAGCATCAAGTCTAGCACTGAATCCGGCGCTGCCCACGCCTTGTTCAAGCTCGTTAGTATCACGGTCTTGTTTGGTGTCGATGCTCGCTCCAAAATTCTACCTAGTTCTTCGTTTTTCCTGTTGCCTGCCTATATAAAGTCAGTGAGCTACTTCTTCTTCAGGTGAAACCCACTAGCTAAGACTTGTAAAATCGATTATCCTTAGAAGTTATAACTCACCGAATTTGTGTCAATTTTTGGACATAAAGTAGTAGGAGCCGCGAATCCAGTGCCAAGGAAGTAGTAGGAGACGAAAACCAAGGCGGAGAAGAGCATAACGATGGCGGTTACAAACCACAAAGGTTGCTTGAATCTTCGAATGGTTTCTTCGACGAAATCCATCGTTAAATTGATCGGATTGGATCGACTTCTCCTTGATGATCTACTAACTCTAATCTTGAAAATAAGAACGAAGGTGTTGACTTTAATTACCCTGGTTTGGTATAGACTATAGATTTCTGTTTGCGTGTGGTATTAATATTAAAAAAGGTTACGGCAATTTACAATGGTACTACGTGTACTTTTACATTCCCATTTGGTTATATGACGAGATCGATTTGGAAGTTTTGATCTAGATGTATATATCTTAGGCCTGTTTGGTATTAATATCTAGATATCAGATATTGATATCAGTCGTGATTCTTGATATTGAAGATATCGATTGATATCTAGATATGAAATGATATGTTCTTAAAATCAATACTCCCCCGTTCGGAAATAAATGATGTTTGACTTTTGTGCACGTAGTTTTAGAAGCTAAAAATTATATAAAATCTTATTTATTTTAATTAATTTTTTTCATAGTTTAATATCTATTAGTAATAAGTATTAAATTATGAAAAAAATTAATTAAAATAAATAAGATTTTATATAGTTTTTAGCTCCTAAAACTGCGTGCAGAAAAGTCAAACCCCATTTATTTCCAAACGGAGGGAGTATATATTAAATAAGCCTAAATATAATATCAAGTGATATTGATATCTATCCATATCAAACATCAGATATCAGATGTTATCGATATCTATCTATACCAAATACTCCATCCGTTCGGTAAAACATGTCACTTTACTATTTACGCACGCTTTTTTAGGGGATAAAAACTATATAAATATCTATTTTTTTAATAATTTCGTAGTTATTATTAATAAGTACAAACTTATTAAAAAAAATTTATAAAAAAAATAAATATTTTATATAGTTTTTATCATTCTAAAAAAGCGTACGTGAATAGTAAACGACATATTTTACCGAATAGATAGAGTACTAGATATCAAATATCGGAATTGATACGTAGTTATCAATATCAAACGACCTCTTATATATTTTATATACATAAGACTTTTATTTGAGGGCAGGTATATATTATAGACTCATAGTACATTATATTACCCACATGTCATCCATGAGAATGACAACCTGTTGAAATGGTCCTACCCCTATTTGGCTAGTTTTAAATAATTTCATGTTAGGGTTTAATGAAAATCCTAATCATTCAATTTAAAATTAAATGCTTTTGATACATCCTTCATTTTGAAAAATATATTATATTATTCATGCATTACAACAGTAACTAAAAATTATATAAAATGCATATTTTTTTAATAATAATTTTATACCCATTACTAGGAGTATAAAATTAAAAAAAGGAAATTTACAGAAAACCACTCCTTAAATATGGGTGTTTTCACTTAACCACCCCTTAAATTCAAAATTACAGAAAACCATCATTTAAATGGTTTTTACTTACAACTCACCACCCCTTCATCTATTTTCATTAATTTATCATTAAATATATTATATTTTAATGTCTTTAAACTCAAATTTGATTATAAATACTCCCTCCGTTAATTAAAACTTGACGTTTTACTATTCACGCACGCTTTTTGAGGTGTTAAAAACTATATAAAATATTAACTTTTTTAACATATTTTTTTAAATAATTTCATACTTGTTACTATTAATTATGAATTTATAAAAACAAATTTTAAAAAATGTTAATATTTCATATAGTTTTTATTATTCTAAAAAAGCGTGTATGAATAGTAAACGACAAGTTTTAATTAACAAAGGGATTATATCCAAAATTTGAATTTAAGGGCTCGATTATATTTTAGTGATCATTTTATTTATTTTTAAAAAATAATAATAAATAGTTAATAATTTTCAACTTAAAATATGAGTTTGATCCATTTTATTTTTTATATGTAACGTTTTTCTTTAAATTTACCTAAATTCTAAAAAATTAGGTTATCAATTAATTATACAACTTAAATATAATTATTAAGATAATAATTGTAGGCTATATTTTTTTTTTTAAATAAATAAAATTATCCATAAAATATAATCGAGCCTTAAATTAAAAATTTGAATATATTTATAATCAAATTTAAGTTTAAAAATATTAAAATATAATATATTTAATGATAAATTAATGAAAATAGATGAAGGGGTGGTGAGTTGTAAGTGAAAACCATTTAAAGGGTGATTTTCTGTAATTTTGAATTTAAGGGGTGGTTAAGTAAAAACACCCATATTTAAGGGGTGGTTTTCTGTAAATTTCCCTAAAAAAAGTTGAAAAAAGAAGTGATCCTTACAAAAGGGTTGTCCTATATATATATATATTGAAATGATAAGTTTGTAATATAAATGATAAGTTTGTAATATATTTTTGAAAGTCTTCCAATACTTATAAATCATCCATTAATATTATTTTATTCATTAATATCGGAAATCAAACACACAACTTTTTGATAAAAATATAATTCGTCTTTATAAATATAATTGAGCCAACGAAAACAATGATATATAATGTTTTTTTTTCTTAAAACAACTTTTGTGGATGTAGATATGGACATGTAGGAAACTAGAAAGGATATCGTACATTCGATAGGAACTTGTAGAGCAAATAAAATGGCGCACCGAATATTGAAGGTAGCACGTACTTGTTTGGTTAATTAATTGTTTCAACATAAAGTTAAGACGTACTACCTCCAAAACCAATGGTTGAAGTTGCCCAATCTGTTAAAACCCTGCTGTTTGATTTTTGACTATAAATATGATGAAATCATCCATTACAATATATAATAAATTATACCGATTCAAACAGGTTGAAAGAAACCAAATGTCACTAAATATATATAAACGGATTGAATCCTGTGAAAGCATCAAAGTATGATAAAAATCATGAATACCACTTTATAGCTCGGTTCATTTTAAAACCCGTGCTAAAAACCATGTTTTTGAATTTACACAGTGACTTTATAGCTCGGTTCAGCCTAATCACCGGGCTAAACAATTTTGTTTTAAAATTATGCAGTGACTTTATAGCTCGGGTCTGAATAGAACCGGGCTAAAAAACTAATCCTCACGGTTTTTACCGCAATTTTGGTTTTCACCGGAGCGCGCCCCTATATATATATATATCAGAACTAATGACACAATTTTAAACTAAAACACCACCGTTTTGAACAAAAAATTATGTTTTGAACTAAAAAAATGTTGTCTTAAACTAAAATATCATTTTTATTCTAAAATATCATAATTTTGGGTCGCTAAACTATAAAAAAATCTATTGAAAAACGAATCAACAATTTGTACAAAACTTCGTCCCCCCCCCCCTCAATAAGTTTCTGGCTCCGTCCCTGGCCTCAACCAAAATATGTTATTTCTATGCGAGCCTGTATAATTACAGGGGAATGTTCAGTACAGATTCTTATAGTACTCTTCGGGGGTCAATCAACTAATTCCTGTGGATATCTATTTGTCAGGCTGTCCACCCAAATCGGAAGCAGTTATAGATGCTATTGCAAAGAGTTCGGAAGAAAATATCTTTTGAAATCTATGAAGATAGAATTCTGTCGGAATGTAAGAATCGATGTTTTACTATAAGCTTAAGTTTCGTGTTGGAAATTATAACTCGGCTACCATTAAGATTGGACGAACCATCAAGAGTAAATGATAGAATAATATGGCAAATTGGCAAGAATGCATAAACCACTAGAGATAAATGGTTGAACTAATAATGTTAGATAGTGAAACCTAGATAGTGAAACCTAGCTAGGACTTCATAGTTTAATCGTATAAGAAAATGAACCGTGATTTATCTTAACTACTTACAGTCAAATAGTTGAAACATTAAGATGGTTCATTCAGTTTTAATAAAAGATTGAATGAACTAGTAAGAGTAAAATGACTTAACCATTGCGAATAAAGCGGGTGAAAATCACTTGCCAAATATCCTGAAATTCCGAAACTCACAAAGGCGATAGTGAGATCGTATTTATAGGGGAGGATCGAAGGTCGTAGACGTTCAATTGAGTTTTTTTGGTCAAAAGGAGAGTGATATCCGCTCTTCTAATGCGCTTTATTTATAATAAAAAACAGGGCTAAATAGTCATCATACGAGGGATAGCCCGACCCCTAACATCATTTTGCAGAAAAATTAAAGCACCCTCAGGAGGGTCAAACAATATATATAATTAAACCAATGTTATACAAGAAAGCTAAACTAGCTAAATAGTTTGCGGCGCAATTAGCTTCACGAAACACATGCCGAAACTGGATAGTACAGTCTCTTCTAATAAAGTCTTGACACTTAGTGGCAAGACTAGCTAGCGGGTGACACCGTGGCATTTGTTTTCCTAGTAGGGTTACAATGAGTTGCGAATCTGCTTCCAGAGTCATCCTTCTGTGTCCCCCCTCCCGGGCGAGCTTTAGCCCTTGCCAAGCACCCCATAGTTCATGAGGACTGAGCAAGTGCCAATGTTCATATTAACAAAGCCTCGATGCCACTCGCCAACATTATTCCTAGCTAATGACACCTGCAGGCTGCAGCCATGGCTTGTCCATTCCTCTGAACCGCACCATCCGTGTTGATTTTCATCCAGTCTTTTGTCGGCTTCTCCTACTTTATCCTCACCTCTTCTTTCCTGGTGTAAGTTGTTCGTACATTCTTTGCCCACGCCTACTTGTATTCAGTGGCTCTATTCATAATGAAACTTCCTTTGCATCCATGCCACTCACGGTTGTTGAACACATGATCATTCCTTCACTTTCAAATCCACCAAATAGTACTCTCTGTAAAAACTTCCCGCCAAGCAATATATTGTTAATCATAAACGAGTTAGATATGTTACCTCTTATCCAGCTAGCGGACGGAGTAGAGAAAAAGTTGTCATAACGGACAACATTGAGTCCTGTTGGGATACAAAACATCCCACATTGATTGTGAGTGGTAAAAAGACCACAAAATATAAGGGGAGGGAAAGCTCTTACACAATGGCTTAAGCTTTTTGTCATGTCCTGGACATGATTTATGTGAAATTGAAAGGAAAAGGTAGAGATTATGGAAGGAATTAGGGAAGAAGGTAGCTTAGGGTTAAGAGAGAGTAAAGGGAGAGAGAAAGAGTAAGGAGTAATTGGTTTGATTATTCATTGGATGATCCACAATTACAACTAAGGGTATATTATATACTAATACCCAATATTATCTATAACCCTATACATGACAATACCCACCACTTATAAAAACTTTGTCCTCAAAGCTTGTTACAAAGTAAAAAGAAATACTAACTAGGTGCTGAAACACAAAAAAATTCCATATTACCCATGCATGACATTTACTAGGAATTAAATGGGTTGAAGTAATTCACCATAAAGGCTAGTAACGGTTCTGCTCCCGACCTTTGCAATTCTTGACAGCAATTAGGAGCCTATTCTAACACCAGTAAAGTAATTGAACAAGCTCTCAATCCAATGTTGCGGTGCCAGTAAGTAATTGTCTTCAAGTTGAAGTTGGCTACCACCTTAGTCTTCAATGATGTCTTCACAACTGACTTCATGGCTGACCCAATTCACTCTTATATAGCACACATCCATTATGACCCAATTCACTTGGTATAGAAAAAAAATTTCAGCAACCACAAAGCCACCCTGACATCACAAATTGGTCTCCATGAACCAGCAGCATAGGTCCTATTACCTCATTTATGTCGAACTTCCAGCGTGATGGCAAACATTGTTCCAGGCAGCCCAAAATCAACACTAAACATTCATTCAATTTCAGTTGTTTGCCTTTTCCAAACGTAATTCCCCATTACAGCTTGAGAAACCCATAATAATGCAGCTTGAGAACATGAATCAAGTTCTCCACCTGGATAAAAAACAAAGCCCTTGACGGTAGCCCCTTCCTTTCCTGATTTCCCTCTATCATAAGGCATTTTATTTTCTTCACTGCATAGGCAATCAAAACCTCCACCCGGGTCGAAAATAATCATTCCTACTGATCCAGACATTTTTTCAAACACCTTAGGTGCACTTGGAATTTCTAAGAATTCAACTGAAATCACCCTGAACTCAGTTATCTTCTCCAGCCCATCAATATTCGCATGATTCCCACATTCAGTTTTATCCATTTCAATTGTTTCACGTGAAACAATTTCAATCTTCCTACTACTTAGAGGATCAAAGGGTACCTTAGAGAATTCGAATTGGGTCTGGAACTCGTCCCTCCTCTCGTCGAGTTCTTGTCTTGGTGCTTCACCCACTAACTGCGACGATGACGAAAACCTGATTTCTTGACCCATCCCAACGCTGATTCCCCAAGCGATTGTTGGGTCACTACACCCTCCTTCTGAGAGGTCGACCGACGTTCCAATGTGCAGGACATGGATCAAGTCGAAATGGGCGATTTCTCGTTCCTGCAACCCAATTTGAACAGACTCGAATTCGACCTTGCAATCCATCAGTTCATCGATTGAGAATCCTGACCCGCCTACGTCAAAATTCCAAGAGGGACCTTCACGTTCTGTTTCTTGGCTTGGTTCAGCGATCTCTTCGACTTCCACAGGTCTGCTGCCATCGGTTTTCCACTGCATCTCAGTCGCCATGACCAATGATTGTGGTGCTCCCACTCCCGATTGAATCGCACAAGTAATCAATCGATGGCATCCCAAGGTGAACTCTGATTTCGTTGATATTCTTGTAGAATCGTCGATCCGATTCCGCTCATTGTTTCGCCGCATCTTGAAATGCCTGTTGCGTAGTGGTGATGAACTGTTGGAGTTGACTGTCTGTCTCCCGCCAATTCTCTTCCATGATTTTCATCCTGGTCCCGTCCGCCATAGCCCAATCTTCTCACTCTGATACCAATTTGTCATGTCCTGGATATGATTTATGTGAAATTGAAAGGAAAAGGTAGAGATTAGGGAAGGAATTAGGGAAGAAGGTAGCTTAGGGTTAAGAGAGAGTAAAGGGAGAGAGAAAGAGTAAGGAGTAATTGGTTTGATTATTCATTGGATGATCCACAATTACAACTAAGGGTATATTATATACTAATACCCAATATTATCTATAACCCTATACATGACACTTTTCTGTTAGAAGGGTAGATCTTGACCTTGTAACTAAAAACTAAAAACAAAATTAAACTCGATACAACTCTCGTTTTCTTATGACCTAACCGGGATTTCTCGGAATTTGACAAGTCCCCGCCACACTTGTTTGGTCCTTGCAGTCTCGTCCGGTATGTGTTGCATCTCACACAAATAGCCGAGGAAGCGAGATATATGTCTTCTAACACACTCGCTAGTCGTCAATATGCCTCCCAATATGACTTATATCAAATTTATTTATTTATTGACTATTAATTTTTAAAAACATATTTTCAATTTTTTTATATAAATTATCATTTGCAATAAATTAATATATATGTACAATGCACGAGTTTTCAACTAGTTATTATATACATGTAGAATAAATATAGATTCTTATTATTATTGGGAAAAAAACATGTACATGTCTTGTTAGGCTTCTATAAATAAAATAGTAGTATAACTTATAAGTTTTAATTCCGTTTGAGAAATGAATTAAACCTTACAAATCTAACCATAATGAAATCTTTATTGTACATAATAAGTTTATTTTTACTCAACACAATAATTGTCTTTAACAGTCATGGCTATTTGTGTTAGTAATTATACTACCTAGTTAGGGACGGATTTGGGAACGACTTCAGGGCGAGTTCGGAGACGAATTCAGGGACGGATTTGGGGATGAATTATTCGAGGATGGATTGAGTGACAGCTTCGAGGACGGATTTGGGGTCAAACTTCAGAGATGGATTCAAGGACGGATTCAGGGACAAATTTTGTGACTGAATTAAGGTCATGGCTATTTACCAACAAATATTGTAACACTTACTTATTTTGTTGATGGCGTTGCGTCAAACGCTAGTTCATCCCTAAATCCATCCTTAATTAGACAGGGTTTTAGGCACAAATTTGAAATTGTCTCTATATAGAGACAGAATATGAATGGTTGTTATATCTATGGCTACAAAGAGACAGAGTTAGGGACGACATTTCATCCCATTCCTATTAGGTATGGATTTTAGGGACTGATTGTGAGGTATTGCAATTAGCAACAAAATTAGTGACATTACGTTAATTTGTCCCAAATTCGCTTCGATTGTTGCATTTTGTGGCAAAATAGGCCCCCAGTAGGAACAAAGTTAGCTACAAATGAAATACATCCCTAATATTTGTCCCTATATCAAACAAATTTAGCAGTGAATTGCAAGCTTGCCCCATCCTTTTCAATGGAGTGCTCCACAAAATTGCTATTTTTAGATGGATAATTGCTCTACAACATTGCAAACAAATATAGGGGTTATATATAGAGAGCGATTAGTTCTGGTGTACACATGTCTTATCATGCATCATGTACTCATAAATTATTCGTCTATTTGTTCATGATTATTCGCCTGTTTTCACATAATTATTCACCTGTAAAAAAAATGTAAAAAAATGTAAATTTTATTCTAACGAATAACCGCCCAATACCACCGAATAATTTCATTCCGCCGAATAATCTCCCAATGCCAACGAATAATCAAAAGTTACATTTAATCTCATTTGTTGATCTTCTTAATTCAATGACCCAGATTTGTTAATATGATACACAATAAGAGCTATGTACATTTGATCTATATATATATATATATATATATATATATATATATATATATACACACACACACATATACATATATATACACACACACAAACACACACATAATAGATCATATATACATAACCCTTATTGTGTATCATGTTAAAAAAATTTGGACCATTGAATTAAGAAGATCAACGGATGAGATTAAAAATTATCACATTAATATCATGTGATAATTTTTTTTAAAATAGAATAGTCTATACGCATCCTGGTTGTATGTAGGCTTTTTTTTATTTTAAAAAAAAACATGTGAATATCACGTGATGTTTTTTTTAAAAAAATAGAACAACCTATTCACATCCTGGATGCGTGTAGACTTTTTTAATTTTTAAAAAAACACGTGAATATCACTTGATATTTTTTAAAATAGAACAGCCTACACACGGCTTAGATGCGTGTAGGCCGGCTTTTTTTTCACAAGGTTTTTAACCCAGTTTTCTTATATAGCCCAATTTTTTTGTAAAAAAAAACACAACACACATGCATCCAGGATGTGTGTGTTGGGTGCGCCACTAGCTCGGTGGAGTGCGCCTCGGTTCCACCTGTTTTTTTTTTTTTATCAATTTAGTTGTGTTTGATTTCCGCTACTAATGAATGAAATAATATTAAGGCTGAATTGCAGAAAATCACCCTTTAAATATACCTATTTATCATAAACTGCCTTTTAAATGACTTTTGTCATCAATCAACCACATCTGAATATATTTCATCCAGATCTAGGTTAAATTTGATAAATTACAATTTTACCTCTTTTTTATATAATATTATAATATAATTTTAACAATTGAAAAATTGTAAATAAGTAAGTACGAATTTGGGAGGAAACTATTGACATTTTTTCTCTTTTTAAATAACCGATAAAATAGTGTCCGCTTCTACAAAATTGCTCTCCCTCCATTATCTAATCAAATCTTGTTTTTTCCCTTCCAAACCACTTTTTAATTCTCCATTAGCTTCTACATATTCAATGTTGGAGCAAAAATGACGTCAATTGTATCCTCTCAATTTAATTCTTACTTATTTACCTTTTTCTTTTTTAATTGTTAAATATCTATTAGCATATAAATAAACAAATTAAACCAAAATTTGAACGAAATAATCAAGGTTGGTTGATGTAACACCCCCATCCCACATCAGATATAATAAGAATGTTGGGACTTAGGAGTGATTTTTTTTTATATAAGGAAAGAAATTCGGTTCTCTAGATAAGCCTAGAGAAACCAAGAGCCCGAACAAGTCGGGAGATGGACTAACCATCATGTACAAAAAGAAACAAAGTGTCGGTGAGCCTTTTGGTTCGTGTTTTCTAACTACTTTCCGCCCTCTAAGCTTGTTTATTGTTGTCGTTTGTTTATTCTTGTCTCAACTGATACGTTTCCTCTATTTGGTTTACCCTTGTGGTAGGCTTTACGATCTTGTTATCGTCGTTGAGGGTGTGAGCTGGGTTTTGGGATTTGGTTCGGCAATGGTATGGTTAGAGTTTTGGTCTGCGAGTTTGTGTACTTTGCTTTTCTTGTTGTAGTACAGGTTTCATGTGAGTAGTGACTACTTTGCCAAGCTAAGAGACGTCGTGGAAATGCGATCGACACCTGTTGATTCTGTGTTGAGTCCAATTTGAGGTGTCCACTAGTGATCCCCAGAGCTCTCTGTGTGTGTCTTCCTTTTGCCAGATCGGTTCGTTAGTTCTGCTAACTTGTAGTCTACAGTGTATGATATCAATGGTTTGTACTTTGTTTCTGCATTTTCCTTTCCGTCTTTTGCTTGTAGTCTACAATGTCGGATGATTTATACTTAGGAGTGATTTATAAGTGATTCAAGTTCTACTAATTTCACATGAACTCTTCATTTTCAGGCTCAATATGAGAACAACAGAGCTGAAAGGGATAGGTGGCATGAATTGATACATCTTAAGACCCTGCGGTACGCTCTCTAGAAGTGCAGTCCCTAACATAAGTATCGTTATTTTTAAATTGTGTGAGTACAATTTTCATTAAACGTACCCTAACATGACATTATTTAAAACTAGCCAAATGGGGGTAGTTTGTCGTTCTCATGTGAGCAATGTACTAGTCCTCTATAATTATTATATACCGGTCCTCAAATAAAAGTCTATATATAATAAGATATATACATCTAGATCAAAATTTTCAAAATCGATCTAGTTATATAACCAAATGGGAATTTAGAAGTACGTAGACGTTGAACCATTGCAAATTGTAGTAACCTTTTTAATATTACTTAATACCACATGCAAAAATAAATCTATATAGTCTATACCAACCAGGGTACGTACGTACGTAATTAAACTACTCCACTGCTTCTTTCTTGTTTTCAAGATATATAAGAGTTAGTACGTAGATCGTCAAGGAGAAGTCGATCGGACCAAAAGAACGATGGATTTCGTCGAAGGCACCATTCGAAGATTCAAGCAACCATTGTGGTTTGTAACAACCATCGCTCTGTTCTTTTCCACCTTGGTTTTCGCCTCCTACTACTTCCTTGGCACTGGATTTGCCGCTCCTCCTAATTTTTGTCCAAGAATTAGCAAGAATTCGGTGAGTTATAACTTCTATATATATATTATATATAATCGATTTCATAAGTCTAGCTTGTAGGTTTCATCTGGATCGAAGTAGTAGTTTACTGACTCTATATACTAAGTTTGATCGGTTATATATATATACTATGTTTGATCTCTTAGTACATACATAAGTACGTATCGTTAATTTAGGTAGAGGAGGCGGGCAACGGGAAAAACGAAGAACTAGGTAGAATTTTGGAGCAAGCATCGACACCAAACAAGACCGTGATACTAACGAGCTTGAACAAGGCGTGGGCAACGCCGGATTCAGTGCTAGACTTGATGCTAGAGAGCTTTAGAAGAGGAGACAAGACGGAGAGGCTAGTGAAGCATCTCGTGGTGGTGTCTTTCGACGACAAAGCCTATTCCCGGTGTGTGAGCCTGAATCTACATTGCTACTTGCTCGAGGTGCAAGGCTTCAACTTGTCGAAAGAAGCCGGTTTCATGACTCCCAATTACGTTGAGATTGTTTGGAGGAAGGTTGAGTTCCTCCACTTGGTTCTTAGCTTGGGTTACAACTTCTTCTTCTCGGTAATTCCTCTTCTCTTTGTTCTTTCTCCTCTCATTTTCTCTCTATATTTTGTAGGCCTGGTAGACCTGTCAATTGGGTCATTTGGGTCGGATTTGGGTCGGGTTATTTCGGATTTCGGGTAAAATGGGTTACGGGTAAAACGGGTCCCGGGTAGATCCGGGTTGATTTGAACTCGGGTTTGACTCAGTTTCGGGTCAAATCCGGTCGATTTCGGGTTTGTCAAAATTTTCTTTATTAAATTAAAAAAATTATGATTTGGTAATTTTGCGATAGTTTTAAAATGCTAAAATTAAAGACATGGTTTATAAGTTTTAGTGCTTGTAATTACATACTATATCTGATCAAAAATATTTAATTTTTATTATTTCTTGTAATTTTTAATAAAATTTAAAAATATTTAAAATATCAAATTTTTAAATAATTTTTTAAAAATAATTTCATGCAATTAGTAATAAGCATATAATTATTTTAATTTTTTTAGAGTTTTTTCTTCTTAAAAAATGTGATGAAAAATCTAAAATAAAATATTATGGATTGGAGGGAGTATTACACAATACAAATAAATATAAAAGTTGATTTGAAAATGAAACATAAAGTGATTGTAATTATAAAATGTAAATAAATTGAAATCTCCATAAAAAATAATAATCATATATAATTATAAATCAATCGGGTTAATCGGATCACCGGGTCATCGGGTCAATCGGATCAATCGGGTCAAAATTACCGGGTCAATCGGGTCACCGGGTCCAAACCCAGATGACCCGAAAAATTATCGAGTTTACGGATTCGGGTCGGAAAAAAATTTCGGGTCAAAATTTTTGGGTCCTGGCCCAAATTTTACCGGGCATTCGAGTTGGGTTATGTTTTGAAAGGTCTACCCAGTGGTGACAGCATAAGTCTCTGAATGGTTTGGCGAAATTTCTGACTTTTAAATTTATAGTCCTCACTACGAAAATAATAGCATCACCAATTCATCCACAAAATAGTACATAATATGGAAGATTAAATAAGTTCAAATGTTCAATATGCATTTAAAGTGAATACATATGAAAGATTAAATAGTACATAATATAAGTTCACTTTGGTCGAAGACGGGCACGGAACAGGATTACAATCTTGGGTAGGCTGGATTTGCACATAATTTTATTTGTTTTCCATGTTTGTCATTATATATATATATATAGTGAAAAATTAAAGATGATTTTTTTTATCTATATTTAAATTAGCAATAATAGAGGTAATTACTTATCAAAGATTTTTTAAGTTTTAGGGATTAATTAGTCAACTATTTAGAAAAGAATGACGATGAAAGAATGTTTAATTATCAAAGATCTTTTAAGTTTTAGGGATTAATTATTCAAATATTTAAAAAAAATGATTTTTTTATCTATATTTAAATTAACAATAATATAGTTAATTACTTATCAAAGATCCTTTAAATTTTAGGGATTAATTAGTCAACTATGTAGAAAAGAATGACGATGAAAAAAATATTTAATTATCAAAGATCCTTTAAATTTTAGGGATTAATTAGTCAAATATTTAAAAAATAATGAAGATGAAAAAAAAAATGTTTAATAAGTGAGAGGAAAAAAATGAAGAGGGAGTTGGCAATGCAGGGATTCAAACCTAGGTCTCCTTTATTCCCCTCCTACCTCTGTACCAGTTGTACCAATTGAGTAACATATATATCTCTGGTTGAAGGGTGTGGCGACCTGTATAGGCTTTTCGTTTATATGACATTGTATTCCGTCGTGAATCGTGATTGATAGATTTCGAATTAAATATAAATATATATATATATATATATGAATTAAATAATATAAAATTAAATCTCATATTTCTCAAACAATGATGAACACCACTATATATGCCTGTTTTACAAATAAAAAATCAGTCTCTTTTCTTCCTAGTTTTCATCCGATTTTTATGATTTGAGAGTCATGTAAATACGAGTGCACACGTGCTAGAAGCATGACATAAGCTCGGAAGGTTCCATCCTAAACTTAAACTAAATATCAGTTATGGCTATTTATGTTAAATGTAGTTGATAGGATAGCTGAAGCTGATTAGAAATAGTTGAAACTGATGGATTATTTATGTTAAATATATGTTAATAAGTTAGTATAATGTTTGCTAAACTAGTTATTAGGGTAGCTGTTGGAAACTTGTGAAAATGAAATAAAAAATTTTGAAAAGCTTGGGTGGTTAGGCTTTGACTTTTAAGTATAATCAATATGTATGTGAAATGTCATTAATTAGGACCCGTTTGACACAAGTTTATTGGAGTTTTTCAAAGAGTTGTGATAAAACTTTTTGCGGTTTTCGAAAAAAATAGTTGTACAAAACTCTATGTAATTTGTCATGCCAAATAAGAATTTAATTAATCTATTTACAAAAGCTAAAATTTCATCTATATTATAATCTTAACCTAGATTAATTTCTGGCGTACCAAACAGGCCGTAGTTGGCCGGCCCAGCCCTCGGATTTGAAGTTTTCAGATGTAGAAACTACCCAACTCTGGATTAATTCTCAACTCTATCTATCCATGGAATGAGATCGCTCTAGTGAAGTTGCAATTTTCACTTATATATACTTGAAATTGGACATGGATGTAGGATAATGATATATTGTGGTTCAGAGACCCGTTCCCTCATCTCCAAGAAGGCAACATAGATTTTCATGTATCATGTGACTACTACAATGGCAACCCATACGGCGCAAAGAATGCTCCTAACACCGGGATCATGTATGCCAAATCAAACAAGCGCACAATCCAGTTTTTCGAGTTTTGGTACTACTCGCGAAGCCTATATGAGGGGAAGAACGATCAAGAAGTATTCTACATCATCAAGGATAGTTCCCTCTTCAATATGATCGGACTCAAGGTGAAGTTCCTCGACACCGCTCTTTTCGGCGGCTTTTGTCAACCAAGCAGAGATTTTAACAAGGTTTGCACTATGCATGCCAATTGTTGTGTTGGCTTATCGCATAAAGTTCATGATTTGAAGCTTATTCTGGACGATTGGGGAAACTATTCATCATTGTCACCACCTCAAAGCCCACCCCATCCTTTTAAATGGAGTGCTCCACAGAATTGCTCGGTGTAGGAACTGTGTTTGGTAAAAAGGTAGCTGATCGATGGGGTATTTGAAGCTGATTGAATAGTTGAAACTGATGGATGATTTGTGTTAATTATATATTAATAAGCTATTATGATTATCGATAAACCAAACTGTTATGATAACTTATGAAAATTTATGAATAAAAACTAAAAGTTTCGAAAAGTTTGGATGAGTAGTGTGTCCAGGTAATTGAACTAAAATCTTATATTTATTTCATTTAAAATTAATCACAAATAAAAGTTGTGAAAAGCTTATTGATGGTGTCAAACATAGCCTTCATGAAAATTTAAAAACTATACTTTTGAATTTTGATCATTTAGATTATTTAGTGTGCATGAGATTAAAACACTACTCCCTCCATTCAAAAAAACATGTCGTCTACTATATTTATGCACGTTTTTTTACCATGATAAAAATTATATAAAATATCTATCTTTTAAAAAAAATTAACAACTTCATAATTATTAATAATAACTACTAAATTATTATAAAAAATAGATATTTTATATAGTTTTTTATCCTCCTAAAAAAAGATAAATATAAATAATAAATGGTATGTTTTTGTTAAATAGAGAGTATATTTAATTAGATAGATAGAGTACTAAACTTGGTAATATATGTATACGTAGTTAGACCTGTCAAAACACAACCCGACTTGGTCGACCCGAACGCTCGGAAAATTTTTGACCCGAACCCGGAAATTTTGATCCGAAAATTTTTTCTGACCCGAACCCGAAAACTCGAAAATTTTCTGGGTAATCTGGGTTTCGACCCGGTGACCCGATTGACCCGGTAATTTTGTCCCGATTTACCCAATTGACTCGGTTGATTTATAATTATATATGATTGATTTTTTTTATGGAGATTCCAATTTATTACATTTTATAATTACAATCACTTGATCTTTCATTTTCAAATCAACTTTTATATTTATTTGTATTGTGTAATACTCCGTCCGATCGATAGTATTTGTTTTTTTTTTGTTTTTCAACAGAATTTTTTAAAAAGATAAAAATTCTAAAAATATTAAAATATAAAAAAAATTCTATGCTTATTACTAATTGCATGAAATTATTTTTAAAAAATTATTTAAAATTTTAAAATTTTATATATTATTATATTTTATTAAAAATTATGAGAAATAATAACAAAAATCAAATGTTTTTTAATCAAATGTAATAATACATAGCATATCAATTTTTTAATAAAATTATTTTTAAAAAATTATTTAAAATTTTGATATTTATATATTATTACATTTTATTAAAAATTACGAGAAATAATAAAAATCAAATATTTTAGATCAGATATAGTATATAATTACAAGCACTAGAACTTATGAACAATGTCTTTAATTTTAGATTTTTGAATCTATCACAAAATTATCAAATTATGGTTTTTTTAATTTAAAAAAGAAAAAATTGATCAACCCGAAATCGACCCGAAATGACCCGAAATCTAGTCAAACTCGGGTTCGATTCAACCCGGAAAAACCCGAAACCCGTATTATCCGGGACTCGAAGTGACCCGACTCGAACCCGACCCGAATGACCCGTTTGACAAGTCTATACGTAGTCTATAAGTCTATAATATATACCGGTCAATAAAGTATATACTCCGTAATATATACGGTCTATAATATTTACACGTACCGGGCCTCAAATAAAAAAGTGTCTATATATAATATACTAATCCGTATACCTTTAGAAATTTTCAACTCGATCTATGATTCATATAATGAAAGGGGTAGAACCGTATATGAAAAGAGGGTAGTGTTATAATCAAAGGGATAGGACTAGACCTGTCAATCGGGTCATTTGGGTCGGGTTCGGGTCGCGTCATTTTGGGTTTTAGATAAAACGAGTTCCGGGTAAAACGGGTACCGAGTAGATACGGGTTGACTTGAACTCGGGTTTAACCGGGTTTCGAATCAAATCGGGTCGATTTCGAGTTAATCAATTTTTTCCTTTTTAAATTAAAAAAAAATCATGATTTGGTAATTTTACGATAATTTTAAAATACTAAAATTAAAGACGTGGTTCATAAGTTCTAGTGCTTGTAATTATATACTATATTTGATCTGAAATATTTAATTTTTATTATTTCTCATAATTTTTAATAAAATTTTAAAATATATAAAATATCAAATTCTTAAATAATTTTTTAAAAATAATTTCATGTGATTGGTAAAAAGCATAGAATTTTTTTAATATTTTTTTAGAGTTTTTATCTTCTTAAAAAATGTGATAAAAAATCAAAAATCAAATACTATCGATTGGAGGGAGTATTACACAATACAAATAAATATAAAAGTTGATTTGAAAATGAAAGTTCAAGTGATTGTAATTATGAAATGTAATAAATTGGAGTTTTCATAAAAAATTTAAGCATATATAATTATAAATCAATCGGGTCAATCGGGACACCGGGTCAATCGGGTCAAAATTATCGGGTCAATCGGGTCACCGGGTTTAAACCCAGATGACCCGGAAAATTATCGGGTACTTCAGGTTCGGGTCCAAAAAAAATCGGGTCTTGACCCAGAGTTTACCGGGCATACGGATAGGGTTTTTCGGGCCGGGTTGTGTTTTAACAGGTCTAGATAGAACCGTAGAAGTACGAAAAGAGGATAGTGTTAGAATGAATAATTTCCGTTAGAGTTGTCTTCGCTATTATAATTAGAATATACATAGGTGTACATGATAACGTAATTATAATTGAGCCATTGGGCTTATACATATATTACATCTAACATATCTCCTCTGCCGGAACAGGGGAAGCGGATAGTGAGAATACTGGATCTAATTAAAATCAAGAAATAGTGGGCGAGTCAAACCTTTGGTGAAGATACCATCATACTGAAACAGGGATGGGACATGTAAGACACGCAAATAACCTATGGTAATCGTCTCACGAACAAAATGGATGTCAATCTCAACATGTTTGGTTCTTTGATGGTGAACAGGGTTGTGAGCAAGATAAGTAGCATTGACATTGTCTGTATACACAATAGATGCTTGAGTAAGAGGACAATGAAGCTCAAGCAATAAGTTACGAAGTCAAGAGCACTCAACGACAACATTGGCAACACCACGATATTCCGTTTCAACACTAGAGTGGTGTGTGCTACGTATGAGGAGGTTATGCCACCTCTCCCCCAAGAAAGTCCATGATTGTCGATGTTGGAGTCTTGGTGTGGTCCCAGACGGTCGGGAGAGCCGGGTTGTGCTGAGAGTCGCGTTCCACACTTGAAGAAGGGTCCGCTGGCAAGACTTGAGTGTGGCGCTATCCCCAAATATTGATATCAGAGTCGATGGTTCGAGGAGGGTCATGAGCACCATGTCGAGACAGACTCCACGGGTCATCACCCACGGGCTTGCCTTTGACCCGTTGTGTGGAGGTTTCAGTTCCAAGAATGAGCTAGCATGAGTAGAAGTGTGCAAATCAAAGGTGTTTCTTGGTGGTTTCGGTGTGTGGTTTGGCCCTGGGATTTTGACAGAAGGGGAAGCGATTCACATGTGAGGGGAAGATTGGGTTATGGGCCCACCACGAGAGAGAAGTGAGTCTTTAAGGAACACGCAGTATCCTAACGTAGACCTTCAGGTGTCACAACCAGCCCAATCAGCATCCATGTAAGCAACCATGGAAAGTAGGGGTGGATGCGGGATTCACTACTTTTTTTTTCAATCCCGTGCGGAACCTGTCCCTCGCGGGACGGGACGGGACGGGCCCTATCCCTCAAATAAAGAACATTATAAAAATTTAAAATTCTTATATATTTTGCGGTTTCAAAAGCGTAACATATATATAGATTTATAATATTTTATAATTTTTTCATATATATACACATTGGACACATTATACATATAATTATACACAACATAAATATAGACACACTAATACAAAGTATTGAATATATATGTGTATATACATATGCAACGTATACAGTATGTATATATACTTCTTTTTGGCAAAGGGAGAGTATATACAGGCCCGTCCATAAGGGTGTTCAAAAAGTCAGACGGAAAGGGCCCCATATTTTATGGGGCCTCAACTAGTGATCTGTTTATAGATAATAAATTTATTGCCCATTAATACAAATGGAAATTCTGGCCCAGTAGTAGCCATCCAAAGGGTTTTGTATTTCAACCCAAGTTCGACTCCCCATCTTGTGCAATTTTGTGGGCCCTTTTATTTATGGGCCCTTTTATTTAATTACTTTGCCTTTTCCAAACGAGGTAAATGTTATATTTTTTTAGTCTTTTTGTTAGTTCTTTTTAAACAAATAATCTCTATATTTTGCACATATCCTCAAAAATAATTAACTGGAATAAAGTTTTAATTTTCATTTCTTTTTCTTTTGATTACTTTTCTGTTGACATCCCTTACTACCTAAAAGGGAGCACTTCTAAATTCACTGTTCATATAAAATAAGTTATATCAGCCGTCCATTGGATCTGATCAATGGCTTAGATTGATTTTATATGTAATTCCTTATTTACCCCTAAAAGTTTCAATTTGAAATTATTTATTTTTTTGTTTCGGTACCCCTTTATGTAATTTCATCTAATTCTCCCTCTCTTTCACCCTAGCCGCCCGCTTGACAGACCCTTGTCCGGAGATCACTTCTCGTCGGAGTTCAACCTCCTGCTGCGTTTTTCTGTGCTTCGTTCCTCACCTTCTCCCTCATTCAACCCTACTTTTTACAGCCTCACCTCTGTCATCATCCTCTTCGTGGCTTTGGCGTCTGTAAAATTCGTCTCCGTCCCACTCCTTTCTCTCTTCTGTGTTCATTGAACACCCACCAAAGAAGTTGCCGCTTCAGCAATTGCTTGCCACCACTATCTTCAGCGCCTGTAAAATTCGTCTACGGACTGCCTTCTAACGTCGTATCCGCTTGTTCGATTGTTCGCGACTTTAGTGTCGAAGAGGTACAATCGATCCAATTTCTAATTGTTTTCGGTTTTTTTATTTCTAAATTAGGTTTCTTCAGAGATCTAATCTCCTCTTCTGGTTTGTTATTGTTGTTTTGATTTCGATTTAGGGGATTTTGCGCAGTTGTTGATCTCCAGTTTCTCTCCGACCTCAACTCTAATTGAGAATTAGGTAACCCTCTTCTATTTTTCTCCAACTGGTCGTTATACTCCTCCCATGCTACAGACGATCGGTTAGTTTGATTTTGGCATCCGGTTTGGGATTTGTTGTTGGATTAATTTCAATTGATGTTTCAACCCTCTCCAGTTTCTTATTCAAGTATCTTTGTTTTTTTTTCCTGAATTAGAAATTGAAAGGATTTAGGTTTGTGACTGATCAATCATGGTAGTATCTAATTTAGGTTACAAAACTAATATTTTAGGGTTAGAGATGGGCAGTTTAGATTTTGTTTGTGAGATGTTAGAGATTTCATATCCGCCTACAAGGTGTTCGATTAAATGCCTGATAGTTTTGAGATCTTGAAATTCAGGGTTATGGGCCTATGGCCTTCAAATGGAGAATCAACGCCTTTAGGATTGGGATTGATCAATCATGGCAGTATCTAATTTAGGTTACAAAACTGATATTTTAGAGTTAGAGATGGGCATATTCAATTTTGTTTCTGAGATGTTAGAGATTTGATATCCGGGCGTTCGATTAAATACCTGATAGTTTTGAGATCTTGAAATTCAGGGTTATTCAAATGGAGAATCAAAATCTTTAGATATTTAAAATTCGAACTGACCTTTGCAGTTATCTAAATCCAATTGTGATATATCTAAAACATATCACTAGCACTTTTATTATTTTTAAAATTCGAATTTATTCTTTTGTTTCACATGTTTACTGATTTTAAATTGGTATTCAATTCGAATTTATTCTTGATAGCACTTCTAATATCCTTTGGTGGCATATATCCATTTTGCTCCTTTATTTTGTTCTCCATAGAATACATGTATTGCTGCTGTATTATCATTGCTGCTGTATTTATTCTTGATAGCACTTCTAATTCGAATTTGTTCCACTTGTAAATACAAAGTGTAGACACTGTTAAAATTGCTGAATTTTTATTTAAAGTATAAAATTGATTCTGGACTCTATACTGCAGGTATTGAATACAATAAAACAAAAGATTATCATTGCTGCTGTATTTGTGTTTGTTGTAGATGGTGGATATGTTTTTACCATTCGATTGCAATTGCATCTATATATGCTTGCCTCCCATCTTCATTTGGTCACCTTCTCTATGGTTGGTCATCATCAATCTTGGGAGAGATTTCGTAGGTTAATTTACTAAAATCCTAATTTGGCTTGTGCTTCAGTTGATCTAAATTATTTTTTTCATCTTCCTCTTGTCAGTCAACACGACTTTCTATATTCGGGGTTTGTTCGACTTTATCATCATATTTTGTTGATTTGATCGGGCACCAATGAAATGAAGCCTACTAATCTCCCAACACTCAGTGTAAGATGCTTCATTGGATTAAAAAAAAAGGTATAAGAGTCCTAATATAGACTCATTTCTATATATAAGTTGCAGTAAGCATTATTTCAATAAGTAATAACGACTTGTGTGTATAATTAAATTATCTTAATGTATTTTCATTCTAACTTGGCTTAGTACTACTATGAAGGTGTGAGCAACGATCTGGATCCTAGCTTGGGGGCATTATCTACAACCTGAAATAAAACCCTTTTGGATCTAGACCGTTGCTTATAGGCGTTGTCTACTGACTCTGATTTGGTCTCCTTTTTCTCTGCTGTCTTCTAATATGTGGCTGTATTTATCTTTGTTTTATTTCATCCTTTTGTTGTGAGAGCGAAAATGTTCTCATGATTGAATAGCAATATATTCAAGCATAAATGGATATGGCAAGTTGAATATGAACTCTTGAGTCTTGGTAGTTAGAATTAGTAAGATCATTTAATGGAAAAATCCAATGATTGTCAAGATGGATTTAGATGGCCCTAACATAAGATAGGTTGGGAATCCGATATCTTCTGCCAGATGTATTATGGACTTAGGAATTTTTTATTTTGGATTATTTTACCAATGCATTTATTTTAAACGAGCAAGAAGTATTACGAAAGACAAAACAGAGACTTGTTTTATGTTAACTCTTGTTCAGTGTTTCTTTCTCTTGTGGATTGATGAGTTCGTACAACTTCCTATTTTTTTCCAACAACCAAGGCTCTAGATGCCAAGGTGATGGATGAAGACTTCGCCAAAGGACTCTTATACCCGCCATTTAGTAGCAAATGTAGCAGCAAAGGCATATGAGCTCGGTAAGTTTCCATCTTCCACTGATCAATGAACTCAACTTTATACCAATGACATCATAAGAAATTTGTATGCTCAATTTCTGTTCGTCTTTAAGTCATTTTTTTACTCTAGAAAATATTTATAAAAGGAACTGAGATATAAAAAAACCTACTAATTTCCTAACTCATGAGAGCAATTGGGTTAAGTATTTTTGGGAATGAGAATATTCAATTTTGCGTCTTTTTCTAAACCTTAATTAGTCCTCCCCAGATCCAACATAATATCGTTGCTTGTTGACAGGTTCTTTACTGCGAGGCTGTGTTTTCAATTTTAATAGTTTTCTTGCAACCCTGCGTGAGTTTACTGATTAAAAACTGATTTGCTTACACAAACATCTTAAATTAATGTCTTTGGTGCGTATATGATTTGGGTCATACTCTTTTGCTTGGTCTTGTAGCTATGAAGCATTACCTCCAAACAAGTTGGACCAAATCAGTTGGTATTCTCTTTTGCTTATTTAGTTAGAAAGCCAAATATAATCGAAAAAACAAATCGATACGCCTGATCAGGAGCATTTCTTTTTCTTTCACGTCAAGTGGGATGGATTTGCTTCTTATCCATGTAGTCTAACTGTCTAAGCGATGATAGCAATGTAAGCAGGTTCATCAATGTTGTTGATAAGCCTCATCAAGGTAATGATGTAAGATGGGATGCGATGTAGATTGTTTGATGTTACTATGGAACATTGTACTTGAAACACTTCAGGTTGTTGATGCCACCATAAAGGAGTGGCAATATAGGCGGCACCGTGGATCTACCTGAGCTGATTGGGATGGCCACTTGTTTGTGATAAAGATTAGGAACAAAACGAGGCTACAAAGCTAGAAGAAGCTTCAGGTTGTGTTCTCTAAAAGGTTTGCACACCAACTGTCATGTAATGTAATTAAACAGACCAAACGACGTTTTTTGTTCCTTGGTACAACATGTATATAAATTTTATTTTAAAAAGAAGCTACCACACAGCGCCGTGCAACGCACGGCCACAACTCCTAGTATTTAAAAAAGAAGAAGAAAGAATTCTTCGTTTTTCATCTTTTATCAATAAATTAGAATTTTAAATTCTTTAAAAAATTTATGTGCATTAAATTTTGATTTGTAAATTGAAACTTAACATAATCAATGTGTATTAAAAATGTGAAAAATACTATAACACTAGTGGGCTTGCCCGTGCTACTCACGGGACTTATATTTTAAATATATATTTTTAATTAATATATTGTAATTTTATTACTAATAAAAATTTTATCTCTAAAAGTTTTAATATGTTTATTTATCTTTGAAATTCGACAAATATATTAACTTGCCTCTATTTATCTTCTTACTCACTTGTACACGCAACTCAACCACATATACAAATTTAGAAAAGGAATGTGTTTAGGTTTAAAACAAATAAAAAACAATATAGTATAAACTTGAAAAATGTTGTAGTTATAGAGGACTTATTTTAAATATATATTTTTAATTAATATACCATCATTGTAGTTTTATTACTAATAATTTTTATCTCTAATAGTTTTAATATGTTTATTTATCTTTAAAATTTGACAAATATATTAACTTGGCTTTATATTTATCTTCTTACTCACTTCTACATGCAATTTATCTATAGAAGCAAAAAAAAAAGCTTTAGAAATGCATGTGTTTAGGTTTAAAATAAATAAAAATAATATACTATAAACTTGAAAAATACTAATAAGCTACAACAATTTTTTTTTGATTTTACTACTAATAATTTTTATCTCTAAAAGTTTTAATATGTTTATTTATCTTTGAAATTTGACAAATATATTAACTTGACTCTATTTATCTTCTTACTCACTTCTACATGCAATTCAACTATATAAGCAAAAAAAATGATAATTGCTTTAGAAATGGATGTTTTTAGGTTTAAAACAAATAAAAATAATATATTATAAACTTGAAAAATGTTGTAGTTAAAGGCATAAACTATAATATAATTAAAAAAAATACAAAAATAGTGTAGTTAAGGAGAATTGAACCTTTGACCTTTATGCATGTAGATTATTCCTTAACCATTAGGCTAGAACAACCTTTTGATTTTTTATGCTAATTTTTAAAATATATTAGGTTATTTTTTAATCATTTAATAGGTGCAATTAATGGGGCAAAACTCAACTTTATATATATATAGTATAGAAGTATAGATATATTTAACGATACAAATACAATGAATTAAAATGACTTAAAGTCTAATATGCCATACAAAATATTCCTATATTAATTTTATTATGATCTATTTTGACAATTATTTTTAAATGATATTTTTATAATTTTTCGTAATCCATTCTAATTTATTTCATATTTTTTAAAAATTTATTACTCCCTTTCGTTTGGAAAGACATAAACAATGATATGATCGCTTTTTAGGATGATAAAAAATTCATTCTAATTGTTTTTAACATATCATTGTTTTTAAAAATCTATTCTAATTCATGCATGCTTTTTTAGAATGATAAAAATTATATGAAATATTTATTTTAAACAAAATTGTTTTCAAAAATTTTGTACTTATTAATAGTAACTACAAATTTTTTAAAAAGAATTATTTTAAAAATGAATATTGTATATAGTTTTTGTTATCTAAAAAATCTACATGAATGGTAAATAATATATTTTGCCAAACAAAATGAGTAATGTTTAGGAAATATTGAACAGGGCCTCCAAAAGTGATTGGACAGCCCTGAGTATATATATTTTTTGTATACACAGTAACTCAGTAAGTATATATATACTTCTTAGTGTGTGTATATACGGGACAGGATGAGATTTGTGGGATAGGAAACCCTCGTCCCGCGTCCTGTCCCGCATAATTTTTGCGGGACGGGATCGGAACAGAATTCGTTATTTTTTTCAAATACCACCGGGATCGGGATGGGCCCGAGATTTGCGGGATTTGTGCCCACCCCTAATGGAAAGGGGTGAAGCTGAGGAGTAATATTGATGCCAAGAACAATAGTACCTTGAATGTAACTGATAATGCTCTTAAGAGCAGCAAAGTGAGACTTCCAAGGGTCATGTATAAATAGGCAGACTTGCTAAACAGTATAGCTAATATCAGGGCAGATAAATGTCAAGTAATGAAGAGCAACGGCTAAGCTTCGATACAAAGTCGGATTGAACACAGGTTGACCCACCTCTTGGGTTAGTGTGGCAGTTGTCTTAACATAAGTTGCAACAGGCTTGCAATTAGCCATATTGGTCTTGGAAACTATCTCCTTCGCATATTTCTCCTAAGAGAGAAATAGGCCGGATACAGAGCGAGATGCAAAGACTTCCAAAAAGAAGCTAAGAGGGTCGAGATCAGTCATAGCAAACTCCTTGATGAGTTGGTTAATAATTGCATATCAAAGAGTCGATGTAGATGCAGTAAGGATGATATCATCGACATATAGAAGGAGATATGCAAGCTAATTACCTCGGTGAAACATTAATATAGAGGAGTCACTCTTGCTACTGACGAAGCCAAGCTACAATAGATAATTAGCAAAGGAAAAGTACCAAGAGTGGGGTGCCTATTTAAGGCCGTACAGAGACTTCTTCAAAAGTCAAACATGACCTGGTTTGATCCTGTCAGCAAACCAATGTCGGCTGGAATATGTACACGGTTTCATTCAAATGACCATGTAGAAACGCGTTCTTCACATCCAACTGATTAATAGGCCAATTCCTGAAAATAGCAAGGTGCAAGACAATGCAGATGGTAGCCGATTTGACCACCGGACTAAAAGTGTCATCACAATCCACCTCTACCTGTTGGGAGTTGCCATTGGCAACCAATCGCACCTCATATCGCTCAAGAGATTCGTAAGAGTAAAACTTGTGTTGAAAGAGCCACATACACTACACAGTGTTGGCCTTAGGGGGTCGAGGAACCAAGATCCAAGTATTGTTATTAATAAGAGCCTTGTATTCATCGAGCATGGCAGCATTCCAATTCGGGTCTAAGGTGGTTGTTTTGTGGGAGGTAGGGATGAGGGATATGTGAGAAACATGGAGGTAATAAATCTGTTTGGGAAAGATGTCACTCATGCTTCGAGTTTGGATTTGGTTGACTAGCTGAGGAGGGTTAGTCGGCAAGTTAGGGGCTGCAGGTAACGAGATATGGGCTTGAGGTGACAGGATGAGGGCTACAGGGGGCTGGATGGGTGTTTCAGATGGCAGGATATGGGAAGCAAGTGGTAGGATGGGTGCACTAGGTTGCGGTATAAGAGGATTGGGGACCCGTGTCAAAGATATAATAACATTTGGAGAGAAAGATGGATATAGTTGGTGGAGAATGTGTTGGGTAGGACACTCACCAAAAGAGGATGAGGTGTTTGGGGATGTAAAGAGACTAGAAGAGGGGAAACTAGTCTCATCGAACGTGACATAATAAGAAATGATTAAACGTTTTTAAATAGGCTCAAAGCATCTATAGACCCCCTATGATGAGAGGGATAGCCTAAAGAGACACAAGGAAGGGATCAAGGTGTGAGTTTATAAGGAGCGACGGATGCTTGATTGGGATAGCAAAAGCACCAAAGACACAGATGTGGTAATAGGTAGGAGTGGCGCAATATAGTACTTCAAATGTGCACCAATTTTGGATGGTTGTGGAAGGGTAATGTTAAGCAAATAGCAAGCCGTTTCGGATGCGTAAAGCCAATATTGCTATGGGATATAGTCATGGATAAGAAGAGTTCTCATAGAATTGGTGAGGGAGCAGATAATTCATTCATCCTTCCCATTCAACCTTCCCATTTCGAGATGAAATGTGGGGACATGAGAATCTAAACTGAATTCCATGAGCGGAGAAAAAACATTTGATGGCATTGTTGTTAAACTCAGCACCTATGTCACATTGAAAGAATTTTATAGAGTTTGAATTGGATGCGAATGTAGCTATGGAAGGAAATGAAGTGAGAGAACTTCAAACTTGTACTTGAGGGGGGAAATCCACATATAATGAGAGAAAGTATCAATTAACACAAGCACATAACGAAAACCATCATGACTAACAACAGAAGAGGTCCATGGATCACTATGAAGAATGTGAAAAGGGGAAAAACGGGAGTAATAGAACTGGAAAAAGGCAACCGAGAATGTTTGCCATTGAAGAACCTAGATATGCATGCCAGAGAGATGCCGAATAAGAAACTAAGGAGAGATTTACTACTGCAGGAGAGGTGACAGGATGGATGTTTTTTGTTATAGGATAGAGATCTCCAGTGCTATTATATCTCATGATCGGTTTCCCTGTTGTGAAATCTTTCACCACAAAACCAAAGCGATCAAACTCACTGGAGATATTATTATCAGTGGTGAGGCGACGAATGGAAACCAAATTCTTTATGAGTTTGGGGGAAACGAGGATGATGTTAATGTTCAGTGGGGATGTAAGGGTGGGTAATGTGGTTTTTCCTAGACCCAAAGTAGGAATACTTGAACCATTTCCAACAATAATGGATGAGGAAAGACTCTTAGAAGCAGGGTAAGACAATATACCTGAATTATGCGACATGTGCTCAGTGGCTCTGCTATCCATGTACCAAGTCAGATTGGCAGGTGACACGCTCAAAGGGGTTAGGACGGTTGCCTGTGTCGCGATGATGTCGATGATCCCACTGCCATGACATTATCCAGATGGTGCGAAGAGGGAGTTTGTGCTGGAAAGGAGGAAGGTATATGCTCGTGACATTAGTTCAAGAATATATGTCACGGACCTTGGCCTTATCTCAACTGTAATCACCAACTAATATCGAGATCATACATTACATAAATGGTTGAAATTGGGAATGCAGGATAATGACATATTGTGGTTAAGAGACCCGTTCCCACATCTCTGACAAGTCGAGCACACAAGACCAGCGGGGTTCCATCCTAAAATCAATTGGTAATAAGAGGAGTGGCCCACTGAATTATATGCAAGGCTCGGGTTCTCGTGTTTTTCGATGTGGGACAAATGTACCCAAGACATCACAACAGGTCCCAACATCGGAATCATGTATGTTAAATCTAACAAGTGGACGATCCTCTTGTTCAAGTTTTGGTACTACGTGAGACGGTTGTACGAGGGGAAGAATGATCAAGAAGTGTAGATAAAAAAAAAGAATATTATCCTTTTCAAGATGATAGGGCTCAAGGTGAAGTTCCTTGACACCAATCTCTCCAACGGCTTTTATCAACCAAGCAAGGATTTTAATCAAGTTTGCTCTATGCAGTCAATTGTTGTGTCAGATAAAGTTCATGATTTGAAGCTCATTCTTCATGATTGGCGCAAATATTCATCGTCTTCATCAACACCTCCAAGCTTGCCCCATCCTTATCATTGGAGTACTCCACAACATTGCTATTTTTGGATGGATAAATGCTCTACAACATTGCAAACATATATACAGATAGAGGATAGATCAGATGTAAGCAATCTTTATTGTGTAATTTGTGAACAAATCTGAAGCGCCGGATTAAAAAGATCAATCAAATAGTTGAGAATAAAATTTGTAAACAGTGACATTATTCGTAAATACCAAGTGATTATTCGTATGCATATGTAAGACCCGGGGTCTTAAGAGGCGCCAGCCCATGTCACCTAGCCCTCTCAGCTCTTGTAACATGGGTATTACAATCTCCCTCACTTAAAGCACTGACGACCCCATCCTTATGATATCCGATGTGGGACGGGGGTGTTACAATCTCCCTCACTTAAAGCACTGACGACCCCGCCCCGTCAGGCCCAAGGGACTGCCCTCCGGGAGGAGCGTACCCAAGCATACTGTCAGAGTACCTCCGGGCCCAGAGTCGGCTTTGATACCATCTGTAAGACCCGGGGTCTTAAGAGGCGCCAGCCCATGCCACCTAGCCCTCTCAGGTCCGTTGTCCTCACTTGGAGCCTGAAAAGGAAGAGCTCTTGTAACATGGGTAGGGCTTGAATCACTTATAAATCACTCCCAACATCCTTATGATATCCGATGTGGGACGGGGGTGTTACAGCATACCTATAATATATATATATATATATATATATATATATATATAGTGTATGGATCATTTGTGCACAAGCCTTAGGGTGTGCACTGTGCACAAATATTATTCGGTGAAATGTGAGTATTGTTTAGGGGAATGTGAAACATTATTTGGTGAAATTTGTAACATTTCGTATAAATTGTAAGTATTGTTTAGGGAATTGAGGTTTCTTTTACTTGAAATGGATGAATAAAAAAACTAAACATTATTCGGTAGAATGTTACAAATTATTCAGTGGAATTGGGACGTTTTCATCTGAACTGAACGGAAAAAAAAACATAACAGTATTCGGTAGAATGTTTCACATTTCACCGAATAATGCTTCAAATTTCACCGAATAATGTTTAACATTTCACCGAATAATATTTGTGCACAGTGCACACCCTAAGGGGCTTAGGGTGTGCACACCCGAACCACACCCTATATATATATATATAGTGGGATTGACTCCGGTGAAAACCTCAAATTACAGTAAAAACCGTGAGGACTACTTTATAGTTTGGTTTATTTGAAACCCGTGCTAAAAACCTCAATTACATAGTGACTTTACAACTCAGTTCAACCTAAAAACCGTGCTAAAAACTCCAGTTTTAAAATAACACGTGACTTTATATATCGGTTAAACCTAAAAACCGTGCTGAAAACTCATGTTTTAAAATTACATTAGTGACTTTATAGCTCAGTTTTATTCAGAACCGGGCTAAAATATGTGACCTTATAGATCGATTCTATTTATAACCGGGCTATGTGGATATGCATATGTGAATATTGTGGTGCGTGGATATGAATATGGTGTTATTCACTTTATATTATTTGAATATAAATAATAACATATTCATATACCCATATTTAAATCATATTCATATTCACACAACATAATATTCATATTTATATATTCATATAACATAATATTCATATGAATATGACCCAATATTCATTTGTTTCACCGTTACACCGTATTATCCGTTTCATTAGAACATTTCCCTATATATATATATACATATTTTCTCTTTAAACGAAAAAACTGATATATTTTAATCAATAACAACATTCTTTTCATCTAAAAATATATCGTTTGAAACCTACAAAGTCAATATGTGCAATAACTTGTAACAAGATATACAAACTTTAAATTAAACTGTCATAATTTCTTATATAATTATCGAATTTAGTAATATAACCTCTTGTTTCGAAGCTCTTGGGTTGATTTATATTACCAAAATATCAAATTAAGTAAAATATAAAAACATTGTGGTTTATTAAACACATTTGAAATAATTAATCTGTGTTTAACTTTCAAACGTTCATAACTTTTTACTCGGATATCGGATTGAGGCTTATAATATATCAAAACGAAGTTATCAACGAGTGGAATAAATATAAGTAATTCGTTGGATGAAAGGGGGGCGAATGCTCCCCCTCGCTCCCCCTAGCTCCGCCTTGCTCATATAATCTCACCAAAGATGGGGCCATTTTCATTGTTACTATGTCAGCGGTTAAAATGAGGTCTGCTTGTCTAGAGCTGATCTTTCATTTCTTTCCTCTCAATCTAGACCGAAGCTGCATTAGTATACTAGACTTTAAGCAACATGAAAAACAAAAACAAAAAACAAAATAATGAGCTAACCGCAATCGTACGCCTACGGAAGAGTGTTGTAGCACTTGACAGTTCCCACCAAATGAAGGGCTTCTCTGAGTGCTTCTTTGAGATATTCGGGGTGATTCTCGATGTTCGTAAGCCCATGCTTTGATTCCAGGGTGCTCAGTATTCTTCCAATTATCTGTCAGCAAACAAATGTCTCCTTCTTAGAAAACTAGATCATCATCATCAGCACTTGTTGAATGCATTGATAGGGATGTAAAATTTGCAGATTTGAGGAAATCATTTTCAGACCTTACGAGCATAGCCACCAAAAGCTACTCCATTGATCACCGGATTCGTGCTCCCTGGAAGTCATAACACTACGTGAGGATCATACACGGCTAATTCATCAACTTCAGTTACCCCATAAGCTACATGTTACCAAACTGACCCTATGTATGTTCTTTCTTGTTGGGCGATGAAAAGAACTTACAAGATTCAAAGGATGTTCGGAAAATTCCTTCCTTCTTGAGGCCATTGACTGTATGAGCATTGGTACCACCAGCTAATTGAAGAAAACCTGAATACAAATATAAGATTTCATAAGAGGGAGAAAATCGACATGGCATTTGAACAAAAATGGTTTTTGAATTCGGATGCAACCAGGAGGTCTATCATTTGCAGCAGCTAAATGGACTGCAAAGCTGATTGCTTTCCTCGTGGCGCCTCGACCAGTATCCCCACTCATGGGGCGACCATCCAACTTCAAAGTATAATTTTATAAGGATTAGTTTTGGGAATTCATAGCCAACTTAAATCTCTAATCATTTTAGTTTCAATCCATCTGCAAACCTGCCATAAGTTGTAGGAATGAAGAAGGTCTGGCTTCATGATTCCATACATTGTGTTCATTACCGAAGTCACAGATTCACCCATATCAGGAAGGCTTACTGCTACTAGTCTCAAATCATTGACCGAATCTCCCAGAGCCTTCCACAACTGTTCGAAGGAACGAGTGTCTCTACAAGTGGCAAAGGGAACATTTACTAATAAGAACAAGGGAAATCGAGGAACTGTTCTTGGAAGATTCATGGGAAATTCGAAGCATTATCCACGGTATGCGATAAAAGCAAACCAAGAAGCAGACTTCATAGCTACTAGAGATAGCAGTAACACCACCTTGAATTTATGATAATCATCCGAAATGATGATCTAGGATGGTCTTTAATTAGAAGGACATCTTAATTTCTTGTCCATTTCAAAAAAAACAATAATTCAAACACAACTAAGATTCGGCATTGATTTCACACATTTGGTATCATGTAACTTCTCATTTTCGTAAAGTGCTTCAGATGAATCCACTGGCTTTTCAATTTCAGAAGAACTCCAAAGATGATAGATAAAATGGATATGGATGAATACCTTGCACTAGTGTGTATTTCGACAGCATCGACATCATTCCTTTTGAGTAGCTCAGCAGTACTAGCAGCATCTCTCAAGTGTGCGACCATTCCTAAAATAACTCAAGATTATTTCAATCAAATATGACACAAAATATTAGTTACTTTGGTTCATCCAACTCACCAATTTTGTCATATGGGCAAACAGGTGAGCAACGGCCACATCCATAGCACCGTTCGGTGATGACTCCTCTCTATACAACACAATTAGAATAGATTGATACTAGGATAAGCATATCAAGGATTTAACGAGTACAATACGAGATCAAACCTTTTCCTCCAGGGATATTGCATTTGCAGGACAGACTTTCTCACATGGTCTCGAACAATCTATTGGACACTCTTCTGGATCGAATTCTGATTCGATGGTTTGGTTTGATCAAAGCCGAAGTCAAGCAGATAAACACATCAGTTTCAGTAGCCTTCCAGAGAAACTAAGATTGCACACTTTTTACACCTCAATTCCAGAAGTTACAAAATGAGAAATTCTCAAGAATGAGTTCATATTTTGATTCAAGCTATAGTAATAGCGTATGGAAATCGAACAATGTCAGATACCTGCCTTACGAAAATGAATATCTTCATCATCATTGATGCTGATCATAATCCATGGCCTACGAAGTGGCATGATATCCATCGCTGCCTCTATCCCTTCGTTCACCGCACACACCACCGAGGCATCCGCAGCACAATCTATGCAATCAACTGCATTTGAAACTCCTCGAGGGAAACCAATGAGGTTCCATTTTAAAACCAATTGGCAATATAAGTTTAAAGGTACTAATCACTCACCTCCAGCAAGAGTGTATACTAAAGAGAGGTTCCTCACATCAACAACATCCTGGATAAACCCAAGCCAAATACAGCAAAGCTAATCAGCAACCCTAAGGGTTTCATCAAATTCAAAACCCAAAATTAACAAGCAAAAGGGGGAAAACCTTCAATTTTGAGATGAATCCCTTCAATTGAACGATCAATCAAATGATTAAAAGCAATTGACAGTAGAGTACCTCAAAGCTAGCACCGCAAATGAGCTTAACCCAGTGGCCGCTCTGAAGAGATAAATGAGGAGGAGTTATGATTGAAGGAATCCCAACGGATTTGACCATCTCTCTCACGCTATGAAGAGATTTGCTGGCTACGTGAGCAAACACACAATCAACTAATTAAGCCCCTGAATTTCGGAAGGAGTGAGGAAGACAGAGAGAGAGAGGATACCAGGAGGTTGAGGGTGCAGCGTCGCGTAGCAGGAGAAGCTCAACGCCATGGCGCCAAATTGCCAATTTGGGGGGTTCGCTGTAAAGGATAAGGTACAAAGGGTGGGCATATCCGATTCGATATGGCTTATCGGATACCCGCTAAAAACAATTCAAGAAACTCGTACAGTATATACACAGTTGGCGACCGGTCGGGTCGGTTGGATAAATATAAATTTGGGTTCAATTAATGTTGGGTCGAATCAATGTGAAGTACTGTATATAAGTTCTTTTATTATTTTGTAATTTTATAAGAACCTAAAAAATATAATAAAATATAAACTTCTTTTTTTTTATCAAAATATTTTAATAATTTGATAGTTATTAATAATAAACAGAGGCGGATCCTCTTTAGGGCTAGAGGTGGCAGTCGTCCTAGGCTTGTCCACGGGTCACGGGTCAACCCGTGACCCGGCGAGTTTGGCGGGTCAGCGACCTGGCGGGTCCGGGTCAGACGGGTCAAGGGTCATGGCGGGTTACGGGTTCGGGTTTAGGTCGGGGATTTTATGAAATTAACCCGCCGGGTCGACAAATTTTATTTTTTTTTGAAATGGGCTTTTTCTGGGTAGAATTTAAAAAAAATAATTTTTTTTATAAAAACGGGTCGACCCGTGACCCGCCGGGTCACCTGACCCCCCGACTCGCCAATCCCACGGGTTCGGGTCCTGATTTCTCGACCCGTGACCCGTCGGGTCCGACCCGTTGACAGGCCTAGTCCCCCCCTGAAATACCCCAAATTATTTTTGGGTTATTTCTTATTTTTATTTAATTAAATAAATCTATATTATATTAAACTATAGTATATATCTTGTGAATTTGGTCATTAAATAAATTCACATAAGATATATGGTATGAATTAGAATAATTAAATTATTCTAAAGAGTAATGATATAGAGTTGATTTAACTAGATAAAATCTCTAGATACTCTTATTATTTAATTTATAAAGTTAAATTAAATAATATTTTCTTTCCGCTAATATATATATTATATATATAGATGGACCCATATATATATATAGAGTATATAATTAAATTCAGTTTGCACCTATAAACCCAATAAAGAGGGTTGGATTTTTCGGCCCAACCCGGTTGGTAGAAGCCCACTTTCCGACCCAAAAGTGTATCTCTTCCTCCAGATCTTTCTGATAAACATCTCCTACGTTCAGTTTATCCCGAATTGATTCTAAATCTAATAGAATCAAAGATTTATCTTTTATCTGACCTAATTGGTAGTATAGATACACGTTTAATCCTAGGGTTTTCATATCCCAAAAATTCCATCCACCACCGTCATCTCCCTAAGCCAAACAGAACCTTCACTTTCCAAACCTCCTGTTCACCCCCCGTGAGCCGCCCGAGCCAGCCGCAGCCACCATCTCCATCATCCTGTCCACCCCCGGAGCCAACCTCCTGCAGCCGCCGAGGATCCACCGTCGCCGCACCCACTGCGGTGCACCATTGCCGAGCCACGAGCCAGCCGCCCCGCCATTGCCGCACTCCGTGCCGAACCGAGCGCAGCCGCCGAGGGTTTCTGTCCGAGCCCAGCTGCAACCCCCGCTCCATCCCTGTCCGAGGCCACGAGCTCAGCAACTGGACGCACCCGAGCCGCCTCCGTCAACCCCCTGCGTGCGCCGCTAGCCATCGCCGGAGGAAGATCGCCGAGGTCCTTGCCGTCGCCCCGATCTGCAGGTTCGTGAAAAGAAGAAACAGAGATTTCAATCTCTTTTGGTTCAAATTACAAAAAGCACCCTTGTTTTATATAATTTCCGTTTTTGGCCCTGAGTTAATTACTTATTAAGTTAAGTGGCCAATATTTCTAAATTGTTCGATTCTTGCCCGTTTCAGCGACACCAAGAAATCTCGAAGCACCCAAGCCGGATCCCGCATCCCGAGGAATTCATATTGGTATATAATATTTAACTTTATAGAATTAATTCAATTTTAAATTGAGTTAAGTAAAGTTAATAGTATAAAATATCAATATTAAATGTTCCTTTTTCCGTTGGATTCAATAGGTGCTAAAATCTCGCCTTGTTGTCATCAGCTGATCATCGAAAGTTAAGGCAAGTGATTTCGTTCAATGCCCTTTGCATGTTTCGTGATTTTCTTTTGGCGTGCCTTTTTATTCTTCTGTGTCGAATGCGGCCCTGTGGCCAATTTCCTTGCCAGTTTCGATAAATTGCATATCCGTCTGCTTGATGTAATTTATCTCCTTATTCATAAATTGGCATGAGTATAAATAAATGGGCAATTATTAATTTAATTATAGTGATATGTGTATTAAATATGTTATTTGTTTATAACTCGGGATAAGTGAAAATTGCCCATTTTCATCTTCCTAATTGCATGAATTTCTGCTTGTTTCTTTCATGCAAATTAATAGCATGTGATATTAAGATCTTTTGAAATATCCGTGCTTGTACGTCCTCGTTGGTTTAATGTCGTTATTATGATCACCTAGTATTTAATGTTAAAGCTGTTATAGTTAAAGTGTGCATCTCACGTGGTGCGGATTGACTTAAAGTCAGTGCGAGGGCTAGCTCGCAGGTTGGGAATAGTGTAAAGCCCAGTCTAAAAGGTTCCATGGAATATCTAGACTTCAGACAGTCTCAGGTCGCAGTCCCAGTTGAGTCTGGACCCGTGTCCCTACGTACGATTAGACTTCAAAGTCTCAGGTCGCAGTCCTAGTTGAGTCTGGGCCCGTGTCACTACGTTTTATATTGTGTTATATACATATTTACATTATGATTATTATTTTTGAGATTATTAATAGGTGATCAATTCAGTTATATTATACTTCAGTCTTATTCGGGGTATAATTCCATTTCTTATCATACGATCGATCACTATGATCATCCGAGTCATGTTACGAACCTTTATTTCTTATTCAGTTTTCACTTTAAATACTCGCGTCTTTCCCTTAACCTATGTCATACCGTTTTATGGTCACTGTATGGTTAAAGTCTGAACATTTTCCCTATCATTTGCTAGTCTTAATTGTACTAACCATCCTATTTATTGGATGACTGGTGTACTTCGTTCTCACGAAACACCAGATCATATTCCACAGGTTTAGTGCGAACAGTGGAGCAGGAGAGAGTTGAAGAGCGGGCTATCATTTATGAATCTTTATACTACAAGTTTTGAACCTTTGAGGGTTCCACAATGCTACTTTAGTTTTAGCTATTTTGGAGTCATTTATACTTTATGGTTTTGGTATTTTTATGTTACTATGATCGGATATTTTAAACTATGATATTTATTTGACTTCTGCATATTTTATTTTAATTGCTTAAATTAGCATCTTGTTTATGGGAGCATGGTTGCATGTCCCTATAAGCCTCAGGTGAATTCAAAGACATTAAAGTCTGCGGATTCACTGGCGCTGTAGCGCACCCTTGGGATTAAAAAGGGGTGTTACACCCCCCCAAATAAAAAATAAAATTTAATATACATATTCCTCTCGTTGATAGCTTCGATTTGATATATTATAAGCTCAAATCCGATACATGAGTAAAAAGTTATAAACGTTTCAAGACTGAAGCGATATAAATTATTTTTCACATCATTTACCAAATTAATATACTTCTATCATACTTATCATTTGTTAAACTTCATAACTTAACACTATAATTAACCCAAAAACATCAAATATTGATGATTTTTTCAAAAAAAAAAATTAGAATTCAATTTTCCGCCCCCTAAATGAATCGCTTCAGGATCCGCCACTGGTAATAAATATCAAATTATTAAAAAAATTTGATAAAAAAGTTAATATTTTATTATTTTTTTAGGTTTTTAAAAAATGTGTAAAATCTAAAAGGATTTATATTGTTAAACAGAAGGAGTATGTGCTCGAGTCAGATCAATTTAGGTCAAAATTAATTTTGAGTTTGTTCGGATTCTAGATTGAATTGGGTTGGGTCGAATCATATTTATTTTTATTAGATACAGAGTAGTTTTTTTTCGTTATCTTAATTTGTTGACTACTAACCTTCATTTATTTATCGGATTTTCCATCCTATACCCCAAGGACATAGAATAAGAGATCAAATTGGGAAATATTTCTCATAGATACACTTGATTTAATCATTTTTAGGTTAGATTAGTAGTTCACCAATTTCCTTTTTAAGTCTTCTTTTCCAATAAAGTATTTTTATCCTATGCTCTTAGAACACACAATAGACAAACCATTTATTTATTTATATATCATCCCATACACAAAAATAACTAAACCAATACTTATTTATAAGTAGCGTACGTTGAATTGATTGAAAACCCTTACTAGAAATTCGAAATTCAAATCATGATAACGAAGTACTTCCTTGTAATCAATATCAAACACACAAAATAATTTGTACGTTCAAATAAACGTTGTGCACAATCGATGATCACCGATGAACTCCGGGTGGTTTTATTTTTGCAGGTTCATCGAAAAGATAATCGATCACTCGTGAGTGATCCTTATCGTATCCAAGTATGATTTTCCGTTCAACGGTCGAGTATAAAACCCGCTCAAATATTTGGATGTGGTTATTCTCTTAAACCTTGCCGGTGCATCCGAAGACACCAAGCTTGGGGCCGGACCGACTTCTGTATCGGATCCGGCATGGAAGAAGGTTGCCGCTGATAGCCTCTCCATCTCCGGATTCACCGTCGCACGATGCTCAACGCTACGATAAATTCCGTTACTCACAACTTCCATAACGTCGCCAAGATTGACTACGAAAGCATTAGGAAGAGGTACAACAGGAATCCATCTCCCGTCTTTTCTTATCTGCAATCCATCAACTGGATTGAGTTGGAGCAGGATGGTGAGACCACTCACATCCGAGTGTGGACCGAGGCCGATGACCTTGTCGGATTGCGGGCATGGAGGATAATGTGAAATCCTCATCGATTGCCTCCCATCCTCGAACATTTCCTTCATCTCTTCTTCGTCGATCTTCAAATCCTTGGCTATGCAGTTGAAGATTTTCATCGCCAGTTGCTTAAGCTCACTTGCGTAGCTCTCCAAGGTCGCCCTACCAGGATTATTCACATGGAATTATAATAGAATGATCACTTTCACTCTGTTTGATTTTCTTAATGCGACGTTCCAGATTTGCTTACAAACTGTACAATTGTTTATATGTGATCTATAGTACGTACCTGAAAGGGAGAGGCAACAAGGGCAACAATCGGGATCGACGGTCTTCAAGCGGAAGGACGGTGAGGAAGAAGGAATCCGACCAGTCGAGTGGTTGGTCGCACGACACCACGAAGTTCTGGCCGAAGCCTTCCATGTCATCGGGGGTCTGCCAAAACTTGCTCTTCTCCTCCATGGGCAGCTCAAGGAACTCTTTGCTCTCCACCTTGAACCTCTCCATCAGTTCCTCACTCACCCCATGCTCCACCACCTCAAATAAATGAAGCTTAATAATCAATAATTAAGATAACGAAAAACATTTATCTAATAAAATTAAATGTGACCTAATTCGATTCAACCCGAAAATAAAACCCAAAATCATCTATTTCGACCCCACCTGGATGAACATGAAAAACTCAAAATTCATTTTGACCAAACCCGACCCGAACATGTAAGAACCCGAACAGATATTACTCGAACCCAACCCGACTTGTCCAATACGTTGTGAAATGAAAAAACAGTTGGGAAATGAAAACCTGGAAGAAGCCCCAGTGGCGGCAAGCATGGCCGAAGTTAGCGAGTTCGGCGGGGTCATCTTGGAGCAAGGACGCCAAGGAGACAACCGGCACGGGCTGGTCGATATCAGCGACGAAACTGGGTTCGAGATCGTGGCGAAGGTACTGGCCGGGGACGGCGACGAGGGGCTGCTTGGCAAGCTCCACAACGCTCGGCACTAAAAGCGACCTCCCACGTACTCCGTAGTTTGCCTCCATATATATTTACACTACGTTGCTTCATCATTGATTATATCTGATATGCTATATATAGAAACTGAATCTGGTGTGAACGTATACTTGTAAGGACTATTAGAATTATTCAATATAATTATATTCATATGTGGGGTTTTTTCGTATCAAAATTATTCGTTTTTTTTTGCAAAATGATTATTCGTAGTTATAATTCATATGAGTTATATACGAATAATTATGTTGTTTCAAACGAATATATAATTTTGCTTTTCAAAATTTTTTTTAAATTTCAACAGTTATTTTTCTTAATCCAACGCTCTATATTTATTCACATTGTAGGAGGTGTTTACAAATGATATACTTATATATACACACATATTTAAATATAATTTTTTAATTTTTTTTAAAGTAAAATTATTCAATAAATCATTGTTATTGCACCGAGTGATGCACCGTATTATTTATTGTATAATTTTATTTTGATTTTTTTTTATATTTCATACATACAATATTATATTTACATATCTAAAAATTTTATTATGAAGAAATATGTTTTAAATATATATATATATAATTAAAAGATCGATTATATATATTAATTTATAATTTTATATTTATCTAAAATATAATTTTTTTTATAATAAAAGTTTATAAATATTTAAATATAAATATATAAAATAAAATTTTTAATAAAATTATATCACAAATAATTTTATGATATAGGGTGTATAAATGAAGATCACACACATACACACAGTAACTAGAGCTGGCATTCCGTTGGATTTGGATCCGCTACGCCATTTCAGATTCCTGCAATAAAAAAATAAAAAAATCTTAGGTAAAGCTTTATTAGCTTAATATAAAAAGACTAACATGATATACTCCATGAAATATTAAATTTTTTTACATAGTATTATACATATTGAAAAAACGTGCTAAAAAGTAAACGTCCTTATATTTTACAACGGAGGGAGTATATGTTAGTTTAAATCTCCGTACTCTAGTGGTCTAAATATCTACCTACAAAGTAAAATAAAAAAAAATCTTTAGTCCTATGCATTTAATTTAATTATTGCTTATTGATTTGACCATACCATCTCATATTTTTTTCATTTTTTTATAGAGAAAATTTGCTACACGGTCCATCTAATTAACAAGTCTAAATAATTAGCTGTTGTCGTTTCGTGGGTGGTCATCAATGGCGGATCTTGAAGCGGTTAGTTGAGAAGTTGAAATATTTAACTCTAATTTTTTATTTTTGAAAAAGCCATCAATATTTGAAGTTTTTAGGTTTAATTATAGTATTAAGTTAAGAAGTTTAATAAATGATAAGTATAATAGAAGTATATTGATTTGGTAATTGATGTGAAAATAATTTATATCGCTTCAGTTTTAAAACGTTTATAACTTTTTACTCATATATCGAATTTGAGCTTATAATATATCAAATCGAAACTATCGACGACAAAAATATGTATATTAAATTTTATTTTTTTATTGGGGGGGCGACTGCCACCTCTGACCCTAAAGAGGATCCGCCCCTGGTGGTGATAAAGCGTATTGGAGTGGTCGTTGGCCTTGGAGTCGTCGAATTTGTGATCAAGTACAATCGGAACGTACGGAGAATGTTTGTGTCGATTGGTTCTTAGCTTTGAGCTGAGATCTTCAAATTTCCAAATTCGGGCTCGTAATTAATGCAAGAAATCACCTTAGCGGGAGGAGGAAAGGAAATTGATTTGAAATGGAATGTGATATGTATGGGGAGGAAGACAACCCAGGACGGATCCAATGAAGATCACATACATCACTCCTTATTCCACTTCATACATTACTAAATTATTTTAATATTTATTTATTTTAGAAAAAATAGAAAAATTAAATTCATATTTTAAACAAATATTTTTATATATTTATAAACTTTTATTTTGAAAAATCATATTTTAAATTTTTATAATTATATTTTGTGAAATAGTGACTTTTTAATTTTAAAAAAAATTAATACATGAATTTTCAAAATAAAAACTTATAAACATATTAAAATAGATTTTTAAAATATGAATATAATTTTTTTAAAAATAATAAATGTTAAAATAATTTAGTGAAGGAGGGAGTAGAGTAGAGGATTTTGATTGAGACGGATCCTTCTAATGACATGTTTTCCTTGTTTGAAAATTAATGGGTAAGTATTTTAATACTTGTCCATTAATTTAACATTAATATTATTTAAGAAAATTTTAGTCATTTTAAAACTTTATATTATATATTTTATGTGTCCTAATACAAGTTAAATTCAACTTATTTTCATATAATTTAATATAAAGAGAATTTATTTATTTTCATTATAACTGAAATACCCAAATATATATTTTGGGGTATTTCAAAGATGGAGATTAAAGTTACATCTTGAGTAGTTGTTTGGACTGATATTTTTAGTATACAAAGAAAAGATGGAGATGTAAGAGCAACTCCAACAGGTTCTCCATAATGCATTTTTGGAGAATATCATGGTTGATTTTGGTCCAACAGCTTCCCCATTACATTCTCCAAAATAGAGAATGAGGAGAAAAAATGAAGATATTTCCCTAAATTTGGAGAAAACTCTATATATTTTGAGGTAAACTCCATAATGGAGAATCTGTTCGATTTCAGTCCAAAAAATCCAGAATATGTGATTCATAATTCTCCATTTTGGAGAATTTTTTAGAGAAGCTGTTGGACATGCTCTAATGAAGACGATGGATCGATGAGGCAGTGGATGATGTTCAATTCACCAACATCAAGTTTTCGATGTCAGCAAGAAGCCGATGGGACGGATCCGAGCAAACGCATGATGATTCCGAGATCGGAGGGAGAGATATGGTTCATTGCTTTCGATCATATTGATGCCGACTGATCCTCTAAATTCATCTTTCGCTGATCGATGTCATGCTGAAATTGCAAACAAGCTCATACACTGTTGCGGATTAAATATATGTCTTAGGAATGAGAACACCTCTTGGTAATTAACATACTTTTTTATTCCTTTGTGCTGGCTTTGTATTATCAATGATCCACCTTTTAACATGTATTTTTTATTATGCATATAAATTTATCTCATTGCACAATTTATCTTAGCTTGTTGTAGATTCTTAAACTCAGTTCCTTTTGTGAAAATGACTGTGTTTAAATAATTAATGTAAATACTATGACATCAGATATTAGATACCCAGCTATGCAAGGTAGGAAAATGAAATTAAATTTCTTGTCGATAATTTTTTTTTGTCTATAAATTCTTTGATAATATTAATTATAATTCAACAATATATAATCGTATCAGCAAGAGCGGAAAAATGTGATATATTTTGAACTAATATGGATATATAAGTGGACACTGTAGAAAAAAAAATGGAATATGGGTACATGCCCTTGATTCATATTCTTCAAAAGGGGAATAATCATAAGCATACTTTGACGTACAAATAACATTATTGTTGCACTATGAAACATATATATGCATCGAATCTAAGCATGGCATTTAAATAAATCATTTTTTTTTATTTATTATGTTGGGCGAATGGATCGTTCAACGGATGGAGGATGAAGGAATCGGTTTTAGGGTGCGAGAGGATGGAGGCGGATAGGGAGACCTTTGGCGGGTTTAGGAAGAGGGATTCCGGTGATGTTTTCATTGGGGATTAGGGTTTTCCACTTAAATCTCTTCACCGCGTTGTGTAGAAACACGAGCATCGCCACCTGAAAGTAACTCACTCCAGGGCACATATTCGGACCTCCTCCAAACGGAATGTACGTGTAGGGCAACGGTCCATCTCCGTCGAACCTTGAAGGGTCGAATTTTTCAGGGTCCGGGAAGTACTTTGGGTCCTTGTGCATTGCATAGATGCTTGTTATTAACTGCAAGGTGAGAAATGAGAAAGAGGTGCACATATATTACTAAGTCCCAACATTAACTTCTACGGAGTATTTTATATACATTTAATTAAATATACAAGAAAAAAAATAACTTCTATTTTATATATATACATCTAATTTTAAACAGTGACGAATTCAAGGATTTGTTTAAGGAAGGAGGGCTGAAAACTAAGATAAACAAATATATATTGTATTTCTTATAAGGTTTAAACCCATGATCTCAATATTAAAATACTCATTCCCTATCTATCAACTAAGCTAAGCAAATTTTGAGATTCATTACTCTTTCGGTAATTTTTAATTTAGTCATAAAATTAATAAAAATTACAAAAAAATACACATATTTCTTTTTTAAAAAATTTCCTTTCAAGTTAGAGGGCTTCAGCTACCTTGCTCATTTATAATCATTCATATATACATACATTACATTAATACATCAAGATGTATTTTTCTATCATTAACTATAATTCGATCTATAAACTTTTACACTACATATTTATGTTTTCATTTTTCACCGTTCACACAATACTGACTTAATTCTTGAACGTGATCGAATAGTGCTCTATAAAAAGTGTATTGATAGAATATAAAGTGTTTTTTTACCCCATCCGTTTTAAAATATAAGTCTTTTATTATTTACGCACGTTTTTTTAAAATATAAGTCTTTTATTATTTACTCACGTTTTCTTTAGATGATAAAAACTATATAAAATATTAATTTTTTTTAATAATCTCATACTTCTTACTAATAAGTATGAAATTATTTTAAAAAAATAATAAAAAAATTAATATTTTATATAGTTTTTATTATCTTAAGAAAATGTGCGTGAATAGTAAAATACTTATATTTAAACCGAGGGAGTAATAAATATGCAATGCTTCAATATGCTACGAGTATAAATTTTGTTTAGTCAAAATTTCTAATCATGCTCATGATTTTCACTAAATTAATTACAATCCACAAAATTGCATATGATATTCCTTTTGACTACATTTGATATGATATATTATACGGAGTATATAAAAGGTGTATTAATATAATGTACTCCCTCCTTGAATTTGGTAAATAAAGAGCGGCTATCCGGGGTTCGAACCGGAAACTTTTGGGTACTACTCACAAGTATTTCTTTTCAAAATAAATGTCATTTGACTTTTATGTACGTTTTTTAAGAAAGTAAAACTCTATAAAATAATATTTTTTAATCAAATTTTTTATATATAAATTGATACGGAGTATTTATTATTAGTATATGAAATTATTAAAAAAAATTAAAAAAATTAATATTTTATAAAAATTTTATTTCCTTAAAAAGCGTGTACTAAAAGACAAATGTGTATATAGTGCTCTATAAAGTGTTTTTTTAATAAATATGCAATGCTTCAATATGCTACGAGTATGAATTTTGTTTAGTCAAAATTTCTAATCATGCTCATGATTAACTCTTTTGACTAAATTAATTACAATCCACCAAATTGCATATGATATTCCTTTTGACTACATTTGATATGATATATTATATTTAAAACGTGTATTAATAGAATATACTCCCTCCTTAAATTCGGTAAATAAAGAAGTATCATCCGGAGTTCGAACCGAAGACCGTTGAGTACTACTCAGAAGTCCTCTGCTTCAAAATATATATCGTTTGACTTTTATGCACGTTTTTTAAGGAAGTAATTAAAACTCTATAAAATATTTTTTTAATTAATTTTTTTATATATAAATTGATACTTATTACTAATAAGTATGAAATTATTAAAAAAATAATGAAAAAAATAATATTTATAGAGTTTTTACCAATTAAAAAGCGTGCAGTAAAAGACAAACGACACTTATTATGAAACGGATGGAGTAAAAGTGTTTTTTTTGAAATCTTAGTACAATTAAAAAAAATCACAAGTAATCGAATCTTATTTTTAAGAGGATTCAAATTTTAAACTTGATGGTATGTATATTATGTATATTACACTAACTTGTTATTGTTTTTTATTAAAATTTCAAATGCATCTCAATTCGGAGAGAGTTATGCATATGTGATATCGCTTTTGATTCTTGGCACTTTTTATAATCTTTGTTTTTACATCATTTATTGCACATTCAAGTTCTAATTCCAAAAAACATAGCACTTAACACATACAATATTGTCAATGTCAGCAAAGTGTTAACAAACAATACAACAATGTTCGCACAACATTGTCAAGACTATCTGTACAACGCTCTCAAGTGTGAATAGTGTCAACAATCAAGTAAGAGTAATATTATAGGGAAAAAATTGGTGAGCTTTTTTCACTAGTACAAAAATTACATTTTAACCCGCTACTTAATAGCCCGGATGTGAAATAACCGGGTTCTAAGATGATAAAAAAAATTAAAACTATGTACTTTCCAATTTTTTTAATATGAAAATAGGTATATAATCCGGACCGAAAAGACACGCCCGGGCTATTATATACTAGGGAGCTCGATCCAGTACATAGCAAATACCCCGGATTTTAAAAATCCAGGTTATTTTAATACTATAATAGCCCGGGCGTAAATCCACAACTTACCTACGGACTATTAACCCATTACATGACCCAAAATTTTAAATAAACAACCCGTATGGCTGAGGTCCGGGATATTTTGTGTCTATTAAAATAATTAAATAAATGAATAAATGAATTCACTTAGTGCCAGATCTAAAAACAAAGATCGAAACCCCACTCTTTCCAGATGTAGAACACCATCCCCTTCTCCCAAATGAAGATTCTAAACCCCACTCTTTCCTCTTGAATCCTTTGTTGTTTCCAATCTATCATTCCCAGAAGATCTGTTATCCTTCTACAGCAAAATAGATCCGTTCCTATCGAATTTGAGTTCCTAAACCCTAATTCCTCGGATCCTTTTGATTTATGTCTCCTTCCTCCTAGATCCGGAAACACGAGCGAGATTCTCTCAAAGAGTGACGGAATCGACGACGTTGCCACACCCAAAATGGATCTCGACATCGGTGAGGGAAGGAGATCGAGAGTAGGGGAACTGTTCATCGAACATAGGAGGGTGGCGATTGCGGAGGAGGATTTGACGAAAATTACCATCGCACCGGAAGTTCACGCGGGAGGCTCGCTGAGGAGAGCCTCAGCCTGGCTGCCGAGCCTTCTCCTCACCTGGTCCGGTCAGGTTCCAATCTCCTGTCCCAATTTTTGCCTCTCGTCTCTCCTTTCACCCTGTTGCGGTTTTGAACGAAAATAGGAACGGTTCAGGGAGTCGTTACTAGCCAAGTCGGAGGTCCGCTGTCTCTCCTTCTCTTTCTGTTCACGTAATTTTTTTTAGATTTATGAAGCTCTCCAATTCCTCTAGAACCTTATTTTTTTATGGAGTATATGATATTTTTCTTCTTTCACTTGATTTGAGTTCAGTTTAGTTTCTAGGGTTATAAGATGGTTGGTTATAATAAGAATTGGTCGATTGGTCGATTACATTTTCCGTGTGTTAATGTGTTCAGAGATGTCGGAGAGGACCTCAAGATGTCGAACACATTGCTCTTCCACAAATGCTTCAATAACACATCCAGGTTCCCGTCTTTTAGATCTATCCATGTTCTCTTGTTTAATTTTGAAATTTGTTTGATTGTTCTTGAAATTTAGGTGTTACGGATGCCTAGAGACTTTTATTTGCTTAACTAATTATTGACGGAACTTGTTCCTATAATTAACTAGTTGTATCGTTATGAACATTTCTCCATAAAGCATCTCTATTTGAACCAAAGAAGCAATGTTAAAATGTATTTATAGAATGAATGTATAAGAACTCCTACAGCAGTCCACTTGGTTTTTATTTTGCTCTTATCAATCTTATTCAATAACAACCATTTTTTAAAGACATAGATATCCTTAATGTGGACACGTCATTTCTGCTTTACTCTTTACCTAGATCAGACTAAGTTTTTTACTTTGTCCAAGGAGCCGAGGCTTGTCAAAGCTCATAAAGTTGCTCAATTTAGTTTGGCAAGGGGAGTGATTTCTCATCATTCTACTGCCTTAACTGTAATATAAAAAAAGGTAGCATGTATACCAGTTTGAAATATACAAATACATCGTGGAGTTGGGATACTCGTGTTAAAGAGGGAGCCTAGAGCTGAAAGGTTCCTCTCCAATGATTCATATCTATTGATTTTTTCCTGTGTTCATAATTGTAAATATTATTGAAATTTGGCTTCTTATTTTTTGGTTTGTGACATGTTATATTTCTTGTTCTAACTGTATTTTTATAGGTTGACAGCATCAGAAAACAGGTACAAAGTTTGGTTCCAAATAGAACTATCACTATTATTACTTCTGAGGGAGGAGATATGTATTATTTCTGATACTCACATGAATTTTAGCAACTGACAACGTATCTGTTTATTTATGCTAAAAATTTGCCCTTCCCTTAGAATCCTAAGAAGAATTTTATGTTGTATTTGATGTGACTCTGCACTCCTTTTATGGTCTTTTATAACTTGTAGTGATATGTGGTATTTGTGTAGTCATGTAAACTTGTGACTTTGGGTCTTTTACAGTTTGCTTGCTTTCCTGTTTATCTTCTCTTTTATGCTTTCATTTGCATAAAATCATCTTTTCTTGTGTCCTCAATATTTATTAAGGTATTAACCTAAATGGTTTGATTTTCCAAGCACTCTTACGACTTTCATGTCATACTTGATACTGCAGAAATTTTTTATTGTCTTTATTTTGCTATAACCTTATCTTCTTACCATTTTAAACATCCTGAAATATCTTTTTCTCTCTATCATATAGGTTAGATATGCATCCTGTGCCACATCTCAGGACTTCGAAATCTATACTCCATATACAACCTTTGAAGATCCACTCATGTGTGATGATAGATATGTGTATGTGGTCACTATGTTTATTTGAGAAATGCAAGTAGCTATAAAATGTGCAATTAATTTCATAACTTATTTTTAAGTTGTGCAGCTGATATATATCTTGCATGTTTTCCGCTGATTTGTTGTATATGGAAACAACTAATTGAAGATAAAAGAAATCATCTTTGGATATCTTAACATGATATGATCAACTATATCTTAATTCGATAAATCTTTTGAGTTTTCTTACCCGTTGTTATCATACCGAGGGGATGTAGATCTATGATTTCTGCATTTTTTTGAATGTGTTGTGTTTCTTATTATCCTTCTACTGCTCAAGTATAGTCTAGTACTCTAGGTTGAATTTAACATGAGCCATTTTTTTTATGAATCTTTGTAGGTATTGGCCATTGCTGCAATGCTTGAGGGAGCTTTATCATTTTGTTGGGAGGAGTATTCCTTCATGTTTGGTTGAAACAACTAGTATCACCACGAGATAAGTGCCAAAGATGAGTTGCAATTCTGTATATGTTTTTGCTACTGGGGCTGTGAGGTTCAAGGGAGTGCAACCACCATGGATAGTGAGAAATTGATTAGAATTGGAAACCCAGGTGAGTTGGGAATTAGGATTATGATATTTTGCTGAAATTGCAAGGTTGGAAAAGGTGTACTGAAATTATGGGCACTTGAACAAGTATAGAGTGTTAGTTGATTGACATTTTTATTTTTGAATAGAGATGTACAGTATTGTACATAATTTATGGTATTTTTATTATTTTAACAGTCTTTGATTCATTGCCTCATTTGTTGACAGTGAAATATGTTTATGGATGAATCATAATCATAGAGAATTTTGAATATATTAAAAATATGCCGCCAAATTTTCTTTTTTTTTTCCCACCAAAGAGGGCTTTTATCCCCGATCGTGAAAATGCCGGGCTAAAAGCTCTGTGTTTTTTTTAAAAAAAATGGGAGCAAATAGCCCGGATCTAAGGAGGTCCGGGCTATTATATCACTTTAGAGCCCGGGCGTGTGGTTTTATATCCGGGCTATTAAGTCCACTTTACAAAAACAAAAAAATTCCAGCACGCATTTAGAGCCCGGGCGTGTCATTTTATGTCCGGGTTAAATACCTAATATCACACTAAGCTGATGCCCGGATGGGGTTTTGAATAAATCCGGGTTATATGAGCAAAAACGCCCGGGCTAAATTCTCAATTTTGTACTAGTGTTTATATCAACAATTATATAAAAGTATCAACCATTAAGAGTCAGTATTTAAAACTACATATTTATCTATTAATATTTTTGGTAAGTACGACTATAAAATATTTTGTATTTATATTTTTTATCAATTAACTAAAATACATAAATAGATAAATTGTAAGTTATATAACTTTTTATAAACTATGACAACATATTATTTTATTGATTTTTTCCTCTAGAATCAACCACAACACGTCACATAACTATATATTTATCTATTAACTAGTGTAGGTCCCGTCCCGTGTACGGAGAATACATTAATACAATATTTTGATAAATATTTTGGTCTCAAAAAATAATATAGATATAAATAAAATAGCACTTATCAAATATTACATATTTATTTATCTATTAATATTTTTGGTAAGTATGACTATGAAATATTTTTTATTTATGTTTTTGTCGGTTAACTAATATATATATAGAGAGAGAGAGAGAGTATGGATCTTTTGTGCACAAGGCTTAGGGTGTACCTTGTGCATAGATCTGGACCTTTGATCTATATGAAACGGAGGGACGGAATAGTGCCATGTGTCATGGACAGTTTTTTAAACAAAAGTAAAAACTAATCCCATTTTCACCCATGGAGCGCGTGAGAAAGGTGGAATAAAAACCCTAAATTGTGGCAAGGTGAAGAGCACGACTAGTTCTCAAGGGGAGATGCGATTATGGGCGATCGAAGGCGGCGGAGAAGGGCGAAGGTCGATGAAGGCCTCCTGCATAGGTCCAGTGGTCGGCGGCGGCAAAGGCGGGCCACACTTGGCTAAGGAGGGTCGATGGCGATGGCGATTCGTGCCCAAATCAAGCTCAACGAAGGTTTGGTGCACAGATTTACTGTTCAGCGATGGCGAAGGTGGGCGATGTTTGGCTATGGAGGGTCGATGACGATGGCAATTTGTGCCTTTACACTAGTAAATTCGGCGAAGTGCACAAATCCCGCTTCGGTTCGATTTCCCGATTTTCCAATTTGGTCAGTCTAGGCGGGCGATGCTCCTCCTTTGCTTTCATATGGATTTTTTTTTGTGGGTGCGGGGTGGGGTGGAGGGTGGGGGGTGGGTGGGGAGGGGTGTTGTCGGTGAAATCTGTTTTATTATTCGTCAGAATATGGAATATTTGGTCTGACAACATAAAACAAAACATTATTCAGTGAAATGTGAGACATTATTCGGTAAAATATGAAGCATTATTTGTATAAATTGTAAGTATTATTTAGAGATTTGAGGTTTCTTTGATTGACAAAAAAACTAATCATTATTCGTTAACATGTGACAAATTATTCAGTGGAATTGATAAATTTTGATCTGAATTGGATGGAAAAAGATAACATAACATTATTCGGTAGGGTGTGAGATATTATTCGGTGGAATTGTCAAATTTTTAAACAAACAAAATTAGGTGAATATTAAGTGGAATTGATAAATTCTGAATAGTTATTCATTGGAATATGTGTATGGAAAAAGAGAAAAAAATAAAATAAAAAATTACAAACTCATCCAAATCTTAAAAATAAAAAAAAATAAAAATTGGAAGTTGGGGCTCAGGCACCAAGAGGGGAAGAAGGGAGAGCGAATGTGAGATTTTATGTGGGACCCACTCTATTTTAATTAAAAAATTCAAAAAATCTGGATTAATCTCCACCTTCCATTTGTTTCAATCAATGGTCTATAAATGTGCACAAGGCACCCTAAGGGTGTGCACATCCGAACCATACCCTATATATATATATATATAGTGACTTATATAACTTTTTTAAAACTTTCTATAAACTATGACAATATATTATTTTATTAATCGTTTTGTAGAATCAACCATATATAACGCGTCATAACTCATACACATAGAACGTGTTGCATCAGTTTTAGTATAGGTAGGTACATAGATATAGATGTGTGTAGGGACATGTGAAATTACCTTATAGCCCTTAGGGATGTGAAAACCAGCATAAGTGAAATCAGCCATGGCTTCCCTGGTGAGAAAGGGAGAAGTAGGGTGAAGTCGAAGCACCTCACGAGCAACATTCCACGTGTATCTCATGGTTTGGGTATCCTCTAAGCTCAACAACTCTCCTGCTTTCTTCTTCCTCGCAACCTCCATGTTTTCTAAATGTCATATATCATTATCCCATGATTGCCCAACAAGAACAATCATACGCATCAACAAATATGTACTTATTACACTTTATATATACTCCGTATATAGAGAATCTTTGTATATATAGGTTGTAGAATAAAGATTATGGGTATAAGAAAATTTTAGTATATCTAGCAAACATGGTAAATAGATTATGGGTATAAGAAAATTTTAGTATATCTAGCAAACATGGTAAAAAAAAAATAGTTACGTACTCTTGATTACCAATATATATGTTTCTTAACAATAGTGAAAACATGGTTAAAAAAAAGAAAATATTTAATTAACGGTCTTGCTATTGGCACGGCGGAATTTCGCAATCCGCACGGTGCCGACCTAGAAAATCGGCAATGGTGATCTGCCGATCTAGGATCTCTAAGTAGGCAAAGCTGCCGACCTGATCCCGTGTGTGATTTTGGACTCAGCGAATGGCTGCCCACCAGTGCAGATCTACCGACTTTGGAACTCGGTAACGAAACCGTGCGAATGACGAGAAAAGTACCGTGCGAATAACAGCCCCCTTAATTTATAGAAAGATTTTGTATTGTCCTTGTAGAATTAGAATTAGAATTTATTATAGAAGGAAATTTAACCAATTATCTATTAAAATATATATATTTATGTAATTTTTATTTTATATAGATGAAATTTCACATACAATGATATTTTTTATAGAAGGAAAGTATTATTTCAATTATTTTTTAATAATTGAGAAGGACTACTTTCTATTGGATTTTAAGTCATAGATATATTTTTTATAGTTTTTTGTTCATTAAAAAAATATGTGTGAATAATAAAGTGACATGTTTTTCAAAATAGAAAGATGACTAATAAGTATAAAATTATCTTTAAAAAAAGATTATACTATAGTTTTTATCATTCTTAAACATTTATGAATAATAAATGTAAAAAAAAATGAAGAAAGGAGTATATTATATATTAACAAAATTATTTTTTAATTTAATTCTAAAATTTATCTATCAATCACGGTATCAAGGTCACAAGCCTTAAATGTTTTTTTTGAATTTACTTGCTTATTGTCCGATACACGAGTATACGACGTACATACCTTCATAAACTCGACGATAAACGTCGGGATAATCTGTGAGATACTTGAAGATCATGCATAAAACCGACGCGGTGGTCTCGTGGCCAGCTAGGAGTAGCCCCATTATGCCGTCGGTTATGACTTTGTCGTCCTCATAAGCTTCCATAAAATAAGTTAGCAAATTTATGCGACGATCCGTATCAGTTGCCGTCGAAGAAGGCGTCGACATTGACATCGACGCCGCTGCAGCTCTCTCGTCCCTGACTATCTGCAGAATCTGCGATCTGAATGCAGACGATGCTTTGAGCGCTCTATTCAATCGAGTCCCGGGGAGATCGATTGGCAACGATTGCAACCCCGTCGCCACCGTCTCCAGCGGATGGAACAATTTTTCCACTGTGTCGGGGTCTTCGAGCGACAGAAACAATCGACAGGCCACTGTGAATGCGTAGCTCTTCACTAATGGATACACCGTAATTTCCTTCATTCATCAAATATACATTTCATTAATTTTTTTATTAAGTAATAATTCGAGCTCAGACATATCTGAAACTCGAGATGCCGAAAATTCGACGGGTGAACTGTCGAACATACAATAAAATGAATAAAGCCAAAAATACATGAAAAGAAAAAAATGCACAATCACCATGTAACGTGCGCTCTGAAATGAATGAAACTAAGCGGAACTAAAACCGTATAGCATATATATTTAATTAATATTAATATTTATGTCAGATCATTCATTTTATATTTATATATATTGCTAATTTGCTATTGTTATATGTGTAAGGACACTAGTCACTAGCATATGGGACGGATTTAGAGATATCGATGACACCTTGTCCATTAAAAAAAAATAGAAATTCGAATAGAATTTTGGTTTTTTTTTATTCAAATAGTTTTAGTGCTTGATCTAGTCGTTGGACACACACTATTTTCCAAAGACCGTTCAAAAATGAAACTAAACGAATAATAGAGGATATAATATCAGATTCAAGAGAATTCACTGATATACTCCAATTCCTGGGCGAAAATCTTTCAAAAAAGGAAAAACAGGTAATTGCGTTCAGATGGTGGACCATCTGGTTCATCCGAAATCAATATATCTTCAGAAATGAAGATCCCCCGGATGCTATCGGGATAAAACGATTACTTTCAAACCATCTGGAAAACTGGGAAAAAGCATGTAAACTTCACACCAATAATCTTGATGAAAAACATTCTCCATCTTTGCCTATTAATCGTATCTCTAAGCCACACAAACGGAAAAATTGCAAATGGAAAAGGCCACCCTTGGGGGTGTTTAAACTAAAATTTGATGGCTCTACAGTTTCTTCAACAAATAGCTCTATTGGCTACATCATTCGAGATTGGAATGGAAAACCTATTAGCATTGAAGGCAAATTGGTGGGGGGTCAGCAACCGATTGTGGCTGAGGCCCTAGCTCTGAGAAATGGGCTTCTGAAGGCCCTTGAGCTTAAAATTTCGAATCTCATGGTGGAAGGAGATTCAGAAATCATCATCAACTGCCTAAAATATAACACCAGATGCCCTTGGGAAATTGAACTGACTATGGCTGACATTAAAACTCTTCTGTTGGGTTTGCGGGAGACTTCATTCTCCCACATCCCCCGTCTCGGCAATCGAGTAGCAGATAAGGTTGCACACCTTAGCTACTCGGCCAGGGGACCCAACATTTCGAATGATTTAGGTCTTATTGACCTCATCCGAAAGGATGCTATCGGGTAGAGCTTGCTCTCCCGAATTTTTACCTAATAAAAAAAAAACAAATTGAGCCACTTACATTTGAATCCTACTAGCTAGAGCTTTATTCCTTTTTTATTCTCTGTTATATTTTTTATTATTTTAAAATTTTTATGATTTAAAATATTTGATTTTTACTCCATCCGTTTACTTATAAATTACTTTTATAAGTCTTTTACTATCTACATATGTTTTCTTAAAATGATAAAAATTATATAAATATTAATAAGTATTAGATTATATAATCTCATACTTATTAGTAATAAGTATTTATTAGTAATAAGTATGAGATTATTGAAAAAATTAATAAAATAAAAATATTAAAATTTAAATTAATTTTATACTGTACTTATTAATAGCAAGTATAAATTTATTTTAATTGTTTTAAAAATATATTTTGTAGATTTTTTAACATTTTAGAAAGCGTGTAAAAATGTTAAATATATCAACAAACTTAATTAATATTTATTATTGAAAAAATACATTAAAATTCGAATATCGATCAAAACTAAGCTTCTTCAATCAGGATATTCTATATTTCTATTCCATCACTTAGAAAGAAAAGAACTTCACAAGAAATACTTAGTAGCATGTTAATTTATTAATATAATTTTCTAATTATTAGTAAAATGCAGGAAATTATTTTTAAAAATTAACATTTTATATAATTTTTAATTTTATATAGTTGATATTTTTAATTTCCGGAGGAGTACAAATATATAATTTCACTGTCTTTTCTTATGAAATAGTTCAGTCTTGAATAATGGATATAAACGACACGTAATTACCTTCATTCATCAAGTATATATAATTAATTAATTAATATAAACTTTGAGTCGGGATAATATATATGAGATTTCGAAAAAAAAGAAAAAAAAAAGAGATTTCGAAAAAAAAAGAAAAAAAAACACACACCTTGGATTGAAGCCAACGTGATTCCAATTGGTGTTGCGCCATGGTGTACATAACCCCGACGAAATTCCGGAGGCCGTCGGCTTTGATGAATGCAACGAAGGCGGGCTTCATGAAAAGGTCGAAGGTGGCGGTGATTTCGTCGCTGAGGAAAAGCTTTTCGGCAGCTCTGGGAAGCCATCTTTTCACCAGCTTGTTGGTGTTGGAAAACAAGAACTTGCTCCCCTCGGCGCCACCGAACACCGCTACATGGTCTCCGATGATCGACGTCTTGAAAACGTCGCGACGGTATCTGTCCATCCGCTTGAAGAAGAACCTCTCCGAATGTCCCTTCCGTAGGTTGGAGAGGAACTCGAGCGACTCCCCGATCACTGGCCACCCCGTCTTTCCCGGTGGCAGCGACGACGTCGGATTTCCGGAGGCTCCGGAGAGGTAGTTGAACAGAGTGATGGCAAATAGGGAGAGTAGAACACCACATAGCAGCGTTACTATATCCATGGCTACGATATTCAAATTATGCCTCTAGCTTTCATATATTCGCTCTCTAGTACATATATACGCACAAAAACAATAACTTGGTTTATTTTCATTAAAAAAAAATTAAACAATAACTTGGTTTAGGGTTCGAGGATAGGCTTGGCCAATTTGAATTGCTAAATTAATAACCCTTACTTTGGCTACCATGATGTCAAATATTTAAATTCCCAAGTGATATTTGTGCTAGGGTTAGTGAATTTTTTAAAGGGGCAGAATCATGTGTAGTGTTGTTTTGAACTAAAATGATATTGTTTTATTTATTTACTTAGAAATTTTCTTTATTACGACAATAATTATGCCATTTTATAATAAAATATGTGAAGTTTAATGAGTCAATATGTTACACGCAGAGGAAAATTTTGATTTTCTATTAGAAAACTGCAACAATATTGCTTTTCTATTTTAGAAAATTAAGATAATATTGCTTTTTATGTTAAGAGAATGAAAAATTGATAAATAAATGAAATAATCAAAGAAAACAATTAACAAAATAAGAATGGTAAAAGCAATATAATGAACATTGGACTTCGAAATAATCTTGTTGTTCACAAAAAAACTGCAACAATATTGCTTTTCTATTTTAGAATATTAAGATAATATGGATTGTTCGTAATAATTTCATCTTCCAGCAAAAACAATTGCCGAATGTAGAAGGGTTTATTAAGCTTGTCAACTCATTTTTTACAGAATGGAGTAAAGTAGAAAAGATAAACAATGAGGACAACTATGACATACAACAGCAAGTTACTACCCCTAAGAATAGCCTGAGTGTAAGGAAAAAGGAAAAATGGAAAACACCTCCGACTGGGAAATTGAAACTAAATTTCGACGGCTCCGCCTCGGGGTAACGACAAAGCTCAAAAGGATACATTATTCGTGATAACACGGGGCAATCATTAGCAATGGGAAGCAAACTTATTGGATATCAATCCCCCTTAATGGCCGAAGCCTTGGCTTTAAGAGAAGGGGTTCAGAAGGCCCTCGAAATGAGAATCACCAACATTATCATCGAAGGAGATTCACTGACCATCATCAACCATCTTAAATCTAAAACCAAATGTCCCTGGGAAATTGAGATAATAATGTCAGACATTAGCTTCCTACTAACAGGATTTTACGAAGTCTCGTTTTCACACGTCCTTCGTAACGGCAACTGCGTGGCAGATAAGGTTGCACACCTTGCTCATGTTGCCTCCATCCCTTCCATATACACTGACCCAGGTCTTACCGACCTCATCCGCAAGGATGCTATCGGATAGCGGTTCGCATCCGAATTTTTACTTAATAAAAAAAAATAAGATACTTATTACACCTACCACATTAAAGTACGTACAGGCACAACCAGCTCATCTTCCTCTCTTCCTCTTTTGTCTTCTTCTTCCTCCTTTAAAAAAATTTCCATTCTCTTTCAATTCTATTCTCTTTTACAAAAAAAAATTATAAATTTCATCTATATAAACTTTATTTTTTAAAATATTAGATCAAATCAAACATTTTTTTATTTAGTCTTTTGATTAAAAAAAATTAAAAACAAGATTTCCGTCCGCGCATCACAACCTGGGCCAATCCGCATTTGTGCTTTCCGCAGACCACCTTCCTCGCTTGGTCTACATCAAGTGTCGATTCTCACTGACCGAGATGATCCCCGAGGTCGCCCACATTCTAGTTAATCTCGGATCCCGATAGAATGGGATTTTGAAATCAAGCTTCGTCACTCGCAAAATTTTCCTATAAAAAAATAGTCATTTCTTTATTCATTTTTTTAAGAATAAATTTGCCCAACAGGCAACTTTTTGGGCTCAAATTAGGCAAATGTCCACCACCCTTATTAAATTAGGGTTTTGTCCACCCCAAAACTGTACCCCTCCTTCAATTTGTCGATCCAGCGGAAGGAGATGGATCTGTCGCATCCACTTGTGTCCTCCATGGAGATGGATCTGTCGAATCTCTCTCTCCCTCCCTCTCTCGAAACTCTTTGAATCGAAGCAATGGCCGGATCCGGCGAATCTCTCTCTCCCTCCCTCTCTCGATGTCCAGCAATTCCGAATTTAGATCGGCGATGGCGGCATCTGAATTTTCAAGGGGCACAAAGAGGTGAAGGAGGAGACGGGCCTCGAGATCGAGAGGATAGAGCTGCTTACAGTCACCGACAACATAATCTCCGACGCCACTGATCCATCGCACTTCGTAACCATTATCATGCGGTCGGTGCCCCGCGAAGGCGATCAGGCGCCGATGAACATGGAGCCCGATAAGTGCGATGGCTGGAATTGGTACGATTGGGGTCATCTCCCAACTCCCCTCTTTGCGCCCCTTGAAAAGATGGTTCGTTCTGGACTCAACCCCTTCCCTAATCCCACATAATTAGGGTTTCGATCACTGTTTGACTGTGCAATTAGGATTTGGAAGTATGATTATAAGCAATCCCTTTGATGATTGGCTCCTATTTCATTCTGTTCTTATCATCTCCTTGACTGAATTTGGTAGTCTCCTCCTAGTAACCTTAAAACAAGTCATCTCCTTTATTCAAGGGCTATGTGACCACAATTAAACTTGAAGATCGCTGCTTTATGTGACATTTTGTGTTCAATTACCATACTGTATGTGTTATGTGACATTTTGTGATCAATTATCTTGGAATCATACTTTATTTGTTATGTGACAGCTTGTGTTCAGTTATCTTGGAATAATACTGTATTTGTAGTCTTGGACTTGTTTATTTAATATGTAGTTATCAGTGGCATGATTTTAAAATGTATACTGTTAACATAAGTCATCTTTGTTAGGATTTGGAAGTATGGTCAGCTTGTGTTCAGTTATCGTGGCGGCTAGGTCACTTCATATTAATAAGTTAATCATTGAAGGGGATTCGCTAATCCTAATAGAGTACCTTAGGAAGGGTCGACAGTGCCCCTGGGAAGTAGAGTTGATTATGTCGGACATTGAGATGCTTCTGTGTGGGGTGAGAGACGTTCGTTTCGCTCATATTCCCCGTCTTGGTAATTGTGTGGCAGATAAGGTTGCACACCTTAATTAGCCATCATACCAGTGTCTTAGATATACTTAACGATCTCGGTCTTCAGGACCTCATCCGAAAGAATGCTTGCGGGTAGTGCCTTTGCACACCCGAATTCTTATCTAATCAAAAAAAAAAGTCATCTTTGTTAAAGAGATGTCACCTAATTAATCTCCATTTTCTAATGCATCTGTTACTGTAACACTGCTCTTGTTGGTTCTCATATTGTAAGTTAGGTGACCAATAAACCAGATTCATGCCCCATGAAGAAAGCTGCATTTCTATAATTTTATATTTTACTTACTACTCCCTCCGTTCGGCAAAACTTGTCATTTTAGGGTGTTATTTTTGTTCAAAAAAACTTGTCGTTGTAGGTATTTTGCCCTTCACTTTACAAAAATGCCCTTGATGTGATTGATGGTTTGTTAGTTGTAGTTTTCGATAAAGTAAAAAATGAGGGTAATAATTGAGGGTAAATTAGTACATTTGTTAATTGCCTTAAAACTTGTGAAAAAAGCTAAAATGACAAGTTTTGCCGAACGGATGGAGTAATAATTAAGTTTGTGGCAAACTTTTAGAATTTTATATTCAGTATTTCATCATTTCAGCATTTTTTGGAAAAAAAATATAGCATTTTTTGAAAATTTTTTTAGCATTTCAACTTTTTTTGAAAATCTTACACACAAGCAACTCCGGTTTCAGCAACTCCGGCGTCGAAGTGGTGACGTGAAAAAAAAAAGAAAAAAAAAAAGCAAATTCCGGTTTCAGCAACTCCGATTTCAGCAACTCCGATTTCAGCAACTTAGGTTTCAGCAACGCGCGAAAAAAAAACTAATTTCAACAATTTCAGCAACTTCGGTTTCAGCAACGCGCGAAAAAAAAAACGCTGAAATAGGGGTTGCTGAAACCAAATGTGCTGAAACAGGAGGGGGCACAGGAGGCGCGCGTGGGGGGGCAAAGGGGGCAAGGGAAGGAAGGTGGACATTTTGCCAATTTGGAAAGGAAGGGTGTACATTTTCCTAATAAAGATCATAATTATGGCCTATAACACAATTCCCTTATTTTTAATGGGTGTTTCGTATCCTCCCCTCATCTGCTATATTTTCACTTGCATCTGTAGACCCTTTCCATCTCTTTATGGTAAAAAAAAAATAACTACAATACTCAAATCATCTAATATACACACGAATAATATAACACATACACATGAATAATATAGAGCATACACATGAATTGTCTTCAATTTACCCATAAAAATATAACTAAATTAAATTAAAAATCACTAAAAAAAACTAAGCAAAAAGAGCTTATCTATATCCATAAACCTAAAAGCCTACAAGGTATCAAATATCCGTCAAGATCAACAAATTGCCCTAAATTCAAAATCCAAAAAATGTAATCAATGATAAGTTTTGGATTCTTGAAGTTTTGACAACTAAATTGAAAAAGAATTATAGTTAAAAAAATCAAACCGAATTGAAAAAGGATCAAATTTCTCTTCTTCATGAGGTGATGATGATTTGATTCCAAACAAGTGGAAAGTGAATGACAAATAGACAAGTATTCAAAATTGAATTAAGGAAGAAAGAATGACAAATAGACAAGTATTCAAACTTAATTAATCAATATTTTGATTATATTTTATTTAAATCTCAATCATCCATTTCTATCCATTCAGTGACTAAAAATTGCTCACAAAAAATTGCTCACATTTTACATGGTAACGATTGCTCACACACACATGTATATTTACTATTTTACTCTTTTCATATATAAAGTTTCTAAAATCTAAACACTAATCTTGAGTGTTGAATACTCGCCTCCACCACAAGCCTCGATCATTCCACTCTATCTTGTAGTTTACTATGTAGGGGTGGGCAAAAATAATTGAAATTGAAAAAATATTTTAAAAAATTGAAAAATTGCTACATTTTACAATTAATTGTTTTGAAATAAAGAGATATTTTAAAATAGTCAATTAAATTATTTTTATTTTACAATTCAAAACAATACCAATTAATTGTTTAATTGGTATGCTGGTATCCATCCACTAGGCCCATTTAATTTGATTTGGTTTGTCTGTGATATTTGCCCACCCCAAAATCCAAATACAGGTTTAATAATTTGCACGTGTGGAATATGAAAGTGTTTGAGTACGTGTTTCCATTTGTACAATCCCACTCAATCAATCCCACTCAAATCAAATCCAAGTAACACCGTCAATTTGATGGCCACACGTATTTAACTTCCATGAATTCATATTTTGTACTGTACTCACTTCGTTCGAAAATAAATGATGTTTGACTTTTCTACGGAGCTAAAAACTACTCCCTTTGTTTAAAAATAAATGACGTTTAACTTTTCTGCACGCAGTTTTATGAGCTAAAAAGTATATAAAATCTTATTTATTTTAATTAATTTTTTTCACAATTTAATACTTGTAACTAATAGATATTAAACTATGAAAAAAATAATTAAAATAAATAAGATTTTATATAGTTTTTAGCTCCTAAAACTACGTGCACAAAAGTCAAACATCATTTATTTCCGAACGGAGAGAGTATATAAAATCTTTTTTATTTTAATTAATTTTTTCACAATTTAATACTTATTACTAATAGATACTTAAACTATGAAAAAAATTAATTAAAATAAATAAGATTTTATATAGTTTTTAGCTCTTAAAACTACGTGCACAAAAGTCAAACATCATTTATTTCCAAACGGATGGAGTATAATTTAAAATTTAAACTCTTATTCATCTTTCAATTTTATTAAAAAAAAATCATAACTACATTTATTTCACTCATTGGGCACCACTCCACCCACATCACCCATACGAAACAGACGAGTGTGAAAAGGTTTACGAATAATGGGTAGAGCGATAAAATTATTTATCGGTAGAACAAGTGATAAAAATGGCTTCATCCACCTATAACCCAACTCATTTCCAACTCTAACAACAATTCCTCTATTTCTTACTTCCTCTGTTCGGAAAAATATGTCACTTTACTATTCACGTACGCTTTTTTAGGGGATAAAAACTATACTGGTATAAAATATCTAGTTTTTTAATAATTTTTTTAAACAATTTTATAGTTATTATTAATAAGTACAAACTTGTTAAAAAAAATTATAAAAAAATAAATATTTTATATAGTTTTTATCATTCTAAAAAATGTGCGTGAATAGTAAACGACATGTTTTACCGAACGGAGGGAGTATTAGATCAATGGGCCATGGCGCTATTTATTACGGAGTAGTTTACAAACAAACTATTTTAATCTTCACATAAAAATTAACAAAATTATTTTAAAAACTTATCTTTTTAGAACAAATAATCTATCCAATCTATATACATATACTAAAACCGATGTATAGCATCATATGTGGCGTGTTGTGGTTGATTCCAGAAACAAATAAGAATCCAAACACTTATATACAACATCTTTCCTTTACAAAGTACAAACAAATAAGCTTGAATTAGGGGTATTTTAGCCATTTTAAGCAAAACAAATAGAGGTTTAATGTGTGGGTGGTCTTATGAAAACAAATCTAATTTATGGGTGGTTTACTGTAATTTAATTTTTTATGGGTGGTTATGTGAAAAGTACCATAATTTATGGGTGGTTATGTGTAATTTACCCAAAAAAATAACACAATTGAAGATTATATATTTATTTTAATTTATACAGATTAGTATTAATATTAATTCAAAGATGATTTATGTAATAAAATTTATTAACAAATTGCACAACGGACGAGTAATAAAACTAGTTTACAGTATTTGTAATTTAAAATTTAAGTTTTTTTCATCTTTCAATTTTATTAAAAAAATCATAACTACATTATATCACTCAATAGACACCTACTCTACCCACATCACCCATACAAATCGAACGAGGGTGAAGAGATTTACGGATGATGATGGATAGATTGACAAGCAGTCCGGATCCTCCGCAACACTCGGTGCACCCCACGGTGCATCACAAAATTATTTCGCTTATAAATAAACATTAAAAAAAATTTGAAAAATATTTTTAGATTCTATAACCTTATATTGATATGTTTATAAAATTTTATTATGAAAATTAATGTTTTAAAAATATAGATAATTAAAATATCGATTATTTTACAAAATAATTTTTATTATTTTTTAAAACATGAATTTTTATAATAAAATTTTATAAACATACTAATATAATGGTATGGAATCTAAAAAAAAATTTAAATTTTTTTTCAATGTTTATTTATACCCGAATAATTTTGTGTTGCACACCGAAGGGGAGCAGGAGATCTGGCCTGATCGACAAGATTATTTACTCGTAGTAGGGTACACCCATAAATAATCCATCTCATTTCCACATCCAGTTGAGATCCCCTACAACACATATATACTCCCCTCCCTACTCCATAAAAATATTTTAATATTTATTTTGTCTTAAAAATAATTATAAAAATTATATTGATATTACTAATATCTATTTTAATATATTTATAAAATTTTATTTTAAAAATCACATTTTAAAATTTTTAATAATTGTATTTTCTTAAATATTGCCTTTTTAATTTTTAAAAATGGTAAAATATGATTTTTCAAAATAAAATTTTATAAATATATCAAAATATATGTTAGTAATATAAATATAATTTTTTTTAATTTTTTTAAGATAGAAAAAAATGTGAAAATATTTTTGTGAGGTAGGGAGGGGTGTAGAAGGTGGAGTAGAAGATCTCCACTGCAGCTATTCCTCTGTTTCTTATTAGATATCAATGGGCCATGGCGTTATTTATTGATTGAATTTAATTTACTACTCCCCCATCAACCGCAAGATTATGACCGGTAACATAGTTGGCATCGCCGCTAGCCAAGTACAGTGCCGCTCTCGCAACGCCGCCATCATGTGGGCCCACCTCCGCCGCGCCGCCGCCTGAGGCGGAGATGCAGTTCACCCTGATGCCGTCCTTTCCGAGCTCCGCGCTGAGGTTCTTAACAAGCCCAATTACCCCGTACTTTGAAATCACGTGACCCGTGGAGGCGGTGCACGTGCTCGCCGTGAAGAGTATGCACCCGCGCCCAGTGTCGGAGCCAGAAAAATTTCGAAGGGGGGGCACAATTATATATGTATGATATAGTTGTGGATTAAATTGACATAAAGAGTTATATGTAATACGATAATAAATTATGTTATTTTAAGATAAAATGTTATCGATTTATGATAAAACACTATCATTTTTTCGCACCTAAAAAAAGAAATATAAATATATAAATGAAATATCCGAAAAAAATTAACTAAATAAGTATAGGAAACGCGATCTAATAAACAGTAAGTTAAGGTTATGGTTGTTATATGAGCTAAAGCTTGGATCGAGTTTTAGCTCAATAAAAGCTCGGCTTGAGCATCATTTACAAAATGAGTTGATTACGAGCACATTTTTATGCTCAATTCATGATTCAGCTCGGATCCATTGAAACTCAAATAGCACGAATTTTGTGAAATTTACAAATTTTCTTTTAACTTACTATGGCATGAGCAAGTAAAGTTGCATAATACTTGGGGGAAAAAACTCAGCTCAAGCTCGTTTACTAAACAAGTCGAGTATGAGCTCAAGTTCAAATATAGGTTCGACTCGAGCTTGACTTGTTTCTAAATGAGCTAAATGTAATCAAACAATACTAGACTTGTTTGGCTCGAATAACAACCTACTTTATATATAACTTGTTGCACTCATAACATGTAATAATGTATAACCAGATATAAAATTTTTAAACTTGTATAACTTCTTATCTAATTGTCGAAATGATTAGTATAACCTCTCATTTCGAAGCTCTCGGGATGAATTATAGTATGTGAATTTTAATTTAAGTAAAATATAAAAGCATTATAGTCTATTGAAACAAAATTAAAGTGATTAATATACCTTTAATTTTAAAACAGTCATAACTTTTTACTCAAATGTCGGATTAAGGCGTATTATATATCAAAACGAAGCTATCGACGAGGAGAATACACATAGGTAGTTCGTTAAATGAGAGAGGGGGCACGTGCCCCCCTAGGCCCCCCTTCAGCTCCGCCCCTGCCCGCGCCTCCTCGGCCGCATCGCCCGCGCCGCGTGCTTCGCCCCGTAGAACGCCCTGCGTAGCTCGGCGCCCACCGCGCGGGTAATGTCTTGCGCGGTGGAGTCGAGTATCGACCCTAGGACGCCCGCGCACGCGCTGTCGATGTACATGATGTCGATGCCCCCGTGCTCCGCGAGGGCCGCGTCCACGAGTGCGCGCGCCTCGTCCTCCACCGACGCGTCGCAGTATCGGAACGAGACGCCGCTCCCGAGTTCCTCCGCAAGCGCTTCCCCGAGGCCGTCTCGGGTGTCGGCGATGATGACGCTGGCGCCATTCTCGCTGAAGACACGCGCCGTGCTGGCGCCTATGCCGCTCGCCCCTCCCGCCATGATTGCCACCTGCCCTTCTAACCTGTACGGCGCACCACATAGATATCGATACCAAACGAGGCCTAAATAAAAAAAATGACTTCAATTTAAGAGATTAATCAATATATTACCTTTTGGTGGTGGTGTTAGAGGAAATCGGCGGATCCATCCATCTCGACGGGAGCCCTTTGATGGCAATGAAAAGGGAGGAGAGAGAAAGAAAGAAGGAGAGGAGCCAATAAACCAGTTTGTTGTAAAGTAGCATCTTGGTAGCATAGTGGTGCAGGTGTACGTACGTGGAGGAAGGATCAACGTTCACCTCAAGTTTCAAAGGGTTAGAGGAGCAAATATAGCCGGGGAATATTTTAAAATTATATTCATAAATTTGAATCATAACGTGTGAATTAAATTAAGTGTATAAAAAATACGGACTATAAGGTTGCACACCTTAACCTCGATCAGGAACCCAACATTTTCATTGATTTAGGTCTTTTAGATCTCGTTCGAAAGAATGCTATCGGATAGAGGTTGCTCTCCCGAATTCTTACCTAATAAGAAAAAAGTGTATAAAATATAAAATAAAAATTAATAGAGATATGAATAATATATTTTTTCTAAAACGATTTTTCTATCCTATGCCCTTGGGCATAGGATAAGACACTAAATTGGGAAATTTTTTTAAACTTTTAATTAGTTTAGCCAAATTTTAATTAGATTTTTTAGGGTCACTTGTTTTTTTTGTAGGGAATCTTTTCCAATTTAGTGTTTTATCCTATGCCCCAGGGCATAGGATAGAAAAACCGTTTCTAAAATAATATAGATATAAATTAAATAAAATGACCATTATCCAATCATTAATTTCGATATAATTTTTTTATTAGGTAAAAATTCAAGTTCGGACAAACATGAAACTCGATGGTCGACCAGGTCGGCAGACTGAAAACCGTCAATACAAACAACACCCAATCACACAAATCATCCAAGAAGAGAGAAAAACTCAATCAACTCATACAAGATATCAGCTAGCAGAAAAGTCGATGAAGAATCAGGACGCGCCACGAGTGCCAAGAACACCGGGGAGTGCTAAGACTCACGACAGTTCCCCAGCTAGAAAGGGCGACACCTGAGGAAGTGTGGATCGCCGACGTTGCCCTCACCTAGGTGAAGGATCTTCGAAGATCACGAACATTAATTTCGATATAAATAATTCTTTCAACTAAAATATAATTGAGATATAAATAAAGTAATACTCCCTCTGTTAATTAAAACTTGTCGTTTACTATTCATGCACGCTTTTTCAGAATGATAAAAACTATATGAAATATTAACTTTTTTTCAAATTTGTTTTTATAAATTCAATAGTAAAAAGTATGAAATTATTAAAAAAATACATTTAAAAAGTTAATATTTTATATAGTTTTGAACACCTCAAAAAACGTGCATGAATAGTAAAACGTCAAGTTTTAATTAACGGAGAGAGTATAATTTATAAATATTTCAGTTAACTAAAATATACTCAGTAATTATTTTGAAACGGATGAATAATTTTGATTTATATTTTTTCAATGAACTAAAATATCTATATATTGTGGCTTATAATAATTTTTTTATAAATCATAATAACAATATTATTTTAATATTATACTGTAGTAAATATTAAGCAAACATAGTGTATTGTAATAATATAAATGCCTTTAACTTATTGTGGCTTATAATAATTTTTTTATAAATCATAATAACAATATTATTTTAATATTATACTGTAGTAAATATTAAGCAAACATAGTGTATTGTAATAATATAAATGCCTTTAACTTTTGCGCTAGCAAACACAGCGCGGTGCTGCATTGAATACAACACTTTTCTCACAATTTCAACACAGACGTTAATGCGATGCACAATATAGTATTATTATAAAAAAAACCCGTAAAATATTATATTTTTAAACAATTTTTTTAATAATTTCATACTTATTAATTATAAGTATTAATTTATAAAAATAAATTCGTTAAAAAATTAATATTTAATAGATTTTCTTTATCTCCGTGTAAAAAAACCAAATGACTTTTTATTATGAAACTGGTTTTTTTTTGGCTAAAAAAAGCAGGTAGTATTATTATTGGTGTAATTTTAAAAATCAATTGCTCGTTTTGTTGAATTTTTTAAAAATAATACGGAGTAGGTGATTTGTGTAATTTAAAAACGGGTTTTATAATATATATCAAAGACTCAAACGTATACGTTAGACATATTTTTTCACAAATAAAATCTACTCAAATAATTTTTATAAAAACAAAAATCTACTCAAATAACATATCTCATGATTGGCCGATCCATTTATCTTTTAAGTAAAAACAATTCTACATTGATTTATAGCTGCTAAAAAATTATGCTTAATTTATATCGTTAGAATATATAGATTAGAAAAAAAATTCCACCAAAAAATTATCAAAATAATACAGAGTATATTATCATAATTTATAAAAAATTATCATAAACCATAATTTATATATATATAGTAATTTAATTCTTTTGTTCCAAATTAAAAGTCATTTGTCTTTTAGTATATGTTTTTTAAGGAGATAAAAATACTGTCAAATATTATATTTTTAAATAATTTTTTTAATAATTTCATACTTTAATCATAAGTATGAATTTATAAAAACAAATTCGTTCAAAAATTAATATTTTATAGAGTTTTTACATCTTTAAAATGCGTGGAAAAAAAACCGAATAATGGCTTCATCCACCTATAACCCAACTCATTTCCAACTCTAACAACAACTCCTCTATTTCTTACTTCCTCTGTTCGGAAAAATATGTCACTTTACTATTCACGCACGCTTTTTTAGGGGATAAAAATTATACTGGTATAAAATATCTAGTTTTTTAATAATTTTTTTAACAATTTCGTAGTTATTATTAATAAGTACAAACTTGTTAAAAAAATTATAAAAAAAATAAATATTTTATATAGTTTTTATCATTCTAAAAAACATGCGTGAATAGTAAATGACATGTTTTACCGAACGAAGGGAGTATTAGATCAATGGGCCATGGCGTTATTTATTACGGAGTAGTTTACAAACAAACTATTTTAATCTTCACATAAAAATTAACAAAATTATTTTTAAAACTTATCTTTTTAGAACAAATAATCTATCCAATCTATATACATATGCTAAAACCGATGTATAGCGTCATATGTGGCGCGTTGTGGTTGATTCCAGAAACAAATAAGAATCCAAACCTTATATACAATATCTTTCATTTACAAAGTACAAACAAATAAGCTTGAATTAAGGGTATTTTAGCCATTTTAAACAAAACAAATAGAGGTTTAATGTGTGGGTGGTCTTATGAAAACAAATCTAATTTATGGGTGGTTTACTGTAATTTAATTTTTTTTATGAGTGGTTATGTGAAAAGTACCATAATTTATGGGTGGTTATATGTAATTTACCCAAAAAATAACACAATTGAAGATTATATATTTATTTTAATTTATATAGATTAGTATTTATATTAATTCAAAGATGATTTATGTAATAAAATTTATTAACAAATCGCACAACGGACGAGTTTTAAAACTAGTTTACAGTATTTGTAATTTAAAATTTAAGTTTTTTTCATCTTTCAATTTTATTAAAAAAATCATAACTACATTATATCACTCAATAGACATCTACTCTACCCACATCACCCATACGAATCGAACGAGGGTGAAGAGACTTACGGGATGATGATGGATAGATCGACAAGATTATTTACTCGTAGTAGGGTACACCCATAAATAATACATCTCATTTCCACATCCCAGCTATTCCTCTGTTTCTTACTCTCTCCGTTCGGAAATAAACGATGTTTGACTTTTGTGCACGTAGTTTTAGGAGCTAAAAACTATATAAAATCTTATTTATTTTAATTAATTTTTTTCATAGTTTAATATCTATTAGTAATAAGTATTAAATTATGAAAAAAATTAATTAAAATAAATAAAATTTTATATAGTTTTTAACTCCTAAAACTACGTGCACAAAAGTCAAACATCGTTTATTTTCGAATTAGATATCAATGGGCCATGGCGTTATTTATTGATTGAATTTAATTTACTACTAGTATTCGTTACCCGCGCGGTTGCGCGTTTTGTTAATAAATTATACTCCGTATTTTACTATATTAATTATATTAAAATATTATATTAGATAATTAATTGACGTGACTTAAAAAAATAAAATCAAATTGACGTGGCTCACAAAAATAAAACTATATATAAATATATTATATTCAATTTGATCTAAAAGGTAGAATAACGCACCAAATATTCCTTCTTCATCTTTTAAAATAATAAATAATATAGTTTATTAACAAAAGCATGAAAATAATAAATATGTATAATAACTAATTCAAGTCATATTGGATAGATTATTGATCTAAAAAGATAAGTTTTTAGCTAACTATATTCATTTATTAATTGATGTGGGCCAGAAATATAATACCACTTTAATCCAGAAAATATCACGTAAGCAAAAATAATCCCGCTTTAATCCAGAAAATTCCGTGGACGCGAGATCGCACCAGAACCCGTTTCAGGCCTCTGTTTTAGTATTTTATATAGATATATAGATTCCCCCATCAACCGCAAGATTATGACCGGTAACATAGTTGGCATCGCCGCTAGCCAAGTACAGTGCCGCTCTCGCAACGCCGCCATCATGTGGGCCCACCTCCGCCGCCGCGCCGCCGGAGGCGGAGATGCAGTTCACCCTGATGCCGTGCTTTCCGAGCTCCGCGCTGAGGTTCTTAACAAGCCCAATTACCCCGTACTTTGACACCACGTGACCCGTGGAGGCGGCGCACGTGCTCGCCATGAAGAGTATGCACCCGCGCCTCCTCGGCCGCATCGCCCGCGCCGCGTGCTTCGCCCCGTAGAACGCCCTGCGTAGCTCGGCGCCCACCGCTTTGCTGACGTCGTGCGCGGTGGAGTCGAGTATCGACCCTAGGACGCCCGCGCACGCGCTGTCGATGTACATGATGTCGACGCGCCCGTGCTCCGCGAGGGCTGCGTCCACGAGCGCGCGCGCCTCATCCTCCACCGACGCGTCGCAGTATCGGAACGAGACGCCGCTCCCGAGTTCCTCCGCTAGGGCTTCCCCGAGGCCGTCTCGGGTGTCGGCGATGACGACGCTGGCGCCGTTCTCGCTGAAGACACGCGCCGTGCACGCGCCTATGCCGCTCGCCCCTCCCGCCACGATTGCCACCTGCCCTTCTAGCCTGGACACATCGGATTTGATATCGATACCAAACGAGGTCTAAATCGAAACTGATTTCAATATAAGATATTACCTTTTGGCGGTGTTAGAGGAAACCGGTGGATCCATCCATCTCGACGGGAGCCCTATGATGGCAATGAAAAGGGAGGAGAGAGAAAGAAAGAAGGAGAGGAGCCAGTAAACAAGCTTGTTGTAAAGTAGCATATCTGGATGGGATGGAATGGATGGATGAACCAACAACACACCACGTCAAAGTTTGGGATGGATCAAATGTGGCATACTGGCATCGATCGAGGAGACGATGATGGTGGTACTGTCCTGCCACGAAGGTTTACCATTTATTAATACACCATCTAATAATTTAACTTTTTAATTTTACTAGTTTTTTAACTACTCAGTTTGGATCCGTACACACACATCGAGTTTGTATGGGACGGGGTTGAAAAAATTACTAAAATTTATAAAGTTAAAAGTTAAAAATTTATTTGAAATAAGGTTAAAAATTTGCGTGAAAAGTTTGTATGAGGCGGAGTTAATAAACTGACTAAAATTTAAACAACAAGATACTCTATGTATGGGGCACAAAGGCGTTTTAATTGTTATAAATAAATAAACAATGCAAAAAAAGAGTGTGTTGATTTTTGTAGTTAAAAATTTTAACACAAAAAAAAGCTCATTCCATTAGCTTTTTTTTAACTCAAAATTTTAACCACTTTTAAATATTTTTTTTGCCATTCATACACCTTTTTTACCTGATTAAAAAAAAACTTTCACTTCTACTTCTTTTTTAACTGTTTATTTTTGCAACCATACATACCCTATAAACTCCATAAAGAGTGAAAAATAGTTTATTTGTAAAGAGTGGAATTTTTTTTCTAAAAACCCTCTTTTACTAATTTTTTAACTACTAAAATTACATCCACACACGTCCATAGTGTATTGTAATAATATAATATGCCTTTAAATTTTGCACTAGCAAACACCCTTCTCATAATTTCAACACATGCACTTATTATAATCAATGTGATGGACAACAGTATTACTGTATTATAATCAATGTGATCCAAACGGGGCCCTTAAAACGTATATGTGATTTTTTTTTTTGGCTAAAAAAAGCAGGTAGTATTATTATTGGTGTAATTTTAAAAATCAATTGCACCTTGTGTTGAATTTTTAAAAAATAATACGGAGTAGGTGATTTGTGTAATTTTAAAAACGGATTTTATAATATATGTATCAAAGACTCAAACGTATACGTTAAACATATTTTTTCACAAATAAAATCTACTCAAATAATTTTTATATAAAAAAAATCTACTCAAATAACATATCTCGTGATTGGACGATCCATTTATCTTGAAGCAAAAACAATTCTACATTGATTTATAACTGCTAAAAATTATTAAAATAATATATTATCGTAATTTATAGAAAATTATCATAAACCAAAATTTATATATATATATATCAAAATTATTTTATTATTTGATAAATATATATAGATTATTCTTGGGTGGAAAGAATTATTTGTAACAAAATTAATTATTTTATAGTTGTTATTTTATTTATATTTATATTTTCTTTCGTTATGATAAATTATTTATATCTAGATTAATTTTTATCTTATATTTCTCGCATACTTTAATTGTTATTAGTTTAATTCTCACGTTGTAATTCAGACGCATTGTTTTTATCATATTTTTAATAAGTTTTTTTAATAAATAATCGATTTAATTTTAAAATATTGTATCAATATATTCTCTTTTGAATGGGACCGAACACTAGTTTTATAAAAACTCTAAACTCCAATTCAACTATATGTTCTCAGAGAGCCTTTCGTTGCTGAATTTTCATTAGAAAAGCATTTCAGGAAGTTTTGAAAATGGGCTTATAATCGGGCTTCTGCTTGGGCCTATATGAAATCCAATTGTTCATTAATTAGGCCCACCAGAGTCCAAAATCTATCCTCTTTCACACAACCAATCGAAAGTATCTAACTTTATGATTCAAACTTACTTTATTTTCTCTATTTTACAAATTTACAACAACTTCTCTATTTTACAACAGTTTCTCTATTTTACAAATTTTTGCATTTATTACATACTAAATATACTCTCTATTTCAAACAATTTCAATTTTAGATATCCTTAAACTTTATGCAAATTATTATATAATTTCATACAACTGCATGAACATGAATTTTAAGGTAAAATTTTCAAAAATGTAAATAAGTTTAATTAAAATATGAAGTTTAACATTTAGGCTTAACATAACTTCAAATGTAAACTGGTATAAGTTTGACATTTACGTATAACATGAGTTTTAACATAATTTAAAACTAACATGTTTAAATTAAATATCGAGTTAATTCTAGCAAAACATTCAATTTAATTTAATTATAACAAATACTCCTAACTTAATTTTTGTATAAATAGAACAAACTTGTCCAATTGTTGACGAATTACAATGAATTTGCATTGGTATTAAAGAGAATTAAATTTTAGAATTTCTGACATCTTCCTCTAAATTTAGAGAATTTTTTTTATCTTTCTTAAGGTTTCTCTATTTTAGAGATGAATATAGAGGAGCTATTGTACCTAAAAAACTCATATTTTCTCTAAAAATTTTAACTTTTTCTATTTTACAAGAGCCGTTGGGTTGCTCTTAGTGTTCAAAACCTTCCGGAGAAACGATGGGAATGTATAAATTTAAAATGTACGCATTTGCTCATCTAACTAATAGAATAAAATATCATAAAGATGTTATTTTTACCCACTTTATTTAATTATTTATTTATCCATTTTCACATATTTTATTGAAATATGCACATTTACACACTTAACCATTATAATTAGTCTAAGATAACAATTCTGCCACCCCACTTACCCCTGCGTTTTTCAGTGACACCCTTACTCTGAGTTATTGATGAATTTTGCTAATCGCATCTCATCGCTAGTTGCATTTTAGATGACTCCACTCCACCACTCGATTTTTACGAGGTGAAAAAATTACTTTATCTATCTATCTATCACCCGACCCAAAATTAACACGATCCATCAAATTCACACCTGGGTGGGTAATTGGGTATAGACAAGGCTTGACTGGGCCGTGCCCGCTTTCACAGACAACCCTACAATGGTAAAGCCCGACCCATACCCACATCTGTAAAGGCGAACTTTAATTTTTCTAGAGATGAGGTAACCTTTAATTTGAAACCGTCCTAGATGACAAAACAATGCGACGTCTGGTGCACCTGTATACTCTTGTTATCAAATTAAATGCTAAATAAATATGTGGGTCTGACTCAGCAGATGCCCCCCCTTCCCCAGTTCCCCCCACTCTTTACATCATCTCTCTCTAGATTTGTGTCCAAGTGTGTGTGACAGTGTGTGTTGTGTTGTGCTGTTTGTAGATTCCTCAAAAGCTCTACACTCATCAAAAACATGTTCCTCCTGTTTTCAATGATTCTGCCCTTTGCCCACTTCCTCCTTCATTAAAGCCCCCTTTTTCTCAGCTCTTATCCTCTCCATTATTGTTCTTGTTGGTTACTATCTGGGTTTGCTCTTTCCTTTGTTAAGATCAGCTTCAATTAACTTTTCCTGAGCTGTCAAATCAGCATCTCACTGAGCCACTAGTTGCTAATTTGGTACTTTTTTCTGCACTCACTTTCCCCAATTCGTTTTCTTCTTCCCAAATCTCTTCTGGGTATGCTCTGATTTCAGTTTCAGGATCTGGGTTCTAAGAGTTGGGGCTTCTGGGGCTGTAAAGGCTGGAGCTTTAGGGTTGCTGGAGTGTGAAAAGCATTCATGGAGGAGGGGAAGAAGGAGAGGGTTATGGGTTTGGTTTCAGTGATGGTTTTGTGCTTGTGGTTTATGCCAGTGAGTGTGAGTGGAATAGGAGCTAATTGGGGCACACAGTGCAGCCACCCATTACCACCTGATGTTGTAGTGAGGTTGCTAAGAGATAATGGGATCCAAAAGGTGAAGCTTTTTGATGCAGACTACAGCACTTTGAGGGCTTTGGGCAAGTCTGGGGTTGAGGTTATGGTTGGTATCCCTAATGATATGCTCTCCACACTTGCTAACAGCATGAAAGCTGCTGAGAAATGGGTCTCCCAGAATGTTTCTGAGCATCTCACCATCAATAATGTCAACATCAGGTAGCTCACTCAACTAATCCTTTCTTGTTTGCTGCTGTACATGTTTAGGGTTTGTTATCAATTGATGCACTTTGTGATTGGTTGTGAGTGAGAATGATTAGGTTAAATGCTTCTAGGCTAAGTGCTTGTTCAAACTCTCTGTTGTTTAGGGTGTTATGTTACCCACATGTTGTTTAGAATTGGTGATTCTTTATGGTTCTTGGTATAGAATGGTTGATTTGACAAAATTGCATAAAAGGCGGGATTGGCAGATGGTAAGGTATCGCGAACTGCTGTTAGATATTGGCTTTTTATTATGGAATTGATAGGGCATTTTGAACTCTGGAACGGCTCTAATGCACAATACTTGAGGCTGTTTAACTACTACATTTGGGATTTGAGAATGCTCTTTAATAAGAGATGCAATCAAACATCTCCGAGTTAGTGAGTTTTATTTTGCACTTCTAATATCATAGGGATCTCTCGAGCACCGTTGCAATGGCAAGATTTGTAGAAATTGGTCAGAAAATATGCCCCTAGAAATGAAAGGCATGCTTCTATATTATTATGATAACACACTTATATGGTGATTTAGAGTATAGCACACTAGTCGAATTTTCAGTTGCCCAATAAGATGACCAAGAAAGATTTATGAAGTCATACTTTCATTAAATTTATTTGGATATCCTTGTTCTTATTCTGAAATTTCTCTACCAAACAATACAAAATATGTCGAAATGTTTGAATAAGGTTTATAATTTAAAGGCCCTTGCCTCTTGGGAAGAGTAATAGCCGGTGCCAATAAAGACTTCTCAAGTTAGCTCCCCTAGAAATAAACTAGAAAAGGGTGATGTTTTCTTAGCATGATTAACAATCTTCAACAATCAGATAATTTACGTGGGATGTGCATCCAGCACTTAAAATGTTTCATTTTGTGAATGTACAACCTTCACTGCACCATAGAAGCAGTCACCAAATCACACACAACTCGACCTGTTTCGTTGATATTTTGAACTTTGTAGGGTAGTCTGACTTTACGTTCTTTAGGATTTCTTAAAATCAGTGCTTGGCCTTCTATACTTCTTAGCAGTCTTGATCTGTAGCCAAATAAGCATAACTGCATATAGATTTCAAATTAAGGGAGCCTAATTATATTTTAGTTGGACGACGATCCTGGAAAAAAATCTTAGTTGTAGGCTTTGAATCATATCTTCGCTGACTATATTGTTGTTTGCTTGCATGTATGAGCTTATGCAGAACTTCTGAACTTGGCATTTTACGCTGTATGCTGTGTATTTTCGAATGCATCATGTTGAGCCACTTGTCTTGATCGGGACACCTACCTTATATTCATATTGATATTTGCTTGGAGTGTGCCATGTCAAAATAACCTTAATATTTTGAGAATTTAACGCATTCATAAATCACATGTATTGTGATGAGTTGATAGGCCCCTTAGTTAGGAGAGGAAAGACTGGAATTAATTGCTGAAGATATTTTTCCTAATGTGCTGTCTATTTGAAGCTATCTAAGCACCGGAATAGATGTCATAGTCGCCTTTGATTTGGTTGCAGACTTGCAGATTTATCGAGCAACTGTAAAACTTCGTTTTGATACTGTTGGCAGCTTACCACTCTAGCAGATTATGATCAGTATGGGTTCGTTTGGATGACCAGTCATATAATATTGTGCATTATAAATCATAATGACTAGTCATCCAAACGAATCCTAGGTTGTTAGATGAAGAAAGCTTATGTTTGTTTATCTGCTCGGCTTCACCTTGTTACAAAACCTTTCTTCCCTTTGTATGATGATGCAGATATGTTGCAGTTGGCAACGAGCCTTTCCTACAAACTTACAATGGAACCTTCTTGCAAACAACGTTCCCGGCATTACGGAACATTCAGTCTGCCATCATAAAGGCAGGTCTGAGCAACCAAGTGAAGGCAACCGTCCCCCTCAACGCGGATGTGTACGCAAGCACAACTGACTTCCCTTCAGGAGGCGATTTCCGAACGGATATCCATGACTACATGATGCAGATTGTCAAGTACTTGAGCAGCAACGATGCCCCATTCACGGTTAACATCTACCCATTTATCAGCCTCTACACTGACTCCAACTTCCCTGTCGAGTACGCCTTCTTTGATGGCAATGCCACTCCCGTAAACGACGGTGGGACCGCCTACTATAACATGTTCGATGCGAACTACGACACGCTCGTTTGGGCCCTTCAAAAGAACGGATTCACGAACATGCCGATCATTGTTGGAGAGGTAGGATGGCCCACCGACGGGAACATAAATGCAAACATCAACTATGCAAGGCGGTTCAACCAAGGCTTCATATCTCACATTGCGTCGGGTAAAGGTACACCAATGAGGCCTGGCCCTGTTGATGCTTATCTCTTTAGCTTGGTCGACGAGGATCAGAAGAGCATCGAACCAGGGAACTTTGAGCGACATTGGGGAATATTCACATACGACGGGCTACCAAAATACCAGTTCAATCTCGGGACAACCAACAGCAACTTGGTTGCCGCGAAGGGAGTGAAGTACCTGCAGAAACAGTGGTGTGTGCTGAAGCCCTCCGCAAACGTACAAGATCAGAAAGTAGGGGATAGCGTGAGCTACGCTTGTGGGCTAGCTGACTGCACAAGCCTCGGATACTCGTGTTCCAACCTGGATGCGCGGGGGAACGTGTCATACGCATTCAACAGCTACTATCAGATCAATGACCAGGCCGACGAGGCGTGCAACTTCAATAGCCTAGCAACGGTTACTAAGACGGACCCATCTACACAAACTTGCAGGTTCGGGGTCATGATCGAGCCAATACTATCTGGTGATACGAGGCCCCGAAGCACACCAGGGAGACTGCTGTCATTCGTTATCACGCTGACAGTGCTTATCTTGTCGTGAATACCTCCGTGCAGCTGCTCCTCTGGAGTCGGGCATGCTCGTATTTTCATCGGAAAGTTGCTTCACCAGTTCAGGTCGAATCGTAGCTGGAGATTGATGGATTTCATTTGAGAGGATGAAAGGGGGAAATTAGAAACTTGGCAATGCATCTGTGTAATTTTGCCATGCCCTTTTGTTCTGGATTTATGAAAATTTTTGGGTGTGTAGACTGTTTGATGTAATTTTGCATTGTTGTGCCTCTAGCACTCTATGTGATTTGATGATGATGTGATGGTGCTGAACATTGAATGAACATTGTCATTAATTTGTACAATTTTGCTGCCTTTTTTTGGGATTAACCATTTTGTACCAACATCAGATTTTGAATGACTTGATAGTTATTGGTTGTTGGAGTAGAATGCTTCCATTTTTGCTAAACGGACTAACAGGGTCAGCTATCCAGCAAACCTTCCAATTGAAATACCGTTACTGTATAGACGGATCTCGTTGTGAAATCGATTGACTAAATGGGATGGAGCTTGTAAGACCTTGTTGGTAATACTTCCTTCGTTCTAAAATATAAGTCGTTTACTTTCAATATTTTCATCCTTTTTCCAAGGAAAGAACTTGAAGGGTGTTAAATTTGTGTCTATCAAACAATAGTATCTTTGTCGAGCCTTACCAGCTAAGCTGGTAAGGATGACGTGTCGAATCCCCACCACATTGCCCTCTAAAAATGTGAGAAATATGAACTTTATGGAAAGAATAATAGAGGTATTTATTTACACTATCAGGATTAAGTAACAATAAATTTTACGGTTTTACCCCTATAAACTTTGCACTATCTATACACCAACATCTCAATTGACTGTTCACCAAAAAAAAAAACATCTCAATGCCTTGTAGTTACAAGCACCAGCTTTGCTAACCATAGTATTCCTTCCTCAGCTAAGCTTCTCAGCAATGATGCCCTCCATGGATCCAGTGAAGGCGAATAACGTCACAACCAAGCACGCGTAACTGAAAGCTTGGAGAGCGATCCACTGCTTGGACCACGCTTCGATGTCTTTCTGGATCAGGTACAATCTCGTCGGGAAGTATATAGCCAAGGGCCAAAAGTTCACGGCTCCCATCACTCCGATAACCTGGTTGAAGTACGGAAAAGCCATGGCTAGCCCAGTACTTGATATGACGTACACAGTTCGGAAACATAGCCTGAAGAGGTTTAATCTCATGTTTGGCAGCAAGGGAATTTTCAGGTTGTATTCGCTGTTGATGAACTCGCTTTCTGGGAATCTCGCTTGGGACCATTTGTCTACAGCGGCGAATAATGGTTGGCTGTATATCTGAAGATCACCAGCACACAGAATGGAATATTGGGAGCTATTGATGAGTACTTTGAAAGAGAATCCAAAGGTCGTATATTGTGATATAACGGTGAAATTGCAAATACCTGATAACCTCCGACCAAATGCAGAGCGATGCAAGCATTTGCGAGATCAATCAGCCAATAGGGCTCGTAGAATCCGAACCCTGTTAAAAGGTTACCAGGTGTGTCATCCCCGAAAGCAGCGTAGCCAAATCCTCCACATAAGAGGTAGAACAGGGTTGTTATAGATAGTGAAAGCCCAGAGGCCTTCTTCATGGTGTAGCTTTCCGATGGAGGGGCCTCCAAGGTATCCTTCATGACCGAATGAATCAAAAGCAAGTTTATGGTAACATATGGCTCGATAACTCAATGGACAAGCTAAAGTTGGGTAAAGCCAAAGCAAACAATAGTATCTGATTCAGAAAATGAAACTCACCTGAATCTCAAACTGTATTAAGGAATAAGGATATGCAAAAGCAATATCTCCGAGTGCTTGAGAGACCAACCATACTTTTTCGACTGCTGAAGTGGAAATTCCTTCTATACTCCCTTTAACAACGCCATTAGCTATAAGAGGATCAAACACAGAATTAATATAAAATATAAAACCAGACGTTAGCCATAAAATTAACTTTCGTTAGATGGTCACGAATGAAAAGAAAGGCAGAAAAAATAAGGGAAACTTTTTTGGTTCGTTTTTTTTTTCCATATTGTGGGCATGCCATGACAGTCTAGCAACGTGAAAATATTTACCAATTGTTTTCGCAATGCCGAGACCCAGTCCAATGGAAGAATAGGTGAAGGACATGGTTGCAGATAAAACAGACAGCCATTCCATGTCATGGAAGCCTGGTATTTGTGACATCACGATTTGAACAGCCCCGAAGAGTGCCATGTATGAATTATCTCCAAAACTGCAAGCTGCTTCATGCCCTTCTTTGTGGTAGCAGTTCGACTTCTGAATTGCTCTGCATCAGGGGGGCATCAAAATACAAGTAAAGCTTCACATTTAAACATGAAGGAGTTCACATTCAAGACGCAAAAGGAGTTCCTTGCAGAGCTCCATGTAAGCAGGCCATATACACACAGAAAGAGATGAGCGAGAGGCTCAAAATACCTATCAGATTAGTGAAGATTACTGACGCACCTCATGCTTATAGCAGAAGTTATGGTATAGGCAATTCCATTACCATACAAGCTTACATAGACAACTAGTCCACACACCCACGCACTCTTCGCACCTGATAAATGTAAAATCAGCTCATCCATATGCAGAAACATAGAAAACAACCACTTAGCCCATGGGATGGCATAATAGAAACTTTAAACTTTGGTGATCATTGATAAATTTGGGGAACGCCGTAGGATAATAAACATACTCTATTTCAGAAAACAATTTAATGATTTTAGTGGAGAATAGGGTCTCTGATTTTGTTGTCAGACATTTCCTTAGACTGCATTTGGATAAATATCATTAAATTAATTTGGATATATCGAGGAACTCCATATGTGCAATTAGCAATTTGAATTTTTAATAGACACAGGATTCATTTAGCGTCCCATCCATATGATGCATAGCTCCTTATTGGCGCAAATAAGTAGCACCTCATCAGCACATTAATAGTCCACAATCCCTAATTTCAGGCTTTGAGCTCTCTACCAAAATTCATCTTTTTCTATCAATCATTCATTCATTCATCAATAAAATCAGATAGTTAGAATGAATCAGTTTTTCTTTCGTCTTCACATCAAAAAGTTAAATAATTTTCTACACAAGGATGAAGGAACCACTCAATACAAATCATTTTGCAAGAGGAAAGACATTTTTAGTCTTCAGTGGGAGAGGGTATTCATTTCAAATAAAAAATTTGAGTTGTAGGCAAGCAAGGAATGATTTCAGCGAAACTTCAAGGGTTTTTTGGTAAACAAGATATGAAAATGGAATGGGATTGAGCTAATCATTGAAATAACATACATAAATGAGGCCTATATCACTCAATTTATACATCTTTAACTTGGTATTTTGATTGATCACTCCTTGAATCTGCTTCATACTTCCATATAGGATCAAAAGTTAAAAACAAATTAATCATTTCTAATCTTGTATTCAACTTCCACCATACATAATCAAATCTATAATTCACACTATTCTCTTCCCATTCTCTATTTCAATCACCAAATGGAAAATAATCCCTCAACCTACTGCACTTAGAAGATTCAATAATAATGAAGTTATAAAAGGGGCCTCCTCACCTAATTTATGCTGAACAGCTGCCAGGTAAGAACGATGTCGGTCGGGGCCTACTTCTGAATCAGGGGACATGTAGCAATCAGAGAGGAGAAATACGGAAAAAAGAGTGACGCCAGCAAAAAGGATAATTGATATTGGTCCAGCAATCCATCCCAACTGAGCCATGCACCATGCCAGCGATAGTACACCAGACCCAATTACACCAGTTATAATGTGTGCCACTGCTGTCCATAAGGTTCCTTCACAAGTGCAATGTTTGAAATATATTAGTGAACTACAATATGAAAACTTCTTTGTTGACACTCTCCATGCCTAAGGAAACCAAATCAGCCTCAAAGGAAAAAGTAAAAGATAAGCTGGGAAGAAAGCTGAGTTTGAAATAGCTCAACCAACCAGAGACGCACAGGAATACATGAGCTTTACACATCTCTAAATGCACAAATCATCTAACAGTAAACATCGCAGATAGCACTACAAGTTCAGGCTTGTCAGCAAGGCAGGACAAATACAGCCCAGATTACCCTTGTCCAAAGAATAAAACATCTTACAAAGAAGGCATTTTCCCTTTTAAGTAATTAACAGAACTTCTAAACAACTAAAGCATACACTATATCAACTGAAAGTTGCAGCACTTTCATTATATTAGCACAGACCAAATTAACAAACCACTCCACCTTTAAGTAAACTACACAGCTAAGAAGTAAGAACACCCCTCGCCTAAATTTCAACATCTTACAAACATCATCAAAAGCTAACACAGTGATTACCGATTAATGAACAATGAAACCTTGTTCAAATTCTTGATTTGCAATCAAAACTTATGTTTGTTCAGCTTGTGGACCTTCCTTTTACTAAATGTCATTAACCATTTCTCTGGATGAATTCTGTTAGGTAAAAAGAACAAAGGAGTACTAGCAGCCGGAAACGGTATACAATTTCAACCAACTACTTCAATGTGTTTTAAACCTCACATAGAGCACCTCTCCCAAACCTGCTAATCACTGTCTTTTTTCCCTACAAACTTGTGAAAAATTAATTGCCAAAGTCAAACAAGTAAACACAGTACGGAAGTTGCAAACCGTGCTGAGGATACCTAACCTAACATTCAAGACAGCTCGCATCAATTTGTACAGATTCTACCTCAACAAAGCTGTCAGTCCTTGTGCTGGCATGTGAAAGATCTGAATCTCAGAATCCCAAAATTACTAATCGCAATTAAAGGAATTAATTAACAATCTAATTATTCGTTAATTCAATTACAATTTCAGTTACCTTCTAGACTACTACCCTATTTCGCAACGCGAGTGCATCTGATCTGAGAATTTCAAATACCAAAACCAGATACAAAAAAAAAAATCAATCAAATGCAACCTCAGAATGGGATAAGATATCAAACAGCAAAGCTCAACTGTACCAGTTCTCTTGATGGAAGATGGGAGGGAGTTGAAGGAGGAATCCAACAAAGGAGCTCGATCAATTTCTCCAACGCTAACCATGGCTGCTGCGATTCAATCAACCTCGAAGATGATTGGGAAATTGGAGATTTTGGGGAACAAACGAGGGATTATTGAGAATGGAACTCGAAATTTATAGGAGTGTGACTGACTCCTCACAGTGGATTTTGTATAGTTGCATTTGTAGGAGGAGAGGAATCTGCAGTTGCATCCTATAACAAGTAATTTAAAGTACGGAATTTTCGCCAAATGCCCTAGGTTAAGGCTAATTAGAGTGGTGTACGAAAATTTGACATATTTCGTCAGATGTTCTTTAGGTTTCCATTTTTTTCGCCAAATACCCTGAGGTTTTCATTTTTTCGTCAAATGCCCCTCTGTCGAATTTGTTAACATTTGTTTTATTGAAAATAAAAAGAAAAGAAAATATTATTTCATTATTATTTTTGTAAGGTGTTATTTGCACAATATTATTTAATTATGGTAATTAAATCATCTAATATTATTTACACAATACCATTTCATATTTCCTTTTTTTAACCAATGGAATTAATTCAATTTTTTTGATAAAGTTAAAAGTAACTATACAATATTATTTCATTATGTATTAATTACATGATATCATTTCATGCTATTTTTTAAACAATGGGATTAATTCAAAATTTTCTTTTATAAAAAATTACATAGTTCTATATATACGGATTTTTTTTTTCAGAGCAACCAATCTCTCTCTCTCTCTGTGTATATATATATAATGAAAACTATTTTTTTATATAATAATCTTAATTTTTGGAATTTCACCCAATCAACATATTCTACATAAATTTTCAAATAATAAAAATTTTAAACAATTAGAATAGATAAATCTCATTGGTTAAAAAATGTTTAAAATTTTTAGATTGATTAAAGAAACATGTTCAAATTTTATTAGTTTGATTTTTTTTTTCTAGATTTAGTTGATTGGAAGAAATTGTAAAATTAAAATGATTATGTCATCTAAGCAAAAATATTTCTCATTTAACAATTAGAATAGATAAATCTCATTGGTTAAAAAATGTTTAAAATTTTTATTAGTTGAAAATTTATGTAGATTAGGTTGATTGGGTGAAATTATAAAATTTAAGATTATTATATAAAAAAATAGTTTTCATTATATATACACACAAAGAGAGAGATTGGTTGCTCTAGAAGAAAAAAAGAATTCGTATATTAATTAGAACATAACTTGTATTTTTTTATAAAAAAAATTTGAATTAATCTCATTGTTTAAAAAAATAGCATGAAATGATATCATGTAATCAATACATAATGAAATAATATTGTATAGTTACTTTTAAATTTATCAAAAAAAAGTTTTGAATTAATTCCATTGGTTAAAAAATGTAATATGAAATGGTCTTGTGTAAATAATATTAGATGATTAATTACTATAATTAAATAATATTTTGCAAATAATACCTTACAAAAATAATAATGAAATAATATTTCCTTTTCTTTTTATTTTCAATAAAAAAAGTTAATAAATTCGACAGAGGGGCATTTGGCGAAAAAATGAAAATCTCAGGGGTATTTGGCGAAAAAAATGGAAACCTCAGGGGCATCTGGCGAAATATGTCAAACTTTTGTACACCACGCGAATTAGCCTTAACCTCAGGGGTATTTGGCGAAAATTCCGAAGTAATACAGTAATAATGGCCATTGAATTTTTGTAAATTTCGTATAGTATCTTAAAGTTTTCCAATTTTTAGATTAAACCCCAAATTCGAATATTCATACGTGAAAACTAAATACACCCCAAATCTTGCACGTCGGAATTGACGTCCAGGGTTGAAGTGGATTAATTAATTTTTTTAGAGTGCTAATTAATTGGAAAGGTTTGCACGTTAATTCCGACGTGCACTTTTGATGGGGGATTTGCGGTGTATCTAACAACACCCTATTCATATTTGTATCCTCAAGTATCCTCAATTAATTTTTTGATGGGGGATTTGCGATGTATCTAACAACACCCTATTCATATTTGTATCCTCAAGTATAATGATAACCAAGGCACTCCTAGTGGGATTTGAACCCTTGACCTCATGGAAGTGAGGCACAAGAAAGCACCTCACTCTTACCACTAGGGCAAGAGATCATTGGTAGATTAGCAGGGGTTATCCGTCGTTAAAGTCTCACCTGTATAAAAAAAATGATAACAATATTACGGGTTTTCTAACATATATCATCAGGGCATACATTGGCCTTCTCAATTTTGTAAATATGCTACTGAATTTATTTATTCAACCAATTTTTAAGTTTTTTTGGCTTCATCTACTTTCACTTATAATATATTTTTTTTCATCTAATAATGATATTTAACCATGTCCGACATACAAATCTTTATTTTTATTATTATATACTCCCTTTGTTTTTGTTTTAATTGTCACTTATTATTCATAGACATTTTCATTTATGTTTTTTTTAATAATATACTCTTTTTGCTTCATTTTAATAAATATGAAATTATTAAAAATAATTAAAAAAATTGATACTCCGTAATATATATATATATATTTTAAAAATTATTTAACAAAAAGAGTGTATAAATAATGTAGTAAGTCATAATAGAGTAAGTTAATTTATTGGGTTTTGTACGTATATCGGAAGAAAAGCTACGAAGTATTATTTATTTGTTTGTAAAACTTTTGTTTATGATTAAAATAAAACAAAAAATTTATTTTGATAGTTCTTGATTAAACATAACAACAATAGAAAAAAAATGTAAATACAACTTAATAATACCAATCCATATGATTATTAAGTTACGTATGTGGCCCTTTTTATCTAAAATTGAATTTTGGCGTTTTGGGTAAGGTTTGTGCAGATGGTTGAATTTTGGGGGAGTTTTGGGTCGGTACTCTACCCGAAAAGGTTGTTATACATATTGTCTACCAAATAGTCACATTGGTCGCAAACTTGGATTTTTCTTGTGTTTAAAACAAATACTAGTAATAACTTTTAGAATGGTTGCATCAATGCATTATTTTGCTTATGTTGTTTCTTCTTACGCCTTGGTTGCGATTGGTTGGTGTAGTAGGCGCACATGTTTTCCCTCGGCAATCAAATTAGATACGAAGAGACTCAGTGTGCGTTTGGAAAAATGGTAACTGTTGAAATAGGTGAAAGTGTTGGGTTATTTGTGTTAAATATATGTAAATAAGTTAGTATAATATTTGGTAAATCTAACTGTTAGAGTAGCTGTTAAAAACATGTGAATAAAAAACCAAAAGCTCCGAAAAGCTCGGGTGAGTAGCTATTGAAAAATTTAGATTTCAAAAGCTAATTAAACTAAAATCTTATACTTATTTCATTTAAGACTATATAATATAAAAACCAGAAACTCCGAAAAGCTAATTGGTTTTGCAAAACGGAGCCTCAATCAGGCCTAGTGGTGTGTGGTAAGGATGTTTTGGGTTCGATTATTGTCTCTGTCCCTTTTTCTTGGGTGAAAATTCAAGGTTTGTCTTACTTCTTACTAGTGAGTTAAGTCGATCGACGTAAACCGATTTACCTGGTACGCGGATCTTACTAGCCGGGTCATGTGCCAGAGCTTTGTCATAAAAAAAATTAGATGTGAAGTATGATATGGTCTTTAACAATGCTGTTGATATTAGATCGTATGATGCTACAATTAAATCATGAGATTTAGATATTAAAAAAAATATAGCATTTAAAGTATCGCTACGCTAACTCCCACTCCTCTTCACCTCTTCTCTCTGCATTTCAATATGCTTCTGTTGGTTTTACCACTCGTCAAACATATAAGTTAAATGAGATTTCACCCTAAAATCAAAGGGTAATAAGAAAAGCAATCGATTGCTTTATATACTAGGCTTAGCCCATGTCAAGCACATGAGTACTTACTCTAGCATAGGATTGTTATTTGAATCAAATGAGTCGAGTATTGCTTATTCATATTCATTATTCAACTTATTTAGAAACGAGTCGAGCTCGAGTCGAGTCTAAATTTGGACTCGAGCTTAAAAATGTGCTCATACTCGACTCGTTTAGTAAATGAACGAGCTCGAGCTAAGCCTTTTTCGAGTATTAAGTAACCTTATTTGCTCACAACATGATGATTTAAATGAAATTTTAGAAATTTCATAAAATTTGAGTTATTCGAGCTTAAATCGAGCGAGCTGAGCTTAAAAATGTGTTCATACTTGACTTGTTTAAAAAATGAACGAGCTCGAGCCAAACTTTTATCAAGTCGAGTCGAGTCTGAGCCGAGTTCAAGCTACTCGGCTCATATAACACCCCTACTCTAACACGAATATCAGTGGAATTCGAACTCTGTTGCTCATAATAACGAGACATAAAGGATCACATCACTCTTACTACAAAAAAGGTCATCAATATCACATCAAAGAAATTGAATTCAATTTAAACATATCCAAAAGAGCACGGAAGTTCATCAAAATACGACTTTTCCAAATCATGAGAATAGACCCTTGAAATGAACACTACGTAGTACTTCTTTTCATATTGAATGATTATTACTCCCTCCGTTTCCTTTCCATCAGTTTTCTTCTAAGTGACTTTTTCAAGTTAAGTACGTAGTTTTATAACAGTAAAAAGTCACTTAATAGTACTCCATATTTTTCTTCTTGGCATGCATTATTTTTTTCTCCTTCAAACTTAAGCAATCTTATAACAATTCCATAATTTGATACTGATGGAAGTAGGCACCTACCTAACCAATGGTCCATACTTTGGACCCAAAAAACAGTTTTAACTACCTAAATGAAGAGGATGTTATTCTATGTATTACTATAGAGGGCAAGTGTTAGATACACTCAGATGTGCGGATTAATCATCCGATTTATTCTTATACTCATACATGTCCTATAACTATTACAACTTGAAAAAAAGATATTGAAGGATCATGGATCCGTTCAATTTACCTAACAGATCCATGATCCATTCACATTAATTTTTAAACAACACAAGAAGGTTGCGGTAATAAATTTAAAAAAATATATGATATGTTCGTGTATAGTTTTTTAAAAAAATTTGTAACTTTGTTTTTTTATAATAAGAATTAATGTAAACAAATTATGGATCCATTAGACAAATCGAACCAATTCATAATCTATTTGTACTTTTTTCAAAAAAAAATGATATAATGATTATGAGACATGTATTACCATAGAATCCAAACGAATCATAAATCCACGCAATTTGAGTGTATATAACACAGGCACCTTATGCTCCAAATAAAAAAATAACGATAACTAATAATAATGCAGCTTCTTAGCTGTAGACAAAAGAATATTTTAAAAAATATTGAATATTAGTCAAATTATCAACTTGTATCCCAAAAATAATGCATAAAACTTTTCTGGTTTAAATGTTGGTGAATAAATTGGAGTGATTTAAGTTTCCACACCAACTTATTTGCCAAAAGACTGAAAACATCAGTATTTAAGCCAGGATGCCACCAAATTTCATAATTCATATGATTTATAAACTTCATATTGCGCTTTATTTGTATGATAATATAAGACAATTGAGAAATGCACAAGTTGTTGGGAAATTTTTTTCAGCCATAAAAATTTCAAGCATGAGTGACTTGTTCACTTAGTAGGTTTACCCTACGAAGTGAGGTAGCGATGGGTCCGGGACAGTGGTTCAACCAAGGCCTGTCAGGTCAAGGTCGGGTCATGGACCAGTCAGGTAGATCAAAAGAGGATGCATGATGAATTTGGAGATAAGAAATGGATGTGCACATTTGCTCAAAAACCCGAGTGGTATAGCTACATCGTTGGATTATCACTTCCTTTCATAAACACAATGAAAAATTGAGATGCAGATGAAAGCCAAGTACACTAAATTTAACGTCTAACTACCACCGGAGAAGATCCCAATCCTTTTAGCCACGTCTGAAGCATTGAACTCCGATGTTAACTGGATGAAAGCTTTCTTTGATCCATCGGCCCTGCAAAGAGATACGCAGATGCAAGTAGGAGCAAATCAGATGACATTAATAGATGAGATATACTGCAGCAAAAATCAATACTTCAAATTTAAGGCGCATGGGCAGATGTATGTTTGTACAGATAAGATATGGTCACATTAGAATACAGAGATCTTGCCCTTAAAACAATTATTTAATCTGGGCAGTATGAGATTTGTGGATTTATTCTCCAACGCAGTGAGGTTTCATTATTTTAGGTGAAATGAGGTTGGAAATTTATTTTCACTCATCATTTAGGTTATTTTACACTGAAAACAACAGTTTTGAGACCCGGGAATAAATATTGGGGCAAAACATATAGTGAAAAACATGTGAATATATTTTTCTACAACAAAATATTGTAGCTTCTCTCCACTGAATTTATCTGCATTCTCATCTAATACCATAACCATAACCCAGAGACATTCTTTAGGTGCTATTTGCTTAACAATGTCAGTAAGTCTTAACTAAAAGACGGTATATCATGCACCTTATGTCACATAAACTACAGTAGTTAGATTTCATCGTGCTTAAAGAGAGACGCAGGTTGCAGACCATCTCATACCAAAAAGTGAGAATTTTTCCTATGTATATTCTACAATTAGATTATCGTAAACCAAAGGTGACTCCTCTATGAGTTTATCTAAAGTCATGATCGACGACATCAGATAGCGTTGAATCCTTGAGTATCACAACCTCAATTGTGATAGAGAACACTACAAGTACCAACACAGAAGGCTCTGATTGTATATTATTAACCTTTATTTAAATCATAGAACTAATTTGACACCTCACAGAATCACACATTGCTCCTTTAACCCATTACTATAATCTAATGGGCTTTGATAAATCTCGAACAATGATGATTCCCTCTCCATTATTACTAGATAACCCCAAATACAACAACAACAAAAATCCTAGTCTATCCCGCTCAATGCAGGGTAAATGCCACCTCAAAAATACCTACACAAATCAGCAAAGGAGCCTTTCCAGGTAACTCGCAGCAAATGAGCAACCATCTCAAATACATCCCTTTAGTTACACTGGCCTTTTTAGCCTTAAAGGAAGAAAAGCTGACAATCTCTTCAACCTCCTTTGATACCAAACACCCATCCACTTCAACAATTGTAATTTACAGTGAAAACAAAAAGCATCCCGGACAGAAATGAGACTAGCATAAAACACCAACTTGACCTCAACAACTGAGGGCAAGTGAAAAATGATCCACAGAATGAACCAACAATATACATATTATGTTCCTGCATCTTGCCACATAACTACCCAGTAACAAGTTCAGTGCACAAATAACAAAATCAAGCTTGACTATGCAGCATAATCTAGTTCAATTTCGTATGTTCTACCAATCTTTTTATAATAAAAGGATTATTGAATCTCTTTTTACTAAAGAGCATTCTACCAATTGAACAAAACAAAACATGAAAATACTACATCAAAACTCAAAAGATACAAGAAAAAACGAAGTAACCTGATTGGTGCAAAATTGAGCATTTTCCAGATACTAGATGCAAAAGAACAGCACGCAGCAGTAGTTGATGATGATGCATTACGAGTTAAAGGTCATTACCTAATGGATGTGTTGACCTTCTTAACCCCAACCTCAAGGAAGCTCTTGATAGCAGTTCTGATCATCTTCTTATTAGCTTTTACATCGACAACAAACACAAGGGTATTGTCGTTGGCAAGGTTCTTAATTGCTGCCTCTGTCAGAAGAGGGTACCTGAGAACCTGGGAAAGATCAATCCTGCCATTAAAAACATCATCCCTGCGGGCAGCCTTTTTCCTCTCCTTCTTCACAGTTTCAGGCGAATCGAGTGTCACGGTTGCTCGAATCTTTGAGAAGTTGAATGCAGAACCATCAAATCCTTTGCGGCCAAACTGTTTTTATCAACAAGCTAATAAGTCATCCTATAATTTTTTAATGATTTCAGGTAATCGCATAACCAAAACTTTCTTCAAACACAGTTCGATTTTACTCAATGTACAGCAATCACACTCGATTGACATACCTACTGCAACGACAAACCAAAAGCATTTCCACACAAACCGGAGACATAAATTACAACTCTAAAAAGGATACAACTCAAATTCTTCACTTACAAAACCAAATTATAAGTTGAAAATGCCTTTTTCCCTAACAATTTCTAGGCTATGATGAACCCGAGATGATTTTATCAGTACGATTGCAATCAAACAATAACAGAAGGTAAACAAACAATTGGTTACGATTGTAAGACGAAGACACAAAAACACGCTAGATTAGCACATTGGATGAACAAAGACAAGTAAAATCGCAGCAAAATCAGAAGCGTGTACAAGTAGGAGAGAGAAAGAGGAGCTGACCTTGAAATGGTTCAATTTGGGGGAGGAAAGAGAAACGGTGAGGAAATTGGAAGGTCTTGTGGTGGTCAGAGATGAGAGAGACGGTGTCAGCTGCATTGCAACCATCGATTGCGCCATTTTTGCACAGAAGAGAGAGAAAGAAGGAGAGAGAGAGCTTCTTCGCTCCTTATCTGCAGAGTGGGAGGATAGCTTTCTCTAACGGCTTTAGCCCCTTTGTTTGGGCCATTTTATGTGGATTTGGGCCATTTTATGTGGATTTGGGCCTTCTTTAATGGGCCTAATGAGCCGACTTCTACCCAATAATTCAAATCTGCGAACAACCATCTCAGTATATCTCGCTTAAAATACGATCTGATGATCGGGATGTATGCATCTTTGGGAGTATATCTCGCTTAAAATACGATCTGATGATCGGGATGTATGCATCTTTTCCCAAAATCTAGAATTTTCATGACAAGAGGAATGTGGGAAACCGAGCAACGAAATATGAAAATGATTGGTACGCCCTAGACACCCCTACACTGCAAAAACTAACCCTCTTCCATATAGATGAGGCTTCTCTATTGTATTTTATCTCTCAACGTTTTCTTAGTGAGATCCAAAAATACAAGGCTATATTTTATCACTTTTTTCTAACTCTTTTTAGATCGTCCTCTAATGTTTCTTACATTATAATAACAAGACTATTACATCCACACATGGGTCCGTTTGCGTCTCTCCTTGACTAAATTTGGTCATGGTAGAGATGTACGTGGGAATGAGAGTTATCCTCCAACCAAATTTTCTTCATTCGTAACATTATCATACAAAATTTAAAAATATAAATAAATCATATCTTTTTAATCTATCTTGTATGAAACCCAATAGTTTAATCGACATTTATTCATAATTATAACTCTCATCATTCCAAGAGCTTCTTATCCACATATATAAGCTCATCATCAATTAGAAACAACAACAATAATAATTCTAGTATATTTTGCTACAAATAGGGTATGGGAATGGGTCAAGTTGTACTCTCTTTTCCTAACTACATCGAGATGGTGTTTCCGAGAGACCTAGATTAATTATAAAAAAAAACAAATAACCAAGGCCCGATAATACTAAGTGTGAACATTCGAAGAACACTAAATACAACATTGCAAGGGTGAAATAATGAAGGATGGGTAAATCATAAATGATACACCTCGAGACACTTTAACGCCGCATGTGACTAGCCCTCCTCAACGCGGATAATACTCCTCCTTATTAGCAGTTAACAATAAAGAAAATATTATTCAAATAACACTAAAAATATCAAAATATCCAATGCTTACAGGATTCCCGTTTTGCCTTGCGCTAAACCGAATTTCCGTCTATTTATCATAAATAGTTATTATTATTTTTTTCTAACAAAATGACTTATAAATTATAATAGACGTCGGGTGGTTTTTGACCGTTTTAGTTTTCGGCCCAACATAGCCGCAAGTTAACGCATCATTTTATCGCACCTCCGATGGTTCTCTTTGGCTGAAATCCAAACCGCGGTTTCCTCCACCGTCGCATCCACCAACAAACCCCCCCGCACTCTTCGTCGCCGGCACGTACGTTCACCGTGTAGCCGCCATCGTCACCGGCGCCGATCATCTACCCACCGCACCTTTCGTTTCTTCCTTCTCCACCTCCTCTCGCTCGTCGGAGCAACGCGCTTCCTGTTAACACCATGCCGCCCAAGAAGGAACTCTGTAGAAACTTTCAGCGCGGCAGGTTTGCTCTTTCGCCCTTCCTCGTTCGTTTTTACTTGTAATCTAATGATGCAACGATTCAATTTTTAGTTTCAGTTCCTTGTATTTGTGTTTTTCCCCTAGTTTTTTTAGAGGGATTACATTACATGTTTGATTTCCTTGTTTCTTTGCTTTTGTTATTGAAATTAAAGCATGGCTATCTTATTAGGCTTATCCAAGAAGACGAAATTTGTGTGAATTAGCCATTATTACTTTGAACAGATCACGAGTTCAATAGTATCTCACTTGCATTTTGTGGATTGTAGAGCCCTATTTGTTTCAGTTGATGTCATTAGCTTATTTTTGTTTAATTAAAGATCTCTGAAGTTGAAGATAGGGATGATTGAAGTGGTATTGCTGGGTTAATGCGGCGGAGTTAGTAGATTTCTGAAGGGGAGTCGATTTTTTAGCTTGAAATTTGTTTGGGAGAGGATTTGGATTGGATCATTCAAGCTTGTCTATAAAATTTACCTCTTACTATCCAGAGTTTCACATATTTTGGCGTTCAAGTGGTTCAACACATCCTTTCTGGATAAAAGCATTGGTTTGGCAATGACATGGAATCGAATAATCAATAGTGACTTGTTGCAGACAAAGGAGCCCTCTTCAGCTGTAAACTAGCTCCATGTGTTAAAATTTCAGCATGTTCTGTGTCTTGCTCGTATATGGAATCGAATAATCAATAATGACTTGGAATCAAATTATTAATGGTCTTTTTGCTTCTTGCTCTTTACTTGTATGGTTAAAATTTCAGCAGGTTCTGTGTCTTGCTCGTACATACCTAAATGCCTGATCAGTTCAGCGGGACTAACATCCAATTTGTTTTTCAGCTGTCGGTATGGTGACAAATGCAGATTTTTACATTCCACTCAGCAGCAACCAAAACCCAACACCAATCCCTTTGGTTTTGGTGTTCAAAATAGCTCCAATTTCCATTCAACAACTATGCAACAACCCAGCAGCAATCCATTTGGTTTTGGTGTTCAAAATGTGTCTCAACAAAACGGTGGTGCTAACTTTGGAGCTTCAAGGCAATCTAATGCCTTCAAGGTTACTATGCTCTTTATTTGCATATTATTTTATTTTGGTCCCATAACTCATACTTGGCCCAAACTTCCTCCCACTTTTTTTTTCCTGTCATATTGCTGCACTCCATTCTTCTACTTTTTGATGTTTGAAATCTAATATATTTATTAGTTTTGCTTTCTAGTTATTTATTAAGATTTTGGACTGGTGATTATCAGAATCATAATCATGGTGTTTATTACCCTGCTAAATTTACAGCCATTTGAAAATAAGTGGACCCGAACATCGTCAGCAACTGGTGGAACCTCCTCTGCATCTCAACAAAATCAAAACCAGTCACAAGCTTCAAATCACAAGTGAGTAATTTGACATACTATTTATCCTGCTGATGTGCATGTAGTGAGCAAGGGAAAATTTCTATTAATGTCCACATTATGTTCTTTTTCAGAACTACTTCATCATTAGGATCATGTATTAAGATTTGTGAGCTTCATATGATTGCAGGTGCATAGACCCTAATGAATGCAAAAAGATCATTGCTGCAGATTTTGAGCAAGAGCGACCACTTTGGAAGCTTACGTGCTATGGTCACTTCAAGCAGTATGTTCAGTAACCCAATCTGTTTTCTTTTATTGATAACCTTTTCCTTTATGGTATTGCTTAATTTGATGATTGAAGTTTTCATAGAGCCTACAAGGCTGCTATTGGCAGTGTTGATTGTGTAACCAAATCGAAATAAAATTTATCACTTCTAATTATCCACTTTAATATGCATGAATGGCTTTTCTACTATCTGTACAACTTTGAGTCAAGTTACTAACAAGTTTTAATGAGGTGAATGCCGTAATTGTAGAGGGGGTTGGGGTGGTGGGAGACTAAGAGACCTTAGCATGAAAAAGGTGGCTAATTTTATAACCTTGCCACAAACACAAGTACCTTCATTCATGTTTGTATCCTCAGCTTTCTTTAAGGTAGCTGCCTTTGGGTATGGCTGTTTCCCTTGGCTATTAATTTCTTGACCATGAAGCAGAATCTTTTGTACTTGATTACTTGTTTTGGTGTGTATATATCGTAGTTTTGAATAGATATAATGCTGTAATGAATAAATTGCACCTGAATGTTCCAAAGGTTTTGATGATTGTCATTTAACCATTTTAAACCTGGCAATGATTTTTTTTTTTATGGATTAGATAATGAACTTTTATTTGGCGACGATATTTTGAGAAATTCTTATTACACCCAGTTTCTTGAAAATTTGAGATTTATACATATTAATTAGTGTTCCGGTTAGCTCGCTGTGAAAGTAAATCAGTTGTACAGTCATTTAGCAAGATTTAAATTTTGTTGATGGCCTTTGGTATACTTAATTTTTTTCTCCATGGGTGGTGTCCATTCACTTACTAATCTCGGGTATCTCAAACACTGTACTCAACTCCTAATTTATAAGTTCCATAAAAGTGAAGAATGCTTCTAATTCATGGTGTGATACTGTGATGTTCTGAAGAGGACACTATATCATACTGCTGGTAGACAAATATTGCTCGTGATTCAAAATTTCCAACTTTGGTTGAGGATCATAATCTAGTTTGTTGGCATATAATTAGAGGGTGTTATGGTAGGTTCATTTTTCCATCCCCATCCCATCAGAGAAGCTACTATCTCCACACCTTGCCCCCCCCCCTGTCAAGGAGACAGGATTAAATACCAAGAATCCAAGATCACTATACTGATGTGAAAATACACTTCAGAGGAGCTCTATTACCGCTTACTGAGTGCATTCTCTTTACAGTGTTCTTTATACTTTTGCAACATTATACATGGATGGATGCAGAGAACTAATAATGCTTATTTCGCTCTTGCCTTTCACAAAAAAATAATGTTGCAGCTTGCCATGTGATATATCTGGTGATACTAGCTATGAAGAATTGCGAGCAGCAGCTTATGAAGATGCAAGACGAGGAATACCTTTGCAGTCTATTGTAAGATCTGGTTTACCATTTACTGTGCATAGTGCAATTGCCATATTTGTCTTATGTTTGTCTACAAATGTCTCCATCCTTTTTATTCACATGGGGATGAACTTTAGTTATGCTTTTTGGTTACAGAAAGGCTTCTGAAGATTCTCATTTATGAACAATAACAGTATGTGAACAATTGCAGTACTACCATGATGGCATCCACCATAGGTGTTTGTTCGTATTCTAAGCTACCATAGGTGTTTGTTCTTATTCTAAGCTAACATTTCAACTGTCGCCAATTTCATTTGGGGTCCAGTGATTATTTATTTGGATGAAGTAGCTGGTTTATTATGAGCTTCAGGTTTCCACTCATTAGAATTTGGTTCTCTGCTTTATTTTTGAATTTAATGAGAATAAGGGCTGAGTTGGCATAACTGATAGGGACAGAACTCTATAAAGTAACAATTGGTCTTAGGAGTTTGACCTGGGACCGTAGTTCGACATTTTTAGAGGAAAAGTTCAAATACAATGTAGACGAATTGATAATGAACCCACCGTTGTGCCCTTGATTGATGCAGATTGAACGAGAGAGAAATTTACATAATTCCAAACTCCTTGAGTTTGAAAGTCTGTTACGCAATCCATACACTAAACAAGATAATTCAGCTCAGGCCCTTCCGAATCCATTTCCATCTATGGGTCAAAATCCATCTTCAATGATGATGCAAAATCACAGTCCATCTCCATTCTCAGGTTTTGGTCAACCAGCCACATCATTTGGCACGGGTTCTTCTATGACGTAAGTTTTCTTGTTGCATCTCGAAGAATTAAGTTTTTTTTTTTTGTTCTCATGCTCCCAGCCTTCTCTTTTGCTTTTCCTGACTGAGTTGATTATCTGCAGTTCTTCCGCACCACCAAATAATCCTTTTGGCTTTGGGCAGATCAACAATCCCAGTCAGCCGTCCTCTATCTTTGGGTCTAGTAGCATAGCTTCAGGAAATCCAGGTGCTTGCTTAAACCTTCTGAATAGCTGGATTTCGTATTCCACTATACCCTCCACGTAATTAGCACCAGTAGTTTTTTTCAGAAATTGTGATGTTTTTTCCTGAATTCTGTTATTTATTCTATGCAGTTCCTCTTGGTGGCCAAATGTCCTCGTCAGGAGGTGGGGGTACTTTTGGAGGCTTCCCAACAAATGCTTCAAGCTTCAACAACATTGGGTTGAGTGGCCAAAGCAACGCACAACCCCCTACCTCATTTCTGTCGCAGAATTTTGCGAATACGCCAACCAATCCGCAGCCTGTACTTTTGAATACATCTGGTTCCCATTTAAATGGTTCTGGGCAGACTGCAGTAAATAGCGTGTCATTGTAAGTTCATGAAGAAACCATACCGTAGTTGAGCTTTAGGTTGTTTGGACAGTCTGAGAGTATGAAGTTAATACTATTCTTATGTGAATATTCTCTGAATTTATTTAGCCGTTCTGTCTAAATTAATGAGATTTAGCTCTTTTTTTAGTCTACCTCTTACATCATAAAAATCTCCTTTATTTGATATTTGATGCAATACTGTGACTTTATTAAGAGTGACTTGTTTCCTTTACAAGCTGTGCGGATCAGATAGAATTCAGTTTAAGACATGTTAAATAAGAATTCAGTTGTCGTAGATCTACAGATTTTTAATTTTATTAAAGCTTCAGCTTTAGACCTGTGAGGTCTTATGCTGAAATATTGTCTTATTGCTTTATTGGTGCATCCTGCAGGGACACCATGCCAAAGGGCACTTCTATTGGCGATGCAAGCATCTGGTTGAAAGCAGAGTGGAAACTTGGAGAGGTAAAATCACTTTCATTGAATTCTCTGTTTATATAAATCCATGCTCTTGTTTTACCACTGTCTGTTTACTTCAAGCAAGAATATGAATAAATTTATTATTCAGGAAGCACGGGAGGGATGAGAGCTTCCCTTCCCGAAACAGAAGGCATCTTTCTGTATTTACATTTATAAAGTAGTAAGACTAGAATCAGGAACCTCAAAACTTGTAACAGCCTCCTGGGAAAGTTCGGGATTTCTGCAAGTTTCTCTTTAGTTTTGATGTAGTTCGGGAGCCCTGGGAAAGTGTAGACCCAAGTCTGTTTGAAAGTCAGTCTCGATATGTCATGAGACGCTTGATTTGATTTGAGGTGATATGGGGGAGAGTACCATCCATTTTGTTTCTTGCTCCTTGAACAAGTTAGGTTTTCCCACCAGAAATACTATATACATCCTGAAGTCAATCTTTTACGGAGCATTAGTTGGAAGCTGTCTAATCCATTTTATAGAAACTCTTCGACTTTGTAGTTTGCTCACGCCTGAAAATGTTGGTTTCTCAAGAATATAAATTTATTGTTTACACACACTCAGAATATTATATGTGCTGTTCACTTTAAGAATATCCATATTCTTCATCCAACATACATACACGAAAACTTGATGACTTAATTGCCAGTCAAGTTAATATTGCAGCGAATACTCTTTGTCTTAGTTTGTTCTTGTCCGTTTTATGTTCTTGTCAATATACAAATGAGTGACGTAGTGCTTGATCTTTGTACTCAGATACCGGAAGATGCCCCCCCAGACGAGTACGTCAGATAGAATCTGCAGCATGGAGATGTTGGAATGATACAGAGATGACCTCCCTGGGAAATAGAAATATAATGTGAGTGTGACCCAGTCTGTCAAGTTCATATCGAAGGAATTATCTGGGCTTTGATGGTATGATATACTTAGAGTAATCGAATGCCTTACTTCACCCATTCACTGTCCTGATTGTGCTACATGAGAATGATGGTACGGTGCGCTAGGCCACTTTCTTGATATTTGAAAGATTGATGGTGTGATGATGGTGTCATTGGCGATGGTCAAGTGATGAAGGCTAGATTCATTTGAGGGTTTTTCTAGTTATAAACCGTTTTGAGTCTGTATACCCATTTTAACAAATAGTAGTAATTGAGTTTGCTTTCTTGTATTTTTTATGTAGTCAGATAATTTTTGGCAATCCCAGGTTTTTTGGCTCACCCCAGTGCCTGTCGTCTATAAAGGACGCCTGCAGCCTGCCTACGTGATTAATTCTCTGTTCTTCCCTACATATGTTTTGCAAAAATCATTGCCAAATCGAAGCAAAAAAAAAAAAAAAAAAAAAAAAAAAAAAACGCAACGTCAACAAGATTGTCCACTAAAAGTCCATGCAAAGGAACATTGCAATTACACGAATGGTATGCCATCATCGAGCCATAAAAGCATTAAGCAATAGTGCGTAAAACAACTTAAAACGTGTCTACATGTCCTTTGGCGAGTGGCAAGCAATGTCCAAACGTATCATATGTTTGAAAGTTCTGATCCTAGTATAACAGGAAAAACTAGAATACAACCACCAGGCCTGAGCCTCCATGGCTTTAGTCTGATCAGAGAGCTCTTATCTGTCTCTCAGTTCTTGTTCGAACTGAAGAAGCTTCTCGCGTACAGGCTGCAGAAACTGCTTGAAGTCCTGGCAGATACTCTGCTTGTCCTGATGCTTCAGATCCTTGTCCTCGGTTAATTTTACAGTGATCTACAAGGAGCATATATCAAATAAATGGCATTAGGATGCGTAATAGGGATATCATTTGTCCACCCAACTCAACCCACGAGTCACCACGCACATGAATTGGGTTGGGTAAATTGGGTGATTAACGATAACGACTGTTTACATTTTCAAGTTTATATACTATCCTATAAACCTTGTACAAATTAGACATACTGTATGAAGTATCATTCGTATAATCATATGACAGGTAGAGATCCCTTCACCAGAATCCCACCCGACCAATCACCCAATTCACCTGTGACCCGACTCGTTGGATTTTCATTGGATTTTCAGGCTGGGTGAAACCAGTGAAGTTGGGTATCTGCTGGGTTCAGGTCAAACCACCACTCTATTCCAATGATGTATGGTGCAAAAATAACAGTGATCAACAGAAAATGGAAAATGGATTAAGATAAGAAAAGGGAATAGCAAGGAGCAAAGCTAATAGCAGCAGCCAAATGCAATAAGAAACACCCATATCCCAAAAATCCTCCCATACGAAGGAAAAGGTGTTTATCACGGAGTAAAAGAGAAGGGGTAGGATGGAAACATAGATACTAAGATGATAGCACAGTTGAAGCACACATTGTAGTGCGTATAAACTGCTCCTTGACAGTAGTATTCCTTATTTTTTTTCAAGAAAAAAGGCGAGTATGTGAAACTGTGAAAGTGCAAAGCCATGAAAATATTTATGCATTTGGCGCATTCAAGTAAAAAGGATCTTGGACCATACCTGCAAATCATCCACTTCGCCATAAGAGAACTCGTCAATGTCTAAATGTCCCTTGATCATTTTCTTCTCACCTCCAACAAGCCATTCACCTGATTTACGCTGTAGCTTATCAGCTTATCCAGAAAAGAGATTTAAATGAACAATATACTGGTCTGGATGTACCAAAAACATGTATTAAAGAGAAATATAGAAAATGACAAGCTTCTAATGATATAAATACTGACCTTTGACCTTAATTCCTAACTCATAAGTATACCCAACCCGTTTCTTATTGCGCACTATAACCACAGAGGCCTGCAAAACATGATATGGAAGGGGCAAGGAAGCAATAGTCACACGGTTAGACAATCCAAACCAATAATCTAGTAGACCTGGATAATGGGGTCAAAAAAAATTGAAAGATAAAGTAGGCAATGAATTGAAGTATATCTCCAATACATCCTTGAACTGTAACCACACTAGGTGTTGAATGCTAGAAAAAAGAAAGGCTTGTTGTACTCCTAATTGGATTAAGTTATAAATCAACACTAATTTGCTCATTTGTCTATTTACAGTAGATCTCCCTGGCCAATCCAAATTGGAATAAGCTACCCCAAAAAAGGCACTGAAAGTTTCAATTCCATATTTAATCCGCAACTTCAATAAATTTGAAGGGATGACATAAGATGGTCATTCCAATTATTTGAGGAAAATCAAAACATGTCATAAAGAAATGGGAAGTATTTAATACTCCTAAACACATCATAATTTCCTTCTTAATGCATCTACAAGGGGCATGTCATCAAAAAAATAATGTTTGAATAACTAAAAAAGGGGGAAATACACCAGAGGGAGGAGAAATTCATGTAGGATAGTCATGTATTATGGAGTAGGAATGCCCAAACAAATTCAAAGGCACTTGTCACAATTGTTTTGACTCGAGGTAAATATATAGATTGTAAATAGGCAAAAGTTTAAAGTCATAGAGAGAATCATTATGAAAGCACAATTTTGATCAAGCCTTTTTCAGACCGAGAAAAATGTAAGTCGCCAAAAATGAAGGTGAATTCAATCTATTATGTGGTGTTGAGCCAAATAAAAGTGAAGAGCAAACACAAGAATTCAATAAATTGTTTGGGACTGGGAAAAATCACAGTCGGAGAAATCATATCAAGTGATCATGAACTCACATCGCCTTCACATCTTGACACTTCTGTAATTTCTGCTTTGCCATTGGAAAATTCCAAAGAACTGATAGATGTAAGCAACTCCTGTCATTCAGAGAAATGAATCATATGAAATGGGGAAATAGGCACAAGAGCATAAGCAAGACGAAAGGATAATTTGTTTGAAATCAATTGAGGATAAAAATCCAGAGACTTTTTAATCCAGCATATCACATGCTGCTGATGAGTCATGAGCACAAGTTTGCAAGTTAAGAAGGATATGTCACTCTTGGTTAGCACCATCTAATTTCCTAGAAAAAAATAGAATAACTCCATAAGTGGTGCAGAAGTTCTAGCGTTAACATCAATTGCTAGCCAAGAGTTTCAAAGATGAAAACATCAAATTCTATTTAACATCAACTGCTAACTCCATGCGTTTGTGGGAATCACTTTTCATCATTATAGGATTGAGGGCAAAGAACAGCTGCATAAATTCTGGAGATGAAAATTCCAGTAAATGATATGAATTCATAGCCAATGAACATCTGCCAACTGATCTAGATGGGCTTAGCTGATTGGGAAATGACTAATCTTCTGAGTGAAAGAGAGGAAGGCAACCTGTCTGATCATGTTCACACGAACATACTTCTGGTTCATATTATTTTGGGTTTGGTTCAACCTTAATTGTTGGTTAGTCCTTCCATGGCTCTTTTCTTGTTCATTCTTTCTGTCCTTATTACTAAAAGGGTCAGCCAGTCTTATCTCTGCAAATTACTTAAGCAGAATAGGCGCTAATTAGAAAAACATTACTAATCATTGGTCTTATCACTATTTTTCCCTCTTAAACTTTTTCCTCTTAAGAAGAACAATTTTTTTTAATGACAACATAACTGTGGTAAACATGATCTTCAAGGATAAGGTCCTCAAAGTCAAATGACATTAACTGAGTTGATAGAGCAATAAAAAGAGATAGCAGGTACCAGGTGGGTGTAAGTGTAACACAGATCTTTAGGCAGCATAAAAAGTCATGCAAAATGTTTGAATTTTCATAAACGTGCAGCTCCAATGCTCACTCAAAGCAGGTGTAGGAGAAGGACAAAGGGTTGTATTATTTGATGATTGTATGGAAAATCTAAACGGTCAGAATAAGTAATAATCAATCAGGCCGGTGCATCTTCTGATTTATAGAAAAATCCTCTCGACTAGTTCAGGGTAAGAGTGCATAAATCCCGACCCCCCAAGCCGACTAGTTCAGGGTAAGAGTGCATAAATCCCAACCCCCCAAGCCTTACTTCATTGCGGAATATACTGGAATGTTGTTGCATGTAATAATCACGATTATATATATATAATATAAACATATATAAAAAGAACAAATCAGTAAAATCGTATCAATCCTGTAGATGAATATCCAACATTTTATCATAAATATTGATTTTGAATGCTATAGAATGAATGACATAAGTAATAACACTTGTCCAAGAAACTGTCATTTTGATTGCCCAACACAATACAATGGCCAAAATAGTGTTGTTGTGTCAACACAACACAATACAATGCCCAACACAATACATATTAGCATTCACATTCTTATCGTAGCTAAGTAAAGAAACATTACTTTAGAAGTTACTGTAGATGATTAATGAAAGCTCAAGTTCATATAGGACAAACCTTTATCCTCTCTGTTGCCCATTTATTAAGATTCTTCTCCTCCCAAGTTCCAGCCTGGAAGGAAACATTAATGCACTAGAATTAGAATAAAGGGATAAAATAACTTGTATACATCACTGTAGAACTTCATGCCACTGAGAATAGATAAACCTTTTACCGTCATTCTCCAACAGACCTCACATTTTACTTTCTCAAGAACATAGCATATTTCATCTTGAAAAAGACCTAGGAGCAATGGAGCACCCTTATCTCTAGACATGTTGAAATGTAGTATGGTTGAATCAAACCAAGTGGCTTGAGCAAACACCCAGGCACCCAGCATAGTTGCTATGGATAGAAACCAACAGATAATGGCAGCACCAACTTCTCACTTCACTCTTGTTCAAACAAGACTGATGAGCAATTGTGCGTGGGAAGAGGGGAAAGTGGGAACACATCAATATCCCCTCTTCACAAGCACAATCATTCACATTTCCTCTTGCCTTAAAACTTAAAAGTTTATCATTCATTATCCATGCCACTGATGCAAGTTCATCTAAAAGTCTTCAACATTCCATACTAAATAAATACGTGTCTCTAAGCCTCTTTCTCTCCTTCACCAACATTCAAAAGCATCTCTTCAACAGCTCTGATTAATGCATTATTGGGAAATCCAAATTGCATGTAGCAATAAGCTCCTTTACAACCAACCAACATTTCAGTTGTTTGAAACTCTATATTTCTATCAGGCAAAATTCATTAATGAGTACTAACCTTTAGCCATTGCCCTAAACTTGTCACATTGAAGTCCCATGAATCATTGGATTTATTTCAGAACTCATCCTTCCATTAGTTTGCCTTTGACCATGTCCTATATTGGCTAGAAGTGTCTCTAATCCACCTGTCATGTTCTCTTAATAGTGTACTGAAAATCTCTCCCTAAACCGTTCACAATGGTCCCTAACCTTAAGAAACAAAACTAACAGAGTAACAGGAGGATCAGTTATGAAACAAAACCAATGAAAACTTCGATATAGTGACCATTCAGTATTACGGTTGAAGGTTGAAGATAAACTGGGACATTTATTCTGAGAAAACCTATGATTGATTATGTCGGATACTTTCATTCCCGCAATTGATGAAGTGATGAATCAGTCGAAGACGGACGTGAAACAACTAACATAAAAGCATCAAATGCAGGTAAATTCCGTAAATAGGCGAATATACATCGATCAATAAACCTCGACCAATGCAAAAGCAATAAAAAACAAAACCGAATTCAAGTAAACTCACGCATCCTAAACAATGGGAATGAGAACAAATTTGATGCGCATAAACCAGATCGTACCGCGTTCCAGGCGGAGCCGAGAGAAGCGGAAGGCCGGTGGTGGTTGGAGAGATCCTCGGCAGAGAGTTTCTTCGGAACCGGCAATGGCGCCGCCTCACCGGTCGCCTCTCTCACCCAGTAGGTGTATGACGCCGGCTGTTGATTCTCCGACACAGCTCCTCCCTCCATTTCCCGATCTCTCCCTCCGCCACCAAATCAAATGAATCGAGGAGAAGTTGGGATTGAAGGATTGGTTTCGGATGTGATTTGTAGGAAGAAACGGAAGTGATTTGGGAATTGAGGGTTTGCTGTTCGCTCGGTTTTTGAAGGAGTCTGAATCGTCGGAAGTTTCCAGAGACTTTGGGAGGGCTGCTGAGTCTTCTTCTTCGGGTAAACTTCGTAAAACCACCCTTATTTAGGTCATTTTGCATAAAAACACCCTTCTATTTTAAAAATTATATTTAACTGCCCTTTATTCACATAATGTGTAGATCATTTATTGAGTAGAAATTTGTTACTCGTCTCAAATTGCAATTTAACACAAACGGTTCCATGAGTCGTCTAATTTTGTAATTGGAAGACAAATTGTAAGTTTGCAATGGGTTGAATTTGAACAATTGAATTATGAGTGGGGTTATTAACAAGGTACTAAAATGATTATTGACAAGACAAAATCAAGTAAATTGCATAACATGTCATTTTTATTTCGCGTCAAGCGGTCAAGGATTCGACCTTTATTGATGCTGGGAAGTCCAGGTCCACCATATTCGTCGTTCGATGAATGTAGTTGTGAATAGCTTGGCAAATTGGTCTTTAAATCTTTCAAATTCTTTTGTTGAAACTCAATTGTTCCGAATTGTATTCTCTATGATGTATTTACTTTTGAACCTTTGCATGATATTTATAATGAGCCTTTAGGCCACCCTTTAGACAAAAAAGAAATCATATTGAAAGCAAATGAAAAGTTTAAATGAGTTCATCGAAATACTCAATCAACTCAATCGTTGTTGAAATTCTCAAATCCAAAATAAAGAATATAAACTTTTTTTCCTCCTCCATTCTTTACATACGTATGATAAACAAAACCGAACAAAAAGACTAGGGGTAGGCTTTTGTCTTTATTGGTTCAAATGTGGGCAAGAAGGTGGCTTAAGGGTGGTCATTAGCATTGAAAGGGGTAGGTGGTAGAGAGGGTGATAGAAGGACCATGTAGCGACGATTAGTTATGATGTTGTGTTTGTTGTACCAATAGAGAGGAATATCTTTTCGATTTTTGCAATGATGGATGGGTGGTTTTGGACCGTTTTTGGTTTGTATAAAGTGTTGTCAAGGGCCTAGTGGCAGGCAGGGTGACGTGGTGAAGGTTGTGGTGGTGTGTGTTGGTTGAAACAACGACTAAGATATAGAGAATTTTGCGTTCCTAAAAGAGGTTTAGGGTTGATAATTTTGGGGTAATTGAGGGAGTGGTTTGGGAGTCTTATGTTTGTGCAACTGTGGTATGAGGGTTCAATCGACTTAGTCGCTCTACATCTTAATAAATCTTAACCATTTTCTATCTGAAGTCGATGGTGAATCTGTTTCTCCGATAACTCTTGTCCAGTCGATTCCAATATGTGGCATGTCGTTTTGCTTTGAGTGTCCAGTTAAAACTAACTGCTTACACGTCAACCTACAAATAAACTCCCGCCCACTTACTTCTTCTGTGATGATTTTTATCTTAAATTTAAGATTTAATTCAAACTATATTAATGTCCCCTCATTGTCACTCTTCCATCTCTCTTGTCCTCACTAATCTCTATCTCTCCTCTGCAACTTTACTTTTCTTTTTTCACTCTCTCTCACTGGTTCTCTCTCCTCTACAGACTTCCCCCCCTCTCTCCCTCTCTCTTTTCTTCTGTTTCCGCCTCCCGCAATCTCTCTCTCTTTCTGACTTTATCCAGCTATCGAGCAGCGGATAGATTAATAATTTTAACGATGATAAAATGATAAACTATGTTACCAAATATGTTTCGAATCACCGATAGATTAGATCATAATACAATTATTGTATTTTAGTTTTATGATACGTAATTATACAAATAAAATACTTATAAAAATCGATATAAAATAAAATGGATTTGTGATTTGGAGTGATCTATGTCAAATTGTCAATCATACTTTCACTCATATTTGCTATGCGGGGAAAAATCACAAAATTATTTGGGTGGGTTTGGATTCCAGTTGTATTATGGCGGAACTACGAATCGCTTTCCCGAGCAATCATGGCTCAGACTTTACAACTACACCTAACTTCATCCTTAATAGGATTCATAATTCGGTCGGAACAAAGGTCCTTAATAATATGGCTTTCGCTTGGTGGGGCATCTGGTTCTTCAGGAACCAGCTGGTGTTTCAACACACCGATTCAACTTCGTGTCAGGCTATTACTCTATTCTGTAACTCCAGCAAAAGGACTTGGGCGGATCGCTTGGATAGTAGCACCATGCATGCTATATCTTCGAACTTCAAATCGAGGAGTTGAAGCAACATCTCCACTGTAAGTCTGTAACGGGAACTACAAAAAACAAAGATCATCCATGGGTGAAGCCGCCTCAGGGTCATCACAGACTCAATTTCGACGGCTCACACTGTGCGTCAGGGTCTGGTTCGTATGGCTTCGACATTCGCGATCACCTTGGCCAAGTTTTCTCACTCGGATCGGGTACTTGTAATAACACCTCGGCGGTGTTTGCCGAAGCTTTAGGTCTTCATATGGGTGTTGCTAGGGCTAGAAATATGGGTATTCATAATCTCCTAATAGAGGGTGATTGTCTGGTCGTCATTAAAGCTCTTCTGGAGGACTGGTCGTGCCCTTGGAATATCGAGCTGCTGATGGCCGATACTATTTTACATATGAATTTCATTTCTAATGTTGCTATTCGTCATGTTTTCAGGGACTCGAATGCAGTTGCTGACATGATTGCCCGTCTGGCGTACTGCATCCCTGCCGATGATAGCTTGGCCACTGATCCAGAACTTCGGGTTCTCGTCCGCTCGGACGCTCTAGGAAAGAAGTCGGCTCGTCGACGGACCTCCTAATTCTTATCTTGCTTCCAAAAAAAATGTTTATAATGCAAATAAATAAAGTATTGTTTGATTAACACAATTTTTAAGGTATTTACATTAAGGGTGTGTTTAGATTCTACGATGCATTAATTATAATACATTTATTTTATCTCAATTTTTATAATTATACTATTTTATCTTAATTTTTACAAGGTAAAATAATTACATTATAATTAAAATAAATTAGAATCCAAACACAAGCATATGTAATGTGTTAGAGTTGGATGTGATACGTGTGGATTTCCAATTAAGAAATGTACGGGTGCAGTGGCGGATTTAGGGTTGGGCCACACTGGGCCATTCAGCCCAGAAAAATTAGGATTAAATAGTTATAGCCCAACCCACTTGTTGAATAACCCACCCCATAACCTAAAGCCCATCCTCCTACTTTCTTTACTGAAATTGAATTAGCAATTTGCATTTTGTAGTGTTGTAGAAATGCAGAGTAGTGGGGGATACGAAATGTCATTACTGATCAACTCAGTCCGAACTCCGAAGTCCCGATTAGAAGGGGTTAGTCCGGTTAGCAATTTCTCCCCAACTTTGATTTTTCTTTTATTGATGTTTTAAATTATCATCCAAATTTGTGTGTGGATTTCGTTAGTAAAATTGATATAGATTGTGTTATTGACGATTTTGCTAAGGCAAAGGATCATCGTGTTAGTTTTACTCTTTAGTATGAGTCTTTGAACACTTTTGACTATGTATTTTGTAGTTAACATTTATAAGTATATTTATATCTTTGGCTTTGAATCCCGCCCATCCCTAAAAATTTCCTAGATCCGCCCCTGTACGGGTGTGTTTGGATTCCAAATGCATTATGTTTATAATGCAAAATGATAAGACGGTGTTTGATCAACACAATTTTTAAGGTGTTTAAATTATGGTGTTTTTAGATTCCACAATTTAATAATTATAATGCAATTATTTTATCTCGACTTATGTAATTATTTGATTAAATTACGATTTTACCTCGATTTTTATTTTTATAACCAAACAGTCATAAAACGAAAAATAATTATATTATTAAATGCAATGAAATCCAAACACACCCTTAATCCTCCGATTACAACCAAGTTCACGGGACTCGTGTGACTACTGACCATCCCCAAGTTCCAACACGTTTATTCACACTCCTTTTCAACTTTATTAATCTGTTGCATTTTTCTCTCTTTCCAAATTAATACCCTCCGTATATTATTTTTTATTATTTTTATATCATTATTACTATTATTATTACGAGTAATATTCTGTATTTAATTGGAATAATCTGACAACCCATCTCTGTTTGTCACAAATCCCATAAAAATCAAACAGACTCCCCAATTGCCACTGCCACTCCCCACTCCCATTCTCACTTCTCACACCCCCCAATACTCCCCCGTCTGAGAGAGAGAGAGAGAGAGGTCTCTGATCTCTCCATTCTCATTTACACTTGAGTTACCCGATAATTCAATGTCGAGTTTCTTCATTCAACCCAGTTCGATTTCCGCTAGGGGATGCCTCAATCCACATCACTTCAAACGCCACTCCTTGTTTACCCATCATTCTCTGTCTTTCTCTTCCTCTCTCGTTCCACAGGTACTTGTTACGATTCAGCCGAGATTTTTGTTTTCTGTTAGGTTTATGATCAGAGAGGTGAGCTGTGATTTCTGTTTCTGTTTTATTTTTATTTTTGTTTTGAGTTCTGTTTTATTTATAATGATCGGAGGAGATTGTTTAATCACTGGTGAGTTCATAGTTCATACACCTTTTGATGATGGATTATTTATCCCACATCATTTCCAAATTAAGAGATAAGATTGGTGCTATATTCTATTTCTATTGCCAATTATGTATCGGTCTTTTATTATAGTGCAGGTGAACTTTGAATCTTTGATCAACAAATTGAATCAAATTATGAGTGTTGGGAGTGCAGTGTGATTTCTGTTTCTTTTTTTCCTTCTGTTGTGTTTTGATTGGTAATTCTACAATGATTGCTTGGTGCTAATGTGTGTTCTGCCTTTTTACGCCACTGGTCAATTCGGAAACACCTTCTCAACTATGTCGAGGGAAGGGTGCATACAATTGATCCCCAAAACCTTGCTCAGAGCGGGATACATTTGGAGTATTGTTGTTGTTGTTGCATTCAAATAAGAAAAGAAAAATAAAAAGAAGAGATTGTTAAATCACTGAGTTCATAGTCAATATATATGGTTGATGATGGGTTATCCCACCTTTGATTGCAAATAAAGGAATGAGGTTGGGGCTCTTCTATTGCCAATTGGTTTTAGATAAGCCCCACTGCGCTTATGTGCTGAGATTGCACATGATCCCCAATCATTTTATTAGTGCAGTTTGAGGATTAGTGAGGATATTCTATGTTGGGAGTGTTAAAAGAGAATTTTTATTTTTAGTCTATGTGTTCTACGATACAAAAGGTCTTACATGAGGTTTGGGTGTTGAGAAATAAACAACTAAAAGTTGTATGATAGCTGCTGCTCATTAAGTTAATATGATCATTCCTGTGTTAATGTCACTCATATGTCTAGGTTGATCTACAAGTAGGTGGATCAAGAGAGGCAAGATCAACTACATTGGCCTCGGACAATATTACATGGCCTTCTCCGGATGATCCCATCCCTTTCTGGGTCCGGGAGTTCAATTTATCTGATGCTAGTGTGGATGTTCCTGTGAATGTAGAAAAGGACAATCCTCTGCACGTAATTCATGTCACCGCTGAAATGGCACCTATCGCGAAAGTAGGTGGCCTTGGAGATGTTGTATCCGGGCTTGCTCGTGCATGCCTATCGCGTGGTCATGTTGTGACTGTGATGCTTCCTTTCTATGAGTGCATTCCAGAGCAGCAACTAACGGAGTTGAATTTGATAAGCACTTTCAACTCTTACCATGATGGCAACTGGATTTCAACAAATGCATATTCTGCAAAGGCTTCTGGCATCCCGGTGATCTTACTTCAACCGTCCAATCAATTCTTCAAAGGCAAGACTATATATGGCGGTTCTTACAACGAGCTGGAGGCGTATTTGTTTTTCTCTCGTGCTTGCCTTGAGTGGATGCAGGTTAGTGAATTGTTTATTGATTCGTTTGTTTATATGGGTTAGTCATATATGGTCTTGCACTTACTGAACTTGCTTTGAGTTGCTACAACGTAGGACACAAGTCTATAGTGTACTTCGATTGACTCGAGCCAAGAGCCCACTAAAATATTTTGTACTAGTGTGAGTGAGGATGTCATTCTGCCTTACTTCTTATGTTGTAGAAAGTCACAATAAGCCAAAATCTCATTATAGGATGTCACTCTGCCTTACTCAAGTGTGTGACAAAACATTCAAGATGCATGGGTATGAGGCTAACATAGCCTTATCTACATGTGTCTTGACAAATGAAAAACTTGCTCAATACCCAAAGTTAGAGTACTCAAACACCTTTTCGTTCCTAGCTTTCCAAACAAAATAAATTGTAGCTACAAGAGCAAGCCATTTAATTTTGCTAGGCCAAGTCTTCCCACACGCTTCCTGCATCATCCACTTCATAACACTTGCAAGTGTAGACACCCTCCTTGTAATTTTCAACCATGATTTAATTCTCTCCCAGATCCCATTATAGTATGGGCAAAGCAAAGATGAACGTGTCCCTCATTTTTCACTATTACACAGAACACATATAGGGTCAAGCTCCCCGTATGTGTCCCTACTTCTTATGCATATATGTTTCTTTTTATACAGGTGAGTGGCACACAGCCAGATATTATTCATATCCATGAATGGCAGACAAGTGCATTGCCCTTACTCTATTGGGATATGTATAATAAGCTTTCACTTCAGGTATGACTTTCATATGTGGAATGTCGGCAAGTTTTTTTCTCCAGGACCCAGTTACTATCATATCTGAATACTACTTTGTATGTTTTTTTTTGTTCCCCCCCCCCCCCCCTCAGAAACCAAGACTAGTTTTGACTATACACAACATGGAACACTATGGGGAATGTCGGTAAGTTTCATGTCTATCTGTCATGCCTCTCTGATTATCATAGCTTGTGGCATTCACTACACTTGGGGGAAATGATGAATTACACTGGATATATTCAGAGCCACATCTCAATTATTCCCAGTAGGCCTATAACAAGGGAAAGCCTCTAATTATCTTCCCTGGAACTTAATTCTTAGGAACTAATAACTAATAAGGGTTTACATAATGAAGCTACATTGATTGAATTTAGAAATTAAGCTAGTGCTTGCTTTGTGGAAGTTTGAACTACATTTGCTCTTTATTTTTATAGGCAAGAGCAACTCGACAAGACTGGTCTTGAAGGAGAAATTTATGCTGTTCCTGAAAAGGTCGGTACTTCATATACAATTTATTTAGTTTGTAAATTTTTCTCTTTCCATTTTTGTGAATTGAAGTGATATAATGATAATAATTTCCATAACATAAGTACAAGATCTCTTATGTTCTTAAGACTTATTTTTGCGCTACACATTGTTTACTGCAGAGTTGAACTTTTTACCTCATCTTCATTATTGTAGGCGGTTGACGATAGAACTATTGGCCATAATCCAGAGAGATTGAGCTTATTGAAAGGAGGCATTGTTTACAGTAATGCAGTTGTGTAAGTAGTTATTAGTGTAATATTTTCATAAGCTAAAATATCATTACAGGAATTGTGTTTTGGACAATTGTTATTTATGAATGTACATACTTTTTAACTCCATCCTGCAAGTATAACTTGTTTGGTAAAGATTTTAGTTTTTATAATATTTACGATATGCAGTTTTGCTAATATTCTCATGGCCAAAAATATGACTTTGTGAGCAAGGAAGTTTTCCCTTGTAGTTGCACAAATGTAGTACTGCATGAAGAACTCAAGATCTCTTCTATTAGATCATCCATGTTGTCTTTATCAATCTCATTTCTATACTTGACTATGATGACGTGTTTAGTTTATTTTTCCCGTCTTTTCAGGACAGTGTCTCCTACATATCTAAAGGAAACCCTCTGCTCGGGATGGCTTTCGAGCACTTTGATTAACAACCAGGACAAGTAAGATGCTTCCATAACATTTCTCAAGGTCTCAAAGACAACTGTTTTGTTGTAATATGAATGTTCACAGTTTTATGAACCTGGACTAAGTTGTTGAGTATAAACCATAGTAACAGTCAAAATTTGTTTATGAACCATTCAACATTGTTAGCTTGGTGCATGAACTAAAGGAACAGCGAGATAAGCTCCATGTATAAGTTGAGCAGGAGATCATGCTTGACATAATGACATGTATCCACAATGTAAATCTTCAATGAACTATTGGATGAGGAAGCACTATCTGATAATGAAACCCGAACTTTAACCTAGATATTGATTTATAACACTTCAATTAACAATGCAACCATGGTTGTTGCACTAGTAGAGTTTGATGTTTTGGGCTGGAGACTAATCAATTTCATTCGCCAAGCTTTTACGTTGGTCACTTAGACTCAAATGTAACTTTGTATAAATGACTTCTCTTAACTCATTAGTTATTTCTTCTTTTCCCCCAAAACTAATTAATTTGATTTTCACTGTAGGTATGTAGGCATTCTGAATGGAATAGATACAGCGGTATGGAATCCTGAAACGGACATCTTTCTGCCTGCTAGATTCAATGGTAATATCTGTCTCTATGCTTCTAAAAGCAAGAAGATCAATAAACTGGATTTAGTGAATTGAGTTAAGAGGAAGCCCTATCTTATTCATATTGAAGGAAAGAAACCCGAACTGTTGGGGAAGGGCATAGTTGAAATTATTTGTCGTTTTGCCTTCACACGCATATTATGGAACAATCAAGCCAAAAAGATTAAAGTGTCATTCTCTTTTTTTGACAGGAGTTGTGTTTTTCTTTTCACTGGGTTTCTCTTTTGGTGCTTTGGTACTTTTTTGCAGATAATGACATTCAAGGTAAAAACATCTGTAAAAAGTATATCCAAAAGGGTCTTGGTATGGAAACAACAGCCACTGGAAGTGGACCCCTGGTTGTCTGCATCACGCGGTTGGTTCCTCAGAAAGGTCTTCATTTGATCACCCATGCAATTAAGCACGTTGAGAAGCTCGTAAGACTCCTCGAAAACGAATCTATTTCCTACTTATATTGAATAGTTTGACTGCATGGATGAATTTCACTCCATAGGATTTGTTTAGTTTTTCGCTTTCATCTTTGCAAGGTATGAAAGTACCAACCATATATGTTTTCCCCACTGTCTTTCACTTGACTATTCTTATCTATTTTTATGTTTTAAATGACTTACTTGAACGCGTTTTAATCACCTTGTAGGGTGGGCAAATGGTTCTGTTAGGAACAACTGCAGATCCTCGGCTTCAGAAAGAGTTCCAAAATCTTGTAGATCAGGTGAGCATGATAAGAATGTTATCGATGACAACTAAAACCATATCTCATGGTTCTCTAAAATCATATCTTATAAACCACACATTATCCATTTTCTTTCGGAAATTTACTACATGGTGCTTGGTTCTGTCATGTTATTGTTGATGTTTAACTTTGTGACCTGACCAACATTATTCCCCCCTACTGTAGCATAACACTGGGCCAAGTATTCGGATTCTTCTCATGTACAGGTATAATGAAAGCCAAAGTCTTGTATGCCTGAAGTTGTTTCAACTAAAGCACATTAATGAAAGTTTTTTTGCTTGTTTATTTACGCGATGGTCAGTGAAGAGCTTTCCCACATGCTCTATGCTGCGGCAGACTTGGTCCTGATTCCCTCCATTTATGAGCCTTGCGGCCTTGCTCAAATGATTGGAATGCGTTATGGAGCGGTCTGTGTCTAAAAAACTCCGAATTGCAATCAACAAATTCTTTTCTCTAACCAAAATGGGTTTTTATAGGTTCCGATTGTTAGGAGAACAGGAGGTCTTGCTGATACAGTTTTCGACGTGGATGACCACTCAAACCATGAGCTATCTAATGGGTAAGTTTCCGAAGCTTTTCATTGTTTACGTCTCGTTCATATGATGAATGGATTTACAAACAACTTACAACACCTCTTTGACATGGTTTTGATGTTTTTTTTTGAAGTTTTGTATTCGACGGAATTGATGAACAGTCCCTGAACCGGGCTCTAGAACGTGCATTTGCGTACTACAAAGAGAGTAAGCTCGGTTCACAATCGCCAGCATTGCTTCCATTCGCGCCTTTTCTTTGAATTCTTCCACACCCAATTGTGTACATTTCATCGCCTTAACCTTTCTCGTACTAACGGTATGAATACATATATCTTTCAGAGCCGGAGGAATGGGTGAGCCTAGTCAAGAAGATAATGCAAATCGACAACAGTTGGAACAAGACCGCGGGGAATTACATAAGCATCTACAACTCGATCAAAGTCGGATAGTGAAGACCTAATTGCAAGCGAGAAGACGCCTTTCGTGTCAAAGGAAGTCGTTTTTTCTTGCACTTTTTCAAGCTTTTCGAAGCCACTCTCCATCGCCTGATCTCGAATGGAGGTTTCTTTTTGCTTTGGACTTGACCTTAAATGTACTTGTAGATAACTTTTTTTCATGATTTTTCTCTCATCTATGGTTGCAATCCCATTCATGAGTTTATTGTTAAAAAGGGGTTTGATTCGTGCCTTTCATTGGATCCACAAATGGTCTTCATTGCCCGATCCACAAATGGTTTGATTCATGCCGTTTGTTAGAACACAAGTTGTCTACTATGATTCACGAATGGTTTGATTCGTGCCTTCAATTTCATAGTATCCACAAATGAATTGATTCATGCCCTTCAAGGCATAAGATCGATAACGCCAATAAGGACGTCCTTAGAGCATCCACAGCTGTAATACTCAAATTGAGTTTTTTTTTTTTTTTTGAAATTCTTTAATTTTAAGACACCATGTAGGTTGTGGATGCTTTTAAGTTTAAAGCATAGATTAGAGTTAGACAGTCCCGAGTCCCGAGTTGGGTTGCAGTATCGGGCGGCTGGTTATGATCAAAAGAATTGTGGCTGTGTTCATGGTCTTTAAAGACCCCTCATTCAGGTGGGGCAACGTCGGTGATCCGCACTTCCCTAGTTTTTGCCCTCTCCGGTGGTAGGTTACTGTTATCTGTCTTCTCGGCGTCAAGACCGCGTGTGAGTCGTCGCACTCTCCCGTGTTTTCAACATTCGTGGATCTCCCTCGACCTGCTGGCTGACGACTTATATGAGTGTTTTGGGTGGTTTATTTCATCTGTGTTAATTTGTGTGTTTAGTATGTATGTTGTATGTTGACGGTTTGTCCGTCTGTCGATTCGTCGGTCTCTCGAGCTTCAAGCTTGTTTGAACTCGAATTTTTACCTAATAATAAAAAAGGGGAAATTTCGCCTGGTAGCCACGAGGTTTGGTCTTTTTTGCATGACGCCCAAACGTTTCAAGAATTTCGCATGGTAACCATGAGGTTTTGACAAATTTCGTGTGATAACCAAACTTATTAAAAATCATATAAAAATTATATAAAATGACAAATATATTATAATTCACTCACTTAATCACTCATTTTTGGTGTTTTACTTTTAAAAAACCATCAACAATCCTTTTAATATTTAAGGAGACTAAATTATTTACCCAAATTCTTTGTAAATTATAAAAAAATCACCTAAAATTTGAAAAAATAAGTACATAAAAATGAGTAAATTATTTAAAATATATACTTAATTTATTTTCAAATCCATAAATTAATTACATATTTTAAATTACCATTCATTCATATTTGTTCTAAACTATACTAAAATATTTTGGTTAACATAAACTTTGTATTGTATATCTAATATATAATCTTTTTAAAACATTAGAAAGGTTATTAATGACTCTTTGAAAACAACCAACTACGTATAAAAGTTTTTTTTTTAAATCTACCATTATTTTTTTTTTGTATAATTTATTCATTTATCATGCAATTAATGTGTATCACTATAAAATATTTAAATGGTTTTAGTTAACTTTTTAAAAATAAAAAGCCAAATTTGGGTTGTTGTGTGAAAAAAATATAATTTTTTATGATTATTTTGTGATTTTACCTATATTCTAAAAGATTTTTAACCATTTTGGTTAACATAAGAAATTTGCCCAAACCTCGTAGCTACCATACAAAATTGGTCGAAACCTCGTGGTTACTATGAGAAATTTTTGAAAAATTTGGGCACCAAGCAAAAAAAGTCAAACCTTGTGGCTACCAGACGAAATTTCCCAAAAAAAATTAGAGTTAGACAAATTAAACACAATCTCATTTTGCGAAAAAGTGGTGTTTTGGGAAAAATAAAAAAGTTGAGGTGGTTTCGTGAAAACAAAGGAGTGGCGGTTTTTTACAACAAGGGTAAAAGAGGGCAGTTTCATGAAATTTTTTTGTTCGTTACATAAACAACGATTTACTAACCAGACCCGGTTTTTCATCGCGAGTCAACTCACGGTTAGCGCTCTCTATCTCTCTCCCCCTCTCCTTTTCCGTCGATCCTCTCCGGTTTCTCCGCCCGCGCCACATCGCTCCGCACCGCTGAACAACCGCCCTCCGCCGGAGACGCCTCCCCTCCATGCCGCTGCCTGTCCGGCGTTACTCCTCTCCAAGTCGATCGCGGCGGTTCACTACTTCTCCCCAGCAAGGGATTTGAGTGAGTTTCTTTTCCGTTTCTTCGTCTCCCAGTCTCGCTTTCGGTTCTCTTTGTTCATTTGTTGGTTTTCGTCCTTTCTTTACACAATTCGTTTGTACCGCCCCGGTCTTTGGGGATGGAGGAGATTTGGAATTGATTTTAAACCCTAGCTAACACAATCTGAGGAATCTGACAATGGCTTCAAGATTTAGGGTTTTCGTTGTTTCTTTCTTTGTTATGAAATCTTTGTTGTTTTACTGCATTGATTGTTATGATTCGGTGTGTGGTGTTGTTTGTTGGGGTTTACCATTTCTGGATGTTAAAGGACTGAATCGGTTTTTAGAGAGTTCACTCCGTACGCGTCAATTAGGGTTTGAAGAGTTCTATTGCCTTCTCCTCCTCTCTTGAATTCTTTGGAGATTTGGATCTCCCTTGGTTCTTCAACGAGAAATACTGATTTCAGGAACAAAAAACCAGCGAGCTTTTCATGACCTTTGAGTTCGACACATGGATGGTTACAATTAAATCAAACCTATTGTCTAATACATTAATGATTTAATGCTGATGAGTTAAAGAGAAATAAATTGATGTATGATGTTGATAAATTTTGAAGGCATTGATGAATTGTCTACAAATATTACAATGTGTGAACATAGATTGTAGTTTTAGTCCAAAAAAATGAGTGAGGCTTTCATCCACCATATTTAGGACTCCAGGCATTGTATCAGGAAGGGCCAGCCAGGAGAATCTTGCTTCTCATCCAATTTTCGTGTTCCATATTGATATTTATATGACAAGTTTGATTAAGTTGCCAGCTTGAAAAGGCTAAAATTCACACTTGGGCTGAAAAAGCACATGCATATAATTTTCTGAAACTTCTCTGATATGCTTCAGCCTTTTTGATAAGTATGTACCCTTGTGTTAGTGCAAAGTTGCAAACATTACAGAAGAATGAAACTTGATTTATGATGATTTATTGTAGTGCTTACAGTAGATTTATTATGTAGGATAAGTGGACGACAGCTTGTTGAGGAAGACCACATTATGAATCAGGTAATTTGCTAATAAGCCTTTGAAAATTAATAGAACTTTTTATTTTGGTTATTTGGCTACTATAGAAAATTGTCTCCCATTGACTGATTGACATTTCATTTGAAATATATAATTAGTCAGTTCCGCCCAAAAATGAAAGAATTGTTTCTCCCAATCCTTCTCCGGATGCAGCCATCATCACTGGCCCAGTAGATGGTGGTAGAGGTCAGCCTGGATTTTTAGATGCTGGTGCAGCTAACACCACAGGCTATCCACTCAATGCTTTTCCTATTGAACACTATTACTATGGAGGTTAGTCATTGGACAAGTTCAAACTCCCTGGATTCAAGCTTTCTGATTATGCTTATTTATAGTAGGTTTCAACATGCATCATTTTGAACTAGTACATCCTGAACATTTTTGAGAATTGAAATTTGCCGGATGTCTGTATCTTTTTTTTCATGTTTTTACTGGATATTTAAAAATCAATAGTATGGAATGATCAATGACGGGAGTTAGAGCATTTGCCTATTCTTTAACTACAGGTTATGACAATGGCACTAGTAGTTGGAGTGGATACCCTCAATATGCTGGTGCTGAAGGACTGCAAGTTGTACCTCCAGTAAGAACAATTTATCTTCTTCTGTTCTTCTGCGCAGACCATCTGGGAAGTATGAGGCATGTCTTTTTTATTTATTTTCCATTTTTTCTCCCGGTTGAACTTTGATCAGGTTATCTATGGAGATAATACAGCCCTTGGCCTTCATTCCATGTATGGTTTCAATTCCCAAATGACTTATGGGCAGTATTCACCAGCTAGTACACCTGTGCCTCCTGTGGTTTTAGATACTCCGCTTTTCTCTCCACAGCAAATTGCCTTTCCTCCATCTTACTACCCACAAGCAGTTGGTACTTCCATTCCTCATATGTCAGCTACTGTTCCTATATCTCAGGATGTAATGCATCATAAAGGTAGTTGCTCAAAGCACTGCTTGCCTTTGGCATCTGAAATGTTATAAACTTACATTTTTCTTGTTCCTACATTTGTTTAGGAAACCATTCAGTGGATTCTGGAAGTAATGCTAGTTTCTACAATTTGCATGGAATGTTTGGATCTGGTGAATCCTTGTCAACTGCATCAAGTCCTGTAGACTTTCCTCGGAGAACAATATCTCCAATGACATCTTTTGGACCATTCACCCAACCAATTGGTATGCATGGATCATATGATTCAAATGTTGCACAGGTAAGCTGAGTAAAAAAGGAAAAATTATTTGAAAACGTTCTGGAGTGTTTGGTTAGAATTTGACCCTGTTCTTGAAGAGAATAACTGGGAAATGAGAAAAGGAAAAATTATTGGCAATGCTTTAATTGCTCTTTTTTTGTAATAAAAAAAACAACATATTTAACCCCCTTTTTGGGTTAAAAGAGGAGTTGAGATTTGCCCAGAGTTATTGAGGTCAATCTATAATTTCAGAGTTCTTGAGGTCATTCTTTAATTTCGGAGAGGCATTGATAGTCGATTTATCCCAGAATTCTGGTTTATTTTGGATTTTAGAAAAGTGCCCTGACTGCTTGTATGATACAAATGCCTATTATATTGATCCTTCATGGATATATTCAGTTATCTGTTGAACTTTGATCAGTGATCAGGTTTCAATTCAGCCCTTGGCCAGGGACACGCACAACAATTCTTGGGTTTGATCAAATGTCTGGCTATGGCATTTTAGATCTGTTGCTTTTGATTTTTATTTTCATGTTTTCACGTCCATATAATTTCCACTCATTATATATTTCCCTTACTGGAAACTGCAGGTATCCCAACAGAGGCCAATGTCTGGATATGGCTTGCCAGCAGAGTTCTTCACTGGCCAATATGCTTATGATGCCTCTAATCAAAGTTCAAGTTTTTCCGGTCTACCTAATCCTCAACCGGCATTCAGTTATCCAAATCGGCTTTATTTGGAAAAAGGAAGAACCAATAGAGAGCAGGTCCCAACATTTGTTGTCTCTGGTGACCGTAATAGAGGGCCTAGAGCTTTGAAGGTAAAGGGGCAGAGCAGTAGTGAGGACCATGCAGTTTCTGGTTCTAGTAAAGTTGCTTCGTCTAGTTCCTCTGTCAAAGTTGAATTGTTCAACTGCCCAGATTTTCCTACTGAGCCTGAGAAAGCGAAGTTCTTCATTATTAAGTCATTCAGTGAGGATAACATTCACAGAAGCATCAAATATGGTGTTTGGGCTAGCACACTTCATGGAAATAAGAACCTTGATGATGCTTTCCGGGAAGCAAAGGAGAATGGAAACTGCCCTGTCTACCTTCTCTTTTCGGTAGGTTCCTCAAAACTTGGAGCACTATTGTTCCTTAACTTTGTGCTCCATGAATCTTTACTGTAGCATCTTTTTATTTTAGGTGGAAGCAGATGTTTATTTCTTTCAGTTCTCCCAATTTATTTTCATGGAGAAATTCATAGCTTTCAGTTTTTCCAGGCTTTTATTATTTGGACTTTTTCCTGAGTCTAAATGCCCTAAGAGACATGCTCATGTTTGGGTTTGGATTTTAATTCCATGGACATGGGGTAAAAATTACCAAGTACATAACCCCATTAGGGTTATGTACTTGGTAATTTTTACATGTAATTCTCGGTATTTTATTTCATGATTTTGAGAAACGGTAGCTTTGACTTGTTTTTCTTGGGGTATCTATCATTTTGTTCGTCTTCTTTAGTTCTTTAGAGCTGGATCCTTGTTGGCAGTGCATGTTTTTGTATTTTGTTCATATGCTCAGAGCTGAGTCCTTGCTGGCTGGAGATGAGCCTTTGGCTAAACAATTTCATGGAGAGTGAAATATGTTGTTTCTACAATTTGTATGGTCAATAAACGGTTAATTAAGTGTACTTCTAAAATGATATTGCTAATTAATGTGATTGAAGTTGATTACGGAGTGTTGTGCCTACTTTTTGCTGCTTTTTTATTTAATCATTTTCCATAATTATTTTTGACAACTACCTTTTACAGGTCAATGCCAGCTCTCAATTTTGTGGGGTAGCAGAAATGGCTGGGCCTCTGGACTTTGATAAGAATGCAGATTATTGGCAACAAGATAGATGGAGTGGGCAGTTCCCAGTCATTTGGCGTATCATTAAGGATGTTCCGAACAGTAAATTTCGTCACATTTTACTTGAAAATAATGAGAACAAACCTGTTACTCACAGCCGAGACTCTCAAGAGGTACTGATGATTCATGATTGAAAATATGATCTTCTCTCAAAATGAATGTTTACTGTGCGTGGAGTCGTGGACATTCAATATCTTGATCTTTGATTAGTGTTACAATTGCATAAAGACCTGTTCACCTATTGAGCATATATTGCATGGTGGGGGTCTTTTTCCCTGAATAAAATGTTATCCTTCTGCACATAATGATTTTCTCCATGCCTTTCTAGTACCTGTTTCATTGAAAGTTATGCTTGTTGTGTTTCCTCAGATGTATTCAATTAGTGTCTTTGTTGTTGCTAATAAGAAAACATTGGGAGAAAGGAAATGTAGTGGTAAATGTTAGAATATTCTGTTTATCAGGCAGTAAACGGATGTAACAAGAAGTCAGATATCAAATATTGATTCTCCTTGTCTGTAGAAGGGAATGACTCGAGGGAATTGAAGTGAAAATAATGAAGTTAATATGAGAGTGAGTGGTAATTTGAGTGATATAGTGCTGACCTTTTGCCACAGAAAGAAAACCCATTTATTTCTATTTTACTATTCACCAAGCAACCTCCCCTTTTATAGATGAGCCTTAGCAGGTCTATTTTGTTGGAGGGTTGTCTATTCTGTCAGGTTCTCATGTTGTGCATTACTTGCAGGTCAAACTAGAACAAGGCATTGAGATGCTGAAAATTTTCAAGGAGCACGAGGCAAGTACATGCATCCTTGATGATTTTGAATTTTATGATGAACGGGAGAGGGTACTACAGGAAAGGAAGAACCGTGAGGTGGCAAAATCAAAGACTGACACTCTTGAGTCCGTCAGTGCAAGTACTATAACTAATATAGCAGATAGACTTGATCAAAAGCTGAAATTGGAAGAGACTCCAAAGTAGAAATTGCTCGATAGAACAATCCAGAGTGTGTTAAGATTTTTAGGATCATTGGCAGCAGTGACTGCTTACATGCTGTTGAAGAGAACATTGTGCTTGTAGCTTCCTGTTGACTTCTCGGAGAAATTTCTATCATCACTCAAGGGAGCGTGGTCAGTGTTCCATGCTCGAGATTTTCTCATTTTTTTTGATACAGGAATCATGCAAGCAATCTCGTTTCTCTTGGTATTCCCTCACAATTTAAATCAGGTATGTTGTTGGCATTTACTACTTTAGGTTGAAGATTGGGTTTGATCTGTCCATGCCTCACTTGCTTGTTAGCTGTTCTTTTATTTGTAATACCTGCCCACTATTTAATGGGAGGCAAACTAATAAGGCAAAAATGCAGAAAAGATCATTGTCATGGGTTGGTTCTCTTTAGATTTTTGCTCTTTTAACCCGTCGGTCTTTGAATCTTGGAATACTGATGTTAATATCATTCAGCTTGACAGTAGCCAAGGTTTAGATCATTTTCATGGGCCAAAAATGAAAAGTATTTTTAAAAATGTTGTTAATTTTCATGGCCCATGAAAAGATCATTTTCATGGGCCAAAAATGTTGTTAATTTTTTAAAAAATAAAATACCAGTCTATCGTATTTATTAGTTTCCTTAAAAACTGCAAGAATATTCTCCTAAATTAAAGATAAAAATAAAATACCTATAATGATAAAAAAAAATTTAAAAAAAAATCAATCTGTTTACAAATAAGTAATAAAGTCCAGTATATAATTGTTGGTTTCTTGGAAAAAAAGAAATGATGGTTAGACCGGACAAACAAAATAAAATTTCGATTTTATTAAACTCATCCGGTTATTTTCACAAATAACCTACAAAACTTAGACTCTATTGATACACTTGCTCTCTTTATCGACTTCTTGAAACCCTTTTTATCCCTTGAAACTCACCATCTTCGTCACTTAGGAAAGTGGTGCTTGTTTAAATTAGCAAAATTTCAGTTTAATAAAACCAAAATTTTATTTTGTTAATTTGTTCTATCTAACCCCTCATTTCCTTTTTTCCATGAAACCAAGAATTATACCGGAATTTTAGTGCTGATTTGTAAACAGAATGATTAAAAAAACTTTATCATTATATGTATTTTATTTTAATCTTGAATTTAAGTGAATATTTTTACGCGTTTAAGGAAACTAATAAATGAGATAGCCCGGTATTTTATTTTAAAAAAAAACTATCAGCATTTTTTGCCCATGAAAAAATCGGGGACAATAAATTAACACTACCCTTAAAGGTTGGGGTATTTTTATTACATTTAAAAGGTGGGGATATATTTTTACCATGCCTCCAAAGGTGGGGGTATTTTAATTAGTTTTCTTTTAACAAAAACAACTAAGTGAATATGAATATGTGAGAAGAAGAGAGTGTTAGTGAATAAGTTCCATCTTTTTTGTCCCACATTGAAAATGAGAGATTTTTTGTCCCACGTCGAAAATGAGAGGATAGGTGAAGATACTGATATTGTGTGATGCTTGATAGTTGGTAACTGTCACTGACTATTATAAGAGGGCAAAGTTATGGCCGAATAATCAACTACGACTGCTGCAAGCATCAAAGCATGTTTAGGTTGGACCTAATTCGAGTTCGAGCCTAGGAATGGAAAACCTTTAGAATATGCGATGAAACACCTCTTTTTAGTTGGAACTAGTTACCGTGATTAGAATTGAAGGTTGAAAAGTGAATTGCTCAAACAAGGATTAATGGATCTGGTAAGGATTATCGACTCATTCACGCACGCTACAATCAACTTCAGGAACAACCGAACAACCATTCTTGCCATTGTGCGAAGTTTTGCCTTTTGTCGATCGAAACGATCGAGCATTACCTTTTCATATAAGAGAATATTATTATTTCAACACTCATTTTTAAAATTGACCTAGAATGTATCATAAAGTTCGAGTTATTTCAAGACGAGTTCGGGTCTTATTGGATTTCAGTTAAATTGGATTCGATCCATTCGGATTTAGGTAAGTTTTGATTACGGAGTATTATTTATTCGAGTGTCGGGTAAAAAATGGGTTGGGTCGAGTTTGATCGGGTTTTGCTAGCTTTGGATCTAAACAATGATCGAAAAACACTAGGTTGGAAGGAGGCAAGTTAAGGTATTATCTTCCAATCATTTTTTTATGACAAGTAGCAAGTCAAATTTATCCCAAACTCAAACATCCCTTAGATCCGTCAAAATTCCTACAACCTCGAGGAATTTCGACGAATCTAAGTTAATCTCTAACATCCATAGTAAGGTTTAATTACTCGTTGAAAAAACATGTGCTACTAGTGTGTATACCATACCAGCACATGTTGTAACACAATGGAGATCTCCTATACCACATTATGTAACACTTGGTGGTTCACTTAATTATTTCGTATATAATTAAATATTGAAAATAAAAATAAAAATTATATTTATATTCCACATTAAATATTTATAAAATTTTATCATGAAAAATCATTATTTAAAAATTATAAAAAATTATTTTTCAATATAATCAATCTTTTAATTATATGTAATTTTTTAAAAATGATTTTTTATGATGAAAATCCGTAAATATAAGTGTATGAAATATGAATATAATTTTTTTAATTTTTTAAAAAGTTAAATCATACACAAAATAATTAAGTGATGCAGGAAGTGTTCTGTGAGGTAGAGAATCTCCACTGGTTCTAACAAAACAGCCATTGTCTACACTGGTGGGCCCCCTGGCTGGCTGGCTCGCTTGGTACTACTAGTCCTAATAAATCTATCTAATCAATCACTACGGTGTCCCGAAAACGACTTGCATGGGAAAACCATTAAAATAACTTTTTTTTTCCAAAAAAAAAGAAAAATAAAATAAAATAATCCGATATGTTTTGGCACGGGTGAAAGAAATCACCGTACAGCCTCCCCGGTGGATCTCCACCAGATTTTCCTTCGCCTTTCCGCGAAGATCATCCTCTCCCTGTTTGCGATTCAACGCCTCCTCTGTTCAATCTTCAGGTTTTTCATTCCCTTTCCCTTTTCATCTGATTTTTCGTTTACGAATTCGTTCGCCTAGGGTTTCACATGCTTTTCTCTACTTCTCCGTTTGTTTCGTGTTGATTTTGAATTTGTTGATTTGTTAATTGTGATCATCCCTTGCTTGATTTAGATCGTTGATTTTGATCGGTTGTGCATATCTCCTGTCCTTTTGAAAGCCTATGAGATCTGAAGTTTGATTTTGGCCGGCTGGATATTACGAAAGGGGCCGGAAGAAGAAAGAGTTGAGCGGTTTTGTTTGTGAGTTGTTACCGGCTAACGGAGAACTGCGATTGTTCGAATGGCCGGAAACGGGCCCCAGAATCCTGGTGCTCCTACTGGTATGACGATTCTATCGCCGTCGCTTATCAAATTTCAGTTCCTAAATTGACTATCTTTTTTAGTTTTCTCTAAATTGCTAACATAATACTATGATGTGAACTATTTTCGTGCTTATTGAATGGAGGATGTTCATAGGTTTTCTGTGTTTTTATTGTGCTCTTACTTCTGAGCTTAGTCTCTATCTGATTACATTTAAAAATTGCATAATACTTACTAGTCAAGTAGAGATTTTTAAGCAAAATCATGGTCCAATTTGAGAATCATCTATGCTATGAATTTCCATCTGGGGTCTCAGTATCCCTGCTTTATGCTTTGTATTGATTGTGGTTATATCTTGATGAAGGGGGCAGTCCTCCACCTAAGCCTTGGGAAGGAGCTGCTTCGTCGTCTGGCCCTGCACCATTTAAACCACCTTCTGCTGGTAACACTAGTGATGTTGTAGAGGCATCAGGGACTGCAAATCCAGGAGAAATTGTTTCTACTTCTGATAGAAGTGGTGGTCCGAATACAAATGCCCTTGGCAGGCCCCTTCCTTCAAGGCCTTGGGAGAATACCTATGGAACCACCAACGTTGGAGGTCTTGATTACTTATACAGTGTGGTTTTATTTTATTTTCTTGCTTATTCATACAGCTTATAAAGACTTTTCTTGCATGCAGGCTATGGTTCTGGTCTGAATTATAATTCTAGCTATGGTGCTGGTGGGATGTATAATTCATTAGGTCAGGGCTATGGTGGATCGTATGGTGGAGGGATGTATGGAAACAGCATGTATAATAGAGGAGGATATGGTGGTGGACTTTATGGTTCTGGATCTGGAATGTTAGGCGGTGGTATGTATAATAGTGGTTTAGGGGGGTCCATGGGTGGCTATGGGATGGGGATGGGAATGGGAATGGGAATGGGGATGGGAGGTCCTTATGGACCTCAAGATCCAAATAATCCATACGGCGAACCTCCATCTCCACCTGGATTTTGGATTTCATTTCTCCGAGTGGTAAGCCAACAGTTGGTCAGCCTTACTCGTTTTTAACCGTTTGCATTAAGAACCTATGGTACTCATTTTACACTCCTTTGTGATGAGCTTTGCATTTCTCTCTTATGCTAAAACTTGGTTGAAAAGATTATGAATTTTCATCCAATGGTGGCAAATTGTGCATGGCATTGAAATTTGATATCTGAACTATTTTCATTTGGACTTGTGAATTTGATAGCCATTCCCCTTCTCTGTGAAGCATTCCTGTTATTTGGAACTATTTGCAGATTTGTTAATAGCTGTAATATGCTCTATTTGTAGAGATGGTAGCTTGAATACAGTATATGATTTGCTTGTGGAAGTCTTCACATAAACCTTATGGTATCTGCACATTGGAATTCACCCGAGAAAGGATGAACATCAACATTTTGGTATATGCACATATAAATTCATTTAGAGGAAGTTGAACTAATTCATTCTGATATACATGCACAGTCTAGCCCTTTATTAGGCGAACTTTGTGTGGATTAGTCGGTCTTGTGAACAAATTTCATGCTTATGGTCTATGGCTTAATTTCCTGGCAGTTATACCTAAGAGATTGTATGGAGCCCTTATAAAACCCAATTTCTTGAAGCATTCATCAAACACTTTCTAGGTTATTGAAATTCTTGAACAAAAAAAAAAGTTTCTTGAAATTGGCGTCTGTGCACGTACCAATTAGTGGCCTCTTTGGTTGTGTCATGTTGAATATTATAACGTGATATCATTACTCAACCCGCAAAATTGCGGATTGAGTAACCTCTCCCAAACCAATCATGTCTGTTTGAATTGATCATTTGTGCAAAATCATGGACACATTCATATTTTGGCGAGTTAAAATCATGCCGTAAATGGAAAATAAAAATCATGGACACATTCATATTTTGGCATGATGAATGTATTCATCATGCCTTTAAATGGGAGATAAAAACTATTGTGGTGTTTTGTTAAGGTCTGCAACAAGTGTCAAGATACATTTTGGGTGCAGCTGATATTTGGCGATTTGAAGTTAAAAGATTGTTTATGTAGTATAGATCATTTACAACACATACCATTTCACTACTCGATTTGATGTCATTGTTATCAGTGGTTCTCACTTCTCTCTTTTCTTCATCATTTATGCTAGATGCAAGGGGTGGTGAACTTCTTTGGGCGTGTATCTATCCTTATAGACCAGAATACTCAAGCAGTTCATCTGTTCATGTCCGCGCTTCTTCAGGTATATAATCCCTTATTTTCATGCCTCTCTTTACTAGTTATTCTCCTTTAGCCTTGAGCTGTTAGTCTATTCTTCATTTATATGTGTTACTCAGTTGTATGATATTATAGGAAGTGTACCTTCTTAGGAAACTCATAAATAATATGATGCTATGCTTATTTTCCAGTTCCCATTGAGCATGACAAGAGGGAAAAGTCGTGTTTGTTCTTATCTCTTCCTCTGTATTGAGATGACGGGCTTCAATAAAAAAAAAGTTTAAAAAAAAGTTGCTAGAGAGTAGAGATAGCAGTATTATTTAATCTACTGCTGCATTTGCTGTAATTATGTAATTTTATACCTTCTAGTAAATAAGTCTAGTGTTCAGTTGCTTTATTTGGCCTCCCTTTAGCTTTCCTTGAGGTGTTAGACTTGAATTAATTAGGTTAACGTGTGGTTAACTTAATCAATCTTCATCCTTAAAGTGGTTGATAATGAACTGAATTGGTAATTGTTTTTGAAAGTTTTCTTCTCTTCACATATTTGCTCTTTGATGCAGCTATGTGATCGTGGTGGCTTACTGTATGGAGAGCTGGCAAGATTTGTGATGAGACTGTTGGGAGTAAAAACAAAGCCTCGGAAACTACAACCACCTGGAGGACCAAACGCGTTGCCTGGCCCACAAAGGCCGGCTCTGGAAGCTCCCAAACCTGCTTCTGGTGCAGCCTGGGACAACGTATGGGGAACTGAAAGCAAATAAGATTCCTTCGGCCAAAGAATGTCCTGATGAATTTCATGCTGCAGGGGAGTCCACAAACAAATAGATACATCTCCCATTCACTTCGTTTGGAAGGTAAGTGCTATACTATAAATCCTTTCAAACTGGTGAAACCGAGCTCAATTGCTTCAAAAGAGAAGTTTTATGCTGGGAGTTTTCGTGTTATGCTATTGTCTCAGTTACTACATTTGGCAGATTTTGTGTATTTAAATTCAGTTGGATCTTTTCTTTCATCTTGGTTTGAAAAATTGCCATGAATGGCTCAAAATCTATGGTAATGGACGCAAATTACGTGTATTGAATAAGAAAGCTGATGCTGAATCCCTCGTCTCTTTTGGTCTTAACCTCTTAAGAAAACGCTTGCCATAATGCCAGCAACTATGATATCTCGGGACTCGTTATGCAGCGATAACGAACGATATCCCGGGGCTCGTTATGCAGCGATAGATTGAAGTAAATAGAAGGTTTTAGGTCAACTGTCGCTAGTTTAGTTGGTACTTGGTAGAGATGGTTTCCTTTTTTATCCCTTTATCCAGTTGTAATGGTACAAGTGCTTCCTATAGAACAACTACAGAAAAAATGTGCTGTAGGGTTTTAGGCTAACTGCAAATTTACAGAGCTTGACTAGTTATTATGTTTATAAACACAAATACTTTTGATTAACATAATTTATAATATATTTAAAATAACTAAATTTAAAATAAAATATCTTTTAACTTGTGTTATTTAGTTATATTAAGCTTAAAATGTAATTGTAGACTTTACACAATAGTCCAAAGTGAGTTAACAAAATTTATATGGTATTTGATTTTAAATTCAAATTATTTTAAATATAGTATAAATAATGCAAAACAAACACTTTCAAAGTGTTTATATTTATAATTTGTGTATAAAAAATATAAAAATAATGTTAGCCCTTTATCTAATAAAATTAATCCTAGCTATTATACTAACAATGGGCTAAAATAATTAAAAACATTGAATTTGAAAGGGTACTGCCGTACTCATGACTATTTTGAAAACAAAACCCCAAAATTGATCGAACTAGACTCATATCAAAACCCCAAAATCGATTAGTTATGTGAACAATTCAAGATTTATGGGTTATTCACTTATTCTGTATAATTTTATTCTAGATTTTAAAGGATTGTATAACAGGTTTGGTAATCAGGCAAAATTTGACGAATTCTCTTGATTATGACACAAAATTCTTGAAATAGTCATGCACCACTTTAAAAAAGAAACATTTTGACTATCCAATAGTATACTACGAAATTTACAATAAAATACAACTTTGAATTAGTGGACCTTAAAGTGGATTAGAAGATTCTTATCTCGACATTTAAGTTACTTATAGCATAAAAAAAATTCTAAAATAAAAAATAAAATAGCAAAATCTCTAAAAATTTTAGATCTTAACTCAAATCGCTTCTCTATTATACAAATTTTTACATTTATTATATACTATAATAAATTTAATGCTCAAAATACCTTTGGTAGAAATAAATTAACACTTCATCGGTTCAAATATATAATTTTTTTTCAACAAGAACTATAAAATATATATAAAAAATTATTATTTTTCTACATAATTTTCACACATATTACTAAAGAGTATAAAACTATATTTTCACACATATTACTAAAGAGTATAAAACTATATTAAAAAATAATATTTTATATAGTTTTTTTTCTTTGAAAAACTTGATAATTTTTTTAAAAAAAAACTTATACTCCGTATTTTTTAACAAAAGAGTTTTATTTTTTTTGTAGAATCACAAAAGAGTATTTGGAGATATTAGAATATAAAAAATGATATTTATTTTTATGGGATACTCCTGAGTCCTACCAACTTATAGCAATTCCAGTAAAAGTTTAGTTCCGGGAAACCTGTTTCTTATCTCAAACCCAGGATTTGCTGGAAATCTGGACTTCCAGAAAATTAGGCATCTCAGTTTGCAAATTAAAAGTAGTTATTTCTAATTTTGATTTCCAGTTAGACAAAAAATTCAAAATTCAAAAAAAAAACTTGATAGATCATTTCATGAATTCGTTTTCATGACCAATAATTTTTTTTCTATCACCCAAAATTGTGATTGATAAATCATAGTAGGAAAAAGTCAAGTCTAACCCTTGATTCATTGTTTGTGAAAAAAACCAAACATCACATAATTATCAGTATACTTAAATTTGTAATTGATGATTTGCACGTCTTGTGACGTGCCAACGTCCCACCTCCGATCAGCAGCAAACCCTTTACCAATGCACATTTCAAGTTCCCCAAAGCCTCTAAAAAAAAACACCCACACAAAAAACAAAGCATTGGTTGTTAGACATGGAAGGTTCGAAGGACCGAGTTCGATTCAATGTCGGAGGAAGGATCTTCGAGACGACGTCGACCACCCTTGCCAACGCAGGGCGCGGCTCGTTCTTTGGAGCCATGTTGGACGACGATTGGAATCTGAGACCCCAGCCGAAAAACGAGTACTTCATTGATAGGAATCCTGATTGTTTCGGAGTCCTCCTCGACCTGCTTCGAACGAGGACCCTATGTGTTCCGCCGAATGTAAACGAAAGGCTGCTCTACAAGGAGGCCCAGTTTTACGGCCTCACGAGCCTGCTTCGCGCAGCTAAATGGGGTCCGATGGATGGGAATAGGCTGAGCCTTTCGCGGTCAGTTTTGGGCCGAGCATCAGGGGATGGGACTGCCATCCGTGCTGGCCCTGATGGAGGCTGCTGCACGGCTCATGGCTACATTGTCCACGTCTACGACTGGATGCTGCAGCAGCATTGCTCTCCTATCAATCTCGACTACCAGCTCGTTAACGACGTCTGTTGGGTCGATTCAGAGAGCATAGTCGTCAGCGCCTGCGAGAGGCTGGGCCAAACGAAAGGCGGTATGGGGGTGTTCAGCTCGTCTACGTCTCAGCTACGACACAAGTTCCGAATCTCCCACGAAAACGTAGACAACAAGAGCTACACTGCAGGGGCATTGAGCTACAGCCCTAATGGCAACAAGATCTTCGCCAGCTGCAAAGGGAGGAGCAACGAATACGGGGTGGGCGTGTGGGATCAAGTCACCGGCCAGCAAGTCGACTTCTTCTACGGCTGGCCTTTCGGTGACGCGGACAGGCTACAATGGCTAGACAGCACCAACGCTCTACTAGTGGCAACCATGTATCCTCGGAAGGACAACGGTTGCATCAGCTTGCTGGATTTCCGGAGCAAGAGGATTGCGTGGTCATGGTCGGATACTGCTGGGATCAGTGACACTATCGACGATCACAAGAGGGTTCGGGACGCAATTGCAATGGAAGAACGCGCGACAATCTGCGTGGTGAACGACTACGAGGACTTAGGGTTTATGGACTTGAGGGGATCAGCAGCCGGAGCTAGTGGCGTGAGGTGGAGGCACCAGATCAGGATCAAGAACGGCGAGAGCCTTGTGGACGGCGAAGTTTGCTTCCCGAAACTCGCAGCTCATCAAGGCCAGCTCTTTTGCTCTAAGAACAACAGCATTTCTGTGTTCTCTGGCCCAGATTGGGTGCTGACATCGAGCCTTACGAGGAGCCGAACACGCTCCATTTACGACTTCTCCATCGGCGGAGATCGCCTCTTTGCACTTCACAGTGAAGGCAATGTGTTTGATGTTTGGGAGACACCTCCCCCAATCTGTTAACCAATTCATTCCCATTCTGTATGCAGTAATCATTCTGAATGAATGGTGATACAAGCAAACCAATTCATACATATGAGGCAAATTGGGGGTTTACACAGTGTGAATCTCAAATCCAAAACCTAGCTGCAGCTGATTTTCTGATATAATGAACATCAACGTTATCAGTAAAGATTAGATTTTTAGGGCGAATCTGAAGATTAGCATGTCGCAAATGAAATAATTCAAAAAACACCTTTGATTTCCGAATCAGAATGAAATTCTCAACGACTGAGGAGGAGGGAAAAAAAACGCGAACTTTAACGCTTCAAACAGGAATTGAGGAATCGGCGTTGAAATTTGGAAATAACAATCAAGCAGCTTCGGATCTCAAACACGGGATTAAGCGATTACCGCCGGAAAACTGAGGCGTCGATGATTGCAGAAATCGCTGCAAAATCGATGTTAAAAAGAGAACACAAATGACTAAATGAGGATCGAGGCACCCCAAATTTACCTCGATTTGTAGCGGAAATTGGATCGAAAGATCTTCGTCGTAAGTACCAAATCGCCGATCACAGGACGCTTGGGTGTGTGAATCGTGGATCGAGGAAGTAACGATCCCTTTTGGTCATTTTTTTTTACAAAATTAACCATATTAAAGTTCAATGTAAAATAAACTAGTAGACTACCCGTGCTTAGATTATCGACTTTTGTAACAATGAGATATATACTTTTATATATTAATTTGAATAAAAACAAACTAAAAATAAAAATTAATTATATAAAAACTCAGTCAAATCTGTATGATTTTTTTAAAACTTTTTTCATTTTATATTTTAGTTATTCCTTAAATTAAGTATGTATGGTTTTAACTTTTCATCTCGATTGTACTAAAACTATTTTAGTTTTATTTTTCTAGTCGGAAACTGAAATTATGGTAGAACATTCATGGAGTACTTATTTATCCATCAATGAAAATTTTATAGTATTAGATGTTTTAAAATATATTATTGTATATAATAAATTATTTTTTTATATATGGGGGCTGATAATTTATAATTTAAAAATATTTGATGAAACTTATGAATATAATTTAATTTGTTGTTTGTATATTATGTTTACTCAAGTGTTGATTTTTTTAATCAAATACTTAAGTATTAATTTTAAAAATGATAATTAGTTTTCTACTTTCAAAATATTACACAAATAATTGATTAGATAATGTTAGAGTAGACTTTTTAACTTTTTATAATGATTATTTTTACTCAAGTGTTTATTTTTACCCAATTAATAATTAGATTTAAAAAAAAATCAACATTTCTCATTTATTAAAAAGATTCTTTTACTGTATGGGATTGGAAGATTGACACACATCTTCAAAAACTCATTTTGCAAATAAAGTCAACTAGTACGATCCCCGCGCCATGGCGCGATTTTTTTATAAATAATATTTAGATATAGATAAATCATAGACATTAGATTTAATTCAATATTTTTAATTAAACCCATTGATTAGTAAATGTGTTAAAAATAATAGAAAAAAATACACTTGGGTTATAGAGATAAAGAGAAAAATAAATAATAAATAGTGAAAGATAAAAGTTTTGAATTAATCCCATTGGTTAAAAAATGCAACATCAAATAATATTGGGTAATTAATATTAGAATATTTTTCAAAAAAAATAATATTAGAAAATATAGTTACCATAATAAAATGATATTATGTAAATAATATATCCACAAATAACTTTGAACATGAAGAGGACATGTGACATAAATTAATATTGTATAGTATATAGATATAGATAGTTAGTAAATGAATTTGAGTTAAGCCCAATAGTTATATTAGATTGAATTCAATGTTTTGAATTAAGTCCAATAGTTAGTAAGATTAAAGAAAAAAAAAGAGAATTAAAAGAAAAAGAAGAAAAAAGGAGAATTAAAAAAAAAGAGGATTAAAGAGAAAAAAAATTATAATTGGTCAAAACCCCTAAAATCTCTCTAATGTTGACACCTCAATATAAACTCTTCTAAATTAAGAGTTTATATAGATATAGATAGTTAGTAAGATTAAAGAAAAAAAGAGAATTAAAAGAAAAAGAAGAAAAAAGGAGAATTAAAAAAAAAAGAGGATTAAAGAGAAAAAAAAAATTGTAATTGGTCAAAACCCCTAAAATCTCTCTAATGTTGACACCTCAGCATAAACTCTTCTAAATTAAGAGTTTATATAGATTACTCCATTCGTTAATTAAAACTTAACGTTTTACTATTCACGCACGCTTTTTGATGTGTTAAAAACTATATAAAATATTAACTTTTTTAATATATATTTTTAATAATTTCATACTTGTTACTATGAATTTATAAAAACAAATTTAAAAAAAAATAATATTTCATATAGTTTTTATCATTCTAAAAAAGTGTGCATAAATAGTAAACGACAAGTTTTAATTAACAGTGAGAGTAGTTAAAGTACGATTCTCAATATTTAAATTCTAGTAGTATTAAATAATATTTTTACTATAGAATCAAATTATAATTTTTTTCCTTATTAAATTAATACAAATTAATATTAAAATTTAACTTTTTAGTTATCGTTTTAATTTTATTTGCCTACAAGACCTTTTTTTTAAATAAAATATATATTTGGTCCATCCAATATTTACCCATTTCTCTCATGAAAAATGTAAACCATTTTATCTCATTAGATAAGTTTTTTTTTTTTGTTAAATCTCATTAGATAAGTAATTATATGACTACATTAACTCATAATTCGTCTAATTTTCACCCCTACTTGACATCAATATTAGGCGGAATAACCTTAACCTATGATTATTGTTTTGTTTGATGTATCGAGAAGCCAGACTACTAAGAAAAGCACTAAAGATAACATAATAATAATAGACGATGACTCGAAACTAAACTATCATGTCACGATTGATTTTATTCCAAAAGTCCACATGAGCTTGATCTTGTACGGACTGCGTGTGTATATACTGTACAATTTTAGATTAGATATATCCATTTCCTCAAATATTATAAGGTTGGCGATCTTCTATGTGGATGTGGTTTTGGCTGCCGGAGTCGGGATAGGTTGGGATCGTGGTGGTGTGTATCGTGGCGTCTCCACTACTCGGGTTGACTGCTTCTCTGGAGTTTCGTCCTCACTACCCACAGGATGTTCGGGTCCTGATGTATCGCTGGCCTACGGTTCTGCTTCAGGGTGGGGCTTGGCTTCGTCCGTCATCTTCGTCCTCATCCTGTTTGGTCTAGATTTGCTTGGTTTCGTGTTTGTAGAGTCTGTTTTCCTGTGTTTTACACCGTTATTTTTATGTTATGATTTGTAGACGGGTCTCCCGTCTGCCGGCTTGTCCGGCCTTCGAGTTTCAGATCTGTCTGAACTCGAATTCTTACCTAATCAAAAAAAATAGGCGGTGTTTAGGCGCCGTCTTCATAGCAAAGACATCAAACTTCATTGGCAAAAACCACCAGATAGGGGTGATATTCGAGCCGAACGAGCCGAGCTTGACATGTTCAAGCTTGGCTCGAACGGAAAACGAGTTGAGTCGAGCTCGAGCCCAAAAATTATTCGAGCTTTTTTTTACGCTCAAGCTCGGCTCGCGAGCCCAGAATGAAACTCGAGCTCGGCTTGGTTAGGCTCGAACAAGCTGAACGAACGAGCCTAAACTCGTTCGAGCTCGTCAATTGGGCTCGTTCGAGCTCGTTCGAGCTCGGTGCCTAAATGAAACTTCCATACTTTCCTTACTTATTCTTGCAAATACAACACTCCGTACTATGTAATATCGACTTGATGAGCAATGTTTATAAAAAGCCAATCTATATACAAAATTAATGTAGCACTCAATACACTTTTTGCAATCTCATAGACCTTGAATTAGAATTCCAATAAATCAATTACTCAAATTCTTTAAAATTTAAAACCTTGGTTCCACTTGCTAGAAGCTCAACCTGCAAAGACAAATTCAATCGAAGAAATCAAATCAATAACTATAAGACTTGCTCACTCATGAAAACAAAGCGTCAATAATTCAATAAATCACCGAAAATTTCAACAAGAAAAAAGGAAAGCCTAAATCAAGCCAAACTAGATCTGCAAGTTCAAACCCTAGAAACACAAACAGTGGCAAAATTAACACACCAAAAAAAGAAGAAGCGGAATTCAAGTCTCTGCAGAAAGATATCCAAAATTGAACTGGTCACTAGAGAGTATCATTGGATAATTGTGACACTCCATTCAAAGACGTTGCTTTCATCGACCAATCCTGCCGAGAACCATCAACCGGTTGCTTACATAGATCTAGCAATCAGCAAGAGAAAACAACAATTTAAACCCAATAATCAATAAAGAAATTATTCAGACTGAGGAGATCGAGAAGGCAGACAACTGGAAAGGGGAAAGCTAATCAAGAAAGCTTATCAGTTGGTCGCGCAGATGAACAAGGAGGGAGTAAGGCCGCGCAGAGGAAGTTTGTCGGCGACGAAAGAGGAACCTGGTGTTGCTGCAGCAGCTCGCCGGCGCCGCCTGAGGAAAGGAAGAACTAAGAAGCGACCGAGGGAAGGAAGAACTGAGGTGCAAGACTGCAAGCGACTGAAGGAAGAGGGAGAAGCGGCTGAAGGTGAAGCGCCTTCTGAAGAACTACTCCTCATCCTTCAATTAATAACCCTAGGGGTAATTTCATAAATCCACCCATCGAGCTTCCGGGCTCGGCTTGAGCTCGGCTCGGGCTCGGTTTGAGCCCAAAATACTGTTCAAGCTCGGCTTGTTTTACGTTTTCGAACGAGCCGAGCTCGAGCTTTTTCGAGCCGAGCTCGAGCTGTTCGGCTCAGATAACAGCCCTACCACCAGAGTAGGCTTTTAAACTAAACTTTGACGGATCATACAGGGCAACTGGTAATGGCTCTTTCGGATTCATCATCAAGGACTCAACGGATACCGTTGTCTCAGCAAGATCTGACCTCTGTAAAAAAAATTCCGCCCTATATTCTGAGGCACCTTTTCTACGGAACGGTGTGCTTCGGGCAAGGGAATTGGGCATCACGAATCTTCTTATTGAGGGTGACAACTTCCAAGTTGTAAACTCGGTTTTGGGCGACCATTGTTGCCCCTGGAGTATTGAACTACTAATATCTGATATTAGGTCCCTTTCTCTGTGTTTTAATTTTATATCTATTCGTCATATTTTCAGGGAGTCCAATGTTGTCGCCGATTGGGTCGAGCACATGGCGTACGGTATCCTTGTCGACGAGGATTTGCTAGCTGATCATGAACTTAGGGTTCTCGTCCGATCCGGAAGGACGCTCTAGGATATAGTTATTTTCGAAAACGAAACCTGTATTCTAATTTCTTTCTTGTATGAAAAAAAACAATAATGTAATTTTTTTTCATTTTTTTTAAAATTTAAACTACTTAACCAACTAATAAAACTAAACATTTATTAAGCTTATCAAAGTATAAATAAATCATTTCTGCTGGTTGACGACTGTTAATTTGTGGCTTTAGTTTATTGTATGTTCGACGGTTCGCCGTTTGCCGACTTGTCGCCCACTCGAGGTGTCAGGCCTGTCTGACCCTCGAATTTTTACCTAATAAAAAAAAAAACAACTGTCCAACGAATATCAAACGACCCGATAAACTTGTATTGCCGAACACAACCTGAGCTAATTTTGGGATAAAATTGGTTGCTTTTATCATTGTTGAGCTCAATAGTGATTGAAAAGAGTAGGTAGGAGTCCCATAGAAATTGAACGAGCAAAGCAAATTGGGTCATTTTCCAAATAAAGAAGCTAGTTGAAATCAAAGGATGGTAACATCCAACAAAATTAAAAGGGAAATTTACAGAAAATTACCCATATGTTTTTAAACTTAACCATCCAGTAAATTTAAAATTACAAAAATCACCCATTAAATGTTTTTTGTTAACAACTCACCAGCCATTATCTATTTCTATTAGGATTTTATCAAATGTATATGATATTATAATACTTTAAGCTTTATATTTTAAATTTTAATCTCAAATTGATTTAAAAGTATATTTTAATATTTTTTAAAAAAATATATATTTAAACAAACTTGATGTATATATGAACAAATTCTCCTATTTTATTCCTGAAAATGGTTATAAATTTTAAAAATATTTTACAAACTACTTTTTAATCAAAATTAAAATGAAAATAAGTTTATAAGTCATTAGTATTGTTTAAATCTAATAGTATTTTTGATACTAATAATTAATGACTCATTTTCTTCATATGTAAACACCTACACGGCTACACCATATACTAAAAATAAAAAACAAAATTATCTAAATATTTTGTAAAAAAATATATTTTCCAGGTTCAATTTTTTCTTATTAAAATTATCTTTTGAAATTTTTCTTAAATTTTTAAATAAAATTCAATAATATTCCATATTTCGAACCTCTGTCCTCCCAATAAATATAGAATTTAAAATTTTCATACATTTTTTGCCCTAATATATTACTATATATATTTTTAATCTCTACCATGAATATAATATAAATATATTCAACTTTAAACTTTAATTTTTGAGAATAAAATATTAAAATATACTATATTCAATGGAATTCTAATGATAATATGCAGTGTAAGTTATTTGTTAACAAAAACCATTTAATGGGTGGTTTTCTATAATTTTATATTTAATGGGTGATTAAGTGTAAAATCTTATATTCAATGGGTGGTTTTATGTAAATTTCCCAAATTAAAATCCTCCTAGTGTGAAAGTGGTTCCATTCAAATGACTTCAGCTCAATCACTGAGAATCAGACTGAATTGAGTTGGGCTGGATATTAGCTGTCAGATATTATCTACAAAATAAAAATTACTGTAATTAATGTTCTCTAATATTTTCAACCTTTTCTTTTGAAATAGTCTACAGTCTACACCAATATTATCAATTTATGTGACATTTTTTGCTGATATTGTTTTTTTAAAATGCAAAAATAGTGTCAAAATTTTATAGCATCATTTTTTTTTTAATCTGAATAGCATCATTATTATTTATAGGAAAAATAGTGTTACACAATGACACAATAGTAAATTTTAATGTGTGTGTTTGCCACATAATCTATTGAAAAATCAATAAAAAATTTTTTGGTAATTTTGGCAATAGAAGAACATCATCTCTATCACACATTTTTCGACAAGTGTATATGAAGTTTCAACCTTCTTTATTACATTTGTGTTCAGTGACAAAATGATAGTGTGTGGCTCAAATATAAGCATAGTATTTTATAGATTATTCTCTAAAAATATGTTTGTACAGTATTAATTTTTAAAATTTAAAGATAAAAAATATTTTTTTAAATTTTATATAGATTCTAAACTCACTTGAAAAATATCAACAGAAGTAACAATGTAGGAGCAAACACTTGTAATATTCCAATAGTCATGTTTAAAATCATCATTCATGAAGAACTTGATTAATGTTGTTTTAGAAATCATTTTCTCATACTCAAAGTTGGTACTCCAGTAGGTTTTGGTGATACCTAAAACTTAGACTTCAGGAATCAAAATTAAAATTTGTATGATTGATCATCCAAAAATTAAATTTGTATGAGGTACACATCCAAAAACTAGTTTCATCAATTGTTATTTTAGACATGATTAAAATTAATTTTATAATAAATTTTTATAAATGTACTCTATTCTAAGTAAAATATGTCATTTTAAAATATATTTTTGGTTAAACAAAAGATGTCATTCTAAATATTTTTTACTTTACTTTATTTATTTGTTATTACCATCGTTAAAATAGATTGTTAGTTAAAAATTACAATTAATAAAGAAAATAAGAACAAGGTTATAGTAGTATATTTGTTAGTCTCTTTAAAAATGTATGAGATATTAAAATGATATATTTCTTAATAGATGGAGGAGCAGTTATTTTAAAATTATTAGTTATAATATTAATACTCATTTTTGTCAATACTCGACGTTCTATTGAAGTAAAAGTATTTGTTTAGGTAAACAGTTGCTGGATGAGGGTCTGGTTTGGTCGGTGGGGAATGGGGCGGATATATATGTGTGGCGGGACAAGTGGATCCCTAGACCGACTAGCTACAGGGTAGTCGGAAATCTTAATAGAGGTGCCCAGGACTTGCGGGTCTTGGACTTGATCGATTGGGATAGGGGGTGTTGGAGGGAGAATGAAGTTAAAGCTTTGCTGCTTCCTTGCGATGCGGATGAGGTGCTGAGTCTGCATCTTACGAGTCCTGATGTCCGGGACGAGAAGATGTGGGTTCACACAAAGGATGGGGAGTTCACGGTTAAGTCAGCTTACCACGCGGCGATTCAGAAGGAGTTAGATAAGGAGGTCGGGGGATGTCAGGGGATCAAATGACCAGAGGATTCGGGGTTTTTGGCGAAAGTTATGGAAGTTACAGACCATCCCAAGAGTTAAGAATATGGTTTGGAGAGCAGCTACAGACATCCTTCCGTGCAAGGTGCGATTAAAGGAGCGGAAGATTTTAGAGGAGGATCAGTGTGAGTTGTGCGGAAGGCGAGAGTCGAATTTTCATGTGTTATTTGAGTGTGTGGCTGCTTACAGAGTGTGGGAGCTAATGCCAGATCTGTGTCAGCTAGGGGATCGGTGTATGGATGTCAAACAGTGGTTGGAGGAAGCTATTGGGGAGCTGAAAGAAGATCATCTGCAGCTGTGGTTAGGCATTATATGGGCTGTTTGGAGGAGTCGAAACAAGCGGGTCTTTGAAGGGGTGGTGACGGAGAGGGAGAGAGTGCTAGAGGATGCTAAGATGATGGTTGAGGAGTTTAGGAGGGCGAGGGGAGGCGAGAGAGAGGATCAGACTAGAGTGGAAGGGGGAAGTGAGGACTATCGGTGGGAAAAATCTCCCGAGGGGTGGTTTAAAATCAACTGTGATGCAGCTGTTGATAAAGAAAACGGGTGTGGAGTAGGGGTGATTGCAAGGGGCGATGTTGGTGAAGTGTGCTTCGCTGCAACACGGAGATGTGTGGGCCGGCCAGGAGTGGAGGTGACGGAGGCAGAAGCGGTTTTGTGGGGGATGCAGCTGGCGGTTGAGCAGGATATGGAGCACGTGGTGGTCGAAACGGACTGCTCAACGGTGGTGACGAAGGTGAATAGCGACTGGGTTGGTAAGGGTCAAGTAGGTGCGATTGTAGCCACCATTAAAGCTACAAGAGGTCTCTTTCGAAGCTGCCGTATCATGTATGTGCGAAGGGCTGAGAATCGGGCGGCTCACCATATAGCTCATTTCTTTCCGTCTGAACCTTGGTTTATGTCTTTGTTTTCTTCATTACCTTTTGAACTGGACAAAATTGTAAGGATTGATTTAAGTAGTTAGTAATGAAATTGGTTCTTTTGCTCAAAAAAAAAAGTAAAAGTAAGTGCTTGTTTGAAAGACATTTAATTTTCTCGATCTCGAAGTGAAATATCACACAAATACTACATTAAAATACATGTTTTTGGATGAAAAAATTATCGAAAAATCTTAAAAGATAACTTCACGTAATTTAAATTCCTCCAAAACATTCATCCTTTCCTATGTTTTTAATTAAATATAGCTTTTACCTATGTAAAATATTATATAGTTCTTCTATAGACAAAAAGGTATAGTAGTGATCTTATTTATATACATATATTCTCAAGCATGATTTATAAAATATAATTTTTTTTAATAATACGGGGTTTTGATATTATTGAATAATTCCTTATGAGTCCGAGGACTAGCATGCAAAGTATTTGAAGTTTTGAAACTAGTAAATCAAGCGGAAAATCGTAAGATGCCTCATCCATACCAAGCTAGGCATAATCACCCACCTAACACTTATGTTAATAGTAGGATTTGAACTCTTGATTTGAACTCCCGGTAAAAAAAAAGGTACAAATGAACACCTTTATTTTACCACTAATGTATGAAAAAAAAACATAAAATTAAAGATGAATACTTCCTTAGCATAAAAAAAAAGGTGAATACTTCCCTTGTAATTTCGTCCAAACAAGCAATAAAATAATTTAGGAGATGCTAAATGTAACACAATGTACAACTTCGATTTAAGAATGGAATCAACTATTAAAATTTTTAGTTCATAAGGAGCACTTGACCCATTATAATAGGGGATTCGAACTCATGTCCCATTAATCACTATATTTCATCCTTATCAGATACTCCCTCCGTTTTGAAATATAAGTCAATTGACTTTTAACACGCTTTTTAAGGAGTTAAAAACTATATAAAATAATATTTTTTTATTAAATTTTTTAGATAACTATATACTTATTAGTAATATATATAAGACTATGTAAAAAAATTAATAAAAAAAATATTATTTTATATAGTTTTTAACTCCTTAAAAAACGTACAAAAAGTTGATGGACTTATATTTCAAAACGGATGGAGTATTAAACTTTTTAAAAATGATATTTATACTTTATATATTTACATTGACCACATATGAATATCAGTATAAGTGATTTAAAAAATACTCACTTCGTTCGGAAATAAATGATGTTTGACTTTTGTGCACGTAGTTTTAGGAGCTAAAAACTATATAAAATCTTATTTATTTTAATTAATTTTTTTTCATATTTTAATATCTATTAGTAATAAGTATTAAATTGTGAAAAAATTAATTAAAATAAATAAGATTTTATATAGTTTTTAACTTCTAAAACTGCGTGTAAAAAAGTCAAACATCATTTATTTTCGAACGGAGGGAGTATTAATTTATCCCAAAAATAATTAAGGGACTCTTTGACATTATTGGAGCTTTTCAAAGAGTTGTGGCAAAACTTTTTGCAATTTTCAAAAAAATAGTTTTATAAAATTATATGTAATTCGTCATGCCAAACAATAATTTACTCCTCTAATCTATCCAGAAAAGCTAAAATTTCATCTAGATTTCAATTTTAAGCTAGACTAATCTCTATCGCGCCAAACATGTTGTGTTTTTTTTATTAAGTAAAAATTCGAACTCAAACAAGCCTGAAACTCGAGAGACCGACAAGTCGGCAGACGGCAGACCGTCAAACATATAACAAATACAGAAAAGGTGCAAAACAACAGAAATTACAACCAACGAAAGATGAGACATAGAAGACCTAAAACTAACAAGTTGGAGACGTAGACTACGTGCGAAACCAATCACCATCGTGGAATAGCACCGTTGGCCAGCGATACATACATCAAACATTTCTGTGTTGGCTAGCGATACATCAAACATTTCTGCGGACACTGGACAATGTTTTGAAAAAGAAAAAAGAAAAAAGAAAAAAGAAAAAAGAAAAAGGAAATGGGGTGTGTGATATGCAAAATTCTTGGCTTGTCCTTTTCCCCCTCTTTCCTCTGCCTCTTCTAGTCTTCTATATAAACCCATTTCATAAAACCCTCTACCACTCTCTTCCATTTGTGTTTCTCAATCTTCCGCAATCCCTAGAAATCTCTTTCCCCCCTTTCTCCGATCTTCCAGTTTTCGCTCTCATCTCGTCTGTCTTAGTTGATTATCTATTTCCGCATCATCTCTGTTTTCCCCCCTCCAGCAATTAAGACAAAATTGCGCAGATTTTTAATTTCTGCAACTGTTTTTTTTTTCCCCCAATCGGCTGGACGATTTCAAACTTTTTCTGCTGTCTGAAGCACTCCGTTTTTGTGAACTCCGAACTCAATTTCGGCGACGGAACTCGTCATTTTGAGAGGTATGTTTTACAGCTGCGCTACCGTTTGATTGGTTAGGTGTTCTGGTTTTAACAATTCGTACTTGGTTTAGAGACAGATTTAGTGAGATTGAGAAGCTTCCATTATCATGCTGTCTTTGAATTTTCTTAGTCTTAGGGTTTGTTTTTGGTGGCGGTGATCAATTTTGACTTTTTACTCAGATTCTGGATGCTTATGTTCACACTTGTTTTGGTGAAGAAGATATACTACTGATTGAAAAAAAGGGAAAAAAAGATATACTACTTGATTAAGATCTTAGCGTTTAGGGTGTGGTTGGTGATAAATAAGGGTTCTCTTCCTTAAAAAATGATTTAAAAAATTTAATTTATCACTAATATAAACAATCATTTACATTGAGATAGAAGGCGATCGGACAACTAAGTTGCTCTGCTAGACTCGTGCCGTAATAGTGTTCAAAATAAAATTCATTTCTCAAGTTTAATTACAGTACATAATGGTGTTTTAACTCATCACCCGTCATTACACCATTTTACACTTAACCACTCTTTTTTAAACAAACTTATGGATAGCCACCTATAATCAAATGTCATACTTCGTGGATATTAAAATAAATTGTAAAGATTGTCTCCCATGCATTTGACCAACTGGACCCACCAGTTAGTCTTTAGTTTTTTTATAAAATTATTTTCTGAGCTGATTCAGGTATGATTGATGGCATTATATTATTGAAAACTAGCCAAATAGCACCCATTTGTTGGATTTAGACCCATTCATTGTATGGAGAATTTTGGATATGATTGTGAAACTTCTCCAGCTCGCTTCATTTTCAACTGTTAACACTTTGATTTTATAGTTTCAACTACTCCATATGTGGCTATGTCCCATTATTCTCATTTATTGGTTAAATATATTCTTACGTGTTCTTGGGATTCTTTGTAGTTTGTATTATCATTTTCAATATAATAAGCTTTGTGAAGTTTTATGTGATGCTACTGAATTTTGGACACTTGTACATGGTGGACATGCTTTCTATGTACTCTACCAAATGCTTTCAGTTTTCCATTTTCTTATACAATCCCATGCCATTATGTTAAAAAGCATTGGTTGAAAAACTTATCCACCTCATGAAATATGTAATATGATAATGTTTTAGTTAAGGATAAGGTTTATTGTATTTCACTTTTTGTTATTAAGTCGACTTTGCACTTAACCATCTTTATAAAAAAAATCTACACGAGCCCACCTATTATAACATGTCTGTTCAGCAATCAAACATCTCGGACATTTATCATTAGAAGCCCATTGTTTTTTATTATACGAACTTTTTTTAGCTGTAAATGGGGCATGGGTGCTCAGTTGCTAACAGACATTAGAAATGATGATGGGTGGTAACTTTGCAAAGGACGGTTAAGTGCAAAATTGCACCAATTACGGGTGGTTAACTGTAGTACTTTACCCTTTAGCTAACTCATATTTTTATCATAATAACATTATGTAATTTACAAAGCTGTCAGTAAATTTTTTTTTTAAAAAAAAACTCAAGGGGAACACAAAGAATGTCAGAATACATTTCCATATTCAGTTTGTATGGGCACCGCCTTTGGTATATATACAATATATATTTGGTATGCATGATTATAAAATGGTTAGAATACCTACTACTCCGTAGTTGGCAAGGATTGTGTTGTATATAATTGTTTTAGTTCATATATGACAACACGCTTGTCTACAAATATATATCAGTCCTTGTTATCTGCGTACTTATCTGGAAATTTTCTTTATTCATAATCATCCCTATTTTACACCCACTTGCAACTTGTAATTTTATTGAGAGTTGCCACACCACCCTCACGGGTAGTTCTTGGGCTTGAACTTGTGTGGATGTTTCTCCCCATATTTTGCGGGATGAGGTTGCTTGAGGTCTGAATTTTTGAAAAAGATAATAGAGTTGCGTCTTGTAGCAGTGAACTTAATTAATTAACCATGATTTACAAATGGGATTATTCATGATTTCGTCTCTTTCCTTTGATCTATTTACTGAAAAACAATTCTTATGGATGAGTGCTTCTATGAACTATTGCTTTCTTACTTGGAGTAATTAATCTTTTTTTGACAAAATAGCGCGTTAAACTTTTGAGAATTAGGTACACAAATGTTAGTTGGTGATAGCTGATGCCTACCTAAAGCTCAAGCCTTGTTCAGTATTGAGTTTGCTTGTGGCATGTTTCCTTTAGATTATGAATGGAGATGTGATTTCACCAAACTATTTAGACATAATCATTGGAAAATAATATTTTTGTTGGTCAATAAGTTGTATTATTGGAATAGGAAATGCTTTGCTTGGGGATCGGTGCCTTGTACATTGTTTCTTGTGGCTTGTGATACTTGACGCCTGGCGCACAGGCATCAGGGTATAGTTGATGTCGATACTGCTTCAGTTGTTTAGATTTCCTTCCAATGTTACTCTGGAGGTCCTAGTTTAGTCCTCATTTGTTATGTTTATCATGCCTTTATCTTTTGCTGACGAGTGTATATGGTTGTTTTTCTAGTGTAAGGCATCTATAAGGGGGAAATGACTGAACTTAAAAGAAGGCAGAGCTCTACTGATCATCGAACTCTATCTTCTGTTTCGCCCAAACGACGAAAGGCTGAGATTGGTACATCAATGACGAGCAAGGTTATGAAGTCTTCTTTTCTTTCCTTAATTTTCAATGCTAGAGCTGTAACAATTTACAGATTTCTACTTTTAGCTTGCATTTGTCTTTATCCACATGTCCTGTAAATTTGGAATGATGGAGGCTATGCTGCTTTCCCAATAGATGAAGTGTTTGAATGTCATCTCCTGTTAGTTTGGAACTGTCCTGGGTTCATTGAAGTGTGGTTCTTCAGCTTAGTGTTTTGTGCTTAACAAACTATGAAATCATGAATTTGGACTTTAGCTGCTAAAAACCAAAATTTTATTGTGCCCTTCCAATATTTTCGTTGAACGGAAATTCACATGAGTTAGAAATATACAGTTTCTTCCAACCAGAAAGAGAAGAAATATACAAGTTCTCTATTGTCAAAGAAAGTATTTTCCCATGCTATGAATGGTCCGAATCAAGCCCTGTTTTTTATCTTAATTTGGTACCAAATCAAATGCATTGCTTTTTTTTTTCCTTTTAATTTGTCAAATCTGTTTCAAAAACTTCTAGATATTGCTACTTGAGTAACCTACTTTCTATATGATTAGAAAGAACACTGCACCATCTTCCCATTCTGTGCAAGGTTGTCTGATCAAGCCCCACTTTGTCTACGGATGAGTAGATCATATATTGGAATGAGTTATATGCTCGCAAGTTATTGCATCCATCTCGTTGTCTTTTATCTCGGCTACTAGTATTGATTGGTGGGATTAGGCATGCTTTTTTTTCCTTTTCCCGTTCAATGATGATTTCGAGCAGCAACAGTCTATCTTGTATGTTTATTTGGTGGGAAATTTGAAATCTTTTATAAAATTTCTCAATGAACTGTTTGCTTTTAACTGATTGATGGCTTCCAGCAGAACTGCCATGTAGATTAGTGTTTAAAGTTCAAACCATAAATGTGTGTTGAGTTTCGACATTGCTCTCAGTTATCATGCATAAATCCTCCTGCACTAGGCCAATCCTTCTCTGCATTCTGGCCGTTATATGATCAACAGCTAATCGATGCAGGTACATTTTAGGATGTTTGAACCAAACCATTTGAAACTACCTGATTCAACTTCATTTGTCTTCTCTGTAATGATCTCGCACACGGCCCCGGCATTTGATCTCCCATTCTCCCATGAGCTCTGTTGTGCAGTACCTGTTGCAGAGGATCATGCCATCTCTTGCTTTTGAAGATCATGCACCAACACCACCACGTATCATTAGCTTTGGCTTTTCTCTCACATAAACTATCTCTTCTAATCAGATTGACCTCTTCCCATTCTATCTGATTAATCAAAGCTTTATTTCCAGGAAAATAACTCTTCGGAGCTCTGTACCCAAAAGAATCACAAGAAGCCTTAGACTTTATAGCAATGAAGCCACTCAAAGTATACAACTTTGAAAGTGAAACTCAGTTGAGTTGAGTTAATATTAAGGAGATAAGAATTGAAGGTTTCATTTGCATGGCCCAATTTCACACAGTTATTGAATTGTTGAGTTTAGTCTCTTGTGTTCTGCAATTCTATCTGCACATGTATCATTAGATCATTCGGATAATGTCCAGCTTCTTCACTAACAATGAAATTTCTTGACTAACAGGAAACTAAAGAGAGAGTGGGTGAAAGAATGCTGGCGCTCCAGCAGCTTGTTTCTCCATATGGCAAGGTATGGATGACAATTTTCCTGAAAAAATTCGTGCTTTCTGAATTGTTAGAACTCGGTGTATATCTGTTTGGGTATTTTATCTATGGCAATCCAATTTAACTTGATTAGCATGAACAGTTGTCTCCAATGAACATCATTTTTGTGATCTTCTCATATACATTTACATGCAGCGAGTTGCTATATGTTTCTTATTTTCCTTCTGACAAAAATAACAAGTCCATTGAATTCCAATGCAGACTGATACAGCTTCTGTCCTCTCAGAAGCCATCGAATACGTTAGGTTTCTCCAAGAACAAGTCAAGGTTTGTATCTAGATTCCGCCTCTAAAACCCTATAATACTCTTCTATATCTTAAATTGAGGGGCATCTCATCCTTCCACAGTCAAATGATGCTAAAATTGGAAATTTCTTGTGCCATTCATCTACTATTAACCTTGACCTGTTAAAATGTTTGTAAAAGCTCAGGGAGTTGCAGTTTGGAATTATTTCAAATTCAATCACCTTGGTTTTATGGAAGATAGAGTAACATCTGTTGATGATGTGCTTATGGTTTATTGGTGGTTACTTGCAGGTTTTGAGTGCTCCATATCTCCTTTGTGGCGGTGCGGTTACTGAAATGGATGTGAGTATAATCTAGACTCACCTGTATAGAAATTGTACTAGTCACCTAAGACAACTCTCACGATGCCACCAACTACAGTAGGAAAAATGTTATTATATGAAAGCATAACTACCAAAACGTGAAAGTGATTTGTAAAAAATGTGTCCTGACATGGAAACATGACATATCCGAGAATACTAGTAAACCCAAACTTAGAACTGTCAAAACCCAATTTTTATCTGACTTGCTAAGGTGAGCAACTTTTGGCTTGTAACTGAAAACTACTTGACATATGAAGGACCCAACTTGCTTGATCCGATCTAGTGGGAGTGCAGTCATTTAATATAGTTTCTGATTATTTTATTTGCATTTTTTTCTTTTTTCTTTTAATTCATTAACTTGCTAAAGGCAGTAAAAATGCACCCTATATTACTTTGTACGAAAATATAGGTACCAGAGCAATATAGCTTGAGGAGAAGTGGCTTATGCCTCGTACCAATCTCAAGCACTGTTGAGTTAGCTGGGAGCAACGGTGCAGATATCTGGGCACCCATTAAGACCAGCTCTCCTCGGTTCTAGACTTCTAGCTCATCCGCCATCTGCAAGTAAGCAATCATCTAAGAACTGACTTTGACACAGTTTTGATGTCGAGCATTGTATGCTATTGTACAAAATGGGGTATGGGTATCTTACTAGCTAAACGGGATCCATCCAAATCTCCCAATCAAATGGTGTAATACTAGCTAAACGGGATCCATCCAAATCTCCCAATCAAATGGTGTAAATCAACGTAAGTTAAGGGGCGGTTTTGTTACTCTTTTATCTCACAAATTGTCGCAATATGTTTTAGTTGTAGCTGAATTATATGCCGTTGTTCATGGGGAATACTTGTCCATCACTATATACACTTTTGTGTCTGAGCTTCTTCAATGCAATAGAAATTTGAAGAGAAAGTATAGAGTTATCTCTTGTTTGAGCTGTACCAATTTTGTGCGTTTCGAATTGTTACTTCTTGTTATGATTGGAATTCGCGTCATGGGAATAGTGATCTAAACCCAGTTCAAAACACCTCAAATCTATGTTAAACCCATGTTTTAGGTCATGTTTATCATGTTCAGCCCTTGCCCCCATAGCAGTACTTGTATGTCTTGTAAGAAGGTGAGCACAATGTGCTAAGATGAAGTTGTTATGGCAAACAAAAGGTGCAAATGCACCGTATAAGGCAAAATGTTTCCCAAACCATTATGGAATGGCTCAACCGGAAAGGATTTGTGGGTAGTACCCATAAGTTCTCTGTTCGAACCCCGGATGACCGTTCTTTATTTACCAAATTCAAAGGCAAAATGTTTCCCAAACATACTTGTCACTTGTCTACATATGCACATGTCTAGAATTTGCATCTCCCGGCAATAAACCAAACTAGAATCATTACATTTATGGTTTACAAATCATTTTGCTATTACCCTTCAATACAAACAAGAAACTATTAGAATAGTTGTTTCTTGTCCACTTCAATTGGACCTTGATGTAAAAAGAAAATGATGGATATTTATATGAGTTGAGGTGAGTTGGTATCAAACTCTCATTAACTATAATATTTGAGCTTACATACTGGAAAGTTTTAAAAACATGTGAGAGATCATTTTTTCCTTCTGTAGAGCATACTCAATACAAGGACTACAATACTAATTTACAACAAAAGAAAAAACAAATATAATTACCATGTCTATGTAACCATTAATCAGCAGGGCAGATCTTTAGACCTAAACGCAAAGGTGGTCGGGGAATAAGGAAATCCAAAGACATGAATGAGGTCTTACAAATGAAGTTATTGTGGAAAATACTATTGAACCAGAAAATCTATGGGTAAAACTGTTAAGGAGTAAATATCTAAAAGATGTCAATCTCCTTGATTACAAACTCGCTGGTCAAGCATCATACCAATGGAGAAATTTGGTCCAGCTATTACCAAAATTTAAATCAGGCATGGCTTGGTCGGTTGAAGACGGTAAATCAATCAAATTTTGGGAGGACAATTGGGTTTCTACCTCTCTTCTTATACAAAGATGCCCTCTAAGAAGAGCGATGAATAGAATAATAACGGTAAATGAGTTCATCATTGGGGGTCAATGTTGGTGGAAGGAAAAGCTTAAGGAGGCTATAGATGAAGAGATAGTACAAGAAGTTCTAGGTATACACCTCCCATTCTCCCCTTTCCAAGATGCTAAGGAGGGTTGGTTCACAACTGCTTCGGAAGTAGACATGATCACAAATCCGGAGAGACACTCTGACGACCCAAATGCATGGATTTGGAACGTAAACATAAATACGAAGATAAAAAAAAAACTTCCTATGAAAGCTCCCACAATCTGAGTTACCTACCAAATATTGGCTAACACAATGAGGAACTTCTATCCCAACTACTTGTTCTCTGTTTAACCAAGCAACTAAAGACGATAAGCATCTCTTTCTAGAATGAGAATTTAGTAACAAACCCTCCATTCAAATCCCTGCAGTACAACATATTGTGTCGACTCTCACAGATACATCAACAGACATCAAACACATCTTGTCCAAGGTAGGCAAGCAACTTGACAATGTCGAAAAGGAAGCCCTAACTATCAAGTGGTGGGTCATCTGGTATTACCGAAATTCCGTCATAGTTAGGAACTCCGGCATCCCGACCTACGGTGAGATTAGAGCCTCCATAAACACCCCCATAGAAAACCGGCTTCGCACCTCTAACTTGGAAGATGACGATCTTCCATCACGACCTCATAAACACTCCTCCCAATCACGACATAGGCCAAAGAAAATAAAGTGACGATGTCCTCAGTAGGGCTAGTTTAAATTCAACTCTAATGTGATCTTTGGCGGATATATAGTTCACGACTAGAATGGTAACCTGATCAACATTGGATATAAATTTTTTTGCAGACAAACACTTATTAAAGCATAGGCGCCACTAGCTCTTAGGGAATGCCTAATCCAATCACAACGTTTAGGTATACACAATTGGGAAATAGAAGGAGATTCGGAAATCATTATAAAACACCTTAACAACAACGGCAAACGCCTTGGGAAATCGAACCAATGGGTGATATAAAAAACAATCATCATGGATTTAACAAATATTCATTTTTTTGTATGTGCTCTGTTCGGGTAACAGAGTGGCTGACAAGGTTGTACACCTTCGCTGCTCCACCGATAGACAGGCCATTCTCACACATTCCGATCTTTATGACCTCATCTGCGTAGATGACATCGGCTAGATTCGACATCAGTCAAATTTTTTCCTTAGAAAAAAATAAAATAAAATCACAAACAAGCCCTCTCGCGAGTAATGGTGTATTGGTTGATCTTTTTTTTTTCCTTATGTAGACGAGTGGTGTAATTCATTTCATATTGAGTTGAATCACTTAAAAAAAAAGGTATTTCCTCACAAGTTTTAAGGTTTTTTCATCTCACCGATTTGAAGTCGGATTTGTTGTCAACAAGGTTCTTACCAACTCACTCAACTCATTTAATAGATGTTTGATCAACTCAATGGTTCAATTCATTAAAGTCTAAAAATAAGGAAACTTTTCTTTTAAAAATAAGGGGAAATTATATTTGATGCCCCTAAGGTTTGGACAATTTCATTTGGTGTCCCATACTTTTTTTTTGTTCGGATGATACCCTCGAGTTCTGACAAAAATTTCCAAAAATTGAAAATTTCCAAACCCTCGTACACCAATTGAAAATTTCCAAAAATAGAATATCCCTTGGCTTGGAGCAGGAGCACTATACTACTTAGATTACCAACCATATATAACACCAATTGGACTACCAAACTCAAACACCACACCTCCCCTTGTGAGATATGTAAATTAATTATGTAAAAGGTTGGTGCACTTAATAAATATATACATATATAGGTAAATTGCACCAAAGAAAGTACATGAAAATAGGTGGCTTACTTATAAGCCACTCCAACTTCTAAATCAGAGGATGACACCTACTTAATGCCCAAAAGATGTTGTTGGTTGTTGGCTTATCTTAATCAAACTCATCATCTATAGCTATAAGTGAATATTATTGTTAGGTTGCTTCTTCTACATATATTAGTTTTTATTTTTCCCATTTACATGAGATAATCGGATCAATAAGAGATTTATTGTTCTCTCTAATTTAGATATTTAGTATTTGAACTCTAAAAACATATACTACCTTCGTTTGGATTTAATATAAATCCGTTGACTTTTTGACACGTTTTTAAGGAGTTAAAAATTATATAAAATAATATTTTTTATTAATTTTTTTACGTACATAACTATATACTTATTAGTAATATATAAGACTATGTAAAAAAAATTAATAAAAAATATTATTTTATATATTTTTTAACTTCTTAAAAAGCGTGACAAAAAGTCAATGGACTTATATTTCTGAACAGAGGGAGTATTTTAAAACATATAAAGAGCGTGTACTTCAATTTAGTCTTCTAATGTGAAAAACATTTTGCTCCCTTTTTCTCTTCTTTTATGTTGTATATTACAAATACAAATCTATTGGAAATGGGAAAAAAACTATGGGAAATTCAAACTTAACTTGGATGGCTCTTGTTTGGCAAATAAGGCCTATTCAGCTGGCTTTGTGATCCGAGACTAAATTGGTTGTCCAATCTCAATGGGTTCTAAAAGAATTGGAGGGAAAATTCCTATCATGACTAAGGCCCTGGCCCTCAAATATGGTGTACTCGAAGCAACAAGACTAGGAATTACCAAGCTCATTATTGAGGGGATTCACTAATAATCATTAACCAATATCCAAAAAACCTCTTTATCTCATACTCCCCGCAGTGGTAGAAGAGTGACTAATAAGGTTACACACATTTTGCCACTATGGCAGAGATTCTGATATACCTAACGATCTAGGTCTCTGCGATCTCATCCATAAAAACACTATCGAATAGAGTTATCTCTATCTGAAATCTTACTTAATAAAAAAAGAAATTACACGTATCACTTTTAGATCAAGTAGTATTTAGATTCAGAGTTTTAAATACTCAGTTTTTATTGTAATTTGCAAGATATATATTCAACTTCAATCATGATACATGAATTATATTTGAGATTGTGGTATTAGCTTTTTAACTCATCAATAATGAAGATGTTTGAGGGATCAAAATATATAAATAGCATTTATCATGTTTAACATCATTAATTATTGACAAGTGCTACCTTGATGATGACACTTGATCTTAAAGGCAAAGTGCAATTCATTCAATTATGTAGAATGCAGTTAATATATATTCTAGGATTAAAGTGGTACACAAATTACACAATATTAATAGATCTTACTCTTGAAAATATTTTAATATTTACCATCCAATAAATAAAAATATGGATTACCAAAATCCCAATAGTTGGCAATTGTCTAAATATGATAAATTTAAGATTAATATATAAGGTCGGTGAATTATTCATCCTATTGCCTATTAATTTTAGGATGATAGAACACTTGGTGCTGAATTAAAACTATGCAATTTAACCAATAAAAAAATTAATGGTTCTAATTTATGAGCTCAATATAAATCTTTATGAATATTGAAGCATCATCATCATCAAATTCATCAATCTATTATACGGAGTACCACTTATTGCTGTTGACACAAAAGTTAATGATTGAATCAAGCAATTTAGACGGATTAAAGGTTGGATTCCCTGTCAAGTTGCACACACTAAAACAAATTAAGAATATTTAAAAAAATCAATTTTGATTAAAATAATTTTTATTTTTAAATTATAAAAGGTATTGTAAATTTATTTTTCTTAAAAATACAAATAATTTCTAAAACAAATTGGGGATTATTTGCCCTGTGCAGAGCCAACATTTTAATTTTATCTATGATATTTTTAGAAAAACCCTTTTTTATTGTTTAATGTTTGCCCTCTTTATTTTTGGAATTTTTAATATTTCTTTCTTATATAAATGTGGATTAAAATTTTGATTAATTTTAAAGTTATTTTGGAATTTTAATGTCAAATCCTACTCATCAAATTTCTTATATCCGAATATTACAATCTGATCAGTAACATGAATTCGCTTATAAGTAAAAGGATCACATTATTAAATGGATCATAAAGTAATAACTAATAATATATTGAACCCGACTAAAAAAAGGTTTCACATGTCGAATAATTATAGATTCATCAAATATAAAAAATACTAAACTATTATATAGGAGTATTTGTTAATTTTTCTTTCGTTTTCTTTGTAATATATCGTATGAAAAATATTTCCACTAATTACACAATAAAAAAAAGCTTCGTATTAAATAAGTTTTCCACGCATCTTAGCTTTAAAATAGGATTAATTTATTTATTTGTTCTAAAATCATAAGATTTCGTGTACAATCTTGTATTATATACTATTCTAATATTATTAAAAACGATTCTTAACATCTAACAAAATTATTGCTTCAGTACAAAATTGATATCTTTACTCTAAACTCATAAGATAGGTTCCTATTTATATATCACAGCTAAAAAAAGTGCTATTATTTTATGTTGTTAATATTTAATATTTATGACATTTTTGCTTTAAATATTAATTAAGAAATTAAGATATTTGAAGCGGTATATTTTAATTATTTTATAATAAAAATTTTAGAATCTCAATCTCATTTTGATTCTAAGATTCGATTCTTAAATCCTTCAATAATCCCATCCTAAAATCTTGATTATGATAAGCTTTTCCACCATTCATTTTTGTAGGCGAACAAGTCGAAAGAACCATTCGGACTTTGTTAAATAAATTAAAACTCACGTTTCTAAGATATTGACCGTTTGAAAAAATCGAAATTTTATAATTAGTAAAGAAAATGTTAAATAATGGTGGGTCATACGTCTAAGCGCAACATGCGCCAACCAAGACGAGCACATAAGCCGAGTGAGGTTCCATCCTAATAGGCATAAGGTGGGGTAGCCCATCGGCTCATATACAAAACTTGTATTCATCATTTTTATCAATGTGAGATACTATTCATTTCATATATTCAACAGAAAAGTGTTAGCAGTATATATTTTATGGATAGAGTTGTACATATTTACGATTGTACCCTCAGGGTTTTCACCCAATGATATATATATATAGGAGTAGGCTCCTCTGAGATCCTTCAAGGACTCAGTTATCTAAACACTTACATGGTATCACTGCCTTTTGTGAAACCCTAAAATTTTTTCGTTTCACAAATTTAATCGATCTAGCCGCCGCCGCTCCACATCCGCTGCCCTACACAGCCACCGCCGCCGCGCATCCCCTGCCGCCGCCGCCGCCGCTCCACACCCGCTGCCCCACACAGTCCTGCCGCCGCCGCCGCCGCATTCCCTGCCGCCGCCGCCGCCTCTTTTGTTGCCGCCGCCGCTACCTACCTTCCTTTCCCGATGGCTGACGTTGTCAACCCCCCACCCCCACCGCAGCCACAAAATCTTTACCCACGAAACCCACCAACAAACCAGCCCAGGCCGACCAACCAACGCGGAGGCCATGACCAAGGGAGGAATACCCGCCGGGGCCACAGCGGCGGACACAGCAACATGTCGCGGCCGCAACATCCGTCGTATGCCCCCCCGCCACCCTCCCCCTATCCGACGTGGGCGGGCCACCCACCGCCGCCGATTCTCTCCGCCGCTTTCTCCACCATGGGACTTCAGCAGCCGGACAACAACTGGTATATGGATACCGGGGCCTCCTCTCACATGACGAACGCGCCAGGTAACCTACAAACTGTTTTTAATTCTAGCACTCTACCATCCATCTATGTCGGAAATGGCGCCCCACTATCCATTATCGGTTCAGGTCAAGCAACCCTCCCCACTGGCCCACCCCTCCGCCTTAACAACGTCCTACTTGCCCCTGACATAGTCAAAAACCTCATCTATGTTCGTCAATTTACCATTGATAATCACGTGGCTGTCCAATTTGACCCTTTTGGTTTCCTTGTGAGGGATCTTCGCACGGGGACCCCAATCATGCGGTGCAATAGTTCCGGCGACCTCTATCCACTCGCCCCAGCGGACAATTCCGCCCCTGCCGCCCCCACCGCCCTAGTCACCCTTAGTTCCGACTTGTGGCATGCTCGTCTTGGCCACCCTGGCGATCACGTGCTTCAAAGTCTCCGCTCTAGCAATTTCATTTCTTGTAATAAAGCCTCGGGCGTTTGCAGTTCATGTGAGATCTCCAAGAGCAAAAGACTTCCTTTTAGCACTTCCCATTCTCATACCTTTGCACCGTTTGACATTATTCATTGCGATTTGTGGACATCGCCTATTCCTAGTGCTAGTGGTTTTCGTTATTATTTGGTTGTGCTTGATGACTTCACCAATTTTGTTTGGGTCTTTCCACTGCGCCATAAATCGGAAACACAGGGTCACCTTGTTAGCTTCCACAACTTTGTTCACACCCAGTTTGGTTTGCCTATCAAGGCCATTCAATGTGACATGGGAGGCGAGTTCGACAACAACATTGTCCGCTCCTTTTGTCAACAACAAGGATAGCCCTCCGCTTCTCTTGTCCACAAACGTCACCTCAAAATGGCAAAGCGGAACGCATTCTCCGCACGCTCAATGACAAAACCCGAACTCTCCTTCAACATGCCTCTTTACCCCCCTCATTTTGGGTTGAAGCTCTTCACATGGCCACTTACCTCCACAATATCCTACCATCAAAGGCCATTGGCAACTCTAACCCAACCTTGGCACTCTACCATCGCTACCCATCCTACGATCATATTCGAGTGTTTGGATGCATTTGCTTTCCCAATATGAGTGCCACCACTCCTCATAAGCTCTCCCCACGGTCCACAAAATGTGTATTCTTAGGAATTTCCCCACACCATCGAGGCTACCGTTGTCTTCGCTTGGATACCAATCGGGTTGTGACATCTCGCCACGTGATTTTCGACGAACATACCTTCCCCTTTGCCCCCCACCATCAACCCACAATCCCCACACCCCAAGAATCCAGCAACTCGGCCTCATTCCCACCACTCCTACGTCTCCTACTTGGCAGCAAACCACCGATGTCGCATCCGCCGCCTCAAGCTGCGGCTGCCGCCGCACCCGCCGCAGCTATGCACCATGCCGCGGCCGCCGCCCACATGCCGCGGCCGCAGCATCCCGCTGCGCCCGCCGCTGCCCCCGCCGCACCACCCGCCGTAGCTATGCACCATGCCGCGGCCGCCGCCCACATGCCGCGGCCGCCGCATCCCGCTGCCCCCGCCGCACCCCCCTTCCTGCACCTGTCCCTGTTGCGGCCGCCGCCCCAGTACCGCGGCCGCCACCACCCGCAGCGCCCGCCCCAAGCATGACTACGCGATCTCAAGCTGGGACGTCAAACCCAACCCCAAATACAACCTCCTCACCCCATCCACTCTCATATCACCTATACCTAAGTCACCACAAAAGGCCTTACAGGACCCAAACTGGCATGCCGCCATGGTCGATGAGTTTAGTGCTTTAATTAAAAATGGCACGTGGGACCTCGTTCCTAGGCCTCGGGACTCTAATATCATTAACTGCATGTGGTTATTCAAACATAAGTACAGGTCTGATGGGTCACTTGAACGACACAAGGCTCGCCTCGTTGTCAATGGCAAGTCTCGGGAGGTTGGTGTGGACTGCGACGAAACGTTTAGCCCGGTCGACAAACCCGCTACCATACGCACTGTGTTGACCATCGCTCTCTCTAAGGACTGGCCTATTCACCAGCTGGACGTCAAGAACGCTTTTCTACACGGTAACCTTCAGGAAACTGTGTATATGCATCAGCCTCCAGGCTTCTATGATCGCTCGCGACCCTCTCACGTCTGCCTTCTCCGGAAGTCTCTCTATGGGTTGAAACAGGCGCCCCGCGCCTGGTATCAGCGTTTCGCCACGTACCTCAATGCAATTGGTTTTCGGAGCAGTCGGTCAGATCACTCCCTATTTGTCTTCCATTCAGGGTCTCACACGGCGTATCTATTGCTGTATGTTGATGACATTGTGTTTACTGCATCTTCTCCATACTGTCTCGCCTGATGGGACTGCTGCGTTCAGAGTTTTCCATGACGGATCTTGGTCCCCTGAGCTATTTTCTCGGCATCTCTGTGACTCGTACTCGAGATACATTGTTTCTTCATCAGAAGAAATATGCCCTTGAGATTGTCGACAAGGCTAGGATGACATCTTGCAAACCCGCTACCACTCCTGTCGACTGCAAGTCCAAGCTCGATGCTACCTCCAGTCCCAAGGTTGATGACCCTACCGCATATCGCAGTCTGGCAGGTGCCCTCCAGTATCTGACGTTCACTAGGCCAGACATTGCTTTTGCCGTACAGCAGGTTTGCTTATACATGCATGATCCCCGTGAGCATCATCTACAGGCACTCAAGCGGATCATCTGGTACATCAAGGGCACCAGTGACCTGGGATTGCACCTATGTCGAGGCCGCTTCGACACACTCACAGCCTACTCAGACGCTGACTAGGCGGGTTGTCCGGAAACCCGCCGTTCCACCTCTGGCTTCGCCGTCTACCTTGGTGACAATCTGGTATCGTGGTCCTCCAAGCGTCAGGCAACCATATCTCGCTCCAATGCCGAGGCTGAGTATAGAGGTGTCGCCAACGCCGTGGCGGAAATATGCTGGCTACGCAACCTCCTCTGCGAGCTTCGTGTTCCACTTCGTGCCGCTACATTGGTCTACTGCGACAATGTCTCCGCAGTTTACCTCGCATCGAACCCGGTTTAGCACCAGCGGACCAAGCACATCGAGATTGATATACATTTCGTCAAAGAGAAGGTCGCTCTAGGCCAGGTTCGAGTGTTACATGTCCCTTCTGCCTATCAGTATGCGGACATCTTCACAAAAGGATTACCTACTCCTCTTTTTACTTCTCTTCGTTCCAGTCTTGCTATTCGCTCACCTCTAGCTGCGACTGAGGGAGGATGTTAGCAGTATATATTTTATAGATAGAGTTGTACATATTTACGATTGTACCCTCAGGGTTTTCACCCAATGATATATATATAGGAGTTGGCTCCTCTAAGATCCTTCAAGGACCCAGTTATCTAAACACTTACAAAAAGTACAAAAAAGAGCATTTTGGTGGACAGTTGGAAACGTCGCGAGACCTCTCTACTATCCCCTCTTATAGTATTGTTTTATTTTTTTTTAGTTAATGCTTATGAGGAAAAAGAGATTGAGGGACAAGAGGGGACAAAATTGGGAACATGTGATTTAAAAGAGTTAAAAATGAGTAGAAATCCTCTACAACAGAAGGTGTGATTTGTGTGTGACACTAAACTATTTAGGCTATAAAATTTTAACAAAATTCAAAAATTATATTTATCTTTTAAACAACTGTATATATTTATATAAAAAAATTGATGAAAAATCATGTTTAAAATTTTATATAAATGAAAGATTGATTATTTTTAATATGAATTTATTTAAATTTGAAATCATGATTTTTTTATCAAATTTTTTATAAATATATATATTTATAGTTGTTTAAGATAAATATAATTTTTGAATTTTTTTAATATAATTTTATAGTCTAAATAATTTGATGTCAAACACAATAGGATTGTTTGCGTTAAAAAGAGGGTGAAGTCAAACTCGGGAGATACGCAGGCATTGAATTTGAATGTATGGTTTATGGAATTGACTTTTGACTCTTCCTTGGTTGATTTCGATCTCTTCTTTTCTTTAAATTTTACAAACCCTAAAGATTTGAATTCCAATAGCTAATGCAGAGTTGAAGATCGATCGCTTTCAAGACAACGTGATTAATTTCTTAAGTTTTACAAATCAAAGCATATATATATATAATCGCACAAAATAATTATACATATCATGGTGTAGATATGATATATTGATGGAATAAGATGTTCTTATTGTTGTGAGCATGTCTTGTAAACTGTAAAATTGGGATTACGTCCTTTTATCGACTTAGAGAAAACTTATGATATATATAAATATTAAGAAAGATCATTTGAGAATGTTTAAAAGTAAAAGAGATGTTAGTAGAGACGGAATCAGAATTTAAAAGTGGGTCGGATAGGTTAAAATTATCTTACCTAATAAAATAAAAATCATTGATATCAAATAATAATTATATTACCATAAAAAGTGAGCTGAGCCTGAAGGGATTCGAACGCAAGATAAATGGGTGTATTAAACATGTTGAAACCATCTAGGCTATTGTGACTTTTTGTTAAAATTTTACCATAATTAATTAGTTCTGAATTTTTGGGGTGAGCTGCAGTAAAATCTAGCCCACCCCTAAATCTGTATCTAGGTGCCAGGCTCTTACATCAAGATTATTAGGGAGATGTACGATGGAGCTCTAACTAGTGTGTTTATGTCCAGAGGAGACACAAATATTATTTCCTGATAAAAGCGGATTTACACCAAGGGTCGGCTCTAAATCCATTTCTCTTTATTGTAGTGATGGGTGTGGTGTGAGGTCTTTGGATGGGGTCCCATGGTGTTTGTTATTTGTAAATGATATTGTGTGTTGATTAACAAGACGAAAGCAGGGGTTGGTAGAAAGTTAGAGCAAGGAGGGCTGCACTTGAATCCAAAGGTTTTAGAGTATATGTGGAGTTCAATTTGGGTGGAGTGGAAGAGAGGGGAATTGATGTTGGGTAAGGAGATTGTAGCAAAGAAAAGCAATTTTAAGTATTTGGGGTCGGTGATGCAAAATGCCGACGGGTAGGATGAAGACATCAAGCATGAAGTCCAAGTAGGGTGGGAGAAACGGAGTTTAGCACCAAGAGTCTTAGGTGATAAGAAAATAGTCTTAAAACTCAAAGGTAAATGGTACAGGACAGTAGTGTAGCCTATCTTGTTTTATGGGACTTAGTGTTGAGTAATCACAAAGGCACAAAAACATGGACTTATGGTGATAGAGATGATAATGCTCAGATGGATATGTGGTATGACTAGATTGGATAAGATTAGACATGAAGTTATCCACGATAAGGCAGGAGTGATCAGTATTAAGAATATATCCGTCAGTTGAGGCTCCGATGATTTGGTTATATTCATAGAAGAGACTCGAGCGTACCAGTTTGTAGATATGAATCTCTAGACATCGAGAGAGCTAGACGTTGTAAATTAGGGTGGCCAAGAAATTCCTGGAGAGAAGTGATCAAACAAGTTCTTGCTCAAATAGACCTTGTTGAGAAAATACCATGGATCGACCACATTAGAGGATTCCGCATCACAAAGGGGTGTGAACGAGGGAGGGACCATTGTCGTAGCGGCCCACAATTGTGACAACACTTCTCCGATCGGGTGATGTGGCGGTAACAAGTGCAACGGTTTCGACAGTGGGCCACACCTGATGTCTCCGACGACCAGCGTTGTACGTGTGAGGTTCGGAGGGGAAGACGGTCTCCTGAAGCGGTGATGACACGACGAAGGTGACAACGTTGTCCAACTGTAGGTGTGGACTGATGGCTTGTGGGGGACTGAAAAGGGGGCGGGCATGTAAGTGGGGCATTTCCGTCATTTTATTTTCTTCTAAACAAAAATAATTCTCATTCCACCAACCATCACCGGATTATTTCACCCATAATAATCTTTATCTCCTCAACCCCACAATCTACCTACAATAATCTCCATCTCGATCAAAAATCCTTAATATCCTCTAAAATTTAATTCCCTCCTATACATGACATAATTGAAATATACTAGTTTTTGTATTTATCTTTGAAAACAGGAAGCATGATTGGCATACGATAGTTATTTGTTTTATATTGGATATATACGAAATAGTTAATCTTTTATATATGGATGAGGTTGTTAGGTTTGTGCTAGGTAGGTAATTTTGTATGATTCTTCATTATAGTATTTGGTGGTTGGAGAGAAGGTGAACCAAATTAAAGTTGATTAGTGCCTTCGTTCTATTCGACATCTTCTCATAATTGTCTTTTACTGTTTTAGCTTAAGACCACTCATTATTTCTTATTAACTCATTTTGATTTTCTTATAAGTTATCAACATACCATATTATATTTCTATTAAAAAATCCTTATATACATCAATAATTATGTCTAACTTATAAAAGAGAAGCATTTTTAATTGACTGTTATAACCATCTTACTTTTAGAATTTTCGCTCACTCAATTTATTTTTAAAAAAATTATAGCTAATGAAAGTTTATACAATTTTTTTTATCTAATGAAGTTAATCTAAAGGCTTAATTTTTTTACAAATATATTAATTCTTTTTATTTATCAACCAATCTATCTAATAACTATTAAATGAATATTTTTTATAACTACCTTTATTTTTTATAATTACTTTTATTTTAATATTTTTACTCAATCAACTTAATTTTACACATATTTTAACCAATCAGATAAATCTATTCTAATTATTCATATATATATATATCTATTTATATCTAACTATTAAAGATAATATTTTTGTAGGTGTCGCAACTATCTTAATTTTATGATTTTCACCTAATTACTTTAATTTATATAGATTTATAACTAATGAAATTTAACCCCCCCCCCCCCAAAAAAAAATCTAAATTCGGAAGTTGTAGTGTTGCACGTTTGGCTTGCTCAATGGTTTTTTTTTCTGTTTGCTTTGTGTGTGACTGTTGTATTTACTGTGATTGTGTTTTCGTCTGCCGATCTTATCGACTTTTCGAGAATCAGGTTTGTCTGTCGAATTTTTCCCTTTATATATATAAAAAAACTTATTTCCAACCACAAAATAGCATATTTAATTAAAAAAATTCAGAGTCTGACATTTGGAGGGTGAAAAATGTGTGAAAATAGTCTTTCCAACCAAGTAAACCATGTGGGGGCATTTTTAGAACATTGAGTGATAAAGTATCCAACCTTCTAAATAAAAAAAAATCAGCATCATCATCCCCATAAAGAAAAAAAGGATCCAAAAGGTGAGAGAAAACATCAAAGCTACAACAATAAAGGTGGACATAAAGAGAATAAAACAACCACGACCAAAAAAAGAAGAAGAGAATATTAATTAATAAAGGTGAAAAAAGTAAAACTTTTTTTTATAATTCATGTTCGTATTCTTATTAATTATATGTATTTGTTATGAATTCGAATAAAAAAGACCTTACTCGAAAACATGCATCCTTGCGGACGTGATCTTGTGAGTCAAGATCGTTGAAAATCTCATTTATCGAGGTAAAATGGCAAAAATATACGATCTTATTAGTCACAATATTACACTTATATGATGTCGCATAAGTATCTCCTTACACAAGCATATGTCATAACTAGCAATGAGAGCAACATATGAAATTTAATTCGTATAAGATAAAATAGATATTAAACTAATCCATATTATTTGCTCAAAAAATAATTTTTTATTTTTTTTTCAAAAATAATAAATGATAAAAAAAAAAGTGTCAGGGTTGCTATATAAACTGAGTATAAGTGTTATATGCACTCAAACGAACGGATCTTAAATCCGTTTCATCCTTAGTTTGACACGTGTCCAATACTAAATACGTCTGACATTAAAAAATAAGAATAGATCAATCGTTTGTATATACAAAAACTCAAAAAGTTAAAAAAAAAAAACACATGAACGGATATTTGATTTATTTGTTACTTTTTTTAATATCAGACGTATTTAATATTGAACACGTGTTATGTTGAGAGTTAAACAAATCTTAAATCCGCTCGTGTTAAGTATATATATATTAGCATATAACAGCTGTGCTCGGTGCATACAACCTTCCGTATATAATCTGATGGTGGGGCCTGTCTTAAACGACTTATTTCATGATTTCATCCAAGTTTAATTGTTTTGTTTTTTTTTCTTTTCTCATGTTTCATCTCCCAGCGTGGAAGGTGAAGCAGTTCAACTTCAACCCCATTCAAAAAGTTGAAAACACACACCAGAAAAATACCCAGTTTAAAATGAAGATAGAGGTGTGTTTGGGAGAGAAATGGAGAGAGAGTTAACCAGTTTCTCTCTCTCTCTCTTCTTTCTCTCTCCCCTCTGCATAGTACCTTAAGACTTTCTCTCCTGTTTATAGCTTTCTGGGTTTGTTGTTTGTTTGCTTGTTGCCTCTTTCTGAAGGTTTCACAAGCTTAAGCCTTAATCAAGGTATGTTAATTAATTACCAAAGTTTTATATATCAACTGTTTTTTTTTGTGTGTGTGTTTGTGTGTGTTTTTCTTTCATTGAAATGTTAAATTGTACAAAATTTTTGTGTGGGTTTTTCTGGGAATTCAATTTTTGGTTGTTGGAATGAGAAATCTCAGCTTTTTTATACCTCAAATTGCATGTTTGAGGCACATCCATTTTATGTTTACTCTTTGGTGATTTGCTATCTCAATCTAGCATATATGAATTATGGAATTGATTAGTTATTTTCATCAAGTAATTAATTAATTAATTTGAGTTATTTATTAGCCCTTTTGTTCTTTATTCTTATTTATTTAGCCCATTAATTAGTTTCTGGTTTTAAATTTTAATGTTTACTATGGAATAAGTCCGGAGTTCTCACCTCTTAACTTTTGCAGTTTATAAGAACTCCTATGATTTGGGTGTTTTTTTTATATAGGAAATTTCAAAAAAAAATCATCCCTAATTGATCACTTCTCAAAAAATGGCCACTTTCTTTCTTTTTTCGAAAAATCATCCATTTTTTGTACTCCCTCCCCCTTTTTTATGAAATGGAAAGAAACAAGGTAGGATCGATCACCGTTTGTCGGTAGTTATGTCGATGACGGGATGATTTATTGAGAAAAATATTAAAATTTGGGAATTTTTTTAGAAAAATGTTGTATCCTAAAATATGGGTGGTTTTATTAAAATTTGGAGTGATGCCTGAAATAATTTTTTTTAAAAGGGTGTTTTTTCAATTATTTAGGGAAAGTGGTGTAAATATGGGGTGCTTTTGTGAAACTTTCCATTTCCCCACCACATGAGTTGCAACTGGATTTTTTACAGTTAATTTATATGCACAAATTTAACATGTTATATGTCACGACGGTTTGTCCGTTAACCGATATTTTCGGCCTCTCGATTTACTAATCAAATGTGTTGTTTGGTATTTCGAATCCTTACCTAAAATTAAAAAAAAAAAACTGAAATGAAATGGTCTGTTATTTATTGTATCTGTAACATACCAAAAGGCCTTAATAACAAAGGATATCTTATGGGTTTTCCTCATATATTCTGTCTCAAACTAATTATTCAAATCAAGCACAATTTAATGAATTTATAAGCTATGGTAGTAAATAGTTTAATGTTTTGTGTTATTCATGATATTTCATATACTAATCACCAAATTTTATTCAATTCCATTGCCCAGAAATTTGATCCAACTAATGTAGGAAGATGGGGAAGAAAGGAGGCTGGTTTTCAGCTATCAAGAGGGTCTTCATACCTCACTCTAAGGATAAACTAGTTGATGTAAGTAAGCCTCTTTGCTCCAATCTTGAATTGGTTATTGTTGTGGCGAATCTGCGGTGTGGTGATCGATTTGTTGAAACAAGAAAGCTAGAGATTCGAGGCACAAAGACTATTGTGGTCAGTGCAATGACAGGAGTAGTCCATCAACGTTATATGTTGTTCAAACATAATAGTGAATGAAGTCATTCAAGAAATGTATGATGCTATCATTCCCAATGTGACAATGTGTTCGTGATGGCGTTTCGTAAGGCGTCGTTTCTTGGATAGTTGATTGCTTGTATATGATCTTGATGATTGATCGCTTCGAATGCAGGGATTAGAGAAGAAAGATGCGAAAGAAACGAAGAAAAAGGCGGTGGGGAAGCCGAAACAAGGGCATTCATTCATTCCTCTCTTCAGGGAGCCTAGTACGATAGAAGAAATTCTCGGAGAGGCGGAACGAGAGCACCACCTTATCGATTTTCAGCCGATTAGTCCTTTCGAGCAACCAACGACGCCATCGTTTCTAACTCCTCGAGTTACGACTCCTCTGCAGCATGCTACTGCTTCTCCATGGACTCCTTCACCTCGAATGGTGGCTTCGACACCACGGATTCCTAGCTCTCGAAGGGCGGCTTCCCCTCCTAGGAATGCCACTCCTCAAAGGCTCACTTCCCCTTCGAAGGGCTCTACGTCTCAAAGGATGTTTTCGGCACCAAAGATCACTACTACTCAAAGAACAATTTCTTCTAGCCGGGCAACTACCCCTTCGAATGCTGCCACTCCGGATAGGTCTATGAGTTCGAGATATGTTCATCGACTGAGGCCAGAACCTACCTTAAGGCACCAACACATGTGTGCTACCAGGATCCAAGCTGCCTATAGGGGTTATACGGTACGTTATCACCTTGTTCGTTTACGTGCATTATCGTAAGAGTAGCTTGACCGATTTGGTTCGAGTTGTGGAATGGTTCAGGCCAGGAGGAGCTACAGGGCTCTGAGGGGACTGGTGAGGCTGCAAGGAGTGGTGAAAGGCCACAATGTGAAGCGACAGACGATAAACGCGATGAAGTGTATGCAACTTCTAGTACGCGTGCAGACGCAGATCCAATCGAGAAGGATTCAAATGCTCGAAAGCCAGGCGATGCAGCGCCAAAGGAACGACAAGGACTTGGAGAGTGGCAATGGCAAGTGGAATTTGAGCCATTTGGTAAGCTTTCTTTCCGTCTTTCGTATCAATGTCGATCAGCTTTCGGTTTTATAGTGTAAATCGATGGCTTCGGTGTGGTTAGAAGTGTGATTCTTTCGCAGTCTGAGAATGGAAATGCAGACGATTGGGATGATAGTAGGCTGACTAAAGAAGAGATTGAGGCGAGGATGCAGAGGAAGTTTGAAGCCATCATGAAGAGAGAAAGAGCCATGGCCTACGCGTACTCGCATCAGGTGCGTTAACCGGCTTTGTTAACTGTGTTTTGTCCCTGCTTCGTTGCGGGATATACTAGTTTGTTGTTGTTTTTGTCTTTGATGGTTGTCTCTATTCAGCTGTGGAAAGCGAGTCCAAAGACGCCTCAAGCGGCTCTGATGGAAATCCGGTCCTCGGGAGGGTTCCCGTGGTGGTGGAACTGGCTAGACCGGTCTGACCGGAATCCATCCACCACACCTACAAAACCATCAGAAAGCCAACCCATTAAGAGCCTCTTCTCAACACCTCCAAGGCCAACCGGGACCAGCCCGTTCATGCCCCGTGCAAGCAACTACAGCCAACAGAGCCCCGGGCTTGACCATTTCGACGCAGCCACGCCAAGATCCACCAGATCGGTTGCAATCCCATCAAGAATGAAGCTATCGCCAACGCCTCCAAGCAGAACCCCAGGCAACAAGATCACAAGGCCAAGAGCAACCAACTCCCCCTTCAACGCGCGTTTCAAAGACGACGACAGCCTTACGAGCTGCCCACCGTTCTCAGTGGCTCCTCGGTACATGGAACAGACCCTTTCAGCCAAGGCAAAGGCGAAGGGCGACTTTGAAGCAGCGCCCGACGTGCAGCCAAAGAAACGGGTCTCGTTTCCGCTAGCCCAAGGGATTGGATCCTTCAAGTGGAACAAGAGAGGCTCCTTGTTCTCCGCCACGGCTACGCCTACTAGGGAGAAGGTGATGGACAAGAAGCAGTCACTGCAGCCTATTGGGAATCTTAGTGTGGACTCAACTGCTTCCATGCCTGCCACAGTAGGAAGGAAGCCATTTAACAGATTTGTGTGAGGATTTCATTTCTTGATAATTCCTTACTCTTGTGTGTTTTGGTTTCGGTTTTCGCATTTTCGGCACATTTTACTTGTGTATGATGATGAACTTCAATTGAATTACAGAGATAGTTGATGTATACATAGGGAACATGACAATGATTTGGTTTGTATATCACTTTGGCAATTGCTTATTTGAAGGAAATATTTGAAGTTTGGAGTATGTTAGGAACTCATGAAAATAAGATCCACTATACTCACATGACAATGGTCGATGATAACCCTATGGAGATGGGAGATTATCCTCGTCTCCGTCCCCGTCACCATTCGGGGATCGAAAAACCTAAAGCAGTACTCAACTTTTGATTTAAGAAGATGCACTTTTACACAAAAGAAGTCTCAAGGTGCTCAACAGAAACTTAAACTAAACAGGAAGAAGTAACATACCAAAGTTTAACATTATCTCATGTTTCATGCTGAATAAACTAAACTCTCTATCCTTCCTTTTTTTTCTACAAAGAGGAAGCGAGTAAAGACGAGAGTCGAGAGGGAGAGAGGATTTTCACCTAACATTGCAATCAGCCATCCGGCAATAAGAGTCTAGCCGAATAGAGCAAAAGTCTAAGTGTCTAACCATCGTGATCTACGGTCCCTGGTCATCGCTTTGATGGCCTCTCGTCAGAAGCATCATCTCCACCATCATCGTCTGAATCGTCTTTGCCTGACCTCTTGCGCTTAGGTGGAGCCTCAACTTTTCCATCAAGGTCTTCATCTTCGTCTTCCTCTTCCCCGTCAATCTCCTCTACTCCATTCTCCTGTGGCTCAAAGTCGCTCTGATCCTCCTCTTCCTCAGCTGGTGCAATGGGACGAACTAGGTACTCAGTTCCCACATCCTATGCATCATACAAAACGAGCTATCCGTTAATGACATAATAGAAGTAAGCATCAAAGGTTAAGAAAGATAAGCAAGGGAATAAAGCATAAGAACTCTCAACATTCAAAACCATCCCAGGTGGTAAAACTTCAATCCAACACCAGCCTTTTCTCATTGCATACACTAAACAATAATACAGAATACCCATCAAAAACAAACCTCGGCCACTAAACTGGACTAAATCCCAATAAGAGTGAATTTATAATCAGGAAGTAATGGAATAAAACCTCACTCACTGTACTGGCTGGGATGAGACAGGTGATAAGACAAATTTATACTACATTTTTTCAGCGAATCGCTGAATTGTAAGAAGCAAGAAAAGAAAACAAAGTTAGACCTCAAAACATTTTTATGCTTGGACAAACGACAAGCAAGAATGAAAGTCCACTGATTCGATCAAGCTGTGAATAAAGACATTAGGAACAACATATACGGATATACCTATAAAGCAGGATATTAAGATCAGACATCCTAAATGATGATTGATGAAGCTTGTGTGTCTCATTGTCTTGTTTGTCCATTAAAGTTATGGAAAACAAATAAGAAAAACACGCGCACACAAATATTTTTCCAATGCTCCATGGAAGATGTGGAAACTGGAAATCCAATGTTTAGGAGGGCAAACAATACTGTAAAAGCTAACTAAAGCTGAAAAAGGAGGTGCATAGAAGATACACCTCACAATCATTGATCCTAATGTCATAACTTAACACCACCTCGCAAGTGTAAGATCAAATGCAAAACAGAATAGCTCAAGCACTGCAGTTTAGACATATAGTTTCTAAAAAATACACCTAAATGCGAATGCAAATGATGAGAATGTGATGGGAGAATCAAAAACCATACTACTATAGTATCTTAGCCTTTTTAGTAATATCTTAATAAACTACGGGGTATTACCTTAGGGCACCTTCAAAATACAAAACAAAAACAATCAAATAGGGAAATTTCAATCCATTGAAAATGACGATGAATCAAACAGCAGATATATAGTATTTGACAGTTTGACACAAAGTAAAACATCGCGATTGAGGATGGAGATTTGCAAGAAGCATCAATGAGTTGCTGCGGAGTAGGAACAATACCGTTCCAAAACCATCAAATACACAAACAAATAAAACATGGTGAACAAAAAGAAATCAACAAGTCTCGAGACAAACATGGGACCATGTAAAGTCTTGATTATTACGATGCCGAGATCAAAAGGCCAGATTCTTATGCAGGCATATATTAAACAAACTATTCAGTCTGCACTCAGTTTTGTAACCCAGGCAATGAAATAGATCTATAATCTATAAACAGGTAAGTTTACAGTGCAACTAATTCCTAAAAAAATCATCTCATCTGACCTTCCAAGAACTCAATTTTGCTCCCACAGGCAAAAAAAAAAAAAAAAATCAATGTTGAAGGGAAAAGCAACCATACGCTCATCAGATCCATGTAATCTTCCAGTAGAAATATTCATCATCTCATCTAAATCTTCCAGTAGAAATATTCATCATCTCATCTAAAATAAAAAATGATCGCCCAAAAAGGAAGAAAAAACTGATTTTTTTTCCCCAGAAAAGACGAAAGTTCAGTTCAGATGAGTTAAAAAAGACGAAAAGAAGATCTGACAGTCTATACTGACAAAAAGAGAAGTATCAAAAACATAATAAATCAACTAAATTACATAAACCAAAAAAAATGGCTGTAGATCCACTGATTTAGATGGAAAAATCTCAGATCTCTGAAGGTTCTGGATGAAAAGCATTCCAAGTGATGAACTTTGATGAAAAAGGCAGATCCAGCAAAGAGAACAGCAACGTTTGAACTAGAAACCTCAATAGTTTTACGATTAAAGCAGAAGATATGAACTAAAAGGAAGATAAGTTTACGAGAATAACCTCTTCTTCGTCGCCTTCGCCTTCCTCCTCGTCATCATCTTCGTCGTCGTCGTCGTCGTCGTCATCATCATCGTCTCCACCGGCATCTTCGTCGTCCTCATCCGCGTCTTCAACTTCATCCCCGTCGTCATCGATTATGAGAAGAGGAACACCAGATGACTGAAGAACCTCCGGGTCATCATCTCCTTCCTCCGCCTCCCCCTCGTCGTCGTCGTCGTCAACTTCGTCGGCATCTTCATCGTTATCTTCGTCTTCGCTATCTTCCTCCTCGTCATCGTCCTCCTCCTCAACTACGCTGTCATCATCAACCTCCTCGTGCTCAGGCTTCTTCCCGTTCGCCAGCCGAATCTCCTCCTTCACCTCGTCGATTTCGGCCTCCTCCCCCATGTCCTTCATCTTAGGTGCGAATCCCGTCGGTAAATTGAACTGAAAACTCGAAAATTGCAGGGAACGAAATCGGAAAAGCAGTCGGAAAATTGAGGGAAACGGGGAGAAGTGGAAACCAGAGAGCAGTAGAGAGGAGGGTTCTCCCTCCCCGGACAGGACATTGATCAGACGTGATCTCGGCCGTTGAATCGCAAAATTGGGAGGATAGATGACGTGTCATCAGATCGGACGGCTACGGTTGGCGATAAGTTGGTTTTCGTTTTTTGTTAGCGCAAGGAAAACCAAGCGGCGCACTAAACGTCCGGGCCGGACTGCTCACGTGCAATGCGTGTGAGTGATTTTTTTTTTTTTAATTTTTAAGCGATTTATTGATAAGAGTCACTAAAGTACGCTTGTCTAAGGATCAAATTCTCTTTTCTATATGACACAGAAGACCCCTTCCTTACCAACTATTTCCAAATGATTTACAAAAACCCCTTTAAAGATTTCTATTTTCTACCCATGCCACCAACACATTCTCACAGCCAACAAATTCATTTACATAAAATGTTGTAGGGGTTCTTCTATGACAACTGCTTGTCGTATGATTGACAAATATACGACAAGCAGTTGTCATAAAAAATTTACATAATGGGTTAACATGCAAATAGTTGGGACTAAACCCTGCTGGTATCTATTGTAGCTTCATATTCGATTAGTCTCATGAGCAAGTACATGGGTTTGGCCACCTACACGAGCGACTATATAGAGCCAGAACTAAAAGATTTCTGGTAAAAACACATACAATGTGGCCATAAGGAATCACAATGATCAAGTTTAACTCACCAGGCAAGATACTTCCACGGTGTGACACAAACATGAGGGCAAATCATTAGTTTCAATATAATCTTGTTAACCTGTAAAAGCATAAATCATTAGTTTTGTTCTCTTTTGCTACATCTCCTTTTCCTTTTCTTTTTTAATCGATAAATTATATTGAAACAATATAAGGGCAGTAGCCCTCAAAATGGGTAGAAACCCCCAAACAGAGCACCAAAACACCACCATCATCATCAACAACAAAGCCCAAAACGACATAATAAAAGGGGAAAAACAAGGGAGCTAAACAACGCCTAGGGTAGAAAGCCATCTATGGAGAGACCACCAGTAGCAAGAGGAGTCTGTTACCGCGAAAAATTCTGCAGGATTTCTTGAGCAAAGATGAGTAATGTCACCAGCCCTTTTTCTGGTTCTTGTGATTTACTGTAACAAAATATACTCACAATCAGATTGAATCCAGTCAAGCAACTTCTCCGCCTTTTATGATTTCAGACTTTGCATCATGTCTTCAGGGTACGGAGGCTGTCCTCGACAACAGTAAGCTGCCTTCCTGTCAATTATGATGTGTCATATTCCAAAAATCCAAAGTCAAGATCCTTTCGTTAATAAAAAGAAACATACAAAAGAGAATGCTACATGTCATAAAAATTATGTAACAATTACAAGACAATATCGTCATATTTGCTAATGATGTCTAATATGTTTGCTGTATGGACCAACAACATAGCATCCAAAGATGAAAAGAAGATCAATGTCAGAAGAGGTTGTTTCAGGAAGACAATTTCAATAAGCCATCAAGTTGTTTTAGATTATGAGAATATGAAGACAAATCAAGTGCAAGAAGGGAAGCTACAGAGTTTGTAAGATTGATATCAAAAGATTCATCAACAATATCTTTGATTTAAACACTGCTTTTGGTAATGCTTTAACATGAGCTTCTTAGCTAGGCAGACTCCACGTCATATCTTGACTAAAAGTCTCTTTACAGAATGCAGATTATGGTTGCCTAGCTTGGAAAAAAGTTTTACAAGTTGTAAGTTGCAGCAAATATTTCTCGCCTACATTAAATTTATGCAAAGATCAAACATGTCCAATGATGAGCCGTTTGGAGCCCCGCCCAATCCTGTTCAGGATTTTGATAAAGGAAGCATCTTATATCAACTTAGAGGAGCTAAAATGGTGTACCTTCTAAAATAGCTGCCTCATCCACGAAACTCAGCAAGCAGGAGCCGTTTTTGCTTCAATTGCTTGTAATTTTGCCCTGACTTCTTCAAGGCAAACCTCGAGATTCTTCAACTCTTCAGTATCAGCAAAAGCACTAGCCTGCTTAATCAGTAGGTAAAGTTGTAAATCCATCTGGATTCTGGAATGATTTGTAAAGAGTAACCCGCGATTTTCTTCTCTCTTTTTATTAGAAAATGTTGTACAACAATCCCAATTATCATCCATGTCTGAACGACAATCCCCACTGGAAACTTGACACAGATTTAGCATCAAATTTCCTTTATCACAACCCCACTATTTCCCAAGAAGAGCACCATTAAACATTGCATCAAAGCATCTACATATCACGAAAGAAGAAATGAATCTGTACTAGATAATAACAAAATAAAATATACCTGTTTAATTGTATTCTTTAGATGCATCTCAGCTGCCCGGAGTTCTCTCAAACTACCTGTTGAAGAAGAAATTTCCATGTATACTTTGCAAAGCTCCAAGGATGCATGTGCAAACTTTTTAAAACGATCAACGTCCTTCCACAAATCAGCTCCCTGTGAGCTCCAAGCAAACAGAGATTTGAAAAAGATAATTCATTCAAACATTATTAGGCTGTCACAATAGGAACAATGTATAGAAAGGGGAAAGACGTAAAAACATGAAAAGTGATCCTCAAATTAAGGAATAATTTACACAGTAAGGGGAAAAGTGCGAAACCCAATAAATGGCTGACTCATAAGTACAAACGAGTACCAACATTGGCAGTTGTTCAAGAGAAGAATATTGGTTTCCACATCAAGGATTGGCATAAGTCAAGACAGACTGCAAGTTAGATCATTCATGAATGATGATGAACCAAAAAGATGACTGCACATGATAGATAAATGCCACTTCAATACTTGAAACAATCGCTTCACAGTATGGCTAATTTTCACCAGTGGTTGAAATCTGGGAGATTATTAGACACAGATAAGAGTTAACCTGGCTAATTTCAACCATTGTTTTGATATTCACATAAAAGTACAGAAGTGAACAAATTCAAGCTAAAAGTAGCTAATGGATATTAAGAACCAGAAGCTCAGGTGCATCTCTACCCTCTATCTAGTTGCAGTCGAAAAGATATGACAGAGCACTAATGACCAGAAACTTTTGGGTAATTCTACATCATGCTGTTGAGATTAGGATGTCTATAATTTTTTAAAATTTGCCTAGAAGTCTAGAACACCCTCTAATTTGAGAAAATTTATATAGTGCCCAAACCTGGCTGTTACATTTTGTATTTGCATATTAAAAAAAAGATACTACATGAAAATGTTGAAAGCTTGGAAACACCATATAGAAGTTTCCCGTCATTTTTTATAGAGCGCTAACAAGTGAAGCAAACATATCCTATAAAATGTTAACTAGGCACATATATCAATGATTTTTTTAAAAGAACATTCTCCGCGAAAAATAACACAAAAAAGCATAATATATACAATACCTGATAAGATCTAACTTGCTTCAAGAAAGCCTCTGAGCACATTGATAGATCTCCTTTTATCCTCTGCCATCGTGCATATAAACCCCAAATATCTCCAGCTGCGTTGCTTTTGACCATCTATTAAAATCAAGAAATGTGGAACAAAATTTTGAGAAGCTGATTACAAGTATCTACAAAAGACTCACCATCACTACAACTCACTCTAATAAGGCAAAATGAAAAATATATAGATAGCACATATAATCTCAAATATCAATTTTATTTTAGATTTCAGTCTATGAAAGAAGGCCTTTTCAGTGTAAAGTTTTTCAGAACATTGATGATGGAAAAGTTTTAAAATATTCAAATGAAGTATAAACAAAACATAAAGGGAAAAAAGACGGAGACAATTTTTCTAGCACATTAAAACCATGAAGTTAAATAATTGTCTATTTTGTTGCTGCCTCATAGACACACTAACGGTTAGTGCACTGGCCAATTGTACTGAAATTGAAATGCTTTTCCAAAGCGGTATCCTAACTCCTAAATGATACTACATCCGATCTAAAATATTTGATTTTTACTATTCCGCACACTTTGTAAGAAAGCTAAACACTCAATAAAATATTATTTATTGTTAAACTCGGCCGGGCCCGGTGGGGTCAAGACAATTATTATTATTATTATTATTGTTAAACCCATATTCCAACAATTATTATTATTATTATTAATTTTTTTAAATAAGGAAAAATGACAAAAAATTATACAAACTATCGGTCATGAACCAATATTAATATAAATTTTAAAGAACACTAAAAGGTATACAAACTATTGCACATTAAACCAATTTCAATACAAGAAAAATTCAGTTTTTACGAGCAATATTTTGACGTAGCAACTAAAGGTTTGCAATATTAATGATGTAACATCACATTATTACATGTCCCAATGTAATTTTTGACAAACAAATCTAATTTTGAGTACAAATTAGACGAGTATATTAACCGTAGAATTCAATTTATACTCAAAATGAGTTTATTTTTTAAAAAAATTACATTTGCACATGTAATGATGTGACGCTACGTCATTAAAATTTCGAACCTTCGGTTGTCACGTCAAAAAATTGGTCAGAAAATCAACCTGTGTTTGTCCCGTATCAATATTGGTTTAATGTGGAATAGTTTGTATGCGTTTTAGTGACTTTCAAAGTTCGTATTAATATTGGTTCGTAGCTGATATTTAGCATTATTTTCTGTCATTTTCCTTAAAATAATTTCATACTTATTAGTAACAAGTACAAAAATATTTAAAAATTAATTTAAAAAAATGAATATTTTATAGAATTTTAGGTTCTTAAAAAGCATTCAGCAAAACATAACGTTTAAATTGTTTAATATTCACACACTTTTTTAGAAGGATAAAAATTATATAAAATTTTAACTTTGTTATAAATCTTTTTAAACAATTTTGTACTTGTTACTAATAAGAATGAAATTGTTTTAAAAAAAAACGTGTGAACTGTGAATAGTACACGACATGTTTTACCTAATGGAGGGAGTACATTGGAATAAAAGTTTTCAATGTAGGCAAACCACCAAAGCTAGCCTTTTGGATTTACAGTTTTGTATATTACCTGTTGAAGAAGCTTCCCAAGCACCTCTATCAAGTGCTCGGTTTCCTTATTCTCTAGGATGATACGTCCACATTCATCAGTACGACATGGAGAGTCCTGAATTACAACAAGCCTTTCTATCTCTTCTACAACCCTTGTCAATAATTCAATGTCGATTCTTTTATTTCCTGAAAGTTCAAACACCATCTTCATAGCTTCCATAGCCTGCAAAGTAAGAATATCTTAACAAACTGTAAAAAATACAACAACAATAACTTCCCAGTGTATTCCGCAATAAGGCAGAGTCCGGGTTCAAGACGTACGCACCCTTACCTCGAACAAGTCGAGAGGGTGTTTCCGAGAGACCCAAGTGTTCTAGGATCTAGAGGCAAAGTGATAACGAGCAAACACAGCCAACAAATTCAAAGAGAAGTAGAAAATATCATTTCTCTTTACTCTAATGATAAACATACTACTTCTCTTCCTTTAATTTATCATGTTCTTTCTTTCTACATCAATGATAATGGGATACTTAAATCAATGAACAATATGAGTGCCAAGTGAACTTCTCAACTACGGCTCCAGATGTATCCTATTATCTGACCATCAAACACACCAAATGATGCATATTACACCGAGCCTATAATGGGCTAATTATGGAAAAACAATTAGAGTGTTTTATGTCCTTTCAACCAAAGAAAAAATGAAAATCACGAAGAAACACTCTCCTCCTCTATAATCCATAGATACCACTTTCTTAGTTGCAATTTCCATCAGAAAAATTAAAAGAACCATCAAAACACAATGGATAACATTAAAATAGGCAATGCTCCCCACTATCTGATTTCCAAAACAACTAGACAAGAGATTAGAGAAAGCAATGAAGAGAAAACACACACAAGGGACAAAGACAAAAGTGCACTGCTTGAAGAATATGCCAGTCACTCGAGTAGATAAAAATAAACCTGAGCAAAGTTGCCAACATCAGCTGCAACACAGCTGTAATTTTCCCACATTTGCCAGCTATTTCGCCTGCATTATTAAGCATGGTGATATTATAAATTGTCCAAACAAGAACTTTATAAAAACACACATTCCTTTTCTTTTGTATTGTACTTTAAATATAACAAGTGTTACAAGACTGAGTTGTACAGACTTGAACTTCAATGCTTCTTTGAATGCAATAAATGCTTCTCTGTTTCTCTTTTTGACCATATGCCTGCAAACACAACAAATTCCATCAGAGATCAAGATCATGATAGAAATACATGTGCAGTCAACCAACAAATAATCAGACATATCACAATTCAATTAAGTACAATGGATACAGAATCATACAACAAGGCAAATATCCAAAAAGAAAAAGAAGAGAAAGCTTGTTAGAAACCACTAGGAGCAAGGATCTCATTCCTAGGAAAACCACTCAAGCAAGAATTTTGCAAGAGGAAATTGGTGGAGAATCTCCAAATATGTATTCAATTCAATAATTCAAGTCTGTCCTTCCAAGCTGCAGGTTCCCCTCCTTTTATAATAGAAAGCAAATAACTAGCTCCTAAAATTAAATAACTAAAACTCTGGAAAATGGAAGAGAACATGGAGAAAGTGGGCGAAAAACTAGGAAGTGGGAATGGGTAATTAACTATATTATGCAGAAAAAAGAAAGATAACAATTAAAACTAATAAATAAGAAGCTGGGTTCATATCAAAGCTCTTGCTAAAAACTCGTAGGTCAAATAGAAGAACAGGATCCGATGAGAATATACAAAAAGCTCCAAACAGGCCCAGCTACACAATGCTACCCAATAAAATAAAATATTCATCATGTAAGTATGAGTAAACACTTACAGACAAGCAATGTTGTTCCATGCCTCGCCATTATCAGGATCAAGCTGTACTGCACGAGTAAAACCATCTAATGCCTTCTCAACATCTCTAGCCTAGACAATATTGCAAATACAAGAATATAAATTAATAGAAAATTTGCATCAATAAAGAGGATAGACAAACTATTTAACCTTGATATGGATATGAAATTAAGCTAATCAGAACAAGCATCCACATAACCAACAATACCTTTAATGCAGCTGCGCCAAGAGCAAACCAACCATCAGGATATAAAGAGTTTAATGCCAATGCCGACTCCCTGAAATGGAATCCCCCAAAATATAGCATACATAAAATTCTATGGAAAAAACAATTAAAAAAATACAACTTGAATGAGGGGCATTTGAAAGTTTTTAGGTCTCCAGAAGAAGTGGGGATTGAAAGATTACATCCCTTGGTGTGTTAGATATCAGAAAGTGATTTATTAGCTACAAAAAGACAAGTCTACCTTCTCCATGAAAGGGACGAATCATATGGATTTTCCCTAGCATTCATCTATAAACAATACCATAAGACCCTCTGAAATCTATGTAAACTGAAAAGGGCATAAATACTTTCATCCAAGAATATAACAGAAACCAATGGGAGCAATGATGCCAGATCAGAGCGAGGGATGAGAAACAACTTTCATCACACACCAAATTCATAATTTAATATGCAATGCATTTGGAGGCCTAACTTAATACAATAAATTCTCATAATCCCTTCACATATGACCAATCCTCGCATCTTTGCATTTTTTTTCTTCATATTCATACACTTGTTGTAAATTTCATTACAAAAACCCTACCACACAAAACCGAAAAAATAAAATACAAGTGGGTGGGGCAAGGTAAGTGTAAAAATAATTACATGCTACTTACAGAAGAGAAGTAAATACAACATACCATAGACTCTTAGCAGTCTCATACTCCCCTCGGTTATATGCACTACGAGCGAGGGACCTCTGGTAAGAGAAGCAAAAATCATCATATCATGGGGGAAAAGATATTTTATTTTAATATGTATTGTAAATTGTAACAAAATATCATAATATAACTTCAGCAGTTTAGCAACCCTTTTCCAGCAGTTTAGAGATTCACTAAGTTCCATTTTTAGTCCAGCCACTTGTGATTATACATACAATTGCAATTACATTGTGATCGAACTCCAACACCAATTCACAGGTAGTCATCAGCAGAAATAATGGAATTGGCTAAAAAATATTCTCATTTTTTAATTAAGTCATTTCAGGAGCAACTTTTTGCCTTTTTTTTTGGTACTGAATGGGATCATATTAGGATCTTACGGAGTAATGTCTTTGCAAAAAAAAATGATTTTAAGTCCTTTCAGCACATTGCAATCACATTACATGTTAGGGTTACTAGTCCAATCCAACCCAGAGCTCCGGTTCAAAATTTGGTCTTGTTAAACAGTAGGAAGCTGATTAAATATTTAACAAGATTAAGCAGTCAATTTCTAATCTATTGTCTTCAACAAATTTTGTGTCACGAGGACTCTGAAGCAAGTTACAATGGTCGAACACTCATCGGATTTTGCAAAAATTTCGCTTCGTCATGCATGCCCCATGTCCATGATAGGAAGTTAGTTTTTATTTGTAGATCTACGAGAGGTTGGTTATGCACAATGTGTTGATTGCTTATATCGTACTTGCGCCGAAAAAGTACATATTTGTGATGATATGGTACTTATTATAATGAATAAGCGCTACTGAAACATGAAGCCAGGAACCAACTTTCATAACCATGAATCTGATACTCTTAATTCTCTCATCTCTTAAACCTATTTGTCCCAGATCCAAAAAAGACCCCATCACAATCTATTTTGCAGGTTGTGATATAACAGAGTCTCAACTTGGCTCATTTCGGTAAAAAATGACTTATGGCTATGAGAATAAAAAAACCAAAAATGTGTAGTTATCAATTGAATTAATGACACTGAGGCTTTATAACTACTATGATTTATCAAATTAGAATTTAGATGGTGTGAAAAGAATAAATCATGATCAGTGATAGAGAAAGTACCTTGGCACGTGCACACCTATCATTAGAAACTTCTAGAGCTCTTCTAAAGCAGGAATCATCAATTGTCACATCACCCAATGAACACCTGAAGATGAAGGCAGTCAAAATAATAATAACACAGGGAGAGGACCAGACATTCAAATGTGATTGCTCACATTTTCCAATGATATTCAAAGTACTCGATAATAAATTATAATTGTAAAGAAGGCAACACATCCAAAATAAGAGAGAATTTCAAAGAAAAAATAGAAAAAAAAACACTGATGGAAATTCATTTGGATACTTATCAATATCATTACGCTCACGCTGCTTATTATGAACATGAAATGGGTGAACTCAATGTATTGGAACATATACTTTGTGACAATAGTACCTTAGATAAATTAGGAAGAAGGAATTTATAAAATCACGACAACTCAAAAAATAAAATGAAAGGTACATAGAGGAACAACTTGAGTAGACAAACACTAAAAAACAATCAGAACAGGAGTTGTACATTTAAGGCTAGATGGGCTGCATACCATAATCTTGAATCGTTTGGTGTTTCAGATAACCGCTTATTGATCAGCTCAACAGCTGCTGCTTTCTTTTCTAGAAAGCTGTCATTTTTCTTGTGTCAGAGTGCATTTCACAATAGCAGACCAAATTTCAGTAAGGGAATAAATGTATGATGATATTATAATGTACCAGTAGCAATATATGAGATTGTCCCACAACTCCAAGTCTTCAAATATTCTCAATGCCTCTCCAATCAAACCCTGGCTTACTAGAAGTTCACCATATTCCCTATGGTAAGAGAGATATAAATAATGTTTAGTTTTTTTTATTTACGTAATAGTATGGTAAAAATGGATACACGGAACAAAAAAGAAAAGAGCATAACTATCAAAGCTCTTACACATGTCCACAGTTCATTTTGGATTTTTGAGCATTAGAGTATAATTCATTGAACAATTTCCCTAGATATACATATAGATACACTGAAATACCCGAGTGAAAAAAGAATGTGGACACCACCAGCTCTTGGATGAAGGCTGTGGCACCTTATAAGGCATTGTCATAACAATGTATATTATATACATGTAGAAAGAAACAAAAAGTTATTTCCTTCCAACTATGCAGGCCATGCTATTGAACATGAGCCCTTCTCTTGACTTTAAAGGATAAACCATCCAGCCACTTTTTTGCATCACTTTTGAAAATTCAAACATATTCCATATGCTTTAATTTCTCTGTCCCATGTAGAGTATACTCTAAAAAAACTTCAAGCGATCTTAGACTTACCAGTCCAGAACAATTTAGACATGTGACTCCATATTGATGAATTCAGATGGTGACAGAGGAGTCTAGAAGGATATAAATAACAATTTGTAGTATTTGATGATATGCAATTATGAGCAAATTCTTGGGCTCTAGCCAGTATATATATAGCATAGCACCAAGGCCAATGATAAACCAAGTAAGAACTAAAAAGGTTATACCTGATAGCAATTAATGTCAAAATTGTTCAAGACATACTATGTCAATTTCTTCAATAAAGTTACTTATCGCAATGAGTAGCGAAATTTATAAAATAGATAGGTTTTCTTAAAATGACTCTGTAAATATGTGTCCACTGAAAAAGGAGTTGATTATCAATTGAAGAAGGGACAGAAACATACTTCCTTAGAGCAGGAACGGTAGGGATGTAGACTCCAAAACAGCAATGAATTCTCTCTTGGACTTCCGGATGAGACACAAACAGACCTTGAACCTACAAAATTTGGCAAATGTGGGTAGGTGCCCATCCATGAAGGAGAAAAGAAAAGTGAACATCATTAATCAGAAAAACATTGAAAGAAGGGGAAAAAAACATTTACACCAAGTGTACAGCTGATTCAGGAGGGTAGCTCCACTATAGCTGCCTATGCCATGATATCATTTCTATTATGACCTAACACGAGTTAGTCATAAATCATTTTACAAAACCCTTGCTTGAAATTAAGTAAACCACATACCAAATAAACACAGCAGTAAATAAAAAAGACTCCGCACTAAGAGCATATAGGCTCCAAGGTGCTAGACACCTTAACCCAAATTCATTGCTTGGCTGAGAAAAAGCATTTCCCATTAGATAGTCCAAAGCACCTGTCTGGCTATCTCTTCTCTCTCGTGCTCTGTTTCTCTTCACTTCCTTTCTTGTTTTTCTTGTATTGTATCTTATGTTAGCAAAATTACTAAGGGTTGACCTAAAATACCCTGTTTATTGTTTTCTATATAATTAGATTTTAATTATATTTTATTTCATTGTTATGATATAAATATTGTGTATGACTACTATGTTTACAGCTATGAAGTACTGTGCAATTTAGAGAGGGCTTTCACTTTGCACTTATCCTTAGGCTCTAAGAGGACTAAGACCCTTCTGGTTCTCTTAATCTGCTTCACCCCCTATAAAACAACGTAGTTAAGAACAAAATATTTCACATGCATCAAAAAAGTAGACTGCATACCAGTTTGTCCATCATCAACAGAGAGCGTTCTTTTGTCCTGCTACGAGAAGATTCCCATCTTATACGTAAGATGTTGCAGAAACACCTAATCTGAACAGAAAAGGGGATCAGTTAATTTCCTTAATCTCAGACCATTTTCACATAAACACATACCCATGGGCCATGGCCCATGGCAAATTAAACTTGAAATAGTTCTACTCACAATGAAGTAACAAGACTGCTGTGAATCAACAGCTTCTATATACGGAGCCATCTTCCACTCTGAAACAGAAATTAATATGATTACTGAATTATTATGAACAGTAAACTTTTAAATAACCAAAAAAATCTTAAAAAATAAACTGCTCCCCCATCCACAAGGGAGCCTTTGAGTTAGGTTACAGATGCAATTTGATATGTCAGTCGAACTCAAAACTTGAACAGTGCAGAGATCACAAGGTCCTTTTAGAATGAAATTCGGTACAGTCTCTAACGTGAACAATGCTGAACAATAAAGGTAGAAGTATGCTGCTCCAAAGAGAATCAGTTAGTAATGTGTTTTTTCACTGAAGTGCAGAGTTCAAAACTTTCAGCGGAAAGGAATAAGAAATCAGCACATCTTGATGCCTCATGCCCCATGATACAAACCCTGACAACATGGAAGAAACAACAGACAGGGAATGAAACTAACAAGCCTATGATAATCAGACAGTTTAGGGGAGTAAGAACCAGGAGAAGTGCCCAACTTGGTCACATCAAGATTTTCAATTGTACATTGTCCGTTTTCCCTTCACATCTGAGATATAGAAGAGATTGCTCAACTGGATGAGTGATGTTAGAAATGTGCAGTGGTTGGAAGAGGAATGCCAAAGGAGGCAATAGCAAAGCAAAGAAAATTCAGTCAAGTGGGAATTTTCAGTGGATTGATTCTCACAACAGCCAAAGGAGGCAAAACGGCACAGCAAAGAAAATGCCAAGTGGGAATTTTCAGCGGATTGATTCTCACAACAGTCACGTACAATGTATGGTATAAAAAGAATGAGGATTTGAAAACCTATGAATATGGTAGCATGGTTATGATAGAAGAACGCACTTCCCCAAATTGCAAGATTTTAAGAATTACTAATTATTGAAAGGAAAGGAAATAGAGTTGGAGAATGGAAAAATACAAATCTGATTGTTCTAGCAAAGATTGCCAAAGTAAATACAAGAAGAAAAATATCAGAAACTTGTCACAAAAAAAAAATATCAGAAACTTATCACAAACTAACAAGTACAAAAGCAAATAATGCGAAAAGGTGGAAAAAAGGTAATAGCTAAAAGCTTTCTGTAATAAAGCTGTCAGCTAAGTACACATCTACCAATAGATTACCTTACCCAATAACCTACATTTAAATATTAAAAAAAAAATCAAATAATCTGCTTAACAATTATGTTCTACCTTCATGATACTTGACTAAGAATGCTGAAATTTGGTGGATAATTGCTAGTACTGGATTATCAAGTTCATTAAATTTGCCTGCTTTTGTATACTTTCTTTTTTAATTAACTAGCATTCATATTAATAACCAAAAATAAGCATGAGTAACCATCTGAACCAATAAAGTAGTACTTCCGTGACAAGGACCTGCTCTCACCACAGGATGAAAGAGTAGTACATCATTTATTTTGTTTCACTAGATCTTCCAACGTTCACATTATTCATATATTGATTTATTTAAGGAAAACACAATTGGGGTTTTACAACGGAAAACAAGCAAACAAATAATGAATAAACAAAAAGGTAAAAGCAGGATAATCAGACTACACAGCATATCATGGAAAGAAAATCATAATGCTTCTAATGATATGTCAATGCACACTGAAAGTTCCAGTAGCTCACTTTGTATGTCATCTTGTCGGGCACTTTTTTCAATCAAAAGGCACTGTGCTAAGACCACCAGTTGTTGGGTTGCTTGTAAGACAGTATCACCAGCATGAAAACTGGGTGTATCACCTGCATCATTAATCTCCTTTTCACCATTGTCCACATATCGTGGAGTCATCAGCACATCAGATATTTCGCTGCTTTCCCTTTCCTTTGGTTCTGAACCTTCCTCATCCTCCCTAGTAGAACCATTCTCAAATGATTTATGTATATTGCTCAACGCAGTGCCACTGGACGATGATTTTCCATTTGCACGAAGCACCATCAGTGCTTTGGGTTCAACCTACATAGATATTCTTGGAATTTATTCCAGTATATACTGGATAGTAAATAATGAGCAAAAAGAACACCAAATGTAAGCAGAAACATAAATAAATACCTGATGAATTGTTCGGAAACCAAGAGCACCAGTCAAAGAAATCTCAAAACCAGCTGCCACTTCAGCTGATTTAAAATGTTCCCTAATAAAATTACCAAAATATTTCCAGTGTTAAATTTTACAAGCAAGAGAAAACAAAAGCAAGCCAATCATTAATTTTAAGCAGTGCAACAAAAGATTTTACATAAGATAAAGCTCCACATGTATTGTCCAGAGGAAAATAGTGACTATGGAAAATTGGAAATGATGTAAAATGCTCATGATCTGAATATATGCTTTTTAGCAACGAAACTAAGGAGACGGACACTCTGTAGATGACAAATACACTTCCATGATCTACAAGAGTAGAAATTGTCTCATGTTAGATATACCAGTTATCTTATCTTAACTTGGACACTTTCCCAAGGGTAATATCTTCCTGGACCGTGCAAAGAATTGTTTTAGAATGGTAAAACCTACCTGTTTTAGTTTTGTAATTTGCTTGAAAATAAGAGTCTTCTGTCTATTAATGGCAAAAGCTTAATATACTCCATATCTACAGATATATGCTCTGTACCCAAACAATATCAGGAATATTAACAGCATATTGTAGATCCGTAACAAGCATAAGTTTCTGCTAGGCCTCACAAGCATAAGTTTCAGCTACGTCTCACAAGTCACAATCTATAATTGTTCTATCTAAAAGACCCTAATATCCAACATTCAAGACTAATACAGATAATGGTTTGCAGTCCTAGTGCATGCTGACTTGATGTTGAATGGACCAACACACACAAGAAGATTAACAGCAGCTCTGCAAAAGAGGGTGGGAGCAAAGATAGCTGTAGCAACCAGACAGACAAACAGAAGAGAAGGTTGGGAAAATAGATAGTATCAGTGCTTTGTAAAGGGGGCATTTGGAGAGAGGTTGCCACAATTTTATTTTCAAAAAGGGTCACAGTGGCCTAATGGAAGCAGCAGCAATGGTGATTAAATTAACAGTGGGAGAGAAGCAACGTCATAGGCAGTATTAGCTAGCAGACGTTGAGCTGTGAAGCATTTCTTTCAGATTTTAAATTATTGAATGTATATCTTCGTTTAAAATCATATAAGTCAAAATGAAAATAGCACAACTAATGCACAAAAACAATGGACAATGAAAGTTCAAGACGTATACATATAAATATGCCCCTAGATAACCTTAATGATATCCTACTGAAGGTTTCAGGTAGCATTCACGATTTGAGAATTGGCAATCCTTCACTAATTCTATTCATGATGTCCATAAGCATAGCCATTGTTCACTTTTTCTGGTGTGAAAAATGAGAAACTGACTAAAACAAAACAGGGGATAGAACCACATGATACTTGAGATACAAGTAAAAAATGGATTCCAAAAGTTCAAATTTGTTACAGTAAGGATTAGCACCTCAAATAATCTTATTAAACTCAAAATAGATTCGAGTAAGACATAACTAATTTTACATTTATATTCTATTCCTTAACAATGATAAACAGAAACAAAATTGCATACACATACCTTGCAGAATCAACACGGCCAAATGTATGCTCCATCAAACCTACTTCCAGATGTAGCAATGAGACAATGGTGGAAGCCTCCCCGTTATAAAGGAGTCCACCCCAATAACTAGTTACTCTTTCCACATCACCAAAATGACTGAAACTTTCACAGCCATAGACTTGCAACAGATCAAATAAAGAAGAACAACGGTCCTCCAACATTCGTTGTTGTAGAAGTAGACATCGAACCAACCACCATGAAATGCTTCTTATACCACCCAAATTAGGGGCATTTTCACCAGATAGAACATCTTTTGCCTTTGTGAGCAGCACTTTAGCAAAAACTATAAACTACATAAAAAAGTGGAAAAAAAGAGATGCAGAGTTTGTGTCAACTATGCAATTATTTACACTAGGTGCTTCAAAAAGTAAAAAATCAATGCACATGGAAATCCAAGCATATCAGTTTCAGTTTCTACGGGTTAAAGAAAAGAGTGCCTCGAATTTCCTCCACTGTCCATGCAGCATAAGAGCATGATGACCACAATTAATTGATTCCTGCCCTCATCCATTAGAGGGATTCTAGTCTACTACAAAAATTTTACAACTGAGTGAATGACACTATTAATCAGTATCTCTAATCAAAAGTTAGTTAGAACATACTAGTCCACAAACCAAGAAAAAAATAGATGAATGACAATCTCAATGCCACTGATAATGCAGCAATAGAATTAGATCAAACAAATATTGGATTTTGAGTTCCATGATGCTGGCAATATTACACCACATTTGAATTTGAAAAAAAAAATACTAAATTCAAAAATATTTATTGACTTGAATCACATAGGAGCAGAGAGATATGTCCAGCAAAAATTCAAATTAGCTATAATTTTTGCAATGTCATATACATAATAAGGCAGGAGCTATAAACTAATCAGATGCTCCAAGCAGTTTTTCCTTTTGGTACAAATGTAAATATACAAAGATCAAAAACATATACATGGGGATACCCTGGATTTATTTTATAAAAAAAAAACTCGGCCAAGCAAACGATTTCCAAATGAAGTATCCAACATTTAGGCAGGTGTCATATAGGTTAAGACATATACTGGAGGCAAGTTGAGCTGGGGCAAGGAGTTCATCTTCATGACATTCACTCAAGGAATCAAGTATATCTCTTTCCATGAGTCCCAACTCAATGTTCTTTTTGCCATTAGAACTGATTTACACTAACAAACTATCTACAAATGCCACATATTTTTCTTTATTTAGTTGATATCTTTACTTATTAGTACCTGCAAAGATGAGAATTTGCCAATCAAAGCAGAACCAGCAGACATCAACTGATTTCGTGCCCAATCCTCCCAACTCGCCCCATGCTCAATCACTTTCCACGGAAACGGCAATGAAGGCAACTCTATAACAGGGCTGCGAATCAAAAGGCAAAACTACTATTACATTCAAATTTCAAAAACCAATAAATTGCGATACTAATAGACATTCAATTTCCACTCACCCGGTGACATTGCACTGAACGAAAGCGAAAAGGGAAGCAACAGCAATCGACATGATCAGAACAACACCATCAGCGTCATTATCCTCCAAGAATGTCTCAACTGCCGACTCCAATTCGGCATAGAACTCGCCGGCTTCCACCGAATCCCCTGAAAGCAACGAGCCAGGTAGCCGCTGGAAAGCCAATTGAGCAGCGTCGGAGGACAGAGCTTCGACGTAGCACCCCGACTCAATCAACGTGAGAACGCCGTCAATCAGAGGATGAATGTGGCGGCTATCGGGCAGGGGAGACGGAGTTGCTAGGCGAGGGAGGTCGAAGCTTGATGGGGACGGAGAAGGGAGGGAGCAGCGGAGGAGGCGGAGTTCGTACGAGCGGAGGAGCTGCGATCCTTCGGCTCCCTCCATGGATTTTTGTGAAGGGAGAATTAGGGTTTAGCGGTGATGGTGGGCTGCAGAGAGGAAGAGGAGGTGTGGTGGTGACGGTGACGGCGACGGGCGACGGCGAAGAAGCTGAGGTTAGGGTTAGGAGAAAGGGTGGCGGGAAAAAGGCGGTGGTTTAGGAGAGTGAGGGTTTTGGAGTGGCGCACGAACAGTAACGGCCAATGACGGTACTCTATCAAATCTTCAAACTCTCTTTTTTTTTTTTGTTGTTGTTTTTTTTTAAATAAAAGTGATTCGATCCAAGAGAGGCTTAAAAAGTTTTTGATAATCTAATTAAAAAAAATTGCAAAATATATAAATAAAATAATATAAAAGAAAATCTTAGTTAAAGAAAATATGACTAAAGGTTTACGTAGGAAGCTTTCGTACTTACAGAGCAAGCAATTAATTTAAAACTTGTAAATAAAGTCTTCGTACTTACTCCGTAAGAAAATGGCTTGAAATCTGCATAGGAAGCATTGAAAACCAAGCTTGTTGAGCAAGCTCGAAGTGTCTTGTCTCGTGTTGGTGTGGATGTGTTTGGTTTCAGTAGAAAAGCAACAATCCAAAGCACTCTGTTGATCGAGGTGATCGTGGTAGTGTTCATGATTTTCGAAGATCTCTCATCTAGGTGGGAGAACATCACTAATCCACACTTCTTTGGATATGTCTTTTCCCATAGTGGGCTTCTGCTCTTGTCTCTTGACGTCAAGAAGCACAGTTAAGACTCGCCCATATTATCGGCATTCACTTTTCGCCCCTTCATCATCTCATGTTTCCACGTGGACCAATGTGCTTGCAATTGATGTCGGTCTTGTGAGTAGTGTCGAAACTCTTTATGTTTTATGCGAGGTTGTGGTTTACTCCTTCATTGTATCTTGTCAGTTTTTCGTTCGTTGTTTTCCTTTCGGCCTCTCGATTTCTCAAACAATGATGTTGTGTGAGATTTCAAATTATTATATTGAGAGAGGGGGGGAGGTAAAGACGAACTAAAGATCAACAAATGACAAACGTGATATAGTAAGAATTACCATAATGTAACACACTTGTAATTGGAGTTGGAGAAAGTGATGCATAGGACTTGGAAGCATGATTAATTGAATGGATTAAGCAGAAGTGAATTAAGTGTTGACATGAGTTTTTTTTGTAGAAGATGAATTTATGTGAAAGAAAAAAGTATGCAAAACTGTTATTTGTATTTATATTTTTTCCCTTAGGCCAACCTTTTGACAATATAGCCAAACATATGGGCCACTAAAATAACAGGATATTTCACAGATTCGCATTCGGTATACTAACTAGTATAAATCAAATCTAATGCTTCATTAATTCACAAACACTTATAAAAGTGAATTCAATCCCAACCCACAATATATAACACACGTGCAATAACTTTTATTAGGGATTTTTAAACTTTAAACTATATAAATGTATCTGTTTCTTTTTTGGTTTATTTTAGTTCAATTATTCCACATCTGAATCAAATATTGTATAACCTATTAAGATATAGATTCTCCAACTTACAAATGACTATATATTTATAGTTTCAAGATAATTCAGATTCAAATCTTTTGGAATTGATATAACACCACAACTACTAAATCAACTTGGGATCAATAGACGAACCGATTTCTAATCTATGAACACACTTTGACAAGAATAGGTCAATATTGCGATCCGATGAACCACCACGAGCGAAAGCTTGCCTAGCCAAATCCCTCCACCTTCGAGCATTAGCCCTCATTTCTCGTCCCTTCTCATCACCCATCACTTCTTTTATGCAACGACCTATCTCTTCCCTTGGAACGATCCCATTTGCACCGGGCTTCGCTCTCAGCCCCACCTTCCAGAGATCTTGCACGAGCTTAGCGTTCGGGGGTTGGTCGGTCCATTGTGGCAATGCCACCATTGGGACTCCCACTGACAAGGCCTCCTGAGTCGAGTTCCACCCACAGTGCGTCAGGAAGCACCCGATAGCATCATTCGATAGCACTTGGATTTGCGTGCACCAATCCACAAGCATGCCCTTTCCTAGGGCAGACATTTCCTCTACAAAGCCCTTTGGAATCTTTGGTTGCTCCGTGGCTCGTATAGCCCACAAAAAGTCATGGTCGGATTGTTTTAGGGCATGCGCCACCTCTTCGACTTGCTCCGGCTCGAAGCTCGACAAGCTTCCGAATGACACGTAGATGGCGGAGCCCAAGGGCTTGGTGCTTAGCCACTTGATGGCCGCGGCGGTGGTCGAATCTTGGAAGTTGAAGATGTGGAGTCCGTAGTCTTTGTCATTGGGGTCTTGTTGTTGGTCCAAGTACAAAGGTGGGATTGTTGGGCCAATTGCTAATAATGGAGTATGTTTTGACATTGAATCCAACACCTACAAGTCAAATTTGATAATTCAATTATGATTAGGTATACATAGATATTGGTCGACTAGGTTGATTCAAGTAGGCATATATATATATAAGATGTTTTAAATGAAAATGAAAAAATCATTTGGTACAAAACATTTTGTATGATATAAGAGTTAGATTATTAAATAGGTCCAATAAATCATAGATTGAGAGACTGACAAAAAATTGGTAGTTTGACAGATCCGATAAAAACAAAACAAATAATATATGTGAAAAGAAAACCTATATACTCCGTATATTATTTGATGAGAAATTATATCTAAATAAAAGAAAAATCATGTAATAAATGCTTTAACAATTCTAATTCTCATTCTACAATAACAATACAAAATTTTTCTATAAATTCAATTATTTTTTAAGTATCGAGTCTTCACTCTTGTTAAGTCAAGACTCGAGATAATATAATCTTTCTTTTTTCTAGTATGTTTCGTTTTCGTGGGAGAGGTGGCTAAATAATACAGAGTAATAAAAAGGCGGTTTTATACTATGGTAAAAAATAAGGGAAGATTAAGGGTAAATTATGCAAATTAAATAAGAGGTGATTTTAAAGTGTAGTTCAAATTATAGAAAAAAAAAATATTGGATCTTCTAATCATTTTATTACTTCATCCAACTCAAAATATAAGTCATTTGATATTTTAGCATATTTTTTAAAAAGCTAATTTTTTATAATTTTGTTTAAAATATATTTAAAGTTAGTCGTGAGTTTGAAATTATTTTAAAAAATAATTTATATAGCTGATATTTAGTAGATTTTTTTAACTTTTAAAAAATGTTAAAAAGAGAAAATGTTTTATTTTGAGACGGAGGATTATAATCATGAGGGATGAACAAATCTCAACCATTAAAAAAATAACTAGTGGTTAGATTTGATCCCTCTTTTATCCTCACCCCCACCCCCACAATTTTTCTCTATTCTTTTTCTTTTGGTTTTCTTTTTGTGAGGGCAAAATCCAAATTCATGGATGAATTTGATGGCTAAAGTTATGAGATCCATAATAAATTAGGAAATGTCCAAATTTCACAATATATTGTGGTCCGAACTCCGAAGTTTGTTGTCAAATTTGAATAACGAGGCCATAGTAGTTAAAAGCCACATATTTAACATGGCAATAAAATTAGAATACGGTTACGATTTATTTGGCGTTTGCTAATGGTATTGGTGATTTAAAACAATAAAAAAAGGGGGAGTGGAGGGGGTTTGCTTGCTTAGTATATTTGTTTTTTTTTTTGATATGTTGTTATTGAATTTTGAAAGAAAAATCTATATCTATATATATATAATATATATATAAAGTTGAGTTTTGCCCCATTAATTGCACCTATTAAATGATTAAAAAATAACCTAATATATTTTAAATATTAGCATAAATAATCAAAAGGTTGTTCTAGCCTAATGGTTAAGGAATAATTTATATGCATAAGGTCAAAGGTTCAAAGGTTCAATTCTCCTTACCTACCCTACTTCTGTATTTTTTTAATTATATTAATTTATGCCTTTAACTACAACATTTTTATTTTTTTTAATTATATTAGTTTATGCCTTTAACTACAACATTTTTCAAGTTTATAGTATAGATTATTTTTATTTGTTTTAAACCTAAACACATCCATTTCTAAAGCAATTATCATTTTTTTGCTTATATAGTTGAATTGCATGTAGAAGTGAGTAAGAAGATAAATAAAGTCAAGTTAATATCTTTGTCGAATTTCAAAGATAAATAAACATATTAAAACTTTTAGAGATCGATAAAAATTATTAGTAGTAAAATTCTAATGATAATATATTAATTAAATATATATATTTAAAATAAGTCCCGTGCTACACCGGCCTTCTCACTAGTGACTTAAATTTTCGTGTTAAAAGGGTGAATTTAATGTTTTAAAAGTGGTTAGGTGAGTACCTAGTCGGTATTTTAGCGGACTTTGAACCAATTTGATTATTTCATTATATTTTAACGTATAACATATCTCAATAATTTAAATGATGCAATAATAATCTATAATATCACTCATAAACCCAAATTTGCGACGCTTAACTAAGAGACGCAAAAGTATGCATCAAATTACCGACTCTAAACCTTATAAAATTTAAAACCATAATAAGGTTGACTAAAAAACATCCCCGGGGGCATAAAAAATTCATAAGTTGACTAATCACTTGTCTAAACACTAAAATTGAATAATCGCTGACCTAGACGGGCTTAGGCGGATTTTTGCCTAGGGACCCGCCTAGGTTTAAAAACTCCTAGGTGTCCTCCCGCCTAGCGCCAAGGCACCGCTTAGATGCGATTTTTAGAACACTCGGTGAATCTCGACCGTGTAACCAAAAATAAACTAAACCCGACACGACTTTCGTTTTCATACGACCCGACCGGGGTTTCTCGAAATTTCACATGGTATCAGTGTAGGTCTGAGTTGGGTCTAATTTCCTGGCTTCGGGTTAGGCTAAAAGAGATTGAAATGTCAAAACTCGCCATAAAAACAAAAGAAAATGAGCAAGCTATAAAGAGATTGAGAGTCTCGACCTAAAAGAAAAAAAAGTCCAATTGTCAACCCGATCCAAGCGGGTTGCACTTGAGGGGCAGTGTTGGGATAAAATATTATCCCATATTGGTTGGAGGGTGAAAAAGACTACAAAATATATAAGGAATTGGGAAGCTCTTACACAATGACTTAAACTTTTATATTACAAGGGTGAATCCTGACCTTATAACCAAAAACAAAATAAACTCAACACGACTCAACCGGAGTTTCTTGGAATTTCAGAGTTATAAATAGGTGAGGCGGGAATTTGCTTTCCCGAAGACATGACGGGATTGGATGTTCCAATGCCGGTTGATAAGTCTTGGCACTGAGTGACGAATAAGAATATTATATACACATGTTTTTGGGATGATAAAAATATGTTATTTACTATTGACACATTTTTTTATAATAATAAAAACTATATAAAATATTAAAATTTTAATTTATTTGAAAATTGATATTTTATATAGTTTTTAATTAAAAAAATATATATATAGTAAAATAATATATTTTGATTAACCAATAGTATTATTTTATTTTATTATTGGAAAATGATGTGCAAAATCAAACTCTAACAACTATTCTCAAACTAGTGGTTGGAGGAAGTGATAGAATCTCCGAAGTTAAGAAAATGAAAGGTGAAATTCTGGGTTTTGTTTAGGTGAAGAATTGTAATCAGATTAGATTGAGAACATCGTAAAAAAAAATTGATATTTAATGTAGTAGTTATTCAATAAATAAAAAATTGCTATTATTATATTATCTTTGACCCTAAGTAAAAGAAAAACCATATAGCAAATCAATCTAACCTGAGATTCAAGCTCGTAGAAAGTGTTCACAAGGATGCAATCAGCCAAATGAACGTTCAATTGTTGATTCAAAACCAACCGAAAGTAGTTCGGGTACGATCCCGGCTTCCCTACGAAGCTCGGCATATCCTCTGTCCTCATCTCCGTCCCCATTCCCGGCACTTGCACCGTGCCGGCCTTTACTACCTCCTCGACGCTCCACTTCCCGCGTTGCAGGAGGTAGTAGATGTAATTCACGGTGCACGGCTGCGTGAAGAACGCAGTCGCGGCAACACCGTGGGCTCTGGCGACGTCCAGAGCCCACGGCAAGAAGGAGTCGTAGACGACACACGTGACGGGGGTGGGGGTTTGGGAGAGGCGGGCGATGAGGTCGGAGAGGGAGCAGCGGCCGGCGGCCTCGAGGGTGGCGAGGTAGGCGTCGATGGAGGCCGCGGAGGAGAAGCCGCCGGAGTCGAAGCCGTCGGAGATGGTGGCGAGGGAGATGGAGGAGGGGAGGTTGGCGGGAGGGAAGGCGGAGGCGATGAACTCGGTGACGGCGAAGGTGGACTTGACGGAGGGGCGCGTGGAGGAGACGCGCTTGCAGAGCTGCAGCATAGGGTTGATGTGGCCTTGGGTTGGGTACGGGACTGCTAGTATGTGGCCGCTAAACGGTGCCGTTTTGTGGCTCTCCATCTCTCAAATCAGTTGTACGTTACCTCGAGCGCCTGTCTATATATATATATATATATATCTTCGTCCATGTCTTTGGAGCGATCCTTTTACAAGTCTAAATTAATCCGACGTTAAAAAAATATTGACTTTTGAAAATTGAACAGAAATTGATAAATAATTAACGTACTTTTGAAAACCAAGTGCGGAAAAAAACATCTATCCGACCAAATGTTAGGGATGCTTTTTATATTTTAAATAATTAATTTGATGTTATAATTTTGTTTGAGAATTTCAAAATAACATTCTATACTATGCCTATTTTTATCCATTAATTAAAACATGTTATTCTATTACTTTGCACACTTTTGAAGAAAGTAAATAAAAATAAATTTATATCCCTAATTATTAACTACATTTAATATCTCTTCAATCATTATTATAAGTAATTTTAAAAATAAAAACACCTAAATGTCAAATGACATTTTTTTATTAACAAGATTACCTCTCTAAAATGACATGTTTTTCTTAACATAGGAAGTATAAACTATCAATAATATTTTTTAAAAAAAATTTATGCATATTACTAATAATTAAGTATAGAAAATTATTTTTTTAAAAATTTATAAAAACATTGATGTTTTATATAATTTTTATTTTTAAAAAAATCATGGAAACATGTTTTTATTGGACAACGGTGTTATTACTCAATTCAATCAATAATTATGTAAGAAATTATAAATGCTCAAAATTTTTATATCTCTTTACAAATTTTTGATATACAAGAGAAGAACAAGTTTACACATTGGCCTTTTAGATTTTAAATAGTGCATTTTTAGACAAAAATAACGTCTCATATAATAAAACAACATCGATTAAAGAAAAAATAATAGTTACGTATAGGGCGAGGTAGAAAAAACAACTAAAATTATAAATAAGTTAAAATTAAAAAAAAATGTAAAATAAAGGGTAAAAGATTATAAAATAATATAATGTCATCAAATAAGTTGTTTTTGTTTTGATTCATTAAAATAACAAAAACAAAAAAAAAGATTGAGCAACACAAACTAAACTTTACTTCCCTTTCGATTAAATTTTGGCTCCACCACGGCTGGTGTGACTTCGCATGCTCGGGGGACCCTCGATCGGTCTCTTTCCAACGTACGTGAACAGCTAGCTAGCTAGCTAGATGTAACCAGGGGCGGAGCTGAAGGGGGGCACGTGCCCCCTCTCTCATTTGACGAACTATCTATGTATATTCTCCTCGTCGATAACTTCGTTTTGATATATAATACGCCCTAATCCGACATTTGAGTAAAAAGTTATGACTGTTTTAAAATTAAAGGTATATTAATCACTTTAATTTTGTTTCAATAGACTATAATGCTTTTATATTTTACTTAAATTAACATTCACATACTATAATTCATCCCGAGAGCTTTGAAATGAGAGGTTATACTAATCATTTCGACAATTAGATAAGAAGCTATACAAGTTGTAAAATTTTATATCTGGTTATACATTATTATATGTTATGAGTGCAACAAGTTATATATTAACTAGGTTGTTATTCGAGCCAAACAAGTCTAGTATTGTTTGATTATATTTAGCTCATTTAGAAACAAATCAAGCTCGAGTCGAGCTCATATATTCGACTTATTTAGTAAATGAACGAGCTTGAGCTGAGTTTTTTTTCCAAATATTATGCAACTTTACTTGCTTGTGACATAGTAACTTAAAAGAAAATTTGTAAATTTCCCAAAATTCGTACTATTTGAGTTTCAATCGATCCGAGTTGAATCATGAATCGAGTATAAAAATGTGTTCATAATCAACTCGTTTTGTAAATGATGCTCGAGCCGTGCTTTTATCGAGCAAAACTCGAACCAAGTTTTAGCTCATATTTCATTTATATATTTATATTTCTTTTTTTTAGGTGCAAAAAATGATAGCGTTTTGTCATAAACAGATAACATTTTATCTTAAAATAACATAATTTATATTCACATTTTAAACAACTATATTTATGTTTATAAACTTTTATTTTGAAAAATTTTAAAAATATAATTTGCAAAATATTGTATTTTTAATTTTTCAAAATAAAGTTTTATAAACATATAAATATAGTTGTTTAAAATGTGAATATAATTTTTAAATTTTTTTTAACGATATATTTTAAACAAAAATAATATAGTGGTGTAGCGTGTGAAGTAGGAGATCTTTGTTGTCGGAGACCCCATATATTCTTCTTCCATCGATCTTTCCAACGTTAACGTACGTGTACGGCTATACTTGTGCTATTCCTAACCATGCCTTAATATAGGACAAAAATTTAAATTGAGAAAGTTTTTTTAATAAAAAATATTAGACTTTGTAAATTTAACTAAAAAAAAATAAATTAGTTAAATTTTAAAATATAATTTTAAATTAGTACTTCTTCTATATCCTTGGGTATAGGATAGAAAAACTGAGATATATATTAAAAAGGTGAAATTGAAGAAAACCACCCCTTAATTATGCTACTTTGTACAAAAACAACCCTTAAAATTAAAATTACATAAAATCATCCTTTAAAGATACTCCGTTAACAAAACACCACCTCTTGCCATTTTTCCGTTAAATATTTGTTAAAGTGTGCGAAAAGTCGTATTTACCCCTTAGGTTTAAAATGATTTTATAAACTTGATAAAAAAAAATTACCTCTTTTTTATTTTCTATTTTCTCCTCATCTTAACGATTGATGTGTGTGGCGACAACTATGGAGGAAGAATGGTTTAGTGGCGGCGGTGCATTGGCGGTCGACTAGTGATGTAAAGGCGGTTCAATGGCCAGTTTGGTTGGGTGAAGTTGACGAAGAAGGGGTCTCAAGGCGGTGGTGGCAGTGGCAACACTAGTCGGGGTGGAGGCTCTGGAAGATGATGGCGGCTGCGAGTGCAAATACTACGGTACAATTGGTGGTGGATTAAATTGATTAAACAACAGTGTGTATGTCAACCTGATTAATATATGGTGGATTAAGTCGATATATAAAATTGATGGTTGATTAAATTCACATCCAGTGATAAATTCCGATTGACCATATATATAACGTGGGGGGTCCACACGTCTGAGCGCATCATGCGCACCTAAGCCGAGCACACAATACCAGCGAGGTTCCATCCTAAAACCAATTGACAATAAGAGGAGTGACACACTAACTTATATTGAGAGATGGAGATTGTATGTTTTGTGAGGGTATAGCAGGACTTGGTGTTGCCATCTTGTGAGATAAAAAACTTGTGTGTAATTTAATAAAAATAATCTTCTAAATAGTAATTTTATGGTCTTGCGAGTAGCTTAACTCAAATGGTAGACTTGTAGTGGATGACTGTAGATGGTAGAATTATTGGCAAATTCTTAGTATTAATTATGCGCCTCATTGAAATGTTAATACAAAATCTAACCTAACCGGATTCATAGGCCGACCCAAATCCGATATGAATTAAATTAATGTAATTTTATCAAAACTTTATGATTTGAAAAATCGATATGACGCAATCTGTCACTACCACACAAACCAACGTCGCGTTTTAGTTCTGTTTAGCTTCATTCTTTTCAGAGCGTTTGTACGGAGATTGCGCCCTTTTTTTCTTGTATTTTCGTCTTTATATATTGTATGCTCGACGGTTCGCCTGTCTGCCGACTTGTCAGCCTCTCGAGCTTCAGATATGTCTGAGCTCGAATTATTACTTAATCAAAAAAAAAAAATTAAAATCTTTCTCTTTAATAAAGATAGTTTCTTTTCGAGTATTAATCAACATTTAAAAGGTAAAAGGTCTAATTAATAAAAATAATAAAAGATTAATATTGTTTCTAAAAAAAATATTTTAGTATAAAATTATTTTAGAAGACAAAAAGTCTAATTAATGAAAATGACAAAATATCTATCTATATAAAATACTAAAACAGAGGCCTGAAACAGGCTCTGGTGCGATCTCGCGTCCACGGAATTTTCTGGATTAAAGCGGGAATGTTTTTTCTTACGTGACATTTTCTGGATTAAAGTGGTATTATATTTCTGGCCCACATCAATTAATAAATGAATATATTTAGCTAAAAACTTATCTTTTTAGATCAATAATCTCCCAAATAACTTGAATTAGTTGTTATACATATTTATTATTTTCATGCTTTTGTTAATAAACTATATTATTTATTATTTTAAAAGATGAAGAAGGAATATTTGGTGCGTTATTCTACCTTTTAGATCAAATTGAATATAATATATTTATATATAGTTTTATTTTTGTGAGTCACGTCAATTTGATTTTATTTTTTTAAGCCACGTCAATTAATTATCTAATATAATATTTTAATATAATTAATATAATAAAATATAATTTATTAACAAAACGTGCAACCGCGTGGGTAATGAATACTAGTTAATGTACTATTTCTAAAAAAAATATTTTAGTGGTATATACATAAAGTTTCAATTCATTACAAATTATAAAAGGAGATAAAAAATGTAATTAATGAGCATAAAAAAGATTTATATTTATACAGATATACAAATTTTTATTATTTAAAAATATTAGTTTTAATGAAATTTTAAGTAATTTATCCGAATACTAAATTGAGTAATGTAAATCAAAGAAGAAAATTACAAGAATAAAATAATAAGCAAACCATATAAAAAATAGATAGAAATAAAATTTGAAGAAACTTATTTGAATAATTAATTGAATAATGTAAATAAAAGAAGCAAATAATATTATTTATATTTATACAATTATAATAATGGGAGTACATATTATTTAGGTATATGACAAATGGATAAATGTAGATTAATTTAATTTATTTAATTTATTTTAAAAATATGATAGTAATGGATAAAATATAAAATAATTATATTTATATATATATCTAAGAAAAAACTAAAATTATAAAATAAAATATGTTTTTCAAGCTTGCTTCCTATAACAAGTACTCCATGTTATATAGAGTTAGTTATGAAATAAACTGTTAAAATTACAAGATTGACACTATATAAATTAATATGAGTAATATAAATTATTGTTTATATAAAATATATAGTATCAAATTTTATTAAGATTTTTAAATAGTAAGTACGTAACACGGGACCGTCCACTAGTAAACTTGATATTTTTTTTCCATTTGCATTAAGTGGTCTTTAAAATTACATCTTTTTTTTGTTATGTTCTAGGGGAAGTAAATGTCACTCGAGTAGTATAGGAAAAGATGATGAAGAACAAAGGAAACTCCGTTAATGGAGATCGAATGTCAATTTATATGGGAAAAGGACCAAAAGGTTATGACTTATGGAAGGTAGTCGGGAATAAAAAGGTTCGTTCCACATTGGATCGTGGACAAATTAAATATCAAAATATAGGGTATGATAAAACTCTTACACGATGATTTAAGCCTTATATTAGCAGAATGAATTCCGACCTTCTAATAAAAAACAAAATATAGCAAGAACAAATCCATATTTGGTAGTATCATCTAAAACTCGAATCCTTGTTAAGTTGTGATTAAAACAAGTTGTTCAAAAAGACCTAAATAAATAGCGAAAATGAAACAAAGACGAAGACATCACCCATCTACGCAATTGAGGTTGGCAAGCGACGTGCACAAGGAGGCCATCGACTGCTCGAACACGTCCAATGCATCGTTAAAATCGAGTTTCGCAAGGGATGTGGACAAGTCCAAATACTCGTCGGTGTCGCAATGGGGAGGCCTAAACACGTGTTCGTCGAGCCATGCGCCTATGGAGGGCACAGACTGCTCGAGCAAGTCCAAGGCGTCGCCATGGTAGGGCATAAGTCGGTCTTTGGGTAGGTTAAGGAAAACGACATGTCTTTCGAAAGCCGTCAGCATTCGAAGGAGCTTCTCGAGCTTCAACGCTCTTAGCTTGATTGCATTGCCCGTTAGGTGGCAATCGGAGATCTCGTCGACCCAATCGAGTAACTTCGGAGACTATACTTTGAATTGCGCCGCGAAACTGAGCTTCAAGCTTCTCATCTATATGCATAAGATAACACCAAAGAAAACTATTTAGGATTGGTTTTGAAGATATCATTAATCAACAATAAGCACAAGTTAATTAACATCGATCTGGATTAATTACATACCCGATCATGGATCTTGTTCCTCCATTCCTCCTCGCCTATATAACCTTGGCCTTGTTCCATGTTAAGAGATGTGAATGAGACCAAATAGTGTCCCACATCGACAGTTGAACATAACAATCCCTAGTATATGAGTCGGTAGACTACTTTTTTTAATGTCAATTGGTTTTAGAATGGAACCTCACTCGACTTGTGGTATCCTTACTGACGAGAGGAGAGACTGATCTCCGATTGCCCCTCCGGCCTATCTCCTTAACTCATTTTATACCTTAATTAACAAACCTACCGATTCTATCTTTAATCTTTCTTTTTTGGGACATATATCTATCTTTTATCTTTAATCTTTAATATTGGAAAAGATAATTCTTACCAACAAATCTAATTTAACATAATCTTTGTTAATTCGGTCTTCCAAAAGATTTAAGATAATAACCTAAATCGAAAAAGATTCTCTATAAAAATAGAGTAGACCTTAAGAATCTATTTTTTTTCATTACAAAATTTTAAAAATCTATTTTTTTGAAAAGCTAATCTATTGAAAATTTGAAAAATATTTTCAAATTAAAACTCTTGTTATATTAATATGAATACGGTGAAACGAATGAATATTGTGTTATATTAATATGAATATGGCATTATGTGGATATGAATATGTGAATATTGTGGTGTGTGGATATGAATATGGTGTTATTCACTTTATCTTATTTGAATATAAATAATAACCTATTCATATACCCATATTTAAATCATATTTATATTTATATATTCATATAACATAATATTCATATGAATATGACCCAATATTCATTCGTTTCACCGTTACACCGTATTATCCGTTTCATTAGAACCTTTCCCTTAGACAATAAATCCCATGTCCTTAAATGTGTCCCCCTCTCCTATCCTAATTAACCTCCTCCCCCGTCAACCTTCAAATTGAAAAAAATACAAAAAATGAAATAAAATGAAAAGAATTAAAATAAAAGTGAGTTTGTGAGAGGAGATAGTGAATGGAACTATTTGGAGACAGGGATTTGAACCCCTTATTTTATGCCCAAGAGTGTAGGATAGAAAAAAAGTTTTTAATTTAATGATTAATAAAACAATATTAATTTTAAAAAAACAATTACCTTTTAAACTAACGCTTCATCTGTGGAGTAAACTAACACTCCATCTGTGGAGTATTAAATTACCTGATATTCAATTAATGGTAGATTAGGAAAAAAATTTACCTTATAAATGTGAATTTTATTTATATTTGAGAGAATCTAAACAAAATTTATTTAGATTTTTTATAATCCATCGAACTAATTTTATTTATATCTATATTATTTTTTGGTGAGAAAATGATTTATATATTTAGATTATTATTTTTTGTTTATTAGAATCCATCTAAATTATTTGTAATACTACATACTACATATTGTATTCCACTGATTTTATTTTCAAATCAATACGGAGTATGTCATAACTCATAAGGCAAGGCACCGCTCAAAACCCACCTCCTCTTTCCTCGCAGTCACAGCGGTGCTATCTCCGTTCGTCGCCGGAATCCGGCGCCGTTTTTCACTCCCACGACAGCAACAATTAGGCGGAATTGAATTCCAGCCCTCCAATGGAGCTTCCAATCGCAGACCTTGCCACCAGCAGCTTTCCATCTCTCTCCTTCGGGACGCCCACCACCTGTTCGACGAAATTCCTCAACCACCGGAACCAAACGAGGAGGAAGCCAAGCTACAGGCTTGTGATTGTGGCGGGGAAAATCACGCAGGCGGATTCAATGGGGCTTCAGAAAGAGCCCAAGAAGAAGCTGTCTCGGATTCTATGGACGGAGGCTGCCATTAAGAACATTGAGAGGAAAGCCAAGTCCAAGAAGTACCGCAATTTGTGGCCGAAAGCTGTTTTGGAGGCCCTCAATGAGGCCATTAAGCACTACCGTTGGGAATCCGCTCTCCAGGTTGATTTTGTTTGAATTGCTCATTTGGTTTCAAATTGGTCTTAATGTTGGTATATAGTTTCTGTTTCGGTTTCAATTTCAATTTTGGTATCAGTACTGAATTTTGATAGGGTTGGATGGAAGGTATCAAGGTTCGCATATTTCACTACTATAGAGAATGTAATCATTAACTAATCAAGTAGTGGACTACTTAGCTAGTAGAGATATTGATCCACATATGCTTATAGGTAACCCTGTTTATAGAGATTTTCATACGAAGGCTGATTGATTTGATATCGATTCCCCTACAAAATGCCCCTGAGTGGGTTGGATTCTGAGTTTGGAGTTGAGCTTCTCTTGATTATGTTCTGGTTTAGAGAGTTGCTACTTTCGGTGTTCCATTATTTATTAGGTTTTTCTGCTTGCAGATTTTCAGTCTTCTTCGCAAGCAACATTGGTATGAACCAAGATACCAAACATACACAAAGCTTTTGGTGATGCTTGGAAAATGCAGGAAGCCAGAGGAGGCTGGGAAGCTCTTTGAGGTTCTTCGGTCAGATGGGCTTCAACCGACGGTTGATGTTTGCACTGCTCTTGTGAATGCTTATGGACTCAGTAACCTCTTTGACCTGGCATTTCTCACTCTTGAGGATATGAAATCTGCCTATGATTGCAAACCGGATGTGCATACATATTCAGTTCTGATAAACTGTTGCCTTAAAAATCGACGTGTAGATTTGATTGATAAGATCCTTGAAGAGATGTCGTATCTTGGAATTCTGTGCAGTGAAGTCACTTATAACACAATAATCGATGGGTATGGCAAGGCTGAAATGTTTGAACGGATGGAGAAGTCTTTATCCGAAATGATTGAGAGCGGAACATGCCTTCCGGATGTTTTCACTTTGAATTCTGTCGTTTGGGCTTATGGGAATGGCAGGAATATCGAGAAGATGGAGAAATGGTACGAGGAGTTCCAGTTAATGGGGATACGCCCTGATGTCAGGACTTTCAACATTTTGATCAGATCATATGGAAAGGCAGGCATGTATGATAAAGTGTCGTCCGTATTGAACTTCATGGAGAAAAGGTTGTACTCCCCAACTGTGGTAACCTTTAACATTGTTATTGATATATTCGGGAGGGCGGGGAAAATCAACATGATGGATGAGTTTTTCTTGAAGATGAAGCATCAAGGGACTAAACCTAATACCATTACCTATTGCTCCCTTGTTAACGCTTATAGTAAAGCGGGAAAGTTGCATAGGGTGGACTCGATTCTTAGGCAAGTAGAGAACTCAGATGTGGTCCTTGATACTCCATTCTTTAACTGCATCATCAGTGCCTATGGCCGAGTTGGTGATATTGATAAGATGAACAGGGTGTTCATGTCAATGAAGGAATATGACTGTAAGCCGGACAATATCACCTTCGCTACCATGATCCAGGCATACAATGCGACGGGTATGACTGAAGCTTCTCAGGATATAGAATCTACTATGCTTCAGATGCGAAGCAATTCAGGTATTTTGCAAGTCCTGTCCTCAACTCTATTTGGCCTGTCAAAGTTTATTGATGAATCTTTATAAATAGATTAAAATTTTAAAGCTGTTTTCTTGAAAGCCGCAAAAAACTCTGCCAAACAAGCCTTTAACATAAAGTTTTTAATTTTATGTACTCAGGGACTAAGCTGATTGCGAAATGAAAGTTCTCGAGGTCTAACTACATTCCTTGTGACGGAATTTGTCGCCCTCTCCAAGCATGTATATAAGATGTGGAAGGTTTTTTTATATGGGAATGAGGCGACAATCTAATCCGAGGAATATCAGGCATGGTCTGTCATGGAAGCAACATGGATTTGATGGATACAGGTTACCTTCTCCTGGTTTTTCTATGCATCTGTGTTTGATGGGTAGATGTTGAATGTGCATAACTGCATATAATCGAGTTGTAATTTGTAAATGTATTGATTAACATAAATAGTGGCCCTTGCAGCTGAAGAGGCTACAAGTGCTTGAGTGCAGAAACAATCTGTTGGATCGATTTGAGGGAGTTATGTTTCACTGTAAGAATTGAATTGATTGCGAAAACGGGGCTTAATTTGATAAACCCAGTCGACCAAATCTGGAAATTTATTGAAATTTATGATTCGGAAAAACTGATTCAATCGGAGTTGATCCAACTGAAATGATTCAAACTCGAAATGACTCAAATCCGCAACAGATGTGAGTCAATTATTGTGTTTTTCTGTCATTGAATAATACAGTAACAAAGAACATTTTCCATGGTGTGGAAACAGCCAAACTGAACATTGAGATGATGAGATGTTTGAAAATGGCGGGAAATAAGATAAAATCTAAATTCAACCTTCTAATATTTATGATTTGTTACATTATTTGCATGAATTATCAGATACTAGTATTATTATTAGTACTAACATTAAAATGATGAGATATACAATAATTTCTTTATGTTTTTTTTTAATAAAAAATCTCAAAAGGGTAAAATTTAGGGTCAATTTTTGTGTGTAAAGATTAAAGAAACTTTCAGATAAGAATTGTTTTTAACAAAATCACATAAATTATATTTTGGGTACTTTATGTTTTATTTTGAAAAACTCTCCATAAACTTTTTATATGTTTTTTAAAATTTAAATTATCACTTTTTTTTATATGTTTTGATCACTTATTTTATAATTAAATTAAATTTTGATAACAACCAAAATAATAAAATGACACTTTTTTAACTCATACAATGTAATAGAGGATTTTACGGTTTTCTCTACTATTTCTATCCGTCATGTTTTCAGAGAAGTTAATCTTATAGTTGATAGATTTGTATAATTGGCTTACAGTTTTCCTGTTGTCGTCGAATAGTTTGAGAAAGATCAAGAGTTGCAGTGTCTCATCCATTGGGATATTCCAGAACAGTCGACTATTTTAAATTGGTAGTAATTGTTCTAATTTCTTTCCCAGTAAAAAACGTAATGATTTTTTTTTTTGTTAAAAAAATGTAATAATTCTCAAATACACTAATTTAAATTATTTAATAATTTTACAATATTATTTTTAACATTTATAATTAACCAATTGGAACCAAAGCTTGCTTTCTCTAGATCCTTCCACGAGTGGGCTTGACCGGTCAGAGTGGTATAACCGTAATTTACTCCATCTACCTGGTCATTTTTATAACGGAAAAAAAACACTCGCCCTCCGCTTTATCTGACTGACTCACTCCTCAACTCGCGAGAGCTGCAACTCGGAGATGGCGGAGGGTGGTCTCTTCCTACTGTTCATGCTTCTTCTCGCTCTGCCCACTCCACAAGCTGAAATCTTCTTCGAAGAGAGCTTCGATGGTAAGAACTCGCTAAGTCCTCCCACCTTCATCTGCTCGAGCTCGTCAATTCGTCGCTGGATAGCTTCCACGGAGTTTCTAAATTTAAATTCCAGGTTCATTTTGCTTTTTCGAAATCTGGAATCTGATTCACTATTTTCGGCACCTGATTTGTAGATGGATGGAGAGATCGGTGGATCGTATCTGATTGGAAGAGGAGCGAAGGCAAAGCTGGCAGTTTCAAGCACACTGCTGGCAAATGGCCTGGAGATCCTGATGATAAAGGTCCCGCTATTTCTTCATCTGTCAATTATTATTTTTGCAATTTATATATAGTTTCCAGTTGAGGATCAAATACGAAACTGGATTAGTTTGAATTGTTTGTTTCTGAGTTTGGCTTGTTGTATCTCTCTGGAGTTTGAGTTCACATCAGGTTGTTGTAATGATTCAGGTATTCAAACGTATAATGATGCTAAGCATTATGCAATATCGGCGAAAATACCGGAGTTTACCAACAAGGACAGGACACTGGTGGTGCAATATTCGATAAAATTTGAACAGGATATTGAATGTGGCGGTGGCTATATTAAACTCCTTTCTGGTTATGTTAACCAGAAAAAATTTGGTGGCGATACTCCGTACAGGTTTGCGCATGATAATGCATTTTTCGCCCTTCTATTAGGAATGGGATATGAAGATCTGTCTAATGGAAAAGTTATGTTAGTTATTAACTTCTTATGTTCCTGGAGTGGTTTGTTCTGAAAACCAAAGCTTAATGCTTCATTTTCAGAGTTTTGTTTGGTAGTGATGATAGGTAAGGTTTTGTGTTTGTATGTGAGCATGAGCACTGTGATATTTGCTTCAAGGGGATAAAGATAATAAACAGTGGCATTTATGCTGAAATCCTGTGTAGATGAAAGGTAGTGGAAACCTTTCATAACTAGGAATAATATGATTTGTGTAGTATCAAAAGAATTTTTTGACTGAGAAGTTCAGTGCACATTACAAAAATAGACAGTGAATGCTTTGAATTTCACAATTTTATTTATATCTTCAGATTGTTAGACGCATATTATCGGCATGATCTGTATTTGTCACAGGATAACTAGGAAACAACTGGTTCCTGAATCTTCTTTTGTTGATTTATTTTCATTTTGATGGACTTTAGACACTGTTTACTTGTTTTTAAGGTACTTTAGAGAGATTTCTCAACTGCTAATTTTGCTTCTGCAGCCTAATGTTTGGACCAGATATATGTGGAACACAGACAAAGAAACTTCACCTTATACTTTCTTATCAGGGGCAAAATTACCCTTTCAAGAAAGAGTTGCAATGTGAGACAGACAAGTTAACTCATTTCTATACATTTATTCTTCGGCCGGATGCAACATTCACTTTGCTTGTTGATAATCGTGAAAGAGAATCTGGAAGCATGTATACTGACTGGGATATTCTTCCTCCGAGAAAGATCAAGGCTGTCAACGCGAAAAAGGTTCATTTCTTTTGACTTATTACTTTTAGAACCTCGTGTGGAATAACCAACATTCACTTTGCTTGTTTGATGTTCCTAAAACTTAACGAAGTGCACGGACTCAAATCTCAGGCTTTTGACCCCTGGTGCTATCAGATTATGGTCTTGGATAGTTCTACTTTTGAACCTATTCACATTGCCATTTCCAACCTGCTTTCACATAATTTTTTGATCTAGTATTCTCTTACATCTGATTTTTTCTTTCTTTGCGATGAACAACAGCCCAAGGATTGGGATGATAGAGAGTACATCGATGATCCTAATGATACAAAACCAGAGGTATTAAATTCACAAGTTATATGCACTGTAATTCCATAATTAGTGCCACTAGTTTTGTCCGCCTCAAAATAACACTTCCAGTTTTCTCGGTGTTATTGCAGGGATATGATTCAATTCCCAAAGAGATACCTGATCCAAAAGCTAAAGAGGTTTGTCAACTAATGGAAACAATCCTACAGCACTAATTATTTGTGTACCAAAGGCCAAATTGCTTAAAGTTACAAGTTTAACATGTACTGTGGTATGTCAATTCTTTATATAGCCTGTTGACTGGGATGAAGATGAAGATGGAGTATGGAGAGCACCAAAGATACCAAATCCAGCATATAAAGGACCATGGAAGCCAAAGGTGTTTCTTCTAGCAACTAGAAACTTATTGAATGAACATGTTTTTTAAGGTTTTGAGAATCTGGTAGTTTCTCATGCTGAAGTTCCATGCATGCTGCTACAGAGAATCAAGAACCCCAACTATAAAGGAAAGTGGCGGACACCATGGATTGACAATCCAGGTATAATCCTTCTCTTATATCTGTTGGTTTCTTAATCAGCTAGAAGCCTAGAAAGTAGAAACGATACAGTTGCTTATTGAAAGTAATGGAAGGAATTAATGCAAAATGGTTTTAATTTGTGCAAAATTTGTGGGTTGAGTGCTTATTGGTTTGTTAGTTGCTTGATTGCTTCTATGCCTGGTATATTCTTGTTTGTGTTTTTGTGCATATGTTTCTTGGTGACTACACTTGTTTTATTAGTAGGAGTTGCTAAGTGATTAATTGCAGCAATGGTTTAATTGCTTACCCTTATCCAGCACTGACTTTTGTTTGATCTGTGTTTTCTTGTTCAGAATTTGAGGATGACCCTGACCTTTATGTTCTGAAGCCCGTAAAATATGTGGGTATTGAAGTTTGGCAGGTCAGTTTCTTTCTCTTCAGCTGCTTTAATCCGTAATGCATGTTGTACTTGCATATTCTCTTATACGGAGTGTCAAAATTCCATACTGATAAAAACTATCCCTACCATATGATAATGGCTCATAGAAACGGTAACTAACGATGGCCATAAGATGTGGAACGCAGACGACCAGAGGTATTAAATTCTACATTTCTACTTAAAATGGTGAATAACCCACTTAGTAAACTTGAAATTGGGACTAGTTTATTTTCCAACCTCAAAGAACTCGTAATGTGAATAGAACTTATGTGCGTATGTCCAATACCAATGACTTTATGTTGGAGAAAGAACCCTAGCTGATCGTTGTATATTCCAATTCCTTAGCTTTGTATCCTTTAAGAAGAGATATGGCTCACTGCCTTATCATATTCGTGGGCTTTTTTGCTTTCACTCTCCCTCTGTTGTAATTGCCCCCTTCAATTCAATGGCTGAGCCTAGACGCATCATTTATGCACCATAATCATCCTTGCAGGTCAAGGCGGGCTCAATCTTCGACAACATATTGATCTGTGATGAACCACAATACGCAAAACAAGTCGTGGAAGATTATTTCACCCATTACAGGGAGGTGGAGAAGGAAGCATTCGAGGAGGCAGAGAAGATCAGACGAGCTCGAGAGGAGGAGGAATCCCGAAGAGCCAGGGAAGAAGGCGAAAGGAGGAGAAGGGAGAGGGATCAAAGACGAGGCAGAGACAGGAGACGCCACAGACGACATGATCCACATGACTACTTGGACGATTATCACGATGAACTATGAGAAACGCTCGTACGACAAACCCACATGACTACTTCGGCGGGTTTTCCTCTCGATGGACTGAAAGACGATTGAATCATTCAAGTGTTGTTGTATTTCTGTAGAAGAGGTTGTGTTCGGCTGAGAATGGCTAAACTTGACAATGTTAACTTAACTTCTGACTTACGTCTTACCACAATGGTTTTGGAATCCAGTAATAATGCAATTTGACACATTTTGAGTTTAAGAGGGCTATGAAATCATCATTTTTTATCTTATCTTGCATCGAGAAATCGAAGAAGACGAAAAATGTATTTCAATCTTTAATCGGAAAAGATTTTCCAACTTCGGACGGGAATGATTAATCCCCGTCCGAAGTAGATAAACATTGGGGCAACTCATTGAGGTCCTTATTTGTTAAAAAACGAATCTTGGGGTGCTGTTTCGTAATTTGTCATTTATGAAGCTACCCGCGGGCAGTCGGGCACCGCCGCAAAAGAGTAACCCAGGATATGATATCTGCAGAAAGAAGCTGACAGAGCTTCAGCGAGCTTGGAGAGGGAGAGAAATGGAGTTCGAAGATTTGGGCGATCCGATAATCCACCTCATACTTTCAAAATTGGATCCACAAGACAAAGCAAGGTTTGCCTGTGTCAACACTCACTTTAGGGTTTGGGCCTCCGACGAATCCCTCTGGTCGGTTCACTTCTCCGACGATATTCATCTCTCCGCTCCATCCGACCCCTTCGGCTCCCCTTTAACCTCCTCTAGGGTACGATCGATCCATGTTTTTCATTTAATCGGTTTCTGTTTTCAATTTCCCTACAATCGTCTTGGAATTTGCTAGTAGTAGATAATTTTGTTAGGTTTACAACAACTGTTCTTGTCTTGATCAAGTTTAGCTTGGATTCGTCTTTGGTTTTCAATTACAAAGTAATAAAGCAGACTACCTTGTGTTGTGGTACTTGCTTGCTCTCTTGATCTCTCTGATTTCAGTTCATCTATTGCTTTATGCAAACAATCATATTTGAGTTCATTAGTAAAGTACGGAATTCGCCTGAATACCATTCAATTAAGATATTGTTGTTAGGTTTCCAATATTTATTCGTGTCTTAATCAACTTTACATTGAGTTTGAGGAATTTTCAAATAAAAGCACTAAAGCTGATGGATTCGGACCATCTAGTACGCTGGTTGAATTCTTCAATTTTTCCTGAGGTTTTTAAATATTTGATAACCTGGCAAATGAACAATAAATAGCATTGGTGCTCTCCTAGGTGTACTTATTCAAAGCATTGGTTGTTTGGGGAGCAGAATTAGCTAGTTTCTGGTTACTTTGGAGTATCAATAAGTAGAACTGGTGTATGCGGTCCAAAATATATAATGCTCAAGCTGTAGAACATGGATTGTTTGAGAGTTAACCTTGTAATTGATTGCGATTGATACAATTGTTATAAAATTTCTTTGGAAATACTATAGTACTTTAGTAAGCAACTCCAGCTAACGAACCAATTTGGTGTAAATAGAGCTTTTATGTGATAGAAAATTTATCAGTGACTCTTGATTTGGATATTTTTCCAATAGAATTTTACCTTCAGGCAGGTAAACCATCATTCAGATTCTCCAAAACGTGGAAGCTCTTCTCCGATGAAACCTTTAGTTGGACAGTTTGGACAATCTTGAGCTTATGAAGCTACACTAACCAATTATAATTATAAGTATGCCTATGTCGGTTTTGATGAAAAGAACTTTGGATGTGTAGGTTTAAGTTTTTACAAAAATATAACCATTAAAAGCTTGTTACTGCGTTGTTCTTTCCATCCAAATTTTGTCAGAATATCGCTAATGTCAATTTAAAATCCCACTTTATGAAAGATTATATGATATAGTTGTTGCCTCCTCCCCCTTTAATTGTCTATGTTTTGTTTAAAAATATATCCGTTAATTACCTGTTCAAGGCTGATCCTCTTTCCACTTTCCTCCCACCAGGTAGCATATCAACTATGGCGCAAAGAATTTTCCATGTATCCTTGGCTCCTTGTGAAGAGAGTGATCAAATGTTGTGAAAAACTTAAAAGCTGGTTAAAAATAAACCATCCATCTGTTGTGGATACTCTGCGGAGAGGTGCCACTGAAGATGAGTTGAATGAGTGTGAAGAAAGGTTGGGATTGAAGTTACCTACTTCTTCAAGGGTTCTCTATCGCGTCTTTAATGGTCAAGATCTTAAAACAGACAGGTTGTTTGGCCTAATTGGTGGATATTGCGTTTATGAGGAATTGACAAACGTGTATTTGCTGTCATTAAAAGTAGTTCGCAGGAGAACTGAGCAACTAAGGCGTCAAAAATGGTGGCCAGCATCATCTGAGTATCTAGTTGTGGCTTTATGTGTGTTTAGTGGGAAAGTATTCTTTCTTAACTGCAGAAGTGGTAAACTTTATGTCGGTACTCTTAACCTGATGAAAAATGGAGAAATGATGCCTTGTGTTCCGGATGATAATGATGAAGTACCGGATGGCTTGTTGTTGTGGTTGGAGGAGCATGGCAATCGTTTGCAAAATGGTGTTGTTGGAGTTCGTGAGGAGGGACTGTTGAAAAGCATCAATCAATTTCCAGAATTGCCTCCATTGTGCTCCATTTCAGTAACAAATGGTGTTAAGGTCTTTCATTTGCATCTTACAAATCAGTTCCATTCCTACAACTTTAATAGTACAGTGTAACTGAATGGTTTAGGGATGGTCTATCTGTTGTTCCTTTCTATCTGTTTTTCTATTAATTGTTTTCCCAGTGATTTATTGACATGGCATGTTGATGAAGGGTGATATGATCATGGAGTGGGGCATTGAAGGAGTAGCAGTTGGGCGGTTGATGTTTATTTGTGTCGTCCGTGTCTTTTGTATCTGTTTTGTTTTGTCTTTCTGTTAGGTTACCACCTAGTGTCTCGAAAACACCCTCTCAGTTATGTTGGGGTAAAGGTGTGTACATCTTGACTTACCATACCCTGCATCATTGCGTGATTCACTGGGAAGTGATTATTGTTGTTGTCGTTGCATGATGAAGGGACAACTGGTATGAGAAGAATTCAGATATTGTCAAGACTAGGCGATTTGATACCCCAATCATAAGAACAGTATTCTTTGTGCACTCGCTTGCTCTAGTGCATTTACATTCTTCTATTAACCTTTCGGTTTCTACATTATAACCCCTATGATGGAAACTTTTCAAATGTGTTAGTAGTAAGCAGGTTCTTAACTTTTATTAAATGTATATACTTATTAGCACTCTTCTATGCATTTAACTAAAGTTGGAATCTAATACTCCGTAACTAATATTGTGCGCCCCCAAACTAGAATAACCATTGTTTAGTTTTCTTTGGGCAATGTGTTGTCACTTGTTAATGGGCTAAACACTGATGTAGGTACGTGCTTCTGGGGTTTTTGTTCCAGAAAGTACTGATGGTGGGAAAACATATATGTTCAATTACTCGATTCGGTTGTCACTGTTGCCTGAGGGGTGCACTCTTCATGGTATGAGACATAACTCTTGCCAGCTCTACTGGAGGCACTGGGTCATTCGTGAGAAAGACACTGTTGTACATGATTTCAATGGTGAAGCTGTCATAGGCAAGGTAACTGCAAGCTATCAGTGTCATTTCACATAAAAGGCGCCTTTTTATTTGAGTTTGAGTTGTTATTGGCTTCAGTTTAATATTGAACTGGGTATATAGATAGCTTTTTAAGAGGGGCATATACTCATGATCAAGCATGAAAAATGATCATTCATTGGTGTCTAAGTTTGAGAAGTCTTTTCCTAAATAATACTCCATAAGAATTCCCACATTACACTCTTGACAAAAATATCTAATAGAAATTAATGTTTTGCCTGTCTAGTCTCTACACCTATAATTTGGGCAAAGAACACATTTATATGTTGATAATGTAATTAGGCCTTTTCCTTGCAAAATGATTGATTGTAGTATCCTAAATAATGTTGGCAGGCTTCATTATACATGCAGATACTCATAGTAAGCATTTTAGTTAATCCATTCCTTGTAAACATTTCGAATGTGTGTGCATTCTCTGCTTTCCTTGTAAACTTTTCGAATCCATGATTTATTGTACTATCCTAATTCTTTTACTGTGTTCTATTCCTTTGTTTGTTGGAAAGCTGATACACCATGGAGTGAGCCCTTTTCCCTGTAGTACAATTCTATGCACCTCTACTTTTTTCCCCAAACTTTCCTTTGTTGATCCAGCTTTTTCATCACCACTGATCCATTGTAGTTTAGTGAGAGCCTTAACATCAAAATTTCCCAAATACTCTAGCCATGAGTGCATGAAACCTGATATGGTGACAAGTATAGATTGATTAATGAATCACTTCGTCTTATAAATCCTATTGGAAAAGCTCCCTGCATTATGGACTCAACACAAGATTTCTATCCATCCTTATGAAAGCAAGACATCATCTTTCTGTTGATTGACCAAGTTTTAAATAAGTTAGGAGCTAGTCTGCCAAGCATAAGAGAAAGTTCAAAGTAAGCAAGGTTGTCCCAAAAAGGATCAATAGAGAATGTTATCTGCCTTAATTTACTTCATTGATCTGATCTATGGTGAACAGAAATTCTTTAATTAATACCATAAATTCATTTTGAGCTGTGTAAATTCCTGGACAATACATAACACTGCTGTTAACCTGGAAAATTAACTATGTAAAAATTTCTTCACCGTTTTGGCTGATTTGACTAACTGATCTTTCTCCACCTTTACAGTACCCTTTGCTCATTGCTGGTGGCAAGGAATTTGTCTATGAAAGTCGTTGCACTCTGAATTCTGTCCCTGGTTCAATGGAAGGCTCTTTCACTTTCGTCCCTGGGAGGTACGCATACTAGAAAAATATGTCATAATATCATCTATGGTAAATCAAGGAGGATGATTCACCATAATATTTCTGCAACTGGAACTGTTCTGTTTTGTTCAGTTCAGCACGGTGTTATTACTTGACATTTAAGTTTGTTACCACTAAGTTAAGGATTAGGAGGTTAAGGAGAGTTGCTCATCTTGCCATAGCTTTAAGAAAGCAACAACATATGATATAATTGGGGATAATTTTGTCAGTGGTGATACGACCAACATTTTTAATGTTGGAAAAACATTATAAAATTGGGTACAAATGCTTTGGGTTCTTGAGGCAATAGCAAATTTGCTATAAATTCGTTCTAAACCTTTTTGATCGAATTATATTTCATCTCCCACATCTTGTTTTCCTTTGCCTCAACTCTGAACTCGTAATTTTTTTCCATTGTTGTGTAATTTAGCTTGACAGACCCAAAAGGTGATGAATTTGAAGTACAAGTGGCACGCTTTTCCCTTGAGGTACCCGACTACATCTTCTGAGCGAAAACATCTGAAAATGGTGCCAATTTGTTATGATCCAGTAGTTATTGGTGTTGCTCCTTGTGTTGATGTCATTGTAGCAGAGTGTGGACCTTGTTGAAGTTCCATGTGACAAACATGTTTTAAATAACTTATGCACATTAGCTTTGAAAACCATGCCTGGTACCTTTTTACGTCTCGTTTATTCGCAGGTTATTAATGACATTTGGCTTGTAAATTCCTGGACAAGCCAAACTGACACAAAATTGCAAGTGCAAAAGAAATAACTTCCACATTACGTTGAGCAAAACTCTATAAATTCATTACATATTTCTGTAAGAATTAGCAACTACTACCTTACATCAATTAAACCCTAACATTGAGAAATAACTTCCACACTACACGGTATGTTTGTACTTCTTGTAGACATTCTTTCCGATTGGATGTTGCTTGAGGTCTCCTTGGATCCGAGATAAAACCTGTCGAAGCCGCCTATCAAGGATTTGAACATCTGGTGACTCCTCATTCTGAAGAAAGACGAAAAGGACAATCATTTAACGAGGGGTTAAGGCAGAGATGATGATGCATCAGTATTGAGAAACTAAGTGCTTACCCATGTGGATGAGAGTGCGGTTTGTAGGACAAAGTTACCGAATTCGTGGCAGGCGAGTTTAAGCATTTCTTGTCTGTTCAATCCGAGGAGCTCCTCCATAACAATTTTCTTGGTTGATGACAAACCGAAGCACTTCTCCACCAGATGCGAGCCCTGTTTCTGGGTCGCCAGGCTCAAGATATAACCCCTTAGCCGCTCTACTATCCCAGGGCTGAAAACCGGGTGCCTCCTTGAGATTGCGTATTGCACCACATAGGTCCTGCAAGAAATTCACGGAGATTTGAGGATCAGATGGAAGCTTACGCAACAAGAGGCATTGTATACTGAACGAACGATGAGCGAAGCAATACCCATAATAGTCTTGAGCTAGATATGAACCATTCATAGCGATGCTTTCGAGTACACGGTCCTTGAATCTGCTCTCCATGTGAGGAATGCAGTCATTCAGACAAATGCATCCGTATTCATTCGTGGCTAGCTTCACGCAATGCACAACCATCATAACACTTAGAGCCGCGGTTTGGGCAAAGCTCAACTCCTCGAAGCACACTTTGATGACACGCCTGCCTAATGCGTCGCAAGCGACTTCAGGAATCCCTCGAGCCAGCGTGAGTGTTAGTTTATGCATGGCGAAGCATGAAGACGAGTTCGTCTGGATGAATTTCTGGAGTGCCAATGACCTATATTGAAAGACGAATTCGGATCAACTATACTTCTATAGAGACTATAGACATTATACTATGATAGACTCCGGAGAGTACTAATCTTTAACTTACCCGTCCTTATCGCAGGCGTAGCGCAAAAGCGCCGGGGAATCCGACAGTAGTCGTAAGATCAGAGATAGGGAACCAATTCTTTGTAGTTCTATGATATTGTGTGTCGATCGATTGCTCGTTTCCGGGGTAGCGGTAGTGTCGAATATGCTTTGTTGAGGATGCATTTGAATTGGTTGGACGTGAAGAGGATATAGAGCTTGTGGAACGTTCATGTATCCGTTGCAAGGATGGTAACTGACCGGTGAAAGGATCGGTTGTGATGGTGATGCTGATGGTAATGGCAATGGTGCTGGTGCTGGTGGTGGCGGTGGCGGCGAGGTGAAAGGCAAACGACCACCGCGGCTGTTGTTACCAATGGACGTGTAAGAGAATGGTAGTCTAGGATTTTGATAGCTCTGTGGTGGTGGTTGTTGTTGATGAGCATCAAAACCCCAGCTGATAGGATAGCTCGATGATGCATCGACATGGGATGTCGAAAAAGACGCTTCCTTGGTATCCAAGCAAGGCGGATTTTCTAAAAGGTCAAAGAAATTGAACTATGTGATCTATCTTCTAACGTAAAAGCTTAAGTCATGTACAACAATGATTTTATATATATACCTATAGGAGTTCCGAGACGAAGACCTTTGAGCATGGAAAGACTTATGGCGTAGTCCTCCTCCTCCGACGAAGTCGACGACGACGAAGGTGGGGTGTCATTGTCAATCATCGGAGCCTTACCTTCCCGCTGCATCCTGAATTTCAACTTTGGTTGATTTTCTTTCTAATTGGGAAGAACAAGTAATAGTTTCAAAAAATTAAGGAATGAGAGAGGCAAGTTATGAATTTATATTATGGAAATACAACACTAGTTCTACTAAAAGTAGGCTAAATTTTTATTTTATTTTGAATCAAAACAAGATAAAATTATATCTTGTTCTGAAAATATATCCATAGATAACTGTATAGATAAAATTTTACTTTTGGGTATTTTACTTTCATTAGCGGTATATTTGGAAGGATAAGATTTAGAGATAATTTTCTGTAGGTGTAATTTTTATTTTATTTTGAATAAAAAAAAGATATAATTATATCGTGAAAATATATCCACATATACTCTTATAGATAAAATTCTCCTTTTGGATATTTTCCTTTCACTAGCGGTATATTTGGAAGGATAAAATTTAGAGACAATTTGCTCTAGGTGTAGTTTTTACTTTATTTTGAATCAAAAACAAGATATAATTATATCTTGAAAATATATCCACATATACTCGTATAGATAAAATTTTCATTAGTTGTATATTTAGAAGGATAAAATTTAGAGATAATTTGCCCATATACCCCTTGAAAAAATAATCATGTCCGTAACTTTTTTTTTTTTACGACGAGAAATCCACCTTTGGTGGTAAATCCGATCATGTGATCCAACCGACAAGAGTCACGTAACAGTTAAACCGATCGAACCCGGACCTCCATACCACACCACTAAGCCACCCCGATTGGAGCGGTCCATAATCTCTTTCACCTCTGAGAAACGACGCGCAAAATCCCCCTCGCGTCTACCATGGGAGGCGATTCACGACTGAAGACGGATAAATATATAGAGAGAGGGATAAACTATGGCTCGAGTACGAGTCTCCGAGACCTCGTATCGTAGCCTGATTGGACAATGGATTCATGGAAGACTCTGGTTTGCAATACATCAAGGATGACATTCATGTTATGGATTGTGCATTTGAAGGGTTCTATGCAACACCGAAATCGAATCTCATGAACACTTGTTCTCGCCTACTCCAACGCTTTCAAGGGCAACCAAGTGCATCTGTAATATGTGAAACTTCATATTGGTCAAAATCTTAAATTTTCAAGTATTTTTTTCAATTGTAGCTTAACTTTTTGGTTGGAATTTTAACCAAAATTTGAAACGATATAAATATATAGAGAGGGAAGATCGGATATAGTTAATGTAAGGATAGTTAATACAATACTTTCTTCCTTCCATAATATATGAGTTTTAAGCTATTCACACAAGTTTTAATAAAACAATTTTCCTTTTAAAAAAATATCATCATTTCACTAATTTTTTCATAAATTTTACTCCCTCCGCCTCAAAATTTAAATCATTTTAGGATTGTAGATACTCCGTAAGTTTTAATAAAAACACTCACCTTTTAATCAACATTATCATTCTACTAACTAACTTTGACAAAAAAAAAATCATTTTACTAACTTTTTCATAAATTTTCTTGTTTTTAATACTCACTACATTTTTAACCAATAAAAATCTTTTAAAAAGTTAACTACACACAAATCAATATAAATCATTAATATCCCTTACCTAAAAAACCTAAAATGGCATACTCCCTCCGTTCGGAAATAAATGATGTTTGACTTTTTTTTCACGTAGTTTTAGGAGTTAAAAACTATATAAAATCTGATTTATTTTAATTAATTTTTTTCATAGTTTAATATCTATTAGTAATAAGTATTAAATTGTGAAAAAAATTAATTAAAATAAATAAGATTTTATATAGTTTTTAGCTCCTAAAACTACGTGCAGAAAAGTCAAACATCATTTATTTCCGAACGGAGGGAGTATATTTTAATACAACTAAATTAGTCTAAAAAGACTTAAATTATTTTTAAAACCTACTACACATTTTAACCAATTAAATCCCTTAAAAAATCAATACCACACAAATCAATATAAAATCATTACAATTCCCTACCTAAAAATTATGGGTGTCCCTATATACACCGCAAATCCGCAGATTAGAGCTGCTAATCAACATCGGATTCGACGTTGTAGCGTTAATTATATTACAACGTCGAATCCAACGTTGTAATATGTGAAGTGAAGGAATCGGATTGGGCCAAATCGGGCTAACAACGTCGGATCTGACGTTGCTGGGTAAATATTATACAATTTTTCACAAACACCCACAACAAAAAAAAACACGTTGTTAATCAACTTTTTTTTTTTTGTTTTTTTTTAATATCTTATATTATGCCCAATGTGACATGTATTAGCAACGTTCAATTTGATATTGTATTGTTTAATTCAACGTTGTTACACCGTCCGAATTTTTTTAAGTAAAATTACAACATCAAATTCGTCGTTGTTACAACGTCGGATTTAACGTTAATTTGCGGTGTATATAATAGGGAACGCGAAAAACATAAAAGATCATCTAAAAAACCATGTATTACCAAACAAGAGTGAATTAAAATGCATTCAAGACTGGATAGACATAAGTGACATTACATTGATTGACCACACACTAGAAACTGAAACCACATTAAGACATCAAAATAAGTTACTAGAACAAGCCGATTACAATACATGGATTCAAGTTAAAAACACACCAAAAACAAACACAACACAATCCATTAACTGAAGTGATCACAACTTAACACAAAAGACAACACAAGCGAAATTTATCGACTAAGCTTCTTTAGCAGCATCTCCTTAGCTGCTTCTTCAGCAGGTGTGAGCCTACCCTTCACCAAAAGTGTCTTCAACAGTTTGTTCCTTTGTAGGAATCGTTTGGATTCTTCCTTTGCCAATTGCAACTCAAACTCTTTCCTTTGAAGAAGCTTCTTGTTTTCTTCCTTAACCATTTGCAACTCCAAATCTTTCATTACAATTGCGTCTATGCGTTCCATCACAGCTGTTATTGTAACACCAAAGTTTGAGATGATAGGAGCCTTCGTGGTCGTCGCATCCTCTTCTTCGTCGCCGAATTCCTCCTCTTGCTCATGATCATCATCATGTTGAGTGCTGTAGTCGGAATCATCGGTATATTGAGAGTTTTCGTTGGATGTGATTTCGGTGTTGATCGGAGTTGGAGGACCTTTTTTGCCGGCATTTGGATACAAATTTGGTTTGATCACATTTGAATGAAGGCTTGGCTTAGTGAAACTTGGAGGGTACATTTTGTTAGTGGCATTTGGAGGATACCCTCCTTGGCCTTGGTTGATTGCATTTGGAGGATGATACTGGTTCATGACCCTTGGAGGGTACATTTGGTTCATGCCATTTGGAGGATACCCTTGGTTAGGGATGTTTGGAGGATACCCTTGATTGATAGGATATGGAGGATATTGAAACCCACTTCCAACATGTTGAAGGTGAAGGTTTGGTTGATTTTGGGGAAACTTCAAAAGTTCATTTCTAGATCTAAATGCATTTGAAGGGTTTTTGTTCTGATTTTGGTTAGGAGCCATTAGGCACAAACAAAAATACACCAAAAAAAAACAAACAAACTAAATGAGTAAAACGTACCTAGTAGCCTGCAAGCAAGAGGAAGAGGAGGATGATGGATGAAGAAGAGGTGTGTTGCAGAGACAATGGAGCCACCCCTATTTCTATTTGAAGGCAAAACAAAGATGGGCTATCCAAGGTAACTCTATGGCCTTGCAGGGTTGCAGATACACAGCCTATAGGTACCTATGGATGGGATTGGGATGGAAAACTCCACACAATTCAAAACATTTCACTAGGTGCTCCAAAAGAAGAGCCATTTGTACCTGGTCAGTGTCAGGCAATGAACAGCGGTAGCATTAGAGCGTGTTATCAGTGAGCCTCGTTTCAGGCTCTTAACTTACTTTTCAACTGCCACGTCAGTTAAAGAGCCCAACCCAATTTTTTACCTTTTCAGCAAATTATCAGTGAGCTCACTCCCGAACTTTTAACTTTTTTTTTAAAAAAAAACATATGCAATATGGGTGTCTATGGGTAGATAAAAAGAAATTACATTCAAAAATAAATTTTTTAAAAGTTTTTACATTAACGAAAATAGAGAAAAATCGATTTAAAAGAAAAATTAATCAAGCGCTGCCACATGGCAGCGCTGCAGTGGCCCTCCCTGCAATGAGCCCGGACTCATCTTCAAGGTTGTTTTTTTCCGGGCTCATGGCCACCTCACTTATTCTTTTATTTTTCTTTTACTTTTTTGCCTACGTGGATTATTGGTGAGCCCTTAGGCTCACCAATAAACATGCTCTTACCAATTTGGGTACTTGCATTCCAGTGCATTGCAGAAGCAGCCACTCTCAAAGGGTACTTGCAGGCGTTGCAGCACACACAACCCAGCAAAGGATGAAACTAAAGTCCCCACTACCCACTCTTTGGTTATTTACTACGGATTGTGTTATATACACCCGAGACATGTGCTATATGCACTCTTTAGGACGGATTATAGATCCGACCGTTGTAAATTTAAAAAAAAATACACGGACGGATTATAGATCCGTTCGTTATAAAATAAAAATAAAAAATTACATTGGACGGATCATAGATCCGTCCTATGTAAAAAAAAATAAAAAGCAAAAAAAAAAAAAGAGATTGGATCCGCCCTTGAGTTGCCTTTTAGCTTTTGCATTTCAAAAGCTATTGTTGCCGTACAGCTTCCCCCACCCCCCCCCCTTTTTTACATAGGACGGATAGGATCCGTCCTATATAATTTTTTCATTTTTTTTATAACGGACGAATCCTAGATTCGTCCTTATATTTTTCTTAAAATTTACAACAGGCGGATCATAGATCCGTCCTAATGAGTGCATATAGCACATGCGATAGGTGCATATAGCCACCCTGTTTGCTACTCTACTCTTGATTTTGGTAAATAAAGGACGGTCATCCAGAGTTCGAATTAAAGACCTTTAGATACTACCCGCAAGTCGTACCTGACTGAACCATTCTGGAATGGTTTTACTACTCTCCTCCCAATCTATATATAAGTCTATAACTTAAGTCCCCACTACCCACTCTTTGGTCATTTACTACTCCCAATTATCTAAAATACGAGACATTTTACATAAGTATTTTGAGAAACTACAAATTATATAAAATATTAGGACAGGTTTATTGAGAGATACTAGAGGGATGCTTGTGTTTTTATAAATATAAAATTGGGGAGAGGTGAAGTATTTGTGTTCACCGATACTACCTCTAGTATCTGCTCAAGCATCCTTGCAATGATGTGCAGTAGTGAAATGCCATACACTACTCTCCCCGTTCGGCAAAACATGTCGTTGACTATTCACGCACGCTTGTTTAGAATGATAAAAACTATATAAAATATTTATTTTTTTATAAATTTTTTTAACAAGTTTGTACTTATTAATAATAACTACTAAATTGTTAAAAAAAATTAGGGCAAATTGTGAAAAATAACATGAACTTTGGGGGTAGTTGCATTTAATGACATAAACTTTCAAAATTTTAAAAATAATCACGAACTTTGGTTCTGGTTACAATAAGTGGCACGTCTATTGTTTTTTTTTGAAATATCACCTCTTATTAACATTCTTTGTAAAAACAATCATCCAATTTTCAATTTTTTAAAAAATGCCCATATTTCATTTTTAAAAACAATCCATTTTCATTTTTAATTTTAAAAAATATAATTTATTTTATAAAACACTACTTTTCCTCTTTTTTTTTCTTAACAGAATACACTCATTATTTACACCCGGTTAAAAAAAGAACTAATTTTATTTTCTCCATAAACTCGGTTTTTTTCAAAAAATTAAATAATAAGTAATGTCTTTAAAATGAAAAATGAGTGTCTTAAAAAGATACCAATTAATATCACAATTATATTTTTTAAAAAAATGATGTTTATAAACATGAAATTTTTTTTAAAAAAAAGAAGAAAATTGTGAGTGGGTTTAAAAAAACAATGGAAAAATATTATTTTTTTAAACAAAATGTTAATAAGCTGTGCACTTTTAAAATAAAATGGTTGTGCTACTAACCACAACCACTCTTCAAAGTTGGTGATTATTATAGAATTTTTGAAAGTTGGTGCCACCGAACGCAACTACCCTTAAAGTTCGTGTTATTTTTTGCAATTTGCCCAAAAAATTATTAAAAAACTAGATATTTTATATAGTTTTTATCCCCTAAAAAAGCGTGCGTGAATAGTAAAGTGACATGTTTTGCCGAACGGAGGGAATATTTTTTTTCCCCGAAAAAGCCCAGTTGAAATCGACGACGTTTCGGAGGCCAAAATGCCAAAACACAGCGTATCACCACACTGGCGCCAGTTAACGGCTGGGATCGTCGTGGCTCCTGGACGGTTGAGATTCAATCTCAACCGTGGGTATCATACTATGATACTCACCTCACATAAGCATGCATTTTGTGTAGAGAAAATAAATCTAGTATTCAAAATGGATGTCTATGTGTAGAGAAAAATGTCAAAAATAGTTTTTTTTTTACATTGTTTACATGAAGGAGAACCAATAAAGTGAGTATCATACTATGATACTCACCTCACATAAATTTCTTGGGTTAATAAAAAATCTGACATTTATTTTTGTTTTTCTTTTAAAAAACTATCTATAGTACTTGAAGTATAATTGATAAAGATGGTCTTAGTTATAAATACATATGATCACTACCATTGCAACCCACACTTACTTCACTTCTTCCTCTACTTTCTCATAAAGGATCCTTCACAAAATCAATCAGAGAATGTCTTCTTTCATAGTTTGGAAAACATGTCTCTTTCTTTCGAGTATGATCTGAGCTATTATGAGCAAGCACTCGCTTCAAACCCACAAAATTTTACTGTTAGAAGTGCAAATGCTCAACTATCGCAGACGATCACAATATATAGTACCCAACCAAGTTTTGTTGAGGTCCCAACAGGTGGTAGTGGAGGCTCTCGTGGTCGGGGTCGTGCTCATAATCGTGGTCGAGGTCGTGCCGGTGCTCGTGGTGCAGCTCGTGGCGAAGCAGCGGAAGGTGGTGATGAAGGTCGTGTAGGTCGTGCCTACTGGAGTGTTGAAGATGATAATCTCCTTGTTAGCTGCTGGATCAATATTTCAACCGACGCGATCGTAAACACTGACCAAGATGCACAAGCATTTTAGGAAAATGAATATTACATATTAGGTTATATATGTAGTCACCAATTTAATTTATAAATAATATTAATTTATGAATAATATTTTTTAACAAAAAATGAATATTATAAATTAATCTATATTGGAGAAAATGAGTCGAAAGGGGTATAATCGTAAATTGATTTGGTAGAAAATGATGGAAATAATTATGAGAGATGGGTATAATTGTAAATTGAATTGATACGAAAACATGAGTTTTGGGATGCTATTGATAAAATGAGAAAAGCAAGAATGAGATGCTAAGATGATGAGACGAAAAGAGAAGAATAAAATATTAATATTCTTAGTATCCCTAGTATCCTTTGATAAACATGGCATTATCTTTTTATTATTTTTTTTACACAAATTTAATATTTATTACTAATATCTATACCCTCCTCCGCCACACTCTCCTCCCTCATCGCCGACCCCTCACCTCAATGCTGGTCTCCGAAAATCACCCCCTTCGCCGTTGATCAACACCAGCAAAGGAGTGGTTATTGCTTGCTCAATCGTCTTTCTTCCTTCTTGGTCCACAGGTCCACACTATGAAGAAGAAAAGAATTGGGGATTTAGGGTTTCATCTCCCACCAAACTCCAAGCGCTACCTTGCGATGCTGATTAGTTTTCAATATTTTTTAAAAAAACCCAAAGGACACGTGTCCCCATCTCGTCCCTCCATTCCATTTGGATCAAAAGTCTATATTTGCTTACAAGATATATAATAAGGTCTGAATACAAATGATTCATACTTTATATATATTAAATACCTGAAAATTTCAAGAAAAATAAAAAAAATAATACGACTTTATTATTTTATTAATTCTTTTTAAAAGCTAGGCTAGAGTCGGTGTTTGTAAGAGGGGTAAGTCGTCTCCTTTGACTAAATCCCAAATAAGTTTGGGTCAGTGCCTATTTAGAAAAAAATCCAAACAAATCCTATTTTAAAAGGGTAAATTGCAACTAATATCCCAACCTTTAGGGATAGTTGCTTTCAATACCCTAACCTTGTAAAATTTCACAAAATATCCTAACATATACCATTAGTTGCAATTAACACCCTAAATGAATTTCTTAAATTAAAAAATTACCCACATCAAACAAAAATTACAAAAAATCACCCATATTCATAAAATATTTTCAATGAATCCCTAATACATTTTTAAAAAATGGGAATTAAATAAATCTCTTACAATTTGACCCCACCTGACCCACCATCCAAAAATAATTATATTTATCAAAAAACATATATTATAATTAAAATCTAAATTTATATAAGTCTATCTCGATACATGCCGATTTGTGCATCTATATATTCCCTGTATATTATTTGATACGATATATACTGTCTTTTTGGTTAATATTATGTTATATATACTAAAACTAATACATAACATCTTATAATGTATCACACATAAATTTCATGGTATTAAAAAAATGATTCTATAAGAAATGTTTAACATAATAGTTTAACAAAAATAAAATAAAGTAGATTTAAAAAAATAAATGGTAAAAGATATGATAACCATTTGCAATAAATAATTATATAATAAAGATATATTCAAAATAATGTGGTAAAAAATAATAATTTTACCATATTATTTTTAATATATCTTTATTATGTAACTATTTATTACAAATGGTTATCATATCTCATACCATTTATTTATTAAAATCTATATTATTTTATTTTTGTAAAAGTGTTATGTTTAAGATAAATAATTAATTATTTTGAGTACTTATATTAAAATATTAAATGAGTACATGCTAAAATAATTATATTATATTTTTAAAGGAGTATATTTTATATACCTGTTATAATTATTTTTGGATGGTAGGTTGGGTGAGCTTAAATTGTAAGAGATTTTTTTAATTTCAAATTTTAAAATATATTAGGAGTTTATTGAAAATATTTTATGAATATGGGTGATTTTTTTATAATTTTTGTATGATGTGGGTAATTTTTAAAATTTAAGAATCTCATCCAGGGTGTTAAGTGCAACTAATGGTATATTTTGTGAAATTTTACAACATTAGGGTATTAAAAGCAACCATCCCTAAAGGTTGGAATATTAGTTGCAATTTAACCATTTTAAAATAGGAGAGATAGACTAGTAGGTATGTAGGTATTCAGAATGAATTGACATATAGATACCCTAATAAGTATCCTGATCGTACATGTGGCTAATAGTTTGGCCAAAAAGGCAAAACCTGATGCTTTTGGTCAGAATGCACACAGCCATGTTAGATAGAGAATCTAACATGGCTTTACCTAATGAAACTAAAACAAAACTGTATATACTTGAAATAAGTTTTGAAGACCAATTAGTTAGCCAGTTGCCACCAAGTTAAAAGAAAACCTGCTGCGTCCACGAAATCAATCACTTGTGAAGTGCCAACCAACAATTTAGTTTACAAAAACATTGAAACAGTAGGTGTTTTGCCAATTAAACAAGAAGCTTTCCAGCTTAGCCATGAATTTATTCAAGAAGTTCTTCTGTGGAATTAGTCAATGAGCTTTCAGAACTATGGACCTAGTATTCGGGGCAGGAGACGAATGATTTTAGAACTAAAATCATAATCAAGAGCAATTCCAGTTTGATCCCTTCATGGCTTCACCTGTATGGAGTTATTTTCTAAAGAGTTCAGAAAGACGTCGTCGGTGCAAGCAAAGGTAGAATCTACATGACCGAGTACCCAGGGCCACCGCCTCCCTCTGGCACTGTCCACTCGATGTTCTGCTTTGGGTCTTTAATGTCGCATGCCTGGTGAAATCAACGGTGAAGCCCATCATGTTCAACACACGAAATCAAGGGAATATGAATTATACTAAGGGCTCATTTGGTATAAGATGATATAAGGTAAACGGAATGGAAACAAATTTTGTATGGAAAATATATATATTTTAGAGAAGTTTTATGAGTCTAGATGAGCGAAGAATTCTCATTTTGCATGAAAAATAAGATAAGAGCGGTAATGATTAGACTTTAGAGGATCATAGGAGATTGAATGGAGGGAAACAAAACAAATGTTGTAGGAAAAATTGGGAGATGGAGGTAATGATTAAAATTTCTAGCAATATATCTTGAATCATAAATAGACTACATTCATCTGGTTTCCGTTTACTTTTCCAAATTTTATACCAAACGGGCCCTAAGACTGCCAACCATTCTGGACAGATTGTTGATTTCATGAGTACATATTCTTTGTTTTGCTTTACAGATTCAGGTGTGAAATGTAGTTAGTGAATTTGATAATTATAAGGTGAATTTGGTTCAAATAAGGTCGGGCCACAGTCGTTCTCGATATCACATGTATAGTATGGTTGCGGATACAAACGAGAGTCCTAGACAGCTGGATCAGCTGGGTTAACTGGCCATGCATGCAATATAATTCTTATTTCCAAGAGAACGGGATGAATCCTATACTCCTATTGAGTCATTCCGCATAAGATGAATTATAGCAAAAATCAATTAACAAAACCTTGCAGTGCAGACAATTTTGAGCATTGATTTGCAGCTTCATCTGGCCTGTCTCATCTGGTACGTACCTACATTGAGATCGAAGGATAAAAACCATTACATAAAAGTATAAAACACAAAATTCAAAGCTTAGAAACAAGTGATGGTAAGAAAATTACTCATATACACGTGCAGGGCAATATCGTGACTCAGGTCCTGCATAGACTGGCAAATTAACAAGTTCAGGCATCTTTGGATCTTTCAAGCGAAGATGCGGGGGCTGATCATGATCGTGATTTGTGCTGCTCCTGGTATTCAGCATAGAAGTTTAATCAACAAAAATTCAAGAAAAACACAAGTATATATGCAAATATATGCTACTATATTAAATATATAGCTGCTACGAAAAAGTAAGCACTTCATATCCATGTCCCAGTATCCTCCCAGAGAAGTCTTCCGAGAATTTCAGGTATATCACTGAGCCTCCGTGGCTCCATATCCATATCTGAGAAATTTTGACATGGTAACTAATGTTTCCACCTTAAAAAGATTGATACTTCTGATTAGTTTTCTTCCCTCTTTGAATTCTTCAAGCACTCAAAAAGCAATTCATAGATTCACATATAGCAGTCGGGACCTTTGATGTCTCCTCCACCTAGCCTAACAACCATATATTCCCCATTTATACCCTCAAATAAGAATAGCATGGCTAACAGGAACACTTGTTGAGAGCTCAGTCCAACCAATAATAATACCTGTACAATGATGTGGGTACATCAAAGGAAATAATTCCATCTGGTCTTGGATACTGAATGGGAGAATGTAATTCTGCAAACTGCAAAGTTAAGGAGATATGTTATTATTTGTGAAGATGATAAATGCAATGGTCAAAGACTCAAAGGCCACAGGCCAACTATGAAAAGAGCCTTGTAGCTATGCAAACAGGTATGCGGCATTCCTTGGTTTATGAACAACGCTTTCATGACATCATTAGATCTAGTTGAATTGTAGAGACTCAAGTGAATTTCTTGATTTCATGTTTTAAGTTTTATTCACTTTTAGGAGTTGCCAAGCAAAATACAAAAATATTTCAAATTGTGAATAGAGGATAAAATTTTCCTCTTTCACCTACCTATTCTGTCAAGTCTCAACTTCTCCAATAACTTAGCAACCAAAACTTTGAGGCAAGTGTTTGACACTCGAGAGCTCATACAAGAAGTAAAATTCTTAATCTTGTGTGCATCTGAGGGGTTGTTACCTCTGTTGATTCATGATCAGGCTTCCCATGCTTTAGCGTCCAGGGTGCCTTTCCTCTCAGTAAATAACTGCCAACCAAAAAAGCAAGCACTTTTAAAGACTAGAATCATAAAACAATATACATGAATACAACTCACATTAAAAGGTTATGGAATGAGTTATCAAGGTAGGACATACTGTTCAAGAGCACTATAAGCTAGCCCAGGTAATAGCCCATACTCGAAGGACTGCAGGAAAAAGATGTGCATAAGAAATGTGAAAAGGGATTTTTTATACTCCTAGTACGATATATTTACATCGAAACTGGATGCAGATATTCAGACAAAACTGAACAATGCTTTGAAACATCAAGAACTCAATCTGAAAAAAGAAACTAGAAATATAAGCACTTAAAAACTACTGTAATAGATAATACAGTACATAATTCTGCTACGCTGTTAAGTCTTAACTAACCGGGCGATAGTTTCTAGCTCTGTAGAGTTCTTCCCAGACCCATGAATTTCTCAAATTATCCCAGTATTTCTCCATCTTCGAGCCTTCATGGAGGACACCAAAAGAAGTTTCTGCAGCTAACATTCCTGTAGCAAGCATTTCTTTTAGAAGTTACAAAACCAAAGAAAAAAAAACAGAGATGGATTATTACATGCCAGTATGCTGCTGATAAATTTTTACAACCTGATAAATCAAGAAGCTAAATCATAATCGGAAGAAATTGCAACTCATATGGCCTATGTTGGATTATGGACCTCTAGGGAGTGTCATTTTTACCTCCTAGTCCTAGTAAGGAAACAATGAATCCTTTCTGGTTAATTTGAAAATAGTTGATCACATCTTTTCAAAGAAGAAAAGGAAAATAGAACACGTGATTAATTTTAAAAAAATCAGAAAGGGAGAAAGATAACGAGAACAGCGATTATGAAGCCTTCAAATAATAATTTGGTAATATAATAGATACGAGAATGTCCAAGGGGTGATTTGATTCAGCAGTCAAGTTGCTAGCACTTTCCAACGAGTTAGCTTAACTTTCAAAGAAGTTTATTGCTTCATGTAACATAAGCTATCTTTAGTAGCCTTTATATGCTAAAACAAAGGATCTTGACAGGACAATACCCAGATAAAGAATAAGGATTTAGATACTAATGTCTAAAGAGTATTTGCAGGATATTTCCAAATAAATCCCATCTGTTCAAGTACCCGACAAAACATAATCAACAGCTTTTCCACCTCCATTTCAAATTATACTTTCAGAAGGCCTTTCCTCCCAAATCAGAAGAATAAAAGATCCGTAAGGACATGGAGATTCGAATTTGAAGTGCGTAACAAAATGATGTTTTAAAATGAATTTCTCACAAGTGAAGAGGATCAAGGGAATGAAAATAGGTTCACCTGATTTCATTGCTGTATGTGTTCCCTTTATCTTTGGTACATTCAGAAATCCAGCAGAGCATCCGATTATTGCTCCTCCAGGGAAAACTGGGTATGGAACAGACTGAAATTTGATACCATCAAATATGTTTTTGTGATACAAAAACACAATAAAAGCGTGCAGAAGTTCAGGTCACACATCAAGGGATTACCATTGTTTCTTTATCAAACTTTAGGGCAGCATCTAACAATTCAGAAAAAAATTGAAGCATATTTCCTTAAGATATTAAAGTCAATGGCAGTAACAATCCATGTCTCAGATACGGACTCAAAATACAAAGATCAACTGCTCAAACATACATACATTGTAATTGAGGTAAAATACAGATAATATAAAACTTTACCCTCCAAAATCATCCAAAACAAAATTGAAACTAAAGCACACCATGAGTAATGCACACAAGCTGACAAAAAATGGTATTAGCAGCTTTAATAGAGTGAAGGGGGAACCTAGGAATTGTAGTGATTATAGAAGTTCTATTTGCAAGCTATAAAAACAAGTTACCCAGTGTTTCCGACTTCAACTTTGAGAACAGTAGTTTAGCCTAGTTTTATACTTTTATCTTTCTTTGTTTCTATGAAGATCAGTTTCTCAATAAGGTTGTTTTGTGTAAACGAAGACACACTCAGATCTGAAGAGAGTAGGATATGAAACACTAAGATAGCAATTTCGCAGAACGTTTTGAGAGAAGAAAAAGTTTCCACCATACCTGAAAGCCACCTTCATTCAAAGTTCGAGCCCCATACTGGAGGACGTTTCCACCTTCAAGCATTGGTCTGATTGCTGGGTGATTTTTAAATTTCTAAGAAGAACGCAGCCAAATGAGATTTCATAGCCCTTAAGCATAGTAAAGAGAGCAGTAACTACAGGAAGGTTGTAGGTTTTATTAATATGTAATACTTTCCAAAGGTACTTTAAATGAACGTGGAGGTTGTAGGTTTTAATTTCAAGTAACAGCTTAAAACCCACTCATGATTAATTTCAGAACATGTAATCCTTTACAAAGACAATTTTAGTTTAAGAAGCTATTTTACATGAGTCAGAATCATCCAGATAAAAATTTATTTAAAAATTACCTGGAACTCGTCATAAGGGCTTAAGAAAGGATTATGATAGTCTAATGCAACCACCAGGCCAATGGATACCTGCATTCAGCCAAGTAATATGTGACTTTGAAGGTAATCAAAATCAGAAGCTATGATGGACAATACACATTCAGCATCAATGCTTGGTGGTAAATACAGCGCCAAGTACACAACACAGAGTCCAAAACCTGATCAAACCTTTAAAAATCTCTTGATATCGTATTCTCTGATCTATTATGAAGAATAAGCTCAGTGGCAACTATCTTCACTGTAAAAACATTACTTTCCAAAGTACTCTTTCTGGAAAAGGAAAAGCATTGTACCTTGTAAAAACATTACTTTTTTGAGGTAGTATATTAGGAATTGTGTGCCCCAGTCCCTCAACTGAACACCATTTTAAAGGACCACAGTTATGGGTTGCACTGCACAATTAGAAGTATTTGACCCAACCTAAAGGTTGGATGCGTATAGTTGGTCTAGTTGGTCAGATTATAGGTTAGATTACAGGCTCGAGGTACTTGAATTATGTCATTTCACTTTTGAAAATGATTTTAGTCAGGTCATTTCGTGTCCGAGTAATTAATGAGCCTGGTAAGTTGGGGTTATGTTTTGGAAAAATGCTCAAACCCTAACATTAATGTTCTCAAATTTGACGAGTTAGGTTCAAGGATTGGGTCACATTTTGGTAGTGCACTAAAAAGTTCAATGGAAAAATCAGTCAATATGAAAACACAGCAGACAAAAAGAGCTACGCCAGCAAGGCATGGTAACTAGTAACTAAAAAGTCTCAGAGAAAAAATAAAGCACATTAAATTCTATACCTGATTATCATTCATATGGTACAAGAAAGAACCCCCATATGTCTTCATATCCAATGGCCAACCAACTGTGTGAAGTACATGACCTTCTTGATGTTTACTGGGATCGATCTCCCAAACCTAAACAAGATCGAGGTGGAACATAAGTATTTCATATGCATTAAATATGCATCAGAGAGCTGGCCCAATAGGTACAAACATGTATCACTAGCAATTACAACCAATAAAAAAACAAAAATTATTTTCCATCTACATCATTACAAGAAATTACAAGAAGATAACTTGCCATCAGAGTCTTTTTGTGACGCGTCAAAATTAGACCTCAATGCACTGAAAACAAGTTCCACCTTTCACATCCATAAATTGTTCGAAGAGAATAACCAATAGCACAAGAAGAGTTGATCGAGTGGCAATACGACTAAGTAAAACACCACTTAAAACATAAAATTTTAAGAATATCACATGGTTGGATCTGTAAGGCTACATTATTATACTCTTAAAACCCTAAATTATGTCACCTCTTTGGTCACAAGAAAAAAATAGATGTTATGAGTTATGACTGCTTTTTCTCTATAAAGGTTGTATTCTCTCAGAATTTTCGCAATTCAATATTAGAACAAGGAAGCGAAGAACGCGGAGAAATAGTATCACCTCTTTGATCCCTAAAGCATAAGTCTGATGTTGTGATTGCCCCTTATCTCGGAGATTGTATTCTCTCATTATTTTCTGTTCAAACAAGGATGGAAAGAAAGCCTCACTCAGAAATAGTGTCAGTAGGCAACATCATTTCAACCATAAAGACCCATGACAAACCTCAGACAATGATCCTCGACATCCTTCAGCAAGAAGGGTAATTTGTCCTGCAAATTATCTGTTTGATGTAAATTTTCATTATATATAGTGATAACTTGACAGAAAACAGTTGAAGACTACTACTACAATACATAAGCTGGAGTGCCACACATAACTCTAGTGCAGTAGAGACAATATATACCAGTAAGATCAACAGAAAGGGAAAAATTATCTCAATACAATTGCCTTGTAACCAAGTCATACGCAAACGGAAAAAGGGTACTAAAGATTGGAGCACATGGGAGGAGAAAAGGAAATTTGCTTTGTCAGCGTGGAAAAAAATAAAACTAATGATAAAGTTAGAAAGGATTAAGATCAAATGGTAAGGTTAGCCAAAGGGTCATAGGAGAAAAGATTAAGATCACATGGGAGGAGAAAAGTTAGAAAGGATTAAGATCAAATGGGAGGAGAAAAGGAAATTATCCTGTCCTTAATTCAGTTTTAAAATGAGATATCTAGGCTTCTAGCTCCCTATTTTTTCTTGCCTACATAAAAACCATACACAAAAAAAATAGATAGAGGGTGAATCTAGGCTCAAATGGTAAGGTTAGCCAAAGGGTCATAGGAGAAAGAGTAAATTATAATGCAGGATTAGGATATACACATAATCATTTCTTTGATTGTTGGGGGTTGGGATCATCATGACCTCATGTGATGCAATGTTGAAAATAATAGGGCATGGTATAAGCAAGTTCTAAAACAAAGTAGATACATCAACAAAATGAAGGCACTGCGGGTGTAATCTGCTGAAGTTCAAGGTGGGAGATAGATATGACCTTTGAGTTCTACACCACGCTGAAAAGTTTCCTTCCTTGTCCCGTCCTTAGCAACTCCCATATCATTTGTTGCTATGCCAATAACTTCATGATTCTCATTATACAATACCTGACTAATTATAAATTTGCCCAACATGAGTGACTGAAGGCTCCAACTCAATCCCATATTTTAGTAAGCATACTACCTCGCTAGCAGCAAAACCAGGATATACTTCAACGCCCAATTCTTCAGCTTTCATTCCCAACCAGCGTACTAGTTGACTCAAACTGCACCAATGGAACCCAAATCATCTGGAAGTGAATGAAATGTAAAATATGAACAGAGAAATGTACCAGTAGGCGGCAAGAATGATGCATAATGCTATGTAATAATGTATATTGTCAGGGATAAGATATATTTGACACAATAAAATAATACGGAATTGCATGAGCAGAAAGTTTTAAACAAAACCAGACAAAATGAAGGCAAAGAAGGTTGAATTGTTGGTGGTGGTGGTGCAATTCTTAGCTTTCCTTGAACTATTAATTCAAAGTTCAAATACAGACATGACTCGAGAAGCAACAGTCGAGACAACAATTGTCAATTTTTCATTCCCTTCATAACTCAAAATGATTAATACTATTAGTGCCTAGTTGCTCTCCAATAGCTTTCGGGCATAGCTTGTAGCAACATACCAAATATCCAAATGTAAAGTTAGGATAATGCAAGAAATTTGAACTTTTCTGTTTTGATTCAGAAGCAGGATGCCAGTATCGAGTCCATAGAATTAACAAAATAAAAATACACAGAGTAAAACAATTTCATATTCTATTATATAAGAGTAGTAAGTATGGTGTATGTGTAAAAACTGGCTCAATATGGTAACAAATTGTTTCAATTGTTAATTACATCTGTGCAAAAAGCTAGGTAAGAAAAAAAAAGGGGAGGTTTGAGAAAAGATTATTAAATGAAGGTCAATCAGTAACAGTGTAATTGGACAGGTTTAATATCTTTCTCAAACCACTATATAATCTATTAGTAAAACTTTTTCAAGGATCGTAATCAAACAGTTCCCATAGAAAGCTGATGTGTGTGCCTCAAAAAAAGAGGAACTACCTTATTACATAATTTCCATTGTTGTGAAAAGGACTAGGCAGAGAAAATGCACGATCTTTTGTCATAAACCAAAACTTATCAGAGGAAACAGGAACCCCTATTGGTGCCTGCAAATTCCAGAGAAAGAAATGATTAATGAATTTCATAAACATGGGGATTTTTCCCACCTTCCCAGATACGAGCAAGAGGGGAGACAAATTGCATGGGCACAAATGCATTATATATGGTACATGAACAAATCTTAGCTCTACTTTGTAGAGAACTAGGAAGTTCATAGAGCATTTAACATAAAAGAAGAGGTTTAGAATAGACACCGTGAAGATGAATCATGAAACAGAGAGCCAGAGATTAAAAAGAAGAGGTTTAGAATATATCTGCCGGCATAATCAAGTAAAAAAGATATAATACTCAGTATTTTGTTCTCTTCAAAAACCAAATAATAAAGCAGATACAAAGCAATGAACAATCTAAACAACAGGTGAAAAATATACACAAAGAGATGATTGCACCTCCTCTTTCCATTGAGGGATAAGCTCATCCAACGCACGAGGTTCAAAGACATTTCCTGATAAAATATGCGCCCCTACGTATAAAAGAAGACTGTCAACCCGATGTTCCATAAATTATGATAATAGAAGCATCATGGTATGAATCAACCCCTAATATTACACTATTGCGAATGAAGTAATGAACAGAACTCAAAGAATCTGCAAATTCCCTTTATTAGTTGTTGTTATCTTGCCACTCCAGCCGATAGATTAGTTCTGAATTTGTGAATATGTTTCAGTTTAGATTCTTAGTTTCCAGCTCAAAAATGAATCCTCCAAATTATCATCAAGAACATCTTATTCTCTCCTCTGAACATCTTTAATTTCCGCAGCCTCACAAAGTAATCAGAGCCAAAGTTATACAAGCAATCATACCAACTTCGGGGCCTTTCTCAACAACACAGACGGAGGTATCAACGCCTGTCTCAATCGCCAGCTGCTTCAACCGTATCGCGGCCGATAGCCCCGCCGGACCCGCTCCAACGACCACGACATCATAATTCATCGACTCCCGGGCCGATCCACCATGACAACTCCTCCTACTCTGCCGATTGAACAACACGCCGAATCCGAACCCCCAAAATTGGCGGCAATTTAGGGGATTCGATGGGGAGAACGGAGGGATTAAACCGATTGAGGCTTGGACAGGTTGGGATTTGGAGTAACGATAGAGCATGGAAGGAGCGGATGAACGGAGAAACCTCCACATGGTTACAGAGAGAGATCGGACACCGGTGATGAGAGAGGATTAGGGTTCTCTTCTGAGGTGGTCAAGCTTGATGAGGGAGCTACTAATAGTAAGGAGGTTTTCAAATTTCAACCATCTCTTTACAAAATGTACTGTGCCTCTTTCTTCTGCATAGTGATAGACGTCTGTGTTGAATTACTAGAATATACTTGTATAATATGATATTGTAGCATATTTTTACCCGATTTCTGTTTAGCGCAAGGTTAAAATTCCGTTTAGCGCATGCGACCAATTTTTTTTTTCAAAATATAGAAGGTCGCAACGACCAAACACTTCGTGGTTGCACCGACCATTTCTAAAAGGGTCGCAACGACCAGACAGTCGTACTAAGAAAGTCAGGAGATGAAAGAAGGCTTGCGGAGATCGCCAACGACACGGAGGGCGGCGGAGGATGCGTGAACTTCGGGATAGCGGAGGGAGGGGTGGTCGACGAGGAGGTTGTGGACGGGGAGGATGTTGTAGGGTTCTTCGGTCGGGGAGGATGGAAACGTTCTTCTCCATAGATCTGGCAACACGAGCCGACATTTGGTGACACCGTCACAGCCCTAGGAGTCACCGTCGGAGCTAGGGAGCGACACACGCTGGCCCTCTCTCCATGTCCGCCCACTTCGCCATTAATGAGGCTTGAGAATGGGAGATCTAAAAACACTATCTATTCAATTAATTAATTACTGAAGGGGTATCTACTGTGTAAATTGATTAATTGATTTTGATTTGTTTTTTTCATTGAGTTTATTGATTTGTCTTTTATGAAGTTGATTGTTGAGATTTGGTTAGATTGATTAATTTAGGTCTTTTTTCAATCTTTTGGAATTGATGGATTAAGCCTCACATGATTGAAGTGCAGTCAATATACAATAAAATATAAAAGAAGAAATATATTAATGGGAGTCCAATGGCAATGAAGATCTGAAAGAAGAAGAGGGGTAGATCGGTTGAGAGAGACAAAGGACTAGAGGAGTGCAAAGGGAGAGAGAAAGAGGGTATTATGTAATTTTTGGGAATGTTAAGGGTAAATCTATTGTGCTCTAAAAAGTAAAATAGGTTGTTCTAAAAAGTAAACTGGGATATGAAGATCTCCTGTCTATGCACTTATTCTGCAGACAGAGGCTTCAAGCGTCTTCTTTATCTCTTCTCATGCTCACCCTTCTTCTTCATTTGTACGCCGATGAACAAAATCGCCCTTGTTCTTCATCTTCGCCCTTCTTCGTCGGTATGCCGGAGTCGGAATCGTATGAAATTTTCGTTAGGGAGAAGAAGGCGGTGGGGTTGCAGATCCAAACGGTGGCGTCAAGAGGCGGAGGGGATATGACGAGTGGCGGTGGAGGGCAGTTCCCGACCCCATCTTCAAGGTTGTCGTTTTTCAACTTGCCGCTTAACGGACAGGATATGCCCATCGATGGGGCATGGCCGGAGCTGGGAGATCGGCGCCGTTCAAATATTTGAGGTGGGAGTTGAATTTGATGACGACGATTAGGTGCACAGAGATGGAGATGTGAATAATTGAAGGCAAATGGGAGGTCATTCACTTCAAATATCATGGGAGGGGCTAGGGTTTGATAGTTTGATACTCATATTTGATATCAATATCTTGATATCAATACCAAACGGGGTTAATTCATTTTTTTACTTTTTCAGTAGATTATTAGTGTGTTTGCTTCGAGACTCTTAACTTTGTTTTTAATCTATTTCTTTTTTTCTTCAAGTTTACAAAAGCAAGTTATTAATATTATTCTCCATTTTGTAATATTTTAGAAATAATAATATTATAAATCGATAAGAATTCAATGTGCATTGGTCGAAAGAAAATACGATATATTACATAGAAACAATTGTTCAATAATCCTCTACTACCATAACAATTATTCATTTTATCCGATTTTTAGCCTCTCGATTAAAATAGCTTTAATCTTTAAATTATACTTTCTTCATTTTTAAGTGATTTTTATTATTCAAACATGCTTTATGGAATAATAAAAATTATATATAAATATATATATTTATTATTTTGTAAATAATTTCATACTTAAATGTTTTTTTAATTATGAAAAAAAATCATACTTATAAAAAAATTATCTAAAAAGTTAATATTTTATATACTTTTATTATCATTAAAACACATATAAGTAATAAAAGTCGTTAAAAAAGGCAAAACTAATTAAAATAACTCAACCTTTGGAGGGTGTTAAAAAATATCTCACTTTCCAACAGTAAGAAAAATAACTCACTCGTTAGGAATGTGGTAACAAAGTATCCCGATTCTTTTTTCCAACTATAAATTCGGGCAAAAACAATGACATATATTTGACGGAATTAAGATTTAGTGAATTTTAGATAATATTAGCTTGTTTTTAATGAGAATGATATCATTTGACCAATTTTATGTCATTATTTGGCTAATTAATGGTCGTAAAAATGAGTAAAGCCCTAAAAATTGAATTATTTTTCTTATAGTCGAAAGATTGAGATATTTTTTAACTTCATAATTGACTTATTTTAATTGATTTCATCTTAAAAAAAAAAAGAATAATGATAAAGTCTATTGACAATATCATTTTTTATCTATTATCAAGATGATTTATGCAAAATTGCAATTGAGTCATTTTCATTTATTGGAAAATATTTATGTATTAACCCGTGACTAAAAAAACCTAACCTCTTCACCAGTGGCGGAGCCAGAACCCGAAGAGGGTGGGGGCACACCGATGATAAACGACAATGAATAACACGAACTCGTACTATACATAACGTCTTTAACACTATAAAATAGAGATAAAAAATAAAAGAGTTCACTAGTACAAAAAATTCGTCATTGCTAATTAGAGTTTTATAATGAAATATTTCAACTCGACAAGGGTAAATCCATTTTATGGATTTTTCATACCCTAAAAATGTTAAATGATAACCTCATTAATTATCATTGCGTTTGAAAATATCTTTTTCAACTTAGCAGACAAAACTCTCAAAGAGAAAATCTTCTCTTATCTTGTTGTGCAAATATGGCTTGATAATATCCATAGCAGAGAAAACTCTTTCATGTATACTTTTTGCAACTGGTAACACGATGATACGACATACCAAATCAAAAGCTTTGTGAATTCCTACATCGATCATCTTTTTCGAAACATCACTATATATCTTGCAATTTGCAAAGTAGAAAACCTGATAGTTTCCCTCATTTAAACTTCAGTAATTTCTTACCTAAAAGTCGAATGAGTAATATAACCTCTCATTTCAAAGATCTGTCAATCTAAATAAAATATAAAAGCATTGTGGGTTATTTAAATAAGATTTAAAGTGATTAATATACCTTCAATTTTCAAACACTCATAACTTTTTACTCGGATATCGGATTAATGCGTATTATATATCAAAACGAAGCTATCGACGAGGAGAATACATAAAAGGGGTTCGTCGGATGAGGGTGGGAGCACGTGCCCCCACATGCCCCCGTTTGGATCCGCCCCTGTCTTCAACCATCTTCAAGCATATGTTCAACCCTTGAAGAAAGGGATCTCGTCTACAACCGCTATGTAGAACCCTAGAGTGTATGCTGGTGACAAGATCGAAAACACGATCGGAATTGAATCCTGATCGGACTCGATGTTGCTCTTATCGTTCTTGTATGATTGCCCTTAATTACTTGAATTAATTAACTAGCCATCAACTAATAAACTTCAATTTTCCAATCACAATTGAACTTTCAATCATTACTTCGAGACCTTCGACTAGTGCTATTCAAGTACTAGTCCAACCTTGAAGATCTGGGTTCGATTAATCGACTAGGAGCAATTCATGATAGATTGAGGTTGAGATTACACAAACGCTAATTCAAAATTGAAGTGTCACGGATCACGACTCACGAGCGTATTGGGGCAATTCATGAGATCGCTCGCTTAATTCAATTGAAGTAATTAGGTTTATGTGCTTGGAGGAGTTAATTAGAGCAACTTCAACAACTTTTCTAAAATTTTCTCAAAATGGGAAAATAAAATATAAATCTTTCAAATTGTTTTGCTTTAACTTCAACAACGTACTTTTCTATTTCGAAAATTTCGGGAATCATTTAGTTTGGAGAATGCTGCAGATTTAGGGACTCTTCTCTATTTTTTCGCTGCTTCTCCATTTTGGAGGATGTAACGAGGAATTTGTTTCACCAAAAAATACCTTTAAATTATCCAAAAATTCCAAAATTCCCAAAATGGGGAAAACTATTGGAGATGCTCTTAGTGTTGCACTATCAATTGGAGGAACCATTCCTGTTAGGTACAATACTCATGATGTGTTTGGGAGGGGATTGGAGGGGTTGCAAAGTTTTTTTCGGGGTGCGGGCTGAGCTGTTTGGTCAGGGATGGGAGAGAGGTGGGGGTTGCAACTTGCAAGGGTGGAGCGAATGACCAACTACCCGATTCTTCCATCTTCGTTTTCAGGATGGACAGAGTGGAGAAAAATTTCCACCCCGGATGAGCCTTTTTGCCCCCAATCTCTCCAATCTTCCAGCTTTCGCTTCAGTTTCTTCTTTTTCGAGGGTGGAGGCAGCAACGACCAAAGTAGCATCTGTTGGAGCAACAATGGGTGGAGCACTAGTGGGTGGTAGAGGAGGAGGAGGAGGCAGTCGTGGAGCAACAGTGGGCGGTGGAGAAGCCGAGGGTGGAGCAACAACGGATTCGATTTCGTTTTAAGGCTTGCCAGTGGCTGTGGAATCAATAATTGCTCAGAATCGACACTGATGCTCGCTGACGGGAAGCTCAAAAGTGCTTCCCAGAATCGTTGCAGACGTACGCCGACGTGGACGAATTCGAAAGCTCGAAATTGCTCTCCTAATTTCATCCAATTGAAGTGCTTATGTGTGTTTAATTAATGGCAAATTGAAGTGCTTCTGTGTTTAATTAAGGGCAAATTGAAGCCAATTTCACCCAAGAATTGATGAACCATGACTATATATTGCAGCAAGCCCGCAACAAGGAAGGTGAATGGGTAAAGGGGAAACACACTCTCAATCTTCCTCCTCTCAAGCCCGTCTGTAATTATTTTGTACTCCCTCATTTTTTATTTGACTTTTTTTAAGTCACGTACGTTTTTCCCAGAAAGGTAAAAACTATATAAAATATCAATTTTTTATTCAATTTTTTTTAACAATATTATACATATTACTAATAAGTATAAGATTATTAAAAAAATTATTTAAAAAATAAATATTTTATATAGTTTTAATCATCTTAAAAAATATGTATAAATAGTTAAAAGTCAATTAATAAGTCAATTTTTTTTTATACAAGGCAATGATTCGGGGAAGGTTAATGACGATTAACCCACCGACCGATGGCGTCCCAACGAATAAGATCAATGACCTCAACTGGAATGCAGTCAGTAATGAAATGCGAAGAGAACTCCAGATGCGCCAACTAATCCTAATTAATAAGTCAATTAACAAGAAATGATGACTGACAGATAAAACACTCTCCTTTATGGAGAGAACAAAAAACCCCATCGGAGTCTTCCTCCGACAGCCCAAGCGACAACCTTATAGGTGCCCGGTAACCCCGTGGTAAGTGAAAAACCTCCCTTTGGGAGTCTCAAACCTCCTTCGGGAGCCCCAATCCACCCTCTCCGGGTGTCTCAACCTTCCTATGGGAGCCAACAATCTGCATCCTTGGGGCGATGAACCTCGGCTTCGGCTGCCCTTCTCCTCTTTGCTCGACCGCCTATTCTCCGCCTCGTTTCAGGTGTCCCGTTCATCAACCCCCCCTGCTCAAATTGAGCCTCTAATTCCATTTCTCATCCATGGACTCGGTTGTTGTCCATCGTCCTCAATCGTCAATCCAAGCTCTAGTGTTGGTGGGGTGGCGTCTAACCCCTCCGCGGTGGTCTATTTTCTCCTCCACCATGCCACCCTTGTGTGTTCCAACCCGATGACAGTGTTCCCTTTTTGTCTCCTCCCGTTTCGCACATCTCCGACCTCCTCCGGTGCCGATCGCATCTGACGGTTTCCGGCGTTCCTCTTCCTCCCCGATTGGGATTTTGGTGCCTTTCTCCTTCCAATTTGGGGTTTCCTTGTCTCTCTTCATGGCTGATTCAATCGTGACCGCCCTTGATTTGAGCCGCTGCTTGATCAGTTTGAATCAATCTTTCAATCTGTTTGCCCTTCCAGATTTTGCCTAAATCTCTAGTTTGCCCAAATTTGCTAGCCACCTTGGCTTGGTGGTCGGGTCGCCGACCTCGTGTCGCCGTCGGTTCCCTTTCACCTTCACCCCTGTCGCCTTCGGCATGCCTTCTGCTCCACTCGTCGGGCGGTGCTCGTGTGCTTTGTTGGTTCATGGTCTCCAGTTCTGTGTCGCCCGTTCATCCCTCATTCGGTTTTGGCCTGACTTGGGCCCGAAGGTGGCCCGGGTTTGGGGGACAGTATCCATATTGTGTCTCTTTGGGCCAAAGGCTCTTCCCTTGGGTCCGAAGCTGCCCAAGAATTTTATACATTTGTTAATTTAAAATTTATGCTGATTTCTTATATAAATACTTATAGATATATTTTCCATCTTATATATTTATGTTTATATTTATTTATATTTTGCCGGATCCATATCCATATACTAAATATTTTATATAAAAACCCCTTTCTTACGAGGTTCAATACCCCTCTTTTTTTTAGTATTGGAATCCGTGTCTTGTTTGACCGGTTTCCGAGTGTGTTCTTCGGGTAGCGTGTGCTTTTGTTGTGGGTGTTCCTGAGCAGTCTACTACTTGTTGGGTGGCCTTCGTCCGGAGTCGGGACAGGTTGGAGTCGTGACAGTGTGCTAAGGGTGACTCCGTATCTGAGAGATAAGTCCTTGGAGTTTCGTCCTCACTGCCCAAGGAGTTAGTGTCCTGCTGTACCACTGACTTGTGGTGCTTCCTTTAGGTGGTGCTTGGCTTCGGTCTTTGGCTGCGTTCTCAACATTTCGATTTTAGTTCTGCTTAGTTTCTTTCATCTCAGGGCACATGTCATGTGTACTTCGCACCCTGTATGTTTGACTGCTTATCTGTCTGCTGACGCATCGGCCTCTCAAGTTTCATGTATCTCTAAACTCGAAAAAAAGTAAGTCAATTAACACGGAACGGAGGTCGTATTGCGACAAAATACTCGGCTAGTAGCCTAGTGGCCCGGTCGAAACCCTTGTCGACAATTTTCAATCAATCTCATTCTCAAGCACTCGCCGCTTCGCCAATCGACCCTTTCGCTCTCGACGACCATCGCCAAGCCCTTCAGATCCGACTTCTGAGCGCAAACCCTATATTATCTGTTGATCCTCCTTATTCGGTTCCTTCACCATCCGGTTTTCCTTCGTCGGCTGCTTGTGATCTTGAGGTTTGCTTTCTCTCCACTCTTCAGGATTCGATTCTTTCTACTTGAGATTTTTTTTTTACTTTCGGTCTTTTTATATCATCAAATTCAAAGGGCGGAAGTAAATATCAACCTTGATGCTTCTCAAACGAGTAAAGATAGCTCAACGGAACACTGATTGATGTTCGTTTTGAGAGTTTGATCGATGCGTCTCTGTGTTTTTTATTGTTTGGTGTGGTGTGTGCACTTCTTGTCTGATAGATGTTGTAAACAACTGTTGAATCGGGATCTTCTGGTGCTAATTGAGTAGTAGTTCTAGATTTTGTTGCTTGCAACCTTAAACCTATAAAACCTTGTGACCACTGTTTTCACTCCGGGTTCTTATAGCTTTTGATGATTTTAGAACTTAGAATGAGTATTAGAATGTGTAAATTCTTGATTTTCTTCAATTAATGTTGCATTGAAAAAGTTATGTGATCCCTTTTTTACTGTGTTGTTATGTTCGATTGTGCATCAATACTCTTGTTTGTGCGTGTCTCAATGGGTGTAGATCGAATGATAGGCCATAGGGGTCATTTATATTACAGGAGTAGTTCAATAACCCATTCTTTTTTCTTGTGTAATTTTGCAGTGATTGGTGAGAGATGTATAACGGGATAGGATTACAAACTGCCAGAGGTTCAGGGACGAATGGACATGTTCAGACTAACAAGTTCTTCATCAGATCAAGGACGTCAAAACATGTAGTGGATGGCAGTAAGGGGTTTGGTCCTGACCAAGGCACAGCTGGTATTGCTAAGAAGCCCAACAAAGATATTTTGGAGCATGATCGGAAGAGGCATATTGAGCTCAAGCTTACTGTTCTCGAAGACAAGCTAACCGAACAAGGCTACACAGATGCAGAGATTGAGGAGAAGCTGAAGGAGGCTAGAGCTACTCTTGAAGCTGCTTCTATGGAAGACGGTAGCAATGTCATGGCTGCTAAGGAGAAAAAGTATGATCTTGATTCCTCTTGTGTATCACCATGAACTGAATGAGATTTCTGACCGGGAAAGAGAATGGCATCATAATTAAGAAAAGTTTAGCATAAGAATGAATTTGTTATAATTCTTGAATTGATAAAAACTATCAGTTCCCTTATATTTGTTGTTATGAGTTCATATTGTTTCATGAAGCTTTAATCAGATTCAATACAAATGTTGCTACTTGAAAAAAGAAATAAAACATAGATGAGTACTTTTGCTGCCATAGTGAAAATATTTAGACTATGTTAGCTTCTTTTTTTTTTAATGCAATCTGCTTCTGCTCTCCAGTGTTTCAGATACACAAACCCATCAAATTGCTGCCAGGAAGGAGAAACAATTGGAAACAATGAGAGCTGCTCTTGGCATATCTTTGCCGGAAGCAAAAGTAGAGACAGTAGAGAAACAACAGGGACTAGCTGATTTTGACATTGATGGAAGTGATGAGGGGAAACCAAAAAATTATGAAGAAGTTGGTTTAGAAGGTGAGGATCGATACGAGGAGGGCGAAATTTTGTATCAGAATGATGATAGAAACGCCAAATCCAGGAGACAGAAGGAGGATTTGGTGTCGGAAAGGAAGTTTGACAAGAAGGGTCGTCATCATGTGAGAAATGAGAAGGGTGAAGATGCGGGATACAAAAAAGATAAACAAGGCCGAAGCAGGGAACATGGCAAAAAGGAGATGAAGCATGTTGCTAGTGATACTGAGAGTGATAGTATGAATTCTACTGATTCTGAAACTGATTCTGACGTCGATACCAAAAGGAAGCACAAATCTCACAGAAAGTCTAAGAAAAGCATGTCGTATAGAAGTGATGGTTCCACATCTGATAGTGATGCTTCTGGTGGTGGCAATGGAAAAAGAGGACGTGAAAAGGAGGTCCATAAACACAAAAAGCATGCAAAAAGTGGAAAACATGGTAGAACAAAGAAGCATTACTCTGATGATTCTGATACTGAGAGGGGAAAATCCACAGGGAGTGATTCAGATGTTGAAATCAAGAGGAAGCATATATCTGTGAATTCCAAGAAAAGTAAGTCAACCACTACTGACGATTTGGATTACCGAAATAATGATGATTTGGAGGGATATCATCAAGGAAAAGGTTCTGTCCGGTATGGGAAATCTCGTCAGAGGCATGACTCAGATAGGGATGGTGATTCTGACGCTGAAATTAAGAAGCATAGATCTGAGAAGGCTAAGATAATCAGGTCAAATATTGATTCTGACATTGAAATTGAGAAACATAAATTGGAAAGGGAGCATCAAAGAACATCTCGTATCTCAAAGAAAGCTCACACGAGGAATGACTCGGATCACGATTCTGATGTTGAAGTCAAGAGGAAGGATATGTATGAGAAATCCAAAAAAGTTAGATCAAAAGTCAGTAATGATTCTGATTATCATAGTGGTAGTGATGACTCTGGTAGGGAGCATCAAAGAAAATCAGAGAAGCTTGTGAAAGGGAGCAAGAGGCATGATTCAGATAGTGACTCGGATGTTAATGCTAGATTTGCTAGCCGTGAAACTGACAAAGTTGGTTTGCTGAAGAAAAAGGGAAGACATGATTCCGAAGATGACGACTCAGATCAGGTTACAAAATCAAGACGTTTTAAGCTGGACAGAGTACAGGGCGAAGGGCGTGGTGAGGAACGCAAGGATGAGAGGAGAGACCAAAACAATGATGATTACAGAAGGAAGCAAGTTGGAGTTGCAGAGAATCCAGCCTACAACAGGTATAGAAGTGACAAGCAAACTGATGCTGGTAGTCAAAAAGAGGATGCAGAGTACAGGAGGAAGCATGATCGAGTTATAGATGATCGTGACTATAGGAGTCATAGGCAAGATGAAGGGAAGCAGGGAGATAAGGGGCGTGAAGATGATGTTAGAGGTGATCAAAGAAGAGATGCAAAGGAGTTTAGGAGGGACCCTGACGATGAGCGCAGTCATAGGGGGCGTAGAAGGGATGAAGAGCATGGAAATAAGGGCCGTGGTGGGAGGGAAGAGGGTGATTATGGAAACAGAAAAGATGACAGAGTTAGAGATTCTTCCAAGAGAGCTAGGTACGAGGACTCCAGGCCAAGTGAACGCAGGCATAGTGAGCGTGGCCATTTTGACGAGGATCGCTGGAGATGAAACTCTGTGAGTTCTACGTCTTCACAGTATGTTCTGGTTCATTAGCCTCTGCACCACTCTGTCCATGTGTGTTTGAAAGGTTTTCCTTCAAAACTTCATTATACTTTCAATTGCTTAACATACCTTTCACAATTTCATCTAATATCCAAAACTCGTGTAGATGAAATGTAGTTTTGAGCTGAGTTTGAACTTTATGTCTGTTTCTCCAGTGCCTTCATAAATCACTTATAATTTAATGATGCCTTTTCGTTGCTTCGACTCAGAGTTCAACACTTGATCTGAAGCTCATCTTATGCTGAAAGCAGCTATGCCACCGCTATGGGCATGAAATGCAAATGATGGAGAGATGGCATGATCTATCTTGTATCTTACCTTGTTTGTACGTGTTGCTGGGAAGCGGATCCTTCGTGCTTCCTGCACCTAGTAGAATTACAAATGCCAGGATTTGTAATTATGTATGGTAGTTTTTTCATGGTCCTGCAAAAATTCGCAGCTTGAGAAAGAATTGCTCAACCTAGCAATCTGCAGGGAGTGATTGCATCATAAGATTGTGCCTTTTTGTTTCAGTTGAACATATGTGAAATGTTGTACTTGTTATTTGTATGGGGTTTGCGCAAAAGGAACTGTCAGGGCCCCTTATTTGCTCTACACCGTAACTCATCTTTCAGATTTTATAGGTGCAAATAACAGCTAAAGAACACTTGTTACAGGAATGCTTATGTGTTTCACTTGTATTTATCAAATTAATAAAGACTAAAAAGATTGTTAAAAAAATTATTTTGAATTTCTAATTAGCTAGAAGATAATTTGATATAATGATACTTGTCAATTTATTATATGATGATAGTTATTAGTTACCTTTTGAAAAAAGACTGCATTTATTGTTATTATTTTTTAACAAATATATACATATAATAATTATGTAATATGTAGTTGAAGAAAGTAAGTAGTTCAAACTTTTGGAGGGAAAATAATTAACAAAAACTTGACATAAACAACTATTTTAGTATTGGATTGGATAAGATTATTGTAATGAACAAAAGTTAGAGATTGAGGTAGAAAATAAATGCGTCTATGAAGCAAATTTCTTTCGTTCATAATTTACTTCATTAAAAAAAAAATCGTTAGCAGAACAAATTTACTTCACTAAAAGTAAGTAGTATGATTTTGAGATTAATTAAGCTATATCAACTGTGATATTAAAAAACAAAAGGAGAATAAAAAAGACATGGTAAAGAGTAACAATTCTATTGACATTATAAATTAGGTGCGAGACAAACAAACCAGCATTTGATCATTTCAGTTGAACTTCACACAGGGAGCAAAAGGTTTTAAACAATTCAAAGAACTGGATGATCAAATCATAATCAGTTTTCTTCATCTTCTTCGTCGCCATCCCCAGGCAGCCCCGGTTCGTCTCCAATGCCTTCTAGAAGTGCATCGACATCCTCCCCGAGCTCTTCCAGCCGAGTGCTCAGCCTGTCCACCTTGCTCTGTTCTTGTCCGAGGCAAACGAGCAGATCATTCAACTCTGCCTCGCTCTCTTTCTGGGCCTCCTCCCTTGCCTCTGCCTTGATGGACTCAATGTCCGGGTAGGGCGAGCCTCCTCTTCCTCCTCTCAATTCCTGTACCTCCCTTTCAAGATGGAAGTTGACCTGCTCAAGGCTGTTGTATGCGTCGGACAACGACTTGAGATCGGATTCCACCTTCCCGGCCAGGTTTCTATACATGGCTGCCTCGGATTCCATCTTTTCCTTCTCGGCCTTGAGCATCTCCACCCGTTGAGAAGCCTGTTGGAGTTCCCTCTTAAGGGTCTCCACCTGAACCCTGTCTGGACCACTGCTCGGTCTTGGCTCAGATGTCCGACCTGTCTTGGTCAAATCTTCTGCCAAGCTTGCATTACGGCCCAATAGGTCCTTTTTTCACACACACACAAAAAAAGAAGAAGAGGGAGACACAACAAAGGTTAGCCCTCCGAATGGACAGAACAGAACCTACTTAGTACCAAGTGACCAATGCTACGACATCAACCACCCATACCCATAATTCTAAAATTACCAGGGATGAATTCAAATGGAGAGAAATGCAAGGCGATTTGACATTTACACAAAAGAAATCCCAAAACTGCAACATAGTCAAGAAAGTATGAGATCTTCGGCCAGATTTAGAATTGCGGAAGCTATGGATTTTGACTATGAAAACAACTTTCTTTGCATATTAAGTAGTAACTAGTTCACCTCAAAGGTTAACTGCCTAGGAAACAGATAGTAGCAGCTAAAAAGAAAAAATATGGTCAAGGACAGGGAAGATAAGTGAATTATTTTTTTTATGTGTTTGATGAATATTTCAAATTCCAATCTCAAAGACAACAGTATAATACCTGGATTTCATAGCACTGTTTCTGCACGAAAGATTTAAGGCGATTGATATAGTCTCCATCACTTTCCCTGCTATTTCGTTCCAAATCTGCAGGAACAACTGCGACACTGCTCTTTGGGCGACTATAAACTAAAACTACTCTTTCTCTGATTTCAGCCTCCAATTTCTCAATCAAAGATAGGAATCCAGTGTCAAATAATGATTCAAGAATTGGATGGTCCTGATTGCTTTGTGCAGTCACACCATTTACATCAGCATCCTGAATCTCAGCCATACTAGCAGCAGGAGATCTTGTCAAGGGCCTGCTTTGCTCAGACTGCTTATTTGAAGAGAAAATGGAGCTCTTCTGCATCATCTCGTCAAACTTCAAAAAATAAGATGTAAGCCCAACTTTTTGGCTGATGGCATCTGCTATGGCAAAAGCATCTTTACTGCTATCAGTGCACTCATTGTAAAGAACACATTCTCCCAAGAGGATGGCTGCCAGACCCCTTGTGCACACTGTTGCAGATTCATTAGATAACAGATCCAGAAGATATGTAAGGTGGGGCCTTGCATCCAGAAAACATTGTACAGCTCTAGGGCAGTCAACCAACCAAGTGACCAAAAGCTTTAAGATAATTGGTTGGACATAGAGGTACTTTTTCCCTTTAGACTTCTCATCATTAGCATTCATGGAAGAAGCAAGAGCCAAATATTTCACCAAACGGTGCATCAGTGGCTCTGTGCCACTTAGAGAGTGAACAGGTGCATCAAGCTCAACTTTTAGAGCCTGCAAACAGTTATGAAGTTAGAAACAGATTCATCAAAGACCAAATCTATCAGATTACAGAAACTCTTATAAACTTATACCATCTTTAACCTCCTTTAATCAGTAAAAAGAATAGTTTTTTTCTTTTAAAAGAAAACCCAATGAACAAGCATACTTACTTTTTCCTTGCAGGAACTATTATCCTCCAGCACGTGGGAGAAAACACTAGCAGCCCGACCGCAAATCTGAGATATCAACAGACATCACTTAGAAGAACTTCTCATAACATGGATATTGAAATTTAACATAGGTTGTACAGAGTCATATTCAAGTTACTCAGTCACCAAGTCAACAGGAAAAACAAGATGAGAAGAACCAGAAAAAACTATGCTGTTAATCCTAGTTGCATGCTCATTATAAAATCTAGTTGAAACTATTACACTAAAGAATTCTGTATCAATGGACTAGCACCAACACAATTTAAGTACTTGGTCATTTCATTTGTATCAATTTGCAAATTTCAAAATGTAAGAAGGCGAGCGTTACCTCAAGATCTCTATCATCTTCACTCACTGTAAGGCCACGTAACAGAATGCTGCCAGGGAAAGATTTTTAGTATATAATAAAAGCACAAAAACACAAAAACAGGAGCTGTGGTAAAGATAGATCACATCAGTTCCAATACACGTACATATATCTTAGTTATCAATGAAAATCATTAATACAAACCTTCCAAATGACATATTCACATCCTCTTCAAGCGGATCACGATTTGTTGAATGTTGTTGAGTAACCAATGTACCAGCTAACATAGTTTGGCCATCACGATATTTCTGCCCAAATGAATGAGACACAGATGGCGTGAGAGACTGTCATTATCATGAATAAAACTGGAAGGCGTGAATATAATCAGAAGAGTTCCCGTTAAGGACGAAACATGAATCAAGTGAAAGTAGACAGACTATCATATACGCCAACCTTACAAAAGTTCTTGAGGACATAGTCAGCTGCAACAAATTCTTGCACATTAGAAGTTCTCAAGATAATTCTCAGGATAGCATTGATAGCAGGTTCTACTTCACGCTCTTCCCCAAGAACTTTGTTAGCAAGGGCATTTTTGTTTGCAGGATGTTCAGCAATCAAGTCTCCAATGCATCGGAGTGCCTAGAAAACCCAATTAAGACACACATGTAAACCTCATCTTCATGCACTAACTTTCTAAGTTTTAAAGCTCTGAAAAGGAAAACTCACCGCACAACGCACAGCAACTGGAGCCCATTGGTTTTCAACACCTAGCATCAGTAGACTGTCCAAAAGCCCTTTCTGCAAATATTCCAGCAAATCATATCATGATCATTGCAGCAAGGTGATTGCTCAGGTTGGGGACTCTGAAACTTGTGTAGGATGTAAACAAACCTGAATCAAAACTGTTCTATTGGTGAAGTAGTTGCTGTCTTTTGCAATCTCAGAACTCCCCACAGCAAGTAAATTTATGGTTTCCACTGAGCTCAGCAGATTTATGGTCTAGAGGAACATCAAGTTTTCAGAACATCAATGTATACTAAAATTGGATAATGGAAAATAAATATAGAAGAAAACGTACGAGTATGCAACCTTTTGTTGGGTAAAGCTGTAATTGCCTCCTCGGAGCTTCAAAAGTGATATCACAGGATCGAAGCCCATAGTCTCCCTCAATAGGGTCTAAGCTACAAAGAAGTTAGTTACCAAACTATGGCAATTTGGGTGAACAAAAAAAACTATTTGAGTAACATACCTGATTGGATACATTGTTACGCAAAATATTTTTAAGCAGTTCGAGACAATCCTGCATGCAAACAAAAATTTTACTATTATGGGCATGTTACACAAAGAACAGGGAGGGAAGCTGCTAGATACACAGTAAGAGCTGTGAAGGCTCAAGCAGAGATACAGATGCCAAGAAAGAAACAAAGAAGAAAATTATGTGCTGGCGGCAAGTTAAAGCTCCAATATGGTCAAATTTTACTAAAGGCAGGGTTAGATCCTCACTAGGGGTTAGTTCTTAGTTTGGTTAATGAGTTTAAATAAAGGCTTGATCAGAGAATGGGATCTCCTGGAAACTCAGAAGGAAAAAAAAATCATCTTAGGCCTGCACAAAAACTGGTTCTTGCAAGTGGTGACCCTTGCATGGAACATTTTTGTATTTTTGTCCCCGCTATTTCATCTAGTATATTAAAAAAAAATTCCAAGTGAGAATTTCATTCTTTGATAGTAGAACTTGAATTTCATTGCTATTCTGTGGTTAGTATTCCATTCTTCTAGGCTATTGTTTTTATTGTCCCATTTTCTTCTGCTTTCTAAATCTCTATCAGAAGCCTGTTATGATTCATAGAGAAACGATGGTGTACACTGTACACCACTATGAAGCATATCTGCACACGCAGATGTAGATACAGCTGTGGTAGATTACCTGCACGACAACTCCACCATCTGAGCCCCCTTCTTCTATGATGATGCTAAAAATCTTCTCAAAAGCATTTTCAAACACCACAATTTTTTGAATTTCCTGCATAAATTGAAATTCAGCAATCTACAGCAAGCCATATTGAATCAACCCTCTATAAGTTTTACATCATTAGGACCTCACCTCAGCTTCACGAGTCAAGAATGTAAGAAGCAATAAGGCCTCATTACGTATGACCTGCAAGGACGATCACACAATTACTTCAGCTGATCAACAACAACAACAGTGGTCTCCAAGTTAAAGATACGACTAACAAGATAACTCAATAATATACAGGCAATGCAACAAAAGATATGGCCAGCTAGTGTATTGACTGCAACAAGGACCAAGAAAGGCACAATTGCCACCTAAACAGGAACATAATCACAAGTTTACTATCCTCATTCAAGATATATACCACATATGTGCTTGTATAATAAAAAGCAAAACAGTAAAAGTAGCATGGGTCATCAACTTTTTAGCTCACACAAGAAACTAGATGTCAAATATGATTGAAGAAAAGCTAATTCTGCTGAAAAGCACTTCTTTATCAACCAATGGAGAAGAAAAGTTTAAAAACACACATAACCCATACCAAAGTCATAGCCATCCCTTATTACCTCACGATCAAGAAGCATATCCATCAGCCGAGTTATACCACGAGGAGTAGCCAGAATCACTTCCTGTAACCTTAACAGGGTTGAATATAACTACAAAATACTACAAAAAATTTGCTTGCTTTGCTAAAGGACAGAAAAAATTGCTTGAGCATACCTGCTTGGTGAATTATTAAGAAGGGCTGTCAAGAGTTGGAGGGTATAATAGCGAATGTAAAAGTCATCGTCTGCCTGCCAACACAAAAACATTTATTTTACAGAATTACAAGAATGCGGATTCAATGATCTTGTATCTTGAAAAACAGAGAATTCTCACCAACAATCCGAGAAGAAGAGAAATACTATCTGTTTCTCTAGACAGCAAATCTGCATTCATAGTGGCTGGCTCAACATCATGTTTTGGAGCTTTCGCATGATTCAAAGGAGTCAAGGCACCCAAAAGGGTTTCTAAAGCACCCCGAACCTGCAAATCCAAAGAAAGAAACATTTAAGGTTAATGCAGTTTCCCAAACAAGCAATTTGAGCCCCTTCATTGACAAATTCGAGTGGCGTGTAAACTATTCTCTCTTTTTACTAATTACTCCCATACATAGGGAAGCATTTGCTAGGATGATAATGTACACAGCCACATCATAGCGTAGCATAATGGTATCACTTCATATTTTCTAATATACTAGTTTTATAACTACAACATAAGTCCTATGCATCAATGTGGTTATCTTTGTAACTTATTTATTGCTTTGATATAGAACAGTGAATCTATATTTCTTCTATGTAGAATTATAATTTAATTCAATTTCATCGTCAACTGTTACTTATTCGATGAATTGTGTATTCTCCGGTAATTTACATACATTTCAAAAGATCATGCTCGAACATAAAATGTAAAAGGTAACTTTCCCATCCGAAATTCTGTGTAGGCATAAACTATTAGAGCACAGAAACAGGTCCAAGGTCAGTGGAATTTCTTATCCGGTTACAATGTCAATTCTATTAACAAATTCTTATCTGATGTGTGTTCCAAAATATCGAGCTCAGCTCAATTACCCCAGCAATAACCAAGTAAAACAGGAGCTAAATGCATAATTAACTGGAATGGAGAAAATAGTCAACCATTTCAACATCATCACGCTCCTCCTTCAAGACGCTGATCAACACAGGAAAGCCTACAAAAAATGAAAAGAAATTTATTAGTCACACAAGATCAGAAACAGGGATGCTACTCTTGCCAATTAAACAATGAAAAATAAGCCAACCCATTGCGCCAAATGCCAATTGAGATGCATGACTTTCTGCAACAACTGACTGAAGCTCTACCAATGCTGTCCTTCTATCCTCAGCCTTGGTTCCATTGTTAATCCGATCAAGCAAGCGCTCCACATAACTATAAAAGAAATCCAACAAGGATGCATACTTAAGATATGGATGCACATTCTAACTACAGAGATTTGCATCGTACTATAATATTGATTGAAGCATAAGCTTAAGTAATGCCCCAGCCATATCTTTCATAATAAAGAATCCCTCTTTCACTAAATTACATATTAAAGCAATAATATAAAATACTTAACTAAAATCTACAAAAATATATATATAAATAAAAACAAACAATACATAAATGGAAATTTCGAAATCATGCAGGATATCCAAGAAGACAAAAACATATGTACACATAATGGAATACTGGATAAACAAATTAGGGAATCTTAGCAAAAAATGGATTCCAGAATACCTATCCTCATTTGAAGTAGAATCATCATTTCCGAACATAAGCCCTACAACTCCCTGCAAATACAATAGATGTATTCATACCTTAAAACAATAAAAACACAAGGAACTGCACTAATACATCACAGTTGCCCTAACATAAAGCACGTATATAAAAATTACTTAAGGATAAAGCAAGTGTATTATACACTTGTATTAAAAAAGTGTAAGACACACATACTTGGACAATTAAAATTGATAAACTAGGTTCTATCAAGGGATCCAACTAATACAAAAGAAAAGAGACACAGTGATTGAGCAGGTAATAAATGAAATATCTAGCAAAAGAAGCAAACGTAGAGAAGAATGTCATAATGTGGGAGAAATTTTTTCCCCTGTACAAATAAGGACTAAAGGTCTGTTTCCTTTTACCATTGTTCTTCTCAAGGCCATATTTTCTGTCGTGTTCTATAAAAAGTACTTCTAATAAAAAAAAAATCTTCAATGTCATGAATAATAAATAAATTTTAAAATGTAAAATTTTCCCCTAGTTCAAAGTTCTAAATTCATCCAGCAACTTAGTGTGTGTGTGTGTGTGTGTGTGTGAGAGAGAGAGAGAGAGAGAGAGAGAGAGAGAGAGAGAGAGACCTTGTATCCAGATACCAAATCCATCTTAGAACGCATCTTTCCACTTCTGAAAACAATTAACCTGTACATAAGGATAAAATGTGAAACATAAGACCAAGAACACACACAGAGAACTAGAACCAAAAGTAACAACAGAAGAGAAATAGTAATTTATTCCATCATCAACATACTCTCAGGTAACAACAAGCATCTAAAAGATAAAACCTCTTAGTCAATTTTACAACAAAAACTAGTGATAATCCAAATCCTTGCAAGATTCCACCTAGATGAACATACGACATTACAAAGACATAATAAACATGCAATGACTATTAGCTAGCTTCTGCCTGCTATGATATTACATAGATATAATGAACATGTAACGACTAATAGCTAGCTTCGGCCTCTATACCACTTCCATTAAAAATCGTGATTAGATAACGATTAACGATTAGATAAATTACATCTCATCTTGTACACTCTAATACTCTATAGCATTCAAGGTTCATAGTCCAATTACAAAAGCTTGTTTTACAACCGCAAAATTATTTAATTGATCGATTGAGCGCGAAAAGGAAAGTATGTCAAATCAAGCTTTTTGCAGGTCCAAACAAAGGAAATGTTTTTTTAACCATCAGTCAACTTTTCATCACCAGAAGAGTACTCAATAAGAAAATAGTGGTATCAGCCAGATTTTAACCCTAAAAGGGAACAAATGCAAATAGAAACAAAGTAAAGGTAGCTCATCAGTGGAACCCAAGCTGATCAGACTATCAATGACGAGTTGTCAATACAACATGCCAACCTCAGGAACCCATCAACAGCTTATTATTTGAAGAAGGAATGGAAGATCCCTTAGGAAATACCATGATCTTGGGCAATGTCAATGAATTTTTAAATAATTTCAACAATGTTCATGTCTTTCATTTAATCATCCGAAAGGAGAAGGTCAGTCCATGCATTCCACCAATCAATATGCAATTTCAACTTTCAGCCACATCCATTTCATGCTTCTCTCTTTTTCAATCCATGGGGTCTAATATACTCGATCATCGCTTCGAATTGAAGATCACCGCCATCTCAAATCCTTTCACTTTTATCAATCGACACACAAGAGTAGTCATCATTCATCAAAGCTTTGAACAATATCAATGTTCCACTTCCCTCAACACGCAAAAGATAAAGGAGGAGGACAGACACCAACGGAATACGAGATTCAACAGTAGACATCCCCAATCCAATCCGAAGAATCGAGAATTAAGTCGGATAGGGGTCACTAACCTCCAATTGTTGCAATTAAGAGACCGCCGGTGGAGTAGGAAGGCCGGCGAAGTGCCGATAAGCAGTCAACGGAGGAGGACGCTGGCTAGGGCAAAGCCAAAGGAGGAGGAGCGCGAGAACTCGACAAGTCCTGTACGGAGCTTTGTGATCAGATCAAAGCTAGCTGATTGGGCTGATCAGGACTGGAGCTCGCCGGAGATTGGAAATCGATCAACGCCGGTGGCGATTGATTTGGTAGGGGCGGCGAGCACGGCGACGAACTCACGGAGGGTGAAAATCAGACCGATGAATGACGCTGGCTGATCTGATCGAAGAAGGCTAGAGGGTTTGGCTTAAACGGCGATGCATCCACGTGTATTTTCTTTTTAAACTTTCTTTTTTGGGGGAAAATTGCGTTGGTATATAGTTGAAAAAATTAAGATAAACTTTTATGTGTTTAAATTTCTATTTATCTATATATCTATAATCTCTCTATAATCTATAACAACTATCTATAATCTATATCTATAGCTACTATTAATTTAAAAGAGATGTGTCAACGTTACCTATGTTTCGATCAATAAAATTTTACTTTATTTTAAAATAAAATAATAAAATTTTATTTCTTCAAATTTGGTTGATTGAAAAATCATTAATTTAACATTTTGAATTGAATCCATTTATTAAAAAAAACTATTTTGAATTAAAAAGGTGGTTTCGGCACCTCAATAAAAACTCTTCTAAATTAATATTGTAATAATAGTCATTGCCTCATTAGTGATTAGAAAATCTAATAAAGAAGAAAAGAAATTCTATTTTTTTTAAATGAAGTAAAATTCTATTAGTCAAAGCACCTAAAGAGATTTTGGTGTCGACACATCAAATCAATAAAATTCAGTAGAGCAATCAAAGATGAACGGAAGGGAAAAAAAAGCACTGATCTTCGATTGAAACGATTCAAATCTCCAATTAGTGTTCTCACCTGAGTTCCCAAAAGAGAAAAACTAACTTACTTCCTCCAAAATATCGATCTCCCTAAAATGGTCATAAAAACTAACCTACGGATAAGGTTGCAATCTCGTGTGCCCTATTGATCACGAGAATTGTGGCACTGTTCGTTGCTTTTGAATATCCCTCGTATAGGGAGGGAGAATGTCGTTGATCCACGCTTCTCCAAGAGACCTTACCTCCTCGTGGTTCTACTCCCGTCTCCCCAACGGCAAGACGCTGCGGAATTCTCCGTGTTCTCGCTATTCGCAGTCACCCCAAAGTCTTCCTTAAAAAAATATTCCACTCCTTCGATCATCTTTTGGCTTCAATCATAGCAGATATGGAAATTTTTAGCCCAATATAACAGACAAAATATAAATATTACATTTATTTACATTTATATATGGATCTACTTGTCCAACAAACAAAATTTTATGGATGTACAACCTAATAGACAAAATATATATCGGGCCCCAAAATTTTGAGGCCCTGTTCCATCGAGCTGCTTGCACCATGCTAAGGTCGGTCTTGCTTAGGATATCTGATACAAACCAGTTAATGAGATATGAGAAAAAAAAATAGATTTATAAATATAAAAAGAAAAGTCTATTGAAAATTTAATTCCAAAAGTTAATTAATCTAAAATATTAATTTTAACTCATTTAAAACTATATATTTATTTTTTTTAAAGTGATAAAACTATATAATATTAAAACCATTACCAATTGGTTGTTATTTAAACGTTCCGGCTATATACACCGCAAATCCGGACGTGCAAGGTATTATGCAGCCACCCGAGCCCGGACGTGCAAGCACGTTTTTAATTTTTTTAAAAAACGTGCTTGCACGTCCTCAGGGACGGGCTTGCACGTTCTTAAGGACGGGCTTGCACGTCCTTAAGGATGTGCAAGCCCGTCTACAAAAGACGAAGAGGACGTGCCTCTTCGTCTTCCCTTCTACGCTCAGAGAAATCGATAGAGAGAGAGATTGCCGGAGGTGAGAAATCGATAGAAGAGATCGAGACTGAGAGAGAGATGGAGCCGGAGAGATCGAGGGTGGCGGTGGAACTTGTGGGGGAGGGGGTGGCGGTGGAGGGGGTGGCGGTGGAACCTGTGGGGGAGGGGGTGGCGGTGGAGCCTGTGGCCGGGGGTGGTGGTGGGGCGGCGCCCATGGAGGTTGAGGAGGGTGGTGGTGGTGACGGTGGTGGTGGTGGAGCAGCGGCGGCGGCGGCGTCCGGTAGTGGTGGTGGTGGTGATGGCGACGGAGTGGTGGAGGCGGACCTATTACCGCCGCGGAAGCGGCGGTCTGTAGAGGTTTCGCCGGTCCCGACCCCACCGGTATGTTTTTTGATTTATTTAATTTGTTTGATTTATTTTTATAGTTTTATAATATAGTTTATATTTTAATATAGTTTTATAATATAATTTGATAGATTATTTTAGTATATAGTTTGATAGATACTATATAATTATTTAGTTTTAGTATATAGTTTGATAGATATTATATAGTTTGTATATTTTGATAGTTTTAATGGAAAAACAATAAAAACGATTAATATATATTACAAGATATTAAAACATATTAAAATATAATAAAAGACATTAAAATAAATTAAAATAAAAACATTAAAATATATTAAACTACATACAAATAAATTCTAATTGAAAAACAATAAAAAATAGATCATATAGTTTTAGTATATAGTTTGATAGATATTATATAGTTTGTATATTTTGATAGTTTTAATGGAAAAACAATAAAAACGATTAATATATATTACAAGATATTAAAACATATTAAAATATATTAAAAGACATTAAAATAAATTAAAATAAAAACATTAAAATTTATTAAAATATATTAAACTACATACAAATAAATTCTAAATGAAAGACAATAAAAACATTAAATTTCATAATAACAGGCAGGGAGGCTCATGAGGGGTGATGGTACCCTCCGGCCTGTTACGATCGCCGGCCGGGCAGCGGTCAGCCAGATTCCAGAGGAGACGGTACCCGACATTCCGACAGCCACAGTCGACGATCTGCTTGCGTCTGCAGAGCGGTACCAGCAGTCGATGGGTACCCCCCCGGCCGACGAGCACGACAGCTTCTGGAAGGGTCTGCCAGCTTGGGATCCTTCTGGCGATGCGATGATGGGGTTGCAGCTTTCTTTGGAGACCGCTGATGTTTTGAGTAGCTGCATTACTTACGTAGTCGTTGGGCGACGGGGCGACATGGGTAGACCGCCTACTCGTGTTCCACCCACCATCCCGGAGGCATCTACTTCAGCCGTTCCGGAGACTTCTACTTCAGCCGTTGCAGAGGCTTCTACATCCGGCACCCAGGAGGCCGAGCCTTCGACCTCCCCCACCCCAGCGGCGATCTCCTTGGCCTCTGCAGATGATGTGATCCCTGACGTCGTTGAGGAAGCTGTCGACGGTCAGGAGGGGCAGGCTCAGGGCCAGGGGGGCCCACAGGTAGAGCCCGAGCCCATACCTGCGCAGGCAGCCGCCCCGGCTGTGCAGGTCGACCCTTTATTGCCGCCGGGAGAGCTGCTTCTGTCTTACAGACATCACCGCGCGTATCAGGTGTGGAGAGATCCTACTGTGGAGCTGCCGCTGCTGAAGGGTATAGATAGCCGCTTTACAGGGGCCTAGGCGAGGCTACCCGCTCCGGTGCGAAGGGTATAGATAGCTGCACGCCGATCCTACAGGTACGAGACCGCTGAAATAGAGTTATAGTTTCAAAAAATTTATATTATATGTTAACGAAATTCTTTTTTGTGTCAAGGCTTGGATATGGGCGTACTTCCCTTGCTTCCGAGGTGATTTCTCCAGCGACCCGGCTAGGAAGGCGGACCCTCGCTTCTACGCGAAGTTCATCGGTCCGAAGGCGCCACAACGCATGAAGGACGCCGCGAAGCTGAAGAAGGTGCGGCAGCTGCGGGACGAGGTGGACCGTCTTACCGTCGCCGACGTATGTATTCAAGACTCTATCTATATAACTTACATTTCTTAACCGTCATTTACGCCTGATTTTTTTAATTATCGGTCGAGTGGATGCCCTTTGGGCGTGATCTGGACTTCGACGGCCAGTACCGGCAGTCCACCTATCGGGGCACCATCACCTTCTGCGGGGAGGAGGAGCCGTATATGCCCGATAGGTGCCTCCGGCAGTTCGGACGGGTCCAAGGGATCCCGCAGGACGTCATCGCGCCAGATCAGGTCTCTCGCGACACCACCTTGAAGAACGCGAGGTACATCGCCGTGTTTGCCCACAACCACAACAAGTGGCGGGATCTACAGGACGAGAGTCGCTTCTACAGGCTGGTCGAGCACAGACGCACCAGCGAGGATTGCCAGGCAGGTGTCACAGCAGATTACATGGCTTGGTACGCGTCGCAGAGCCGGCCTTACGTGTTGCCGACCACGCCACCCCATCCTGACCCGCCGGCGCCCGTCCACCCGATCGGCTTGGATCCATGGGTGGACCTGCCTCAGCCTCCAGCCATCCCTCCGGCGTTGGCGGCCCGCTTGCATGAGATAGAGGGCTATTGGAGGGCCCTGTCTACGGATCCTCGCCTTGAGGAGCTATTAGACGAGGTGACGGGTATTCTGCATCAGGCTGTCAGCAACCCACCTGGACAGTGATTTTTTTGTACTTTTGCAGTATTTATCTCTATATTATACTTTTATATTATTATACTTTTATGTTATTATACTTTTATAATACGGATTTTGTATCTATCTCTATATTCCTATCTCGAGTAGACTCCTCTCATTTCTTCCGAGTCATATTAAGCGTAAACATCAAGAACGAAAACGAAAACGAAAATGTTAATATGATAAGGTTGCCCGATAACATAAAGAACGAAAACGTAAACATCAAGAACCAAAACGAAAATGTTAATATGATAAGGTTGCCCGATAACATAAAGAACGAAAACGTAAACATCGAGTTAGGTTAGTTAGGGTTTAGGGTTTGGCTAGGGTTTAGTGTTTGCTTGCACGTCCTTAAGGACGTGCAAGCAAACACTAAACCCTAGCCAAACCGACGTCGTCGGGCGCTACACGCTGCATGGCACCCATTCCCAGGTGTGGTGGCGTATTTAGAGGCGGTGTGGCTTCCACACAGCAGGAGCATCGTACGATGCTACGTAGATAATGTCTTCCATCTCGGCACCCGTACGACAAATAGGGTTGAGGGTCAACACAAGGTTCTGAAGGAGGCACTTCACTCATCGACTGGTGACTTTCGCATCGTGATCGATGCAATCCATAGAGTCAACGATTGTCAACTGCATGAGCTGCAAACTGCTTTGGAGATCGACCGCTTCAAATGGCCAACAACGGCGTATAAAGTCAACCTTTTCGATGAGGTAAAGACTTTAATCTCCAAAAAGTGCTTTGATTATCTATACAAGATGTGGCAGGACGTCGTGGACCAAAAGGTTCCTCCGGTATGCACGGACCGACATTGGAGGGTTTGTTACGGGATCCCATGTGTCCATGAGATTAAGGAATACGTCAACTCCGGTACTCCGATACCCGCCGAGGACATCCACCCGTTCTGGATGGATTTGTCATGGACTGACATCGACGACACCCCACTGCCGTATGAGCTGTCATCTTCATATACGGCTTCCAACGATTTATGCGAGGATGAGCTGCACCCACCCTCATCAGCAAGCGTCCGAAGGAAGGGGAGGCCTCGGGGGTCGAGGAATGCCTGCAGAACCAACCCGTTGCCATACGAGGAGGTAAGGGAAAGGTTTGAGAGAGAAGAAGCGCATGCTGCTCGACGTGCTGCTCGGCATCGTCCACAAGCGACCTCAGCTCGACGTGGACGTGATGATGTGTTCGGAGGGTTCAACTGGGGTCGAAACAACGTTGATCCCTTCATGCTCGGTCATATTGAGACGGTGAGGGACACTGTTGGAGATGGTCATTGTGGCTACCGTGCTTTGGCGGCTTTGACATCACCGATCGGCGAGACTGCTTTCCCGGAACTCAAAACGTTACTATGCAATCACTTGGAGGATCACGCCGATCTGTACGCCGGTTGTTATACGGGAGGGTACCAATTCCACCAGTTCGTCGACTACCAGAGATGGGCGGGAGCTGTGCATGGTGATAGGAGACGGTGGATAGAGCTACCAATTATGGGTTTAGTATTTGCAACGGTATATCAGATTCCTCTCGTCGTCCTAGCTTGGCATCATCCGTTCACATGTCTTCCCATGACCTCGCCGACACCTGCTAACAACCCTCAATCAGCAACCTTTGGTGTAGCCTGCATCGGAAACCAAGACCATTTTGCCGCGGTACGACTTCAAAGGACTTCTTTTATTACCTATTCTTGATTTTCATATATATGTCAATACTCTAACTCTAATTTTTCGTTCTCATAGATCTGGTTGCGTCGTAACGCTCCTATTCCGCCGCCTCCGCCAGAATGGGTCGCACATCATCATCCGAGCGTCGAAGGATGGGATGCTCCGTTTCAAGCTCAGTTTGAGAGATTTCGAGCCTTGCGTGTCGAGTCCGGCCGCCCTTTACTATTTTCCTAGATTTTATTCCACAAGTTTATTAAAATTATGAATGTAAACTTTTTTTTCCGTTCCTTGTAACGTTATTCGCATATTATCCGAATGAAAACCTTAACAAATATTGTTTTCTATTTAATTTTACCCGAAATCCTTCAACTCCACTAGCTAACACTTCAATTTTATCAATTAACATTACAAAACCCTCGGAATTCCTAAACCCTAAACCCTAAAACCCTACTAGGGTTTGCACGTCCTTAACAACGTGCAAGTATTGCACGTCCTTAACGACGTGCAAGAACGTTGTTAAGGACGTGCAAGCCTTTGCTAGTGGATGTGCATAGTCCCAGACTTGCACGTCCTTAAGGACGTGCAAATCCTTAATCCGGATTTGCGGTGTATATAGCAACACCCTATTTAAATCAAGAGGCGTGTGATAGTTACGATATATAAATTAAAAAAAAGATGAGTGTGATAGTTTACTTTAGGGAAATTTATTTAAAAAAAAGCACTCGTTATATATACAATTTCACACTTAACCACCCGTTAAATACATTATTACATAAAACTACCCATTAAATACATATTTTTTTACAAGTCACCACCATAAATGAAAGAAATGACTAAACTACCCTAAAACTCCCCCTTTTTTTACTTACTTGAGATTTCACTAAATCATTACTACTAACTTGCTTGGGTTGGTTTAAATTTATCAATTTAAATTCGATAATATATATTTACTCCTTGAAATGTTAACTACATATTATAGGTTATAAATTAGGGGATATAAAATAATTTGAAAAAGTAAAAATAAATAAAATAAAAAGATGAACAATAAATGAAAATAATTTTAAAAATATCAATATATAATACTAAAACAGAGACGTGAAAATCCTATGTGGCGGGCTCTGGTGCGATTCGCTCACGTGTCGTACTCTGGTGCAATCTAGCCGAGTTTTTTGACACGTCAATTAATGATGAACCAATATATTTAAGTCACGTCATATAACGACTCAATCTATTTACCTACATGTCATCCTATGTGTCTACTTTAATTGATGAATAAATATTTAACTAGTTTTACTTTACCCGCCCGTTGTGCGGTTTCTTAATAAACAAAATTATGTTTGATTTATATTTTCTTTTTGAAATTTAAAGGTTATATTAGTTTGATTGAAATCTTTGGATTCTTTAATACACCATAGTATAAAAAACTATACAAAATAATTTAGATATTATATTCTATCGATAATAGCTTTTGTAAAAATATTCACTTGAATTTATTTGTTTTTAATAAAATTGATTGGAATAATAACAATTTTTTATGGCTATATGTTACACGTAGTTTATATATTATGATTTTGATTGTATTTTGCAACTCATTTGAATAAAAATAATTATTTTTGAATAAAGGCTATATATTTTTTTTAATAAAGGCTATATGTTGTACGGAATTATTTTGGTTTATTGTTAATTATTTTAGCTTGATCAATTAATTATTTGATCGAATTAAGATAAAAGGTTATATATATTGGATATATTATTTGATCTTAAAAAGATAAGTTTTTTTACATAACTATATTGACTTATTAATTGATGTGACCCAAAAATATAATACCACTTTAATCCAGAAAATGACACATAAGCAAAAATAATCCTGCTTTAATCCAGAAAATTCCGTGGACGCGAGATCGCACCAGATCCCGTTTCAGGCCTTTGTTTTAGTATTTTATATAAATATCATTTTTAATTAGTTATAAAACCTATCATTTTTGTTAATTTATTGCAATTAAAATTATTTTACCTTTATTATTTTTAATATAAATATTCAAATTCATATCTTGAATCATTACAAAATCTATTATTTTACTTTAAATTATTTTATATTTGGTAATCAAGATTGATTATATTAGTTGATCTATGATAAGATTTTATATATATACATATAATTCTATCATTTGGATTATTAAACTACCAGTATTCTATGGATATACAATTGGATTAGTAATATACAATTAAATTTTTATGGGTACATACCACACATATTTAAGCATTTCACCAAAAAAAAAACACACATTTAAGCTACCACGTATTTTGGAAAATATAGTTTACCAAATTGATTATAAATTCTATCATTTAGATTACAATTAATTTGTATATTTGAAGTGATTATAAACTATATCATTTATATTCTTAAACTGATATAATAAAATATACTTTATTAAACAATTGTTACCACGTATTTAGGGTTGATTTTTTTTTTATTAGGTAAAAATTCGACGCACCGGACAGGCCCGGTGGGTCGAAAGGCCGAATAAATCGGCGACGGAAAAACCGTCAAATAAGCTAAAGACATAAACCTACAAGGAGGCAAAATCAACAAAGTACAAGGGTGTAATTAAAGGCGAAGACTAGCATAAATAATGAAGAACTGGAGCAGTGTGCGACAACTCATCCGTCAGTTGGTAGAAGCAACGCAGGGAATCCCTGGGGAACTAAGTGGAAACCTCAGATTTGGGCTCAGTCAACGAGCCTTCAGGTTTCGATCACGTCCACGACCTCTCGCGCATCGACAAATAAGAGGAAACACCGCAACCAAAAACAGCTAGACCTTGAAGCCAACCAACCACACCAACAAGTAACTTGGTAACCTGCCAGAAACTAAGGAATTCAATCCGAATTTATCTCTCCATTTTCTTCCTTTTTTTTTTGGCCATTGCTTTGGGCCCAAGCCAAAAGAACTTGGGCCCAAAGGATTACAAAACGGGCCAAATCCAGCAGTGGCTTGCAAGGAAGATAGCAACTTGCAGGCCACGCCAAATCCGACGGACGTCGGCCAAGCAAAGATCGGAGGCAGCACCGTCGCCGACGAAGCGCCGACGACAACACAGGGCCAACCTTGGCTCCTAGATTGGCGAAGGAGGGGTAAAGGGGGGAAGAGGAGACGACAAGGAGGAAGATGCGAGGCGTGGCCCAATGGGAGGGGGAGCAGCGAACAGCGATCGAAGACCGACCAACCCACCAAGACACACAGATCGATGAGAAGGCTAAACGACTTGAGGGAGGGGAGCGAAAACCACAACACAGTAGAAACCCCAACCAAATTTAGATGGAAAAGGAAGACCCGACATGGACGCAGGAACACAACAAGGAAGCCACCGGCCAGAAAGACCACAAAATCCGGCCACCATTCACAAGTAGAAGAAGATTAATGGATCGAAAAGTAGAGATTTGGGGATAATTTAGTCAAAGCCGAAGGGATTTGAGGGAAAGAATTTGCCAATTTGACTAGGGTTCACAATTGGGGATTTCTCAATGGGAGTTTCTCTCTCCTTAGAGAGAGAAAACCTCATTTCCTCTTTATGATTGCATTGCAGTAATATTTAGGGTTGAATATGATGCATACCACATAACTTATCATAGTAATAATATTTGTAAATAAGACAATTGCAAGACAATCAAAGTATATATTCAAGGTAATGATTTCTTATTTTAGTTTTTAGTTACGTCATTATTATCAATTTAGTCGAAAGTCAAAAGAAAATCTAATATATTTAAGCTACGTCACATAACAACCCTATTAAAAAACATTTTAAATAATTAACTATTAATTTAATCTTTTATATCTTATGATATAAAATTTCATCTGATAACATTTGACTACCACCAAGAAATAAATATCTGATATTTTATTGTGATTTACGGAGTATATAATTTTATATTTTCAAATAATAAATAAAATAAAGATATTTTATTTTATTGTGTACTCTTTATTAGGCAAATAAGTGATAAAATAATAATGTAAATAAAATTACTCACTTTAATGAGATATAATAAATTATAATTAATTGACAAAACGTGTAAGAACGCGAGTAATAAATATGATGTTATTATAGTTTATTTTTTAATATATATATATAATAAAAAAGTAAACCCTTGCTACAAATCCATTTATTCCTAATTTCTATAATTTACAAAGTTACATAGATGTGTTGAGATCTATTAAATATATATAGCCTATATTAAATAGCCGCATATTTCATTTTTAATAACAAGTGCTTGTGCTACGTAAATAAATATTCCTAATTGAAAACACGGCTAGGGAGGAATTAGATAATTTTTTAAGTTTATCTCATACACTTTTATCATTTTGAATTCAATATATACCTATCTTTTTGTCAACACTATCGAAAAGAAATAATTAGTTATATACTACATCATTGAAAATATCATATAAAATAATCTTTAGTTATAATTTATAATCTAACATGTTGGGTTAACGAATAGGGTGAGCTATGTACTCTCTAGAAAGCAAGTTAGTATAATCTAGATCAAAATTCTAATTATAAACAATGGACAACTCTAAAATCTATGTTCATATGTATTAGTGATTGATTTTTTTGTATTGTGAAATCAAATTTTATAATAATGTAAATAGTTATCCATATATTTAAAAAAATATTTGTTTTTAATGTAAATTTATTAGTGGTGTCATAGACGAAACTGGAATTATTAAATAATAATATAATAGGATAGATTTTTTAATTTTATTAAGTTTTATACATTTTTATTAGTTGCAATACAATTTTGTTTATTTTTAAATTTTTAATGATGTTATTTATTTTATTAAGATATTTAATTGATTGTGTAGTGATTTCCTAAAAGTTTTCAATCAAGTTATTTTTTATCTTCATAATTTAATTAAAAAAACATCAATGATAACATATATGTAACACGCGGGTAATAAGACTAGTATACTTGAGTAGTGAGGCTATTGGAATGATTAGTCGGGGCGTGACGGTTATAACAATAAGGGATTAGTGAGATAGTGAGAGTTGTAGAGAAAGAAAGTTTGAGATGTGACAAAATGACATGGATTATGTCATAGACTCCACCGTATGGATCAGACTATTAGAGGCTTCCAGTGATCTCATATAAGAGCATATTTAACCATGATACTCATGTTGAGTACCATAAATTGCTTTTTGTCAATTATCTCTCATCCACCTCATTTTAATATTTGGTACTCCACAACCATGATACTTGACATGAATATCTTAATTTATTTTTTGTAATTTTTTTGGAAGTAAAAATAAAATAGGATCCACTATTAATTTTTTATTGGATAATATTCTATGGTATTGTGTAAGAATGAGTATCATACATTCATACACATGATACTTAAGCTCACTTTTCTTTTTGGGCTCTTTCAAAAATCCTACTTTTTCATACATTTTTTTTAATTGTTACTCCATCCGTTCAAATATGTAAGATCATTTACTTTTCGGCACGTAGTTTAAGGAGCTAAATACTATATAAAATATTGATTTTTTTTAAAAAATTTTTTTTACATTTTAATACTTATTAATAAAAAGTGTTATATTGTAAAAAATTAATTTTAAAAAAAAATAATATTTTATATAGTATTTAGCTCCTTAACCTACGTGCCAAAAAGTAAAAGATCTTATATTTCCGAACGGATGGAGTATGATATTTGGAGTACCACCATTAAAGATGTTTTAAGATGGATGTGCATTCGATTTAATAGTAACATATGGATTTGCGTCCGATTTAATAATAGCAATATATCACTCCTTTATAAGAAGAACAAATAAATAAATAAATAAAATACATTTAGTTGGCCTTCGACCAAAATAAATTATTAAATAAATTTAGTTTTTTTTCCTTAAAAAACTATGGGCTGATATAGGCGATCTAACTTTGAACACAACGAAAGCAAAGCACTAGATGGAAGATCCAAGTCCCGGTCAAACGTGGAAGATTCCCCCACAGGGTTTGAGAAAAACAATCCAACTTTGAACACACAATTCAGACAATCCAAAAGGTGTGACTTTCAAAAGAACAAATTTTGCTCAAATTTTATTCATCAAATTTGGATTTTTTCCAGTCCAACATTTCAATTAAAAAGAAAGATAAGAAGAGCAAATGTTTTTCAGAGAATTGAGAATGTCCAAAACTTACTACCCCAGAGCTACTTGACAAGAAATGACCCTTACAAGAAACCTACACAACCCTGAAAATTGAGAACACCAAAATGAACACAAGTTAAAAATGAGACCAATTGAAACCGGTTGGACATTTTGAACTGCAATCCCTTTTCTTTTTCTCTCTCTCTCTCTCTTTCTACTTCTGGTTGATGAGGCCAAGGACTTCTTCTGGCTTCGGCAGAGCCGGAATCGCCCCCTTCTTGGTGGTCGTAATGGCACCACAAGCGTTTGCGTATTTCAACACCTCCCTCAGTCTCGATTCATCCTCGAGGATTTTGTGGTCTTCGACGACCTTGCACAGCAATGCGCCGACAAAGGAGTCTCCTGCACCTGTTGTGTCAACTGTCTTGACATGGAACCCCTCCACGTGTCCCTTGAAGTTCTATAGTTTCGAAACAGAGACGAAGCAAAATCCGTTAGCAGATGATCAAATGGTTTGAGACAAGTCTACAAAAAAAAGGGGGTTTCTTTATTTGAATACCGCCCTTTAACCATGACCAATAGACAGAAGTCGCAGAACAACTGGAGGGGCCAAGCATCTTAGTTTTCAACTTTTAATGGTGGAAAAAGAAATGCTAAAATATAGATTGCAATTTGGTATAATTGTCATTGTTTATCCAATTTCAAAATAGGTAAAACCATGACTTGATGACGCAACATAGCATGCTCTTGATTCATTGCTCAGGCATGATTCAACACAACAATTCAGTATAAAGATTAAATTAATCCGAGAGATGGAGACAATTACCTTAGTGTAGTAGTTGCAACCCTTCTCACCAAGGGTGACCAAAAGAAGCTTCAAGTTGTCATGCCACAAGGACATTGCTGACTCGTCGTCAATCTTGTTGCTACCGGTAAGGAACTCAAGCTCGTTATCACTGACCTTAATGATCTCAGCCTTGTCCCAAATGCTCATGATCTTCTCACGTGCCTCAGTCGCCGAGGGCCACAGTGGGAGACGGAGGTTGGGGTCATATGAGAGCAAGGCTCCGGCCTTCTTGGCTTCCTCCATTGCCTTGACATGGGCCGATCTGCACGGCTCCACGATCAAACTGATTGATCCATAGTGGAACACTTTGGCCTGTTATACATAAACCAAACAACATCAGATATCAGAATCACAATTTAAAAAAAATTAACCACACTTAAGATTCAATCAAGCACTAAACCCATAACAATTGATCACTTTTACAAAACATGTGTTTGTTCAGTTCATATTGATTTCCGACTCCTAACAGATTGAGTGTAGATCTCAATAGTCAGTTGAATTGGGAGTAAAATGAGGACATTGATATTGCAACCGTATTGACAAGGGCATGTGCAATGGTCCCCTAAATGTTCACAACATCTCATCTCACGTTTCAGTTGCAAGAGTTCCTTTGGGACCCATTTCCTTAGAGAAAGACAAAAGAAGTTCTTCTATTTGAGAAGCAAAAAATTAGTTCTTCCTCCTACTTGGGCTACTTATAATGTCAATGATTTAATCACATGATAAGTGGCCAAAATGCAATTTGGGATCCAGGAAAACACAACTAGCAAATTAACCCCCAGGAAACAAAATCAAACACATTGTTGAGAGGAACGTTGAGAGGAACTTAAAGGGCCAAGAATCAAATGGGGCCAAACATTGATACAATTTCTATAAAAAAAAATATCCTTTGGTGTAATCATCTTTTTCAGCACCAAAAGAAAAGGTAAAGCATCGTGATTAACGGATGGTGGGTGGGTATCCTCAACTTGTTAATATAATAATAATCAATTGCGCCCCCTTGACTCAAAAACAACCATTTCCATCCCACCTAACCATCATCTTTTTTCTAATTGCACAAAGAAAACAATGGTTTCCAAACTAGAACTAATATTCAAATCAATATCATGTTGAGGTGCCTCCAATGAGGATAAATTGAACAAAACAATTCCAGCCAATAAGATAGTATAATGCAGGAGAGATTAGAATAATCAAACGCTAGTAACTGACGAACCACAGTGAATCAGTGATCACACAACCAAAATCAAGCAACCAAAAGTCAGAAATTTTAACACCACAGCCAAATTGCAGATCACATAAGCAAAGATAGCCACCCAATGGGGCCCACGTGGCCCTACGTTCCCACAATTCATTCAGATCTAGCAGCGGCCATCGCTACCGCACATCCCACATTGTTTACGCCAACGTATAGCAATGATTGTACTCGCCAAAAAGAAGGCAACTTTTTTCTACATTAGAACCCTAAAAATCTCAGATTTTAAAGACTCTTCGTGCTTGTATTTTACCAAAATTCCATTTTTCTTTTCGAAAATTGTCCCAGAAAAACTGAATCCAGTCTCTCACGTGTAACTCAATATCTCACCAACGCTTCCCCACGTGAATCGTGAATCACACGTGCCGCCATCCCCCCCAAAACACAAAGAGAAGAAGAGAAGAGAGATAAACCGTACAGATCTGATGAGATCGAGGTTGAGCTCGTCCGGAGTGAGGAGCATATCGGCGCTAGGGTTACGGTAGAACATGAACTCCCTCTCGCCATCAGATTTGAGAGTCACAAAGGCGAGTGCGGTCCTGGCTCCCTTGTCGAAGCTCAGTCCCTCACCTGTGACGCCGTTCTCCTTCAAGATCCCGGCGAGCATGTGGCCGAACTCGTCATCTCCGAGCTTTCCGACGAAAGCCGCTTTCCCGCCGAGCCTGGAGACGGCGATCGCGACGTTTGCCGGAGCTCCGCCGGGGGCCTTGAGGAACCCCGGGGCCTCCGCTAGAGAGACGCCGGAGACAGTGGGGACGAAATCGATGAGCATCTCACCGAAGCAGACGATCGAAGATTTGGCTGCCATGGCTGATCTGATCTGAGGGAGAAATTGGAAGGATTTGATAACAGAGAGAGAGGAGAAAGAAAACAGGGGAATGGAGGTGAAGGGAAGGAGAGGGTGAGGGTTTTTATAGGAGGGGGGAGAGAGGGGCGGGCGATTCACGAATTATATTCCAGTAAATCCGTATTTTCAAAACTGTGCGAGATTATCTCATTATTTATTTATTTATTTATCTATTTATCTATTTTCTTTTTTTATTAGATTATCGATTTATCCTGTTTGTAATTTACTATGGAGTTTTTTTAAGGAAACTATTTATCCAATTGTTTGTGCTAATCAATAATCAACTATCAACTATTTATCCTATTTGTATTAACTATGGAGTTTTTTTATTTTGGATTCTAACGTGATTCTGACAATATCAATTTGTTATAATATTTTTCACTTTCATGTGATAAATACTCCATTAGTATATCAAAATATTTTTCACTTTCATGTGATTCTGACAATATCAATTTGTTATAATTTTATATTTATTACTAATAAGTAATAACTATAAAATTATAAAAAAAAGTTAACTTTTTATGTAGTTTTTATTATTCTAAAAAATATGTTAAATAATAAATTTATAATTATTTTGAAATGAAGAGAGTCATTATTCAATGAAAAACATTTAAAATTGTTGATTTGATTTGTAGGGTTTGAAATGCTTTATTTTATTTAAATAACAAAATGGATGCTTGTCCATTTCAAGTTTTCAACTTGATAATATTTTGTTGGTTTTTAGAGGGAGAGTTCCGCTCATTTCTAATATGGTTTATAAATAATAATAATATCATGCAGATTGCAGAGAAACAAAAGTAACTTCTGATGGATCAAATAATATAGTTAAACTATTGTTACTATAAGTATAATCTAATCTAGTAAGGTGGTTCATGACACAATTTATCTTACAAAATACATATCAAAACTGAATATCCGAAAGGAACGAGACCAAACTCTTTACACTAGTTTCGCTTTTCAAATTTCAATACTATCATTTTTTACAAATCAAATTACATTATATACTCCATCTACACGGGTTGATTTAGTTAGTAAAGAGAGCGGTTTGGATTCAATACAAATTTTTCCTCGCATTTTTTCAAAAAAATTATCTGAGTAAGTGGATTCGCAAATAAACATATCTTTAATCATTAAAATTAAAATATCTCATATATATATATCATATGTAAATTTAAATAGAGGTGATCACTGTAAAATTATATTAAAAATCGTAAATTTTCGTCTTTAAATTTATATTTATCTGCAATCCTCTAAATTTTATTTGAATACTTAATTTTAAAGTTCTTTATTTTTTATTTTTTGAAAGGATATTTTCGATATGGTTTTGAGAAAGAGTAATTTTCATTTAAGGACATATAATAATAATAATAATCCTTATCCAAAATTTTGATTATTTTCAAGATTTTATTAAGATCCTATATTGATATGTGTCCTTACAAATATATAAACATTTTAGATTTTAATTAAGATTATTGTGTTTGTACTTGTTTGGATAAGAGTAAATACAAACTTATAATTCCCTGATCTAGTCACAGTAATAACAATTATTTTATCCTATGCCTCAAAGATAAGACTACTAGTTTAGAAATATTTTTTAAATTTTAATTAGTTTAACTTTTCTTTTAATTAGATTCCTATAGGCGATTATTTTTGTTTTGCTAGAGAATCGTTCTCAATTTAAAATCTTATCATAAGGGTATATGATAAAAAGACCGAATAATAAATAGATAAATAAATTAAGGAAATATTATGATATTGGTTGGAAATACAAAAAGAAAAGGAAAATTGAGTGGAAAACAAGCCATCTAGTCAGATCCGTGGGCTAGTAAAAGGTTATCACCGATCATATTCACTAATGTATCATTTGTTTATTATTATTATTATTTTAAAAGTACTACAATGTATTTTAAAAGGTTTGATCCCTTAAATTGTAACAAAACTTGAACCGACAAGTGTCACTAGTGATATTTTTGCAACGATTTTTTTTAATTTTATTGGGACAAATTAGGGATATTGTACATTCTATTTAAATTTGAAGGTAAGTTCAACTTTTTTTAAATAAAAGTTTTAAATTGGGTAGAATTTATAAGGATTTAAATTTAAGTTAAAAAAAACAGTTCATTGCTTGAGCAGCTCATTTCAAATATTTGATTTTGTCATAATAAAGTCATATACAGATGTCATTTTTTCATGACAGAATTAAGTGATTTAAATGTTCGAATCGACATTATTAACAAACTTAAAGGTCTTGGGATGCGTACGGGAGATTCTGAAATGATTGTCTCTGACAGTCTAGTCTCCTTAGGTTTCTTCAAAACATTTGAGATTCGTCATGTCTATAGGGAAGCAAACCGTGTTGCGGACCGTTTATCGCATATGGACCTTGCTTTTTCAGGTTCTATGACACCTGTCGATTTTATTCTTCGCAATTTCATCCGTTTGGATGCTCTTGGTAGATAGGGGTTGCCCTATTACCAAATTTTTTCCGGTTAAAAAAAATGATCGAATCGAAAACATATGATGACTATCAATTTGAGAAAGGAGACCAATGTACAATATGGAACACCATTTGAATTAGAGGATTTGATCCGAGTGGCATGCCGAAAATGAAAAGAAATAAGAAGACTACTTATTTTATAAAGTAACTAAACTATTCCCGCACAAGATAAAAATTCAGAATGAATCAAATCTCCCAATTTTGATGGTCTCTCATATATATTATGTTGTGGGAAATTCACTTTAAAAACAAAGTAAGTAAATAATAAAAGGATGTTTTTAGTGCTAGTTTAGACCTCTTTTTTCTTCCTCTAGTTTTTGGGAGATTAATTACTTAGGTAAATAGGTACTCTATTATTGATTGGCTACTAAAGTTTACTTTCTTTATTTTCGAGTAGGAGTTTACTTTTATACAACATGCACCTCAATATTTATATTCTACTTCAATCAAATAAAATAAGATCATTAGTTTTAACAAAATTTGAAATAAGCTAAAAAAAGGATCGATAACGAATAAACCTTCGTAAGAACCGACTAAAAAAAAAGAAATAATATTGTAAATGTTATAAATGTATTTCGCAATAATAAAGTTTCATGTTATAAATGTATTTCGTAATAATAAAGTTTCATTTTGAAATATTAATTCTCCATTACTCCATTAGCCTATAAGTATATTGAAACATTCAATAAGAGGAATATTTAAAACCTGAAAAAGGCCCACAGTTTTCCCTTCTGTTGGCTGGAGGGGCTGTTCAATTTGCACCAGCTAAAAATGTTTACTGTATTTATTTATTTATTTATTTATTTGTTCATTTTATTTTACGGAGTATTTTATTTTATTTTATTTTACTCCTAATTTATAATTTTGGGTTGGTGGATGGCCTATTTTGTTTGCAGGGCTGGTGAACCGACTGTATTTTGCAGCACGTGACCTGCTGTCTGCTGCACACAGCGCAAATGTTTAGTATTTCATCATCCAATAGAAAATGTAAAGATTTTTAGCTTTTAAACCCATGTTTTAATACTGATCTGGTTTACCATTGTTCATCTACGTCGGCGTTATCTTATATTTTTATCACTCGTAGTTTACTCTGTGTTTCTTATTTACTCATGTGTTTGGTGCCCCTATGCGTTGCATGTTTGTTTTTTTATGACGGTGTTCCCGTTACCGATATTATCGGCCTCTCGACTCACCGGGTATGTCCGCTGCGTTGAATTCTTTTTGGTTCAAAAAAAAGTTTTAAAAAAATATATAATTAATTTTTTATTGCTTCTTTTAAAAACTAATATTAAATTATTTTTTATAATTTTAAACTCTTTAAAATACGTGCTAAATAATACATACTCCCTCCTGTTCGGCAAAACATGTCGTTTACTATTCACGCACACTTTTTTAGAATGATAAAAAATATAAAAAATATTTATTTTTTTATAAATTTTTTAACAAGTTTGTAATTATTAATAATAACTAAGAAATTGTTAAAAAATTATTAAAAAACTAGATATTTTATATAGTTTTCATCCCCTAAAAAAGAGTGCGTGAATAGTAAAGTGACATATTTTGCCGAACGGATGGAGTAGTAAAAGTCTTGTATTTAGATACGGAGAGTATTGGTCAATCCCCATTTTGTATAATAATAATAATAATAATAATAATAATAATAATAATAATAATAATAATAATAACAACAACAACAATAACAATAAAAGAGGAGATTGATTTTTGAGGGGCAGTAGCGGCAGTAGGATTTCATAAGGGGAAGCGTCTTGGTTCTCTATCGACTTCTCATCTAGGTGACGTCTTGTATGGGTTGACTGAGTTTTTTTTTTCTTTGTTGATTTGTGTTATTATGTATTGGTTGTATTGACGGTTTTTCGTTTGCCGACTTGGTTGACCTTCGAGTTTCAGGTATGCATGAACTCGAATTCTTACCTAATAAAAAAATAGAGGGGAAGCGAAATCCTTGGTTTGGAGAATTTCTTTTTTTCTGTATATATAATAAAAAAATTTAAATTTTTTTAAAGAAAAATATTGTATAAATTTTGGATTAAATATGACATTCTCAGTAAAAAAAAATATACAACTTGATAAGAGTTGTTGGTTTGGAGGATTTTCACACACACATATGTATATGTGGGTGTATTATGATAAATATTTTAAAAAATATTGAAATAATACTATATTTTTTTAAAAAAATATTATTTTTTAAATGTAATAAATTTATAAGAATCAAAAGTATTAAAAAACCGTAAATATTTTAAATATGATATTTATAGTAAAAAAACTCACAGGAATAAAATTTAACAGATTTTTAATATATGTGAAGCATGATGAATACTTTTTTGAAAAATATTTTTAAAAAACTAAAAAATATTTTTTTAAAAATATGCTCTTTTAAATGTAAAATATTTGTGGGAATAAAAGTACTACAAAAAGGTTAAATATTGAGGTTTGAACTCATGACCTTTTATATTTATTACTTTTCCTTTTCTAGCTAGCTCATTTTATCAACTAAGCTAGACACTCATTATGTTATTTTTCTTATTCTTATTTTTTTCCCTTAATTTTTTTTAATACTACAACTTTTTTTCGCCTGAGGACTAACCATATAATTTTTATTTTTTCTAAGTTGTACATGCACTCTTAGTTGTGGTATCGCCTATTGCCTTCGCAATTGGAGAATCAATTCTTCATCCAAGCTCCATCTTGAGGAGTGGTTGCTTACCAATGTTGGGGAGGAGTTTACAATGGAGGGTGTGATCTCGTAAAGGATAATATTTGCTCTTTATGTGGTGGATTTGGAAGTGGCGTAATACCTTTATTTTCCAAGTTGTTACCTTGCCTACTCAACATGAGTTATTTATTTATCTATTTATTAAAACTCAAGTGCGGGAATGTGTGTTGTTCTTCAAGCGTTAGCTAGCTTATCCCACATATTGTCGCAAGGAGGTGCATGTCTGCTGGGTTAGATCGACAGTGGGATGGGTTAAACACTTAAACTGAACTCTAATGGAGCCGTTCTGTATTGCACGGGGCCTGGCGGTTGCTAGTGGCCTATCACATGATGAGGATAGCTAGTGGGTGAGGGGCTATGTCCATAATATTGACATATGCACAATGTCGTGCACATAATTGCAGGGGTCTTCCAAAGTCTATAGCTTGCTTGGGAGATGGTGTTTCGACGGGTTGGGGTTGAGATTGATTCCCAATTGGCGGTCCTTATGCTACATGAATGCATCGAGTTATTGCTCCTTCACACCCTCTTTTTAGTTTGGTGGTTCGATGTCAAGGGTTCTTGTGTAGAGACTAGGTTATTCATTTTCTGCATATCTATCGCGAAGCTAACAACACTGGAGATTCCTTTTGTCATTTGCTTTTCATTTCCCCATTAAATCTCATGTTTTGTTTGACCCTCCGGAGGGTGTTGAGGCACTTGTTGAATGATGTTAAGGGTGCGGCTATTCCACGTTAGTCAAGTTTTATTTAGAATAAAGCGCTCTTAACACGCGGACATCATTGTCTTTCTTTCTACCCAAAAATAAAAAGACATTGTTTGTTACTTGGAACACCAATCTAGTCATTGCTATATGATCGATATGACTCATATTTGATATTCAATGAATACAGACTTATATATATAGCTCAAATCTTAATTAGTGTGATGGTTCAATTCAAAATTTCTACTTTGCCTATAAAAAAGGAAAGCAATGTAGTGCAGTGGCGAACAACTCCTAAATGGCAAATCCAATCCATTCCAATAGTATTTGGAATCCCTTTTGACCAAAAAGTATTTTCCAAATCTTTTTTGGTGGGGAAAACAACAAGAGCAAGGCTCTCGAAACATTGAAAACAAAAGAAACGGGTTACGAACGGGTGAGGCGAGGAGTAAACCTTCCTCTAACGTCTTCCGCAATAACAAACGACACGCCTTCAGGCGCACTATAAAATAAATGCAAATCAAAAAGCAAATGAAAGGCAATATTGTCTATGGAAGATTGAGATCCTCATCTCTGATATTCTCTTCATGTCACAGTCCTTTACCTCGGTGGTGTTTCTCCATGTGTTCAGGGAGGTCAACCAGGTGCCTGATCGAATTGCACAACTACGTCACTCGTGTGATGTTGTCTCATTGGTTACTAGGTCCGATCTTGGTATTCTCGTCCGTAGAACGTCATTGGTTGATGGTCATGTCGGTGCTGGCACCTTTCAAATCTTTGCTTTGTAAAAAAAACATGAGACACCTTTTAACTTGATGGTAAAAAAAATATTGGTAGTGATTTTTCTCTTTTTTTCACCCTCTCTAATTAGTACTTGATGGTAAAAAAATATTGGTAGTACTTTTTCTCTCTTTTTTTTCTCTTTTTCTCTAGAGTCCATATCCTTTATAACCCTCGATGCACCCTACGGTGCACCACAAAATTATTTCGGGTATAATTTTACTTTAAATTTTTTTTAAAAAAAACATATTTACATTCCACATACTTATTATAAAAAATTCATTTTAAAAAATTTATAAAATTAAAAGATCAATTATATTAGAAAATAAATTTTATGTTTTTTTAAAACATGATTTTTTCAAAAAAAAGTTTATAAATATATAAGTGTGTGAAATTTAAATATATTTTTTAATTTTTTTAAAAGTTAAAATTTACCTAAAATAATTTTGTGGTGCACCGGGTGTTGCTGAGGACTCCTCTAATTATTTTGGTTGGTGAGCTAGGGCCCAGCATTTTGTACCATGATCATTGTGCATTGGATCACCTCCAATTCATAGCTAGATTGGATAAATTCTGACGGTACAATCTTTGAGTTAGGGCCCGTTTGGTTGCATTCATTATGCATTCTAATAAATTCATCATTTGCTATTGACATTGTTTCTAAATGGTTTTGGCTATGCCCTTACAAAAATGTGTTGTAGAGATTGATTGTCATTTTGTAACTATCATCTTGTGGATGACTTGATAATCACTTGTCATATACCTATTACATAACATCCATGAGTCATTTTCACAAAAGCCCTTGAAAGCAACAATTTAATTTTAGTGTTTATTTGACAAATTGGATTGTTGGATCGTAGCCAATGAGTATTGATTTAGAAATGATTTCACTAACAGCTCGTTTGGTTGGAAACCCAAAAACCCAGGAAGTAGAATTTTCCAGAAAGTAGGAGAAATTCATGTGTTTGGTTGGTATTTTGAAATTAAAAAACGCTGAAATTTAACTTCCTGGAAAGTTGAATTCCCCCAAAATGGAGGAAGTTCACTTACCTAGTCCCCTAGGTAAGTTCAACTACCTTCATTTTGTATTTGAAAATTTCCAATTCTCCCTTTTAATCCTCTAATTAAACTTAAAAAAGTATCTAAAATAGGAATGAGATTAGGTAAAGTTGTGATTTAACTCTACTCCAAAGTTTAGAAAAACTTAAAAATCTTATATATGGAATAGATTTTATTCTAAAAATCTAAAAGTAAGCACCACTTGAACTTAAAAAAAAAAATTAGGCATAATATGAAAGGGACATAAAATGAACACACGAGGGATTAATCCTCTAAATACAACTAACCATTTTTTTTCCTTTTTTTTTTAGAAGCAAGATAAGAAATTAGGAGATCCACCGATGACTCGGCTTCTTTCCTAGAGCGTCCGAGCAGACGATAAACCTTTTTTTTTTCCTGGTATGCTTAAACTCGTTGGTTTGGATCTCCAAATGATTCTGTTTTTTTGTCAATTTGGATTTTACAACTTGGATTCCTAGAAAGACGTTTACTATCAAAATTGCACTTTCCATTCCTAAAGTAATCGTAAAATAATTAAATACAACTTCTATACCGAATAATCGAATATGACAAGTTTCGAGTACACATAATAAAAAATGATTGAAATTTATAATCTAATTAAAGTTGAAAAATAATTTAAAATAAAAAGGTTAAAGAGTTGTGAAGTAATATAAACTCTGTTTAGAACGGAAAATAGTGTATTGGTGAAAAAAAATTGGGGTTTACTTGATTGTTATTACGAGTAATTTTGTCTTCATAAAAATTAAATTTCAATAAACCTAAATAATCTTAAAAAAAAAAAACTTATTGTTTAAAGTTGAAAAACTATTGCTATTTCATGGATATTTACAAGTGTTTGATTGTATCACTATTACTGTTTTATTTCAATTTTTATGAAATATTTTGAAATCCAAGCAAGTCTTTCATATTGTGAAGCACAACCAAACTGAAGTTAATACTCCGTACGGAATTATAAAAACTGATAAGAAATAATATAAATCAAATCATTATCAATCCCCATCATCTAATTAAACTTAAAAAAGAAAATATTTTGCTCCCAAAATTGCAAAACGTAACCCAATCTCTACAAGTTTTAGGTTACGGTTAAAACTCAGCCTAAAAACACCAAACATACAAATGACCCAAAACCAAAAGATGATCCAACAACAATCGACATGAACCCACCTCACCTAAAACAGTCCAAATCAAATCATATATATATATATATATATATATATATATATATATATATATGAGTGCATTTTCCAGGAAAATTGCTTGTTATGGACGATTCAACTGCCCCTAATTTTGATGCTAGTTTCATCATTTTGCTTCAAAACCATCATGTTTCTCTACCCACCAAATCAAGAAACACCAATGAATGAGAATTAATTGGATTTGCCTACTTTGTAAATTGGGTTTTTATTCAAGTTGAGCGAGATGAGTATCAGTTGTTCATATTCAGCTTGTTTACAAATGAGTCGAGCTCAAGTCGAGCCTAAATTTGGACTCGAGCTTAAAAATGTGCTCATACTCATCTCGTTTAGGAAATGAACGAGCTCGAGCCGAGTTTTTTTCGAGCATTGAGTAGAGTTGGCAAAACCCGACCCGAACACGAAAACCTAACCCGGTTGACCCAGAACCGATTGTCCTGAACACCGACCCAACCCGGCCCATTTTGGACCCGAAATCCGAATAACTGATTACCGAAACTCACCCAAATCCGAATGAACCGAACCCGATTCAACCGAAATCCATTAAGACCCGAATCCATTATAACCGAAACTCAAAATAACCCAAACTTTAAGATACATTCTAGATATTAAAATGAATATTGAAATAATGAAAACTTGAGACAATCGAAACCCGAAATAACTGAAACCCGAGACAACCGAAACCCAAAATAACTGAAACCCGAGACAATCGAAACCCGAATAACTGAAACCATATACAACCGAATGACCAAATTATTAGATATTACCCGAAAGCCGAATGATCCGAAACCCAACTAACCGAACCCGACCCGACCCGCCTGATTGCCACCTCTAGCATCAAGTAGCCCTATTTGCTCAAAACATAATAATTCAAAGAAAATTTTAAAAACTTCACAGAATTTGAGTCGAGTTTTAAATCGAGCTTAAAAATGCGCTCGAGCTACTCGGCTCATATAACAACCCTATTTGTAAACCCATATATAAAATATATACATGCCAATCATTATAATCTACCAAACTTAATTTGGCATCCAACTAACGTATATGGGCAAGTCATAATCCTCATTCATGGTCGATCGTTTTCGGTTTTATCCTTCGAAACTACGTTTAGCAACTGATCGATGTGATCAGATTTCAGAAGGTGATTGCTGCAAATGCAATGCAAGACATTTCCGATTAATTGAGTTTTGCCTAACAAAACTTACATTTATGAAAGAGGACACATAAATTGGAGGGATGGATTACATAAAATCTCAACCCTCGGTACAAACGAAGAAAGAGAGGTGTGAAGAACTCGACGATATAAAAAATTCTTGAACATTGAAAAGCCTTTGTAGAATATGGCTGTTGTGTCTGCCTTTGTACCTTGTGTGTGGAAAGGTATGTGCGACAATTTGGTGGTAGTGTACCCTAGTAGAGGGAGCAACTGCAACCAGGATCCAAGTATGTGCGACAACTCGGCGAGGCTTTGGTTTCTTCCAGCTTCGTTGTTGTGAAGTTCTTACGTTCACTAATCCGAACTGCACTATATAATCAGACGTTGATGTGGTTTATACATCCATCTACGAAGCTATCATATGTTCGGCGTACGCAATCAGAAGACACAGATGTCTTGATATTGGAGCTGGTTTCACGAATGAAGATGGTGCTCACGAGCCAACGCCTTTGTTTTTCCGTTGGGCGAAGTGATTCTGACATTGGAGGATATGTTGATCCAGAGCCAAGTCACTCAGAGCACTCAAAGAATGGTCCTATTTCAGTTCATTTTCTATCCCTAATAATTCCGGTCAGTAGAGTTTGATTCTGTATGCTTATCATTATCTCCAGTAGGCAAACAGGTATCATCCTACTCCAATTCACTCGAAGATTCATCCTCTTCGAGTCCATCTTCTGTCTCTGACAGCTCTTGCTCAGAAGAACTTGTTGTACCTGAGAAGCATGTGAAACTAGCACTGGTCGAAGTATGAGTGACAGATACTCTTGTCTGGACTTGTCCAGAATCTTCCATGTTTCTACCCAAATTACCACTAGCTGGATTGAGGCTATTGCAGTTCGGGTTGTCATACAGCGCAATATGTCTATAGTATAGCTCCAGTTCCTTCTCAGCAACCGCAATTAAATGCCTCACAGATTCGAGAGACTGCTCATACTTGGATTTCTCCAAGGCCTGGATAAACCAAAGACAGAAGATAGAGAGAGTTCAGAAGTATTTCACATATGACCCTAGCTAGTACACACGACAATATTAAGAGAAAATTGCAATTCAGAGGTTCTATTATGTCAAAGTACATCTACTGGAGTGATGAATTGCATCAAGTCTCAACCATAGTTTGCCAAACTTGAAAAACCTGAAGCAGCTGTGAAACACAAGAAGATGGGGAAAAAGATCCTCAATTCATAAATCTTTTTAGCTGAAACCAGTTTAGTGTATTGAAAGGATAGATTTACGAGTGATATTCATTAATAGCAGCAATGCTAGTATAACTCAAACATGGGCGTCATGCCACTTACTGGCAGGATCGGATATTTGGACAATTCGTAGGCAGCAGGAACAGCAAAAATAAATATAGATATAAGCTTCAAAATATCACTTACACCTACAATGCAAGCCTTTGCAAGAGCAAGAATATATATCAACAAAATTGGCAGCCAAAGGAGGGGGGGAAATGCAGCTTCAAAAGTTGGACAAAGCCATGATTAACCAGCATTGAGTTCGTTATTTGGAATTGTTTCACCACTCAATTGCTACAAGGAAGTCAACCTTTCCATTCGACAATAACGAATAGATAATAAAACCTTTAACAGCAAACAAAGGTTAATGAAGGTTGGAAAACGCACCCTTTTCTTGGATAGTGTATCGATCGGTGACATGATTTCAGGTTGCACATAGTTCTTTCCCCTATAAAATATCATGGTATCATCTCCAATGATCTGAATAGGGGTGCCACCACTAAGTCTGGCTATTTCCTCAGCATATTCGTGAATTTGTCCTGGTTTGCAAGGCTTGCAGAAGACCTTGACTGTTTCATGTTTCTTCCAATGCATATGCATATTGAGAATAACACCCCCAAAAATACCTCTTCTTCCAACTGGTACATAATTAGAGGCTTTCTGGCCCATCTTCTTTAGATAGAACCTTTGTTCCCCAGTCAAATCATGTGGTTGAACCCCAGGACCTTGAAGCTTAGGAACTTCATATCTTTTAAGTCGCTCAATCAGCAAGGCCTCTTTGATTCTAGCCTACAGAAAGCAATAAAAATGAAAATAAAAGAAATTAGGAGACTGGTCAGCTTTTAATCAAATCAGCAATATGAAATCATGCATTGGTTTGTGGTGGAAAATAGACATTTTCTTCTAAAACAAGGTAACAAGTATATTCATGAAAGTCATACTCCCTCCGTTCAATAATAGATGTAGTTTTAGCTTCTTACACATTTTGTAAGCAGGCTAACAAATATACTATCATACCTCGATTTATTAATCTACCTTTTTTACTTTATTGAAAACTACTATTAACAAGCCAATAATAATCCACCTCCATTTTGCAAGGGCAATTGTTTAAAGTGACGAGCAAAATAGATAGAATGAAAAAACATCTGAACAAAAGATTTCGGTTAAAACATCATCTATTATTGAATGGGGTAATATTTAGTATAGAGACTAAATACATACCACAATAAATCTACAAGAAGAAAAGAAACGGGAAAAACAAAGACACTAAGATTTTACAATATAAGCAGCATAATTTTATTTTTTCTAAAAAAAGAATATACAATTGAAGAGTTGACCATGGTTTTGAACAATTAGGATGGGAAACATGTAGAGAACTAAAATCACTTGTGTCAGAAGTTAAATCAAGGCACTGCCATCATGATTTCAAAAAGATACGATCTGTTTGGCGTATATTATGTTCGAGAAGGTTTAGGTAACTTTTATCATTTGCTTAGATTGCTTTATAAGCTGCATTAATAACATGCTGTCAAACTTGTTCTTCAATCAAAAGCTACTCATGGAAAAAGAACTTTCTGCAAGACCATTGGTTAGAAGTTGAAGTTCCTACAAATATATCAAGTTTTGGGAAGACAGTAGGCTTTAGTATTTACTATAGATGCACAAGGACAAAGAAAAGACAATTTCAATGAACCAGTGAGTGAAGTCTAATGTTTCTTTTTCCAGTCTCTTGGCTGAAGACTTTGCTGTTTAAACCCAAGGGAGCCCTAAGCTAGAACACAGAAGAGACCAGAACATTATTTCTGAACTCAAGGTACATACATGGCCCCATAACAAGATAGAAAGTAAATATCCAAGATGTACAGTCAACAGAACAAACCCCTGATGGCTACCACTGAATTGATGAAAGTATTATTTTGCAGGAAAGGTAGTCCCTTTGGTAAACTCTGCTACTAGTAAGAGAAGAATGAGCTGGTGTTTTGAGGATAGAACAAAGCATACAACTTGAAGAAAATTTACTAGACACTAATACATATGTCAAGCTTCATTCAGCAAGTTAGTTGTTTGATATTATATGAAAGTTGTTTCTTTAAGAAGGATCCGTCCTGCAACAAAACAAGCAGGCAGTTTTCTATAAAATACAATAAAAATAAGAGAAACATATCCCCATATATGTATTTACAGAAAGGGAAGGTGAACACTAGAGTTAGCTCCATCAAAACTGGCCTTTGTATGATTCTTGAATCCAGGCAGAGCCATAGAAGCATGTAGGAGCAGTGAAAATATGGTATGCTGGAACTAGAACAAGAGATTTGGATAATGCTAGAGAAGTTAAAATTGGTTGATTCACTGTTTTGTAAGCAGAAGAAACTTAATCAGTTATAACCCTACTTCCTGCTCTTTTGGGATGTGAAATCCTATTGGTGAGCTACATGACGGACTAATTTATAAACTTTGATTCTGTAGTACAGCTAAACTTCCCCACCCACATGGAGGAATCTAGGAAGCCCAAAATTCAATGAATACCGAGTTCATCTATTGTGACGAGTTAGCCACCAGATTAAAAAAAGGAAAAAAAGGATAGAAACATTTCATCACTCAGAGGATAGGGACTAGGGACCGGAGGATCTTTACTCAAAATATAAAAAATATACTGCAGATTTTAATCATGATTTCCTCAACTAGATATTATTTTCATCCACAGCCGAGGTGATAAGGATTAAGGAGGTTTATATATTTAAATTGGAACTAATTTTATGTTGTTGCTCTCAATGAAGGAATGTAATCTTATCAAAACCTATGGTTAATATAGGATATGTGTGTTAGTGTGTTTGGCATCAACTCACCTACCATCATGTTGAGAGAAATAATCAATTCACTCATATCTAAACTTGGTTAAATTATTTCTGAATCAATCAAAGCTTCAGTCAAGGTACACCAGTACTAGCCCACCACTCTCTTTGAAGCATTGCTCTTGATTAGTTCCTGCCTTCAACAGCAGCGACTTTGCGCGATAATGCCTAATGAGGGGCTGAAAGGGCTCCATCACAAGTTTTCAAACTCATGACCTCTAGTTACGGGGAAAAAAGGACTCTTGCCTTCTCATCTCATGTTTATACCTGTGGCCTTTCTATCTTCACCAGATATTATTGGTTATTTCCCCTGAGATTCAAATCATCTAGAGCCAATAATATGTGGACTACCGACAACATGCTTCACTAATATTTTATGCTCCAAGTTGCAGCAAAAATGGTCATCTGGAACTAACAATTGAGTGATTTATCTCACTTCCTAGGCTCAAGAAGTAGAGATTTGAATATAAAGGAAGAAATTATCATAACTAAATAATAGAAGCTACATTTATGTAGATCTCCGCTTGGCCAAAACAAGTAGCTTTTCGGAACTTATGGTTTTGATATTATATAGTCTTAAATGAAATAAATATAAGATTTTAGTTTAATTAGCTTTTGAAATCTAAACTTTTGAGCACCTAATCACCAAACTTTTCGGAGCTTTTGGTTTTTTATTCACAAATTTTCAGCTACCCTACCGGCTAGGATTACCAAACATTATACTAGCTTATTAACTTATAGTTAACACAAATAATTCAACGGCTTCAGCTACCCCAACGGCTACCATTTTGCCAAACGCACCCTAATTCCAAACTTGCAAATAACCATTACAAATTTGACTCGTGACAAGTAGGTTTCAACTCAAACAAGCTAGAGGAGCTTCAAAAGCAGCACTGTCCATAAATATTTGAATAGGTTCGGAATTAATCACATATAGTAATTCAAAACCCTAACCTTTTCGAGCTTGTACTTAATCCTTTCATCAGGACTGGCGAACCTCTGCTTTTTCTTCTTCCCCTTGACAGTGAGGCGCCGGGGGTCCTTCGTGTTAGCGCCCTTCCTCTTTTTCTTCTCCCTCATCCTCTGCATCTTCAGCCTCTTCTTCGTCGTAAACCTCTCTTTCTTCGGCGGATCGGTCTCCTGCACCTCGAACTTCGGCTTTCCACCGGAGATCACCAGATTCACAGTTCCATGGCTGAAACTCCTGAACTGACCTAGCTCGTACAACGTTTTGAAACCCTGCGAATGCGGAATCGGTGAACGAATCGGAACTGGAATTGGAGTGCGATGAATCAATGCGGGAGATGAGGAGGAGTCGAAGAGAAGGGATTTGAGGCGAGGGGAGATGAAAATTCGTCGAATGCGAGAGAAGGAAGCCATGAAGGAACAGAGCGAAGCTACGAAGAGACGGTTGTAGGGATTCCAATTGAGGCATATTACAATATCGGCCCACATTTAACAATTAATAATTCAAGAGTTCCACCTGAAATATAAATTACGAACACGAGCCCCAAGAATCACCAATTTATTCAAAATGTACAAAAGTTTCCCAAATTACAATATTGGCCTACATTACGAAATTGGCCCACATTTAACAACTAATAATTCAAAATGTACGAGAGTTTCCCAAAATTATCTCCTTGCTTAAAATAATACTCCCTCCGTTCGGCAAAACTTGTCATTTTAGCTTTTTTCACAAGTTTTAAGACAATTAACAAATGTACTAATTTACCCTCAATTGTTACTGTAATACTCCGTATAATAGGCAAAACTTTTGGGTTAGATCAGCCTTTATTGGTCAACTATTCAACCGCGTCCTTGTAGAAGAGAGCATCGACTAGATGTAAATCCAATTTTCTTATAATTAATAGATGATAAGTATGAAATTATAAATAAAATAAAATAATTGATATTTTATATTATTGTTATCATTCATAAAAAGCACGACGAAAGAAAAAAATTTAGTTTTTTAAGACGGACGGAGTACGTATTATGTTTTGGTCCTTGCTACTATAACATGTTATTGTCATCTTTACCGATACATTCAAAGTTAATTAGACCTGTCAAACGGGTCATTCGGGTCGGGTTCGGGTCGGGTCACTTCGGGTTCCGGGTAATACGGGTTTCGGGTATTTCCGGGTTGAATCGAACCCAGGTTTGACCGGGTTTTGGATCATTTCGGGTCGATTTCGGGTTGTCAATTTTTTTCCTTTTTAAATTAAAAAAATCATAATTTGATAATTTTGCGATAAATTTAAAAATATAAAATTAAAGACATTGTTCATAAGTTCTAGTGATTGTAATTATATACTATATCTGATCTAAAATATTTGATTTTTATTATTTCTCATAATTTTTAATAAAATATAATAATATATAAATATCAAAATTTTAAATAATTTTTTAAAAATTTGATATTCTATATATTATTACATTTTATTAAAAAAACATTTGATTTTTTATTATTTCTCATAATTTTTAATAAAATGTAATAATATATAAAATATCAAATTTTTAAATAATTTTTAAAAATAATTTCATGCAATTAGTAATAAGCATAGAATTTTTTTAATATTTTAATATTTTTTAGAATTTTTATCTTCTTAAAAAAGTCTGTTGAAAAATAAAAAATCAAATACTATCGATCGGACGGAGTATTACACAATACAAATAAATATAAAAGTAGATTTGAAAATGAAAGATCAAGTGATTGTAATTATAAAATGTAATAAATTGGAATCTCCATAAAAAAATTTAATCATATATAATTATAAATCAACCGGGTCAATCGAGTCACCGGATCAACTGGGTAAATCGGGTCAAAATTACCGGGTCGAAACCTAGATTACCCAGAAAATTTCCGGATTTTCGGGTTCGGGTCAAAAAAAATTTCCGGATCAAAATTTCTGGGTTCGGGTCAGAAATTTTCCAGGCGTTCGGGTCGGGTCGATCGGGTCGGGTTGTGTTTTTACAGGTCTAAAGTTAATGCATGATATACTATTTATTATTATGCAGTTGTGTACTTGAGCAAATTTATACTGGGTAGACTTTAACAATTGTTGTGTTATCTTCTCTTTACTTTATAATTCATGATTTTATACTATTAATTTATATTGGATAGACCTTAACTAACCATTTTTTTCATTCGATCATCGGAGTTTAAGAATATAGTCATGAAATATATTACTTAACTGCCATAATATAGTTTTATTTGTATTTCTTTAACATAAACGCACCATGACTAGAGAATGATACTATTTTTTTTCATTAGACACTTAGACTATCACAAGTATATATTAAAACTCGTGACCTATGGGATCGTCCTCCCATAAGTAATTCCCTTATTATCGATGACAAAGCTCTTCATTAATCGATGACCTACAGTTCGATAATTAGACCTTTCCAGCAATGCGAGAGCTATAGCCATTGTAGAGATCATGGGCCCTATCCCACAGCATCACCCCACCGTACTTGGGCAACTTCTGAACAAACGGCAGCACCTCGTTTAATAGCGTCATCGTTGGCAGGTACCCGTTCCCCGCCGCCGCCCTCGCTGCCGGCAGCCCTACGAAGATCTTCCCATTCGGGGTCGCCGTCCACTGGTTCCACGCGCTCTTGAACCCTTCCGGGCTCTGCGTGTACTCACACTCCGGGTTGTTGTAGAACTGCACCCACACGAAGTCGAACAGCCCCGTGTTTATCACCGTCTTCATGTGCGCGTCCGGAAACGGACACTGCGGTGCCGCGCTCAGGTACACCTGATATAATTAATTAATATAATAGATAAATAAAATCAGTTGATTTTTTTTGGTAAGAAAATAAAATCAATCTTCTACTCTAATATCTTAATTTAAAAGACTTTTCGACAATGCGTTAACACTTTTTTAATTTAGATTTTTCAACTAATCACAATTTTTTCTTATTATTTCTTTTTTTTTCTCTTTATCTCCTTTATACATTTATATTTTCCCTCTTTTATTTGTTAATCATTTACTAACCATTGAGTTTAATTCAAAACATTAAATTCAATCAGACCTAGGCAAACGCGGGTGGACCCGCTCAGCCCGTCCCACCCGTCCACGGGCTTGGACATGGGAAAAAGCCCACGCGGATTGTTAGACCTGGCCCGCGCCCGCAGCGGGTGTGAGATTGGACAAAGCAATCAACCCGTTAAACGGACTTAGCCCGGGTCTAAATTCAATCTAATATCTACTATTAATATATATTTAAATCTTTATATATCACTCCATCCGTTCGGCAAAACTCGTCATTTTAGGGTGTTATTTTTGTTCAAAAAAAGTTGTCATTGTAGTTATTTTGCCCTTCACTTTACGAAAATGCCCTTGATATGATTGATGATTTGTTAGTTGTAGTTTTCAACAAAGTAAAAAAAGAGGGTAATAATTGAGGATAAATTAGTACATTTGTTAATTGCCTTAAAACTTGTGAAATAAGCTAAAATGACAAGTTTTGCCCGAACGGAGGAGTATAATAATAATCTATATCAATATAATACCTTAATTTAAAAACCTTTAAATATTTTTTCATTTTTTTAACATTTCAAGTTTGCCTTTATCATCACTTTTATAACTATTTTATAATAATAATTTATTATGTTAATAAAAATTTATTTATTAAAAATCAATCCATCTCAGACTTCTCGGTAGACAATTTGGATCCCCTATAACACTTTGTGTGTTACACTCGGTGTTACACTTCATTATTTCGGTTATAAATTAACATTAAAAAATTTAAAATTATATTTATACTCTATACACATATATTAACATGTTTATAAATTTTTATTATTAAAATAAAGGATTTAGTAAGATTAAAAAAATATTTTCCAAAATAATCAATCTTTTAATTATTCATAATTTTTAATAACATTTTTTCATAATAAATTTTTATAAATATGTTAATATAAGTCTATAGAATATAAATATAATTTTTATAAATTTTTTTAATATGCATTTATAGCATAAATAATTAAGTGTAACACCGAGTGTTACACGTAGTGTTTTAGGGGATCTTCACTGCTCAGCAGATGATAATAAAAGGAGTATATGGCAAGCGGGAAATAAATAGGCACCTTTCTGCCGTTCTGTTGTCCTAATTCTACCAGTCGTCCGGCGAGGTCAGCGTAGAATTGGGGCCCACCGGACTCGATGTCGAAGTCAACGCCATCGAGGATGGCGTCGCCGAGGGGGCGGTTGGAGGAGCTGCCGCCGAGGAAGTTGTTCCAGATGTAGGCGGCAACCCCGCGGGCGTCATCGGCGGAGGTGAGGGAGTAGCTGCCGGCGCCGCCGCCGATTGAGAGGAGGACCTTGATACCGCGGCTCTGGCAGCTGCGGATGCTGTTGCTGATGCGCTTGCAGCCACCGGAGGCGGGTTCGCAGTGGCCAGCAAGGTTGAGCTGAGGGGTCTTGCCGGCGCCGAAGGCCGAGAGGAAGGCGATGTTGACGTACGAGAACCTGCCGGTGTCGCAGGTGGAGGCCAGGGTGCCTTCGTTGCCGTTTTGGCCCCAGTAGATGGCGATGCCGCCGGCGTCGGACTCCGATGGGAGGGCGATCAGGAAAATGAGCACCAAGAGGGAGATGAAAGAACTCAATCTGGTGGCCATTTTTGGAGCTTATAATTCCAAAGTGATGGATGAATTGAGAGTTTTGGTTTGTGAAATGGAGGGAGTTGGGAGAGCTATTTATAAGGCTTTCCCAGATTATCTTTAAATTTAAAATTATATTTTATCTTTATCTTTATTATTTTTTCAACAATATAATAGTTTGAGGTTATATGAAGGTTTGTGGAGTTGGGAGAGCTATTTAAAATTATAAGGCTTTCCCAGATTATTTTTTCAACAATATAATAGTTTCAGGTTATATTATTTTTTCAACAATATAATAGTTTCAGGTTTGTGAAATGCTAAGGTTTGATTTGAGCTCTAATGCAATTTAAAATTATATTAATCATATTTTAAAGTTATGGTATATGAATAACCTTTTTCGATCGAGCACTTTTTAAATTTTAATAGTTTCAGGTTATATGAAGGTTCTGTATATAAAGAGAAAAAATAATCTATAAACATTATATTTAATTAATGAAATCATGAATAACACGGGAATAAGACTTGTATTCGACCCATGACATTTTTATTCTTTAATTTGAGTGATTTTTTTTAATTGAATTAATTTGGATCTATGAGAATTAATCGATAACCTCGTAACCAAATGATAACTTCATTCATACTCTTAGCACTAGAGGTCAATGACTACCACAAAAAAAAAAGAGAACCTATGGTCAACTAAAAACGTACCTCTTTTTATTTGTCATTTGGAAGGAAATGGGAATTCAAATTTCTTTGACGTTTACTTGTACTGCTCCAATTAAAATCATAATTACAGTACGTTAGCCCGTGATATACTTCGGTTTGCATAAGAGCATGTTCATTCGTGAACCCGAACCCGGACCCTTAACTTACTTTTTCTCTGCCACATCAGCTTAAGGGTCTCATTATAACTTTTTATTATTTACACCTCCATTCGTGAGCCCGACTCTCGGACCCTTAAGTTACTTTTTACTATTTACCTTTTTTCAATCACTCAATTATTATTATTATTATTATTATTATTATTATTATTATTATTATTATTATTATTATTATTCTTGCTATTCTTGTTGTTGTTGTTATTATTAATATTATTATTATTATTATGTAAAATGCAAGGTTGACACTGTATTACTGTAATTCAACAAATACTTAAAAATAATTTTGTGAGTATAGTTAATATATGGGTATTATTTAATCAATTTTTTTTTTTTTTCAAACATATACAATATGGGTGTCTATAGATAGATAAAATTAAATGACATTCAACAATAATTTTTTTTTTATTTTAAAAAATGCATAAAAATCGATTTTAAAAATATATACATACAAGCGTGCTACGTGGCACCTATCCATTGGTCCACATGTCAGCTTCGCCAGAAATTTTTTTTTGCCTTGGAAAGCCTTCAAACGCGGTGTGTTATGGCTATCTCCCACCGAACGCGTCGTTTTGCCTTTACCTGGGTAGCCGAAACGCACGTGACCTGCACACTACCTCGGTTGTAGTGCTATGAAACTCTTTCCTCCGGTCTCGCCTGCAAGGGCCTTTCTACCCGGGCTCATGCCCTTTTTCTTTTTTTTCTTTGTTTTTTTGTCCGAACTGGCATATGTAAGGGCCTTGAGGCCCGCTGTTGCTTATGCTCTAAGTTGACGGGAATCGTGCTTTGAAAAATGCAAACCCTTTTAATCATTTTTTTATTAGATAAAAATTCGAGGTCAGACAAACTTAGACTTCGAAGGCTGACAAGTCGACAGACGAACAACCGTCATAAACAAACAGAAAAACAAAAATGGTGCAAAATATCGGCAAAAATACTCTACAAAGCGAAACTAAACATAACTAAACCAAATGAGATAAGGACGTATATGACGAACGAAGTCAAGCACTACCCAAAAGTAGCACCTTTACGTGACGTGCCACACATTTTCTAAAAGTTATTTCTTTTGAAAAATTTTAGATCTGAAAGGTGTTTTGGTTATTTCTTGCAATACAAAAACCCTAGACATCAGATGTAAGGGTTCTTGCAGCACGAAGTTGCAAATCTAGGGATTACAGCTCTTCCTAAACCCAGATCTACAAGTTTTAATACACTTTCTGAAAAAGCAAAAACCCTAGACAACAGGTCTAAGGGTTCTTGGTGCAGGAAGTTACAGATCTAGGGTTACAGTTCTTCTTGAATCCGGATCTACACATTTTATTGACGTTCACGCTTTTCTCAGTACTTTAGATCTGTTGTATTTGTCGAATATAGGAGATCATAGTGTTAGGTTAAAGCCTTACGTTGGTCCTACTGACTGTGCTATGTGACAGGTGAAAATGAAGTTCATACTAATCAAGGAAAAATATTGGATTGTTTTTACCTGCAAATTCCCTGATAGAATAGACAAGGAAAAATCCCAGAAACGGACCCCATACATACAGTGAAATTATGCTTAGACTCTCTGATGAAGTAGCTCATCGGGGTTTGAAATATACTACAACTCAAAAGTAGTGGGAAGCTCTTGAGGAGCTCTATTTAGTAAAATCCTTGCCTTATAGAGTTAATCGGTTTAATAAGTTGTTTAACTTTAAAATGGATGTGTCATGTGCTTTATCTGATAACCTGGATAGATTTTTGACAATTATTCAAGATTTAGAACGTTGTAATGATAAAATTGAAGAAACAAAGTAATGCATCTTGTTATTTAATTCACCGCCTGCTCAATTTGAAACTTTTAAAGATGTCATACAATATAGGACTTTTGTGTTATCTAAGAAATCAATCATTGAGTTAATATATAATACAGACAAATGATTTTTTAAAAGTCTTAAAAAATAAGCATGAGTCAAAGTCTGAGACTAAAAGTGAAGTTCATATTTAACAAATTTATTATTCAAAATTAACACCTTAATTATTCATATTTAACAAATAACTTTTCAAAGTTAACTAACATTCATAGCTAATAACTTAGCGATTCATATATATTTAATAATAATGTTTAACTAAAATCTTCGACTAATGCTTATAGGAAGAAAATAAACGTTAAAGCATTTGAAAGATTTCAGTTTATAATCCTAGAAGAGAAGAAGACACACATGAATTTCAAATAATCAGGAAAATGCTGGTTTTATTTCCATAATTGTTTTCTATCAAACTTAATTACAAATCTACCCTTAAGGTTATTTTAAAAAATTAGAATTATTTTGGACATTGATTGCTTTTGATATAACGATCCACAATTGTTCCGCCATTACATGGTAAAAAGTGTCCTCATATTAAAGTTTCTCTCTCTACATAGGTAGAGTCGCTACCTAATTTGAAAAAAAATGTAGAGAAGGAGAGAAGGAGGGGAGCACAAGAGTGAGGAGAGAGGGGGGAACGACCGAACGAGTATCCATAGGAGAGAGAGGAGGGAATGAGAGAGAAGGGGGTTGAATTTGTACGAGAGACAATGTTTTAAACAATAACTTTGTTATTTTTTTAATTTTCAAGACTAAGTCGCTATTTAGAAGAGCGACGTAGCCATATTTTGATTATTTTCTAAATTAATTTCAAACCTCGTCTATTTTTCAATTTTTTTTAAAAAAAAAACTTTTTGACCATTTTGAAAAAAAAAACTCAAATATACATGGCATCTCTAAACCCAACAAAGAAGCCCCTAGCCCCTGTCTTAAGGGGTGTGTTTGAATTTCAGTTGTATTATGTTTATAATGCAAATAGATAAGGTGGCGGTTAGTTACCACAATTTTTAAAGTGTTTAAATTAATGATGTACTTATTTGGTTTCCACGATGTGATTATATTGTTAAATTACTTTTTTACCTCGGTTTTTACGATATTTTTATTTGTACAATCAAACGCTCATATAAAAGTTAAAATGAGGTAAAATAATTACATTATAATTAAAATACAATGGAATCCAAACACAACCTTACACTCCAGTATTGGTTCAATATATTTAAGTTACAAACACAACCAATCTCACAAAATTTTCAAGAGCTGCACCTCAAACACCAAAGGTTCACCTGCATGTGATAAAAGGCTACGGCGAGGGCCAAACTGCATCAAGAGAAAAGATGGCAAAAACATGAATTCATCAAGAAAAGCAGGATCTGAATTCAATCCATAGTGATAAAATAGACAAAGAGGCAGTGCAGTCAATATTACGACAAAATAGAGCGACAAACCTCGTCAGGGATAGGTTTCAAGCTTTCATCAATGTATCCCAATGATGGTGGTATTAATGCTCTTCTCTTCCCTGCGAAATAGATAGAGAAACAGTGTAAGTTACATTACGACAAAGGCAAGATAACAGTATGAATTCATAAGTTCTAAAGAAACTGTGTGATGTTGGTTGAAAGAGAACAAAGTATATAGCATTTCGGAAAGAAGACAATATCAAATGATGCCAACAGAAGAACGCCATGTTTATTGATATGGTGAAATACTTCATAATCGGTTACAACTTTACCTCCGACTTTCATACCAGTTAAGACATCCTTCAATCCCTTTATCATCTGCCAAAGAAGCAATTCAGTTGTATTATTTAACAGGGAAGAATATATGTTTCTAGCTCAAATGGTAATGAAATGTACCATTATGATTTCACATGTTCCAAATTTATTAGGACAAGTGGGATGATAAAATAAATAAATATAAATATAAAAGGTCTAGCAAAAAAAAAAAGAAAATTGTAAGAAATAAGAACTTTTATGTCTCCTCAACCCCTAAATTTGTTGCAAGTTTTTTCAGTTTAATGGGTCAAGTTGACAAAATAGGTTATGATTCAAGCAAATACCTGTTTATCATCCAAGGGAAGGGTAACAGGTTTGGCTTCTCCATTGAACTGATCCACAGTACTAAAAAAATACAACAACTTGGTGTAAAAGATGGATCATTCATGGCTCATAGTCTCATACATTCAACCAAACCTTTCAATCTGCATTCCGATCTTATTACGAAAATTGGGAAAGAAAGAGTAGTGAAAAAAATGAATTGAAACCACACATAACACCCACAGCACCTTAAAGAAGTGAAAATGGGTGATCATTGTACCTATACACAAAATACCCATTCGCCCGTCTGCAAACATAATTAAATTCAATGGAATCTCCGTCCTGAGCTTCTCTCCCTTCCCCTTCAGTAATATCTGAAAAATTCAAGAACCAACTTGGTGCGGGTATTTCACTTGTCCAAACTTAATAAGTTGATATTCCATGACCGGACACGGAAAGTAACATGAACTTACCTTGAATTCTCACACCGCTAGGAAGCTTCCTTGTACTGTATGCTTCAAATTCCATACACAATGGAAAACAACAGCATATAATTGGGTACCAAAACAGAACAGAAATCAAAGAAAAAGAAAGCTTTACCGAATAATATCAGGAGCAATATCTGGAACTGGTGCAGCATGAATACGATTTGCATATGATAAAAGTGGCACAAATCCAACGTGCAGCAAAAATCTTCTAGATAAACTTTCAAGATTCAAAGAAACAAATTTGGGGCTCGAGTTCTCAAGAGTTGCACTGCTTGTCCGTTTTTGGATCTTGAATCTGTTTAAATTGAACAGGAAACATGGCATACACAGCAAAATTCTTCTAAAAAGGGAAAACAAAATTTAAAGATACTCAAAATTTTAAACTTTTTAGGAGCAAATTTTCATTTGACATGAATCTCCATAGACATCGCTAAATGGTAATAAACATATTAATCTCTTTTTCATCCATTCTCTTCTCTCTCCATCTCTTACCAAATCGAACCTCAACCTAAGGCGTTGTAAATGAACAACTAAGCCAGCCAGGCGAAAGGAGACCCTGGTAATAAATAATACTCCCTCCGTCCCATAATATTTGTCTTTAACTATTCATGCACGCTTTCTTAAGAAGCTAAAAACTATATAAAATATCAACATTTTATTAAATTTTTTTAAATAATATCATACATATGACTAATAAGTATAGAATTATTTTAAAAAATTAATTAAAAAATGGATATTTTATATAGTTTTTAGCTCCTTAAAAAACGTGCATGAATAGTCCAAAGACAAATATTGTGGGACGGAGGGAGTATTAATCTCTGTTGACATGAATTGAAAGGATTGATAGCAAGTATATGTATATGGGAATACGAGGATATATCACCCCACGATCACTGCAAGTAGATATTTCAATTCCATGTATAGCAAGAAATTGCAACTTATAGGTTCTGGCATTCACATGGAGAGGCCTGGCAGTTACCTCCGAAACAGGAAAGGAGGAGGATGACGAGCTTGCAGTGGAGTTGCTTCCATGATGAAGAATCTCCGGCAGGTGGCAGGCGGTGCAAGCTAAGTGTATTACATCTCGAATACATCATTACAAGCTTTGCACATGGAAAAATAAAAATGGATGGATGCAATAGCCGAGTATGCGCATGGGCATCTCACCATTTTCCGTTGGCAGCACTTGTCGAGACCACAAATTCGATGTTCAGCTGCAAATGCAAGTTGAGAATGATTAAAATCCAAGTTAATGCAAGATTTATAAAATTGGACCTTAATGTAGACATTAAGAGGTTTAATGCTTGGGCATTCAATCATTAAACCCTAAAATCACAATTGAAAACCCTAAAATCACAATTGAAAAAAAAAAATCAGTTGAACGTGAAAATTGGGCACTCAATTGGAAGGGGTTTAATTAAGAATATGAAATTTGTGCCAAGAATCACCTAAAAATCGGAGTGAGCACCAAATTTTGGGGCTGAAATTCGCAAACAGAAAAAAAAAACTTAAAACATACCTAGTTGGAAGCACTTGGGGTTGGAAGGTCTCTGATTTGTGCCTCGTCGTCGAAGCCGGACCCCTCGCTTGGCCTCCTCCGTTTCAATTGCTCAAAGCCAGCGCTTCAAGCCTTCAAGGTGGTGTGTCAATGGGCGCTGCAGCTGCTTCGAAAAAACACCGTAGCGTCTTTTTTTCTTTTTTTTTTTTTGTCGCCAGGAAGAGGATGAAAAAAAAATCTAACGGTATGATTAGTTTCGTCTATTGGCCGACGAAATTTATTTATTTATTTATTTTTTATTGGCAGATGAAATTTATGTATCGATGTTCGGATCCTTTTCATTTTTGACAAAATAATTCTAAATTGGCTCGAAAGATGACAACAAATTGAAATACGAAGTATCGAAAATGAGGAATTTTATTGATTTATACCCCTCTGTACTTCGTTGATTTAAAACTGCAAGGATTTCGTAGAGTTTATTGACACAAGCCTACACCATCGAAATTGGATTTCATTGAGTCTATTAAAGAGAAGGATTAAGGTGGAAGCTTGTCTAATGTTGCACCTTCGTCCACCGCCTTCAATTCATCCATCACCTCTGCTTGCCGCGCTTCCACCCGCTGCCTGTTAGCCGCCGATTATTTCATCGCACCAATTCTCTCTCTCTCTTCGTCGATGCAGCCTTTCCTTTTGAGCTCGAAAACCCTAGCAACTGACCTTCATTCGTCCTCTAGAAGTCGAGGGTCTTCCTCATTGCTGGAGTCTGTGTCAAGTCTGATCTCCTCTACCCTAGCCTGCACTAGTTCACCGAGTTCATTCCTTCCATTCACATGCTTTCGATTTTGAGGCAAGGTCTCTTCATGTCAATCCATGCACCACTAGCGGCCTTCATCTCCCTCACCATGGCCACCGGTTTCATCACCTCTTTTTGGTAGTTTTCCGTCAAAGAGTTGAGTTCCCTAACAACATTCTTGTATGAATCTAATGCTACAAAATATTGGGATTTTTCTACTCTTTGATTTTGTACTTACGGTTCGACAGTTGTAAGCGTCTTTTGTGTGTGTATGTGTTGAATTCGGCCTAATTGATGTTGTATTTGGATTAACAATGCCGCTTCGATGTTGAGGGAACAGCTAGGGCACGATAACGATGTTTTCCGTCATTGTAATATGATTTCACTGTCTTGTAGTCGACATCTCCGACCACCGTCTAACCCTAGAAATTGATTTGAGTGTTTCTCTTCTTTCATAATCCGTATTAATTTGTAATTATTTTGTAAAAGTGAAAAGGACTATTGAATAATTTTTTGGTATTTGTCTTGCCAATAGACCATATACCATGTTGCCAATAGACTTTATGGAAAAAAAAACCATATGTCTCTGTTGAAACACAAAAGGGTTGAACTTGGGTTCATTTGTTAATGAATTGGGTCGGGCTTAATAAAATCCGAATTTGGGCTGTGATCAGAAAATCAAAAGCAAGGCAGGCAATGAAAATAGTTGAAAATTTGAGGGAATGTACCATTTTGAAGAATTAAGGACGGTTACACAAAGTTAACTAAAATATACATTAAATGTAAATTGATAATTAATATCAATAATTTTTCAATGGAAAACATAAACAAATCTTGTAAACAATCTTATCTATATCTATTTATTTTTTTTATTTTTAAAAAGATGAAAATTCTATATGTGGGTAAAATCCACCTTAAAAAGTGTACATCCACCAAAACAAAATTTGAAAATAATACAGTTAGGGCTCGTTTGGTTAGCTTCCTACTTCCCGGGAAGTTCAAAATCCTAGGAAGTAAGCCTCAATACATGTGTTTGGTATGATTTTTGAAAATGGAAAAACATAGGAATTTCAATTCATGGAAATTTCAATTCCTATGAAATGGGGGAAGTTAACTTTCCATGAATGGGTAGATAAGATCTACTTCCTCCATTCACTTATCCCAAATCTCCTATAAATTTTATTTTTTATTAAAAAAATCTCCAATTACTACGAAAATTCCATGTTTAACCAAACAAAACATAGGAATTGAATTCATGGGAAATTATTTCCAACCAAACACTTTTTTACATTTCTCATGAAATAGAATTCATGGGAATTACATATCCTAAGAAGTTATTTCCCGGGAAGTCTATTTCCCACGTTTAACCAAACGAGCCCTTAGCTAATTATCCTTAATTAAATGACACAATTCTTATATGAAAAAAAAAAGTCATGTGTTTGATTCTCTCTCTTTTTAGCAAGTACGTTTGATTCTCATTTTACCGCTAAATGAGATAATGTTAGTCTACAATCTATAAGTATCTTAATTTATAAACGGCCATCACTTAAATCTGTAACTGAAACTAAACTTACTCAAACGTTTATGAAATAGAAAAAAAACACATGGACATTTTTTTTTTTTGGGTGAACTAGCAAAAACACATGGACATAAGTATCTTGACTAAACTATAAGAGCATCTTTATGGTGGTACTACAAGGACCATAGCAATTAAAGAAAAAGGAAATGTAAGAAAAAGTAAGATTTTTGAAAGAACCCATAAAGAAAAGTGAGCTCAAGTATCATGTGTATGATACTCATTCTTACACAATACCATAGAATATTACCCAATCAAAAATTAATAGTGGATCTCATTTGATTTTTACTTCCAAAAAAAATTACAAAAAACAATTTTGATGCAAAAAGTGAATTAAGATACTCATGTCAAGTATCATGGTTGTGGAGTATCAAATATTAAAATGAGGTGAATGTGAGAGAAATGACAAAAAGTATGTTATGGTACTTAACATGAGTACCAAGGTTAAAGATGCTCTAAGGGTGTGTTTGGATTTCATTGCATTTTAATTATAATACAATTATTTTATCTTATTTTACGTGAGTGTTTGGTTGTATAAATAAAAATCATGTAAAAACCCCAGTAATTTAACCAAATAATCATGTAAATCGAGATAAAATAATTATATTAAAATTAATATATTGTGGAATCCAAATACACACTTAATTTAAACACCTTAAAAATACGACAACCAAACACCACATGAAAAAAGTGCAAATAAACATGTAAAAATTAAGTAGAAACATGTATTTATTTTATAAATAGTTAAAATGGTTGTATGGGGGGCAATAAACATGAAAAAGTGTTTAAAAAAGGAGTTAAAAAAAGCTCCAAAATGGCGCTCTTTTAGGTGTTTATTTGGGTGTTTATTCTTCTCTTTATCTTATTTGGTTTGAAAGTACCACAATACCCCTAATAACAACCAAATAAACTCTACTTTTTACAAATAAACTGTTTTTCTCCCCATACGGAGATTATCTTGTTGTTTAAATTTTTAACTACTTTTACCAATAGTTTATAATTTTAGTCAGTTTATTAACTTCGTCCCGTACGAACCCAATATGTTATGAAAATTAAGGAAGCATGTTTGCTTTGCAGGACATAATTGGTCCAGGGATTGATGCATCTTCAATGACTGCAGATTGAGCAAGGACCGAAGAAGACATTGAGTGAGACCGAAACAAACTTGAGAAATATTTCGAAAATTAAAACGATACCCTGATTTCAAACACGAATGTCGATGGATCCCTTTACAGCTTGATCAGCACCAGTGCAACTTATGTAACATGCGCGAATCTGAGACAGTCATGCTAAAAAGGATCATCAACGGGAACGGAACAACCTAATCTAGTTCAACTCTATGTTCAATAACAACTGCAGGCGATGAACGATGGAGGGAGTGTAGGCGAGAGAGAGTGAAGCGAAGAAGACAGGTCGACTGCGAAAGAGAGATGCCTCACCGTGACAGTGACGGTGACGGTGGCAGTGGGCGGCCGAGTTTGGGCTGCCGGCGGAAGGAGAGGGCGGCGCGTGTAATACTCTTCTGGTCGAACCATTAGATTTCAACAAGAAGCTTGGGCTTGGCCCAGTTAAAGAATGGAAACGAGGGTGATAGGCCCAAAACAGAGGGCGGATGCAATTCTCTCTCCTAGGGTTTTGTTTATCTTCTTCCCTCTTCCCCCTCTATATATATATATATATCTATTGCACGCTGTCACCATATCAACATGTCGCAGTCCACCAGTTTCTCCCATTCGTAATCACTAATCACTACCCAAACCCTCAAATCTCCTTATTTCTACAGAGGAAGTGTTGAGTTGAGAAAAAGATTCGAACTTTGCCTCTCCTTTCAGCTTCAAGAGATCAATCTCTTGTTGGCGTTGTTCTGGAGGCACAAATCAATTCCCAATCTTTCGAGGGGTTTCGATTCGATATCCAGAGACTAGTTCTTCTTCCTTTCGATCCCTCTATTTTGGTATATTTCTCCTGCAATTGAATTTATTTGTTTGCCTAATATTGCAATTCCTTATCCGCAACCTAATTTGAATGGGGTCAAGGGATCTATCCTTAGGCCATACCAAATTTAGTCTCCCTTTAGCTCCGAATGTTCTTTATTTTCTTTGATACATGGGAATTTTTGGTGACAAGGTAGATAAATAAATTGTTTTCATGGGTTTTGTTTCCAAAATCGTTTGGGTGATGCACGATTAGGGATGATGATAGAAATCAGACGGATTCCCACTGATTTTCTGGTATTCAGGAAATTTGATTACTAACCAGCTACTTCTGATCCTTCGTGCTCATCAATCCTCATTCCCATTATATCTTTCTATTCATTTAAATTGCATTTGCTAAATCCATGACTGATTGGATCGTTAGATCCAAATGATAGTCATCGTGAGGAGAGGAGAGTTGCAGTGACGACTTATGAAATTCAAGCTCAACAGACCGGAATGCAGGTTGCATCTTTGATGATGCACTTTGCGTGTCGATATACCCGCTGAACTGAGCATTTCCTCCTCTTCTCTCTACCACTTGTTTTTTTGAATTTTGATGTATCAATCCCTGTCAATCGTCATCCTGAATTGATTTTTCAAACACTTTGATTTAAAGTTGTTTTTTTGTAGATTGTTTTGGATGGGGCATGTGATGAAATAATATTTTCGTAAATGGGTAATTTGCGTCTGAATTAACAGTGATGTTTATACACCTTGGAGAACTGATGCCCTCATGTTTTAGTGTTGATTTAAATGGAGATTGCAATGAGGATAACAAGCTCCCTCTTCTGACCATAAGGTTGAGGACAATTGCTGGCAGAATCGAACCAATCTAATCCGCCACTACTGAGCAATCTCATTTTCAAAATCTCATTTTTCCTAACTTGTTGAATCTCTGAGTTTCATGACTGTCTGGTGTTTGGTATCAAGTGATGAGATTTGGAAAATATCTTAGGACACCTTCCTACATAGCCCTAAAAAGCTGTGGATGAGAAAGAAATCCATGTTTCTGATGATGCTGTTTTTATGTATTCCACAAGACAGAAATTGGATAAATCTCCGAGCCTTTGTCAGTTATGATTCTACAGAAATTACACACTTTGGCGAAGTTGATGACCTTAATCATGCTTGCCATGGGAGTCAGTTCTCAAGCAGCTACTGATTTTTATAGGCCAACTTTTCAATTTCTGTCCATTTTGCTCTCGAGATCCTATCGATCTCCAGGCAAGTTGAACGAATAGCATCAACTCCATCGAGTTACAAGTACCTTACAAGGCTTACAATATTTGCATTAGAATCGAAAAATACTTAAAAGAGTTGATAAAGGGGAAAAGAAGTGCAAAATTTTGATCTTGCATCAGTGCATCCCGTTGAATCAGAAACCGAAGAAAACAACTCACACATTTTACATGACTGAATCATGAAACTGCTAGGTAACAATCCAAGTATCGAACGAATCCAAAAGGCACGGCATCAATACAAGTGCTTGTTAAGCTGTTGGTTCCTACCTTCATTCATCATTGAAGCAAACTCTTTGTAGCTTATTTTGTCATCCTGTAGGGAATCAAGAATGAAACCCGAGCTTTGAACCAACATTTACAAAGAACTGATAGACCATCCAATGACAAATAAGTAGATTAAATTCTGGCATTAACCTTGTGAGTGTCCACATCATTCATAATAGCATTGGCGACTTCCTCACTACTAGAATCAATGTCGTCGTTGAGCAAGTCCCTCAACTCATCAATCTCAATGAAGCCAATTTTATTCTTGTATAAGACAGAAAATGCTCTGTAAAGGTGTTCGTCATTTGCCATCTTTTGAGGTGCACTGAAGCAGTAACAAACTCTCCATAGTTTAAAGTTGGGAAAACTAATTAAAATACCCCACCTTTGGGGTATGGTAAAAATATATTCTCAATTTTCAAATGTAATAAAAATATCCTAATCTTTGAGTGTAGTGGTAATATATTACCACAGGTTTTCTTACGGGTTAAAAATGCTAACAAGGCAGCATATGTGGATTTTTTTTGTTTGACAAAACAGCCAACGTGAAAGACTTTTTACAAATTAGCACTAAAATTGAGTTTTCTTGAACAATTTCCTTAGAGAAAATAATAAACCGACAACAAAATTAAACCCGAAAAATGAAATTGATTCAACCAAACAACTAATCCGGTTAAAATTGCCGCAAATGATCACAACACGACTATTCTATTCCTAATATCAAACCGACAACAAAACTAAACCGATAACAATAGCAAAAACGAAGAGGGGAAAAACAAAACTTACTCAGTCAAGTCCGTGAGAGGAATCATGAGCTGCCTAGAAGACCTGGAAGACAATTCAAAGGGAGAAAAAAACGTTGGGTATGAACCGGTCCAACTATTTATTTTTTTTCTAAGCAAATCGTTCAAGAAAACTCTTGTAAAAAAATACACGTGGGCTGACTTGTCAACATTTTTAACCCGTGAGAAAACTCGTGGTAATATATTACCACTACCCTCAAAAGTCGGGATATTTTTATTACATTTGAAAATTGATGATACATTTTTACTATACCCTGAAAGATGAGGGTATTTTAATTAGTTTTTCCCTTTAAAGTTTCATTATCCTCATCAGCCTGTAATAAAACTTGGTTGAAAAGACTTGTAAACCTCTAAAGATCACGGAAGATAAATCATGAACACATAGACATTACGTATGTTGTGTCATGTTTCCCGAAAATTCCTATTTTCTCTATTCTGAACTGCCTAATAAAAAATCCTTATTATTGTTGATGCAACACTGCATATTTCTAACAATATAGGATATAGGATGTAATAAGGGAATAAGAAGCTACCGTTGAAGTGTTATTAAATTATATGATCTCCATGTGTACATGTGAGTGTTCTAGTTGATAACCGTTGAAGTATTGTTACACATATTTCATTTCAATATATTAGTAAAGTATAAAGGATGTTGTATACGAAACACGTCAAGTCCATAATATGCAGACTCACAAAATACATCAAGTCTAAGTCTAACACTTGTTTTTCCTTGACAATAAGAGAATATAGAGGTTTTGAAAACCCTTCAAAATACAAGTTTAAAGAGAAAAAAGTATGTAAAATTGGGATTAAAATGGTGTTGTTAGATACACCGTAAATTCAAATCTCGTAAATCAATGTTTTTTTTTGTAATGTGGGATTCCAAGGTTGTCGACTAATTCCCCACGGGTCTGAGCCCTAGCCTGCAAAGGACGCGAACCGGTGAGTCAGGTGGCAAGCCATCAAACAGGCTCACCCAAGTCAATGAAGACTTGATCACCCATTAATTACACAAATGTGTAAAGAATTGGATTTTAACCCTTAACCTCTTGCAAGAGTTACCTCTCCCTTACCACTAGAGTAAGGGGTCATTGGTCTCATAAATCAACGTTAAATTTGGCGGGTATAACATCCAATTAGATGTGGAGGCAATCTCAAATTAGACATGCTTTTAATCATTTATGTTACGTCAGTGGCGATCCAAGGGGAGGATCGGGATCGGGGTGTCTAAAGTCCTTCCCTAATTCGAAAAAAAAACGTAGATTTTTTTTTAATGTTTACTAATTTTAGAGATAAAATAGTGTAAAAGGAGTTATGAATCATAAAGATAGTTTAACATAGTCAGGAAGAAGGGGTATTTATTATCTTGAGGTATTCAAATTCCATTAGTCTCACTTTTTCATAATTTTTATTTCTCTTAATTTTCTTCTTAAAAAAATGACTAATTACATAACAAATGTAAGGTTTTCTCTAATGCAGTTTAAAAAAAACATTCGTTTCTATATATACATATAAAAATATTCTCATTTTTATGATAATTTTTGTTTGTCTTTAACTTTTTATATTAAATAAATATTTAAATAACAAATTTTAAGTTTTTTCTAATATATTGAAATAAAAAAATATTTTTAATACATATATGCAAAAAAAAAGATTTCTCGAAAAAAAATCTACCCCCTAAAAAAATTTCTAGATCAGCCACCACAATCGAACGTTGATCAAAGTCAGATCTGACGTTGCTTGATCAACGTCAGGTCTTAACCTCTGTGGTCGGTTGAGTCACCATGATTTACCTCATCTCACAATTCCCTTCGGACTGGTGTGAGGGGCGCCCGGGGCGAGCGGTTTCACCTTTTTTGGAACAAGAGGATCATTTACCGACTTTTCTTAGAAGATCCGAATTGAAGGTTGTACAACTTACGAGAGGTAGGGAGAAAAAAAAATACAATAGATCATTTATGCAATATTTCAAAAGTTGAGTGCCGCATAACATTTTTGATGGGCACCGCGCAACACCAAATAGCAATTGTAGCAACAAGCGTCACGCGAAGCGTCACGTGATCTCTCCCACAGCCGAGGTCGTTCGCTCTCTCTCTCTCTCTCTCTTCCCTGGAAGAACCGGCGGAGAAAGTCGTCTCATTCTTCCGTTGAGAACCCGACAAAATCCAGGATTTGAATGTAATTCTCGATTTTCTCTCACCAAATTGGTTCGCTCTGCTCACTGTTCCTCGGAATACATCAATTAAGTAAGTAGGATTTGACATCTTCCCGTTTTGAATTCTAGGGTTTTTCGATTATTAAAAACAATGCGGTTGCTTTTTGTGTTTCTGTTTCACTGTTTTGCATATTTGAGGCATCGATTCCGAGATTTCGGTGCTTGCTGAATCGATGTTTTGGTAATGCGATCGGATTTGGTAGTCGTTTGGCGGTTTTGTTTGCGATGGCAGTTTGTCGTTGCAGTTTTTAAGAAACCGATGGGATGGGGTTGATTTTGTATAATTGAGTTTGTTGTCTGTTTTTAGGCTGTTAATCCAATTTCTGATATTTTATTCGCTTCTCTGTTCAGTTTTTGCTTGTCAATTCCTTTTTTGCATCTTTTGATTCTTGGATTGGGGATAGGGTTATGAATTATGGTGTGGCCAGATTTGACTATAATTACACGAATTAGACTGGAAAAGAGCGCTTTTGCTTCGATCAATCTGGTATAGCATCTGAAGTGCACAACAGATTTCATTACGATGATGTGTCAGTTTGAATTCTTTTAAAAATGCTTCTCTTGTTTTCTTCACAAGCTTGATTAGTGAACTGGATGTGTTTCTGAATATTTAAATTGTCAAGTTGGAAATCATATTTAGTTAGTTGCATTCTGTCTGAGAGACAGAATGTTGCCCTGTGCTATAGATTTTATTTCTGGTTTCTGCTTCTTAGTTGGTGTATATTAATAGATTATGGCATTGCTTATTGTTCCAGTGGACTTTGGGGATGATGTTGGTGTGAAGGGTGAGTTAGTGGGAAATTCCCTGGATGCAGAGGGTAGGACCTACGATGAAAATGACATGGGAGGAAGTTCCGTTGAAGGGGATCAAATTCTAGATTACAAAGTACTTGATGGGGAGTGTGCAGGTAAGGAAATATCCATGGTACCAGAAACCAGTGACGAGCCATATGTTGGGCAAGAATTTGATTCTGAAGCAGATGCTCATGCATTCTACAATGCATATGCAACTCGTGTGGGATTCGTCATAAGAGTGAGCAAGCTATCACGGTCAAGACGTGATGGAACTGCTATTGGGAGAGCACTGGTTTGTAATAAAGAAGGTTTCAGAATGCCTGATAAGCGTGAGAAGGTTGTAAGGCAAAGGGTAGAGACAAGAGTAGGGTGTCGAGCTATGATTTTGGTGAGAAAATTGAATTCAGGTAAATGGACTATCACCAAGTGTGTGAAGGAGCATACTCATCAACTTACTCCAGGGAAGGGTAGGAAGGATTTTATTTATGACCAATATCCGGTTAGTTCTTACTCCCTCTAATCAAAGTTTATTAGCTTGTTGATTCAGTGATGTTAGTGCTATGCTGTCTTGTATTGCATTATTTCTATGCAAAACTTGTGTCTTTTACGCCTTTGACAGAGTAAATCATATTTTTTAATCACGTTCTCTTTTTTTTTTGGATAATTCACATGTTCCAGTGTTTTGACAACCAATTGTAGTGATTGATTATAGTGGTCTGGATCAACTGAATGAAACATGAGAAACTTCTGCTAAGCTTTGTGAATTGTGGAAATGAACTGAATCAACTGATCCAATGTGTTTTTTTTCTTTTGAAGATTGTATCAATATTTTATAAACTTCTGATAATCAAGTTACTATGTAGGCTGTCTAAGTTTTCCATTTCATTTGTCGGAATGATTCTTGGAATTAATTAGTTTTTCTGGTTACATCTTTTTAAATATGTTTGGTCATGTCATGTGTTTACCATTTGTTCATAACTTCTTACTTGTTTCCACTTTTTTAACATGATTGGTTATATACTTATATGCTTGTCAATTTTTATTATGTTTCATTATATGCTTGCTACATGTTCATCTTTCCCAACCTATCAAACATAGATGTCTAAGCGGTTATGTATCCAATTTAAATCTGTTCTCTCGTGTTAACCAGTTTGCCATTCTTTTGATGAAATTTGAGTATGGTAATCTTCATAGTGTTCCATTTTTCCCTTTCTTTCCTTTTCCATTTTAACCATTCTTTTGATGAAATTTGAGTATGGTAATCTTCATAGTGTTCCATTTTTCCCTTTCTTTCCTTTTCCATTTTAACTGGTTCAAATTGAAATTTATTTAGAGGTAAGTGAAGAAACTGTGTTATGTGACATTACTAGAAGAGACCATCAAGTGTTCCCCTATGTTCAAACTGAAATTTTGGATAAAGTTTATTTTTTTAAATTTTTTTTCCATATAACTTTCATGGTCGTGGAAAGAAGGGACACGATGCATATGGTTTCCATCTAATTAGATCGATTGGGCAGTTTGTGTTCTATGGCATTTCCACCTCATTTACATAATACACTGTGTAACTGTGTTTTTTCCGGCTAATTAATTGTATCCACAGTTATATGCATATAATATCATCTGAGGATCAGATATTATTTGATATAGGAGCTATGGGGCTTGTCATACATCATGCCCTCTGTCCCTTAGGCATGTTTCTGTCTTCAAACATGTTTGTTTCTTAATATTTAGCATCTATAGATACCATGCCCTTTTTATTTCAAGTACATGGTAAATTTATATCGTAAATAAGCAGCAAAAATGGAATTCAGGCAGATAGTTTCCTCTTACAAAATGAAACCAAAGTAAAGGATATAAGATAAAGTGCTATCAAATTTAAATGGTACGGAGTATATGCTTATTGGAGGACAATATTTGATACAGTGCTGCGTTCTGTTAGATTGGAATTTTTCATTTTCCCCTCAAAGCAGACGCATGTATGTTTTACTTTGTCAATTAGTGGTCACGATATAAATCCTGGAACTAATGCTACATACTGCAACTCAAATGAATCTGACGAAATCCTCATGGCTTAAAAACTGGACAGAATTTGGCTCAAGTTCAGAAGACTAGATCTGACAACAAGTCTACAATCTGATGAAAAAGTAAAATGATCCCAAAATCTTCAACACTCCCACTCTGATATATCTTGGGCTGTTACTAATAGCAAAAGGAATATGATCCAGATTAAACTGTTGGGGGAGGCTAAAAGAGTTTTTTTTTTCTATACAGAGTACCACTCCTGAAGTGTAGTCGGCATCCTTGGTTTCTGAATTCTGAAGTTCCTGTGCAATTTTTGGGCTGAATTTTTTACTCAGAAATATTTTTCTAGTGTTTATTCAGGTTAGGTATTTGGCATCTTTTAATGTTTCTAGTATCTTTTGTCCTTGGGGCCGGGGTATAATAATAATCTTGTGATGTGTTTCAAACTTACAATATGGAGCTCGAGTTAGGTATCATAACGTGAACATCATGATTGTTCCATCAAGCTGGAAAATCATTTTGTGCCAGTTTAAATCTTTTTTCTTAAAATGGAAATAGTTGCCTGTTCTTAGTCTAAAAAAAATACTGAAGAAAAGATTATCTTATGATGTAAAGTTCACATTAACTCAAACATACTCAGAGACATATGTATATGAAAGAAGCAGTGACTAATCATCAAGGGTGTCCATTGATGGGTTTGTAACTAATCATCAAGGGTGTCCATTGCCAATTGCAATTCTATACCCAAAAGTCAAAATCTATAAAAGAAGTAAGATTTAGTTTGAAAGAACTGCACTCAATTAATAATATATCTACGAAGAAACAGATTTTTTGTATGCAAGATCTCGTTTGGGGTGTTCCTACCTTCCTTAAAGAACCACCAGAATGCCAAGTGGTCCATTTCTTACTCTAGCGATCCAGATCCATCTTTTATCTTTTTTCCGTTCTGCTATTTTTAACCAGTCTCTTCTGTACATTGATCTCCTACCGGCATAAGCTCTGCAGACAAGCAATGCAAGCTGTAATCCGCACACTAGCTTCTGAAATTGCCGGTTCTCTTGAGCTTTTCTTCCATATTTTGCTTAAGCTACAAAATGAGCATGCTAAACATTTGAAGCTTTTGTTCTCTTCAAGGGTAATTAGTCATTTTTACAGATTCCCTTTCCCGCACAATATTGCGTAGCTCACTAGCTCCTGTATAGAAAAAGCAAATCACTTCATTAATTCTCAAGATAGCGTACAGTCCTACACACATGATATGTTATAACAGAAAAGGTACAGGAGAATATATCAGCAATAAGTCCACAGTCTAAGTTCATATCGAAACCTACATCATTACTCAAAGTTTCAAACCACTCTCTAAAACCATAGTGGGATGTTAATTGTGAAAATGATGATGTTTCCCATTTAAGTGCTGAACTTGACCTGGAAACAAAAGATCATGTATGCAAAAATCGTCTAGGTTTACTGATGATATATTTGTTTCCAAGCTTTAGGTTTTGCATTTTCAGGATAGGTCTATTTTGGACTTGACTGGTCAAATATTATGTTTTGATAATCAGATCCTTACTGTAATATTTTTCTTCCTGTTTTTTTGTCTCCAATTGTCTGGTTGGATTCATATATTGTTTAAATCATGGACACAATTTGACCTTGACAAACCGCATTGCTGAGTTGAATGGCTGACAATTCAAACAACTAAGTGTTAGTAGGAATTTAGAGGATAAGGTAGATACTCATTTTTGTATCTTATTGTTTTTTAGTCTGAAAAGATGAACAATATGAATAATATGGATGAATCATCATTTTCTTTCCTCCGAATTCGTATGATTTTACGTTTAAACTCTGGTTGCATGACATTGCCTGCATGATCGCTTTCCTCAGCAGAATGAACATGACAAGATAAGGGAACTATCCCAGCAGTTGGCCATCGAGAAAAGGCGATCTGCTACATACAAAAGACATCTGGAGATGATCTTCGAGCACATTGAAGAGCAGAACCTCAGTCTGTCGAAACGGATCCAGGACATAGTGCACAATGTTAGAGAGATGGAGGCAAATGAGAAGCAAAATCTAAAGTAGCATTTGAACATTCTCTTTCCCCTTCAACCATTTAGCTCCCATGTGTATAAAAAAAAATCCCCTTTTCTTTCTTTTTTCATACCCTTATTTTGGAGTTGCTCATCAGGAACTTGTGTGCAGTATTTTTGTGATGAAACTGTAAGGTATTATTTTTTTTCACCCTTGATTTTGTTTCGGTAACACCGATGTACCGAAGGTTAGTACAAGTATTCCAAGTATAGTCATTTTAATCATCCAAAGGAACTCCTCTTGAGGTGTGTTTTCTTCCTTTTTGTCAAGTTGATTTGTAAATTGTAATCTTTTAGGGTATAGAGAAAATTGATGGATGATCTTATGTTCTTTGTGTTGATAAGGTACTGTGTGCAAAATGAACCTTTCTTCATATTTTTTTGTACTCACAAAAAATCATTGCAAACCACACCAAGCACTGATAGGAACCCTGATGAGCCATCATATATTCATGTTGCCCGTCCTTCGGACATGATCATAACCATGGAAAGGCGAAACGACGAAATAGAGACATGAAGTCATCAACTGCAATATTTACATATGATAGATGAACTACCATTGCTACCAATCGATTGTCGGATACAATGCAGTAGGCAGAGATCATCCATCTACATGTATACATGAGCAAGCCCCCTCCTGACTGCCTCCCTTCTTCCATACAATGCTGCGTCGGCCTCAGCTAGCATCGGGCCATAATTAACCCGACAGCGTCAAGGCGCAGCCCACAACACATCCCCGCCGGAGTCCCTAGCTGTCGAATCTAGTCCAACGTAACCCGGAGGGAGCGGAGCAAGGATTTCCGTCGTGGTGGGCTTAAAATAAATTTAAGAATAATTTTAAAAAAGATTAAGAGAAAGATCAAACATCATTTTTTTTCTCCTTGAGAAATTGATTGTTGAACCTATAGATTTTTTTATGCAAGATAAGAATTCGGTTCTCTAGACAAGCCTAGAGAAACCGAGAGACTGAATAAACCGGTAGATGGACTAACCATTATATACAACTGGAAGCAAAAGTTGAAGCAAATGACAGAAAGGAAATTACAGAAGCAAATGATATAAATAAAAATACAAAGAACGTACAAGTCATCCCACACTGCGAAACACAAGCGAAAAGACAAAACAAAACGATCGGCCAAAGGGACAACGCACACAGAGAACTCTGGACCATTGGATACCTCAGATTATGGACTCAGACGAACCTATAGAAATTAAGTCAAACTCTACACCAACTAAGCTATACAATTTATTCACTCCACTGTTCTATTTTTTTAAGGCCCAAACCCACCTCATTCCATCCATATTCCACATAACGTAATCTTTCAAGGTAGCTGCTGAGATGGGGTTGGGATAATATTTTAGGCTTTATTTATTTTTAAAAAAAATATATTAATATTCCAACTTATATATATAATTTGCATACAAGATTTCAGCCAAAACATTTTACCAACAAAAAAAAGAAGAAGATAGGAGTGACAGAAAATATGGGATGGTGGAAAGCGCGTTAGATCCAGAAGCCATTGATGCACATGTCTCAACCTTCCTCTACATATCCTATCCTCCTCCACAGACGTTACATACACCTACTCTCTAATTCATTCGGTAATTCAATCTACGCTAACAAAAATAATTTTATATGTTCGATTGGATGTAAATACTCGGATTCTTAACATTTGGTCAGGTATAAAAATGTGATGGAGATCCTCTATTTCATTTTATATTTCATTTTATGTAATCTATATAAAATACTAAAACAGAGGTCAGAAACGGCCTCTGGTGCGATCTCGCGTCCACGGAATTTTCTGAATTAAAGCGGAATTATTTTTGTCTACGTGTCATTTTCTGGATTAAAATTGCATTATATTTTTGACCCACATCAATTAATATATTATACACATAATACACTTATTGTTGAAAACATATCCAATTTAACTAATTAAATATAATAATATATATTGAATCAAAAAAATCTAACGGGTGAAATATAATAATATATATTGGATGTCGGTTGAATTCCAAGTTTATCTATTAAATTACTTATCTTTGAATAACAATTGAAAATTTATATTTAATGTCACTTTCGGACTATTTTCCTATTTTACAAGGCTGCCTTCTCTTTATAGGAGATATGGTCAACCTACAGATTTAATGCACAGTAACTTTTTGCCTTGCAAATTTTATACTCAACGTATATATATTTGTTATACGTTTAATAGATACACTTACATTCTCAAATACATTCAAAATATATAAATATCCGCAAATAAATAAAATAATATATACGTAACCGTGCAATCTCATATCTTGCAAATCTTATCATTTTACCTTAAGTTATTTAATAAATATTTTATCTAGAAAAAAATCTAGATTAGAATAATTTATATGAAATAATTCAAATCACATTAAACAATTCTGATATTTACGTAGCAGTTTAATGGGTTATTCAATATATATTTTTATTTAAGAAACCATTAACATATTTAAATCATAAACTTAAAAAGATAAATACTTAAAAAGTTGTGATCTCCAACAACTTATCTTTTCATAATTAATCAATACTTCTTATATACATCGACTCTTTTTTTACAAAAGATAATGTTATTTGTTGAGGTATTATAAAACGATTTAACTAATAATTTTAGACGGATTAGGTCAAATAAGTTGGATAAAAGATATGAAATTATTAATTGATGTGGTTAAAAGGGATTAGACTACACGAGAAAACGATATATAAGTGAAATTAACCTCTTAGTTTGCATATTGAATTTCAACGAACATGATTTTACTTTAATTTATTTTATGATTGAATGAAAGTTTTGTTAAAATATTTCAAGCATAAAATTTAATAAAAAAATGTTTCAAACAAATTAATATAATAAAATATAATTTATTAACAAAACAACATATATATATAAATGAAATATCAGTACTTTATGTATAAATAAAAATTATTATAAAAATTAATTTATTTAAACCAATAAAAATTATATATGAATAAAATTTATATAAAAAAAACCGCGTACGACGCGGGTAATAAGACTAGTGGAGTATTAAATTAAAGAAAATTATATAAATTCTATTTATATACAAAACATAGATTTTTATATGTTTATAAAATTTTATCTTAAAATATCATTTTTTAATTTAAAAAAATTATATCATATAATATATATCATCTTTTTAATTTTTAAAAATTTTAAAAATATGATTTTTCAGGATAAATTTTTATCAATATATAAAAGTCGATGTTTGAAATATTAATATATTTTTTTTAAATTAAATAAAGCCTAAAATATTTACTGTTATATAAAAATATGAAGTAGATAATCCCTATTCGGATGCCTGGCGACTTGACGTCTCAGACTCCTAGATCTACAAGCTCACCAAAAAATTACAGAAATTAAAAAAGAAAAGTAAAATATAGAGCAAACGTAAATTCGGTAATGAGTTTCGTCAACTCTCCTTTATCAAAAAAGAGCTAAAGGATTTACAACACCAATTCACACTACGACCCGCGCCTCGACGAAAAGCAACTCCATCTTAAAACCCTCGTTAATTTCAACAAAAACTTACTGAGGACAACGAGCTAAAAGAGCTCATATTAGGGTTATTGACACCAACACAAAATACTTCAACCGAGTAGCAACAGGAAGGAGAAACAGAAACATAATTAAATCCATATAGACAAGTGCAAATACCACTCTAACCTTAGATCATGAAATCAAGCAAGCTATCAAAGAAGATTTTGTCAAGCGTTTTGATAACCCACGAAGACCGCACATCAAAAGTAATCTACTAGACAAGTCACTAACAACGAAATAAAGAATGCCATGTCTGATCTTGCAAATGACAAATCCCCGGGGCCAAACAACTTTCCGACTGGTTTCTTCAAAAAAATATTAGCATATAGTGGGACCTTCGGTTACCAAAGCAGTTAAGAGTTTTTTCCTCAGTGGAAGACTACTAAAGTAAATAAACCACACTTTTATAACACTCATATGTGATAACTCAACAACCACAAATATGAACAGACCTATTAGTCTTTGCTCGACCATCTATAAGGTTATTTCCAAGGTCCTAGCAACAAGACTGAAAAAAACTCATCCCAAAAATAATTCACTCCCTACTAAGTGTGTTCACGATTGAAACAACCATTCCAGATTACATCCTAATTGCAAATGAAATTTTCCACTCATTCCAAAAAAAGAAAGGCAAAGAAGGTTGGATGGCCGTAAAACTGAACATGGAAAAAACCTTTGACATGGTTGATTGAGACTTCCTATTCATCATTCTTGACAGATTTGGTTTCTCCTCAAGGTTTATAAATTGGATACGAGAATGCTTGACTACAGTCTCTTACTCAGTATTGGTTAACAATGAACCAACTAAAATATTTCCTCCTAAAAGAGGCACTCACCAAGGCGAACCTCTTTCCCCATACCTATTCTTGATCTTATAAGAAGTTCTCGCTCGTGGGCTTCAGCGAGAATCTGAGACCCCGAGAAGCCATCTTGGGATCTCTATCACTCGTTTGGGGATTAGAATCCCTTTCCTTGCCTTTACCGATGATATTTTTATTCTTGCAGCATCCACAAAAATGGCATGCAACCAAATAAATAAAATTCTCCATGAATATGGTACCCTCTTGGGCAAGAAAATCAATAAACAAAAATCACTTTACCAAAAAACCACAAACACAAACAATCACACTAAAAACAATCATTCACAACGAATTAAGTATCACTTTCACAACCAACCTTGACAAATATCCGGGTTGCCCAATTATCTCTTGATGGGTCTCGAAATATACTTTCGGTGATATTCTGGACTCCACTAAAACCCAGCTTGGCAAGTGGAAGGCTAACACCCTTTTGCAGCAAGGATGATGTACATTAATAAAATCAACACTGGCAGCTAAACCCTTATATCTAATGCAAGTTTCATGCTCCCCACATCTGTCCATGATGAAATTGACAAAATAAACAGGAATTTTCTACGGAACAAAGGGCCAAGTCACAAACCTCTTATCAGTTGGTTTGAAGTTTGCAAATCCAAACATAATGGTGGTGTAGGCCTTCAAAGCTCCGAAGACATGAACACCGCTCCAACTAAAATTGATCTGGAAAATTCTAGCTGAACCAACTAACCCCTAGGTCACGATCATCACTCATAAATATCTCAACAATCAATACATTCTACAATATAAACAAAAAGACAACTCCTCTTGGTAATGGTCAAAGCTTTCCAATCTTATGTCAACTTTCAAAAAAAGGCATCAGTTGGTCCATTGGTAATGGAGAAGCTATAAATTTCTGGTTGGACCTATGGTGCAGTCCCGTCCCTCTTATTGAACTCGCTAAAGACATTACCAAGCTACACCCTTCCACCAAGGTGAGCCACTTTATTCAAAATGATAAAACCTAGAATGTTCACAAACTCAATGAGGTCTAAAAGATCAAACTTGACGAGAACACTATTAACACCATCCTTCTTACACCAATTCCACAAAACATCGACCAAGATAGACTCTACTGGAAATGGAGTAAGAACGATTGGTTTTCTACAAAATCACCAATTAACATTCTCCATACTGCAAAACATCATACATGATCAACCCTAAGTTGGATTTGGGATCTGTAAGTGCTCCCTAAAATAAAGGATTTCCTCTGGCGCATATCAAAAAATGGTATCTCGACGTCTGTGAAGCTCACTAACCGTGGGGTGGGCGTCCCTACAAAATGTCCACTTTGAGACTCCAGCTAGACTTGCAACATTTCCTCTTAGAATGTCCAGTCATAAGAGCAACTGTACAAATACTGGACCCTACATTAACTGCCAAACTACGAATGACACAATTCCAATCTCAGAACATCATGGACATGCTAAGTAACATTAGAAAAGACTTGGGGAAACAATTCTTCACCAAACTTGATACCACTTGGTGGTGTGTTTGGCTTTTCAGAAACAGAACTCTCTTTGACAACATAAGACCTGACCCGAGAACCATAGTTACTTATACAAACAAACAAATCTATAAATGGAATAAAGCTAAATTGACAGATGTAGACTTTACACAAAAAATATCAAGGATCCGCACAGAAAACAACGACCTACAACCAAATGGAATAAATCACCCTAAACTATCATAAACTCAATTTCGACAGGGCACTTTCTGCATCAAACAAAGGTTCCTTTGGTTTTATCATCAGAGACCAGTTGGGAAACCCTATCGGCTCGGGGGTTGGCGCTTCACCCTTGAATAAGGCTATACACTATGGACTGGTAGTCTGGTATCCCAGTTGCCTTGAATATGGAAATCACCCATTTATTCATTGAATGAGACAATCTCACCACTATTAATTGTCTTAAAGGACTTTGGTCTCCCCTTGGGGGAGTAGAAATAAGCATTTCTGACGTTACTTTTTCTTTGTGTCGCTTTTTCTCACCTTCGATTTGTCACATTTACAGGGAAACTAATCGGGTAGCTGACCATTTGACGCGCCTTGATCACATCTTTTCAAGTCCGTCTATCCCTGACGACCCTGAGCTTGCTGATCTGATCCGTTGAAATGCCCGACCTTCAGACCTTGGCTAGAATTAATGGTTCCCCCACTCAACCAAATTTTTTCCATTTTAAGAAAAAAGAAAGAGTAGACAATCTCTATTGATAAAAACTCATAAAAGGGTGAAAATTGATAACCCAAACCTACTCCATCTCACTCCTCACCGTTGTCATTTAATTTGAAGCTTGGTGGAGATATAAATGGTAAAGCATTTTTTTTAGTAGGTCAAAAGTCCTAATTAAATACAATGGATCTCATTTCACGGTGTGTTACTAGTGACTTGGACTCCCAAATTGTAGCCCTAACGAAGCTACCCTTTGAACCAGATCTTATTAATTGGAATAGTTCATTGAATTCAGTCCGTCCTTGTTCCCCTAAATTAAGGCAAGAATTAAAAATATCAGACATCACCAATGAGACGTCAGGTAAATTGAGAAGTTGATTTAATCAATAGACGAATAAAGCATCGTACAATACAAATAAAAGAAACTAAAAGGCAAGATCTGAATCCTAGTTGGGTATAACCATGAAAAACTCGGTACGAGAAGAAGACAAGGAAGAATCTGAAATAAACTACGAATAACGAGAATATGAGAAAGTTAATAAACTTCCACGACGTTTCAACGTTGAGAGAGACAAGAGTTGAAACCCACTAATGGACAAGGTATTGAAAATGAAAATAAGGGGTCTAAGGCGAAAACAAATCGTAAACCCAATACGTTGTATATTATGTACTCGTTTTTTTTACCAACCTACTTTCAACCAAATCTAGCTATTTCCAAAAAATCTCATTTACTATTTTATGAGGTGAAGGCTAGAAGTTATATTATAATTAAGTTAATTTGAAGGTTAGAAAGTGATTTAGATAGGTGGAGTACGTACTTTTGAAATATTTACTTTTGAATTTGGTTATTTTAAGTTTGAAGTTGGAGTTATCTATTTCATTTGGAGGGATTGAAAATAAAGTTGAATATTTTTTTTTCATCTTTTTTTTTTATTTAATGATACGAAGATTTTGAGGTTATTGATTAATTTTCATGGGTTCAAATAATAAAAGTGTTATCCTACTAAACATTCAAATTAAAAAAGTCAGCCGACAAACCACCATACAGAGTCACTTAAATCAATAAACCCTTCATCTCTAACAAGAGACACTTTCCCTTGGAATAGTGAGTGCATCTCAACAACTCACCCAACCACAACACAAATGACTTTTTAATGAAGCCATCTTTGCACGTAACATTCGTTTATATATTAAATTGAAGAAACAATAGTGAATGTCACCCTAACAAGGAACCCGACACTACATATATTAACCTTTGTTCAATCCGACAAGTTACATACTTGCATGCATTATGCATAATGCATTGTTTTTGGTTTTCATTTTAATTTTGTTATCATTTTTTTCTTCAATATATTAATAAATTACGGATAAAGATTTTATTATAGATTTTTTTACCTATTTATTTCCATTCCAATTACCTTGTCTTTATTTTAAATTAAAGAGTACAAAGTACTAGCAATTATTGTAAAATAGAAGTCAAAAAGTCATTTTTGAATAAATAAACATGTAAAAAATAATAAAAACAATTATTGTAAAACACTTATATATTGATTATTTAAGGCAAATCGAGTATGAATTAGTTAACAGCATTGAGTATTGAACTAAGAGTAATTTAGATAGTTTGTTGTGCTGGCGTCTTTGATGAATCTGGACGCCACGCACTCAAAAGTATAGATAGTTTGTTGTGTTTCGATCCTTAAAATTTGTGTTGAAGACTAAAACAATATGTTTTGTCGAAAAGAGAGTATCAAATTACATGTAGCCCAAGAATAGTTTTCTTACCATGTATGTAGCCACGGGGATTGAGGTGATCGAGGTGGCACATTTTTGCCGAAAATCTATATATTAGACGAACAATAGCAATGATCAATAAGAAGAAAACCTCGCTTGAAGCCGAATTTCAATAGATTGGAATTGAGAGCCGTGAATACATTTAATTTTAGCGTTTTATATCATTGCTCTAAATTTATAGTTTTTTTTTTCACTCTCTTCCCATTTTTCTATTTTGTAAAATATTTGTCATGTATAGAGGTATATAGGTACTACTATATATACCCTTATTTTAATGGTAGATAACATCAAATGAATAATCATACAATCCCTACTTCATTTCTCCATTAAACCCTTACCTTCTTTCTCACTTTACCCTTTTACAACATTTTCCTCTTCCTTAAACTCTTTCTCTAATTCTCAACTTCATCTCTTCTTTCTAATCTCTATCTTTCAATTCTCTTTAATTTCATAAAGATCCGACTTGGGACATTACAATATTTTACAAGATGAGCTGGTGTAGTTAAAAAAAAAAATTCATATCTCTAATATTTTCTCCTTAGCTATTAAGAATGCTCTAAATACTTAAACCATTATAATAGAAAAATTTTAACTCGTCATCTATTAATCACTATTTAACTTTGATTGATTATTGTGTGAGAGAAAGGGAACTCATCCAAAAATTAAAAAAATGAAGACCGCTTCTCCAACGACTATTTTTTTGGGGGTAAAGCCAACGGCTATATTTTTAATTTCCCATAATTAGATCCGTTAACCATTACACTAATTCAGTACGTTTGGTCGATAAAAATCAAGATTTTACTCACTAAAATATCAATCAAAACCTCAATAGAATCCCCACTTGTCAGTACGAATCCGGAGTATTTAAAAAAGATTCGTCGTTGATTAATGTATTTTAAAAAATATTCGTTAACATTGCTAGTAATTAAGTTGAATCGAAGTATAAAGAATGACAATAGAAGGTTGGGTGGCTCAATTGTAAAGAACGAGGAGAATTAATGAGAGGTTTCGAGTTTAATCTCTGTCTTTGTCGATCTTGAATGAAAATGTCAAAGTTTAATCACTTTACTTTTTATCGTTGGGTCTAATCGGTCGGTGCAAATCGATTTACCAAAATAAACGCGGTTACTTTAATTTATTAAAATTAGTCGTAGAATTTATGGAGTAAACAGTGATCGATAAATATAGGTTTTAAAACACAATAGGATATATTATGTAGGTAATTAAATTAGATCTGCCTGTTCCTCACATCCTCACCACTACAATCAATTATATCTACGCGTTTTCTTGTCCCTCAACCCTTTTAATTTTTATTTATACACTTTCATTTCATATTTATTTATTTATATATATATATATACCCATCTTCCTCCTCCAATTTGTTCCATCACAACTCCTTAAATTGTTTGTTTGAATTTATTAATTAAGTTCAATGGAAGTGCCTTACATTTTTCAAAGGCTTTCCCACTTGCTCTACTCCTTCATCCTCTTCCTCCTCCCCAAACACCTCACCACCCCACCACCGCCCTCCTTGTCCTCCGCCACCGCCACCGCCCACATCCGCCGCAAGAAGATGCCCTCCGATCTCCGGCAAGTCTTCGACACGTTCGACGAGAATAAGGACGGGCTGATCACCAAGAGAGAGCTCTCCAACTCCCTCCACAACATGGGGATCCCCATCCCCGACTCCGACCTCACGCGCCTCATCGAGCGCGTGGACTCCAACGGCGACGAGTGCATCGATGTCGCCGAGTTCCGGGCGCTATACCGCACGGTCGTGGCCCCCGACGAGGAGGAGAAGGAGGAATTAGGGCACATGGAGGAGGTTTTCGCGGTTTTCGATAAGGACGGAGACGGGTATATAAGCGAGGAGGAGCTGAAGAGCGTGCTCGAGAAGCTAGGGCTTGGTGGGCATGGCCATAGCTCGGAGGATTGTAGGAGGATGATAGAGAAGGTGGATGTGGATGGGGATGGTAGGGTTAGTTTCTCGGAGTTTCAGCTCATGATGAATGATGTTTCGATTGTCGGAATTTAACATGGTATCAAAGTCGTAATTGAAGTTTCGAATTGAGCTTTAGATTAGCAAGTTGTTGGATTTAAGACATGTTAATTTTGGTTCTTATTTGAGCACATTGATAAGTGTAAATCGGTTAAATCATTGTATTTGTAGAAGTTTGTTAGAGCAAGTCTAACAACTCCTCTAAAAATCTTTAAAATAGAGAAAAAAAATATCAAAATCTCTAAAAAATTTACATTTCAACTCCAATAACTTCTCTATTTTACAAATTTCTGCATTTATTACATACTATATCTCTCTATTTCAAACAATATATTTCAATTTTAGCTATCCTTAGACTTTATGCAAATTGTTAAATAATTTTATACAACTAGATGAACATGAATTTTAAGTTAAAATTTTCAAAAATGTAAATAAGTTTAATTGAAATATGAAGTTTAACATTTAAGCTTAACATAACTTAAAATGTAAACTAGCCTAGTTTCACATTTACGTATAACATGAGTTTTAACATAACTTAAAACTAACATGTTTAAATTAAATATCGAGTTAATTCTAGCAAAACATTCATTTTGATTTAATTATAACAAATACTCCTAACTTAATTTTTGTATAAATATAACAAACTTCTCCAATTGTTTGATGAATTACAATGAATTTGCATTGATATTGAGGCGAATTAAATTTTAGAGTTTTTGTCATCTTTCTCTAAATTTAGAGATTTTTTTCTCTCTCCTATTTCTCTATTTTAGATGAGATGAATATAGAGAAGTTGTTGGACCTAAAAAACTCATATTATCTCTAAAAATTTTAACTTTCTCTATTTTACAAGAGTTGTTGGGGTTACTTTTAACTTGTTTTTACATCGGAAATAATGAAATATTTTAAATAAAATATGTTAGGTTCGTCTGTAATGAAATATTTTAAATAAAATATGTTAGGTTCGTCTGTCGGTCGTGTCTACATTTGCTAGCTAGCCATTGATGCTTAGTTTGTACTAATTATTGAAATTAGTTCTTACTGTGTTATTCTTATTTTATTATTGGGATAATAGTATATGATAGTCGTTCATCATATTTGGTTGAAATATTTTAGCTAACTTCGTGTTGAATAAATTAAATAAAGAGATAATAATTACATAAAATTATTGCCAAATATATATGACCATATGGGGGCCTCTATAGGTGACATGACCTTGGTGTGGGTCGGTGTGTTATTCTATGAAAAGTGGGTATCCATTCCACCAGCTTACTCCTCGTTTCAAAATATAAATTATTATATTGAAAATTACACATAACCACCCGTAAATTATGGTACTTTTCACATAACCACCCATAAAGACTTAAATTATAATAAATCACCCATAAATTAGTTATCTTTTCATAAGACCACCCACCCATTAAACCTCTATTTGTTTTGTTTAAAAAGATTAAAATACCCTAAATTCAAGCTTATTTGTATTTAATGCAATGATTTATTTTCTGAAGACTTCCGTTAAATAATCCGATTTTACTTTTATTTTAAAAAAGGATAAATTATAATAAAATTATTCATGTTCGGCTAATTTGTCAAATGATATGTAGAAGCTCGGCTTATTTTTGTTTACCAAAAAAAACTTAGCTTATTTTTTCAATGATATGGTTTGTAATTTAAGATATGAGCTAATTTACCCTTCTAAGTCATAATCTTGTTTTATTTTAGAGTTTATCCCTATCTTATTCAACATTTGAAGCAGGGGAGACTCTTAAGAGCTATTGCAAGTATCGACTCTACACATTGCAAATCCAATTTAGATATATATTGGTTGGAGTATTTAGGGTGGGTTTGAATTCCATTCCATTTTAATTATAATTCAATTATTTACCTCGGTTTATGTGAGTCGTTGGTTGTATAGCTAAAAATATCATAAAAATTGAGGTAAAATAGTAATTTAACCAACTAATCACATACATCGGGATAAAACTATTACATTATATATAATTAATAAATTGTGGAATCCACACCCACCCTTAATTTACCTTAAATTTTTTATCTACCAAAGACGACCTTGTCTATTTTGCATTATAAACATAATACAATCGGAATCCAAACACTTAGGGTCTGTTTGGATTCCCAAGTGATTATGCTTATAAGCATAATCACTTTAAAAGTGTTTGGCTAAAAAAATTATAAGGTATTTAAATTAATAGAATTTTAAAATAAAATACCTTATAAATTATGTCAATTAATTATATTGGGCGTGTTTGGATTCCCAATGCATTATGCTAATTATAAGCATAATCACTTTTAAAGTGTTTAGTTAAAAAAAATTATAAGGTATTTAAAATAACGTAATTTTAAAATAAAATATTACATAGATTGTATAAATAAAATACTAAATATTGTGTTAAGTTTGTAATTACCTTATAAACTTAATATAATTAATTGACACAATTTATAAGGTATTTTATTTTAAAATTCCATTATTTTAAATACTTTATAATTTTTTTAGCCAAACACTTTTAAAGTGATTATGCTTATAAGCATAATCACTTGGGAATCCAAAAAACAGGCCCTTATATACATGCAACATCTTTCCTAAACAAAATACAAACAAATAAGTTTGAATTAGGGGTATTTTAGTCATTTTAAACAAAACAAATAGAGGTTTAATGTGTGGGTGGTCTTATGAAAACAAGTCAAATTTATGGGTGGTTTACTGTAATTTAAGTTTTTATGGGTGGTTATGTGAAAAGTACCATAATTTACGGGTGGTTATGTGTAATTTACTCATTATTATATTTTTAAGTTAAAAATTCTACACTATCATTTTTAAATTAAAATTTTAAAAATTGCATACTCATTTTTTAAAAATAATTTGAGTGGAATATATTAAAAATTAATATTTTATAAAAAATTTAACTTCTTATAAATGTGTCAAAAGTTAAATAACCTTTATTTTATTTTACATGGGGGAGTACAAGGTAGGATAAATTAATTAACCTCCAAGTTTCTTGTATTAATAAGTACTCCCTCCGCTCCAAAATAAATAAAAGTAGTTTGTCCTTTTGTGCACGTTTTTTAAGGAGGTAAAACATTATAAAATATTATTTTTTTAATCATTTTTTTAATAATTTCATACTTGTTAGTCATAAGTATGAACTTATAAAAACAAATTCATTAAAAAATAATATTTTATAGAGTTTTTACGTCCTTAAAATGTGTGTCGAAAAGTCAAGTGACTTTTATTTTAGAACAGAGGGAGTACATGTTATCCTCGATTTAGAGTATAGAGTAATCATAATTGATTATGAAAGAAAACCTTAAAATATAAGGTTTGTCTTACAAATGACTTCACGCGTAAAAAAAAAGAAAATAATAAATAAATCTCAGGTTTTCCTTACTCTCTACTAGTGGGTCGAGTCGGTCAAATCGGTTTACCTGATACGTAGCTCTTGCCGGCTAAGTCATGTGCTTAGGGTTTACTATCGAAGATGAATTCTTCATCATAAAAAAATAATAATAAATGAATGTGTGTAGGCTGATTTTGAGCATCAATGAGCAATCATGGGGAATCGGTCTTCACAAATTATAGGAGCATATTAGGATAGAAGAAATGGTCAAATGGAACGCCCAAAATCAAACAAAACACACATACGAACTCCAAATCATACATTCAAATCAAATAAATAGCTAATTCAATAACACCAGCCCATTTTTTACTATCAATATAATTGCCTCAAAATCAACTAATATTTGCCTCAAAATACACAAAATCCCAAATCTTACAAAATAATATTTATATATTCAAACAAACCGATAAGCTAATTAGAACTCGAATATGCATGAATTTTAGTTGAATTCGAAAATTGAAAAGTTTCAAATTTTCAACTACGAGGATTTAAAGCACTATTTAGTTACTGGTTTTATGAAGTTCTCCCTAACCAACCCTATCTTGCATTGTTTTCCCTAAATCAAGCCCATGGATTGATAGAGGGAAATGGGCTTTGCCTACATGCATTCACAACCCAGCCCATCATCCAAATCCATGTTTACAACTCCTTTTTCTTAAACATGATAGCTCAAGACCCATTTGAAAAAAAAAAACACTAAGAATCTATACTCCGTATTAATTAATTAATATACCAAAATAGGGATAGCAAGTATACTTTGATGCAATTCGCACATGTGTTATTTTTCAGTGTAATCTAAAGTGAGTTTTTTTTGACACATCAATTAATGATGATCTAATATATTTAAGTCATGTTAGACAATCACTTTATCTATTTTATCAACGTGTCATCCTATGTGTATATCATATCTTAAGTAGTTATAAAAATATCTATCATTTAACCATGACTTATTTTATAAATATTGTACCTTGAATTATTTTATCTTTAGCCATTAAAATTTTATATTTTAGTTCATTCTATCTACTATTATTGGGATGTATTTCAAAATTAAAAATGTGAAACCATTATTTCAGTTTTTATATGATTTCATGAAAATTACATAAAATTATAAATACATAATATTAAAATATATCGATAAGGTCAAGTTACAAAAAAAATTAATGAAATGAAGAAAATATAGATATAGAGTGTAGAGTAATATCTTACATTAAATTTTTGGATAAAATATAGATTTTTTTATATATATATAATATTGTAGATGAAAAATAAAATAAACAAGCATCAAACTCTTACTAACCTATCAATATTTTAAAATAACATAATTATATAAAGATATATAATAGAATTAAATCTATGTCTATAAAACCTTAAAAGATGTATTGTTTACTCCCAATTTATTACTCTTATTAATGCTATGAATAAAAATGTATTTTTTTTCTTTAAACCCTTATGATATCAATATAACTCTTTAGCTTAATGGTTAACTCCGGTTTATGTAGTAGTGGTTAAAAGTTCATATCCTAAAAAGTATGTTATATTATTTTTGCTCTTAATATATCATTATCATATTTTCTCTCTTAATTTGAGGATTAACTTAGGCTAAACAAATAAATATTTTATGTGTTATATATACAACAATCTAATATTTTTATCATATTTTTCTCTCTTAATTTGATGATTAACTTAGGCTAAACAAATACTGTAAATATTTTATGTGTTATATATACAACAAAGTACGGAGTAATATTTTTACCACAGTTACGTGGAAATAAATTTGTTATTTTTTCCAATTTATCTTCATAATACTCCCTCCATTCGGCAAAACTTGTCATTTTAGCTTATTTCACAAGTTTTAAGACAATGAACAAATGTACTAATTTACCCTCAATTATTACCCTCCTTTTTTTACTTTATCGAAAACTACAACTAATAAACCATCAATCATATCAAGGGCATTTTTGTAAAGTTAAGGGCAAAATACCTACAATGACAAGTTTTTTTAACAAAAATAACACCTTAAAATGACAAGTTTTGCCGAACGGAGGGAGGGAGTATTAGATTATTCTAATGGATACTTGTAACATTCGAAATCCTAATTTCCACTGATGGGTTTTCTTTATTGGATAACTACAAACTTGTTATCAATCAAATGTCTGTGGATGTTAGGCAAGTCAATCTCAATCATGTCTTGGGAACTTCAAGAATATGCGAAATCACCATATTGGTAAAAAAATTTTTAATGCAATATATTACTCCCTCCGTTCGACAAAACTTGTCATTTTAGCTTATTTCACAAGTTTTAAGGCAATTAACAAATGTATTAATTTACCTTCAATTATTACCCTCCTTTTTTACTTTATAAAAAACTACAACTAACAAACCATCAATCATATCAAGGGCATTTTTGTAAAGTAAAGGGCAAAATACCTACAATGAAAAGGTTTTATGAACAAAAATAACACTCTAAAATGATAAGTTTTGCCGAACAGAGGTAGTATTAGAATGTCTAAACAAACTATATGTAGCTAATTATATCTTTATATATGTACTAAATAATTATATACTTATATTTTTTGTGTAGATAATACAATAGACCAATGAAATTATCAAGAAAATTGAGCATAATAGTCGTGGATCGGATAATACATGATAAAGGATCAATCAATTAATATAATGTATTTATTTTAACATTTTAAATAAAAGTGGATTGATATTGGCATGATTTTTATACGTATAAAATATCATGCAATTTTTCTATACTATATTCTCTAATATAATTTTTCTATAATGTATTGCACGCTTATGGGCAATATTTTAATTTTGTCACATATTTTGATACAAAAATAAATATAAAAATAGTGTACATCCTCTTTATTCTATAAAGAAAAAATATTTCAATATTTTAACCATTTTCCTATTAACACTCTGTTAAATTAATCCTTACGGTGAAATGGAAATTACTCCGCAAGGATCTAGCAACTGCAATGCGACCACAACAGCGCGTGTCAATCAAATCACCAGTAGATAAGAGACACGTGGCAAGCTGTCTCCCACGTCAGCAGAACATGATAGGTTACCGCAACTGATCATAACTACCTTCACCTCCTCCAGTAACCGTTTTTTCCCCAAATTTACAGTCCACTCACGATCTCAAATCCCCACTTCCCATCCCACTCTCCTGATCTCCCCTTCCAATGGCTTCTCCTCTCGATCTCTCCCTCCACCCTCCCACCCCAACTCCGGCATCCGCCGCCGCCGCCTCCGACGCCTTCCGGACCCACCACCCGATAAACCGTGCGAGATTGCAACTGCAACAACCCACGCCCTCTTCATCATCCTCCTCCTCATTCTCGCCGGCGGCGGCCCGGAAGCCCGACCCGGCCGCCCCGAAAATCACCATGCCGTGCTCGGAGTGTGGCCGGAAGTTCTGGTCGTGGAAGGCCCTCTACGGCCACATGCGCTGCCACCCTAACCGCCAGTGGCGCGGCATCAACCCGCCTCCCCACCTCCGCCGCCCGCCTGACGCCTACCCGTCGCCGGAGGATCACGAGGCCGCCTCCTGCCTCCTACTCCTCGCCAACACCCATCAGGCGGCAGGCGGTTATGCGGCGGAGGGCGCCACGGCGGGGCTAGGCCACCGGTGTGGTATTTGCTTCAAGGCGTTCTCCACCGGTCAGGCTTTAGGCGGCCACAAGCGCTCTCATTGGGAGAAGAGTAGTTTCTCTAGCGGCGGTGGTGTTGGTGGCGGAACCGAGGCAGCTTCGTCGTCGAGCCCCGGTGGGCTGGACCTGAATCTACCAACTCCTCAATCAGAGGAGGTGGCTGGTGGTGGTCTTCAATTGGTTTTAAGGTTAGGGTTTTGAAATATATATATATATACTTAATAAATGAATTTTTAGGTGGAAAAAAATTGTTATAAAAAGTTTGTATGATTTGGTTTTAAGCTACAAGACAATTGTTGTATGGTTTGTATAATACATTATATATCATAGGTATACATTTACTATGTTCCTTATAGTGTCATTAGTGATTGTCTTTAGTTATTAGTATTGTTTTTGTTAAAAAAATAATTGATAGACTGATAGATATATTGTAAATATTAAAAAATCTCATTAATTGGATAATCCAATAAAAGCGCGATAGGCAAGGGAGTCAGCATTGTTATAACGAGCCAGTTCCTTCAAAGAAAGCCACGTTGTCATCAAATACGTTGCTTTTTTTTTTCTATCTCGTCGCATTTTTTTTCTATCTCGTCGCATATAGCTCTAACAAACTATGGCAAAATTGATAGCCTTGTATATCACATTACTTGTCACATTCAAGGGATTGTCTTCATTTGGAGTTGAGTCATAATGTAAACTATCTGATTCGACAATAACATATAGCCATACACCATTAGTGTAACGGCCCGGGTTTATAATAACTGGGTTACGTTTCGAGGGATGAAAACCCTCGTTGGGATCGTGCGCCCCGAGTATAGGTTGAAGGTTTGAAAGCCTAATCTAATGTTTCCAAAGTGGGATTTCATACCCAAAATTCGAAACGTATCGTTGAAATCCCCGGGGAAGTCCCCTGTACCTATCGTAAGTCTATGCGTGGAAAACCAGTAGTCATGCAAATAGCGAAATCAAGTGTAATACAATAGGGTGCCACGGCAGAGCCGGGTCAAAACGGAGTCTAAAAGTATAAATCCAAAACCATGGTCAGAGTTTGGTGAAGTAGATAACTCCAGCGCTCGCTCTCCGCCGAACAAAATGATCCGCGCAATATGCAAACAGCACCAATGAGATGAACATAAATAATACCTAAAAATGGTAATGGTGAGCGGGATCAGAATGATGCCCACCTGCTGCATCCCGGCTCTAAGCACACATATACGCTATACCTTATAAAGATGCTTCTAGATGCAAGGCATAATATTAACACACTAGCATGTCCCTAAGATCAAGTGCTTATTAATAGATAGGGCCCCAGCAAAGAATACCAAATGGTATGTCCCTCTCCTACCTCCACCCCTTTCCGATAGGGCGGAGACTGGCCAGTTCATGAATGCATTCCTTTATCATCGGGCGGTCCGCAGACCCAACCCGTATCCACAATAAATAAAGCCCGCAGGCAGCTCATAATATAAGTAAAGGAAGTTCTATGACTCGATCGACTCAGGACGGAACCTGATAGACTGGGCCATCCTATGACCCTAGCAAAGACTCTAATTACTTCACAGATAACGGCCGTTCTGTTTACATACGCATAAAGAAATAGAATGCTCAACGGTCAATGCAACCTAGCATGATACTACATGGCATGCTGATCATGAATGCAAGCACCTAGTATATCATGCACATAAAGCAGAGAATATCTCTCTATCAATCTGAGTAAGCTCCGAAGAGACTTACCTGGTAAGCAGAACAGCAAAAGGCAATCAACCAGGCAATATGAAATCCGACACGTCACAGATGGTCACCTAATAAGTATAAGCACATGAATGAGTCTATCTCTAAGGCACACAAAGCATGAAAGTATCACACACACAACTACACAACTTAACACAATAACCGTCACATCATCATTTTCATCATCTTAACTTTATCTCGTAATCCATCATCTCACAACTCATACCATATTCCATATAATTCTCCAATTCATCATCTTCATAAGTATCGAATATTTAATCTCTTTTAAAAATCACCGCAATATCATGCTATTAGTCACACATATCATACCGTTAGTCAAACGATCAGATTATCATGCTAGTTAGTCATCGACTAAGTCTTATTCCCAAGTTAGTTCCAAAACCGTTTAAAAATCCGAATTAATCAGTTAAGAATTCCGACCTTGAAAATACTTGCTAAAATCCTTTTTCAATTATTCAATCCAAATAATATATTTTAAAATCCCAAATAATATAATATGATATTTTAATTACCCTTTATTATTTAATAAACCATCTCTTATAAAATCCCAAAAATAATATTTTATATTTAAATCCTCGAATAATATTATAGTATTTTAAAGACCGCAACCAATTAAATAAATAACCGATTAACTCGACCGAACCAAACCCAACCGAACCAAACCGATTTAATATCTTTATAGGATCCACTATCCTAAGACTTTTCACATCAACTCAAGCTATCCTAGAGAGAGGAAGGTGGAAGAGAGATTACCTAGGCAAATGGAACACAAATGGCTCGAAAACTCTCACTTTGGGGACCTTGGGGACACCTCCAAACACCTTGCAATATATTTTCCAAAAACCCCAAGAAAAAGGGTCAGGACTTTGTTTAGAAATGAAGCAAAGAAGTCATATAAAAGGTTTAAACTCAGTTTTGGAAGGAAATAATGGAGCTTACCAAGAAAACAACGCAAAACCTCAAGATCCTTCAAAAGACAGTTTCTGCAGCCTCAATGATGGACGATTTTGGATGGGAAAACTAGCTTGGATTTTGGATTATAATGTATGTTGGAAAGGTGGTTTCAATACGGTTCTAAGGCCACCGAGTTTGCTCAATTCGGAGTAGTATTGAGGGAGATATGGCTTTTCTTGTGCAAGGTCACCAAAATGGACCTAAAATGGTGAAGGCTTCTTCTCTCTTTGGTTTTCTCTCAAAGTGACGGTGTGGCTCTTTGTGAATGAGTTCTAAACTGAGCTTGGGTCAGTTATAAAGGAGAGAAAGGAGTGGTTCATGTGTTAAAGATGGGGAGTGATTAAATGGAAGGGATGGGAGTGGTTGGACACCTATCATCACAAGCAAGCCACAAGTTAAGTCAAGTCAAGGAGTGGGTGGTGATCAATGTTGGTCAAGTTAAGTATGGACGACTGGCCTTGTAAATCAAAGACGTAAATCCCGAGCCCGAGATGCGTTAAAATCCGTTAAATTCATAAAAGCCGAGAAAAGGTGGCTCGGGAATGTGTTTCTATCATTAAATCAATGTAAAACCGTGCATAGAAATTTTAAATTTTCCAAGTTTTCATAATCATAGGGGAGGATAATATTCGGATTATCCTAAGAATATTTTATAAATATTGATTAAATTCCGGTCTTTACAATTAGCCACCCCTCTCTAGCTCGAGTGAGAGCCCATACAATTGACGGTGGCTCGAGAGACTAAATAAAGCAATAGACGGATGTACCTTCATAATGCAAAGATCAATGACAAGCAACGAAAAATGCAAATTAAAACTACTAGAGAACAAACAAACAAGCTTTCAACAATACTGCATATATAGTGGTATAAGAATTTAGGATCATTAGTGGTATAAGTTATAGATTTATAGGTATAATTAATATCTATAACTAGTCTTATTACCCGTGTTTTCACGGTTTTTTAATAAATTATATTTCAAAATTTAAAGTATGAGGATTTAAAGCACTATCTAGTACTGGTTTTATAAATCTCTTCTTAACTAGTCCTACCCTGAATTGTTTTCCCTAAATGTAGCCCAGGGATAGATAGAGGGGAATGGGCTTGCCTACATGCATTCACAACCCAGCCCATCAGCCAAATCCATGTTTAACTCTTTTTTCTTGAACCGGAACTCAATACCTTTTTAATTTCATAAGGGCTTTTGACAAGATGGAAAAATGACTATTGTCAAGACTATTTCCACAAAATTTCATACAAAGTCCTTCCCAACCAAAATGAAACCCTAACCCATCCTTCCTTTCACGAAAGATAAGAATTAAAATTGTGTGTTTTAGGGTTTAAAATTAGAATTAAAATTGATGAAATTGGTTGTTGTTTGTGTCTTTTGTTTGATTGTTGTTGATTTGAGTGTTGTTTGAGTTGATTTATGAGTATAAATTGAAATGAAAACGAAAGAATTTGGTCGTTTTGTTTGCGATTTGGGTGCGATTGTTTATGTCGTTCCTGTCAGGCATAAATCTCGTGAATTCTCTGTTGTCTGCGTCGAGCTCAGTTGTTGTCACCGAGGTGACGATAAAGGATCAATTTCTATCACCGAGGTTACTTCGTACCCTTGACAACAGAAGTCGAGCTCCCTTCATAACCTCAACATTATCCACCGGGCTTCCTCATTAACCTCATTCAATAGAGTCGAGTTTATTTATTTAGCTCATCCTCTCAGAGCTTCGACAGATTTTCAAACAACAACCAAGAATAATAGTCGAAAGTCTTTCGATAATCATCCGAAGCGATTGATATACCAAAATAAGTATCGATCAATTCATTTATTGATAAATTTACTAAAAGTTTGTTCAAAAGATGGTGTATTTGGATGAACGCACTTAGGTTTTTTCAATTCGCTCCGATTCGTAGATGAGAGAGTTTTGAGTCTATTTGCAATTGCTTGAAAAAAATGTAAAGGACTTGTGTGTAATTTAGTTGAACTTATCTTGTCAATAGCCATTCGGGCATCTTGCCTCTAGCCTCACTCTTTTAATTTAGGAAAAAAGGGAAAATAGCAGTAAACTGCCCTTTAAATATGGGTATTTGCACAAAACCACCCCTCAGGATAGAAATTACAGAAAACCACCCTTAACATATACTCGGTTAAACAAACACCACCCTTCCCGTTAGTTTACCAACTTCCGTTAAAAAGAGTCAACATCAGACCCTTTCTCCGCCTAAAAAAAAAATTCAAACCATTTCTCTAAACATGGAAGCGAGGAGAAATCGAACCTTCGAGTTTATTATAGGCTCCTCCCTTTCAACTTACGGGAGTTGGGTTTGTAATTTCAAATAGGTTGGGGCGTTAATACAAGGAATAATGAGGAGGACCAAGAGACAATGTACACTTCGATTCGTAGGAACATCTGGAAATGACTAATATCTTGGGATTGGAGGCGACAATTTGGAGGAAGCAGCGGCGAAAGGAGGCCCTCGGGGCTGAGGTGGCTGCGTCGAAGAGCAACTGGCATGGGTATATTCAAGGGAATGGCATTTAAGATAAAAATTGAGAAAGGTGAGGGTATTTTAGTCTTTTGTTGAAAATTAATGAAAATCTAACAGAATCAATAGAGAGGGTAGTCTTTGGTTAACAGAGTATATGTTAAGGGCGGTTTTATGCAATTTCTATTTTAATGGGTGGTTTTGTGCAAATGCCCATATTTAAAGGGTGGTTTATTGGTATTTACCCTTAAAAAGGTAAGAATTTGAAATACCAGACACATCATTGTCTGGTAAATCGAAAGGGTGAAAGATCGTCAGACGGGCCGCCGTCATGATACAACAAAAAAACCAAATAAACAACTAGATGAAAAACCTCGCAATTCTTTGGAGAAGCAGCAACATGCTCGATGTGGAAGGTCCTAAAAAGGTATGTGAATAGTGAGAAAATAGAATAGCGGAAGCTAACACGACGTCTCACCGTCGGAGTGACATTGTGCAGATTTCCAGAAAAATGGAAGAGACGACTTCTAGGGAAGTGTGGACCACACGACATTACCCCACCTAAATGAGAGATCTTCGAAAACTCCAAACACTGCCAGAAACTTCATGATCAACAAGGTTGCATGACTACACCTTCCTCAAGACCCGTTTGCAAAAAAGGAGGGAATTATAATTAATAAAAATGTTTACTATTTTAACGTGTAAGTTTTTAATTAATAAAAATATATGATATTTTAGATTTTCAATATAGTGAATTTTATATATATATAAAACTTTTTTTCAAGTATTACAATAGCTCGCCAAATTCAACGGAGGGAGAGGCAAAACAATGACAAATGAGCGTGACAAAAAAGGGAAGGGGAAGGGGTAGTATTTTAGATATTTTTATCTCAATACCCATTTACAAACCTTACCATCATCAAACACTTAATTATGTTGTTTTTAAACAAACTCCACCTTTCACATCTTCAACTCCATAATCTCCACTTCCATAATCTCCACCTACTACCAAACACACGCTAGATCACTACGAGGTAATGACATATATGAGCTTCTTCAAGGCTATATGTAATAATTTTGTTTAATTATTAATGTTCTTAAAACTTTTGTGAAAGTCTAAAACATTACATATTCCTGATTGGAAAAATTGACAATGCAACCTTATTAGAGCAAGCCCAACAACATCTGAAAAATAGAAAAAATGGGAGTTTTAGAGGAAAAAAAGCCTATTTTTCACCCCAACAACTTTTGTAAAGTCATTTGTAAAATAGAGAGATGGAATGAGCGAGGATACAAATCTATAAATTTGGAGGAAGAGATGTGATCTCTCTAATTTAATATTTAACTCCTTCATATACAGTAACTTCACCTTGACACTCCTGGTCTATTTCTGTTCAATTTATGCTGTTCATATGTGTTGTTCGGTTGCTATGTCTATGATGAAAGGTATTGTTGTAGATGCAGCAGTAGCTTTACTTTTTATCTCCTTTGAGAAGGTATTGTTGTACCTATTCAAATTGTTTATTTAAGAGAAAGAAAGGCTTTTTTTTGTTTTTCCTTGTTTTGAAATCCATACATATGTAGTCCTTTCTCTGTGTGTGGTTATGTTTTGATTTGCATTAAGGCAATTCTTTTTTAACCATCCATTCTATGATTCTATCATTATTCATAAATGCATTTAATATATATTATAAGTTTCTGTATTTATTATAGTGTATAATGAATGTAAAAAACTGTAAAATAGAGAAACTGTTGGATTTAAGGTGAATTTTTTTTAAAGATTTTGATATTTTAATCTTTATTTTGTAGATTTTTTACAACAGTTGTTGGGATTACACTTAAATCTGATGGTATAGCGTGTATATATAGAGATTAATTAGAGGCCAATATGGTATATTATGAGTCATGGGTTGGGGTTGGGAGTCTAACTCCGTGGAAGGAAAGCAATTGACGTTCGTATTAAAGAATGTCGATCTTCTTTTTCCAAGGCCGAATTTGAAAGGTTTTCAAAATTGATATATAGAGAGGAGAGGAGTCATTCCATTTATTTAGCCATCCAAAGTAGGTTAATCCTTTTTTAATTTGGTTCAAAATCCAAGTGTGTTGATTAATTATTCTCGACAAATGTGTTTGAAAAATACTAAAGACTTCTTTTCTTTTTATGGGAAAACGGTGGTAAATAACGAGTTAAGGCATAAATTATTGAAGAAAGTAAATAAAACAACATAAAATTAGCTCTAAAATTAGAGCTTTATATATTTACTTATTTAGAACATAAAATTAACTCAAGATATCTCCATTTTTCAATATTTGTAACATTTGATTATTTTTGGCAGAAATTAACATTACAAATTCTATATTTTATATTTATCCTATGTACACATATTGACAGTGACAGGTTTATAAACTATTATCATAAAAATTTATGTAGAGAAAAATGAAAGTTTTATTTTTTAAAATAATTGATATTTTATTATAATAAATTTTACGGTTTTTCTATCCTATGCCCTAAGGGCATAGGATAAGACACTAAATTGGGAAAGATTTCCTACCAAAAAGGCAAGCGACCTTAAGAATTTAATTTAAAAAAAAAGCTAAATTAATTAAAATTTAAAAAACATTTTCCAATTTAGGGTCTTATCCTATGCCCTTGGGGTATAGGATAGAAAAATCGTAAATTTTAAATCATGTTTTTTCACCAATAAAAATTTATAAAATATATTAATATAAGTGTAATTTTTTAAATTAATTTATACTCGAAGTATTACTTGGATAGAATCCAATTTTTAACACTGTTGCACCGCTCGAGTCGTACTATTTGCATTGCCACTTTCCACAAATCTTAATTTGACCCAAATTATGTATGGAATTCCACGAAATAGGATGTTGAATAAGACCGAAGACCAATCAATTCGAATCTACTGTTGAAACCGAAAAGAATTCTCAACAATACAGGTGTACGACAAATAATCACTAATGTCACTAGGGAGTATTTTTTTTGTGATTATTTGTCTGGTGCTATTAGATACACAAGAAATTACCCATTTTAAATACACGTTGCTTCCTGGTGAACGTTAATATCGATGTGGTAAATAGACATTGGAAATTAAAAGATAATTAGGGTTTTTAGTACACCATGTACATTCATATTAATGTGTACCACGTTCTTATCGACGTGGTGTCCAACCTTAATTCTGATTTGCGATATACGGAGTATTAATTAGTTTTCGCGTTGTTTGTCATACACATGCATTGTTGAGAATTTTTTTTTTTTCAGTTTCAAGCGGATACAAGTATTAAGTATATGGGATGTCCTTAGCCGTTAAATAAATAATAAAATAAAAAATAAATTTGCGTCGCATGCCATTTTTCGGACCAAATTAAAAAACTGTCCACGGATTTGTTTTATTGGTAAAAAAATCCATCTAGCAAACCCTAAATTATAACTGCCCCCTATTTTTTTTCTTCACCGAGATCTCAGATCCCTTCCTCCACCACCACCCCCCACTCCTCTCCTCCTTCCTTTTTCCTCGATTCTTCGCCCGGTAATCCAGATCTCAAAGGCGACGGAGCAATCGAGACGGAGAGAGGAGTCTAGATCGCGAGGGAGCAGTCTAGAGCACCACCATCTCATGGTCGCCATCGACTCTGTGTTTGTTGTTGCCGAAATCCATCTCAGGCTCGCCATAGTTGAAGGAGGTCTTCAAGGGCGCGACCTCGATCTCATTCAGCATCGGCATCCAGATGCTGGTCGCCGTTTACTTCATCCAAATACTCGATATCGTTTGACGTTGGCATCGCTGCTTATGGCGAGGCCAAATTCGATGTTTGGGGAGTGGTTCTGCAACTCGGCGTCGTTGCTTTCGAGGCCAACAGGCTCGTGATGATCCATATCTTGCTCAGTTCCAAGGGGGTCAATTTCAACCCCATTACTTCTCTGTACTATGTCACCCCTGTTACCTCGTGTTCCTGTGCATCCCTTGGATCTTCGTCGAGTACCATATCTTGAGGGACACCTCGAGCTTTCACCTCGATTTCTTCATCTTCGGCACGAATTCGATATGCGCTTTCGCATTGAATCTGGTAGTGTTCTTGCTCGTGGGGAAGACTTTGGCACTGACGATGAATGTGGCCGGCGTTGTCAATGATTAGTTGTTGATCGCCTTCTCGTGGTCGATGATTAAGGACACTGGTCATTTTTATCACTTAATAGGTTCACTTTCCCCAACAATTGTTGTTAATTCCTCTCCCTCTCCCTCTCTTTTCATGTGCCGAATTTGCTAAAGTTGTTGTTGTAATTGTTGTTTCTGAAATCTCTTAATTTGCTGAAATTGGTGTTGAATTGTGGTCCGTGCTTGAATTGCTTTCCTATTGCGTTTCTAATGTAGAGAGGTCTCCGATTTTCCTAGTTTTACTCCCAAGAATAAGCAACTGTAATAATGGATGAAAAGCTTGAGCTGATATGTATTTGCTGAAATTATTGCTGAAATCTCTTAATGTCCTGAAATTGTTGTTGCTGAAATTTCTTAATTTGCTGAAATTGTTGTTGTAATTGCTGAAATTGGTGTGACCTTTATGGCTGAAATTTTGTGTTGTAATTGCTGAAATTGGGCAAAAATTCAAAATTCAGTGATTGAGTAACTCCAGTTTCAGCAACGCCGGCGTTAACAACACCGGTTTTAGCAACTCCGGTGTCGAAGTGTGCTGACGCGAAAAAAAAAGCAACTCCAGTTTCAGCAACTCTGATGTCGAAGTGTTGACGCGAAAAAAAAAAAGCAAATCCGGTTTCAGCAACTCCGGTGTCGAAGTACCGACGCAAAAAAAATGCTGAAACAAGAGGGGGGCACAGGGGGCGCACGTGGGGGGCACAGGGGCAAAAGGGGCAAGGGAAGAGAGGTAGACTTTTTGCTAATTTGAAAACATTGGTGGACAATTTACTAATAAAGGCCTTAAATATGGTCATCCTAGTAAATGCCCCTAAAACAAAATCTAGCAATGTATCCTAAATTGAAAGTACGGAATAAATTAACAACTTAGGTATATAATCCGGTGGGCTACTTCTCTATTGCCTATTGGTTTTGAGATAGAATCTCACTCGATTTACGTTTTAGGCTACTAGTACATGTGCGTTCGTGCACACGACCCCTAGTAATTGATCCGAGTCAAACTTTGATATGATATTAGAGCAATTAACTTAACGACCCTTCTTTCGATCCTGGTATGGATTTACCTGTTGAAGATAAGTGTCGTACATCGAAAGTATGGAATAAACAAGTCTTGTATATGATGCTATAAGCCCTTAGCGCACCTTGTCACACACTTCAAGAAAACATTATACTCCCTCCGTTTCCTTTTAAGTGACTTTTTCAAGTCATGCACGTAGTTTTAGAACGATCAAAACTATATTAAATAATAATATTTTAATAATATTTTTTTAATAATATTATACTTATCACCAATAAGTATGAGATTATCGAAAAAATATTTTAAAAAATGATTATTTCATATAGTTTTTCACACCTTAAAAAACGTGCATGAATAGTAAAAAGTCAATTAAAAGGAAACGTGCATGAATAGTAAAAAGTCAATTAAAAGGAAACGGGAGGTAGTATGTTTTTTCGAAGGTGTTGTGGGAATCGACTGTCGTACGAGTGCTTGCTATGTGTTGTGTACATATGACTAATCGTCGACCCAAAATTGAAAAGGGCCCAACTCATATTATAATAGAATGACTTTTTGTTGGTTTTGAATGAAATGTCGAAGGATCGTGAAAGGGGCAAACACATGTCGGATTGCATCAATTTATTATCATTATTATTTTTACGGTTATAAGATCAAGATTCACTAACTTAATACAAAATTAGGTTAAACTATTATGTAGAATTTCACCGTTTTTTTATAATTTATCATTTTAATCTTTTACATTTGATGTAGAAGGGACACCTTTTTTTTTATCTTAGTCCAGTTCGATCGACTCAGTCACTCTACATCTGGATCAGGTACGGTGTGACCCATTTAAAGGTTGACCCATCCCACTCACAAACAACTCTATATTTTCAAAAAGATTCAAACTTTGAACCTTTTGACACGAGATGTAACTCTACAACCACATAACCCCAAAATGTATCAAAACATTAGACGATTTATCAAAAGCAACAACTTAACATTAGATGAGGACAAAAAACAGTTACGTTTCACCCTATACTTGTGATGATGTAAATTTTCAATGCTCCGTTGTTCTTGCCCTGCTTGCCGCTATTTTGTTTGTTGGATGCTCTATTAGTTAATTCTTATTAGAATAATATACATACTCTATAACCCTATAGATCGAATAGGCTATATAAAAATAATCTCTTAAATGTATAATTTATTTTTTTTCCTGGTTGGCCAATGGAGATTTCCTATTTTACTATATGCTTCACTCCTTACAACACAAAAATATTTTGACATTTATTTAGTCTTAAAAAAATTTAAAAAAATTATATTTATATTACTAACATCTATTTTTATATATTCATAAATTTTTTTTTGAAAATCATGTTTTGAAATTTTTAATAATTATAATTTGTTAAATATTGCATTTTTTATAATTTTTTTAAGAATAAATAAATATTAAAATATTTTTGTATTGTAGGGAGTGAAACATATAGTGAAGTAGCTAGAAGATATTCATTGCTTTTTGGCAGATGAGGAGAACTCTTCCAATAACATTCCAATATTTGAGTATTAGGGATGAAGTGAAAAATATGCATAAACACATAAACTAAACAGTTTCCATCCAAATACAATGTCATTAATGATTCAGATTCATTTTCCTAACTTATTTAACGGTCAAGAGTGAGAGGTCTTGACGAAATGACTTCCATAAAACTCTTTGTTCGCATGCCTCTACCAAGTTAGATATCCTTTGTATCTGTCTGAACTATGAACCAACACCAACCTGCACTTCCACAACTTATCTCCAATAATTGTCACCCATACTTTGGTTGAGATGACTCCGCTTTTGAACTTATCTAATCTCAAATGTCCGCACATCCAATATTTTTTTTGATCAGATAAGAATTCGAGTTCAGACAAATCTGAAACTCGAGGGCCGGTAAGCCGGCATACGGAAGAACCGTCTAAAACAAGCAGGCCTAAACCAAATAGGAAGTGGCTGAAGATGACGGACGAAGCCAAGCCCCACTCTGAAGCAGAACCGTAGGTCAGCAGTACATTAGGACCCGATCATCTTGTGGGCAGTGAGGACGTAACTCTAGGGAAGCAGTCGACCCGAAAAGAGGAGACGTCACGATACACACTACCATGACCCCAACCTATTCCGACTCCAAACGCCATAACCAGATCCAAGGAGAAGAAACACCAAGTCACACCAATGCAGAACCCCACAACGCCTGGATAAAAGGCACCCAGAAACCCTATCAGGATTTAGATTACCCTAACGGGTTTTAGTACACGCTCATATGAGCGGGGTTTGAAACCTTGCGGGATTTTAACCAATACATAAATAAAAAGATTTATTATGTTTTATTTATTTATTGAAATATTATATTTAAGAGTTCGGGTCAACTTTGGGCCCAAAGGAAGCATTTGCCCTTGCGGGATTTAGTTTAACTCTTTCGGGTGAGTTTGAAAATAAATATCTATTGTCAAAAATATATATAAATAATACCACTTTTTTTTTTAACCGGGCTACTTTGAGCCCAAGGAGTTGCCTTGGACCCAAAGAACAAAATCGGGCCCAAACAGCGGGTCGGCTACGCGCCAAAGGAGCACCCAGGGCAACGCAGAAGAAACGCCGACTTATCAATCACAGAGGACAAGGCGAGATGTAGTAGCCGACCTAGTCTGGCGGACTAGAGGGAGGAGGAAGCTCCAAGAACGCAGTATAAAACCGGATTGGAGGTATAATCGCTGAGCTTGGGCGCCATAGATGACGAAAGCCCAGGGGTTTGAACATCCAATATAATACAACCTACATCTATATCTCTTCCACCAACATGTAAACTCAAAACCTTTAACATAAAAAATTGAACTTGTAAGCAAAAATAAAATAAAATTGAACCAACAAAAATTTGGATTGAACTTGTAAAAATTAGTTCTTTTTATCCTAAGAGTCTATAGAGACATATATGCATAGATGAAAAAAATGCACAATTGATCATCTATTATTTGATGATTAAAAAGGCTAATTTGTATAATATAGTAATAAATTTGGGCAAACATAAACTACTATTGTTGCATAAAAATAGATAGCATATCACATGGAGATCGACTTTCATGTCAGCTTAGTTTGAGGGGGAATCTGCATTTGTATAATATTATTAGACAAAATGACAAGTTAAAACCACATTTTTCTAATTAGTAATTGCAATGTACATAGATCCAATCCAAACCTACAATTCCCTAATTATAGATCGAGAGAGGTACATTCGGTATTACAGGCAGGACGAGTCAAGTAGCCAAAATGCTTTCTTAAAATGCAAGCTAATAGTACTTAATAGAGAGAGGCAAAATTAATTACTCCAGTAGAATGCATGTTAAGACTTGATTAATTATCTTTGCCAATTAAGGCCCCAAAACATTAAGTGACATAGTACATTTTATGTGGTACTCCATCTGTTCAGCAAAACATGTCACTTTACTATTCACGGACGCTTTTTTAGGGGATAGAAACTATATAAAATATCTAGATTTTTAATAATTTTTTTTAACAATTTCGTATTTATTATTAATAAGTACAAACTTGTTAAAAAAATTATAAAAAAATAAATATTTTATATATTTTTTTATCATTATAAAAAAGCGTGTATGAATAGTAAACGACATGTTTTGACGAACGGAGGGAGTATTAATTTGGGGTATTCCCTCACCGAAACATCAAGTGACCGTACTTGGTAGTTTTGACGGGATGAGATCACCTGTCCCCTTGGAGACAGACCCGTGTTTGTCCCTTCTCACCCCCAAAATTTAAAAAAAAATGATAAAAAGTGGGATATATGGTTTATGAGAAGGTGTGGGAAGTTAAGACAGGAAAGAATTTGAGAGAGTGGATCCTCACTGAGTTTGGAAACAATCTTGAAAGTAAATACTGTATTAAATAACACTAGATTTAAAAATATATATTAAATAACATTGATCTTATACAATTTTTCTAAATTTTATAACTTAGTATTAAATATTTAGGCCAATTTGGCAAATCAGTGAGTACAGATCAATTTGAAAGAAAAGTAGTCAAATTCAAATCAAACCTAATTAAAACATCAATCTTTGTATCCAATGCTCTTAGGATAAGAAATTAATGGAAAAATATTTTGTATTAAAAAAAATAACAATCCCCTAAAAATCTAAATAAAAAAAGCTAAACTAATTAAAATTTGAAACATAGTATATAATTCCAAATTAAAACTATTATCCGTAGAAAAATCGTTAAAACATTACTTAATAAAATCAGGGGAGAGTTAAATAAGGTGTGAGATTAAATCATGAATTGAATGTATGTGGTTGTAAAGATCTTTCAATTCATCTTAGATCGATATAGCCTATAGGTTTCCTTTAGTTACTTCTTTTTATTTCTCTTTATCTTTCTTTTTTTAAATTACTATCTAGTTGCCTAAAAAACTTAATTTGACATCTTTTTTCAATCAAATTCAAAACCCTAAAACATTACTTAATTAAGAGAGTAAAATTTTAGGTATGCTTAATCATGAATGTATGTGTTGTATAGATCTTTCATATGTCTTAGATATATAGGTTTCCTTTATTTCCTTCTTTTTCTTTTTAATACTAAAATCACCCCCATATCCAGAGTCCAAACACTTCTTCTACAACTCTAAATGCACTTCATTTTTAGCACTCGAATTAACTTGCAATCAATTAATGACATGTCTGAAAATGCTAATATATTACTATCTTATTAAAATAATTATTTTAATTTGCTATACTGTATATATCTAATTCTCCAATTCAAGAAAAAATATTTCATTCACTTTTTTTTAGTACTCTTAAAACTCTATGCAAGGAAAATATCACATATATATACTACTCTTTTTTTTTTGTCAGATGTACTAGTCATTTGTAAATCAAGAAATAAATCCTAATGGTCCAACCTTGCCATCTAATTTTACACATATCAAAAGTAATTGTAAACTGATAAAATCCACACAAAAAAATTAAAAAAAAAACACAACCAATTTCATGGTCACTACTCAATACATTAGCATGGGCTGAACTAATCAATGATGGCAATCAAGAACAACACACACACACACACACACACACACATATATATATATATATATATATATATATATATATATATATATATATACACCAGAAATTAATCAGTTTTTATCATATTATAAAAGATTGTCAAGACTCCATAAATGCAAAAATGATTTTAGGCTTAATTAGTTGTTTCATGTTATGTATCAGGCTTAGCTTTTTGCCTGCTGTATCCAGACCAAAAACATGAAAACCCCATTAAAGGCAAACACAAGGAAAAACACATAAGCTTGAAGAAGGAGAGGATTTTTTTTTCTTTTTATTTCTTTTGTTAATGATTAATATGAAGAGGAAGAAGTTGCATTTAAAAGGGAGCACAAAACCTAATTCAAAGCCAAAGGGTCCCTACCTCTATCACCGTTTTACATACAATCATACTACAACCCTAGCTACTTATAGTACTACTGCTACAGTCCTAGCTACCCTCGTGTACTACTGGACCATTTGAACAAAAAAGAAAAATTAATTTATAATAATAATAATAATAATAATAATAATAATAATAATAATAATAATAATGATGATGATGATGATGATGAAATACTAACATTTAACTACTCAATTTATATAGGTTAGTTTGTACTTTCTCCGTTCGACAAAACATGTTTTTACTATTCACGCACGTTTTTTTAGAATGATAAAAACTATATAAAATATTTATTTTTTTTATAAAATTTTTTAACAAGTATTTATTAATAATAACTATGAAATTGTTAAAAAAATTATTAAAAAACTAGATATTTTATATAGTTTTTATCCCCTAAAAAAACATACGTGAATAGTAAAGTGACATGTTTTGTCGAACGGAGGATGTATCAACTATCAAGTCACCCTTAATTTTAAACCTTTCATTTAACTATCATTAATCGGTGATTTGTTCTGTCCAAGGCTAAAATTTTATAAATTACGGAGTATGATAAATATATTTTCCATAGCATAACGAAAATAAAATTATGATAGTTAATTTAGAGTTATTTATTTATACGAGTATGTTTAAACCCACCTGGAAATTAACAGCTAAATGAAGAAAATTTAATTAATACTTATAATGTTATTAGACAATCTAATAACTCTATTTGTAGAATTAATATACCTTAATTATATAACTTTAGTATGTTTTTTTAACTATCCAGACTTTTAACCCCCAATAATATTTAGATTAGTAAAAACTTCATTACAATAAAATTTTAATATTCCTCATACAAATAACAACTTTTAAACCCTTTTATATTTTGGTGGTGACTGTAAACAAAATATAAATCATGGACATTCAAATGAAATTTACTTTATAACTGTACAATCAAAACTATTAATAAAAACCTAAACAAGATGGAGTGACTAGTGAGTACAAAACTGACAATGCAGAAACAATTAGAAAATGAAATTTACAATTTGTGGCCATTTTGCGCAACTTCAGCTAAACAGAGGCTATTCATTGAAAAATAAGTAAATGGAAGAAGTATAAATCCATGGAGTTTTAAACTTGGAAGAGAGAGGGAAAAGGGTGTGACCAGGCCATGTGTGCAGAAATCCAGGCATGAAAACATCAATTTGCAATTACTTCTTCCCTATTTAATGTTCCCAACTGCATCCCCGCCCTCCCCTTCTGCTCTACACTCCCCTCATTTAATGCCCTTTCCCTCCCTCCCTCTCTCTCTCTTCTCTCTCTCAATCTCACACCAGTAGTTGCATTTGTGTAGTACAGTGAAACATTGAATCAAACCCACCCCCACCCCCTCCACCACCACCCCTAACCTTCAATTTCTTCAATCAATTCTCTCACTTTTACCATTCCTTGTAAAAAGATTTGGGATTTCATCTCTCTGGTAAGGCAAGGGTTGATGCAGGAGCTTGGCCTGTCAGCACTGTATTCAATGTGATGTTTCAGCATTTTCTTGAATTTTGGAGGAGGTGAAAGCAAATCCATGAAGAGGGTCAATAATCTCTTCTGGGTCCTTGACAAACCCAGGAGGAAAGATTGGGTTTTTATCAGTTTTGATGCTACCCATTGATGTTTGAATTTGGTGTAAAAATGCAGCGCCTGAATTTAGGGATTTTGTGTTTTTTTGGTAAGTATTTCTCTACCTCTAAAATACTCCTTTATGGATTCCAAGGGTGTGTAATGTTGCTATAGTGAGGATTTTAGGGCTTCACATTTCACATACATTTTTTTCAGTTGTGTGAGTAAATGGACTGCCATGGGAGTGTATTCACCAGCTTTCTGATATGGGTCTTGAAGATCTACACTAGGAAAGGCCAATCTGTAGCACCAAAGGCCCTAGCTTTATTAGTTCTTGTTTCATCTGATGTGTGGTTTTTGGCGTCTGGGTTAGGCTCAATGTCTTCAATTGCCATCTCCTATGGCGAGAATGGACCTGTGTTTTGTGGGTTGAAATCAGATGGGTCACATCTTGTGAGCTGCTATGGTTCCAACTCAGCCATCATCTATGGGACCCCATCTCACTTCCCCTTCCTGGGTCTGACTGCAGGTGATGGGTTTGTTTGTGGGTTGTTGCTTGAATCAAATCAGCCTTATTGTTGGGGAAGTAGTAGCTACATACAAATGGGGGTGCCTCAGCCTATGGATAAAGGGGCTCAGTACTTGGAGATTAGTGCTGGTGACAACCATTTGTGTGGGTTGAGGAGGAAGCAGTTATCTGAAAATGGTTCCAAGGGCTCTTTGGTTGACTGTTGGGGCTACAATATGACTTCAAATTTCGCTTTTGATGCGGAGATTGGTTCAATTTCAGGTGGTTCTGAGTTCAATTGCGGTCTTTTCTCGCAGAACAGATCGGTTTTCTGCTGGGGAGATGAGACGAGTAGCCGGGTTATCAGCCTGATCCCGAAGAATAAGAGGTTTGAGATGATTGCAGCTGGTGGGTATCATGTTTGTGGGACTCTACAAGGGGTTGATTCCCGGGTTTTGTGTTGGGGGAGGAGTTTAGACATGGAAGAAGAGATCAATGCCGGGTACTCAGGTAAAGGCAATGTCGATTTAGCCCCTCCATTTCCGATGCTCTCGGTTGTTGGTGGCAAGTTTCATGCTTGTGGGATCAGGAGCTTTGATAGGAGTGTTGTTTGCTGGGGGTTTCAGCTCATGAAGGGCACACCACCCCCTAGTGGCGCTCGAGTGTATGAGATTGCAGCCGGAGACTACTTCACTTGCGGTGTTCTTGCTGAGAAGTCGCTCTTGACTATCTGTTGGGGTTCCGGTTTCCCTGCTTCGCTCCCCTTGGCAGTCTCTCCTGGCCTATGCAAATCTACACCTTGCAATCCCGGCTTCTATCAGTTCAATAACTCGGGTGGAGCTACCTGCAGTAATCCGAACTCACGGATTTGTCTGCCTTGCAGCAATCGTTGTCCTAGCGAAATGCGGCCAAGTGGGCAGTGCAATTCAGACTATGATAGCCAGTGTGTGTTCAACTGTTCGAGCTGTGTATCAAAGGAATGCAGCTCTAACTGTTCTGCATCGTTGAGCTCGGGTGAATCAGACCGAAAAAAGGCAGCTCATGTGAAGTTTTGGGCTCTTCACTTCCCGGAGATTCTAGTGGAGGCTGCATTTGCCGTGTTCTTGATCTTCATTGTGTCTTTAACTGCAGTGATCTATGTTCGCTGCAAGCTCCGAAACTGTCGTTGTTCAGATGAGAAGCTGATGCCGAACAAAAGCAGCATTGTGACTAAGGACAAGATCCGTCCTGACCAGCTGGAAGAGCTCAAGATCAGGCGAGCTCAGTCCTTCTCCTACGCGGAGCTGGAGAGAGCAACCGAAGGCTTCAAGGAGTCGTCTGTAGTCGGGCGAGGCAGCTTCTCGTGCGTCTTCAAAGGGATCCTCAAGGACGGTACAATGGTGGCAGTCAAGAGGGCGTTAATGTCATCCGACATGAAGAAGAGCAGCTCAAAGGAGTTCCACACCGAGCTCGACTTGCTCTCAAGGCTGAACCATGCCCATCTCTTGAACCTCCTCGGATACTGCGAGGAAGGCCAGGAAAGGCTCTTGGTTTACGAGTTCATGGCTCACGGATCGCTCCATCAGCATCTCCATGGCCAGAATGCAGCCCTAAAAGAGCAACTAGATTGGGTCCGGAGGGTCACCATCGCCGTCCAAGCAGCTAGAGGGATCGAATACTTGCACGGATATGCTTGCCCACCCGTGATTCATAGAGACATCAAGTCTTCCAACATCCTAATCGACGAAGAACACAATGCACGAGTATCCGATTTTGGCCTATCCCTATTGGGACCAGCTGATAGCAGCTCTCCTCTAGCCGAATTGCCGGCTGGGACTCTCGGGTACCTAGACCCGGAGTACTATAGGCTTCACTATCTAACCACCAAGTCAGACGTCTACAGCTTCGGAGTGTTGCTTCTGGAGATCCTTAGTGGCCGAAAGGCAATCGATATGCAGTTCGAAGAGGGCAACATAGTGCAATGGGCAGTGCCATTGATCAAAACAGGCGAAATCTCGAGCATCCTAGACCCGGTTTTGAAGCCACCACCTGACCCAGAAGCGCTCAGGAGGATCGCGAACGTGGCTTGCAAGTGCGTGCGGATGCGAGGCAAAGACAGACCGTCGATGGAGAAGGTGACAACCGCGCTAGAGAGAGCACTCGCGTTGCTGATGGGCACTCCCTGCAGCGAGCAGCCGATCCTACCGACTGAGGTGGTGCTCGGTAGCAGCAGGATGCACAAGAAGTCGTCTCAGAGGTCATCGAATCGGTCTGAGACCGACGTTGCTTCTGCTGAGGACCAGAGGTTCGAGTTCAGGGCGCCGTCCTGGATAACCTTCCCCAGCGTCGCGTCGTCGCAGAGGCGGAAATCGTCGGTGTCGGACGCAGATGTCGACATCAAGAACCCGGAAAACAGGAACCTTGGGAGTGGGAGGAATGCTACTGCAGCTGAAGGGCTGAGGAGTTTGGAGGAGGAGATTGGGCCTGCTTCTCCACAGGAGAAGCTGTTTTTGAAGCATAACTTTTGATGGGTAATTTTATGACCAAGATTTGGTTGTTAATGATGTCATCTTTTGGTTCTTATTGGAACCCATTTACAACCTTATTTTTCTTGCATTGATCAAATGTTGTATAAATGGTAGTATGAGGAGTTTTTTTTTTTTTTTTTTTTTTTTTTTTTTTGGGTTAAACAACCTTAATTAGTGCCTTGTGCTTGTATTGTATCCTGCATTGCTGTCAGAGAATGAAACTGTAACTTCATTTCTTTTTACCTAAATTCCTCATGTAATTTTTCAGTTGTTCAAATCTAAATAGAACACTTGATAAGAAATTTATAACCTTTTACTTTGACATTTATGTTTTCATTTTAAATGTTGTTAATAAGAACTCTATTGATAAAGAGCTATTATTATAAATGAGAGAAAAAGTCATTTTTGAGCGGAACTAATCATTGAACAAAATCATTGTTTGAGAGAAAAGTCATTAAACAAAACTAATCATTGAACAAACTATATTTGGAAAGATAAAGTATTAAATGCCTCTAAAATGATACAGTAAATAATACCCCCTATGTTAATTAAAACATTTCTTTGACCAATGGATGCAATTTTTTGTGTTTTTTAAAAAAAAAAACATGGTTCCTTTACATATACACAAGGAAATATGGTTCCTTTGTCTGCAACACATTTGTCTTAAAGGGTGGGCTCAAAGTAGGGAAGGTATCGTTAGATACCACAATATCTAGTAGTTTTCTAATCTGTGTTCGTTTAGCATTAATGGGAAAGATTATTCAAACAGTAATTTATTTATTTTTTTTAAAAAAATAAATTTATTAAAATTTATGCATTGAGATTTAAATTTTTTTTCCCAATATAATTTTTTTTTAACATAGGTTAGAAAGACAGTTATAATATTTGTCAAACTTAACAAGTACGTAACAATTTGGAATCTCATGACGGTGTTGATGTGTTTAGTTTCGGTAGAAGTAGCAGTCTTAGACACTTTGTTGATCGAGATGATCGTGGTGGTGTCCGTGATTTCCGAAGATCCCTCGTCCAGGTGGGGAACATCGTTAATCCACACTTCCCCAAAGATGTATTTTCCCATGGTAGGCTTCTGCTCTTCTCTTTTGACGTCGAGAAGCACAACATCAGTTTCAAGACTCCCCATATTCTCGACATTCACTTCCCCCCCTCTTTGACCCATGTTTCCACGCGGACTACGTGCGCGTGCCTGGTGCTTTTGAGCGACGTCAAAATCCTTCCTGTTGTGTTCGAGGCGGTGTTTTTTCTTGGCTATATCTTGACTTTTTCCGTTCGCCGTTTACCGTTCGACCTCTCGATTTTTCAGACATTAATGGTGTATGAGATTTCAAATTCCTACTTGATTAAAAAAATAACAATTTGGAATCATGATTTTGGGAAAACTATCATAAAATTAGCAACCCTAGAGCAGTAAAGCCCGGCCCAAACTATATGTAACAACCCGACTCGATTTGATCTTATCTGAATCCGAAATGACCCACAAACACAAAAATCTGGAGGTAAAAAAACAACCATGAGGTTCAGGATTTCAAATCACCTGTTGGTTCAAAGAAGAAAATCTCATAATTGCAATTGCAAGTGATTTCCACCCTCAACAAGAACAGAAGATTATTCGCTCAGGAAGAAGATATGCATCATCTGTACAAGATATGTACGGTTCAGGCAATCCGGAGTTTCAAGCAATATCTATATACATCAGAAAATTTTACTTCAACAACTGAAGAAATATAAAGGACAAAACTGCAAGGCCAGAAACCATGATAAGTTGCGCACACTTCTAGCAATACGTGAATCAGTCGTGTTACGTTGCTCCTGCTCTAGCTCACCAACTCGGACTATAAACAACTGCACCTGCGTCATGGGGAGGAAAGACGGGGATCGTGTATGAGGGACGTTCAGAATTCCTAGGCTTGTTGACACTTTCTTAGCTCCAGGTCAATAGGTTTCTGAACTGAGTTGCCATGGCCTCCAGAAGAAATTTAACGAGTTCCTCTCTCTCCACTTCCTTCTCCTTTTTATTATGCTCAAGGTAACGAACCTGGCCACACATTCAAAGATGAAAGAATCTGTTGCTATGGCGATTAATGATGAAGTGCGGGATTATCATCTATTATCAGATTGTGAAATTCTTACCTTGACAGAATCCTTAAAAGAGAAACCCGAATCAGTTATGATAACAAGACATTTGATGTCGTTCTCATTTGCGTATTCATACTGCTCTGTGAGGCTTGGATCCGATGTCGGTACAAACCCAGCCTGATGAATTGAGAAAACATTAGATTCATAAACCTTTTTTTTTGTCTGGTCATTTCTGTCAAGAGTTCTATAACCTTGAGACCAGCTTCCCATAGCTCAGCTGCTAGCTCCATACGTTCCTTGAGTAAACCACCACCGCCTTTTGAACAAACAAGAACATGAATAGTAGCCTCCATCCTGCGCCAAAGTAGGTCATCATTAAATAACTAGAAATGATTTTTACGAATCTGTAGCGGCAGTAAACTAGGGGCAAAATAGACCAGAAAAGCCATATATAAGATGAAGCACCTAAAAGGTCGAAAATCCGAAGGGGAATGCTTGATGATTGTCTCCAGTGCAATACTCGTTCCAACAGCACCAGGTGGAGATGATCTCTGAAAAAAAAAACAATGACAAAAAGATGCACGTAAATACATAAAATTTAGTTAATTCAATCAGTATACAGCTCTGAAGCTATCAACAAAGGAAGAAAACTGTAGATGGTGACGACTTAGAACAAGTGGCCAGGTGATCAAGTAAACACCACACAGGTAACCACATAGTAGCAATAATTTCCCCTATGACATAAAAGTATACAATCCAACATGCTAAATGGCGGCTTTCATATTTCACACAATTTCCATCATGACTTCCAAAGTTGAGCATGATACCGTCATCAAAAAAGAAAAAGTTGGGATGATATTGATGGAATAGATAATATTTACATGTTATCAACATTCTTCTTTAGATCAGGTCCCCTTTTTATTCCTGAAGCTTTCTGCAACAATCAAATTTAAGAGTCTTTGTATACTCCTTCAGATTGCCAAGGCAGTATATGGATTAGGATGTTCGTCTGTTTTTTTTTTTTTTTTTTCATTTCATTAGATTCTGATTTACCCAAGAAATCCACTCCGTATAAATTGTCCCAAAATTCTTATTTAGAAGTCCAAAGTCTCCACAAAGATGACATGATTGATGTCAATGATTCGTTAAAGATTTTTTTTTTTTTGTGGGGGGGGGGGGTTATTTAGGCGTGGATTAAAATTGAAACTATAAATTAAACAAATAAACAGACAAAGAATGAAAAGAATCGCAGCTGGACATATGCAACTGCACAAGTCATGTAATATGCCCCATCCTTTCATAGCCAAGGATAAAACTCCCCAAGCTGAAGAAACCAAATCATAATCAAGAAAATGACAAAGTTTACCAGCAAAACATCAGGCAGGGACATCTCAATATGACAGTAAATAGCACAATAAAGAGGACCTACGTGTTCATACTCCCATGTTTTGCGAAGTAGGTGATCATATCGACCCCCAAGTGCAAGAAGGGCTCCATCGCTAGGTATCCCAGGGGATTCCTTCCTCAAATATACCTACATAAGAAAATAAACAGTAAATCCCCCCCAAAAAAATGGAACATAACTAGCAAAATACAGGCATAACACCTCACTATGGAATTGGAACCCCAAAATGACAGTGGACATCATTATGCTCTTGTTGTATTTAGAACTTTCAAATCAATAACTTCCATAAGAAAATAAACAGTAAATCCACTAGCTTCATAACTCTAGCTTTAATTATTAGTGAAAAATGAACATACAAGCCTAGAAATTTCTTCTAAAGGTAAAGGTTCACATGCCTGAAAAAACAAATCTCGGTGATAGCTCTCAACGGGTGGCATAAGGGCATCAATATAGACATTTGCTTCTATCTTCCAGACTCTTAAAAAGTTGAAGAGTTCTGACAATTCATCAAGTGCTTTCCTAGTAGATTTATCTACATTAAAGATGTTAGAAATATGCAATTAATTTGTCAACCTTGGTAGGACAAAGAATTCATAACAGAACTACTGGTGACTGACCTGCTGGAAGTGCACCTCTCAGCCTTGGTAGAGCCTGATCAGCAGTAGCACAAAACCTCGAACTTACATTTTGTAATCTATTTACTACTGCTTCTGCTAAATTAAGTTCCTGAAAACAAAAGGGGAGGGAAAGTTAACCACATGAAGTAATAAACCCAGTACAACCCCGTTCGGATAATTCTTGTTATTAAATACATTTTTTCCAACAAAATAGGACAAAGTTCGACTGTATGATGCCAATGTGAGACACAAGCATGTCAGCAATACTATTATGATTGCTGCAACTAGTTGCATATATTTAGGAGTTATCATCATAAAGCAAACAGATGAGGAAACAATTATAATATATAGCCCACTTATTGCAATCTTGAAAATAATTCAACAGTTTCAGCATAAAGGATGTGCATGGTCAGCCCTGTGAAAAGTAAAAACTAAACTGAGAATCGTAAACAGCTACTATCAGAAAGAGCACATTGATTAGCTTTTCAAGAAAAAGACCTAATTTAATTGAATAAGAGGCATGGGTGCGGAATTTGAATAGTAAATTGACAATATAATGTCCCAACAAATCTACACACCTGAAGAAGTTGACGCCTAATTACAACCCATCTCGACTTGCGTGCTGCGGATTGAGGGCGCAAATTACCCATCAAAGAGAGAAGCTACATTGCAGAATAGGAGAAAAAGCTTCAGCAAATTACTTTCCATAATGTCCACCCCACATGTTATATTGGTGTTTGAATACCATACCTCTGCCACTTTTAGTCTATATTCAGACTTGATTCCAGTCCAACACCATATTGCCTCCAGTAGATTGCCATGATTGAGATGAATATCACATGAATCAGACTGAAAAAAGTTCGCCAAGATATCCATTGTTACCTGGATAGAAAGTGATACATAAGTAACAAAGGATAAAGCTTTTTCAGGAGCAAGAAACAGTAAAAATCTGTATCTCCCATTTGCTTTGATATATAAAATCAGCATCCCCATCATAGCCCATAAAAGAAAATGTTAGGAAGCAGATATTGCTTTTGATTTCCTTTCCTTAGGAATTATGTAATGTAATGCTTGAATAATAGAAATGAAATATCGAAAAGAAGAAACAGCTGTAAAATAAATAAATAAATGTGTGTGTGTGTGTGTGTGTGTGTGTGTGTGTGTGTATATATATATATATATAGATAGAGAGAGAGAGAGAGAGAGAGAGAGAGAGAGAGAGAGAGATTATCCCCAACAAAAAAAAAATGAGAATGCGATTATAATGAAGTATCAAGTGAACTGCAATAATCAAACTTATAGAATAGGGAAAAATGAAACCAGAATAAAGGTCAAAATAGCCACCAGGATCGAGAGACCTGTACTTGGAAACCCTTGAGCCCCATTTGATGGCAGGATTAAACCCATCTAAGGCAAGACTTACAGACATTTGCATTAACACAGCTTTCATTTACCACGAGTGGTCCAGTGCATGCGGATTTACAAGCTTCTGGAAATCATAGTGATTTCTTTATCTTAGCCAGCAAAGTTAGTACTTTAGGTTGACTCCATGGAAAAAAAAAAGTCACACAACGTGAACAGAACCAGGGAAACAAGTTCACATAAATTAGAATACAAGCAAAGGGTTTCTATATATTGAAGTAGCAAAATTAAGTACCTTGATAGCCTCTGCTTCCGTTAATGCTGGTGCACCGCCAATAATATCAAAATCTCCCTGAAATTCAACCATAGTAATGTAATCTACAACATTTGATTAAAATATTCAGTTTTTCTTTTAATTAACATACAACAGAGATGTAAATCATGGAAGGATATATAATAACATTACCTGAAGGTAGCGATTAGGAGGTGAATGCCCGATGGCTCTCCTGTAAACATAGGATATGTCATATCTTTTGAAAGTTGATATCTGCAAACAGATAATATGACCTTGATAAGCATATTACAAATATACTAAAGCAGCATAACAATTAAAATCCTCTGATACCTGGTTTGAAACCATCCATTTAACAAAAGGTGACCGCAACTCATGACAAAGTACAATCATGTCACCACCATGAGTCAACACCTTGACTGTTTTCCTTTGTCAACAAGAAGGATATATAACATTATTATAAAACGGAAATAGTACATCAGTAAAAATCAAATATGTGGTTGCCAGAAGCAAGACATACCTGTTTAACTCTGGATAATCATCCAATAAATGCATTGGTAGAATCTCCAAATGTTTTGCACAGTGTTGTTTAAATACTTCCTGTGTCACACTGGTAACATGATCACGAACTAAAGTGTCTATATGTGAATATTGAGCTGATGCATCACTCCCAACTAATTTTCCAGCATTTTGATGATTGGTTCTCAAACTTATCATCTCTTCATCAAAGATAGAACTGACGACTCTATCGTAGATAGTTGTATCCTCTGAAGTTTGCATGGTTCTTAAAAATTCTGCAACAAGCAAATTGAAATAGTGCATCACAATCCCAAATAGCATGATGGTACTTCAGTCAAAAGTAAAAACATTTTAGACTAGTATCAAAGTAAACTTAAATGACTATTTAATATTTACAGAAAGTGAACAGCAAACAGTTCTATCACATTCTTTGGGCTTTGTTGTCTCTGAATTCATTAGACATGTCAGAAATTGCTGATTATTCATTTAAATAAACATAACACTAGTGAAAAGTAGCTTATAGTTTGGTAAATGACACATAGATATGGATACATATCTAATTGAACTAATGGCAATAATAACATAGGATTAAGACATATGTGTACAAGGGTACTCGTGTATCTTAAACTACATGACTTACACTTAGATTAGTGTTTTGGGTAGCTTTCATTTTGGTTCCATGGCTAGGCCATAGACTATTTTGTACATGTTCATAGTTAAAATCAGGATAAGCCCTGTGTAAATGTCATTTTGATAATTTATAATATTTTTATATTTGGATCATAAAAAAAAATCCATCTCATCTTAGAAATTTGAGAGCATAAGGATTGAATGATCTAGCACTAGGGGCAATATTTTTTCCTTGTAATAGGACATATTTCATAAGAGATAGAATCCAAAATTGTACATTCAAATGCCAGCAGATCTAAAGTGCAGGTTAAAAACTGCAAACCAGATAAAATAGGGGGCCAACATTAAGGGTAAGGGTGCCACTTAAATTTATAATAGTGGAAAACGATTTATAGTTTGTGTTAAACTCGGCTAGGCCCGGCGGGGTATAGGAATGGAGTGGAAAACGTGTTATAGTTTGTGTTAAACTCGGCTGGCCCGGCGGGGTCAAGACAAGCTGGAGGGAAGTTTGTATTAAACTCGGCTAGGCCCGGCGGGGTATAGGAATAGAGTGGAAAACATGTTATAGGGGAGGTCGTGTGCGGGAGACAAGAACAACATACAAACCCAACAGAGTTCCATCTCAAAACCAATTAGCAATGAGAGGAGTAGCCCGCCAAGCTTATATGTAGTTCATGATATCTCAATATTTTCAATGTGGGACAACCCCATTGAAAATGAGAACCACTCAAATCTTGGGAAGATGCTTGCAAAGAAGGCAGCATCTATTATGAGGGTTGTCTAGTCTGAAATAGACATAAAGCTGGCTGCACATAGTAAAACTCAGACATGTCAAATAATGGTTTTCATTGCCTAAAGGAGACTAATGGATAAGTAAATCACAATGAAAACTTTTATATGTGGATGCATATCTACTGCAGATAACAGTGGCTGATTGGCTGTCAAAGAATAGCTCTAACTAAAGTAATATTTCGAGGCAAAATTGCTAAAGAGATCAAATTCTTGAATAAAAAGATATTGAATGATAATATGAAAGCTTTTATATTAAAATTTCAAAATAAAGGATTAATTTTACGCATAATTTATTTGGTATCTTTCATTTCCTATGACCTTGTATTGTATTGTGGCCGCAACATCCAACATGTTTTCTTTTGTTGATATTCACGCAACTTTAATATCATCAAGAATAAAAATAGAAACAATAGTCTTATGAATAACTTACTCTCTAACAACTGATACTCCATGCGTGGCGGAAATGCATTTTGAAGAAGTTCAGTGGCAGATGGACGATCTGAAGGACTAGGAGCCATTAAGCTTCGCAGTAAGGAAGCTTGCTCTGGGAATTCAGCCACCCAAGCTACAGGGAGTTCTCTTTTTTGCTTCAGATCTGAAAGAACGACATGCCTCTCCATCGCTGTTCCAAATGGATTCCAGAGTTCAAAAAATAAAATTCCCAAACTATACATGTCAGCCTGCAAAAGAATATGGCAAATCTTTCACATTGTATAATTAATGAAAAAAGAACCGGAGACAATCACTCAACTAATACCAAATTGATGGGCTAATATTTTAAACATGAACACACTTTCTCATCAATCTTTGGCCATCCTTGCTCGATCTCAGGTGCAGTGTAAAAATAGGTGCCAACTTGGCCAGTACCATCAATAGAAACAGCCGGCACTTCTGATGGAAATGCTTGATCCTGATCCAGCTGTTCGCGCTTCAAGAACTTAGCTGCAACAGATGGATGACATCAGAGAGCTATATATCCTACAAAACTTTAGCTTTGAATTTTTAATATATAAAAATGCATACCCAATCACAACTCCATTATCAATAACCAGGAGAAATCTCCAAGACACAAATGTAATATGTGTGTGCCACTTCTGTACAGTTCACAAGTTATTGTAGGTGTGGAGGTTGAATAGCCAACCACAACTCCGTTGGTGTTAAACAGGAGAAATATCAAGATGGATACACATTGCTTATTTTACACCACCAATACCCATTCATTTTCTAATTAGCTATTAAAAAAAAGGATAATTTTCCCTTTATACCATCCCATTACTGAGACCCATCATATCAAAACCTTCTAGATTTTGCTATAGTATCATTCTGTCCGATAGATATAAAATGGTGTCTCAACTTTTATCCAGACCAAGTGACCAACACTCAAAAACATTTTTAATTGTACAGCCACAGAATGTTAGTATGGTATACTGTGAACTTGTTAAAACCCTAAACATCCTTTGCTACTTGCCTATTTATTTATATATATTTTTACTTTTACCCCTATTCTCAACCTTCAAACATCCTTTTCTATTGTCCCTTCTCCTGATCTTTTTCTTCCGCCTTTCCCCCTACCATACCAAAGCATCTTTCTTCCTTGTTTTACCCACCAGTGGCACTCCACTAACATCACAAGATTATAAACAGGTGGAGATACAAGTCAAGGAATAGGGCTTCCTATCATTTCTGAAGAGATATAGGGCAGGGAATGAAGGTGGTAGCAGCAGAGCTAGTGGAAGTGGTACAAGTTGCATAGCAATAGCCCATGGGCATGGTGGTCAATGTAACAGGGGAATGAAGGGCAGGAGAATGCATTGGCAGAGGAATTACACTTTTCATGTTTCAGATTTAGCTGTTTGTTAACTCTAGAAAATGATGTAAAGGGATACTCTAGGCTTTTTAAACTAACAACTTATAATGTAAAATAGAGCCCCAGTAATCCTCTAAATGAAAGTGAAGCAAAATGTTGATTTTGTGTATCTTGTGCTGCTCATGTGATATTGGCAAACCTTAAGGTATCATTTTCTAAATCACTATTAAGGAAACTCACATGGAATGAAAGTCAAACCTAAATATCATGAGAATGAAATATTCATTATGCTCATGAGCTTTGTTTTTAGAAGAACCACTCTAATGCAACTGAATGACAACCAGGGGTAAGCTGCTGGTCTTCTGGCCACAAGAGGGATTGGAACACATCTAAGGAATTACAGCTGGGCTTCCCAGAACTTTTCTGTTCTGGACTAGGGAATTCACCATTTTTTGATGGCTGTCCAGACACTACAAATGCCTGGAGCTGTTTCTGTCCAGCTATGTTGTTCAGCCCCATGATTTATCCCGGATAAAGGCAACCTTTTGCTCTTGTTGCCTTCAATTTTTCTATGAATATGGGCTCCTAAAAAGACTGATTATATTTTTTCTCATGGCAAGGGCTGTAATTGTGTTTAGGGTGTCCTAAGTCTTGTGTTGTAACTTCCTTGATGGCCGAGCCAATGGGGAAGCTACAACATAACACTTAGGGGTGTGTGCCCGACTTCTGATAGCTTTGGCTTGAAGAGATAGGATCCGCACAAGAACCACCTTTATTTTGATCTTAAGATGTGAGCCTTACTCACTTAAAGGCTTCTCATCAGTTCCATTCACACTCATGAGATGCCTATCGCCCTCGAATCACTCCTATGTAACTTGTAAATATCCTATTTTCCTTAATATGTTTTTACCTTAAAATAAAAAAAAAATAAAAAAAGAAACTTATCCACCCATTCAATTTGAGGAAACCTTTCAGGTGGACTACTGTTTGTGGATCATGTCAAGGGGGCAAATTTCAGTTACAAGCTACAACTACAAGTAACCTCTGGCAAAGTACTCAACTCATGTAATAACTAACGAGGTGTCATCCTCTTTCCCTATTAGTTAAAACCAAACTAGACCTGCGAACCTTAAATTGCTTAAAGTTGGACAAATCGAGAGGAGAAGATGATCATACCAAGGCCAAAATCACCAATCTTGATATCATTGCGAGCATCAAAAAAGATATTATTTGGAGTCAAATCACGATGAATGATTCCTTGTCCATGTATGTGGGCTAGACCTTCGACGATTTGACGAAACAAATGCCACGCTAAGTCTTTGTCGAAGTAATTATATGATTCAAGGAGCTGACGAAGAGTCCTTCAGAACATCAAAAAAATTGATGTTAGTTCTCTTAAAGAAAGGATACCCACATTAGTAACCATGAGGTCTACTTGATCAACCAAGTGGATTTGGCTGTCAGTCAAACTTCTCTGAATCGATGTCCATATAATATGCATGGAAGAGACATAAGAAGGGAACTCCTTGTTAGGATATTAGAAGATAATCATTCTCATGAAACAAGCATTATTGAAGTTTTGACGGACAAAAGATTGCACCCCGGGTCCCCAATAGTTACAACTTACAAAAATAGTTGCATATGACTGATTTTTGTTTCAAGAATAAAGATTTCTCCTATCTATAAATTAGATTAGAAAAGTCCTTTCTTTGCTACAAATAAGACTGAAGAATATCATTAGGTTTACCCTCTTCTTCCCCATTCAAGTTACAACAAGAACAAGCTTTGTATATAGCATCAATCAATACAAACCTATACAAAGAAATAAAGACTATTGAGAATGGGATATCAATGCAAAAAATAAAATGGTCTATTAGCCATTGTGTTTCTGAACATTAATAACACTTCCAAAATAAGCATGAGATTGTAGCCAGTAGCTCTTAAAACAGCATCTCATTGATAAGCTTCTTAGCCATAAAGCAAACGAAAAGAGTGTCACTCCCATAATATTAGATCAATCGGGTATTGAGAGGAAAAGATGGATGGAAAAGTTTTCAAAACAGATAATGAACTGATGTAATCAATGGCAAAATAAAAATCCAACCTTGGGCAATATTCCATCTGGATGTACAAATAAGTTGATTCAACCTTGTTTTCATGCTCACTAACCCCAGATGAGTTCCCGTCCTTATAGCTAAGAGTAGAGCTCATTGCAGTTCTCGACCCCAAGGTGCTTTCTCCACAAAATTCCAGAACTCCTGTTTCAAACCATGCCTGGTAAATAAATAAATTAATTAATTAAAAGATTTTAAAGGAAGAAAATGTGAGCACCAACGAGAGAAATGGTGAAAATAATTTCATTAGTCAAGGCTTTTTACAAGGGGGTAGTGGAACCATAACACAGGCAGTAACAGTTTTGCAATTTGTCATTAAATATAGGAAATGCTCTGATCATGAACTTCTTTGTATGTAAAGAATAAGTTAACTATAAAAGACTTAATGACCTGCTCCCTTTATTTTCAAACAAGCATCAAAAGTTCCCTTTATTTTCAAGGTGTGATACAATATTCAAATCTGGTGATGAAACCAGTAATATGCCTTGTGCATATTTCAAAGCCAAGTTTCAAGGTTACTAGCTGGTGGCATTTAGAAATATGAGATTTGAATTTTTTTTATTGAGCCGTGTCAATCACAGAAGATGCATTGAGGATTCACCGTACTCTGCAAGTTTATGGTAGCATGGGGAATATGATTTATAAAGGGAAAGGGTTCAGTTCAACAGCAAACACGAACATATCCCAAACACATGCTGTCGTTGCAAAAGAGTGAGGAAAACTCCGTGTGACGATAAGAACAAAGTTTACCAATTATGTTTAAAATATAACCTGATAGTAGCGGACAACATGCTGATGCTGCAAACGAGCAAGTGTTGCTACTTCCCTGACAGAGTACAGAAAAAAAAATATTAATACTCCGTAGTAATCCTAGACTTAATGTATACATCTATGACAAATTGAATGTGGTAATCAACAGCAGCGGCAGAACAGCAATGCTTTCAACTAATGCATGTAAACATTGGCAATTCGTGAGCAAAATGCAAGGCACTTGTAGAGATCAGACATTCTAGAGAAAAAAAAACATTTAGACTAGCCAAAAAAACTTGAGAGGATTCTGATGGAACAAAATAATCAATGGAGATGCCTTGGTAGGATTATCACCCAAAGGAATAAAAACATTAGATGCTGCAATCATTCCAAGTGTGTTTGGTTCATAAATGTGAATGTGAAGTAAAAACGCTGAAAAGTGACTAATAATTACATATATAAGTATAAACAGCTAGAGCATAACCTATATAAATAGGATAATAACAACGTGCAAGCATGGTAGCAGTCATGGTAACAGTTTTCATTGTGGTTATAGACAGGAAAAATAAAGGCTATGTTCGGTATACACATTTATTGTTCCTATAGTAAGTGACAAGGCCTAAAAAGGAAAATTGAGTGATAATGTGCTGATACAGAATATCTTGTGGGTACATGAATGCTTTGCCAAACAACCCCAACGTCTAATGGGAGTGCATGTTCAGTCAAAATAGCTAAATGTGATTGTGTTAGGAAACGATTAATTGTAATTGTAATCAAAACATCTGGCAGATTCTGGATACACCTCCTTCCCCTCACAAAGACACAAATACAGCATCCATTCGACCATCATGCTGCCAACATATCCACTTTCATTACCAGAACATCTCCAAACACATCTTCTAGAAATATCCAATATTCCGGACCTCTCTCCGCTTCCAAGTTCCAACCAGCAACCACCCCTTTACCCTTTTTGGTCGCTCTATTATCCTCTGTATTTATAAGGCAATTGAAGGCATGGTCAGGGCTTATTTAACCTAACTGGTCAACGACAAAGGCTAGTGACAATTAGGTTTCAACTTTCAAGAGATAGGAGGAGGTGCCTCTATGAAGAAGATAGGAAGATGTACAGTTTGAGTTCAATTTTGGTTCTTTCAATAACGAGTTTTTGAATGCACAGTCACACAATCAAATATAGACGGGCCTATAAATGCAATTGTAGCTGAAAGTGTAATTGAACGCCATTTACTATTGTCAGTTGGCAATATGCAAACAAGTGGCTATGAACAGAAATTACATATATATTCTCTGCACCTGGGTAAATAAATCAAATACACCCTTCATAAGATAGACGACAATAAAAGATACTATTACTGATCATTCAAGGTCAAAATAACAATCTGGGATGCGATTTAACACTCACTCCCACTCTTACCTACAATTCCAACATGATTTGACCTCATGATACTAAATGAATATAAATATAACTTGAGTGACCTCACAAAGAAAATCATGATGAGAGCCAGGAGATAGACAGGGATGGAGCAGAGCTATATAATTACGTGAATGGTGGAATAGAAAATAAATAAATAAATAAACAAGAAAAGTGCAACTTTGGGAGAGGCAAGCATACGCAAGTCTATTCTCTTCAAAAAAATGCCATTAGCAGTTTAGCACACACTTGCTTAGAATGGTCATCCTTGATTGTCTAGAAGTAGTTCATATATAAAAGAAAGGGAAAAGGCATTGGAGATGCAAAAGCATCTAAAGTTCAATGTATTGATTCAGACATAAGATTAGCTACCTTAATATACGATCATCAAGTAGAGGATTTTTGTCCTTAAGGCGAATCTTTTTCACAGCATATTGCCTCCCATCTAATTTATTTTTGCACAGCACAACATAGCCAAAGCCACCATGACCTGTATCCAAAGATTCAAAACAGATTCATTGATTGATCAATACAGTTAAACCCAAAAGGGAACTACAACCTTTGCAGATATGGCCATATGGGCCCCCAAAGGAAGGCAAGTATCTCACCCAAACCCAATCTGATTAGTGATGAAAGATACTTTCACTGAAAGTCAACATTTCCCAAAAGCCAAATGCACAAAAATGGCAATAGAAGCATTTGGTCAAAGTGTTGTCTTACCCTTACTCTCCACAAACAAATATACTATATTTCCAAACAATCACCTACATCAATAACTAAACTGAAAGCCCTGAGCATTTCTAATGATTTGTGCTTGATAAGCATTAAATAATTCCTGTTTGTAGAGATCCTTGTTCAGGTAAAAAGATAGGTATATCCAATCAGTTGTAGGACTCCATCTAAGAATTTTACTTCCCAAATTCCATCAGTAAAATCTAGGTAATTGGCTGGATTTTGGCGAATCTCTCTCTTCTCATGCCACCACTATTATTCTCCCACCCCTATCTGCTCCTAGGTGGGACAAACAACAAAATGGTTACAAGATGCAAAACTCTGCTATCAGGTCCTATTAAATCTCGGTCCTAGATTCTGCTTTTTTCACTAGAGATCATTTTTCATGTAACAATATTTGGAAGATTTTGACTCCATTGGAGTGAACCATCTCCACTTGGGAGGCTCCTACCTTAAGGAAAACCTTTATAAACCCTGACTGACATTGGGCAACTTTATTAGAAATTCTAATCTCACAAAGAGATCTCAGCATCACCTAGGCATCGAGTCGATATGGCAGCAACTCTCTATTGAGTCGTGTTCGGCTGAACTAAGCATCACCATTGGCTTTGGCTCATTCAAAGTGTTAAAAACAGGAACAAGATCAGGCCTAACCAACGACTTGACGAGGGGATCAAGCCACAGAGGCACAGGATCAAACCCGTCACGTATCAAAGGTAGATCAAATCCTAAGTGGGACAGTACATATATATTTGTACCATACCAACGACTTGACGAGGGGATCAAGCCACAGAGGCACAGGATCAAACCCGTCACGTATCAAAGGTAGATCAAATCCTAAGTGGGACAGTACATATATATTTGTACCATATCATGAAAATTGATCCTTGCTAGCAATTATTAAAGGGACTAAACAGGCAGGGGGTGTCATTATAGGTTAAGGTCAGGTATTGGTTAAGACTATTTTGGATAGGATTTGACATTTGGATTTGGGTCAGGACTTTTCGGGTTTAAAACTATTTCAGGTTCTGGGTCCATCCAGGTCAGGTTATTCCCACATCAGAGCAATGCACTTCAGTATAATTTATTAATTTAGAATTGAGTGTACAAAATCTTACTTCAGAACATTATAAACTCTTGAGTTCAGTTGTGTTTGGGATTGAGGTATGTTTTGGGTTGGATTATTGCAGAAAAGCTTTGGATGCTAAGATTGTTGTGAATATGTTGAATCTAAGTAGTATCATCAAATCAAAGAGAAAGAAGGCAACAGATAAGAAGCAGCAAGCTGCAGATCATGAGGGATATATAGTCTTGCGTCCGTTGATGTGCGGTAATTATAAAGCAAACAGATGGTTTGCCAAACAGATCCTTGCACAGAGGAATATTCGATAATCACGCATTAGCAATTACAACATTTTATAAGTTATAATACAAGCATACAATTCAATATTTTTCTTACCAAGTGACCGTAGCTCCTCAAAGTCATTAAGATATCGTGAACTTAGATGAGAAGAATTGTTCTCTCTGAAATCCAAAACAGGCTCCCAAAACTGTCCAATTTTGGATGTAACCTACAGATAAAATCAGTAAGAGCAGATCGATACAAGATAAGTGCATGGATAAGGTAGGATCAAAAAAGAAGAAACAGAGAGACAGACCATATGCTGGTTGAAAAGATGACCAAATGCCTCACTGTAGAGATGTGATGGCTTGGTAACCATATCTCGGACTGATTCTGGGAGGACCTGGACAACTCCCCCATTAAAACAGTAGCGTACATATATAAATACATCTTATGCTGACAGAGTTTTAGTAATTACATACTCCCATACTGTAGAGCTCAGATGCTATTTCTGGCAAAGCATCTGCAAGAGGGCTCTTTGCGCCACAAGCCAGGCGAAGAAGATGAGCCTATCAAGAAAATAAAGGGAAAAGTTTAAGCTTAACATTATGAACAAACACAGGTAAATAACCAAAGACCAAAAATATGAAAATAAAAAGGATAAGGAAAAAACTGGAAATAAAAATAGGATACCATGACCAGATCTCTTTTCTCACTGTGAGATGCTTGACGGTCAAACAAAGAAGTAGAAGAAGATGATGCTGACAATTCACTTTCTCCATCATTGTCATCATCAGATGGTCCTTCTCCAGCCATGTCAGCAAACATATCCTGGAAAAGTATCAATGCACACCAATATCAGCAATATGGAAACTTCATCAGTGTCTGTTCTTCTGATTATCCACCTAAATATATTTTTTAAAAATTAAGAGAAAATAAAGACACTAACCCAAATGAAAAAAAATAAGAAAAATGGTCAATGCCCACAAAATAAGAAACATGCTTCCTATTAATCCAAGGATTTCAATAGCACATCTATACAAATCTGGTTGAACAAGCACATCTTGTCATCTCCCCAAATTTGATTTCTACATTGTGAATAACAAAGATCGGCAGGTTTATATTATTAATGAATATAGATTTTTCTTTGTTAACCCTTTTAGATTTGATGGAAGTTCTGACAAACCACAACTTCAATCTCTTATGAGAGAGATCTTGAAAAGTTGTAATTGACTAATTGCTTTAATCTCAGAAGACATGCTTTTCTAGATGAACATAAGAACTATTACATATGAAATGGACGTAAAATGAATAGACTTGACAAATTGGTTTGGTTTGAGCATTAGAAAATATCACTGGATTTTTTTTCCGAATAAAATAGCTGGTTTCTCACATACTTTCCTGGCCTTGCCACGAACATCAGTCCCTGAGTCAGATGACGCTGAAACATTTGAATCTGTCATGGATACACTCTTGCTCTCATCTTCACTGCCTTCTTCAAGAGTCTCCAATTTTGCAGTATTTGTTGTAGCAGAAGCCAATCTGTTATATTCCTCCACTGCGACCTTTCCCTTCTGAATGAAGTTCTTTTCAACGCCATCATATACTTGCTTTGAAATGGAAACTGAGTGAGGAACTCCAAAATTGTTTATCTCGCTGCTGTTGTCAAGACTCAAATGCCATGATTCTCCATAGTCAGAAAACAAATCAACAAAACCATAAACAAAAGGTTCCTTCAGTAGGCTAGCTGTCTCGGATAATCTTGCAACACTGTCAGATGCCATCTGACAATTGACATCCCCAGCCAAATGCATAATCTTCCAGAAGAATTGAAATGAAACAATCTTAGAAAGGGCCATATGGATAATGTTCCAATAGAAGGAAACTGATTTCAAATAGCAAGCAAAGAATATATTAGGCAACTTACAGGCTTGGTTATCGGACTCACAGGAACAATTTCAGAGAGAAATTCTTGAGCAGCCTCAACCAAATTGAATATCATTACCCGTCCTTCTCGAGCGTTAGAATTTGCCTTAGATAAGGAGCAAAAGAAGGAAATTAAACACTCCCTCCATCCAACTTTAATCGTCCCTTTTAGGAAATGGAAAAAAAAATTGAAAGGCCCTTCCCACTAAATGTTTTAGATTAAAAAAAAAAAAGTAGTTCTTCTTCCCATTAAATGTTAAGATGAAGTCAGAAATTATTGTTCATGTATTGTATTTGGTCAAGAATTGAAAATGAAGCACTATTGCATTAACCACGGCATAACCTTATGTTTTTTGATAAAATCACTTACCAAAATATTTGACTTAACCTGATAATGACAAATTGACAACTGCTCAAGTTTAGTACAAAGTTTATATCCACATTTTCATTTTAACATTTGTGACTATTTTAATATCCAAACAAAAGTAAAGCAAAAAGTACCAACTTCGGACCCATTTGCAAACCCATAAATTCAAAATCAGTGTTGAACATTTTTTGACCTATGACCCAAAACTATCCAAACAATGAATAACCTGAATCCAAAGGTTCAATTATGTGCCAAAACACTTTTGGTCGAAAAAGAAAAATCAATCTACATTTTATTTTCCCTGGGACACAGTAACTCAAATAAAGAGAGAGAAATTAAGAGAATGATAAGAGGAAGCAAGAGAGAAAAGAGAGAAAGAGATTGGTTTGTAAAAAAGGCACCCTCCTTTAACTGGTTACTGGTAGACAATAATTATACAGAGTATGATATATGAAGGTCTACCCTGACAGTAAGAGAAGAAGTAATCAAAAGAATTAGAGCAAGATAGTCAATTGCATATCTTAGCTTGGAGGGGGGTAGTTTTGCTCCTAGCCGCATCTAGTTCTCATGCTTCTAAATTGTCTTCAATTTGAAACAAAAATTAACAAAAAGCTCAACAATACATCTCACACAAAAATGGCACCTGATCATAAAGTAGAGATAGTAGATTATCAGCATCATTTTGCGATAGACCTTTCTCCGGACTTAATTGAAGTTTCGGGCACTTATGAGGATATCCAGATGTGAACCTAGATATTGAAAGGGGAAATCAAGGTTATGCAATAAAACAAAAGAAGCTGTGGAAAGTAAGGAATTCTATGACATCATACTAACTTCACAAGTAATATTGCAGAGATGTCCTGGTTCTCATAGCCCGTATCCTTTGAGAAAGGCCTGCCATATGACATGTAAGAACCCTAGACACAATAGTAAAAATTCGGCAATTCACAGAAGAAGTTTCATGACAAGGAAAGAACCTTATCTTCCCTTTTTTTTTATTTTAAGGTTAAAATATATTAAAATGAAAAAAGGTTACAAGGAAAGGGAAAAATGGGAAAGAACCTTATCTTAACAGAAACTTGAACAGGAGACTCTGAAACTATGTCGCAGTCTTCTTGAAATATTGCACAGCTACATATTCCAAAGGTAACATAACAAGTCAAACAGGTGAGTAAAAGGATTATAGGCATTTCATTTTATCCCATTCACACAAAAAAGGTGATCATTAGCATGATCCATGCATAACTAAGAATATATCACATAATGGATGAGTGAGCCACTTTCAATAGTACAGGTCATGATAATATTCGTGACTGGTATTGATGGTATATAAGAATTTTAGAAAATGTGTGTGTGTGTGTACACCCCTATAGTTGTAACAAGACTATGATGCACAATAGATGAAAATTGGTCTTCCTCTTCTCACTGCCTTCTCCTTGCCTTCTATGTTTCCTAGAACGTTCTTCTCCATCCTTCCTCTTTTTCCTTCTTAGGATATCTCTCATCTACCTCATGTCTACTTCCCCTAATTCTTCCCTTCATCTATCAATTTCCCTTGAACTTCAATCTCTGATACACAGAAAATTTTAAGATGGAATAACCAAATACTCTTGTTTATCTTCCTCGTCCAAAATATCACTGACTAAGATTTTTAATTTCACCACCACGCCAACATAATTCTTAATTAAAAAAAATATAGAAAATGAGAATGGAATGACTGAGATTGTCAACTTTTGTGCAAAATAAGCTCCAAGTCATTCTACCTCTTCCATTAAAAAACCTAAAACTCCAAACAGAAACAAAAAGTACTTTACTGACTGAAAGAACCCCTAAAAATACAAATTTGAGTAAATTTTAATAAGCAAGGACCTAATATTCATTAGCAGTTAAACCATATTAATTGATTAATTGTAGGACATAGTTCCATAATACTCTCGAACTGAAGATTTAGAACAACCTCAAAAAAAAGTAAAGAACAAAAGCATCCTTGCATTTCCCTTCACTTGTGGATGATGATAATAGTGTTTCAAAACAACTATAAGTAAAAGGATGACCTTCTTACTTACCACCTTGACCTTGTTTCTCTATTTTACAATTTTATAAAGCATCATACTAAGCACATCCACCATCCATATACATAAATAAAAGGGAAGGATGTATCACATTGTGCTAAACCCTTGAAGCTGATACGAATTCTTTGGACCCAACCATAACAAGAAAAAAACAATACCTATAGAAACCTCCTATCCACCATTTCCAACTAGCTCCAAAAATCATTAAGCTCTTCTTCTCAATGGAGAATGCTCGACTAAAGCAATAGAGTAATGTTTAAACAAAAAAAAAAAAAAAAAAAAAAAAAAAAAAAACTCAGATCTACAGTCATACTTCTACTCCGTATTTGCCAAGATCTAGTGATTGTCAAAACGGTATGAACTCAGGTCTACAGTCATGCTCTTACAAACATGAACACATACGGATGACCTTTGCACAAACAGTTTTCAAATCACCCCTCACAAAACCGCAAAACAAGCTTAGAAAATCCAAAGGTGGCTCCAATATGATTAATAACTGTGCAGTGCAGAATCTATACAGCTGACTCCATGGGCCAGCAATTCATAAAACCTAGCATTAGCTTCATCGTCCCCAACATAACCGAAAGCAATATCGAACTCATCCAAACGAAGCGAGAAGCATTACTAGAGCCAAAAATCAATTGTGCACGAAACAAAGCAAATTCAAGAAGAGGATGGGAAATCGGGAGGCATACAGCGCAGTGAGTTCTTCGGAAATGATCTCAGTGTAATCAGACGAGTGCGAAGAGTGGTGGTCCTTGGGAGCTCCTCGTGCTTTGTTCTTCCGCTTCTTCTTCTTCGAACTAGGCCCCATTGATTTGGAATTCACATGCGAGAATCGAGGAAAACAGACAAGGAATCGTCGTTGTCCGTTCGACGGAACAAAGGGGAGAAGGAATCGGAGACGATTGAGAGGGGAAGGAGTGAGAATCGGGAGGAATGAACTGTGGAATCAACAATGGCGCCCCCTGTTTGTGTTTTGACTCGCGTCTGCGTAGCTGCGCTGGATGATAGACTGATAGCTCTTGGGTTGTTCATGTTTGTCACATTCAAACACCATGTCGCACCTTCTAATACCAATATTACCCTTTGTTTAAGTGGAAAATGACATTTCAGCCCTAATCCCAGTCGAATTTATAACGTAGTTGAAGTTGAAAAAGTGAATTAAGGTAGCTTTTACGCGGAAACTATATACTCCCTCCGTTCGGCAAATTTGTCATTTTAGGGTGTTATTTTTGTTCAAAAAAACTTGTCATTGTAGGTATTTTGCCCTTCACTTTACAAAAATGTCCTTGATATGATTGATGGTTTGTTAGTTGTAGTTTTCGATAAAGTAAAAAATGAGGGTAATAATTGAGGGTAAATTAGTATATTTGTTGTTTGCCTTAAAACTTGTGAAATAAGCTAAAATGACAAGTTCTGCCTAACGGAGGGAGTATATTGTAAATCATTGTGATGTCTTCTGATGTAGTATAAATGCTTGAGAATGTGGCTTAATGACACCATGGAAACCAGATGAAAACCACGACGACGTTGTCCACGTTGTTTCCGCCGTAAAACAGCCACGTTCAAATTTGGGTGGTAAATCGTGGGATCGAAAGTTGGATCTACATTGGATCTCACCTGAATCACCCCATCTATCCTCTTGAGGATAAGTTTGGTTTCAAACCCCGGTTCGAATAAGAGGAGTACGCTATGTTAATGTGCCTTGGATGATCCACATCTCAAGGCCACGCGCAGATGGGCACATTGAACTATCCATTCCATGTGGTTGAGAGCCCTCACAGCCCAGACACAATAACGCAATTATGAGGGATGCGCTCTCTTTCTTTTTTACGTCCCTTTGCCCCCCCCCCCCCCACGGTGTAGCGGCATGGGGCAATTCTATCAACTTGTTCTCTTAGGTCGTGATCTAGTAGGGTTTGAACACACTAAAAGCTTTACCTTAACAAAAAAAAAACAATGTTAATTTGAAATTAAAGAAATAGTGTGTGCTTATTGAAATTTCAAATTTTGGCTCCAATTTTTTTTTTGAATCCACCGTACCCATGAGCCAAAGAGCAAATTTAACCCTAAAATTTACCTTCAATATGGATAACCAAAAGTTTTATGTTTTAACCTTTAATAATAATGATGAGATTTAAGTATAAATAGGCTCCTTAATTAAAGTGCAAGAGCCTAAAAGGTTATGTATTCTTGGACGGAGGGAGTAGTATTTATTATGGATGACAATGGGATGAGTGGTGGGTAGATGAATTCTCGTTTCACCTGATCCATCATGGGTACGTGGATCATCACCTCACTCAATCCACAATCCATATTCACTTCACCCATATCCATTTCACCCACCACCCATCGGGTGAGCGGGTGAGATGGGTGAAATATGGGTTGTTTTTCGCCCATTTGATTTTATCTATTTCCATCTAATCCAAAAGATAAATTATCATGTATACAACATATAACTATAGAAAAAAAATTGTTATAAAAAATACAAGTCTTAAATAACATTATGTCTTATAACATACATAAAAAGTAAATACTAGAAGATATGTAATGTATCTTTAACATTATAAAAATGATCCTAAAAACATTATACTATATTACAATTATTATTTCACTTTAAGTTTCAATGTTGAATCATGTTTAATATTAAATATTTAGGGTTATAAAAGGGAAAAAAATAAATTTATATGTTTTTATTCATAAATCACAATACTAAAATATGCAAATAGTATAGTGTCCCCAATGTATTAGGGTTAGGTTCGTTTATTTGCCTGAATTTGTTTGTTTGCCCCTATTTGTATTGCATCTTTCTATTTTAAGTTGTATGTTTGGCGGTTCGCCGTCTGCCGACTTTTTGTCCTATCAAGGAGTCAGGTTTGTTTGACCCTCGAATTATTTCCTAATTAAAAAAAAACAAATAGTATATTACTACGTATATTGTAAATGGGTGATAGCGAGTGATTGATGATGGGTAGGGTGCGGGTGAAAAAATTATCACCCACATCCAACCCGACCCATCACTCACCTGGTGCATTTCTTCTGCCTCAATTTCCTACCCCACAGCCCCGCCCCACAAAATTATTTAACCCTTAAATTAATATTAAAAAATTTTAAAAATATATATTTAGCTTCTACATGATTATTATAACATAGTTGGAAAAAAAATTCTCAAAAAATAAACTTATAAAAATTTTAAAAATTTATATACTAAAACATCATCTTTTTATAAAATTTAAAAATCTTTCTATTTCTATTGAATTATTATAATTTTTGTAAGTTGTTTTTTTTTAGAATTTTTTTCAAATATGTTATAATAATAATAATGTAGAAGCTAAATATTTTTTTTCATTTTTTTAATATTAATTTAAGGGTTAAATAATTGGCGAAAATGCATAAAACCACCCTTTATTCAAGGTTGTTTGCAAATAACCACCCCTTATTCAAAAATTTGCAAATAACCACCCATTATATACAAATTGGTTGCAACTAACCACCCATACCCACTTTTCTTGTTAAATCTAATTAATTTTTCTCCAATTCTAAACAAAAAGGGTGATGAATGTCTAGAGTCTCCTGCTGTTCATCGCCTCCAGCAATGACGACCTCTGGTGGAACCTCCTGGTGGTCATCGGGTCTTGTTCGTGGACCTCTATTTGGCTAATTAGATTGGAAATTTGATTTAGTTGAGACTAATATAAAGAAATACGGAGTATGTAAAACATTAAAAAGTTATGGGTATAATTTAGACCTGTCAAAACACGACCCGACACGAACGCCCGGAAAATTTTGGGTCAAGACACGAAAATTTTAACCCGGAAATTTTTTCCGACCCGAACTCGATAACCCGGTAATTTTCTGGGTCATCTTGGTTTGGACCCGTAACCGATTGACCTGGTGACCAGATTGATTTATAATTATATATGATTAAATTTTTTTATGAACATTCCAATTTATTACATTTTATATATTTTTTTGATTAGGAAAGGATTCGGGCGAGCAAGCTCTACACGACGGCATCCTTACGAATGAGGTCTAACAGACCAGAATCGTTGTAGATATCGACACCCCAGGCAGAGTGGCAAAGGTCTGCAACCTTATCAGCCACTCTATTGCCTAACCGGAGAACATGAAAGAAGGAAACTTCTTTCAAAGACGATAGTAAGAGTTTAACATCTGATAAGATCAGTTCAATTTCCCAAGGTCAGGTAGATGTTTTGTTTGGGTGATAATATTTACACCCATAAATTTTACTATATGCACCACATCTACGCCTCTTGAATCACACCCCTGCTCCTCTTAAGTCACACACCTGCCCCTCAAGAGGCACAAGGTATTTTAATGTAAAATACCCTGCGCCTCTTGAGGGGCAGGTGTGTGACTCAAGAGGAGCAGGGTGTATTTTAAAAAAATATATAAAAAGTGAGATATGTGGTGTAAATAGTAAATTTTGTGGTGTAAATAACATTGGCTTTTGTTTACGTGGTTTATGATTATAATGGAGTCACCTTCAATGTGGAGTTTGTCGATACGGAGCTGTAAAGCATGTTGGATTCCCGGCTTAAGAGCAAGAGCTTCCGCTTTCAAAGGGCTTTGTTTACCAAGTTTTTGATAACAGATGTGTATCGGACGTCCTTCCCAGTCCCGTATTATGGCTCCAGCCGAGCTGTCATTGTTTACAATTATAGATCCATCAAAATTTAACTTGAGAGTTCTTTCAGGTGGTTTGCGCCATGTAATGTTGGCAAGCTTATTTTTCTTCCTTGGGTGATTGGAGTTTCGTGTATTACATTTTATAATTACAATCACTTGATCTTTTATTTTCAAATCAACTTTTTTATTTTTTTTTGTATTGTGTAATACTCCTTCCAATCGATAGTATTTGATTTTTTATTTTTCATCACATTTTTTAAGAAGATGAAAACTCTAAAAAATATTAAAATAATTATATACTTATTACTAATTGCATGAAATTATTTTTAAAAAAAAATTATTTAAATTTTTGATATTTTATATATTTTAAAATTTTGTTAAAAATTACGAGACATAATAAAAATAAAATATTCTAGATCGATATATGATATAATTACAAGCTCTAGAACTTATGAACCACGTCTTTAATTTTAGCATTTTAAAATTATCGCAAAATTACCAAATCATGATTTTTTTAATTTAAAAAGGAAAAAATTGACAAACCCAAAATCGACCCGATTTGACCAAAAACTGAGTCAAACCCGAGTTCGAGTCAACTCGGATCTACTCGGGACCCGTTTTACTCGGAACCCGTTTTACCCGAAATCCGAAACGACCCGACCCGAATGACCCGATTGACAACTGTAGTATAATTGTCTTTTCCTATTAACTTAAGTGAGGTTTAACAAGAAAAGTGGGTATGGGTGGTTAGTTGCAACCAATTTGTATATAATGGGTGGTTATTTGCAAATTTTTTAATAAGGGGTGGTTATTTGCAAACAACCCTGAATAAAGGGTGGTTTTATGCATTTTCGCCTAAATAATTTTGTGGCGGGGTTGTAGGGCGGGAAAGTATTGGTAATGTACCAATTCCACCCAGAAATCCGAGTTTGGATTTGGAGGTTAGCCTATCGAAATTGGATATGGATTTGGGTTAAAGCCCACCTAAATTAGGGTTTGGATTTTGGGTTTAGGTGTATAGATTTAGGATTTGGGGAAGTTTTGTGAAGCAGGAAATCTGAATTAAGGGTTTTAAAAAAAACCCTCCCCCGGAGCTTGAAGAACGCGTTCCCACACGCCCCCAAATCCCTTCTCCCATCCGATCTTCAATCCCCTGATTTGGTGCTCTCTTCCGCCCAATCCGCCTCCTTAGGCTCGAGCTCGTCTAAAAATTGGGCTCGGCTCGAGCTCATTTAACAAACGAACCAAGCTTGAATAGGGTAGGGTCCGCTCGTTCGACTCGAATAACACCCCTATTTGCAGATGGAAACAATAACGTACAACATATATACATATATATCGCATCTAATTTAAAAAGGATTAGGGAAAACAGTACCTTAGGCTTGTTATAGAGGGTATGCAAGCAATTGATCCACTAATGGATGGGCAAATAGAGTCAGGCAGCGACTAGTCCAAGGAGCTAGGCGCTCTCGCCGCTCCGTGAGCTAGGGGCCCGATCAGGGCGGCGCCGACTAGTCCAAGGAGCGTCGTGGCACGTGGAGGACATTGGATGAATCTTCTTATTCATCGTTTACATATCTTCTCCAGTTTTCCTAGCTTCCTCTGCTAGCTCATCGTTGATTGTAAGGTTTTAGTTCGGACATTTTGATTAGGATTTGGAAGGGAGAGCCACTGGAAATGTCATTTTGCTATTATGGTTTTTTCTCCTTCAACAGAAGATTAAAATAGATATTTTATATTCAATAATTTATTTTAATTCTTATTTATAAGAAAAAAAATACAATTTGGATATATAAAATTTTGAGTAATGTGCACAAACTAACCCTAAATCCGGATAGGTTTGCGCCCATAACCCACTATCCGAAACTATTTACAAGGGCTAACCCTCCCCTCTTAAAAAATTGCACCCCGAGCGGTAATCTTTACCTGGAGTAACCGGTTTCCTTTGCCTCTTTCTTGCCCCAAATCGATGGCAGAAAAATCAGAGAGAGAGAGAGATTGAGAGTGGAGGGAATCGAGTCCACAAGAAGGACAAGGAGGAAGGAGGAAGGGAGCGGCTTGAATGGTGGCAGAATTGAATCTCTCTCTTTGCACCTCTCTGTGTAAAAATGTTGGCTTCTCCGTCGCCGCACGCCTCTCACCGCCTCCCGCCGCCCAAACACCACCGGACGGACACCTCTAGCGCCCAAGAACACGCCTTCCAACTCCAATCCGAAGCCGAAGCCAAATCCGGACAAGTTCACTCCGATCTGCTATGCGAACAAGGAGAACAACCTCGATTACGCCTCGCCTTCGATCTCTCCTCTATCTGCCACCGCTAATGCGAAATCGGAGGTGGAGATCGAATCTATCGACTCTTCCCTGGCCGACCAGCTCAACGCCGTCTGGGAGCGGCTGGAGCGGCTGAGGCTCGACCGCAAGAACACCGAGAAGATGCTGAGGGAGAGGGATCGGATCTTCAAGATTCGAATGGAGGAGCTCGTACAAAGGGGAGAGTCACGCCTCTCATCGCCTCCCGCCGCCCAAACACCACCGGACGGACACCTCTAGCACCCAAGAACACGCCTTCCAACTCCAAGCCGAAGCCGAAGCCAAATCCGGACAAGTTCACTCCGATCTGCTATGCTAACAAGGAGAACAACCTCGATTACGCCTCGCCTTCGATCTCTCCTCTATCTGCCACCGCTAATGCGAAATCGGAGGTGGAGATCGAATCTATCGACTCTTCGCTGGCCGACCAGCTCAACGCCGTCAGGGAGCGGCTGGAGCGGCTGAGGCTCGACCGCGAGAACATCGAGAAGATGCTGAGGGAGAGGGATCGGATCTTCGAGATTCGAATGGAGGAGCTCGTACAAAGGGGAGAGTTTCAGAAGGAGCTCGAGATTGATGTCGATTGCCTTTACCGATTGAAACAGCTCTATCTTCAGTGCATGGTAACAATCTCCATCTCTTCAAATACAATTAGGATTTTTCCGAATTAAAACCTAATTGCTGAAATTACTAAATTAGGTATCGAATGTGATTTTAATAAGGCAAACTCGGATTGAAGTATATCTATAAGTTGCCTTGAGATTGGTTATTATTTACCTTCCCTACTTTTAAAAGTAAATCAGAACTTTTTATCAATGGTCTGATTCTGCCTTACTCATATAACTTTGTTTGGATTATTTGATACAATAACAAGGGAGAAAGTTTTGAATTTCTTGTAATGATTTATGGAGGACTGTAATTGACTGTTGTGGTTGGTTATTAGGGCCAAGCTACGAAACATGGATAAATCACAAAAGAGGGAAGGAGTCGAAGCAGCAGGAAATTTGTTAGGCTTTCTCCAATTCCCTTGGTTTCAAAGTATCTCTTCAGTTCCTCTTGTAAAATAGGATCCAAGGTGTTTAATTAGTTAGCAAACAACTCATCTACAATGTATTACTGATCTTTTGGGTGTGTTTTTGTTTACCTAAATTGAGAGCAAGGTTATTTTGGAGTACTCTATTGTTGGTGTTACCCTTGACTTGTCTAGGGTTGTACCCAAGAGGAGACAATGGTGGCGTATATGCATTTAAATGATACTATGTACATTATAACTATTATGTATACTTTATCTCTCAAGTCTTGTGCTACAACCCTATATATATATGCCAATTAATTTAGAAAAGAGAAGAAAAAAATAAAAAAATAAAAAAGTATATATATATATACATATGCCAATTTCGACACCCTAGAGCGTCGAAAAAGGTTGATAGTAGAGCACCAACATATATAATTACCTGTCAACCATACTGAATTTACATGTCACCCATACCGGATTTACATGACACATAATGTATTTTACTTGACACATACATGAATTGTTTTATTTGACACATGTCACCCATACCGGATTTACATGACACATAATGTATTTTACTTGACACATGAATTGTTTTACTTAACACGTGAATCGTTTACTTGACACGTGAATTGTTTTACATGACACATGAATTTTTGTACATGACACGAGAATTGTTTTACATGACACGTGAATTGTTTTACATGACACATGTTCACTCAAGTGAAACGAGGATTTGTGTACAATTCCCATATAGGCTTATTATTCATGAATCAACACCGACTATCAACTTATGTTTAGAACAAGTCAAGCTTGATACATCACCAAATTATAGGCAAAATAAATTAAAAGTCAAGACACTTCATCTTCCCTGTCTGTTAAATTCATTATAAGATGGGTTTTTAACATGACAGGTAATAGGTTTGACATGTCACCTACGTCACTTCACATGATAGTCAGAGTGAGCGGACTTACCCCAGAAATCATCCAAGGCTGAATTTGAAACCAAGTTAATTTGGCTTCGATATTTCCCTAATATGTCATTCTCAGGAACTCAATCGAACATTTCAACAACTATCCCCAATAATTCAAATTCAATAAAATACCAAGCTTCACAATGCTAAAGTTCATCCAAACATGATTTTCAATACATTAGGCATGTCAATTCTCTACCCACACACAAAAAAAGGAGCCTAGTAGAAGGAATTCTGAATCATCTAAAAGGAATAGAATATGCCCGAAAGCGTTCCATTTATTAATGTCACCCGTCTATGTTCTAAAAAACGCTCGGCGGATGCTTGAAGCAATTGGATGAGATGGAAGTGATTGTTAGGTTCATTCTGTACATGTCAGATCATGAATTAGTACTTTATGCAAGCTGCTGAGAGACTGAAAACGTCACAACTTTAACTGACCGATCATATATAAACTTGTCAACCATACTGAATTTACATGTCACACATACCGGTTTTACATGACACATAATGTATTTTACTTGACACATGCATGAATTGTTTTACTTGACACGTGGATTGTTTTATTTGACACATGTCACCCATACCGGATTTACATGACACATAATGTATTTTACTAGACACATGAATTGTTTTACTTGACACATCACATATATAATTACTCGTCAACCATACTGAATTGTTTTACCATCAAGATGGTTGTAAGTTTCCAACAATTTTCGTCTCACCCTTCTAAATGATACCATTTTAACTGTGAAGTACATACTTTATGACAATCTATAGCGTGAAGATATGACAATTTTATTTAAAAAATTGTCTTCACCTCTCTCTTAAACCCCCTTTCCCTCTCCCTCTCTCCACCCCTCTCCATTGAAGAGCTCCATTGAAGAGCTTCTTTCTTCTTTGATTCATTTGTCTTCTATCTCTCTTCTTCCTTCGAATTTCTTCTGTCGAACAAAAAGTGACGCATTTTTCCTCTCTCTTATCCTCTCAGCACACACACTCTCTCTTTCTCTCTCTCTCTCTTCCTTTCCCTCTCTCCTCTTATTAATTACCCCTTTTACTTTTCCACCTTTTTTCTCTCTCTTATCCTCTCAGCACACACACACACTCTCACTCTCAAGTACTTTATCAACATTTTTTTATTTGAAGTCGATGGTGAATATATTTCTCTGATAATTCTTGTCCAGTCAATTCCAATAGGTGACATGTCGTTTTGATTTGGGTGTCCAGTTAAAACTAACTGCTTACATGTCAACCTGCAAATAGACCTCCGCCTGCTTGCTGTTGCTTTTTCCATCATCTCTCTCCTCTGCAACTTTACTGTTGCTTTCTCCCTCCTCTCTCTCCTCTGCAACTTTACCTCTGCAACTTTACTGTTGCTTTTTCCCCTCTCTCTCTCTCTCTCACCTGTCCAGCTGTCAATCACAGAATGTCCAGTCTCCCCCCTCATGACCTGCAACCGGTTGAAAGTGGAATCCGGATAACCAGTTTGCTGCAAATTTTTTTCGGATCGGGTTAACCTTGCAAAGTTTCTCAAAAAGTGGGTTAGTTTAGCAAATGCCCCAATAATTTTTTATTATTTAAGGGATAAATAACATATTTTAAAATTTTGAGGGATATATATATAAATATATATATATATATATATATATATATATATATATATATATATATATATATATATATATATATATATATATATATATATATATATAAACCCAATTCACCCTTATTACTATTGTATTTACTGGTGGATTTTAGCTAATGTTGGGCTTTGTCAATTTGTGTATTTTAATTATGGAAGAAAATGCAATGCGGGTCTATAAATAATTATCAATATCAATATTATAATACTAATAAAGAAAATAAATTAATTTAATAAAGAAAATAATTTAAATATGTTCAATATAATAAAATAAATTAATCAAACACACAAGACTGCGGGTAAAATAAAAACTAGTTATTTTATTATTTGAGGGATAAAATTATATTTTTTTAAATATATATTAATGTATTTGACATTAAAAAGATGTATAAAATAATATTTGTGATTAAACTTCAAACCCTAATTATCATTATACATGACTAAACATTGTAGAACTAAATGGATTGATATATAAACTCTAATTATCATATAGACTTATCATACTTATAGATATAGTAGATTAAGAAAGTTTAATTAAAAGAATATATATAATCAGTGGCAGCCGCAGGACCCTCTGAAAGGTGGGGCAAAATTTCTAGTACGTACTGAGATATTGGTCTTTTATGGTAGTGATTTCTCGACATTCATTGAAAATTCAAGCCTTTGTCATATCTAGGATTATAAACTTATCAAAATTCAATCATTCTAAATTTAAGGCTTTTGCATATTAGGATTGTAAACTCATCAACTTTGTAATGCCTTTTGGTTCTCAAAGACATTATAGAAATTGCGATTTAAATATGTAGGGTAGAAAAAGAGAAATATTGAATAAAGTCTCACAAATTCAATTCACAAACCCCAAATTCAATTCACAAACATCAAATTCAATTCATAAATTCATAAATTTCATTTTTAAAATCACTTATACACAATAATTAAAAACACAAAATTTGTTTTCAAAATCACAAAACCTAATCAAAATTTCACAAAATTGATTCTCATATTCAAACCCTAAATTTCACCATTTTTCGTCGCCTAATTTCACCGATTTTATGGGGTTTAGTTAGTTAATAGCTAGATTTGTATGTAATAGGGAGTTCGGAAAGTGGGAATATAATTAAATACGGGAGTACAAATATAGAGAGTGGGGGTGTAAGTTGAACAAAGAATAGAGAAGTTTTTTTTTTGTAAAAAAAAAAAGATGAGAATTTGTTTTTTAAAAAGAAAGTTGGTAGGATCAAACCCCCAACCTTTGACCTCTTTACATTTTCCTTCCTTCCCATTTACCAACTGAGCTAAGTAGATTAGTTGATTCAATATTCATCCTAGTTTTACTTATTACAACATTACCATATACATATAAAAAAATTTCCTTCAAACTCTCGGGGGCGCGTAGGTCAAAGGGTGGGGCGGCCGCCTACGCCCGCCACACCCTGGGCCGCCGCCTACCCCGTCACACCATGGGGCCGCCTCTGTATATAACCAATTGTTAATGGTAAAAAAAATATTAGAGCTAAAAATTAAGGCAATAACCGTACTTACCATCCATGTCATAAAATATGAAGCGATATTTAGGAGTCATGGCTTGCATTACTTCATATTTCTCCATCTCTTCGTTTTGTGAAAACAACTCTCTTCTTAGATCAACTCTAGCTCTTCGTGTGTTTTTTTTGATAAGGTGATGGGCTCTCTTCTTGGGTCAGCAACATTTTATATTCTTTACTTTTTTCATTTTAAACACTGAAAATGACATCTTAAATAGGATAAATTACACATAACCACCCTTAATTATGATTGTTTTCACATAACCACCCATGAATTTGTAAATTACATAAAAACCACTCGTAAATTAGATTTGTTTTCAAAAGGCCACCCATTAATTTGTTAAATGTCCATTTGTTCCATTAGTAAATTACACATAACCACTGAAAATGACATCTTAAATAGGATAAATTACACATAACCACCCTTAATTATGATTGTTTTCACATAACCACCCATGAATCTGTAAATTACATAAAAACCACTCGTAAATTAGATTTGTTTTCAAAAGGCCACCCATTAATTTGTTAAATGTCCATTTGTTCCATTAGTAAAGACAAAAATGCCCCCATATCTTAGTTTTTTAAAAGCAACTTTTTTTGGTAGACGTTTTTTTAAATGTAATCAATACAATTCCTGCGTCATGACGCGGTTTATTTAAAATAAAATCTTAATAATAAAATAAATTAATATTATACAATTAAATAAAATATTATTTTAATATTTTGAATTAAACTTATAATAACAAACTCATAAGAGAATGGTATAGTAAGGTTATTCAAGATGGACTCTATGATGATAGTATATAAATATTTACAAATAGATAAAGGTTATATATTAATTTAATATTTTGAATTAACTCATTTGTCATGTGAAATATGAAAATCAATTGTAAAAAGGGGGAAAAAGTGATTGGTTAAAAAGGAGAGGTTTAGGTTGGATATGGCACATATGCGAAAACTATTTTGTTTTAAGAGTTTATATAGATATAGATATAGATATAAAATATTAATATAGATACAGATAGATGATCTGGGTTTTAAAAAAAATATGGGTTTATTTTAAACTCATCCACAACTTATTCAACAGTTGAAGGAGAAGAGATCGTCAAGAACCATTGTAAATCTGATGCAGATATATTGATTAGGACATTTATATATGTTCTGCAATGTTTAATTTTCTTACTTTTTTCAAGAGGGACGTCAAATTGAATAGTATAATACATATGATAAACGCCATTAATTAATCAACTAGCTCATCATTAAAAATGAGAGGATTAAGCCTAAAAGTAGATGAGTTGAGTTGAGTTGATTGCTTTTGTTGTATTTAAATTTGAAATAGAAGCTGATGTATATTTGGAGCAAGGTGCATTTTTTTGTATAAGGTCAATAAATTTGGAATAGAGGGAGTAAAATATTAAATACTCCGTAGCTTGATTGCTTTTCCGGTTGGGTAATCCCTTTTGTATTGAAAAAAACTGAATTGAATTGAATGAAGAGTCAATTGAAAGGAAAAGGGGAGGTTTGTTGCATGTGCACGTTTTTGTATAATTTGGGATGGGACAGAGGTGAAGAGGGCTTTGAGAAACGAACATAATCAGCATCATTTCAAGCAAAACTTATTAACAACACCGTTTCCAACTAAAAGCATCCACCCAAACTTATTAACCGCACCGTTTCCAAATAAGCTAAGCATCTAAAATAAAGAGATCCAAAGCCAAATGGGTTGCTAACACGAATCCTTCTCATATACGCAGAAGTTAAATTGAAGGTGAGACACAAATGAAATACTTGGTAGATGAAAGCATTCACTAGGGGTGGAAATGGGGCAGGTTATGGGTGGATAAAACTATTCCATCTCCCGCCCCACGAGTAATTAATTCCACCCGCTCCACCCATTACCCGCAAACCTCTTCACCCTCATCTGATCCGCGTGGGTCATGCAGGTGGAGCGGTTGCCCAATGGGTGATATTAATACAACTATATATGATTTTTTTTAATAAAATTGAAAGATGAATAAAAATTAAATTTTAATTTACAAATACTAGAAATATGAGTTCGTGGAAGTCGAATACGGTTCATAAATAAAAATAACATGTTACTTAAAAGTTACAAAATGAAAACACGCATATACATATACATATACATATACATATACATATACATATACATATACATATACATATACATATACATATACATATACATATACATATACACACAATAACATTTTACACAAGACTCAAGATTAGGGTTTAGATTTTAGAGGGTAAAATAGTAAAAACACATACATAAATATAAAATGTTTAGAGTTTTATGTGGGTATGCAGGATGGGTGAATGGGGCGGGTTAATGGGTGGACTATTGGGGCGGGTAATAGGTGAAAAATCTTCACCCATAGTCCATCCATCACCCGCCTCACCCGCACCCGCACCACCCGTCACCCACTTTATTGCGGGTTTTCACCCGCAAAATTAATGCGGGTGGAGTGGGTGGATTGGATATCCGTGGGTTATTTACAACCCTAGCATTCACTATTTTCTATTTATGAACAAATGAAAGATTTTGAGCATTCACTCTTTTCTATTTATGAACAAATGAAAGATTTTGAGCATTTACACTTTTCTATTTATGAACAAATGAAAGATTTTGAGCATTCACTATTTTCTATTTATGAACAAATGAAAGATTTTGAGCATTCACTATTTTCTATTTATGAACAAATGAAAGATTTTGAGCATTCACTCTTTTCTATTTATGAACAAATGAAAGATTTTGAATATACAGATGTAGCGTTTGATTATAAATCAAGAAAGGAAGGGGTGCCAAACAACTGATTATAGATTAAATCTCTATGTGATTAAAGGAAATGTGACAAGTTTTCAGGGAGACATACAGATTATAAACCAAGAAAGGAAAGGGTGCCAAACAATTGATTATAGATTAAATCTCTATGTGAATAATAAAAGGAAATGTGACAAGTTTTCATGGAGACATACATAAGTAAGAACACAAATACCTGAGCCACTGCTAAGTTAAACATAATAATACAACAACAACAATAACAAGCCCGGTGTATCCTGCTTAACGCTAAACACAATAAATACATAAAAAAAAGGGAGGAAAAAGGATTTTTGATAGAGAGGGAATATATAAAGTAAACAACTAAGGATTTTATCATTGAGTTTGGATTATCTACTACCGAATTTCCAAATTAACCAAAGATGTTGCCTAGAATAATTCTTAGAAAAGCTTCGTGATCTTAGTGAATAATTACATAAATCATGACATAATGATGACAAAAGAAGAGGCAATCTTTGACAAATAACTCATAGGAAAGAAGATGCACTCTTAGGCTGTGTTTGACGCTAGATGGAGATTGTGTAGATTAAGGGGATTTTTCTAGATTTTAGGAGATGGAGTTTATTTTGGTAGATTAATGGGATTTGTGTAGATGTGACGAGATGGAGATTAAATCTGGTAATAATCTCGTAAAGGTGTTTGGTGGGTGGAAGATGTTAATGTATTTGACGTGGGTAAAAAGACAATTGTACCCTTCAATTATTATATCCCCAGCCGAAGCTTCAGGAATCTGTTCAAGGTCGTACGCCACCACCCCCTTCCCGTACCTCATCCTCTTCCTGTCCACATACAACCTGTCGCTCTCCGGCCGTAGCTCGAGGGTCCTCCACCGCCGGCCGGCGCAGTCAAGAGACGCCACATAGCCGGAACCTTATTACCGGAGCTCGACTTCATCACCGCCAGCTCGAGGCAGAACCGAGTCGTCGTCTTCGAGCCCAAACGCAGCCGCTGAGAAGGTATGTCTCCGATCCTCCATCTCAAGCTTCGTAAGCGGTTAGGGATATGCGATTCGGATCCATATTGTTATCGTAGAGGACAATCTTGTTCCAATTTGTGATTGTTTTGAGTCAATTAACGAAATCGATTAGCTAGGGTTACCATCCCCAATTGGAGTTGTCGGCCCGGCAGTAGGAGTTTCGTAATTTCTCTGCAACGGTCGTCATAGGGGGCCAGTGGAACCCAACACAGGCTACGCATAGCTCTAGGGAACCGTTGGGGAGGGTAAGCCAGTGTAGTGAGTTCGAACCTCACGGTAGATAGATTCATGTTTTGGGAAGTATTTGACTGATTGTTCTAGCTTTTTCAGCATATGTTAATACACTGACCATGCAATTGTTTGGACCAACCAGTATAGCCAAATGCATAGCAAGTTGATGTAGTTGTTGTACCATTACATTTTGTTATGATTTACCTGAATTATGTTTTGGTTATGCAATATTTCAATTCGGCTGTATGCAATATTTGACTGCATGAATGTTTTGGTGATCGTGAGAATCGTGGCTCAACATAGAACTAGTACGATTAACTTCGAGATTCAATTCGTGTTGGTAATTTGATGATATAGGATGAGTTCCTGTGATAGGATGTTTATTTGTGATGTTGTTGTCCGTTTGCACGGGTGACGTGTGTGAAACTGAACCCGTACAAGAGGTACTATAATTGATATTTGCAGTTCTGCAGTAGGCATGGCGTCGTGTGGCAAACCCCCCCTCAAGGATAAGGCCAAAAAGGATAAGGTCCCAAAGGAAAAATTATTTATTTGGACCCCGACTATGCTGAAGCAATACCTGGACCTCCTCATTGCTTATCAGCGCAAATATGGGAGAGACCAGGGGTTCAGCTGGGTGGTTTTAACTACTCAGTTTGAGGAGTTGACGGGTCAAAAATGTGGTCCAAATACGCTTAAGAACAAACACGCAATGATGAAAGAGCGATGGAAGGACTGGAAAGAATTGAAGCACGGGGAGACAGGCTTGGGATGGGACTACGAACGAAACTGCATCGACGCAACCGATGAATGGTGGGAGAGGAAATGTCAGGTATGACTCCTAATGATATCTGGTGACCGTAGTTTCTGGAATGCGTACTCGCCCTTTATGTTACATAAATGCACACTAGTACACCATCTTATGTCAGTGAGTGGGAAACACAAATGTAGGAGAACGAAGACTTCCGGAAACTGAAGAAGAAGTGTGTACCCCCTGATGTAGAAGAAGCGTGGGACCAGATTTATGGAGGTACAGTGGCTACGGGGCAGCACTGTGTTTCTCCGTCAATGGATCCGACGGAAGAACCTGTATCTATGGCCTATACGGCTGCTGAACTGGGAGGCACAAAGGGACCTCAGGCTACAACTGTTGAGGTCGATCTCGGCGTTGACGGTGACAACATCGATGAGTTCGACCTCTCTCGCTTCCCGGACGTGGTCCGAGGTGCAAGCAACTTCGCCCCGGTCCCACCCGTTCAGCCCCCTCCATCATCAACCAATGGATGTAGCACCTTCCCAGCCAGGTCCGGGAAGCGGGCCTCGGGATCATCTGCAACAAATTCTGTGAAGAGAAGGAGTGCGTGAAGGTCCTCTGGCTCGGGTATGTACGAGAGGCACATGGAGTTTGTGGAGGAAACAAGTAGTAAGTTGCTAGCTTATGTTTGTGCTGAAGACGAGGCATCCAAAACACCACTCACCCAGGAGGCGGAGGTCATGAAGGTGCTTGACGACCTCGTGGCCACTGGAATGATCGAGGACGAGAGCCCGTTGCTTTGCTTCGCTATGGACACGCTCATCATTCCGGAGCGGGCGAGGATGTTCCTTGCTTGCACACGTAGCAACGCAATGTGCATGGCTTGGCTACGGTACCATTTCTGGAAGAGTGGGGGCGACGTATAGGCAGCTGCTACATGGGCATATACATAGTTCCTACGCGGTGTCAGAGCTGTGTATATCGGAGTGACGATTTAAACACCCGTTTTCCCGGACGAAGACGTGTTTGTTATGGTTGTTACTAGGGAATGACTTTCGTAAGGTTTTTACTTATTTGTGTGTCTATGGTTGCCTGTTTGTACACCGCTATGTTTGACATTCTGGTTGCTTGAACAACAGACTATCGTTTTTTTTAATGTGCTTACTGCTTGATTCGTACTTCTGTTATGTGAGTTCCTGCGAAGAGAACGTTCATCATGTGTACCCCCTTTGTATGATAAGCTACGTAGGGGTTGTGCTCACGCTGACCAATGGGCGTGCTATGTTCTGCTTTGCAGATATTAGGGAATGGATGGTAGTGCCGACAAGCGGAAACGGAAGCGTAAGCGTCGACACAAGGCAGGAGCGATTATGCAGTTGCTTTTGCTGCTAGGCTCCGTACCGAAATTCACGCACTACTACAAGCACGTGCACAAGGTTCCGTGCTACATTTCTAGTTACACGGGGGCTCAATGGATTCACGACATCCTTCACCACGAAACCGACCTCCGTTCAGTTCAAGTCTTTCGTATGCCCAAGCAAGTATTCACCTCACTTTGCTCCATACTAGAACACAAGTATGGGTTGCAAGGATCGAATAACATGTCTGTGATGGAGAAGGTTGCGATATTCGTAAACACCATGGCGTGGGGGGCATCGCTTCGGGACTCGTGTGAGCGGTTTCAGCATTCGACATCGACGCTCAGCGAAGCAATTTCCGATGTGCTAGAAGCGCTTGTAGGAAGACACCGTGGGTGGAACGGCCTAGCCCGTGACGTCCTACGACCCATGGACCCTAACTTCACCGAGGTCCCAAAGCAGATAACCGGTGACAGTCGATATAGTCGATATTTTAAGGTAATGTCGTCGTCTCCCAGGGACAATACCCCTACGACATACGAGAGTGTAACAATACCGCTGTCTTGTGCAGGGATGCATCGGAGCCCTCGACGGTACACACATTGAAGCATGTATTCCCCGGGAGCAACAACTTCCATACCGGGGCCGTAAGGGGATAACTACATTCAACGTACTAGCGGTTTGCGACTTTGACCTGAATTTCACTTTCATTTCAGCTGGTTGGGAGGGGAGCGCCCATGACTCACGTGGCAATAATCAGATTGTAATAAAACAACATGGCAATGAAATTGTAATAATCTCAAAATGGCAAGCATATTCATAAACATAATATAGGCAACAAGGCAATCAGATTGTAATAAAACACTAGATTCATATATAAACCAGGTGAGGGATGCTTCATGCTCCTCGGTTAAATCGACAACCCAGCCGCTGACCACACCCTCCGCCGCTGACCACACCCACATCCCCACCACCCAGCCGCTGACCACACCCTCCGCCGCTGACCACACCCACATCCCCACCACCCAGCCGCTGACCACACCCTCCGCCGCTAACCACACCCACATCCCCACCACCCAGCCGCTGACCACACCCTCCGCCGCTGACCACACCCACATCCCCACCACCCAGCCGCTGACCCCACCCTCCGCCGCTGACCACACCCACATCCCCACCACCCTCACCCGCTGACCCCACCCACATCCCCACCGCCGTCGACGCCAACTCCCAACGAAGGATTCGAATAGAGGTTTGGTGGAAACCCTAAGCCCTTCGCCCTGAGGGCTCAGCACCGACGGCCTGCGATGTCACCACCTGCCGACCGCCCTTGGAGGCTTCTCCGACGCCGCCGCCTATAGTCCCCGTCACAGCGGAGGTGCTCAACAAAGGGGTGGAATAGGGACATTTTCCCAAACCCTAGACCTCCTACTACGCCCTCTCTCTGCCGGAGGTAGCCCAGCGCCCTTCCTTTCCCGATTAAAGACGAATTTGGAGGGGAGGGGGAAGAAAAACGCACCTTGACTGTTGGAGAGGATGACAATGGCGCCGGGGAGAGTCGAGTGTCTCCAGATCTGATAGAAGAGTTGAAATGAGGAGTGAGGGGCAAAATGGATACAAAAAGCACCGCGGCATCCCCTAATCCCCATAATCTTCCCAGATGAAGATTTTTTTTTCCACCATTTTTCATCTCCTACAAGCTTCATAATCTCCATCTGCAAGGGACAGCCAAACACCGGGACGAGGAGATTATTTTTTTTTTCATATCCTAATCTACTTAAATACCCAAACATCTCCATCTCCTATTGCAGCCAAACACGCGCTTAGAAAAGCTTTAATATTGAGTTGGGATTAGTTTATGGCGTTGAGAGGAGACATCGATTGCAAAAAGAAATCTGGACAACTATTCTATTACTCTGATCTATAACACATGAAGCATAATTTGAAGATCTTTGGAAAGAGAGCAATGTCAACAAACACTTCTTTATAACATAACATGAATAAAAATTTTAGACTTTTTATAAACATAGCAAGCTAAAAAAAGAGATTCAAAGTTTGCATATAAGTTAGAGAAGAAAAAAAAACAACCATACTATATGAAATAAGCTTATCGAAATTCTAACGGACTGCAGGACACTAGTAAATGGCCTTCAACAGGACGGTTCCTGCTGTAACGCTAGCCCGCGGTGCTACTGTTCGGTGGTGCTTGACTTTGTTCTTTACCGACGTCTTCAACTTATTAGGAGTAGTTCTGCTTGGACGTCTTGTTATATGGTTTGTTTCGTAGCGCATATTTGCTATTTGTTCTGTATGTTTAGGCGGTTCTCGCTTGCTGACTCGTCGGCCTCTCAAGAATCAGACTTGCCTAATCTCGAATATTTATTTAATAATTAAAAAAATAATTACTTGGCTCCAACATTTTAATATAATACTCCCTCCTATCATTATTATTAAATGTTTTACACCTTGGAATAATAATTAAGGAAAAATATCTCTCAGTATTAATTAGATAACAAACTCTTTTCATCTCTCGTTGCATCAATTGACCAATAGCAAATTATTTTAGTGTAAATAAAAGTTTTTATTTAATGAAGTAAATAGAAAAAATAGGGAAAAGTACAAAATTTAAAAGGGTATGATTGCAAAAAAAGTAAGAAAATGTACTTTAAAACCTAAAACATCATATTAGTGATCAAATTCTAAAACATAACACATCATACAATATGGATTGGAGGGATTAGCAAACATCAAACAACACACGTACATATCATAAAACATTTTTCAAACAAAGTAACATAGATCAACACTTTTTTTTAATTTCCTAATTTATTTAATTGCATTTTACATAAAAGTTAAAAACTTAAACCAATTACAAAATAAATAAATAAATAATAAAACTAAATATAATTAATTTGGTAATTAGTTGGTATTACCTTATCAACCAATTTCAAATCGGTTGATAATAATAATACCAACTTTTCAATTGTTATTACCTTTACCATACCAAGTTCGAAACTTGATTTGATATACCGAACTAATTATATTGGTAACTAATACAATTGATTATCAATTATATTGATTCATATTGGTTTGATTTGTATGGTCATTTTTCCTTAAAAATGCACAGTAATTTGTCACTCACCAACCATCTTCCACTTATCACCTTTTTTTTCCATATTTCCACCCACTTTTTTAAATTACTCCTTCCGTTTGAAAATATTTGTCGTTTGACTTTTGTACACGTTGTTTAAGGAGCTAAAAACTCTATAAAATATTATTTTTTAATTAATTTTTTTTATAAATCGATACTTATTAGTAATAAGTATCAATTTATAAAAAAAATTTAATTAAAAAATTAATATTTTATAGAGTTTTTTAGCTTATTAACAACGTGTACAAAACTACAACGACAAATATTTTAAAATGGAGGGACTAAAGTCCAAGGCGGGTGAAATTATTTGCACCGGGCCCATACCTATGAAAACACGTCTCACGGTCTCATCTCAGTACATGCAAATGCGAGCGGTCTTCTTCAGCGATGGGCCCGCCCTATCAAATCAAAACAAGAAATCTCCATTTTCTCGGGTGGTGTGCCATGTGGGCCCTACTTCTCCTCCACTAAATACTACGCTGCACTCGGTGTTTCAGTTACCGCCCCCACAAAAATGGAGCCTATCTCGAACCCCCACCCCGACGGCGTCTCCGATGTCGCCCAAGACTTCCGCCCCTTCCTTGTCATCTACAAAGACGGCCGCATCCACCGTTTCCTCGGCACCGACACCGTCCCCGCCTCCTCCTCCCCCGACTCCCCCGTCCTCTCCAAAGACGTCCCCATCTCCCCCGCCGTCTCCGCCCGCCTCTACCTCCCCTCCTGCCGGAATATCAAGATCTCCTCCAACAAGCTCCCCCTCCTCGTCTACTTCCACGGCGGCGGCTTCGTCATCGAGTCCGCTCGGTCCCCCACCTACCACAACTACCTCAACCTTGTCGCCTCCGAGGCCTCCGCCGCCGTCGTCTCCGTCGACTACCGCCTCGCCCCCGAACACCCCCTCCCCGCCGCCTTCGACGACTCCTGGTCCGCCGTCCTCTGGTCGGCCGCCTCCTCCGACCCCTGGCTGGCCGACCACGCCGACCTCTCCCGCGTCTTCTTCGCCGGCGACAGCGCCGGCGCCACAATCGCTCACCACATGGCCCTCCGCTTCGCCACGCAGCCCGACCGCCCCGCCGGGATGGACCTCCTCGGCCTTGTGCTGGTCCACCCGTTCTTCATGAGGGTCCGGGAGCTGGATCCGGACCCGAAGAAGGCGGCGGAGCAGGAATTCGGGCTGAGGTTCTGGAATTTCCTGTGCCCGGGCGGCGGCGGGGTGGACCACCCGTGGATAAACCCGGCGGTGGACGGGAGGCTGGCGGCGGTGGGAGCGAAGAAGGCGCTGGTGTTCGTGGCGGAGAAGGACTCGCTGAGGGATGTTGGGGTGTGGTACACGGAGGAGCTGCGGAGGAGCGGGTGGCCGGGGGAGGTGGAGCTGATCGAGTCCATCGGGGAGGACCACGTCTTTCACCTTCTCCAACCGCCGAATCAGAACACCCACCAAATGATGACCAAGCTGGTTCGGTTTATCAACAACACTCCCTAATTAATCAAGTAATTAATTGCTTAATTACTCTGTAATAATTTTGATTAATTTCTGTGCAATTTCCTGATATGTTGTTGTATTGGACTATCATATATCCCTCTTATGAATTATGATGACAAACAAGTGTTAATTAATTCATTGGACAGCTTAATATATAAATTCAGATCGATTGATTTTGCTAAATTTAGATCAATTCTGAACTAAAGCTGGAATGGTTTGATCCAATTTGATTTGGATAATTTGCTTCATCCATTGGTTTTGATAATGTTCGGTCCTTTCTCGTAATCGATCGAATTTAGAGGGTATGATATTTGAGGTTTGGGAATGTTAGTATTGGATTGAACCTCGTAAACAAAGAATTGTGTTCTCTTGATTTGCGTTTTCACTTCCGCTTCGCTCAAATTTCTGTCAATAGATCGATTATGACTCATGATAAAGTAGTAATTTTGTAATAAAATATGAACAATCAATCACCTCCTTAACAATCCTATATATGCAGTCTCCTAAGCTAAGGAAAAGTCTCTAAACACCACTAAACAATACAGTAAGATACATAGATCCAACACAATTTCTAATGTTTTTACCGTGAATTAGATGGTTACCATTTGCTTAACTTATGCTTCATTAATTAATTGATAGATTAGAGATGATGTGATGTGAAAGGATCGATGATCTCATGTCGAAAAATTAACATGATCAAGAGAATTTTAAGTCTGATATATAAATCGTTGGGTACGTTATTCTTTCTATTGCTATTATTCCTACCGGTTTTATGTGCTCGATTTGCGCTGTCGCATAATTAATGCATTTGAACATATAATACAATATGAAGACAGTTGCCCAAGTAGTGTTGGTATATTGGAGATCGAAGCTGAAGATAAACCAATTAGCCGTTTGATTATGCTTAGCCATCACAATATCAATTAGACCTTAATGAAATATGTCTCATTTTGGGAAAAATATATAAGGTAGGAATTAAAAGGTGGATCACAATTTTAGTCCAAATCGATCACATGTATGTAGAATTAATGTGATAGAGCACCAACTAAGACCTTTGAAACTTTGCTTTTAATATTCAGGGACTGCCATCGATCGATACTTTTTCAAACAAATAAAAAAAAATCTTAAATAAAACAATAATAGCAAATTAAAAAGTAGAAGCTATATAAACAAACAAACCGTTTTAACAAATTAAGATTTATTAGATGGATTCAAATTTACAATACATATATGAAGTGGATAAAATGAAACACAAGAGATTAATTAAAATACAAATAGATGATAACACAAGATTATTTAAGGGAGCTGTTCTTCATGATATTGGATATATATATCGATCTGATTTGAATTTGCCTTACTACACATAGCCTAACGTGCAGTGTAAATGGGCTGCATAATATGGGCAGTGTTGGCAAGAATAAAACCAAACCTGTGGATCAATGTCCTGGTAGCAGATATCGCACCAGTAGTCTTCCTCCTCCTCGGCACCATCACGGGAAAGCATGAGCTTCATGAGATGCTCATGCCCACCATGTTCGTGCTTAAATTTCTTTGGCCAAAAAGAACAATATGAATGGTAGTAAGTTTCACAAATACTGCAGCCATACATGCTGTCCAAGCTTCCCGTCAGCCAGCCACATCCCTTGCAGGTGAGGACGTCATCACATTTAAACTGCAGGGAAATCATATGCTCGTGGAAGTCGGGGTTGAGAATAATGGTTGGAATCCGACGACTTTTCAGATATGTTTGGAACCGGCAGGACGCACAGAAATAGGAGAACAGTACTTGTCCTGCTTCCTTGCAAGACTTGCACGCACGACCAATATTGTGGTACTTGTGCAAAGCGAGGAAGCAAAAGTAGCAACTGTAGGCTGCCTCCCCTATAACTAGTGGCTCTTTGCAAACCCCGCAGCAACTACTACTACATGTACAGCTGCTGCTATCTTCAATAAGGCTCTCCCAGTATTTGAAGACACATGCACCTCCAACACAAAAGTATTTTCTCCTTTGTCTTGAGCCCGAGGCAGCTGCTGCTATCTTCTTCTCCATAAGATACCGCCGCAATTGACGAAGCTCCACTGTTTGCGGGATTTTCTTGTTCAACTCTTGTTCGCCTGCGGTGAGGAGAAACTTGATAGCACTTGCAAGACTAGGGGTAATGTGACCCGGCCCGAAAGTCCGGTAATAATTGGAGCGATGGTTGAGATCGTAGTGGGGATCCACCACCAGCCTTCTAAACCTTGGAGGGAGGACATCAAGGTTGCCGAGTTGGAGAAGGAGAAGATCAAAAGCTTGAGCATTATAATCCTCCTTAGCCTTCTCAATCCCATTCCAATCGCGAGCCTCGTACCACTTTTCTCTAGAGCCCTTATTGAGGAAATTTTGCTTCCATTGATACTCGTTCCCCAACCGGCACTCCAACAATATGAGCGGATTACTCTTGCTATAATAATCCGACTTCTCAAGAGTCAGCGGTAGCAATCGTTGGAGCTCATATGTGGAGCAAATAGGGGGGCACTTGATGACGACACACTTTAATCCCGAGAAGCTGGAATCCAGGTGTCGCCTTGCCACCCTGCAGAGATGATCCATGGCACGATGGTTGAGGCGCTCAGCCTCTTCCCTTGATGGCAAGGAGTTGACACCGTAGCCTGCTTCTTCCGACATGAAATCCAGAAAGTCATCCAAAATCAAGACGGGACATCTCGCCCATCTTCCAATACGACCAGCAACCATTTCCGTGCGCGTAAATGGAAGCCCCATCACCACTATGATCGCTGTTTCTTGAAGGGAATCAAATGGGAACTCCGTCTCTTTATCGTCGACTTGGGTCATCACTCGATCGATCAAATATTGTAATCTCTCTGTGAATACAACAAGCTTTAGTGTTTAAAAGGGGAGTGTGATTTGGGTGATCATTCTCGATCGATCGATCAAATATGGTGAACATCTATATACTGATTTTCAACCCCAAATTGAATATGCTTTCCTTCTAATGTCTGTCTTCTTTTTCTTTTTCTTTTTCTTTTTTTTTTCCTTTTGTGTGCGTGAAGCTGTCCATGTCTTATACATGTAGTTTTATAGTCACCTAGAAATATGTTATACAAAATCATTACAAAGAAAAGGACAAAGCCGATCCTATCATTTTAGAGTCCCTGGGCTGGGAAAAAAATTGAGAGGCCCTATTTATATATAAAAAAATATATATTTATTATCTTATAAAAGTTTTTTTTATAAAATATTTTACATCAATTTAAAATATCAAACATCACTTAAATTTTGACGTCATGTACTAAAAATAATAGCATATCTCATCCCACAATATTTTAAAAAATGATTAGTCACTAATACAAAATGTATACTACTATTGGAGGTTTTCGAAACTTAGGAGTTAAATTAAGGAGGTTGGCATGATATATGTTTATTAAATAAATAAAAAGAGAGGGTTCATTTATAAGAACAACTCTAAAAACACCGTTCAATAGAGTTTTTGATTCACTTATTGGGCTTTTAAGGTTGTTAATTAATTCATTGGATGGCTTAATATATATATTCAGATCGATTGATTTTGCTAAATTTAGATCAATTCTGAACTGAAGCTGGAATGGCTTGATCCAATTTGATTGATCCATTGGTTTTGATAATGTTCGGTCCTTTCTCGTAATCGATCGAATTTAGAGGGTATGATATTTGAGGTTTGGGGATGTTGGTATTGAATTGAACCTCGTAAACAAAGAATTGTGTTCTCTTGATTTGCGTTTTCACTTCCGCGTCGCTCGCTATCGGGGTCAATCTAGATGCTTATATTATCACTTTAGCAAGGATTAAAACTAACATATATCTTGCACAAGTTCTTTAATGATCGACTCATTATAAAGTAGTGATTTTGTAATAAAATATGATCAATCAATCACCGCCTTAACAATCCTATGCAATCTCCTAAGCTAAGGAAAAGTCTCTAAACACCACTAAACAATAAGATATATAGATCCAACACAATTTATAATGTTTTTACCGTGAAGATGGTTACCATTTGCTTGGTTTATGCTTCATTAATCGATAGATAAAGATGATGTGATGCGAAAGGATCGATGATCTCATGTCGAAAAGTTAACATGATCGAGAGAATTTTAAGTCTGATATATAAATCGGTAGGTTATTCTTTCTACTACTATTATAATTCCTACCGGTTTTATGTGCTCGATTTGCGCTGTAGCATAATGCATTTGAACATATAATACAATATGAAGACAGTTGCCCAAGTAGTGTTGGTATATTGGAGATTGAAGCTGAAGATATACCAATTAGCCGTTTGATTATGCTTAGCCATCACAATAGCAATTCGACCAATCAAATTTGTCTCAATTTGGGAAATATATACAAGGGAGGAATTAGTCCAAATCGATCACATATATGTAGAATTAATGTGATAGAGCACCAACTAAGACTTTTGAAACTTTGCTTTTAATAATCAGGGACTGCCATCGATCGATACTTTTTCAAACAAACAAAAAAAAACTTAAATAAAACAATAATACCAAATTAAAAAGTAGAAGCTATATACACAAACGGTTTTAACAAATTAAAGATTTATTAGATGGATTCAAATCAACAATACATACATGAAGTGGCCGGATAAAATGAAACACAAGATTAATTAAAATACAAATAAATAGATGATAACACAAGATTATTTAAGGGAGCTGTTCTTCATAATATTGGATTATTGGATATATATATATCGATCGGTGGCTAGCTAGTTGAGTTCATCGATCTGATTTGGATTTGCCTTACAATTGACTAGAATAACGTGCACCATAAATGGGCTACATAATATGGGCAGTGTTGGCAAGAATAAAACCAAACCTGTGGATCAATGTCCTTGTAGCAGATATCGCACCAGTAGTCTTCCTCCTCCTCTGCACCATCATGGGAAAGCATGAGCTTCATGAGATGCTCATGGCCACCATGTTCATGCTTAAATTCCTTTGGCCAAAAAGGACAATGTGGATGGTAGTAAGTTTCACAAATCCTGCAGCCATAGCTGCTATCAAGGTGATGTGACTGCCAGCCACATCCCTTGCAGTTGAAATAATCAGGAGATGGAAACCACAGGGAAAGCATATGGTCGTGGAAGTCGGGGTTGAGAATAATGGTTGGAATCAGACGGCTTTTCAGATGTGTTTGGAACCGGCAGGACTCACAGTCGACATAGGAGAACACTTGTCCTGCTTCTGTGCAAGACTTGCACGCATGCTTCTCTGGAGATCTATCAATGTGGTAATTAAAGGTCGACCATAAGGCATTGTATGAAGTGGGGGGAGGGGGGAAGTGAGGCATCTCAGCGCAGGACTTGTGCAAAGTGAGGATGCAAAAGTAGCAACTGTAGGCAGCTGCATCCTCCCCTACAACTAGTGGCTTTTCACAAACCCCGCAACAACTACAACTGATATCTTCAGTAAGGGTCTCCCAGTATTTGAAGACACATCCACCTCCAACACAACAGTATTTGCTCCTTTTTTGGGGGGCGGAGGCAGCTGCAGCTATCTTCTTTTCCATTAGATACCTCCGCAATTGACGAAACTCCACCGTTTGCGGGATTTCCTTGTCCAACTCTTGTTTGCCTGCGGTGAGGAGAAACTTGATAGCACTTGCAAGACTAGGGATAAGTTGGAGACGACAACTCCAGGTAATGTTGAGATCGGAGTAGGGATCCACCACCAGCCGTTGAACACGAGGAGGAGGGTCAGGGATATTAAGATCGAAGATTAGTTGATGGAGAAGATGAAGATCCAAATCTTGAGCATTATAATTATAATCCTCCTTAGCCTTCTCAACCTCATTCCAATCACGAGCCTCGTACCACTTTCCTGTAGAGCCCCAATTCCCATGGAGGAAATTCTGCTTCCATTGATACTCGTTACTCAACCGGCACTCTACCAATATGAGCGGAATCCTTCCGTTATAATGATAATGTGACTTCAGATAAGACACCGGCAGCAGTCGTTGGAGCTCATATGTGGAGCAAATAAGGGGGGACTTGATCACCACACACTTGAATCCCGTGAAGTAGCAGCTTTTCAGCTGTTGCCTTGCCACCATGCAGAGATTATCAATGGCACGACAGTTGAGGCGCTCAGCCTCTTCCCTTGATGGCAACCAAGAGTCTCCATTATTGTAGCCTGCTTCTTCTGACATGAACTCCAGAAAGTCATCCATCATCAAGATGGGACATCTCGCCCATCTTCCAATAAGACCAGCAACCATTTCCGTGCGCGTAAATGGAAGCCCCATCACCACTATGATCACTGGCTCGTAAAAGGAATCAAATGGGAACTCCGTCTCTTTATCCTCGACTTGACTCCTCCTCATTCTCGATCTCTCCATCAATTCAATTAGTGTTTAAAAGGGGGTGTGATTTGGAGGCTACCAGTAGTGATCGATGAGTAGTTACATCCTGCAATATATAGAATTTTTTTTGCATTTAGCCAAAAAACACAAAGTTTTTATGAAAATAGCCAAACTTCGAAAGTTTTTAGCGATTTAGCCAAATCAGAGTAAAGTCGCTGTTTGTAACAACGACTTTACCCTGTTTTAAAAAAAAAATACGTAAGTCGCTGTTTCTAACAGCGACTTACCTATTTTCCCTTTTTTTTAATTTCAGTTATAAAAAACCGTAAACCAAATATATATATATATATATATATATATATATATATATATATATATATATATATATAATGGAGAGTCGCTGTTCAGAACAGCGACTCTCCCATTTATTTGAAAAAAAAAAAAACATAGAGTCGCTGTTCAGAACAGCGACTCACATACCCATATTATTACGTTTACAAAGTTGTAGATTTATAAAACACTTAGGTGTATAAAGTGGTAGGTTTAGTGGTAGGTTTATAAAGTTTTTGATCTTGGGTTTATAGAGTTTTAGGTTTATAAAGTTTTTGATCTTGGTTAGTGTAATAATATGATATATGTGTATATAATAAAGTTTTGATTATTGAAATTTATAAATTCTTATTAGAACTTTTTGATCTTGCTTAGTCTAATTGTAAATGTTTTTTTTACACATTTACTTAGGTTGCATATTTAAATTCATTTTTATAAAAAAAAACCACTTATATGGTAGTGAACTTAAATTATTTATAGAAACTATACAAACAGAAAATTGAGAACACCATATCCAAACAAAAATATCCAAATACAAGATATAAGTAATAATACTACTGGATGGCTTATCGCCTACGACGAGCAGATAGCAGATGCTCCTCCTGGTCATCATCATCCTCCTCCTCTTCATCTTCGTCAGCATCCGCTTCATCATCGTCAGCCTGTTGTTCATCATCGCCAGCCTCCTCTTGGGCGTTCTCGTTGCCCTCTGAGAGTGTGAATAAGTGTCCCTCTCTAAATGCATCTGGAAGCGAAGTAGGGTAAGGGCGTCGGGGTTGTATGCCGTAGACAGGAGACACTTGCACATTAGGATTGGACGTCGAAGTAGAGGGCGGAAGCGGGCCTGAAGATTGTAATGGCATCGTAAGCAACGATGTAAATGAGGATCCCGCATCAACTGAAGGGCCAACACCTGCTGACACATTCGGAGGTGCACACCAGAACGTCGTAGAAAATATATCTGATGACCACTGCGAGAATGACGATGGAATGTACTCTGAAGCTGATGGAGGTGTAGACCCAAAAGATGATGCGAACTCATGCACCGGAGCACCATACCCAGAAGGTTGCACATAGTCCGCACCATACCCAGATTGTTGCCCATAGCCTGCAGATCCAGAAGGTGGGGCAGACCCCGACTGTTGCCCATATCCTGCGGCCTCAGCATCCACCGAATGATGGCTCGGGTGTGGGGAAGAGTGGGAGAAAGAGGAGCCTGTACCATATAAACCACCCCCAAAGTAGGCTTGGTCGAACGAGACGTGATCGAACACCTGTGAACTCTGCGAGTATGCGTACTCACCAAAGGACGCCACAGTACCAGCGAGACCAGAGTAATCATGGAGCTGAGATGCTTGTTGGGCGATGTCTGCTACTTGTCGCTCTCGATCGCCTACGTCAGCTACATAGTGGCCCTATATGTGCATGCAATTAAAAATCAATACTAACGATCACAATCTATATTGTTTCAGAAGTTTATATATAATACTCACCAGTGAGTATATATCAGGTGCGGCCGGATGGTATCGTGCGGGTGGGGCAACAGCTTGTCGGCTGATGAACAAACGAGTGCGGGATCTATACCAACGCATGTACTCATCATGCACATACGATGGAGAGATGCCCTCGACAGGCTGTACTGTGCTCTCCTCACGGTTGTTCCAATTGTTGATGTGTTCCGCAAAAAGTGTTGCCTAGTTCGTAGTATGCTTCCCTCGACGATCTATGGCGTGTAACTGCACATCATATCCTGCTGGCCCTGGAGGGAACTGTGCGTGGCCAAACTGGCGCATGACACGATCAGGGCGATGCGCCTCAACAACGTCAAAGCATATCAGGGGGACTTGCGCCATCCAGATATCGGCTCCTTCTCGACAGATGGCTCCGAGTTGGCTCAGGATCGCCTCTGTGTATGGCTCCCATATGAACTGCATTACATGTAAGTACTCCTCATCACAATATCAATAGAAAATATGTTGAAATGAAGAAGTACATCGGTATTGAAATGAACCTGATTCTCCTGTTGTCTGTCAAGTGCGTCACGAAATTGTGGCAGCTGTAACCTTTCGTGCCCCCAATCGTATGTACAGTGGATCCACCTGCATTTTCGCTGTTTAGTGTGTATGCAATGTCACAAAATATGGACAATAGTTGTCAGTGACAAGCATTACCTCACTGCTAGAGAGTCTTGCCCAACTTGAAAGTGTTGACCAATAGGTGGTGGTTGACTCCCTTGTATGGCTGGATTGCGTTGCTGCATTCGTCGGGCTCTGCGAGCCTGCTGCTGCGTCATGTGCGACGTCGGGGTGCAAACTGGCCTTCTCCCTTGTCAATTCGACATTTTCCCCCTCAGCACCGTCATTGCACTCCTCTTCTTGATGCAAATCGTCTTCATGGTCGATCCCAAATGCATCCGCTTCAATATCGTCAATTATTTCTGAATCGATCACGGTGGCCTGAGTAGTGCTAGTTTGGCTCCCACCTTGAACGTTGGCCAATAGACTACTGAACACCCCCGTACCGCCGTACGGTAGATATGGACCGACGTTGTCCATGTCTATATATTTATCATCAAACACTTCTAAAATTTCATATATCAATTCCATATATCAATATTACTACTATATCTAAAATTTCATGTATCTAAAATTTCATATATCAATTCCATATATCAATATATTACTACTATAATAAATCATTTTTGCCTTCTAAAATTTCCCACACGAATCTTAAATTGCAAAATTGAAACATTGTCATATCACACGTAACAAATTTTGACCTAATTTTTTTTTTTCAATTCTACAAATTTTATTTTCAATTGTATTATCCCTTTTATTAAAAAAAAATCCTACAAATTTTACCTAATTTTCAATTCTACAAATTTCTAACTCTACTCTTATGTTATAACACTCCTACAAATTTTAAATTCTACAACTTTTTATTTTCAATTTCACATAATTTTCAATTCGAATATTATAAAACGAGTACAAATTTTATCTCTCAATTCTATTATCTCTTATGCCCATCTTTCAATTCTATTATCTCTTATGCCCATTTTCAATTTTATTTTTCAATTTTATTTTTCAATTCTATAAAACTCCTAAAAATCTACCTTTTTCCAATTTTATCCAAACTTTAATATACTAATATCTACTCTACTATAAAAATCAATTTTTTTACATTTTTCTATTTTATTCAAACTTCAATATACTAATAACGAATCTAATATAATATAACAAATCTACCATTTTTCAATTTCATCAAAACTTTATTATACTAATAACGAATCTACTATAAAATACATATAACGGAATCTACTATAAAATACAAATAACGAATCTACTAATAACGAATCCAAACTTTACATTATTTTAATTTTAATATTTTCCGCTAAAATACAAATAAAGGATTTTGTTACCAACATTTTTGTCGGGAATGTCGGACTTCTATGGGGACACTGTCGGCCTCCCTTCAACAGATCCGGCGGCGGCGGCGGTTCGCTCCTCCTCGATCTCCACCAACGCAATCGGATTTGTGGCTAAATAGAGGGCTTTAGGTGTCGATTACAGTAGTTAAAGGGGTTTAGGGTGATTTGTGGCTTAGGAATATGGGGCTATGGGCGAAGAAGAGATGAAGAAGAGGGTGAAGAAGTGGTGGTTTCGATGGTGGAGCGAGGTCGGTTAAATAGAGGGGAGGCCGAGGGGAACGGTTTCGAATTTGGGGAAGAAGGGTGAGTCGCTGTTACTAACAGCGACTCACCTAGGGAATCTTGCAGGTGGGCAGTGCAGGCGGGCAGGCATCTTTGACCAAACCCTAGAGTCGCTGTTACAAACAGCGACTCTAGGTTTTTTTTTTCAAATAAATGGGAGAGTCGCTGTTCTGAACAGCGACTCTCCATTATATATATATATATATATATTTTTTGGTTTACGGTTTTTTATAACTGAAATTAAAAAAAAAAGGGAAAATAGGTAAGTCGCTGTTAGAAACAGCGACTTACGTATTTTTTTTTTAAAACACAGGGTAAAGTCGTTGTTACAAACAGCGACTTTACCCTGTTTTGGCTAAATCGCTAAAAACTTTCGAAGTTTGGCTATTTTCATAAAAACTTTGTGTTTTTTGGCTAAATGCAAAAAAAATTCCAATATATATATATATATATATATATATATATATATATATATATAGTGTATGGATCATTTGTACACAGCCCTTAAAGTGTACTTTGTTCACAAATATTATTCGGTGAAATGTGAAACATTATTCGGTGAAATTTGAAGCATTATTCGGTGAATTGTGAAACATTCTACCGAATACTGTTATGTTTTCTTTTTCCTTTCAGTTCAGATGAAAACGTTCCAATTCCACTGAATAATTTGTAACATAACAGTATTCGGTAGAATGTTTCACATTTCACCGAATAATGCTTCAAATTTAACCGAATAATGTTTCACATTTCACTGAATAATATTTGTGAACAAGGTACACTTTAAGGGGTGTGTACACCCGAACCACACCCTATATATATATAGGGATTGACTCCGGTGAAAACCTCAAATTATGGTAAAAACCGTGAGGACTACTTTATAGCTTGGTTTATTTGAAAACCGTGCTAAAAACCTCAATTACATAGTGACTTTACAACTCATTTCAACCTAAACACCGTGCTAAAAACTCCAGTTTTAAAATAACACATGACTTTATATCTCGGTTAAACCTAAAAACCGTGCTGAAAACTCATGTTTTAAAATTACATTAGTGACTTTATAGTTCGGTTTGATTCAGAACCGAGTTAAAATATATGACTTTATAGATCGGTTCTATTTAAAACCGGGCTATAAAGCTAGTGAACCGAGCTAAAAAGCCGGTCCTCACAGGTTTTTACCGCAATTTTGGTTTTCACCGGAGCACAACCCTATATATATAAATATAAATATAGGGATTGACTCTGGTGAAAACCTCAAATTGTGGTAAAAATCCGTGAGGACTACTTTATATCTTGGTTTTTTTGAAACCCGTGCTAAAAACCTCAATCACACGGTGACTTTACAACTCGGTTCAACCTAAAAACCGTGCTAAAAACTCCAGTTTTAAAATAACACATGACTTTATAGTTCGGTAAAACCGAAAAATCGTGCTAAAAAGCTAATGTTTTAAAATTACATAGTGACTTTATAGCTCGGTTTTATTCATAACCGGGCTATAAAGCAAGTGAACCGAGCTAAAAAGTCGATCCTCACGTGTTTCTACCGCAATTTTGGTTTTCACCGGAGCGCATCTCTATATATATTGGTGAACATCTATAATTCTATATACTAGCTGGTTTTCAACCCCAAATTGAATATGCTTTCCTTCCAATGTCTATCTTTCTTCTTCTTTTTCTTTATTTTTTTTTCTTTTGTGTGTGTGAAAAGGTGTGTGTGAAAAGGCTGTCCAGCTGTGTCTTATTATACATGTATCAATTTATAAAAAAAATAATATTTTATAGAATTTTTAGCTCCTTAAAAAACGTGCAAAAAGTTAAACGACATTTATTTTGAAACGGAGGGAGTATTTTTTTTAAAAACATTATATTATAAAATAATTGATTTTTCATTTATATAGAAATGTAGAATATAATTTTTTTTTCATCAAATTTTTTTATTGTAACTTCATAATATCAATATAAGGTGGGATTGAAAATATTTATTACTTTTTCGATAATTTTAATATATTTTAATTATTTTCCATAGTTATAAATGGATTATAAAACTGATTATGAAAATGGATTATATATCCTCACGACCAAGTTTAACCAAGCGTGGTTATTGATAGATTAATGTAACTCACATATATAATTGTTAAGTTAGCCACAATTTCATTGGCTAATTTTTATCCATCAAAATTTATTATTAATAAGTTAATGTGTCTGGTTTTTCATGTAGAACAACTTATTTTATAGTAGTTCAGAAGTATTCCACCAAAAAATAGTAATTCAGAAGTAATGAACACTTAATAAAAAAAAAAACTGCATTATATTTCAAACTCATTTATGTCATTATACAAGATAGCTTCAGATCGACACACAAAAGAAGCAAGGATATTTTTGGGTATAATTTTATTTTAACAATATTTTAAAAATATATTTATGTTTCATATACTTATATTTACATTTTTAAAAACTTTTATTATAAAAAAATCATGTTTTACAAAAATATATACATTTTTTTGTAATATTATCCATCTTTTATATATATATATATACACATATATATACATATATATACATATATATATATATATTTAAAATGTGATATTTTATGATACAATTTATAAATATATGTAAATAAAAGTGTATGAAATATAAAAATAATTTTTTAAAATATTTTAAATCTATTTATCGACTTTATATACAAAATACGAGACTCTTGTTATCTTCAAATCTTATTTAAAGAAAAAAACTAATCACATTAACATCCTCTTTGCTTACAATAAAAGAAAGAAATCATATTCTCACAAATTTTAAGAGTATATATAAATTAAAAGATGAGTTACTCCAATTACTTTTAAGTTTAGCTTAAAGACATACACGAATCTTGTTTTTGCTTACAAAAAGGGAAAGAAATTAGATTCTCATATCTCTCACTTACCTCTAATGAAATTTTACAACAGAAAATCACATTATAGCAAATAATTAAGGTCATAAGATCCCAAAAAAAAAGTATCTATAGTGTCCTCCACAAATCCAAGATTATAAAATTTAACATTTTTATAATATAATATTTAATCTTTCTTAACCCTAGACTATATGAACATGGAAATCTATTCATTGACTAGATATAGTCGATATAAGATGCATCACTCCCGTTATTTTCAAATCTTACTTAAAGCAAAAACTGATCACGTTAATCTAGCTCATCTTTGCATGTTAAGCTCCTCTTTGCATACAGTAAAAAAAAAAGAAACTATGTTCTTATAAATTTTAGGGATTTTTTAGTGATTGTCCATAATTTGGGCAAAAATTAAGCCCTAGGACAAAAAAGGGGTGAAATTAGGGGAGTGTCCACAATTGACACTTTTACCCTTGCCCCTTATTTCTTCACCCTCTCCCTCAATTAAAACGCCAAATTAAAACAAATGGAAACGCAAGCGGAGCATCCATGGCATCTGTAAGTGGAAATTGGCATCTCCATGTTGACACTCAGAGAGAGAGAGAGAGAGAGAGAGATTGAGTTCAGAGTGCTATCCATGGCGGACATATAGTGCTCCGTCTCTGTCTCCAGGAAACGCTCCGATGCTAGCGGTGGGAGCTCCAAGCACATTTACGATGGCGTTTTCTCGGCGCCGACGAAGCTGTAATCAAAATAAAAACAGGGTTATGGACACTGTCACCACTATAAAAACAGGGTCATAGACACTGTAACCAAAGGAAAACCCTAGGACAAGGGAAGCGCAAACCCTATAGGGGCTAATGAGAAGCCAAAATACATGTGGTGACAGTTCTCCTCCGATATATGAATGGGTAAGAGGGTCAAAGACACTGTCACCACTATTAAAATAGGGTCATAGGCACTCTCACCACTATGAAAAAAGGGTCATAGACATTGTAATCAAAGGAAAACCCTATAGACACTGTAACCAAAATAAAAACAGGGTTATAGACACTGTCATCACTATGAAAAAAGGGTCATAGACACTGTAATCAAAGGAAAACCCTATAGACACTGTCACCACTATAAAAACAAGGTTATAGATACTGTCACCACTATAAAAACAAGGTCATAGACATTGTAACCAAAGGAAAACCCTAGGACAATGGAAGTACAAACCCTATAGGGGCTAATGAGAAGCCAAAATATATGTGGTTACAGTTCTCCTCTAATATATGAATGGGTAAGAGGGTCATAAAGACGCTATAACCAAAATAAAAACATGGTCATAGACACTGTAACCAAAATAAAAACACGGTCATAAACACTGTCACCACTATAAAAATAGGGTCATAGACATTGTAATCAAATAAAAACCCTAGGATAAGGGAAGTACAAACCCTATAGGGGCTGATGAGAAGTCAAAATATATGTGGTGACATATATGAATGAGTAAGAGGGTCATAGACGTTGTAATCGAAATAAAAACAGGGTGTCACCACTATTAAAAAAAAGGGTAAAAAACACTGTCACCAATATAAAAACATGATCGTAGACACTGTAATTTAAATAAAAACAGGGTCATAGACACTGTCACCACTATAAAAACATGGTAATAGAGAGCTTTATTTTTAGTTTTTTTTTTTATTTTTATTTTTACGAGGTCACTGTCACCATTCTTATCAATGGTGACACATGTGTGGTGACATGAAAATTTTTTGATGACAACTTCGTTTTTATTTTTTAATTTTTTACGGGGTCACTGTCACCAAACTTATCAGTGATGACACATGTATGGTTACATAAAAATTTTTTGATTACACTTCGTTTCAAAACAAATTCCAAATTACTATGCTAATGAAACCCACTAGTCAAACTAGCCCTAAGCAAAAGTAAAGAAACAAAAAGTTCTGTAGCTTTACAAAAGCAAACGACAAATTCAACTAAAGAAAGCCACCAGTACACGCAACCAGGGGCCCCACACACAAAGTTGCTCCACGCCAACGTCCCACAGCTGCCCACAGTGCACGCGCCTCCGCCAAACAGTCGCCGGATCTCGCAACACAAAGAAAGGAAAGGGCAGAGAGGGTATAATAGGTAGGGGCAAAAGGGGGATTATAAAAAATTTTTGGACAATTGCTAGTAAAGCCCAATCTATGGGACAAATTCTAAACGAGCTATTGGGACAAATTTCTTCTAAATTTTAAGAGTATATATAAAAGATGAGAGGGACCAATTATTTTAAATTTAGTTTAAAGACATAAGAATCTTGTTTGCTTAGGTAAAAAGATAAATAAATACCAATCACAAGTTGGTATAGTGGTTGTGGGGCTACATCCTATGCCAAGAGGTTCGAAGTTCGAATCCTTGACCCTTAAATGACTCATTTAAGGGTCAATGATCGGGTATTGTGTGACTCATTTAAAATGAGTCACACAATACCCGATCCAGATGTAGAGCAACTGAGTCGATTGATCTAAACTAAGATAAAAAAAAGATAAATAAATTAGATTCTCATATCTCTCACTTACTCTTAATAAAATTTTACAACACACAAAGTCATTGCAACAAACAAAGCCATAAGATCGATCCCCCAAAAAAGTTATCTATAATGTACTCCATAAATCCAGTATTTTCAAATGGTACCGGCCCAAGTTCCTAGCCTAATTAAACAAATGTATGCTAATTTATGCTAATCTATGTGAATCTCAATTGTGTAGTGATGGTCAGCTTCTTCAATTTAGCAGCAGTAGCTTATGTATGCTAATTTATGCATATGGAACAAATTAAGTACTGTTATATATATATATATATATATATATATATATATATATATATATATATATATATATATACTGAATTTTATTTGTATATATAAAATATGCTAAATTTTCACTTCAACAGAGATGGAGAGAGTGATGTTGAGAATCTGATTTTTTTTTTGTCATGAAATTTGATGAATTTTCTTAACTTTAGCTGAGAGTAATGTTGAGATGTTGATTTTTTTTCCTCATAAAAGATGCTGGATTTTCTTCACTTTTGTTGAGATAACTTCTCCTTTAAATTCTCTTTGTTGATTGCTTTTTGTTGGATCGTTTATGTGGAGTGTTTAAGTAGGCAGCTAATTTTTTGTGCTGATTTTGGGTTGAACTGATCATAAGGTGCTGATTTTTTTTGTAATAGAAAATATGTTGATTTTTTTTTGTAATCGAAAACTTTGCACCTTAAACCATCGGTTACTTTGTAAGCAATATTAGAATATATGTGAATAAAATGTCCATATATGTGAATAAATATATACTGACAAACGAATTTATTAGAATATATGTGTTTGTCAGCAGAAAATATCAATATTAGTAGTAAGTTCATTTGTCAGCTTACTGTCATTCTTTGTCAGCTTACTCATGAATTGTCAGCTTACTATCATAGTTCGGTTTGTCGGCTTACTGTCATAGTTAGAAACGGGTAGCAGTTAGGGGTGACCGGTGGACATTTAACTAATAAATCTTAGATGGTGGACATTTAATTAATTAGGTCTTATTATATGGACATTTATTTTTTTGTCCCTTATAATACTTTTTTTTGGTAACATGGGGGTTCCGAGGTTTTCGACTAATCCTCCTACGAATCCGAGCCCTAACCTGCAAAGTATGCAAACCGATAAGCCAGGCGGCGAGCCACTAGACATGCTCACTCAAACCAATGAAGGCTTGAGCACCCACTAATTACATAAATTGTATAAAGAATGTGATTTAAACTCTTGACCTCTTACAAGGAATATCTCTCCCTTCTTTTTAATCCTAGCCTATGTATGTACATGGAAATCTATTTATTGACTTTATATATAAAATGTCTGACACGAGGTATCTTCAAATCTTACTTAAAAGCAAAAACCGAACAAATTGACATCCTCTTTGCTTACAATAAAAGAAAGAAATCATATTCTCATAAAATTTAAGAATATATGTAAAAGATGAGTGACTCCAATTACGTAAAGCCATACATGAGTCTTGTTTGCTTACAAAAAGAGAAAGAAATTAGATTCTCCCATCTCTCGTTTACTCTTAATGAAATTTACAGCACACAAAGTCATTAGAAGGCCAACAAATGGTATATATGGTACGTAAAAGTCAAAGCAAGGTTATCTTTAGTAAAGAAAAGGTACGTGTCGAGCATCAAAATTCTTAGATTGTACCTGAAATTATATATATTATATAACTAATGTAGTTTTTTTATTAGGAAAGAATTCAGGTAGAAATCTACTGATGGCATCCTAATGGATGAGGTTGAGCAGACCCGAATCATGGAAAATGTCAAGGTTCCTGGAGCGGCAAAAGTGTGCAACCTTATCTACTACTTTGTTGTCATCCTAAAGAAAGAAATTTCTCTCACTCTTTATATGAGGAGTTTAATATCAGACATGATTAACTCTATTTTCCGGGACATTTTGTTTTCGCCTTCAAGTGGTTTATTATAATTAATGAGTCTCCATCAATCTTTGATTTGTTTATTTGTAGTTGAAGTGTTGTTATAATGCCTTTTTTAAGAGTCAGTGCTCTATCCTTTAGTGGTGTTTGATTCTCGATTAGTTCATAACCAATGTTTATAAGATGACACCTTTCCAATCACATATAATGAAACCAATAGAGCTGTCGTTATTTGAAAGAATAAACCCATCAAAATTCAATTTAAAATTTTCCAGAGGTGGTTTTTTCCATTTCTTCTGTATCTGCATTGTCTTGCATGGCCTACCCGTCAAAATTCAGTATTCTTCTACTCCCTCCTTAGTTCTCAAGAGACATTTTCTCATGCCGACCTATTTGTTCGTCTGCGTGCGCTACGTTTTGTGTATTTCTATTTGGTTTTATGAAACTTTTGGTAATTTGGAAACACCCTTTCAATATAGTTGAGGAAATGATATGTACCCTCCAACCCTCTCGTCTACTCTGAATGGGGTAAATAAAATGTGTGGTGGATGGACTTATGTTCAGATTGTTCTAACATTTGTATTCATTCCACAGCTGCAAAACAAGACAAATAAACACAATCTAGTAGCAAAAAAAAAAAGTTTAGGACCATAAATGTTATCCAAAAGAGCTATAAATAAATCATTCCAAGTATCAGTAAGCCTAGGTAAGCACCAATGCATGCAATCGTCATGCTTCTTCCCCCCTGCTTCTGCCGGATGAGCATCCGCTCTCAACTCGCTCATCTTCTTTATATTTAAAACGTGGAAACTTGAGCTTTTGAGGGCCTCTTGTAAATGCCCATTCACCAGGCTTACCTCTACATTGGTTCCATTGCGCTCTATAGAGAACAGTTCCTCAACTTGCATCGTTCCACATGAATATCAAATGATACTCAGAATGACTGTGAATCATCATATGATCCAACCTTCGAGTATGAATTGATAGGCCCAAAGATCATACTCCTACCATCCTACGTAAAACCACAAAACTGAGCAGTCATGTGTTTCCCATCACCAAATAAGAATGTTGTTTTTCCTTTCCTAGATGCTAACATAAAAGAAAGCAGAGAATGTCGATTTCATTAGATAAACAAAATAATCAATTCTAATGCACAAGATAAGCTCACTTATTGACCCTGAAATATTTAATATGAGGATATGTGGATACATAGTTTGCTGAACATAAAATGAAAGGGAAAATTAGTAATTTCGGATGCCAATTAATTTTGTAACAAACCTGGGTATAAGCTCTGTGTGAAGAGTGGGAAAACCAGTTGTAACAAACCTTTTCTCTGTTTCAGTTTTGCTCTCTTCAATGGTACGTGATTTCGGATGCCAATTAGTTTAATGGTGTTTTTGGGTGTTTTCTCTCTAGCTTTATTGGGTGATTTCCTGAATTGAAATCAATTTGTGTTTGTCCAAATGGTATCAAAGCGCATGGATGGATCTTCGATTCATCTCTGTTCTAGTGGATCTTTGTTGATTCCAGGTGTTGGTGTCGTTTTCATTTTTTTCTCCCAAGTTGTTTGTTCTTCGTCAATCATGGTCATTTGTGGTTCTGTGAATCAAAAAGGACAAGGATCTGGCATTGCTGGTGATGGTGCTGGCCGCGGTACGTTTGTCGCTGTTACTCCACCAGCAAATGGTAGCAGCTAGACGGGGATGGAATTTTCCTCAATCGAGAGTTCAATTTGGAGATGTTGGTCAAGGTATGATTGGAGTCCATGTTAATCCCTATTTCCTTTCTAACTCTGATCATCCTGGCATGGTTTTAGTGTCGAATCCTTTCAATGGATTGAATTTTACTAACTGGAGTCGTAGTATAAAAATGGCTCTTGGTGCAAAAGCAAAATTAGGGTTTATAACTGGAAATTGCGTCAAGCCTTATGAGAATAATGAAGATTATGAAAAGTGGATGCGTGACGACTCAATGGTTATGTGTTGGATACATAATTCAATGACTACTGAAGTGGCTGAGAGCTTTATGTACGTTGAATCTGCACGAGAACTGTGGGATGGGATAATGAGAGGTTTTATAAATCAAATGACCCACTGGTGTATCAGTTAAGGAGAGATCTTACTACTCTCCGACAATATAATCTTTATATAGGAGCTTACTTTAGGAAATTAAAGAAAATCTGGGATGAGCTTCAACTACTGGATGCAATTCCAGGGTGCACTTATGGTGGAATTAATAATTGCGGTTGTGGATTGTTAAAGAAGATGTTAGAAAGAGAGAAAAAATTAAAGCCAAGGTTATACAATTCCTTATGGGATTGAATGACGTGTATGAACATCTTAGAGGCAATCTGCTTTCTAAAGACCCCATGCCAGGGATTAACAAAACCTTTTAAATGGTAGCGCAGATAGAGAGGTCAAAAGGTATTACTACTGTTATCCAAGCTGACAGTAATGCACTTGCAGTTGCTAGATTTGGTCAGTATGAAGTTGAGGCAAATGCTATTAACAGATTCTGTGTTGGTGAGTCTTCTAAGCAAAATGATCAGTACAAAAGGGATTATAAGAAGGCAAAGTTTGATAGGAAGTGTGATCATTTTGGGGAAAGGGGTCACACGAAGGATTACCGTTTTAAGTTGATTGGTTATCCCAAATGGTTTAGAGGAAGTAAGGATAATGAAAAATCTAAACCTCAAGGGAAGTTTGTTGCATAGTTAGAATGCAATCAGCTGGACAGTCCTTTTGACGATGCTTATGTGGATGTGAAGCCAGATCAAGCCATGGTGAATGCAGTTTTTCAGGAGATTTTGAAGATGATGAAAGGGAAGTCTCAAGCTGAGAGCATTGATAGCTCAGCTAATCAGGCTATGGTGCATTTCACAGGTACATTAAGTGTCTTTTTTCTTATTGGAACTGATAAAGCTCAAAGTGATACTTGGATTGTTGATTCTGGTGCAATTGACCATATTGCCTTTGATAAGTCTATATTTTCTGAATTGATTGTTTTATCTACTGATATTATGCTTGGTCTACCTGATGGCAATTGTATTAAAGTTTGTCAAGTTGGGACTGTCAGGATAAGTGATGTTCTATGCTTACATAATGTTCTCTTGGTTCCACAGTTTAGGCACAACCTGTTATCAGTTTCAAAGATTGTTCATGACCAGCATGCTCGATTCATTTTTTATAGTGTGTCATGTTAGCTACAAGACCTTACAACTAAGGTTGTGGTTGCTAAAGGAATTGAAGACAAAGGGCTATATGTGTTAAAGGTTACCGGTTATGAGAAGCTGCAGTCAACAAGTTTTAGTTCTTTGAATAATGTCAAGTTAGATTGTAATAACATGCATTTGTTGCATGCTAGACTTGGTCATATGTCTTTCTCCAAACTACATCATATTTCTGATAGTTTGTCTAATGTTCAAGACATTTCTTGTGATGTTTGTGCTATGACTAAGATGCACAAGTTGAAATTTGACAGAAGTGACAGCATTGCCGTTGGCCCTTTTCATTTGATTCATATGGATGTTTGGGGGCCTTACAAGGTTCAATCTTTGAGTGGTGCACGTTATTTTTTTTGACAATTATTGATGATCACGCAAGAACAACTTGGACTTATCTTATACAAGATAAGTTACAGGTTTTAAGGTTGGTTACCAATTTCTTAAATTTGGTTGAGAATCAGTTTCAAGTGTTTGTTAAGGCAATGAGGACTGATAATGGGACTGAATTTAGCCAAAAAGGGTGTGTTGAGTTGTTTGTTGATAAAGGTATTATACATCAGAGATCTGCTCCTGGTGTGCATGAACATAATGGTAGAGTTGAAAAGAAGCACAAGCATCTACTTGAGATGGCCAAAGCAATAAGGCTTCATGCAGGTTTGCCTATTTGTTTTTGGGGTGAATGTATTTTGAGTGCTACTCATCTCATTAATAAGATGCCATCTGCTATTCTACAATGGAAATCTGCTATTATACATCAGAGATCTGCTCCTGGTGTGCATGAACATAATGGTAGAGTTGAAAAGAAGCACAAGCATCTACTTGAGATGGCCAAAGCAATAAGGCTTCATGTAGGTTTGCCTATTTGTTTTTGGGGTGAATGTATTTTGAGTGCTACTCATCTCATTAATAAGATGCCATCTGCTATTATACAATGGAAATCTCCTTTTGAGGTTTTGTATAAAGTTGCTCCTAGTTATGATTTGTTAAGAGTGGTAGGGTGCTTATATATATTATGCATTTCAGCCTAATGATCATAGGGATAAGATGGGTACTTTAGCCAGGAGGTTTGTTTTCTGAGATATCCTCCAGGAATGAAGGCTTATAGATTATTTGACATAGAAAGGAAAACTGTCATTGTGAGGAGGCATGTGAAGTTTGAAGAGAACATTTTCCCTTTCAAATCCACATCTCCTCAATATGACAAACCCAAGAATGTGCAATCACCCATTTGTGATGATGAAAATCTTCTCTATTCATCACTTCTTCCTACAATGGGTGATGATACTCCTTCTATTAATTCTCCCCATTTTAGTAATGGGCAAGATGAAATGGTCATGGATTCTGTGGACAGATCATCAAATTCCTCTCCACCATCAATTAATTCTCACCTAGATATTTTTTTGACTCCATCTTCTGATTCTGATCAACATATAGTGCTTCACAGGAAGACTAAACTTCCTGCTAAGTTTCAGGATTTTGTTTGTTCTAAAGTTCCCACTAGAGGTTATGCTAGTACTCCTGACTCATCTTCATCAGAATCATATACTGTCTTTTCCAAGTGCAATCTGGCATATCTTTCTTCTGGATACATTCAATATTTCATTAACATATGCAATATTTTTGAAACAAACTCCTATAATCAAGCTAAAGGGGTTCCTGAATGGGAGAGTGCTATGGCAGCTGAGCTTAAGGCTCTCTCAAGCAATCACACATGGACTGTCACTCCTCTTCCAGTTGGCAAAAAGGCCATTGGCTGCAAGTGGATTTTTAAAATCAAATATAGGTCTGATGAGAATGTTGAGAGGTTCAAAGCTCGGTTAGTTGCTAAGGGTTTCAATCAGATTAAAGACAAAGACTACAAGCAAACTTTTTCACCTGTTGCTCAGTTGTCCACTATTCGAGTTATTTTGGCATTGGCTACAACTAGAGGTTGGATTCTTCATCAACTAGATGTTAATTAATAATGCTTTTCTCCATGAGTTCTTGGATGAGGAAGTGTACATGTTACCTCCACCAGGATATGCAGTGCCTAAGGGTCATGTCTGCAGGCTCCAAAGGTCTTTGTATGGTTTAAAGCAGGCAAGTAGACAGTGGAATCATGAGCTAACCAAGTTCATGGTTAAACTGGGTTATGTGCAATCTGTTCATAACTATTCTTTGTTTGTTAAATCATCATCAGGATGTATGACAGTTGCTCTGGTTTATGTGGATGACATGCTCATTATGGGCAATTCTAGTGCTGAGATCAAAGCAACTAAAGATGCATTGCATAAGGTCTTTACCATCAAAGACTTAGGTGTGGCAAGATATTTTTTTGGCATGGAAATTGCTAGATCATCAACTGATATTGTGCTGAACCAAAGAAAATATGTTTTAGACATCCTTAAAGATGCTAAGATGGAGATTTGTAAGGCCTCATAATTTCCTATGCAGCATGGTCTTAAACTGTCATCTGTTGATGGTGATCCTATTAGCAATCCTGAAGATTATAGTAGGTTGGTTGGAAGGTTACTATATTTAACTCTTACACGACCCAATATATCATATCATGTGCAACAACTGAGTCGGTTCTTACAAAATCCATTTAAACCTCACTGGGATGATGTCATGTATTTATTGAGATACCTTAAAGGAAGCTACAACTATGCTTTATCTTATTCTGCTATGTCCTCACTCTAAATCAAAGCATACAGTGATGCTGACTGGGACAACTGTATGGACACATGCAGATCCCTATCTGGCTTCTGTGTCTTCCTTGGGTCTCCCTAGTGTCTTGGAAGACCAAAAAGCAAAAGGTGGTATCCAAATCGTCCACAGAAAGTGAATATAGGAGCATGTTAGCCACAACAAGTTATTTAGTTTGGTTGCAGGGCATCCTATCTGACTTGTGAATTGTTGTCAATCTTCCCATTACTCTCTTATGTGACAATAAGTCTACACAACAACTTGCCCTCAATCCTATTTTTCATGAACGCACCAAACATGTAAGGATTGATAACCATTTCATCAGGGAGATGGTCATGTCTCTTCATCTCTATAGATTGCTGATATAGGCCCAGCTTGAGGGGGGTATATGAGGATATGTGGATACATAGTTTGTTGGATATAAAATACAAGGGCAAATTAGTAATTTCGGATGCCAGTTAGTTTTGTAACAAAAACCCGGGTATAAGCTCTGTGTGAAGAGCGGGAAAACCAGTTGTAACAAACCTTTTCTAGTTTTGCTCTCTTCAATGGTGATTTCGGGTGTTTTCTCTCTAGCTTGATTTGGTGATTTCCTGAATTGAAATCAATCTGTGTTTGTCCAAACTTAAATACTACGTATTCCACAATATTGTAAGTGTTTAGATAACTGAGTCCTTGAAAGATCTCAGAGGAGCCTACTCTTGTATATATATCATTGGGTGAAAGCCCTGAGGGTACAATCGTAAATATGTACAACTCTATTTATAAAATATATACTGCTAACAAATATGCGGACCACAAACTATTACATAAATTTATTTTTCCGTTCCTAGGTGATCCCATTAGCAGTCTGGCCATGCTTAGCCACACTGCAAAGCATATCAAAAGGCAAGAAGATGGAGGCGTTCAACTTCCTCTCTCGATGGCAAGGAGTGATCACTAATTTAGCCATCATGGCGAATGATCAAACAGATGCGGAGTAAAGGCATGATCGAGGTGGCTTGATCGAGCCCCTCAAAGGAAAAATGTAAAAAACAATTGTGTTTCTATCTTATGTTTAATCTTAGAGTAGTGATTTTCTAATCATTCGTGTATGGTGATGATTGCTGTTTAATTGGGCTATACGTACACGTACCCATTCATTAGCTAAGACCCAAGTTGAAGCCGTACGTGTATACTCCGCCGATGATCTTTTGGTGGTTCCAGCCATCGTTCTTCATCAGCTCGATCCACCGCGAATAGGAAGATCGATCTTCTTTCTCTATCTATTTACAAGCACACTTGATTTTTGTTTGTTTTGAGTTGTAGAACTCTTGTATGCCTTGTTATCTTAATTCGCTCGTTATCGGGGTCAATCTAGACATTTATATTATCACGTACGTACTTCAGCAAGGATTAAAACTAACATCTTGCAATAGTTCTTTGAAGAAACTTCTGTCAATAGATTATGACTCATGATAAAGTAGTGATTTTGTAATAAAATATGAACAATCAATCACCGCCGGCCTTAACAATCCTATATATGCAGTCTCCTAAGCTAAGGAAAAGTCTCTAAACACTACTAATAAACAATATATAAGATATATAGATCCAACAGTACAATTTCTAATGTTTTTACCGTGAAGATGGGTACCATTTGCTTAATGAAGTATAACTTATGCTTCATTAATCGATAGATAAGATGATGTGATGTGAAAGGTTCGATGATTGTCTCATATCGAAAAACATGAGAAAATTTTAAGTCTAGTATATAAATCGGTGAACTATTATTTCTATTACTATTATTCCTAATATATATATATATATATGTTGGGTCATGTGTTAATAACGATTAAGGGCTGAGTACACCGGAACCAACCATATATATATATATATTTAATGTGCTCAAATAATGCATTTGAACATATAATACAATATGCATGAAGACAGTTGCCCAAGTAGTGTTGGTATATTGGAGAAGCTGAAGATCCCAATTACCCGTTTGAATATGCTTATCTTAGCCATCACAAATTCAATAGAACAATCAAATTTGTCTCATTTTGGAAAAAAATAAGGTGGGAATTAAAAAGGTGGATCACAATTTTAGTCCAAATCGATCACTGGTATTTAGAATTAATGTGCTAGATCAGCACCAATTAAGACAGGCTTTTGAAGCTTTGCTTTTAATTATCAGGGACTGCCATCGATACTTTTTGAAACAAAAAAAAATTAAATAAAACAATAATACCAAATTAAAAAGTAGAAGCTATATATATAATATATAATATATAATATATATATATATATATACAAACAGTTTTAACAAATTAAGATTTATTAGATGGATTCAAATTAACAATACACGTACATACATACACACATGTATGAAGTGGATAAAATGAAACGTACGTACACAAGATTAATTAAAATGCAAATTAAATAGCTGATAATACAAGATTATTTATTTAAGGGATCTGTTCCGTTGTTCATCTTATTTGAATTGAATTTGCGCACCTTATTATATGGACTCATAGGCTTCATAGCCTAACGTGCACCATAAATGGGCTGCATAATATGGGCAGTGTTGACAAGAATAAAACCAAACCTGTGGATCAATGTCCCTGTAGCAGACATCGCACCAGTAGTCTTCCTCCTTCTCGGCACCATCATGAGAAAGCATGAGCTTCATGAGGTGGTCATGCCCACCATGTTCATGCTTAAATTCCTTTGGCCAAAAAGGACAATATGGATGGTAGTAAGTTTCACAAATCATGCAGCCATACATGCTGGCACCGCCTCCCGCCAGCCAGCCACATCCATTGCAGGTGAGAATATCAGATTGAAACCGCAGGGAAATCATATGGTCGTGGAAGTCGGGGTTGAGAATAATGGTTGGAATCACACGGCTTTTCAGATGTGTTTGGAACCGGCAGGACTCACAGTAATAGGAGAACTCGTGTCCTACTTCTTTGCACGCATGCTTCTCTAGAGATCTATCAATGGGGTTGTCCATTAAGGTCGACCAAAAGGCATGGAATGAAGAGGAGGGAGAGGTGAAGCTGGGAAGCATCTCAGCGCAGGACTTGTGCAAAGTGAGGAAGCAAAAGTAGCAACTGTAGGCTGCAACCTTCCCTAAAACTAGTGGCTCTTCGCAAACCCCGCAACAACTGTTTGTACAACTGCTATCTTCAGTAAGGCTCTCCCAGTATTTGAAGACACAGGTGTTAGCAGTATATATTTTATAGATAGATTTGTACATATTTACGATTGTACCCTCAGGGTTTTCACCCAATGATATATATACAGGAGTAGGCTCCTTTGAGATCCTTCAAGAACTCAGTTATCTAAAAACTTACATGGTATCACAGCCTTTTGTGAAACCCTAAATTTTTTTTACGTTTCACAAATTCAATCGATCTAGCCGCCGCCGCTCCTAGAGCCGCCGCCCTCCACATCCGCTGCCCCACATAGTCCTGCCGCCGCCGCATCCCCTGCCGCCGCCGCCGCCAAACCCTAGAGTCGCCGCCGCTCCAAGAGCCGCCGTCGCTCCACACCCGCTGCCCCACACAGTCCTGCCGCCGCCGCCGCCGCCAAACCCTAAAGCCGCCGCTGCCTCTTTTGTTGCCGCCGCCGCTACCTACCTTCCTTTCCCAATGGCTGACGTTGTCAACCCCCCACCCCCACCGCAGCCAGAAAACCTTTACCCCCGAAACCCACCAACAAACCAGCCCAGGCCGACCAACCAACGCGGAGGCCATGACCAAGGGAGGAATACCCACCGGGGCCACAACGGCGGACACAGTAACATGCCGCGGCCGCAGCAACATGCCGCGGCCGCAGCATCATGTCACGACCGCAACATCATGTCGCGGCCGCCGCACCATGTCGCGGCCGCCGCAGCCCCCGCCGCCCTACCCGCAGCATCCGTCGTATGCCCCCCGCCGCCCTCCCCCTATCCGACGTGGGCGGGCTACCCACCGCCGCCGATACTCTCCGCCGCTTTCTCCACCATGGGACTTCAGCAGCCGGACAACAACTGGTATATGGATACCGGGGCCTCCTCTCACATGACGAACGCGCCAGGTAACCTACAAACTGTTTTTAATTCTAGCACTCTACCATACATCTATGTCGGAAATGGCGCCCCACTATCCATTGTCGGTTCAGGTCAAGCAACCCTCCCCACTGGCCCACCCCTCCGCCTTAACAACGTCCTACTTGCCCCTGACATAGTCAAAAACCTCATCTCTGTTCGTCAATTTACCATTGATAATCACGTGGCTGTCCAATTTGACCCTTTTGGTTTCCTTGTGAGGGATCTTCGCACGGGGACCCCAATCATGCGGTGCAATAGTTCCGGCGACCTCTATCCACTCGCCCCAGCGGACAATTCCGCCCCTGCCGCCCTCACCGCCCTAGTCACCCTTAGTTCCGACTTGTGGCATGCTCGTCTTGGCCACCCTGGCGATCACGTGCTTCAAAGTCTCCGCTCTAACAATTTCATTTCTTGTAATAAAGCCTCGGGCGTTTGCACTTCATGTGAGATCGCCAAGAGCAAAAGACTTCCTTTTAGCACTTCCCATTCTCATACCTTTGCACCGTTTGACATTATTCATTGCGATTTGTGGACATCGCCTATTCCTAGTGCTAGTGGTTTTCGTTATTATTTGGTGGTGCTTGATGACTTCACCAATTTTGTTTGGGTCTTTCCACTGCGCCATAAATCGGAAACACAGGGCCACCTTGTTAGCTTCCACAGCTTTGTTCACACCCAGTTTGGTTTGCCTATCAAGGCTATTCAATGTGACATGGGAGGCGAGTTCGACAACAACATTGTCCGCTCTTTTTGTCAACAACAAGGGATAGCCCTCCGCTTCTCTTGTCCACAAACGTCACCTCAAAATGGCAAAGCGGAACGCATTCTCCGCACGCTCAATGACAAAACCCGAACTCTCCTTCAACATGCCTCTTTACCCCCCTCCTTTTGGGTTGAAGCTCTTCACATGGCCACTTACCTCCACAATATCCTACCATCAAAGGCCATTGGCAACTCTAACCCAACCTTGGCACTCTACCATCGCTACCCATCCTACGATCATATTCGAGTGTTTGGATGCCTTTGCTTTCCCAATATGAGTGCCACCGCTCCTCATAAGCTCTCCCCACGGACCACAAAATGTGTCTTCTTGGGCATTTCCCCACACCATCGAGGCTACCGGTGTCTTCGCTTGGATACAAATCGGGTTGTGACATCTCGCCACGTGATTTTCGACGAACATACCTTCCCCTTTGCCCCCCACCATCAACCCACAGTCCCCACACCCCAAGAATCCAGCCCCTCGGCCTCATTCCCACCCCTCCTACGTCTCCTTCTTGGCAGCAAACCACCGATGCCGCGGCCGCCGCTTCAAGCTGCGGCCGCCACCAACATGCCGCGACCGCCGCATCCTGCTGCGCCCGCCGCCCATGTGCTGCGGCCGCCGCATCCCGCTGCGCCCGCCGCTGCCCCCGCCGCACCCCCCCTGCTGCACCTGCCCCTGCTGTGGCCGCCGCCCCAGTGCCGCGGCCGCCGCCACCCACAGCGCCCGCCCCAACCATGACCACGCGATCTCAAGCTGGGATCGTCAAACCCAACCCCAAATACAACCTCCTCACCCCATCCACTCCCATATCACCTATACCTAAGTCACCACAAAAGGCCTTACAGGACCCAAACTGACATGCCGCCATGGTCGATGAGTTTAGTGCTTTAATTAAAAATGGCACGTGGGACCTCGTTCCTAGGCCTCGGGACACTAATATCATTAACTGCATGTGGTTGTTCAAACATAAGTACAGGTCTGATGGGTCACTTGAACGACACAAGGCTCGCCTCGTTGTCAATGGCAAGTCTCAGGAGTTTGGTGTGGACTGCGACGAAACGTTTAGCCCGGTCGTTAAACCCGCTACCATACGCACTGTGTTGAGCATTGCTCTCTCTAAGGACTGGCCTATTCACCAGCTGGACGTCAAGAACGCTTTTCTACACGGTAACCTTCAGGAAACTATGTATATGCATCAGCCTCCAGGCTTCTATGATCGCTCGCGACCCTCTCATGTCTGCCTTCTCCGGAAGTCTCTCTATGGGTTGAAACAGGCGCCTCGCGCCTGGTATCAGCGTTTCGCCATGTACCTCAGTGCAATTGGTTTTCGGAGCAGTCAGTCAGATCACTCCCTATTTGTCTTCCATTCAGGGTCTGACACGGCGTATCTATTGCTGTATGTTGATGACATTGTGCTTACTGCATCTTCTCCATCGTTACTGTCTCGCCTGATGGGACTGCTGCGTTCAGAGTTGACTATGACGGATCTTGGTCCCCTGAGCTATTTTCTCGGCATCTCTGTGACTCGCACTCGGGATACATTGTTTCTTCATCAGAAGAAATATGCCCTTGAGATTGTCGACAAGGCTAGGATGACATCTTGCAAGCCCGCTACCACTCCTGTCGACTGCAAGTCCAAGCTCGATGCTGCCTCCAGTTCCAAGGTTGATGACCCTACCGCATATCGCAGTCTGGCAGGTGCCCTCCAGTATTTGACGTTCACTAGGCCAGACATTACTTTTGCCGTCCAGCAGGTTTGTTTATACATGCATGATCCCCATGAGCATCATCTACAGGAACTCAAGCGGATCATCCGGTACATCAAGGGCACCAGTGACCTGGGATTGCACCTCTGTCGCGGCCGGTTCGACACTCTCACAGCCTACTCAGACGCTGATTGGGTGGGTTGTCCGGAAACCCGCCGTTCCACCTCTGGCTTCACCGTCTACCTTGGTGACAATCTGGTATCGTGGTCCTCCAAGCGTCAGGCAACCATATCTTGCTCCAGTGCCGAGGCTGAGTATAGAGGTGTCGCCAACGCCGTGGCGGAAACATGCTGGCTATGCAACCTCCTCTGCGAGCTTCGCGTTCCACTTCGTGCCGCTACATTGGTCTACTGCGACAATGTCTCCGCAGTTTACCTCGCATCGAACCCGGTTCAGCACCAACGGACCAAGCACATCGAGATTGATATACATTTCGTCAGAGAGAAGGTCGCTCTAGGCCAGGTTCGAGTGTTACATGTCCCTTCTGCCTATCAGTATGCGGACATCTTCACAAAAGGATTACCTACTCCTCTTTTTACTTCTTTTCGTTCCAGTCTTGCTATTCGCTCACCTCTAGTTGCGACTGAGGGAGGATGTTAGCAGTATATATTTTATAGATAGAGTTGTACATATTTACGATTGTACCCTCAGGGTTTTCACCCAATGATATATATACAGGAGTAGGCTCCTCTGAGATCCTTCAAGGACTCAGTTATCTAAACACTTACAACAGGCACCTCCAACACAAAAATAATATGTTCTCCTTTCTCTCGAGGTCGAAGCACCTGCTTCTATCTTCTTTTCCATTAGATACCTCCGCAATTGAGGAAACTCCACCGTTTGCGGGATTTTCTTGTTCAACTCTTGTTCGCGTGCGGTGAGGAGAAACTTGATAGCACTTGCAAGACTAGGGGTAATGCGTCCCTCCCATGAACCCCAACAGTAGCCAATGTTGAGATCGTAGTAAGGATCCACCACCAGCCTTCTAACACGAGGAAGGTTGGAGATTAGTTGTAGAAGTTGAGTATCTAAAGCTTGAGCATTATAATCCTCCTTAGCCTTCTCAATCTCCTTCCAATTGCGAGCCTCGTACCACTTTCCTCTAGAGCCCTTGTTGAGGAAATGCCCCTTCCATTGATACTCGTTCCCGAACCGGCACTCCAACAATATGAGCGGACTACTGTTGCTATAATAATATGACTTGGGATCAATCAGCGCTAGCAGTCGTTGGAGCTCATATGTGGAGCAAATACGGGGGGACTTGATCACCACACACTTGAAGAAGCTTTTCAGTTGTTTCCTTGCCACCATGCAGAGATGATCCATGGCACGACAGCTGAGGAGCTCAGCCTCTTCCCTTGATGGCTGTAAGGAGTTGGCATTGGCAGTATCATATCCCGCTTCTCCCGACATGAAATCCAGAAAGTCGTCCATCATCAAGATGGGACCTCTCACCCATCTTCCAATACAACCAGCAACGTCTTCCGTGTGTGTAAATGGAAGCCCCATCACCACTATGATCGCTGGGAATTCAAGGGAATCAAATGGGAACTCCGTCTCCTTATCGCCGACTTGGGTCGTCATTCTCGATCTCAATCAAATATATTGTAATCTCTCTCTATGAATACAACAAGCTAGTGTTTAAATGCTGCCAATAATTTTGGGGCCTGTACAAATAAAAAATGGCTCTACTTTTTAGAGCAGGGTGAAATTTTTTTATAGAACAGGACAAAAATACCCCTAAATATAAATTAAATTACACATCTATCCTATCCTACCCAACCCCACCCCATGGCCCCATCTCACGTTTTCTCTCTCCTCACACACACACTCAGAAGTCAAAACCCCCCATTCCCCTCTTTGAACAGTGGAAGGAGCCCCTAAATCCCACACAAAATAATCACTTTCTTTCATTTTAATTATAAATTAGATATTCAAAAGTTGGTTCCTCATCGTCATCCTCCTATCTGCGGCCTTCGGACCACCAATCGCCGTCGCCGGTGTTAGATGGGTGTTTGCGGCCTCGACACTCTCAAGGTTCATGCTCTCGAACCCTAGCGTCTCCGCCCACGCCTCCTTCGGAGACTGTTGCGTAATCGACCGTAGCAAGACATGAATCTTTCATTGGAGACGGAATTTGGAGGAAATCCACCAGACATTTTCGCCGGATAGATTTTAGATTTGGCAGGTTGGAAGAGAGCAGCTAAGCAAGAGGAAGGGATACATACTACTGTATATTACTCCTAATTTGTCCCTTTAATTAATTACTCCTAATTTGACCCTTTAATTAAGGGGCTACCAAACCGCCCATGGTCGCAATGACCAATCCGGTAGTGGTCGTTGCGACCACTTTGAATTTAAAAAAAAAAAGTCGCAACGACCATATCCCTTATGGTCGTTGCGACCAGTTTGTGGCTTTTGAAAAAAAAAGTAGTCGCAACGACCATTTAACATATGGTCGTTGCGACCATGTGGTCATGCGCTAAACGGCAAATTGTTCCTGCGCTAAACAGAAATTGTGATAAAAAAAAATATATAAATTATATTAGTGAAATTAAATTAAAAAGTTCAAAGTTATTTGCTACTCTTATGAAATTAAAATAATAAAAATATTTCTCAAAACAATAATAGAAAATAAAAAATCACACAAAACTATACCTATATAACTAAAGACATTTACACAACAACAATTTTTTATTTGATCACCTTAACAGAAAATTTTATAATTATAAATAAATAGACAGAAATTAATATTACTTTTCAAAAATTGACAAAAATACGTTAATGGAAATAATATATATATATATATATACACACACACACACACACTAGTACAATCCCCGTGCCATGGCGCGATTTTTAATAAATAAATTTTTAGTAACATAACAATTTAATATTACAAAATATTAATAAAAATTAGGATAAAATAAGGAAGGTAGACTTAAAATCTTTAAGAAAATGGTAAAAATGTTTACTGTAAAGTTAGTCTTCATTAAAAAGGTTTTTAAATTAAGATATTATATTGATATACAATATTATTATAATAAATATATATATATTAATAGTAGACATTAGATTTAATTCAATATTTTGAATTAAATTGAAAATAAATGAATTGCTGGTTGTAGAATATTATAGTAAATGTTAAAAATAAAAGGGAAAAAATGTAAATGTATGAATTAAAGGGATGAAGGCAGAAAAAAAAGAAATAATAAGAGAAAATTGTGATTAGTTGAAAAACCTTAAATTAAGGAGGTGGTGACACATCATAAAAAAAATTTCTAAATTAAGATATTATATATGTGTGTCTGAGAGTGAGAGAGAGAGAGAGAATTAGAATGGGCAAAAATGGAAGTTGGAACCTGGACATAAAAAAAATGAAGTTAGAAATTACTGTAGACATGGTAAACACGAGAATCGAACCTGGGCAAACACAGAAGTGGACCAAGTGAGCACTTATGATTTATGTTTAAAAAAAACCTTATATATACCTATCTTTCACTATATTGGGCCCTTATTATTTTAGGGGTCCGGTTCAATTGGACCACCTGAGCATGCTTATGCACGGGGACCTTGTTTAAAAGGAGTGTGATTTGGAAGGTATAGTACATATGTACTTATATCCTGCAATATATGTTGAACATATATATACTAATTTTCAACCTCAAATTGAATCTGCTTTCCTTCCAATGTTTACCTTCTTCTTCTTTTTCTTTTTCCTTTTGTGTGCGTGAAGCTGTCCAGCTGTCTTATACAAGTAGCTTTAAAGACACCTAGGAATATGTTACACAAAATTATTAATGCTCTAAATTTACAATTAAAAAAATTCACAAATTATATTTATGTTTTAAATAATTGTTATTATATGTTCATATAAAAAAATCGTGAAACTACATGTTTTATATATTTTTAAAAAAATTATATTGTAAAATAATTTATTTTCATTTATATAGAAATGTAGAATATAATTTTTTTTCATCAAATTTTTTTATTGTAACTTTATAATATCAATAATTCAACTTAACACCTATATAATATAGGTGGGATTGAAAATATTTATTACTTTTTCGATAATTTTAGTATATTTTAATTATTTTCCATAGTTATAAAAGGATTATAAAACTGATTATGAAAATGGATTATATATCCTCACGGCCCGTTAACCAAACGTGGTTATTGAGAGAAATTATTAATAACTCACATATATAATTGTTTAAGTTAGCCACAATTCCATTGGCTAATTTTTATCCATCAAAATTTATTTATAATTTTGGGTATAATTTTATTTTAAAAAATATTTAAAAATTATATTTATGTTTCATATACTTATATTTACATGTTTAAAAACTTTTATTATAAAAAATAATATTTTACAAAAATATAAAAAAATATTTTCTAATTAAATCAATCTTTTAATTATATATATATATTTTAAAACGTGATTTTTATGATAAAATTTATAAATATGTAAATAAAAGTATATGGAATATAAAAATAATTTAAATCTATTTATCGACTTTATTTTCAAATCTTATTTAAAGAAAAAACTAATCACATTAACATATCCTCTTTGCTTACAATAAAAGAAAGAAATCATATTCTCACAAATTTTAAGAGTATATATAAATTAAAAGATGAGTTACTCCAATTACTTTAAGTTTAGCGTAAAGACATACATGAATCTTGTTTGCTTACAGCTCAGGAAAGAAATTAGATTCTCATATCTTTCACGTACATCCAATGAAATTTTACAACACAAAACCACATTATAGCAAATAAAGCCATAAGATCCAAAAAAAAATTATCTACAGTGTCCTCTACAAATCCAAGATTATAAAATTTAATATTTTAATAATATAATATTTAATCTTTTTTAACCCTAGCTAGACTATATGAACATGGAAATCTATTCATCGACTATATATATAAGATGCATGACTCCTGTTATTTTCAAATCTTATTTAAAGCAAAAACTGATCACGTTAACCTCCTCTTTGCATACAATAAAAAAAATAGAAATAGAAATAATGTTCTTATAAATTTTAAGAGTATATATATAAAAGATGACTGAGACCAACTATTTCAAATATAGTTTAAAGAGATACAAGATTAAAAAGATAAATAAATTAGATTCTCATATCTCTCACTTACTCTTAATGAAATTTTACAACACACAAAGTCATTACAACAAACAAAGCCATAGGATCCCCCAAAAAAGTATCTATAATGTACTCCATAAATCCAGTATTTTCAAATTATAACATTTAATTTTTTTATAATAGAATACTTAATCTTTCTAATCCTAGCCTATATATATGTACATGGAAATTTATTTATTGAATTTATATATAAAATGTCTGACACTAGGTATCTTCAAATCTTACTTAAAAGCAAAAACCGATCACATTAGCATCCTCTTTGCTTACAATAAAAGAAAGAAATCATATTCTCATAAATTGTAAGAATATATGTAAAAGATGTCTCCAATTACTTAAAATAATTTACCTTAAAGTCATACATGAATCTTATTTGCTTACAAAAAGAGAAAGAAATTAGATTCTCCTATCTCGTTTACTCTTAATGAAATTTTACAGCACACAAAAGTCATTAGAAGGCCTACAAATGGTATATATGGTACGTAAAAGTCAAAGTAAGGTTATCTTTAGCGGTTTTTCTATCCTATGCCCTAAGTGAAGATGTCCGACGTTCGTACGATCCGCCCTCGATCGATTATCGGCTCTTCATGGTTCGGTGCACACAGTTCGATGCAAATCCCGCTCCGAGAAAGACCAAAAAGCTTGATCGGGACCAGCCTAAGCCGATCCCAACCCTTCCGAACCGATCCTCCTTTGCATTGTTCTTGAACCTCTATTTATAAGGAGAGCCTCCTCCTTGCTTCCTCCCCCACTATCGATGTGGGCAAGAATCAAGAGCTGCTTGCCTTATTACTCATTGTATTTGCTTTTGACCTCGTGGCTTTTACTTAGCCTCTTGGGTAGGTATGACGAGGCAAGCAGGACAAGGCAATTTGGCCTATTTCCCTTGTCGACATACATATGTATAACAATATAATATATGTATATATTATTTTTATTTTTATGGTTTGCTGTTCAAAATTTAAACTCTATGGGAACAAAACCGAGATACTCCGTATAACTGTATAAGTTAGAAGATCCACAGAAATATTAAGACATTTAAAAGGCCGCTACTAGATATAAGGCAAGTAGATTTTTCGAAATATTTTTTAATATATATACATATAAAATAAGTTAAAAAACTTTTTTTTATTTTGATGTATACGCAAATATTTAAAATAATAATACGCACATAGTATTGCTAAAACCTAGTAGAATATAATTTTAAATATTTGCATATACATCAAAATAAAAAAAAAAGTTTTTTAACTTATTTTATATGTATATATATTAAAAAATATTTCGAAAAATCTACTTGCCTTATATCTAGTAGCGGCCTTTTAAATGTCTTAATATTTCTGTAGATCTTCTAACTTATACAGTTATACTGATATCTTTGTGTAACGGCCCGGAAAATAAGGATCTTCTTTTCCCTATTTGCCCTCCCTTGGGCCTAGGAAAGAAAACCTAATTATCCGAGTTACGTTTAAGAAGGCAAGGTTACCTTCCAACTAGATCTTACAATCCGAGTACGAGTCACAAGTTTTCGCAATAAAAAGAAGTAAGGTTTAAATCCTTAATAGCAATAAATCACTTGCAAACAGTAGCCAATGCCCATGGGAAGTTGAGCTTCTTTTTTTCAGATATCAAAACAGACTTAAGGAAATTTAATTCTACCATATTCTCTCATGTTAATAGATCGGCGAATGGAGTGGCTGACAGGATTGCACATCTTGGCCACTCCTCCGACGTTGACAGTAAGTGTTCCGACCTAGGTCTCTGGGACCTCATCCGTAAGGATGCTCTCGGATAGGGCTTCCCTATCCGAATTCTTTCCTTGTCAAAAAAAATGAAATTTTACAACACAAAACCACATTATAGCAAATAAAGCCATGACGGTCACCGAGAGCTCTCTCCTCTCTCTAGAAAATTTCTAGAGAGAGGTAGTTGGATCCCAAATCGGAGTCTTCTTGTGAAAACCTTTCGGCCTCGGTCTTGCCCGAGATCCGATCTAGAAAGCCCTCTTCGAAGGTTGTGAACCACCTCCTCGGAGGATGAAAACCCCTCTTCGGAGGTCAAAACCCGCCTCGCCGGCCCCCCAAGTCCGGGTCAGGCACCCCTCTCACCTCGGCTCTGCCTTGCTCGTATCTCCCTTCGCCTTCATCTCGGAATACCCTTTCTTTTGGAAGCTATGTCGCCTTGTCGACTCCGGCATCCTCTTCCCCGGACTGCTCTTTTGTCTTGGGGTTTTGTCCGATTTGGGGATGGTGATTCCGAATCAAGGTTCTTTTTTGCAATCTCGACTCATCTAGCCCTTGATTTCGGATCTAGGGTATTGAAACTGTGGCCTACGCTGCTCGGCTCTCAATCGTCGTTTTCGATCCCCACCCTGAGCTGGTGTTGGCCGATCTGATGCTTCTCCTTCTTCGATCCCTCCCCTAGGTTGGTTTTAATCGACCAACCTCTGCTACAAATTCGTTGGCTGAGGCTTTCATCGCCGATCGTCGTTGGATCTCTCCTCCTTCGGCTTTCGTTCGGTGCTCCTGGAAATCGCGGTCCCCTTCCGGCCTTCTGCTCGCCACCGTCGTCGTCGGGCTGGTCCGGCCTGGGAATTGATGACTACCCCGCTCGCCCTTTCTCTCCCTCCTTTCATGGTGGTTGGTCGGCGGCGACTTCCAGCTTTTGCTGCCGAGGGGTAGTGAACGCTTTCTTCTGCCTTGGTCTGGGTAGTCGGATGGAGATGGGCCAGGTGCTTTTGCCTTGGGCCCGAAGTGGCCCATTATCAAAATAAAATAAAAAATTAATTAATTAATTAATTAATATATAAATAAATAAATAAAAATAAATCTCTATTTTTATTTATTTATTTATATATATATAAAATCCCACTTTGAGTGTGTTCCAAATTAATATATTGATTAAAATCCTCTTGGGATCAATCCTCGCTCGTACGGGTGTGCTCTAAATCTCGTTAGGGTTGTCTAGATCCCGTTAGGGTCTCTGGGTGCCCTTGTCTCAGATGGTGTGCGGCTCTATGGTGGCGTGACTTGGCGTTTCTTTTCCTTGGATGTGGCTCGGGCTGTCGGAGTCGGGATAGGTTGGGATCGTGGCAGTGTGTATCTCGGCGTCTCCTTTGTTCGGGTTGTCTGCTTCCCTGGAGTTTCGTCCTCACTGCCCACAGGATGATCGGGTCCTGATGTATCGCTGACCTACGGTTCTGCTTCTATGTGGGGCTTGGCTTCGTCTGTCGCTTTTCGTCCAGATCCGTTTGGTTTGGTCCGCTTGGTTTCGTTTTTGGCAGGGTCCGTTTTGTCTGAGTTAGCACCCGTTTTGTTATGTTGTATTGTATGTTTCAGTTTCTAGACGGTTTTTTCCGTCTGTCGGCTTGTCCGGCCATCGAGTTTCAGATATGTCTGAACTCGAATCCTTACCTAATAAAAAAATAAATAAATAAATAAAGCCATAAGATCAAAAAAAAAGTATCTACAGTGGCCTCTACAAATCCAAGATTATAAAATTTAATATTTTAATAATATAATATTTAATCTTTCTTAACCCTAGACTATATGAACATGGAAATCTATTCATAGACTATATATATAAGATGCATGACTCCTGTTATTTTCAAATCTTATTTAAAGCGAAAACTGATCACGTTAACCTCCTCTTTGCATATAATAAAAAAAATAGAAATAATGTTCTTATAAATTTTAAGAGTATATATATATATATAAAAGATGACTGAGACCAACTATTTCAAATATAGTTTAAAGAGATACAAGATTAAAAAGATAAATAAATTAGATTCTCATGTCTCTCACTTACTCTTAATGAAATTTTACAACACACAAAGTCATTACAACAAACAAAGCCATAGGATCCCCCAAAAAAGTATCTGTAATGTACTCCATAAATCCAGTATTTTCAAATTATAACATTTAATTTTTTTTATAATAGAATACTTAATCTTTCTAATCCTAGCCTATATATATGTACATGGAAATCTATTTATTGACTTTATATATAAAATGTCTGACACTAGGTATCTTCAAATCTTACTTAAAAGCAAAAATCGATCACATTAGCATCCTCTTTGCTTACAATAAAAGAAAGAAATCATATTCTCATAAATTGTAAGAATATATGTAAAAGATGAGTGTCTCCAATTACTTAAAATACTTTACCTTAAAGTCATACATGAATCTTGTTTGCTTACAAAAAGAGAAAGAAATTAGATTCTCCTATCTCGTTTACTCTTAATGAAATTTTACAGCACACAAAAGTCATTAGAAGGCCTACAAATGGTATATATGGTACGTAAAAGTCAAAGTAAGGTTATCTTTAGTAAAGAAATGGTACATGTGTCGGCCACCAAAATTATTGAATTATACCTGAATTTACATATATAAATAATATAGTTTTTTTTATTAGGAAAGAATTCAGGTAGAACAAATCTACCGATGGTATTCTTATGGACGAGGTTAAGCAGACTCGAATTGTTCACAATGTCAAGGCTCGTGGAGGAGCAAAAGTGTGCAACCTTATCCGCTACTCTATTGTGATCCTAGAGAAAGAAATTTCTCTCTCTCTTGATACGAGGAGTTTAATATCAAATCTGATTAACTCTATTTCCCATGACATTTTGTTTTCGCCTTCAGGTTGGTTTATTATGATTAATGAGTCTCCCTCAATCTTTGATTTATTACTTGTAGTTGAAGCGTTGTTATAATGCCTTTTCTAAGAGTCAGTGCTTCATCCTTTAGTGGTGTTTGATTCTCAATTAGTTCATAATCAATGTTTATAGGATGACACCTTCCTAGTCACATATAATGAAACGAATAGAGGTGGCTTCCAGAGGTGGTTTATTTGAAAGAATAAACCCATCAAAATTCAATTTAAATGTTTCCAGAGGTGGTTTTTTCATTTCTTCTGGATCCGCATTGTCTTGCATGGCCTACCCGTCAAAATTCAGTATGCTTCTGCTCCCAGGACATTTTTTGGTTTTATAAAACTTTTGATAATTTGAAAACACCCTTTCGATACAGTTGAGGAAATGATATGTACACTCCAAACCCTTTCGTCTGCTCTGAGTGGGGTAAACAAAATGTGGTGTGTATCAATTTCACCGGATGGACTTGTGTTCAGATTGTTCTAACATTTGTATTCATTCCACAGCTGCAAAACAAGACAAATAAACACAATCTAGCAGCCAAAAAAAAAAAAGAGTTTAGGGCCTTAAATGTTATCCAAAAGAGCTACAAATAAATCATTCCAGGTATCAGTAAGCCCAGGTAAGCACCAATGCATGCAGTCGTCATGCTTCTTCCCACCTGCTCCTGCCGGATGAGCATCCGCTCTCAACTCGCTCATCTTCGTTATATTTAAAACGTGGAAACTTGAGCTTTTGAGGGCCTCTTGTAAATGCCCGTTCACCAGGCGTACCTCTACATTGGTTCCATTGCGCTCTACAGAGAACAGTTCCTCAACCTGCATCGTTCCACAGGAATACCAATGCTACTCAGAATGACTGTGAATCATCATATGATCCAAACTTCGAGTATGAATTGATAGGCCCATAGATCATAGTATCATACTCCTACCGTCCTACGTAAATGACAATTTGTACAATACTATCTTGCATCTAAGCTTTGCCAATTTTATACAGAGAATTCAGAAACTATATGTACTCTTATATTCCCTTAACGGATTCAGAAGAGTAATAACATGTGGTGAATTTTGCTTGCTCATGACCATAAGTGGTACGAATTCCTACAACCTTTTGGTACTTTGCATTTGTAAGAAACAAATGTTATGATTTACAGTTCAACAAACGTTATGATTCTGCCAGCAAGCCCCTTTACTAATGTATGAAAAGGAAAAGGATGACAACCTTGAAATGTTCACATCAATAATTTGCAAGGTTAGTTATATTCAAGGATAAACGTAATTCAAATTTCTAGGGTGAGAAAATAGGGATGCCGTGGCAAGCCCCTTTACTAATGTATGAAAAGGAAAAGGATGACAACCTTGAAATGTTCACATCAATAATTTGCAAGGTTAGTTATATTCAAGGATAAACGTAATTCAAATTTCTAGGGTGAGAAAATAGGGATGCCATGAATTAAAGAGATTAAAACTTACTTGTTCAATTCCTAAAGGTTGTAAGCGGCTACAAGATCCACCTTCATTCCATTCACCTCCTTCAAAATGTCTGGGAGATTGCGTGCGGAAAATCTTTATCCCACCAGGTCGCATTCTGTTCTCCACATAAGAACTCTAAAAGAGGCATATGTTAACACACGACATTTACCTTGTTCTTAAGGCAAGATTAAGTTGTCTATTTCTGACAAAATAAACTTTACATGATCCAGACAACCTGATACTTCTGACCCCAAAGCCTAATAATCTATTTGACTAAACATGTCAACAAATATATGGCTTACCATGCGTTTCAAAACCAAATCAAGCCCAACATGTGGAGAAATCGGAGGCACTATAGGCACTCCATCTTTGAAGAACAGCATTGGTGATTTTATTGGGTCAAACTTTGCAGGAGCCCACCACCTGGCAAAACCAGAAAACTGAGCACTTTGAACACAATGCAACCATGATAGGAAGAGAAGGAAATAAAGCTCCATTTTCTGCACACCCCAAGCCTTCCACGTCGACCTTACCCCCACAAACAAACAAATAAAAAATCTGTCAACCCATTCACATGGGGAAAAAGAAATCTTACAGGAACAAGGGAGTTAGGAGTTAGGACTAAATGCAATGGATCATGGATCATGCAAAAAGACAATGATAAGATTATGCTTCAAAAGCTGAGGGGACAAGATATGAAAAACACAACTTTGGAGAGAAAAACGATGTTTAGCAATTAACACTTGTAGCCTTAATAAGCATCGTTAATAAGGGAACCTAAAAATATGATAAGAATGCAGCAGCAGAGCTAAAAATAAAGCTAGCAAGTGATCTCAATTGAATATGGAAACACATTACCAGTGCCCAGTATTGAAAATAATAATATCATGGAAGCCAGGTGCATCTGCCCATGTACTGTCAGGAACATCAACATCAACTCTATAGCCTTCTTTGTATCCAAGAGTTTCTAGAACGCCGCCTTTAGGATTTGCTAACCACCTACATAAAGGAAAACAGTGTATCTTCGGTCAAAACTTAAAAAAAAAACGACAGGTCCAAACAGAAAATCAAATGCAAAAACAAAATAAATTTGTCAAATTTCCAGACCATGCTGATTGTTTGGAAGTGGGAAATGATCTAAACTATGCTATATCCTAGATTCATGAACTATGGAACTTGGAAGGTTGCTAGTTGCTACATAGCTTGACAATTGCATGCTGACGTGATCCATATACATTTCAGGAACAAAGTAGTGGGAGAGTTCCAAGACTAATTAATGCATAAACAACTCCATAGCTCCAGCTAATGAATGACCTCTTGTCCAACTACAGATAACAAGGTGAGAAAGCATATAGAATTTAATTTCCTTGACATGTTGATACCGAAAAGTTGAAACAAAGAAAATCTTCATGATTACAGATTGGTAATATACAATTATACACAATGGATAATATGCTTACCTACCATATCTTGCTAACAAATTTGTTCGATGATAAGCAATGGTAAGATTATACTGAAGAAAGGTGAAGCCACGATCAGCCTTGGCAGGACGCCACTTCTTAATGTCATTCGACTTTTGCTTTAAAGTGCAAAAGAGTGAAACAAACATATTGCGGTTCAGTGAATCACCAACAAACCCTGCACTGTACAAAATATAAGATCCTTATAGAACATTTATTATGAACTTTTTCCTTGTAAGGAAAAAAACATGTAACAGCTTTGCAAGTTAGGAAGCAATGGAGGAAAAATCGGTAGGTCAACATATTCACGAGGGAGATATGAGAATGCTAACACAAAAGAATGCTTATTGCATAAGCAATAGAAGCGAAACTACAGAAGATAGAAATGAGCGGTTGCGAGACTCACACAACATTGCAACATTTGCTATTTCATGTGTTTCCCATCACCAAATAAGAATGTTGTTTTTCCTTTCCTAGATGCTAACACAAAAGAAAGCAAAGAATGTTGATTTCACTAGATAAACAAAACAATCACTTGTAATGCACAAGATAAGCTCACTTATTGACCCTGAAATATTTAAACATTCCAAAATATGCAAACAGCAAACTATTACATAAATTTATTTTTCCGTTCCAAGATGATCTCGTTATGGACTTATGGGTTGGTTGGTAATAATCGGACATATGATGAAAACAGGTCAAATTAGTAGATTGTATGATCCTACTACAATCCTATTGTGATCACTAGGATTAAAAACATCTTAGTGTGACCTGACCAATGAGCTATGTCAACGATTCGAATTGTTTGATGAATTAGGTCACGAATTGTAGGATCATAGGATCATATGATTTAGGTCATTTCTCAAGATAAGAACCTAAAAAAAAATAGATTGACTTAACACTCTAAATGATAACTAGCTCATGAGCTCATTGCATTTCAGTCATACACCTTTCCAGTTGCTTATAGGCAAATGAGAATGATATTGATGCATTTAAAGTTCACTATTCCAATGAAGTTTCTCTACTCAGTAAAAATTGTTAAATGCTCACACTAAATCCATTGATCTAACATCAGTTCTAGCGTTAGTGCTTTACCAACAGAGTTCCGAAGTAAAACAAATTGTGACTTGTGAGAACAAATCAAACATTTGGTGCATGATATAAGCATCAACAGCAAACTATATATAGCCAGGTAGAAATCCCATAGTGCCTGAAATTATACGCATCATTGATAGCAAGGACGCATGAGAAACTGGTATATTGGCTCATCAATAACTTGTGGGGTATGATCTTCTCATATTTTCCAGCTATAGAACTACTAACATTGGTACATTTCACACAATGCAGCCACAGTAACAACTACCATAACTCTTCTATAAAGGAAGGAATTCATATAAAGCTAAAAATCACTGAACCAAACAGGAAATTCATCAATAAATGAGATTTGAAAGGAGGAAGGAAAGAGAGTAGACCTATGCTGGTATCCCGGTGCCGTTCAAGAAACCGAACGGGATCAAACACAGGGAGATCACATTCCTTAGGCCTCCATCTCCACTTGCTAATCTCCAGCGCATTGGCCTTGTTATTCAATATGCAATTCCATCCCTTGAATATCTCCTTACAAGTGTGATCGTAGCGCTTCCCAGACGCGTGTTCAGGATCGTAAACCCACTCACCATCAGCGAAATCGCATGGGCGCTTTAGCCCCTCCGACTGCCCGAATTCTAGGGTTTGGGGCGGAGAGAGAGCGGCGGAGGTAGGAGATGACTGAAAGAGAGAGAAGGCGAAGAGGAGGAGGACGACGGAGAAGCAGAGGAGAGAGAGGAAGAGGAAGGAGGTGAGAGAAAGAGTGGGGATGGTGGAGGATTGCTTCTCTCTCAAAGCCATGCGCAAATCGGAACCAATCAATCGATCAGTGAATCAGCTGCATCGAAAATTCGGGAAAATGAGAGGAAGAGATGAGTTGCGAGATCTCTCCAGGTGTGAATGTCGAAAGCAATTTCCGCCGCCGACGTTCTCTCCGATGGGTTTGCGGGAGTACGACGAGATTTGCGGATGCTTGGCGGAGTTCGTCGGATTCGCCGGAGATCCAATTCGATTGGGGTATTTGTCGAGGCAGAGGGCACGGCACCGGTTGTCGGTGCTAGCTGATATCGGCAACTCGGCAAGTGGACACCAAAACCGCCCCTCAATTGATTTTTTTTTCTTTTTTAACCGAAAGGATTCGACGTTGAGATGCTGAAAAGATCAGCAACGGATAAATTGTTATGAAAAAAAGAACGAAAACCAGATACAAGACAAAGATAAATACATCGACAAAAAACTAAAGAGCGAAGAACGATATTAGCATAGGCGAACAAAGTTGAAATCGGGACAATGTGCATCAATTTTCTGACAGTTGGTAGAGACAACGCAAAATATCCCTAGGGAACAAAAGTAAGCAGAGACATCAGATTTGGACTCGAACTTCAATGAGTCGTCAGATCCCAATTATATTCCCGACCTCTCGCACGTCGAGAAAAGACAAGACCACAAAGCTCAATTCAACACCCAAGAATTCGACCGAATAAAAGACTTTGATTAAATAAAATATATTTTTTTATTAGGTAAAAATTCGAGGTCAGACATACCTGGACCTCGAAGGCTGATAAGTCGGCAGACGGATAACCGTCAAAAACAACAAAAAATACAAAGATGGTGCAACATACAGGCAAAGACGTTCTACAAAGTGAAACTAAACAACAACAAAACCAAACAGGAAGAGGACGTAGACGAAGGACGAAGCCATACACTACACTGAAGGAGCAACGTAGGCCAGCGGCACATCAGGAGTCACTTGTGGACAGTGAAGACAAACCTCCAACGAATCATTCTTCCGGAAAAAGGAGACGCCTCGATACACACTACCATGACCCTAGCCTATCCCGACTCCGACTGCCAGAACCCTATCAAACGGAAATGAAAGTCCAATCACACCTCACGAAGAGCCACACGATGCATGAACCGAAACGTACCAGAAACCTTAGCGGGATTTACATAAGCCCCACAGAGAATTATTTATATAGAGTTATTTATTTTACTTTACTCCAATTAATTTTGTTAATTTATTCTTTAATCCAACGGGATTTATTACTCGTCCATACAAATAAAAGAGATCGAATATATATGAACCGACAAATTTATTGATTATTTATTTGATAATTAATTTATTTTTGGGCTTCATTTCGGGTCGCCCCGGGCCCAAGGCAAAACCTTGGGCCCAAAGCACAACCCCAGACCCAAAATGAAGAAACGCCCAACCCAGTTAGATCGAAGGAGGAGAAGGAACGGACGGAACATCCCCTCCCACGACCAACAACAATATAACATAGAAGACTGGGAAAGGGAAATTGGGGGTGCAAGGAGGCAAACTCTGAGCAAATGGACGGCGATGACGGCCCCACCAAGACCCAACGATGGAACCTAGGAGGAGGTGAACAACCGAAATCCTAGGACATCCCAACCCAAACAAACGGTGACCAAGGAGAGATTCCCCGGAGGAGCAAGACGGCGATACGAGGGACGCCGAATTTCAAGCCAGATAAACCAAAAGGTCATGGAGGAAGCAATATTTGGAGGAAAAAAAATCAGAAAAAGCCCCAATTTATTTTGGCATTGAAAGGAACCGACGAGGGGAAATCGGAGAAGGTTTTCAAGAACCCGTACAGCAACACACCAAGGTGGCCGGAGCTGAAGCAAGGCGATATGGAGGTGGGCAGAGCGACGGATTGAGGAACACCGGTCGAGCCGATGGCGCCGGGGAGGAGTAATCCGAAAAGGAGGTACCAACACCGGGCCAGAATACACAAGCCAAGTAGAGGAGGGGTCTGTGGAAAGGAACCCCACGGAGGAGTAACTTAATTGCTTTCCGAGTACTCTCCGAGGAGAGGAATTAGGGCTCTCAGAAGAAAGATTTGGGCTATTCGAAGAGAGATTCAGGCTCTCCGAAGAGAGAGTTTCGATAAGAGGAAATTCATGGTGGTGGAAGGTCAGTGACGCTCACTACAAGGTGCGGCGTTGTGGTGGTCAGCAAGGCCCGTGGGCGGCAGGGTTAACCTTCCCGAAGAAAGGGTTTTTTTCTCTCTCAAAAAGAGAGAGTTTGGTAGTTGGCGATCGTGATTGTTTTATTGATTCATTAAATAAAATATATTTTTTTGATAAGGTAATAATTCGAACACCAAACAGACCTGACTCATCGAGAGGCAGACAGTGTCGGCAGACGGCGAACCGTCAAACATACAATCATAAAATAAACGGTGCAATACAAAGGCGGCAAACAAACAACCCTAGAAGAACAGACGAGCCTAATCCAAAAAAGTTGAGGACAACGAAGACAGAACGGAGCCAAGCGCCATCAAGAGATAACACTGTTGGCCAGCGGTACTTTAGGAGTCCCTGTGGTCGATGAAGACGAACCTCCAAGGAAATTTTCGGAATACGGAGTCGCCTCGATGCACACCGCAACGACCCCAGCCAGACCCGACACCGGACGCTAGAGCCCCAACTCAGATCAGGACTGCCAAGAACAACCAGAAACACCGCCGAGAACCACCCTCGCAGAGAGCGCACCTGCAGACCCTTTTGGGAGTTTATCAAGACCCTTTCGGGATTTTTATCAAACCCTTTTGGGATTTAGTCTACCCTTTCGGGTGGTTTTAAAAGTTATTGCTCATATATATCAGAATAATATGCATAAAAGGTTAAAAAATTATTTTAAAATTAATTTTTCCGCACCCTTAAACACCAAGGAAAGAACTTGGGCCCGAAGGATCAAGTGCTTGGGCCCGAGGGAAAAGAGCTTGGGCCCGAAGGACCAAGCAAGGCCCGAAGGACTTTGGATGGACAGGAGGAGTCGGAGAGGGGAAAACTGATAGGCAAAGCCGATCAGGCACCAGCAGCGACGTCAAGGCAGGTGGCGAGCGGCGCCGACGAGGCTGACGGATGGACTCGACCCACCCAAGCAGGAACTACGAGGGCGAGGTAAGACAGAGTACAAGTAGGGGATGACAAAAAGGAAGGTGAAAACAAGAACAAAGGGGGGCATGAGGGAGCGAGAAGTGATCTAAAACCAGATCAACACCACCACAACCCATCGATCGACGGCGAAGCCATAGAAACAAGAAGGAAAGGAGCGGAATCCACCAAGCTGAAAAAGCCCCAAACAAATTTAACAAGAGGATGACGAAACAGGAGCCCCACCCGGAACCAAAGACCACCGAGACAGGACCGCCTGAAAGGGAAGGAGCACAAGGGTGAGGGAGACTAGGACCGACGACGAAGGCGGACGGAGGATAGCACCAAATCGGAAGACGGCATGGGCTGAAGGCCGAAGAAAAACTTCGAAACCGGCCACCAACACATGAGGAAGTCGATTAGGAGAACACGGGTCCGCAAATTTAGTGATTCAGGGGTTGATTTGGCCAATGAAGGGGTTGATTTTGAAGACCCGACTCAATCGTTCCGAGAGGAACAACATTCACATTAAATAAAATATATTTAGTTTCACTTGGTGTTTTGCATATTTGTTAACAATATATATTTTTTTTTCTTCTTTTGATTTTGCTTTTGGGGTCGAGAGCAAACTCTCCGTTGTTCCCCGAACTGACCTAAACAAATTCATGCGCAATGATTAAATTTTTTTTCTTCTCCTTTTTGTTTTTCCTTTTTTTTATCAAAATGCAAATTTTTTTTTTTTGGATGTTGATGAGGGTGGTTTCAAAGAGACTTCTAAAGCAGTGGCCAGACCACCACAAGAACAACCCCCAGTGCCGTCGATGAACTAACACCGCAATGAAGGAGATGATCAACAACGACACAAAACCGATTGGTCGTTAAGACTAGTGTTTGGACCTAGGTTGATAGATTCGAGAGTTTTTTATAACGGAAAAAAAAAATTTGGTTTTTTTTTTCTAAACCATCCCAAACAAATATGAAGATGGTCATAGTCCAAAATATTTTGTGGGATGAAAGATCCGACTTGAATGTGGAGCCGAATAGGAACGTCGGAGTGGAAGAAATGAAACTCTCCAGCGACCAATGATCGACAAGAGATCAAGGATTTTCAACTTATGCTTTGGACCGTGACGATCAAATCCAAACCAAAATAAGAGGGGAATGAAGAGATTTTATCAACATGGATTAAAAATGGTAAGAAATCCACTAGATGTACAAGAGAAAAGATAGATCTCAAAATTCTCACAATTTTAGTCAGATCTTAATATGACTACGAAGGGGAGGTTGTTGGTGGCGGTAGTTTCGGGAGGTTATCCCGGTGGTGCAGTGGGAGAAAACCCCAATGTTTGGGTTAACCAAAATCAGATTTTTTTTCCATGATTTTGATTGGGGTCGAGAATAGATTCTTCGATGCTCCTCATTTTGTTGATATTGTTGCTATGGTTGTTGATGGTGCTGTTGTTGTTGTCGGTTTGTCACATGTGAGGCGTGCAACCACATCGGGATCTGCAGGGGTGGCAGATGGGATGAAGGGAGGGCGGCGTCGGGGGCCACCCCAACCGAAGAAGCCAGGGGGCACTGAAGCAAGGAATTGTGGGGGTAAGGGTTCCTGGAGAAGGGTGAAAGAACAACTAGTCGGCGTTACCGAGGCCCACCACAACCAGGAACGAGGGTAGTGATCAGACAGGGGAACGACGGAAAAGGGGACAGTCGGGGCGGCGGGGAGGAAGTCGGGCATGGCCGTCGGAAGAGTCTGCGGGTCGAAGATGGAGAATGACGATGGCGGCGTGGGTGAACTGATTTGGTTTTTAGGTTTTTTGGTTTAGCTCTCAAAAGAGAGCGTCAATCCCCGAATTGATTCGGAAATCGAATTAATGAGAGTAACATTTTAGGTTCTGTTGGATTGGTTTATATTCAATCCATGGTATATAAGATTGCAAGCAGATTGAAGGTTTGTATAATGATTATTGCAACTTGAAAATTGTTGTCTTTTGCTCAAAACTAAATACAATATATTTTAGAGCAGGTTTATCTGTAAAAATGGAGTATCGATGCTAAGACAAAATATATTAAAAATTTGAAAAGTGGCCAAGTATAGCAATTTCGATACTCCTCGTGGTATTACTTGGATGGATGATAATAAATGATGTGTCAGAGTATTTCGTTATTCATTTTTAATCTTTGATTGTACATCCAATTTCCAAATCCATGTCATTTTTTTATGTTCGTTGATATTATATTTCGTGATACATCTCAAGGCACTTGTGGTAGTGAACTACTCATTAGTATATGTTCTCCAATATAATCTCGTCTCATATATATGGAGTAAAGGTGTTTTCAGTTTTCTAAACAATTGAGAGGGGTAGCATTCGAGTCTGTACATCAATTTTCGGTTATATGTTTTTTTAGTTATGAAGCTTTCAACTTTGATCTTTTCATCTATTTGAATATTTTGCCGTTGTCGTTTGAAAGACGGTTCTCTGTCTAACCTTAAAAGTTATTTAAGATTATTTTGTTCCATTGTGGGATTGGAGACATAAATACCAATCTATTTAAATGTTTTGCAGTTGTCGTCCTCCATAGTTGTGGTTATTTTCTGCAAGATTGAAAGTTAAGATCATTTTCCGTAACTAACCTGAAAGTTGGGCTATTCCCCGAATTTAACTTCTTGTTGAAGGGTCAAAGAGGAAATTTACACACGTTCATTCGAGCAGCCCAGTTTCCGTCCATCTGGAAATCGTGGACGCCCTTTCAATTTCTACGCTTTGTGATCGGAGAGAGAGAGAGAGAGAGCGCGCGAGAGAGATGACGGTAATGGCGGGGGTAGGTTACGCACTGATAGCACTGGGCCCATCCCTCTCGCTATTCGTCTCCGTCATCGCCAAGAAACCGTTCTTGGTCCTCACTGTTCTCTCCAGGTATTCCCTTTTTCTTCGAATCCTCTTCTACAATTTTCGCAAACCTTTACTTGTTACGACTCGAGATACACATTCTACTTAGCTTTCAGGTTTTAGTTTTCACAATTTGCAAGGTTTTTGGCTCAAGTTACTTTCTCAATTTATTCTGGTTTATGTTTCCCCCTCTGTCGTTTGATTTTTCAATGTAATCTAGTTGGATGCTATGCCCAAAAAGAAAAATATAGCTGCTAGTTATAATTGGGATCAATGCATTTTGGAAGCAGGTGTAATTGATGTTCTACTCAAGAAGATTAATTGGTCAAAGGAAGGGGCCAAGTGCTTAAATGAAACCCTAGTTTGTGATTGTGAATTGTTGGTCTTCTGCTTTTTTCTTCTTCTTTAATAATTACAATTGTGAATGTACGATTGTTATTTAGTTCTATGTTGGTGTGATAGTAAAAGGAGATGGAAAATTGTGATGACTAATCTAAAGAAATAGGAGGTTGAAGTGTGAAGAGAATGGGAAATGAATATAAAGATAATTTATTTGGTGGGATTGGCAGGAAAAAATTGCTAACTGGGATCTGCTTGATTAAGCTGGAGTTACGAAAGTAATTCCTTTTAATGTATTTTAGATTGGTGTCTGTCTCTAGACTGATTTTCTTTTTCTAGTTTTCACCTATCAACTATTTTACTGCATTTGTAGGCATATTTCATTGCAGCCCATTGTGATTTCCCATGTAGCAAAAGTGCATGTTCTTCATTAAATGCATTCCACTCTTTATCTTCTGAATTATGGAGTAGTTAAAAGAATTTTGTCTTTATCCGAATTCCTGTTGACGGCATCTTCTTAATCCCTCTCTTGACCTTTAATGATGTGCTTCATATACAGTACCCTTCTGTGGCTGGTAAGTTTGATTATCCTTTCTGGAGTTTGGAGAGCTTTTCTACCTTTGAAGACAACAGCCTGGTGGCCATATGCGATTCTTGTATTCTCTTCTGTTTGTTTCCAAGAAGGGCTTCGCATTCTTTTCTGGAGGATTTATAAGTGAGTACTGCTTTAATACGTTCTTTCTAATTAGCTGTCGAATGATGCTTTGCTCCTTCAGTTCATCTGATCCCCTTTACTCTCAGTCCCTCTTGCTCTTTTGCATGTATTGCAGCCCTCCTTGAGGTGCATTGTTGAACTCTACAATTAGTGAATCAGTAACACCTAACTGTAGCATACTGAAGAAAGGAAATACCAATATAATACAAATTATATCAGCCTTCTGAAAGGCTCGAGGCACAACTTCATAATAAATTGTTTCAAAGGCATGCCTGATAAGTCAAAGCTTTAGGTTTCATTTCCTGTACAAGTTAATATTTAATATACCATCGTATATTTTCTAACTTGATCATGTCCACGAACAGCTGTGCATAATACAGATTAGATAACCTTGGTGCAATTATATTATCCATTCTCGCTTGATTGCTTGCATAAAAGAGTATCAGGAGGATAATGGTTATGTTGCAATCAAAAGATAGAAAATAATCGAAATTTAGGCAAATAACATCTAATATCCCATCTTTAAGTTGCGGGGGTTGCTGTATGGGTCGGGAAAAAAACCCTTTGCAGATATATTCGAAGGTGTAGGCTAAACACGTGAGATTTGCATTTTGCAGTAATATGATACTTCTAAAATTTATCATTTTGTCCAGTTAGCATGGTGTGAGTTTGGATTGGGTGTAAATATGTTAAAACCTCTTAGTTTATTTTTCGTGTGTCTGCATTCTGTGTTACAGATTTTTATATTTATATGAGGGCAGATTAATTGGATTAATGGACATCTCTTGACTCCTTTATTATTACTATTATTTTAATTCCTTGGGATCAACCTTGATAGAAATACATGCTTCTTTATTTCTTTTAGGAGGTTGGAAGATTTGTTGGATGCATTTGCTGATAGGGTCTCAAAGCCACGTCTGTTTTTGACTGATAAGATGCAAATTGCTCTTGGTAAGACGTGCTCCCCCTAACTTTTCTCTTTACTGTTTATGGGTAATGTTGTTTGCTTATAAGGGTTGAGAGCTAAGCTTTTAGGATCCTATTTCCGGCAAGAGGGTAGTTCTATCATCCATGGATGGCATGTGTTAGTAAGTGAATATAAATGCGGAGACCTGAGAGTAGTTGAGTAATTCATGCATGAGGTAGTTGAAAAGAAAAAAGAACATGGATATGACACTGCAAGTATCAATGACCATTTATGTTTTAAGGTTGGATATCTATGTTTTAAGGTTCATGCACGAGGTAGTTGAAATGAAAAGAACATGGATATGGCACTGCAAGTATCAATGGCCATCTATGTTTTAAGGTTGGATATCTTAGATGTAGGATGAAAACTTACATTTCACATTTCATAAGTGGTGTGCTTAGAAGAGAGTATCTTCATATGGGAACATTGGCGGGCCTACAAGTCTACAACATGATAGGGAATTTGTCTATGAATTTTATCTTTTGCTTCATATCCCTTTTCAATATTTTCAGCAGTGGAATTTTGGTTTCTTCAACATCTTATTATTATAATAATAGTGTGCCATATCAACGAAGCATTTAGGATGATAGTAGGATCATAGCATCAAATCAATCCTAAACACAAGTTTCAGTCAAGAATCAGTCTCATTTAAGAGAAGCATAGATAAAAGCTTATAAGTAATTAATATTGATAATTTAAAATGAATAATTAAACAAGAATACAAGAAGTATCAAATTAGAATGCTAATTTATATAAATTTGATGCCTTGTTAAATATTAAGCTTATGTAAAGCTTTCCCAGCCAGGTAAGCCACCTGAAACGGCTATTGATTTTATTTCCTACTAACATCACTGACAAAGCAATATTTTGACAAATACCAACTTTGCAAGGGGTATGCAGAAACATGACTTGGAGCTTGTTCCCACTTTATTCAATTTCAGCATTATGGTTCTGATTATTAATACCATAAGGACAAAAGCTACATTGAAACTGAAAGTTGCATCTGGTGCTATATACCAATCCTTTAATGAATTCCATTAAGGGAGCTGGACTGAGAAAGTGGATACTCTCTTTAGCATTGTCCGTTACTTTACTAGCAGTAAGCTCTTACTTTGTTCTACTGACAGCAGTAGCGAGATATTTTTCAAAGGTTTTATTTTCAAAGATGCTCTTCATCCTGTTTCTGGTGTACTAATGGTGCAAAATGTCTATTGAATAGTCATTTCCATGCTTTTTGGTCCAAGGTCGTTTCAGCCATTAATGATCATCTTTATCTATCACATGTTAGTAATATAATAAGTAAATGATGTTGATTAGTGCTGAATAATCAGTGTTATTCTCAATTCATCTCTGATATTTGTTTCTGGACATTATTTATCTCTTCCAACGATTTTGCAGCTGGTGGATTAGGTCATGGAGTGGCTCATGCTGTGTTCTTTTGTCTTAGTCTCTTAACACCTGCTTTTGGTTCTGCAACTTACTATGCTGAAAAATGCTCACAGATTCCATTTTTTCTCATCTCTGGTGAGTTGAAACTTTCTGATGTTTTATTTTTATTTTCAAACAATGTTGCCTCCAGTTTCTGCACACTCTTTTTTATTTTTTTATTTTTTTTATGTGGTTCCTGGCCTTGAATGCTATGCTTCAGTTTCTTCCCATTGACATTATTTTATCCTGCTAGTGCAGCAATATTGGCTCTTGCATTTGTGACAATTCATACTTTCTCCATGGTTATCGCCTTCAATGGATATGCAGAAGAAAACAAAGTTGATCAATATTTTGTTCCCATAGCCCACATGGTTGCAGGAATGTTGGTATGTCCCTCAAGTTTGTTAAGTCATCATTTGATATGCATTGCTTTCCATATGACAATATGCAATATAGTCATGCAGATAGGCACACTTTTGATTTACAGCAAAGCATGCATTTTTACCCATTCAATCTGTTCTTTGAAAAGATGTTATCTTGTGGTATCCTTTGAAAAGATAGTATCTTGTGGTTTCCAAAAAGAAATAGAAAAGAAACGGCTGTATCTTTCTTTGTCAGTTTAGAAAGTCTACTGGGAAGAGCTGCTTTAGTTGCAAGATTTAAAAACTTTGCGATCTGAGTTCTGAAATTAATCTTGTTTACTCAAAAGCTTATGTACATTATGCCGTACGGCGAATAGGAGATTTTTTTGTAATCATTGATTGCCCCTCATGCTTAGAGTCAGGCCACGAAAGCATCAAAACATGAAAGTTCTACTTTTGCCCTTGTGTGACGTTTCTATGATTATGATGTCATTATGTCAATGCAAGTTGAAACCTGTTCTCACTAAACTAGTGCTGTCTTGGCCAGACGCTCATCAATTTAACATCCGGTGGATGTGTCATTGCGATTCCTCTGCTCTACTTTGTAGCAGCCTTGACATTGATGCACTGTGGTAAGATGGTATATAGAAGGCTTGTACATGATCAAGTTGCGCATGGCATTGTACAGTAGCTGTACTTCCTGGTGCTCTTTTTCCCTTGCGGTCATGTGCCCAAGTAGTAAATGTCTTTGGTCAGAAGCCACAACTTCTCTTTCACTGGCTGAGGAAGCATGACATATGCACTATGCACAAACACAAAGGAATGCCCGCAGCCCGCCATTGCTGAAATGTGATGACACTACCTGTTTATTTCTATCTCCTTCCATAGAAAGTTGTCTGTATCTCTGTTCCTTCAGAATTGAACTTATCCTGCACATAGGGTGATCAGTGATGATATGACTGGATTTTCTTAATGTAGACTGAGTAGAAACGAATGCAGCTCGTGTTGAGAAATCGCACGGGGCAGACCTATTAATGAAGAGGATTTTGAACCCTGGTTGCAAATGCTTGAATTACGCCAAGGTTGTTGTGGAACGGACACCAGGTAAGCAAAGAGCATCCAAACCTTTATTGGTTTTAAAAGTATACTTAGCGCGTGTTTGGCAAATTGAGGGTTTTTTAGGAGTTGGGGTTTTTTAGGAGGTGGAGTTTATTTGGTGTATTATGAAGGTGTGAGAGGTGGAGATTTTTTTTTTAAAAATAACCTTGTAAAGGTGTTTGGTGGTTGTAAGGTTTATAAAAGGTTATTGTAGTGAAAAAGTCCAAAATGCCCTTCATAAATGCTAGGGGGGCAAAAGGGCCAAAGAAAGTGGAGGGCAAAACTGACATCTCAAGCATCCACAAAAAAAATAAACTCCACCTTAACCTCCCAAAGCTAGGGGGAGCAGCTTCCATTTTCAACAAAAATAAACTCCACCTTAAACTCCCAAACCTCCACACAAAGACACAGCCAAACACCATGCTCCAGAGCTTCCATTTTTTTTTAACCTCCGAAACCTCTTCACACCTACTATCAAACACACCCTTAGTAGTTTTACCCATGCTTCTTGCCCTGTATTTCGAATAGGCCATTCTCTTGACCCTTCCGAAACCTCATTCGTCTCATTGGCACGAGGAGCGGAGGCAGCCATTCAATTTCTCTTGCACATCAACTGCTTGCACTCCGGCAAGCAGTTGATGGTGGGCATGGGTCTAAGCGCGCCTTTGCCTCACCTGGACAATTATCACAGAATTCGTATATGAATTCTTCGAACACAATCATATATGCCATGCCATACCATCGTTCTTGTTAGGTGAAATTTGAATTTCTCAGTCCAGTTGGGATGCTGTCTTCCCTTTTTCTAGGGAGCTGTTTTCAGGCAGAGCTATCGCACACCTCTAAGCTGGCATTTGGTACAAGATTAGGGAAAGAACAATAGAAAGGAAATGAATTTAGGGTCTGTTTTGGTAACACGTAGCTGAAGCCGATAGGGTAGATGAAACTGATGGATTAAGTGTGTTAAATATTTGTTAAATTAGAGTGTTAATAAGCTAGTAAGGTGTTTGGTGACCCAGCTAAGACCACCCACAATGGTTTTGGGTAAAATGTACACATTTGCACAAGATGTGTAAAAATACACATCACTTTTTAGTCATTTGCTCCATTGGTGAAATGTGCATTTTTTACACACCATTCAAATACAATTCAATTAAAACAAAAAGGGAAATAAAATTATAAAAAAATAAACCAATGAAATGATCTTGCTTTTTGTAAAAGTTTTTGCACATGGGGGGGTGATGTGCTCAAATTTGCACATTACATGCTCAAATGTGTACATTTACACACACTCAAAACAACCAATGGAGATAAAAAAATGTCTAAAAATACACATTTGCACATTTGCACACCACCATTGTGGATGGTCTAATAGAGTAGTTGATACAAACTAGTTGATGAGATAGGAGAAAATGAATAGAATTATGAAAAACTAGGGGTGAATAGATATTGAAAATTCAATTTCAAAAGTTAATTAAACTAAAATCTTATGTTTAACTTATTTAAAACTATAGAATATTAAAACAAAAAGTTTCGAAAAGCTTTCTGCATTGCCAAACGAACCCTTAGTCTACTTTTCTTCTTAAAGTTTGGTTTCATTCCTCTATTTTGGACATGGAGGTAACAAAATGAGAACATTATTTTCTCCAATCCTCTCCTAGACTCGCAAAAACTGCATATGGACAAAAACTTGTAGCTTGCATTTTATTTTATTTTTTGATATCGATGATAACCCACCAAAAGGTAAACCCAAGCACGTGACCCAATCAGCAAGTGTTATACTAAGGTAAATCAGTTTGCTGATTGGATCGATTCCAATGATAAGAAGTTTTTACCCAAGTGAAATGGTGAAGGTTGGGATCAAATCCGGTACCTCTGGGACACCCCAACAGGGGCTTGTAGCTTGCATTTTCTCTCGGATTTTTGCTACCAAACAAACAATTCAAGATTCTCTACACAATTTAAACAATTTAAAAAAAAATTAAAACTTGACAAACAAAATTGCTAACAGTCAAAACAAAATCAAAATTTCATGTAATAGGATATTTTAGTAAACAAACAACATATTCTTTTTTTGCCTCCTTTTCTTTTTTCTCTCTGCAATACAACACTGAAAATACCCACACCAAATTTTCATGTTTCATAATATTTTCTTCTTCATTTTTTTTTTTTTTTTGCTTTTCCATTTTGCATTTATTAGATACTTCTTCATGGCAGAAAACATCAAACTTGAGCATTGACAAACTGATCTTTGGCAATCCTCATGAACCATCTATTCCTCCAAAATGGAGAAACTCTCTGTGTGAAACTCCATGTCAAGACCCTCATGCCCATCAAATTCATGAAGGCCTAAGACTGTCTCTACTGCGACTCCTTCGACGTCGTTCTCCAGTATAACATCCATCTTTCCAGCTACATTTCTGACAAACTTTCTTGCTACTGATCTCCCAGTTCTCAAATTCTTTGCTTTGGCCCTTCTAGCATTGCCCTTCTTTCCGTACCCACGTTTGAACCCGATGATCTTGGATGCACTCAAACCCGAAACAGCAGCAAGGCTTTTATTGAAGGTTAGTCTTTGATCATGGATTCTTACTCTGATTGAAGTTGGCCTTCCAAAGATGTGGTTTCCATCTCTTCGAAGCCTGCCCTTGCGTGGTGATGCACGATCCCCAGGATAAGGCCAGAACAGTGGGTGATCAGCATCGATTTGATCAGAGAGTATCTCTATAGAGAGTTCATCTTCGAAGGAAACATCAGTCTCGGAAGAGAAAAAGATTTGGTTTTTTCTGTTCTTGTAAGACGGGCTTGGAAAGTTGGACTTTAAATCCTCCTCCCAATCTGTTTCTACATCCGAATCCTCCTCGTTGAGATCGATTAGAGATACCCACAAACCTGCATTGTCGAGATCCATTGATGATGAAGCCGAATGGCTCTGGCTGTTGGTGGTTGTCGAAGAGCTTCTGTTGCTGCTTGTTGAGTACTTGTTGGAGTATTCATCAGAAGAATCACCACCACTGCAATGCCACCAATTGAACTCGTCGACACCGACCAGAGACATTGCTTGAAGCCTTTGAGCTGACATGACCAGATTGGCCTTCCCAAACTTGTGCTTCTTGCCAAGTTTCGAAGCTGGTAGCATCATTTTCATTGAGTTCTTAGATGATCTGTTAAGCTTGGTGTTCCTACTAGCAATAATTATCCTCCGACTTCCACGCTTGAACCCGATAATCTTGGATGCACTTGTGCCTGATGCAACCACACATCTCCTGTTCCACCACTCTTTAGACTGGCCTTTTCTTCTACCTTCATTCCTGGATAGAGCAGCAAATGCGCCAAATCCGCCAATACCCTTATGAGGTGATTCACAGAATAAATCCGAACTGTAACTCCATTCGAACTTGTCATCGAAGGGCCACATTAGCGGTCCATCAAAGTCCATGTCATCCAAATCCAAGGACCCGGACAGGAGTTCGGAGGATAGCTCATTGTGGACTGATCTCATGGAAGAGGAAACATCAATATCAGAAGATTGAACATCAGAGCCCTTTTTGTTCTCATAAGTGGGGCTGGGAAAATCAGATTCAAGATTTTCAGAATCCAAGTCAACATTGGAAATCCATTTACAATCTTCTCCATCAAGATTGATCAAAGAAACCCACAGATCAGTCCTGTCCAAATCCCAAAATGAAGAAGACGATGAGTCGCTGCATCTGCTAAGAGCAGTCGAAGAGCTCTCGTGGTTGCTGGAGCAATCAAGGCATGATTTCTCATAAGAGGAATCAAATGTACTTCCAAGTGGATCCAGCAACCAAGTTTCGTCTTCCGGAAGTACTTCCTCAAGAGTCAAGGAAGCTTCCTTGATAGGATTAGCATAAGAACCATCAAAGGAAATGATTCCTCTATAACTTGAAAGCAAAGAAACCAAACGTTCATCAATCGAATAATCGCGAGGACTCATGAACTTAAAATCACCACCTTTGTAAAGAGGAGACAAGCTCTCTGAAGACAACCAAAAAGATTCCTGTTGGCTTGGGCTTGCCTTGCCGAAAAGCCAAACGAAACCCTCATCATCCTCTTCTTGTTTCGACGTGGGAGAGTCCCTTTCGTACTTCTTTCGGCTTTTGCAGATTGGACCCATCTCCTTGATTCGAGTTTTCATCGCGCCAACACCATCAGCACCCCTTTTAGGCCCAGAAGAACAATTACTCTCTTGGGGACCAGCCATAGTTTTACTCTTCTTGATCCCTTTTTTTCCTGTCATCTAAAATCCAATAAAACAGTAACCTCAGATGAATGAGTATAGCAACTTATATTAAGAATAGATGATCTGGGTAATGAAATAAATGGAAAATATTAGATGGGTAATGGTGAAATTGTGTGAGAATATGGTTTATGAAATCAGAGGAAAAATGGGTAATGGCCTTTGGCCCCAAAAGGAGGAGGAAGAGGGGATCTGCAAATGTGAAAGGGGCCTATATATATTGGAATTCAGAAACCCTATAATTGACATTGACATTTTATGTTAATTTATTAGTCAGTGCAAGAAATGATCAAAGTTTGATTAAATTAAATTAAAGTAATTCCTAAGTCAACAAATTGAGAGAAAGCAACAGATCATATCAGATTATCAGATATTAGTGGAATCACTTTGGAGAAAGAAGGCAAAGACTCATGATCAAGTCAAGAAAGTGATCTCAAACTTTATTCCTTTCTTTTTTATTTAATCTCAATCTCTAACATGCTAAAAATTGAGGATTGATGATAAATTATTAGGAATAATCATAGAAGGAAAAAGATCAGTCTAAATGCAAGAAGTAAATGAGAATAAACCCAAATCTTAGGTTTTGGAAGATAACCAGTAGAGGTTCAAAGATCCAATCTGATTTGGGAAAAAAGTGAATGTGATTTCATTTTTAAAAAAAATCTCGAGTCGCATGCACTTCGATCATCCGATACGAATTCGGAAAAATACATTCATAGTTCGTCTCACAATAGAAACAAAAATTAGTGGTAGCCTACTTCGTATCAAATAAGGAAAATAAGGGGTAAAATCTAAAGGATTTTTTTATGCAAAACTGAAAATATGGTTCAAAACTTCAAATACCTTTCAATTAGTGTGCTTGCTATCTAAATATAAAATCAACAGGTTAGGATCGGAGGAGAGATCCAAATTAAAACACCTCTAACCAAAACTGAAAATATTACATTTGAGAATTTTAATGGAAAGCCAAAAAGAATTTGAATATGAATAAGGTGAAATGAAACAAACCTAAGTGGAAAATAGATCAAATTTAACAGCTAGCAAAGTGGTTTTTTTGTTACTTCAAAAACATTAGTTTTAATTTATCCTTTTTTTTGGTCAAAAGTTTTAATTTAACTTGTAGTGCTTGAATCCTAATAAATAAATATTGGCTCAGTTAATCGGAAATATTGTAATACCAATGAATGATAATAGTCAAACCAATTGAATTTTTAATTGGTTCAATGAGAATGGAATTTTAATTAGGATGTTTTTCCTTAAAAACTACTTAATCGGGAAGGAGCTTCTTGAACGTTCGTTAACAGGGTTTTCTGATGTATCACACTATCACTAGCCAACAATGCTATATTATGGTGTCTGACTTCGTCCGTAGTCTACCTTCCCAACTTGCTAGATTGAGTTCTCGCTAGTTTCATCTTCGTAGTGCGTCTCTGCTCGTAGTTTTACACCTCTTATGTTTTATGTTGTATGATTTGACGGCCTTCTGTCTATCGAGATTTAGATATATCTAATCTCGAATTATTACTTAATAAAAAAAAATTATTTTCCCTTTTCAAAAAGCTACCCAAGTCTTTCATTTCTTCCAAAGTGACACTTTTAGATTCCATAAAAAAGACCCTTTTCAACCAAAATTGCCCTTGTTTTGTAATAAGCACAAATTAGAAAGAAATTACCCAATACTTAAATGTCCTAACAATCACTTCAAGATCACCCTACAAAGAAATAGGCGGGACCAACGGCCAACAGATTTTCAAAATCCTTGAAAGGAAAAAAAAAAACAAGAAAGAAAGAAAAAAAGAAAACCCAACTAATTTTCCAAAGACTGGAAGCCGTACATATGAAGGTGTCTAAAATTAGGTCACAAATCCAACTCATGTTCACCTCTCTGTCTTTCCTTTTACCCACCCCTCCATCCTCTCTTTTCCTTAACCCCCCATCCCCACTGAAAAAATCCGCCAAAACGGCCCGAATTTTTCAGCTGAGATGGGGGCCTGCATTTCATCCCAATCGAATGCAGCTGCTCGTCTCAAGAACAAGCGCCGCGGTGGCCACCGCCGCCGCAACTCCTGCGCCAGCACCGTCCCCAGCGTCGGCAGCGGTAGCCACCACCACAACCACCACCATCATTACCCACCATCGCAGGTAATGCCAGAATTGAATTCTGACTAAAATAATAAAGGGGTTAAAGTGCTCTCTCACATAGAGACCGATTATTGAGTCATTTGTCAACTCACCTCGCTCCCTGACCTCTTTTATAGGTGATCAGGGAGCCCGCGGATGGTTGCATCCGCGAAAAGTATACGTTCGGAAGGGAGCTTGGGAGAGGGGAGTTCGGGGTGACGTACGAGGTGACGTGCATGGACACCGGCGAGAGCTTCGCGTGCAAGGCGATATCGAAGGGGAAGCTCCAGACCGAGGCCGATTTCGAGGATGTTAGGAGGGAGGTTGACATCATGCGCCATTTGCCCAAGCATCCCAACATCGTCGAGTACAAGGAGGCGTACGAGGATGAGGAGGCAGTATACCTTGTCATGGAGCTCTGCCAAGGCGGCGAGCTCTTCGACCGGATCGTCGCCAGGGGCCACTACACCGAGAGGGCGGCTGCCGAGGTTGTCGGCACCATCCTTAAGGTTGTTCAGGTAATCAAATATTGCTCATAGGGTTGGGAATTTTTGGGTCAAATTTAAAGACCAAATATGTATTCTTAAAATCACTAATGGTGTGCCCTAATCGATTGAAGGTATGCCATGAACATGGGGTGATACATCGTGATCTAAAACCGGAAAACTTCCTCTTTGCGAACAAAGACGAGAACTCACCTCTAAAAGCTATTGATTTCGGTCTATCCACATTCTTTGAGGAAGGTAAGTAGATGGTTAATGTTCAAGATTGCACGTTGTTGAGTTGTGTTGTTCTTCAATCATTGTGTAATCGAGATTCATTGATGCTCTATAATAGGTCAACAGTTTGGCGACATCGTCGGGAGCCCATATTACATGGCGCCGGAAGTCCTAAGAAGGAACTATGGATCGAAGGTTGATGTATGGAGCGCCGGAGTCATCCTCTACATCTTGTTGTGTGGGGTTCCTCCTTTTTGGGCAGGTTCGTGTCGAATGTCTAGTACATGTATCTTGTCTTGAATGGGAATTGAGGGTTTCGTTTTCGATTCTCCAATCTCAGAGACCGAAGAAGGGATCGCTCGTGCAATAGTGAAAGGCGAGATAGACTTCGAGAGGGATCCATGGCCAAAAGTTTCGGACGAGGCAAAGGATCTCGTTAGGAATATGCTCGATCAAAATCCTTACAGCCGATTAACTCTTGAAGAAGTCCTTGGTATGAGAAAGTTATAGTACCTTATAGCTTACATTTCACTATACAAAGTATCGAAAAATCTTGCTAACTTGTCGTGTTTTTGTAGAGCATACATGGTTGCAGAATGCAAGTAAGGCTCCGGATGTTCCGTTGGGACCAAACGTGATGTCGAGGATCAAGCAATTCTCCTTGATGAACAAGTTCAAGAAGAAAGTACTTCGAGTAAGATCGTCTATCAAGCTCTAAACTCTTTGTCTTTGAGCTAGCTAGATCGAGCCAATGTGGATATTTTCTTACGATTGTCGATGACTTGATTGCTTCATGATAGATTGTAGCGGACCACTTGCCAGACGAGGAAGTCGAAACCATCAAGGAGTTGTTTCACTCGATGGATACGGACAAGAATGGGAGACTCACATTCGTCGAACTCAAGCAAGGGTTTCTCAAGTTGGGACAACCTCTTGCAGATTCGGAGATCCAAATGATGATCGATGCGGTGAGTTTTGCATCAAGCAACACCTAATGCAATCTAACAAGCATGAAGTTTTGTTTGATTTATGTTTTCTGTTCTTGTGAAAGGCGGATGCTGACGGAAATGGAACCCTCGAATGCGACGAGTTCTTAACGATCTTGATCCACATAAAGAGAATGGGAAGTGATGAGAACCTCCTCCATGCCTTTTCGTGCTTCGACAAGAACAAGAGCGGATTCATAGAGTTCGACGAGTTGCGAGAGGCACTATTCGAGGATGATTCCGGCCCCCTTAACGAACAAGTGATTTACGACATCATTTTCGATATCGACTTGGATAAGGTAACTATGAGCCGAATAGCTCGACCTCCACTTAAGTTTGGCTTGAAAAAAGCTCGACTCATACTCGTTAATCATGAGCACATTTTTAAGTTGGAGTTCAAATTTAAGCTCAGCTCTCAGCTCATTCGGTTTAAATAACAACCCTTAATACATACAATACAATTCAATTCCACTTGCTTCATGTTTTGATTAACTTGGTATTGATTTTATGATCTCATGTTGTTGTTTTCGACAGGATGGTCGAATAAGTTACGACGAATTCAAGGCGATGATGAGTAGCGGAATCGATTGGAAAATGGCGTCTAGGCAGTACTCGAAAGCGATGCTCAATGTGTTGAGCGTAAAAATGTTCAAGGCCAAATCAATTCAATTGAAAGATTGAACTCTTGAGATTGAGACAAATTTTTTTTGGGAGATTAATGTGCATATTTATTCAACTAGTTTGTTCTTTCTATACATATGTTACCTTTCTCGGTTTTTTAAAGGGTAGATCTAACGGATATTACCCTAATCAATATCGATCATATAACTCGAGACTGGTTTTTTCCCTTCGATTTTATGAATTAATATGGATGACAAATTGACAATAACCTTCCCACTTCTAAACTTCATTTATATGGATACAATAAAAATACAAATTAATTTGTATGTGTGAAAAGCCCAAATATATTTTGACCAAAGATTGCAAAAACAAGAAACTTTCTTTCGCACCTAAACCATGCTTTCTCAGGCAATCACTATGACGACTCGGAATTTGCTTCAATCATCCTCTTGGATGCACTTGGCAGATGACTTAGTCTTCTGGCCAAATTCTTTTCGGTTAAAAAAAAAAAAAGATTGCAAAAACAAAACCAACAAGTCATCAAATAAAGTGCAAATCCAAAACCATCAATCCACATTTCGCAACAGTCAATCCTAAAATTATCAAGTTAGGTGTAGTAGATAAGTAGAATAGGTATAAATAGACCTGTTCACGGGTCATGGGTTATCCGTGATCCGTCTGGGTCTGAGAGTCTATGACCCGTCGACCCGTTATATCACATGTTTGGGTTAGGATTAAGATATCTCGACCTGTGATCCGACAGATCGAATCCATCGGATCCGACCCGTGGACAGGTATAGATGGTTGGTCAAAATCGAATCTTGCAAAACTTAATTCTTCAATGATGAATTTGAGGTTTTTTACTTCCTAGTATATCTAAGAAGCTGCTCCTAACGGCATAACATGCCCAAAAAATATACTAATGGACTTTGTCCATCGGCCTATGGGCTTGGGTGAACTGGGACAAGCCCAACTCAGGATTTTAGCTTTACAAAAACTCTTGAAAGAATTATAAACAAATTTTTAGACCGATTCTTTAAAATAGAAAAAAAAATCATTAAATTTTTTTTCTCTAACTCCAACATATTTATCATCTAAAAAATTTAGAGAAGCATTTCGGTTTGTAAAATGTTGCGGGTTTTGAGAAGATCCTCTATTTTTCTTGTTGGTTCAATATTTTGGAAAATGAGATAAAAATTATTTAAAAATCTAAAATAGAGAAGTTGTTAGAGGTGCTATTAGGAAATCCAAATGATCCCTAGGAAGGGTTTTTCTTATCCTTGTACGCCAAGCACTCAATTAAAAAAAAAAAAAAAAATCTTTTATCCAACTATTCTAAACTAATACGGAGTATATCAATTTCCTAATTTTTTCTAAACACCTCATTAATTAATCAACCCGGAGTGAATATATTCTTTTTCTATATTCCGACTCCTAAAAACCGTCTTATCTCCTCTATTGTGACTCTCTCTCTTTTACTTTTTTTTCCGGTTTTTTTGATCTTGTGTTTTTGTCCAGCTTAGTGGAGACGTTTCTTGGGTTAGGCTTCGTTTAGTTTTCGGATGAAGTTGCAGTCTCGGGCGCCCTGTTGTTCGAGTTGATCGTGGAAGTACTCGTGATTCTCGAAGATCCCTCATCTAGGTGGGGGGAACGTCGCTTATCCTCACTTCCCCAGGAGACGCCTATTCCGCTATTGGGTTTCTGCCTCTGTCTCCCCGGCGTCGAGACGTCGTGTCAGCCCATCGGCTTTCCCATGTTCTCGGTATTCACAGTCTTCACCCAGTGTCCTTCGTCTTTCTCTCCGCTGGCCTTCTTCGCTTAGATCTTCTGTATTCGGGCCTTTGTTATTTTGCTTTTTTGGTTGTATCATGACGGTTAGCCCGTCTGCCGATTTTTCGGCCTCTCGTTTTTCCGGACTTCCCTGAAGTCTGGTATTTCGAATTATTTCCTGTTCAAAAAAAAAAAAAAAATGATCCCTAGGAAAGTTAGAACCTCTCTTTTTCTTTTTCTTTTTGAGAACAAGGAAACAACTCTCTTCTTAAATCAAAATAAATATTTAAAAAAAAAACATTGACCCATTTGCAACATTTAATCTCTAATGCTAACCTTGACTCTAACACAAAATTATCAGTTCTCATTTACAATGATGTTTTAAGTTGAACTACGAATAGAATATTGTCGAACCTAATTACGTTACTTTATCAAAATAAAACAAAATTTAATTTAATGAAAAAATAACCTCGAAAAATTCTTATAAATAGTATTCCCATTTCCAAATAACAATTATATATATAGTTCAATCATATCCCTATATTATATTATATTATATAAAACTAATGATTCCAATCACATAAAAATATGACATATATAATAGCATCAATTGTTATAATGGGATAATCTAATTGAGTATAGTCGCCTTAGTCGGTGTATGGACTCTATCCCATTGGTTTAAATTTTTCGGTAGCATAAATATATACCGTATATAATATAAAATTTAGGGTGTTGTTATATACACCACAAATCCAAGGTAAAAAATGCACGTTTTTAAGGACGTGTAAGTCTTGTGACTAATTAACATTTAAAAAAAATTAATTAACTCCTTTTAACCATACACGTCCTTAAGGACGTGCATGATTTGGGGTGTATATATATTTTTTTTTGCGATAATATTTAGCATTTATTATTTTTATCAGAAGATAATATGGCGCGCTACCCGTATGAGAGGGCAACCGCGCCGGAACAACGGGTTGTTTGTAGAACGTTCGAAGGAGAAAGGGAAGCAAAATAAGAACTCTCCACGAGGAAGAAACAGAGGACCACATGGCCCCTAAACGACGTCGTTATACAGGGCCCCACCTGTTTCGGCTGAACAAAGCAATGGGTGCTTTCACGCATTTAAAAGCATCATAATATTGCATATATCCTTCCAGGAATTCAGGATGTGGCTCTTCCAGTCTTATCTCATCTAATTTCTTGCGTCTACATATAATACTACTAATATTTAGGATACATTTTCGTATATAATAAATAAATGAATAATTCTTATTTATAATTTTTTTTATTAATCATTTTAAAATAAATAAATGGATGATTTTTTTTTAATTTTTTCATAAATGAGACAACAGTAAGCCTTTAGAGCATCTCCAACGGTTTTCCCATTTTTGGGATTTTGGAGTTTTTAGAGAATTTTGAGATATTTTTTAGTTCAAGAGATTCCTTCTCACATTCTCCAAAATAGAGAAATAGCAAAAAAAATAGAGAAAATTTTCTAAATTTGCAACATTCTCCAAACTAAACAATTATCTAAATATTCGAAATGGAGAAGTTGTTGGAGTTAAATAAAAAATAATTTAAAGAATATATATTTTGTTTCTTCATTTTTGAAAAATTTTAGGGAATCGATTTGTTGAAAATGATGCGCTACGCGCCTACGCTCCTTAGGGAACGATTATCCGAGGACTTCCTGAACCCTCGGGCGCTCTAGCGCTTTCTATTCAGCCTCCTCCAACTCCAGTCTTCTTTCATCTTGATTTCATTCAAAGATAAATTTTTTTACTCACAAATTATTCTATAGATTATTTGAAGAATGAGATCGAGCGCAACCCAACAGGTTTTTCAACGGTTAACCGAGACACACCCGCGGATTGAAGAATGAGATCGAGCGCAACACAACATGTTTTTCAACGGTTAACCGAGGCACACCCGCGGGCGCATCCTGGGTGCGCAACAGTTTACACCCATAATAACCCTTATAATAACTCTCTCCATTAATACTCCATCTATTAATTAAAACATACTACGTGTTATTTTAAAAATTTACACATTTTTTAAGAAAACAACTGAAAATACACTTATAGTTCTAGCTACCTTTTTTATTTATTGAAAATTACCACTAATATCTCTCTAATCAGATTACTACTAAGGATAATTTTGAAAAATAGACACAAAATTAGTATAAAACATTATTTTTTTCTAAACAAGATAACATTGTTTGGTCCCTCGATCACAAATGAGAAAACAAATTTTGAATGTTCATCTATAGCCCTTAACAATAAAGAGAGGATAACATTGTTTGTATTTTATTATTATTATTATTATTATTATTATTATTATTATTATTATTATTGTTATTAATGATCATCTGCAAATAGTTACAGCCGCTTGGAATTGAAAATTTGAAACTATATACAATGTTGCCAAAATTAATCTTTAAATTTGGAATGAACTATCGAAATTAAAGAGGTAAGCAATTGAAAACTAGTTGCAGATACCCTTTGTTTGCATATATATTGCCAACATATAGAACACATGTAATATATATGATGCCTTAGCTCATACTCTAAAATGGTGTACGTTGTCGTCACTTGCCACATGGTTTGCTTGCTTAACTTCATCCATTCCAACCCCTTGTACCTTTCCTTTATCATCTCATTTTCTTTCTTACTTTTTTAAGAAAAAAAATGTAATTTTATATATCAAACAGTAGATGAACTAATTATCATGCTAAAAAAATAAATAATTAGTCCGAATTCAGTGTTATATATCTTTAAATTCAATAACAAATTAATACTAGCTCAATTAATTGATATAGTGTTAGAACAAGCCCAATAGCATTGCTAAAATAAAAAAATGGGGGAATTTTAGAGAAAAAAATCATTTATTCTCCCCAACAGATTCTCCAAACACATTTACAAAATAGAGAAAGGGATGAAAAGAGGGAAAAAAATCTCTAAATTTGTAGGAAGATAATTGATCTGTATAATTTAGTGTACACTTCTTCCTATATTGAATTTATTGTTGTTGTTGTTACATTTTTGCTGGATTTCTTCCTCTGAATTGTTGTTGTTGCATTTTTGCTGGATTTCTACTTTATTGCCATTCAGGCATTGTTGTTGGATTGAAATTTTGGGCTGTTGCATTTTTTGATCTAGATGTTAATTAAATGTTAGTAATATAATGTTATAATTAAGTAAAAAAATGTTAGAAATATTAGAAACGTGAGGATAAATGTTAAGGGCTCGTTTGGTTAAACGTGGGAAGTATAGTTCCCGGGAAGTTAACTTCCTAGGAATTCAATTCCCGTAAATTGAAAATCATGGGAATTGAGAAATTGTATTTGGTTTTGGATTTTGGATTATAGGAATTGAAATAAGAAAATAGAATTTTCCTATTAAAAAAGGTGGAATTGGAACTTATCTAGGGGGACTAGGTAAGTGCACTTCCTCCAAAATGTGGGAATTTAAATTCCCAGAAATTCAACTTCCTAGGTTTTTCTGTAACAAAAAAATCAACCAAACGCTGGTATTATCTCCAATTCCTGAGAATTTCTATTTCCTAGGTTTTTGGAATGTCAACCAAACGAGCTCTAAGTTTAAAAGAATTATTTAGAAATGTAGAATTAAATATCATTAATAAATGTATTTATTTATTATAATGTACTGTATAATAAATATAAAAATCTGTAAAATAAAATAGTTGTTGGATATTTTAATCCCTATTTTAGAGATTTTTTTAACAAAACCATTGAAATTGCTATTATTTGACATTGGAAAGTACCTGTGGAGGGAACTTTTATGAATGGATATGGCCCAAAAAAAAAATGATCAACGTCAATGTTGGCTAGTCGAGCGATAGGAATCATAGGAGTGGTTAGTGGTACTGGTACATGTGTAGTAGTTCCTAATTTTATTTAAGGAAAGTTTTGTCCTTCTAGGTAAATTATTTATGTAAACAACTTAATTTCCTTATATATATATATAGGGGTGCGCTCCGGTGAAAACCAAAATTACGGTAAAAACCTGTGAGGACCGGCTTTTTAGTCCGGTTCACTAGCTTTATAGCCCGGTTTTAAATAGAACGATCTATAAAGTCACATATTTTAACCCGGCTCTGAATAAAACCGAGCTATAAAGTCACTATATAATTTTAAAACATGAGTTTTTTAGCACGATTTTTAGGCTTGACCGAACTATAAAGTCATGTGTTATTTTAAAACCGGAGTTTTTAACACGGTTTTTAGGTTGAACCGAGTTGTATAGTTACCGTGTGATTGAGGTTTTTAGCACAAATTTCAATAAACCAAGTTTATAAAGTAGTTCTTACGGTTTTTACCATAATTTGAGGTTTTCACCGGAGTCAATCCCTATATATATATACTCGTATAACACAACTTAATTAATGGATAGATAAGTTTGTTATGTTTAAACTTTGTTTTATACTTCATAGGTTTAAAATATAGGTCGTTAAACTTTTTATTATACTTTTTAATGAGTTGAAATTTTTATAAAATATTTTTTTTAATTAAATTTTTTAAATAATACTCCCTCTGTTAATTAAAACTTGTCGTTTACTATTCATGCTCGTTTTTTTAGAATGATAAAAACTATATGAAATATTAACATTTTTTTAAATTTGTTTTATAAATTCATAATTAATAGTAACAAGTATGAAATTATTTAAAAAATATGTTAAAAAAGATAATATTTTATATAGTTTTTAACACCTCAAAAAGCGTGCGTGAATAGTAAAATGTCAAGTTTTAATTAACGGAGGGAGTATTATACTTATTAGAAAATAATAAAAATTTTAATATTTTATAGAGTTTTTAGCTTTTTAAAAGCAAAGTCAAATGACTTATATAAATTTTTTAAAAAGAAAGGAGTGAGGAAAAGATTCAGAATATTAGACATATTTAGTAAGTATTTTTACTATTTTGAGAGGTCGGGAAAATCGACTAATGGACAAGTTTTAATGAAACAAGACACATAAACCAAATCAACCAAATTAAAGAAAAGAAAAACAACAAGTATTTTACTATCGTCGATAATGAACTAGGAAAGAAAGGCGTTGAAGTAACCAAGCAAGATAAATTTCATATAATACATATTCGTTGTCGAGCAGATTATCATAATTACACCGGATCTTTTTCATAAATTTTATTCTTTTGTAATTCTTATTAATTATTCTTTATAACTATAACCAATCAAAAATAGTTTAAAAGTAAAAAATACTTCCAAATTTTAAAACGTTATATATATATATATATATATATCCCGTGTAAGCAACCCTTACGGTGTAATTTGTGAGCAGAGAAATTATTCGTAGGTACCAAGCGATTATTTGTGTATAATAATGTAATTATTCGTATGTATGAACAAATGTAATTATTCGTATGCAACAAAGGATTATTCATATGTATGTACATACGAATAATCACATGGTACCTACGAATAATGTCACTATTCATAAGTTACTTTTAATCTCATCCGTTCGATCTTCTTAATCCGACGCTCCAGATTTGCTCACAAATTACACAGTAAGGCTTGCTTACACAGGATTTATCCTATATATATATATATATATATATATATATATATATATATATATATATTTTGGATAAAAAAAATATAACTCCTAAAATATCCTATGGACACATTGTACAACAAAAGTTCTTTAGGTAAGAATTTTATAGTCGATCGCCGACGGCGACAATATATCCGTTGATATAAATTAAATTATGCGTAATGGCAACATTTTCTTGAGCCGCTAAATGTTACCCGCCGTTAAATTGGAGGCGCATGATGCACGAGTAAATGGACGGCCGTGATCACAATCAACTATTTTTTTTTATCAAGTAATATTCGGGTGGACTGATCCAACCCGATTTTATACTATGCTACTCCAATTTATGAGTCGCCTCGCTGGTTTTTAACTTAACGAATAATTACTATTAACTTAGTGAATAATACTATCAACTTATCGAATAGTTACAAAATTGACTCACACTTTTACAAGTTTTGAGTGGTGGCAAATTTTGTTTGTCTTATTTCGATTATTTGGCAAGTTCAGAGTTAGTATTCGTTGATAAATTGTTCATTTGAAATAAGAAGTAAATGGATTATCGATTATTTGACAAGTTCAGAGTTAGTATTCGGTAATTTCTAGGAGTCATTATTCGTTTGAATATTAAGAATTATCCATTTCTACCCAATGGTCATGATTTGTTAACATTTAACACCATAAGATTATTTTTCACCTTATCCAATGGTCCTGATTTGAGTATTAAGTGCGTGTTTGGTAATAGATGGAGATTATGGAGTTAGAGGTTGTGGAGTTGGAGGTGTGAAAGGTGGAGTTTATTTTAAAAAAAAACATTATTGGGTGTATGGTGATGGTAAGGTTTGTAAATGGGTTTTGAGATGAAAATGTCTAAAATACCTCATACCCCTACCCCTTCCCCTTCATTCTCCAATTCCCCTGTCAATTGAGTTCAAAGGGCAAAAAATAAACTCACCAAAAATAACCTCCAAAAGCTTGGGTACCCAAACCTTTTTTTTTTAGCCAAATTTATCCTCCTAAAACCTTCACCTTAACCTCCACCTCCCATGCCAAATCCTTTGCCAAACACCACAAGTTGTAGATTTTTTTTAACCTCCAAAACCTCCCAAAAAAGACGATGTCAAACACGCGCTAAGAATTGTTCGTTTCTATCCAATGGGACCTTGATTATCGTAAAGTTATTTTTCACCTTATTGTTCTGTCATCACATATGAGATTTGGGGGATTATCAATAGCTCAAGTATGGCATGGGACCTTGGTTATCGTAAGGTTATTATCAAGACGAATTCTATGCTTGCCCTCAAGCTGGTTCAAGGAGGTATAGAGGACAAACATACCTTTTCTAGCCTAGTACATCAATGTGCCAAGACCCACTCGTTAGAGACTGAGAAATTCAGTGTCGCCATGTCTATAGCTAGGGAAGCGAATTTTGTTGTCGACTTCCCTTGCTAAGTTTGCTTGTTTCTTTCCGTTAGGTGTTCATTTTATTTCAGAACAGTCTGATGACTCTGTTAAATTTATATATTGAGGAAGAGTTTAGGGAAAGGGCTACTCCCCGCCTCATCCCTGAGCCCGGGTTTTTTGCTGCTCTTCTAGTGTTCATGGGAGCCTTTACTCGCATTTATATTTGACATAAATTTCATAGCATTCTTTTTTGGGTAAGGAACATCTAGTTCAATTATTGTCAAACACTAATTAATATATCATTTCTGTTTTCTTTAAGTTCTTAACTCTTGGGTCACATACATTTTATAACTTGTGATTACTCGCTCCGACTAATTAATATATAGAGATATCGATCGATCGAGATCGGTATCTGCAGGAAATCTCAAACGCACGTTTCTTACAATTGTGCCAAAATCTGGAGATCGACAACTACACTCATCAAAATTATTAAATTAACGGCATCAAATCCTGCCTGATAGCAAGACATATAGAACCTGCATATATATAATATATATATATATATATAACTGTACCTACTAATTAACTACTGCACAATCTAATTATAATTTCATTTTAATCTTTGCTTATCGATCTTCCTTCTTTCCCTGGATTTGTCTCTCTCCACCTCTCATAATTTCTATCGTTCTAAATTAATTAATTAATTAATTAATACTCTTGTAGGAAAGCCAATCTGGATCTAAAAAATAGATGCTAAATCTATTATGGAGTATCAAAGTTTTTTTTTAATATATAGATATATATATATATATATACCGTATATAAGAAATTAAAGAAAATGTGGTTTTATAGATGTGTTTGAAGAAATCAAGAAATCGATTAAAGTTCAATAAATTATCAAATGGAAAAAATCAACAAACAAATAAACCAAGAGATATACAACTACGTAGCCTCGTTTTTTTAGGATGACAAAAATTATATAAAAATATTTATTTTTTTATTAAAAAACATTAATAAATTTTGTATTTATTTAATAGTAATTATGAAATTGTTAAGAAAATTATTAAAACTTAAATATTTTATTTAGTTTTTATCATCATAAAAAAAAATGTATGTGAATAGTAAATGAGATGTTTACCTGGTACGTAACTCTTGTCGGCTGAGTCACGTGTTCCGATCTAAAAATAAGTGTTGTTTTAGCTTTTGACACAATTTTCTAAAAATAAGTGTTGTTTTAGCTTTTGACACAATTTTTAAGTAAAATATTAATAATAATTGATTTTATACATTTTTTTCTAAATCTTATCATTTATTAAATGCTTACCAACTTTTTCAACCAATAAATGGAGAGTTTACATGAAAAATTAGTCAACAAATACAATTTTCAATAACAATTTTCATTAATCAATCTATTAAATTGCGTAGAAAATATAAAACGACGCTTATTTTGGATCGAATGGAGTATATTACTAGATACACTGAGTAATTATTTGGTTGGAATTCGTAATTCTTCATCTATACATTGAATATTTATACTATTTTTTTTATTGACTCAGTCGTTCTATATCTGAATCGGGTATTGTGCGACTCATTTTAGGTAGGGTTGCCTAAAAAGTGAACCGGCCCGAAAACCGAACCGAAAAATCGGTTTCGGTCCAGCTTGAAAATACTTCGGTTCGGACTACGGTCCATAAAAATTTTAATTTCGGTTTCGGGCCGAAAACCGGAACCTAACCGAAAATTTCGGTTTTGGTCCGAATGAACCGAGAGGAGGGAGAGTGACTTTGCAAATTGCAATGTATAAAATGAACCGAGAGGAGGGAGAGTGACTTTGCAAATTTCGGTTTTGGCCGGAATGAACCGAGAGGAGGGAGAGTGACTTTGCAAATTGCAATGTATAATATATATATTAGTTTATATATATTAATATACATATATAGATATTAATATATATATCTATATATTTATTGTATATATCCAATGTGTAATTTATATTTAAAAAAAAAGGTAATTCAAATTGGAAGGGTTCGGTTTTTTCGGGCCACGAACCGAAAAAAACCGAAAACCGGATACTCGGTTTCGGGACGGGCTTTGGTTCAACCTCCTTGAAAAATCGGGCAATCAGTTTCGGCTCGAACCGTTTGACTCGGTTCGGTTCGGACCGGTTCGGCCCGTTTGAGCCACCCTAATTTTAGGGGTTGACTATTCCACTCACAACCATCTCCATATTTTGAAAGGGATTCGAACTTCGGATCTTTTGACATAGGAGGTAGCCCTACAACCACTATATACATGGAACTCAAAAAAGCAATTTTTAAAAATTAATTCTTTACCCTTTTAGATTTTGTACGTGAACTAATTGACACAAATTATAAAAATCCAAATTTACATATTGGACGTAGTATGAACTTTTTATAAATTCAACACACCGCGTGAAAAGAACATTTATCCAATCATGAAAAAAAAATATACAACGATTTATCCTAAAGATAAAAAAAATACCACGTAGGGTCCTTTTAATGGGTGGGACCCACGTCCAGCGGGCATCCGTGGCTCCGTCCAAAAAATTGTTTATGATTTCCGTCGTATTTTTTTTTATTTTTAAGGTGTAAAATGGAAGAGATTTTGGAACGGCCTCGATGAAAGCGGCGTCGGGCGTCCTTTAGTAGAAACTACCACGTGTCCTTAAAAATCTTTTAGATACCCCGCCGGCCCCACTTATTAATGGAACAGCTGTCCACCTTCTCATTGGCTGCTCCATTTAAATTCTCTTTTTTCTTTCTCTTTTCATTTGTTGCTGTCATCTCACATTTATTACCCACTACTGTACTATTATTTTATTTAATTTTTTATTTTTAATGATTAATTATTGATTTTTAAAAAAATGTAAGAAATATATATATATATATATATATATATATATATATATATGATACTCGATCTTCTGCTTGGTTGGGGGCGTGAAGTTTGGAGTCGGGACTGGCTGGGATCGAGGTGGTGCGTTATGGGCGACTCCGTATCTGGGATACTGTTTCCTTGGAGTTTCGTCTGCACTTCCCACAGGAGATAGAGTCCTGCTGTATCGCTGGCCCGCGATGCTACTGTTTGGTGGTGCTTGACTTCGTTCTTCGCCGTCGTCCGTAACTGCTAGTTTTAGTTCTTCTTAGATCGTTTCTTGTAGTAGGGTTTTTTCTGCTTGTTTCTTTCCGCCATTTTTCTGTTCTTCTGTATGCTTTGGCGGTTCCCGCCTGCCGATTCGTCGGCCTCTCGAGAATCAGGCTAGCCTGATCTCGAATTCTTACTTAATCAAAAAAAAAATATGATACTCGATATGACAAATTACCATAAAATATTATCTAATCAAATATTAATAGTGAGTCTCGTTTGATTTTTATTTTTAAAAAATATTGCAAAAATCAATTTTGATGTAAAAGAGAAAAAGATACTGATATCAAATATCATAATTGTGAAATACTAAATATTAAAATGAGGTGAATGAGAGAGAAATGACAAAAAGTAAGTTATGATACTCTAAAATAATGTGTTTACTTTACATTGCATAATTAGGTTATGATGACGTGTAATGGTCATGATTTATATGATGCCCATGCCATGGACTACCTTTGCAAAATGGTCCTACTATTTACAGTTAAGTCCTTATTGGAAACTTATTTCTATTTTGTGCTCAACTTCTTCTTGCCTTTGTGGTTGTGATCTTTCTTTTGCATACTATGGGCGGTTCATCAATCGGCTGCCCACGTAAATCATTGAAGCAAATTCACAATAAACGTAAGAACACATTAACCTTATCTATTGTTCAGTTTCCATGTGAATGTTTTCTACGTACTATTAAGTGGGGTAGCCTCAAACTTAACAATAAAAGGGTTGAACATTGCTATAGAAAAAAAAATTTGTTTAGGATTTGAAACCCGATCAAGTCGGAAGGCTTATCCTTACACCTAATCGACTAATTAGATCAATTGAATTTACAATTTAGGAATTTATATTACATTTAATTGAATCCATGTACCTAATCAACAATCAGATTAATTTAATTCTGAACAGAACTTTTATTTCATACTTAAGGGTCGTTTGTTTTTAGAGGTGAGAATTTATATTACATTTAATTGAAACCATCTTTTGATGGCTTCAAAATCGCTTTGTCGATCTAATTCTTCCCTACTATCGGAAAAAAAAAAGTTAATGATCAATCCATTCATCCCGTGTACGATACTTTCGTTTGAGTAAGTTTTTGAATTGATCTAAATCAAATCTGTGATTTGGATTTATACGGCGAATTATATAGTACTAATATTTTCAACTTGTTTAAAATTCAACTTACTAATGATTAAAGGGAGTATTTGTCAAAAATAAACCATTAAAAGACCAACAGGACTCTTTCGTGGTACTGCATGCCTAATTCTTTGGAGGTCAAAGTAATTAGTTCACCGTCAAAGTTGTGTACAATTACAATCCTCACTTTCTCAATTAATTGTAGAAGTTGGGTAATTATATTTTCAAAAAATAGAAATCTTTCATTGTAAGATCATCGCCAATTCAACATTAACCCAAAAAAAAAAAGATCATCTCCAAATTCCAATAACTTGCTCCCCGATTATAAAATAGATGGGTTTTAAGACGTTAGTTTTTATTTCAAAATATATGGTTTTTTTTCTGTTGCTTTCCTATTTTTGAAAACTAGTTTTATTACTCGCCCGTTGCGCGATTTGGTAATAAATTAACGAAAATAGTTGAATGGGTGGTGAGTTGTAAACAAATACCATTTAAAGGTTGATTTTCTGTAATTTTGAATTTAAGGGATGGTTAAGTGAAAAAACCCATATTTAAAGAGTGGTTTTCTGTAATTTTGCCTAAATTTTATTATATAAATTATCTTTGAATTACTAAATATATAATCTTCAATTGTGTTATTTTTTTAAATGTAAGCACATGTTTGATTCTCGATTAATCATGTTTTTTTATTAAAAAAGGGTTAAAATCTATTTTTATAAATATATAATACACATGTCAAAAACTTTAATTTAGTACCCTATTTATTTTATAGTTTATTTATTTATTAAAAAGTTTCATCATTTATAAAATATCATGTATAATATTTGTTTCATGTATATATATATTACTGAATATACATATATACATTGACGACATATCTACCATATGACACAAATTTCATTTTTAAATTATAATATCAAACCCCATCTCCCGTTCAAATTCTGTCATTTTAATGAAATGCTAAATAAATTAAGAAACTATATACTATTGACTATAAATGAGGATTTTCAAAACAAACAGTTATATATATTTATCTAATATTATTTTAATCTAAAATATGACACGTATGTAAAAATAACACCATTTTAATCCAGAAAATGACACGTATGCGAATCGCACCAAAGACCATTTCAGGCCTCTATTTTAGTATTTTATATAGATATAGATATAGATTACAATTCTAGATGTTATAATTTTTTACTCTACATAAAAATGAAGTTGTAATGCAATAAATATGATTATTATATCTATTAAATATGAATAATTGATACGTACTACTAATTCAGAAAGAAAGTCAAAGAAAGAAAATAGGGGAAATCAAAGAAAGAATGAGGTAGAAGCGGTTAATCCTATGGAAAATATAGGAGAGAGAACCGGTTTTCTTTTTTTTTTTCTTTTTTTTTATAATTAATTTAATAGGAATTCGTTTTTTATAACAATTTCAAAATTTGACTGCATGCATAATATTTGATAAGATTAAGTTATCTAAAAAGATAAGTTTTCTAACTAATTAAGATATAAGATTGAATATTTATAAAAAAAACTACTTAATTAAGATATAAGGTGAGTAGTAAATAGATTATTTGATCTAAAAGATAAATTTTTTACCCAACTATATTGAGTTATTAATTGATGTGGCCAAAAAATATAATACCACTTTAATCCAGAAAATGACACGTAAGCAAAAATAATCCCGTTTTAATTCAGAAAATTCCGTTGACGCGAAATCGCACCAAAGCCCGTTTCAGGCCTCTGTTTTAGTATTTCATATATAGATGTGATAGGAATCGGTTGAACAAAAAAACTTCTCTATTAGATTTTCTCTCTTTTTTTCCCCTCCCTTTCTCTCCTTCTTGCTCACACCTCACATTCTCCCTCCCCCACAACTTCTCTATTAGAGCATTCGCACCCATAAATTGTGTTTGCTCAAGCAATGGTGGGTCCAAAAGCAAATAATGCTTCAAACAATTTTTGATCAAGTAAAATAAATTTCCACACACCAATTGCTCAAGCAAATGACGAGTTTGAAACCCATTTATATAGATAAAAACAAAACAAAAAAAAAAGCAAAAAAGAAGGACAAGATATTACTACTTGCTCAAGCAAGCAATGGAACAAATTTTGCTCAAGTGATTGGTGGAACAAATGTAAATATTTGATTGCTCAAGCAATTCAAGACCGCTGCGAGTTCCGAAATGATTTTACTTGAACAAATGAATAGGACCCTACCAAATGCTCAAGCAAATGAGGTGGTTTTGCTCTTTACATTTTCTCAAATTGTCAATTTCCATCTATTGAACTAATGTGATTGGCGAAGACTAGGGCAAGTTAAACACACTACTTTGCTCAATTATGTTGCTTGTGATGTTGGTACCTTAGTTTACTAAATTGAGTTACCTGATAAATTTGAAATCGGTTGCTTAAAAGAGAGTAATTTTAGTAAGAACTTTTCTCTTGATCGTTGTTTGCATTATGTGATGTTTTAAGGATAACATTTATTAGTTCAAGTCTCTGAAGCTTTTTTTAATCTATGATTTGTGGTATTCATTTAGAAAACCATGGAAGAAATGTACTAGAGTTCCCAGGGAGTTGGTTAAATTGAAACTACTAGACGTACTACTGTAAGAAGCTACGAAGAGATCGAGACAACAACACTAATTAACTACAATTATATGGTGGATTAGGAACTAATCCATGAATCTGTGTGTACTATAGATCTGTAACAATTTTTTTTTTCTTCCCTATCAATCTGTCCAAAGCTACCAAGGTGTATCCAATTTGCAGAGATATAAAAGTTTTGAATTAGAGCTAATATATTCAATCTACGTTAGGTCCTGATTGTTTATGATTTGTTGTTGGAAGAGGGTGACAATGAAGCCTGAAAATGGGGCAAATTGACTCCATTGTATCTTGCTATCTTCAATATACTCCATTGTTTCTGATTTGTATTATTGTTTTGACTATTAAAGAAGTGTAAGATTTAGAGAGTGTCTTACATGTTATAGAAGGATTGCAATTTGACTGTGGTTACATTTTCCCATATTTTGTTACCGATAGTGATAAAATTTAAGTTGGAGTTACAAATTACAATATACATGGCCTATGTATCCCGCTAACTTAATCAAATACCTAATAAAAAGAGATTATGAACTTACCCTAAAGGTTAAAGATATACATTCGCATAGAATATTTTACAAATCTCGTACGTTATGCATATGTACAACACTGATTTGAATTAAGGTAAATGAAAAGTATATGTTGAAAATTAAGTCAATACCGAAATTGATCCATAAAATCTAGGAGTAATTTTAATTGAAAGTTGGTTAATGATAATTTCGAAGAGTAGAAATAGAAATTAAAATTTGTAATTATGCGGTAGTTAGTTTAGTTTGAATAACTGAAAATATATGTTGAATATTGATTTGGTGTAGATCTTAACCGATCCACAAAATCCGTTTGAAATTTAGTATGAATCCTCATTCTGTTTTACCTGTTTTGCAAAAAATCAGTTTGCTTAGCAAAAAAGAAGAAAATTCTTTTATTATTTTTAATTGAATGTTGATTAATTATAATTTCGAAATATAGAAATCATTAATTATACAGTATTTGAGAAACTGAAAGAAACTGAAAAAGTATGTTGAAAAGTAATTCAGTATGAGTAAATAGTAATTGATGCATCAAATTAGGGGAAAATTAATTAAGTGGGAATCTCATTCCGTTTTTCTTGTTTTGCAAAAAAATCGGGCTGCTTAACAAAAAATAATTAGTAAAAAAATTGTCGTTATTGTTTTTCGGTTACGATTTAAAATTATATGTAGATGTGGAACTGTGAGAATTCCGAGAAACCCCAATCGTATCGTATGAAAACGGGAGTCGTGTCTCTAACACTAAAGTTTAAGCCATTGTCTTATATTATGTGAGATTTTATCACTCATGATTAATGTGGATTGTTTTGTATACCAACACAACCCCTCAAGTACAACCCCTCTAGATCGAGTTGATACTTAGATCGGGTTGACAATTGAAACAGTCGTGTCGAGTTTATATTATTTTTTGTTATAAGGTCGGGATGAATTCTTCTAACACATCCCCTTATATTTTGTGGTATTTTATCCTCTCCACAATCAATGTGGGATGTTTCATTGTTTTGTATCCCAAAAGACTCAATGTGCAAATACTTGTTTCTTTAAGGACCCATTTAGTAAATTTAAAGAAGGGCCTCATTGCAAAAACTTGCCCTTTTATAATCCGCCTCTCACACCGCCATCCACACAGTTCTTCACAAATACAAGAGAAAACTTAGAGAGAAAATGGCCATGGCGGAACGCAATTTGGAATCTTCAGAATTCGAGACTTTCCCTTCCCCAGTATTTACAGAGGAACAATTTTCCGAACCTGATACCGAAATCGATTCCGAATCCGGAATAGATCTCGGCTACGAACGTCAATGGAGATCGGCATTGAAGAAGACGGATAAGAAGAAGAGGAGGAACCATGTGTGTCTAGAAGGCGTTGTTGATGGAGCGAGTGATGAGGATTTGCCCCGGACGAAGAGCTTGACGGACGAGGACCTCGATGAGCTGAAGGGATGTGTCGATCTAGGGTTTGGATTCAGCTATGATGAGATTCCTGAGCTCTGTAACACCTTGCCCGCTCTCGAGCTATGCTATTCGATGTCGCAGAAGTTCCTTGACGATACGAATAGCAAAACGGCGTGTTCGTCCTCCGATACGGCGTCTTCTGCCGGATCGGATTCGCCCAGCCCGGGAGTTGCTAACTGGAAGATCTCTAGTCCTGGTGTGTACTCTAAATCTAGTCTTTTATATCTTCTTTAGTTGATTTTCAATGCGTTTCGTAGGGATCTTCTTAGATGTAAGATCTGTTTTGATTAGTGACTTTTAAGAGGTGTTCAAATATGGTATTACAAATAAAAAAGATCGAATTTAATTGAGATCTAATGCTGTGTTGGTTGATTTCAGGGGATCATCCAGAAGATGTCAAGGCAAGGCTGAAATTTTGGGCTCAGGCGGTGGCATGTACTGTCAGGCTGTGCAGTTGAATGCTGTTTCTGCTTTCAAATTAATGGTTCCGAGGAAGATGAATGCGCATTTTCTGTGAGGTTGAGAGGTTAGGTTTAATTGGTCGAATGATTCCTCTAGTGATCCTTCTCTGAGATATCCATGGCGGTGGGTCTCTATTGCAAATTTGATTCTTCTTCTTTGAGGAAGATGGATTGGAGAAGGTGAAGAGAAGGAGACAACCAGGTCTGAGATTCTTCAAAGCACTGACATTCATCGAATGAAATTTTCGTCCAAAGTTTTTTATTATATATCTTGTAACTATTGTACTGAATGGAAATGGGAATAAATGAAAAAGTTGAATAAATTGGTTCTTGTTGCTTCGAAAATTTTGGTTGTCATCTTCTGGTGTGATTTTTTTTTAATGTGATTTGTATGCAGTGGATTAAATCTCCACTGGTGCTTCAACAGCTTGATTGGAGACCTCTGTTCTATTGAGGTAACTCCTCCCATTTGATTGTTTGGCTATTTTGTAATAGCTTGTTTATAATTACAGGACCTAATCTCCGGCCATTCGATCTAAATATCTAATCTGGTTTTCTCTGCCAAGAGTCAACTAACCCTTGATTGCAAATCTTTTGTTGTTGAAATCATCAAGTTCTGTTCTTTGAGCTTGCTAGAATAGTCGTCAGAGTCGGCTTCTGGATGTTCAAGAAGCTTATGGGATGAGGTCTGTTGCGGCTTACATCTTCATAAATTGGTTCTGCCTGATTCTTGAACAGTTTAACTTACTATACATGCCGTGTTGTCTTTTGGCATAAGCAATTGATTACGGATATGCTGTACATTTTGCTTGAGCAATCCACGCGTCTCCAGCTGTCGGTATGATTGAATATAGATAGAGTTCCGTCGATGAGGCAGCTTGTGACTAACAAGACTTGAATCACACTTTTGGTTTTCTATCATCTAGAAAGTATTTCTTTGTTAGTCATTTTCAATACTATACACTCTATACTTGCCTGTAAGTTCTATTTGTTAGAGTTTTGTGCTGCAAACAAGAACAAGCTTTTTCTTCTTGTAGGATAAAAGCGCGGAATTGTTGGAATTCGAGACGAGGTGGACAATAATATCGATATTAAAGTCCTTTGGTTGACTTGCAGAACCTACAATCTTGGTGTGAGTTGGTCTCAAACTATTAATCTCTTTGCCCATCTGTTTGGCTGTTGCATAAGACACGTTGCTAATCATTTATCATGTTTAGGTAAACCTACTTATTGTTGTATATACTAGCATGTTATTTGCCAACTAGCATGTATGGTAGAATGGAACTGACTTGAGATCAGTTTCCTGTCTGATTCAACCTACTCCTTTTCAATTAACTGCTGTCTAATAACTACAAAAAGATGATGCTTTTATATACACGAGTCTAATAATACACAACATATCAAGTAAAACTCGACGTTTTTAACGTGCAGGTACTTGAGGGGGTTGCTAGTATTCTGTCAGTAACGGTATCGAAGGTATACATCTCTTACCATGATCCAGATCAAACTATTTGGATTAATCATCTTCTTCTCTGAAATGGGTGGGGCAAATGCACAACTGTTTTTTTTTTTTGTTTTTCATTTCAACACCTTAATTGGTATGTATGGTAGTAAGACAATTATTGGTTTGAGCTACACCACCAAATTTGTGATATTTGATATAATAGGGTGGTCAGAGTTTGGTGGGGATGCTTTACCCCTTTCATACATTCACATCATATAGCAGGAAAACTTGGGCATATGCATGTGGTGTGTGGTGAGTGTTGTCTTCATTGTGACGGGTACGTTTCACCCACCTTATTATGCTCTCTACATGTTTCGTAACCAGAATCTGGATTTTGCTCGTCCATGATATATATATATATATGATCACGGTTGATCCTAATGTCTAGGAACTACTGACCTAGCTGATGAAAGCGTTGCGTTGTATTATTAAGCATCTACGAATATGCTATTGAGTTGATTACATGTGGTTGCCCTTGTTCTTATGTCCTTGTTGGCTAGCAGTTTTAGCATCTATGAATATTCTTCTGAGATTAGGCTGAAGATATTATTTTTAATGTTGAATAGGACCCGGAAATCAGGAGATAAAGCTGTGTTATTTGTGATCACGACTGTTCATACTCATGGCCATGGACGGCAGCAACCATAGTTAATTTCTGAGAGCGATTTGTTACTGGCAAGTGACAAGTTGAAGCGTGAAAGGTCCTCCTTGAATCGGCATTTCAGACAGGTATCTTTCGGTTTGGAAAAGCATGCTTCATCAATGTGCTGTTATCTCTTGTACTATGACTTGACGTCATGAAATTCGTGGCCTTCTGTGCTTCATAAACGGATCAGCTCGTATGTTCCTGTGCATCGAATATGGTGATCTGTGCTTGTGAATAAGGTTTCAAAAGACGATGTATATGAAGATCATTACTGGGTCGATAATACTTCAAAAGCGCCATCTGATCCTTGTGGAGCTGTGCCGAAGATTCTTGCTATTCACCTGAACCTGTTCAAACCCTATGGAAGTATTCTTCAGCTACCATTCAACCATTCAGTTAAAAAGTACCTAAACTCAAGGGAAATAAGCCAATGTACCTGAAATCAAGGGAAATAAACCTAAGAATATTGGCTTTTGAAAATTAAAAAAAAAATCACTTAAAACTGTTAAAAGTACCTGAACTCAAGGGAAATAAACCAATTTAATCTAGATTTTTTTTTGTTGATGAAGAGGAAATCCATCATTGGTTGCAATTGCAAACCCCGGACAAGTAACTCAGCCGGTAAAAGTCACGCACATGTCCAACAGGTAAAAGTCACACATTAGGTAAATTGGCTTGTGCCGGCCGGCTTGACTCACTAGTAGGGAGTAAAAACTTTAAATTTTTACCCAAAGAAAGAGAGGTATGGATCGAACCCAAGACCTTACTCCATACCATTGGGTCATCCCGATGGGGACCCAATGTAATCTAGTTTAGCATAACTATGATAACTTGTGTATAGTAACTTGAAACTCTAGGATCATTATTAACACAAATAATCTCCTTATTAGCTCAATTTCAAACGTATTATTAGATTAGCTACCGAAAAAATGACAAGGATAAAGGTTGGCTCTCCTCCTTGCTTTGAAGCTAACAACTTACCAGTCTTGCTCGATAGAAGGTGATTTGTGGCCGTAATTGTGATCCTTGGCAACTACATGTGACAATACAGGTCTCCGAAAATAAGTTCGATTGTATGTAGGGTTTGTTTGACGTGCTTATTCTTTATAAGGAGCTAATAACGAGTTTATTTGTATTGCAAATAATCATAATCATCGTATGATATAATGTGTATTTGATAAAGAGTTTATAATGTGTTATCAATCAAGTATCAATACATTATGGCATATAGCATGCTAAAAAATACACTGCATAGCTACGGAGCAATTAAGGTGTTTTTGTGCCCCTGATGGGGTGACTCGATGGTAAGAAGTGAACGGGTTGTTAATAGGAGATCTCGGGTTCGATACCTGCCTCCGCTCTTTCTATTGGGTGAAAAATCAAGGTTCAAGGTTCACCTTGCTTCTTGTCTTTGGGTCTAGTCGGTCAGTGCAAGCTGGTTTATCTGCTGTGTGGCTCTTGTTGGCTGGGTCACGTGGCGAGGTTTACCACTAAAGTGGTTACCCTCGTTATAAAAACAAAAAAATTAATGCGTTTTTGTTTTGGTATATTGTTTAAAAGTTGAATAAACGTTCATGGATTGGACAAACATGACACATTTTGGTAATTCATACTATATTAAAAGTTAATAGTTATGGCCCGATTCTTTATGACCAAAAAAAAGATGTTTGTTCTCGGCCCAAGCCCAACACTGGGTATTCCAAAAGTAAATATACGACTTACAGTATAGCTGCTGTATAGGTTCCTATTTTTTTCATTTTCTTTTTTTTTTAATAAAGAAAAAGGCGGAAGAATTAAGTTGAAAACTAATTTAAATAACCTAACCTTTACATGCATGAAAATGAGGATGATATTCAATGTACTCGAAACGTTAATGCCACCAATCACACATCAAGACTTCGGCAAAAAGTTGTCAAGTAGAGAAAACCACCTGTTGGTGCGTTTAAATTAAATTTCGATGGATCTACACTTAATAATAACGACAGATCAATTGGCTACATCATTCGTGATTGGGAGGGTAGAACGATCCACATTGGTTATGACAGAATTGGCAACCAGACCCCGCTGAAAGCTGAGGTTCTGGCATTAAGACATGGATTAATCCACACTCTTGCGTTGGGTACGTATAAACAAATTACAAATTGAAGGGGACTTCCTTATAATCATAAATCATTTAAAAACAAATTCTACATGTCCATGGGAAGTTGAACTAGTGATGTGCGATATCAAAACCTTGTTGTCGAGTATGAGAAAAGTCTCCTTCTCTCACGTGCCCCGAAATGGCAACAGAGTGACTGATAAGGTTGCACACCTTTGCCGCTCTGCTAGGGGCTTCAACATTTACACTGATACAGGTCTTCAAGACCTCATCCGTAAAGATGCTATCGGGTAGGATTATTCCACCCGAATTATTACCTGATAAAAATAAATAAATAAATAAATAAATAAATAACCTAACCTTTACAAGAGTGTTAAAAAAATATCCTCACCTTTCAAATGTAAGAAAAATAACCTAATCTTTTGGGAAGGTGATAACAAAGTATCTCAACTTATTTTTTCGACTATAAATTAGTTCAAAACAATGACATGAAATTTGTTAAATGGTACTTCCTCCGTTAATTAAAACTTGACGTTTTACTATTTATGCACGCTTTTTGAGGTGTTAAAAACTATACAAAATATTAACTTTTTTTAATATATTTTTTTGAATAATTTCATACTTGTTACTATTAAGTATGAACTTATAAAAACAAATTTTGAAAAAAGTTAATGTCTCATATAGTTTTTATTATTCTAAAAAAGCGTGCATGAATAGTAAACGACAAGTTTTAATTAACAGAGGGAGTATCATTCTTATGAAAACAACTCAATATCACAAAAAATTCACCTCAATCTTAATTTTGTTAGTTATATATCATTGTTTTGGGCTTTTGGCACTAATTTATGGTTGAAAAAAAAAATCATGATACTTTGTTACCACGTCTCTCAAAGGTTGGGTTATTTTTTTTTACAATTGAAAGGTGTAGATATTTTTTTAACACTGGGTATTTAAATTAGTTTAGCCAAGAATTTACAACACTAAAGATCACTCGTGTCAAGTAAATTAAGAGCGCTACTACAAAAATTCAGTTTTATTACATAACTATAATATTACGAAGTTTTTATATCCATGTATTATGCCCTTAAAGCTTGTGAAAAAAAAGAAAATTTTAATAGTTAAAAGCCTAATATCACGGATATCAATTGGAAAATCCAAAATGTAAGAGGTTAGTGAGACAAGTATGATAGAATCTATTATTACGGGGCACGATCAATTCCTCTCGCTATCGGTTCACTCTTGCATCTCTCACAAATCCTCTCATGACTCCCGATTTTCAGAATTGTAATTTCGTGTTAAATCTTTTTGTTTGTTTTCATTTGTGATTAATATTTACTTGAAATTGGAATTAAGTAATTTATTCCTACTCATCCATTTAAAAAAAAAACAGTCTTAATATTCCATCGGTTTATCGTTATTTAAATTACAAACTCAAACCACTACATCTAAACAAATTTTTTTTTTCACAATGCATTTTCAAAGTTGCATCATTTTGAAAATGACTCACTCAATCGTCTATAATTAATCACTCATTGGATGAATGAAACAGTGGAATTTTTTCGCCTCCATTGATACTCCGTACTTAATTCAACAATTACTTGTGTCCCAAGCATTATTTAGTGCGTAGCTTTCAAGATGGGACGGCCATTTTTTTTAAAAAAAATAAAAAATAAAAAACTGTAAGCTAAACGAAAGTTGAAAAGGACACAATATTTCTAAATTGAGTAATAAGTTCATAGTTTGACTCTCTGTATACCCATTTTCCCAAACCCTCACCCGCCATCATCGTCTCTCTCGCTCCGCGGGATCGAGACCTCCGGAATTCAGCAATGGAGGACGTCTGCGAAGGCAAGGATTACTCCTTCCCCTACCACGAGGAGCAGATCCTCCAATTCTGGGACGCAACGGACGCCTTTTCCACTCAGCTCAAGCTCACCGCCGACCTCCCCGAGTACGTCTTCTACGACGGACCTCCCTTCGCCACCGGCCTCCCTCACTACGGACACATCCTCGCAGGCACCATCAAGGATGTCGTCACCCGATACCAGTCCATGACCGGCCACCACGTCACCCGCCGCTTCGGCTGGGACTGCCACGGCCTCCCTGTCGAGCACGAGATCGACTTGAAGCTCGGAATTGAATCCAAATCCGATGTTCTTGCGATGGGGATCGGTGTGTACAATGAGGAGTGTCGGAGTATTGTGACTAGGTATGTTGACGAGTGGGAGAAGGTTGTTAAGAGGTGTGGGAGGTGGATCGATTTCCGGAATGGTTATAAGACTATGGATTTGAAGTTTATGGAGAGCGTTTGGTGGGTGTTTGCCAAGTTGTTTGAGAAGGGACTCGTTTATCAAGGGTTTAAGGTTCCGTTCGAATTCAATTCCGCTGAATTTCAATTTCCATTTCTAAATTGCTTGAGGTTGATTTTTTAGGGCCCGTTTCTTGATTTTGTTTTCTGCAGGTTATGCCGTACAGTACAGCTTTGAAGACGCCTCTGTCGAATTTCGAAGTCGCTAAGAACTATAAGGTTTTGTTGCATTGTTTTTTTTTTTTTGGTTCCTAATTTGAAGCAGATGGAAAGTGCGAGTTGTTGTAGTTATTGTGATGCTCGACGATTGCAGGACGTTTCTGATCCTGAAATCATGGTGACTTTTCCGATTGTTGGTGATCCTCATAGTGCATCGTTTGTGGCTTGGACGACAACACCTTGGACCCTCCCCTGTAATCTTGCCTTGTGTGTGAATGAGAACTTTGACTATGTAAAGGTTAGTTTCTTTCTAAAGTCTGTTTGGATTACCATTAAAAGTCCTTATAAGTGATGCTTTTATGCTATAATAATGAGTGATGTAGAAGTGACCTGTTAGGGAAAAATGTATGGTTTCATGAAATCCAAACAGACTACAAGATTCTGCAAGAACTAATTATCATGTGATCAGTTTCTCCATCTTCTTCAATGAGCAGAGGAACCAGTTTAGTTTGTTTGAAAATAATCCTATCACTATGCGCATAAAAGTTCATTTCCCTACCTCAAATTTGAAGATTGGAGGGTTTTCTTTTAGTTTTCTATCTTTGTACTTAATTGCTAGTATTTGTTTTTCTTTTTGATCGAATTTCCACAAGTTAAAGCCAGAGAAATAAAATTCATGGTGAGAAGTAGTTTCTCCTTGTAAAGCTGAAGGTACTGTAGCAAGGTAGTAGTTTTAGATGATTTTTTTTCTTCAGAAGGTACTGTAGAAAGTAAAATGTTTCTGCTAAATAAATGTGTCCATGGAATGCAACTTCACTACACCTTCGGAGACAAAAACTTCAGTAGAAGCTCATATTAGGACAAATAGGATCACCGTAAGCTAGTTTGATCTAGGACAATCTTTTACGCAACTCCGCATCATAAAATATAGTGCTTCTCTACACTGTAACAAACTTTTCAATCATTTACTTTGCCAAATGCATTTTCCGGTCTAAATAATACGTCATCCATAAAATTGGCATTTTCTTGGAGTTAGATATTATTTACACCTTATAGAAATGTATACCTTGTCCAACATTTGTGCTGTATGCAAACAAACTATAGTATTTATTTTAGACTCTGTATATATATATATATATATATATATATATTTTGTTAAACAATTTTATCGAGTTTTAAGTTCCACTTGTTCAATTTTAGAGTGATCAACTGTATTTATTTAGAAATTGACAAGCTATCTAAATGCCACAAACTTCTGCACAGGTTAGGAGTAAATCCACTGGTTCAGTACTTGTGCTTGCTGAATCTCAGATGTCAAAACTTCCCGAGGACAAGGTGAAAGCGGAAAGTGTTTCTAATGGATCTTCTAGTCAGACAAAAAGCACCAAGTCTAAAAGTAAGACAGTTTCTGGCGGCAAAACAAAAACGACAGTTGAGGATAGTGTTTATGAGGTGTTGGAGAAAGTCAAAGGTTCAGCATTGGTGGGAACGAAGTAAGATCTCTCTTTCATGTGCTCTATTAATTGGAGTGGAATTTGTATGAGCACTTGAATTTAAATCCCTAATTGATGTTCACAGTATTAAACTACATACACAACATTAATCCTTTACTTCAATTGTAACATCTAAAATTTCTAGACCTTCTTTACCGTTTAAGTATGGAGGGAAACCCCTTGAACATCGAGGAGAGTTGTCTTTATACATTTGAATATCAGAGTTCTCAATTCCAAGCCTGCCTTATATAGCTGCTAAGCTATATTAATGTGGGGACATTTATGATAAATTTTCTCACCACCCCTACTAGGTGGTTCTGGGTGGAAATGGGGCATTGACTATTATTTTTTTGAGCTATTGACTTCTTGATTCCTTCCTCACAACGACATTTCGGTAGAAAACATTGGTTAGTTAGTTAGAAGTCAATATACAGGCAGGGACAGTGGTATAAATCAGGGAAGTTACGCAATATTATTAATAAAATGGAAAAAATCTAGAGCAGATTGATTATAGATATATTAAGTAATGGAAGGTATGCATGAGAGCAGGGTAGTGCAAATGGTGATAGGCTTGTTACCTTATATGCCCGTGTGATTTAAAGTTTTTATGTAGAAGGTTAAGGTTGGAAGCAGGATATATTGCAATACTACTTAACAACAACAAAGTCTAAGCATTTTTTGGCCAAACTTGGCTGAAGTTCCAAGTGATTCCAAGTGATTCCTCTTGCCTAGGATAAGTGTGTGCTTGTAGCTCCTTTGACAGCATTGATTTGAATTCTTCTTCCATCCCATTTATATTTTACATGGATTTGTATTCTGAATCACACAATTATCATTACTATTTGTTTCAAACCTGGATTTGATTGTACCCTTTTTTTTCTGCTTGCAGATATGTACCCTTGTTTGACTATTTCTTGGACTTCACAGATGTAGCATTTAAAGTTGTTGCTGATGATTATGTAACCGAGGATAGTGGAACTGGAATTGTGCACTGTGCTCCTGCTTTTGGGGAAGATGATTATCGAGTTTGCTTGCAGAACCAAATCATTGAAAAGGTTTCATTTTCTCCGGCAACCTAGAAGTTTATTGGCTGTGGATGTATAATGTTGATTTTTTTGAATTGATTTATCCAGGGAGCTGGCTTAATTGTGGCAGTTGATGATGATGGCTGTTTTACTGATAGAATATCCGACTTTAAAGGACGATATGTCAAGGACACTGATAAGGATATCATTAATGCTGTAAAGGTAAGCAAGCTTATGTGGTTCAACTCCCATTGCATATGCTTAGGCAATGCCTTTTAGTTGTCAGTTTTTCCCTTGAAGCCTATCATTGATGGTCATTATTTATTCCTGTCTGTGCTCATTTTTATAACAATAATATTGTCACTTTTTTGTTCTCAGTTCATAATAGACTTCATTATAGCTGTAGGTTTTCAGTATGAGCAGTTTCATTGTTAGGCTCGCGAGCTTGGTGTGATAAAAATTGTAATCAGCCTGTGTTCTGTTTTTACAAATTACTCTTGTTTAATCAGAAAAAGAACAGGTTGCTGAAGCAGGGGAATTTAACTCATTCTTATCCTTTCTGCTGGAGATCTGAGACACCTCTTATTTACAGAGCTGTTCCAAGCTGGTAAGTGGTTTGATGTATTCGTCTTCTCTTTGGTATCACTTCTTGATTTGATCTGGTTTCTTACACTGACTGACATTTCGATATTCTATAGTATCTTCGGGTTTCTGAATTTTAATAAGATTGCATGATTAAACTGAGGCACATGTACGACTCTTGAGTCCATTTCTTTTCGATTCTAATAAAGAAGATCAAGAAAATCTTCAATAATGTAGTTATCTTTCTTGATTATAATTTTGTGCAACATCATTGATGTATATCTACTATCTAGTACTGCTTTTTCATCCTCATGGATCTTCAGTTTGCGACCTATTGTCAATGTGCCAATTTCTATGCATTGTGAAAAACAGGGTTAATTGCATGTTTGATTCTCAAGATTTAGAGGTCTCAAATATTTTATGTGGTCTTAATAAAGTATTAAACTTTAGGGGTGACCTACCTTCATAGTTTTTTTGTATCTACATTCTTGCTCTCTGTTTGACATATTTGAAGTACTTCATTCAGGTTTGTTGCTGTGGAGAAGGTAAAAGACCAATTGTTGGAAAACAATAAGCAGACATATTGGGTGCCTGATTTTGTGAAGGTTAGCATGCTTTTTTCCTGCAATAATTTATTAATTTCTTGTATGAACCCTGCAACCACTGTCCCACATTCTTCTCTTATATTCCATTCTAAAATTCAGAACGTGGGGTATACAGCCATCTTCCCTTTGGTTTCTCGAATCTTAGTATATTTATAGCACTTATTTCAGTTCTCTCTGAAGTTTTTGACACTTTTCTGTATATCTCTCGTGTTCCATTCTGAATGTGAAGAATGCATGACCTTTTCTCTTTTGTTCTTAAGTAGTATTATATAATCGTATTTTAGCATTTATTCTCTATTGTTACACTGTTAACAGGAGAAGCGGTTCCATAACTGGCTGGAAAATGCTAGAGATTGGGCTATCAGTCGGACCAGATTCTGGGGCACTCCTCTTCCTGTATGGATTAGCGAGGATGGTGAGGAGAAAGTTGTCATTGATTCTGTTGAAAAACTAGAGAGGCTTTCAGGGGAGAAGGTTTGTCCACTGTAGTTTTCTTTCTTCTAATGATTTGTTCACTATAGATATATCCAAGCTTTGCATTTTTAGAAACTTATACAGCTCCGTGGCTCTAGGATTTGGACCATTACTTCTAGGTTGTAGCCTTTCGCTCGTCACCCCCTGCGCTTATTTTTGTGATCTTTGTACACGATTTTGTGCAGATATTGGTTTATTGGCTTTAGCATATAATCTTTTTTTTTTCGAAATGGATTTGACTTTGTGTGACATAAATTTATCTATTGATGACTGAGGGATCTGTTATGCAGGTGACTGATCTACACCGTCACAAAATTGATCATATTGCCATACCCTCCAGTCGTGGCCCTGAATTTGGTGTTCTACGACGTGTAGATGATGTAAGTATGCTATGTTGCAATGCCTAAATGTACTTGCTTAGCTTTAGTTTTGGTGGCTTAGTTCTACTTTATTTTAATCTAGAAGTTATTGTCTGGAGCTCAAATGAGCTATCTAAAGAATGATTCTGAGATGCAGAATAGATTGACCTACTTGCCCTCATTGTTTGTGTATTTTCTTGTCAAATTGCATATGAAGGTTACTGATTGCAAGACTATCCCTTTCCCGGTCCATTGACTGCATTAATATGTATGCTGAGGTCTTTGGAATATTGTGATCCTTTTGGAACAAAAGATGTATCCTCTTGCACAATTAACTCAAAAGTTGTGCCTAGACTCTGTATTTGATGCTAAAGTATGATATTTAAGATACAGTATTTTTTTTAATCGATACACTTCTACTTAAGAGTATCCGTCATACTCGTACATGCTTGTTGTTATGGGATTTCTTTGTAGCTCAATGTTTCTATAGACACTTGGATAAGGAAATTACATTTGTATTGGGATGATATGGCAATGCTTGTTGTTGTGGTCGAAAATCAGTACTTCAACTGCACTTCCAAAACCATGGTGATACCTTTTATATGATAGGATTAGATGTATATATGATCAACTTTCTTCTGATTTAGCATTTTCCATTGCAACAACAGTCTGTGGGAGGTTGAAGTTAAGCTACAAGTGAATTTCTTCTATCCATTAAACATTCAACAGCTTCATGAAACTGCTACCTTCTGCAGGTATTTGATTGCTGGTTTGAGAGTGGTTCAATGCCATATGCGTACATCCATTATCCTTTTGAGAATGTCGAACTTTTCGAGAGCAACTTTCCTGGGAACTTTATTGCTGAAGGGCTAGATCAAACTCGTGGATGGTTAATATTGCTTTTATGCTGACCTTTGGTTTCATCCATGTTCCGTATTGAGGAATTAAGATGCTGCTACTCTGAATTCTGAGGTCAACTTGTTAGGTTTAATCTTAAAACATTTTGTCATCTGTAGGTTCTATAGTCTTATGGTGCTCTCGACTGCACTGTTTGGAAAGCCTGCATTCCAAAATCTCATTTGCAACGGGCTTGTCCTTGCAGATGATGGAAAAAAGATGAGCAAAAGCTTAAAAAACTATCCAGATCCCTCAGAAGTCATAAATGATTATGGGGCTGTAAGTTCTATTTTCAAAATGCATTATTCTTTTAACAAGTATAGTATATGTGACCTGTTGATTACATGAATTATCCTCCTAGGATGCACTGCGGTTGTACTTGATCAGTTCTCCAGTTGTGCGGGCTGAGCCCTTACGTTTTCAAAAGGATGGAGTTTATGGTGTAGTAAGTCCGATCCTCAAATTGTTTAGAGTTTCACCATTTTTCTTGTTTTGGAGCTTCCTTGTTCATATAGGGAAGTTGATCTACAACAGAATATGTTATCCAACTTGCTACCAGTGCTAATTTTGATGTTTTCATCATTGTGTTCATTGCTGTCAAATTAGGTTAAAAATGTTTTTCTGCCATGGTACAATGCATATAGATTCCTTGTCCAGAATGCAAAGAGGCTAGAAGTGGAAGGCTTTGGACAGTTTGTCCCTGCTAATCGACGAGCTATAGAGAGCTCATCCAATGTGCTTGACCAGTGGATCAATTCAGCAACACAGAGTCTGGTTCACTTTGTCCGGAAAGAAATGGATGCGTATAGATTGTACACTGTAAGTTCTTTTCCTAGTCATGCAGCTATTGTATGGTGAAATTTCATTGTTCCTGTGTTTGGAATTTTTGATGGGATAGTTGGAAGGGTTTGGTAAATCTTAAATATTTGAAATCATTGATTTCACTTGTCAAATTTTCAACTGTATGGCTTTTTGATTTACCAAGTGGATTTGGCTGTTCTCAAGTAGACTAATTTTCTCATGAAAGATTTAAGGATTGCAATCATAATATCATGTATTCGAAAAATATTAGGGAATTAGTAATAGATTGCCCAATAATGCTAAATAGATGTGTACCGAGAGAATAAGGGGCTTATGTAGTTATCTTGGACCTTATTTCCTAGGATGCTCTGGAATGAATGTAGAGAAGGAAAATGGTTAATGGAAAGCTTTTATTCATATTTGTCCCACTGCTGAGATTTAGGTAGTAGATGTAAACATTGCACTAAAAAAATCAGTTCAGATGGAAAATCCAATTATAGCCTATAAATCACAGACATGGGTTACTGAGACTGGTAGATTGCTCAATTTGTAGCGAGTATTCATTTGTTCTAGCTGAGGTTGCCATATCAGGATGTAAAAGAGTCTGTTTTGTTTCTGATTGAGTCCATTTCTAATAATCACAGTTGTTTATGTAGACTTCTACTGATGGGCTTTGGGGAAGGTGGAATATTAAAGGGGCAATTTAGGGTGGAATATTAAAGGAGCTATTTTTTTTGCAGGTAGTTCCTTATCTCTTGAAATTTCTCGACAGCCTGACGAATATATATGTACGACTCAATCGTAAGAGGCTTAAAGGTAGGACAGGGGAGGATGACTGCAAGATTGCTCTGTCCATCCTGTACCATGTATGTTCGGGTGACTGTTTGAAACTCCCTCATTCATGCTCATCTCTATGTGCACAATTCACTTTTTGTTTGTATGTGATTTCTGCACTTATATTTAGTGAATAACTGTGGGCAGAGTCTCTATCTTATCCCCCTTGATCATTTTTGTGCTTCATTATTCGCAGGGCAATTTGTATAAGGCGTATTATGTTCTAATATGTCTGCAAGAATAATTTTATTGAAACTCTTACCTACTTAAGTTGACTATTTGCATGAATTATACTTGGGCATTGATATAGACATTGCATGATCAATAAGATCTTGATGTTTTGTGCATTGGGTATGTGACCATTTTGCTTAATGATTGGTTGTTTCGGTTGTCAGTAAATATACATATGCATGGGCACTGCATCTTCATTTTCTTGACTTGCTTAACCTCTCATTTGGTTTTATTTTTTCTACTCCATATGTACTAATTTCTCTCATATAAGTAAACGAGTACATGTATTGAGACACATCAATGCTTATGCCCTTTCCATGGGGTCAATCTCATTGCTCTAGCATTCATTTTACGTGTCTTAAGTTGATGACTGAATTTTTATTTCTAATTTCTGTTAGATGATTCTTCAAATAAAAATTCTATTAGGTGTTGCTATAACTTTGCCTTTTGCTTTTCTTCATTTAAAGGAATTTTACCACTGTCCCTGTTTACAATCTCTTTCCACACAATTCTCTCCATAATCTCCATTCTTGTAGTTATTTCCCTCCCCTTGATAGCCCTTGTACCATTTTCTTATTCTGTGACTTGCTTATACATTTCATGAAATTTCGAACGCAGGTTCTTCTTACTTCTTGCAAGGTTATGGCTCCTTTCACACCATTTTTCACAGAGGTTCTATATCAGAACTTGAGAAAAGTTACCAATGGAGCCGAAGAAAGCATTCACTATTGTAGGTTCCCTCAAGAAGAAGGAAAGGTATTGAGTTTATTCTCCATCTCTCTCCAAAACAGCATCATACTCTTTTTAAACTTTATTTCATATGTCAAGTTGTGAACTTGTAGGAGAACTAGGACCATATAATCTCATAATTCATCTATGTTTCCAACAGAGAGGAGAACGCATTGAACAGAGTGTCTCACGGATGATGACAATCATTGATCTTGCTCGCAATATCCGTGAGCGCCACAACAAGCCTCTAAAGACACCTCTCAGGTTTGCTTATTTATTTTTGTTCCTTGATGTTGCTTTATTTCTTTTGTAATTATTATCCATCAATCTACAGGGAAATGGTGGTAGTTCATCCAGACAATGATTTTCTCGATGATATCACTGGGAAACTGAAAGAGGTCTGCTCAATTTCCTACTTTTGTGATCTATTGCTTGTTTCTTTTTCTTCTTCATGATTCAAGTGTCACAACAGTTAATTCTTAATTGGACAGTCTGACCTTTATTGCCTAATGGTTCAACATGTGATCTTGGACATGTTTTAATACCAACTAGTATTCGTTACCCGCGCGGTTGCGCGTTTTGTTAATAAATTATATTTTATTATATTAATTATATTAAAATATTATTTTAGATAATTAATTGACGTGGCTTAAAAAAATAAAATCAAATTGATGTGGCTCACAAAAATAAAACCATATATAAATATATTATATTCAATTTGATCTAAAAGGTAGAATAACGCACCAAATATTCCTTTTTCATCTTTTAAAATATTAAATAATATAGTTTATTAACAAAAGCATGAAAATAATAAATATGTATAACAACTAATTCAAGTTATATTGGATAGATTATTGATCTAAAAAGATAAGTTTTTAGCTAACTATATTCGTTTATTAATTGATGTGGGCCAGAAATATAATACCACTTTAATCCAGAAAATGCCACGTAAGCAAAAATAATCCCGCTTTAATCCAGAAAATTTCGTGGACGCGAGATCGCACCAGAGCCCGTTTCAGGCTTCTGTTTTAGTATTTTATATAGATATGCACTACATCACATATGTCTTTTCACCAATATATATTGCTCCACGCCTTCACCTATGAAATATTTCCTTTCTTGTCTGTTCACTGGGAATGGGATAAAAAAAATGACTTGAGACAAACTTAAGCTAGTCAAATTGACGTTTTTATGCTAGTATATTTATTACATTATTATATCATCCCACTTTTTTACTTTGTAGTATGTTCTAGAGGAACTGAATGTAAGATCTGTTACTGCTTGCAATGATCCTCTCAAATATGCTTCTCTCCGAGCAGAGCCTGATTTCAGGTATCAAAGTTTGTGTAAGAGTAAGCATCTGTATTTGTTACATATTTTAACTGATACGTCGTATATGACACTTAATATTGTGGCATATAGTGCATTGGGCAAAATACTTGGAAAATCAATGGGTGTAGTTGCTAAGGAAGTCAAGGCCATGTCACAAGATCAAATTCTTGCTTTTGAGAAATCTGGAGAAGTTACATTTGCTTCACATTGTTTAAAATTGAGTGATATCAAGGTATGCTACTATTTTAACTTCATCCTTGATTTTTTGTTTTATGTGGGTGGTCATGTGCAGCAACAAATTTGAACCCATGAATCAAACCTACCCCTTTTGGGTTCGCCATACCAAAAACTGAAATTTCTAGTCCCTTGAAAATGTGGTCTGTTGTATTCGATTGATATGTCATAGCTATCTGGAATCTTACTTGCATGTTGATGTCGATTCTTGTGTTACATCTCGCCTTTGCTTTCAGGTTATCAGAGAATTTAAGCCTCCGAAAGACATTTCAGGAGAAGAGATTGATGCTAAAGGAGATGGTAAATTACTTCCTGAAAACTTGCTTTTTGTTTAGCTATTATTGAACAGTCTATTTTCAGAAATAATAGTGATATCTGGTGATGTATCCATGTAAACAGGTGATGTTCTTGTTGTGCTAGACTTGCAACCTGATGATTCATTATTTGAGGCTGGAATCGCTCGTGAGGTAAGCTGAATATGATTTTGTTGTTGCTTCTTATATCAATGCTGTAGATGTCAATAAGTTTTGTTAGCTTCGATCTGTAGTCTTTCCTATGGTGCATGCATCATCATATTCTTCTCCTATGAAGTTTTTGCTTGACCTAAGAATCTTATATGGCCATGTTCCATCTTTAAAAGGTAATTATTTCCCATGTTTTGGTGTTAATGGTTTGGAATATGAAGAAGAGTGTGGAAGTTGTTGGAAGGGAATCCTATCCTTTCTAGTAGTAGGCTATAGTCTGGGGACCTTGCTTTGTCTATTAAATTGTTTATCCCGGCCTGTTGAAGCTATGCAGATGATTCTCTTAAAGAGCTTTCATTGGTGTGAGTTGATAAAGCTTGTGGGTTCAGTGTCCTTCCCTATGTTAATTGTATGTTCGTATTGGTTATTTGGTTGTTTCAAAAGAGGGTATCTCATCTTCTTTTGATGCATTTTCTCATGACATCATCAAGCCACCATGCTTTAGCACTTAGCGGTTATTTCTTTTTTCTCCCTTAACAGGGGAGGAGGGAAAACCTCTTCTGATGCAAGATTACTCCTGCACTGTAAAGACAGGATGCTAAACGACTGATTGTTTTAACATCATTTGTCCCCTCAGGTTAAAGCATCTCCTTAACTGTTCTGTTCATTCTCGAATACTGATAGGTTGTCAATAGAATCCAAAAGTTGCGGAAAAAATGTGGCCTTGAGCCCACTGATGTGGTGGAGGTATACTTCAAACCATCAGAACAAGATGCATCGACCTTGCAGCAGGTTTTGAACTCACAGGTTAGATTTTTGGGCTCTGCAGTTTTCTGCATGGATTACTCTGGAGTCTGGATCAATGAACCGGCAAAGGGCTAAATTCTTGACTCCAATTTTGTTGACTTTTGCAAAGCAATACTCTCCTTCCCATCTTGTTGAATATGCATCTAGACAAGATTCAGTTTAACTCCAAAGAAAAAGAAATGGATTGTTTTGGCAATAGAGAAAATGGAATTTAAATTTGAACCCGTTCAACTGCATCCTCTCTGAAGGACTTTTTACTTTTTAGTTTTATCTCCTATGCACTTTGCTTCTTTTTTTAAGTACTTTTTGTGCTCCTTTAATGCATTATTGTCTTATAATCGGATATAATCTTATACAAACAACTTACTCCACATTAACTTTGGCTTGTACTTTTACATTGATTTATTTTGTTAGATGGTTTCGATAAAATATTCTCAAATTTGAAGCCGCAGTCATATCAATTTTGCTCCAAGGATCCTGCTATATTTGATCAGTCGAAACTAATTATTAAATTTGCAGGAACCTTATATAAGGGAATCAATTGGTTCTCCGTTACTGCCGTGTGAAATGATTCCAAGTCATGCTGTAAGTTTCTTTGATTAACTTATGATGTAGCTCCATCAATAGTTTTCATGTTACATGTGATAGTTGCTATGTAGCAGATGCCTCGTTGAATTTTTGGTTGTCGTGTTCAAATATAGAACTGGACATGATAATGGATGATGTGTCGAATGGAAGCTACCATACGATCATTCATTGGTCTCGCAATTTCCATTTTTTGGATCTTCAAAATATTTTCTTGTTGAATTACAGGTCCTTCTTTGCGAAGAAGCTTTTCATGGCATTTCTAACATGTCATTCACCATCATTCTTTCAAGGAGGACGTTGGTTGTCAATTCCAATGCTCTTCTTCGATTGTTTGAAGGTTTGAGCTCCATACTTCCCCAGCCCCAAACCGCAAAATCTTCACCCGAAATTTGTTTCACTCGGGGACTTGAGACTGAATGTTGGGTTCATATGTGGCTGCAGGTAACCAGAATTTCGCCCAACGTTTAGAGGTTTACCTTCAGAGCACTGATTTTAACAAGCTGAAGTCTGAGTTTCAGGCAGGCAATGGCAAGGTATGATCAAACTCCTTGCTGGGTTTTCTCTACTCCGTTCTTTTTATTGTAATCAATATCTTCAGCCTCCTATGAGCTCTCAACTAGTTTCCATATTCCAAACTTGAAACTCAATAACATATAAAAAGTTGGTTAAAACTCCAACAACAACACTTTCTGAAGTGTGAATTCCTGTTTGATGTTGGATTGTTACAAATTACATCTTGCAGATTTTAGTTGACTGCATCCAAGATCACCCTGCAGTGGAGGTGGTGATCGATAGAGACGTGTTCATGACCGTTGGGGAGTATTACTTGAACACCAAGAGCGGGTGAGTATGAGATGTGGGGGCATTGTTTGATACTATTGAAACGTGTACTTGAAAATGTGGGGTTTTGAGCTATACGAATGCTGTAAACACATTGTCTCGAAAGGGAAGTGTATGCAAATTCTTCAAAAAAAATTTAAATAAATACTGTGCAATCTAGAGGAGAACATATTTCTTTCTTGCAGATCATTTTGATTTTGACGCATCTTATTCCTGAATGTGATTGCTGTATTTTGTTGGAGACTTTTTTTTTTTTTTTGGAGCATGGGCACCCATTTTTTACTATTTGAAGTTGAACCATTGACTTTTTTCTAAAGACCATCTCTCCTTTACTACACGAGCAACTGAGCAAGTGTTTATTACTACAGTAATAGTTTGTTGCAAACTGAATTATGGGCTCATTGAACATCATTTTTTGTACTTTGCACAGCCCACAAGGTGTGGAAAATGAAGTTCATTTTTTTTTTACTCTTATGCAAATAGTCCTTTATTTTATAATAAAACTCACTTTTATAAAAATGATTATTATATATTTAACATTTTGTTAAAAAATGTAAACCCAAGGATGGGTCGAGTTGGTCGACGTAAGCCGGTTTACCTAATGCGTGACTCTTATCGGCTGGGTAACGTGTTCGTGATTTGCCACCGTTTCCTTGTCATTAAAAAAAAGAATTTATAGAAATCCATAATAATGTAGGGATTCACCATTCCTGACATAATTGATAATTCTGTGATTGCATCTTTGGTCCACCAATCCTGATTCTTTTTTTTTAATGAAATAATTAAATATCTCAAATGACAACAAAAATATGTGAAAACGATAGTCCGAAGGGAATCGGCAGACAGGCTAACCAATCCCGATTCTTCTTATATAGCACTATCTCATTTTTGTTTTTATTGTTCTTGATGTTATTATTCTTGTTTGTCCTTAATTTGTTTTAGGTTCTAAATTTTCTGAATATCGATTTATTTTAACCTCTTATCTAATACAGTACAAGTTTTTTCTAATACTTTCAATTATTTTGTTTTAACACGATAGAAGTAACTCAAATAGCCTATAGAAAAAATTCATTAGAGAAAGATAATCAATCTGCATTTTTCTTAACTTTGTAAGTAGGAATGACAATTTTACCCGCACCTGATGGATCTCTGTTTCATTCAACCCAACAAAGTGAGTGAAAATCCGATATAATTCGAATATTAAATGAGTGACGGGTGAGTGTGTGATGGATTAGATCAGATGTACAAGTGAAAGTATTTCTCTCCCGTACCCGACCCGCCACCCAACACATATTATATATATACATCTTGTTTAATATATTAAATAATATTGTTTTACATTTACTTTTATAGTATATTAAATGATCTCGTTGTTTAATTTGATCTCGTTTATTATTCATCTCGTATGTTTGATATGATTAAGTTAATTTGACGGTGTTAGTTGTTTACTCGATGAAGCATTGATCTTTGCATTAATTTTTTTTAAAGTTTTTTTTGTTGAATTTGATGTGATGTGGTTCACTCAAACTTTCGCCCGATCCTCCCGATTCATCGTTGGATGATGGGTGGACGGGGCGGGTGAGGGGTTTTGGATGGTGGGTTGGGTGACGAAAGTAAGCCATCCATCCACCTTCTAACCCATTGTTATCCCTACTTGTAACAATAAAAAAATATCTAAAATGGAGAAACAAATATCAAAATATTCAAAAATTTTATGGACTAACTTCAACAATTTCTCTATTTTATAATTTTTTACATTTAATTATATGTTATAAAAATTTTCTCTATTTAAAGAAAAATAAATTTTAGTTTTATTAAATTTTGTACAAATTGGCAACTAAATTCACCCTTAACCAATTCATTTTTTGTTAGCTCTTTTATTTTAGAGAGTTTTGTACGGTGTTTGGATTTCAAGTTATTATGTTTATAATGTCATTATAAATATAAACACGTTGAAAATATTTGTTTAACCATACATTTAAAATAATGTGAATTTAAATTAAATATCATATAAGTTGTGTCAACCCAATTCGAACTATTACGTAAAATTGATAATTACATTTTAAACTTAATGCAATTGAATAAATAATTTATAAGATATTTTATTTTAAATTTATATTATTTTAAATACATACTCTCTCCTTACTTTTTGTGCACATAATTTAAGGAATGAAAAAACATACTGTATAATATTTTTTTAAAATAAGTATTAAATTGTAAAAAAATTTAATTAAAAAAATTAATTTTTTATATAGTTTTAGCTTTTTAAACTACGTGTACACAGGTAAAAAAAATCTTACATTTATGATTGGAGGGAGTAATAAATTATAGGGGTGGGCACAAATTCCGCAAATCCCGTCCCGTCCCGCATCCCGTCCCGATCCCAGTGGGATTTTGAAAAAAAAATTCAATCCCGTCCCGATCCCGTCCCGTAAAAAATACGAGGGACGGGACGCGGGATGAAAAGTTCTCGTCCCGCAAATCCCGTCCCGTCCCGCATATATATTTTATATATAAAAAATACTAAAACTAACCATACATAATGTTGATTTTAATTAGTTTCACTCATATATATATTAAATTTGTTCTATATATTTATAGGTTTATATATATATATATATATATTAAATCTGTTGTATATATTTATACAAAACCTACTGTATTTGATATATTCAGTCTCACCTGATGAGTAAGTGTACGTATATATATAGCAGTATATTTATACAAAACCTACAAATACATACAAAAGCTACTGTATTTGATTGATAAAAAAACCTATTGTATATATGTATATGCTACTCCGTATTGAATTTGTTCAATTCTGCTTTAGGACTACACCATAATTTATTTAGGTAATAAATTTGATTTCTTTCAAAAGATAAAAGCCCTTTTTATTGGATTATTTTGGATTTTTTTTTACGAGAGACAAGTCTCGTCCCGTCCCGATCCCGTCCCGTCCCGCGAGAGATAAGATCCGGTGGGATTCAAAAAAAATATTTCAATCCCGTCCCGTAAAAAATACGCGGGACGGGACGCGGGATTACCCTAATCTCGTCCCGTCCCGTCCCATGCCCACCCCTAATAAATTATGCTAATCAAATAATTTAAAAATATTTATATTTACAAACATGAAAATCCAAACAAACATTTATTCGATTGATTCCGATCTTTTTTTCCCTTAAAAAAGAAAAGATAAAAAGGGGTTGGTTGGGTCCCGCAATTTACCACAGTTTTACAGTCAACACCAGGCGAGACAAGAACTGGGCCCCACACTTACTATAGGCCTACGCAGGCGTCGCGTGAATGGTAAACAGATGCCCTCTCGTTCCCAAAGCCTGACAACAACCGAGCGAGATACATAGAGATAGAGAGACACAGAGACCTCCCCTCCCCCTTGGTGGTTGTTGCCCCACCTCCACTGACTTCTCGCCGGCGTTCGCCGCGCTACTTCCCGGCGCCGGTGTTTCACTCCTACGGTACTTTCACTTTCGATTCCGCTGTTTCTCTTTTCTCCTGATTCCTCTTTTTAGTGTTCGGTTGTTCTCCTTTTGTTCGTTATCGCATGTTTTCCGTGTCGAATTGGTCAAGGTTTTAGGGTTTTGGTTAGGGATTTTGACTTCCAGGCACTTCCGCCGCGCAATTTGTGTTTTCGATTGTTCTGATTCGCCTCCTCGTTGCTGTATTTCCTTAAAAATCAATATGCGAACGATTTAGTGTGATTGAAATTGGATCCTCCTCGTAGAGGCAGGAAGGTTAGGGGATTGATCGAAGTTGACTGCCAGTGGTGAAACAGTGTTGAAATGGTTTAGTTTTATTGCTTGTTTGACGGGGGAGTGGGTTGTGCATTTAAGTTAGGGTTTGCTTGTGGTAATTGCTGGGAGCTTGAGTTTCATTAAAAGCCTTGCTTGCTTCGTGCTATTATGATTTAGAGCATCAAATCTTCAAACACACACAACTCAAGGTAAACTCCAAATCATCAAATTGTGATCTGAGTTCTGTAGAAAGCAATGAATAGGATGTTGCTAAGTTGATGTTGAAAACCCCTATGATGTAGAGATTAAAAATATGTACCTTTTAACTGCCATAATTTTTTTTAGGCACAATGCCACAATGAGTCCCAAATACTTGCACAGTTACACCGAAGTGGGAGATACTGAAAGTGAGTGGAAAAAGAACAAACAAAGCTATGGCAGAATACAGATCATCACGCCCCACCTATGTGGCAAGTTCTGTTGTGTGGAAAACATTTCCACATTCAGAAAACAACTTGTTTGATTTTTAACTAATCTAAAGATCATTTTTTATCTATAATCAGTTTGATGGAGCTTAATGTCACCACAAAGTGACACATGTATGCAAAAAAAATCCAAATCAATACCATGCAAGTGATGATATTGTTGGTAAAAAAAATGAAAATATCGAAATGTCATAACATAATAGAAATAATACATTTCATAGCACCTAAACTAAGATTTTCTTGGATTTGGAATTTTTGCTGATGGTTATTCTTTTCTGATGGCAGGATTAAATGTACCCGAAACTCTGAAAGAGAGATTTTGTTAGTTTCCGTTCACATTAAACTGATCACCTATATAGTTCTCTTTCATGGCTCGAAAGAAAGACCACAAGAATGGGTTGGATCACAAGTCGTCAGGCAACAAAGAAAAGCATCCTGCATCAGAGTGCAGGTCACCTTTTGTTAATGGAAATGGAAATGGAAAAGCTAATGACATGAAGGATTTCCAAAGTGGTGATGAACAACAACATGTACCGTTGACCGAGGAATTAAAAGATACTTTCTCTTCAGGAGATGGCAGAAGAAGAAACAAAAAATCTGGCAAGTCGCAAAAACGTGCTGAACAAGGTATGGATGCAAAACAGAGCATTCAGAAACCAGCACTTGACAAAGATATTTCAGGTCATGGCATGGAATCTGCCCACCTGTGGGATAATGGAACATCTGAGAGTATCCATGCTGCAAATAGTAGTTTTAACATCGCACAAGACAGATTGCAAACTGAAGACATCAGCGGATACTTGCAGCTCTCGGATATATTGGGCTTTGAAAACCTCAAAACCTCTGTGTCATCATTGTTAAAGACATCTTATGAATGGGTGGAAAGGCAAAAGCCACTTTTGGTTGATGTGAAAAATAGGATACAACCAACTTGTGATTACGTCCGGATGAAATATGTCCAGGCATATCCAGTTGCTTTAAGATGGCTTCGGAATTTTGGGAGTATATTGCTGCTTGTGTTTATGATTTGGCTAGATTGTTTTCTAAGGGGCATAGACTCCTTTGTGCGCATGGGGACAACATCTTTCTTCTCTGTCATATGGTGCAGTGTTCTTTCTGTTATTGCCATGGTTGGGATGTTCAAGTTTCTTATGGTATTGGTAAGTTTTACAGGGTTCCTTTTCCTGACTTCACCTCTGTTTGATGCATTCAGAAATTTTTTTGGTTACTTCATTGATTGTTTTATGGGTTGCAGATCATATAATATTTTCTAGCATATTGTGCCTTAATTTAATTTTATTTTTTCAGATGGAGGCTGTATAACCTTTGTTGGATCATATGAGATTGGTTTATCTAGAGTTGGTGCCTTTAAATAATAATGCATAGTAAACTGCATAACTATTCTGTTATTGAGTATGTTATTTTCAAAGATCTGTTTTAGGGAAACAGATATATATCATTGGTTGTCAGAAAAGATAGCATACTAAATAACAGAATAGTTATGCAGTTTACTATGCATTATTTGAAAATAAGGGCATAGACAATGTGTACATCTTTTGCCCTTATTTTCAAACAAGCACAATGCAACTTATGCTTGTAGTGTGCTTGTTTTGTACTGTAATTTTGTAAGTTAACTCACCCAACCTTTTGAGACTAACGGCAGCTATAATTTTTGTAAGTTAACTAGCCCAGATTAATTAGATGCAAAGTTACTGCATTGTTTGAGGAGTTGAAGTGCAAGGTACACACAAAATTTCAGTTTAATGAAGAAAGGCATACAAACCCTAAATCTTCATATTATCTGAGACAAGATCATGATAACTGTATGCTTGCTTTTGAATCTGTTGTGGAAGGGAAGGAGGAGAGTGAATTTGAATTGGCCTTTTGTCATCTATCTTAAAATCTTTGACAGTTATGTTGATTGCCTGAGACTATAGTTGTGATGTATCATGCTATCTCATTTGAGGAATTTTTACCTGTATCAGGCAGCTGCTGCTTTCATTGGAGTCTTTGTGGGTTTCATGCTTGCTTTTTTGGTATGCGCTGTATCTGGAGCAGTGATTTTGTGGCTATATGGAAGCTTTTGGACCACCTCTGTTGTCATTGCCGTAGGAGGTGATCCTGCTTAACTATAGCTGGTGTAAATTGGATTCTTTATGATAAAAAGAAAACAAAAATTAAGTCGAGTCAAGAAAAAAATGCTGACAAGTAATCCCACTCATTTGGCTTATTCATTTTCCTATTATTAAGGATTCACTATCAAGTATGCAAGTGTTGTATATGGATTTATCCAGTACTTAGCAGTTGGAAACTTTCAACTTGTTGACAATCATTCATTCTCTTCTCAATTCCTATATAAATGCAGGGCTGTCATTTGCCTTGAGACGTGAACGAATTGCACTTTTAGTCACCACAGTTTACTCAGTATATTGTGCTTGGACATACGTGGGATGGCTTGGCTTGCTTTTGGGCTTCAATTTATCATTCATTTCAAGTGATCTACTAATTTACTTTCTTAAAAGCAACATGGAAGGAAATACGTCCTCTGAACAAACAGCTGGAATGCATAGTCAACGGAGCTTCAATGGCGAGGCGTATTATGGTTTCTCTGAAAATGGTCAGGGCCAGACAGCAGAACGCAGTGCAGGAATTGCTTCAACCAGTGGGAGTGATTCTGAGGTTACATCTGAAGATGAAGTTGTCCGGTTGTTAAATTGCACAGATCATTATTCAGCTCTGGGCTTGACCAAATTTGAGCACATAGATGTGTCCGTGCTCAAAAGGGAGTACCGGAAAAAGGTACATGACCGTTTTTTTCATGCAAGAATAGCGTTCTGCAAAAGTGTTTTTTTTAAAAAAAAATTAAACTTGCTATTTCCTGGCTTCATTCCTTTATCTGCTCCTGGCTACTTCTACAAGTCTACCATTTTCAGTCACTCAACCGTCTCCATGTTATAAAAAAAACAATTCTTTATTTTTTTCAGTTATTAGTGCCACTATTGGCTTTCGTCCTTGTTGACAATGAGCTCTCTTCAATACTTAATTGCAGGCAATGTTGGTCCATCCTGATAAAAATATGGGAAATGAGAAAGCAGCAGAAGCTTTCAAGAAACTTCAAAATGCGTATGAGGTAATTCTTTCTGATGCCTTCTTCCAGACTTCAATCCTTATCCTATATTTATCCTTCTGATTTTAAGGAATGATATTCCCCATAGATTTTACTTGATACGTTGAAGCGGAAGGCATATGATGATGAACTAAGAAGAGAGGATCTCTTGAATTATTTCCGCCGATTTCAAAGTATTCCGCAAAAGGTCAGGCTTGTAATCTGTTTTTACTCTTGTTTTGTTGGTTACCAGATTTGATAGGTGTTTCCAACTAGAATTTTACCCAAAGTGCAAGGGTTAATGGCTTACCAACTCATTTTGTTATGTTGCAAGTATGCTGCGACTGACCTGATCTTTAATCTTGTATCTAAATCTAAATAAAACAACTTGTTGACTCACTTCAACAAAGGTCAAACTAGTGCACATTTTCTTGCTGCTTCACATAGCTTCAAATGAGAGTTGAGTAGAAGTAAGCAACCTGCAATTGTACAAGTTGGTACTCTTATATAAAAGATTTTCCAAGTTCACACATCAGTAGTGGAAAACTTGGCTTTGGCTGTGTGTAGGTTGATATCTTTTGTTCCTAAAAAAACTCGAAAAGGCTGATTTTGCTTGGTTGAGTATCAGTTCTATGGAAACGCGTTCGTCCCATGAATGGGTTGCAAGTTTCCAACTGTGAAGACAGCTAACAGGATAAACAATGTGTTGAAATGGTTTCTATTGGTTCAAAAATGTTAAATCTGGTGGATCAAAACTTCTGGTTTGCTTTCTTCTGAGCTCTTGGGCCTGAATAGTTTTTTTAGTACTTCATATATTATTGCTTGTTAGACAACATCTATTTTCTGCAAATTGCACCACTAGGCTCTTTGAGCTCAGTAATGAAAATGGTGAAATTGTAATTTGCTGACTTTAGTGAGTTATTTCCTTGTGCTTTGATTTGCAATCAACTCTAGAAGGGGCGCACGGGGTTCTTCCGTGATGGATTTGCACAGTCAGAGGCAGATAGTGATGACCCGCTTGCAGAGGCAAGGCGAATTGCATGCAAAAAATGTGGCGGCTTTCATATTTGGATTCAGACTAAGAAATCCAAATCTAGCGCAAGATGGTGCCAGGTTGCTTCCTCTTTCTTGAAGTTAGAATATGGCTGTTTTTTCTGTTTGTATGCACCTATTATTATTTGCTAGGCATGTAGTTACAATTGGATTATTTGTTTCTGAAGGACTGTAAGGACTATCATCAAGCTAAAGATGGGGATGGATGGGTCGAACAATCTTCTCAATCTTTCCTTTTCGGAATGTTACAAAAGGTAGTCCTGGGAAAACTTGATAGTTAGGAATTGTCTTTCATTTGATGTGTGGATAATTCTTAAGCCATTTTGAGATACATTGCAGGAACAGAAGTCAATGAACATGAGTCTACTCATGAATTTTAATTTGCTAATCAGTTAAATATGGATTCCTAGGTTGAGGCACCTGCTGCTTATGTTTGCGCTGACAGCAGAATATATAATGCCACTGAGTGGTACATCTGTCAGGTATTGCTTTCTATCATGCCTTAAATTACCCAAGTCGTATAACCTGTCATAACTTTACTTCAGCCTAATGGTTCAATTTATGTTCAAAGGGGATGAGATGTCCAGCTAATTCTCACAAGCCAAGCTTCCATGTGAACACCAATGTCACTAGGCATAGCCAGGGGAGAGGACCTTCCTCACAGAGAGGAGGCATACCGACATCCAATATGGAAGAGCAGATGACTGAAGAAGAGTTCTTTGAGTGGTTACAGAATGCTGTAAATTCAGGCGCGTTTGAGAATTTTGCCGGCAGCAGTTCGGGTGATGGTACACCTACAGATTCAGCCAGAAAGAATGATGGCGCCAACAGAACTGGCAGCACCAGTAGTAAGAGAAAGAAAAAAGGGAAAAAACAGTGGTAAGCTTTGACATCTTCACGCTTGCAGTGCCTAAGAGAGCACTGTTCGAAGGTAAACTCTGCCATACAAGGGAGGGAGGCATTTACAGTTGTATAGTCTTAATTATGACTTGCCTCCCCATTTAACTTCAGGGTAAACTTTCACTTGCTTAAAAAATGGTCATCGGGCAGCTAGCAAGTTAGCTTAAGCTATACAGGCAATGGAGATTTTTGTTGTTGAATGTGATCAAGGCTTTGCTCATGAACTGCATATATTTTGTCCTGGTTATACAGAGATGAATTCACCGTAATCAAGAGTGGAAACGTGAATGTTCTAACTTGCTAGGTTTAGGTCAAGTGCGCGGGGGAGTTGGTGTGTTTGTTCGCGTCATTTTTGGTTGTTGGCAAAATTGGTATAGGTTATAGGTAGCGCTTTTGTCTGTTGCAAACTTATTTTGCTTCGGTTCATTTCTCAACAGTGGACAGATGAATGAATGAGTGCTTTGTTGTGAACAATAGTAGCGGACATGGGCGTTAAACAGACGCCATGATATAAACAGACGCGGAAAGCCGGAAATGATATGGCAATGGAAGACATGCCAATGAATCACCGGGTTTCATATCACGATGCGAAATTAGCCTTAAATGCTGCGTAGCCAGGGGATCAAAAAGCTACCAACGAAATTAGCCTTGCCTTAACAACAGTCTGAGACGGATTCAGCATTAATGCGTCTGTTAAAAAAGCAACGAACAGATCTTTTGATCCGTTTTATATCACAAACGGAGCAAGTATCCACAGTGTAAAATTTCAGAGAAAAAAAAATACAAGTTCAAACTTTTTGGAAAAAAAAAACAAAATTAGCCTTGCAGATCAAGGATTCACAAGTGTAAAATTTTGGATTTTTTTTTTTAAATTCAACTTTATTTTGTTTCAGAATTTTAATACGAACCGATCAGGTATCGGTTATTTCTTGGAAAAAAAAAACAAAGGACAAAAAAACAAAAATAATCGGGATAAAATACTACACTAGACAACTGCATATCATGAAGATGAAGGGACCTCAAAGTTGATTAAACATACAAGCAAATCCTAGATTGCCAGTTGTTGTACATCCCCCAACTACTACAAAGACCTAAAACACAAACTTGAACAACTAAAATGACAGGATGCAAGTGACGATACCAACATATTACACTCGAATGTAATAAAATCCATATTTGAAGCATAATAAGATGCGCTCTATTTCTATCCTAGAAAGACTTTTAAAGGGAGATAGGGTTTTTGGCTTTCACCTACATTTCTCAATTGGTCAGCCTAACCATTGCGGTCCACCAGCACTCTTGGCTATCGTTTTGATGGTCTATCATCATCGTTGTCGTCTCCATCATCATCATCACCGGAGTCATCTTTGTCGGAACGTTTGCGCTTTGGTGGAGCCTCAACTTTCCCATGAAGGTCTTCGTCCTCATCTTCATCGTCAAGCCCCTCATCATCTCCGTTCTCCTGTGGCTCAAAGTCGCTTTGATCCTCCTCGTCCTCAGCAGGTGCAATAGGACGAACCAGGAACTCAGTACCGGCATCCTGTGCACAAAGAATTGTCAGCCGAAATTAAAACAATGTCACAAACTCACACAGTAGGCAGTAGCCGACATTGAAAATGGAATGATTTACAGAATAAGAAAGCAAAGGGGAAAGGGTATAAATTATGTATCATATAAGGCCACATTACACCTAACCGCCTATGATAGTTTAATATCATTTCACCAAGATAAAGCTAGTTGACATTTCATCCCTTTTAGCGATTTTTAAATGAAGCACTGGCTCCTACTAATTATTATTTGTGATTAAAAGCAATTCCCATAATTAAGGGGTGGTTTTGTAGTTTTGTGCAACTATAATAGCTAGGTTTCTAAATTAGACCTTAACAGTAAATATGCTACAGTACACAGTTGAGTAAATCCCAATAAAATTGAATTTAAGATCACAATACATATTTAAGGAATAAACCACTACTATTCTAGAAGTCAATAGCATCTGTTCAGCAAACACTAAAAGACAACATGCATGATGCATACACAACCGTCATATATTTTTCTTCACAAATTGATAGCAAGCAACAATTAGTCAGTCACAAGGCATCAACCCAGTAAAGCAATCAATAAGAACTCTAGGAAGGATGTATACTACAAACAGAAGGGTTTGGGATTCATGAGAGGTGGATCTGTAAAACATGATCTTTTCGATGACTGCAAACATGACACAGTTGATTCTAGAATCTATACCATTGAGAAGGAGCATTCTGAATCAACAAAAAGATAAGAATATTATTCTATTTCTAGGTCAATAAGTAACGAAAACATAGAAAACATCGCAAAAATAAAAGATACATAAGAGTATATAAGATGGACAACACAACCAGCACTTACTCGTCTGACTACCTAAGTAAAAACGACTTTGCGTCCTTTGACACTTAAATAAGCCAATGGAACAATTTACAGATAGTTCACACAAAAAGACAATGCGAACTGGTGCTAATCCTTTTAACACTTTATCATCCAATTATTGCAATCAACTAAAACAGGCTAAACATAAAGATATTACCACCTTGGAAATACAAAAAACAGAAATCAATTTGATGGGGGGAAATCTATACCATTGAGAAGGAGCATTCTGAATCAACAAAAAGATAAGAATATTATTCTATTTCTAGGTCAATAAGTAACGAAAACATAGAAAACATCGCAAAAATAAAAGATACATAAGAGTATATAAGATGGACAACACAACCAGCACTTACTCGTCTGACTACCTAAGTAAAAACGACTTTGCGTCCTTTGACACTTAAATAAGCCAATGGAACAATTTACAGATAGTTCACACAAAAAGACAATGCGAACTGGTGCTAATCCTTTTAACACTTTATCATCCAATTATTGCAATCAACTAAAACAGGCTAAACATAAAGATATTACCACCTTGGAAATACAAAAAACAGAAATCAATTTGATGGGGGGAAGTCCTATTATTGTAAGGCAGAAAATAATCCGCCGAAAAACATAGAATAGCAATACATTTATACCGTCACTATGAACACCTTCTACGCACAAATAAGCACCTCATTGGCACAAACAAATTTCGAGCAATGAGCAAATTACAAACACAACAAGATATAAAGTTAACACAGGGTAGGAACTAGGAACAGTGTTGGATTAAACTAGGACAATCAAAATCAAAAACTCGTTTTCTCAAGCAGCCAAACAGTACACTCACTATTCAGATCTCAGAGATCTGTTGACTTCAATGGAACTGGAATAAGCAAAAAAGGAAATCGTTCTATGAAACAAATGACAATTTCATTTGCACTTTTTCTGAAAAATCTAGGTTTTCAAGGTAAAAGGACAATCCCGTACCAAAAATTAAATTCAGCGGATCCAAATTTGCTTTCACTAAATTCATCAACCGAACCAAACAAATCATCAGGGAAAAAAAAGAGATTTTTTTCGTTTTACAATAATTAGGAAAGTTTGTGTCCAGTGAGTAAAAAGTACAGGAAAAAATTGGTTGAAAGATCTGACAGTTTATCCTGACAAAGAGAAAGGATTATCGCGCGCAACTTGCAAGCAATCAAAGATAGAACTTGAGAACATCGTTGACAAACTGAAAAATCTTTTGACTGGTTCAAGACCATGGATAATAAATCAAGCGAACACAGGTAACTAAACAGTAACAACGCAGATCTGTAGATCCGGATTGAATAATCTCAGATCTTTGAACCTTTTAGATTAAAACACAGAAACAGACTAAAAATCACCAGGAAAACGATTAACACAAAAGGAATAGCTAAGTTCAGACACCAAAATTATCAACTAATTGCAAATCAAAGCAGAAAAACACAAATTTATTCACTAATTTGACGAATTACCTCTTGTTCATCTCCTTCGCCTTCGTCGTCGTCGTCCTCATCGTCGTCATCGTCGTCGTCATCGTCATCGTCGCCTCCCTCGTCATCCTCGTCGTCCTCATCGCCATCTTCGTCTTCATCGTCGTCGTCGATGTTGTGAATCGGAGGACCACCGGAGGACTGAAGAACCTCCTGTCCATCATCTCCCTCCTCCTCCTCGTCCTCGTCATCGTCGTCTTCACTGTCGTTTTCATCGTCGTCGTCTTCGCTACCATCCTCTACCTCCTCCTCATCCTCGTCGTCCTCCTCGACGACGCTATCGTTGTCGACCTCCTCCTTCTCGTGCTTCTTCCCGTTCGCAAGCCAAACCTCCTTCTTCACCTCCTCGATTTCCGTCTCCTCCGCCATGGAATTCACCTTGCCCGTCATCTTCTCGCGAGACTCGAAGAAAAAACTGGAAGATTTCTTGGGATGAAGCCGGAAAATCAGTCGGAAAATTGGGGGAAACGAAGAGAAGTAGAGACCAGAGAGCACAAGAGAGTAGGTTCTTCGTCCCCTCGCCAGTACGTTGATCAGTCGTGATATCAGCCGTCGGATCTGAAACCCGAGAGGATCGGTGACGTGTCGTATATCGGACGGTTGAGATTGGAGATAAGTTTGTTTTCGTTTCTGGTGGTTTAGCGTAAGGAAAAAACCAAGCGGCGCACTAAAGCGTTCAGAGGCGCTAGTCACGTGCGACGCGCGTGAGTGCACCAAGGCGCTAGGGTTAGGATTTTATTAAAATATCTTCAACTTTAAAAAAAAAAATCCTCCATGATAAATCTCGAATATTCGTTTTTTCTCTGGAAATCTCATTTCTGGAATATTCGTCGATAGGTGACATTCAAACTATACCCTGGCCCATGGGCTTATTTGGATCGACGGTAATGTGGGCTTTAAAGCCCAATATTGCTTTAGCTTATGGGATGTTTTAGAGTTAATTCATATTCTTGATCATTTGGTATTCGAAATTCGAAATCTACTGTTTTTAGTGTTTATTTATAGATCTTATGATTCGGACTCAAAAGGTGAAGAAAGCATGGAGCAAATAGACAAAGAAGAGCTAAGGAACAAGAGCGAAAATGAAGAACATGGAGAAATCTCATCTTTAAGGTTATGAGAATTTGGAATTAGCTTCTTATGTCTTCATGAGAATTGTAGTGATTGGAAAGATCTTTCCAACGCATATTCATATGCGTCAATCGGACGAAGGATGACTCCAGAAAGTGCATTACAAGTTCAATATGTCGAAGTTGTCGCTACTGTAGAGAACAGCGCCCGCCGGTCTCGTTGTTTTCGAATCTGCGAAGATCAACCGAATCTTATCTTATGGAAACTTTTATCTATTTCTTCTAGGGGTTTGGCCGACGATGTTTAGCTTTATATTAGACATATTTTACAGTAGGTTTTCATCATGCATTCAACACATCATTAGACCTAATTCTATATTACAATAAAGAGAGATGAGATGATTTAAGTTTAGGGATTCAAGTTACGTTATGCATACCTAGGATTTTTGTGGTTTTGCTGTGATTCAAGACTTGGTTGGTTGATGGTGAGACTTGATTTCTATGTTATTTATAAGTTTATTTATCATCTTGATCTTCATTGATTGTATTTGTGATTCTTTCTATGACCGCGCATCTAGTTAGAATTCGCATCTATGTTATGAATTTGTTGTTGGTTTCTCGATAGCAAGCGAAGTCATTGATTTAGTGATATTTCTATGCCTTTGTAGTGAATGATAACAATTGATCTGTGTCAAGTAGATGTTATTAGGGCCGAATGGGTTGTTCCTATGTTTCCTAATTGCATTGAATTGATATGTCAATTGGTCTTAAAAACTCGAATCGTTAATGTTATTCTTTAGTGATATTGAATAAGAGATTGTAACATTGCGGATCGATCGATTAAAGGTTAGTCGACATAGGCTTAGGAATAATATTGCAATCACCTCAAGGATCAAGTAAACCAACCAATGTTGCGAATTGTATGCGAAACCACACTCTTATCTTTTATCTTCTCTTTGTTCTTATTCATATCTTTATCTTAGTTTATTTGCATTCATTTTCCTATTCTATCTTCATTATCATAATTGATAAACACATATTGCATTGAGATACTTGTTTCTCTGTGGGTTCGACCCCTTACTTATCCGCTATACTAGGTTACTAGTTAGTTTGTTAGTTTGAGTTATTATTATCTTTGGCGAGGTGAAACCTAACGACATTTCCTCTTCACCAGCATCATTCAAAGTCTTCATCATGGAATGCAAAAGATCTTGAAACCTATCCCTGTTTCCATAACTGGGAAGGCACTGGATGAAATTGATGTCAGCACTCAAGGCGGCAATTCGGACATCGGGATTTGATGAATTAGTCAGGCAGTCAAGGAAGACACCATGTAGCTCCTTAATGTAAGGAACAAGAATCTCCCCGATGTAATGAGAGAACCGGGCGAAGATAAGGAATGTAGATTCTTGCAAGTTGGGGGAATCGGATGAAACACATTGAAACAATGACGATGAACAACGGAAGCTCCTTAATGTAAGAAATGCAGATTTTGGCATAGTGAGCTGGGATTTGGGAAGTTGGGGAACCGTTTGAGCGCCAATGCAATGACGCTGAGAAAGGGAAGACTTTCAAGCATCCGCCGCACCGCCAGTGGGTCGGCAGATCAAAACCCAAAATCGCCAATTTGAGTGATAATCCTCATGGTCGAATCGCAATCCATCAAAATAAACCCTAGAGGAAACTGAAAGACGGAATTGAAGAACCCCAACACCGACGACAACGTTACCAGTAGACAAAATCGAGAAGAAAGATGCATCAGTTACAAAATATCGCCAAAATGAACTTTGATTTGGGCCCCAAATTACTCAACCCCTAATCGCTCCAAGTGCAAAGCAAGGAAAGGTTGAGACTTGCGAAGTCAGGAATCCTTATATCGGCCACTGTTTAGTGAGAGTTGTATGTAGTAGTAAGAGTTCAAAATCCACCATTGAAGATGTGAAGGTGCGGTAGTTGACGCTCCACGCGCGCATCACATTCAGGAACCGAAGAGGGGGAGAGAGTGAGGACGTTTTTCTAACGAATACGGAGTCCTGTTTTTTTAGAATCAATATCATGACTATCATCCTGGGTGTGGCTACCTACCGCATATGCTTAATCTTCTCACAAGATCGGATTGGTTTTATAGGTACGTTTAAAAGAACATACCCCATATTGTATTCACTCAAAGATCAGACCCCGTATTCTAACAAATACTATCAATTGTTAGTGGAAAAATCAGATAAGACCAAAAATCAGATATGGTCGTTGCGACCACACCTACAATTGGTCATTGCGACCATCTTGCAACTGGTCGTTGCAATTGGTCGCACCGACCAATTGACATTTGGTCGTTGCAACTACTTGATCATGCGTTAAATAGAATTTGTGTTTAAATAAATATTTTTTATTAATAAAGGTTACAAAAGTAATTTTATACAAATTCTCATGAAAGTTCATATACAACCAAACAAAACATATGATTTTAATTTACAAGAAGTTAAACTTATCTAAACATGTTTTATTAAATTATAGAAATTTCAATTCCAAAAAACTTACCTTTTTATTAATTAAATTCCTTAAAAGTTTACTTCCCAAGTTTATCCAAACGAGTACTAACATCGAATTGATATAATATATATGAATAATTATACAAATGAAAAAAGTAATAACCAAACATAATAAATTTAAATATTACAACAAAAGAAATGATAAACGTTATTTGTAAAAATTTTCAACAGCAACAAAACACCCTGTAAAAAACAGTCGTTCATGAAGGTGATCTTTTGAGTAAAAAAAATAAATTAGAAAAAACATCTAACCTATATCCATGACAACTTCTTTTATAAAGAAATTGTTATTACTTTAATAGTAGGAAAGATTATACCAAGTTACCAACAAATTAATCTTTTGCTTTTTATTTTGACGAGGTCAAGCTCTTATGTTAATCTAATAAAACTAGATCTCGTTAATTTTTATTTTAACGGTCAACATCTTATCAAATTTATCCATAATTTTTTTTTAAAAACACAAAAGGTCAGAATAAATCAATTAATTTCTGCTAAATCTTTCTTGACCTCTTGACGGGTTTCTCACATTTAATTTGTCAATGTATATTGTTTCTTTTCAATTAAATTTCAAGACTTTGAATTTTAGGTCTGGTTTTCATAATTCACGCAATCAAAGGTCAAAACTGTTACCATTTACTTCTGCCCTCGATCAATAATGTAGTATATGGTAATTAGTGATTTTCTCAATTCACTTCCTCGATCCACTAATTCCACGTCATCACATATCTGCACATTAATACCCCCTCACCTATTTGACTCTTTAAACCAAAAATATTATAACACCATAATATTTGTCTAGTAGAATATCTATTAATATTACTAATTCTATTAGCATTTGGCTGATATATCACTCTCTCAATTAAAGTTGATTTTTTTAATCACAAATTTCTTTTCTTATTGGTCGATAGTATTTTAGGAAGGTTTCAATATATGTTTCCTACAATAAATTTATTACAATCGTCTCCAAAATGTCTACATATATTGAATATAATAGATATATTTTTACTATGATTTTATGTATATGGAAATAATCATATTAATATAATATAACTTCATATTCTCATTCAATGCTTTTGGCCAATTTTTTTTTTTCCGTTGATATATGTCTTCTGAATGTGGATGTATCTTATATACTCCATATAATAACACTAAAGAAGGAGTACACTATATACGTTTGTCACCTTTTCTATAAATTTCGGTCTTATGTGACATTGTTTTATTTCACCATGCTTATTACGTGTCATTTTATGGTTATTTTATTTTCTTTTAATTAACTTTACATTAATCTATGATTTCTTTCTCCGGCCAACTCTACCAATTATCCTAAAATTGTTTACCTACTTATGATTTTTTTTAATTTGAATTTAGATTATTAAATTATCATAATATTATTCATACTTATAGTAAATTTTATTTATTACTACTTTGAATAATTGTATTATCTAATAGTCGATAACAAATATAAAATACTTTGTAAAAAGAGACCCCGCAGCCCGCACAAGGTGCGGGTTATTAAACTAGTTATTAGAGTAAACCCAACGGGTACTCTAAAAATTCTTTAAAATAGAGAAAAAAAATATCAAAATCTCTAAAAAATTTACAATTCGACTCCAATAGCTTTTTTATTTTATAAATTTCTGCGTTTATTACATACTCTCTCCGTTCGGAAATAAATATTGTTTGACTTTTCTGCACGTAGTTTTAGGAGCTAAAAACTATATAAAATCTTATTTATTTTAATTAATTTTTTCACAATTGAATACTTATTTATTTGTGACGGCGAGTGCACTATTATTTCATAATTTGTGATTTATTTCACAACAATTAAGATTTAAGATTATGACATTAAAGGAGGCTGTGATATTGAAATTAAAAGCACCCAAAACAAATTGGAAATAACGTAACAACTGAATTAAAGACATTTACGGGTAGTCAATAAATTCAATCTCTCCATTTTCATCAATTTGTTCCTTTAAATTCCCACTCTTATTTCCTCATCACAAACACCATACCTTAACTTCAATTAGTAACTATAGGAATTAGCATCATCATTCATCCATATCAGTCCAACTGGGTTAAGTTCTGCTTAAACCTTGTGGCATCATTACAAGAATATATTATAACTAGCCTCATACATATCTTAGGAGTTAGGAAGATGGCGAAAGTGATGTTGATGGTGGTGGCGATTGTTTGCTATCTAGCGAGGCTCGGTGAAGGCCTACAGGGGCGCCCAAACTACGGAGATGCCTTGACAAAGAGCATCTTGTTCTTCGAGGGCCAGAGGTCCGGCAAGTTGCCTCCTAACCAGCGCCTCCCTTGGCGAAAGGACTCCGCCCTTCGAGATGGCTTCCTATCTAGGGTAAGTCTAAGTTCTTCATTGATAGATTCAATGTTGTTGAACATATATGTTTGATTTTGGTTCATGTACGTACTATCCATAAAACGGTTACTCTATTTTATTTTTTATTTTTACAATTTTGCTTTCTATTTTTTGCCTAGTTAAAAATTAAACTTCTATATAATGCTATATGCAATTAGCTTGCAAACATCATTTGAGAATCGGTCAAATTAAGAAATTCATGATATGATATACCATATACGGAGATAGAGATACATTAACTTTTCCCGGCCACTCATTATAAATAATTCCAAATTTGAAATGCATAGAATAATTTTTATATTGAAATTCTTAATCACAGTCATGGTTACATGGTTCGAAAGTCGAATCGAAACGAGGTATGAAAACAGAAATATTGTTCGTTATCTCAATCGAATTCGGTACGCCGAGCAATGGTAGAGTATTTTTTTTATTTACTAGTTAAAAATAAATATTAATGTAATTGGGCCTAATGCCTTTTAATTTGGCCCAACCCTAATCTCCTTTCCTCTTCCTCCCACCGCCTCTTTGGCCCCTCTGTACTGATTGTCTGGTTCTTTTTGCTTAGTGTTGAAAGTTTGAAACCCAACAATGGCGATCGTAATCTCTCACCCATTCTTCCATGACCTCTTTTCCTCCCTTTCTCCATTTTTTTTGGGTTCACCCCTATAAACAAATTGGTTCGAGTTTTCAACCGAATTCGAAACGAAGTTTTCAGTACTAAAATCTATATATTCCATGATCACAACACTTAAGAAAACCGTAATTGGTTCTAAAAAAAAAAGTTTACGGCTGCAGAAATAATCCAATATATTTCCGAACGGAGGGAGTATTGAATTGAATGACTACATTTATCAAAAATAAATAAATAAATAAAATTCGTGTAAGCAAGATTGTGTTGATATTTTGATCAGGTGGACTTGGTAGGCGGCTACTACGACGCCGGCGACAACGTCAAGTTTAACTTCCCCATGGCGTTCTCGGCCACCATCCTCGCCTGGGGCATTCTGGAGTACGGCCCCATGATGGGACCTGACCTGAGCCACGCCATCGATGCCGTCGTCTGGGCTACCGACTACTTGATGAAGGCCACCAACGTCGCCGACGTCGTCTTTGCCGTGGTTGGTGACCCCATATCCGACCACGACTGCTGGGAGCGCCCCGAGGACATGGACACCATACGTGCCGCCTACCCTGTCACCCGCACCAGGCCTGGCTCTGATCTCGCCGCTGAGGTCGCCGCGGCATTGGCTGCCGCCTCCATGGTGCTAAGAACATCTCGCCCTGGCTATGCCGTTAACCTCCTCAAGCGAGCCACCCAAGTGAGTCATTTTCTTTTTCTTTTTTCTTTTTGTTATTCTTAATGTTATCCTGATTATAAGATAAACTTTAGATATATGAAAAAATTAATAAACGATCATACATATATTACACATTTTTTGTTTATTTTTGTTTATATATTAGACTTTAATTTTACTATATTTTCACACATGCGGTGGAGTATTTCTTCCTTTGATCAGTACATAAAAACCAGGTTAATTCAATCAAGTTAATTTGGAGACCTGGTTCATAAATTTATTAATAATAAATTTTATATATAATTTTTAAAATTTAATAATATCTTATGTTAAAATTTTATTATTAGTTTTGTTCATTTACGGTAAAATATAAAAAATATATTGCCCTTACAGATACATTTTAGAAAACCACCCACAATTTTTTTAAAAATTAAAGTTCCCTAATCCAAAGTACCAACTACTAAGCTATTCTTATCAGTCTTATGCTCTATTAAGTTTATATTAAAAATAATTTAGTTACTACACATTTAAATTTGTTTGAAAAATTATTTTTATACACAGTTAACTAATTTTTTCCATAGTAATATTCTGATTCCTCAAAACATGTGTAGTTAAAAATAGTTCAAATTATTCAATTAAATTCTACAATATTATAATGATTAAAATAAGAAACATAACCGAACATATGGATCTTTTCTTTTTAGTCGATGTCCATATTAATAAAATTAAAATTCAATAATGATTTTCATCCAATACCCTCTTCAATAATCTGTCTCATAACTCGCCCCATTAACCCACACCAATAATGACCAAATAAGATTCCAATAACCCAATTAAATGTATGATTTTACTTTTCTACCCCTCAAAAACCCCTACGTATCTGTTTTGTTATCACTTCCTCACATTGAGTTTATATTGTGCTTTGGTATTGGTGTTAGTATATTAGTATATTTTGTAGTAAATCTAAAATTAAATTAAGTAGTTAATTCAAAAAATATTTTTAGATTGTATTTATATTGTTATAACTAATCCAAAAATGTGTATATATTGTGATCTTATTGAACATATTCTCATCGTTTTTATTTTTTAAGTTATGTATTTTTCACGCATTGTTAAACTAGAAACCAGAATGTTTTTTATTTTATAATTAGTTGGGTATTTTTCACGTATTTTTTAATTCGAACTAGATATGTTAGCACGTGTTTCTAAGGTAAATATTTCATATAATGCTTAAAAACAAAAATAATTACTTCGTCCTATTGGATATCTAAGAATCATCGCACCACCTGCTCACTCACACGAGTTGGATGCAGGTGATGGAGCTGGGCGGGTGGAGGTTTATACCCGCGGACGGGTGATGAAATGATGATTTTCACCCATAGCCCATCCCATTTCCCCTTTACTTATGACAAGTTGACAATAGTATAACTTAGTGTTACATTAGTTTGAATCATGGTGGATAAATGTAAATATCGGTGGACTACTCTTTCTATTACTAATTGGTTTTAGAATGAGTATTGTGTGCTAGACTATTTTATATTATTTTATTAATTATAATTAGGGAGATGGTGATAATAAACTTTGATGTAATTGGCACAGGTTTACCGATTTGCGAATGCATACCGAGGCATTTACAGTGAAAGCGCAACTCAGGCTTGTCCATTCTATTGTTCTTCTGGTTATATGGTACATACAACAATTACTTTATTAATCACTTATTCTTATTTCAGCTTAATATATTTGTATATTATTTTTTTAAATAATAAATTAACATATATATCCATATATCTATATATCTATATAATATACTAAAACAGAGGTATGAAACGGATTCTAGTGCGATTTGCATACATGTCATATCTTAATCAACTTTGACTGTGTACGTTCCAGGACGAATTGGTATGGGGAGCTGCTTGGCTCTACAAAGCCACCAAAGCACCCTTCTACTGGAACTTTGTTGTCAACAACATTGGCTCCATCGGAGGCTCCTTGGACGATTTCGGTTGGGATCGCAAAAACGCTGGCATCAATGTACTTGTCTCTCAGGCAAGTTCTTACACATACATCGATCTGCATTCATCGATCGATCTTTTGGTTTTAATTAACTTGTTTTGATCCTTACCTAGCTCGGATCAATTGCACGTCATCCTTAACTTGTTTCTACTAAGCAGATAGCCATGACAGTTCAAAAAAGGAACCGCTATCCATTCATCTCCGATGCGGACAGATTCATATGTTCAATATTGCCCGATTCGCCTACTAGATCTGGAGCTACATCGTTTTCTAGAGGTACGTACTAACTAACTAACTATATATATGTACGTATGTATGTACATTTGTGATGCGATGACTTGAGCTACCAATCGATATTGTTGTGGTTATATTATTGATCGATGATCGCGGTTTCATCTAGGTGGCCTTTTATTTAGGAGTGGACCGAGCAACTTACAACATACAACAAGCTCGTCGTTTCTTGCTCTAACGTATGCACAATACTTGAACAATTACGACAACAAAAGAGCAATCCGATGTGGTAGTCTCGTCGTCCAACCCTCGAAGCTCATATACCTCGCTAAGACCCAAGTAAATAAACTTCTATAAAGTACATAAGTAACCTATAAATGCTTAATGTGTACTGATTGTAAGTACTATATATATGGTTCATACAGGTGAATTACATACTCGGGAATAATCCTATGAGAATGTCGTACATGGTGGGATACGGATCAAGATTTCCTCAAAGGATTCACCACCGTGCATCGACATTACCTTCGATTGCAAGATATCCAAGACATTTTGGTTGTCATGATGGATCGTCGTACTTCAAGTCAGGATACCCTAACCCTAATGTGTTAGTAGGAGCGGTTGTAGGAGGACCGAATAACAACGATCAGTACATTGATAGCCGTTATAACGTATCTATGGCTGAGCCAGCAACTTATATCAATGCGCCGATGGTTGGTCTCTTGGCATACTTCAGAGCCCACCCGGCTTGATTAGGTTTGATCTATTACGTACTTACTCTGCCCCTTAGCTAGTTAGTAGTCACACCATTCCAGTGTAAGTAGGTTTAGTCGATCGATCCGCAAGTTATAACAACTATCGATGTACTGAATCCCAAAGTTATGTCAAATAATATATGAAACCTCTCATCGCATTTGATCGAATGTATCTTCTTGTTTGTTACGGGTATGAGAGTAGAGGTGACAATCGGGCGGGTCGAGTCGGGTTCGGGTTGGGTTAGTCAGGTTTCGGATCATTTGGGTTTCGGATAATGTCTAATAATTTGGTCATTCGGTTGAGTCGGGTTTGGGTTTCGGTTATTCGGGTTTCAATTGTCTCGGGTTTTGGTTATTTTGGGTTTCGGTTGTCTCGGGTTTATGTTATTTCAGGTTTGGATTGTCTCAAGTTTTCATTATTTCAATATTCATTTAAAAAAATTTACTAGAATGTATCTTAAAGTTCAGGTAATTTCGGATTTCGGTTATAACGGGTTTATGTCTGAATGGGTTTCAGTTGAATCGAGTTCGGTTCATTCGGATTTGGGTGAGTTTCAGTTATCGGTTATTCTGATTTCGGGTCTAAAATGGGTTGGGTTGGGTCGGTGTTCAGAACAATCGGTTACAAGTCGACCGGGTTGGATTTTCGGGTTTGGGTCAGGTTTTGCCAGCTCTAACAAGAGTCATTCTAAATGTTCACGTGTTGCCTCCCATGTGCTTTTACTTCCTTAGGGGAGGCTGGATGTTACCGACTGGACTCGAAATTAGCCCACAATGAAATGCCTTTATTCGCCCCAAGAAAGGTTAGTTTAAGGCCCAATTAGTCTATAATTGTTTTTCTCACTTTAATTTTGTTTTTATAATGAGGTAGTACACCTTTGATGGTAAACCGCGGACAAGTGATCCAATCTCGCTAAATGCACGACTTGTTCACTGACTCTTCCATCCAGTGTCGACGGTCCTTCCAACGTCGACTCAAGCATTTAGTCTCGGCAGTCCACTAGTGCATCACGAGCACCACAAAACTTGCAACAACACCATGTCTAATTCACCGACTCCTCCAGCCGGTGTCGGCAGTCTAGACGCCGTCTCCGACTCTCCGAATCGGCACTCTGCGACTGTGTATTTGGCAAAACCCGATCGTGTGGATAGTATACCCGCTTCCGAAAATGGAAAGTGAATTAAGTTTTACTATTTATAATTGCTTGTGCTATCTACCTTTTAAATAAAGTTGCTTATGAGCTTAATAGCTCGAATTCGAATTTGAAAAAGTTGACTCAATACTCATTTATTTACTAAACGAGTCAGATTTATTTAAATTAAGGATTTATTAAGTCATGAGCAAGTAGATTTACACTATAAGTCGAGCAGCTTCAGCTAAACCCGAAAAAAGCTGTAGACTTCTTTAACAGTGAAAGTAGTACTAAAAAATGATGATCCATTCAGATGGGAAAGCATAATACTTTTTCAAGTTTGTAAGGAGAACAAAGTCCTTGCAGGCAACGTACATAGATTTCCAGATTCCCAAACAACTCTCTTTCTTATTTTGTACACACACCTTTGATACATTAGGCAAAGAAAAAAGGTGTTATCTGGGTTTGCCAGAGGTTGAAGGTATCCTCCTTTACAGCCAGGCAGAGGCTTGCAAGAAAAGAACTCCTCAGATTCACCTCTTCCATTTGTATATAACCCCCTCTCCCTTCATCCTTTTACGACATCGATCTTCGTCCGATCCGTCTTTTACTTCCTTTCCCCTTTCAATCTCATCCTTCGTTCCTACGGATATGGCCAACGAGTCGATGAAGCCCGCTGCCACCCTCCTCCTGCTCTTAAACTTCTGCATGTATGTCATCATCCTCGGCATTGGAGCATGGTCCATGAATTTCGCAATCGATCACGGCTTCATTATAGGTACCTTCACTTCTAAGAAACTATCAGAAATGAAGAATTCTATTGGAGTTTGAGCAAAAATAATTAAAATAATATATTTGTAAGCAGGCGCCGGGTTTGAGCTGCCTGCACATTTCTCGCCCATCTACTTCCCGATGGGGAATGCGGCCACAGGGTACTTCGTAACGTTCGCGCTGATCGCTGGCGTGGTGGGTGTCGCCTCCTGCATCATCGGATTCAGCCACGTCCAGTCATGGAGCTCCGAGAGCATGCCTGCCGCTGCCACTGCCGCCGCCATCGCCTGGTCCCTCACTCTACTTACCATGGGGTAACATTAACGTGCACCTTATAGTCTCATTTCAATCCTAGTGTTTTTTTTTAATTCGATAAAGATGCAATAAACCTCTTATAATTTTTGGGTAGGTTTGCTTGCAAGGAGATCCAGCTTGACCACAGGAATGCCCGTCTGGTAAGGGATACGAGCTTTCGTCTTTCGATTAGCTCAATTGCGTAAACATGGCAGCAAATGTGTTTACGAGTTTGACGAGTTACTGTGTTTTGCAGAGAACAATGGAAGCATTCAGCATCATCCTCTCGGTTACGCAGTTCGTCTATGTCGCAGCGATCCATGGACCAATGTTTGAGTAAGCCGGGGAAGCTGATACCATCTTTGCTGCTTTATATGCAAGCAATGCAAATGGCAACTGTTTCTGCAGATGATACTCTCCTTTGTGCTTTTCTTTGCTTTTCATCTTGGTTGAGTGTGAAGTGTGATACGGTTTGATCCCATTCAATTCGATTCGTGTGTAAGAAAAATACAGTGTTCATTTGTGTAATATGAAGGAATTTCATTTCAGCTTATTTTGGAATTTCAGTAGTACTAAATCACAATCCATTACTTAAGAATATAGACAATGTTCTTAAAAAAAAAACAAATATGGTTTGGAAAAATGCACTAGTTGCAATTGCATTCAAAGCTCTCGATTTTTATTGTTGGTGGACTATTTGGTTCATTCGAAATAAATTGGTCTTCGATTCTGTCACTACAGTTATATTAACTCAAATTCAGATACAAGTGCTTTCTATCAAACAGAGTTGGAATGAGGCTTCTCGCTTTGATCTAGCTTCTGATTAATCGCCACACTACCGTATTACAATTCCTATTCACTGCAACTAAATAAATCTGACTTGAACAATCTATTTTATTGTTGGTGGGCTATTTGGTTCTATATATATCGAAATAAATTGGTCTTCAGTTTTGCCACTACGTACATTAACTCAGATTCAGATACATATGTGTTGGAATGAGGCTTCTCGCTTTGATCTAGCTTCTAACTCCTTTATTCCGACTACGGCCGGTCGAAAGTTTAACAACAGCTCTGGTAAGCACCGTCTTCAGAGCAAGGATTTCAAACATCATTGGCGAAAACCATCAGACCTAGCTTTCAAACTTAACTTTGATGGGTCGTATCGGCCAACTGGTGATGGATTTTTTGGCTACATTATTAGAGACTCAGCGCCTTTGGTTGTCTCAACAGGTTCTGGCCTCTGTAACAACTCTTTCACCCTCTATGCTAAGACGCTTGCTCTACGAAACGGAGTGCTTCGGGCACACGAAGTGGGCATTGATAACCTGCTTATTGAGGGTGACAAACCTCCAAATTGTTAACTCGGTTTTGGGAGAGATTATTGTTGCCCCTGGAGTATTGAACTACTCATATCTAACACTAGGTCCCTTTCTATGTGTTTTAATTTTGTCTCTGTTTCTAATATTTTCAGGAGTCAAATGTTATCGCCGATTGGGTCACACACCTGGCGTACCGTATCCTTGCCAACGAGAAGCTCATTGCTAATCAAGAGCTTCGTGTTCTCATCCGAAAAGACACTCTAGGATATAGTTATTTATGCAAACGGTAGTTGTATCCTAATTCATTTCCTTTGTGTTAAAAAAAAGGCTCTCAATTTTTTTTTTGAGTTGATTCAAAATTGAAACTTAGACCATGCATGCATATAATTTTTTTCCGCAAAAACAACAAAACACTTGGTGTGTATAAGAAAGTGTAAAAATGTAATTATTATTTTCTGATGATTATTCATCTGTTTTCACACGATTATACATCTATAACAATGTAATTATTAGTTTCTAAAAAAGTGTAAAAAAATATAAATTTCTTTCTAACGAATAATCGCCAATACCACCAAATAATTTGATTCTAACAAATAATCAGAAATTACTTTTAATCTCAACTGTTAGCTTTTTAGTTCAATTGGCCCAATTTGTTAACATAATACATCATAAGATATGTGTACACAATAAGAGTTATGTACACAAGAACCAACCTTTCTATATAGTAGTAATTGCGCGCATACCAGTAATTAATAATGTACTGAGTATAAAGATATCATTGCGTTTACAACAACAGGTAAAAGATATGAAATTCCGGGAATATAAGCTAGGACAATGGAAGTGGGTATAAATACTAAAGTACATAGTTACGCTATTTTACATACGGTTGCGACGATACTTAAGAAACCTCATAGGCCACTTAATAAAATGCCCTACTAAGAGTAGTACCATGACACTTATCCACAATGTTGTGTAGTTAATAAAAACGCGATGCTCTGTTCTGTTCAAATGTGTATCGGGTATCAAATCAACTGATGTGAGTCCATAAGTAAATGCCATAACAGCTACAGCTACCCACATTGTCACTATAATTAAGCCCATGAAGAATTGTTTGTAAAAACCTAACTCACTTATAAGCAAAAGGATACTACTCATCGATAATATGAACCCGACTGAGTTCCATTTGAAGAACCTAGTGTAAGTGTGTGAGTTCTCTTGAGCCATGATGGATGTACCGGCGAGATGCGAGTTTGAATCCTGCCATACTCCACCGGGGGGATTTAAGCCGGCTTGGAAAGCCATGGTAGCAATCAAGGAGGCAACGATCATTAGGGTATTCCTTTGCTTTTCAAACCATTTCAAAAACTCGTCTTTTTCCAACTCTTTTTTAGCACCTTTCACCTTCTCTCGTTGGATTGTCGATCCCAACTGAAAATCCACACTGTTATTATCAACACTTGTAAAAGTTTCTTCAAAGATGTCCATTGCTGTCATGCCATTTGAATTTAGGGAATTCTTCTTTAATCTCTTATCCTCAAGCAAGAAGTCAACAATCTGTTCATTCATACAAGATTGAATTAAAATTAAGGATATCACACTAAAATCTTTTGCATACAAAAAAAGGGGATATGAGTAGGGCTACTCTTGGATTTCATTATGTTGACAAGGAGCTAGCAGTTAGAGTATAAGTAAAAATCCCATATTCCATAAGTCGAACCTAACTCTGATACCATGTTAAAAATGATTAGATCCAGTGAGGTCCTGGTCTTGTAGACATGTGGTGGCCTTTGATTCCCATTTGAAGGCATGTGACAAGTGCAACTTGGCTAAGTCGTTGCATTTGAGGGGGTGTGTTGGAATGTACATGGTTGTCTCACATTTGAAAATATTGAGATGTCAAGAACAACATATAAGCTTAGCGGATTACTACTCCTCTCATTGCCAATTGGTTTTGAGATGGAATCTCGTTGAGTTTATGAGTTGCTCGTATCTTCTATATGTGGGCCCGCCACGATCTTTCTCAAGCGTCTTGACTCCATTGAACCCAGTTAAGTTTAATATGGTATTAGGGGTGTGTATGGGGCCAGATTAAACACTTTTAAAACTGCTAAATTGGAAGACTTAAAAAAACAGTGTATGAGAAAGGGTTATATGAAATTTGTAGTTAAAATTTATGGTTAAAAAAAGCTAATATTTGTAGCTTTTCACCAGTTTTTTTAGTTTATTTTGTTTATTTGATTTGAAATTACCATAATACCTCTAATAACAACCAAATAAATTTCACTTTTTACAAATAAACTCTTTTTGCCCCATACGAAGTAAGTTTACAGTATTTCATAATCTTACAACCTTTATTTCACACAATTTTTCAATTTCAACTTGTTTATAATTTTAGTCACTTTTTTTACCCCGTCCCATACGAACCCCAATGGGTGTGGCGACTTGGGTAGAAAAAAATTAAAGTAATGGTTTATCCAACTAGAGTGAATCCCTACACATAAACTTAAATTTTTGTGTCAGTGACAGAATGGGTGCGGCTTGGGTAGGAAAAATGTAATGGTCTAATTTATAAGAGTAGGGTGAATCTCAACATATAAACTTAAACTTTTGTGTTAGAAGATGAATTTTGATCCTTTGTAACCACGAAAACTTACAGTTTGGAAATTATTTTGGGCAAAAATTTATATTTATACTCTATATATACATTTATATTAATATGTTTATAAAATTTTATTATGAAAAATTATGTTTAAAAATTATTGATAATTAAAAGATTGATTATTTTAGAAAATATTTTTCTAAATTTTCTAAAACAGGTATTTTCATGAAAAAGTTTATAAATATGTTAATATAAGAGTATAGAGTACAAATATAATTTTGTAAAATATTACTCAATAATATATACCCAAAATAATTAAGTTGATCGATGTTACAATGGATTCGAATTGGAAAATATATTAAAGATGATGTGACTTGACACACCGCCGTCAGAATAATTTAAGCACGGGGTACCAATCCACACGATGAAAATATTGTCGTTTAGACGGTACCGTTTTAAAAAACCGTTGCATATGTCTATATTTTTGCGTCGTTTTACCGTGAAAATGTTTATGCGACAGTTTTAAAAACCGTCGTCATAAGTCTATATTTTCCACTTTTACATTGAGCAGTCACGGTTTCTAAAACCATGGGAAGTGTTCCGAGAAAATACCCTGCCCAAGGGATGAAAATAAGGATTTATGGCGACGGTTTTCAAAACTGTCGTTGTAAATATTCTCTCGGTTTCTAAAACCGTGGCCGTCCAATGGAAGAGAGGCGTATTTTCACGGTTTCTGAAACCGTGACCGCCTCACGGTTTGAGAAACCGTGATTGCCACCGTGTCAATAGCAATAAATTGACCGTGTCATCAGCAATTCGGTTTAACCATATATGTAAGGTTTATCTATGTATATTGAAAGAAAGTGTATGCACAATTAGCGTATAGGTTGGCGATAGCAACGTGCAAAATGGTGACTTAACACTTGCTTCGCATATGTGGCAAAATGGCGACTTAACACTTGCTTCGTATATGTGACCCGTCGTCGGAATAATTTAATAACGTAATGCAAGTAGATAAACCGTACCTCTAGGTGTTTATTGGCGACAGCAACGTGCAAAATGGTATTACCCTCACAGTCTGAGGCATTCAGCATCTGGGAGTCACCTACCATTCTCACCGTCAGCATCAACGCCTCGAGCTGATTAAACTTTACGCACAAGTGCAAGACAGTGTCACCGCCACCGGTGCCGAGACGTAGGAGCCCAACTCGCTCTCGAGCTGCAGCCGGTGCGGCCCTCAGTAGTTCTTCGAGGACATGGAGCCGACCCTTAATGGCCGCCACATGAACCGGGTTCCTCCCATCCATGTCTCGTGCAAAGCACAGGTCGGGGTTGACCGAGAGGAGGTATGTGACGAGTACAAGGTCGCCGTTCCTAACCGCTAGGTGGAGGAGGGATGACTTGTCGTTGGGATCGAGCTCTTCGACGAGGCTGGGCTTGCGGGAGAGGATCTGTAACACGAAATTTGAGTGCCCTAGCTTGCAAGCAACGTGCAAAGGACAAGTATTGGACGACGGCGGCGGCGAAACGAGTCGATTGAGGAGGAATTCATCCCTCAGGAGCGACTCTTCCAAGAGGGAGACGTTCCCTTGCAGAGCTGCTTCGTATAACATTTCAATGGGTTTTGGAGTTATAGCTTCCATTTTCAACCAACTTGTTACTGATCAATTAAAGTATATATATGGCTTTAATTTCGTACCTAATAAGCTGCTAAAGGGTACGGTTTATGTATATAGCCAGCGATCGGTATTTGGTGTTGTCGGATGCAAGAAAAGAGCCACCGGAAACTTGTTGGAAGACAGGTTTGAAATTTAGACATGACTTCATCTTAGCCGCCTTAATAATTAACGACTTTTATTATTATTATTATTATTATTATTATTATTATTATTATTATTATTATTATTATTATTATTATTATTATTATTATTATATTACTCCATCTGTCTCGAAATTTAGGTCGTTTTAGGTTTTTTAGATAGGGTATAATAATGATTTGTTTCGATTTGTGTGTTGTTGATTTTTGTAAAGATTTTGATTGGTTAAAAAATATAGTGGGTGTTAAAAAATAATAAAATTTATGAAAAGGTAGTGGAAATATGATTTTGATTGAGGGGTGAGTTTTTTTTATTAAAACTTGTGTAAAATTCTAAAACGACTTAAATTTTGAGACGGAATGAGTATTATTTATGGGGTTGAGAGAAAGACGTACGCATCCCGACCCTAACCAACATCGATCTGCTTTCAAAAATTAATATGGACACATCTATAAATACATTGAAATTTAATTAACAACATTTAGCAAATTTTCGAAAATTAATATGGTGAATACTGACATCTATGATCCATGAAAACCATGTATATACAATCATTAATTAGATTAAAGCTAAGGCAAAGTCTCTCGCTTCTTTCCTTTCAAATTATTTGAATTCATAATATATTTAACTATTTAATCTAAACCATTCAAAGCTATTGAGATAGAGCTACATGGGTCAAAGATTGTGATTAAACAAAGTCGTAAATAGTGGTTGAGAGTAAAAAAAAAATCTTCCGCCTCAAACTAGTTGATATATATATATATATATATATATATATCAAATGTTAACAACTCTTAGGTGTTAAATGTTAACAAATCAATATTCGACAAAATTTATCAAATATTCATCACAGTCACTCAATTATTCATCAAATCTTTTCGACAACATTTAAGAGATTCATTTCAATTAATAATTATTGCCAATTAAAAAAATTATCATCGACAAACTCAAACCCTTGCGTGTGTATCCACCCCAATCCCGTAATTGTGTTACTGTGATGAATATTTCTTAAATGTTGCCGAATATTGATGAATATTTGGAAAATTGTGAATAATTGAGTGACTATGATGAATATTTGAGTGACTGTGATGAATATTTTATTAATTTTAACAAAAGCTTTGATGAATAATTGAGTGACTGTGATGAATATTTGATAAATTTTACTGAAATATTAATTTGTTAACATTTAACACCGTAAGAGTTGTTAACACACGACTTCGGAGTATTATCTAACGTACTAATTATACAACGATTCAATGGCTTTCATAGTTTCATTATCATTGTGTGTATATATAGCTAGCGAAATTTGGTTAATAATTAATGACATGCATTGAATTCGTATATAGTTTGCAACTTTTTGGAAGACTTGCATAATATACTCCGTATTAGACTTCGTCTTAGCCGGCTTGATAATTAATTAATGGCTTGCATTGACTTTGTCTCTTTTTAAAAAATAAAATAAAATGGGGTGTTGAGTTTTCCCGTTATCTTTGTTGATTTGTGTTTTTTTTTTCTGTGTTATATGTTGATGGATATATAGTCCCTTTGTTGGCCTAGCCATTATGTTATTGGGACGGTGAAATTATCATCAAAGGCACGATTGGCCTCTACCGACTCGGGAAGTCGGCATCGACATCACTCACACCCCGAGCACAACACACCGTCATGAACACAGACAACAACTCGTTGTTTTCGACTCAGGAAGTCAGCGTCAACAGAACTCCACTCGAGCACAGTGTGGCGTTGCGAGATGACTCTGCCAACTCGGGAATTTGGTGTTGGCTGGTTGGACCGTGTGGTTGGCGAAATATCATAGCAAGACCGTAAAAAAATATTGTTATGCTATATTTGCGATTTCATCGACTTTGACTCGTGTTCAATTTGAAAAAAATTCGGTTCGAACTTGTTTATTTACTAAATGATTTGAGTATAAGCATATTTTAAAGCTTAGAATCGACAATTGGCTCAATTAAAGTTCGAATATTTTGAATTTTATAGAATTCATAAAATTTCTCATAAGTTACTATGTTGATCTCAAATAGGTACTTCTATTGCTAATATCTCTGTCTTCCTTTTCCTCTAATGTTCAGTTGAATAGGCTAGCGCTTTTAGTTTCATCATTTTCCTCTAATGTCTTCTGATGTTCATTCGAATAGGTTAGTGCTATCATTAATTTCTCTTTCTATGTCTGTCACTAATTTCTCTCCCTCCAATATCTTTTTCTCCACCATGGTGAGATATCGGCACATCCGAAGAGGATGAGAAGTCTCCGGATTTCGCCGTCGAGCTCACAAATTCAGTTTTATAATTTTGTTCAAAAACCCACTTCTAACATTCAGTTTCCTTAATATTGTTTCTAAAATTCACCATCTTCAAACCTTTCTAAATTTTAGATTTGTAATTTAGAGAATGTATATCAGCGAGCCCCGTTCCGGACTCTTAACTTACTTTTTAACTGTCACGTCAGTTTATGAGTCCCAACTCAGCTTTTCAAATTTTCAGCAAATTATTAGTGAGCCCCGTCCCAAACTATTAACTTAATAAATGTGTGCATTTTTTTATAAAAAAAAACATATACGAAATGGGTGTTTATAGGTAGATAAAAAAATTATATTCGAAAATAATTTTTTTTTTTTTAATACGATATAAGCTTAAAAATCGAAATTAAAAAGAACTCAAATCGTGGGCAGTGGCCCACAGTTTTGCCAGTCCCATTTTTGCTGCTGCATGTTTGACAAAAAAAAAATAGTGCTGCTGCATGTTTTGCCAGCCCACATCCTAACCAAAATTTCGGTTCGGATCATCTATTACCTACCATGTAACCCTCTCCGTTATATGATTTCTATTGGTCCACCTATAAATCATTTATCTAATTATATTTTTAAAAAATTATTGGGTAAATCTTAATTAAAATATAAAACTTATTTCCAATAAAAAAAATTGTCTTCTTTCCTGTAGCAACACGACACCCAGAATGCTTCTTCTCCAATCTCCATGTCATGTTTATGTTTGAGAATTACCCAAAAGTGCAAATTAAATAAAAACCCTAAATTTTATATGAACTCTTCCTCCACCCTCCACATTCGTTGTCAATTCATCGAAATTACCCCAGTCGTCGCCCAATTTCACATGAGCCATCACTTTCGAACCTTAACCCCAACCGAACTCCGGTTGCTATCTCATTCATATCCAAATTCAACACAACTGCTATAGATTTGAAAACGCTTCCAGTATTTACATTCTCAAATTCATTCACGATATTTCATAATTGCATATCTACTTTCGGAAGTTGATTCCGATTTGCTCTACTGCCACCCATCATCACTTGTTCTAATTAATCCACAGTGAATTAGCCAAAGTTGTCGTGAGTTGTTCTAGACAAAAGAAAGAGGGACTTTGTTGGTGTTGAATCGATGCAGCCAAAGTCCACGTTGAAATGAAGGATTGATAGCCATTCATGCTAATTAATTAAGCAAGTTCCATTCACCTGCGTTGGGAGGCCAATTCGGCATTCACATGGGTTCGCTTCGGTTACGTATTTGGCATCGAATCAGAGAAATACAAGTGCAAGTTCAGGCCACCCCTTGACCTGATGATTCGGATCGAGTCGTCATGTATCACCTTTCTCCATGACCTTATCAATTACAATGGTGCGCCTGCGAAGGAGAAGGCTCGACCTCGACGAAGCTTGACAACAACGAAGCGTTTGATAAGATCCAAATTTAAGAAAGACATAGTGAGACTTTTTTTTTCAATCACATATAGAATGAACGAGAGATGCAAATGAATGGTGTTCGATTCACAAAAAAATTATAGGAAAGAATTTGACTTAACATGGGAAGAGGATGAAGTAGAAAGACAATTTTTATTTTCAATTTAGGGAATAAGTTTTATATTTTAATTAAGATTTACCCAATAATTTTTTTAAGTTTTAATTAGATAAATGATTTAGAGGTGGACCAATAGAAATCATGTAACGGGAAGAGTTACATGGTAGGTAATAGGTGATCCGAACCGCCAAAAGTTGGGCTCATCTGCGGGAATAGATTTTGTGGGCTCGTGGCCAACTCAGCCGAGTTTTCTTTTTTCTTTTTTTTTTTCCGATGATGTGTAATATTGGTGAGTCTTGAGCCTCGCCAATAAACGTCCTCTTACCTTCCATAATTCATCCTCATTTTTCTTTGGTGAAATTGCTAGGTTTTTGGTTTATCATAGATTCTTCTTATTCAGTTTTCCATGTGTCTTAGGTAAAAGTGCATCTCTAAAATAGAAAAAAGTGAAAGTTTTAAAGAAAAAAGTGTATTTTTTCACCCCAATAGTTTTTGCAAACTCATTTGTAAAATAGAGAAATGGAAGGAGGGAGGAAAAAAATCTCTAAATTTAGAGAAAGAGAAGTAATCTCTATAATTTAATGTTTCACTACTCTCTATATAGATATTTAATGCTTACCCTTCACCTTGGCACCCATATTCTAAATGAATCATCTCTTCCATCATTTTTTAACCATCTATCTATATATTATAAATTTTTGTATTTAGTATAATGTATAATAAATGCAAAAATCTGTAAAATAGAGAAGCTGTTGGAGTTGGGGGTGGATTTTTTTTAGAGATTTTGACATTTTGATCTCTATTTTAGAGATTTTTTACAATAGTTGTTGGGGTTGCTCTAAGATCACTACGGATGATGATAACGTCACATGGAGGCATTGACTGGATCTCAAGGTCTGTTATACCTACTTACAATTCACAAATGCTTATACATATATATATATATATATATATATATATATATATATATATATATATATATATATATATATATATATATATATATATATATATAAATAAAATAGCCGAAGAAAAGAAAACTAACAAAAGGATATAAATCGCAATAAATAAATATTGAGTTAATATTTAACTTGTTGTATTCTTAACATGCGTGTAATGGTGTATAAGTAGATATAAAAAATTTAAACTTGCGCAACTTCTTACCAAATTATAAAAAATAAATAATACTCCCTCCGTTCGACAAAACTTGTCGTTTACTATTCACGCACGTTTTTTTAGAATGATAAAAACTATATAAAATATTTATTTTTTTAAATTTTTTTTAACCAGTTTGTACTTATTAATAATAACTACAAAATTGTTAAAAAAATTATTAAAAAAACTATATATTTTATATAGTTTTTAGCTCCTAAAAAAGCGTGCGTGAATAGTAAAACGTCAAGTTTTTCCGAACGGAGGGAGTATAACTTATGGTTTTGTAGGTCTCGAGATGAATTATAATATGTGAATATCAATTTAAGTAAAATATAAAAGTATTATAATATATTGAAATAAAATTAAAGTGATTAATACACCTACAAATTTCAAACATTCATAATTTTTTACTCAGATGTCGGATTATCAAAACGAAGCCATCGACGAGGAGAATACACCTAGATAATCTGTCGGACGAGGGAGGAGGCACATGCTCCCCCATATCCCCTAGCTTCGCCTCTGGAGGTTTTTTTCCCAATAAAATGGAATCTTGGAGGGGAAAGGTTTGAGAGTTTTTTTTTTTTGGAAGGGTAGAGATGAAGAGTATTTGGTGAGTGCACTTTTGTCTTTTTCACCACAAAAATATATTTCAAATCTTATAAATACCAAACACCATTCAATTTTTTTTTTTTTAAAAAAAATCTCCACCTTTCACATCATCATAATCTAAAAAAAAAAAAAATTCACCTCCCCCGAAAAAAAACTTTATTGCCAAACATAGTTTTAAACCTTTATATGTCAAACACACAACCAGGTTTCAAGTTTTTATAGGTTGTTGTTGTCCGGTGGCCCATTTTTATTGGGTCAACAACTCAACATAGACTCATGTGTGTGGGTCTCTTGGTGCTTGACCGAAAAGAGCCAAGGGTGTCTTATTTTCTACAGTCATGGTCATGGTGAGTGAAATTCCAATTGGACATGGTGGAAATTAGACTCCGGAAAACACTTGAGAGTGAAAGTTGAATTCAAATATGGTATTTTCCAATCAGCATGTGGATTTGATGTTTAACACAGTACAAATATATTAGTGGTAGTGATATATAAGGTCTTATTCTTGAATGAAACAAACAATCATGTACTGTGATCAATCATACATGGAAGAACGTTAACAAAGATTGATTCAAGTGGGTTTGTGTGGTGGTAAACTTATACATCACCGATCCTCATAAGTTGGATGTAAGACTTGCCATCGAGCGGGCGGGAGAACACACCCTTGAAAAACTCAGCAGCGTTGATCCTCTTGAACCGAGCAGGGGTCTCTCCGGTGACCAGGCTTGGAGCAGGACCGATGTCTGCATCGAGCCGCGGGCTGTGAAACGCAGCCACCGACATCCTCTCCTTGCTCGGGTTCACCATTGCCCGGTGCTCTATGCTCTTGTAGGTTCCATTGCTTATCATCTGCACCCAAAATTCATCGATCGTATCATACTTTTTCCTTGAAACTTTTTTCAGAGGGAGCACAATTATAAAGTTGCAGTATTGTTTTTTATTTATTTATTAAAATAACATAAAAAAAAACTTTGTATAAAAACTTTATATAATATGAAAACAAATTAGGTTATTTTAGGATAAAAGGTTGTCAGTTTATGATAAACATCCTCATTTTTTCGGTTAAAAAAAGAAGTATAAATATATAAATGAAATGGTTAAAGCAGAAAGGACTAATAAAATAAGGATAAGAAATACAATACACTAAATATAACGTGTACTCTAAATATGAAATAATGTATAAGCAAAAATAAAAAATTTAAACATATGTGACTTCTTACCTAGTTATCGAAATGAGTAATATATAACCTCACATTTCGAAGCTCTCAAGATGAATCATAATATATGTACGTAAATAAAAATCAAAGCAAAATAGTAAACGTTATAGTTTACTGAAATAAATTTAAAATGATTAATATATTTTCAATTTTCAAACATTCATAACTTTTTACTCAAATTTCGAATTATGACATATTATGTATATCAAAACGAAGTTATCGACGAGAAGAATATATATACAGTTGGTCGGATAAGAGAGGAGCACATGCTCCTTTTTCTCCGCCACTAAGTAAAGTGATATGTTTTTCCAAAAGTATATATTAATTAATCAAGGTAGGTTGGAGTTGGCTTTTTACCTCCAAGATGTCCCCAATGTTTACGATGAACGCGTTAGGGAGGGGCCTGACGGGGATCCAAGCTCCATCTTTCCTGATCTGGAGCCCCTCGGTTTCGTTCAGCTGGAGGAGGACGGTGAGGCCAACCGCATCCGAGTGAGGGCTCAAGCCGATGACCTTGTCCGACTGCGGACACGGTGGGTAGTAGTTCATCCTAAGTGCTTGTTTCCCTTCGTCAAACATTCGTCGGAGGTATTCCCTCTCGATCTTGAGTGAGTCTGCGGCCACATCTAGAATACTCGTAGCAAGCTTCTTCACTTGCGCCGAGTACTCCTCCAAGTTATCCCTGTAAGTCGTTGAAACATGTCCAGCCTATTAAAGTCTGTTGGGACTCGTGATCACTGATCAGGACGTCTTTAACCCCAACACATAAAGTACAATAAGAGTCCATCTAAAACCAATTTACGATATGACAAGTAGTCCATCGACTTATATAATAGAATGATGGAGATGGATATGTACCTGAAGGGGAGGGGGAGCATGGGGAGGAGATGGGGCTTTCGGATGTGGCTAGGGAGGGTGACGAGAGAGAACTTATCGGCCCAATCGAGTTTTTGGTCGTCGGAGTGGACAAAGGACTGGCCGAACCCCTCGAAATCGCCGGGGGTTTGCCAGAATTTCTTCTTCTCTTCAATCGGAATGTTGAACCACTGTTGGATGTTTTCCTTCACTTTCTGGATCAGTGTGGAGCTCACCCCATGATCCACTACCTGCAACATACATATCACATATATATGCATTAGCCATTAGGTCAATTTACATTTAACCTCTCATTGTTCCTTTTGAAATCATAAAAAAAATTCCATCTATCACGATCGATCAGGTTAACAGTCAATTCATGGCCAATATAAAATGAGAGGTGTTTGTATAATTTAAAAAATAAGGGATGATTAAGGGAAAACAAAGCTTTAATGAATTCTTATTTTATATATATAATTTGGAAAATACTCCAAATGGTCAAATGAGAAGGGCTACTATTTGAAAATCTCGCATAATACACGGTGTCAGCCATAATTTCAGAAATCGTAGGAAAATTATCTAAACAACACTAAAAAATGGGTTTAAAAAAAACTCCCACCAAAATCGTGGGATTTTTTTCGCAATCTTTACACTTTATTCGACTGGAGAACATCTCTCATGGTTTGGGAAACTGTAGCCGTGTTAGTTTCTCACGGTTTTCAAAATTGTGGCACCAGATATTCTCACAGTTTTCAAAATCGTGGCACCAGATATTCTCACAGTTTTCAAAACCGTATCAGCCACCGTGTATTTGACGATATTTTAACCGTGTGGAAAGCAAACCAGAATGAAAATAAAGCTGAATGATACTTCCTCCGTCTCAAAATAGATATCATTTGAATTTTTGAGTAGGGAATTATTTTAAAAGATTGATTGAAAGGTTGGAAAAACTAAGCTAAATAATGAATTCTTTTATATATATATATATATATATATATATATATATATAATTGGAATTTGGAAAATAACAAATGGTCAAATGAAAATAAAGTTGAATGATATCCCTTTGTCTTAAAATATAAGCTCTTTGATACATTTTTTAAGAAATAAAAAACTCTATAAAATATCAACTCTATATATATATAAAAATATAAAGTCATCCTTTATTTTTAAAGATTGATTAAAGAGTTTCTATTAATAAACGAGCTATATTTTGAGATAAAGAGAGTAAAACATAAATCCATGAAAAAGAACCTGAAAGAAGCCCCATTCTTGGCAGGCACAGTGGAACTTGGAAATCTCAGCTAGGTCTCCATTGACAAGAGCTTCCATGCTCACAACAGGGATCTGAAGAGAGCTGGCGATGTCGGGATCGACGGAAGCCGGTAGGTCCTGGTGCAAGTATCTGGGAGGGACAGACTGCCCTGTCTCCTTGGCAAGCTCATACACGCTGGGGACTATGATTGACTTCCCAAGTGAAGCTGAAGCTGAAGCTGCTTCCTCTCCTTTGTTTGATTCCACAACGGGTGCCATAACCGTTGTCTATTACTTCCTCCTAGCCTCTCTGTGTTTCTATGTGTTTTTTGGAGGTTGGTTTGGGGAAGAACAAGATAGATGGGGTTTGATTTATAGATGGTTTTGGTCATAGGTTTTGGCGGTCAATCTATGCCAGGTTTATTATTTTTGAGGATTTTATTGCATTGTAGAAGACTTTTTTTTTTTTGGTTAGTGATTGATGAAAGGTTTGACTTGACCCAAGTGTATTGTAAAATATGCAACTTGTGAATTCAATTTTCTAGCATTGACCGAAAATATATATTTTAATCTGATTTTCTTTGAAAGAGATTTGGATGATCTAAAAATTGTTTTAGATGATTTTTTTTCCATTAAATAAATTAAGATTCGCAGTAGAAATAGCTAGAGTAACTCAAATGTGTTAATCAGTCAAGTATTTAGTTAACTTGCTTAAAAAAATAGTCATATTTGGAAGTTAAGTCAATGACACTTTAAAGAAAATTAAAAGCTAAAGTCAAAGAAAACAATACCTAAACAAAACCAATAATAGAAGCGTCGACCTTGAATTGCCAGCCAAACTAAGAACACTTTGTTAGACTATTTATAAATAAATATTGTACGTGGCTTATATGTTTAGGTTTAATGATCCATATATTTTAATTTATTGATTTAATATAAAAGGGTTAAAGAATTAAATACGAAGGTAATTACGTACTCCCTCGTCCCTTACCTATAATATATTAAAAGTGTCTTTCTTATTATGAAATCTATACAATGCCATTTTGACAAAAATCGAACCAAAATCAGGATTTGGGATTTTTAGAAAAACCCTAACTTTTAACGTCTCAACACATAGATAGAGCCATAGAGGAATAGGACCGATTGCTATCCTTGTGATGAGAGAACCTTCTGCAACTCGTGATCGCTTTACATCATCGAATCCCCTCTCCGAATCCTCCTGATAATCGAACCTTCTGCAACTCTTGATCTTTGTCGATGGGAGAGCCTTCTCTTTGTCGATCGTGTAGGCAACAAGGCAAAGTTGAAGATGGAGAGTTAAAAAAAAAAGGTATTTTGGTCTTTTCCTAATTTTTAACATCAAATTGGATGGAATAGAGATAAGAGTGGTTATCTGTTGACAAAATTATACAAGGGGTGATTTATTAAAAGCTTTTGTATAAGGATGGTTAAATGAAAACCCTAATAAATAAAATAAGAGGCGGTTTCCTGTAAAATTTCCATAAAGAAACTAGCAACTTAGCAAGTTTGTCACTCCGCATATGCACACGTATTTTATAATTTACTTATTTATTTTATATTTTTGAAGTCTGAACTTGTGTTTTATTTATTTGTGGGCTATTTTAAAGTTGATTTGTAATTAATTTCGAGAACATCAATTCGAGCTGGATTTATACGAGGTCTCATTCGGATCACGTCGAGATGGATTGAAAGTGGGCCTCCAGATGGATTGCAAGTGGGCCTCCTTGGGGCAAGTCACGCCTTTTCTTGCAGGATTGAAAGTGGGCCTCCAGATGGATTGCAAGTGGGCATCTTTGGGGCAAGTCACGCCTTTTCTTGCAGGATTGAAAGTGGGCCTCCAGATGGATTGCAAGTGGGCCTTCTTGGATTTCAAGCACATATCATCATAAAATGCATTCAACTTATTGGTATGTAGTCGTAATTAATGATGTGATCTTAAATTTAAATCCTTATATTTTTATTTTGTAGAATTGTTTTCTCCTCTTAGTTTTTTTAATTTAAAGTAATTATTTAAATTTTAAATTTAATGTGTTTTCTAATATATTCTTTATTATCTCACATATATATTAAAAAAATCATACAATAAAGTTTAGTCCCTCTCATTTTTTTTTTTTCCTTTTTCTTCCTAACTTGCAATCTATTATCTATGTATTGCATATAATAAAGGAGAAATTGCATGTAAATTACATTGATTTTGACTATATCTAAGCTATATTACCTTATTATAGAGCTTTTAGATCAACCAGAATAGTTTTTACACAATCAAGGTAGGAGAGTTGACAATATCTCCCCTTATTGCTCTCACTTCAACCATCTACAGATTAGATTATGCCGTATTTAGTTTAACTGTTTAAGTTTGAGTACATTTGATTTCTGACTCTAAAATTATTGGGTGGAAATGGATCGAGCGAGTTCTTAAATCCACAGGTCCACTTACTAAACCTTTAATGCAATTTTTTTTTTAAGTCTTCCTGATGTAACATAATCATGTAAACCTGCTCCCATTATCCAGATTCCAGAGTGATAATCGGCAAACAACATGCAGTTTTTGTATGTTTCCTAATTTATTTCCAATATTTGATGAAACACGCATTTTCCTTTTGACAAAAAGTAATAACTAGATAAATAAATAATGCAAATTTGCTCTTAAAATCAACAAAATAATGGTCTGCTTGAATTAGCATTTAGCAGTAATTGTGATTTATAATGCATAATATTGCATTATAAATATAATATACATAATACAATATTGTGCATTAGAAGTCATATTGCATTACAATTACCTGCTCTTTTGGTGGATTTCTGATTTCTAACACTCCAGTGGTGAGGCGACGTGTTTTATGTCGGATTTTCGGGTCTTTAATTTCACAAAAACATTCCTTTGAGTTTTCCTTGACTTCACATCGGTCTACCTGATTATTGTTTTGCCCAGATTTTGATTGTTTCTCATTGTTTTGTATGTTGTTTGCCTTTCCTTTTGTGCATTTTTGTTGTATGTTTTTCCATTGTATTTCGAATTCTTTTGTGATTTTTTAAAAACAACAAAACTATTATACAACCATATCACTCTTTTTATAACGTTCTCTGTCTTTCTCTTCAGCACTTTCTTGCTTCCTCTTCTTCATAGTATGAACTGGTGACCCATCTGAGACAACAAAACAGGGTTTAAAACCACAAATAATACTCGACTCTTTCATGAAACCTACAACAACAACAAAAAAAAAACTGAGAAATAACTTCATGTCCAAACAACGACGACGCTCTTGTTTGACTTAAGAGTCCTCACAACATGAAGTAGCATACACTAGGATCATGCTCAAGATGCACAAAACTCGGATTCTATACAAGAAGTTAATGTACCTTATTAGCTGCATCATTTCTATCTGTTTCTTTCTATGTGAAATGATCTAAAAGAAAGGAAAGAAAGAACACACAAGTTTGACAGCCTAACAAGAGTAAGCAGACAGAGGTATCGGCCTCAGAAGCCAGAGGACCGCTGGTGAGTAGAGCAGGAAATCCAATCACCTCGGAGCTTATGTTTGTACATGGCTTCTAAGGCCACATTAAGTCATTTCAGTGGCCTAGGGATCATCCAACTCTTTTCCTGGATGCGGAAAATAGAAACCTGATCCACCATGCTACGGTATGCCAAAGAAAATTTATGTTAGCATTTCATAGATACTTGAGCTCTCTTGATTCCTTAAAATATGCAGTAGGAGGGAGGGAGATGGTCACCTGGGAGACTGAAGTCTGAACCTTCGCCATCAGGTATTGTTTGCAGACAAATTTTGGGATTGCAGGATAGAAAATATGCCACCTCCTGTCGCCTTAGATATCATGGGAGATCCATGAGAGGTTGCAGCAGAATTGGTTCTTGATGAAATTCCTGCAAATCGGTCAAACTCATGAAAACAAACATCTTTTGGTAAAGATGAAGATTGAAGATATAGATCCTTATCATCTTAAACAACAGCTTAGAACATCATGATTTCGCCACAAGCATTAGTACTCAAAAGAACCAAAATGAAACACCATACAGGAAAAGAAATCCAGCTACAAGTGATAACGAACTTAAAGAACCTCAACTCTTCAAAGCAAGGTTAACCTTTGTGATAATAAAATGATCCATACATAATTTAAATCTAACACATCCAATGATCCAGTTCACCAAGTAATTTAGAATAAACAATCATGAACATTTAGAGCAGAGCATTAAAATTGTATTCAAATTACTATGCAAATACTCTTACCTCAAATGAAACACTAAGTTCAAACAAAGTCACTGTTAAAGACAAGCTGAAACCATCACACACAAATAATCGTAGAACAATGAATTTAGCCAGCAGAAAATGGTTACTGATCCAATTTCTCCAGAGCAGGAAACAAAAACAAAAGGTGACAGTGAAGCATGAAAAGCCAAAAGAAAAATAAGAGCCATACATCTCTATATCCCAACTTTAACTCTCAACAACAGCTAACTTAAGCACTACAAGGATAATTTATGCATTGGGAATATTTTATCCACCAATAAGATACCTAAATGTATAAGATTCGGTGAAAACTCTCATAATCAATTAATAACACATTAGACTTTACAATGCAAGCTGGTTTCACATTTGAAACAAGTTGGATATGAGAAAGGGAAGATCTTGACACAAGGATCACCAACTATCATGATTCCTTTTTTCACTCACACAAAAAATATAAAGAAAACGATCAATAAATAACTAGAACTTACACTAATATGGGTTAAGTACCTTGAAATAGAATCACAAGAAAGAACAAAATGGTCAACAGTGTGCCAAATAACTGATTCTTCGAAGACGAGCTCCTAGCTTCTTTCATCTTCATCAACGCCTTCATCCGTTCTATCCTTGCACGCTTCAGTTTAGCAATCTCAGAGAGCTCTCTGATTAGCTTCTGATCAGCTGAATCCAGTGACAGACCTCTCGGTGCTCGCGGTGGCTTGGGAGGCTTCTTGGCACTCATTGCCTTAGGCTTGTCCTTCACTGATTTCTTCTCCAAACCGCCAGTGTTCTTCTTATCTACTATCACCTTCACATTCTCCACTGAAACATCACTGTAATTCGAAGCAACAGACACAGTCACTCTCGCCTCACACTGCATGGATACCGGTTCATCACTCGCATTACTATCGAGAAAAGATGCTCCACATTCAAGATCAACATCGCAGTTGGTACTTTTGGAAACAGCTTGCTCCATTGGAAGACCGACAGGTTAATTTGACCTCAATACCGCGACAATCAGGATATTCTTGAACCTCAAACCACCACCAGAATTTCCCCTTCCGGATCAAAATTCATAAATAGAGGAACCGCAGTGTAGATTGCTTTCAACCGCTTTAAAAGAAGCACCGACAAAAACACCAGGTGAAGCTTTCACTATGCAAAAGTTTTTTTTTAAAAGAAAAAACAGAAATCAGGACGGAAAATCAATTCATCCACAAACCGAAGACATTAAAGCGAAACGAGTATTAGAGAAGCTACTAATTAAGCTAATACCACGACAATTACACCGAAAGATTCGGATCAAAGGCAACACCAAATCCTGTTCAAATTTCAATTCGAGCTAATCTAAAGCACACTCCCCCGTCGGAAAGAAAAATTACGAACAAGAAAAAAAGCGAATAAACGGATAATTTTCAACTGAATAAATCACAGTATTAATACAGGGAGCGATTGAGATTGTTTCAATCGATAACAGGATAAGTATAAAATTAGCAAAGATTAAATCGAAGGAAACTCGGAGGATGATGAATACCTAGGGAAGGGAGAAGCGAAGAAGCAGCTTCAGATCCGATGCCGACAAGAGCGCGAAGAAAGTGATTCTCCCACTGCTTTTGCTTTGACAGGAGAGAGAGGGAGAGGGAGAGAGGAGCACGAGCGGCATTGGAGGGGTGAGAGAGAGGGCGTGTTAAATGAAGGAAATTTTGAAATTGAAAAACACGGAAGCGACGTCGTTTCAGGGGAGATTGTTTTGGAGTAGTGCACTGCTCACCGACACTTGGAATGATCCAAGCACCTTCTATTTTATCCGTTTGTTAATTCCTTTTTCCAGTATTATCTCATTTTTCAAATAATATTTTTGTTTGTATCAGTTCAAATAATAATTATTTGTGGTTTATTCAGTTTTTAAGTCTCTTTTTTGAACCTGTGTTTTCAAGGTTTATGAACCTAGTCTTAAGATAAAAATTGTACAAATATACACTTTTTAAAAATACATAAATCTTTATACATGAAATTTTAAATATGTATTTTTTAAACACAATTTATGTATTTTTCCACTTGTAAAAACACTTTTCATCATAATCACTCATATATACGTATTAATTTGTTAGTTTTATACTTTCAAGACAAATGCTTCATGGTGTAGTTCAAACTGATGGATTACTTGTTTTAAATATTTTTTTTTTAGAAAACATGTGTTAAATATATGTTAATATGCTAATATGTTGTTTGGTAAACCTGCGGTTGATGGAACCTTGTGAATATAAAATCATAAATTTCGAAAAGCTTCGGTGAGTAGCTATTGAAACTCTCTTTCCAAAAACTAATTAAACTAAAATCTTATATTTATTTCATTTACAACTATATATATAATATCAAAATCAAAAAATTCAATAAACTAGCTAATTACGGAGTAGTTTTTATTTTGTCAAACGAATGCATAAACTTATTTTTGTTGCTGATGTTTTCTTATAAGAGTAACTTAAAAAGTTAAGTGACGTGCCAACTATCCTCCAACAAGTCCAATCTATCTATATATTAATTAAAACCAAAGCACCTACGCTACATGTCACACTCTCGCGCAAAGTTATTTTTGGCAACATTTATATTGAATATATTTAGAAATAACTTTTTTTAAACATCTATATATTAATTAAAACCAAAGCACCTACGTCACGTGTCACACTCTTGTGCAAAGTTATTTTTGGCAACATTTATATTGAATATATTTAGAAATAACTTTTTTTAAACATCTATATATTAATTAAAATCAAAGCACCTACACCACGTGTCACACTCTCGCGCAAAGTTATTTTTGGCAACATTTATATTGAATATATTTAGAAATAACTTTTTTTAAACAATGGGATTAATTCAAAACTTTTTTTAATAAAGTTAATATTAACTATACAATATTATTTCATTCTATATTGAAAAATATTTTTGTTTTTTTATCATAACCTTAATCTATATAATTACTTAATTCAGAAGACCTTTCGCTTACGTGGCATCATCCCCACGTTTCACTCCTTTTCGACCAATCTTTTTTTTTCTTTTTAAATTTTTTTCCCAATTAACCAATCAAAATACTTTTTTTTTTTCTGATTTATTTCCATTTTCCAATCAAAATACCTAATTGCACGCTCACACCTAGATATATGTCTGTTTCGTTACTTCTTGGAACTCATTTCCGTTGGTTTATTTCATCATTTGGATTTTGGTTGTTATCATTTGATTAACAATCTTGATTTAGAGAATAACACTGGATGTTTATTTTATCTTGAATCATTGTATCACATTTCAGATACAATTCAGTTGAATTGGTGAGCAATTGACAACATCAATTAAAATCCGACATTCAAAATTCAATCTCTATAACTTGCTTTATAAAAGTTTAGAAAACATTACCTTACATTTCTTTATTAATTTTGGTTAATTTTTGAATATTTTTATATTGTTATTTGATTTTTCCTTTTAAAAAATATTTTATATTTATTTTATTTTTGTCTTGCCAACGCGCCATGGCGCGAGAATTTCACTAGTACATAATTAAAGCTCAACCTCTTAGTCATTTCGATTTTAATTTAGGTTAGTTGTCTTGTTTAACTTTTGAATATTTCATCCGTCTCAAAATTTAAAGCATTTTAAACTAATTTGGTTATATCAAAATATATGTCATTTTATAATTATAAAATAGTATTTTAATCTTACTAATTATGCCATATTTCAATTTCCAATACGTAATTTCTTTCCCAATGAAAAATATTTATTCTTATCCTTTTATCACCCAACTAACAATTCAAACTTTCTAAAAATAATAAAGATAAATATACGTTTTTAATGCACCTTAATAAGTGTACAAATATAACCTAAAGGCTAAAACAACTTAAATTACGAGACTAAAATAGTACGTAATACTTAATAAAAAGAGAATATCTTCTCTTGATATATCTATATATATAAACATTTTAAAAAAAAAAATATTAACCTATATCAAGGAATTATTATTGATTTGATGTAGTTGGTTAGTTCCTAAGAAAACCATGTATGCACTGCAAGACCTTATACTTTGAATAGAAACGATATGAGGGGAAATACCAAAAATGTCACATGCATGGTTTGTTTGTCTCTCGGACGTTAATTTGCATTAATTGCTATATAGTTGCATGCATGTTATTGTTGTTTTCATGATGGCCTAATGGTGTTCTTGATGTTGGCCTTGTGGAATTTGTAATTTTAGGTACAAATTATATAAAGATTTTTCAATCAATTACAACGAGGGAGGAGAGTTATTAAACTTATTAAAAATGTACGCACATTATATATTATCATGAAGCTCTTTATAACTTGGGGAAAACCCAGAGTTGGTAAAGTTAAATTAAATACAGATGGATTTATCATAAGCGATTCTACGGATGCAACAATAGGTGGAGTTATTAGAGACTGCAATTGTACACCATCTAGGATCACGTCCTATCCTTGAGATTGAATTTTGGGGACTTTTTCAAGGACTAGAAGTGCTTTGGAATTTGGGTTATTGTGCAGAAGAAGCGGAATTTGATTCAACTTTGATCGAACAATTTTTAAAAAACACTAAAACTTCATCTCATCCTATCCACAGCTAGCTTGGTATGCCACTGCCAAGACTTACTTTGTAGGAACTGTGAGTCTTTGACATTCAATTTTGACACATCTAGCGTGAGGCGAATCGAGTAGTTGATCGCTTATCCAATTTAGCATTCTCTTTTCCCTTACAGTTTTATATTTTACAAGATACTCCCTATAAACTGTAGTAGTTTGCTTGCTAAAAATGCTCCACGGGTTTCTTCTCCTTGCATGATTTGTAATAATAAATAGTATTAGGGAGGTATACTCCCCTTGAACCGGTAAATATATAGATAAGGAGTTAACCCGCGTACAAAAGTGTGAGGCCAAACTAAGAGCCTCTTGTAAAAGACCGGTGAAATACTATACCCAAAAAACCCATCTTTACCCTAAAAAAAATGTCCTAGTCTCGTCTACCCGAGGTATACTCCCCCATTTTGACCAAAAAACCATTATATATTATCTATATTATCTTTATTGTCTAAGTTATGAGACTTATTTTTTAACTTCTAGTTGTACCTCGTTTTGTTAAATGTATGCATTTTAAGTTTTGAAATTCATCTTTTATTTTAAAAATTTAGGTAATTATCACACACATATATATACATCCCTCAACTACTCCCTTCATCCGCTAATACATGTATTTTTAGATCATGATTTTGTCAATAAGTACATGTCTTAATTTTTAAAGTTTTTTTTTGTGTTGAACGTACATGTCTTTTTAAAGTTAATCATTACACTTAACCTACTAACTACCTAATTGAGTAATTGATCATTACACTTAATTTTCACTCATGACCAATTGAATTCACTCTAATTTTTTGACCAACTAACTAGTTTATATATTTTCTTAATGATCGTGCACATACATGTATTGACCGACGGTTAGTTATTATGAAAGATTTACACGGCGTGACCTTTGCTACTTGCTAGTTACATAAACTTCATGACAAAAACACAACATGTGTTTTGGTTTTGTCCTCTTTAATTAATTTGTGGACAAAATATATATACTCTGTATATACGTGTACATATATAGTAAACACAAATATTTTTTAAAATCACTGTAATATCTTAAAATTCACTTGCTACTACATAAATTTAATTTTCGTGTTAAATATGTAGGAATTCACTAATTCTAAACATGTGATGGGGTGTTAGGAAAATATCATTAATGTCAAGATGTGAAGGGAATTGAAAGTAACAATATTCATATGTTGAGCTAGTTAAAACTATAGAAAATGCTTGTAAGTTTCCCGACCAAAACGACACGAAAACTGTTGTTATATATCAATCATCTTATTAACGCCCAAATCGAAACGACATCTCGCATAAGCACATGTTATGTTTGGCGAATTAGTTGTAAATCTCAATGCCAACTTGGTGAAAGATTTGTTGTCAATCGCTCTACATGACCCAAGTTCGACTATTGATATCTTGATATCTAGCTACGATAAATTCGCTCCTAATTAAACTTTTCCGCAAACAAAAAAGAAAAGAAAAAGATTATATGGACGGATATATTTGGTTAATGGAAAATCAAAATGGGGCCTTAGAGAAAAGTGAAAAGGACTAGTTTTTGAGAGTGTTAAGAGCAAAAGCTGCCCCACGTTTTGAATGCGAATGAAGCTCGTAATTCCACCGACACAACAACGTGAATAATTTAACAAAATATAGAGTTTTGGATGACTTAAGTCTTCAACATGATACATAATTGATAATTGATTAATAAGTTTTTGTTTTCATTTCTGTATTTATTTATTTATTAGTATTAATTAAGGCGAGGAGGGAGGCCCCTAAACTATATATTGCAATTAATTAGTTAAATAAGAACGGTCCCCCACACACTCACTTCCATCATCTCTTCACTATAACCATTGACTCATTGCCAATAATGCATACTTTTAAAAAGGATTTGTTTAGTTAAATCTAAGATTTGAGTGTTAAGTTGCAATTCTATAAGCCTGTTTAATTTTCTTTTTAATTATCTTAATTACTTCTTTCTCCTTTAATTTGGTGTTCCTTTAGGTTTCCAAATGAGATTTTATCTTTTTGCTAGAAAATGTAAGGTGATCCCACAAAAAAAAAATGTAAGGTGAATATATATATATATATATATATATATATATATATATATATATAGTATATAGTATATATTATCTTAGCCATATTAATGAATTTGTGTGAAATCCCGTTTCTTTTCCCGCCATAAAAAAAAGTAATGAATACATACATACTCCGATTGATATGGGGTTTCTATAAACTTTTGTGAACACCCATCAACTTCACCCGTGATAAGGAGCGTGCTTGTGTTCAAGACTAGGCCAAAACCGATCAGGATTGGACCCGGTTTCATGGGACGAGGGGGACCGAAAGTGACTAGCTTGGCCAGGTTTGAGTCAGGTCCCAACCAAGCTTGTCTTGTTCTCCACACCGGTCATTGCACCGAATTCTTTTATTTTGAATTCAACTAACTTATTAACCTAATTAGGGTTGTTATATGAACTGAGCAGCTCGAGCTCGGCTCGAAAAAAACTTGACTCGGGTTCGTTCACTTATCTAAACAAGCCGAACCTGAACAAGATTTTAACTTTGGTTGAAAGCTCGACTCGTTCGATTTGAGCTTGAATAGCTCGAATTTTCTGAAATTTCTAAAATTTCATTTAAATTAATATGTTATGAAAAAGTAGATCTGTTTAAAGCTCGAAAAAACTCGGTCTGAACTCGTTCATTTTCTAAACAAGTCATGCTTATCAAAAAGTAAAGCTCGTTTAAAAATTGGATTCGACTCGACTCGAACTCATTTAACAAACGAACCAAGTTTAAATATGTCAAACTCGGCTCGTTTAACTCGATATCTCAAAACATCACACATGTTATTTAGAGGAGTACGTAGAAATTAGGGTTTAAGAGGAGTAATTTTTAAAACATATTTTAAAAGAACATCGATTGAAAACCGAATCAAACCGAAAATCGATCAAAATTGAAGGACCAAGACCAGACAGAAATAAATCACTTTATCTGATCTGTAATTGAGAGAAACACATATCGCCTTCAAAATCACTTTCAATATCAACCACATGAGGTGACCTGTGGCAATGAATTTGTAAGATGAATTCCAAAATATATATATAACTTTCAATATCAACTATACATCAGGCCACTTGATTACCCCTCCTAATTAAGACAATAATGTTTTTATTACACTATTGAAAAAGAAAGAAGATAGCACTAAATAACCACTAAACCCCATCCATGGTCCCCTTCCCCTTTCAACATCCTTTTGCTGTGGTCCTTGTCAATAACCACAACAATTGCTCCCTTAAATTAAGATGAAACACCTCCAATCCAAGAGTAAATTAATTAATTAATTGTGTTTCTTTATGGCAAATACATATAAATTAGGCAATTTTAGGTTGGTTATGTAAATTGAGTGCTTTTTTCAGAGCTTAGGAATTGCGAGAAGCTATCTACGTTAACATAAGGGCTTTAGACAGGATGGAAAAAGGGCTATTGTCAAGACTATTTTCACAAAATTGCATACAACGTCCTTCCCAACCAAAATGAAACCATAACCCATCCTCCCTTTCACGAACGATAAGAATTAAAATTGTGTGTTTTAGGGTTTAAAATTAGAATTAAAATTAATGAAATTGGTTGTTGTTTGTGTCTTTTGTTTTATTGTTGTTGATTTGAGTGTTGTTTGAGTTGATTTATGAGTATAAATTGAAAAGAAAACGAAAGAATTTGGTCATTTTGTTTGCGATTTGGGTGCGATTTTTGATGTCGTTCCTGTCAGGCATAAATCTCGTGAATTGCTTGTTGTCTACATCGAGCTCGATTGTTGTCACCAAGGTGATGATGGAGGCTCAATTTCTGTCACCGAGGTTACTTCGTACCCTTGACAACAGAAGCCGAGCTCCCTTCATAACCTCACCATTATCCACCGAGCTTCCTCATTAACCTCATTCAATAGAGTCGAGGTTATTTATTTAGCTCATCCTCTCAGAGCTTCAACAGATTTTGAAACGACAACCAAGAATAATAGTCGAAAGTCTTTCGATAATCATCCGAAGCGATTGATATACCAAAATAAGTATTGATCAATTCATTCCTTGATAAATTTACTAAAAGTTTTGAATGAACGCACTTAGGTTTTTTCAATTCGCTCCGATTCGTAGATGAGAGAGTTTTGAGTCTATTAGCAATTGTTTGAAAAAAATGAAAAGGACTTGTATGTAATTTAGTTGAACTTATCTTGTCAATAGTCATTCGAGCATCTTGCCTCTAACCTCACTCCTAAGTTAATTGATTTTCATATAAAATTTACTTTGTAACCCAACAAAGAACGGTTAATAATTGCCATGTAGTAGCTCGTTAAAAAATACAAGTCTTTTTTACACATCTAAACACAAATTAAGAAAATCCTAAATAAAATTTGAGAAAAAAGGTATCTCAATCAATAAAATTTGAGAAAAAAAGTAAAAAGTAACAATTTTTATATTTTAATACCCTGAAAACTATATTCAAACAAAAATTTAAGCCTAAGGAGATTTATATTTTTGAACCGAGTATGTGATACTATTTTGAAAGTGAGGATCTTTAATGTCAAATTTGAAATATTAAGACCCTATTTGATAACACAAAATTATTATTAAATGACTTTTTAAAATTGAATTTTCAACTGCTTAACCCAAAAAATTTTGATATTTTTTTTTAATATTCACAAATATATTTAATTTAACAGATCATAATTTGGGTCACGTGAAGCAACATACTTGAGGAACAGCAGCACAGTGGTCTTTGCTGTGCACTTACCTCCCGGCTTCATTCATGGGTCTTCATATGCAATTCATCAGACAAATTGGGTATAACTTTACATGCAACTGCACTTTATTATATTATTATTATTATATTTAATTTAATTTAATTTAAATCCTCGAAACAAAACACTAATTAAATTAGAGAGCACCTCATTCGTGTGAGAGTCGCAAAACACGCTTAACAGATTTGAATAACAACACTAAGGGTGAACGATGATGGATCCAGGAAACAGGCTACAGCTTCAATATGGCAGCCCCGCTGGACGGCTTCGACGCGAAGACGTAGAGGCCGAGGTCGTTCTTCCCGATCAGTCCTCTGTCGATCCTCGACTGGTAGAAGTGGTCCTGGCATTATAATAAGGGTGTCAGATCGTCAACGGCATCTCGCCAATGAATTACAACGACGAAAGCATCTCACAATACACGTGCATATAAGCTAAAGATCTTGAGGGGTCAACTGAGAGAGAAACAATCAAACAATGTGGTTTTGAATTGAACTAACCTTCAAGTTAAGAATGAATTGTGGAACTATATTTTCCTTCACCAAAGCAACCGCGCAACCGCCCCATCCCGCGCCTGTCAGCCTTGCTCCTAGAGCACCGTTTTCGCGGCAGGTGTTCACCAGTTCATCCAGCTCAGGACAGCTGCCGCGTCATAAAGACAATCGTTATATTATTATTGCATTCGTGACATAAACCGGTAGCGTGACATGAATCTAATCATGGGACATCATCCATCTATCCCAAATGCAATTATTTCTGGATGGGGAGAGATTGGTTTTTTATGAATCTGAAGGTAAATTATAAAAATATAAAATGGGCTACTTCACATAGCTCATTTGGAAGGTAGTTACCCTCTTCCAAGGGCTCAAATCTAATTATTCTACATCTCGATCTTGACTAATATTATACACATGCTCAACGATACTACACAGTACAGCGAATATTACACCGAGTAGCTTATCTTAGTGCTGTTTAATACTTTCAAGAAGAGATTGAAGATTGTATACAAAGCCATACCTGCATTCATAGAGGTCCCTGCAACTGGAGTGACTTTCGTTCATAAGGTCACCAAGTTTCTTGAGAATAGCCTCCTCACTGCATCAAGAATCCACCAAATGTAAGACTATTTTGACGAGTTATGCATGTAACAAATCTGCAAATGCTTTTCTGAATTTTGGTTGTTAAAATTTTGCATTGCTGAGCTAGATTTTGACATGTTTTGTGGACTTTCGAGGGTAACTCATTTGAAACATCTAAATCCATAATAGCAAATGCTAAAATCTAGCTATAGGAATAAGAAAAGGCGATATTTTTAGATGTATAGGAAATTGCTACAGGTACAAGAAGTTTGATGTACGGGAGGCTTAACAAAGTGGTTCAGATGTTATATTCTCCATTAAGAAGCCTTGCATTAATCGTAATGGGTCCAACTTTCATATGATCCTGCCTGATGGTGGATGTCCATAAGGCTGAGGATAGAGTTTCTCTAGTCTGGCATTCTACATGTTAAATTCTACATTCTTGAGAATTTAAAACTTGTACTAAAGCACCCAAGTTGCTGCCTTTTGTGTAAAAAAATGTGGTTTTATTAATATTATTAAGCAAAACCAACCTCAGTATCAACACATTAAAAAAAAAAAACCCACAACTAACCTCAGATCTGATGATACTGTATCCTTGAAAGCATGGACACGTCTTGCTTCAGAGTAAACATGAGCAGCTCTCTGAAATTTGTTTTTGAATTAAAAGAAAAGAGCTTTTTTTGCATACATGATTAAATAGACAAACACAGACGTAAATACATAATGCACATGATATATATCTGATCTAAGCAGAACTGCCAGACTGAGGCATTTTTTAAAATGGAAAAAATAATCATGTGCCAAGTTACTATGATACATTACATAATTCCCATGCTCATGATATAGTATCATTCAGTCTTATCTGGAAACAAATCCATAACCATATCACATTCTTCAGAGATAAAAATAGATATTGGCTAAATTTTTGCCTTAAGCAGAACATTCTAGTTAATAAAAGCGACATGAAACCTCCATATGAGGTGAGACCAGGACTTAATTAAGTAGAAAAAGGACAATACCCTAGACTTTTATCCTGCTACATTTTAACAATTGGAGATGAGAAAATCAAAGTAGCTAATGCTAACACTCAAAATGTGCAATGAGAAATTTGACAATCCAAAGACTTGTATTTTAAGCACACACACTCAGGTATCATTGAAGCAATACAAGTAGCAGTCTACACGGCAAGTAATGTACCTGATGCAGCTTATAATGCTTTGCTGCTTTCAGCACATCCAAAGAAGAAGGAGAGTTGCAAAATATCGATGTCAAACTTTCATTAGTGATTTTCTCAATATCTTCAGCGGTATACGGTTCCTCTTTCAGAATTTCCTAAGTATAATGGAAGTTCATGTTAGTAACATTGGGCAAGGACACATATGCTACCACACCAGAAGTGAGAATTTAACCAATAGATTCCCCAGATCCACAATTGCACTTGTTCTGTTTATGAAGGAGAAGGATATATATACCTTCACGGCAACAACTGGGTCAGAAGAGCCACGACTACTAGCAAAGGTCAAACACAGACCCTCGACATCAGAAAGAGTTTTCACTGTGGAGATAGCTTCCTGGGGATTCATACCAAGCTTTATCGCCAATATAATCTGACAAGCACCAAATTGTGAGAGATAACAAAGAATCAGTTATGATTCACAACTTATCCCGTAAATATTCACCAGTCCCCACTAACCCCAGTCCTTGCACACCAAAGGATGAGGGAAGAGAGGAGGAACACAAACTTACAAGTAAGAAATCGAGAATCTACAGCTCAAATCAAATTGGGATAAAGAACTTACAGAAGCAAGGCGGCATTCAACAACCCGATTATTATAATTTGTGGCAGCAGTGACAGCTTTCTGGGATTCAGCTAGTGAATGTGCTATTACAAATGAGCCCCCAGCTGGAAGTTGGACGTCAGTTGCACGTATAGGATTAAAATCAATTAGCTCCGCAAATCCAATCTTTGCCATGATGGAAATTGCCTGTATAGATGGTCATTTAGTCAAGAGCTAATGAGACTAGGGATGGCAATGGGTCGGGTGATGGGTGGATGATCTACTTCCGTCACCCGACCCACCTCCCAAAACTCTTCACCCTACCCGACCCATCACCCACCAAATATTTCACCCGCTCCGTCCACCCATCACCCACCGGGTGATCGGGTGGATCGGATGATAATTCGGGTGAAATACAAGACATTAAATTCATCAAAAAAAATTATTGAAAAACATACGTCGAAATAAACGTTAATTAGGAACTCATTGCATTCACGTTTCCATTTTAATTAGGAGCCAATTGTACAAGATATTTTCATTTTAATCGTTTGATACAAGATATTAGGGTTTAGGGGGTATATTGGTAATTTCACATATAAAATATAGTTATATAATACAAGTCGGGTGATGGGTCGGGTGACGGGTGGGGAATGTCTTCACCCGAATCCGACCCGATCCATCACCCGTTCACCCATCACCCACTTAATATCCATTTTGTTTCGGATTTTCACCCACTTTTTTGGGTCGGGTGAGACGGATATCCGTCGGGTACGGGTGAAATTGCCATCCTTAAATGAGACATCTCATGGACAGTCCTGGAAAAGGTGACTTACTAAACAATTCAATTAAATGTAGAAGTGAATCAATCAAATTAGGCGTCTCCAATATATCATGATAAACAACATTTAGGACGAGCTCTCATATCAACTGTGAGCAACCACTATGTTACCTATGAAAATAACAATAATCTCAATGATACAGTCACAATTCTGTATTTCTGTGGTGTATCAAGTTTAGAAATTTCCTTCCATCATTCTTCACAAGTCGAAAGCCAAATCTCAAAGTGGTGTGGAAATAATCTGTTTCGTAAAGCGAAATAGGCACACCAAACAGTAACTTCACTTTGTACCTAACCAATTTATAGCAAATAGAATGCTTAAAAGTACATGTGACTTTATTTTGCAACAACAGTCCAAATCCTATTCAGTCAAAATAAGGTAATAACAAAGAACCTGATCCATTCCACCAGATTGGGTTCCAATGTGCCGCTCACATTCACATGTCAGTTGTGCAATTTCTTTCTGTAAGCCAGAGAAAGCAGTTCAATTAAGGGAAATACACTCAACAGAAAACAAATAGATGAAAATGTTGAAATCAAATTCAGCAGAAACAACTTCCCATATATTTTTTTTAATCGCAGAAACAAGACCTATGTCACAAACTATTACGATTCTACAGTTTAATCCCGTTTACTAGATCAGCAAAGTTCAAAGATAGAAACAAGAACTACAGGACCCTTAAAGTTGAAAATTTGGGCTACCTACCAAGAAATGATCCATTCTAGAACATATGTATCTGATCTTTCATTAGTGGTTTTGAAAAATAAAATTTTGAAGTGATTTCCAATAATATATACACCATAATATGAATTTCCATTTTAGAAGACGAATTTCCATGAACAAGTCAACACCTTATAAGAATTTTAAATCAGTGGGAGTTGATTGCTAGTCATAATGCTAAAGATGACTAATTAAGATGAGGAACAAAAAAGGAGAAAAGGATAAATGTAAGGTCAGCTAATTGTGTCCATTTTCCACCACAAATGTTTTAGTGTAACAAAATGACAAATTCCATGTGGCTGAGACCAAACTCTGGAAGTAGAACTCTAAGAATAAATCTGCCTTTTAAAGAAGAATACACCAATGATTACCAAACTCTACCGAACGCTGAGACCAAATCTCACGTAGACATAGATAACAACTTTATCAAGGAGAATCTGATTCACTATGGAAAAATAGAAACAAAGAACACTAGACAGCCTCAACATCATGATCCATGAATAAAAATGATACAAAATGCATTATGGATAAGTCTACAGCTACCAGTTGACCAGTTATATCAGAAAAAGGAAAAGAATCTTTGCATACCTTTGGAAAGTTAACACCAAAGGCACCCATTATAGCTATGGTAGAAGAGCAAACAAATGCTGCTGAACTTGACAATCCAGATCCTGAGTAGTGGAAAACCAGCAAAGACTCGTATTGACATACAAAGTACTAATTTTTCAATTAATACCAAATGAATTAGAATGGAAGAAAAAAAAACCTGTCGGAACAGTTCCATCAACCAATACATCCAATCCGACAGGTGCACCGACTTCCACCCCGTTCAATTTAGCATACTCATGGAAACCTTTGTACCTGCGCACATAAATCTTCATCGCTTACTTCCATAAAGTCGCATACCAGCATTTAAGAATGTCATCGTTGATATAGATCTATGTTGTTAGTAAATATTCTTTTAGATCAGTGGACCCTTTGAAAGATGAACGAGAACATGACACTCGTCAAGCTACAAGTTTTTCCATGCCAAGTTGAGTGCAATGTAGTTTTAAAATGTAGATAAACTACAAAAGTTCTGATGTCATACCCGCAAAGAAAGTAGTGACCCCACTTGTGATTCGCCAAATCAACTTCCTGCATGATGAGTATTCAATGTGAGTCATCCATTACTGCCAAGACCGTGTTAGGCTGATTAGGAATGATACTGACATGATTAACTACTAGGGGTGACCATTCTTATTTCCAACTACAGGACGAAATACACTATATGAGAAAGTCATAATATGCAGCAAGCAATTTCTCCTCACAATCTGCGATGAAACATAAAATACTTGCAGGGTTGTCCACTTGTCCACATGCTACAATCATTCAACTTTATTAAAAAAAAACAAACTGGTATACTAGTATAGTCAAACACTCAATTCAAGTAGGCAAAAGCACTATCAATTGCTCTGGAGCTCAAACTTCTAAATGATCGGATACTTCCATAGCAGAAATTTCTTTCCCAAAAGGGCCAAAACAGTTCCAAAGTGTGGGTTAAATCGATTTTGAAGTTTGAAGTTTTGCCGCAAGTAGAAAATGTTGCGCAAGAGTAAACAGAACATACCTGGTACGGATCAGCAGGGTAAGTACACATGGGATACTTTGCACCATTCAAATTAGCAATTCGTAGAAGTTTCTCCGAGTCGCCATCACATCGTTTCCTGATAGCGATGATCGTGTCCTGACGAATAGCCATGGGCAACACAGAGTAGCCTTCATAGTCTATGTGCTCTCCGATCAAATTCACCCTCCCTAATCACACCAAAACACACACACATCCAAATCAAAACCAACTCCGAACTCAATTTCTAGAACAAGGAAAATGCCAAATTAAAACCACTCCGAGAAATACTCCTCCAAGAAATCACCGAATTGATCATGAAAAGCGTTAGGATTGAAGAGGAACCTGGTGATCGAGCGAAGACGTCAGGGAGGTGACCGAAAACCTCGAGGAATTTGGACTTAATATTGTCGAAGCGAAGATTTGCTTCTTCGAGTTGAGAGCCGTCGCCATAGACGGGCTCCAGAGAGGTGTAGACAGGAATCGGAAGCTCTTCGTGTTTCGCCATTGACGCGCGCTCTCTCTTGCGATTCTCGTGGGCGTGTTGAATTGGAGCGGCGAAGGAGATGAATTGGGAAGCGTGAAGAAACCGAAGAAGTTAAAATAAATCGGCATTGGATGATTGAGATGATAATACGGTCTTTCTCGGAGGGTAAAACCGGTATTTCATATTTCCGAAGGATAAAGCCAAAAAAGTTTGCTTTCATAGTGTACAGTTATCGTTTCTTAACTCTATCTATCTAGATTATAAAATAAAATATACTCCGTAATTCAATTTTTTAAAAATACTGTACTGTACTGTAATAATTAAAGATAGCTTTGTTGACTTTACAGATACTCCTATCTAGCTCCCGCCACGTCATCATCGTCAGTGCTTATCCATGTGTCGTTTTGTGATAAGGAAAACCTTTTTTACTTAAAAAAAAATTGAAAATTTGAGAGAATATACCATTTTCAAGTATTTTTTTGGGGTAATTATACCTTTTAGTTTTTCTTTTTAGTAATTATACCTTTGTACAGTAGATTTTACCTAAATATCCTTAAGGTAGAATTTTGATCTTTTTAAAATTAAAATAAAAGTAAATAGATATAGATAATATTTTATCTTTTTAAAATTAAAATAAAAGTAAATAGAAATAGATAAGATGTTTTTTTTTTGTGAGGATAGATAAGATGGTTTAGATTGTAGATAAGATTGTTTTACGTTTTGAAAAGGAAAATTATTCGGATTATTGATTTATACGTACAGATGATACTTCTTCCATTAGAGGTTCAATTAATCATCTGGTGAATTGTCTAGGGTTACATGTAATTCAATTTTGATTGTAACATACTGTAACCGATTGTAGCCCTAGAGTACTACAAGAAACTTAATTATTGTAACCATTATTCTTGAAACCTTATTATTCTTGAAATCTTAATTATTGAAACTAAGTAAGTGTAAGTTTTCATAGGCTACAATAAATTACTTGTACCTAATTTGAAACGTAACTAACCTCATTGTTAAAATTTTCATAGGTTACAATAAATACACACAATAGATTGTAACTAACACTAAGTCTCTAACAGTGTGACACACTCACACTTCACACACCTGCACTGCTAGAGCCTAGACGACCTAGACACATAGTCACCCGAGGCCGAGCCCGAACCTCCTTAGATCTGCATCTTGTCGGGATGCTTCCTCGTTATATGAAGCTTTAGATTTCCGTAACTGGTGCCTCTTGTAACCTTGAACTTGTGACCACAATGATGACAAACCGCTTCGACATTTCTCAGGTCTAGCTCGACCTTGTCGAAATGGTTTTGGAACAAAGTCACGGATTGATCGAACATGATAACGTTATTACGGAAATGAAATGTATGATTGTAATGAAATGAAATGAACCAAGGAGACGAGATCTTATAGGCGTTTTGGGTTGAGCTAGCCGTTTCACAACGGCTACATTCTTTCAAAAAAATAGGTTGACCCGCCGGGTCCAACCCACCGGGTCAGCGGGTTTTTCAAACCCCCGACCCTAACCCGCAACCTGCCTTAAGCTTGACCCTTTGACCTGAGAACCCACACCCGCCGGGTCACTAACCCGCTGGGTTACCGACTCGTATGACCCGTCGAGTCAGGGGTCGACCCGTGACCCGTGGCCACGCCTAGTCTTGACCCATCTGAATCAAGACGCAATCGAACCCAAAAAATCTACGGTCATGAATAGTGAGGTAACATGAATTATACATTCGAGGGAGCCAAAAAAATATTCGGGCATTAGTTGTTAAAGTGTTCTTTTACTACGGAGTACTAAATATAATAACAAAATTTTTACATATAATATTTTTTTTTCCGCTCGGGGGCCCATGGCCACATTCTGCCCCCAAAGAGTTTCGTAACTGGTCATGAACAATCTAAGTCCGACCCATTTTGACATGATGTTTGAATGGACATGAATATAACAAATTCAATCTGACCAATACTTGACCCGACCTGAACAAGACCCGATTCATCTTTATAATTATTTAAATTTTTTTTGATGAAATTAATTTTATTATTTTAAAACACACAAATAACATAAATTAAATATAATGAGACCTAATATAACTCAATAAATAAAGTTTAATAGTCAACCATTAGCACATTAAACAAAAAATAATCATCATTTTATGCTCCTTAATAAACTAAATGTGACCCAATTTGAGCCGACAAGTTGATACCCATTTTCACCCAAACTTATCCGATCCAAACACATACTCCCTCCGGTTTTTAATACAAGGCATTTGACTTTTCTTCACATAGTTTAAGGAGCTAAAAACTATATAAAATATTGATTTCTTCAATTAAATTTTTTTACATTATACTCCCTCCGTCTCAAAATACATGTCTTTTTAACCCATCTAATTTTGTCAAAAATACATGTATTTTTAGATTTAATCATTATACTTAACCTATTTTTTACATCTAATCATTACTCTAATTTTTACATCCCCCTACTCCCCTCCTTACAAATTAAAAAAAATGAAACAAATACTCTAATATCAAAGTCTAATCATTACACTTAACCTACTTTTTTTACATCTAATCATTACACTTAACATATTTCTTAATTCCCGCGCATAGTCCTAAAAAGACATGTATTTTGAGACGGAGGGAGTAATAGTTATTATTAATAAGTACTGTATTATAATGTAAAAAAAATTAATTGAAAAAAATCAATATTTTATATATTTTTTAACTCCTTAAACTACGTGAAAAAAAGTCAAATGCCTTATATTAAAAATCGGAGGGAGTACATAGTAATATATAAATGACATATGATCCAACTCGACATTGACCACACCACCCGAACCCAACACGATGCATCCGTTTTATCACCTCTAGATAGTTTCATATGCCCAAAAGTATATGGATTGTCTCATTCAATATCAGAAACTAAGGTCGTGTTTGATAGTGTCTTCGAATAGGTTATGGAGTTTTAAAAATAAAAGCTATGAGCCTTCATGTTTGGAAGCGTCTTCAACAATATATTATGGAGTTGGAGGTGGAGCTTATTTTCACCGATTTTGGAAGCCGGGGGTGAGCTTGGGAGAGGTTATAGAAAATTATTCACTTTTGCCCTACTCCTTTTCCCCCTTTTCGGATCTGAAGGGTATTTTTGACTTTCATCCACAATACCTACTTACAAACTACCCACTAAATATCAATCATCTTTTTTACAAGGTTATTTTTTTAAAAAAAAATCTTCACCTCTAATACCTCCATAATACACGAAATAAACTCTACCTCATAAAGCCATGAACAATGGAGGGCCTCTTGGCCCTTAGATTGGTGACAGATCAGCCAAAAAAAAATTTAAAAAAAAATAGAAAGATAAGGGCCTGGCTTTGGGTCACTTAAAACGGGGACTTGAAAAGTGAGGCCCCAATGCGCAGTAACCGAGGCAAAGAGCTACGGCAATTCAACAACCCAATTTGTGAAAGGAGCCTCCAACCATGTGGTGACAAGTGGCCCAATCATGTGGTGCCACATGTCTCGTTTAAAATCATAATTTATAAATGCAATTTCCGTCATATTCTGTAATTAAAAAAATAATAAAAATTATATTTAAGTGTGAATTAATTTTATCTACCCATAGACACCCATTTTGCATATGTTAATTTTGAAAAAAAAAATTTTACCCCAACAATACCCATATTCTATTATTTTTAACACATAAAAAACTAATTTTTTTCACTCATTTCTCTTATAAATAAGGTGATACCCCCTTCTACTTTTCACACATCCATTTCTCTCCTCTTCTCCTTTTTGAAAGATGGATCCCAATCAAAATTTCTACTACCCTCTTCAAGCTTATTGTAACTTCAATCCATATGGGGTTGTTGATCCAAATCAAAATGTTCATCCAACACCAAATGTGGTTCCCAATCCAAATATCGTCCCTTCTCAAACTGGTGTGGAGGAAGATTGTGAAGAAGAAGAGGCTGACGAGGCTCCCACTAAGAACGTCAACTCACGACGAGCATGGAGTGACCAGGAAGACCACTTGCTAATCAGTGGCTCAACACAAGTAAGGATGTGGCCACGGGACGAGGGCAAACCATGTCTAGATTCTGGGAAATAATTTCAGAATACTACAACGAGAAGGGGGGGGGGGGGTTTCGCCATTCGGACGACAAAGCAATGTAAGTCGCATTATGGGAAGATTAGCGCTACTGTTTCAAAGTTTGTAGGTTGTTACCTAGCCGCACAACGGGCTAGAGCTAGTGGTCAATCTGAAGACGATGTCATCAATGTTGCTCGTCGCCTGTATGTGGAGGATAGCAAGGACAAAAAGGAGTTCAGGAATGAACATGCATGGCGTCTCCTCCGAAATGAGCAGAAATGGCTCAGTTCTATTGAACCTTCAACTGCTGCAGGAGGAAGCTCCAGGCCGAAGAGAATGAAGGTGAACGAGACGTCTGCATACACCTCAAGTCCAAACCCAGAAACTCCTACTAGTGATGGATTCTCAACCGGTTCCTCCCTTCGTCCTCCCGGCGCAAGGGCCTCCAAGAAGGCCGGAAAGCGTGTTTCGACACAAATTTCTCCTGACGACGAGCATGACATAAACTTCGATGGCCATCAAAAAATTATTGCTGAGCTCATTGAGTCAATGAACCTGGATCGGGAGTTGAAGAGGGAGGAATTAGCTATGAAAAAACTAGAGTGGGAGCATAGGCAGACTTTCCTTCAGATGAAAGCTGCGTCGGCTGAGGCTAAGAAATCAAGAGCGGAGGAAAAGAAGATCCAAAAGGAAGAGAGGGTTCGTAAGTTAACCATTTGGAAAGACTTGAAGGCTCGATTTGGTACGTTATCTTTTGAAGAGGAGGTTCAGTTTGACTAGCTATCGATGGAATTATTCGAGAACTAGATGGCTCCGTCGGTGTATGTTTATCATTTTCATTCGTATTGTCATTTGTAATCTTTCTTGCATTCCCGTTCGGTAGCTCATTTTCATTCTTGTTTTCATATTTTGTCTTAGTAGCATTCTAGTTCGGTAGGTCGTTGTCATTCATGTTTTCCGAACGTAATGTATCATTTATGTATTATGAATGATAATGATGTCTAATTGTTTTCGATTAATAAATTTGTTTCTCTCTTCCCAACACGCTTCCCTCTTCCCAACACCTTTCCATCAATCCCTCTTCCCAACCATACTCCCTCTTCCCCAACACATTTCCTCCTTCTCAACACATTTCCATCAATCCCTATTTAATTCACAACCATACTTCCTCTTCCCAACACATTTCCATCAATCCCTCTTCCCAACCATACTCCCTCTTCCCAACACTTTTCCTCCTTCCCAACACCTTTCCATCAACTACAATTCGACACAACAGAATTTGATCAAGGCGTAGATGATGAAATCACCCAGATGGAATTACCGCCTGCGATGACCAACCTCATTCAAAACCGAGCTCGTATTCGAGATAGGGATTCACACCATCAACTCAAGGCAGACTTGGTTGAATATATTTGGCATAAATTTGGACCACAAGGAGACGAGAATTAGGTGAAAGTGTTCAATGGTAATAGTAGTAGTAGTAATAATAATAATAAATAAATAAATAAATAATAAATAGTAGTAATAGTAAAATAGTAGTAGTAGTAATAATAATAATAATAATAATAATAATGATAATAATAAAAATAATGATTGAGTAATTGAAAAAGGTAAATAGTAAAAAGCAAGTTAAGGGCCCGAGTCCGGACTCACGAATGTGGGTGCAAATAATTAAAAGTTGGAATGGAACCCTTAAACTGACGTGGTAGAGAAAAAGTAAGTTAATGGCCGGGTGTTAAAGGGATTCAAGTTGTTCATGCTCCAAAAAATACCCATCCCTTAAAAAAAAAAAAAACAATGGACAAACACGCGCTAAGCTTATTCTTGTAAAATGAAACTTGAAGAAGAAGAAAAAACAACATCGTGCTTAATTCAATGGCGACTGCGTCACCCAGCTGAAAACTTCCATTCCTTACTCCTTAGCATTTGCACTCTCTCCCCGTCCTCTCTGAGAGCTCCATTCTCCCTTCAATTGAAGCTTTCTACTCAAGACATCTTCATCTTCTCTCTCTGAACAATTCCCTATTTCACCTCTCTCGATTTCAGCGCCCCTCACGTCCTCTCTCCTTGCGTTACCGGAAAGACAAAATCCAGATTTCTGCCGTTGATTGAGCACTTAGAAAAGAAGAATCAGAGATATGGATAGCGGATTGAGGAAGGCGATGAACGCGCTTGGGTTCGGTGCTCCCTCTCAGGCGCGCACCGGTGGTGAAGATGACCGCAACAGCCTCAGTTCTCACCCTTCCACGCCGCCGGCGGCTACCTTATCAACAACATCGCTACTGTCGAGTAGCTCCACCACGTCCTCTTCTCAGTCTCAGGTTTGGTTTTAAAAAAATTTCAATTGGTCTGATCCGTAATTTCAATTGCTTGCTCCAATGATGTGAAATGTTTTCATTCATAATCATCATATCATAGGGTTTCCAGTTTTCAACTGTGAATTTGCTCTCTTATTAATAATGCATTGAGATCAGATCACCTCTTCACAATTCACATGTCATTAATTCGTTGATCGATCCAGTTAGGTTCCATCCTAAAAGTGGTACTTGTAATTGCGAAATTTTGAAAGAACGGCATGATTAAGTACTTTAGGCTCTTGTTTTTGGTCCTCATTCGAAACTGTGAGATCTGCACTCTGCAGGATTAGCTTCTTGTTGCAAATGAATAGATATGTGTTACCACTTGTTGTAGATGAAGCAGCATATTTCGGAAATTTACCTTCTTATGGCTGAAAATAGCAAAAGTAAAAACTAGAATCTACAGAGAACATTATATGCATTTGATCAGCTCTTATATTCATCCCCTTTGTAAGATTTATGCGATGAATAGATCAACTTCCCACACAACCTTTAACACATTTGCTTGTCAACTTCCGCGGGCTTCTCCAAGGAAGTGCTTTACTTTACTAAGAGATTTGGTCTCAAATTCAGCTTCCGATTTCCTTCTCAGATTCGCTGTCTTTTTCCTTACTGAATTCACAGATTTGGTTTTTACATACTGTATTGCAGAATATTACCTGTTCAATATGTCTGGCTGCTTTGGAGCCCGGACAAGGCCAAGCTATTTTCACCGCCGAGTGCTCACATTCCTTCCATTTCCACTGCATTTCTTCTAATGTGAGCCATGGTAACCAAGTATGCCCGGTTTGCCGAGCTATCTGGAACAACATTCCCTTCCAGAGGGCGATTCATCCTCCTCGTTCTATGAGATATTTATCGACGCCATCCCAGGTTGATGAGCCTTCTGTGTTTGATGATGATGAGTCCTTAGGCCAACCTGATTGTCAAGATCTTGGTGCTGCAAAAACTATAGACATCAGAACACACACTGAACTTTCTTGTATTCAAAGAGACAAATCTGTTGAGGATTTCGCCGTTTTAATCCATCTAAAGACTGCAACTAATGACGCGTTGCAGCAGTCTGGCTCTCGGACACCCTGCACACCAGTTGACCTTGTCACAGTGCTTGACATCAGTGGCAGCATGAGAGGCTCTAAGCTCGTGCTTCTGAAGAGAGCGATGGCGTTTGTGATCCATAATCTCAGCTCCAACGATAGGCTGTCGGTTGTAGCGTTTTCCTCCACATCTAATCGGCTCTTTCCTCTGCTACGAATGACTGAAAGTGGCCGGCAAAAAGCACTGCAAGCCGTCGACAGTTTGGTGGCAAGTGGCGGGACCAATATAGCCGAAGGCCTAAGAAAAGGAGCGAAGGTGATGGAGGAACGACGAGTCAAAAACCCAGTTGCCGGTATCATACTGCTATCCGATGGGAAGGACACCCACACGCACTATGTGGAGAATGGCTCTCATGGAACCACGGTTCATTATGAGTTGTTTCTCCCTCCATCCTTACTAGGCGATGACGGATCAAGGCTCCGGATCCCTGTCCATACCTTTGGCTTTGGCACGGATCATGATGCATCATTGTTGCACTCAATTTCAGAGATGTCTCGGGGTACATTCTCCTTTATCGAGACCGAGGCAGCTATCCAGGATGCATTTGCACAATGCATAGGTGGCCTCCTCAGTGTTGTTGTGCAGGAGGTTCAAGTAGGAGTCGAATGTATCCATCCAGACATCCGCCTCAGATCAATAAAAGCCGGAAGCTATCCGACTCGTATCCTGGGAGACGGGCGGTCTGGATTCATTGATGTAGGGGATCTATATGCTGAAGAAGAGAGGGATTTTCTCGTTTCACTAAGCATCCCAACAGAGACTCATGGCGAGTCAACGCTGTTGCTGAAAGTCAAGTGTGTCCACAAGGACCCTGTGACTAAAAAAACAGTGACCTGGGAAGGCGAAGAAGTGATGATTGGGAGGCCGGAAACTGTCGATGGGGAGGAGTCGGTTTCCATAGAGGTAGACAGGCAGCGCAATCGGATACAAGCCGCAGAAGCTATGGGACAAGCGAGAGCTGCAGCTGAGCTCCAAGGGGGCCTAGACAGTGCTGTTTCTGTGCTTGAAGATTGTCGTAAGAGATTGGCGTCGACCGCGTCAGTAAAGGCTAAAGATCAGATGTGTGTTGCATTGGATGCTGAGCTCAAAGAGATGCAACAGATGTTGTCAAGTAGGCGCACGTATGAGGCAACCGGAAGGGCGTACATTCTGTCAGGGATTAGCGCTCACTCGTCGCAGAGGGCAACGGCTAGGGGCAGCTACATGGATATCTCCGGCGATGGCCAGTCCTACCAAACCCCAGCAATGAAGAAAATGGTTAAACGGTCTAGGGCTTCATCAACGGTTAATCCAACTGGTCAGTGACCTGGTAAAACTATCGATCACTTTGTATATACTTGAAGAGTACTTATCTTTGGGTCTTTATTTGTATTTTGTTGTATTTCTTGCTTGGTTTGGAGTTGTTGTGATTGGCTGTGTAGAATGTATATAATATATGTGTTTGTAATTAATTGTTGGGATGGTTCAAGTAATGGTGAGTCTTTGTTAAGATGAACAAGGAGAGTTGCACATCCCACAGTGAAAGAAAAATGAAAACATGTAAAAAGACCAACGGCGAAACTTCTATATAACCATAAACTTTGCTCATCTCGAGTTTAATTGGTTCGAAAACTTGTGTTCAAGGCGTAATTCTAGGATGATTTTCAAATCGACGAAAAAATTATCATTGGTTTAAACTTACTTGAGTTTCGTCGCCCTAGAGCTCTGAAGATGTCGTACAAGTGACGACACTCAGGCAACTGTATATATGGCCTTTCAGACCATATGAGATGGGTTTGTTGCCCGAGTGTAGTTTCGACGTAGTGATCATTAGTTCCGTCGTTCTTCAAAACCTTGTCGGTGCATCACAAGTCACCAAACAAGGGGCAGGACCGAGTTCGGTTTCCAGTTTTGCATCGAATAATGTGGTTGCCAATAGCCTCTCCTCCATCTTCAGGTTAATTTAGACCGATCATCTTGTCAAATTGTGGGTATGGGGGATAATACGAGATTCTCGTGGATTGCCTCGCATCATCATAAAATAATCCCCTCAGGTGCTCCTTGTCAATCTTCAAATCCTTGGTCATACAGTTTAAGATTTTCGACTCGAGTTTCCTGAGCTCTACTGCGTAGCTTTCTAGAGTTTCCCTGCAAGATATGCCAGAATTTGGTATTAAAACACCAAGTTAAGGGTTGAATCTGTCACTCACAAGCGACTTGAAAAGAAGAGAATGAGCTGATAGAGGACCTGAAAGGAAGAGGCATCAATGGAAGCAAGCGAGGCCTTCTTTCTTGCAGCTGAAGGATGGTGAGAAAGAACAAATCAGCCTATTCGAGTATTTGGTCGTTCGACACAACAAGCTCTGTCTAAAGCCTTCCATGTCTTCAGGAGTCTAGACTTGTAGTGGGAGGATGAAGATTCATCTTTCTGTTCTCCTGCTTCAATCTTCTCAACTTGATTTTCAACTTTGAGTACGTAAATCGGAGGATCATCCCTACTCCTCCAACTGCAATTGTATCATACAATAATTAATAGGTTGTTAGCACAAATCCATAATAAGCAAAGAAAAAGATGAATATCATAAAGCACCTATCTTGCAAGAATAATTTGGTGTTGCACCACTTTTTTTTCTTAATAACCAATCTCTTTTAATCTTCCCTAAATCAATTTTTTTTTCACCCTCTCTTCCATCATGAGCAATTTGATTTTTCTCTGTTTTCTCATCTGAAGCTAGGTTCTTTCTAGTCAACTTGACCCCTCTTCCCCTTGGTCTTCCATCATAATCTAGCTTAGTTAAGAAAATATCTCTTACTTTAAACATGCCTCTAGTCGAAACCTCCTAGCATATGCCTTCAATTTTAATTAATCTCAAATGCTTGACCGGTTGAGTTGAATTTTGCATGAATCATATCTCCATTTTTATGATATAGAGCATTAATGGTATTGAATCCTCAGAACAATGCTTATGGTATAGTAAAATGAGATTTTCATTTAGTGTTGTTGATGCTGGAATTGTAAATTTAAGTGTTGGAGTGATTTATAACTAATTCAAGCCCTACCATGTTGTGGTCATGTCATATGAGCTCTTCCTTTTCAAGCTCCAAATGAAGACAATGGATATGAGAGTCAAGCTCCAAATGAAGATAATGGATATGAGAGGGCTATGTAGCATGTGATGATGCGCGCCTCTTGAGAGCTCGAGTCTTACCGATGGTATCATTGCAAGGTTCCGGGCTTGGAGGTACTCCGACATGATGCTTGCGTACGCTCCACATGGGAGCAATTACTAGGGTTGCTCAAAATCAGGCTCGACCCGAAAACCGAGCAGAAACCGAACCGAAAAAGTCAGTTTTGGGCCGTCCCGATTTTTTTCGGTTCAAGCTTCGGTCCTTGAATGACCAAAATTTGGTCTCAGGCCAAAAACCGTAATTGAACCGAAAAATTCGATTCTGGCCCGAAAACCGATTTTTTTAAACCCTATCCATGGTTGCTAATTCTTTCTTTTTCTTTCACCGTTTCACGCGTCCAGCCTCCCTCCCATTTCTTGCTTTATCTTTCTCTTTCCCAACAGCCCGAGAGGTGAGAGGCCACATTCGCCACACTCCATACCCTCTCCCGACTCATGCTGCCCAACTGTAGTCCGTCGTCGACCGCACTCGTTGCCGGCTGCCGCCAGACTCGCCGACTCCTGTCACAGCCCTTACACCACTCTACCGTCGCAGTTGTAGCCCATGGCTAGTAGCACATCGAGGTGAAGGTGAGTGAACCGAAAACCCCAATTTTTTTTGGGTGTTGTTTTTTACACCCACAAAATTTACTATTTACACTCAAAATCCAAGTTTTTCTTTTTTTTTTAAATAAACCCTACGCCTCCTGAGTCATAGACGTGTGACTCAAGAGGGGCAGGGTATGTATATAGAAAAAAATAGCTGCGCCTCTTGAGTCACACACCTATGACTCAAGAGACGTAGGGTTTATTTAAAAAAAAACAAAAACTTGGATTTTGGGTGTAAATAGTAAAATTTTCGGGTGTAACTAACAACCCTTTTTTTTTCAAACTTTCACATATCCTTGTGTTAATCTACTTCTATTATCATTAATTTATTTTATAAAAATTATATTTATATTACTAACATCTATTTTTATATATTTATAAAATTTTATTTTGAAAATCAAATATTTACAATTTTTAAAAATTAAAAAGGAAAATTTTATAAAATATAATTATTAAAAATTTACAAACATGATTTTTCAAAATAATCTTTTATAAATATATAAAAATAGTTGTTAGGAATATAAACATAATTTTTAAATATTAAATAAATGTAAAAATAATTTATTGTTGTAGGGAAGTGGAGTAGATGATTTGGTTTGGAAGGAAGAAGATGGAGTTGTGGGTGGATGTTAGGATACACATCTATATTTATCTACATCTATATCTATATTTATATAAACTCTTAAAATAAAAGAATTTTTTTATGTCATTCTTAGCTTATTTTTAGATATTTCAACCAATCATTAATTTTTGTTGTGTTTTTATTTTTTATTAATTTATTTTATCATTAATTTATTTTATCATTAATTAACCATTATCTAATTGGATTAATTTAAAATATAATTCAAAAAAATATTTTTAGCAACCAATGAGATTAATTTAAAATTTAACCTTTTAAATAAAATTAAGAAGATATTAATTCTTTTTTCTACCAACCAATTAGATTAATTCAAAACATAATTTTTGCACAAGTTATAGAGATATTAATTTTTTTTAGTAATGAATAAGATTTCTTCAAATTATATTTTTTTTAATGTTATAAAGATATTAGTTTTCTTTACCAACTAATTAGAGCAATTCAAAATATAATATTAATAAGTAATGTGCTTTACTTACATTTTTATTTAAGTAATTCACTCTACTAATTATATTAAAGTTGAAACAATTTCTCTATAATTAATTATATTACATTTTATTTTTTAAATAATAATGTTTCAACTAAAAAAGAAAACAATCTCGTTGAATGTAAATATTCCTTATACTTAATTTGAAAGTAACTAATATTTTTATGTTAAATTTTATCAATATATTTCTTATATTTATCATACTTACGTGTTATATCAATATTATTTTATTAATTTTAAAATAAACGCACAATAGTGTAAAAACTACATGAGTTTTTGTGGTGAAGTCGGTGTTGATGATCAACCGACATAGTTGCTTTATCTACATAGCCATGTGATCGATCGAGCATGTTGTCATACACTCATACTCATACTAGTATAGTGTATGAGTTGATCTCTATACGCAGGGGTGGAGCTAGGGGGTGCTTGGGGTGCTCGAGCACCCCGGCTCGGAAAAAAATAAATTTTTTTTAATATATATTTAGTATTTTTAAGGTAATATAACATTTTTAAAGGATATTTGACACAAGAGTGTTGTCTATCTCAAGTGGTAAAGGAAGGAAGGAGTACCAAAATGTTTAAGTTTAAATTCCAAATGCTTCACTTTTTATTTCTTTTACTATTTCATTAATTCTTCTTCATTTATATCTATATTTTTTCGTTTCTATCAACTATTTCATTAAAAAAATATCATATTTATATTTTATTATATCATTAATTCTTTTTGATTTCTCTCTATATTTTTTTGTTTCTATCGACTACTTCATTAAAAAAAATATCATATTTATATTTAAATGAAAAAAATCACAATTTTAGTGTTTTTTCATTAAAAAAAGTCATATTTATGTTTTACTATATCATTAAATATTCTTCTTGATTTCTCTCTGTATTTTTTTTTGTTTCTATCAACTATTTCATTGGAAAAAAATGTCATATTTATATTTAAATTAAAAAATCACAATTTTAGTGTTTTTTTTAATATGTTCTTACAAAAACTTTTATTAATAAGTATACACTAAAAAAAATATTTCACGAAATTTTTTTTAGCACCCCCGGAAATAAATCATGGCTCCACCACTTGCTATACGTGTGATCGATTGAATATGGGCGTTCTGATCTGATCGATCACATGAGTGTGGACTTTTGGAGTTCAATAAAAAGGGTGGTTTCAATCTTGAATCGAGTAAAGGGTGTACTTTAATTTCCTAATCGCACTAATTAAGTAATTCACTTCATCATTTGAAATAGGTTTAGTTTCAATATCAATCATCTATATAGAATTTCTATCCTCATTTGAGATATTGTTTGGATTGGAAAAAATAGTCATTCCATATTAGTTGTAAGCGTTAAAAGTAACACAAAATATAAGAGTGAATAAAATTCATACACAATGATTTAATTTTTTGTGTTAGAAGGATGGATCCGACCTTATAATTAAAAACAAAATAAAATCCGATACGACTCCCGTTTTCATACAATCCGACTAAAGTTTTTCAGAATTTCACAGATATTTCTAATATTCTACATAGAGGCAGGTTAAGTGTAGTACGTATATGTAATTATTAAAGACTCACGCAACACTCTGAATCTAATAAACGATTTCTACAGTCATAAACTATACGTAGTACTCCCTCCCCTCCGATCCAAAATACATGTCGTTTGATTTTTTTACACGTATTTTAAGAAGCTAAAAACTATATAAAATATCAACTTTTTTAAAATTATTTTTTTACAACTTAATATTTGTTGGTAATAAGTATTAAATTGTAAAAAAAAATGATAAAAAGTTAATATATTATATACTCCGTAGTTTTTATCTCTTTAAAATACGTGTTGAAAAGTCAAACGACATGTATTTTGGATCGGAAGTAGTATTACAAAGAGAGAAGATGAAGAGACCTCAGAGTAGTTAAGTGTTCTTTCATATTACACTTTTACAACAAACTTTTTAACAGCTGAAATTACAAACATAATAGAAACTAACAAACAATAAAATTGCTTATAATTTTAGATAGAGCACTTTAATTACTTACCCTTCCATAGACAAACATCAAACTTTGGAAACGCTTCTTCATTGTTGCAAATATGGAGTACAATAGTTTGTGCTTCTCCTTACTATCTAGCAAGCTCTTCGGCAGGAAGAACTCGAGGACATAATCATCTTCCCCGGTGTATCTGCACCTCAAACAGATCGCGAAAGAGCTTGCTAATCCAAACATTTTTGCATAATGCACCAAAGGGTACTCAGTTTTGCTGAATCGAGTTATGTCTTCACGAAAACACAAGCCACGACGGGATGAGAAAGCCCTCCCGACAACTCCCTGCCCTCTTTGGAGACGATGTTCGATACAGGCCTCACGAAAACCAAAAATGTGAGAATCCACAGTGTAGAATGCGAGATTAGTGGTCGACAACAACACTCCGTCCAAGCAACTTGTATGCATCACCGGTACCCAAGTCTGCGCCAGGGGCAACTCGTAAGTTTCACATACCTCAGTGAACACTTCCAAGATTTCAGCAAGCGCGTTTTGGCGACCTTCGCTACAAATCTGAACAGGTAGGATTGCCTCATAACTCACATAAGCCAAACAATGAACATAAATCTAGTGTGGCATCAAATAATCAACAAGTGGTTTACCTGAATGTTTAATTGATCAAATAAACCCGAGCTTCTCAGATTCGCAACCTGCATTAAAATGTCCAGAGGTTATGGTAAAGAGAAAAATCAATTGACGATAGGAGTAAGAGTAACTCATTTCCTTAAATCCTCGGAATCTTTCCATTACTTCTGATGTGGGATTCACATGTGTCCACCAACAATAACAAAGAGCTATATATTACCTTATGGTCCTTATTTGAATGGAATGCATAGATATTGAAAAACTTTCAAATGAACATATATAGTCATAAGAGATTCGAACTCATTGGGTTACATTCGGCAAGTTGCTCCATAAAACAAACCTCAAGAGCTTTGTAGACACTATCAATCATAGGAGCATAGCTAATCCTCCTTGAAGTCGTTACGAGCTCAAGCACACCAACACAATACGTCCCAATGGGTTCAAACACCGGAAGAGCTAGGGTCCCGTGAACATAGTAGCTCTGCGCATGTTTGACCCTTTGGTACTCCTCGCTAGAGTAATATTGGACATCAGGTGTCCATTCAGGCAACTTGAGCCGGTAAACACGACCAATGAGCCCATCCTTCTCACCACTCGTCGAAAACGTATACATCTGTGAGATGGCCCGATACTCAAGCAGCCTATCGCTATTGGGACTAACAGCAAATGGTTGGCCTGAAGTCACGAGAACGTATCGATTCCCACTCTTTATAGGCGCCCAAGCCTGAGCTAGAATCTGATTGTCTCCTATAGATTCCATCAAGTATGTAAGTGCCTGTGTGATCCTTTCCTTGATGATGAATATGTTCGGTACTTCCAAATGGTCCGTCAACTCGATGTTTGGATTCAAATTCAGATCCGGAAGTCTCTTCTTAGCATCATCGTCGTCGTTGTCATCATTAGCTGCTTCAGGGTTACCTAGCGAAAAAAAACAACGAACACTCATAAAATTAAAATTTACCTCTTACAATTAGACCATAGGAAAAACAAAGATCAAATTGCTGGAATCAAGACTCTTGTAAGAAATATTGAACAAAGCAAATAGCAAATCGAAAGCCGAATCTTCTCAAAAACATCAACATACTTGCATACACAAAATGAACAAGCCAAAACTTACCTGCTTCGGAGACGATGGAGTCGAGATCGGGGTCCATGAGAGAGATGAGTTCGGGGAAGAGCGTGGATTGACGTACATTTGAGAGAAATATGAAAATGACAACATAAAAATTTGAGCAATTGAACCAATGAATGTTGTGTTTGGTTGCTTGTTTATGTATATACAAATATATATTCAAGGTTCAGTTAATTTATCAACATAAATTTGACTTGAAAATTAATCTACAATCTCCGTCTAACAAAATGACTATTTATATTGTATGATGAAAAGGAAACTTAATTTGATATTTTATAATTTCGACATTTTTTGTCTCAGATTTCCACTCAATTTCCTTACTAAATTCACAGAGTTGGTTTTTCTTTTACAAACTGTATTGCAGAATACTACCTGTTCAATATGTCTGGCTGCTTTGGAGCCCGGACAAGGCCAAGCTATTTTCACCGCCGAGTGCTCTCATTCCTTCCATTTTCACTGCATTTCCTCTAATGTGAACCATGGTAACCAAGTTTGCCGAGCTATCTGGACCAACATTCCCTTTCAGAGGGTGATTCGTCCTCTTCGGTCCAGAAGACATTCATCGACGCTATCCCAGTCCCACGTTGCTAAGCCTTCTGTGTTTGATGATGATGAGTCCTTACGCCAACCTGATCGTCAAGATCTTGGTGCTGCCAAAACTATAGACATCAGAACATACACTGAACTTTCTTGTATCCAAAGAGACAAATCTGTTGAGGATTTCACTGTTTTAATCCATCTAAAGACTGCAACTAATGACGCGTTGCAGCAGTCTGGCTCTCCCACAGTGAAAGAACAATGAAAACATGTAAAAAAACCAACGCACATGCTCTAGTAGCCTAGCACACAAGCCGAATGAGGTTTTTCATTCTAAAACCAATTAGCAATATAATGAGTAGCTCACCGACTCATATATTAGGACTTGATATGTTCAACTTTCCGATGTGGGACACTTTTTGGTCTCATTCACATCTAAAAAAAACCCATTCTCAAACTGTATAAGCTTCTTTCTAAAAAGCATAGTAGATGAAGATATCTATCACCTAATGAATTGGGACTCATCCAAAATTCACCCAAAGAAGAAAACAAACGTAGGTGTTCTTTTCATTAAATATATACATTTTGCTCCACATAACAGTACAACTACACACATTGTGAACAAAACAACTATATATATGGCCTAGTGCTCTGAAGATTTCATACAAGTGATACACATTGGAGGTTCGATCATTCGATGCATCGATCAACTATTACTTGTTGTGAATGATCCTGACCGTTTCTAGGCGCGACTTGCCTGCCAACGGTTGAGCGAAAAAACCACTCAAGTATTCACCTGTGGAAGTTCTTTGAAACCTTGCCGGTGCATCACAAGTCACCAAACAAGGGGCAGGACCGAGTTCGGTATCCAGATTGGCATCGAAGAATGTGGTTGCCGATAGCCTCTCCATCTTCGGGTTTACCATCACACGATGCTCTACGCTATTGTAAGTTCCATTGCTCACAATCTGTGATAGCAAACACAGTATTATTTCTCGACTACCGGGCTGCTCGATCTCGCTTCTCACATGAAATTGTAGCTAGGCATAGATATATAAATCAATGCTATTGATATACCTCCAAAGGGTCTCCAATAATGACTACAAATGCACCCGGAAGAGGTATCACAGGGAACCATCTTCCATCTTTCTTGATTTGCAGTCCTTCAACTTCATTGAGTTCGAGTATGATGGCGAGCGCACTCGCATCTGAATGCGGGTTTAGACCGATCACCTTGTCGAACTGCGGGCATGGAGGATAATAAGTGATTCTTATGGATTGCCTCGCATCATCATAAAATAACCCCCTTAGGTGTTCCTTGTCAATCTTCAAATCTTTGGCCATACAGTCTAAGATTTTCGACTCGAGTTCCCTGAGCTCTGCTGCGTAGCTTTCTATGGTTTCCCTGCAAGATATATATGTTTCTTGACTCGTGAGGTGGATTAAAGTAGAAAATTTAATAGTTTTTTATCTGTCACTCAGAAGCGACTTTATGTTTTTTTTTAACAAGAATTCGAAATATCAGACAGAAGTTTGGTAAATCAAGAGGGTGGAAAGAGCGTTGGATGGACTGAACGTCGTGATACAACAAATGATAAACAAAGATGTAGGGCAAACAATAGAAACAGAATGAGATAAAGGACCTGAAAGGAAGAGGCATCAATGGAAGCAAGTGAGGCCTTCTTTCTTGCAGCGGAAGGATGGTGAGAAAGAACAAATCAGCCCATTCGAGTTTTTGGTCGTTCGACCCAACAAAGCTTTGTCCGAAGCCTTCCATGTCTTCAATAGTCTGCCAGAACTTGCTCTTCACTTCCATGGGCAGCTCAAACAAGCTTTTGCTCTCCACCTTGAACCTCTCTATAAGTTCCTCACTCAACCCATGCCCCACCACCTTAATTAAATAAATATTAATTTGTTATTACTTAATTAATTAATGAATATACATACAAGACAAAACTAGGGTTGTTATATGAGACGAGTAGCTCGAGTTCGACTCACTAAAAGTTTTGGCTCAAGCTCGTTTATTTTCTAAACAAGCTGAGTTTGAACACATTTTTTAAGCTTCGTTCAAAGTTTGGCTCCCTCAAGTTAATCTCAAACAACACAAATTTTGTGAAAATTCTAAAACTTCCTTTAATTTACTATATTTTAATTAAATAGAGCTGTTTAATACTCGAAAAAAGCTCGGCTCGAACTCGTTTATTTCCTAAACGAGCTTAGTATATATGATCACATTTTTAACCTCGAATCCATATTTAGTCTCGAACGATCGAGATGAATATGAACAGACAATACTCAATTTGTTCGACTCGAATTGAATAACCATCCTAGACAAAACTAACAACACTAAAATTTCCATGTTTGTATTATTGATGAATTTTTTTTTAAAAAAATTATGAATCCGCTAATGGATAGGGATATGTATCTCTATGTAAAAGAAAGGAAGCAAGATATATGGAAGCAAGATATATATAACGGTTTGTCTATTATGTGTCCCAGTGAATAGAATAAGACTATTTTATTGGTAACAAAAATCTTAAAAGAAATAGGTGAACCCCATAATTTAATTTAAAAATGTCTAAATCGAATGTATTTAGAGGAAATATTTCGCAATTTAGCCTCTTAATCTCTTATCTTATGCCTCTGGATATAGGATAGAAAATCCGTAAGGAAGAACCTGGAAGAAGCCCCACTGGCGGCAAGCGTGGCTGAGCTTGGCGAGTTCAGTGGGGTCGTCCTGGAGCAAGGAAGCCAAGGAGATGATGGGCAGCTGCTGATCAGAATGGGTGATTTTGGGGTCGGAAGTGGGTTCGAGGTCATGACGGAGGTACCTGTCTGGGACGGAGGATAGGGGGGCCTTGGCCAGCTCAACTACGCTGGGCACTAGTAGGGATCCCCCACTGATGTGTCTCTTCTCAGCCTCCATTACTCATAACTTTTGTGTGTTAGGTAGAACAACTAGCTAGCTATACACACCCCCTAATCTCATGTTTGTTCTATATATATATATATATATATATATATATATATCTTATTTTCCACGTACGTGTGAAGATGTGGCCTTGCATACCTTCCTCATTTGCCACATGTTCTTCTATACAGCTTTTCCCGTCATGTCCTGCCCAGTGGCAACGAAGACATTGGCGGCTTGAGGTGTCCTGCGCCTCCTATAACTCAAAAAACTTGAATTTTATGAGGTTTTTGGGTAGCCTATTACTATTTTTTTTTTAAAATGAAAGGGCTTTATTAATTTTAGAGATAAAAAAAATGTAAAATGAGTAATAAATCGTAACGATAGCTTAGCTTAGTTGAGATGGAGAGATTTTTATTACTTTAAAATTATGAGGTCAAATTTAACGCGCACACCTTGTTTTATTATTGATCGTTTTATTAATTATATTGAATGGTTATTACTACTCAGTCTAATAATTCATTTAAGTACGTTTTTTAAGGAGTAAAAAATTATATAAAATAATATATTTTTTTATTAAATTTTATATATAAATATATACTTATTGTAGATCAATATACAGAATATTTATGTAGGATTAATTAAGATGCAAAATATACGTACACCGAGGGTGGAAGTAAGTGGATCATAACCAGAACCCCAGAAGCAAAAGTGACTTCGGTTAGAAGCTCTTCTTGTTTCAGTTGTGGATCTAGGTATGCTGGTCTTTTTATTCCCAGTTCCTCCACTGTGTGATCAATTATAATTAATCAATTCATCCATTTGTATAAAAAATACAGGTTCATCACAGAGGTTATCCAAGGTATGTTAAAAAAAACCTTTAAATTAATTAAATTGTGAGGAATCTGATGTTTAAGGTATTAGATTTCAATATATAATACATGCTTACCAATAAAGTCCGTGGGAATCTTGTCGTTGCTATATCTTCCTGTGGATATAAATTAGACTTGGTAGAAAAAATTCAACGAAAAAGAGCGAAAAAACACAATGTATAGAATTCGTATTGAAAGAGTATATATATAATAAGCTAATAACTCTATCAATCTTCTATTTATCTATTTATTAATTTCTATTGGCCGAAAAGACAAATAGGTATATTAAATGACCCCCTAAGACATATTGGTATATTAAAAGACTTAAGAGACAAATAGGTATATTAAAAGTGTTCATATGGACAAATTGGTATATTAAAAGACTCTAGTGGACAAATAACCTTTTTTTACATCATTAGACTTCCTTTTCATTTTATTTTAATAATAAAATCATTTTAATATATTTTTATAATGATTAATTGGTTACATACTCATATAATCTTATTCATTTGATTGTATAATCATAAAAAAAATTAAATTTTGCATATATTTCTATCAAATTATAAAACTATTGGATTTTTATCATTATTTGTCACTAATAATATTTATTATATAAATTTAATAAATAAATATTTTATTACAATGGTTGTTTATATAAATTACACAAATTAAATTGTCTTACAAAATATGAGCTAATATTTGTTTAGAAACCACAAAAAAAATGTTTAATAAAATAAAAATGAAATAGGAGAATTTTTATAAAACCTTGCAGAATAAAATAAGTTAAAATTATATTTCATATGCTATTATTATTATTAATAATTATTATTATTAATATTATTATTATTTATTTTCTAAAAATAAGCAATAAGTGTTTTAACTTGCAATTTGTAAACCAACTATTAAATAAGCGTTTTTTTTTTGTAATTTATACAAAAAAACCAATAATTTTTTTATGTAATAAGATTTTATACAACATTATTAGTTACAAACATATGGCAAAAAAAATAGTTTTATAATTTTATAGAAATATATCCAAATTTTTATTTTTTTATGATTATATATTCAAATGAATAAGAGTTAAATAAAGAATTAATTATTTAAAAATATATGAAAATTTTTTATTAAGAAAAATCAAATGACATGAAGCTAAATGAGGCAAAAGGGCTATTTGTCCCTTAGAGTTTTTTAATATACCAATTTGTCCATATGAACACTTTTAATATACCTATTTGTCTCTTGAGTCTTTTAATATACCAATATGTCTTAGGGTGGTCATTTAATATACCTATTTGTCTTTTCGGCCAATTTCTATTCAACCGTCTATTTCAATCTATCGATTTCTATTTTATATATAACGAGTTGGGCCAGCCCAAAAATAAGCCCAAGTGAATTGGGCCGTAGAGGTGAAGGGTGAAGTGGTAGCTTCTGGATTCCATGTTCTTCTCCCACAACACACAGGGTGTGCAGCATTTATGCGTTTCTCTCTCTGTAACTGTGACTCTGTGAGTGTCTAGGTTTTTCAATTCGAAATCAATTGATTATACATACGGTGAGGTCAACTGTTTTTCTGCTTTCCTCCTCTTCCATCTTCTTTGAGGCTTCCTGAATTCAGATAGTGATAGAAGGAGATGGCGAGTGGAAGCGTCAAAGATGTGAAATCAAAGGGTGAGTTGGAGAAGGTGTTAAGAGAGGGCTCTCCGACTGTTTTACACTTCTGGGCTGCTTGGTGCGACGCCTCCAAACACATGGACCAAGTTTTCTCTCACCTCGCCACTGATTACCCTCGTGCTCGTTTCTTAAGGGTACCCTCTCTCTCTCAAAATTTCGAACTACTTCGATTGGTTAATGTCTTTCGGTTTCTGACAACTGTTGATTTTAATACTCCGTAGTAGTTTGATTAAAGCAATCGTTTAAATCCAAGGTCTTTTGGTGTGTTTGTTTGGATCGATTTAGGGTTTGAAAACAGTGCTTGCTCTAAAGAACGAGCATTGATTGATTTGATTCTTATATTATCACCATCTTCTCTTTTTTCTTGTGATTTTGCTTTCTGATGCTGTGTGATACGATAGATTTCATATTGACACCGGTAGCATTTTTCAGAAAAGAATCTTTTCAAGTATCTAAATTGGGTGGCTCTCCATTGGTGCCTTAAGAAAATATTCTGATGCTTAATTTTAGTGGGGTTAGAATTTGAGAAGACCTAGAACTATACCTTATAATTAGAGCATTTGAATATGTTGATTTATTAATCAAAAGACCCAAAAAGCTAATCTTAATAGTTCTATACAATATACAGAACTTGTACTTTTAACCTTTGTGCTATACACTATACAGTGTAGCTGCTATATCTTGCTATATAATCTTGTTATTTGTCTTCATGTTTTTGTCAGAAAGTTAATAATTTTTCTCAGCCCTGATAAGGACGCCAAAGATTTGATTGTCGATAAATAGCTAATCGTAATAGTTCTATCCGATAGTGAAACATTGAAAGTCTGATGCTGATCTGTAAGATAAAATAGTTTTACCTCTTGTCAGTGTATGCATCAACTCCCCGAACAAGTGAAGAGGATCTTTCCTAAAGACCTGTTGTGAGTGTAAAACAAAGATAGACTGATGAGAAAATTGATCTCATTAAAAAGGAAAAAAAAAAGAGAGACAATGCCTATGGCTTTAATCATTCAAAGGGTCTTAATGTTTTGCATTCTCTCAATTATGTTTCCTACTCCCAGTCTGGGTTGCTTCTGATCCACCTTTTGTGTGCTTAGGTGTTGGAACATATAAGAAAATTAATCTTTTAGTTTTCGATTTGGCACCATTTTAACGCTTGCATTTTTCAGTTTGTGTTTACCTGTATGATTTCTCTTTTAATAGGTTGAAGCTGAGGAGCAACCTGAGATTTCTGAGCAATACTCTGTTTCTGCTGTTCCTTACTTTGTATTTTTCAAGGTAAATTCCTCAACTCATTGTCATTTGAAATATTTCCCAAGTAACAGTATTTACATAATTTAGCTTTACTCTTGATAGTTGGGATTGGGGTTTCAATGCAATTAGGAGGTCAACATGTATAATCATTTTGTGTGTCTTTCCATCTTCTGCTTGGTCTCTCAAAGCTTGACTGTTACGTAGTTACTTGATATGTCTTTAATTGCTACCTTTTTGCATTTGCGGCACTATAAATCTTAAGTTTTTCCCCATTGACCTGAAAAGCTATCTGACTCGTGATTCTGTTTGATATCTGTTTCTTTTTACATGGACATAGTTTTCTTAAAGGCTAGGGGTGCACCTAGGCCCCAAGGTGCTCACAAAAATATCTAGAAAGCAACCCGTAAATTCATATTTAAGACCATCTTTAATGGTGATACTATGAGTATCATGAGCATTTTTTTAAAAAAAGAGGGTAAAATACTCTGTTTTTTGCTGTGCCTTTCTTTTTATTTTTCAAGGTAAATTGTGCTGATTCCTATATTCATTGTCATTTGAAATGGTGGATTGGTGGTACTATGAGTGCCATGGTTAAAGATGCTCTAAGTTTAATCTAGGTTCAAACATAACCTAGATTAATTAGAAGATATTTGCTAATGGAGCAGCTTTTACACATTTTTTAAGAAGTTAAAAAGTATAGTAAAATACTGGAACATTTTCTATTTAGTTCCTGGATGACTGTTGAGCATGCCATTGTCTCAATTATCAATACACCTTCTAATTTCAAGGCAAGCCTGGCATTTCTGCTATAATATAGTGCTAGTTTGCGGATGGCATGTGCATACCATTAAGACAGTTATATGCTGCTCTGAGAGATGGCTTTTAGTATTTCATAAATGAAAAATGATCTTCTATTCAATAGTTAGCAAAAGCGGAAGACAATGAATATTCCATAGTTGAATGGCCTGCTGTTGTGATGATCCACTTTTATCCTGCTTCTGGAAGCTCTTGGGTTTTCATGTGAGCTCATGATGTGTACTTTCTTCTCAGGATGGGAAACAAGTTGATAAATTAGAGGGGGCAGACCCGTCTAGCTTGGCCCACAAGGTTGCAAATGTTGCTGGTTCAGGTAAGGGCAATGAAGCTGCTGCATCTGCCAGTTCTGGGTTAGCTGCTGGGCCCACTGTACTCGAAACAGTTAAAGACGTCATGTCCAGCAACAATGGTTCATCAGCTATAGCTACCCAGTTGTCTTCTCGTGATGAGGGTGGCCTCAAAAAGAGACTTGAGCAGCTCATTAATTCTCAGCCTGTGATGCTCTTCATGAAAGGAAGCCCTGAGGAGCCACAGTGTGGATTTAGCAAAAAACTTGTGGAAATTCTAAGGAAAGAAAACATAAAATTTGGAAGCTTTGACATCCTCAAGGACCAAGAAGTTCGAGAGGAGCTGAAGAAGTTCTCCGACTGGCCAACTTACCCTCAACTCTATTGCAAAGGGGAGCTTCTTGGTGGGTCTGATATTGCTATTGCTATGCATGAGAGTGGTGAATTGAAAGATTTATTCAGAGACCAGGGTATTGAAACCCTTGCATCCAATGAGGCAAAAGCTGTAGCAACCGGCAGTGGAAAGGGTATAGTTCCTGAATCAACTAGCTTGAGTGCATCCCTGAGCTCTCGCCTTCATGAACTCATCCATTCCAGCCCGGTCATGCTGTTTATGAAAGGGAAACCAGAGGAACCCAAGTGTGGATTCAGCAGGAAGGTGGTTGAAATCCTTAAACAGGAAATGGTGGAGTTCAACAGTTTCGACATTCTCTCCGATGAAGAAGTCAGACAAGGGCTGAAAGTATATTCAAACTGGTCCAGCTATCCTCAACTATACATAGAGGGGGAGTTGATCGGTGGGTCTGACATCGTTCTTGAGATGCAAAAGAGTGGGGAACTGAAGAAGGTTTTAACCGAGAAAGGAGTCATCTCTCTTAACAATCGACTCAAGAAGTTGGTTAATAGCTCACCAGTAATGTTGTTCCTGAAGGGAACCCCGGATGCACCAAGATGTGGGTTCAGCTCCAAGGTGGTGAATGCTTTGATAGAAGACGGGGTTGAGTTTGCGTCCTTTGACATCTTATCAGACGAAGAAGTGAGACAGGGGCTCAAGACCTACTCAAACTGGCCGACCTTCCCTCAGCTCTACTACAAAGGGGAGCTAATCGGAGGATGTGATATCATAATGGAGCTTAAGAGCAGCGGTGAGCTTAAATCTACACTGTCAGAGTGAGCATTTCGTAGTTGGTATCAACAAATAACACAAGAAGACTAGAATTTGGGGTTTACTATAATTTGCCCGATGACGACATTTGATTTGTTATTTGGCACTGAAGGAATTGTATACCTGGATGGTTCCTTGCTAGTTTGAGTATCTGGATGTTTTGTGGTGACCCTGTGAGTTTTGTGAATTTTGTGGTGATATAAATACTTGGTACTTTAGATTTGGATGTGTGTGGTTGTTCAGTTTCTTTTTCCAATAGGCAAACTGAGCATCATCCCTGATTGCGGCATATGTGTATACCACACAGATCGCCCAATTTAGGCTCCTTTATATGTGACCTTTCTCAACTAAAAAGCCAATGTGAGTGAAAGTACGTACAAGATTTAGGTGAAAATGATTTCAAATCAATTTGGTATACCGTATATGGGACTTAGCACGTGAGGCTCGACCCGCTGATAGGAAGTAAGGTAAATATTAGATTTTTTACCAAAGGAAAGAGGCGGAGTCAGGGATCAAACCAGGACCTCCTTACTCGGTTATCCCTCCCGTTACTCCACACCACTTAACCACCCGGCTGGGGCTGTATTTCCTAGGGGTGGGCATGGGACGGGACGGGATTGGGGTAATCCCGCGTCCCGTCTTGCGTATTTTTTGCGGGACGGGATCGGGACGGGATTGCTTTTTTTTTTTTCCAAATCCCACCGGGTATCCCTCACGGGACGGGACGGGATCGGGACGGGACGGGATTTGTCCTTCGTAAAAAAAATCCAATTAACTCTAAAAATAACAAGTAACAAATGTGCAAATTAAAATTACGTACCAAATTTTATATAATCTCATTACAAAATACAGTAGCAAGATCTCATTACAAAATGAAAATACCGTAGCAAGTAGCAAAGTCTTACTTAATCCCATTGTAAATTAATTAAAGTAAAAAATACAGTAGCATTTTCTTAGGGAAAAAAAACAACAGTAGGTAGCTCCTCAATTATACTTTGGCGGAACTAATTAAAATAACCCGACCTTTAAGGGCGTGTTAAAAATATATCCCAACCTTTCAAGTGTAAGATAAATATCTCGACCTTTAAAGGGGTGTTAAAAATATTTCTCAACCTTTCAAATGTAATATAAATATCTCGACCTTTATAAGTGATGTTAAAATAATATCTCAAAAAAATTTATACAAAAAAAAGCTAACAGTACATGCATATATGGCAAAAAAAAATTTAATAAAAAAATAAAACTTTAAAAAATCTATATAAAAAATTATAGATTTACATATGTTTCATCTTTTATATTTTATACACACTATTTTCTTATAACTCTATATTAAAAACCTTGTTTTATTAAACCAGTTTTCTTTTTTTTTTATCAAGGGAAAGAAATAAATTAATAAAATATAAATATAGATAAAAAATGATAGATTTACAAGTGTTTAATCTTTTATTTAGATGATTTTTATATTTGAGGGATAACACCCATATTTGTATAATGGGCCATTTAACTAATTTCGCATTTTTAATTAAAATTTAAAATAGAAAGAAGAATAGTTAGAATTTTAGTAAATAAATTATGTAAAAAAAATGGGACAATTGAACAAAGAAGAATAATATGGAAAATTGAAATATTAATAAAGTGTCTTGAAATTTTTTTTAAAAAATAATAAATGAAAAACCTTGTTTTCTTAAACCCTTTTATTAATTTTTTATATGTATTTTTTAAATTTTATTTTTTTATTAATTTATTTTGCCACATACGTATGCCATGTTAGCTTTTTTTTTTCCTAGAGAATTTTTTTAGATATTATTATAACATCACTTATAAAGATTGAGATATTTATCTTACATTTGAAAGGTAGGGATATATTTTTAACACATCCTTAAAGGTTGAGATATTTATCTTACATTTGAAAGGTTGAGATATATTTTTAACACACCCTTAAAAGTCGGGTTATTTTAATTAGTTTCGCCTTATACTTTTAAACCTTAATCAGTAGCTTTCCCCCTTCCATGGCACTTTGGAGCTTGAGGTTGGCCATATATATAAATATATAATCCTCATTCTTATATGTTTTTATTAATTATATATATATGCGGGACGGAACGGGATTTGCGGGACGCGAACTCTCCGTCCCGCGTCCCGTCCCACGTAATTTTTACGGGACGGGATTGAAATTTTTTTTCTAAATCCCACCGGGATCGGGACGGGATTTGCGGGATTTGTGCCCACCCCTAGTATTTCCAGCTTTTGCATTAACGATTTGTGCATTGCGCGACATTTTTGCTACCACTAGAAGCATGATTTTAGACCAATCACAAGTTGGTGTAGTGGTTGTGGGGCTACATCCCATGCCAAGAGGTTCGAAGTTTGAATTTCATTAGAAACATGGAATCGTTTGTGAGTGGGAGGGTCAACCCCTTAAATGGGTCATATTGTACCCGATCGCTTGTGGGGCAGTTTGTTGAGATACGAAGAAACGTAGTTTCACACTGATGAAACCTTATTGTCCATGTGTATTGGACACTTGTAATTTTACTCTTTTATTTCAAAACCTTACAAATTTAATTTTAATTTGTTATTAATGCACACTAACATAAATATAAGTTATGGATATATAAGCTAATTTGTTATATTCTCATGATTTTCATATAAACTTAAACCTCATGGTTATCCTATAGATTTTTCAAAATTTTGTACTTAGCACAAGTTTAACGGGTGATTTTGAGCGATACTAGAGGTGAGAGAAATAATAAAATAAGGAAAGGGAGGCTAGCATCCGTGTTTTGGGATACCAACGCTAGCATCACTCAATATGCGATACTAGGTTGGGGCTTGTTTGGCGCACATTTTTTCCCCTACTTGTTTCATTAAAAACGACGCCGTTTGTTTTATATAAAAATGGAAACACTTGTGTTTAATGATGGCAATGTCACCCGTAACCGATGGATATCCGTCTCACCCGACCCAAAAAAGTGGGTGAAAATCCAAAATAAAGTGGATATTAAATGGATGATGGGTGAACGGGTGATGGGTCGGGTCGGATTCGGGTGAAGACATATGAAATGCAATTGGCTCCTAATTAAAATGGAAACGTGAATGCAATGGTTTCCTAATTAATGTTTATTAGTCGATGTGTTCGAGTATGTTTTTCAATAATTTTTTTTGATGAATTTGATGTCTTGTATTTCACCCAAATTATCACTCAATCCACCCGATCACCCAATGGGTGATGGGTGGACGGGGCAGGTGAAATATTTGGTGGGTGACGGGTCGGGTAGGGTGAAGGGTTTTGGGTGGTGGGTCAGGTGACAGAAGTAGATCATCCACCCATCACCCGACCCATTGTCATCCCTACTTGTATTCACCCTTCACATAGCCAAACGAGCATGCAAAAAGAGGGGAGCAGTTGTTGTAGCAGCTCTGCACCACCAATATGCCTACATGTTGATCATTCGGTAGATCCTATTTATTTTTGAAATTTGTCAATTTTGGGCATTTAAAATATAAAAAATAGAATTAAAAAATACCATAATAATATATTTATTTTTCTCTACCCATAGACTAGGGGTGATATACGAGCTCACGAGCTCGAGTACTTTATGTTCAAGCTCGGCTCGTTTACAAACGAGCCGAGCTCGAGCTCCAACTGAAAACGAGCTCAATCACGTACTCAAGCTCGAGTTCATGAGCTCGCTTCCACTCACGCCGAGCTCGAGCTCGTGAGCTCACTTGTACTCGATCTTAGCTCGAGCTCGTGAGCTCGTTTGCAAACCTCGCAAATTAACTTGAATAATTGAATTGCATGATAATCTAAAACATTACACTAGTATTCGAAGTACAACCCGACATTACAATGTTCAAATACAAATGTCAACTCAAAATCGATGAAGTTTGAAATAGAACAACATGACAAGCTGTAAATTAAGTCTAACTTTCGCCTAAAACCAAACATACAATTTACTGCACAAATACACTATAAAAATCATATATTCATATCCACTATAAATCTGAAATACAAATACACTGCACAAATCATTGAAATCAATCGACCAGCTCACAAGTCAGACAAGAAACAAGTCACTACAAATAAAATTGGATTTAGCTATGGAAATAGCAACAGAATTGCCACACATTTAGTCACTCATGAGCCACGGCTTAGCCATGCAAAAGGTTTAGCCACGACTTCAGTCACATAAGGCTAATCCGTGGGATTTTTGCTCGTGACTAATCAACACAGGGCAAAGGAAGGTGTTGAAGTGATGTCGTTTTGATAGGATATGTTTTTAGTTATCGACGAGAATAATTTAAACATGAACTACGATGAATCCAGTGTGAACACCTTTTTTAAACATTATCTTTCCTTACAAACAAACAAGGATTAAGCTAGCAATTGCTATGACTTTGAGGACCAAAAGGGAACGGCACCATGTCCTCCAACAGTCCAGTGCCCGCAGACATTAACGAATTATCTGAAGTCGAATCATGAGAGATCAAAGGAAGATCCATGGCCATGGGTGGCTGCTGAAGCCGTTGCTCATGATGAAGTGGAGGGCCATAGGCGGTTGGATGCGAAACCAAGCTGGCGGGGTGGGAGTGGCGGCCCTCGTAGGTGGTGATGATGACGGAGGGGTCGACGGAGGACCTCTCCACCATCTTCTTCACTCCACATGTGGCCGCCGTGCATCGATAGTAGCTCCTCGGGAAGGGGCTGTTCTTGACGGGCTTTTGGCCGTACTTGCGCCAGCGGAAGCCGTCGTCGAGGAGATCAACGTCGCTCTTCGTCTTGAAGGCGAATCTCTGCTCTCTCTTCCTCTTCTCCACCTTCCCCTTCAACCTGATCGATCACACAATTCAAATTAATAGCAAATTTATATAAACCCTAAAAACTACATTCGAGATTGCAACAGCTGGTACTTCTTCTCCTTGTCGCCGGCGGAGATTGGGGGTGAATTTAGCGGCGTCTGTTGTCGGAGATCGGATTCGGAGGAAGGGGGTTCGTGATCAACAGCTGGCGTGTACGGCAGAGCTCCGGAGGAACTAAACGGCCACGACACGGGCTGCGGCGATGCCCGCCGGTCAGAGGGCGAACCTCCGTTGTTGACCAAGGGATCATCATCTCCGTTTACTACTTTATCTTCCATTGAAAGTGCAGTGTTTAATTGATAGGTAAATTAAAGGTATAATAATTTTATAATTAAAGCTTGAAAGGTAATTAATTGTTTAATCATGATGATTAATTTGAGGCTAGGAGATCTTAGGAGCTGAGAAAGAGAGTTCGAGAGAGTACTGAATTGGCTGGGAGAGTGGGAGTTGGGAGTCTCTTATATACTCCGTAAACATTGATAAAATTTAAAAAAATCTTAGCCCTAGTCGTCACCGGTGTTGGATAAATAAAGAGACCGAAATAAATGACAGACGGGCTAACCATTATGATCAGAGGCGGATCTTTTTGAGGGTCAGAGGTGGCAGTCGCCCCCCAATCAAAAATAAAATTTAATATACATATTCCTCTCGTCGATAGCCTCGATTTGATATATTATAAGCTCAAATCCGATAATTGAGTAAAAAGTTATAAACGTTTCAAAACTGAAGCGATATAAATGATTTTTCACATCATTTACCAATTAATATACTTCTATCATACTTATCATTTGTTAAACTGTAATACCCCGTCCCACATCGGATATCATAAGGATGTTGGGAGTGATTTATAAGTGATTCAAGCCCTACTCATGTTACAAGAGCTCTTCCTTTTCAGGCTCCAAGTGAGGACAACGGACTTGAGAGGGCTAGGTGGTCTTACATAAACTTCACAACTTAATACTATAATTAAACTCGAAAAATACTATAATTAAACTCGAAAACTTTAAATATTGATGATTTTTTTGAAAAAAAATAGAGGTCAATTTTCCGCCCCCTCAACTAACTGCTTCAGGATCCGCCACTGATTATGATACTCGTAAGCTATAACATAAAAATCTTAGCCCTTGTCGAACAAAGCAACAAAATGCTAGACAAATGAGAAAGTCGAGGGAGACTTCGAGTTGAAACTGTGAATAGCGAGAATACGGGGAAGCACATGGGCGTCTTGCCGCCGGAGTTAGAGAGAATAAGATATTAGTTTAATGATATTTTATATTGAAATAAATTGACAACAAAAATAATCTATGGACTTGTATATTAAATTTCAGTTTCACTACTTTTTGACATGAGATAATACTATTCTTTCATATCAAACATTTACTCTCTAATAATTTCCCTCTTTTCTTATTTAGACTCAACATAAATGAACAATCATATATATATATTTTATAGATAAAATTCGCTTTATTTCTCTTCTATTTCCCTACACTTCTAATTGATACATGATGAAAGTAATTATGACGATGGATTGCACTATTTATTGTTTGGATTAATTGTTAACTTTAAAAATTATTGGCTTTTGCTATAAGAATAAAATTCTTCTAACAAGGTGAATATAGATAGTTTCATTATTCAAGTTAAAAAAAAGTAAGTTTTTAAATAAAATTTGAAAAGTAAAATTAAGGGTGAATTTATCTAAAGTGATATAATTGTTAATATCTCAACTAAAGTTAAGTTTAATATTAGATTTCAAATGTATTTAATTTTTCTCTAAGATTAAACTAACTTTACATGAAGTTATTTATCAGCTGTATGAGATCCTAAGTGGTCATTTCATATTGGGACATAGGTACTATTCATATTAGGAAGTATTTTTCAAATATTAATTATTTTTATCCATTTTAAATAGATCTAGAAAGACCGTTATTACAATTTTCAATTTTTTTTGTATGTGTATAGGTTAACAAACTATATTGATAAAAAAAATTTATAAATCTCAATGTAAATCATAAGAAATCTATTTTAAAAAATAGCTGAAATAATTAACTTTTGAAAAAAAAAATCTTAATAGGAATATTTCACCAATACTCTTAGGGTATATGTTAGAAAAGGGGTTTGTTAAATATACCGGTAATTTTTACTGGATACACTGTTGCGGACCCTTGCAGACCAACTAGCGATCCCATCCCATGTTTAAAAAAAAATAAAAAAGAGGTCTACAACTTGTTGCGAACCCATTATCGATGTATCCAGTAAAAATTACTGGTGTATTTAGCTTTCCCGTAGAAAAAATTGTTCTTCGCAAATCATGATTTGAAGATGTCGTGATCGGAATAAAAAGGAAAGTTAGAATGCTATTTAAAAATGGAAAAATACCCTTAAATAATACCAACTATCACCCATGAACCAAAAATAATACGAACTTTAAAAATAATAAATTCGTATACAAACTATACTCATATTAACCAAAAATAATATAGATCATCTTTCCGGACAAACTTTCGGCAACATTTGGTAACCGGGAAATTACTTTTGACTAAAAATGTAATTAAGAATAAAGTTAGGTAGAAAATTACAAAGAAAATTCATCTTCTTCCTCTTTAACCAGTTGTCAACCTCCATGGATCTGCTACAACGGAGAAAGGTGGACGATCTATGTCTGGGTCGCGGTGAGGAGAGCGAGCAAGGATTGCCCGACTACACCGACTATTTCCACCATATAATATGGAATAACCTTGACTGATTTTTTAATGTGACTTAAAAAACCCTAAATTTTCTAACTTTATATTCAACTCATAAATTGATGAATTTGATGAAATTTATTGAGGAATGTGGTGACATTATATGTTGATTGTCATTTGCCTTTGTTAAGTTGTGTTTTCATGATGAAAATTATGCACTGTTTCAGAGAGGCAAACTCAGCCGCTGATTATATAATTAAGAATGACTTTAATTGTAATTCTTGTACTCTCCCTTTGAACAGAGAGTTTTCTCACATCAGATGATCAAGGATGATCTTTACACATTCTAATTTTTGCCTAAAATTGATAAAAAAAAATTATGCAAATCGTGGAATTTTTTGGTGAAAATTTATTACGCTTACGGTGGTGGTTATTTGTCTAGGTGCAATTGGGTCGACTCATGGAAAATAGAGGAGACAGAGTGATGGGCAGTGCAGTTCGGTGGTGGTTGGAGAGGTGACGACGACGGTCGACCTTGCCGTGGTCAGAGAGGTGACAGGCAAATGCCTCAACGAGGAAGAGGATGAATAGTACTGTGTTTTGTGTATTTCCTTAAATTTACATTTTTCTACCTAACTTCCCTTTTAATTACTTTTTTAGTCCAAAAGTAATTTTCAAGTTTCCAAATCAACAATATTGTTGGAATTTTTGTGGAAAAGAAAATTTGTATTATTTTTAGTTAATATGAGTATTGTTTTGTATACATATTTGCTATTTTTAAAGTTCGTATTATTTTTGGTTCACGAGTAATAGTTGGTACTCCCTCTGTTCGCGAAAACTTGTCATTTTAGAGTTTTGATTTTGTTCAAAAAAACTTGTCATTTTAGATATTTTACTCATATATTTCCCAATTTAATCTCATTTATTTGAAATTTAAATCACCTTGAAAAATGTTATTGTACTTTGTTTTGAAATAATTAAGCCAAAAATAGGGACAATTTAGATAGTTTAAATATTTCTTAAATATTATACTCGGAGCTAAAGTAACAAGTTTTCGGGAACGAATGAATTATTATTTATAGTCATTTTTCTTTTAAAAATCGTTGTCCGAAAATAAAAGTGTTATTCAAAGTCTACGGTCAACACTGAACACTTCTCCTATTTTCAATACTTGTGTTTGACTTGGTTAGAAAGTATATTTTCGATCATCCTCACTCGTGAGCAATCTGAATCTTTTCAGCCCAAATCATTTATTACACTTTGTCTGAAATTACGAAAAATTCCCAACCATCTCGTAATAAAAATATATATAAATATAAGAAATGGAAAATATGGTAGTTATTTGAACTTTGAAGCCAAGATCTAATCGTTATAATAAAATTTTCGTTCCAAATCTATAGGTTTGCTAAAGGGGGGAAAAGGCTAATGAGTTTGTTTGCTACTCCCTCCGTTGCAAAATATAAGCCTCTTTACTATTTGACACGTTTTTTAATGAGCTAAAAACTCTATAAAATATTAATTTTTTATTAAATTTTTTTATATAGTCTTATATATATTGTTAATATGTATAATACTATGTACAAAAATTTGATAAAAAAATTAATATTTCATAGAGTTTTTAACTCATTAAAAAACGTGCTAAATAGTAAAATGTCTTATATTTTGCAACGGAAGGAGTAATATTTTGGGAAAAGAAATGGTAAATATATAACTTGGAATGAATTTAGTAAACTTAGAATGTTACAAGCAATTCTAACAGGAAGTTTAAATAACTTATGTCTTTAAAGTGCATTGTTCATTAAGTTGAACTGATAGAGTAGTTAAAGATGATTAATTATTTGTGTTAAATATATGTTACTAAGCTAGTAAGGTGTTTGGTAAATCCTAATTGTTATGGTAGCTGATGGAAACTCCGAAAGCTCATTAAACTAAAATATTATACACCAAAAGATCTGAAAATTTAGCTAATAAGCGTTAATGTGATTTAGTGATAAATAGACCTTTAATTATAAGTAAGATATGTCAAATCAGCATAAATTATACTGTCCGACTATATGAGGTTTATAGTTCATGGAAAGTAACTACTACTACCTCTACGTCATTTCACTTTTGACACATTTTTAAATGAATTAAAAACTATATGAAATATTAACTTTTTTATTAATTTTTTATATAATTTAAGTATTTATTAGTAATGGTGTGAATTTATATTTAAAAAAATTAATAAGAAGGTTAATATTTTATATACTTTTTAGGTCTTTAAAAAATATGCTGAAAAGTCAAACGACATCTATTTCTGAAGGAAGGTATTATATTAGATTAAGAATTGAATATACATATATCGACTTAGATATACATCGAACTATACATCTCACTTTGTTATTTATTTATGCATTTGATAATAATGCACATATTATATAATGAGATGTATATAACAAGTTAAAATTCATAAGTTCAATCTAATATATTCCTTAGTATTCCTAGTTAAACAAATACATATTTACGTGATTTAAAAGCGTGATATTAAAAAACACACCTCGAGGTAGCCCTTTAGGATAAATTATACGAGATCTTTGTAAATTTAACACACTTCGCATAAGATTAGTTTTTAAAAAAAAAACAGAAATCAATTAGGGAAAACTACGTAAGATCGGTAGTCTAACTTAGGGCATCCTTTCAGATGAGAACTTGTAGTTCTAAATCTGTGATAGGGTTGATGGTAGTGGTTGTGTGATCTAGAAAGGTTAATCTATCCACTACACTATTAATTTTTCTAAACACGTGATGAATTTGGACTGTTTGAAATCGACAAAGGTTCAATAGAGAATAGAAACAATCATTTTATTTTTCCAATGACATTTCCAAATGCCTTTAAGTGCATTAATAATGTTTATCACCTCTATTTCGATGTTTTGGATATTAAGTTCTAAAGATTCACGAATTCCATCTCTCAGTGTAGCCTCGACTCTAATAACCGAGAATGGCAAGATACTGGCCCACTCCATAGAGACCAAATTTGCTTTATGATCGCGATGATAAAACCAATCGCAGAATTTCCGTTGTCTTGTAAGGAACTATCAAAGTTAAGTTTGACCATTGAGTTTTTTTATTTTTCCCATTTGATCCATTTTTCTGTCTATTTTTACAACCATGTGAGTTGTTAGGATGGTTTGATGTTGGTGTTAGCTTTGTTTCTTCCTCTTCATTCTTAGCCACATTTCGGTTAAGCATTTGTTGTTTGATACATTTTATCACATTATTAATTGAACACGCTTCAATTTTTAAAACCATTTGATTCCTAAAGTACCAGATACTCCACCATATGGTTGTAAAACCCTTAAAATGACATTATCATCTTTTTTTTTTTACCATGTCAAAATTTACAAGAAGAGAGAGTGAAGTCAGTTGGGGACCAGGCATTCATTAATTTTGAAAGAGAAATAACAGCAGCAATTTAAAATGGCAGCTTTTCAACACACCCTTTTGTTGAATTCAACACTAAAAACTCTTTGATCATGATATCAATCAACCCTTCCTTTTCAATTTTAGTTCCAGATTCTGAAATTCCACGTCTGTTTTCACACTCACATGTTCATTGCAAGTCGACTCATAGCAAAACTCAATGAAACCCTTGTGAAATTTCAAAATGTTTTGGAAGATTATCATGATCAAATTGCAGCCTAATCTTCAATTTTTGTTGGCAACAAAAAACGAATTGGTCGGATGTGAATTGATCTAGGAGTGTAGCTATCGACATTGAATGCTTGATGCGTTATGCTCATATGATGTTTTTTTGCTCGTGTCTGGTAAGCCTAAAAAAGAACAAACCAATATATCCTACACAGAGTACCCTTAGGGTCAAGGTGTTTTTCCGACTACGTCCTGAGAGTGTCCTGAGAGTGTTTTTCGGTGACTTAGTTGTATCAAGAAAGGGCAAGGATGAAGATTAATAGAGAAACGAAAATGATAAAGGATACAACACCACACAACCCTTGAGCGCACAAACTAGCTCTCCTCAACTCGAACAACAATCCCGCCACTATATAAAAGGAGGTATAAATGTATAAATACCTCATCAACTATATGCATCTTTATAAATCCATTATAATGTTTTATAAGCAAGCATTATGTACCAATCAACGTGATCGTGATAATGCAATCTTAGATCAATTCAAATCCAACCAATTTGGTGCCAAAAATTTGAAGATTAGGCTCTTATTCAATTCAACCCAAATGGCCAAAAAACATCCTACCTGATCCAATTCAATTCAACCAACAATGTTGAAACTAAACTTCGTCTCTCAAAATTTGAACTTTTTAATAATACGGAGTATCTAGGAAGAAAGGCGAAACATACAGTAATTAAAACAGTGTATAACTTGGCACACCTCTCAATCTGTCATAGGTCAAACCTAAAAGATAACTTTGAATTATATCAAGGAGAAACCCCACCCTAAAAAAATCCACTTATCTATTAGCTTTTTTTTTAAGCTTCTGTTTTCTAGTCCAAGATCCTTTATGAGTCCACAGTACCCTAATAAGTTTAATGACATAAAAGGTTCTTCTGGCTAAGAAAATGTCTAAAGGCTCAAAAGTGTGATAGTAACTTCCACATGATATGCTTTTTCAGCTGACCTTGCTGGAATTCTATATCCAATAAAGTACTATAATCTTGCATTGAGAGTAAGACTTGGTCAATACCATCAAAAGAGCAATGTTACAACACGGGAAACTAACATAAAAATCCAATTGCATGGTTTAATTTAAACAACCGTATAGATAGATTTTTATAGCTCAAGCTACGGTTCGTGAAGGCAAAAAATGGAGCCAGGCTGACCTACTTTCACAACAGAGATAGCAAGTCAAAAGCCAACTAATTCTTCAAAGTGAAAAGGAAAATGCAAGAAATTACAACACCACTCACTAAACTGGAACAAGAATCAGAGAGCTGAGGAGTCTCACCAAGGGGGAGGGCCACCTGCCTTTTCGACTATGTAGTTATTCATGAATCTTTGCTGGTTGTTGCAACTTGTTGCGTTCTACGTTGATGTACGTCCCAGTTGTATACGCGAGCAATTGTCACCTGATCATATGATGTGTAACAAATTATGAATAATGATTTTACACAGCTAGTAAGAGGTCCTCCAAATTATATTACTGATACCGAATGAACACACTGTCCAACTACTTAATGGAATTCTATTCATTCACATGCCAACAATTTTTTAATGCTAAATATACATATTTACTTTAGCATCTCAATAATTTGAGCAATTGAATTGCCACTGACGCTAACAAAGCTGATACAAACTAGGCCTGTGAAAGTTCTAATGACCATTGGAGTTCTGCAGGTAAACCAATCCACATTTTAAAATTTTCACATCATTACAAAAATTGAATGGATGGAAGTCTTGGACATGAAACCAACTCAGACACACAAGAATCAAAGTGTGGTCTCAACCAGTGTGAAAAGTGAATGCAATAAAGAAGTTTTGGCTCTCAATAGATACAATAACAGGCAATGCTAGTTGGAGAGAGTAAGCCCTATTTGGTTTGAGTGTGGTTATGTATAGCAAGTTGCAACGATGATGTGGCATTGGCTTGGTGGCTCTAATCATAAATATTCCCTTGGTGTGAGTGGTTTGATGATGACCCTAATAAGAAGCACCTTGTGTTTCAAAGCAAGCTTATGGCTCTTTGTTCTCTTGTCCACCATACATGGAGGGCAAGAAACCTTGCTATTTTTCATGGTAGAATGTTAGCTAAATTCAGGTTTCTTTTGATGTAGTGTTTGGTGGTTTTCTTTGGCTTGCTTTTTAGGGGATGTATAGATCCGCTTGTGATGTTGCCTGCTTTACATTCAATGTGAGGTTGATAAGCTATATGGAGACCCTTTTGGGGTTTACACTAGACCCTTGGTGTGCTCTACGTCTTTTGTGACTATGTTACCTCAGTCCGAAATATATTTCAACAATTCAAAACAGGCAATGCATATATACCTGTGTTACTGTGACTTGGTCTCTTAGAAACTGTAGATCACCAACCAGAACTTCTAAACTGGCTTTAGCATTTTCTAGATTTTTCCGCAAAAGAGCATTAGCCTGCAGCAAAATAAGACAAAAACTATAGATATGCTCCCTATCAAATGTTATTATACAATGAAGCATCACATGACAGCTTGAAATGACAGACCTCATCACAAGAGTACTCCAGCATGACATTTGCCCCCAGCCACAGGCATACTGAATCAGCTTCCTCAATGCAGGCCCGTGAATATATTCCCTCCGAGACCTCAAAATCGGCAATCAGTGCCTGTTAAGTATGTAGTTAAAAAAACATAATAAAATATTTTAATCATAATTGTACCATAACATTAATCACACAAAAAACACTTGACGACAGATCTATGGTGATTGCACAAAGGTGTTTTGGCATCTTAAGGGCTTTATTCAACACGGCTTTGTTAAAAACATAAAAGAGAAAGAAGGATCTGGAATTTAGATAAAACACATTGTGAAGGGATGAAGCACTCTTAATGGAAGTTTGTAAAGCTGCTTTAAATCCTTTGATGGTAGTCTTTACTCCGAAAATGAATGCAATATTTAACAAACAACACAGTTTGGTGCGCTTTTTTTATTTATTTATTTCTTGATCGTACATTCTGAAAATCTCTTGTTCTTGGTTCATTTCTTTATGGATGGCCATCCTCTAAACTTAATCGGGACAAGAATAGATCAAGTGGCGGTGTTCATTAAATATTTAAAGCTATAGCTACGAATGGGTCTTATGCTTTCAAAGGGCAGAGTTCACCACTAATGTTTTTGCACTGTGATAAGAAGAAAAAACATATTCCATCCGAAATTACATCCATGCATTTGCAAATCATTGTGTAGCATTTAACTTTCAACAAATTATAATTCTGCACATGTAACACCATTGACAATGCTCTCGATTTTTTCCCAGTTAAGGATATCACCTGGTATATACATTTGGTTCATTATCTATTTATTAAAATGACATAAACGTTTAGGAGTTGGGCAGAATGAATGAAAAAGATCCCAATTGGAGACCCATGAGACAGAAGTGGAATCATTATTCTCAAACTGTTTTTCTTACATGCTATACAGACCTTACAAAGGTTGGCACGAAAACTGGGAAGTCTAAAACCCTTTATGGCTAAGTTACTTGATGAGTAGTTAAATAAATCGCAAAACAAGCAATCATGGAACTGGCATGGGAATCATTCCAGAAAACTAGAGAAAAAAATAGATAGGAAACTCTTGTGTCGTATCAGGATGCTAAATATCTGTCAAGGTGAAAACACACTTCAAGTATAGGTAATTTCAATGAAAGGGAGCAAAACACAAACAGAAATGATCAACAAGAAAACAGGAATAAGAAATCGTAATCAAAATAAGAAGCGCTTTCCTATCTGATCAATACGATAAGATAAAGGACTCTCTCATCTCAAGACTATCCCTCCCCATTTAACTTCAATGTGCAGTTATTTGCATGAGACTGACAGCAAGGTTCAACTAACTAATGGACATAACTGAATGTATTGGTCAATATCATATCCATCAGGACTGCTCTGAAGTGCAAATCAGTTTCTACTTTCTAGTAGCAGCAGTGGTATCTGTAGATTTATCCATACTTTCAGTAAGAGACGAATAATTTTTCATATTAAAAACCACTTCATTTGGTTAGATATGAGATTGAAACAATCCTGTTCCTAGCTACTCAAAGTTGTGGTTAGGTAGGTTCATTTTAAGGTCTTCCTAGACCACAGTTAACAGACTGGAAATTAACATTCCATACCTTTGTATTACCTATGAAACAATGGTCATATTGTTATTGGACTAAAACAAATGCCTCATTTCCCATGGTTGATTATACCTGAGCTAATTTTTACCCTTAGGAAGTCGAGTTGAATTCCATTCGATAAAGTCAAAAACAAATGACAAACTTCTCGCTCATTGGTCCACACACCAAAATTGAGGAAGAAAAATGCTAGTCTACAGCCGCAAGCCATACCCATTTTTTCTCACAACAATGTCAAAATAAAGCCTTTAGAAAATAATTTATGTTGCAGAAGAACGAGTAGTCAGCTAGTCCATCAAATTACTTGGGTTCGGAGATCATAGTTGGTTGCTAGTACACATCAACTTTCATGAAACAATCAAATGTTTAAGCAAGCAGTAAAATTTGTGCTAGTTTTTTTATTAGGACAAAAGATAAAACATGGCAATCAAACTTACAATAAAAACATGACTTATGAAAATAAAGAAAACGAACCTCGCCACTACCCTTCCTTGCTTGCAAAGTAGAAACTATGTCCAAGCACTTCTCAATATCAGGAATCTTTGCCTGGAAGCACAGAAAAATTGAATTCATGTATGAGTCAAATGGACCAAGAACTTGATAACTTCAAGACTAGTAAGCAGTAAGCATGCTGGAAATATAGCACTGGATCAATTTCAATTTTGAAGATATTACTGGACACCAATGTCAGTATTTACAAGAAAACTGAAAGGATTTAAAGCCCATTTTCATAGATTTGATTGGATATCATGCATAAGCTCAACGTGCATCTAATTACCAGAAAACATGGGCAACCATTTCAGTGTATGACCTTAATTCTCGTTTAGTCTCATTTTCATGTCCTTGTATCAAATTAACCATATGTTTCATTAATAGCTAAGAGAAAATTGAAATTAGAAATAGACATCATCACTCATGACACTTTTTTTATCAAGCCAATACTTCAAACAAGATAAATAGTAAAATATTTAACAAAGCTATGGAACATAACAACAAGAGTACAAGTACGTCTAATTCCTCCAATAATTGGTAAGAAATTTAGTATATTTGATGTAAGAAGTGAAATCTGTTAATTGACATGACAAATCCAATAGGTAACAGAATCCAAATTACATAAGTTTATAGTTACAGAAAAGAGAACAAAAGTAACACTAACACCTGAAGATCCCTTTGTTGTGCAAGAAGTTTCATCTCTACCACCTTGTATTGTTGAAGCCTGTGAATTGCCGTGGATACTCATGAGAATGTGTGTAATTAATTGCAACCAAGAATCAACAAACACTACTTAACTAATTCAGACATAAATGGTTCCCAATAAAGGAAGCCACAGAAGGAACTTTATAGAAGACGAAGTAACATTGGCCAAATGAAGAAAAAACAGCGGCCAAACTCAAATGTAACTTGCTCCTTTCTAAGCTAAAAGAGGTTATGCGGAATCATTTTTCTACTCCTCTTACAACACCACAAAGACCGTGCGGATAGACAGGCATATTTTTAGAATAACTTAATCAAAGTGGGATAGGAGTTAAAAGAAGAGAGTAAAGCACATCTGATTGAAATGCAACAAAAGAGAACTCTCATATTACGTTCATTCACTCCATTGAGTTACGAAAAGGGCTAGATAGTGTGGATAGGCCGGCATATTTTTAGAATGACTTAATCAAGGGGGGAAATGAGTTCAAAGCAGAGAGTAAAGCACATTTGATTGAAACACAACAAAAGAGAACTCTCATATTACGTTCATTCACTCCTTTGAGTTACAGATGAAAAGGGCTAGATATTGCTGCCTCCTAGTCATATCAACTCCGGAGAAGAATTTAACTTTGGTATTTGGAAAACAAATAATCCCAAATCCAACCACTTCTCTTTCTTAATATCCGACACGGCTACGCATAATATGGAGAGAATAAAAAGTAACAGGATTGTGCATTCAACAAAGGTACCAAACTCTTCACCCCTTTGCTCAGCTTCACTTTGACAATGTTATCACTATCAGACCAAACAAAGCCTTGACTGCTGCACAAAAATATTCATTCCAACTGTCCTAAAAAAATGGCAGCTACACTCAATTACCATCAACACTATTATTGAAAGGGATCACTAACTTCATAAAAGGGCTGCTTTTTCATAATTTTCTAGACCCTTCCAAACTGAAGATCCAACTGAAAATCTAAAGTATGATTAACAAGTTCCTTGATGATTTCGAGTACAAGAACAGACATTAGAAGCCATAAGTGGAGCTTCTTTCGTTAAGAAAATAGAGTTTTAACAGAAAATACTTAAATTTCTCCAATATGTTATTCAAATAAGCACTGTCTAATTAATTAATCAACTAAAGTTGACTAGTTTGACCAAAATTGCTAGCTAAGAACCAACTAGCTAAACCAAATAATATCAACACAGAAACAATTCAGAGAAGTACTAAAACAAACAAGCATTGTAATTAAAAACCCTTTGTGCTCACACAAATACCGCTCAATCGCGCCCTCCATCATATGATCCCCTATGATTGCAGCTCAAAACAAGCCCGTATAAATCACAATCAAACCTAAAGTTGCTTCATTTTCCATCCAGATACGATTTACATAAAATAAATTGATTTATAAGGTTGCTCCGGTCATCAATCGATCAAGTCTCAATCGAAATCCATCCATGGATTGGATTATCAAGAAGAAGGTGACAAAGAAGTAGGAAATTTATACGAGATCAAACAAGGAGGGGACAAAAAGCACAGACGGAGACCTTTCTTGGAGCGAAGCGAGGGCGGAGTTGACATCGAGGCCCGATTCGGTGAGAAAGCTACGGACATCTTCGACGAACGCCGCCGCGGGGATGCCCCTCCTCTCCGACACCGTTGAGGACGCGGCCATTTTCAGGGAGGAGAGAGAACAGTATGTGATGTGGAATGTGTTCACAGGGACGGGCGGGTTTGCACTATGCAACGAGGGTTTACTCTTTGGAGGAGACGAGTTGAGTTCAATTTGTGTTATGCGGCATATTTTCAGAACCCGGGGTTTGGGTTACTTGCATTTCAACATTTGCAAAATATCGCCTATACTTTTGATACCTTTCAAAATTACACCCGCCGTAGGAGAGTCTCAGACTCTCGGTTGGCAAGATGACGAATCGTCTGCTTACTACTCCCTCCGTTAATTAAAACTTGACGTTTTACTATTCACGAACGCTTTTTGAAGTATTAAAAACTATATAAAATATTAATTTTTTTAATATATTTTTTTAATAATTTCATACTTGTTACTATTAAGTATGAATTTATAAAAACAAATTTTTAAAAAAGTTAATATTTCATATAGTTTTTATCATTCTAAAAGAGCGTGCATGAATAGTAAACGACAAGTTTTAATTAACAGAGGGAGTACTGTCGGGATAAATTTTAGTAAATTACACTCAAGTCCCTTTTTGTCTTTGAAAATATTTACAATCCAACCAGTCCGGAATGGCTCACTGGAAAGGACTTGCGACTTGCGGGTAGTACCCAAAGCTCCCCAATTCGAACCCCGGATATGGCCGCTCTTTATTTACAAATTCAAGAAATCCCTCAATTCCGAAACCATGTTAAACTTGTTGAAATGCATTGAAAAATTGATACGGAGTATTTTTCAATTTGAGTGGTAAATTCTATACTAATTGGATCTATCTTCTTATCAAAACAATACCAATTGGATCTACCACGCATTAGTGTGGAATTTTTATGCTAATTTCAATTAAAAACTATGATGTTTTATACTAATTTCAATTCGAGGTAACGTTACTATGAAAGAACTGAACACTAAGAGATACAAGGGTGGTAAGGACAACATTTCTAGTAGTAGGTGACCGGTTTCATATCACACATGAGTCCATAGTGGCACCAGTGGTGGAATAAGCGTGCGTGAGACAAATGATTAAACACATTGATTGTAAAAAAAATAGAATAAATAGGAAAAAGGGTAGTTTTTTTAATAAAATAGGCTATCATTTTTAGAGCATGATAAAAAAAAAGGGTCAATATATAGCATAGACTAAAAAAACAATCAATTAGGTCAATATCTAATCTAGACTAAAAAAAGGGGTGTTTTTTAGAATAAGGGTAAAAATACATTTTAGAGCATGGTAAAAATACACTTATAATGTAACCAAATTACTACCCAACTCATCCCCACCTCACTGCTCTCGACCTCCATTCTCCCTAAATGCAACACCGTCCTACTCATTTTTCTTCAAGCAATGTCATTTAAATCGAAAATCTAATGAAAATAAGGTCTGTATGTTCACTTTTTATATTAAATTTTTGGGTAGTTTTGACATATTCGTGTGTTTTGGGTGGGTTGAGTTGAGAATGTGATTGATTGTTTGAAAATTTGTTAAAAGTGGTATGATTTTGTGCAGTTGTGCTCATAATAGTAATATTTAGGCATATTTTAGATAAATCTATGAAAAAAATAGTCAAATCTTGCATTATGGATGGGATTATATTATGTTTTACATTTGGACAAGATAATTACATGTGGAGCGGCTTGGCAGGTTGTATTCGCAGAGTGGGTCGGGAGGTGTTGGGGGTGTCTAGAGGGGGTCGTGGGCCCAGGCGAGGCGTAGATTGGTGGAGTGAAGAGGTGAAGGCTAAGGTAGAGGCAAAACAGCTAGCATTTCAGAGATGGTTGCACAGAGGCGTTGGAGTAGACGGTGTGGAGCTCAGGTTCAGGTATAATGTGGCCAAAGGGGAGGCTAAGCGAGCAGTCGCTAAGGCTAAAGACAAATCTTATGAGAATCTCTACAAAGCCTTTGACGAGAGGGGAGGGGAGCGGGTTCTTTATCGGCTTGCTCGACTTAGAGAGAGGATGAGTCAGAGACATCGACAGCGTCAAGTGTGTCAAAGATGAAAGCGATCAAGTGTTGGTGGATAATCAGCAGATCAAGGGTAGATGGCAGAGATACTTCTCAGAATTGCTCAACGAGGATTTCTGTTCTTCAGAGCGGAGCTCCAGTCTCTCGGATCGTATCGACTTGGGATTCTACCGGCGCATTTCTTTAGGGGAAGTTAAAGAAGTTGTTTGTAGGATGAAGAACAACAGAGCTTTGGGCCCAGACGATATCCCTGGGGACGTTTGGAAATGGTTAGGGGCTAAAGGTTTAATTTGGCTTACTTCGCTTTTCAATGTCATCCTAAGTTCAGGTAAAATGCCAGCAGAATGGAGACTTAGTATATTGGTCCCGGTCTACAAGAATAAAGGGGATGTACAATGTTGCAGTAACTACAGAGGAATCAAATTGCTGGGTCACACGATGAAGTTATGGGAGAGAGTGATTGAGATGAGACTTCAGAGAATGGTTAGTGTTTTTGAGAATCAGTTTGGCTTCATGCTTGGTAGATCTGCAGTGGAAGCTATCCACCTGTTAAGGCGATTGATCGAGATGCACAGAGACAGGAAGAAGAATCTACATATGGTTTTTATCGATATTGAAAAGGCCTACGACAGGGTTTCGAGAGGACTTCTTTGGAGATGCTTGGCAGAGAAGGGAGTGACGGGGTCGTATATCAGAGTTATCAGGGATATGTATGATGGTTCGCTGACAAGTGTTAGAACGCCGTGTGGGGATTCAGAGTATTTTGAGGTTCGAGTGGGGCTTCACCAGGGCTCAGCACTCAGTCCGCTTCTATTCACTTTGGTTATGGACTTACTATTTGCTCCTCTCCAAGATGAGGTCCCTTGGTGCATGCTTTTTGCTGACGATATTGTTCTGGTGGACAACTCAAGATCGGGTTTGGCTCGCAGGCTAGAAAATTGGAGAGAAGTGTTGGAATCTAAGGGTTTCAGAATGAGTAGGACCAAGACCGAGTATGTTCAGTTTTGTTTTGGAGAGGTCAGGGAGCCAGAGGCATCCGTTCGATTGGGGGATGAGCTGGTCCCAAGGAAAGAGTGTTTCAAGTACCTTGGCTCGTACGTGCAAAATGATGGGGGTGTCGACAAGGATATCGAGCATAGAGTCCAGGCGGGGTGGTTGAGATGGAGGAGAGCATCAGGGGTACTTTGTGACAGGAAAGTTCCGGCTAAGCTGAAAGGGAAATTCTACAAGGTGATTGTTAGACCGACCTTATTATACGGCTCGGAGTGCTGGCCCATTACTAAAGCTCAAGTACAGAAGTTGGCGATGGCAGAGATGAGAATGCTGAGATGGATGAGTAGACACACGAGACTTGACAAAATCCGAAATGCTGACATCAGGAGAGGGGTTAGAGTTGCGAGTATTGTGGACAAACTACGGGAGTCTAGATTACATTGGTTTGGACACGTCAGTAGGAGACCTAGGGCGTGTTCGGCGACAGCTTTTGGGAGATGTTGGGAGATTAATCTCCCTACAAAAGCTGCATCTAGGGCGTTCGGTGGGAGATGGAGCGAGATGGAGAGATGGAGATTGTGAGGATGGTGGGAGATGAATTCAACATCTACCCGGGGCTGGATTATGGAGATTGTGGACGGATTCTCGCATCTCCAACCCATAATTGCCCCTTCTGTTGCCCTATTCCACATCTCCTCATTTGGGAAGCGAGAGAGCCGCCACCGACGGACAAGCGCCTTCCTGTAGTGTGCGACGACGATAACAAGGTAAGGTGAGTCCTTCTCGGTCTCTCCTCTCTTACTGGCGACGGTGAATGGGGGATCTGAACCCGGCGGGTTCGAATGACCCCCCGGCGGCGATGACGGGCTGCGAAGCCCGTATGTGGGTCCGAGAAGGAACCCAATCGGTCATCTTAGCAGGGCCCCTCTTACCGGCGCCAGGACGGGCCTCCTCCGGCCAAGGCGGCCGAGTACGGGCCTCCTCCGGCCGCAATGGGTTCCGTCGATTGGAAAATCGAAGGACCCGTTAGGTGTTGCTGTTGGCGCATGTTCAGTCCTCCATTCCATGAATGGAAGGACCCATCTTGCAGTGGTCATGGAGTGTCGATTACACACAATGTTGGGATATTTGAATTTGTAGTTAGGGTTTTGAGCCAGGTATAGAGAAAGTTGAATCTGGATGCATACATGGGTAAATGTTGTTGTCGCTTGTGTTGATGAAGTTGTAGGTGGTTGGTGTGGATGAGTGGAATGAGTTCCAGCTTCCCAGGATAGTAAAAATCATGGTATCTTTATTATGAAATCAAATTCATCAAGTTACTCTTGAAGATACTGTCTTCTTCAAAGTTATCAAGTTCAATGCAAAAAGGTATTGTGAATGTGGTACATAGATTTTTGGTAATATAACAAATCAAATTATCAAATACTCGAGTTTTTACATATCAAATTTATGAAGTACTTCTAGTTGTTGTTGCTTCTCTTGGATTTCAGATTTGGCTTTGAGCATATGAGGCTTCAGTTTATTTACATCTGCCAATTTCAGTGCCTTGAGGAAAAATTCTTCTGCTCCTTCCTCCAACCATCTGAAATAAATGCAAAATTTAGCCTTGCAAGTTTTTTACTGTCATACAGATTAGTGATATTACTGATATATGTTTTTTATGTAAAAACATTGTGTGCTGTTGAATTCAAATATGTGTTTACCTGTTAATCCTTCAAGGAACATTTTCAGATGACATGATTAGGGGGGCATCAATAAAAACAATTAGAGGAAGATAAAGCATCAATATAAACACCTTCGTTCTCAATCTTTTCGTTTTCCTCTTCAAACTCATTTTGCCATTCAATTGGAAAATGCATATAAATTATAATTTTCATTACATGAGAGGAAACTGTCAAATTGTAATGTAAGAAAAGGTTCCAAATCTGAAATTGGTTCTTCCCTCAATCAGGAAACAGATACAACAAACAGATTCCAAAAAGCTGATAACTTCACTTACCAAAGAACAGTAAAAGTATACAAGTGGATTTACAAAACAAAACCAGCCAACCTTGATTTTCTTCAGCAAGTCATAACCAGTCATTCCATGCATACAATAGTCTGTGATAACAAAATGTGAATAAGCACATATAACTTTTACAGACTACTGTATAGAATAGTTCTCTCTATTGTGAACTTTTACAGACTACTGTATAGAATAGTTCTCTCTACTGTATAGAATAAGCACATATAACTTTTACAGTCATTCCATGCTTGATTCATGTCTTCAGATGTTCATGTATGGTGTTGTTGAGGTGTTTGATCACCTCTACACTTAACATATTTTCTTAGTAATGGCCTTCCAAATGAAGTTTATGGTGGAAGCTAGTCCAACTGTGTTGTATGATTTTGGTATGTTGTTTCCCTCCTGATGCACTCATGTATATATCCAGGTACGAACATGTCTTCGTCCGGTAGCTGGCCCAGCGGATGCCCGGAGAAGTACCCCTGGATCGGGGGCGAGGAGAGGCTGCCTCCCTAGTGGGAGCAGGTACGTTTCTAACCTGTAGGACCGAAGACATTGTCAAAATGGGAGTAGAGTAATTGTATAAAGTGTGTCCACCTTCTCGTCCTCCCTGAAATTACCTTCGTAATCATGCCAGGAGATGCAAGACGACGCCGAGGGCAGCTACGCAATTAGGGGATCTGACCAAGAAAACCGCGCCCCCCTACAGGAGATTCCTCAGGTCATTCCTCCCCCGCCCGAGGACCCTAGGATCCAACAGCTTGAGGAGATCGCGATGGAGCTCACTGCACGCTTGTTTGCAGCCGAGTCTGAGGTGCAGAGACAAGGGGCGGAGATTGACCGTGTCAACGCGCTGAACGACGAGATGGCGGAACGCTTGGCTAGCATGTCTTCCCACGCTTGCACACTCTGGGATGACCTCGTTGCTTCAAGGGCTCGCGAGGACGCTACCAAGTGGATGGTCCTCGCAATGACAGCCGTTGCGGTTGCTGCCATGCTGCACAGGTAGGAAGCCTCCACCCTTTCAGAAGCTATTTTGTGTCGGTGTAGAAAGCATGTATGTACAATCGCGCATGTAAGTATGTAATGGGTAATCACGTTTGAAACTCAACGGCAGTGCCGAATCTGTTATCACCCCTCCTAAAGGGGCTGTTTTTGGTTTGATCGTAGGGCGGGTGGTATGTTTTCAGTCGGCGGGGGGCTGGGGTGTTGTTGACGTAAGGACTCGTCGTTGTATCGACATTTTTGGATGCCCTGTGGTTGTTGAAACAACGCTAGGACTATGGTTGGCGCGTCAGCTGTAACATCAGTAGATAATGCATATTCTATTTCCTACAAGCATTCGGGTTTCCCACGTAAATAAATGTTATTACGGGTGATCGTTCGGACGATATTAGGGGTTACACCATCGCGCAAATAAACGTTACACATGCCGACAACAAAGGGTCGTGTCCCAGGGCTCCGAACACGGCCTAGAAGTCTTCGTCTATACGCACTACAAGGTCGAGACATAGACACATAAGTTTGGCGATTCAGTTCGTCATGCGCATACCTATATGAAGGTGGACACATGCCCATGATCACAAGCGTTGTGTGGAGGTTCTAGCTCGCAGCTACCGCCTGCGTCTCCGGTCGGCCCAAATCTGTCTAGCGATCTCGTCCCGGAGCCCTTGCATCCCCTGTACCTCACTGCCGTCCTCGTCGCTCGAAGCGTTCTCGTCCTCGTCCTCGCTGTCATACTCGGCTTCGACAGTCTCTCCCTCCCCATGATCGGCCCCAGGCTCCCCATCTTGTTCATCCCCTGTGAAGTGTAATGCATCGTCCACCCCGCCGGAGCGTCGGATGAAGTTGTGCAACGCCATGCAACCGAGGATGATGTCCACATGCTTGCCGACCGGGTACTTGTGCATTGGCTTTGTGATCTTCCACATGCCTTTGAAGATCCCGAACGTCCTTTCCACAGCCCCACGAAGGGATGAGTGTCTTTGGTTGAACGCTTCCTTCTCGTTGTCGGCAGGTTCTTCAACAAATGACGCCCTGTGGTACTTCGTCTTCGAGTACGGGATCATGAAGCCCGGTCTCTCTGGATATCCTTTGTCGCACAAGTAATAACGCCCTGGAGGAGGGTGAGGGAAGTGCATGCCCGGGGTTGTAAGGGCGTGCTCGAGCACACGGGCGTCGTGGGCACTGCCCTCCCAACCTGCCGAGGCGAATGTGAAATTGAGGTCGAAGTCACATACTGCAAGCACGTTGAACGTTGTGATGCCCTTGCGTCCCCGATATGGTAGTTGCTCCTCCTGTGGAATGCATGCTTCGATGTGGGTCCCATCGAGAGCTCCAATGCAACCCTGCATGGAAGTGGTACACGATGTCAAAACGTCCTCGGTAATCGAGCCGAAGAGTTGCTAAGTATGTAGCAACCTTAAAGTAGGGGCTGTATCAACCTTCTTTCTATATCTGCTTGGGGACCTCTGAGAAGGTAGGATCTACGGGCTTGATAACGTCTCGAGCTAGTCCTTTCCACCCGTTGTGGCGGCCTACTAGTGATTCCAAAACGTCAGTGATGGCATCGCTTATTGTCGACGACGATCGCTGAAAACGCTCGCAAGTGTCCCGCACTGACGCCCCCCACGCCATGGTGTTGACGAATATCCCCACCTTCTCCGTCACGGTCATGTTGTTGGATGCGTTCAAGCCGTAACGGCATTGAAGAGTGGAGCAGAGCGAAGTGAATACGTGCTTCGGCATTCGAAATACTTGGACGCACCTAAGATCTGTCTCGTGGGATAGTATGTCGTGAATCCAGCGCTCTCCAGTGTACTCGGATGTGTAGCAGGGCACCTTGTGGACGTACTTGAAGTAATGCGCTGATTTGCGCAACACTTGCAGAATCAGAAACCACTGTGCCACAACTGCTCGCTTGTGCCTCCTCTTCATCCTACGGGTAACCTCTCGAGACTCCATCAACGGTCACTGCATAGGACCACATACGATGCTCAGTGTACAAGAACTGGGGTACATAGGTCATCACCTTTATTTGACAAAATTGCATCAGATATGAAGTGAGCGAATGGCATGACGGAGTCACCAAAGCAAGGCACAAGAGAGGCACAAAACGAGAAACATACGAAGAATTAATCTCTACCATAGTAAAAAACGCAATGTTTACAGCTCAACCAAAAACAACCATCAACGTTCGTCCATCTACAACATTCACGTGAAAGCGTAAAAGTGTTCTCATGCATACCGGGGAAAAGACTAAAACATGCAAACACGAAGCAAAGATAAAGCAGTGGGTCATGGGAACGAATCTGCATTCTCGGCGCCCCCCTACACGTCCCCCCCGCTCTTGCGAAACTGGTACTTAAGCCACGCCAGCCTCACCGCGTCGCTCCTAGTCATCGCAAGGAACATCCTCGCACGCTCGGGGGAGATTAATGATTCAATTGCGAACATCAGCAAGGGGCTCTCATCCTCTATTAAGCCTTCGGCCACAAGATGGTCGAGGATCTTCATCACCTCTACCTCTCTGTTAGCTTCTGTACGAGACGCCTCATCCTCGGCTCGTACGTAGTTAAGTATCTGTGCACTTGTTTCCTCCACGAATTCCATTTGTCGTTCGAACATAACCGAGCCAGAAGACCTTCTCCCACTGCGTTTCTTACCGGACGGAGCTGCGGACGAGCTACCCTGCCGCTTCCCTGACCTTGTGGGGAAGGTGCTACATCCAGGGGTGACAGTAGGCGCTGACTGAACGGGAGGAACTGGATTGGACTGGCTGGCACCTCTCACGAGGTCCGGAAATCGACGGAGGTCGAAGTCATCAATGTTGTCGACATCAGCCCCGAGGTCAACCTCTGCAGCAGTGGGAAGGGGTCTATGTACGTCGCCTCCATCGTCGGGCGTAGCCGACATCGACACAGGGCTGTCGAGGGCATCCATCGAAGGGGAGACGCAGTGCTGACCGGTCGCAACGGTGCCCCCGTATATCTGGTCCCAAGCGTCTTCGAGGTCCGGAGGTATGCACTTGTTCCTCAGCTTCCTGAAGTCTTCCTTCTCCTACACATGAAGGAGCGTGATGCTGTAACAGTCATGGCATACAGGAATCCAGAAAGATTATGCAGACAATGGTAGGCTGCTTACCTTGCATTTACGCTCCCACCACTCGTCGCTAGCGTCTATGCACCCTCGGTCGTAGTCCCACCCGAGACCGGTCTCTCCGTGCTTCAACTCTTTCCACGCCTTCCACTTCTCCTTCATTGTGGCATATTTGTTCTTCAGTGAGTTCGAGCCACACTTCTGCCCTGTTTGCTCCTCGAACTGGGTTGTTAAAACAACCCAGCTGAATCCTTGATCACGACCGTACTTTCTTTGATAACAAATGAGAAGGTCCATGAACTGTTTGAGTAGAGTCGGAGTCCATAAGAACTTCAGTTCCTTGCCGACCTGGCTTTTCTTTCCCTTATCAGGAACGGGGGGCTTGCCATTAGAGGCCATGTATGCAACTCTCTCTTGCAGCTGACGTCTCCCAAGGGCAACAACAAACCACACACAACAACTGTCGAATATGAGCGAGCAATTTACAATCATCCCATCAGGGCGAATTCCCACTGGTGTGTATTGAAACGCATCCAGCAGGGGTCACAACAATTCTAAAACACTAATCCAAACACATAAAATTGCACTCACATACAACAGTTCTAACACAATAATCCAAACACATGAAATTACACTCACGTTCCAAATCAACCTATATCAACTGTTTACATTGCAAGGAATGAGGATATTGCTGTAAACATACCATAGTTGGAGATCGTTTCATGTTGCGACAAGGTTATTGTCAGTCATGCCACTTACCAACTGATGAACACAAGTTGATTAACCGTACTCCTGTGACATTTGAACCAATACTTCGAAAGTTGTAATAAACTCGGACTAAACTAGGTACCCTATCATAACTATGTAACTATACATCGTAATCCTACTGACATCCTTGTTGTTTTCATCCAGTTTAACGTGATTACATGACTTCTGTTGTTCTTCTTGAGCTAGGATAACATCAACCTCAGTATGACTGTTTGTCGATTTATTCATTCTATTGCGAGGGGTAGCCAACCGCTTCTACCATACAAAACCCTCTACCATCACATATGCAACATCGCTACAACAACGGACCCATCCGTATCCAAAATCCGCCTCCAATTTCACCTAAGCCTCGACGGACACTGAACCCCCAAATTGTTGCTAGGGTTCGGACCTACAGTCTTCAACTAGCTATATGCCCCCTCACAATCGCAATTTCAGAGGCAATCAACATGCACCATTCCAATTTACCCTTCATTCATAAGGATCCATCAAATTAAGAAGAGCATGAGTCCTCGGAGGTGGAAACGTACCTGGGTATCGCCGGCGCCGTGGACTGCTGGTGGTTCTACAGCTATCGGCGCTTTTGCAGACGCAGGTGGACGAAGGGGGACTGGGAGGCCTTCTTCCGGCGGGCTGCTTGTTTTTGCGCCGGGGATCTTCGTCACCGACGGTATAGGGATCCCGTAGTCAGTCGTCGCCACTCCGCTCCTTTCCTCCCCGTCTGCTGCACAACGGTTATATGAGCCGTACATTTGCCATTTAGGGGAGGAGGACCCGAGGCTTTCAGTTACTAGTACATGGCATTTTGGTAATTTTGTTCCTTCAACATTCACCACCATCCCCTACCAACCAAACACCTTTCCAGATTTTATTCATACATAATCTCCATCCACAACATCTCATAACATCTACTAAAATTAATCTCCATCTCCTATAATCCACCGACATCTCCATAATCCCCTTAATCTCCATCTACCGCCAAACACGCCCCTACTCCAGCTCTGGTTCGTAGGTGTGAAATCTTGGATTTGGGAGAAACCCGCAGGGGGAGAGGTAGACCTAAGAAGAGCTGGATGGAGGTTATCACACATGATCTCAATCTTCTGAACCTTTCAGAGGATATGACTTTAGACAGGGACCACTGGAGGAGGAGCATTCGAGTTGTTGATGTTTAGTGTCGTGTTCTTTATTTGAGTTGTGTCCTCGTGCCCTTGTTGATTTCCCCGCTTCTTTCTTGCTCATTTCCTTCTCTTTGCCGTCTCTTATTCCTGTTGTCTCTGTTGCCTTCTCTGCGGCCTACTATTATGTGGTTCTATTGTCATATTGTTCTGGGTCTATCGGAAACACTCTCTCGACTTGTTCGGAAAAAGAGTGCGTACATCCTGACCTCCCAGACCCCGCTTAAACGCGGGATTAACTGGGATGTTGTTGTTGTTGTACTATTATGAAGCAATTAAGAGGATGACAAGGCTATTATGAACTAATTCAGAGGATGACAAAGGAGAAAAAAAATTTCCCTTTTCACTCTCCAATTATACAATTTTCTCTCAATATAATTATAATTGTACAACCGTGGAGTATAAAAATCCATTTGGAACCATTAATTTCCTTGACATTTGTAGCTTTTATTGGAGTATGATACAATTGTGAGAAAAAATAGTAAAACCTCTATAAAATTATTCATTTTTTTTATCAGGTAATAATTCGGGTGGATTAACATCTTTATGGATGAGATGAGGTCTCGAAGACCTGAATCAATATAGATGTCGAGGCTGCTGACATAACGACAAAGATATGTAACCTTATCAGTCACTCTATTGTTTAAAGCAGTGTAATTTATAGTTTTGTAAAAAACATATTAAAGGGGTTAATTTTTTTTCTTCCTGGAAGCGGGGGTCGATTGAAATAATTAGACCAAATTTGGGGGTTAATTTGAGTATGTATTCTATTTGCAAACCCTAGCCCTGAAATTTGGGGGTTATCGTTCTTCGCTTGTTCTCTGCAAGTCGTTCTTCTCACTCCGCGCTCCACTCCACTTGGTCTTTATTTTCTTCTCGCCCCGCCGATTGGGTTCGACCATCATCGATCTGGTTCGAGTTTCCGAACAATTTCGGTTCGACGTTCCCGTAACGGAAGGCGATAGGGCGTACCAAGAATCCAACTTCAGTGCATCAGAGCAACTGCTAACAATGCTACCAATGCCCACAGTAAAAGAGGTTTGTTCGCTAATTTCTGTCATTTTGTCTTATGAACTGAGCCATTGTTTTAGTATTATAGTTTATGTTTCTTGCACAAGATGCAACCAAGGTCCATTCTCCATTTCCTTCAGATACGCTATGTCAATGGTCTCCTTACGGCGCTATGTGATGAGTACCACTGCGCTTATGTTATAGGGTTTAGCTTTCATACAAGATTTTTTTAGCAAATTTGTGCCCGTAGAGTTTCCCGAGTCCCTTAATTTTCTGTATCAAGAGCACTACCAATAGCATTAACCACTCACAAATCACAACAACCACTGCATATTTGTTTTTATCGAAAGGCTTTCTGCCTGGTGCACTATGCCCTCTTTCTATATTTCACCTCTTTTGCCATTTTTTTTAAAAAATTTTTGTTTGTTGGTCATCTCTGGATTTGAGGCGGGGTTTCAAGTAGTTTTTGTGGTGTGGTCAGTGTTAAGAATGGTAGTTTTTGGCCGGGGAAGCTTGAACAACCAAATCTTGTGTAAAGCTTCTGTTTTGTGTTTATTTTCTCTGCAAAATTTGAATATCTCAGTGTCCTTTGACAAGGATTAGTATGCCTGGATAATGTTGAATCTTGAAAGCACTTGATTTTGCATTATCAATTAATGATGAGCCTTGGACCTGGATCTAGAATATTAGTCATTTAATTTACTTATGCTACTGCCGCCTCTAAAAAATGGATTAGACCTTTCTTTTTACCTGCAGTATAACTTAATGAAGATTTGCTTGTTACTGAACTTTTGATTCCTTTCAATCACATTTTTGTTCTTTATTTTTTTACCATCTGAAATTCACTTGCTTTATTTTTCTGGGTCTCTCAGTGCTCCTTTATGATCAATATATAGACCTTCTTTGTTTGACAGAGCTTGCTTTCATATGTGTTTCTGTTTTGTTTTGCCCAGGAACCTGAATCCTACAGCATGCAACATATATTTGGCAGATTAGGCGACGAATTAGGTGATCCTGTAGAGTTTGAACTTCCAGAACGATTCAATAAACGGAAACGTAAACCGTATAAATTTTTAAAGCGCAGTATCCTTGATTTCATTTATGCATATTATTATTTTGAGTAGCATTGCAATTAATTGAAGTATAGATCCAATAGATGTATACATTGCATTGTCCCAAAAATTGCAATTTAAAGGTCTCTCAAAAATACCCCCTTAACTAGTTTGGGGAAAGAGTGTGTACATCCCACCCCCCTAGGAATGAGTATACTTGCCCCCATGAATGTGTTTTCATATTTGCCTTCAAAACTTACCATGGGTGTGTTAAGTTCTTAAGGTAGTGAAAGCTCACCACTATGACAAACCAGTATGGGACACTAGCTAAGATAGTCCTAAATCTTGTTTAATTTTTTCACTCCAGTGCAAGGAAAACCTTGTGACGCAACTTGGGTTAGTGGGGCATAGCATGATATCTCCTGATGGTTAATAACCTAATGGGACATTGAGCCTTTTTCATGTATTTTCCAGCAGGGTCATGCCTAATTTAATTTAATAATGCAGCCTTTTAAGCTATTCCTTTACATCCTTTCTGTAACATTTTACTCAATCTGATGTTCTTTTTACTTTTAATTGTAAAAACAATATCTTTCTCCCTGTGGTTCATACTTTTTGGGCTGCTCTCTTCTTTCTGCCATATTTTCCTTTGACAATCTAGACATATATCTCACCAAGAAGGTGAAGAAACGCCATGAGGATGATGGCATCTTCTGTTCTTGCAGTCCGTCGCCAGGGTCCAATTCCGTGTGTGGTAGAGATTGCCATTGTTGGTGAGTTCCATCGTCATGCTGTGGTTGGTTTCTCCTTTGACAAACTATAAGATTCACTGAATTTTCTTCAGCATTTTCTGGTTGGTATCACTTGGATGGCGATGTCATCAGCCTTTTAGAATCATTTTCTTGGTTTTTGCTAGTTATTCACTTGTTTCTGGGTATGAATTTGTTGCTGAAAATAACTGAACACCTAGACATTGTTAACCAGTAACTGTTACAGGTAGAAGTATGTGCTTGTCAAACGTTTGAGGGATCAGGGAAGTTTCTTGAATCTGAGAGCTACCTCATGTCAACGCTTAACAGTGGGAATCAGTTGGCTGTTGGATGTGTTTTGTTTTCTAAATCATGTAATTTATCATCTTTTTAATAAATAAGCGGCATTGTGTGTCCACAATATTATGATGTGGTATGGTAAGTTGGTTTTTGCTAGTTCTCTTACTGGTTATGATTCTGAGCCAGTGATCATTGTGGAAGCTTGTTCAAAGCTGGATTAACCAAATTTTTCTTACAAAAACAAGATACATTTGTAGTATTATATGCAGAATGCTGCTTTTGAGCCATTTATGTAATCTGTATGCCACCTTTCAGTATTTGGGAACCTAATATCCAAATATCTGGCATAGTTTCTTATGTTGGTGCCCTAGTTTGATTCTTGCTTATCTAAATTGAGCTGCACCTTTGTGTAATTCTGTGCAAATATCAAATACATGCTTACCACAGTTTCCATTTCCTTTGTTCAGGATGCTCCTTTCCAGTTGTGCTTCAGGGTGCAAATGTGGTAGTTCCTGCATAAACAAACCGTTTCATCTACGGCCAACAAAAAAGATGAAACTAGTTCAGGTATGACTTGTTCGTAGACTACTTTCTCAGGAATTTTGTGTGATAAAAGATATTCATTCTTGAATTGAGAAGGCGGGGAATATTAGCATCATATTACTGTGATGAATTGCCCTTGTGCAGCAGGGAAAAAAGACTTCATTTGGGTTATAATGTGAATGAATCTCTCTCTCATAGATAGACTCATGCATGAATATGTAAAGCTTGTACTGTTGTTGAGTTTAAGTAATTTATTGTAAAGCAAAAGGATTATGTATCATACATATAGATTTGGTGTAGAGACAAAGGGATTATCTAATTAGCAGCTTAGGAGTTGGAAGTAAGCTGAATATTTGAGGGTGGACTTCCCAAGCTGAGAGGAAAGGCAATTCACAGGCTTGGACTTGTGAAAACTCAAGGACACCTAGATGAAGTTCTCTGTGGTATCTCGATAATGGTGTTACATATAAAGCATAGCTGATGTCAGAGTAGCAGTCCAGTGTATACCGAAACATTTTGTTAGGCGTGGGATAAAAATTTGTTGGTAAAACAAAGATGAAGTGAACTTTGTGGGTTGTCTGCTCCTGGCTTTCTAGTTTCGCTTTCACTTAGAGAGTACTTTCTTTTCATTGGGTGTGATACAATTGGATAGATTTCTTCACCAACTGATTTATCTTGCATAATGTTCTGCCTCCCTTTTTTGCTACTACACTTGTGCTTGTAGGAAATACAGAAGTTGGGCAAAAAGCTCTTTGAAAATTTGAAAGTAAAACCATTGGTGATATTTGATGTCAAATAAAGAGATTGTACAAGTCTTACGTGATGACACCTTTACATACAACTTCAGACACCCTTCCTACGTGGTTATACATCCTTTTATGTTCTATAATATATTTTCAAACATGTAATTCAAAATTATATTGTTTCTTGCAGACCGAGAAGTGTGGAGCTGGTATAGTGGCTGAAGAAGATATTAAGCGAGGAGAATTTATCATAGAATACGTGGGAGAAGGTTCTATTGCATGCTATCCCACTATACTTGTTCTTGGTTTTATTTTTTAATGAGCGAAGTTTCATTCTTTCTACAGTTATTGATGACAAGACATGTGAAGAAAGGCTTTGGAAGATGAAACATGGTGGGGAGACAAAGTTCTATCTATGTGAGATTAACCGAGATATGGTCATTGATGCCACATACAAAGGAAACAAGTCAAGATATATCAATCATAGTTGTTCGCCCAATACTGAGATGCAGAAATGGTTGTTAGCCAGTTACCTTATCTTTCTTTTTGTGTCCTGTTCTGTTTGAGTTGAATGAGTGTGATGTAAATCTGACTTTGGTTTATTTTTTAGGAGCATTGATGGTGAAACTAGAATCGGCATTTTTGCAATTCGTGACATTAAAAGAGGCGAGCATTTGACATATGATTATCAGTAAGGACTGATACAGGATTGCTATCTTCCATTGGGCATGGTTAATTATGATTTCATTGCTCCAATTAATTATTCACTCTTATACAGCCAGTCTAATACGTTTAGCAGGTTTGTACAGTTTGGTGCTGATCAAGATTGCCACTGCGGTGCTCCTGGCTGTAGGAGAAAACTTGGTGTCAAAGCCAACAAGCCTAAGACACCTTCTTCAGATGATACGCTCAAACTAGTTGCAAGCCAGGTGACACTACCCTCTCCCAATGTGAAAGCAATTATTTCTTGAATAAATGCATGTTATGTGGTTTTTACTTCCTATTCTCACACACAAGCTTTGCCCTAAAATTAGAATACCTTATACAAAACCACCCCTAAAATAGGCCAATTGTTGATAGTAAGCATAGTTGCATTACACTTGAATATCTTAAGCATTTTATGCAATATTTGGTATCTGTCTAACTTCGGCTTTTGATTGGAAAGGTTTATCAGAATGGAAGCATTTACGGAGGTAATTATATTACCTCACTTGTTAAATAGCGATTTCCATTTTCCGCCACCCCTTCAGCCAGCCCCCCATTCGAATCGGTTCTTATTTTCTTTGTATGGGCATGCTGCAGATCATAGGACAACTGTTCATAGCTGCATTGGTAAACTTGTTATGATAAACCGCCGTGTCAATAAAGGATTGCAAGACATGAGGTATGATTCCGTAAATAAGTGTTTTTCCTTTTCAGTGATATGATGAAGTAGCAAAGGAGCCCTTGTAGTGAAAGGAGGAAATAGCTGTAGTGATGCTTGTCCGAAATCAAACTTTACATCCGGATATCTGCCAGTAGCTCTCTTGAAATTATTTTTCTTTTTCTTTGTTTTTCGACTTTGCTTTAGTTTGAAACTTTTCATAATGATCATATTCTCATAAGTACATTCTCATAAGTACATTCCCCCCCCCCCCTCTCCTGTAGACCAAGAACTTTAATTGTACATTCAAAATGTCACGTTGCATGAGCACTTTAACAGTTTAACCTACTAAAGGTTGGAGCTAGCAGTTATTGCGCTTTCAACCATACATTAATTTAAACTTTGTCCTTACTATATTGGATAAGAATTTGAAGATAAGCCCCATTCAGATTCATGATGTTCATGAACATCGAACTGCCAGCCTCTTGCTTAGTGCTCAAATAAAACACGGTTTTTTTCCCCATCGTCTTCTCAGCTATTAAATAATTCTTCCATTATTGGGCTGTTTCAGGTCATTTGGTAAGATAACGGACTTTAATTACATAACAAAGAAGCACATGGTAAGGTTCCCCCCTTTTATTGCATATTCCACATCCATCCCATCTTTTCAAGTAAATGAACTAATTCATGAAGAAACGATTCGTTGATCTTATTGCACAGATCTTGTTCGAAAGTGGATTTGAATCTCTCGACATGTCAAAAGAAGAATGGGAATTTGTGTCTTGATTGTAGGGTATGTTTATAGATCTTTCCTTTAGCATTTTTTCTCTATTGCAATTAGTTTTCAGTTTGGTTGCCTCCCATGCATTATTGATACATGAACATATGTGCTCATACCCAAAAGCTGGTTTCAAGAAGAGACTATCTATGATGTGGTACTGATAATTCAACATTCGATATCAGCACATTTTCTTATGTTGGTGCCCTAGGAGTTAGCATCTTTTGCTTCTTTTTCGCCTTCGGTTGCTTAATGGTTTTGGCAATTATTATTATTTTTTGTTTTGTTTTGTTTTGAAGGGAATCCTTGTAAATTTGTACCCCTCTTCAATTGTAAACAGATCATTATTAAACCTTATTTTGCACATTTAGCATTCTCAGTGAATCTATCAAACTTCATTTTACTGTAAGTTTTAGCTCTTCTGCATTAACAAAGATCCGTATCAATACTCTCTTTTAATCCCTTAAATGATTAAGATAGAAAATTAGGAAAAAGAGGGTTTATTAGTTAGGGAAATTGCTTAATATAATACTCGCTCCGTTCATGAATAATATTTGAAGCTTTAGCTTGTTAGTTTTGATCAGTAATATTTGATGTTTAATGTAGTTACTTATGTGTCTTTTTATTGAAAGTTTACTTTTCTATTTCCACCTATTGGTTGTAATAAGGGGTGTTGGTGCTTTTGTTGAAGTATTGGATGGTCGGAGGGACTGAGGTAATGGATTGGTTGCATTCAATGGCATAAACTGAACAAGCTCTATAGATAAAAATATCTGGGGCTGCTTGCACCCAATGGCACAGCCACCTCCAAAGTTTGTCATTATTAATAAAATATGTTAAAAGTTAATGCAACCAAGTGCAACCAGTTTCAAAAGTTCCTTTGCAGATTTCTTTCAATCCTAATTTGTTAAAGCTCCTTGACACCTACCTAATGAAAAAAAGAAGGGAAAAAAGAAAAGAAGCAGCAGTTGAAGCCTCTCCCAGTTTACCAGTTGATTTTGTCTTTCAGATTGATCTTCAAAAATCGTTTTTTATCTATGGTTTCTCTTTGCAAATAAAACTTATCCTTTATTAAAAAAAAGAATGTATATTGACGATTGGTCAACACATGCTTGTATTTCAGTGGAGAACATATGCTGTTTGAATGAATGTTTCAGGGAAGCTAGGTGTTATTGGCAACCAAAATTGTCTTATGCATCGCTATTGGAAATTGAAGCTGTTGAATGAGTAGTAAATATGCCTGGTTATCTCTCATGTTGCAGGTTTTAGCACCATGGTTCACGGCACTCTTCTTTGCTTTGTTGTCCTCTTGAGGGAACCATGTGCTGCAAGCTGATCGAGACCATGACAGGTCCAAAAATCAAGCAGGTTGGCGAGCAGAGACAACAAACTTGTCGAATACATACTGGTTCCCATACCACCATTTGATTGTGTATTAAATGTTGTAGCTTCATTAAATCACCTTCTGTATTCCCTTGCATAGTCTTAAGTAGGAAAATTAACATGAACAATAGATCTCAGATATTTTTTCCTTCTTTCAGATAAAGTGTGCAGCTATGACGCTTATCGCTGCCTTGTAGTTGTAGTGCATTCTGTACTGAAGGGGAAGATGAAATATAAATCTTGGCCTTCTCTCTTGAATTTGTGCATCGTAGGTTGTCTTCGACGCATTTTCATGGAGTACCATCCAAACCCGGTTTGACAGTTCTTGGGTTCACAAGTGTACTATATAAGCTTGATTGTTTGTTGCCAAGGAAACAACTTATTTGGTATTTGCATTGCTGCAATTCCTCATGCCTGGTTTCTCTGTTACCCATTAGTCGTCCATTGCTTAAATCCTTTGCTATGTTTACTTGATGCCTCTCCCTGATACTTTCACCCCCAATGAATAATATAAAAATGATATAAAAATGATAAATTTTATTGTATCGTGGCTAACGGTCGGCCATATAAAACTTATCCCAAAAAACATGAATAGATGAGTTCAAAAGGAAGTGTCCATCCTCTCCAACACGTGTCGCACTCAGTGAGCATCACCTTCACCTACTATATAGAAATAGAAACAACGCAGATCAGACGAGGAGGAAGACTGAAATGGAAAGTCCCGGATCGCGATCTGCAGGTTGCCCACATTCTTGGATCTACTAGCTAACAAGTACTTAATTGTCATTCTATTTGATTTGGTTGTACTTAATGTCTTCAGGTGAAGAGCATGAGAAGAAATCGGTGCTGGAGAAGGTGAAGGTGAAGGCCACCGAGATCAAGGATGCCATCACTAACCATCAAGATGACGCTCCAAGTATCAATCACTACAATTTTTTTATATTTTAATCTAGCCTGCACAAGTGAGTTGATGATGCTAATGAGGTGTTGTTGCAGGACCGGATCTGAGCGACTGTACAACCTTCGAGCCGGAGCAAGTGGGGGTCTCAAAGTCCAAGGACAATGGGATCACTTTCGGAGGCGGCCAGACCCATCCAGGTGGTGGGAGACCAACTGAGCCTGCAACCTAATCCTAATTAGCATTATTTATTATGGATTGAAGTTGATGCTAGCTTTGATGTTGAAGAAGGTGAATGTTGCTGAAAATGGTTGAATTGCTGCAGGTTCCGATTCATAATTATGATGTTTTTTTTGGTGGTTTTAATCCAATTCGATTGTTGTCCAAATCCTAACATTGGTTCGGTATAATAGCTTTAGGCTCTGTTTGAATCGATTTACATACGCTGTGTTCGATTTTGATAGAGATTCGGCTTGAAACTAGGAATAGGGTTCCCTCCTTCGGAGAGACCTAATCGAACGGATGGAGGATTCTCTCCTAATTTTTTTTATTAGGTAAAAATTCGAGTTCAGTCATACCTGAAACTCGACCATGCCTAAAACTCGATGGTCGAACAAGTCGGTAGACAGAAAACCGTCAATACAAGCAGAACACAATAACACAAAACATCATAGAGAAAAGAAAAAACTCAACCAACCCATACAAGACGTCAACTAGCAGAGGATTAGGTCTTCCTAATAAAACAAGACATCATAGAGGATTCTCTCCTAATATTCTTGGCTAAAGGTCTTCCTACTAAAACAATCTTATCCGTTAAAATGACAATACTAACTCAGAATTCCTATTATCGTCTAGGACCTTGAAGTTGAATCCCTCGTCAATAGTAAGAGATCATTATTATTACTTGTACCGTATTAATTTCAACACAACCTAAAAGCTACACGAGTGGAGTGAAGTGGAGTTGTCAAAAGAAAAATCTATGTATGACTTATATAATAGTGATTTGCATAGTGGGGTGGAGTTGTCAAAAGAAAAATCTGTATATGACTTATATAATAGTGATTTGCATATAGTCATTTGTAGTGATGGAGTTAGAAATCTTCGTTATACTATAGATATTGATATTGAATGAGTAACCTATCATTAAACCCTTTTTAAAGTTTTTGAGCCCATTATTATAAGCTAAAATATAGATGAATAAAATATAAAATTATCTTGATTTATTAAAAGATATGCTAAAAGATTATAATGCATGTTATAATATAACATGTGGTTTCCACATTGAAAGTTTGAGATTAAATAAACTAATATATAAGGTATGTCGACTAGCATTTATATATTGTATGTACAATTTTAACGATAAAAATTTACCGGACTTGAAGTTTTGTCTTTCTCGTGTATAACCGTGACTTCTCAATCATGTGACTAATTACATAGTGTATACAAATGCAAGGAAGGAGATTCAAACTATATTAATTACTTTGCTCTTAAAACTTTAATCGATGATGTTTTATAGAACGATTCATGTAAAGTTACTAATTTTAAAATAAGTGATTAGATTTAAATTAGTTTAGCTTTTTTTATTTTTAATCCTCGAACGTTCTAGTGAATATTATACCCTTGTTACACAACAACTCTTTAGAGGAAGGGCCAAGCGGGTAGGAGAAATGGAGGTTTGTACTCTCGAAAAATTTGGTTTATGTTGCTTGTATTTTATAAGAGAAGCTTACGTATAAATTTGATCATATTAGAGCCCGTAAGGAAGTACTTGGTATATGATCATTGGAGGGACATTACTTAACCCTGAGGATGTTGCAGAATCTTTTCGATTGCTCGTTCGAGAACTATGAACTTTGGCTCTGTAACTGATTCATTTCCTTATATCTGAGAAGAACTTGCAGATTAATATGATGAAAGGAATCAGAATGAATTCAAAATTTTCTTTTATGATAGATCAGTACAAACACCAACAACTCCAAATTGGATTAGTTTCTCCCCAACAAATAAGTGCTTGGCCCCGAAAATCCTACCGAACGAAGAGATGGTTGGAGAGGTCACAAAACCATACTTTCATTACAAAACCAATAAATAGAAAAAAGATGGATTATTTTGTGAAAGAATTTTTGGGCCTATAAAAAGCGGAATTTGTGCTTGTGGAAATTATCGAGTAACCGGAAATGAAAAAGAAGAACCAAAATGTTGTGAAGAGTGCGAAGTCGAATTGGTTATAAGCTACATAAAATTGGCGTGCCCAGTAACTCATGTGTGGTATTTGAAGCACCTTCCTAGTTATATTGCGGATTTTTTAGATAAACCCCTTAAAGAATTAGAGAGACTATTATACTACAATGTGTGATTTGAAAGAAATTTTGCTTTTACATATTCGAACTGAGAAATTGTTATCACATTCCATCGAATTGGAAATCCCCGACTCTAACATGTCTCTTGCTAGGAATAATGAAACTCAGAACTTTGGGTATATTCAACTCTCAAATAAAGGGGAATTGATTTTATTTGAGAAATTGATCCATATGATCCATTTCATAACAAGTAAATTTGTTAATAATTAGTAAATTCGTGTGAATCAGTGTGATGGACAATGGATATTAATTCGTTTAGATTGAGGTAATGCAGTAGGGTTATTTGTAGGCCTAATTGCGAGTTTAATTGTTGGTTTGATGAATCACTAATCGTGCAATTGGATTGCTTTTCGAGATTTCTTTTGTGGATGAGTTCTTTTATATGCAATTGCAATATTATTCGATGCTACTGTGATGTTTATTCATATATCCAAGTAGTATTTGAATATGGTTATGTGTTTGTTGGATAACCTTTCACAAAGTTGTAGTTACTTAACTGTAACATATATGTATGCATAAGCAATTGTATGTAATATTCATGGAAATATGACAATTTATTCATATGTATAAATGTTATTTGTTTCTTTGTTTTGTTGGGTATTTGGGAATTCATGAATATTCGTATGTATAGAAGCTATTTTTGTATTTATAAAAGTTATTATTTATATGAATATAAGCGATTATTCGTATGTATTATATAAGTAATTATTTGTTTCCTTCCAATGATCCACGTTCTTTTGATCTTGGAGTTTCATTGAGCCCACTACAATCCAATGATTCCCTCATAATTATAATTAATAATTGTACTGACCCTAGGAGGTTTTTTTTGCCACGTGTGATATAACTGTATGTATTTATTATTTATATTACTTAATTTTATTTTCAATTAAAAGTGTTCTAAAATCCGTGTGATATATAATTAATAATTGTATTTATATTACTATATATATATATTCTATATTACACAGTTGGGAAGTGTTCTAAAATCCGAGAAATATAAGTATTAAGAGAGGTACCAATATTTAAGAAATTCTTGGATAATCTCAGAGAAAAATTTCATGGTAGAGCTCCACTTATAAACTCAGATTTGGTATGTATATTGAACCATCTATATAAAAAAATTTTAACCTTCTTGAATGTTGCAAAGATCTTAGGTATTTTTGTTGAACAAATATATACTTTCTTCAATAGTTGAATCTTAGATTCTAAAATGGTTAGTTCAAGATTCTAAAATGTTTAGTTCAAAATTTTATTAAGTGGGTTCAAGAAAGCACATACACTACCCCACTCACTTACCTTTCATGGGCTAATGAAGATAATGATACCGATTATGGTATCTATGCAATGAGGCATATGAAAACATATTTTGGTTGTCTTGTTGATTATGATTGGGACCTAGGGTTGAAGACCAATTCTAAAAAAACGTGAACTGTATTAGAGAACTTTATTGCAAGACATTTGTTGAAGAACCTCTCAATGAAGTAAAATATTTAAATCTTACTGAAATACAGAAACTTTGAGGTTAGTGTGATGCTAAATCAACTTTCTTGCTACTATATTTTTTAACTTTTTTTCCCACTAAAATATGAAATAAGATGAGTTTGCTTCCTAATTTATGCTATTCGGATTGCAAGAAGAAATTTGAAATATAATGTGCAGAGTCGACAAATAATTTAAAGGCTATATGTCATGGTTCTTTAGGTGGATCTTGGTCCATATATATGTATGTATCTATATACACATATATACGGAGTAATTAAATAGTTTTATATTTTTATTTGTGGTTTTGGTAGCGAGTAGTTGTGGAATGAAAGAACAGTTGTGTTCAATTTTCATGTTCAATGAATATGAGAGTTATTATAGCCTTGTAGATGATAGGTAAAAAATCGATAATTCTAAAGGCAAAGTATTAACAACAATATTAAATATTAATATACTTATCATTCTCTCCAAGCCATTAAAGGTAAGTGGGTAACTATCCTCATAGCCCGAGCTGTTTTGATTAAATGTCTATGTTTCCGTTTTATCCGACCATTTTGCTCAGGAACACTAGGCACTGATCTCTAGTGCACGATCCCATTGTTTCTCAATAATTCACCCTTTCTAAAGTTCACAAACTCAGTACCATTATCAGTTCGCAGAGCTTTGATCTTGTATCGAACTAAATGTTCAAAAATTTTAGAAACCCTTCTACAACAGTGAACACTTGCTCCTTACTTTGAAGTAAGAACGTCCAAGTGCTCCGATAATGGTCAACTACCAACGTGAGAAAGTACTTGCCTCCACACCAGCGAATTATCCTCCCGAGAATCTTGCACATTACCCATGAATTTTTTAGTATATTTACCTTTTTTCGTTCCACACCTAACTACTATCGCACCCATTTGATGTGTAAACTAATGGTGGATATAGGAATTTGTTTCTGAAGTAGCGGAGGAATACCGGAGTTAAACATTTCCCATCTTTGAAGACACGGTCCAACCCTCGATTGTTTGTGTCTGCACTGCGTAGATTGAATGATAAGAAAAAAGATTGCATTCGGGGAATTGACTTTGGTGTTTTGTTTTAGTTGGATATAGGTTATCTGTCATTATGTCTTGGTTATTGGCTGGTTCATCACTTTGATGTAAACAAGTGTTGTTTGCTTATGTTTGATGGTGAGACAGTCAAGATTAGTGATATTGATGTATATAGACATGGCCACGGGTCACGGGTCGGGCGGGTCCGGGTCCAAGGGTCGAAGGGTTGGGTCGGGTTGAGGGTCAGGGTTAGGGTCGAGGGAAATGGAACCCGTGACACCCGGCGGGTCACATGGGTTGTGCATTTAAAAAACTAGCCGTTAGGTGGGTCCCACTTGACCGTTTATTTTTTTTTCAAAAAAAACTAGCCGTTGCTCGGGTTGAACGTAGACTCGACTCTATAAATATCATCCCCTCTTCCCCAATTCATTTTACTTGCACATCCCATCAATCAAATAACTTACATTTCATTCATTCCCGTCGTTCCGTCAATTGTCGTAATGGCCGGCGGTAAGAGCGGATCCTCGAAGACCTCGAGCTCCTCCGCATTGTTCAATCATTTCAACAAGGTCGACCAAGGCCCGGGAAAGTTCGAAGCGGAGTGTCGTTATTGTGGTCATAAGTACAAGGTAACGAACAACTTGGGTTATGGCAACTTGAAGAATCATCTAGCCAAGAAGCATCCCGAAAAAGTCGACGAAGCATCGGGATCGTCGGGTAATTAGTATTTTAGTGTTGTGTTTTGTGAAGTTTATGATGTTATGCAAATAAAGTAGGAACTAGGAAGTAAGTGTTTTATGTTGTAATGTCGCCAAGCGCGATATCGACCGAGGCAATGAATCCGATATCGACCGAGGCAAATAAAATTGGGTTTTATGTGTGTATTATTTGTTTTTTTTAACTAATCCAAATTCCAACATATAAATTAATAAACCTAAATAAATAGTTTTGACCATCAAACAAATAAATAACAACACAACCTATTATAATAGTTGCCGATCTGGGAACTCCCTCCATGCCTTCCACCATCCCGACTCAGGAGTCCGGGTTGGAGGCCGATCCCGACGCCACTCCCGAAGCCGCCGACGAGCTACCGGTCGCTTGTAGGGCCGCCACAATGAAATACTGGTTCAAGAAGGGCCCTCCTGCTCCGGGATGGGGCGAAAACTATTTCTCCGTCAAGTGCAACTTTTGCCCGAAGGTCTACAAACACAAGAAGGGGAACGAATATGGCAACTACGGACGCCATATCGAATCGAAGCATCCGGAGAAACTCGGCTTGGCGAAAGGTCAAACTCAACTATCCGGGTACGCAACTACTTCCTCTCAACCCCCTGGTTTATGGAGTTATGATTATGCTAGTTGTAGTGATAACTTTGCTGAAATGATAGCGGCCGAAGGCCTAGCTTATAACTTTGCACAACGTTTAAGTTTCAACGAATTTATTACGGAAAATGTTCAGCCCGCTTGGCAACCTATGAGTCGAAACACGGTTAAGAGGAAAATGATAAAAAGGTATAACACCCGCAAAGCTGAATTAATTGAATATTTTCAAAAATATAGCGATTTACATGTTTCAATTTGTAGTGATATTTGGACCGACCACTGGCAACACCACTCATATATGGGTGTCACTTGTCATTGGGTTGATGAACGGTTCATTTTACACAAACGAGTTTTGGCTTTTCGAGTTTTTGACGAGGCCCACACGGCCCGTAACATAGCTGCGGTTATTTTCAGAGTTTTACAAGAGTATAGATTGACTCAAAGAGTTTTTTCAATCGGTTTTGACAACGCATCCACCAACACCGTCTCTATCCCAGAGTTAACACAATATTGTCAGCCCGGGATAGGGGGGAGATTTTTCCATATACGTTGCGCACCTCATATTTTAAACTTATGTGTTCAAGATGGTTTAACGTATTTACAACAGAAAACCGAACCTATTCGATATGTTTTACGGGCACTTTGGCGAAACAAACAGCTTCGCCATCAATGGCACCAATTTTGCCGCTCTAACAACATCCGCCCGAAGAACTTCCCCCGAGATGTTAGCACTCGGTGGAACTCGACTTACAAAATGATTTTTGATTCTTATCAATATAGAGATCTTCTTTTCGCTTTTGCCACTCAAAACATCGAAGGTTCAAACGTTTTTGGGGATGTGTGGGTGGTTGCTCGAGATATAATGGAGGTTTTCAAGGTCTTCCATGATGCAACCGAAACTTTTAGTCATGCTTACATTCCTACATCTAGTGTTTTCTGTTTTGTCGCTATGAACATTGCCATAGCTCTTCAGGACGGGCTTCAAGTGCAATGCATATCCGACGCTGTTTTCACCATGCGGGCGAAATGGTTGTCTTATTACAAAGTTATTCCTGATATTTTCCTCGTAGCTTGTTGTTTCGACCCTAGATACAAATTAACTGGGTTCAAAAGTTTTTAGAAAACTATTATCCTACGCTCGATATCCATAATGATCCTGATTGCAATGTTTCAATTATAGTTGATAGAGTTAGGGGAATACTTGAAGCATTATATACTCATTTTTCTACGGGCGCTAGAGCGCCTAACATTCCTCCTCCTGTGCCTTCCAGCTCGAGCGGTTCCTCCCGCACTAGTATTACCGCTCGAACTAAGGCTCTTGCCAGAGATATTTTTGGCGCAAAGAGGTCGAGGTCCTCGTCGAGCCCCCACTCGGAGCTCGACGAATAATTGTCTACTAACTTTGAATTTCGCAGTGATGAAGATGAAGATTTCGATATTTTAGAATGGTGGGGCCGAGTAGAAAGACAGCGATTTCCGACCTTGCAGGTGATCGCTCGACAAATACTTGGAGCCCCTTGTTCCACCGTCGCAGTGGAACAATTATTCAGCCAAGGGGGACAAATTCTTACCGAGAAGAGATCAAACTTGCTCCCTGAGAACCTCGAAGCACAAGTATGCCTCGCCGATTGGAAGAAGGCTGAGATGAGAATACAGAAGAACCTCATCAACACCGGATCAGAGCCTGATGATGGAATGGACTCGGAATCGGTCGGGAGCTCCGTTGACGGTGGAGTCGTCGATCCCCAGGGCCAGCGCCAATCCGACACCGACGAATAGGCGAAAAGGTAAGCGGGGTTCAGACAACAGGTAAAGAACTACGTGGGCTTTGATTCCTCTCCCCCGGGAGGATACGTAGGCAATTGGGAAACCGATTCAAGCCCTTCTTCCATCTTTTTTTTCCCCCAAACCCAAACACCATTAAACACGAAACCTTATTTCACCAATTCACAAAACATCACGAAAACGTAAAAAAAATAACCCGACCCGGCCTTGACCCGGTGGGTCGACCCGCCGGGTTAACCCTTCAACGCCACGTGGCCGACCCGGGACTCCAACCCGCCAACCCGCCGACCCGGCGGGTCACCCGAACCCGTCGACCCGTGGGAATCCCTGGTCAGGGTTAGGGTCGTACCCCCCGGGTTGCCGACCCGGCGGGTCCGACCCGTCGACCCGGCGGGTCGGACCCGTGGCCATGTCTAGATGTATATATCACTTTAGGCTTACCTTTAGGGAAGAATTTGGTATGTAGAAAAAGTTGCAAAGAAAATTTTGATCTTGTGAATAAGTGGATGAATTCATTTGGTGAGAGTGGTGGGTGATATGGGGGATTTAAAAAAGCTGAATTGGTGTGTATTTTTGTTGGAAAGTTTGGTAGATGCAAAGAAGTGTTGCGAGAAGAACAAGACTGGGCAATTTTGAGGGCCTCTTTTATTCTTCATTGTGAGTATTTTACTTATTTTGTTTGTTTTATTGTTCTGATTTTCTTCATTTCTGCATATATTTTTCTGATTCAACAATTGTTACGCAGAATTTAAGTTTGCTCTATTTCTTATTCTGAGTAGCCACTATTTTTGTGATTTGATTTTAGTATTGTTATATTTTTTTGCCTTTGCGTGGTAGTTGTTTTATATGGATAGGGTGAAGTTATTTTCAAACATTGCGGTTAGGAGAGTGTCCCGGTCTTTTCCCGTATTTGTTGGTTTATATTCGACACTATTGCATCGGTAGAAAACCGATGATATTACTATTGGAGGGTTTGGTTGTGGGTTACTCCAGACTCGCCAATATGTTCCTCCCACCCAGAGCAATCCTAGTTATGCTCGTCCTTCAGGTTCTCAGCTCACTACTAAGCCCATTGTATCATAAAAGGAACCATCCCCACTTGAGGTTTTAATTTCTTTTTCTTTTTTTTATTAAGTTCATTACAAGGATGTATATATGTGTGATAAATATATTAATACTTAGTATTGTTAATAATACTCCATGTCTTTAGAATTATAGATTTCTTATCTATCGTCTACCAGTACATAACAACTTTCATATTTACACAACTGTCCTTTCATTCCACACCTACTCGCTACTAAAATCACAAATAGAAATTTAAAACTATTTTATTACTCCGTGCATATATATTCCATACATAAGGAGTAATTAAATAATTATCTTATGTTAAACAAATTACCTTGAATAATTACGTTGTGTGAACCAAATAATTATTTTGTTACTTACTAATTTAAATCTAGATCACTTATTTAGAATTGAATAATTATGATTTTACTGGCTTTAAATGAAGTTATTTTCTCAAATTCATATGGAAGTTTATGAAATTCTGGTACCAACACCTTTTCCCCACTTAAACAATTGCATTTTAGACATAGAGATATGTCTAAGTCTGGCATGTTGTGACTTTATTTGATCAAAAGAAGCTTTCTTCTGAAAGCTATTAAAACTAAAAGAGTTCTCACATATGTTGTTATCCTTGTGCACTGTTCTGATCCTTATGCTTGTCACTTTGATAGCATCTGAGTATCTCACAACCTAAGTGATCCCATTAGGAAACCCAACCACAATAGGTTTGACAAGGATGTGTAGATCAATGAACATGTCTCTATCAAACGTTATGTGGTCAGTAGCACCCGAATCAATAATCAAAGCTGTATTATAACGCTTGGTTGCATCAATGGACAGAGAATAAGTTGTATCTGCAAAATTTACAAAGTTGTGATAATCACTCTCATTATGCCATTTTCAACGGTTGTCTTCCCTTTCATAACTCAAAGAACCTCTGCAATAACAACATTTACAAGATGCGTCTCACCCTGGGTGAGTAAAGGACCTTGCAATAACCTGCTTCACCATCCATGCACATCAACGGATTACCCTCCCGAGCATCTTGCAGATTATCCATGAATTTATTATCTGTCTGCAATTTTGGACCATTGTACCATTCAAGAAATCCCACCAGCTTGAAACAAGTTTCTTTGAAATGTCATTTCTCTTTGTAATAATTGCAAAACATGTCCGTATTTTCCTTCTTAAAGTCTCTATGATGTTCTCCAGCTTTACCTTGTCCTGTACCTAATCCATAAGTGTTGTTGTTTCTAGCTCAATAGTTGTTAAGTTGTTTCTAGCTCCATAATTCGTGTTGTTTTCAACATTACTGTAACCGCTATCAACGCCTTAACGGGGGTGTGGAAGTGTCCGTGAGTGATTGAGATGACGGTGTCGGATGCACTCGTCATTGGCCAATCCTTTGCATTTGTATTATTCTGCCATACCTTCAGAGAAGGCACCTAGGTTGCTGATCAACTCACTCACCTTGTATTGGCTTCGAATTCCATCGATTGGATCTAATTAGACCTGTCAATCGGGTCATTCGGGTCGGGTTCGGGTCATTCGGGTCCCGGGTAAATCGGGTTACCGGTCGTTTCGGGTCGAGTCAAACTAGGTTTGTCCCGGGTTCGGGTCGACCAACCGGGTAAAAAAAACTCGAACTTTTTGAAGAATTTTTAAAAATATTAAAATAATATCAAAATTAAATTGTAATATAAATATGCCAAACCAAACTAAATAATAATATTATAATTAAATTTATAAATATTATTATAATAATATTATTATATTAATATTTTAAGCATTAAAAATCATATTTAAATAAGTGTTCTAAACATACTATAATTGTAAAATATATAAATTATTTAATTTATAAGTGACCTTAACGAATACAATTGAATGACGAATCTATGTGAGTTCAATTTAGTGCTTGTGTGGCGTCTACATGGTGTTGACTCACCGGGTCGATTTCGACCCAACGGGTCACCGGGTCTTGACCCTAAAAGTCCCGAGTAATCGGGTTCGGGTCGATTTTGGGTCCCTGGTCTAAAACACCGGGTCCAAACCCATAAAATTACCGGGCGTACGGGTCAGGTTTTTCGGGTCGGGTCATGCTTTGACAGGTCTAGATCTAATGCAATGATCGATGATCTCGTTCAGAAGGACGTCCTTGGGCACTGGTACAAATCATGGTTGACCTCTCAAAATTTTGCCTTATATAAAATAAATAAATAAATAAATAACCAACTCTAGCTCTGATAACGCTAAATTACCAATCTACCCTCAATCCTACTTAAACACTTCACAAACCATCCTACTGTATTCTCCATATCCTATGTCCATGTCTGCTGCTAAGGCCTCTTAGTGGTGCAAGATGAGAGTGGTTCACTTTTGCTCCCACCTTTGAATAAAATAGCTCCTATGATGCAACCCCAAACCACCACCCAAGATATGTGCTCACCTTTCGTAGCACCCTTACCAAGGGCGTGGCTATCACGTTGGCTGGGCGAGTGGCAATACATCAAACATTGGCTAGAGATCCAAGGTATGAAATGACCCTTTATTGTCCTAGAGGAATTGGTCGATCTCGACTTCTAGTCCAAGACGGATTTGGAGGGGGCAATAGTACTATCCCTTCGAGAAACACAATGGCCATAAGAGGATGCTATATCAAGTCCCATCTCTTCAAAGTTCAACCCTCCTTTCCCTTCAACTCCCATTTATGCAAATCAATAAAGGACTAATATACACCAAAAGAAGTTCCAAAGAGAAAGCCACAAATCCATCAAGGAGAACCCAAACCACGTACCCTCAAATCTAGACCTGTCAATTGGGTCATTCGGGTCGGGTTCGGGTCGGGTCGTTTCGGGTTTCGGGTAAAACGGGTTCCGGATAGATTCGGGTTGATTTGAATTTGGGTTTGACCTGGTTTCGAGTCAAATCGGCTCGATTTCGGGTTTATCAAATTTTTCTTTTTTAAAATAAAAAAATCATGATTTGATAATTTTGCGATAATTTTAAAATGCTAAAATTAAAGACGCGATTCATAAGTTCTAGTGCTTCTAATTATATACTATATCTGATAAAAAAATGTTTAATTTTTATTATTTCTCGTAATTTTTAATAAAATTTAAAAATATATAAAATATCAAATTTTTAAATAATTTTTGCAAAAATAATTTCATGCAATTAGTAATAAGCATAGAATTATTTTATTATTTTAATATTTTTTAGAGTTTTTATCTTCTTACAAAATACGATGAAAAATAAAAAATCAAATACTATGGATTAGAGGGAATATTACATAATACAAATAAATATAAAAATTGATTTGAAAATGAAAGTCAAGTGATTGTAATTATACAATTAATAAATTGGAAAATTATCGGGTTTTCGGGTTCGGGTCAGAAAAAAATTTCGAGTCAAAATTTTCGGGTCCTGGCCCAAATTTTACCGGGCGTTCGGGTCGGGTTATGTTTTGATAGATCTACTCAAATCTTATGTGGAGGCTGGTGGGAGTCGTGGTCTGGTGGCTGGGATGCAATAGAAGAAGGCGCCGACGAAGCTTACACCAGGGTGATCAAGTTGCCATTTCCTGGGTTATTCGCCAAAGATCCGAGGCTTGCCACTCCCGCCACCGTGTTCTTTGCCAGTGTACTTGTCGCCTAGGGTCGAGGCTTTGACAATAGAGCTCGGATCGCTTAATTGGAGATACACAATGTAGGAAAAAGAGCTATAAACAAGGCAACATGATTTATGATTTGAAGGTAAGTTCTTTCAAAAAAACATCATACACAATGTAGGAAGAAGAGCAAGATTACATGAAAATTCAATCAATCATAGTTATAGATTCGAAATGTATACTATAGGTTGATGAAGAGTTTATAATGTATAAAGGGAGCAATGTCTAAATAGCAACAAAAAATATATATTTAGAGAAGATCAATGACAAGTTTTTTTTTTTTTTTCGTATATGTAATATTAGCAAGGTGCAAATATTGACGAATATAGCTTGTAAGTTGTGACATTGGACTAGGAAGAAGAATTCACTAGTTGGCGAACGTTGATGGGCGAGACAATGGAAGTGTCACCGTTCATCAATCGATCCGCGATGATCACATTGGCAGCATCCGACGGATGGAATGGATCCCAGAACACAAACTTTGATCTATCGTTGCATACTTTAGACGTCGGTCCACACGGAATCAAGCCCCCGTACCTCCCACCGGCGTAGCAACACGCTGAATCCGCATTCTCGAAACCTGCTTGCTCGACACGAGATAAACAAAAGAAAAATAGTTTCAACTCAAAATAGTATGAGAAAATGGCATTAGAAAATGTAGTGTAATGACTTATAAAGGGATCGAGAATGCGAACCATAAGAAGAGTGATTGAAGATGATGTTGTTGACGATCTCGTAAACGTCGGCATAGACGAAGTTGGAATCCGGTAGGGCGTCTCTGAGCCGGGCAACGAGGGATTTGAGCTCGAGGTTGTATAACGTGGCGAGTTGGTTGGGGAAAGACACGCAGTTATCCCCTGCGGAAGGGTTCAATGCCCTCTGGTAGGGTATACATCCAACGGGGCCAACATTCGCCACTACTATCTTCCTCGCTCCCATCTCGTACAATCTCTATCCCCGAAAATGCACCAAATTTAGAGGTCAGATTGGGCTCAAAGAGAAGATGGGTTGTTATGTGGGCTCAAATAGAAGATGGGCCTGTTTTTCATGTGGGCTCGTATCCAGTCCAATTAGGAAAATTGAAAGAATAAATTACAGAAAATCGCCCTTAAAATATACGATTTGACAAAAAATCACCCGTACTTGGAAAATTATAGAAAAATACTCATAAATTTGGTTTTCTTTTAAACAACACTCCTTAATTCGTAAGACTTGTCAATTTATCATGTCATTTTATGTGTAAAAAATATTAAATTATCACTTTATTTTTCAAAATGACCCTCATAATAAAACATGTTTCCTAAAATATTTATGAATAGAGTAATAATTCAAAATTTCCCTATCATTTCTTGCACATAAAAAAAAGGGTTGTGGCCTTTGTGTGTTGTTCTTTGAAAGGAAATATTTATGGGTAATTTTCTATAATTTTCAAAAATATATGAGTGGTTTTGTAAAATCCTCGACATTACTACAATTTTAACTACTCCCTCCGTTAATTAAAACTTGATGTTTTACTAGTCACCCATATTTTTTTAGGTGTTAAAATCTATATAAAATATTAACTTGTTTAATCATTTTTTTAATAATTTCATATTTATTACAATTAAGTATAAATTTATAAAAACAAATGTAAAAATGTTAATATTTTATATAATTTTTTATCATTTAAAAAAATATGTATAAATTATTAAATAGTAAACGATACGTTTTAATTAACAGAGGAGAGATAAATTAGTTTCCAAATCGATTAGTTTATACATCAACTTGTGGCAAAATGCATGAATTTAATACCCAAACTTAAATGGCTAGTAAAATATACTCCCTCAATTTAATTCCTCGGGAAGTGTGATTCTCACGTTAAAAAAAAAAACCAATCCCCTCCAAAATTGGAAAAAAAAATGTTTATTTTATTTTATGATCGATGATAATGTATGTGGTGAAGGCAAGCTTAAATGAAGAAAAAGATGTATGTTTACCGTAAGTTGAGACCTAAATTTGGATATCATGGAATCTACAAAGGCTTGGGGAGACACCAAACTCTGCTCCACGCTCGACACCACCGGCGTCAAGTAGTTGTTGATGAAGTCATTCGAGCCCATCGTTACCGAGAACAACGCCCTCCGTAACAACTTCACAGCTTCGTCTTCACCTATCATCGCCACGATCTCTTCCCTCGTGTCCGCAAAGTTGTCTAGTTGCGCGTCCATCCCTATCCTCCCACCCTTGACATAAATAAAATCGCAATGCACGATAATACATAAGTATTCGATAATTATTTCCATTAAACATCTGTTATGTGCACGTAACAGATGTTTAATAGAATTACATTGCGTTATATAAATGCCTACATGACCAAGAAAAAAGCACTTACGAATAGTTTTCCGGTGTCGTGTAGGATTCCACCGGCGCCAGAAGCGTAGTTGACGCCTTGTAGGATGACGCTCCCGGTAGTAGTGGGAGCCAAGAAGGGAGGAGTGAAGCCTCGGATTCCGATTTGTTGGCCGATGATGTCGACGATGGTGCGGTCATTGGTGAATCGCCCCGTAGGGCGACCGAAATCAATGCCGTTAGGGGGGTAATTGGCCTTGGAGAGGGTCGCGATGTAGTTATTGTTGCCCGCATCCACCAACGAGTCTCCGAACACGAAGCTCGCGATTGGTGGTGCGACTTGCTCGTCAGAACAGTCGCCGGACCGAATCAGGCTCATCCACATGGCCACAAAGCAGTACCAAATCTGCATCCACAACGCCATTTTTTTCACACAAAGTCACAATTAAATTAAGCCTTTGGTGCGTAAATATGAGGATACATAGGTATATATTAATGCAGTGAAGAGATGCGACGTACAGGTAGAACTGTTAAAGGGAAGGTTGGGTCGATTTCCATTGGACCAAATTTTAGGCGGAAGTTGAGAGATCATTATTATTACCACTTGTACGTATTAATTTCAACGTAACCTAAAAGATACACGAGTCGAGTCGAGTTGTCCAAAGAAAACTGTGTATATTTCAACCAAAAAAAAAAAGAAAACTGTGTATATGACATAGTATATAATACTCTATTCGTTCGGCAAAACATTTCGTTTACTATTAATGCACGTTTTTTTAGAATGATAAAAACTATATAAAATATTTATTTTTTTATAATTTTTTTAACAATTTGTAATAACTACGAAATTGTTAAAAAATTATTAAAAAACTAAATATTTTATACAGTTTTTATCTCCTAAAAAAACGTGCGTGAATAGTAAAGCGACATGTTTTGCCGAACGGATGGAATAGTGATTTGTAGTGATGGAGTAAATCTTGATCATATTTTAAATATACTATTTGTATAAAATTATTTTTTAAATTGAAATTTTTAGAAAACCTCCCTTAAAAAGTTAGATCTTACAAAATATTACTCATATCACATTTTTTGTTAAGATTATTATTAAATTTGTAAAATTACTATTTTGCTCTTATACTTTTAATATATTTGAAAGGTAAAAGATGAATCCTTCTTCAACCGCTTTCAATTTTCATATAAGGAGAGAACTGATCGAGAGGTGATTGATGAACACCAGGAGAACTTCAAACCAACTAAATTAAGGATGACTAACTTCAAACCAACTAAATTAAGGATGAAATACTTGAGAATTGTCAAGAGATGAACTAGGATATTGTTGATGAATGAGCAAAAAAGTAATTTTAAACTTTTAACATCAAATTTAACGTAAGAGGTGGAATGAGTGTGGTCTTTTGAAGATATCTAACTTTTAAAGGGTGGTTTTCGAAATTTTTTGATTTAAGGGTTGATTTTGTATAAAATTAATGGTGTAGTTAAGGTATGGTTTTCTGGATATTGACCTAAAGATATTGGTATTGAATTGTAAACTTGTTGTTTAAATACTGAAATGAGTAACATATATTGAACCCATTTTAAAGTTTTTGAGCCAATTCTTTTAAGTTAAAATATAAAGATAAATAAAATATAAAAAATTATCTCGATTTATTAAGATGTGCTAATTAAATGATTATAAATGTTATAATGTGGTTTCTACCTTGAAAGTTTGGGACTAAATAACTTAATATACAAGGTCTATTGTCTAACTTTTATATATTGATTGTATTTTATATATGCATAGTTTTTAGGATGAAATCTTATCCCACTTTAAGTTATGGCTTTCTTATGCATTACTGTAACTTTTCAATAATGTGATATTGATGGCTCAACGAATGCAAGGAAGGGGGATTCAAATATATTAATTACTTATGTTTATGTTTATAAACTTGAATGGATGCCATTCAATTTTAAATAAATTATTTAGATTTAAATTAGTTTAGTTGTTTAATTTTTTTTAGAATTAACAGATTTCTATTAGTGATCCCATCAATTTAATGAAGTTGAACTTCATGAAATCCTAACCGATATTTTATATATCTCAAACCATAAACAATGATCAAGACAGAGTTGTCAAACGTGGGGTGCAGAGCTGTGGAAAGACTTCTGCTTTGCAAGCTGGGGTCCTAGGTCTTCGCTATGGGATGCTGGAAGCTCAACGAATGAGGATCAATCATCTCGAGGTGGAGGAAGATTGTCTTATGGCTATTAACGATGTCGGACGCGCGCGCTTGCCATCGATCGGTTCCTTGTTCGTGTTTCGTATTCCCACATATTTAGAGGGCAATTGGGTTGCTGATCGACTCGCACACCTTGGATTGACCTCGACTCCCACTGATTGGAGGTCTGATGGTGTGATCAACGATCTCGTTCCTAAGGCGGACGCCCTTAGATGGTGGCTCAACTGCGGTTGACCACTCCCAACTTTTTTCCTTGTATAATAAAAAAAGTAATAACCATTAACTTACATGTGGTTAAAATTTTATTTATTTATTTATTTACTTATTTTGATGTAAGATAAGGATTTGAGAGGCGTTAGACCATACTAACTCACCACCCAATTGCGTCATGAATGAATGCTAGGAACATCCAAGATATCTAAGGTTCATGGTATATGTTTGAGGTGAGTCACCTTGTCCGCAACCTGGTTTATTCCACATAAGACATACTTGTGAATAGCTTCCTTAAAACACTAAATTAATGAAGCTATCATCTTCAAGTTCAATCTTTTAGTAGCCATCGTCAGGCTGGAGTGGAGTGTTAGGACTTTAACTATCAAGACCAATACGAACCTGCAAAGGGAGGCACTAAATGATTTGAATCAACTATGGTGATCCCAGATGACGTATTCCGTTGTTGCCTATCCCGATAGCAGTTTAGAGCCATTAAAGTTGATTTTGAAAACACTAGTCGCTAGTTTGGTCCATCTAAGATTTTTCCTGCGTCTTGATGATGATTTTGGCCATGCTTCCTTGGATTTCAATTTTTTCTCAGTATAATGTTTGAAGACAATTTTATTTCTAATGGTCAATAAATTCCACTAGATGGTGGATAATGTTGTCTTTTTGAATTTGTGATTTTCAAAACAAAATCATTTGTACTTTGTCTAATTGTTTGATTCATGAGAATTACATCTTGATTGATTGTCCAATCCTATGGTCAATCTTTGAAATCATCTAAAATGAATGGTTGCCGCTTGTGAACAAATGTTCTAAACTTTCATCAACGTTGTTCCAAAAGATGCAGGCGAGTGGGACCACTATACCTCCATTAATCTAGTTTTCATCGAGGTTCCATTCATAGTACGCTTCCAAATACTCATTCTGTTCGAAAAAACAAGTTGTTTACTATTTACACTCTTTTTTAGGATGATAAAAATCATATAAAATAGTATTAATTATATTATAAAAATTTTAAAATAATTTCATACTTATTAATAGTAACTATGAAATTGTTTAAAAAAATTGAAAAAAATGAATATTATATATATATTTTTTATCATCTTAGAAAGTGTACATGAATAGTAAACGACATGTTTTGGCGAACGGAGAGAGTAAAAGTTTTTACTTTTGGAAAGTAGTTCAGTCGCTATATCCATGCAATGTTAATTCTAATGCTGTTGAGGTTGATAACTAGCCGTGGCGATTTGTTTTCCAATATACTATGTCTTCAGTGTCCACATTCAGAGTCTTTACCTTTAGGCTTTTGCACAATATTGTTAATTAACGCCGATTGATCAATTCTCTAATATTTGTTTGATCTTATGTAATGTTCGACCTTGTCCTCTTCAATGATTGTGCAATTATGAGTTTTGCTTCTCCCATCCTATGAGTGTTCCTCATGAACTTCTCTTGTGTTACCTTTTCTTTTTGCTTGGAATTTCCTACGATTATGTCTCATGTCTGTCATGCGGACTTCACCTTATTGTACGCTACCTCTCAATAACCCGATGTTGCTTATGCTCGACATATGTGGTGTTCCGAGTTGTTGGTCTGAGTTGGATGCCTAGCATTGATTATGATTGAGCTATTCACGTTCATATTTCTTTCCAGACAAGTGAGCCATGTTGATCTGCTTCTGGTGGTACTGCTTTTCATCAGCGTGTTCACATTCTATCACTTGGGTCGTTGCCTTCGTCTAAGTGTTTATATTTTCACTTTATTGTTGTTTTTCTCTCATTATATTGCTTCATGATGATTGATCTATCCACCATTTATTCCAGCCTACTCTCTCGAATTATCTTTTTTTTTTTATTAAAAAAAAAGTGTAACATGGCGTCAAGGAAATGAAGTTTATAAAAAAAAAGGTAGGATTGGAGATTGCATTCAATGGTGTTTGCAGATAATCATCAACTACCCGTGAGATTTGTTGACTGCGATGAGCTATGACAGTGATTCAAATATCACTTTTTTTTTTTTTGAAAAAAGTCAAATACGGAGTATCACTTCTGTCTCAAGCTGTTCAACGTACCACAAACTCTGTTTTATTTTTCCTTTTTTTTAAAGACATGGGGTGTGTATGGGACTTAAGGTAGTAGTTTATAAAAAAAAATTAACATGTATAGGGTAAAATATAAGTAGATTTTGGTTTAAATAAGGAGTTAAAAAGGACTTAAGGTGGTAGTTTATAAAAACATTAACCATGTATAGGGTAAAATATATGTAGATTTTGGTTTAAATAAGGAGTTAAAAAAAAAGCTTTTTTGATAGATTTTCTTTTTGTGTTTTTGGTGTTTATTTGATATCCCTAATAAAAACCAAATAAACTCCCTATTTTATAAATAAATTATTTTTTCACCTCATACGTAGTTTATATTTCACACAATTTAAATTTTTAACCTTATTTCAAATAATTTTATAATTTTTTAAATTTAACTTATTTATAAATTTTAGTTATTTTTTTAACCCCGCTCCATACGGACCCATGGTGATTTTAAATTACCAACTATGGAGTAATTTTTTTTTTCAAAGACATCATTTTTTAGTCATTTATGTAAATATTATGTAAAGCAATCGAACTGAAAAATCAAATGACAAGGGCTTATTAAAACCAACGAAAGTTTTTAAAAGACAAGGGCTTTGACATGTGAAACAAAGAGGAAAAAGATTTGTAAATAGCTGCACAAACTGCACGTACCTCCCCTTTCTGACTTTCTCAATTCATTTTGATGGTTATATTTAATTTTATACTCCGTATTACTTTATGAACGGATATAAATATTTTTTTGTTTAATTTAAAAATATATCGACGATGAAATGTTACTTATATAACTATTTATTATGTTACGGATGATCTAAAAATTGGATAATAGAGGAAGAATGTTGAAAGATAAAATGTTAGAATTTTTTTGGGATAGAAATAAACAAAATGAAGGTATACGGACTACGGAATATCATACTTTGTATGAAGCTAAGAGCTATAAACGCGTGAAAATGTAAATAGTCACAAAAAAAATGTAAATATATATAGTTTAAATTTATAATATTTTAAAATTAAAATTTCTTTTAACGTATATGAAAAAAACATTCCATAAATTTCGATTTTGGATTTTTGAGTTAAAAGAGGTATTGAGAGAGATCAAAATTTCAATGAGATCTTTGCTTAAGAATTTTTTTCCATCGAGAGCGTTTTATAAAATTACTCTTTGATCCCTAGATTTTTTGGAGTATCATATTTTCACTCAATTCGCAGGGTTCAATAACGAAATGATATTTCACTTTCACGATTACGATTACAAGTGTCCAGTGTAACTAGTCTTCTTTGTAGTAGCGGTCCTTAACACCATACATTTGACGGAAAATTAGTTGTACTTGTGAATATCAACCTGACTTATAACTCTAATGACAATATATATATAGACACACACATGGAAAGGCTTAATTAGGAGGGCTCCATATATAATATCAACAATCTAATATTATATCAACAACCTAATTTATATGGAATTTAATTTCAATATTAATTCCATCAACAACCGAGTATGTCTCACTGTTAAAAAAGTATAGGATTTAATTTATACGCACTCTTTTCCAACTATATAGAAAGTATGTTTTCAAAGAAAGTATGTTTTCAAAGGATCCAAAAACAAAAATAAAAATAATACGGAGTAACAAATATAAATACCCAACAACTTAAAATAGGGCAAACATAATAACTTATATAACCTTTGTCTTACGAGGACTGTTGCTTTCCGTCTTTCCGACGGCGAGATATCGTGTCAGCAGATGTTGTCCCATGCGCTCGCTATCCACTTCTCCACGCCGGACTTCCTTCCTCTCGATGTTGTGTCCGCTTGTTTGCTTAGGGTTTTGGGGTTTTCCGGGTTTTGCTTTGGGTGATTCTTTTGATATATTCTGTGATTGTATTTCTATTCAGATCTTCGTGATCTCATCCTTCGGGATGCTCTCGGGTTGGCTAACCACCACCCGAATTTTTATCTTATAAAAAATAATAATAATAACTTATATAACCCTAAACAAGAGAACAATGCAAATTATATTTAAATTAAGACTTAAACATACTATAGTTTGTCAACTTAGATACTCCGTAGCATTCTTCTACCATGTCCTATATATATCCCGCACAATTTTCTCAATGAATATTACAAAAATTAATAAGATCTTATCTAATCACCTTATTCAAACTCATAATCTCGAGAGCCAACTTAATTATCGCATTTACGTGCGCTTAATTAGGGTCAACCCTTAAATGGGTCACACAGTACCCGATTCAGATGTAGAGCGACTGAGTCGATCGAACTGGACTAAGATAAAAAAAAAAAATAGTTTCTCCTATTTTTGTTTTAATTTATCAATAATTAGCAAAATGATCAATCACATCTAACTATCTAAGTGTACCTTAAAGTCCACTTTCTGCCCATTTATTGGAATGAAAAAAAACCTCACGTATTAATTAATGTGTAGAAGCCGACAAGTCAAATAGTAGGGCAAAAATGCCATGAAAAGATTGTTGCGTGGTCATGCCAACTTAATTAATTGTGTGAAATGAAACTTATAGAATGGAGAAACCATGGAATGGACGGGTCCCATTTATTTCAAGAAGAATTATATCTTCTGGCTTCTGCTAATTAACTAAGAGTGGGATGGGATGTATACATACACAATAGAGGTAAGAGGATGAGCGATTACATTTACTACGGTAGCAGACATATTTACTCGATCAGCACCTACTCGTAATGTTGTAGAAAAATGGTGCCAATAAATTCTTATGTACACATAACAACATTTACTCGTCGATGGTGAGATTTGTTGGGTTTGAACCGTGTTGGGAATAAATTAGTAGGCTCTTTCACATCAGTTGGGGAAAGGGGAACTTAAATTAATAACAAAGTATAAGTTTGTTTCTTTTCAGAACCCTAATTAAGCTCATAGGCAAGTAAAAGTTTGGGAGGAATTTTGATCAAATTTTGGTTATTAATTAACACAAATATATAAGATTCAAAATTGGACTCACATCACACCAATTAACATGGTTTTTTTTTTTTGATAAAGTAAGAATTCGAGATCAGACAGACATGATTCTTGATAGGCCAACAAAACATAGAACATAAAAACCAGAAAAAAGACGCAGTAAATTAGGCAGCACACACTCTAACATTAACTTTGTTATGTTTTAGTCTAACAAAGTTGTGCGTCATTTTTTCTCGACCAACCTCAATTTTTATGTTATTTTCATACTATTACAAAGCTAATGTCAGTGAACGTTAAATAATACAGGTTTGTTTGGTGCAATGTACTATTTGTTTATATAGGAAAATCTTAAAAAGTTTATTGTAACTTATAAGGAATTCAAGTCCGTGACTTAAATTACTAAAAAGATAAAATCTAAGTTTGTGACTACCATTTAAGTTTTGTACAAATTTTAAACAAATTTGTTCAACAAGAATGAAATTTTATTGTAACTCATTTTCATTGAATAAATAATAAACGAGTTAAAAATGTACTCGTGTATGTTACTTGATGGAATTCTTTCAAACTTTATGGCTATCATGTCAACATGATGAGATTCGGTTGAATTGAAGCAAAAATTGAGATTCGTGGTTGAAGCAAAAATCGCAGACCTAACCTTTACTTTAAGAGGCGTCAACTCATATCGATCACTTAGCCAACAATTAGAGTCTGAAAAGGAAGAGGTTTTATGACATATTAAGACTTGAATCACTTATAAATCATTCTCAATATGCTTAAAATGGGTAGAGTTTGAACCTTGTTGATGCAAATTTTATGAAATCCAGATATTCAGAAAACTATCACCACACCTTTAGATATAATGGAGAAAAAGGCCTTTAATCGAAGAGAAAAAACGCCTGTGTCTCAACTCTCAAGTATACGAGCCTACGACCAAAAAGCGGAACGAGATTCATAGATCATCATCAACCATCTAGCACAGAAAAGAAAATGTCATTGGGAGATTGAATTGACTATGGGAGATATCAAAACAATCCTCCAATACTTTCATGAGAGATCCTTCTCGCACGTCCCCTGCATATATCGGGAATAGAGTGGTTGATAAGTGATAGATTACATATGTCTTATCATGTATAGTGGGCTCAAAGGCCCAATAAGACTCAATACCTTTGTAACCTATATATATATGTTTATCAATGAATGGAAACCCTAAGGAGGATTTTACATCAATCTTGCAATCTCACATGGTATCACAACCTTTTCTTCCTCACGGAACCCTACTTTGATCCTCCCGCCCCACCCCTCCTCTTACCGCCGCCGGCATCGTCACCTCGCCGCCGCACTCTCTCTCTCCCTCTAGGCCTCCCTCACCGGCCTCCACCTCCCTCCTCTCTCTCCGCTTTGCGAAACCCTATCTCCTACCCACCTTAGGGTTTCGACGCCGCCCTAAAAAAAAATGATCACCTCCGCGGCCGCCGCCCCTATGCCGCGGCCGCAGCCTAGTGCTGCGCCCGCCGCACATCCCGCCGCCTCACAGCCCCCCCTGCGTTCGTCCCTTCCGCCTCCCTCTCCCCCATACCCACCTCCCACAAAACAGCCCTCCTCGACCCGAATTGGCAGGCGGCTATGCTCGACGAATACAGGGCCCTTATAAGGAATGGTACTTGGGTTCTGGTCCCACGCCCTCCTGAAGCGAACGTCATCCGATGTATGTGGCTCTTTCGTCACAAGTTCCGCTCTGATGGGACGTTGGAGCGCTACAAAGCTCGGGCTAAGATGGTTAACTGTAATCATGTCGCCACCCCGATCGATACATCTAACAAGCTCAGTGCTCATTCTGGTCCTTTGGTTGATGATCCGACATTGTACAGGATCCTTGCTGGTGCTCTTCAGTATCTCACCTTCACCAGGCCTGATATCAGTTACGCCGTTCAGCAGATCTGCTTGTTCATGCATGCACACAGGGAACCCCACTTTCAGGCCTTGAAGCGGATCATTCGGTACATCAGCGGCACCCTCGAGCTAGGCACCACGATCACTCCTTCCTCTAAGCTTGACCTTGTTGCTTACACTGATGCGGATTGGGGTGGTTGTCCTGACACACGTCGCTCCACGTCTGGCTACTGTGTCTTCCTCAACGACACCCTTGTGTCGTGGTCGGCAAAGCGTCAGTCTGTCGTGTCTCGCTCCAGCGCTGAGGCAGAATACAGAGGTGTGGCCAACGTTGTCTCCGAGTGCTCTTGGCTGCGCAATCTCCTTCTTGAGCTCCGTTGCCCTCTTCAGAAGGCCACTCTGGTCTACACTGATAACGTCTCCGCCGTCTATCTGGCTAGCAACCCAGTCCAGCATCAACGCACGAAGCACATTGAGCTCAATCTCCACTTTGTCAGGGACAAGGTTGCCATTGGACATGTCCGTGTTCTACATGTCCCGTCCTCCTATCAGTACGCTGATATATTCACCAAGGGTTTACCACGACAGTTGTTCATTGATTTTCGCTCCAGTCTCACTGTACGGCCCCCTCCAGTTTCGACTGCGGGGGTTTGATAGATTACATAGGTTTTATCATGTATAGTGGGCTCAAAGGCCCAATAAGACTCAATACCTTTGTAACCTATATATATGTTTATCAATGAATGGAAACCCTAAGGAGGATTTTACATCAATCTTGCAATCTCACAATAAGGTTGTACACCTTAGCCGCTCTTTGCGGGGGCATGTGTTGAATAAAAATGCGCAAATAATTATACAACACATTTTATTTAATTTTTTAATATTTGAGTTCGACCCCTTTTGGTTATCCTCTTGATTCGAAGTCGTATCGATACCAAGATTTGAATGGTTTTGGTGATTTGGGCTGCACCCGAATTTTAGCGGGTTGCCTACGTATCTCTGGGAAGAGAATCAAGCCTTACGTAGTTCAGAGTAGAAAACCAATTTGATCTTTTTGATCGGCGATTGTACCCGACAAGCTTAAGCTTTATGTCGAGCTACCTACGTACCCGTTTGAACGGGATCAAATCACCCGTAGTTCTTTTTAAAATGTCAATTTGATTTAATTTGGAAAAGGTGACTGAATTCGGTATATGTTAGATTTTACACCGAATTTCCTACGTAACTCTTAAAAGAATATCAAGTCTATACGTAGTTCTTTATAAAACCCGTTTGATTTGGTTTTGAAAATTTGATCGTTTGATGATCGTGTGATTGAACCCGACGAGCTTTAGCTTTGAATCGAGTTTCCTACATATCCGGCAAAACGGAATCAAATCTTATGTAGTTCTTTTGAAAATCAAGTTTATATTTGGTGAAACTTGATTCGAGATTTTGGCTCCGTTTTTTTTATTAGGAGCCGATTTGAGATTGACCCACTCGAATTAATTGGCAAAGAATATTTGACGAGTTTAATTTTTTTTATTTTTTTTTTATCAAACTCAAATTCTTAATTTGTGCCAAAAATAATTCTTATATTTTAGTGGGATAATTTTGTAATTAAACCCATTATTTTTAAAACCAGGCCGAAGGCATATATATATACCTGTATATATATCCTTTCCCTTCAACTTTAATCTGTGTTGTTGTTTTTTTTTAATTATTCTTATTTTTGAACCCGAGAAATTGATGTTCCCCTTTTGAGTTTTTGATAGGTGTTAATACATATTAACCCATCGTTCATCATTTTTTTTATTTGTTTGATCGAAGGGCTCACTCGGCCCAAACAAAAGAGATCAGCCCAACCCAAATTTCTTAGTTGATTTGTTTTCTAGCCGACATTTCTCTTTCGCTTCTGTGTAATACGCTGCACACAACACAGGATAGGGCAACAGTAGAGCGGCGATTTTTGACGATTGAAGACTGCCGTTGCCGAAAGTGTTTTTTGTTTGGGCTTCGAAAAGAGCTGGGAGGCCACGATCAAGAGGGTCAAGGTGAACAACAGATTTGTCGACTCGGGGAGTAGAAGAAATCCTACGGAGGTCGCATAGGTTTGGATTCCTTGCTTCCACTAGGACATCCAATTTAGGGCTTTTTTTTGTTTCGTTTTGAGACAATTTTGCTCCTCCAGTGTGTAATGCTCACCAATCCAACACCCTGTAAGTCTTGAATTAAGGTTTGGAATATTTGTAACCGTTTGGGAAATTTCAAATAAGAGGAAATTCCATCTGATATGGGGGTCTGTATAAATTTACATCAATTTTAATTTGATGCGTTTTTCTTTCTTTTAGTTGAGTGAAATCCATTAACTTGTGTTTGTTTACTTTAAATTTCCCAATTTCATTTTTTTTTTTGCGTTCACCATTGTTGGCCCGAGGATCTATTTGGAACCAATTTGGTCAGGCTCATTGACTGTCATTTTTTTTTTATGAAGCATTGAAACTGGTGGCTGCCTCCTTCCCCTTTCCTTGTTTTTTTTTCTTGATCATAAACAAGTTCTCAATGAGGGAAGTTTTGATGAATCAGTTTCCCTCTGACCAAAATTGGGCAGCATTTCAGCCCTGGTTTAGAGCAATTCGTTGATTCTCGAACCCAGGTCACATGAAAAGCTCGTAAGGTTTTCATGGGCGGGGTTACAAGAATCGAAAGGATATATAGCGGAACTTCGACAGCATTTCGGCATGACTTGAGTAATTTGGTGATCCCGGAACCCAGGCCACGAGAAAAGCTCGTAAGGTTTTCAAGGGCGGGGTTCCAAGAATCAAACAAACAGGGAACAACACTACTACCTTGATTGCTTTCTGCTTACTTTGCTGAGATTTTTTCTTCTCTGCTTTTTCTTTCTTTTTGATGGCCTGTATGCGTGTGTCACCCATCAAAATAAGTAGCTTTCCCCTTTTATAAGCCAAGTTTGAACAGTTATTGGAATAACTGGCTCCATCACCCCACTCCACCCCCTTTAATTAATTATTTTCTTTATTCATGTTTTGTAGGTGGGGGAAAAAACGGGAGCAGTTGTGGTTCAATTTAACTTCCTCATTTGACAGTTCTCCATTTTTTAACTGCTCAATTATTTAAAGGCATGATTGACCACTCACCCACATATCTCTTATTCAATTTTAATTCCATATTTCTTAGTTGCATGGAATTAAATCTGGACCAAAAATTTGGGCTAGTCTAATCATTTTGGGGGCTTGTATTTATGAAACCTGATTTCATCATTTTTATAAAAAAAATATTTTTAATGAAATTTAAGTTATGCCACATGATGAACATTCCCCAAATTTCAAACAAATAGGGATAATTTAATCATTCGCCAAAATTTATCATTCAACAGCATGCATTTGAAACACATCCAGGTCTGTTAGACCTCATACGACAGGATACGATCGGCTAGGTTTCGACCAGCCGATTATCAAAAAAAAAAGGAACTCAAGCACCCTCTTTACAAAAAGACGGAATCTGTGATTTCAAAAGCAACAAATGCAAGAATGTGACTTAGCGTGTGTTTGGCAGTAGTTGTGAGCAGATGGAAGGAGATGGGAGGAGCTGAAAAAAAACCCATCTCCCGCGCGCAGTGTTTGGCAGTAGCTGAAGGGAGATGCCGATTGGGGGATGATGGAGATGGGAGGAGATGAATTTCATCCGAAAAATAATCTCCCCAGGCTAAGATCTTTGAAGATGGGAGGAGATTACCCTTTTATGTGCCCACATTTGCCCTTTTTTGCAAAGGCATTCGAGATCTGGAGAAGACACCACAGCCGACCGAGCAGCGCGCCACCATCAACAAAGGTAAGCTCTCCTCTCCTCTCATCTCCTGTGAAGTCCTCTCCCCCCTAATTTGTGCAACTCACTCGAACCCTAATTTGTTCAACTCGACTATGTGCGCAAGCCATGAAAAATCGATTATGATTGGTATGTGACATACAAGGATTCCAATTGAACAATAGGGTTCATACAGAGGTAGAAGAAGAGAGGCTCACATACCCGTTAGCTGTCGCGCTTTGCCGTTGTCGTTGGTTGCTCGGATCTGCAGGTCCGCTGACGACGAGCTTTTATCGGCCTGATGAGGGGATGGGAACTGTAGTCCGGCGACGGAGGCCGCCACCTTCAAGTCGCTGGAGTATTTGTCCAACCCATGGGAGGGCAAGCCGATCTTCTTCAATCGCCCCTCGAGACCTTCAGTTTCCGCGCTTGTGACCTTCTGTCGGTGAGGACGACACAAATGGAGAAGAAGGGGTAATTACCTAGGGGTAGAAGGGTCATTTTGGTTATACAACATCTATCACCATCTTCTACCCACCAAACACCAAAACGAGATTTTTTAAAAAAAAAATCTCCATGTACAATAATCTCATTAATCTACCAAATTAATCTCCATCTCATAACATCTACCAACATCTCAAATAATCTCCAAAACAACATCTAGCGTCAAACACGGCCTTATTTTTTCACACAGCCGAGATAGGGAAATACTCCCTCCGTCTTAAAATACATGTCTTTTTAGGACGGAGCACGAGAATTAAGAAGTATATTAAATGTAATGATTAGATGTAAAAAGTAAGTTAAGTGTAATTATTAGACTTGTATTTGTTTATTTATTTTTTTAATTTGTGAGGAGGAGAGTAGGGGTGATGTAAAAATTAGAGTAATGATTAGATGTAAAAGTAGGTTAAGTGTAATGATTAAATCTAAAAAGACATGTATTTTTGACAAAATTTTATGGGCTAAAAAGACATGTATTTTGAGACGGAGGGAGTATTTCATTTAGCTAGTACTCCCTCCGTTTGAAAATAAATGTCGTTTGACTTTTTTGCACGTTTTTTAAGGAGGTAAAAACTCTATAAAATATTATTTTTTTAATCAATTTTTTTTTATAATTTGATATTTATTAGTAATAATTATCCAATGAACAAATGAGTAGACATGAGAAAGGGTGAATGCATTTAATTTTATAGATTTAACTCTTTCTCTAAATTTAGAGATTTTTTTTCTCTTTACTCCCATTTCTCTATTTTGCAGATGGTTTTACAAAAATTGTTGGGGCTAAAAAAGCTATATTTCCTCTAAAATTGCTCATTTTCTCTATTTTACATGAACTGTTGGGAATGCTACAATCAGAAACGAATTTTCTACATAAAACATATTCCTTAGTTTAGGGGCCTGTCCTTTGGCAAGTGAAAGGGAGTTATTTATTTCTTAAAAGAGTCTCAATAAATTATACTCGAATCAGATATGAATACAATGTAACACTAACTCTCTTATTTTGACATCTTAGAGAGTGGATCAAAAGAGACGTAAAACCCCATATGTGCAAGAAATTAAAGTACGTACATGTCATGTACTGCAATCCCAATTCAATCATTTTCTTTCACAATTGGTATTACGTGTTACTCCCTCCGATCGGAAATATTTGATGTTTTAGGAGGTGAAATTTGATCAACAATATTTGATGTTTTAGAAGTAATAATTACTCTCTTTTTAACTTTTGCACTAATATCAATATAAGTTGTACTTTTTTTTGCTTAACTATTACATTTGTGTATAATAAATGTGATGGAGGATTAGAAATTATTTGATAGGGTATTTAATGGTGGAAGTAATAATTAAGAGGTTTCTTAATTTGCGCGTAAAACTCTAAAACATCGTTTATTTCCGATCGGAGGGAGTATATTTTAACGAATGACCCTCTACTCTCCCATTCTCTGTACTCTTAATACAAAGTTTGTCATAGCGTAGGCCCATCAGTGATCTGGGCGCTGAACTGGTAGAGTTTTTCACCAGATAAACTACACATTTATATCACTCATATACCTAAATGTGATAAAACGTCTACTACAAGTCATTATAGGCCCATAAACTTATGTTGTACTATATACAAGGTAATATCCAAAATTATAGCAGAGAGACTAAAAAAGGTCATGGGAAAGCTCATTCATCCAGTTCAAGGGGCTTTCGCATCGAATAGAGCCATATATAACAACGTCCTAATAACGCATGAAATTTTTCACTCTTTCAAAACCAGAAAAAAAAAATAGGTTGAATGACACTAAAGTTAAACATGGAAAAAGCAAATGACAAAGGGGTTACAACACCATGATGGCCGACCCAAAAAGAAGACCAAGGTAGTAAAATGGCGAAAACCACAACAAGGGTGGTTCGAGTTAAATTTTGATGGATCATCTCCAGATACGGAAAATAGTACCGATGGATGCACATTCGAGACTTGAATGAAAACCCAATAACTATTAGATGCTTGATTATGGAAAGCAAACCCTATTAAGGTGAAAACCCTAGCTTTCATGGAGGAATACTTAAGGTAAAAGGCCTAGCAGTAAGAAATTTAGAAATTGAAGGGGACAAGCAAATTATAATTAACTATCTCACCAATAAGGGTAGCTGCCCTTGAAAAATTGAACTTATTCTAGCTGACATCAAAACCATTACGTTAGAATTTGCACAAATACGTTTCTCTTACGTGCCACATTCATGGAATAGAAGGTTGCACACCTTTGTCGCTCTCCTGACAAGCACATTATTCTCAAACATCCTGGTCTGTATGACCTCATCCATTTGGATACTATCAAATAGGCTCTATTTCAGCCGAATTATTTCATTCTAAAAAAATTAATATAAAAGTCATTTTAATTTTCTGCATTATTTTGTGTGTGTTTTGATGCTATATATATATTTTAGTGCCTCTAGTTTGTTAGATATATACTAGCTTGCTTTGAATCCATTCATTAATATATTTTTTTACTGCAGTTCTGTTGTATTTACTATACGTTGATGGTTTGCTAGCTATGATTATATGGAGACATTTTTTATGAGATTCAAGATCAAAGATTTGTGTGTGTATATATATATATAATTTATTGCGGTATTTATGGAAGTGGTAAAACATTATGTTATTAATATATATATATATATATATTTGTTTAAGAAAAAATGTCAATTTATCACGATTCATTAGAGAATCTCTCTCTATATATAAAAGATTATTTGTGAACAAATATTGAGTGTTGAATTAGGAAGATCAAAACTCATACGAATAATCACTACATGAAAAGCGTGTTATTTTCAACGCATTTGTCTCGACGCTCTCTATACGTGTCGATAATTTTCGACACGATTTTCACCATTTTTTACGCTTTCTTGCGTCGGGATTGGTCTGTTAAATAAATTCAATAAAAAGTAATTAAAACGCTAACACAGAAAGATACACGGTACAACCCCCTCCCCCCCCCCCCCCCACTCCATCAGTTCAAGTCGAAATGGATATGAAATGTTGGAGGGCGAGAGAAGAAAACACTTTATTTCTCCTAGATATAGTAAAGGGGTAATCCGTAATTGAGTTTTTCAATATAAATAATATTATAGTAAGATTTTAGTAGAGTTATTGAGCAAATTATATATATATATAGAGTTAGATGATGGATAGTTGATTGAAAAATGTTATGAATATGGGTGGTTTATTGTAATTTTATAATTTAGGAGTGTTTTTTAGAAGATATCCTAAATTATGGGCAATAAGTGTAATTTGTATGTGTTTTTAAATTTATACTCATCATCAATACATGATCTAATGATCCACCTACCTTCCTGTAATTTAGAAGGTGGTAGACCACCTGGAAACACTGTCCCTCGATGCAATGAGCTCTCTCCAGCCATCTCTCGATCCGAAATTCTGAAACCCTAATTGGAGCAGTAAAGCACTCGAAAATCATCGCCAAATTTGTTCTAGCTTCCGAAACCCTCCAGAATCATCGCGGAACTTGTGTTTTGAATCGGGAGAAGGGTTAAACTAGAAGGGCGCACACCTTTGTCGCTCTTCTGACAAGCACATTATTCTCAAACATCCTGGCCTATATAATCTTATCCATTTGGATACTATCGGATAGGTTCTATTTCAGCAGAATTATTTCCTTCTAAAAAAAATTAATATAAAAGTCATTTTAATTTTCTGCATTATTTTGTGTGTGTTTTGATGCTATATATTTTAGTGCCTCTAGTTTGTTAGATATATACTAGCTTGCTTGAATCCATTCATTAATATATACTCCGTATTTTTCTTTATTGCAGTTCTGTTGTACAATACGTTGATGGTTTGCTAGCTATGATTATATGGAGACATTTTTTATGAGATTCAAGATCAAAGATTTGTGTGTATATATATATATAAATTTATTGCGGTATTTATGGAAGTGGTAAAACATTATGTTATTAATATATATATATATATATATATATTTCTTTAAGAAAAAAATGTCAATTTATCACGATTCATTAGAGAATCTCTATCTATATATAAAAGATTATTTGTGAACAAATATTTAGTGTTGGATTAGGAAGATCAAAACTCAATACGAATAATCACTACATAAAAAGCGTGTTATTTTCAACGCATTTGTCTCGACGCTTTCTATACGTGTCGATAATTTTCAACACCATACACTGTCGAAAATGCACGACATCTTTAATTGTCACGATTTTCACCATTTTCGACGCTTTCTTGCGTTGGGATTGGTCTGTTAAATAAATTCAATAAAAAGTAATTAAAACGCTAACACAGAAAGATACACGGTACAACCCCCTCCCCCCACTCCATCAGTTCAAGTCAAAATGGATATGAGATGTGGGAGGGCGATAGAAGAAAACACTTCATTTCTCTTAGATATAGTTAAGGGGTAATCCGTAATTGAGTTTTTCAATATAAACAATAATGTAGTAAGATTTTAATAGAGTTATTGACCAATTTATATATATAAATAGAGTTAGTGAAAGGATAGTTGATTGAAAAATCTTATGAATATGGGTGGTTTATTATAATTTTATAATTTAGGAGTGTTTTTTTAGAAGATATCATAAATTATGGGCAATAAGTGTAATTTGTATTTTTTTTTCAAATTTGTACTCATCATCAATACATGATCTGATGATCCACCTACCTTCCTGTAATATCTGATGATCCACCTACATTCCTGTAATTTGTATTTTTTTTTCAAATTTGTACTCATCATCAATACATGATCTGATAATTTATAACTCAGGAAACATTGTCTCTCTATCACTCTATGCAATGAGCTCTCTCCAGCCGTCTCTCGATTCGAAATTCTCAAACCCCAACTGGAGCACTAAAGCGCTCGAGAATGATCGCCAAATTTGTTCCAACTTCCAAAACCCTCCCGAATCATCGCGGAACTTGTGTTTGAATCGGGAGATGGATTAAACTGAAGCTAGATTGGAGATTTGTTTTCGCAGTTGAGGTTGATACCGAAGTGGGAAGTTCAAATCAGGTATTCCCGTTCTTCTCTCTCTAGATTTTTGGAGCGTGAATCTGTCGTGGCTGATGTTCAGCTAGAATTCATCTCAAATTTGAATCACTAAGTTGTTATTGTTTCTTCTTCTTTCGTACCGTAAGTCCCCGATTTCGCTAGCTCTACTCTATGTTTGTACTGAATAGGATTCAATTGCTTCTTTAACCCAAAATTTTAGAGTGGTTCCTTGCTTTTGTGGAATTTTTGTTCAGTTGAAAATGAGATCTGGATGTAATTTTGCAGCACTTATACCTGAAACCACCTCCCCGGGCGTCAATTGCGAGTTTTATCATTCTTGTTCATGGATTGATTGGATTCGCAGTCAAGAGGTAATATTATGTAACATTGTGCTCTTTTGATGAAACACATCTTAATATGTGATAAAATTTGAGGTTAAGCCCCTGTATACATGATATCAAGATATGGATACCAAACAGGGGCTAAATGTATTTTGTGGTGTTGTAAGACTTGTATGTTGGTTAGTGGTTGAGATTCTTATATTAATTATTCAAAATTTTGACATGTCTTTCCTGTTATCTGAGTAGGACATCATGTTCAACAGGAGTATCAAAGATGCTTTGGTGGCAGAGGATAAGTTCTTCCGGAGTTGTTCGGTATAGCATACTGACTTTGAATTTTGATAGTTTGATGCTAGTCAATTCTTATAAAGCTTTGGGGTCTTTTAACTGTATAATGATCTTGCATATAGGTGTGGTATCCCTCAACTAGCGAAGAAGCTGAACTAGGTAGGATGTGCTACAATCACTGATCCATTTCTCTTTATAGGTATTCACTATTCATCTTGTATCTTTTTTTTTTCTGTTAATGCCAAGCATTGTGTTTTTACCTGTGGCAGGTTTTGGTGCAACATATCAAATCAGCCCTTCCTAGTTTGAAGGCCCAAATAAGTGCTCAACTTTTTTCTGTAAATGGTGAAACTATAGAATCTAAGGTAATTTGTAACTCCAGTATTACTTCTTTGGAATTTTCATAAATGCTTTGGTTTGATTGGTCATTTTCTATGGATTTGGTTGGACCATGAGTTTTATATTCAGACAGCTTGTTGATAAAATGAAGCTGGATAAGGTTCTTGAATTTAATAATGCTAAGTTCTTTGCTCTTTTACTTTCAAGTTTGGTTACTCTTTTGGCGCTACTACTTTTTAGTATGGCTATTAAATTTCCCCTTTGGCCTATTTATGTACAAAAATACTCAATAGACAGAACTCGGCTGTTGTAACGAGTAAATAGACGTTTGTTTTCTCTTTCCTGTCAATATTTCTGAATTCTGAGTCATGAAATCTTCTTGGTGAATTAAGTGATGTAGGGCTTGCTGCCATTCTTCACTTGATGCTATGTTTTGATTGCAAGAGAAACGAAAGATTATAAATGTGAACAATTTATAAGCAGAATGAGAAGAATAGACAGGACTAAGATCTTATTATTTCAATTTATATGTTCAGCTCCAAATTCATGGCAATTAGTTTTGCACCAATTTGATAGTGCTTAATTTTTAAGACATTATCAAAAATTGAGAATTGTCTTAAAGTATCATCATAGTATATACCACTTGATATTGATTTGTCAAAACCACTTAGTTACCCTAATAGAATGAGAATAAAGCTTAACCCCAACTGTTTTCACCCCAAAAAAAAAGTTTAACCCAACTGTTGTAACAAGCAATCCCCCCTCAATTATTGTTACTGGTTCTATTTTTCTGTCAACAGGCTACTCAGGGAAGTGTTATCCTGAACATTCTCTCAAAATATTCAGAAGGTAAGAGTCAGAAAATTGCTGCCTTTACTCTTGTTCTAGCATCTTTTTTAACTCAAGTGACTTTTTTATGTGTTTGTGAACAACTTTTTCTTCAATGATTGAAGGCAAGAATGAAGAGATATCTACATCTGAGCTATCTGGTGGAGCTCGTATACACTACATTTTCCAGTCAATTTTTTTTTAAGAGTTTAGAGGTGTGTTTTGACTGTCATTTGTCACACTCTATTTTGAGTTTTGAGGATTTCTTTAAACTAACTTTGCACTTCCTGATTAAATTTGGTGCTTTAGTGTGTAAGAAAAATGGCCATTATCTGTTAGTTGTACCAATTCATTGGCTTCGCGTTTTTGGATGTGTTTTTCAGTTTGCTGACTCCAGCCTCCTTTTCTCTCTGAATCATGACATATATGATGATAATTTGCAATGTTTTGTCATTTCTTTAGGAAGTGGATCCATGTGAAGATTTGAGTGACGATGATATCCGCATTGCTATTCAGAATGCAACTGGACCAATATCTGCTTTATTTGTACCAGAAGTAGGTCTTCAGAAATTGTCAATAATGTTTCCCCCTTCAATTGCTTTGATGGCTTCTGACTTGTGCTGATTATTTTGAAAGTTTTATAATGTGATTTAACCTTGACAATGTATAGGTTCCATTCGAAGTTCTTATCAGAAGGCAAACAGCTGGGCTGCTAGATCCTAGTCTTCAGTGTGCGAGGTTCATATATGATGAGTTGATAAAAGGTAACAAACAAGTCCATTTCATGGTTAAACTTCAAAAGTATAATTCATTTCATCCACATATATTGGTGTATTCACCAAATCGATTTCACTACAGATGAGTCACCGTTGTTTGGTTGGTGAACTGCAGCGATTTCCTATCCTTAGAAAGCGGATTGATGAATTTGTATGCAACTTTCTACGAGAAGGACTTAAGCCTGCAGAGGCAATGATTGGACATATCATCGAAATGTAGGTATTTTCAGTTAACTGAATGTTCTGGTCACTGGTATTTTTCACTTGACTATAATAAGATGAATGAAATGAATCAGTAATGGATATCAGCATCTTCTGTGTATTTTGTTGACATGGGGATGATTATTAATTTTCTTGGTTTCATCGTCTCCTTGCTGCATTGCATTGCAAGGAACTCTGTCCACATCCAGTGTGACACTTTTTATTCAACAAGTGAAGAATTGTGTTGCAATTGTTGGGCTATGCCGCTATTCAAATGTTTTGTGCCGCACATTGACGTCTTAAGTCACTTTAGGATCCCCTTAACTAGAAATTCTTTTTGTACAAGCCCACTGGTAATAAACTTTGTTATTTCAGGCTCTCTGTCAAGGGGAGTACTTACAAGCTATGGGTACCCTTCCCTAGATGAGCATCAAATGTGACTAATAATCCTTGAAGAGATATAAGTTGTAATCTTAAAGCTAGAAAGTACTGTTTTACATTTGCTTACTGTAAGGAAAGGTTTCATTTTTTTAATTATTATTCAATATATATTTATTAATTAAATGTCTGCTGAATATTCATGCATTGACAGCTGACGGTAACAGTTTCTAGAGGATATGAAATTGATGAAAAATAGGAAAACTGCAAGTATGAATAAATTAAATGTCTAAAGTTCAGCGTTGGAAGTCGTCGTCTGGACAATAATGCTACAGTTTTCCTGTGGGAGGCTTTCTACTGTTATGTTGATTTGCACTGTTCTTCATCCCTTGTGTTTGATTAGCAGCCTTTGAAATTGCACATTTTCTACATTTGATTTGTGGGTTTCGCACTGCTGTAGTTACTGGAAAAACTTTCTGCATTCATTTGTATTTATTTATTTATTTTTCTAAATGTCATGATGGAGTAATAAGTGAGCAATAACATATTCATATCTCTGTCTTCCTTTACATGTGTAATTTCATTGTAAAATCTTAATGTTTTACAGGCCAAAGTCTCATCTGAAGTTAATGTAAATCCTCAGAAACAAACAACCATTCGCCAGAATTGCTATCTTGAGGTGAGTTTCTCTTTTTCTGTATGATCTTTAGCGCGTGTTTGACAAATTGGGGTTTTTTAGGAGTTGGAGTTTTTTTAGGATGTGGAGTTTATTTGGTGTATTATGAAGGTGTGAGAGGTGGAGATTTTTTTAAAAAAATAACTTTGTAAAAGTGTTTGGTGGTTGTAAGGTTTATAAAAGGTTATTGTAGTGAAAAAGTCCAAAATGCCCTTCATAAATGTTAGGGGGCAAAAGGGACAAAGAAAGTGGAGGGTAAAACTGACATCTCAAGCCTCCACAAAAAAATAAACTCCACCTTAACCTCCCAAAGCTAGGGGGGAGCAGCTTCCATTTTCAACAAAAATAAACTCCACCTTAAACTCCCAAACCTCCACACAAAGACACAGCCAAACACCATGCTCTAGAGCTTCCATTTTTTTTTAACCTCCGAAACCTCTTCACCCCTACTATCAAACATACCCTTAATCCTTTAACATTGTCCACTGCCCCGGTTTTTCCTTGTTTTATGAGGTTTGGGTGGTAAATATTTTGGCTAATGCTTTGGTTATTTTTTCGCCGTAGTTGGACCACCAATGAAATGAGCAGTGACATATATATGAATATATGAATATTCATATATTCATATGAATATATACATTAATAAACCAATCTAGTCACTAAATTTTTAGATATTCTAAATCATCAAATATTAATATATTCATGTCTTTAAACGTCAATAGTCTAATTCAACCACTTAAATATTTGTCCATATTTAATGATGGAAGTGTTCAAAAATTATAAAACAACCGTTTAACAAGAATGGTGGAAGAGATATGAGAGAGAAAGATCTTTTGCTTTTTTTATTTAAGGAATTAAATTTTAAAATAAATTTTAATTAATATCCATAAATATTAATATGGACCTTCAATCTTATTCATTCACCAGACTTCAATCTTATGGCCGGAAATTGGTTTCATGAATACATTGTAAAAGGTAAATGCATTGTGAATTTATTCTATATATATGTGTGCCAATTTTGGCACCCCAATTTTCGACACCCTAATAATGTGTCAAGATTGGCTGAAATGTAAAGGAATTAAACGAGCCATTTTCGACGCCCTAGGGTATATGTACATCGTCAAACTAATATAGGTCTTTGAATTAATCCCTAATATTTTGGGGCTCTTAGTCCCCTTTAAAGATTAAACGAAAAGATAAATTTGAGTTGGCTACTAGAGTTATTGAAAGTTGCAAGACTAGGATATCCCTGAAGTGTAAAAGGAGAACTATGAAGGAAAAAATGTGGATCAAGTTAAGAGTACATGAGTAATTAGAGGATAGGTAGGGGGGCCTGGAGTGGACTTGGAGAGTGGGTTGAGATGGACTTTTGTAAAGGAGGTTATGGTCTTGCTGGCCGAGTTTTTAGCATTTTGTATATGATCTGTAGGGCCGGTCTTATATTTTTAGAGGCCCTGTGCTCTAGCAAAAATTAGGCCCCAACAACATGGTCAAATTATGCCCCATCAACAAAACAAAATGATGTAAAGTCCATCAACCTACTCGATCAAAAAAGTGATCAACCTACCACATTCATTTCATGAATTCATTTCATTCATTAAAAATTTAGAAGTGATCAACCTACTCGATCAAAAAAAAACAAAATGATCAACCTACTCGATCTAAAAAAAAGATCAACCTACTAGATTAAACTACCACATTCATTTCATGAATTCATTCCATTCATTAAAAGTGATCAAATCAACCTACTCAATAAAAAAAAGAGTGATCAATCGACCAAAAAAAATTGTACGTGATCAACCTATTTCTATACTATTATAAATCGGAGATTGCTTGCATCCTTCCTGTCCACCTTGCCTACATTCTTTCTTCGGTGGAAGGTCGGAGATGTGTTGAGCTTATTCAGTTATTTTAGTTATGATTTTTTTTATGGATGACAATTTCTGATTTATTCTGCATCTTTTGTATGTTGGTAATTGGTACATATAATTTTTTATTCAATTTGCAAAGATATCTGCTAAGGGACGTGGTTGTGTTGAACTGCACCCTTCCAACGCCCTAACCAATACTACCACGAGATAGGTAATTTATCTGTCATCATGGCGGCTAACGACGAGAGAGAAGGACATTATTATTGTTGACCGGTGAAAACTTTCTTTTTTCTTTTAGATAAATTAAAGTTTTTTATTTTCTAAATTTGATTGAGGTTTTGAACTCAGTGTGCCAAATTTGATTAGATAAGGTCTCAATAGTTGCATTTGCGGCGACGATTGTCGCCGACAACACGAATGTCCATTCACAATCCACCGGTATAGCTCGATTGGTGTTTGATTTCCCACTTTAATTAGTTGAGTCAAGGTTTATTAATCAATGACAAACCTTGACTGAGCTGATTAAGTTAGGAGATCAGACACCAATCGAGCTATACCAGTGGATTGTGAAGAGATCTTTGTGGGGCCGGCGACCATCGTCGTCGCGAATGCAACCGTTGAGGTCTTATCTAATCAAATTTGGCACACCGAGTTCAAAACCTCCATCAAATTTTGAAAATAAAAAACCTTAATTTATCTAAAAGAAAAAAGAGGGTTCTCACCAGTCACAAATAATAATGTCTTCTCTCGTCGTCTGCCGCCATGATGGCTGATAAATCACCCATCTCGTGGTGGTATAGGTTAGGGCGTGCAGTTCAACGCAACCACATCCCTTAGCATATTCATTTGCAAATTGAATCAAAGGTCATGTACCAATTATCAACCTACAAAAGATGCAGAATAAATCAGAAATTGTCATCCATAAAAAAAATCATAACTAAAATAATTGAATAGGCTCAACACATCTCCGACCTTCTACCGAAGAAAGAATGGAGGCAAGGTAGACAGGAAGGAGGCAGGTAATCTCCGATTTATAATAGTAGAGAAGTAGGTTGATCACGTACATTTTTTTTTGAATCGATTGATCACTTTTTTTTGATCGAGTAGGTTGATTTGATCACTTTTAATGAATTGAATGAATTCATGAAATGAATGTGGTAGTTTGATCGAGAAGGTTGATTACTTTTTTAGATCGAGTAGTTTGATCGAGTAGGTTGATTATTTTGGTTTTTTTTATCGAGTAGGTTGATCTCTTCTAGATTTTTAATGAATGGAATGAATTCATTAAATGAATTTGGTAGGTTGATCACTTTTTTTGATCGAGTACGTTGATCACTTTTAATTTGTAGTTTTGGTAGCGAGTAGGTATGAAATTAAAAAAAAAATATGATCTATTTTTTTTGGTAAATAAAAAAAATAGGATCTATAAGTTTCAATGTTGTTATATTTAGGGATGGAAATAAATCAAGTTGTGGGTGGATATATCTATTCCATCACCAGATCTGTTAAGAAATTTCCTCCATCTGATTTCTTCATCATCCACTAGCTCTTCCATTCATATCCGATCTAATCCATCATCTTCAGGTTAATGGGTCGATCAGGTCGACTGTAATTTTCAAAATGGAAATAAAACTAAATAAATAAAATAAAATTTTCAAAAAAAAAATTAATATCAGATCCGATCCATTAATTCATCATCCATTTATTTATCTATTTATTTGGGTTTTCATCCAAAGGGTTAACCCAAACTTGGTTGGGTCATTAATTTCTTACAGCTTTCCCCTACAAAAAGGATAGTTGTGTTCAATTTTCATGGTTTGTCTGCAGTTTGTAGATTTTAGTGCCGGTGCAACATCTTGATACATTTGGTTTGAGGAAGCAGAGGCATCTCAATAGGCCCGGGCAGTTGTTGTATTCTCTTCTGAAGAAGGCGGTCTAGTTGTGAAGAACTTTATCGCTACTTTGGAACCCGTAACCAGTAGGTAGCAATATTGCTTTTTTACTTGATCTGATTAGCTGACTTCTTCATTCCTGTCCGAACTATGAGGTAGTTAAACTTTGCATGAGCAATAATTTGGAGGATTTGAAATGTTTGCATATTGGTGACTTCTTCATTCCTGTCCGAAGTCAGTTTATTCATGGGGTCTGATTCTTTGATCTCTCAGGTGAGGCTTTAGTTTTGTGTGGTGCTTAATTAGCATATATTGTCAGCAGATGGAGGAGGGTTGGGCTCGAGTTCGACAGATAAAGGTTAGTAAATTTGATCCTCTATCATTTACACTGGCGATTTTTTTGCAATCAATGATCTTGATCTATGCCAAACCTTGTTCTGGTGAAGTCTTATTTTGGATTGTGTATATTTCAGTTTGACAAACTTCATGAGGAAATGGTGTCCCTAAAAAAAAAGGGTACCTCTACAAATAATATTCATTTCTTTATTTCATTAATGTTCATAATTTAGGTAAATTCCATCTAAGGTACTCTTTTTATTTTTTTTTTTTTTTATGTAGGAGAATCCAGTACTGAAGTATGTCAAGTTTCAAAATGTTCATAGGTAAGAACTACTTTTTTTTTTAACTTTTTGTACCCATTGTTCTCATAAGTCATACCTTTATTAGTTGTCTATAAGTATTTTGTTTTCCAGTGGACTTGTAGTTTATTTTTGTACTATGAATTCTCATAGGGAGGATGCATAGACTTGCTCCAAGCATTTGGTACTTCTTTTGAATTGAAGCCTTCTAAGAAGCTTTTACTTGACAAGGTTAGTAGTTTACTACCTGTTCTAGATTTATATTGCAGGTTGATTGAACAAAGTAGTCATCCAATCTTTTTCTGTCTATAGATACGCAATCAATTCAGCGATTTTTTAAAGATCCCTTTACAATCTTGGCCACCATAAAGGATGATGACCATCTTACAAGTTATGGATACTTGCCCATTTTTTTTAACTCGTTAGTATTTTCCACATTACTAGGGATTCTAGTTCTGTGAACAAATAAGGATGGAAACCCTCATATCTAGGGATGCACCTCTTATTACCCATATTTTCCTCCAATTTTCCTCTTTCATTCCTTTCCAAGTTCATTACCCCTACGGCCCTACATTCAAGTTTAATTTCATCAATGTTTTGATGTCTTTTTCATTGTTGTGATTTCCATAATTCCATTTTCATTTATTAGCTTCAATCTTTGAAAGTTATTGTCACAGAAACCCTCATATCTAGGGATGCACCTCTTATTGTTCTGGATTTATCCACACAGGTACCTATCTCTACTCACCTTGATATCATCTATCTCCACTGTTCTACTATTTACTTTTTCTTTTCTTTTCTTTTTTGAAAAACAAGAAATTGGGATTGAATTTCTTATCTATGAAGTTCATATTCATAACACTTGCAATAAGTTGATGCTTGAGTTAAACTCCATTCGCTTGTTGCTGATGCGACTTTCTAGATACTGCTATGTTTGTTTTGCTGCTCAATCGACCTGCTGTTGTAACCTTCATTCCTTTCTTGTTAATTGATCGCTCTACATTTTTGTTGCTGATGCATTTTCAATATCAAAAGGATCTAGAACATGAAGCCGATGAACTGTTCAAATGTCCTATCTGTATGTTTCATTACTTTCTTGCTCCGCTAGATATAAGTAGTATTCTCTAATTAGAGAATATATATATATATATATATATATATATATATATATATATATATATATATATATATAATTATTACTTAAATTATATTTATAGTAAGGATTAAAAAATTCTATTAATATATTAGGGGCACAAAATGTGTAAAATTTTTAAATTCTATATTTATTTGGAGGGAGGAGGTTTTTTTGAAAATATTATTGAATTTTATTTGGAAATATAAGCAAAATTTTAATAAAGATGCTTTTAATAAAAACGATGCTAATATTATAAAGGCCCATGGGCCCCAGTAATTTAAACTTTTATTAATTATTAGAAAAAAAATACATTCCAGTTATCAATAAAACATGTAAATCATTATATCTATTCGGTTCCCACATTAGAATACCGACTTTCATCTCAAAATTTAAGTTATTTATGATTTATGATTGTGCACAAGTTTTAATCTCACCCCTCAATCAACATCAACATTCCCCTAACTTTTTTGATAAATTTTATTGTTTTTTAATACCCACTACATTTTTTAACCAATTAAAACTTTTAAAAAATGGCAACAACACATAAATCAATGCAAATTATTACTATCCGCTGTCTAGAAAATCTAAAATGACATATATTTTGATACAACTCAATTAATCTAAAACGACTTAAATTTTGAGACGGGAGAGTATTTTTTACCACTATATTTTTGACCAATAAAATGCTATTCTAACAAGTACTTAGTGCAATAGTAATGTGATATGCATCAACGTTATAAATTATACTCCGTATGGATCAGTGGCGGCCGCAGGATCCTCCGAAAGGTGGGGCGGGCGCGAAATTTCTAGTGTGTATTGAGATATTGGCCTTGAATAAACTCATTTACCTAAGCTACGACTTTCAACTTAGCAATGGATTGTAGAAAAGTACTTACATTTGCTTGATTGTTGGTTTCTCGTCATTCATTGGAAATTCAGGCATTTGTCATATTTAGGAGTGTAAACTTATCGAAATTCAATCATGCTAAATTCAAGGCTTTTGCATATTATCTAGGATTGTAAACTCGTCAACTTTATAATATCTTTTGGTTCCCAAAGACATGTAAGGTACGAAAATATAAATATTGCATAAAGCTTCACAAATTCAATTAATAAATTTCATTCTCAAAATCACATATACACAATAATTAAAACACAAAATTTATTCTCAAAATCACAAACTCTAATGAAAATTTCACAAAATTTATTCTCATAATCAAATCCTAATTTCACCAACTTTATGGGGTTTAATTAGTTTATAGCTAGGGTGGGGCGGCCGCCTACGCCCGCCCCACCCTAGGGCCGCCCCTGGTATGGATTATAATTAAAAAGATTATAAACAAACAAAAACTAAAAGAGAAAGTCGCAAAAATTAAAAGATAAACTGAAAAACATTTATGCACCTGAATCAATTTTGAAATAACATTTAATAAGTTTTATTAGACATGAAACTAGCTACTTAATTAACATGAATTTTTGAAATAACATTTAACTAGTCAGGGCTGTCAGGCAGCTATCCCATTCGAGCGGGTTGATCACCTTTTTTTTCATTCGATACCTATTTTACACGTACACACATTAAACTAGCTACTTAATTGACTCTCATCCCATTTGCAATAATCAAACTACTTAATTTGTTGCATACTTGATACTCCCATCCATTTGCAATAATCAAACTATTTAATTTGTTCCATTCCATGCAGTCCACCTTGTTTATCTACTTTTACATTTTTTTTACGTATTCCACTACTTAATGTAAAAGTAGATGAATGAGATGGATTGTATGGACTCGAACAAATTAAGTAGTTTGATCAATGCAAATGAATGAGAGTATGCAACAAATTATGTAGTTTAATCATTGCAAATGGATGAGAGTCATTCAAGTAGTTTGATGTGGGAAGATGTAAAGTAGGTATCGAATGCAAAAAAATGTGATCAACCTGCTTGAATGTGATCAGGCAAGCCTGACCAAGAGGCAAATGATTTTGGGGCCAATATTTAAAAAAAAATGTCTATCAATATATAGTATATTTGGTCCATATTTTTTAGGCCCAAAGTTCTTTATAACCCGTTTAACTTTTAAATCAAAAGAACAAATAGGACCACACATAAAAAAAAATCGTGCGATAATTTTTTTTTAAATGGGTCAACATTTGAACTAATCATAGCAAAGTTATAAGCGGTAGGGATTTTGGCTAATGCTTTGGTTATTTTTTCGCCGTAGTTGCACCACCCATGAAATGAGCGGTGACAATTTCGACACCCTACGGTGACAAAAAAGGTTGATAGTAAAGCAGTGACATAAGTCATTTTTGACACCCTAATATGTCTAGGTGAGCTGAAATGTAAAGGAATTAAATGACCCATTTTTTACGCCGGCTTTATGTACGTCGTCAAACTAATATTCCCTCCGGTCAAATTTATATGATGTTTTAGGGGTTGTCACAAGGATTAAGGAGAATTTAATTGCAAATAATTAGGATAATGATGAAGACTTTTTGGCTTCTATATTCAAATTTGTTTCTTTTAAATTTTAAACAATTAGAGAGACATTGTTAATTATGTCCTTTCAACACATTAATCCTAAAACATAAAAACAAAAAATGTCACCGGTTTCAAAATTCAAGGGGTGGGGGCAATTTCTTGAAAAAATAAAAAATCCTATAAAATCTTTCATTTGTGATAAAATCATTAACAATAAAACATCTTATAAATTTGACCGGATGGAGTACATGTCTTTGAATTAATCCCTAATATTTTAGGGATCTTAGCCCCCTTAAGCATTAAACAAAAAGATAAATTTGCACTTTTTTTTAAATAAAAAATTCAATTATAAAAATGTGAAATTTTTAAGGATGAAATATACATTAACATATCTCTTAATGTGTAATTTATAAATTTATATGAAAATATTTTAATTATAATAGGGATATATAGAGTAGTGGTTCATGAAATAAGGATGAAATATACATTAACATGTCTCTTAATGTGTAATTTATAAATTTATATGAAAATATTTTAATTATAATAGGGATATATAGTAGTGGTTCATGAAACAAATAGTAGTGGTTTATTAAATAATTTAAAAATATTTGTAACTAGTTATTTTTTTATTTTGGTTCATGAAATAAATAGGAGTGGTTTATGAAATAAATAATAGTGGTTCATGAAATAAATAAATAGTAGTGGTTCATGAAATAAATAAAAGGAAATAGAAGTGGTTAATGAAATAAATATGAGTGGTTCATGAAATAAATAGTAGTGGTTTATGACTTATATATACATGTGGTTCAATATTTTAACGGTTGAAGGTATTAAGAAAAGTGATTCAACATTAAGATATTATCCTTTTTTTAAATAAAAAAAATTCAATTATAAAAATGTGAAAATTTTTAGGGTGAAATATATATTCACATGTCTATTGATGTGTAATTAATAAATTTATATGAAAATATTTTAATTATAATAAGAATATATATATATATATCAAATTTGTAATTATAAAAATATTCAGTAAAACAGTGATATATATATATATATATAATAACTTTCTAATGCATTCACTTTTGTGAGACCACTTTTTACCCATATGATTAAATTGGAATGAAGGCATAAGATTGATGGTAAATATTAATATTTGTAGATATTAATAAATTTTATTTTAAAATATATCTATTAATAATTTAATGAATTAAATAAAAAATCAAAAGATATTTGTCTTCCAAATCAAAATTCCGTGATTAATTTTGTATATATATATATATATGAATATAAATTAATATAAGATATTAGTCTCGTAATCAATATATAAAACTAAAACAGAGGCGTGAAAATTCTATGTGGTGGGCTCTGGTGCGATTCGATTACGTGTTATTTCCTGGTGCATTCTGATCGAATTTTTTTTACACATCAATTAATGAATGTCCAATAATTTTAAGGCATGTTATACACTGTGTAATCTATTTATCTACATGTAATTTCAATCCATTTTATAGATTTTATGTTAAAAAGATCTTCAATTTAAGTGAATGAGATATGCTTTCAATTTTTATATTCATTAAATAAAAGTTTGGTTGTACTCTTTTATACTAAAATCCAAAGATTTGAAGTTATATTAAATTAAAGATAGATTTCAACCTAAACCAACGTGGTGTATTTTTATATTAAAATAGATTTTGAATAAACGTGGTGTATTTTTATATTAAAATAGATTTTGAATAGGTTATATTAAAGGGTATTTAGTTAAAGATAGATTAGTTTAAATTGGGGTAAACTAAAATTTTGTTTTGTAATTTTGGTTAAAATAATGTGGTGTACTTTTATATTAAAATATATTTCAAATAGGTTATATTAAAGGGTATTTAGTTAAAGATAGATTAGTTCAAATTGGGTAAACTAAAATAGTTTTACTATCCGCCCGTTGTGCGGTTTCTTAATAAACAAAATGATATTTAATTTATATTTTCTTTCTAAAATTTGAAGGTTATAATAGTTTTGTTGAAATCTTTGGATCTTTTAATTACAATAAACTAAATTTCTTTTGTTTATTAAACATCATTTTGTTTATTAAAAAACCACACAACGGGCGGATAGTAAAACTAGTTTTCTATAATATTGAAAAATGACGTGACATACTAATAATTTTGTCCATATTCATCATGGTTCAAATAATACATATTCATTCATTGAAATATTAAAAGCTATAGAAAAAGTTATGTTCTCCTTCCATTTATACAAATGTATATACTAACTAAAATTTTAAATAAATTGGTGAGAGAGAATGTGAGACACGGAAAGAGAAAATAATTGATTTTTTTAAAAATATTTTTAGTTTATTTTCAATTTTTTTAATGATTTGTTTATTTTTAGTTTGAAATCTATCCATCTATTAAAACTCATCAAATGACCCACAAATGTTCTCAGGTGTGCGTGTGAAAACTCCCCTATATATATATAATTTAGAAATGAAATAAGAACATAATATTTGCTATTTAAACTAACATTACAATTTCAAAACAAAATTACTCAGTTTTAGATGTTTGTCCCACAAGCATGGTAGAAGCAATGTTTTAATTTGGGAAAATGGCAGAAAACCACCCCTTAAATATGGGTCTTTGCAGAAAACCACCCCTTAAAATTGAAATTGCAGAAAACCACCCCTTAAACCCATTTTGTAGGTAAATCGCCACCCACAACCTTTTTTCCCGTTAGGTTTCCGTTTAAAACGATGAAAAGTCATTTTTACCCCTCCATTTTAATGTTATTTTAATGAGAGAAAAATGTATGAATTGAAATAAATTAATATGTTATTCTATTAATGTTATTTTAATGATTAAATGACCTCCCTAAGACATATTGGTATATTAAAAGACTCAAGAGACAAATAGGTATATTAAAAAACTCTAAGGGACGAATAACCCTTTTTGCCTCATTTGGCTTCATGTCATTTGATTTTTCTTAATAAAAAATTTTCATATATTTTTAAATAATTAATTCTTTATTTAACTCTTATTCATTTGACTATATAATCATAAAAAAAATTTTGGATATATTTCTATAAAATTATAAAACTATTTTTTTTGCCATATGTTTGTAACTAATAATGTTGTATAAAATATTATTACATAAAAAAATTATTGGTTTTTTTTTGTATAAATTACAAAAAAAACGCTTATTTAATAATTGGTTTACAAATCGCAAGTTAAAACACTTATTGCTTATTTTTAGAAAATAAATAATAGTAATAATAATAATAATAATAATAGCATATGAAATATAATTTTAACTTATTTTATTCTGCAAGGTTTTATAAAAATTCTCCTATTTCATTTTTATTTTATTAAATATTTTTTTGTGGTTTCTAAACAACTATTAGCTCATATTTTGCGGGACAATTTAATTTGTGCAATTTATATAAACAACCATTGTAATAAAATATTTATTTATTAAATTTATATAATATATATTATTAGTGACAAATAATGATAAAAATTCAATAGTTTTATAATTTGATAGAAATATATGCAAAATTTAATTTTTTTTATGATTATACAATCAAATGAATAAGATTATATGAGTATGTAACCAATTAATCATTATAAAAATATATTAAAAAAATTTTATTAAAAAAATAAAATGAAAAGGAAGTCTGATGATGTAAAAAAAGGTTATTTGTCCACTAGAGTCTTTCAATATACCAATTTATCCACAAGATACTTTTAATATACCTATTTGTCCCTAATGTCTTTTAATATACCAATTTGTCCTTAGATGGTCATTTAATATACTAATTTGTCTTTTTGGCCTATTAAAATTGCAAATTTGCCCGAAAGGAAAAATAATGTGATTTAATAAAAAACCATTATATATATATATAAAAGTAGTTTTTGGGGAAAAAAATGATAAAATCAGATTTTGAAAAAAAAAGGAAATAAAAACTGAAAATAAAAGAAAATAAAAGGAAACTAAAAACTGAAATATACCTAAATTAAAAGACATAAATAAAAACCAAAAAATAAAATATATAAAAAAACAAAGTAAAGACAAAACAAAAATATCTCAAAATAATAAAGAAAAAGAAAAGAAAAAGGCCGAGGAAAACAAAAGACTACAAAACTCATCGTTCGCCCTCGCCATCTGAGTCTCACCTCTCACACCTACGACCGGCATTCCTCAGCCGCCGGTCTAGCCTCCGCTGGCGACTTCTCATCTTCCTCATCTCAATCACCAAGCATCGTTCCGCCGCCCCCATCGTCTCAACCTGCAAACCAACACCCCCATCGTCTCTACCAGCAAACCAATGTCGATTCAGATAGGAGCGATCGTCGTCAATCATCAGTCGGTCCAGCCTCATCTCATTCGTCAAAGCTCCTTTGAACTTCCACGCTCTCTCTGTCATCGAATCGAGTAAACCCTAGGCTTCGAAATTACTTGCAATCCATGGCTATTACAAGAGGTGAGGACTTCATGTTTATATTTGTCTATCTTTTATGTCGCTTGCTAATCTTCATCCCTCTGCTGTCCACCTATCTCCCCAACTCGTCGTATTCTTCTAGGTCTACCATTGTATCGTCACCTTCATTTGGATTTGTTACTGGATCCTCTCCAACCAAGGCTCGTTGACACCTGACAAGAACACACCTATAGCCAGACAGGATAAAAACAAGAAAGACCTTGACGGGGTATTCTTTGAAACATGACAAGATAAAAAAAACAAATGTTGATGGAAGACACGTACATATTGATAGGATATATATTGTTATACACATGTCAGGATACATAACAATAGCCACCTTAAATGAAGCGAATGTCGTAGCCACATTTCGCCCCTTGAATCCTGGTCTTTTGTTCGGTCGGGACATCATTCACCTACGTTTTGACACTTGACAGGAATACATCTATAACCTAACAAGATAAAAACATGACTTTGACAAGGTATTCTTATCAACATGACAAGATAAAAAATCAAATGTTAACAGGAAGACACTTACATAGTGTTTCCATAAATCTCTTTTTTTTTTTAATTTTCAAAAATCCTATTTTTCCCAATTCCCAAAAATCTTTTTTTTTTCCAAAAATTCTATTTTTTCCAATTTCTGAGAATCTAGTTTTTTCTTCTTCCGAAAATCCTTTTTTTTAAAAAAAAAATTGAAAATTCTGTTTTTTTCAATTTCCATAAATCTATTTTTTTTTACATTTTCGAAAATCCTATTTTTCCCTATTTCCAAAAATATATGTTTTTTAAATATCCAAAATCATAGCTTTTCCAAACTGAAAATTTTTTTAATTTTTGAAAATCCTATTTTTATATATTTATATTAATTAAAAAATATCTAACTTTACAATACTTTTATTGCACATATATCTAAATAGCCAGCCTTTGCAATTTGGGAGAAATAGAGGTACTTTTGTAACCCTTTTTTTTGGAGGGTATATCCGCAAATTCGTTTTTTTTTCACATGGGTTTGACATCTGGCTGAATTCGAAAGATTTTGGACTTGATACGTTCTTACCTTGATAAACTCGAGTTCACTGCCGTTAGGGTTTTTCTCCGGAGATCTAGGAGATCGAAATTTTGATATGAAAATTTGAGGTTTTGTGTGTTCGAATTAGAATGGATGTTGACCGAATAGAGGACATTGTCCTTTGATCTGCAAGAAATTTGAAGAGAATTGAACTTTTTCGTTCATATCTTGTGGGTTTCAACGCCGAACGCAGGGCTAGCTCTGTTCGTCGTCTTCTTCCTGAAGGGAGAAAGGGCCACCCGCAACAACTTCTTCTCAGCCCATCTCGATCCTCTTTTCTCCCTTTACCGTCTCTTACCTCTCCCAAATCCTCAAATGTTCCTCAGCGAGGCAAAGAGCCGCCAACAGGTCATCCATAACTTATCTTCTTTCTCCATTTTCACTGTTCGCCTCACCTACCGCTTATTTCCCTCTCCTTCTAGAGTAAGCGTAACACGAGAAGCTTATAATGTGGGTTTATTTGCCCGTACTTGAGGGCACTAGGCGTCACGCCAGAGCTTTAACTGGTCGTCGACCCTTACCGTCCTCCTACCGCTACCAGATACGTGAGCTATTTGGTCAAATCTGAGCTTTTCAAGGCTTAAATTTTAAAATATTTTATAATTATAACTCTTATGTTCTAAACTATCTCATGGTAATCCAAGGAATACAGTTATCCTTGATCAACACGACTGATATACCATTTTAATTCTTAGGTGTCGATATGTTGGTTGTGGCTTTTCTTTTATTCGGTTTGTTCTTGTCATTTGTTGACGTGCGAGAGGTTGTGGGCGTGATCGAAACCTAACGATTCGTTGCTGTTCGAGTCCATATCTGAGGTTTTCACTATAGCTCCCCAAGAATCCCCTGTATTGCCTCTACCAACAGGCGGATGATAAGCCTCACATTATTCATGATCTACCATGGTTCACTTGTGCCAATGTCGTCTTTTCTGTAACGGCCCGGGATTATAATTCCTGGGTTACGTTTCGAGGGATGAAAACCCTCGTTGGGATCGTGCGCCCCGAGTATAGGTTGAAGGTTTGAAAGCCTAATCTAATGTTTCCAAAGTGGGATTTCATACCCAATTCGAAACGTATCGTTGAAATCCCCGGGGAAGTCCCCTGTACCTATCGTAAGTCTATGCGTGGAAAACCAGTAGTCATGCAAATAGCGAAATCAAGTGTAATACAATAGGGTGCCACGGCAGAGCCGGGTCAAAACGGAGTCTAAAAGTATAAATCCAAAACCATGGTCAGAGTTTGGTGAAGTAGATAACTCTAGCGCTCGCTCTCCGCCGAACAAAATGACCCGCGCAATATGTAAACAGCACCAATGGGATGAACATAAATAATACCTAAAAATGGTAATGGTGAGCGGGATCAGAATGATGCCCACCTGCTGCATCCCGGCTCTAAGCACACATATACGCTATACCTTATAAAGATGCTTCTAGATGCAAGGCATAATATTAACACACTAGCATGTCCCTAAGATCAAGTGCTTAATAATAGATAGGGCCCCAGCAAAGAATACCAAATGGTATGTCCCTCTCCTACCTCCACCCCCTTCCGATAGGGCGGAGACTGGCCAGTTCATGAATGCATTCCTTTATCATCGGGCGGTCCGCAGACTCAACCCGTATCCAAAATCAATAAAGCCCGCAGGCAGCTCATAATATAAGTAAAGGAAGTTCCATGACTCGATCGACTCAGGATGGTACCCGATGGACTGGGCCATCCTATGACCCTAGCAAAGACTCTAATTACTTCACAGATAACGGCCGTTCTGTTTACATACGCATAAAGAAATAGAATGCTCAACGGTCAATGCAACCTAGCATGATACTACATGGCATGCTGATCATGAATGCAAGCACCTAGTATATCATGCACATAAAGCAGGGAATATCTCTCTATCAATCTGAGTAAGCTCCAAAGAGACTTACCTGGTAAGCAGAACAGCAAAAGGCAATCAACCAGGCAATATGAAATCCGACACGTCACAGATGGTCACCTAATAAGTATAAGCACATGAATGAGTCTATCTCTAAGGCACACAAAGCATGAAAGTATCACACACACAACTACACAACTTAACACAATAACCGTCACATCATCATTTTCATCATCTTAACTTTATCTCGTAATCCATCATCTCACAACTCATACCATATTCCATATAATTCTCCAATTCATCATCGTAAGACAATTCCAATTCGTACTTAGCCAATTTGCATGCTATCACCTCATACTCTTACTTAGCATATAATTGTATATTTTCATTATAATAATAATCTCTTATCATATAATATATATATATATATAACATCATCAAAGTCTAATATTTAATCTCATCTAATAATCACCACAATATCATTCTATTAGTCAATTCAATCATACCGTTAATCAGGCGATCGAATCATCAAGTCCAAATAATATATTTTATATTTAAATCCTCGAATAATATTATAGTATTTTAAAGACCGCATCCAATTAATAAATAACCGATTAACTCGATCGAACCAAACCCAACCGAACCAAACCAAACCGAACCAAACCAAACCGAACCGATTTAATATAGTATACTAATATAACAATATAATATATATAATAATATAATATATCTATACACCTAACATAACATATATAATATATATATAATATATAACTATATATATGTATAAGTGGCAGGGGGCCCACAAGCCTAACGGCTACTACTTCTTCAACCTTTCGAATCGCGCCCGCGCCATGTCCAGCCCGAGCTCGACGCCGGCCTGCCGCCTGCACCGCCTCTCCGCGCCGGAGCTCGCCCAGCTCGACCTTGCTCGCACCTCCCATGCCCGGTCCAGCCCACGCCCGTCCGCTCCTCGCACTCACGCAGCTCGACCACGCTCTCGCGCTCTCGCGCTCCCGCTCAAGCCGACCGAGCTCCGATGATCGTCGGAGCTCTCGACCTCACCCGATCGACCCGCACTCAGCCCACGCTCACTCCCGACTAGCCTAGACATTGAAAAAGACTAAAAAACGAATCAAAACGAGGATAAATTCGGAGCTCACCGAGATGGGTTTTTCGCGACTTCGGAGCTCTCGACCGGAGACCTGGTTGTCTTCGGTGGCTCGTGATGGCTTGTCGGTCCTGCACCGCATATTGGTGAGCGTGATGGCAAAGACCGCAAGCGATTCCGATCAAAAACGAAGGAGAACGACTCACCGAAAGTTAGCTTGCCAAAACAGAACAAAAGGGTCGTGGTGGCACTGGGGTGATCGACGACGGCTCCTGGCGGTTGCGGCTGCGACGCGGTGGTGGCCGGCGACTCTATGGTGGCGTCTGGTGGCTGGTGGCAACTGATGGAGGTGTGGTGGTGTTGGTTGTTGTCGATCGGGAGAGGGAGTTCAGAAGGAGGGCTGGTGAAGGAGATGAAGTAGGCAGGAGGGATGGCTCGACTGCAGGGTATGGTGACTGATTGGAGTTGGTGATAGCGTGTGGGAATGGGTAAAATAAATACCCGAAATTAAATCCCGAATACGCGAATTTCGAACCCTGAAATTAATCCCCGAATGTTAGTTTCCCCGACTCTCGTTTTTTTTCGATCAATTAGATTTTAAAACTTAAAAGGATATCACTATCCGAATTTATTTTAATTTTCGAGGCGAAAAGACGGAACCGCTCGTCAAGTATTTAAATTCAGGTCGAAATCTATTAAACGGGTTTTTAAATCCGATTTAATTAAATTTTAAATTTTCTTTTTCCGGTAAAATTAGGGTTGAAAAATCCGTGCCTTTACATCATCCACCTCTAAAAACAAGTCTCGTCCCCGAGACAAAAATCATTTTAAAACAGGGGATGAAGTTTGAAATTGGTGAGTCCAAAGATCACGTCATTGATCTCGTAAGTACCTCATAAGTGCCCCCATAAGGTCTCACAATATCGTCGCAATGATCATAATATTCCCAATCACTCGGGCGAGAATGTGGTAGAGGCCTCTACCACATCCCCACTCCGACTTCTCGGGCATACCATAACTCAAAAAGCATCATGACGTCTCCGCTAGGTCTTAGCAAGCGATCCACAGGTGCCCCCATACATGCTTGTATCCACTTCGTGGGACGTCATAATGAAAACTTGGGTTGTAATAACTTACTTTAAAAAATCTGAGTTCCTTTAAATCACCGTTCAAAATTCTTTATTTTCGACGTTAAACAAGACATCCCCAACTTCCCAATCAACTAACATCCACCTCTAAGGGCTAGTCCCATATCACCTTCCTAGGTTCATCCTCAAAGTCAATTTCAGCATTCTCAGTTCCAGGTATAGCACATCAAGATATCAACATCTCATATACTCATAGAAATGGTGCATAATTATCAATCAGATATGCACAATCACATAATCATACAATGATAAGGCACGTCTCATAGCAAGGATCGGACAATACTCACCAACTAACTCACGAGGTCAAGGAATGTCCACGCTAGGCTCCACATACGATGCAAGTAACTCGTCTAATACTCCCCCATAACTGGCCCGAATGCTCTCCTCGGTCTCCCAGGTAGCCTCCTCAGGACCCCGCCTAGACCACTGAACTAAGAGCAAAGGAACCTCCCTGTTCCTGAGCTTCTTGACACGACGGTCAAGGATCCTAATAGGGTGCTCTATAAAGGTATGGTCGGGCTCAACATGGAGGTCAGAATGATCGAGGATATGGCTAGGATCAGGCACATATCTACGGAGCTGAGATACGTGGAATACATCATGGACTCCAGCTAAAGACGGGGGTAGGGCTAATCTATAGGCCACCTCACCTACACGCTCTAGGATCTCAAAGGGTCCGATATACCTAGGGCTCAGCTTGCCCTTGATGCCAAATCGTCGGACTCCCCTGGTGGGTGACACTCTCAGCCAAACATGAGCTCCCACATCGAAGACGATCTCTGTCCTCCGTCGGTCAGCATACTTCTTCTGGCGGTCCTGAGCGATCCTCATGTGCTCTCTGATGCGGCCAACCTGATCCACTGTCTCTCGGACTAGCTCTGGCAAGGACGTGACTGTATCTGCGGGTTCATCCCAACAAACTGGCGACTTGCAGCGCCTCCCGTACAACGCCTCATAAGGAGCCATCTCGATCGAGGAATGATAGCTGTTGTTGTACGAGAACTCGACCAGCGGTAGGTATTTCACCCACCTATCGCCCCACTCTAGCACACAAGATCGGAGGATATCCTCCAATGTCTGTATAGTCCTCTCGCTCTGTCCATCTGTCTGCGGATGGAAGGAAGTACTGAACTGTAATCTAGTCCCTAGGGCCTCGTGCACATGCTGCCAAAATCGTGAAGTAAAGCGGCCATCTCTGTCAGAAACAATCCTCTCTGGCACTCCATGCAGACGAACAATCTGTCGAATGAACTCCTCAGCTAGTCTAGATACCGGCCATGTCTCCTGTATGGCGATAAAGTGTGCTGACTTGGTCAATCTATCGACCACAACCCAGATGGCATCGAACCCTCTAACATCTCGCCTCAGTCCGGTGATGAAATCCATAGAGATGTCCGTCCACTTCCACTTAGGGACTGGAAGTGACCTGACAAGTCCTCCTGGCCGCTGGTGCTCAATTCGAACCTGCTGACAAATCTGGCATCTAGCTACGAAGTCAGTGATGTCTGCTCTCATCCTCTGCCACCAGTAAGACCTCCTCAAATCCTGGTACATCTTATTCGTCCCGGGATGGACAGAATAAGGAGTGGTGTGCGCCTCTCGCATGATCCTCTGTCTAAGATCCTGAGTAGAGGGTACCACAACGCGATCCTGAAAGGTCAGCATCCCGTCCTCCCTCTCTGACAACTCCCCGGCCCGTCCCTGAGCCATCCGCTCTCTAAGTGCCACAATCTCTGGGCAATCTGTCTGGGCTCTGTGAATCTCCTCCAACAGATCTGACTGTACCTCTAAGAAGGTCAGCTGTCCACTCTCTCGCTGAATCCAAACCTCGATACCACTCGATCTCAAATCTGACTGTAGTCGCTCCTGAGTGGTGAGCCTAGCGACCGTCACCTCCTGATGAGTCTTCCTGCTGAGCGCATCTGCGACCACGTTGGCCTTCCCAGGGTGATACACAATCTCCAGATCGTAGTCCTTGAGCAACTCCAACCAGCGCCTCTGTCTCATGTTCAGCTCCTTCTGTGTGAAGATGTACTTCAGGCTCTTGTGATCCGTCATCACCTTGCACGACGTGCCATACAGATAGTGCCTCCAGATCTTCAGAGCATGAACTACAGCTGCTAGCTCTAGGTCGTGGGTGGGGTAAGACAACTCTCCAGGCTTCAACTGTCGTGAAGCATAGGCGATGACTCGATCCCTCTGATGAAGTACGCACCCCAAACCGGCTCTGGATGCATCAGTGTAGACAACGAAATCCTCGGTCCCATCTGGCAAAGCTAGAACTGGTGCAGTGGTCAGCTTCTCCTTTAGAAGCTCGAAACTGGCCTGGCACTCCACGCCCCACTCAAAAGGAACGTCCTTCCGCAGCAGCTGTGTCATCGATCGTGCGATACTCGAGAATCCCTGAACGAATCTCCGGTAGTAACTCGCTAAGCCAAGGAAGGAGCGGATATCCTTGACGTTCTTGGGCACCTCCCAAGCTACTATAGCCTCTATCTTTGCCGGATCCACGGCGACACCCTCTGCTGAGATCACATGACCCAAGAAGGTCACCTCAGAGATCCAAAAATCACACTTGCTGTACTTGCCATACAGCTGGTGCTTCCTTAGCGTCTCTAGCACGATCCTCAGGTGCTCCTCGTGCTCCTCCCTACTCCTCGAGTACACCAGAATATCGTCGATAAAGACAACGACGAATCGATCCAAATAATCGATGAACACTCGGTTCATGAGCTCCATAAAGGCTGCAGGTGCATTGGTCAGCCCAAATGGCATGACTACGAACTCATAATGTCCATAACGAGTCCGGAAGGCGGTCTTCGGTACATCCTCCGGCTTCACTCGAAGCTGGTGATAACCGGATCTCAAATCGATCTTAGAGAACACCACTGCTCCCTGAAGCTGATCCAACAAGTCATCAATCCGAGGAAGAGGATATCGGTTCTTCACCGTCGCCCGGTTCAACTCCCGATAATCAATGCACAATCTCAACGATCCGTCCTTCTTCTTAACGAAGAGAACCGGTGCTCCCCACGGTGACGCACTAGGTCTGATGTAGCCCTTCTCGGCCAACTCCTCCAACTGAGCCTTCAACTCTGCCATCTCGGTCGGCGCCATCCGGTACGGTACTCGTGAAATCGGCCTCGTGCCTGGCTCTAACTCTATGGCGAAGTCGATCTCTCTCTGCGGAGGAAGTCCTGGCAGCTCGTCGGGAAACACGTCCGCGAACTCCCGCACTATAGGTACATCGGTCATGCTAGGCTGCTCACGATCCACCTCTAAAGCATAGCACCAGTACCCCATGCATCCCTGATCCAAAAGTCTGGCTGCTCGAACTGCGCTGATAAGCGCCCCGTTCCGTTTGGGGTCACTCCCCCAAACTTGGTGCTCGGTCCCGTCATCAGCCAAAAGCGTCACAGTCCTCGTCCGAAGGTTGACGATCGCTCCATATCGTCCCATGAAGTCCATGCCGAGAATAAGGTCGTCCGTCTTCAGTGGCATCACAATCAGGTCTGCTGGCCATTCACGCTCTCCTATGCGAACAGGGCATCCTAGGATCTCTCGACTAGTCCTAACCCTAGATCCATCTGGCATGCCTACTAGGAGGGATGGACCACTCATGCAGCTAAGACTCAGCCTAGCAACGCACGTCTCTGCTATAAAGCAGTGTGTAGCACCAGTATCAAACAGCATACGCAGACACACACCATAGAGAGAGATGGTACCTGCTGCAGTCGGAGCGGAATGATCATCAACTCGCATCTGAAACACGCGGGGCGGTGGGGGCAATGCGGAACCACGGCCTCCGGAAGTCTGTCCTCTGCCACAACTCGAACCAGATGGCCCAGCTGAAGTCGATCCTCTACCTCCGCGGCCAGAACCTCTGCCGCCTCTCAATCCTCCGCGGCCTCTACTAGGAGCAGAACCTCTCCCCTGACCCTGGGGGTAAGTCAGCTGTGGGGGTCTGGGAGCCTCTGGAAGTCGGAGAGCGGGTGCAGATGGAGTCCCTCCGCTCTGGGGGCAGTAGCGAGATCTATGCCCTAAAAGTCCACATGAATAACACCTAGTATCTCTCATCGGACATGCAACAACATAATGACCCTCCTCGTAGCAGCCGTGACAAGTAATACTCCTAACTCGAACCTCCCTACTCGGAACAGACGGTGCTGGTGGAATCCTCGATACTCCTCCGAATCCTCCTCGGTACCCTCCTCTAGGTCTCGTCTCCCATCTAGTCTCAGCAGGTCTAGGCCTCTTCCCCTCAGGGCGGGATGAAGCATATGCAGTCGCAGAGAGGATACGCTGCTGATCGTATAGAAGAACCACCTCCAGGAAACGGTCGAACGATACTGCGCCCAGACTAGAAGCATGCAGTAGTACTGCTGGTGACAACCTCATCGACAACAGTCGAATGCGACTCTCGTCAGTGGGACACAAGTGTGCGCAGTAAACCAACTCCTTCTTGAACTGGCGGACGACATCAACAACAGAGAGAGACGGGTTGTAGGTCCCACGATAAAATGCCACCTCGCGAGCAATCTGGGTCCCCGGGGGACTATACTCCTTCAGCATCAAAGTCCGGAAAGCATCGTAACTCCACTCAGCCTGGTCCGTCTTGTACACAGACCAACGATCAAAGGCGTCCCCTCGTAGATGTCCTGCTGCTAGCCTCTGTCGCTCTGTAGCTGGCACATCGATATGGTCGAAGATCCCATCTAGCTGGCGGAACCACATCTCTATATCCTCTCCCGCGCCTCCTGAGAACTGCGGCGGCCTACACTGCCCCATGACCTTCACCCAGTCGATGCGCTTCTCGGGTCGCGCAACGGCCATAGGAACAGCTCGAGCGGGCTCAGGTGCTGTAGGCGGCTCGATCGGGATCTGGGCCCCGGGTGCTGCAGACTGTGACTCCCCAAGAAACTCTCGTAAGACCTCCAAGATCGCAGCTCGGTCCATCTGCCTCGGAGTGGTCTGCTGAATGGGAACCTGAGTCTCGTCGCCCTCAGGTGTCGGAGTGTCATCGTCGGTCGTAACAGTGGCTGCCCTACGACGGGGTCGTCCTCTACCTCTACGCACTGGGCCCCCACGCCCGATCCGTCCACCTCGTGTATCGGCCATAGTGGCTGTAATAGAAGGGCGGGGCTTAACACACAGCACAGAAGCATTCAACAGAAATTAATCAGATCTCCTTCGAGGGAGACCGCCCTCAGGCCCCATTTATGAAATCACAGAAGCTATCTAGAAGCTGCCCTTCGAGGGGCAACTGACCGGAGGGGTAACTATCCTCTCGGCCTCTACATTCTAACCCCGCTACTCCAACCACCACGGTGCAAACTCCTTGGAGTCTTCCAGGCCCCCTGTAAAGTACAAAGCTAAGTTTTGCCTACCCGTTCCCAAGTCTACATCCAATAGGATGGTCTACCGCCTTTCTACCCACTCGATTTCCCCCTTTTTTTTTTTTTTTTTTTTTTTTTGGATTTTCCTTATTTTGAGTCAAGTTTATTAAGCTTTGTTCATCAAATTAGCCATATTAAATTCATTTTGCCCTTTTTAAAACTCTTAAAAATCTTTTAAAACATTGGGCGGTTTTACAAATCATACTTCAACCCATTTTACTCGAATCACGCAACCCAAGCTCTGATACCACCTTTGTAACGGCCCGGGATTATAATTCCTGGGTTACGTTTCGAGGGATGAAAACCCTCGTTGGGATCGTGCGCCCCGAGTATAGGTTGAAGGTTTGAAAGCCTAATCTAATGTTTCCAAAGTGGGATTTCATACCCAATTCGAAACGTATCGTTGAAATCCCCGGGGAAGTCCCCTGTACCTATCGTAAGTCTATGCGTGGAAAACCAGTAGTCATGCAAATAGCGAAATCAAGTGTAATACAATAGGGTGCCACGGCAGAGCCGGGTCAAAACGGAGTCTAAAAGTATAAATCCAAAACCATGGTCAGAGTTTGGTGAAGTAGATAACTCTAGCGCTCGCTCTCCGCCGAACAAAATGACCCGCGCAATATGTAAACAGCACCAATGGGATGAACATAAATAATACCTAAAAATGGTAATGGTGAGCGGGATCAGAATGATGCCCACCTGCTGCATCCCGGCTCTAAGCACACATATACGCTATACCTTATAAAGATGCTTCTAGATGCAAGGCATAATATTAACACACTAGCATGTCCCTAAGATCAAGTGCTTAATAATAGATAGGGCCCCAGCAAAGAATACCAAATGGTATGTCCCTCTCCTACCTCCACCCCCTTCCGATAGGGCGGAGACTGGCCAGTTCATGAATGCATTCCTTTATCATCGGGCGGTCCGCAGACTCAACCCGTATCCAAAATCAATAAAGCCCGCAGGCAGCTCATAATATAAGTAAAGGAAGTTCCATGACTCGATCGACTCAGGATGGTACCCGATGGACTGGGCCATCCTATGACCCTAGCAAAGACTCTAATTACTTCACAGATAACGGCCGTTCTGTTTACATACGCATAAAGAAATAGAATGCTCAACGGTCAATGCAACCTAGCATGATACTACATGGCATGCTGATCATGAATGCAAGCACCTAGTATATCATGCACATAAAGCAGGGAATATCTCTCTATCAATCTGAGTAAGCTCCAAAGAGACTTACCTGGTAAGCAGAACAGCAAAAGGCAATCAACCAGGCAATATGAAATCCGACACGTCACAGATGGTCACCTAATAAGTATAAGCACATGAATGAGTCTATCTCTAAGGCACACAAAGCATGAAAGTATCACACACACAACTACACAACTTAACACAATAACCGTCACATCATCATTTTCATCATCTTAACTTTATCTCGTAATCCATCATCTCACAACTCATACCATATTCCATATAATTCTCCAATTCATCATCGTAAGACAATTCCAATTCGTACTTAGCCAATTTGCATGCTATCACCTCATACTCTTACTTAGCATATAATTGTATATTTTCATTATAATAATAATCTCTTATCATATAATATATATATATATAACATCATCAAAGTCTAATATTTAATCTCATCTAATAATCACCACAATATCATTCTATTAGTCAATTCAATCATACCGTTAATCAGGCGATCGAATCATCAAGTCCAAATAATATATTTTATATTTAAATCCTCGAATAATATTATAGTATTTTAAAGACCGCATCCAATTAATAAATAACCGATTAACTCGATCGAACCAAACCCAACCGAACCAAACCAAACCGAACCAAACCAAACCGAACCGATTTAATATAGTATACTAATATAACAATATAATATATATAATAATATAATATATCTATACACCTAACATAACATATATAATATATATATAATATATAACTATATATATGTATAAGTGGCAGGGGGCCCACAAGCCTAACGGCTACTACTTCTTCAACCTTTCGAATCGCGCCCGCGCCATGTCCAGCCCGAGCTCGACGCCGGCCTGCCGCCTGCACCGCCTCTCCGCGCCGGAGCTCGCCCAGCTCGACCTTGCTCGCACCTCCCATGCCCGGTCCAGCCCACGCCCGTCCGCTCCTCGCACTCACGCAGCTCGACCACGCTCTCGCGCTCTCGCGCTCCCGCTCAAGCCGACCGAGCTCCGATGATCGTCGGAGCTCTCGACCTCACCCGATCGACCCGCACTCAGCCCACGCTCACTCCCGACTAGCCTAGACATTGAAAAAGACTAAAAAACGAATCAAAACGAGGATAAATTCGGAGCTCACCGAGATGGGTTTTTCGCGACTTCGGAGCTCTCGACCGGAGACCTGGTTGTCTTCGGTGGCTCGTGATGGCTTGTCGGTCCTGCACCGCATATTGGTGAGCGTGATGGCAAAGACCGCAAGCGATTCCGATCAAAAACGAAGGAGAACGACTCACCGAAAGTTAGCTTGCCAAAACAGAACAAAAGGGTCGTGGTGGCACTGGGGTGATCGACGACGGCTCCTGGCGGTTGCGGCTGCGACGCGGTGGTGGCCGGCGACTCTATGGTGGCGTCTGGTGGCTGGTGGCAACTGATGGAGGTGTGGTGGTGTTGGTTGTTGTCGATCGGGAGAGGGAGTTCAGAAGGAGGGCTGGTGAAGGAGATGAAGTAGGCAGGAGGGATGGCTCGACTGCAGGGTATGGTGACTGATTGGAGTTGGTGATAGCGTGTGGGAATGGGTAAAATAAATACCCGAAATTAAATCCCGAATACGCGAATTTCGAACCCTGAAATTAATCCCCGAATGTTAGTTTCCCCGACTCTCGTTTTTTTTCGATCAATTAGATTTTAAAACTTAAAAGGATATCACTATCCGAATTTATTTTAATTTTCGAGGCGAAAAGACGGAACCGCTCGTCAAGTATTTAAATTCAGGTCGAAATCTATTAAACGGGTTTTTAAATCCGATTTAATTAAATTTTAAATTTTCTTTTTCCGGTAAAATTAGGGTTGAAAAATCCGTGCCTTTACATTTTCACCCTTAGTTTTACTCAGTGTCTCTTCTTTGTTGATGTTTTGGTTTCCTTGTTCACTTTGTGCTTGGTTTTATGAGAGTTTTTCCGTCACCGATCTTATCAACCTCTCGACCCACTGGGTATGTTTGGTGTGTCAAACTCTTTTTGTTTAAAAAAAAAAAGCAACATAAAACATCATCGTTCATCAATCTACCACGGTTTTCTTCCTAACTGCTTTCATTGCTTAAAAAAATTACTTGGACTTGGAATTTTCACCAAATGCCCTTGTGTTTAAGGCTAATTCGCGTGGTGTTTGACATATTTCGTCTAATGTTCCTAAGGTTTTTTATTTTCTTCGCCAAATGCTCTTAAGGTTTCATTTTTTTCGCCAAATGCCCCTCAGTTTAATTTGTTAACATTTTAGTTGAAAATGAGAAGAAAATAAAATATTATTTCATTATTAATTTTGCAAGTTATTATTTGCACAATATCATTTCATCATGTTAACTAAATTATCTAATCTTATTTACACAGACTTATTTCATACTACATTTTTAACCAATGAGATTAATTCATTTTTTTAATAAAGTTAATATTAATTATACAATATTATTTCATTATATATTAATTACACGCATACTCATGTCTAAGCATGTTTAGGTGGTCCAATCAAACAGAGCCTCCAAAATCATAAGGCCCAAATATAGTGGAAGATAGTTATATGTAAGTTTTGTTTTTAATAAAATTCATAAATGCTTCCTTGCTCCACTGGCAAAAGCGCTTTTCACGTTCGATTCTCAAGTTTGGTAGTTCTCTTTTCTTTGCATTTCTTATTTTCTTATTTGTTAACTCTCTTTATATATATATATATATACACACACATTCCACTCTTAATGCATTTTTTTTGTCAATTTTACAAAAATAATAATAATTTATATATTTATTTATAATTATAAAATTTTCTGTTAAGGTGATCAAATAAAAAAATTGTTGTTGTATAAATGTCTTCTTTTGTTCTATAAGTCTAGTTTTGTGTTATTTTTCATTTTCTACTTTTTTTTAGAAATTTTTATTATTTTAATTTCACTGAAAGTAGCAAATAACCTTGGGCTTTTTAATTTAATTTTACTAATATAATTTTTTTTTATTTGTATAGGACCCTAAAATTAAAATTATTGGCAAGACCCTGATTACACGATATCATTTCATTTCAAAAAAACAATGGGATTAATTCAAAACTATTTTTAAAAACAATGGGATTAATCCAAAAATATTTTTTTTAAATCATTTTTGGATTTTCACCCAACAAATCTAAGCTACATAAATTTCAAATAATAATATTTTTAAACATTTTTTAACCAATGAGATTTTTTATATATAATAAATTTTTCTAAGCTAAATCATGAAATCTATTTTTTATATAATAATAATTTTTGGATTTTCACTCAATCAACCTAATCTGCATAAATTTTCAAACAATAAAATTCTTAAACATTTTTTTATTAGGTGTTATCTAACTAGTAAATCATATGCATATTTTATTAGGTGTTATAACCACATTTATTTTAAGATTTTATCATAATCAACCTATTCTAATTAAATCTTAAACATTTATTATAGTAATTTTTTTACTTACAAAATTTTATTTTTATTTTTTTAAAAGAAAAATATTCACCATTGCGCGGAAATTATACTAGTTTTCAACCAAAATTTTAACAAATTAGATAAAAGAGTATTTGGGGAAAAAATAAAAACCTTAGGGGCATTTGGAGAAATACGTCAAACTTTCATACACCGTGCAAATTAGCCTTAACCTCTGGGACATTTTTAGCAAATTAGCCTTAACTTTCATACAAGCTGCCGACTAAACATGCAATATTTACACCAAAATGACCCTAAATTAACCTATATATAATACCTATCTAAAATATGCATTATCATTACACTTTAACATATCCATGTAGGATTCATTTTGAGGACTAGACACTATTTTTATTTTATTTAACCTATTAAATTAAAACAAGAAGATTGAATTTCTTCTTGTGTTTAAATTTGAATAAGTAAATGTGTTTGACAATTGATATGTACATTTCGATCAAGCTTTTTATTTATTTATTAGAAGCTTCAATTACAAATGGAAAAGAAAATAAATCAATCATTTTTCTAATGAAAAGCTTAAGAAGATGAAATATGTAAAATTTTAAAGGTAGAGACCAATAGTGTAACTTTTTTTAAAAAAAATTAAGGATTGAAATAGAACTATTGAAAGTTTAAGAACTAGTTTCGGAAAAATTAGGAACCAATGGGAATTAACCCTAGTAACAACCAAAGTGACCTAATGCAACAGATTTCGTTGGTAAAGTAGCCAACTCCATAGGTAGAGCTGGCTAATGGGCTGATCGGGTCGGGTTCGAGTCAGACTCGTTCGGATTGGGTCATTGACGGGTCAGGTCAATTCCGGTAAAATTTGTGGTCGATTACTGGTCGGATCGAGTTCGGTCGAAATGAATTTTAGATTGGTCGGGTTTTGAGTTAAATCGAGTCATGCCCATTCGGGCTCGGGTCGAAGTGGATTGGGTTTTTTCGGGTTTCGGGTCAAGAGACGGGTCGGTCTCGTCCAGATTTCGAATCAAAATGGGTATATCTTGTTTGATTTTTGGGTCGAATAAGATTCGACCCGTTTGGATAATTAGGTTGATTTTGACTCGGTTGAATACTTGAATATGTAATTTTATGTAAAATAAATTATTCGAGTAATTTATTTTTAGTTTAGGTAAAATAATTGAATATGTAAAATAAATAATTCGGGTAATTTGTTTTTGATTTAGATAAAATAGAATATGTAAAATAAATGATTCGGAGTCCGAACCATTCGATAATTGAAATTTGGGTTGAATAATATTTTTATTCTAAAAGATTGAGTTGAATTGAAAGGTGAGCACTTGCAATTTAGAAGATGAAACTTGGGTTGAAAGATTGGGTTGAAAGTTGAGTCCGACCCATTTCGAAGAATATGTAAAAAGTAAGATGGCATGGGCCAACAACCACTACAACTCTTTTCACGAATATGTAAAAGTAAAATGGTTTCTATTTTGTTGGTCATATTATATTAATTTTGTCGGCTCATTTGTAATTTTGTGAATATTATTAATTTTAAAAAATTAAATTTGTTATTTAAATACTCATTTATATATATAAAAATAAATTAATATGTGTGTGTTGTGTTGTTGCGACTTTGCGATTGTGTTATTGATGTTAGGTTGTTGGCTTGTCACTATTATTATTTGTTAGGTTCCTGTTGCTATGTTGTGCTGTTGCGGGGGCTACTTGCTACTGTGCTGCCGCAAGGTTGTTGGGTTGCTGCAGGTGCTACTGCCTACTTGCTTGCTGGGCTATTGCGGTTAATAAACTTTCACTATTTGTCATAGATTCGTAGTATGTATCGACGTCTTGAGATGTATGGTGGTTGACTCGTAATGTGATAACAATTAACAAGAATAATTGGTGTTTTATGTGTTAAAAGTAAAACCATGAGCTTGTGTTAAAATAAAAAACATTCAAGCATTAAAATGTTGATATGGAATAATCATTTCAAGTCGGGTCGGGTTTGTCCGTGTTCGGGTCTATTTCGAGTCGAGTTATGTTCGAGTGGGGTTTGATCTCGAGTTCGGGTTACGGATGACTCCTGATTTTCGGGCTTTGGTCGGGTCTCGGGTCGGGTGAGTCGATCGGGTTTCTCAGGTCGGGTCAGATTTTACCAGCTCTATCTATAGGGCCATGCTTGTTCTAATTACCCAAGCCCATTCTTTGTCAAAGCTTACTAATTAACCAAGCCCAAACTTGTTTGAATTACCCAAGCCCATACTTTTTAAAAGCTTCCCCTTCCAAAGGCACGGAGTGAGCTTTGAGCCCATCCATGCTTTTCCAAACAAAATTAAAAACAATACTATATGTATACTTTTGTTGTTTGAAAATACATATCTTTTTATTTTTTTTTTATTTTTTTTAGGTGTTAAAAATTATATAAAATATTAATTTTTTTAGTAATTAGAAAAGTATTATTATTAAGTTTTTAATTATTAAAAAAAATTCATATTTTATATATTTTGTAAAGTATTTCATTTAAATCTCGTGTAAGATACTTTTGCCCTAGACCCATATTTTCATTTTCATTCTCCCTCTATTCATTTTTTAATAGAAAATCGGAATTCTCCATTCGAGCTTGTATATCCGGATGAAGGTAGATGTCACGCATACTTTCCTTCCCCACCTACCAGGCTCCATATTTTCTACATTCCCCACCTAGCAGGCTCCATATTTTTTACATTTCTCACCTAGCAACAAAAACTACCTAATTGATGGCCTTTATTTATTTACTGATATTTTTATTTTATTTTATTTTTTTAGTGCTAAAGGAGGGGTAATGCCCTTATATATATATATATTCCATGTTCTGTTACAATGGTTAGGTCACTAAATGGATCCTCTGCCCATTTGTCATACTCGTAGTTACTCACAATTGGCTCGTAATGCACATTGAGCTAAAGAATATCGGCCTTTTTTCTTCCAACTAATACTATGTAGCTGCACCTCCCAGTCTTGCATCCCAACATTCTCCTGCATTCTTGAATCATTGTAGCCTCCATATGCCTCTTGCCTCCTCGGCTCGTCAAAGGGTCGCACACAGCCTTTGGATCGGTCTCGACAATATCACGGTCACGACATCAACATATAAGCAAGTTGAGGGAGGAAAACTGACCCGGATTCACAAATTAGGTAAGAGGAATTGAGTCATTTTAAGGATAATACGAAGATGAATCAATCTAATTCAAATTTGCAATTCCTTGCAGTGCTTTTGGCAATGGCTCTATTCCATCCTGGAAACAACAACTGCAATGGATTTCACTGGTAAATTAACCTCGATCAATGCATCTAATTGAGTGTGTTCATATTTTTAAGATGGGATAGTTGATAAATTCATCTTTCTTTCATTCAAGAATCATGGTAGAGTGTCACCTCTCCTTCCGTCAAAATAATAATATTAACAATAACGATCAAATTGTTCAAATGCAGTGGACAACTACTCCATGGCGCCAATTTTGCTGCATCTGGATATGATAATCAAACAACCATCTGGAATGTGAGTTGTTCAACATTTGTTTGATGTGCGCATACTGTCTACGTCAAAATGACGTCTATGATTCAAACCTACAGTTTTATGTATTGTTTTGTAGCTCACGCAATTCCTTTGTCGCAACAATTGGAGAACTAAAGGGAGTACCATAGAAGCCTTGCATGAGTCATGGTAAGGCTAGGCCGATGGCCATACACAATGACACGCGTTCCATAGTCGGACTAGGTAGTTTTGATTTTGTGCTTACATCGACACTTTGGTTAACATTTTCAACACTGCCACGCAATGCTTGTCTTACCTTGTCGGTATATTCTTGAGATTCATCAAGGTGGGAAGTTGGACTAACCTTTCATGTCTACTTGTTTTAGTCCAATGAGAGCTCTAGTATTGTTCGTGTGAACTTGTTGTCATTGCAGAACTTGCATTGATCAGGCGCAAGAAAAATCGGGGTAGCATCACTTCCTCCAATAGACTGCAGCTTGCCATTAGTGATAACCTTGTTCGAGTTTGGCTAGTCAGGGTGTGTTGAAACGAAGAATATTGATGCGCGCAACTTCAACGTGAAGATGAATGCGACTGTAGCTCGGCTAAAAGTCCGATTGCCTAGACTGAAGACGGAGTTGTTCGACATTTACACACCTCTTTATGATGTCGTGCAGCACACTTCGGACCATGGTACGTATAAGGGTGCTGAATGACATCGTAAAGAGGCGTGTAAATGTCCAACATCTCAATCTTCAGTCCAGACAATCGGACTTTTAGCCGAGCTATCGTCGCATTCATCCTCATGTTGAAGGCGCGTGCATTGATATTCTTCTCCTCAATGCACACTAGCTTACCAAACACGGACAAGGTTATTATTAAAGGCAAGCAGCCGAGTGGAGGAAGTGATGCAACTCGGATTCTCCTTGCACCTGATCGATGCAAGTTCTGCAATGTCGGCAATTTCACGCGAAAAATTAATACTAGAACGTCATTGGATTAAAACAAGTAGACGCAAAATGTTAGTTAACCTACGCACCTTGATGAATCTGGAGAAGAGACTGACAGGTAAGATGAGTAATGTGAGGGAGTGTGGAAAAGGTTAACCAAAGAGTTGATGTAGTAAATGAGCACAAAATCACTACTACCTGCTCCGACTATGAAAAACGTGTCGTTGCGTATGGCCCTCGCCCTAGTCGTATCCACGACTTGTGCAAGGCTTCTATGGTACTCCCTGTAGTTCTCCAATTGTTGCAACAAAGGACTAGTGTGCTATAAAACCATACATAATAAAACTGTCACTAGTACAAAATCATGAATATTCCCCGGGCGTTTTTACACATATAGCCCGGATCTGACAAAATTATACTCCGGGCTTCAGGTTGGTTGAGCTAAAATGTATGTGAGACTTTATAGCACGGATATTTGAAAAACATATCCGGGGTATATACTCAAGCAAATATTCAAGTGAAAAAAAACGCTCGGGGTATATACTATCAATATCCGGGGTATATACCACTAATATCCGGGGTATATACTCAAGCAAATTTTCAACTAAAAAAAAGCCCGGGGTATATACCTCTAGTATCCGGGGTATAAAATTGAAAAATTCGGGGTATATACCTCTTGGGAGTTTATTCTTGTCAGGTATATAGCCCGGAGGTCTAAATAAAAATCCGGGGTATATAGTGTTTTTTTTTAAAAAAAATTAATATCTATTTGTATATTACCATATTAAACCTACTATTTAACATGTAACTCCCATCCATTCAGACCAATATATTTGCAACCAAAAACCCACAATTGAATGGAACATGAAACAAATCTGTACAATTTCAAATCTTCAAAGGACCAAGTGCAATCTTGTTTGAAATTTGGAACAAACTAAGGCAGTGCAAAACGTAGTACATGTTCAACAACAAATTATAGAAGATAGAGTCATCACCCAATCTCCACCTTGCATAGACTGAGTACCAGAGCCTGACTGCTGTAGCCTATGGATGCCCAATCTCCGGGAAGCTGAGCTATTGTTTGCTTTCCTCCCAGGGGTGCAAACTGTCCAAAGTTTTTGTACCTGAAGGGATGGAATCTGTGCAGCCTTCAGCTCTGAATTGGACGGAGCCTTCTGGATTCTTTTCACAATCGTCCATGCGGTTAAAGCAATCCGCAAGATAGGACCCTTGTTGAGCGGCGACCTGGAATGAACCAAACAAAGTGAAGATGTGAAAATCTTAACCCTTGTAGAAAAGTCACAGTAACCTAGACTTATCCAGCTAAATTTTAACACTTGGAGATGTGAAAATCAAAGTAGCTAATGCTAACACTCAAAATGTGCAATGAGAAATTTGAGAATTCAAAGAGTTGTATTTTCAGCACACACATTCAGGTATCATAGAAACAAAACAAGTAGCACTCTATATGTATGGCAAGTAATGTACCTGATGCAGTTTCTAATGCTTTGCTGCTTTCAGCACATCCAAAGAAGGAGAGTTGCTAAATATCGATGTCAAACTTTCATTAGTTATTTTTCTCAATATCTTCAGCGGTCTACGCCTCTACGGTTCCTCTTTCAGAATTTCCTAAGTGTAATGGAACTTCCTCCAAACCAGAGACATCTCAATTAGCTTGCCTAAAAAAATTCAGAAAAAAACAATGTTGAACAAGATAAGTAATTAAGCACCTATCCCCATAAATACCAATTGGATGACACTGTAAAAGTTCAAGGTCTTCCAAAGATGATATAAGTAAATAGCATAATAAATCATACTGGTTCTAGCGGACATCAACCTACAAAAGAAAGGTAGAGCTGAACATGGATTAAAGCAAGAAAAGTAATCAACCTTGGCCAGCATGCTACTAATGACATCATTTTCAGAAAGACCAAAGAAATCACCATTTTGTACAAAAATATTACACTATTAGAGACAAAGGAGATTTAACAAAAAAAAAGGATCAGTTCATTTAAAACACTCACAGAAGAACTTCCAAGTCATATTTTGGTTATTCAAAAGTCATGAGTTATTTGTGTTAGAAATCTTTTTTCTCATCCAACTTTAACTTATAAAGATCAGAGATGTTAAAGAAATGGCCATCTATAGTCAGCTAGAATTTGCAAAGGGGTAGTTTTACTTCATTCACATGCATCGAAAACGTAGAAAAATTGAGGTTTAGTGTCAGTTATACATGTACCTGACAAGAATAAACTCCCAAGAGGTATATACCCCGGATTTTTCAATTTTATACCCCGGATACTAGAGGTATATACCCCGGGCTTTTTTTTAGTTGAAAATTTGCTTGAGTATATACCCCGGATATTAGTGGTATATACCCCGGATATTGATAGTATATACCCCGGGCGTTTTTTTTCACTTGAATATTTGCTTGAGTATATACCCCGGATATGTTTTTCAAATATCCGGGCTATAAAGTCTCACATACATTTTAGCTCAACCAACATGAAGCCCGGAGTATAATTTTGTCAGATCCGGGCTATATGTGTAAAAACGCCCGGGGTATATTCATGATTTTGTACTAGTGATTGATATAAACTTGGAAGAATATCCGGTTTCTTTTTTTCTTTTTCTCTTTTTTCCTGCTTCGTCGTCTCCTTCCTCTCGCTTCGATCATCTCAACTGCATTTGGCTTATCTCATCTTCGATTCACAAAATCAACATGGTATCGAAGCCATATGCGTGAAGGAATCATCTTCAAAACATTCCAATAGCCTCATTGACCTATTTGGTGCGAAGTTATATTCTAGCTGGTATAGAAAATATAACCAACTTGAATTGAAATGGCAATGAAATCAATTGTCAAATCTGTAGCTGAGGACGACACTTGCATCTTCATAATCATCAATACATCCATAAACTAATCGAGGCATGCAGATTTGATTACAATTATAATTGATTATCAATTATACTAGCACATGTTTTGGCACAAGCTTATTAGAATTTTTTAAAACGACGTGATAAAAAAATTGCAAAACACTATAAAATTTGTCATGTCAAGCAAAACTTTTCTCTTTTACTCTATCCACAAAAGATAACATTTTGAGATATATCTCTAAAATTTCATCAAAATTTTCACTTGAATTATAATCTAAAAGCTTATCGATTAATCTTTGATATGTCAAGGAGACCCTTAAACATAGATTGGGTATACAACAAAGCATATGCATATACGGAGCTTCAAGTGTTGTTTAGAGTACGACGCACGTTAGCCCTGATGCTTGACAACGATGACCGGGCAACCTCCATTGTTCACTATATAGTTGCTCACACTCCCCATCAGCACTCTGCGCAAATGTACGAGCATCGACGACATTATTGGGTTCGTTTGATTTGCACAAATACGTGATAATCTCTTTATCTTCACACAAATGTTCCAAAAAACGCTTTGCGAGAGCTCGGGTTTAGGCAGGTTTCTTGGTGATAGGGTTTAGGCAGGGTAAATAAAATAGCCGTCCGTTGACCTGCCTGATTTATCATCCGTTTAATGAGACACATTTACTCATTTGTTCAGTTGAGCCGCCCAAATTGAAACATTCGCAAATGACGGGTCGGATGATGGTATGGCTTCACTCTATCACCCGATCCATTTCCAGATGTATGCGGCTAAGAACAATCGGAAAAAAAAAAAAGGAAATGTTTACCTCTGGAGGCTGCCAAGTCTTGGGGTGCCCAGAACCAAGCAATTCAAAGGGATATTATCAATGGCTTCACACAGCTTTTCGCGAGGGTCTCCCCAATAGATTTTCATCAGCACATCAATCTATTCATCGTCATTTTTTGTTGTCACAATTTAATCAATATTCACCTAAAATTAAGTTCTGTCATAGTTTAAAGATGGTTAACGAAATTACCTCTTTTTGTTCGGCTGCGATCTTGATCATTTCGAGCGTATCCTGGTCGGGTTTAATGTCGTATTTCTTAGTCACCGCTGGGTCCAGCAAATCGATCAACCTGATCAATGCTGATGAACAACACAACACCAGAACACCAGTCATTCGTTAAGTTCAATTCGATTCAAACTGTGCATGGATGGAGGTGTGCGTACGAGATCCGGTGGATTCCCAGAGCTGCATTTCACCGCTTTCGTAGTTTTTCGAAGGGCGAATGGTGATGAGGAGGAGGTGATCGCCCTTCCTTGCCATGTTGTCTATTGTCCAGGAAAGCGCCTTCTTGCTTCCGACTGAGAAATCCATGGCCACTCCCAACCTTCTCTGTGTCGTCATATGATCAATCTATTTCGAGCTCTCTCCCTTTACTTGTTCTCGATCTCGATCGCCTTTGTTCAGTGTCGAAACAATGAGAGAAGTCTAGTCTTTGTTCTTTAAAGCTAATTAGGGGATGATTGGATGAATATCCACCCGAGTGCTACGTTTCCGTTTGGGGAGATGAGTGGTCAAAAGACTCGAGACCGGAAAACACGTCTTGCCCTTTTTCTCACCTCACCTTTTTTCTAAAATTATTGAAAAATCCACAAATTTGGATTTTGTCGATCATGCAGGATTTCCCTTACAATCGACACTACTAAAAATAGTAGATTGAGATAACATTAAGGAGTAGTTGTAACACGCCTGCACCTAATAAGGTGTCACGAATTTCCGAGTTATAATGCAGTTACTATGTCGCAACATCGTAACTTATTGAGCTGCAAATAAAGATGTCAGAGAAGAAACTGGAAGACGAACGAGGGAGTGAGGAACTAGATGATCCTCAGTAAGCATAGAGCGGAAGCTGTCCAAGAGCTATGTTCATGAAAACTATCACCACTCCCTTTAGATAACAATGGAGAAAAGGCCTTTAATCGAAGGGGAAAAACGACTGCATCCCAACAACCATAACCCTATTAGTTCTCCCCTATAGGTGATACAACAATGTGTAGTCAACCAGGGATCACATTAACTAATACAGGGCTATCATTGTTTTCATTTATTTTAGTGTTAATTCAACTAAAAATCGGCAAAAATCATGAAGACCTATCCCACTAGCAAATAGAGAGCTACGCTACGAGTAAACTGGAGAACGGCCCAAGAATAGAATCTTATAGAGGCCGATAAAGGCCTGTTAACCACCATACCTGGTCTTAAGGGACTCAGGGGGCTCCTCTTCCATGATTCCTGAACCAGCTGTGGCTAAGTACTCACGAATTGTGGTTCTACGATCCCCAAGGTAAGTATGGTCTAGAAAGTTGTTCAAGGCCTCCTCTCCAAGATTCTTAGCTGCCAATACACTGTATGATTTTTGTTGCTAAGTACTCGTGAATTGTAGTTGCACCCTATTGAATAGTACTGAACTAGCAGAGATTATTATGAAAACCAATGGTACCTACCAGTGGCGAAGATAAGTTCGACAAGGCAAAATGTCATCCCTCCAAATCTTGTGTATGTTATATCGACCATACCACTGATGATAGATTTTCTTGTCTCCTACATCATAGAAACAGTTCTTTATATTGCCCAATGTTCTGGTTATTTAAGGCCCAATATACTTATCATAAAGCTCTGTACTTGAATTGTAATGCCACTGCCAACAAGCAGGAAATTACCTTTACATCTAACATGGAAAAATTCCTCATCACTGTAACGCGCACAAAGGACCTGATATTGACAATGAAAAAAGGGGTGAGCTGTAAAGCACCAATTTTTTTTTTGTTGAAACTTGAAGAAATGAATTGTGTACTCTCAACAGTCAAAGCCAACAGAAAGAATTTTTTTTATTTATTTCAACTTACTGCTGGATTGGTTTGTAATTGTCCATCTAATGTTTCAGGAAATACCTGGAAGCAAATATATTAGGATGAAAGACATTAATGGGGGACAATAACCTACACAGAAAAACAACAACAACAACAACAACAACAACAACAACAACAACAACAACAACAAAAAGATATGAGCTTACAGCCAAAAAGCGGAACTCAAGCTCTCTCTTCATAAAAGACGGAATCTGTGATTATGAAAGCAACAAATCCAAAAATGTGACTTTTTTTCACTCTAGAAAAAAAAAGCAGCCAAGATATGGAAATATTTCATTTAACAAGTATCATCTACCTCAGATTTTTGAACCTCAAAGACTGTAACTAACAGTATTTCACCATCACAGGGTTCTACACTAAGGCTTGATATCTCCTGAAATACATAGAATAAACAGATCAGATATGTAACTTCAACATGAATGAATCAAGCAGACATCCATAGATGTTACATTTCATTCCAAAAAATCTAGAGCATTCAAATCATTACAAGGAAACAGATTCCCTTCACACTCTCCTCTTATCCAACGCTGTGTAAAACTAGGCTGAATTGGAACTCAACTGACGCTCCAAATGATTCGATGATAATAAACCAATGTCTAAAAAACATTCCCAAAGTAATGAAGGTGAAATTGCAGGAAAAATTGCAAACAGAAGTAGATGCGACTTGCTAGAAAATTAATAAAGCAGTAATTGATGAGCTCACATTTTCAGGGAATAAATATACAGAGGACTTTGTATGCACATTTCGTGCTTGAACCCTCAATCAGTTCAGCTTATGTTCCCTCAGATGAACAAATGTTCTCTGAGATCTTTCCTCTTCAAATAAGACATCTTTTATAATGACCCGGGCTTTCCCAGTACTATCTGTTCAACTGAAAGTATGAATTACATCGCAGCAGACCATCTCTCTAAACCTTCTAAGATAGCAGATTGTACAAGCACACATTTGGCCAAGTAAGAACTAAGAACATAGTAGTTGGTCAATACCTTTTAAAAAAAGAATGGTACATGCTCTTGACCAAAAGGGATCAATATTTCCAATTCATTTTTCAAAATACAAACGAGGAATAACATGCCTTCAACTTAATGGAGAACTTTTTTATTTGAAGAAGATTTCAATAAGAAGGCTTACAAACTTGGTAAGACAAGTTTTTTAATCAAAGAAAACAAGTGAATTTTAAATTTTTTGTCAACACAGGAAGCCACCATGTGCTCTGATTCGAAGGTCATACCATCTCCAAGTGCAGTGTAAGCTAGATAAAGGTATCCAAATTGAACTTTAGCAGTTGATAAGTACACTTCAAAATTCCAATAGATCATCATTTTAACGTAATTACATTTGACAAGAATGTTTCCTCACCCTTATTTAATTTTTCCGAAAAAAGACTGCCTATAGGTTTTGACACTCACATTACCCGTACTTTTTTATAATTAAGAATCAGAAATGAGTTTTCTACAGAAAATAAATTCCTTAGTTTAGGGGTCCGTCCTTTGGCAAATGAAAGGGGGTTATTTAGATTGAATCAAATATGTATACAATGTAAAACTAACGCCCTTATTTTGACATCTTAGAGAGTGGATCAAAGAGACATGAAACCCCATATGTATAAGAAAACAAGTACATGTCAAGTACTGTAATGCCAATTCAATCATTTTCTTTCACATTTGGGCTTACATGTTATATTTACCAAATGACCCTCTGCTCTCCCACTCTCTATACTCCTAATACATCCTTTTGCTTGATGACAGGAACATATATGATCTGCTACAAGGATCTCCGGTGAGCTGAACCTATCTCTCAGTTGGTTGTTTATCTGAATTAGCTAATGGACTCGTTCTTCTTACGCTAGATACCTAGTTGAGTTTTATTAGCTAATTAATTCTTTCTTCTTACAAGCTGTGCAACTAATCACAGCCTCAGAGGTTAGCTGTAGAAATCATCAGAATATGCATTGGTATAATATCAATGCAACCCTAATTCTTCACCAGCTTTATGCTTTCTGATTCTTTCTTCATGTAATTCATGAACGAGTACTGATCAATATATTTTCTTGATTTCAGTCTTTGAACAACCACTTCTCTATTTCAATGTTCTGCGATGCTTCTATTATTCAAATTCCCAAAAATCAGCAGGTTCATGAAGTTTAGCACAGACAACAAAACAATCAGCGGAACAAATAGAGAGAAGTGACCGAAATGAACCTTAGTTTCCGGCTTGGCAATGCCACGCTCGAAGAATACCGGAGCCGCGTGAGCGAACACTCTCCTGAACCCTCTCAATCTCGCCAGTCGGAAGTTGATCAAATCCGGAAACGTGCTCCTCGCACTCCGCTCTGCTCCCCTCAAAAGTCAAAATCAATTTCAAATTTCTTAACATTGACCTCCAATTTCTCGATTACGAAGCTTCAAACTATCACCAGAACTCATATTGCGTAACCGTAGCAAAATCAGCCGGCGCGGCGTACCTGAGAGGAGAGAGCCGAAGCCGCAGATGGAGAAGTACCCCTCCGGCGAGAGAATCTTCTCAAAATCGGACTCATCTTCGAGCTGTTCAGCCGCGGATTTCGGCTCGGAGAGTGTTGATTGGTCGTCGTCGCGAAGAGCCATGGCCGCAGACGCCGATGAGAAGCGATCAAGCTCCGATGGAAGTCGCTGGTTTGAGGGAGCGAACGGGACGTGGAGCCGGGAACTTTGGTTGCAGTGGCGCGTGGACGAGAGTGGAGCGGGGAGCGGAACTCTTGGCGGTGGTTGGCACGCGCTGCGGACGATGATCGGGTTGGATTGAGGGTTGAGAGGAGAGCTGATCACTTTTCTCCGTAGAAGCGTCATATTGAGAGAGACTACGGTCAATCACGGAAACATTAATACCGACGCTACTATGCGTTTTGATTATCGTTCTGTTAATCAATTACTACTCCGTGCCTCCGTGGAGTACTCCGTGGTAAAATACGGACTGCTCCATAATAGAGCAAGTACTTTTATTATTGGAAAAATAACAAAAAATAAATAATATTATACGATGAACAAAAAATAATACTCCGTACGAAGTTTAAAAATTACAGTTTTATATACAAACTATAACATATTAAACCAATATTGCCATATTGGTATGCAGGCAAGAATTCGATAACGAAAATTAATTGGCCTCAAAATATAATTAACTAGAAAGTTTGATAAAACTTTGTAAAATTATGAAATTCATCGCCTTTCTCAACACCCGTTGACGAGGTAGAGGTCGGGTCAGCGCCATCGGATCTGGGTGGGAGAAACCTTCATCTGTCGCACAGGTTGTCCATACTGTCATCGTCGAGTGCCCATCGACATTCTGATTCCTCGCGATTTGGTGGTGGCCGGTTGGTCGGCGTGCTTGGAGACGACAAGGCTGGCCCAAGTTATCAGAGATTGGGAGAGGACAAATGTTACAATGTCGGGGCGGATGAGGCTTTCATGACATCGGTGAGTGCGACGATAGGGGACGGGAGGAGTTGATGGCCATGCCATGTCCGGCTCCGCCGCTCTGTCACCGGGGACCATTGTTGAAGCTCGGGAAGATGGGGAAGGGGTTAGAGTTTGTTCAGATGAACATTAATTTCCCTTTCAATTTTACAAAGTTTTACCAAACTTTCTAATCAACTATATTTTGAGGCCAAAATTTTTTTTTTTGAATTCTAGCCCTCCATATCAATATCGGTTTAATATGTTATAGTCTGTATATGAAATTGTAATTTTTAAAGTTCGTATTATTTTTGGTTCACCGTTGATAGTTTGTATTATTTTTGGTCATTTTTCTTTTATTATTTTATCACTTACTCGTATTTATCCAATAAAGAGTGAATAATAAAATAAAAAATATTTTATTTATTATTTGAAAATATAAAAACATATAAAACATACTAAAATATCACATATTTATTTATTAGTGGTAGTCACATATTATTCGATGAATTTTATCCCATAAAATATAGAAGATAAAATTAATACTAACTAATTTAAATTACTTTTTTTATTATTATTTTTGGTGAAAAAGTATACCAAACTAACCTAAATATATTAAATAAATGTTGTATGTGTAAAGAATCATAATTTATTGATGGTTATGTGTAATTTACCCTAAAATAAATATCCAAGACAATTGATTTTAACATTTAAAACATTTTTTTCTTCACATGTAGGTACTAGGACCGATACAATATAGGAGGAGGGAATTCCTCTTTACTATATTTTATGCTTAAGATGGTTCTTCTAATTCCTCTTTGATAGTTTTTTTTTGTGTGTGCTTGGTTGATTCTGTTTGCCTTTGATTTTTGCACTTTCATTTGCTCGGGACATACAAAAACTCACTCCTGACATAGTCCGAAAAAAGGGAGTGCGTACAACGAGACTCCCTGAGACCCTGCTGTAGACGAGATATACTAGATTTGTTGTTTTTATTAATATCTCGAATTTATGGTTTTGAGTTTATGACTTTAACATGTAATATCTTCACTTATAAACAGATGATCCCATTAGAGCCCATGCGCTTTAAACTTAAAGTCCTCTCATGCGCCTCTTGTTGACATTAACCCCCTTTGGTAAAGGAAACACAACATCCTTGTTGACATTAACTCCTTTTGTAAAAGAAACACAACATACATATGAATGTGTTGAACTTCAATAGCTAACCTGACACTTTAGTCATCTGACACCTTAGAAGATGGCTTTAACTTTATGCATCCCACCTTTGGTTTCCTTCCATTTCCTTGCTACTTCCAAATTGCATGTACACATTTTCAAACCCTTTGAATTCGGATGCTTTACTTTAGAACTAGGGTTTCCTAGCACGTTGTATGCCCTCACTCAGCATCAAAGTTTTCTTGTAATTTCAGATTTGGATCTTTTTTTTTACCCAGCGAAACGGATTAAAAAAGGATTCATTAAGCCAGAAATGTTTTGAAAATGAGCGAAATTCTACATTACAAATCTTTTCTTCAAAAGTCATAATTAACAAACCTCTCACGTTTCACACCAGATTGGTAATGTTAGCAAAATATGGCAAATCTTTAATGCTAAACCCTCAACTAAATTGAATCAACAAAAGTAATCTTGCTGAATTTATACAGACTACATTTCTACTCATTTCACTGAAAAGATTGTAGTTCTTTTTCCCTTTTCCAAAAGTAATAAGATGCCTCAAACTATTTATAACAAGGACCCAATTCAGCAAAAACAATTTTTTCTTACAATTTGCTCCACTACTCATCCCTACCCCAAAATAAAATGAAAAAAAATAAGTAAAACAAAGTTCTTAGTTGGTTGATTTTTTTTTGTAACCCCCAAAAAATAAATTACAAGATTCAATTCCCACCTCAAAAAGGAGTTGTTGGGTTCCTCTTCCAGCCCTAGTTGAGTTTCACCCTCAGTAATCTGCACAACCCAACAAAAACCAATACAAACATTTAGCATGTGAACCCCCAAAAATTAAATTATTAACATAAATAAATAAATATAAAATAATTTATATTATTCCACATTACCATCATCTTTTTTCTTCAATCCTCTTGCAAAGAGCACACAAATTATTAAGAATCCCACACCAGCTGTACCTCCCAGTATGATAGCAACAGTTTTGCCTGTATTCTGACCTGTCCCTACACCATTCAACACCATCAATTTCCCCTTCAAAATCCAATCTTATTCAGGTCGTTTGGTTAGAATCGCTCAATTGGTATCGTTATCAGTTTTAGTATCAGTATCGGATTGGATGTGACAATCTGACCCATTTGACTAGAAATCTAGAATTGGTATCGTCATCAAGTATCGAGTTTGTTGATTTTGGAATCGGATGCCGAAAAACCCTAATTTCTCAATTTAAAACTCCAATAAGCAATTGATTTAATAATTACCTGATGGAGATGACGAGGAGGAGGAGGAGGATGAGTAGGAGGAAGATCTCGTGGGGACGCCGTTAGGGTAGTAGCTATAGCTGATGAAACACTTGTTGAGGTAGACCTGTCCAGAGATGGAGTTGCCGCACTCAACCTGAGAGGTCTGAACGGCCGATTTGACGCACTGCGAGCAATCGGCGGAGCTCAGATCGCCTTCGCACTGCCCCATGGCGTACACCTGCTGGTAGGTGGTGGCGAAGAAGCCGCCGTTGCCGCCTCCGCCGCCGGAGATGCCGGTCTGCATAACGGTGAAAGCGGTGTCGCGCTTCATGTCGAAGCCGTTCCCGGAGGCGTCGGAGCGGCTGCAGAGCTTGAATAGGGCCTGGAGGCCGGAAATCTGGGCGAAGCCGGAGACCTCGTAGAGGAGGTAGCACCCCTGGAGCTGAACCCTAGCGGAGGTGACCTTGCCGCAGAGCTGGTCAGCGATGGGCGGGATCTTGGCGACGCAGGCGTAGCATTGGCCGGGGCTTAGGTCGCCGCGGCACTGGAAGAGCCCCGTGACGGCGCTGGCTCCGGCGCCGGCGGAGGCCTTGTAGAACTTGGATTTGGCCGACTGCTGGATGAGCGAGCTGTACAGGGACGAAATCGATTGGGCGTAGATGCCGGAGGGATCTGAGAGGGGTTGCTTTGAGCAGCCCCGGTAGACTAAATCAGTGAAGCCGGAAGCCGAATCGACTGAGATTGGGGGTTTGAGGATGAGTAAGAGGATGAGGATGAGGAACTCCATTTCATGAAATTGAAGGTGGGAGATGAGTGATGGGGAAGAAATTCAGGGTTTCAGAGACTCAGATTGGCATGTTTTGGGGGGATTTGGGAGGGTGTGTGGGGGTTGTCTCCCACCATTAGCTTTGTGAAAAACAGTGCAGAGGAGGAAAAAGGGCCAAAGGGAGCCTGTATCACTGTGTATAGTGTGCGCAGTAAGTAGTCTACGAACTACAATGCCATAAAACAAGAAATTTTTTTGGTATTTGTGGCGGTAAAAATGTATTCTTTTTCGGCCGAAAAGACAATAGGTATATTAAATGACCCTCCTAAGACATATTGGTATATTAAAAGACTCAAGAGACAAATAAGTATATTAAAAGTGATCATATGGACAAATTGGTATATTAAAAGACTCTAGTGGACAAATAACATTTTTTTTACATCATTAGACTTCCTTTTCATTTTATTTTAATAATAAAATCATTTTAATATATTTTTATAATGATTAATTGGTTACATACTCATATAATCTTATTCATTTGATTGTATAATCATAAAAAAAACTAAATTTTGCATATATTTCTATCAAATTATAAAACTATTGGATTTTTATCATTATTTGTCACTAATAATATTTATTATATAAATTTAATAAATAAATATTTTATTACAATGGTTGTTTATATAAATTGCACAAATTAAATTGTCCTGCAAAATATGAGCTAATATTTGTTTAGAAACCACAAAAAAATGTTTAATAAAATAAAAATGAAATAGGAGAATTTTTATAAAACCTTGCAGAATAAAATAAGTTAAAATTATATTTCATATGCAATTTTTATTATTATTATTATTATTATTATTATTATTTATTTTCTAAAAATAAGCAATAAGTGTTTTAACTTGCAATTTGTAAACCAACTATTAAATAAGCGTTTTTTTTTGTAATTTATACAAAAAAAAACCAATAATTTTTTTATGTAATAAGATTTTATACAACAATATTAGTTACAAACATATGGCAAAAAAAATAGTTTTATAATTGTATAGAAATATATCAAAATTTTTATTTTTGTATGATTATATATTCAAATGAATAAGAGTTAAATAAAGAATTAATTATTTAAAAATATATGAAAATTTTTTATTAAAAAAAATCAAATGACATGAAGCCAAATGAGGCAAAAGGGCTATTTGTCCCTTAGAGTTTTTTAATATACCAATTTGTCCATATGAACACTTTTAATATACCTATTTGTCTCTTGAGTCTTTTAATATACCAATATGTCTTAGGGGGGTCATTTAATATACCTATTTGTCTTTTCGGCCATTCTTTTTCTCTTTTTTTTTTATAAGAAAAAGATTCGATTGATTTTGTTGGTCTTGTAATTAAGGTGTAAACTTATTCGCCGTCATATTATTATTTTTTCACGATATATATATAGGATGAATTACTTGTACTTAGCTTTTATGATGTATCTTGTATACAGATTTTAACCTTTTATTTATATGAAATGGAGGGGTGTGATAGTGCCATATGTTATGGACGGTTTTTAAAAAAATGTGAAAAATATCCCAATTTCAGCTGGTAGAACGTATAGCGCGTGAGAAAGAGGGAAATAAAGCCCTAAGCAGTGGTGTGTGGTGAAGAGTCGGTTTGGTTCCCAAGGGGAGAACCGAATCGACGGCGAGGCGGCAATTATGGGCGATCGAATGCGTCGGCGAAGACTGCCCAAATCAAGGTCGAAAATGTCGGCGGAATCGAATCGAGACGAAGAAATCAAGGTCGTCGACGACAACAATTCATGATCACCATCGTTCTATCTTTCCTTTTGTTGCCCAGTGTCGCTCCACCCCTACTTAGCAACGTCTCTCTCTCGCTCCCTATGCTCCCTTGTGTCGGCGACTCCTGCTCCGATACCACCCCCTTCTCATCCCTTCTCAGCATTGTCGGAGGATATCGAATTCTCGTACCTTCGGCACGATTTCGTCACCTGCATCTTCTCCTTCGAAGGGCCTGTGCAAATCTATCTACTTTCAACCCATCTCAAACCCTGTTCGGCCGCCTCTGCCTGGTGTAATGTCCCTAGTAGGGATTATGAGATTGAAAGGGGAAAAGGAAGAGATTTAGAGAAAATTAGGGAAAGAAGATGAGTTTAGGGATACGAGAGAGTAAGGGTTTAGGAGAAAGAGTAATTGGATGTTTCATTACTTCATTCATAATCCCCCATTACAAATAAGGGTATATTATATACTAATACCCAAATTATCTATAACCATATACATGACAATACCTACCCCTTATAAAAGCTTTGTCCTCAAAGCTTATACGATTCAAAAGAAACATCAATATCTAATCACATAAGGATGAAGTGTTTGTAGCCACACAATTGATCCCTGCAATACCCTTACATGAACATTTGGTGGAGGTGCTGCATAAGATTTGCTCAACAAAAGCAACAATTCGTTGCACAGTATATCCTTGCCCAATATACAATCACACAGTCATCCCCAGAGCTTGCTTCCAAAACCCAAAATTTGTAGCTTCCAACTCAGGGCCTTAGTTCAGCATGACAACAACTTGACTATCAACACCTCCAGGATCAAAAATCAGGTCCTCGTCCAACAATCTCTGTTTGCCTCCGATCGAAGTACTAACAAGGGATACATCGAACCAAAAACTGATCTTTTGCTTATCTGGACCATCTTGATGACTGCCAATGCTAAGTTCAACAGCATACTCCCTGACAGTATCAACTTTCCCTCTATCATACGGCCAAGACATTTCTACGAGCACTTGGTCTGCACTAGAGGATGGCACGATACCAATTGAATTTTGCCCAAAATCAATAACTCCCACTTCTACATCTTTGATTATCATATGCATCTCGATTCCCATTTCCGTTTTCTGAATGTTATGCGCTATACTATCCCAAGATAGAGAGATGAAATTTACCTTCGACTTATCGACTTGGGAATGAAGCACGTCTTGATTCCCGGTGGCTTCTTTCCTCGGGGCTTCAACATCTTTGAATTTCTGCCTTGACGCTTCGATGTTGAATTCTTGGCATCCTCTAATGGTGATTCCCCAAGAAATTGTCGGGTCACCACACCCTCCTTCTGAGAGATCGATCTACGCCGCTTCAAGACCGTCGCCTTGTGATGTCCCCCTGTGAAGGATATGGATCAGGTTGGAATGGGTGATTTCTCGAGCCTGCGAACCAAACTGAACAGGCTCGAATTCGATCTTGCGATCCATCAGTCCATCGACTGAGAACTCTAACCCGCGTGGGTCAAAATTCCGAAAGGGGCCTTCAATTTCTGTTTCTTGGCTTGGTTCAACGATCTCTTCGACTTCCACAAGTCTGTTGCCATCGGTTTCCTCTGCATCTCGCTCGCCATGATCGATGATTGTGGTGCTCCCACTCCCGATTGAATCGCAAAAGTAATCGATCGGTGGCATGCCAAGATGAACTCTGATTTCGTTGAGATTGTTGTAGAATCGTCGATCCGATTCTTGTATTCGCAACTTCCATTCTTGATCCGCGATTCTTCGTCGTTCCTCTGCGATTTGTGAGTTGTCGTCTTCAATTGGGGTGACCTTGTTCTCACTCCGCTCATCACTGATTTCGGAAGCCTGAAATAGTTCCAGCTCGCAACATCTATCGTATATGCATCTTCCGTTGTACCAATCGATAGCTCTAATCGCTGAATCATAATCTTGGAAGCAAACCTTTGAATGGAAATCATCTTCGGGGCTTAATTTCTCCACACTTTCTAGAGTACCACAGGAAGAGAACACCCTATTCAGTACTTCAGTTGAAATCGGATAGATTTCGAACTTGATTTTGATGAGGATGGTTCGTTCTTCCTTCTTCCTTATGATGACACGAAGCATTTCGATGAGTTCGTCAAATTTCTGATCGATTCTGTCTTCCGCTGCCTTGAGCCCTATACCGTCCGCCATGACTCTTCTTAATTTGAGATGCAATTTTGTTACCAGGAAAAAAAAAAAATTTTCTGAAATTGGCCAAGAACCAGGCTCTAGATACCAATTGTAATGTCCCTAGTAGGGATTATGAGATTGAAAGGGGAAAAGGAAGAGATTTAGAGAAGATTAGGGAAAGAAGATGAGTTTAGGGATACGAGAGACTAAGAGTTTAAGAGAAAGAGTAATAGGATGTTTCATTCATAATCCCCCATTACAACTAAGGGTATATTATATACTAATACCCAAATTATCTATAACCCTATACATGACACCTGGTTCCCTTCGGTCTCGTCGATGTCGTCCTTCATCGAGTTGAACTGAGGGCGTCCTTCCCCTTTTCGAAACCTTTGTCTGCGTTCATGCTTGAATTGAACATCTGGTGCCTAAAATCTGCAATTGCAGCGTAGGGTTGTTATATGAATTGAACAACTCGGAATCGACTCGAAAAAGCTCGGCTCGGGATTGTTCTAACCCTTAAAACAAGTTGACCTTGAACAGATTTTGGGGCTCGAGCCCGAGCCGAGCCTAAAAGCTCGTTCAAAATAATTAAATTACAAAACTACCCCTAGGTTATATTTGATAATTAAGTTCATTGCTCATCAATCGATGTTTTCTTCATACGCCCGTCGCCCAATGCCCACTCTTCGCACTCTCTCGACTCTGTAGATCTGAGAAGCTCTTCCTGTTGCTCGGCGTGGCGACTCTCGGAGGCCATCTAACCCAACTTATCTTCTACACATTTCATACGTAGGCGGCTTTCCGCTTTCACTCTCTTCTACCACCGTTCGCAGATCTGAGATCTCTCTTAGGCCTCACTCTCTCGATCTATAAATCCAACCTCTGTCTCACAAATTTGAGAAATTTGGTCTCTCTCTCTCTCTCTCTCTCTCTCTCTCTCTCTCTCTCTCTCTCTCTCTCGACAGATTCGACCATTAAAGGTACGGTTCTGTTTGGTTCTTGGTCTCTCTCTCGGCCATTAAAGGTACCATCGTTCTATCCTCTTCCAACACCACCCCTTTCTCGTCCCTTCTCAGCACCGCCGGAGGATATCGAATTATCGGACCTTAGCACGATTTTTTCACCCGCCTCTTCTCCTTTGGAGGTCCCGTGCAAATCTATCTACTTTCAACTCATCTCAGACCCTGTTCGGCCGCCTCCGCCTGGTTCGCTTTGTCCTGGTCGATGCCGTCCTTCATCGAGTTGAACTGAGGTCGTCCTTCCCCTCTTTGGAAACCTTTGTCTACATTCATGATTGAATCGGGCATCTAGTGCCTAAAATCTGCAATTGCAGCGTAGGGCTGTTATATGAACTAAACAGTTCGGGATCGGCTCGAGATCAGTTTGAAAAAGCTCACGACTCGGGATCGTTCGAACCCCTAAAACAAGCTGAGCTTGAACAGATTTTTGGGCTAGATACCAGCTCGAGCTTGGCTCGAGCCCGAGCTGAGCCCAAAAGCTCATTCAAAATAATTAAATTACAAAACTACCCCTAGGTTATATTTGATAATTAAGTTCATTGCTCATCAGTTAAGGCTTACTTCATATGCCCGCCGCCTAGTGCCCACTCTCCGCACTCTCTCGACTCTGTAGATATGAGAAGCTCTTCCTGTCGCTCGGCGTGGCGACTCTTTAAGGCCATCTAACCCAACTCGTCTTCCACACAGTTCGTACGTAAGCGGATTTTCGCTTCCACTCTCTTCCACACTGTTTGCAAATCTGAGATCTCTCTTAGGTCTTACTCTCTCGATCTAGAAATCCAGCCTCTGCCTCTCAAATTTGAGAAATTTGGTCTCTCTCTCTCTCTCTCTCTACAGATTCGGCCATTAAAGGTACGGTTCTGTTTGGTTCTTGATATCTCTCTCGACTTTTAGTTCTCTGTCGACTTTCGGCAACTCCGGTCTCCGAATCTCGGCGGCTCCCGGCTCTCGACGACTCTGGCCTCTCTCTCTCTCTCTGGCGTAAACTATGAAAGTGAAGTTGTGAAGGAGTTTTGTAGTTCTTCTTCAAACCCTTTTTGTTGAAATTGATTTCCAATCAGGGTTTGAAATTGATTTCTAACCCATTTGGAAACAATAATTGAGTTTAGAATTCAATTTGTATGGCTTTATAATCATGATTTTGCTGTAACTCAATTGATATGTCTTTAGAATAATTGGGTTTAAAATAGATTATTGAATATTGATTTACAATATTTAGTTAATTTAGGATGAAATAAGAGTTTTTGGTTGATGTACAATGTCCTTTACTATGTTTCACTTTAGTTCATGATGAAATTAGAGTGGTTTGTTATTGTAGATGCATTCATTGATTCACCGATTTGTATATGTGATGTTGTAAATTTGTAATAGAAATGATGAGGTTAAAAGGTGATCAACACATCAAATATTAAAATGAAAAGCTTAAACGAGCCCGTCGAGCCTTAAGCTCGTTCGTTCGACTTGATCGAGTCTGTCAAGCCGAGCTCGAGTTTAGGGTTGGGCTCGCGAGCTGAGCTTGAGCGCCAAAAATATCTCGTATGAATTTTAGGCTCAAGTTCGGCTCGACTCATTTCTCATTCGAGCCAAACTTGAACATGTCAAGCTCGACTCGTTTGGCTCAAATAACACCCCTATTGCATCGTATCAAATCTCCTTGGGAGATGAAGGGTGTTTTGGATTGCCAGCAAAAGTGAAGGAGAATGAGAGCACTACTATGACAGTAGGATGTATGATAGGTACAAATGTTGCATATTCATGTGAAAATGCTAGGATTAAGAAAGGTGCAAAACACATAGAAGGTGAAGGTATTAATGGTGATGCAAGAAAGAACTCGATCTCAATCTAATCTCGATTTCTTTGAATTGGTGTTCTTGCTGGTTTATTGAATTTCATTATCAAACTTCGATTGCATATATGAAAATTTGTGAATGCATATATTCTACGAAATTTTGTAGGGAAATCTATGAATGTATATATGTGTGTGTGGTGGTTCTTTCTGATTTCTTTATTAGTTGTTAAATCTATTTATTATTTCGTATTATATAGGAAATTATGTAGGAAAATATGAGATGGTTAATTTTATTCGTGCAAACATGAAACATTATTTGGTGGAATACAAGCATTATTCGATTAATCTCTAATTATTATTCGTTTATAGAAGCTATTTTTTTTGGAAATCTCAACACATCAACTATGAGGTGTTTAGTGCAAATTTCGTGATTATTCAATTAACTCCGGTGCATTATTTGATAGAATTTATGAATTTTTGGAAGGGAATATGCAACAGATACATTTATCCTCGATAATCTGATGAAAGGTGAAATGTCAAACATTATTCGGTCAAATATGAATCATTGTTCATATAAATTGTAAGTGTTATTCGGTGGAATTGATAAATTTTGATATAAACTAGACGAAAAAAAACATAACATTATTTGGTAGCATGTGAAACATTATTCGGTAGAATTGACAAAATTTTAAAAACAATGAAATCAGGTTTGAAAAAAAAAACGAAAGCGTGTGGGGTTTTTTTAGGTGGGTCCCCCCATTTTTTATTTAAAAAAAGAAACAAAACATTCATTTAATCATGACATTTCATTTCCTCTCATCAAATACCCAAATTTGCATATAAGATACATTCTAAAAGGTGAGTATACTCGAACCACCACACACACATATATAAAGGGCATTTGAGATAATTATCTCAATATTACACGAGCATTTCGAATTACATTTGGGCGAATTTGTAACAGTGAAGTTATTGCTTTCAGTTTTAATCTCGCTTAATCCTAATTCCTTTGCAACAAAGATAAATTTTCAAGAGGACGTACCAATGCTTTTTCTTTTAAGCATTCTCATATATGAGATCAATCATCACAAGCATTTTTCAAATTAATTAAAAAAACATACGTAGTATATAAAATTTTCTCCCATAATCTATATTTTTTTACTAATTGTCTCATCATATCTGACCCGTCTCAATCAATAAAAACACATGTTTAACTAACTTCTCCAAGCAAGTTCTTTAATTAAAAAAACATATATAAATTTTTCTCCCATAATCTATATAAGTTTTTCTCCCATAATCTTCATTTACTTGTTTAACCAACTTCTCCAGGCAAGTTTGAAGATTGAGAACATACACACAAGAAAATAAAGACATTTAAAATTGTTGTATATATAGAAAACCACCCCTTAAATAAATTACTATGGAATAGTAAATCAAAAAAATTGGATTATCAAAAGGGAAATTTATAGAAAACCACCCCTTAAATATGGGTATTTTTACTTAACCACCCCTTAAATTCAAAATTACAGTAAACCACCCTTTAAATGGTTTTTACTTACAACTCACCACCCCTTCATCTATTTTCATTAATTTATCATTAAATATATTATATTTTAATGTCTTTAAACTCAAATTTGATTATAAATATATTCAAAATTTGAATTTAAGGGCTCGATTATATTTTAGTGATCATTTTATTTATTTTAAAAAAATAAGAATAAATAGTTAATAATTTTCAACTTAAAAATATGTAACTTTTTTCTTTCAATTTACCTAAATTTTAAAAAATTAGGTTATCAATTAATCATATAACTAAAATATAATTATTAAGATAATAACTGTAGGCTATATTTATTATTGTTTTTTAAAAATAAATAAAATTATCTCTAAAATATAATCGAGCCCTTAAATTAAAATTCTGAATATATTTATAATCAAATTTAAGTTTAAAAATATTAAAATATAATAGATTTAATGATAAATTAATGAAAATAGATAAAGGGGTGGTGAGTTGTAAGTAAAAACCCTTTAAAGGTTGATTTTCTGTAATTTTGAATTTAAGGGGTGATTTTCTGTAAATTTCCCTTATCAAAATAATGAAACCGAACAAATATACCGACGAATCGGACAAACGTGTAAGGGGGGTGATAAAATAAAGAAAAGTTTTTGAGGATTTATGTGTGGTTGATTTGTACGTAGATCGGGACGAATAGATCTGATTATTATAGTGTAAAAGAGTTTAATATATTCCAAGTGAAAGACAACAACCAAAAAAGGTCAGATTTAATTGTAATAAAGAAATCAACAACTTTGGAATTGGAGGAGAGAGTGTGTGCAGAGGGGAATCTGATTTTGGTTGAGTCAGTCAGGGGGCTAGTTTTGGGACCAAATTGCGTGTTGGTTTGACCCAAGCATCTAACTTATTTTTTTTGTTTTTAATTATTTTTAAGGGGTTGTTATTGAGACGATTATTTTTTTTCGCCAAATGTACAATGGACATCCCGACTTCGAAAGCCGATGACAATAATGATCGAACCATTACCGACATTCGGTATCGACAACTTTCAAAGGTGATGAAAGTTGTGCTACCGGCTCCGACCTCAGGTGTCGGCATATGTATACACACACTATCTCCGTTCAAATATATAAGGCTCCGTTTGGCAAAATACTAGCTGATGGATTAGCTGAAGTTGATGGATTATTTGTGTTAGATTTATGTTAATAAGCTAAATATAGCGGTTGGAGTAGCTGATGGAAACTTGTGAATAGAAAATCATAAGCTCCAAAAAGTTCCGGGGAGTAGTTGTTGAAATACCTCCATTCCAAAAGCTAATTAAACTAAAACCTTATATTTATTTCATTTATAACTACTCCCTCCGTTTCAAAATAAAAGTCGTTTGGACTTTAGTGCACACTTTTTAAGGAGGTAAAAACTCTATAAAATATTATTTTTTTAATCAAATTTTTTCCATAATTTCATACTTGTTAGTAACAAGTATGAAATTATGAAAAAAAATTGATAAAAAAAATACTACCTCCGTTCGGTAAAACTTGACGTTTTACTATTCACGCATGCTTTTTTAAGAGATAAAAACTATATAAAATATCTAGTTTTTTTAATAATTTTTTTAACAATTTTGTAGTTATTATTAATAAGTACAAACTTGTTAAAAAAATTTTTTTAAAAATAAATATTTTATATAGTTTTTATCATTCTAAAAAAACGTGCGTGAATAGTAAACGACAAGTTTTGTCGAACGGAGGTAGTAATATTTTATAGAGTTTTTACCTCATTAAAATGCGTGCAGGATAGTAAAGTGACATTTATTTTGAAACAGAAGGAGTATATAATATCATTAAAAGGTCCAATAAACTAGCTGATGAATTTTTTAGTCAAATGGAGCCCAAGTCTTTTTAGACATTTGCACACAAATTAAGGAAATCATAAACTTATTATCTTTATACCCCTAATTAATTATCCACATCTCTAATCAACCAATACGATTTGAGAAAAAGGTAAAAAAAAAAAAACAATTCTCGTATCCCTATACCTAGAAAACTTAAAATGACTTATATTTTTATACAAAAATTTAAGCCTAAAAAGACTTAGGGTGTGTATGGTTGCACTATAAACTGCTAACATAGTAATATAATTAGGTAGTTTATATTTAAGTTATGTATGAGTGTTCATTTTACCTAGTTTATAGTTTAAAAAATGAGTTAAATAAAGCTAAAGAGACAAGCTTTTTTGTGTTTATTTGGTTTATTTGCTTTGAAATAACCCTAATAATTAACCCTAATAACAATCAAATAAACTCCACTTTTTACAAATAAACTCTTTTTTCGTCTCATACGGTGTTTATATTATTCCATAATTTTTCAACATAAATTTTACACAATTTTGTTTTTAAATTTTATTCCCTTTTTTAACTTTGCCCCTATACGAAGTTACGAACCCTTATAGTTTTGAACGGATGCCCTCCTGCAAATTTCAAAGATTGAAAAAAAATAGATGGATTAAATACATAATGGGCCACCAACTTGGGCCTTGTCTTATTCTATTATGTTGGGATGTGATCTGGTGCATTAGTATTCTCAGTACAAATTAACCAAATTAATCACCAACTTTCATTTTGCCGGCTCCGATGTCTAACCACCATCCTATGTTTACTTAAATTGTCTAACCACCATCCTATGTTTTGCTGGCTTCGAAAGTCGGTGGCGGCTAGACTTTTGTCGACATCGAAAGTCAGGAAACGTATCGTGTATTTGGCGATATCAGACCGTCCCTATAACAAATCAGTTTATAAGGAAGGTAACCCATTTAAAAGTGAGGCTAATGAGATTTAAACTCATAACCTCGAGTTGATAATTTTTTTTACATTTTTAATCTTGGAAATTTAGGGTAACTTTCTATAATTTATGTTTCTAATATTTCTATTTGAATTTATATGATTTGTTATAATATTATTATATATGGATGTACAAGATATATGTATATTTACTTAGATAGAATTTTACTTTTTAGATAAGATCTTATTCTTGGTGGCCAAAGAGATTACTTCTATATATATATTGTATTTGGTGGATTCACCAAGACACACAATTGAATACAATCTCTCATTCTCCTCTGGATTCTTCTGTTTTATTACACGTTATCCGCACGAGTTTAGCTCTATGAAAAAAAAACTAGGTTTCTCATGGGCACGCAAGTCTCCCAAAAATCAATCTTCCACAACCGGCCACAAATCTGCATAGGTTCGGTACGCCGTCCATAAAGCAATAGTTGAAAAGGTGGTTCCGTCTAAACGGCGTTGAGCTCTTTTCGTCGTAGCCGTTTTCCAGAAAGGGACGAGATTCCTCAGCCTCTTAAACCACCTCAATCCCGAAAGCGACGCCGTTTCATCGGCCTCGATCTCGCAGAGCCCTCTGTCTCCCCTCCGCGCGCTTTTGATCGCCACCTCGAAGGGATCGATGAAGCTGTAACTCCACCGTGATGACAACGCGATGACCATCCACCTGCTGTTGTCGGAGACGCTCCTCCGGCCACCGCCACCCGCGTAATCGGAGGTCTCGCCGCAACCGAGCTGGAGGCCAGGCGTCGGCTTCAGCGGCCTAATTTTGCCGCCGTTGAAGAGATCTTCTGCCGAAAGCGAGAAGTTCTCATCAAGCCGATCGATTGTGAAGAGTCGTAATAGGTGATGTAAATAGAATAGAAAAACTTAGACAATTTTCGCAAACTTTCTGCAACGTCAATTTCAAGGCCTTGAAATGAATCCCAAAGTTTTGAACCAAAACTCAAGGTCTTGAAATGATTCCAGAAACTTGTTCAGCAGAACCTGTACGAACATAAAACTTATCAAAGTATAATGCGGAAATTAAATATGAAAGTAAAACTCAAAGAACAAAAGAATTGTTAACGAGGTTCAGCACAACTTGGCCTACGTCCCCGCCTAGGGTTCTCCAACCCGTAGGATTCAAAAACACTATTATTTCACTTCTTATGGATCCTAGATACAACCGAGAAGATCTTTCCTTCTTCTAAACCCTCGAAGCCTCACCCGCTTCTATCTAGTCAACTCAGATCCCTTAGAGTCCTAGATACAATTTAGAAGAACAACCCTTCTCTCAACTCGTAGCCTCACCCGCTACTATCTAGTCAACCCAAAACACTCGTGAAATAATAGCCTAGTGAATACGTTTGAATAGATGTATACTCTTAGTATAACACTTTAGACTTGTACAATGAAGCTCTAGAAACTCTCAACTCTCAAAAGATAAAGCAAGAACAACAATGGAGAAAGAGAGAATCAAAGGGGATGATTGCAATGGAGAACGCTTTGCTTGTAGATTGAATGCTCGTGTGTATTCATTCTTCTCCGCTTGCACCGTCTCTTTTATAGGCTGCAGGGGCTGGGCTGATTTTTGAACGTTTGAATTTGAATTGTCAAATCTTTTCTTTCCAAAAAATCAACCCACAATCTTCAACATATTTCTCCTTCTCTTCATATCATCTCTTGCCTTGAATAGAAAATTTCAGCCCTTTCTAAAAGATTTTCCAGCCACTAAATCTTCCAGAATCTGCATAAAAAATCTGAGCAACCTTTTTAAATATTTAATATAAAATCTGCACATAAAAATCTTTAACAAATAAATATATAAAATATTTGACGTATTCAATTCGTCCAATTTACCCTTGCTGTCAAGACCTTGAAACCAGAGTCTTGTTTTGTCTTTCATCAACCTTTCTCAAAGATTTTACAATCAAGGTGGAGTGTTCAGATTGATAACCCATTGAGTCGAACGTTCGGCGCCTTCACGTTGCCCCGACGCCGCCTCTGCAAATCAAACGAAGAAGACTAATAGAGTTTTTGTATTAGTTACAAAACCAACCCTGAAATTATCGAAATTGCGGATGGGCATGTACTTTTTTGATAAATAACAGAAAAGACCCAAACTTTCAGGGTTACAAGTTTTGTCCCTAGTCGAAGGTTTCGGTGAGTGGAAAATCTCTTCCCAGAAGCGATGAGATTTAGCGAGTAAAGTAAATAAACACATCCCCCGAAGAGGATGTATACATAAATTATATCAATCCCCAAAGTGCGTCGTCGTGGAGGTAAGTGGAGATAAGTGCAATTTGATTTTTCTAATTTATTATTTTGTTTATAAATAATTTAATTGGTCTCCCGAAGTAGAAAATATTAAATCCCTCGAAGTGGATGAAAATAAAGAAATTGAAATTATGAATCACTTGATGTGATTGATAAATTTCATCCCTGTAGTGATAAAACAATAAGTATTATCCATGTAGCGATGAATAATGATTATTATTTTGTTTTATTTGTATATTATATTTTTATCATCATCTCCTGAAGTAGACGAAAAGTCATATCTCTCGAAGTAGATAGTGAATAAAGATAGATTATCGCCAATTGGAAAGTTAATCAAAATAAGGCATTTGATAATATTGTAAATCTGTTTCGGAGTATGATTATGTATGTCTTGCTCACATAAGAGGTATGTTGACTTTCCTTGCTTGACTAATTAGAATTTCAAAAGGTTTAATGCCTTATACATAAGGATGGATAGAATTATGTTATATGATATGTGCTTTAAATAAATCATGATTATAATTTATTACTGTAATATTTTGATTTGGTGATGGATGGTGTCATGTGAGTGGTTTGTCCACGGATCCACACTAGGATATCATGGTAAAAGGAGGCGAACCTTAGAAGATTGAACTCTACTTGGTAGTGAGCCTATCTATGTTAGGCTCGACTTTAAGGCTCGTGTAGAGTTGGACCGATTTCTTAATACTGGTATATGCGATCGAGCTTGCGGCCAGGTAAGCCTAAGCATCATATATTTGAGTTATGATTTTTGTGCCTCTTGATCATAAGTGATTATATATGTGTGTTATGCGTTCATCTCGTACATTATATGGATTACCATTTAGTTGCTAATTGCAATATGACGTTATTGATTGCACATATAGATTTTATATCATAAATCATGTCATAGTGCTAATATACTTTGATATATAAGAATTTAGAGCATTGATAAATCATGTACGATTAGGGGTCAACGATACATATATGGCTATTGGGTACATTGACCATATATTGAAAGGATACATGATAAATGATATCTAAATGAATTGATAAGTTGATAAATAAATAACGTCATCGTGCATCAATTAAAATATTAGCCTCTTCTTTGTACGTATGGATGAGCTAAGATGATATTTTTGATTTCATCTTGTACTTGTAACTTATTTCATATATGATTTGTTTCATAGAAGGTGAAATATAAACTCCTGGAATGGTTAAACTTATTTGATTCCTTGTCACCGGAAGTTGACATTATTTATTTGTCATGAAGTCGATATCCACCTGAAGTGGCCAAATAAATTTTAATTATGTTTAGTGTATTTTTTTAGATTACTTTTGTTATTCACTTGTGAGGTGTATATATCTCAATTTATTTTTTGTAATTCAAAACTCAAACTGTTTCCAGAAGAAACAACTTGTTAAGAGTTTTTATGCCATAAACATATGTGATTTTATATTGACAAAGATTATGTCATTAGTCTTAACAAACGCTATCTATTGAATGAAAAGTCTAAATGATCCAACACCTTTGATTATGTGAACTCTGCCATATTTGATTTGTTATTAATTCAATTTGGCTATTTTAAGGTACATGGAATCTTTATTTTATTTATCTATTTGATTTGATTTGCATTTTATGTATATGAATATGCATTGGAAATGTTTCTAGCTTGAAGAAACAATTATGGGTAGATAATGCCAATTTTATTCAACAAATGATGATTTGGGAGAAGAGTTCATTGAATTGTGTGAAATTGATAAAAAAAAAATTAGTTCACGAGAGCCCGAAGACTCTTTATTTTGGGATCTTGTTCTTAATCTACTTGGGTATGGTAGAACTCAAATAAATAGCTAGCTAAATGACCTATGGTTCATAACAACCTCTTTTATTGCCAGATGTAATATATATTGTTAACTCTAGCAGAGGACATAAAGAGGATATGGTGCGCGCGACCGTTGTTAGGATACCGGTCATAATTTTGAAAATGATTATAGATAATCATGTATGAGTTGACTTACACGTCAAGGAGAATGTGGAAGAACAAGTCAAAGATGATGGTTTATCTAATTTGGATTTGTAATCTCCCAAACTGTGAATGAATCATCGTATGAAAATGTTAGAATGGCTTAGAGCTTGGTATCTGATGATATGGAAAACCTGAAGTTTTCGAGATGAAATAACTAATGAGTATTTGTATAAAGTCTATACTTGGCATAATTAAACCTTATACATAGCTCTAGAAGAGCATCAAAACTAGTCCTCGAAGGCCTATTGATATAATCAAGCAGTAAACTTACATGAGAAGATGGCTCTAGGAGAGTGTCAAAACACGCTAAAGAAAAGGAGTGATGACAGATAAAGTTGGGATCGTGAAAACCGATAATTTCCAGAAGCAGTGGTTTTCCTCTAATCGAGGATGTCAAAAGAAGATCCGACATATAATAAATAGATTACCCATGTTGGCAATATGGATGTAATATGGAAATGCTATCAATGAAATTGATATGTTGGATAAATGAGCATTGAGAAGTTGACGATTAAATCGACCAAGTGAAGTCGTTACTTATGAGATTATCATTTAGGATAATGCTAACGCATGGAATGACCCAGTAGAGTCGTCAATAATAGCTAACAAGCAGGCATGAATATCAAGAGATTGATTCGATTTCGGTCAACAATAGAATAAATTCTCCTTTGTAATTTATCTCCAGGAGAGAGCTTTATAATTACAAGTTTTTAAATGTTCGGTTTAGGCACCGAAATCTCCCTAGATTACACTAAGTTTGTAAATCAAGAAAGTTGATGTATATGGAGGATTGAGTCCCCATAGATGATCAAATACCTAGAGTTTATCACGGATGATAAAATACTCGGTATTTAGGGGGAGAGGAAAAGAAGATCAAGAAGTAATATGTTGCATGGACTAGAAGTGAACCGAAAGTTCAATGAACTATATAACAAACAAGCTAGTAAAGGCATTAGTAAATGCAAAAGATAGTGACAAAAGTCACATTTATAACAAATAATGCACTAGCAAAAGATAGTGAAAAATATAAAGATTTAATAAATAACTTAAACCAAATTATCATCACGTATATAAAATAAAGATTTACTATTTGTACACATATACTATTTAGATTAGTCAATGTATGATACTCCCTCCGTTTCAAAATAAAAGTCGTTTGGACTTTAGTGCACGCTTTTTAAGGAGGTAAAAACTCTATAAAATATTATTTTTTTAATCAGATTTTTTCCATAATTTCATACTTTTTAGTAACAAGTATGAAATTATGAAAAAAATTGATTAAAAAAATAATATTTTATAGAGTTTTTACCTCATTAAAATGCGTGCGAAATAGTAAAGTGACATTTATTTTGAAACAGAGGGAGTATAAAATAAGCTCTTAAACAGACTTATAAAATATCAAAACTTATATTTTTGTCCCGTGTCTTGACTAGTATACATAAATAATTTACATTTTAAAGGATTTGTTAATTTGAATTCCAATGTACTCCGTATCTATTATTTATTATAATAAATGAACCTCACTTCTTCTCCTTAATTATAATTTGTAGTTAGACTTGTCAAAACATGGCCTGACCCGAAAAACCCGACCCGTACGCCCGATAATTTTACGGGTTTGAATCCGGTGTTTTTGACCCGGGACCTGAAATCGACCCGAACCCGAATTACCCGGTATTTTTAGGGTCAAGACCCGGTAACCCGTTGGGTCAAAATCGACTCTGTGAGTCAGCACTTTGTAGACGTCACAAAGGCGCCAGATTGACCCCACACAGATTCATCATGCAATTGTATTCGTTAAGATCACTCATAAGTTAAATAACTTATATATTTTATAATTATAGTATGTTTAGAACACTTATTTGTATAAATATGATTTTTTATGCTTAAAATATTAATATAATAATATTATTATAATGATATTTATAAATTTAATTATAATATTATTATTTAGTTTAATTTGACATATTTATATTACAATTTAATTTTGATTTTATTTTAATATTTTAAAAAAAATCTTCAAAAAGTTCAAGTTTTTTGACCCGGTGGGTCGACCCGAACCCAGGACAAACCCGGTTTGGCTCGACCCGGAATGACCGGTAACCCGATTGACCCGGAACCCGATTTACCCGGGACCCGAATGACCCGAACCCGAACCCGACCCGAATGACCCGATTGACAAGTTTATTTGTAGTATTACAAATTATCATTTAAAATTTGAAAAAATGACCAAAAATAATACAAACTATAACGGTGATTATGAGATTACATTAAACTAAATTAAATTGATACAAGGTCCGAAATTCAAAAACTATAAATTTATTTGGACTTACATATAATTAGCAATAAATTTGGGTCAAAATTGTAAAATTAAGAATTATCATCATCTTCCCCAATCTGGAACAGTTGAAGGCGAACATGGCGGAGGTGACGACCTATAGCTTGAGGTTGATGATGTCGACGCTACTCTCTCACCGTCGTCGGATCCTAGTGGGGAGCGACATTCATCGTCCATTAATTGCACAGGCTGTCACTTGTCCGTACTACTACCGTCGAGTGCCCACCGGCCACCAGGATGATCGATGGCCACCGTCGGGTGATCGGTGTGCTTGAAGAGGGCATGACTAGCGGTGGTAGGAGTTATCAACAATTGGGGGTGGAAGAAGGTGGAAATGTCAAAGATTAATTGGAGATTGCATGTCGGCTTTTGAGATTGGATATATAGTCGGGAGGGGGTTGGGCATTGGTGAAGACTGTAGACAGCCATGGTTGAAGGCTAAGTTGGGGAAGATGGGGTGGGATTAAGTTTGTCCAGATGAATATAATTTCCCTTTTAAATTTATAAAACAATTCTCAAACTTTTTATAAGTAATTATAATTTGAGTACAAAATAATTTATAATTTGTGAATTTTAGACCTTGTATCAATTAAGATAATATTTTCTCGACATGTATCAATTTATAATCTCATAACATAACGTAATTGTAACTTTGTAAGTACTAATTAATAAAATCACCAATATCTAGATATAATATGTATATATACTTACTAATATCTGAATTTATTTATCAATATATATATTGCCTGTCTCTATTGCTCTAAATTCCCTAATTCTTATAATTGCAGATAATCTGGACGATATGAATAAATCCGGGCTGCTTGAACATCGGTTGGCTGCAATGATCTATCAAGTAGGAATAGTAGCGGCAGCACGATGCAGCTCCTTCGCACCCGGTTACTTCTGAGCCTAAATATCGGGTACTGACCCTTTCGCATTCGTCAGGATAAAGATGGAGAGGCGGCAGAGGGGATGGGGGAGAAGCTGGGGGAGCCGGCGGCGGGGGCGGGGGAGGGGATCCGGCGGCCGGCGGGTATTCCGGGAAGACTGGCGTGGGTGGGAGGGGTGGCAAGAATGGCAAGGGGATCGGGAGTGGGAGGGGGAAGACTGGCAGGGGCGGTAAGGGGAGGGGTATGGGTAAGGGGAACAACTAGGCGGTGGCTGGCGGGGCCACCATGGCGGCCAACACGGCGGCAATGAGGACCACGGCGGACGCCTTCATTTTCGATCTCTTCTTCTTTTTTTTTTCCGGATGGGTGATGAAAATGAATGGACCCGATAGATTTAATTAAAGGGTATTTATAGGGGAGCTAGATTGGATTAGTTTCGATATGATTTTGTCAAGTTAGATCACGATTGCATATCATATATTCGTTTTTTTTTATATGTTAAATTTAAATGGTACTGTATGATTTTGGTTGGCCGGTGATTCCATCTTATTTAGAGTAGTTTGTTGATTAAGTAGTATTCTCCTTTATAGATGTATATTGAATCCTATATTTGAAATTAGAAGGGTTGTGATCCGAATTCAGATGTATATTGAATCCTATATTTGAAATTAGAAGGGTTGTGATCCGAATTGGATATGAAAGTTAACAAATTTGAAAGACCTTGCTGATTTCGATTTATGATTTGTGTTTTGGACTTTAATCTAAGGGTTTATTGGTTGAGAATTTTTGTGTTCTTCACCCTTCTAAACTCATGTCCCGCACTTGGATGAGTCGAATTTTCACATTTCCCCTGTCGAAGCACTTGTAAGTAGCGGAACAGGGCGAGACCGATCAAAGCGGCAGACGGGAGCTTGAACTCACTGGCTTCAAATAGGGACAAGTTTATGCTATATGCAAAGTTACAGGCACGGAACCAGGATTACAATCTTGGGTAGGCTGAATTTGCATATAATTTTTTATTTTTCTCTATATCTATTAAATTAAAAATTAGAGATGCATTTAAGAACAATGAGGATCACCTACAACATTTAATACAACATTCTCTACACCACTAAATTATTTTCACATTTATTTAATTTTAAAAAAAATTATAAAAATTATATTCATATTTTAAATATAATTTTTATATGTTCATAAAATTTTATTTTGAAAAATCACGTTTTAAAATTTTTATAATTATATTTTGTGAAATAATGCCTTTTTAATTTTTAAAAATTTTTAATACATGAATTTTCCAAAAAAAAAGTTATAAACATATTAAAATAGATGTGTAGAATATGAATGTAATTTTTTTATATTTTTTTTAAATTAAAAAAATGTTAAAATAATTTAGTGATGTAGGAAGTGGAGTAGGAAGTGAAGTAGAGGATTTTAATTGATTTAAGAAAGATAAATGATGGAATTAATATATGGAAAAAAAATGAAAAAAAATGGCTGCAATTGGGAAATGGAAAATGGGCCAACTCTACCAATTGCACTAGTAAAGCAATATGATCCTATCTACACCTATATTGTATATATTTCTGGAAAAATGGGGTGGGTTGTAGCACACACCAGTTCACTGTCCACCCCTAGTTCCGTCTATGATCCTGACCACCGTAGTGCTACACCCTGTTGGAACCCTTTGCCAGTGACCTTCACCTACAATACTAGCTATTATCATTCTCCTTACTTAATTGTTATCTCATACCACCAACCCCATCTATTCTATTTAGAAGCTACCACCACTTATTTCTAGGCATGAGGGTAGAACTTGAGAACAGATGCACCAACTGCTGAATTCAAACCTAGCAAACTAAATCCCTAGGAACATGTAGTTTTGAACAATGTAATGTGAATATCTTTATTGTTGTAATTGCAAAATTACGTTGCTACTTCTCAATTGGTATTATTGCAAAGTCATCGAAAATTAGCTTTATCAAAATTATGTTATCCTTGGCAACTCTTAACATTTGATGCATCATGTCCAGCTCCTGAAACTGGTAAAGAGGATATTAAATTAAACATTTAGATTATTCTTTTTTTTTTAGCATATGCATGAGGCTTACTTTATCTTTATACAAAATCAAATGAGTTTTGATTTTTCTCAGGACACTATTTGCAGGAGCTTGGGGCTTAGGAACCAAAATCACACTCAAATGAATGCACATTCAAGGCTATAACTTATAAATACATAGGCTTTTAAAACCTTAAAAGATTGCCAATCGAGACAGAACACTCTATTTGATGCTTGTGCTCATTTATCATTTCATTATTCCAGTCGAACCAAGATCATGTTTAAGTGTTAAACTCAATAGGAAATGAAGTCATTCTAACATGAAAGGCTTAGACAACTGATAATGGAAGTTGCGGAAATTTACTAATGTAAGTTGTTGCAATCAAGATGCAAGAGTCACATAATACTAAACATCGCACAACAAGCTAATGTTGAAAGGAAGGAATTTATCAAGCAACTAAGAGTTGTTGGGGATGCTAACAAGCTAAAAGGGGAAGCTAATAGGGATGCTGAATACCAATAATTTAGGGTTGTTGGCAAACAACAACATGGAAATATTAGCGATTCTAAAAAACGGGCAGCTAAAGTTGATGCAACACAGCAAAATGGAGTTGTTTGTGCTGTTGTAAGTTATGCCGATTTATGTGCATGTAAATTATTTTAAAAAAATCAAATTAATTCTTTCATTTTTGTTTATTAATTTGTGCAGTGTTGGTCGCTTCTTTTCTAGGTGTTTCTAATTCTCTTGAAGTGATTTAAATTGATTATATTCCTTAATACATTAAAGAATTTATGCTTTTCAAAGATAAAAAATGTTGAAAGAACAACACGTCCTTTTCTACTAGGACCTTGTGACTTTGTTTTCTAATTTCTTTCATCACGTTCTTAAGAAGAAATGATGAAAGAAATCGTCTATGGTAGATCAGTTTGGAATAATTGGACTCCCATGATAGCACACACGACCTTAAAACAAGAACAATAATAAATCGATTATTTTCTTCAGCCCAAGTTACAGGTATAGTGTGAAATATATTATGGTGATGAACACCAGGTTTCAATATTAAATACAATAATGCTAAAAAAACCCATTGTAAACATTTGAAAATAAATAATTTATTATAAGTCAATTTGAAGTAACTGGATTCCCATGAAAATACACACATTCTTAAAATGAGTAAAAACATAAATAGTTTTCAAAAAAAAAGTAAAAACATAAATCATTCCTTTTATTCAACTTGATTTACAAGCATGGTGTGAAATATATTATGAAACTAAAAATCAAATTTAAATATTAAATATAAGAGGAATAATAAATACCAAAAATAAAAACATCTAATGTTTAATAGTCTGTTATATATAAGTCAAAGTGGAAAATTGATATGTGTAGAGCATTTTGTGTGGTGTGTCAAATTTGATCGAAAATATTATGAAAAAAAATCCGAACATGGTTCGGGAAAAGCGCTAGTTAGCTTGATAACAAAAGAAAAACCTAATTATATTCATCCAAATACTCAATTTGTTCAACCTTAAACAAAAAAAAAAAATTAGAACGCAGCCTCCCATGGAGTCTTGATCTGGCACGATTGTTCTCGATCAATTTCCTGATCTGATCCTCTTGCATGCTCTTTTTGTTCCGTTGCCATGGTCATCGATGGCTAGTGGCGAAGTCAGGATTTTCGGTCACGAGGTGCTAAAGAAAATTCGTGAAATAATTTTTTTTTTGTGTATACTTACTAAGAAGATTTTAAAAAAAAAATATAGAGAAAAAACACTAAAATTGTGATTTTTTAATGAATTTTTTTGTATTTAAATAGTTGACACTAACCAAAAAAATAGAAGAGAAACAAAAAAATATAGAAAAAAATCATGAAAAATTACTTTTAAAGCAAAATTGAAAGAAAAGATTAAATGTATAATTTAAACATAAATATGACATTTTTAATGAAATAGTTGATAGGAACAAAAACTATAGAGAGAAAACAAGAAGAATTAATGGTATAGTAATAAAAAAAAAGAGTGAAAGGGTTGAGATTTGAACCCAAGGCCTTGTAATTCTCATTCCTTCATTTATCACTTGAGTTAGATAGCAAGTTTGTTTCAAATATCATTTAAATATGTTATATTATCTTAAAAATATTAAATATATGCAAAAAAAAAAAAAACAATGGTCGCCTATGGCTCCATGAGTTAATGCGAGTCTCCCATGAAGCTAGGTAGGCCATCGTCGGGGCGGAGCTAGGGGGTGCTCGAGCACCCCCGGCCCGAAAAAAAAATACAATTTTTTTTTTCATATATTTAATATTTTTAAGGTAATATAACATATTTAAATGATGTGTGCACGGCCGCACATGCTCTAGTAGGCTAGAAAACAAGCCAAGTGAGGTTCCATTCTAAAACCAAACCAATTGACAATAAAATGAGTAGTCCACCGACTTATATACTAAGACTCGTTATGTTTAACTTTCGATGTGGGACACTATTTGGTCTCATTCATGTCTTTTATAACATCTTTTAACAGTTTCTCTAATTCATTAGATCTCAAAAGTAGGGTTGCAGGTTCACTAAATTGGAAGAATAGAATCCAACTATTAAGGAATAATTAATTAATTAATTTCATAATTATCTTATTTTTTTCATATCTATAGGATTAAAATCGTAAAGTTGTAATTTTATGAGATCTGTCCTCATCTTGTATAGTTGGATTACATATATGATATATCTCAAGGTTAATTATCTTACGTTTACATTAATTAATTTATTGCACCAGAAGAAATAGTTTATAGTTTCAACCCTAGTTTTAAACTTCTTCATGATGATTGATGAGGCAACCGGTGGAGGATGGGACAGAGTGGCATCAGATGAAAGGTTTATCGGTTCATCCTCCTTGAATTCGCCGATATGATTTACGGAGTATTTGATGAGTTTGAAAACTACGCCGAGTGGTGGGAGTGGAATGTTTCTTGTTTCTTTCAAATTGAAACCTTTGTGTCGATCATACCTAACCTAATGAAATTGTGTAAGCCAGGATGAATCAGGGTTCTTTACTACATCAATTCAATGAATAAAGTGAATGAAGATTTGAGAGATTTTGATCGATTCGAGTATTTAATTATTTTTTAAAGGAGGACTAACATTTATGCAATTCAATTTAAATCATTGACAATAGTCGTTTTCGTATCTTATCAATAGCTCTTATGTCAAAAAAAAATGTATTAGAGATGAGATTTATTTAAATCATACCGGGTAATTCAAAATCATGCCATTTAAATTTAACATATTAAAAAAAAGATACTGTATATCTTATTAAAAAAAAAAGATATATGCAATCGTGATCTAACTTAACAAAATCATATCCAAATTAATCGTCTCCCTTATAAATACCCTTACTTAAATCCATCAGCTCCATTTATTTTCATCACCCATCCGAAAAGAAGATCGAAAATGAAGGCTTCCGCCGTGGTCCTCATTGCCGCCGTGTTGGCCGCCATGGTGATCCCGCCAGCCACTGCCTGGCTGTTCCCATTACCCATACCTTTACCCTTGCCGCCCCTCCCACTCCCGATCCCGATCCCGATCCCATTCTTGCCACCCCTACCACCCTTACCATCCCTTCCGAGGCCACTCTTCCCAGGCTACCCGCCGACCGCCGGAACCCCTCCCCCGGCTCCCCCGGCCTCCCCTGCACCGCCTCTGGATTTTACCCCTGACCAGTGCGAAAAGTACATTTCGCATACAGACACGGACAACGCGTGCTTTGGCCGTAACATACGCCCGAACGATGGAGGTTGCTGCCGCTACTTATCGTTGTTGAGAGATAATTGCACACAGCCGTTGTTCAAGGATCCCAGATTCATTCAACTCGTCCAAAATAACTGCAACGCGCATCTCTAAATTACGGCAATATATTATACTTATAGATCCACAATATAGATTAATAAATTCAGATATTACTACTCTTTTTTTTTTTCTTTTTTTGGTTAAATATTATATTAGTACTCTTTCTACATATTAGTGCTTTTAAATATTAGTACTTACAATTACGTTATGTTATCATATTATTAATCAATATATACATCAGTTATTTAAGCTTGTTTTCCACATTCTTTTTAACGTATATATATATATGTGTGTTGAAAGTTATATTTATAATTGCAGTCAATACAAAGTTTGCTTAAGCTTATATTATTAATTAAGTGATTCCAAACAAATACGTATTTTTCAATTTAGAAAAGAAGTGGAGGCACATTTAGCTTTGACTTGTTTACACACACTGATGTATATTGAATCTGAATTTAAACTCAACTAGCTGGAGACATTAGGAATCTAACTTTTGAACTCAACTTGCTGCAGTAAAAGTGCTCTTTGTGAGGTTGGGTGTTTTATCATGCTTTTTTGATATTGCATTGTCATTTGGGATACGTTGAGCACCCGCTGAAGTGAACTCAAATGTTTATCAACATGCCATGTGGAAATAAAGTTGAAAAAAAAAAACATGAATCCACCTTTTGAGATTCATCTCCAAAGACCCCAAAAAGTTTATTTTTAATATAATTTAATTTTCTCTACAAATAGAAATCCACTTAGCATATGTTTCGATGAAAAAAAATCATGATATATTACCCTGTTTTGTATGACACCCGTATAATTTATCATCCGACTGTTATACTAATTATAATATTTAATATTTAATAATAAAAAAATTATTATTATTAAAAAAATTAAATATTTAATAATATTTAATAATAAAAAATATTAATCATTATAAAAGTAATTATAATATTTAATATGTAATAATAAAAAATCCACTAGTTATACTAATTGTAATATTAAAATAATTAATAATATTTAATATTTAATAATAAACTTAATGATAAACTTAATGATAAATATAACAAAATTACAATTAATAATAAACTAATGAGAATGTATTATTATGAGTTTAATATAAGAAAATTTCATGTAATAAAAAAGGAATATAAAGAAAAGTAAGTTATGAGCCCAAGGTTGATGTTCATGAATGGAGGGTGAAAAAATAAAATTTTGAAATGGAGTACAATATATATTATCTATATAAACAATATAAGATCCCAAAAGAAGATCTCAACTAACAAAATATAACCATCCACTATTTTTAATAGTTAAAAAATAAATTTCAAACTATTAAAAAAATATACAGTTAACCAAATATATGTCATAAAATAACAATACATAAATAATTTACATTTTAAGGATTTGTTTTTGTAATGTTATGTGTTACTTTCCTAGTCTTTTACTTTGGCATGTAATATTATTTTATGTGTGTATGGACATGTGTGTGTATGATGACTATACAGGGATTATATAGTGTATGTTATGTATATGTGATGCACTATTAGAGTTAGTCTCGACTGAGTCGAATTGAGCTTATTATGTTTGATCCTCTAACAAGATTAACTTAGTAATAGTGGAGTTAACACATATTATATAACATATAATATAATATATAGAATATTTATAGAGTATGAAAAAAGGGAGAAGATCACATATTGGGCCATAAGCCCAATATCTAGCCCATGTAATTTACTTGCCTTACCTCTTCTGAAGTGTTGCGTTTTGGAGGCTCGGGCTTGACCTAGCTATATAAGCTCCTATCCTTCGTCAGAGCAAATCACTTCAGCTTCCACATTCTCTCTCCTCACAACGCTCTGCTAGGGTTTCTAGGGTTTGGGGTTTCCCTGCTCTTGCCGTCGACTTGCGAGCGCTCGGAGAAGACGATAGCTGTTGGTGTCTCTGGGAAGGTGGTTAGAGCTCCGACGTCCTCCTGGGTGGCCGCTCTCCTGTTCCTTCTGAGATCTAGGGTTTTGAAGATTGAATCCCACTTCGATCTTCGGTTATCACATGCATGTTAGATCTAGGGTTGTTTGCTTTCATTGTTTGATCATCCCTTGTACGAACTCTCTATAGTGGATTCGGCCAACTATTGAGGCCCCGACCCCCGTGGATATAGGCATTTATGCCGAACCACGTAAAATCGCTGTGTTCGTGATCTTGCTAGTGATTTCTGTCACGATCTTTCGTTTATCGTTTTCAATCGACCTCGCTTCCGCTTAAACCGATTTTTAATTTTAGTATCTTTGGTTTTACTGTTTGAATTCCAATGTATCTATTATTTATTATAATAAATGAAAAAACTTATGTGCTAACTGATTTCTTCTCCTTAACTACAATGTGTAGCATTACAAATTATCATTTAAAAATTTCCACTAATCAATACTCCGTATAAATTAAGATAATATTTTCTTGACTCAATGAGAGTTTATAAGGCTATTGACAAGATAAAAAAAAGAGCTATTAAGAATACCGTTTATTAAAAATTGCACAATTAGACATTTCAATTCTTAAAAAAAAAAAAAAAATAATAACTTTTGGTCCGAGAGCTTGGCTCATCTTCTCTTACCCTCGTACTGTGCTTGACCTCTGCACTTTCTTCACCTCTCCTTTGTGTCAACCTTGCTCTTTGTAAATTCATGCTTCAATTGGATTTTACCTAGCTTTCGATGTTCTTGGTGGTGGTGAATTGTGTGTTTATGATCTAATATTGCTTAAAATTAGGGATTTTTCCCTTCTGATTTCGCACATGGAATCATTGATCGATTTGGGGCTTGATCGAATTCGAATTGATTAAGGCTTGATTTAATGATTTATACAATTATACTTGACATGAGGTATGTGAAAGGTCAATTACATTCTTGCTAAGGGACTTGAATACAATTCACAAATCTTGCTTTTTTTTTATCCAAATAAGTACCAATTTATAATTTATCTAATCGAAATTTTAGCTAGATTTTAATTTTAAACTAGATTAAGATCTGACACGTCAAACAAATCCTTAATCATTTTTCACGCTAAAAAGCCTAGGCCGCCATCCAACCGCGTTAGAGTGAAGCGCTACCTTAACTTCATATATTAGCTTAGTACGTATAACAAAAATACACAACCAGAAATTTAACAACAAAACATATACGTATATCATACATATTAAAAAAGTAACGCGAAAATAAGCTTAATTGATGTATATATTAATAAATCTCATAACATAATTAACGTAATTGTAACTTTGTAAGTACTAATTAATAAAATTACCAATATCTAGATATAGTATATATATAGATATGTATATATAACTGAATTTATTTAACTATAAATACTGGCTGTCTCTACTCTAGTGCTCTAAAGTCCCTTATTGCAGATAACCTGGACGATTTGAATAAATACGGGCTTCTTGAACGTCGGTTGGTTACAATTATCTCTCAAGTAGGAAAAGTAGCGGCAGCATGATCCAGATCCAGGGGGGGCGATGGTGTCGCACGTACCCGGTTATTGGTGCGCCGGAAACGAACCTTTCGCAGTCGTCGGGATTAACATGGAGAGGCGGTAGAGGGGAGGGGGGAGAAGGGGGAGCCGGTGGAGGGGATCCGGCGGCCGGCGGGTAGCCTGGGAACGGAAGGGGTGGGAGGGGTGGCAAGAATGGGATGGGGATCGGGAGTGGGAGGGGGAAGACTGGGAGGGGCGGTAAGGGCAAGGGGAACAACCAGGCGGTGGCTGGCGGGGCCACCATGGCGGCTAACACGGCGGCAATGAGGACCACGGCGGAAGCCTTCATTTTCGATCTTTTCTTTTTCTTTTTTCGGATGGCTGATGAAAATGAATGGAGCTGATATATTTAGTTAAAGGGTACTTGTAAGGGAGATTGGATTAATTTCGATATGATTTTGTCAAGTTAGATCACGATTGGCGATTGCATATCATATATTGGTTTTTTTTTCATGCAATCTGTTAAATGTAAAAAGTGGTTTATTAATTAAGAAACTATATTTTATTATATTGGTCATTTTTAAATTAATATAAAATAAAATAAAGTATTTAAGAAATTGTGTTTTTTCGAGAAATATAAACCGAACTCGATTTTTTAATAAATAGCAGTGCTGGATTTTTTTACAAATATATATATTTGAATCTATTTATATACATAAATTTTACACTATTGTAACAAAAACTTTTATTACTCAATTTATCTTGTAACTTATTTATTATATTCTGTGTGATCAAATTACTTTTCCTTATATATTAACTTTGTTATATATTTTGAATCCCAGGCAGAGAGGGAAGAGTAGGGTTGTCCAAAAGTCAGTTCAGACTGAATTTTTGGATCAAATCGGGCCTAAGCCGAATCTAAGAGATTAGATTTTTGGTTTTGATTTTCTAAAATTTTGATTTTAGGTTTGATTCGGTGCAGGTTTGGTTCAATCCAAACCTAACTTTTATGGAGTATTAATTAAATAAAAATGTTATACAAGCTATATATGGATTCTCCTAACTTGCTTTGGATGGAAAGTGAATTTTTGAAATATTTTTCAGGATTAGGTTGCAAGCTATATATGGATTCGATCTTGATTCCATCAAATCCTCTAGAAGCACGTGTGAGCTTATATAGAAGATTGGGTATTGAAGTATTGGAAAGAAAAGATTTGAGATTTTCAAATTTCAAACAGCTCTCCACCATTCTAGATTGAAGAAGGAGAACGGCTATTGACAGGAGGAAATTGTCGTTCCTATAAAAGTATAACTCAAACTCATAAACTAGTAAAGCAAGCAAGTAAGAGGTCGATCCCACAGAGAATCAAGTATTTCTAAGCGATGTATATTTACCAATTAGTAGAAAAGAGGGATTTGGTGATTGAAGTAGATAAAAGAAACTATAAACAAGTTAGTAGAGATAACAATTGAGAAAATGGTATCATTTATAAATATCCACTTTAGTTTGATCAGTTGATCCTCGATTCTTCTTCAAGTTCTCTTTTCATCATATTATTGTTTCTATCCTGATCTTGTATAAATTACTAGTCCTACGAGTCATATTAACCCTTACTAAATAGATAACCCTAACACGGTCAAGATTTAATGTAATAGTAGCATTAAGATTAAGGATTAACCAGGATACATGCAACACCAAGCTGCGAGTCAGTATTTAACATATAATTGATTGTCTACATACCAATTTAGTCCCACGAGTCCTAAAAAGGCATGCTTGCTACTATGGATTGAGGTTCGCTACGAGGAATCTACAAAATCCTAGCAATAATCTCAACAAGTTGTACGTACTAGAAGAAATCAACAATATTCGCAAAAGAATCAATGTGAATCAATAGGAATAGAACAAGAATAGAAATCTCATAACTTTATCAAACCAAACCTTCAATCCATAGATGAAACGGAAGAGTTTAACACTCCATGGCCATGGAGGCTTCCCTCTAGGGTTCTCTCAATTGATAATCTCAAAGTGCATTAAATGATGAGTTAGATGTATAAGAAAATAACCCTAATAGTCCTTAAATAAACCTAACAAATTCGGCCAAAATAATTAATGTAAAAACCCTAAATAAACAAGATAAAACGTTGTATTTAGTTTCGGCGTTCTGCAAAGGGCCACGGGGCAGCCAACTCAAGCCGCGGGGCGGCCAGGCGATTTGCGAAGTGTTTCTCTTCGAGTCGTGGGGCGGCCATGGGTAGCCGCGGGACGACCTTACTATTCACAACACTTTTTCCGTTTTGAATCTGGTCTCGATGTCAACATAAAAGTTGTAGATCTCGAAATGAGCTTTCCAACGCATCCTTATAATAGTCAATCGGACCATCTTCAGTTAGGCTCTAACTCTAGAACTTCGACTCCGCTCCCGTGCTCTTCACTTTTCCTCCTCCTCTTACTCTTCCTTCATCCATGAGCTTTCTTATTCCTCGTCGGATTTACAACTACTTGAAATAATCCATAAAAGCGTGTAGATTCCGACTCTACCAATAAAACAAGTATAAATGCAAATCTAGCCTAAACCATGCATTATAAACATCTAAATCATGCTAAATGCAACCTAATATCCCCACCTAAATGCGTGCTATCAAAATTCCACCACACTTAAATCTTTCATTGTCCTCAATGAAAATTAAAGACAACAAAATTATAAAAACATAGAGGAAGAGATAAATGGAATACTCACAATGTGGTGGAAAGGTGGATTCATGAACCTTCACGGATTCATGAACCTAATATGCCTAGCTACCTAAATGCGTCAAAAGTTAGAATAGGAAAGGGATGATTGCGAATTTGAAATTTCAGTTGTTGTCTCGTAGAATCCTACCTACGAAGGGAGAGAATCTGAAAGAAGGAATTAAGCTCGAATGGCGATCTGAAGATTGGAGGGAGGAAGCACAGAGAAAGGGGAGAAAGGGCGGAGATCGAAGATCTGAAGGGATGAAAAGGGGAAGGGATAGAAATAGACAATTTCTATATATTCATTGTAGATTTTAAATCATATCTATACAGGATACAATCTTAATCCATTGAAAAAAAAAAGATAAGTACAAAATATATTATCCATATAAACAATATAAGATCCAAGAAGATCTCAACTAACAAAATATATATAACCCTCCACTATTTTTAATAGTTAAAAAATAAATTTCAAACTATTAAAAAATATATAGTTAGTCAAATATATATATATGTCATACAATAACAATATACACAAATAATTTACGTTTTAAGGATTTGTTTGAATTCCAATGTATCTATTATTTATTATATTATTTATTATAATAAATGAAAAATCTTATGTGCTAGTTTGCTACCTAATTTCTTCTCCTTAATTATAAAATGTAGTATTACAAATTATCATTTAAAAATTTCCACTAATCAATATAAATTAAGATAATATTTTCTCGACCCAATATATATTTATATATATAAGTATCAATTTATTAGATAAAATTTCATCAAAAATTTTATATAGGATTTAAACTTTAAGCTAGATTAATATGTGACGCGCCAAACAATCCCTTAATCATTTTTTAAGGTAAAAAGCCTAGGCCACCATCCAACCGCGTTAAAGTGAAGCGCTACGATAACTTCATATTATTGGCTTAGTATATAACAAAAATAAACAACCAGAAATATAACAACAAAACATATACGTATCATGCGAAAATAAGCTTAATTGATATATATATATATATATATATATATATATATATATATATATATATATATATATATATATATATATATATATATATATATATATATATATATATATATATATATATATATATATATATATATATATATATATATATATATATATATATATATATATATATATATATATTAATAAATCTCATAACATATATAACGTAATTGTGACTTTGTAAGTACTAATTAATAAAATCACCAAATATTGTCTCTAGTGCTCTAAATTCCCTAATTCTTATTATTGCAGACAATCTGGACGAGATGAATATATCCGGGGTTCTTGAACGTCTGTTGGCTGCAATGATCTCTCAAGTAGGAATAGTAGCGGCAGCAGTTTAAAGGGGGGCCGTTGCTGTCGCACCCGGTTATCGTTCCGCCGGAACTGAACCTTTCGCACTCATCTGGATAAAGATGGAGAGGCGGCAGAGGGGATGGGGGAGAAGGGGGAGCCGGGGGAGGGGATCCGCCGGCCGGCGGGTAGACTGGGATGAGTGGCGTCGGAAAGGGTAAGGGTGGTAGGGGTGGCAAGAATGGGATGGGGATCGGAAGGGGGAGGGGGAAGACTGGCAGGGGCGGTAAGGGTAAGGGGAACAGCCAGGCGGTGGCTGGCGAGGCCACCATGGCGGCGGCTAACACGGCGGCAATGAGGACCACGGGGGACGCCTTCATTTTTTTCTTTTTCCGGATGGGTGATCGATGAAATTAATGAATGAAGCTGATAGATCTAATTAAAGGGTATTTATAGGGGAGATTGGATTAGTTTCGATATATGATTTTGTCAAGTTAGATCACGATTACAGATATCATATATTCGTTCTTTTTTATTTAATATGTTAAATTTAAATGATATGATTTTGGTTGGCCTGTGATTCCATCTTATCTTAGTCGATAAACTTGAACAAAATTATCAAAGAGCTGGGCCAACTTGAAAAGAGCTGGGCCGGGTCACTTGATGATTCGAAAAAGAAACAGGCCATCAACATCAATATACATATACTGTACATTTATTATAAAAAAATGAAATGAAGTGGGCTCTGCAGCCTAGGCCCAACTTGAAAAGAGCTGGGCCGGATCACTTGATGATTCGAAAAAGAAATAGGCCACCCACATCAATATACATATACTGTACATCTATTATAAAAAAATGAAATGAAGTGGGTCCCTGCCTGTCCCATGGCCTTGAAATTGTTCGAGAGTTTATTCTGCTTGAGAGCATCGAAACCCGCAGCCTAGTGTGACATGTACAAGGGTTGTAGCTGAATTTTTTTTCTTTTTTGGAGCTAAGAAATTTTTTTTTCTTATCATCGACTAATCTAAATGATTTTTTTAGTATTGAATACATGATATAATTAAGTATATTTATTAATTATTATATTTTTACTTTGATTAAAACAAATAAGCCCGTAACGAGTACATGTGGGTATCCAATCTCATACCCGGTGCGGGTGCGAGCTGGGCTTAACGGTCTGTTTGGACTTCACCCCTTGTCCATATCCGTCTTTAATAGCGGGCACACTAGCCCTCGTTTACCCAGATCTGCCCAAGAGGTATGTATACAATCTGCTAAAATTCGGGTGCAACTTAAATCACTAAAACCACTCAAATTTTGCTATCAATATGACTTTGAATAAACAAAAAGGGTCGAACTCAAATATTAAAACTCAAATAAAATATATTTTACAATTGTTGCACATTTTATTCCAACAAGTTGGAAATGAGATCTATGCCTTGGGCTATCATTTCTTGGGCAATTAAATTGTTGGTAGCTTCGGACGGGTGCACACTATCCCAGAAGACGTATTCAGATGCATTTGAACACGTCCCTAGTGATAGTGGATTGCATAACCACGACGTTGTCTCAATCAATCCAAGCCCACAGCATCCTCTTCTTGCTTCTGCGAAGCCTGTGCACATGCATTCACATGGATGTGTAAGATTAATCTTAGAATGTTCAATAGAATCGATTGATATAAGTAGTGAAATAAATAGGAAACATTAATGTACCTTAGTCCGAAGGGTGCTGAACGTAATCATAAAGAGGAGTGTAAATATCAAACAACTCCATCTTTAGTTCGGGTAATCGACTTTTTAATCGGATCATGGTAGCGTTCATCTTCCGATTAAAGTCTTGTGCATCAGCGTTCTTCGCCTCAACACACCCTGGGTTGCCAAAGCCAAATAGGGTTATCACCAATGGCAAACACCCTATTGGAGGAAGTGACGCTACCCCGATTCTTCTTGCACCTAATCGATGCAAGTCCTGCAACACCAACAATTTCACGCGAACAAATCAATACTAGAGCTCTCATAGGAATGATAGGATTAAAACAAGTAGAACCAAAAAAAAATCTTAGTTAAACTCCGCACCTTAATGAATCTTGAGAATGAAGCAACAAGGTAAGTCGAGTATTGCGAGGGCGTTTGGACAAGGTTGACCAAAGGGTCGATGTAGTAGTTGAGCACAAAGTCGCTACTACCAGCTCCGACTATAAAAAGTGTGTCGTTGCGTATCGCCCTCGCCCTAGGATTACCCACCACTTGTACAAGGCTTCTATGATACGCCCTGTAATATTGCAATTGCCGCGACAAAGGAATTGCGTGCTACAAAAGAATATATATAAAACTATTAAGTTCGAATTCGACAATGAAGGTGTGTGAATTAACATGAGAGTATTGAACAACATACATTCAAGATGGCGGTTTTTTCATCATATCCCGATGCCGCCGAGGCAAAATTGGTGCCATTGAGTAGTTGCCTCGTAGATACACGTGGCTGGCTCAGATAGGGCGGTGGGTAGTTAGTAAATTGAAGATCATCCACTGCATTTGATCACTTTGATAGTTAGTATTAAATATTAATAATATTATTTTTGACAGAAGGAAAGGCCATGGTACTCTATGATATATAATATTAAATATTAATAATATTATTTTATTTTTAAATCAAGCTTAGTTGAAAATGGATACCATATAAATTATTGACAAATAATATATAGAAAAAAGAGACTAAAATTGCAAGTAGAGATTCTTACCAAATCGAAAAAATTATGGACATAAAAACCAAAAAAAAAGAAAATAGGATTAATATGTGGCATTATGGGGTGATGTGGCAAAATATAATTGGTAAAATAATTGGAGGGAAAATATTGGATAAGAATTTGACTTGGGGTAAAAAAGTTGTTATTTTAGTATTGTATAAAATAAGATATAAGATAAGATTAATAGGATTAATTATTTTGACAGAGGGAGATATGACACTCACAAAGACAGAAAGAAAGATGAATCTACCAACTATATAACATGTCTAAAATATATCGAGCTTAATTATAGTAGCATACATACCGATAAAATCAATGGCAAGTTTGCCATTGCAAAACCTTCCAGTAGGGGCATGGTCGATGTAGTCTCGACCATAAGGCAAGTAGTTTGCCTTGAACAATGTCGGTAGGCGGTTGTTGTTCCCTACATCCATGGTGGAATCGCCGAACACGACGATGGCCGATACAGACTGCGACCTTGTACAACGAATCTCGTTGCACAAAGTCATTGCTAGAATCATTGCTAATATTTGGAAATGAAATTGACTCATCTTCATATTGATTATCTCTTAAAAGTACTCAAATCACTCGTCTAAAATTTTCAATGTGTAATTTCCCTTTCTCAACTTGCACACACATATATATGGTGATGTTTTCATATAAAAAAAAAAAAAAGAAGGAAGGCACGAACGCATGAAGTTTTGATAACGGTAGGTAAATGGTGCATATCTGCCTATTGAGTTTTGATAGTGGTAGGTAAAGGGTGCGTATACGTGTGATTGTTTTCTGTTTAATAGGGGGTTAGAGAAAGCCATGCAATTACGCATGATTGTGTTTTTTTTTTTATTTTTGGAAGGAGAAAACTCTGTAAGAAATTAATGACCCAACCGGGCTGGGTATTTTGAAGCTCTCATTTGTGGCCCATATAACATATGAGTTTGGATATTTTTAACATCTCATATTGTGGCCCATATAACATATGGGCTTTGGGTATTTCGAACACTTGTTATATGACTCATCTAAAATATTGTGTTCAACGTACTTTGATTAAAGATTAAGAATTAAGATCTCATCTTTAGATGATTTTTAAATTAATTTAAGTTATAAAAAATTAATTTAAATTAGGATTTTTAAATTATAAAATTAAATAGGATATGCTCTAAAACAAAAAAAAAGAAGATAATTTAATGAAAAAATCTAAACTGATCTTATCATAATTGTCGTATCCTATATCTATATATGTTGGGGTAATCCGTTTGTTACCGATATACATCCTAATTGTCTTATCCTATACTATATTTGTTGGGGTAATTGCCGATATCTATCCTAAATGTCGTATCCTATATCTATATCTAATTGTCGTATCTTATCCGTGAATTTTGCTGTATATATCTAGATTAGTTGCAGATATTTTAAATAACTAAAACGATATGTCATATATATCTTCTCTATATATTGAGTTAGTAATCCTATGGTATGACGTATGAAAAGTCTTTTTCAACCGAGCTAGATCAGATTGCCAACGATGACAATGATAACAAATAATAAAGGTAAGGCGTCCATAGACAAGAATCAGACCCGGGCCTGAGGTGAGGCCCAACAGACTCTCGTCTCAGGCCCATTAAACACGGGGGCCCAATATTTTTTAAAAATTATATATAGTCGTATACATCTGTAGTGTAAACAAATGAAGACAGCCAATATGTTCTTTTAGTTTTGGGCTGATCTAAAGAAATATAAAAAAAAGCCCAATAGGATAAAGAGCCCAAAATTATTTCAATCCGTCTTTGGTGCTTGTTTTTTATTCCTAAAATCATTTGAATGAGTGTGTTTGAACTCCATGGACTATAATTATAATTAAATTATAAAGTTAAATATTTTTTAATTTTAAATATATATTATTTTAAGCACATTTTAAATTGTGTAGCCAAATACTTGAAAAATGTTTAGGTATATAAGTAATCTATAAGTGTAATACATTGATATCCAAACAAACCCTTATAACTTTCATATTTTAATTTATTTACGTATTATTGTGGTATGATATATTTGATTACCAATATATTTTTTTAATAGTTTGATATTCCTTTTTTATAATTAAAACTAGCAGGGGCCCTATTTTCGTATCTCGTCTCAGACCTTTTGAATCTCAGAACCGGCCCTGACTAGAATAATAGGAAGGTTCAAAAGAGAGTTATGTTAACTATTCAATTTATGTATTTGTGCAGATTTGTTGCTGTTTTATTGAACTCAAACTATTATCAAATATATTGGCTATATGATCTTTTTGTTATCGGACATTACAATAATTCATTTTTTATTTTTCCAGACGATGAAAACATTGATGTAGATAGCAACCGAAAATTTCATTACCTGGATGAGTTATTACCACAAAAACTAAACACCGGAATATCAATATATCAATATATAATATTAAAGGATAAATCATCTTAGTCATGTGACACCTTCTCCTTTAGAATAGGTTTAATTTGTTAACTAAACTAGTATAATCTAAATTTCATCATTAAGGTTATAGTTATATGAATGTCACGAAACTGAAATAAAGGTTAATTAAGAAAGAGATAGCTAATTCGAAGGTTTGCGTTTTTAGCTTCTCAACATAATCTCATCATGTTCAATTGTTCATCCTCTCGCTAAAGGAAAGCTTCCAACGCGCTTAAACGCTTAACGTGAACTTATCGTGTGGAATTTTCCAACTCCTCATATATATATATATATATTAGAAGTCTGAAAATCACATTATTCTTTATATCATATCAACTCGCGTAGTCTGATCGAACATCACATTATTCTATACAGCGGCGGAGCCAGGATTTATTTCCGGGGGTGCTAAAAAAAATTTCGTGAAATATTTTTTTTGGTGTATACTTATTACGAAGATTTTTCTAAGAAAATATTGAAAAAACACTAAAATTGTGATTTTTTTTAATTTAAATATAAATATGACATTTTTTTCAATGAAATAGTTGATAGAAACAAAAAAAAAATACAGAGAGAAATCAAGAAGAATATTTAATGATACAGTAAAACATAAATATGACTTTTTTTAATGAAAAAACATTAGAATTGTGATTTTTTAAATTTAAATATAAATATGATATTTTTAATGAAATAGTCGATAGAAACAAGAAAAATATAGAGAAATCAAAAAGAATTAATGATATAGTAAAACATAAATATGACATTTTTTTAAGGAAATAGTTGATAGAAACAAAAAAAATATAGATAGAAATGAAGAAGAATTAATGAAATGGTAAAAGAAATAAAAAATGAAGCATTTGGGATTTTAACCTAAAACCTTTTGGTTCTCCTTCCTTCCTTTACCACTTAAGTTAGACAACACTGTTGTTTCAAATATCCTTTAAAGATGTTATATTACCTTAAAATACTAACTATATGTAAAAAAAAATTATTTTTTTTTGTATTTTTTTTCCAAGCCGGGGGTGCTCGAGCACCCCAAGCACCCCCTAGCTCCGCCCCTGATTCTATATCCACAGCACTTTTATCTGGTCAAGACAGCAATCACGTACTTTTACCTTGAACAAATGAGCACCGGTGTGAGCATCCACGTAGAGCACTAAATGGATCGATATACACATCCGAATCGCTTTACTGTACACTGCCCTTGCTAAATGCTAATTGTGTCACATAAGCTTTTGACCCTAACACCTTAATCTCCGAGCCAGGGTCGGCCCTAGAGTGGTCCACGTGGTCCGACTGCACAGGATCCCCAAATTTTTTGACCACATAATATATGGATCGGGTCTGGTATATATATATATATATTAATTTTGTTAACCTAATTCTCTATCACAATTAAAAAAAAGATGGTTATTGGGTAGTTTTACAACACTCGAATTCTTTCCTAATAAAAAAAGACGGTATCATTCTATCAAACGAAAGAGAGTCGGGGCCCTATAGAAAACTTTGTTTTTGTTATAAGGGTGAAAACTATTTGTTGTTTTAATCAAGTATTTGATATATTATATATAAAAATTAAGATTATTATAATTATAAAACTACTTTTATATTTTTGTGTTATATTTTGGTTATTAACAGGACCTAATATTTATTATAGACCAGAGCCCTAATAACCGTAGGACCGGCCCTTCTCCGAGCCACACAATCTTGGAATCTCGCCAAGTATGCTGCAAAGCAAGCTTTGATTTCCCGGAACCTACTGAGCCACATATAACAACCTTGTCTTCTTTCTTGATCTTGATCCTCTCACAGTCTCACTTATTTTTTAAAAATAAATTTATATGAATTATCATTTTCAAATTAATATATGTATATATATTTTGTAAATTATATTTAGCATGTTAAAATATAATATTGTGGGCCAACAATTTCTAATGGTCTAATATTCCCTCCTTTAATAAAAAAAACTAGTATATTCCGGTGCTTTGCACGGATTTAATTTTAAAATATTACAAATTATAAAATTATAATATTTGTTTTCACATTTCATCTCAAAGAAATATTAACAATAAAACAATAATTAATGTATGTTCATCTATAACAGGGTCGTCCAATGCATTTTGGAGGCCCTGTTCAATACTATCTCTATTATAAAATATTTGCTATTTTATAAGGTTTTTTTACTTTTAAAAAATGTGTCAAATATCAAATATTTTTATCGGGGCAATATTTATTAAGATTTACTAATCTTTAAAAAATATGTAGTAAATTAATATAAAATAAATTTATTTTAAAATATATATAAAAAGGGGAAAATAAATTTAATATATGACTAATTTGTATTAGATTTTAAATTATTTTATTTATTTATGTTGGTAACAATATATATATATATGTTATAGTATTTTCAAAATTTTAATCCTCAATCATTATGTTAAGTTTTGCATTACAAATAAAATTGTGAATATTTGTGCAAACTGTTAAAATGTCATAAATTATAATCTCATACAAGAGTATGCATGAAAATAAAAAAAAAAATAAAAGGGCCCATAACTAAAATAGTTTTCCGTTTAGAAAAGGCAATTGAAATTGTTTTAAAATATTAAACAAAAGAGCTCATAAAAAATTATACTCATGCAAGAGTATGTATTAAATTAACAAAAAACTACGTAGTAGTTAATAAGAAGATCCGTACAAAATAATTTTTCATTTAAAAAAGGCAATTGCAAAAAAAAAAGTCAAGGTCATTTAAAAAATACGGATTAAGATTCGAACCGTGGTGTGTTGTGTTTGTATAAAATCAAAGGGGATTAATTGGGTCACTTACATCTGGGCTAAGATAGCAATCTAATTCTCAAAGCAATAAATAATAAAAGAATTCATATTATTTGTTGGGGCCCAAAAAACTTTTGGGCTCTATTCCATTGAGCTTTTTACACAGCCCATTGGACGGGCCCAAAAGTGAAAATTTGAAGCCTTTCAACATTCTTTCAAGTATAAAATTAATCAAAATGTTTGTGAATGATTCTTTAAAACCCATTCGGAATTTCCCTTAGACTAAATTAATCAAAACAGGAATATAGTGAAAATTTGAAGCCTTTCAACATTCTTTTAAGTATAAAATGTTTGTGAATGATTCTTTAAAACCCATAAATATATTTTTTTAAAAAAAATATATGTCATTTGTAATATGTTCAAAAAACATTTCTATTATTTTGGTGGAAAGTCCATTGATTTCTCTAAGGAAAAGATTTTTTGTAAGTTTTTTAAAAAGAGAGAGAAAAAAAATTTTAAATTAGTACACAAATAAAAAAAGTAATAAAAGATGGAAATTCCTTAAAAAAAGGCCCCTTGAAAACAAAAAAGAAGAAAGATGAATCATGCTGCTCTTTGGGAATCAAACCAAGGGAAAGCGGAAATGATGGAAAACTTGCTATCCAACCAAACCACTAGACCAAGTAACTCATTTGCTTTTTTAAGACCATTTTTATTATAACATAAAACTAAAACGAAATTGGGCCCTTTAAAATTTGGGAGCCATGTTCAGCTGACCCACCTGAACCACCCTTTGGCACGACCTGGTTATGTATATTACAAATGCCATCCATTAATTAAATCGTTAAAGAAAAAACAAGGAAAATCCTTGGACAACTTTTGTTGTGACAACTTTTTTTTGTGTGTGTTCTTAGTAGTGTCACTACTATAAAAGCAGTAAAACTATTGCTGTCGTCAAAGGAAAACCTTAGAAAAATAGGAGAAAAAACCTTATAGTTTCAATGCTAAGCAAAAGAACATATGGTGTTCAATATAAGTCATGAAAAAGTTCAAATATAACTGTCATCATCATAAAAAAAAGTTTAAGCATTGTTGTCGCCAAAGTAAAGCCCCATGATACATTAAGACATGAATAGCAAAATGCTATTAGTGGTGTCACTACCCTAAAATAGTGTAATCACTACAGTCATCAAAGAAAAAAAAACCTAGGAAAAGGAAAGCACAGACGATAGAGGGGCTAATGCACTAAAAAAGGGACATGTGGTGTACAATATGATTCAGGGTTCGAGTCTTTAGAGTTTAGGGCCAAGGTCCTAAACCCCAGGACAAAGGAAATTGTTATTAGTGGTGTCACCACAATTAAAAAAAATGTCACCACTGCTGTCACCAAAGAAAAATAGTACTCCGTTATTAGATGAATGACTAAGTGTGTAAATAGAGGTGTCACCGACATAAAAAACAGTGTCACCACGAGTGTACCAAGTGTTGTCACAACCATTGTACCAAGTGAAACAATGATCAAGTGTTATTAGTTGTGTCACCAAGGTAAAAAGAGTGTAATAACTATTCTCACTAAAGGAAAACCCTAGGAAAAGAGAAGAAAAAAATCTTAAAGGGCTAATCCTAAGCAAAAGAACATGTGGTGTTCAGTATATATGAACACAAAGTTCAAATATGAGTGTTACCACTGCTGTTACCAAAGAAAAAACCTAGTACGAGTAGGGCTGTTATCTGAGCCGAACGGCTCGAGCTCGGCTCGAAAAAGCTCGAGCTCGGCTCGTTCGAATATGCAAAACAAGCCGAGCTCGAGCTCGAGCCGAGCCGAGCTCAAAAGCTCATTTTTTCCAAAAATACCCCTAGGGTAAATCAGGATGAAAGGGTGAATGGAAACCCTTGAAGGCTTGAGGCGTCGTCTCCTACTCTCTCTCTCCAAGTCTTATCTCTCTCTGGCTCCTTACCTTCAGATCTACTCTCTCTCTCTCTCTCTCCCTCTCTCTCCGACTTTACTCTCTCCGGCTTCAGATATACTCCTTCTACTCTCTCTCTCTCCGACTGTAGTCACTACTTCGTCTTCTACTCTCTGTCTCCGACTCTTCCATGGCACTCCATCGATGTCCTTGAGTTGGCTGAGACCCCGAGTCGCTGTTTCTCCGATGAACTTCGCTCGAGAGGACCCTCGAGTCCCTGGCACTCCGTCGACCACCAGATCTGTGATCTGTCTCTCCTATAGTTCAGTCGGCGCCGATGAAATCAGTGCCTATTAGTCGCTCCTCGGCTTCTCGTGGTTCCTCAGTCTCACTCCCTCCTCTTCATTCTTCCGGTTGTTCTTTGTACAACCTAATTACAAGTTTTTTTAAGCAATTCCTTGTGTAAATTGATTAAGTTTTTTTTATAAGCAATTCCTCTATTGGTGTGTTGGTCGCTTCTGTTGTTCATCTTCCCGATGAAGTAGAACTTGAAATTATTTTGTTGGTCACTTCTTTTGTTCTTTTTTATAAGCAATTTGTTAATCTTCTTTTTGTTTTGTTCATCTTCCTGTGTAAATTGATTAAGTTTTTTTACAAGCAATTCCTTGTTTTGTTCATCTTCCTGTTGTTATTTGTACAAGCTAAATAAATATGGATGATTAGGCTTTTGGTTACAAACCGAGTCGAACGAGCTTGAATGAGCCCAACTAACGAGCTCAAACGAGCTTAGGCTCATTCGTTCAACTTGTTCGAGCTCAAACAAGCCGAGCTCGAGTTTTACCCTGGGCTCGCGAGCCGAGCTTGAGCGCCAAAAAAAAGCTCGAATAATTTTTGGGCTCGAGCTCGGCTCGACTCGTTTCCCGTTCGAGCCAAGCTTGAACATGTCAAGCTCGGCTCGTTCGGCTCGAATATCACCCCTAAGTACAAGGGAAACAAAAACCCTAAAGGAGCTAATGCTAAGCAAAACCACTGGTGTGATCAAAGGAAAATCTTAGAACAAGTGTTATTAGTGGTGTCACCACCCTTATCAGGTGACACATGTGGTGATAACTTAAAAAAAATTATGAGGTTAGTGTCACCACCCTTATCAGTGATGACATTGTTAGTGACATTTGGTGACATCTTTTTTTTTACATTTTTAACGAGTTTAGTGTCACCACAATGGTGACATGTACTGTTGGTGATACATACATGTGGTGACAACCTTTTTTAATGAAATCGTTATCACCACCCTTATCAATGGTGATAACTTTTTTTTTAAAGTTTTTTTAACAAGTTTTATGTCACCACCTCTTCAATAGTGTCACCACCCCTTTAATAAGTGTCACCAAAAATAAACTTTAGAATATCCATCAAAGACTTTTGATATCTGACTTGAGGGTTGTACGTTGTTAATTGTCCAAACAAGTGCCAATCATAGCAACCAAGACAACAAGCATAAGATATAAATTGTTGAGTCATAGCTTAGCCGAAGTCACACAGTACACTTTCAACCACACTTGTATCTGATCACCTCCCGCATAATCGACCTCACTACTTGTATAAATAGGAAAGGGATTTGTAACAGAAATGGATTTTTACACATAACGAAATCAAGAACTCTCTCATTCACTCTGTTTTATGGTGTTTTGCGCATCAATGGAGGTCTGAGTTTGAGCTCCTTCTTGGCATTGCTACTCTGATTTCATCAACCACGATAAACTTTGTCATAAATCAATAAAGATTTAATTTTAATATAAAGATTCGAAAGCAACAAGACAGCTACACTTGACAACTACTCGATGGCATATTCAATATATACTAAAATCTCAAACATCACAATCATCCATCCACAGACTCGAAAGCAACAAAGACAACAAGCATAAGATCTAAATCAACAAAGACACAACCTTGAAAGCGAGCAAGGAAAGAGCAGCGCCATGGGGACGCAGCAGTTGCGAATCAGACGAGGAGGAATTGAATCGAGAAACGGGGAATCGTGCACCTCGATTGACTCCGTGCCCACTTGGGGGACCTTGCTGATTCCGCTCCTTAATTCCCCTCTAGCTTCCGCCTGCCTCCTTTCAACTTTGTTTGTTATGAATTCCACAATTTCACCTCCTCCTCCCTCTCCTCCAATCCTGATTCCTCTTCCCTCACAGTGAGTGGCGACACTTGTCTAGCATCTCCGTCCGATTTTCTCACAGAACCATCACCGTCAGTGCCACTAGCTGTCGGCCTCTTTCTCTCCGCCGCCGTGATTTTCTCCGATCGAATTGGTCGTCAAGACGGGGAAGGGGTTTTATATTAATACAAGGGTAAACTTGGTATTGTGAAATTTTTTTGGACATTTACTTAAAAGTGAAATTAGGGTGGACATTTAGCAAAAGACTTATATGAAAATGGACATTTGGCCAAATTATTTCAATTTTATTGTATTTCCTTTCTAGTCCTATTTTAAAAACGTGAATTTTCTATTGAGAAATAAAGGTGAAAAAAATATTTTTTTAATATTCTATTTTTTTCCATGAATTTAAAACAGTATGGTTAAACACTTAAAAACACATTGTTACTTTGCAAATTTATCCCAATAAAATACTATAATCACTTAAATAAATTTATTAAAGTAGCATAAGTTGTTAGTTAAAAATCACCCGTTTTTGCATTTATAAAAAAATTGAAAGACGGAGACCTTCTTACACTATTTGTCGTTGACTCGAAATATTCAATAAATTAATAAGTCATATCACGAATGAGTTTTTTTAACGTATAAATTTTAGTAAATATTTTATTACATATAAATATAATAATACATAATATCTTAATTATAGGATATAGGATATATGTCACTTTGAATTTTTTTAATTGAATTTTTTTAACACATTTTTAAAAAAAGTTCAAAACTATACAAAATATTAAATTTGTTAGTATTTTTTATATAAATTTGTACTTATTAATAATAATTATAATAAAAAAATCTTTATATTATACTCTTAATTTAGAATATTTGTTGCTTACGTGTCAGCCTCTCTTTAATCATCTCCCTTCCACTAATCAAAATTTTTTCCCTTTTTTAATTATTTATTTCCTCTAATTTTTTTTATTCTTTCATTTATCTCTTTAAACCAATCACATTCTGTCTTTTATTTTTAATATATTTACTAACTATTAAGTATAATTCAAAACATTGAATTTAATATAATCTAATGCTTATTATTGAAATACATGTAAATCTTTATATATTATAAACATCTAAACTATATATACTAATTAATATATAAGCATTTCTGATGATGTGGCATAAGCAATATCACATTTAAATAAAGTTACCATGATATTACAGATTAATATTATTTTTTACTGTGTGATTTAAATATCTATATTTATGTATTATCCTTTTACATGAGATTTTTTTAAAAAAATATTTTTTAGATATTTATAAGGTACATTTATGGTAAAGATTTTTATACATTGTATCTTAAGTTTTATTAATGTTTTATATTATTAAAATTTTAGTTAAAAAATTGTGCTATAATGCGATAATTAAGAGTTAAGGCTAGTATATACCGGACAATTTATCCAAGTTAAGTTTGGGTCATGTTATTGGGCTTTTGGTCTGTTGAAATATTGGGCCTTTGATCCACAAGTTAAATCCGTACGGTATCCAACCTGTATGAACGTGGAAGAGATGTCTCACATTTCCAGGTTTGGAGGGTGTCACACAAAATGTAGATGCCTACCTACTCTCTGTCACACGAAATTGTAGGTAGCCCTCTCTCTCTGTGTCTTAATTGAATCAAATCAATGCAAATGCAAAGTGCGCCTATTTAATTTTTTGCATTTTCATGGGGGGAGAGTGAGAGGGGGTTGTGATGGGTGTGGGTTATCTTTATACCCCCATTTACTCTTTCTTCATATCACCCCCGTAAAGGTCACCATTTCCATTCCTAACTCAGAACCTCTTTCCTCACCATCCACTGCCAATAGAGCATCAGTAGTGGGTGGAACAAAACCAAGGGATTCCTCAGATTTTAGCTAAAAGGTTGCATCTTTGTGGGTTTTGAAGAAAGAGAGAGATGGGGAGGGTAGCTCTTGGGTTTGCTCCTCCTGTAGTTGTTCTTGTTCTCTCTGTCTTGCTCTCATGCTTGGTGGGTCTGTTGATTCTGATGATGGTGAGCTCTCCGTAATTAAAAAATACTTAATATGCTCTATTTATTTAATAGTTTGTCCTTTTTTGTCCCTAATTTTGCGGCTGCTTTCTTATTTAAGATTTGTGGGATTGTTATTTTCAAGGATCTACACTGCTGAGTGCTGGCCGTAATTAAAGAAGTCATTTTTTGTCCCTAATCTGTCCGTATGACTGGACAGATTCACCCTCTTCAGATTACTGTGCTTGGAGGGTGTTAGTTGCGACAATAACACCTTCAATGTCATTGCACTGTGAGTTTTTTCCCCATCTTATGTTTCCTTAAATCACATTACATTGGAATTTATTTCATGTGTTTCTTTAGGCATTATTTAGTTTCTAGGGTTACCCCATAGTTGGATTTTAATGTAGAATCTTGCTTTCTGTGTTTGTTGTGGACTGTAGTAATCTGCCTAGATTGAATCTAGATGGGGAAATCTCAACTGCAATTAGGAATCTGAAGGGCCATGGTGCTTTTTCCCCTGCATAATCTTCATCCTCCACCAAACCTCAATTCAACAGCAATCGAGCAACTTTTATGGGGCGTAAGAAAAGCCAGAAGCAAGGAAGCAGTAGCAACAGCATGAACATCGTCTTGCTATCTGTGTAATGTTGTTGGTTGCAAGGTATGGAAAATGGAGCAAATATTACTCTCCACTTGGTTGTTTTATTAGTTTTAACAGTTGTCTTGTGTGCTACTGCTTATTCTTAGATTTATTCTGTTCAGTAGTGAAGATATCATGATAGATCATCCAAATATCTGGTTGCTAAACAGCAAAAATTAAATGTCCAGTCAGAGTCAGCAATATATATGTCATGTTAAATTTGCATATTTGTCCATCACCCTCCTTGTATGAAGAATTGAAACTCTTCATCTATTTTTTCCAGGTTGAGTGCTCTCATATGGCAGACAAGGCAAAACAGATTGTTGAAACAAGTGGATTTTCAAATGGTGGTCACAAATTTCCCTACTTATTACTATCCGTTAAATCTTTATGCCCCTTGTAAAAATCATCTTGGTTTTGCATCAACTAATATGTTTGCAAATTTACCAGTTGTTACAATGCTGAAGGGGAAGATGGAAGAACTTGACCTCCCTGTTCCTAAGCTTGATGTTATTATTTCAGAGTGGATGGGTTACTTCCTGTTGTATGAGAATATGTTGGAGTCGGTCCTCTTTGCCCGTGATAAAGGGGCTAGTAAGTTATCCATTCCATCCTCATTTTTATTGCTTATTGTTTGATAAAACTCTATATATATATGATTCCCATTAGTACAATCTTAATACGGTGGCACTTGTTTTCTTGTGCATTTCTAAAAAAAAGTCATTTTGACATTATGATGACTAGTTACAAAACATTACTTTGATTCTTTTAAATCTTTTTTAATTTGAGTGGACTTTTTAAATTTTAATTGTATTTTTTCCAAATTCCTACGACTTATAACTCGACAATTGGTTCGGATCCGGTAGAGTTGCTAATAACTTTATAGGTAGTCCATTGATTTAAACCTTAGAGGTGATTCATTTTCGAGCCTATTGGGCTTTTGACCCACTCACTCACTTTTTTTTCCTGGGTTCTTGTTTTGACCCACTCTTTCTATTATTCTTTTTGCCTCTACCAAAATTTTGAAAAGAAGAAGAGTCCTTTTCAAAAGTCATACGGCATATCAAAAACTTGTGAGCAATACCCCTTCTTCCTTAGGCAATGATCATCTATTTGGAATGATTAAACTACTCATTCCCTATCTGCTTTATCATACATAAATGAAACTAATTAATTGACCCTCTCATCTATTGGGAATGATAAAAAAATGCTCATTCCATGCAAACAAGTAGTGCAACCACCTTATAATGTCACATATCATTCGGGTTGATTGATCCTATGTTTTTCATTTCCTACTCACCAGCTACCAACCTACAAATTGATATAATTAAACTACTCATTCCATGCATTCTAACTGATCAAACTACCTACAAAATTCAGATGCATGATCAAACTACCTACTTATTCCATGTCATCCATTATAATTGATCATTCTACTTTTATTTTTAGTTTACTTGCTAAGTCAATATATAAGCAAGCTAGTCGAGAGAGGCCACACTCACAAATCACAATATATAAGCAATTCGAGAGAGGGAAAACTGAAGCAGATTGACAAATTTAGTCAAGAGAAATTGTCAATATTTTAAGGGAAAATATGAAGATGAACCAATTTAATTTGCAACTCACAGCCGTGCTGTTGGCAATTGCTCTGTGCAACGAGACTCGTTGCACTCGATCGTAGTTTGTCCACGCAATCGTCATATTTGGGGATTCGATCGTAATTTGTCCCCGCAATCTTCCATGATCAAATCCTCAAATATGACGATTGCGGGAACAAACTGCGATCGAGTGCAACGAGTCTCGTTGCACAGAGCAATCGCCAAAAGCACAGCTATGAGTTGCAAATTAAATTGTTTCATCTTTATATTTTCCCTTAATTGACAATTTCTCTTGACTAAATTTGTCAATCTAGTTCAGTTTTCACTCTCTTGAATTGCTTATATCTTGTGATTTGTGAGTGTTGTCTCTCTCGACTAGCTTGCTTATATATTGACTTAGCAAGTAAACTAAAAATAAAAGTAGAATGATCAATTAGAATGCATGAAATGGAATAAGTAGGTAGTTTGATCATGCATCTCAATTTTGTAGGTAGTTTGATAAGTTAGAATGCATGGAATGAAATGAGTAGTTAAATCATCTCAATTTGTAGGTTGGTAGCTCGTAGGTAGAAAATGAAAAACATAGGATCAATTAACCCGAATGATATGTGACATTAGAAGGTGGTTGCACTAATTTTTTGCATGGAATGAGCACTTTTGATCATTCCCAATAGGTGAGAGGGTCAATTAATTAGTTTCATGTAGGTATAATAAAACAGATATGGAATGGGTAGTTTGATCATTCCAAATAGATGATCATTGCCTAAGGAAAGAGGGGTATTGCTCACAAGTTTTTTATAGGCCGTGTGACTTTTGAACTTTTGAAAAGGGCTCTTCATTTTTTTTAAAAATTTTTGGTAGAGGAAAAGAAAAAAATAATAGAAAGAGTGAGTCAAAACAAGAGCCCAGGAAAAAAAGTGAGTGGGGCAGAAGCCCAATAGGCTCGAAAATGAATCACATCTAAGTTTTAAATCAATGAACTATCCATAGAGTTATTAGCAACTCTACCGGATCCGAATCAATTGTCGAGTTATAAGCTGTAGGAATTTGGGAAAAAATACAATTAAAATTTAGCTTATTTTCATGAGCTATTGTATGAGCTTAAGATTGGAGTGCTTCCCCCCCTGGGTACAACATAAATGGAATTTATTTCCGGTTTGTATTTTGACTGTGTGTAAACTCATGCATCTCTGTACCTGTTTTCAGGGGTTTCACCAAGTTCAACCGTAATGATTACGTGAAATTCAAGCAGGAGAACAGGATCTTGCCTGACGGTGTCAACGCCAAGGTAATCTCAAAACTCTATCTTTAATTCTTTGTCAATGTCAAAAATAGCTTTTTAATGGGTTCCCAGTATGTATCTTATGCTGTTTGATGATTATTGCAGCTGCTTGGCTGCCATGGGCCGTTGGCCAACCGTCAACCAGGAAGAGCCTTCATTGATTCTGCGGTGTAGAGAAACTTGATCCTTAATCTTGTCGTCCAATCTCTCAAAAGTAGAACCATTTTTGTGTAGGACTGAATTATTTTGTTGACCTGTTGCTGCTTAGAGCCCATAGTCCCCATACTGCTTTGATGCTGAAGACAGGATTTGTTTCAAATTTGATGTTATCAAATTTTTTTTTTTTTGGTGGAATGTTATCACTCAACTTTGTTAGTTATTACTTGTTATCTCTCAGAAATACTCTCCCTGCATTGAACTCATTGATGATTAGCAATCACATATCTTTTGTGGTTATGTTACTTCAGTTGGTTTGGGGCGGTTAGGCGTTCTCAAGGATTGAGTTGGTGTTGGGTATGTTTTTGCTCTTGATCTTTTAGGTAGCTTGCCCTGACACCTATATTTGCACATGGAATGGCGACCTGTTCTATATGCAAATTTGAGTGTATTCTGCTCCTCATCAGCTGCAAGTGCAACTCGAGGTTCCATCATGAAAGCCTTCAAGGAAGGCGAAGTCAAGGCGTTCTCCCCGGCAAGAGTAAAGCCTCTACTGCTGATCTTTTCTCCGGAATGTTGGGTGCAGATGGTTTCTTTCAAATTTAGGTTTTCTGCACTTCAATCCTGCCCAGTTGAGGCATAAATACCTAAAGCATGGCAAGGAGCAGTTAGTTAGACACTTCACCAAACCCCCTCAAACTATGCAGTAAGTTACAACTTAATTAATGTTGTCTTGATTGCATCAACTAAGGAAAATGTGATTCTATGTTTGTTGCTTCAGATTTTGTAGAATGTTGAGATTTTCGTTATATTTTTCGACATATTCATCTATAGTAATTTATTGACAGAGATGACACCACTATTTGCATCGTGCATCAATTAGTTGGTAATGTAATCGTATTTTAAGATTCTTTGTTCTTTCGTCAAGTACAATTCATGCTCATATTTGTCATCTTGATATGATTTTCATCCGTTGGTACTTTTGTTAAGTGTAGGTCATCATCGAAATGCAAGTTTTGGCTGGATTTTACAAGTTTTTCATCCAGTTACTGCAAAGACAAGGACTTGAAATCAAAGGGAAATAGAGAAAAGATTGTCAGATCAAGTAGATCATTTTGTATACACAAATAGTTTATTATTGATTTAGTTTTGAATTCATGTTTGGTTTGATGGAAAGTAGATGTGTGTCAGTGTATATGAGCACCTCAATGTGTTTATTCATATATTTTTATTAATTGAGTCACTGTTATATTTACCAAATTTGTGTAAAAATGAAAGTTTATTACTACGTAATTCATAGAAAAATCACAAGAGGGTTGAAAAGGTAGTTGTTGATTTTGGGAATGGTTGTATTTTTTGACGCATTTCCATGTCAAGGAGTAATGACATTTCTAGACACCAAGAGGTGTCACAAATGGCCAACAGTCTAGAACTACCTTGCCAATCTCGACACCATATATAGTGTGTCACAAACAGATCTATCATTTTCCATGCTTTAGGGTGTCACAAATGGCACTGCCATTTTTAACACTTTAAAGCGTCGAGAATCAGGGACGGAGCCAGAAAGTTTTGAGCTGAGGGTCACCATAATAGTAGACAGTAAGATCGAGACAAAAGTCATAAAACACACAACATGTTCGATAGTTCAAACTAGTGTCAAACGATAATACAAACTAGTGTAAAACGATATTATAAACTACTACAAAGATATAAAACAAAACTAAGGATATAAAACGAAAATAAGGATATAAAACGCAATAAATAAACATCGTATTCTTAACATGTAATTATATATAACTAGATATTAAAAATTTAAACTTGTGTAACTTCTTACCAAATTCTCAAAATAAATAATATAACCTATGGCTTCGAAGCTCTAGAGATGAATTATAATATGTGAATGTCAATTTAAATAAAATATAAAGTATTATAGTATATTGAAATAAAATTAAAGTGATTAACACACCTATAATTTTCAAACATTCATAACTTTTTACTCAGATGTCGGATAAAGGCGTATTATATATCAAAACGAAGCTATCAACGAGGAGAATACATCTAGTCAATTTGTCGGATGAGGGGAGGGTCATGTGACCCCCTAGGACCCCCCTAGCTCCGCCTCTGTCGAGAATGGAGCCATTTTCGACGCTTTAAAGTGTCGAAAATGACAATGTCATTTGTGACGCTGAAATTACTGACGCCATGAAAAAGCGTTGAGAATGGAAGTTTCAACACTTTAGAGCGTCGCAAATGGTTGAAAAAGGGTCGAAAATGGCTACCTTTTCTAGTTGTGAGAGTAGAAGATTATGTCAATCATAATTAACTCAATTTATTAAACAATCTCTCACAATAAAAAATAACATACAGATTCAAATCCCTATTTTGTTTTACACAAGAGATCATATAACTAACCAGTATATATATGTATATATATATATATGTATGTATATATGAATTTCTGGATAAACGACGCGTACGTTACTCTTTGGTCTTGAATCATCAAAAATGTCTTCTCCATCTAATTATAGATTTATAGGTAGCAAACCAGTCAATACAGTTTACAACAGATTGATCCTACTGCAGTAAAAAAAAATATACTCCGTATTAATGAATGCATTTAAGCAAGCTAGTGCATGTGTGTTCATGAAAAAAAGGAAGCTAGTGGTACATGTCTAAATAAAATAGAGGCACTAAAATATATAGCATCTCAAAACACACACAGAATAATGTAGAGAAAAGGACTTTTTTTTTATTAATTTAATTATTATATATCATGACGTAACATAACTGAAACTATTACTACCTCCGATTCAAAAAGGATGTCGTTTGACTTCTTAACACGTATTTTAAGGAGCTAAAAACTATATAATATATTAATTTTTTTATTATTATTTTTTATAATCTAATACTTATTACCAATAAATATTAAGTTGTGAAAAAATAATTTTAAAAAAGTTAATATTTTATATAGTTTTTAGCTCCTTAAAATACGTGTTAAAAAGTCAAACGACATTCTTTTTGGATCGGAGGGAGTAATAATTAAAGTATTTATGTCTCGATCATAACTTATTTTTGTTTGGTAGAGATAACTGAATTTATTAAACAATCTCTCAATTGCCCCCAACTTTTAACTAGTTAAACTAAACAAAAAATATAGGGATAAAATAAATTAAGAAAGGGTGGCCGGCGGTGGAGTACGACTCAGGTCTCAGATACCCCTGACGAAGGAAACGAATAGGGGTTGCTGGAAGTACGGATCGGTGCAAGTGTCTCTCAAGAAGGAGAGGTACGTAGCGGCAGCACTTCGCCAGGGTGGGGTTGCACTCGAACAACGGTGCGCCCTGACGGAACCTCGTGCATCCGTCAGCGTTCCATGGAGGCGGAGGAGCGGCGGAGGGAGGTGGGGGTGGGGGTGATCTGTGGGCGGCGGGCGGGAAGGGGAACAGCGGGTTGGGTGGGAAGACTGGCATGGGAATGTTAAGGAATAATAGATTCCTCTTATTTAGGACCTGATTTTATTTATTTCATATTGTAATTAGAATTCAAAATAGGTTGAGATATTAGCTCCATTTTTTAGTTATCTCAATCCCCACGTTTAGCATAGTGGTTAATTAGTTGTTTTGTATTGCTGTATATATTCTCAATTTCTGAAACAGATTATATACATTCTGAAATCAATCAAATTCAGTAGTTTACATGGTATCAGTCGCCTTGGTTCCTTATTTTGCTTATCTGTTCTGTTCTTTTTGTTTTCCCTCTTCCATGGCTGCTGCTACAAATCACACTCTTCCCGATTCGGCTGAACCCAACAAGCCTGTTATCATTGTTCAGTTTCCCAACGCCATGAAGCTCACATCCACCAACTATATCTCCTGACAGTCTCAAATCAAATCCATTCTAGTTGGATATGGCCTGTTCAATTTCCTGGATGGCACCAACCCAGCTCCTCCCCTCACAGTCACCAGTAATGACTCGGAGGTGCCAAACCCTGCACACGCTACGTGGACCCGACAGGATCAGCTTATCTATGGGGCGCTCGTAGGCACTCTATCCACTTCGGTTGCCCCTCTCGTGTCTCGAGCCGAAACCGCCCATCAGGCGTGGAAAACCTTGGCAAATACTTATGCTAAACCATCAAGAACTCATATCAATCTCCTCAAAGAGAAGATGAAGACTCTCACAAAGGGCTCTCTTCCTGTCTCCGACTTTGTCCATCAGGTAAAGGGGGTTGCTGATCTGTTGGCTTCCCTAGGTAAAACCCAAGACCCCGAGGATGTCATTGATGCCATCCTCAAAGGGTAAGATTCCTCGTTCCAGTCCGTCATCGACGGTGTTCATGCTCGGGACACTACCATCTCTCTAGAGGAACTTCATGAGAAACTTCTTCACAAAGAACACTCTTTGCGCCTTGCCGCTGCGCCAAGCTATACACCTGCGTCGACACTAGTCGCTCAATCCAAATCAAGCAAGCCCAAGTCCAAAGCACCACCTTCATGGCCTTCCTCGACCCAACCGTCTCCACCTACTTGGCAACCACCTTCCCATTCCCATATGAATCATTACCTAACAAATTTATTGAAATACTAGTAAAAAAATAATAATAAAAATAAAAAAGTGAAAACACATGAGTTAATTGAGAAGGGCAACTTATATAATGATTCAGGTCTGCTTGACCTCACAGGATGCTTTCGGGTAGAGTTTTTTTCTCATATGAATCATTACCTAATCAAAAAATAATAATAAAAATAAAAAAGTGAAAACACATGATTTTTATTATGTATAAAAATTAAACAGATACAAGTTCATTTCGTTTGTGTAAATTAAAACGTAGAAATGATAACAAATTAACAATCACTTTTAGATTTGAACACTGTTAGAATTAATAATCCCTATTAGGGTTGCCTTCGCTATTATTAAACTATATAGGTGTACATCATAACATAATTACAATTGGGCCTTTTGGGCTTATATAATACATCTAACATACCCCCTCAGTCAAAACAGAAGGGCAGCAGGTAGTGAGACTGGATCTAAAATCTAGAAACAAATGACGAGGCAAACCCTTGGTGAAGATGTCAGCATACTGAAATGGGGACGAGACATGTAAGACACATACATGACCCATGAAAACCTTCTCACGAACAAAGTGGATGCCAATCTCAATATGCTTGGTTCTCTAATGGTGAACCGGATTGTGAGCAAGGTAAGTAGCGTTTGACATTGCCTGTATACACAACAGACGCTTGGCTTAGAGGACAGTGAAGCTCAAGTAATAAGTTGCGAAGCTAGGAGCACTCAGTGACAACATTGATAACGCCACGATATTCCACTTCAACACTGGAGCGGGAGACAACATGTTGTCTCTTTGATGACCAAGAGACAAGTGAGTCGTTGAGGAACACACAATATCCTGACGTAGACCTTCTGGTGTTCGAACAGTCAGCCCAATCAGCATCCGTGTATGCGACAGGGAGGGAGGAAGAAGGATGAGAGGATCGATGGTAGGCTAGGGAAAATTTTTGGAAAACCCTAGAGAAAGTCTGATACCATGTTAGAATGAATAATCTCCGTTAGGGCTGCCGCTATTATTAGACTATATATAGGTGTACACCATAACCTAATTACAATTGGGCCTTTTGGGCTTATATAATACATCTAACAAACAATTTTGCAGAAACATTAATATTACAACATAATTGAAACCAACCCCTTAAATTATAAAAGGAATCGATATTTTGTTCACTTGTTGTCTTCAATTCTCAAGTAAGTACGTTTGCGTTTCATGGTGTGAGCGCTCATTGTTGAGAAGAAATATCTTGGATTCACAAGGAAGTTGTTGTTGCCACCATTGTTTTATGCTATGAGCTTCGAACAACTTCGCATTTGGTGAACCCATATTCTTTATCACATAAGCTGAAGGGATCAAGTGTGTAGCTTCTCCACTCATTCCTATTGCCTCCGCAGCCAAGTTCATGATAGAGCTACTATTCGCGACTTTATTGAGACAGTCTAACCCGATTGCTTTCATAATTTTTCTACTTTCAAAGTACTCTATTTACCCCAAGCAAATTCGGTCTTTTGGGTGAACAAATAGATGAGGTGTCCATTTGCTCAATCCAAGAAACGTATTGATATTTTGATGCAAGGGCGAGATGCCTTTCACAACTACAGCTGCAGTTGTGATGAAAAGCTTCTGGCAAATATGGACAGGCTTCTTCAATCGCCCTTTCTTGAGTTGTTCAACGAGGCCTAAAGGGAAAGGAGGGTTGAAGAGATAGGACTCAATGTACCATCCTTTTTCGGCCATCATCTTTCCCACTCGAAGAGCTAGTATTGCCCCCAAAGAGTGCCCGACAATCCAAATTTGTCTTCGATTAATATAATGCGAAGACAGTTTTTCTAGGACATTTAAGGCCTTTTCATATCTTGAGTCTTTAGCCAATGTTAGGTGTCCGGCCACTCGTGCGTCCAACTCGAGGTCACGAATCACTGTCTTGAGGTTGATAAGTGTGCCGCGAAACGCGAGCACATATCTTGGGTGGTTTGGGGTTGAATAATCGCCCATGTATTCAAAGGTTGCTGCAAAAATGGAATCATCGCTCACATCTTTGTGAGTTTCAATCAATCTGAATTGAAAATGTTCCCACCATTTAGAGACTAAGGTTTCTTGGCCTTCACGTTTCTTTTGGCGAACCTTTTCTAAAAGATATACGCCTTTTACCAAACTCGCTGCAATTGATCTACAATGAACCTTTGATGTCCTGTTAAACAATCAGTATATATATAGTTAGGGATGTGTTAAAAATATATATATAAGTTGGAAAGTAATTAGAATGGGCGCATTTAGATGTCCAATACATAAGTCTAGGCCAATAAGATTTCATAATAAAACCAATTAGTTAATTATACGTTGAAGTTATCAAAATAAATTAATAAAATATTAATATTTTATCCATTTGTATGAAAATATAGGTCATTTTACTTTTTGACGCGTTTTTAACAAGTTAAAAATTCTATAAAATATTATTTTTCAAAAGTAATATTATACTTATTATTAATGGAGGTACGTAGTATCATTTTTATATCTTAAAAACGTATATAAATAATTATATAACTTTTTTTTGGTAAACTATAAAAAATTATATAAATAACTAAAGTGAGGGGATATATCAAATTTATTGAAATACTAGTATAAGCCATGTTCTGTGCACGGAGAATACATTAATACAATATTATAAATAATTTAGATATAATTCAATAAATAAAAAATGATAATCTAAATATAAATAATTTTTAAATTTAAAAATAATATTTTATTAGGTAAAATGTTTTTTTTTCTAATCTATCGTTAATTAAATCTCATGTAATTTAATAGATAGGTAATTTTTAAAAATATTTTAATATTCCTTTTTAATATTCTTTTTTGATAAGTATGATTATGAAATATTTTTTATTTATATTTTTGTTAATTAACTAATATATATATATATATATTATGACTTATAAAGCTTTCTATAAATTATAATGACATATTATTTTATTAATTTTTTTTTCCATAGAATCAATCACAATGCGCCATGACGTTGCTATACATCGATTTTAGTATATGTATATAGATAGATAGATAAATATATAGATAGATGCAAGTTAAGGTGAAAGATACCAATCAACCAGGGTGAGATGATGAGGTCCAGAAATGCTGAAGTCTTCCATCAAGCCGAATCGCAGTATCGCACACCTACACCGTTGTTGTGGGTGGTTTGGGTTCAATTCGATGGATCTCCTCGAATTGAATTGATCGATCCCTTCCAACTTCTCTTGGTTTATATATAGGTAGTATGCAGGCTCTAAGGAGTTGATCTCGACGTCGCAAGTCTACGCTTGTTTATTACTTTTGTAGTTAATTAACTAGCAAGTGGTCTTTAATATATTGATTTTCCCTAGCTAGCTACCTTTGAAGATCCAATATTGTTACTTTGAATGTTCAATTAAAGAGATAGCTAGCGTTTGAATTTGGTGGGACTGGGAATTAAATGTTCAATTAATATATACTATATTGGTTGACTCTTCTTGCTTTTTAATTCGAATAATTAACGCGGGTTTACATGCATGTGTATATATATAGTAGATCGAAGAAGCTTCCTTAATCAGGGGAGGAAGCTTCGATCCTCTAGTCAGTCAATCCTATTCCTATATCGTGATTTTATACCATTTAGATGATGATAAGTGTCTGAGAGAGTCTATCTTGGTTTCTTACATTTTTTTGTTTTTATACAATTAATCATTAAATAAATTGGAGTGTAAGTGGCACAAGAGAATTGTATAAATCTCGGTTTAGTCTTGAATTAAACTGATTGGAATCAAACCGTTAAAACCAGACTTACTAAAAAAATGTAGACAGGATAAATGACATTTATTTTGAAATTGAGAGTATTTAATTGTCCCTTTTTCCCAACTGATGTGAAAGAACCTACTTATTCCCAAGTCCAAACCCAACAAATTAATCTTACCATCAACGAGTGAATGTTGTTATGTGATGCATAAGAATGTTTATACATGGTCCCTTTATTGGTCTGTAAACACCATTTTTCTACAACATTAAGGAATTGGAAATTTTGTGTACAAGTTACACCCTAAAACTTGTGTACAAATGATATATATATATAAAGTGTTGGTATTATGGTACCGTGGTACTGACAACTGTTCGTACGATATATGGTATATGAACTAATCACTGTGTTGGTACCGTCGGTGTCATTGGTTACTGGAAACAAAACCAAGAAATTTTAAATTGCAATTATCTATTGGTAATGTCGGTGCTGTCCCATTGGTAACCGATATTTTTGGTTACCAGTAGTGTCGGTACCGACATTTTCGGTTGGTAGATGGCAACAAAAATCTCATACCGAATGGTATTGTTACGATACTTGGTAATCGAATTTTTTCCATGGTACTGTATCGATCCTGCCCTAATTGATGGTTGTTGAGAGGAGGAAGAAAACTGAGCAAAACAAAATCATAAATTGAGACAAACTTTCTCAACTGCTCTCATATCCACAAGCAGGAGATCTTAACTCAATAACACTCAACTTACACGAGGTAACTGCAACCAAAGAAACTTACCACCACTCACCCACTAACATAACTCCTAGGTGATGGTTTTACATAGAAAAAAAACTGACTCCTAAATAACAGAAATTGAAATGACTTTATTGATAAGCTAACCAACTAACTTAGACTTAGGTTTAGCTTCGAATTTGAATTACATTTCAACAATCCACCTCTCGACTCATTGAGATTAAAAAAAAGTTGAAAAGTCAACAGAACTAACGGAGGTTGTGAAACACAACCACCAATAAGACCCTCACAGCACTAGATTCTTTATCACAAGTTTACGTTTCACTTGTCGTCTTCAAATTCTCAAGTTTGCCTTTCATGGTGTGAGCGCTCATTGTCGAGGTGATGACGCTTGGATTCGCAATGAAGTTGTTCCTGCCACCATTGTTTTATGCCGTGAGCTTCGCCCAACTTTGCATTTGATGAACCAATATTCTTTATCACATAAGCTGAAGGGATCAAGTGAGTAGCTTCTCCAACCCTTCCTATTGCCTCCGAGAACAAGTTGATGGTAGAACTACTACTCGAGAATTTATTGAGACAGTCTAACCCGATTGCTTTCATAAATTTTCTACTTTCAAAGTACTCTATGTAGCCCGAGCAAATCCGGTCTCTTGGATTGACAAATAGATAAGGGGTCCATTCGCTCAAGCCAAGAAACGTGTCGATATTTTCACGCAAGGACGAGATGCCTTTCACAACTGTAGCTGCAGTTGTGATGAAAAGCTTATGGCAAATATGGATGGGCTTCTTCAATCGCCCTTTCTTTAGTACCTCAACGAGGCCTATGAAAGGAGGGTTGAAGAGATAGGACTCAATGTAGCATCCATTTTCGGCCATCGTCTTTCCCACTGCAAGAGCTAGTATTGCCCCCAAAGAGTGCCCGACCATCCAAATTTGCCTTAGATTAATATCATGCGGCGAAGTCAGTTTTTCTAAGACATCGAGGGCCTTTTCATACCTTAGATCATTAGCCAATGCTCTGTGTTTGGCCACTTGTGCGTCCAACTTGAGGTCAACATTGAAGGTCTCGAATTTGACAAGTGTGCCGCGAAACGCGAGCACATATCTTGGGTGGTTTGGGGTTGAATCATCTCCCTTGTATTCAAAGGTTGCTGCAAAAATGGAATCATCCCTCTCATCTTTGTGAGTTTCGATCAATTTGAATTGAAAATGTTCCCACCATTTAGAGACTAAGGTTTCTTGGCCTTCACATTCCTTTTGGCGAACCTCTTCTAACAGATATACACCATTTACCAAGCTCGCTGCAACTGATCTACAATGATCCTTTGATGTCCTGTTAAACAATCAATATATAGTTAGGTGGATGAAAAAAAATATAAGTTGGAAAGTGATTAGGATTGATTGGGCGCATGCATTTATATCGATGTCGACCCAAACTCCCACGTAAGTGTAGGGGCGTAGGCCAATAAGATTTTATAATAAAATCAATTAGTTATATGTTGTAGCGGATTAGGGGGTTGGGTCAGCAGAAGCCCCCTTAGCCCGGAAGAATTACGTAGATTTTTTTTTTATTTTGGTAAATTTGTACAAATTTTAGGGATAAAAGATTGTAAAATGGTAAAGAATCAAAAAGATATCTTAGATTAGTTTGTAAGGAGGAGTGTTTATCAGGTTATGAGTGCAAACCCCTTTAGCCCCACTTTTTTCCATAATTTTTATTTCTCTTAGTTTTCTTCTACAAAAAATGCATAGAAAAATTCTCACCCTTAGGATAGTTCCTGAATCTGCCACTGATTATATGAGAAGTAGTTCAATCACTTATATATACTTGACTTAAATTATTTACACAGTTGATATAAGACTTGTACGTTTTTATCTCTTTACCTTTAAACATGTTGTGGAAGATAAGGATGAATGAAAGGGTGCGGGTTTTCGCTTGGAAATGCATAAAAGGTGCGATCCTCACAAATGTGGAAAGGGTGAGGAGGCATATCGCGGAGTCTCAGCGCTGCCAGGGTTACCAAATACATGATGAAACCCTTGAGCATCTCTTTAGGGATTGCATTGTAGTGAGGCACATATGGTACGAGCTGAATGCCAACAAATATGAAAAGGAGTTCTTCACCGCCCCCTTTTGCAGGATTGCTGCGAGGTAATATTCTCAATCCCTCTAGAGTGAATAAAAATATTTTTTGGAGGGATGTGTTTGCAGGTACTATTTGGTGGATATATGGAAGTGGCGTAATGATCGGGTGATCAACAACAAGGAGTGGACGAGCTGCAAGAAGAGTCTTATCATTGCCCAAATGGAGGAATATGCAAGGTGCTGGGGATAGCAGGCTAAAGTGATAAACAGAACGGCACACGAGGCAAGAGACCTACGAGAGAGGAGAAACCGACGGAAGGGTGGATGAATATTAACATGGATGGAGCTGTTAAGAGAGATGGGCACGCGACTGTGGCATGTTTGTTAAGGAATAATGTTAGGGAGTGGCATCGTGGGTTCGTCATTAATTTAGGAACTTGTATAGTCCCGAAAGCTGAGCTTTGAGGGGTGTTACAAGGGCTTAAAATCGCTTGGGATAGTGGCCACCACCGGGTGATTCTCGAAACGGATTCACTCCTAGTGGCGACTATGTTAATAAGCAAGGAACTTCCGCAATGCCACTCGCTGGCAAGCCTGGTACGCAAGTGCCAAGGCTATATTAGAAGAGACTGGGTTATCCAGTTTCGACATGTGTATCGCGAAGCTAATCGCGTCGCATATTCCCCGTATGCTGCACGATGAAAGATATATACCAATCAACCATGGCGAAGCTAATCGCGTCGCATATTCCCCGTATTCGGCATGACGATGTAAGGAGTCGGGCTATCCCCCGTATGCTGACTACGTAACCTTTTTTTTAGATTTTAATCAAAAGCGCTCCTAGATGCGCGGAGAGCGTCGCCTCTCCTTTCGACAAAAAAAACACTTCAATTAACTTATGCGAGTTTAAAATGATATATATTACCCATCTCACTTATTTTACACCCAAAAAAAAACTTAAAATAGGTATATTAAATATTCCCTCTATTTAATTTCTTTTTAATTTTAATTATCATCTATTAATTATGTTTTTTTAAAGATAATAAAAATTATATAAAATATAAATTTTTATTTATATATTACTAGTGGACTAACCCGTGGTACGCACGGGATTATCGACTTTTCACTTTGTATCAATGAATTTATACATTCACATATTAATTTGAATAAACACAAATCAAAATTAAAAATTAAATAAATAAAAACTCGTTCTAATCTATTTGATCTTTTTTTAGACTTCTTTCATTTCATATTTTAGGTATTTCTAAAATTAAGTTGCAAGGTTTTAATTTTTCATCTAGATTATACTAAAACTATTTTAGTTTTATTTTTCTATACACTATTATTTTTCTTGTCGGAAACTGAGATTATGGTAGAGCATATATCTTACTGTTATACAGAGTACTTATTTATCCATCTACGAAAATTTTGTAGTATTAGATGTTTTAAAATATATTCTTGTATATAATAAATTATTTTTATATATGGGGTCTATTTTTGGTATTTTATAATTTAAAAATATTTGATGAAGCTTATGAATATAATTTAATTAGTTGTTTTCATTGTATATTATGTTTACTATCAAATACTCAATTGTTGATTTTAAAAATGATAATTGGTTTTCTACTTTCAAAATACTACACAAATAATTGATTAGATAAAGTTAAATTAGACCTTTTAACTTCTTATAAAAATGTGTTTTACTCAAGTGATGATTAGTTTTTTTTATTTTCAACATTTCTCATTTATTCAACCTCATTTATGACAAAAAAAACTTCTTTTAATATTTTTATATATATTAATAAAAAATTAAATAATTAAAGTAAGGGGAAATTATAAAAATATATTAATAAAAAAAAAGATTAGTGCGAAATTATAAAAATATATTAATAAAAAAATTAATATTTTTATATTTTTATATCTTAAAACGTATATAAATTCAAAACGATAATTAAATAATTAAAGTAAGGGGATATATCTAATTTATTGAAATATGCAAGGTGAAAGATATATACCAATCAACCAGGGTGAGATGATGAGGTCCAGAAATGCTGAAATCATCCTTCTCTTTGATATCCATCAAGCCGAATCGCACACCTACACATACAATTACAAAACTAGTGGCTTAATCCGTATTGTTAACCTATAAAATAATATAAAACCCGCAAAATAATTTTAGAAACTATTTCTTGAAATAAAATTACTAAATACCTACTCCGTATATTAAAAATAAACTAATTACTACATAAGGATAATTTTTCCAAATCGAAACAAGGTTAGAAATCCGATTAATCAATATATTTACATATGTGCATAGACTATGTATCTAATAGTAATAGTTGATATTTTTTTTTATTTTAGTCCAGTTCGATCGACTCATTCGCTCTACATTTGAATCGGGTATTGTCTGACCCATTTAAGGGGATAACCGGCCTCTTGGTATGGGATGTAGCTCCACAACCACTACACCAAAAACGATTATACCTAGCTATTTTCTACGCCGTAGTTTAATTTTTTTTTTTCTTGGGGTTCTCGATTAAGGTACTAATTTTATTAAATTCTATAGGTGGCTTAACTCGATCGAAACGGTACCTCAAAGTGAATCAAATATAGATAGATATGCTGTGAAACTAGCTAGATAGTTTCAAAGGAAGAACACGTACAATGAATACCCCATAATCTAATGAGGGTTTGCACGTTACTTGAAGAAAATATATAACCAAATGAAATGTATTAACAAACAGAACGTATTTGAATTGTTTACCTTACAAGGTAAAAAATAAAGAAAAAGCTAGAGAATTATTGTACGTTTATACCTTAGCCAGACAATTCAAGATTGTGGGTTTGGGTTTGATCTCCTTGAATTGAATTGAATTGATCGATCCTTTCTAAATTCTCTTGGTTTATATAGTTGGCTCTAGGAGTTGATCTCGAACCAAGTCTACGTTGTTTACTTTTTTAATTAACCACCAAGTACTGTTTACTTTTTTAATTAACCACCAAGTGTTTACTTTTTTAATTAACCAGGAAGTGTTTACTTTTTTAATTTCCCTAGTGGCTAGCTACTAATTACTATACCTTTGAAGATCCAACTTTGCATGTTCAATTAAAGGGAGTGCGTTTACGGGACAGTGATGGGAATTAATTACTAGTAGAATTCCCACGTCATGGCGACTGCGCGGGAAAAAAATATAAAAATATCTATTACGAGGACAAATGAAAAAGATAATGAAAAAAAATTTCTCGGTTGCATTGTTTCTGACCTGAAATCTTGCAAGTCTCAGTTCGATATGAGTATTTGTTTTGTTTTGTTTGTTCATTGTTTTTAGTTTTCTTGGTTTTATTCTGTGTTTTTGTGTGTATGTCTGTGTTTTGTAGAAAGTACATTATTGGATACTTGTGGAGGAAAGATTTCATTATCGAGCCAATATCTACTTCTACCCCGAAATATGTGATGTTATTAAGGAGGGTTTGTCAACATTTGCTTATTAGCAGCTAAAGATTAGTTGTTTAGGGTTAGTTTTAGTACAAGAGTGAAAAATGCAATTGAGTTTTTAGTTAATTCATCAAATGGTAATGCATGCGGTAAAAACAAAAAAACGAAATGAAATGTGGTTCAAGGTTGATGGCTTGATTGCTCGGTTTTCTTTATTGGAGTTCCATGTCATAACTGGTCTTCCGGTTATTGAATATGATCTTTTACCCTTAAATATTGTTACACATAAGATTTTTTTTTGGCAAGAACAAGGTCTCGTATGCTGATATATTGGAGATTTTCCAATCTGGACCAGAGAACTCCGTAAGGAAGTTAGTCATGGCAAAGCTTCTTATAATTGAGAAGTTGTAGCTGTAATTTAAAAGTTCTGAGGTTATCGACTTGCAGGGCCGTGCCAATCTTTTCGGAGGCCCTGTGCTAAAAAAATTAGGTAAAATTAGGTTTGATTTATATTTTCGGTAAATTAATTTTATATAAATGTTTTGGATAAAATGTGTTATAAAACTTAGAAATAAGATTATAACCTTTTATTTTTTGATTAATCTTTTGCATAAAAATATTTTAGATGATTCTGGTAAAACTTCTATATTTTGAAATTTTCTATCACAATTCAAAAAATTAGTAATAGTGCACTAATTCATATAATGATGATTTTTTATGAGTTTTTCCTAAAAGAAAGGGATAAGTGTTTGAAACTCAAATGCATAAACAATAATAATTTAATATATTTTTTCTTTATTAAAAAAAAAAGAAATTGTTGGAGGGAAAAAAAACTCAAATGAATAAACAATAATAATTTAATATATTTTATCTTTTTTTTTTAAAAAAAGAGGCGTTTGGAAAGGAAAAAGAAAAAAGGAAAACTCAAATGAATAAAGCCAATAAACCACAATAATTTAATATCTTTTTTCTTTTTTAAAAAAAATATAAGAGAAGCGCCAGGGTGAAAAAAAAAAGAAGAAAAGGATGAAATGGAGATTCGAACACAGGTTGAGGAGTTAAACACTTCCCGTGCCAACCACTGAGCCACTCTAACCAACTAAAATATTTTGGAAGACCTTTATTATATACCTAATAATACTGATATTGGGCCCCAAAATTTTGGGGGCCCTGTTCCGTTGGGCCAGCTGAACCGCCCAAGGCACGGGCCTGTCGACTTGACACATTTTAATCTTGCTTGTGATCATGAGAAATTTAAAAGAAATCACTAGGGGAGGGAATGTTATTGTAGGTTGTTAAAAGGGTTGAGAAATGTGTCTCCTATTGAGCCTGGCTTCAATCCTAGAGGATCAAATGAGATGTTTGGATATCCTCTAGCATTTTAGGTGATATTTTTATTCCCTTTTGTCTATCACTAACTATTTATATATGTCAGCATTTTTTTAAAAATCAACATGTGTATGTGTATTTAACAGGCATGAATATTGGAAATGTTCCCTTCCATTGCTAATAAAACTAAATGCACATTTGAATATGTTGAGAAATACCTAACCTCTTTATATCAGGTTTGTGATGTTAAATTTTGTTATGATCAAGCAGATTCAATATTTGATGGAGAAATGATATGCTTTTTATTTGTACCTTTCATTGACTCTCATCATTCTTTTATGTATGAACCATTTGTTGCATTTGTGGCTTTTTATTAATTGTCTGCATTCATATTTTTGAAATAATAGGCCCCTATGTACCCAACATATGGGGAGGTTGCAAGGAAACCTAGGGTGGATTTTGAAGATGAAGAGGCTGATGATTTTTTTTCATTGTATTGCTGAACCATTTTTTCTTGAGACTCAACAAAGGTCTAGGGTTGATGTTAGGGATATGAGGAAGCAATGTTATATGATGAGGTTTGGTGGTCATGGTGTTGTGATTTGTACACTCCCTCCTACATCTTCTTCTTCTTCTTCTTTTGTACCTGCACTTCCTTCTGCAGCGGATGATGATGACTTTGAAATCCCATTAACAAGTTTGAAGCGAAAAGCTATTGATTCTGATATTGACAAGAAGAGCCAGAAGAAAAAGGCAAGCCAATATGTCTTTCGAAGGAGGGGAAAGTCTAGTAAGTTGGGTGGGGCATTTGGGTTTGTTATTGTTAAAGACAGTGAAGTGGGTGAGGGTTCAGGTTTGAAATTTAAACTTTAAAAGAGTAAAAAGGCTGGGAAAGTTGATAGGGAGGAATTGTTATGTATTGAAGGGGGGAGTGTGGGGAAGGGTGCTGAAAAAAAGTGATTAAGAAAGGGTTGGTTTTATCTGATATAGTACTGGTGGTAAATGATAAAGGGGTTGAAGTATATGATAAGGAGGCGGAGAGTGTTGAAAAAGGGATGGATGTACTCATGTACATGAGAAGGAGTTGGATTGAGCTAGGAGTGGGGGGGGGGGGATGGTGTTCACAAAGGGATGGAGAGTGGTTTGAAGGGTGCGAACATAAGGATTGATGGAGCTGACAAAGGATTTGGGAAAGATCCTGAAGATGAAGATCATTGAATTGGGATGCAGACACTACAAGGGGTACGTAATGTTGGTTGTGATGATGACATGAATTATTCCAACAATGAACAAGTGAGTCTGGTTATGATTCAGATAATGATGTAGTTGACAGTGAAGAGTTTGGGAAAGATTTTAAACGTGCTGACAAAAAGGTATGTCATGAAGGAGAGATGCCTAAATGGGCAAAAGAGTTGTCATTGAAGATAGATATTTTAGTGTCTACTCCTGATTGGGCACTAAAGCTGATAAGTAGGGTTTTAATGTTAGAGAAAGTGATTATTGAAATTCAAAAAGAAGTTAGGGAAATTAGCGATATTGGTCGGTGGTAGGATTACTAGTGTTGAAATTCCTCATGAAGATGAAGAGAAAAAAAGATGATGCAAAAGAAGCTGAAATTGGGCCAAGTTTTGCAAGTTCATTTAAAGGTGAAGTTACTTTAGGTGAAGGTGAAATTGATGTCTCACTTGTTGAGGGTCAAAACTAGCCCCTTGAGTCTAATTCCGTGCTTTCTTCAGTTGATCTTGCATTTGAATCGGATCCTGTGGAGCAAGCTGACATTCATGTTAATGTTGAAGGGAAATTTGTAGATAAGGTTGATGATGTTTTAGAGAATGTTGAGGTGTAGAAGGGTGATGAAGTCATAGAGGATGTTGTAGTGAAGACTCCTCTTAGTCCCAAGGCTCCTCTTAGTCCTAAGGCTCCTCTCAGTTCAAAGACTCATCTCAGTCCCAACACTGTCACATCTGTAACCATAGACAATGCTGAAATTGATGGGGGAAGTCTGTAGTAAGGCTAACATTGTATCAAGCTGCTGGCATTGACATTAAAGCAGCTGACATTCCATCACTAGATGTTGACATTACTATAAGGGATACTAAGGGTGATGTGGTTGTCATAGAGTTTAGTGGTGATGATTTTGATGATGCTAGTGAACACCTTGATTATTTTGATGTATCGAAAGAAGCACATCCTGAAGTTCATGCTGAAATCGAACAATTAAGGTGATCAAAGCGTATACCTAAAGCTAGTAGTTTTTGTTTGAGTTCCTATGAAAATGGCAAGAAGGTCAAAGTTCCAAAATACATTACTTCAAAGTCTTTATTATCTCAAGATGATCATAAATTTTTGTATTCATAAATCAAAGGGAATAGGTGCTTATTTTTATACTGACATTTTGTGTAGTTATTTTAGTATTCCTGATATGCTAACATTCTCTCTTTTTATTTCAAAGGGATTTTGCTGTGAAGGGGTTCGATGGTTTTTTGAAGAAATAATTTTTTTGAAGTTGTCATTGGGGGAACAAAATGGATGGGGGGCATAGTAAGTATATATAATTTATGTGTATTTTATTTTTAATGTAAAACATGCTGGTCTTGTCGATAATTTCTTAAAAAATGTGCAATATGCATTATCAGCATATTCGGAAGCACTATGTCATATGCAGAAGCGAATATCACAAAAGCCTTTGGAATTTCAAGATGTTTTTATATTGGATTGGGTGTTATATAGGCAATATTTACCCGAAGTAGTTGATTCTTATGATGTAGCATTTGATGTGAAACATGAGATTGCATAATATTTTATTGGTTTGTATCCTGCTAACTTTTCTAAAGACTGGGGCAATCCAAAGAGGATATATGCACCCTTCAATATAAGACACGAGCATTGGGTTGCTCTTGAAATTAATATTGAAGAAATGAAGGTTTTGGTGTATGATTGTAACGTGCACTTTGCTATTGATGAGACACTAAAGAAATGTTTATGGGGCTTAGTTGTGTAGTTGCCTCATCATTTGTAGAAAACTGCAACGTACAAAAACTTTGAAGGAACACCAGAATTTAGCATAGAGAGTGTACCTGATGTTATGAATGATGAAACTGGATATGTATATATATAATAAAGTTGTGTCTTTTGTTAACATTCGTAGTTATAGTTGTTAGGTTGTATATTTACTTACCTATTTTTATTCATGTGGCTTGCAGGTGTTCATGTGGTATTTTTACTATCAATGCAATTGAAGCGCTTGTGTTGGTGGGGATATTAATAGCTTTACTCAAGACAAACTTTATCATTATCGTGAACTCATGGGTTTAGATCTTTTGAAGGAGACCTGGAGCTTCAAGTTATAGTACTCCCTCCGTTAATTAAAACTTGACATTTTACTATTCATGCACGTTTTTTGAGGTGTTAAAAACTATATAAAATATTAACTTTTTTAATATATTTTTTAATAATTTCATACTTGTTACTATTAAGTATGAATTTATAAAAACAAATTTTAAAAAAGTTAATATTTCATATAGTTTTTATCATTCTAAAAAAGCGTGCATGAATAGTAAACGACAAGTTTTAATTAACAAAGGGAGTATATGTTTTAAAGCATATGTTTGTGATTGTTCTATTTTCTGTTATATTGTAATTAATAGTTTAGTTTATGTGTGTTAATTTGATGTTGATTTCTATTAGCTCTTTGTCATTCAATGTTAGTTATATGTTATCCTTTGCCAGGTCTCTCTCGCATGCTTTGATTTTAGATGGGGCTCTTTTTCTCACCAATGAATTAACCATCCTAACAATTACACTACTTGAGGCCCTTGAGCTGTAAAAAAAATCAGATAAATATTCTGATAAGTGAAGTATATATTTTGACAATTGCAACTGTATGCAGATAACTGTGTTCTATACATGCTGACAACTGGTTTCACATATTTGTATTGAACACGAACCACATATCTTGACAAAGAAATATACTAACAATTGCAAATGTATGCAGATAATTGTGTTTTAATACATGCTGATAACTTATTTCACATATTTAATTGCATTGAGCATGAAGTATATATATGTTGACAAAGAAATATATTGAATTGAAAATGATAACTTTGTTCTAATGCATGCTGATAACTGATTTCACATATGTATGCAGATAACTGTGTTTGTTCTATTACATGCTGACAACTTATTTCACATATGAGTTGATAAATGCATCCTTATTGAACACGAAGTCTATATGCTAAAAAAAATATTGACAAACGAATTTATATATAAATATATATGCTCATAATAGTATATGATTTCATTTGTTATATACTGACAAACGAAGTTATAAGAAAATATTTGCTGATAAATACACACAAAATCGGCGAACAAAATTGGTGAACGAAATGGGGAGCTGGAATTCGTGAGTGAAAATGGAAGCTTGCTGCACAAAATTGAGGGAGGAGTCGACATTGAGAGACGCGGACAACAGTTAGGGTTGTTCGGTGGACATTTAATTAATAAACTTAGACAGTGGACATTTAAGACGAAACTAATTAAAATAACGCACCCTTTAAGGAGGTGTTAAAAATATATCTCCACTTTTTAAATGTAAGATATATATCCCGACATTTATAGGTGATGTTAAAATAATATCTCAACCATTTTATCTCAAAAAGAAATGATGACATGGCGCATACACACTACAGGAAAACAGTGTCAATTTCGACACTTTTTATGACCAATCTCGACGCTTTAAAAATTAAACTTTAAAAAATCAGCATATTAATATGATTATGTTAAACCATGGGTTTCTTGGATTTTTCTAAAAAAAACAAAACCCGGTTTTCTTAAACCACATTTATCTGGATTGCAATATTGTATATTTTTTTAAATTAATCTCCCTCACACCAACCTTTAATATTGTATTTTTTTAAGAAAATCGGGTTTTGTTTTTTAGAAAAATCCAAGAGATCCATGGTTTAACATAAACATATTAATATGCTAAATTTTTTAAAGTTTCATTTTGTTATAATTTTTTTTGCCATGTATCTGCCATGTCATCATTTTTTAAAATAAAATTGTTGTGATATTATTTTAACATCATTTATAAAGGTTGGGATATTTATCTTACATTTGAAAGGTGGAGATATATTTTCAACACCTCTTAAATGTTGTGTTATTTTAATTAGTTTCGCCGACATTTAATTAATTAGGTTATATTATATGGACGGGTAATTTTCCCAAATAAAATTTATTTACCTTATATTAGCATAGATATATTGTACGTTCAATGAAGGCGCCATGGACAATTCAAGATTATGGGTGGTTTGGATGGATCTGGATCATCTCCTAATAACAAAGTACCTAATATCTTCCTAATAAAATCAATGGCTCATATTTATTCTCTCTAATTAACCCCAATTCCCTCAACTCTCTATTAGCCACGTTTCACCGTTTGGTATTGATATCTAAATTTCAAGATATCGATATCTAATTAACCCCAATTCCCTCGAAAAATCAAAACTCTACTCTTGGCTAATCCTTCACCACAGTCAGCAACCCTGTCACCTCCTCCGTTGATGGTCGGAAGGCCTGGGGCGCCTTGAGGCCTGACATGAGTGCGACTCAGTTGATAGACTCGGTCAAAGGTTCGGGTCCCTCACGCACATTGCAGAGTTTCCCCCCACCACGTAAATTGCCGAATTGGGACTAATGGCCTAATGGGCATCGATGGTCAATTAAGGCAAAACTGCCTAGTCGCTCAACGATGATATTAGACTATAGGTACTGTACTAATTAACGAAGGAGCTCTTCTCCGATCACCAAACTACAATTTTGATTAATTCTTAATTCTACGATTTTCACTTATTCTTAATTATATAAATTAATTAATGCTTATTGTAAACTAATGATTTTTAACGGTGTTTCCATGATAAATTTTGATCTTCGTTGAGCTGACAGTGTGGGTTGCTGTGTTGTACAGATGGAGAGAAAGATCCCTTGATTGAGTTAGGGATTCACGGTGATAACAAAGAAATGAGGTTAACTAAAGAAGATTAGATCTTAACTAACCATTAATTTAATTGAATGGTTGAGATTAGTTTATTAGGAAGATAGGGAGAGGATCCGAATCCGGTTTGGGTTCGATCTCCTTGAATTGAATTCATCGATCCTTTCTGCCTTCTCTTGGTTCGAAGCAAGTCTACCTTGTTTACTTTTTAATTAGCCAGCAAGATTTTTCGTAGCTGGCTAGCTTTTTTTCTTTTTTTTTGAATAAAAAAAAAACACGTCGATTAATTAAGAGATCCAACTTTGACGATACAACTTTGAATGCTCAATTAAAGAGATCCAACTTTGAATGCTCAATTAAAGAGATCGAATCAACTGGTATTTTTATTATCGATCGGGTTCAAGAAGGAGAGAATAATGTAGAACTTAGAGAGGGATAAAAACCTAATAGATTGGTGGTGGAAGCCTTATATTAAAGAAGACAAACAAACGTTTATAATGTTGTTATTCAACCCTTTATATAGGGATTACAATGATTGGAGAATAAGTAATATAAAGATATTGATAATTGAATCATACTAAAGATATATATTTCTAACCTAATATAACAAGATCAAATATTATATCTTAATACAATCATATCTAATATATCATAAAATATATTTATGCTAATATATCTCTAACAAATAAACACGTCAATTTACCAAAATCAAGAATAAACAAGTCGATTTGGGTTCGATATTTCTTCATTTGTAATATCGAATTCGTTTAAAGTAACTATAGTTTGAATTATTGTTCTCTCAATGGCATTATCTTGCTCTTGATTAATTTGCTCCATCTTTACCCCCAAACCCTAGCTCTGTTTTTCTGCGATTCCTGTTTTGTTTGCAGCACGGACATGAAGGGACTTTTGGCAAAATGATGAACATTAGTACTTTCATAATTAAGCAAGATGCCGAAATGATTATTAACAAGATAAATTTTAGTATTAAATTGCACAACAAGTCCTTCGAATGATAGAGATTGAGAGGCGTCGTTCCGATGCCAAAACCTTGTTGCTGCCTAATTGCTACGGCGGGATTTCATTTCGGATGATTAGGAAAAACCTCGTTGATTAATCGTGTAAATTGATTGAATTAATTGATTCACTGGTAATGCCAAAATCGAGGCAATAGATCGATGAAAAGGTAATTGATTGAATTAATTGATTCATTTATGAAAAGGAACTTGATTATCATCTATAAAAAATTTCTTCGATAGTGTTGTTAATTAATTATATCAAATTATAAGCATAGATTCTTTAGGTAATTGGACTCCGTATTACTTAATGAAATATGGATATTTCGTGCTTGAAATCCTTGCAGCTAAATTCAACCTTTTCATGCCAACTTCATCAATGTTATTCCTAATCTATATCTATATCTATATATCTTCTATATAATATACTAAAACAGAGGCCTGAAACGGGCTCTGGTGCGATTCGCTTACGTGGAATTTTCTGGATTAAAATGGAGTTATTTTTGCACACGTGTCACATTCTGGATTAAAATGATATTATCTTTTTTATCGACATCAGTTATTAAATCAATATAGTTAGTAAAAACCTTATCTTTTTATATAAAATAATATATCAAATATAACCTTATGGTCCTTAATTATATCTTAATTAAAAAACTAGATAGATTTATTTTAATAAATATTCAACCTTATATCTTAATCGGGTAGAAAATTTATCTTTTTAGATCAAATAAAATTAATTTAATTAATAAATTGGTTTCATATCTTATCAAATATATATTATCAAATGTAACTAATTAAAACATGATAAAATTTATTGTTTATAATAATATGTTTATAATAAATTGTACTCCGTATCAGATATGTAGGAATAAATTAATTAATGGAGCCTAGGAAATAAAAAAGGGGGCATGATCAATGGCTACTGAATTACGAGTATAACAATTTTAACAAATCCAAGTCAAATTAACCAATTAATAAAAATTTGTATGCTTGAATTAAGTTCCTATATTCTAAGAAGTTTTTAACTTAATATGTAGTAAACTTTGCCTTGGATAGGTGTAAAAGCATAAAATCGTTAGTTTTTTTTAAATAAACCCTTTTTTATAATTACTCAAAAAAGATAGTTGTGAAGATTGAAACTCAGAATAATTAATCAAATTTTATAAATTGTTTTATATATTTATACTTATTAATCTTATAAATAAATGATAATAAACTCTTTTTTTGGAAGATAGCCATGAGGATTGCAAATCAAAATAATTAATCAAATTTTATGAATATATATATATCATATATACTTATTAATCTTATAAATAAATGATAATCAACTTTTTTTTGAAGATTTCCGTGAAGATTGAAATCAAAATAAGTTATCAAATATTATGAATTTTTATATATATAGTATTATACTTATATATTAATCTTATAAATAAATAATAATTTAAATAAATTTTAAAAAACATGAAAATGATAAAGAATGACAATTTTGAAAATAATTATAATTAAAAGATTCAAATTAACATCTATCCTATCTTTTAAGTGATTTTTGATTAGAAATTTATTCTTTATGATTTTTTCAAAATTAAAAAAAAAGCCAAAACAATGATATGATTTATAAGCTAAAACAATTATATAATTTTTTAGCACCAAACAATATAGTACGTTATTGAATTTATAAATTAAATTTTAATATTTTTTCTATATAATATCATGCATACTTATTAATCTTATAAATAAATGATCATTTAAACATTTATAAAAAAATTATGAAAAATAATAAGGAAATATATTTTAGAAATCAAGATATAATATTTTGGGAAATGTATTCTACATTTATTTATAAGATTTTTTAAACTTATAAATATAATAAATTGTTTTGAATGGTCTAATACATGAATGTGAGGTTAAAATATAATACGGTGCGATGATGGTTCTGAATGGTCTAATATTACCTTCTTTAATGAGACTATACTACCTTATATATATATATTTTAAGTTAAAAAACTAGATTTAATATTATTATTATTATTTATATAATTTTACATTTGTTATTAATAAGTATAATAAAAACGTATAATCAATAATATATAATTTATTAAAAAACCGCGAAAAACGCGGGTAATAAAACTAGTAAAATACTAAAGCAGAGGCTTGAAACGGGCTCTGGTGCGATCTCGCATCCACGGAATTTTCTAGATTAAAACATGATTATTTTTGCTTATGTGTCTTTTTCTGGATTAAAGTGTTATTATATTTTTGGGTCACATCAATTAAAAAGTCAATATAGTTGGATAAAAAACTTATCTTTTTAGATCAATAATTTATTCTTTATAATTTTTTCACAATTTAAAAAAAAAGTCAAAACAATGATATGATTTATAAATTAATTCATAAGGTAAAACTTTGATATAATTTTATATCACAAACCAATATAGTACGTTATTTAATTTATAAATTAAATTTTAATAATTTTTTTATATAATATCATACTTATTAATCTTATAAATAAATGATCATTTAAATACATTTATAAAAAAAATTATAAAAAATAATAAAGAAATAAATTTTAGGAAATAAAATATAATATTGTGGGATATTTATTCTACGTTTATTTATAAGATTTTTTTATAAATATTTAAATATAATGTTATAAAATATTTGTTACCACGCCTAATTTAGTTAATTGGGAAATATGGCACCACGACGGTCTCCCTCATTAATGTCGTCTTCCATGGTATTCATCTTCTAAAACACGTATATACTATTAAATACATACTAAAAACATATTATTATTAACAATTTTATTATACGATTAAAATATATAATATTAGATAGATTTATTTAATTAAGATATAAGACTATATTGGATAGATTATTTAATCTAAAAAGATAAGTTTTTTTACATAACAATATTTGATAGATTATTGGTTTTATTTTTTTAAGTCACGTCAATTAATAATCTAATATAATATTAATATAATTAATATAATAAAATATAATTTATTAACAAAACGCGCAATCGCGCGGGTAACGAATACTAGTATTGTTATCAATGCATTCACATAATCATACTTATTACTGTAAAAAAAAATGGATCCAATTTTTTCAATTCTAAATACATAAGTCTCTTGAAGAAAATCATTATAAGTTGAATTTTAATATATTTAAATAAAATCGGTATACATACGTAAGTCTCTTAAAGAAAATCATTATAAGTTGAATTTTAATATATTTAAATAAAATCGGTATACATACGTAGGTTATATATGCATCGTTGTTAATGTCTTGATAACGAGGGTAACCAACCTTTTGTGGTAAATTACGGACATATGACCTAGTCGATAAGAACCACGCATCAAGTACACTGATTTACACCGTTGTTAATGTCTAATTTAAGATTGTGGGTGGTTTGGGTTCGATCTCCTCGAATTGAATTGATCGACCCCTCCTAACTTCTTTTGGTTTATATAGAGAGGTTCAGGTGTATCCACTCCTTATTGGGTTAAGTGTTAACAAATTTGGATCCTTAGATAGAATGCAATCAAGGGTTTTAATCAATCCTCAATTTTCTCTTTTTTTTAATTAAAATATATGGGGTCCACTAGACCTGTTAAACGGGTCATTCGGATCAGGTTCGGGTTCCAGGCAAAACGGGTTCCGGGTATATTCGGGTTGACTCGAACCCGGGTTTGACCGGGTTTCGGGTCATTTCGGATGGATTTCGGATTTGTCAATTTTTTCTTTTTTAAATTAAGAAAAATCATGATTTGATAATTTTGCGATAATTTTAAAATTCTAAAATAAAGACGTGGTTCATAAGTTCTAGTGCTTGTAATTATATACTATATCCGATCCAAAATATTTGATTTTTATTATTTCTCGTAATTTTTAATAAAATGTAATAATATATAAAATATCAAATTTTTAAGTAATTTTTTAAAAATAATTTCATGCAATTAGTAATAAGCATAGATTTTATATTTTAATATTTTTTAGAATTTTTATCTTTTTAAAAAAAAATGTGTTGAAAAATAAAAAATCAAATACTATCGATCGAACGGAGTATTAAAAAATACAAATAAATATAAAAGTTGATTTGAAAATCAAAGATCAAATGATTGTAATTATAAAATGTAATAAATTGGAATCTCCATAAAAAATTTAATCATATATAATTATAAATCAACCGGGTCAATCGGGTCACCGAGTCGAAACCCAGATTACCCGGAAAATTTCCGGGTTTTCGAGTTCGGGTCAGAAAAAATTTTCGGGTCAAAATTTTCGGGTTCAAGTCGGAAAATTTTCGGGTGTTCAGGTCGGGTTATGTTTTGACAGGTCTAGGCCCACGTCATTCTTTGGCACAATCACCTTCAACAATGCGTGTGATCCCATTTTTTGTTACATGTTGCTACCGCTGCACCGTCCTTTTTTTTGTGTCGATAAGGTGATATTAATTATTTGTTAACTTATAGTTATTATTCGTGAGTAAAGAGGAGTTATCATTTTAGATAATAGCAAAAGGGTTGGTCAATTTTGCAACAATTCGCTAAGTTAATAGTAATTATTCACTAAATTGATGGTTATTATATTCGTGTATAAAGAGGAGTTATTGTTTAGATAATATCAAAAGAGTTGGTCAATTTGGAAACTATTTGCTAGGTTGATAGTAATTATTCGCTAAGTTGATACTCCCTCCGTCTCAAAATACATGTCTTTTTAGCCCATTTAATTTTGTCAAAAATACATGTCTTTTTAGATTTAATCATTACACTTAACCTACTTTTTACATCTAATCATTACTCTAATTTTTACATCACCCTACTCTCCTCCTTACAAATTCTCCTTACAAATTGAAAAAAAAAAGAAACAAATACTCTAATACCAAAGTCTAATCATTACATTTAACCTACTTTTTACATCTAATCATTACACTTAACCTACTTCTTAATTCTCGTGCTTAGTCCTAAAAAGACATGTATTTTGAGACGGAGGGAGTAGTAATGATTCGCTAATTGTAATTCTTGATTTCACATACATATGAATAATTTCTGATTTCCATTGCAATTTCTCAACGAATAATGACTCTAAAGTTGCCGAATAGTTGATAATTTCATGAACACGTTTACGCAGATTTTGAATATCAACAAATCTACATTTAATTGACCACATACATATTAATAAGTTCTTATTTCTCATTGCATACTTGAGAAATTAATCATTAAACCACATATCATCTCTACCAATTACGCCCAAATTCCCCTATATTCATCCAATCAGGCACGGAACCAGGAATGGAAATCGGGATAGGCTGAAATCGCCTTATATAATTAATTTTTTTTAAAGAGTTATTAATATTACATAATAACACATATGATTCCTTATACAATTAAATTTTTGTAAGAGTTATAAATATTACATATATAACACAAAAAAAAATTTAAGAAATTAATATCATACACTATATAATAACACTAATGAATACATAGGGAAAAAAATTGAGAACTGTATTGTTGCTGATGTAACGTTAGTTAATACACAAGGGGAAACATTTTGAGAAAGGAGGAGGCCAGCAAGAGTCGAACCCTGGTGGGTTTAAAAACTCCCTACTTAGCACAAAGAAACAACCAATTGAGCTAGACTGATTATGTGCTATAGGCATCTTCCTATTTACTATATTTTGGATTTTGGGATTAGGCTACAGTAAAGCCCAACTCACCCCTAGATCCGTGCCTGCATCCAATCCTCATGAAATATCCACCCTATCCTCAAATAACTCATCTAAACCATCACCCAAGTACATTAAAAACTTTAAACCCTCAACAACAAGGAAACAAATTGATGGCATGACGAATTGGCACATGTACTATTTGGCTTATGAATTAAAGGGTTTGGTTTATGAAAGGCAAAAAAAAAAAAGAAAAGAAAAGGAACAACGGGGATCTCCCGTGAACTTGCAACGACAAATTTGGCCTCACTTGAGATTTGTAATCTTCTCTTGAAAATTACCATGGTCAATTTGGGCGGGCTATCATCATCGCCGGCTACAACTCGTCCCCGGTTATGCGCAGCCGAGAATCGCGGGTTGTCGGCGGTGGCGGCTACAATTTGGGCAGGATGTCGTCTTCGCCGGCTACAACGACAGAGGCTGTCCTGGAGTGCTATTGTAGGGGGAGCTTCGGGTGGGATGGGAGTGTCGTTGTCGCCGCCATGGGGGCAAGAAGGGGCCATGGGAGTGTCGTGAGGGAGCAAAAAGGAGGCGAAGAGCAGGGAGGTATGTGGTTTAGGGTTATTCATATCTCTTAGAGATTGAAACACACGTAGAAACAAATGAGAATGATATAAGAAAAGTAGTAGGTCCTACTTTTTTATTAAAAAATGAAAAAAATCTAATTAATCTTGCTCTTCCATTTTACTTCGATCAAGGGTCAATATTTGTTACTCCCTTCGATCTAAAATGTAAGATTTTTTACTTTTTGACATGTACTTCAATGAGCTAAAAACAATATAAAATATTAATTTTTTTAAAATTTTTTTACAATCTAATACTTATTACTAATAAATATTACTCCCTCCGTTCGGCAAAACTTGTCGTTTACTATTCACGCACGCTTTTTTAGAATGATAAAAACTATATAAAATATTTATTTTTTTTAAAATTTTTTTTAACAATTTTGTACTTATTAATAATAACTACAAAATTGTTAAAAAAATTATTAAAAAAACTAGATATTTTATATAGTTTTTAGCTCCTAAAAAAGCGTGCGTGAATAGTAAAACGTCAAGTTTTGTCGAACGGAGGGAGTATACTATAAAAAATTTTAATAAAAAAATAATTTTTTATATAATTTTTTAACACATTAAAATACGTGCGGAAAAGCAAAAAATCAAACATATTTCATAGGAGGGAGTAATATTTAACACCATAAAAGGTGTTAACATTTGATCATCTCCTCTATATATATTCATCCATTGATCTTTTTAATTCAATGGTCTAGATTTGTTAACATGATACACAATAAGAGTTGTGTACATTTGATCTATTATATATATATATGGTACTACCTCTAAGGAGTTGATCTCGATGTGGCAAGTCCACGCTTGTTTACTTTTGTAATTAGCTAGCAAGTGTTCTTAATATACTCCGTATTGATTTTCCCTAGCGTACCTTTGATCGTAGATCCAACGTCACTTTGAATGTTCAATTAAAGAGAATTGAATGTCCAATTAAAGAGAAGCTTCCTTAATCAGGGGAAGAAGCTTCGATCATCTAATCAATCCTATATCGTGATTTTACCATTTAGTTTTATTTTGATCAGGTAAGAATTCGAGTTCAGACATATCTGAAACTCGAGGGTCGGCAAGCCGGCAGACGGAATAACCGTCTAAAAACATGATTTTACCATTTAGTATTCTATGATATATGAGAGAATCTATCTTGGTTTCTTACATTTTTTTAATGATAAAATTTACCCAACATGCCACTTTTTGGGTTCAAATTGGACAAATATTCACTACCCTTATTAAATTAGGGTTTTGTCAACCCCACCCCCTTTCAATTTGTCGATCCCCATTAGAACCAACGGTGTCGCCTCCACCTGTGTCTTCCATTGGAGATGGATCTGTCGAACCTCTCTCTCCCTCCCTCTCTCGAAGCTCTTCGAATCGAAGTAATGGCCGGATCTTGCAGCTCCCTTCCCTATTCCCTTTGGCATCAGCTCTCTCTCCGATGGATCAGACGATGCTCGCTTGCCGCAGCTCGGATACAAGCAGGAGCTCGCTCCGTCGCCTCTCATAAGTTCATCCTCTTCCCGCTTATCCCTTCCCTCTTCCCTCCGGCATCGGCTCTCTCTAGTGGATTTCGCTGGATCCATCCATCTGTGATGGTGAATGGTTGTCTCGACGAGATCTTGGATCTGGCCACGTTTCAAATCTGACTTGAAGGTATCAAATCCCTGCCGATCCTCAACCAACCAGGTCCAGATTATTCGAGGTTCTCCAACACCGTATTCATCAAGCATCCATCGGAAATCAAATCCTTGCCGATCGACGACGCATTTGGGGGCGACTGGCTCTGTAACTCTCTCTCTCGATCTCTAATTCCTCCTTAATTCCTTGCGTGTTTTCTTTGGAAAACCAAAACCTCTAGGCCTCTTCATGTTGTGATCATACATTATTACAATATGATACTAATTTGCAAAGATGACGAGAACAGTAAATCAAATGCAAAGATGATGAGAATAGTAACTTAGAACAGCCAAGTAAAGTATATAATGTTAAGTTCAAAACTAGCTACAAATATAAATTGGCACGACTGATCCTAATTTGCCTACTAAAATCATTGAAAACAGTTGTATCATATATGAACATATATGATACAACTAGCTACTAAAGTCATGCACATTAACAAAATCAGATCATATATGAACATTGAAAACAGTTGTATCATGGTTCTCTTCCTGGCAATTTCAAATTAAAGATTTCAGTATTTTTTCTCCACTTCATTATATATATATAGAGAGAGAGAAACCGGCATAAAAATGTCTATTGTGAATACATAGTGCACTGGTGTATTTGGTGTGAATTATACAAATGTCTATTATGTGCAATTTCAGCATTTTTTTGCCTTTTTGAAACTTTTAGCTTATTAGTTTCTTGATTTTGTGTGTGATCTGAAATATTGACGCGGAAAAAAAAGAAAGAAAAACAACTCCGGTTTCAGCAAAACGGTTTCAGCAACTCCGATGTCGAAGTGGTGACGCGAAAAAAAAAAGAAAAAAAAAGCAACTCCAGTTTCAGCAACACGGTTTCAGCAACTCTGGTTTCAGCAAATTCAGTGTCGAAGTGGTGACGCGAAAAAAAAAGCGGTGACACGAAAAAAAAAACTAATTTCAGCAATTACAACAACAATTTCAGCAACTTCAGTTTCAGCAACTACGGTTTCAACAACTTCGGTTTCAGCAACTCCGGTGTCGAAGTGGTGACACGAAAAAACAAAAGAAAAAAAGAAAAAAAAAGCAACTCCGGTTTCAGCAACTCCGATTTAAGCAACTTCGGTTTCAGCAACGTGCGAAAAAAAAACGCTGAAATAGGGGTTACTGAAACCAAATGTGCTGAAACAGGAGGGGGGCACAGGGGGCGCGCGTTGGGGGCACAGGGGCAAAGGGGGCAAGGGAAGGGATGTGAACATTTTGCCAATTTGGAAGGATGGGTGGATATTTTCCTAATAAAGAACCTAATTATGGCATATTGCTCAATTGACCCTTTTTTAATTAGCTAGCAAGCTGAGAAGGAACCCTGGCAGCGGCGAGGCGGACAGCGACTGAGCGCACAAAACGGGCACACGAAGGTAGACAGAGGAGGAGACAGGGAGGAATCAGGCAAGGCAGAGGAGGCGACCATGAGTCGGCCCCAGTTTGATGCAGATCTAGGCGGAAACGGAAGAAATCCACCCACCTAGGAGCAAGGCCGTTCAGTTATATTTTGAGGCCTTGTGTACGTAACTTATATGTTGAGACCTTTTTTTGAACTAATTCAAAGGGAAAAAAATAATTCACCAACTAACAAAAGAAATGTTATCATAAATGCAAAATCATTACAAAGAATCATTAACTAAAACTAGCTAAATTTTTACCAATTGACATGATAATCTATCTAATGCAATGCTATTACTTTCGAAAAACTGATCTTCTAGCACTCTTAGATAAAATGCAAAGTCATCTATTAAACTCCCGTAGTCAAGATTTTCTAAAAACTCACGTTCAATTGAAATCAAGCCAAAGCATTTAACCTTTCTTGTTGCTGAATGTTTGTGACTTCATGACGATAGAAAAAAAAAATCGAAACAGTTTTTTTTTTGGGAAAAAAAAAGTTGAACTGCTGGTGGGGAGATTCGAACATGCCTCAATTCGGTACAAGCGCAGCCCTTTACCAGCTAATCTATTGCAACAACTTGATACACTTTGCAATTTATATATACATGTATATATTATAACACCTATACGAGGTCCCCAAAATTTTGAGGCCTTGTGCGATTGCACTTTTTGCACGGGCCTCGGACCGGCCCTGCCTAGGAGGAGACGGATAAGGAGAGGAAGGAGCGAGGAACAAAAAGTCATCTGCGACCAACGAAGCCATGGAGTCCCTAGAAGGTCGGCCATACTCTGAACTGAGACACCCCGCAAACTGGACAAATGCCCAATTGCATGGCACCAGGGGGAAGACGACGACTAACGCAGCTCAAAACCAAACGACGATAGCGAGAAACAACCCGACATCGGGTGAACAAACTCCGGGAGCGAAAGCGAGCCGGCGAGGAGTAGCAAGGGCAGACCGAAATGACAATAATAAAGAGGAAGAAGATCGGGAGCCAAAAAATTGCAAAACCCCCCAAATCAATTTAGCAAGAGGGAGGCCCGACAATCCACCCCGGACCGAAAGAGGGGCAAACCCTAATTTGAACAAAGAAGAAGACAGGCACCCAAGACAAGAAGAGGTGTGACAATCAGCACCGCTTGAGGAAGAGGAGACCAGGGGTACAAGAGAGGAGGGGACAATCATCGGCGAAAAGAGTGGCTGAAGGAGGACGGTGAGAGGAGCGAGGCGAAACAAACGATGAAAGGAAGCCAAAAAACGCTAAACCAACCATGACGAAACCAAATCCACCAAGATAGAGGGGATTAAGCCTGATTTAGAGGACGGAAAAGGATAGGTAGTGATGGTTTGAGGGGAGAGGGTGGTGGCGCGTGAGGCATAGACCCAACGCGTTCTTTCAAACCCTCAATTCTTTTTTTGGAGTTTTTGTGTACTTGCCCCTAAAAATTCATCTCAAAATCAATTCTTGCGGCTGCGCTTGGCGGGACTCGACAGGACCACCGGAAACCTCTGCAATGGTGAAGACGAGGGCTGAAGGTGGAGAGCAACGACGAGGGTTGGAGGTGGAGAGCAACGACGAGATTGAAAACAAGGGTCGGAGGGAGTAAATACTAGGGGCAGGATTGGACAAAAATAGTCGAAGCCCCTCCAGAAACTCAAGAATCTTTGGGGGAGGGGGTTAGCTTCCATTTTCAGTGGAAAAAAGCTCCACCTGCAACTCAGGAAACTCAAGATGAAGACGCAGCCAAACACGCTAGCTTCAAGTTTTCTTTTTTTTTTGAAACCACCGAAACTCCAAAAATCTCCAATGAAAACTCTTACCAAACACGCGCTTAATCATAAGATAAATTGGAGTGTACGTGGCCCAAGAGAGTTGTGTAAATCTCGGTTTAGACTTGGAAAACTAATTGGAATCAAACCGGTAAAACCAGAATTACATTCGATCAATCGGATATTCTAGATCGATTTTCGGTTTGGAGTTTATATTAATTCCGGTTCCAATTTGATCCCAGTTCTAAAATATCCTAAAATATTATTTTTAAAATAAATTTCAGAAAAATGACTCAAAATAATACGAACTATCAACGGTGAACCAAAAATAATATGAACTTTAAAAATTACAAATTCATATACAAACGATCCCTTGTTAAACCAATATTGATACAATGGTTAAAATTTACAAACAAAAAAAAATAATTTGGACTCAAAATATAATTAATAAAAAAAAGTTTAGGAAAAATATATAAAATTAAAGGGGAAACTTCATCTTCATCATCTCCCTTGTAGAGCAGGAGGCACTGGCTCACGATTGTATCAGTTCAACCGGTGGACTACATCTTCAACCTAGCTCAAAGGTTTAGCATGATATATATTGTTGTTTTTTGCCTACGATCTCGAGGAACCTAGTCAATCAAAGGTCGAGGTCTCTGAGTTTTATTCTTCTTCATATTAACCCTAAAATCTGTAATTTGAAGGTTTGTGGGTCCGAATTGAACATGAAAGTTGACAAATTTAAAATCCGTATCCTATAATTTACAAGAGCACTTGCTTAATTTGACCTCTTATTTATGTCTTAGACTTCAATTTATGGCTTCACGAGGTGTGGATTTTTTATATGTTATTCATCGGTTTAAACTCACTACCCGCAATTGGGCAACTCGAATTTTGACATTCCCCAAATTAGAGCTGGCAATTCGGGTCATCTAGTCGGGTTTGGATCGATCACATTCGAGTCGGGTCACTGATGAGTCGGGTCGATCAACTCGGTCAAAATTTCTGTGTTGGGCTTGATCGGGTCATTCGGGTCAGGTCACTGATATGTCGAATGGAGAAGAGAATGGGAGCTAGGTTCACTTTTCCGGGTACAAGTACACAGGAGTTAATACGGTGGTTTGAAATTTCCCTTCAGGCAATGGATATTGGACAAGTTTGTTTCCTCACATCAGGACATTAATTATGTTAAGTATGGACACCATTCAAGTCACCAAAGATACTTTGTTCGTCGCTTGTGTTTTTTCTAGAGACGAACATAGTCAATACCTTTGTCGCCTAAGCACCACCAACCTTTGGTCAAAACTCACGCTCTATTCAGGTCATCACATACATTAATGTTCGTCACTTGAATACATTCAAGCGACGAACATTTATATACTTCCGTCACCTGGTCATATCCATGATAGAGGTTGTCTCGGACTCGATTCTAGCGACCACTCTATACATGTCCGTCGCCTGAACGCTTTTCTAGTGACCACCATATATTTGTCCTTCGCTCGAATTGCTCCATGGTGTAGTGTACTCGGCTTTCTAGGGACACCAGCAGGATTGATGTCAACATCGGCACCTTCTAGAGCTTCTCCCAGTTGATCCTCCCCAGCATAGCCAGCAACCTACAACAAATAAAGAAAATTAACATACACAACAAGCAAAATTGTCAAACAAAGAAAGTTAAATCAGTATCTGATGATCAAAAGCAACCTGTTCACGAAGAGCACAGATCTCACAGAACTAGTTCACGGATCAATTATGGTAAACACTACAGATCTAAGTCGGGGACGAAATTCCCTACTTCAATAAGCAACTCAATTTAACAGATGGGAGTTCAGCATTGAAAAAAAAAACCTTCAAAACACAACACGAATCGACTCCAAAAGCATAGCACTACAACAAAGGAAACCCCTAGTAGGAAATCAGAAATTAGAGATCGGAGAGTGACAATACCTAAAAACACAAATGTCGTAGACGAATATGAGGCATCCGATGGCATCCATGATACAGAAGATGATCGATGACGATCAACATGATCTTCACCACAAACAACCTCTCGTCGGGAGCAAGGACGAAGGCTTCGACGAGAATTTTATCATCGCATCCCTCGTCAGCACAGATCTGATGTCATGGATGTCGCATCGGACCTTCTTGTAGTAGGATTCGCATCGGTTTGAAGACGAAGGCGACGAAAAAAGGAGGGATTAAGTTTATCGTCTTCTCAACAACGACCTCACCACCAACTAAATCAAGGTCGTGTGGATCCTTTTGGGGGCATGTGATAAAAATAATTAGATATTATTCATATATTGTGTTAATGAACTTATTTAGATTAAATTAATCAAACTAGGAATAACGTGAAAATTTGAAGTCTTTGAACATTCTTTTAAATATAAAATAGTTGTGAATGAGTCTTTAAAACCTATAAATATGATTATTTTAAAAAATATCATATGGCATTCATAATATGTTCAAAAAAATTTCTATTATTTTGGTGGAAAGTCCATTGATTTTTGTAAGCAATAGTTTTTGTAGGTTTTTTTTAAAGAAAAAGATAGATTTTTTTGAATAATTAAAAACCAGATTTAAAGACCAAATAATTATATATATAGAAAAATATTGCATAAGAAAAAAAAAAGCAATTTGAATTAGTAAAGAAATAAATTAAATGGAAATTTCTTGAAATAAGGGCCCCTTGAAAAGTTAAGAATTGAAAAATGAAAACTAGATATTTATATACTCCCTCCGATTTTTAATATAAGGCATTTGACTTTTCTTCACGTGGTTTAAAAAGCTAAAAACATTATAAAATATTGATTTTTTCAATTAAATTTTTTTACATTATAATACTTGTTAATAATAAGTATTATAATGTAAAAAAGTTTAATTGAAAAAAATCAATATTTTTTATAGTTTTTAGCTCCTTAAACTACGTGAAGAAAAGTCAAATGCCTTATATTAAAAATCGGAGGGAGTAATTGATAGAGTAGTAAGTATATTAACAAATGGAAGCAAGTTATGAAAAAAAAAAGAGATTCATACTGTTGATGGGAGTCGAACCAAGGGCAAGGGGAAATGATGGAAAAATTTGTTGTGCAAACAACCAATTAACCACATAACTTGTATGTTCATTTATAGACCCTTTTTTTATAACATAAAACAAAAACGAAATTGGGCCCTTTGAAATTTGAGGGTCCTGTTCAGCCAACCCACCTAAACACCCCTTAAGCATGGGTCTGGACAGAATCTCATCGAAGTTCCACAATCAAAATATCAGAAGTGCCAAATTTGTAGCCCTAGATCTTCAATGAATGGCGACACCCTCGATTGCAAGAATCTGAAGACCTCGACTGCCGCCAGAGCCCTTCAAAAGATCAGGGAAGTCATGGGAGGGGATCTTCTTTTCCCTAGGATCAGACAATGAACAGAGGGAAGGGATTGAGATATGAGATTAGGGTAAAGAAAGGAGGACAGATCTGATATTTGGAACTATGGAAAGGAATGGTGGATAGTTTGCTAATTAATTCAAAAGCATGGATACTTGATTAATGTTAGCAACTAAAAGCGCTTTCCTACAAGTTTTCTCTTAAATTAATTTAAGTTCATTTTAATTGTCTAAAATAAAGGACCTGGTTTATATAGGTTGATAATTAATTTTTTAAGCTCCGTCTTCAATTTAATTAACTTAAGTTTATTTCAATTAACCAAAATAAAGGTTAAATAGTATTCTATATCTCTATCTAACCCCTAAAGAGAGGGGGTCTCCCTTCTCTCTAGAAAAAAAACCCCAAATCTTTAGCAATTTCTTCTCCTAAACCCTTGTCTTCCTCTTAGGTGACCTCCAAATCTCCCCGATTCTCATGAATTTCTAGATCCTGCCATATTGCCTCACCCAGACCACTACTACCGGACTAGCCCATCTCTTTCCAGTGGGACTTACATCCCCGTCCGAGAGCACTGATTGTCAACTTCATTCTGCCTATCCTCCAGTCCCACCTTGTCGACTCGTCGTCGAAATCATCTCCAAGATCCACTGATTCCGCTCTGGCCTTGCTGTCCGGTTATTTGGGTTTCAATACCTAGGCTATTTTGCCACACGGTTTCTCCCAGGTTTGATTTAATACCCTGATTTCGATGGTCGTTTTCGATCTCGCTGCCTCCATCTCTTCTACGTCGCAGGGACCACAAACCACCATTTCAAACCCCTCGTTCTCCAGCGTTTCCCCCGGGTCGGAGCCAGATTTGCCCTCGCTCTCTTCCACAAACCTCGAAGTCGTCCCCTTGTCGGCCTCCGCCCCTCCCGGTCTCGCCTCCGCCTCCACCTCCACCGACGATTGTCGTGTCCTCGATGGCCCTGCTTGGCGTGCTCATAAGGCTCCTTGCCTTGCAGGCTACGGAGTACGGGTTGTTGTCTACTGGAGTTGGTATTGTGCTTGGCGTGCAAGGCAATAGTTTGGCCTTGCACGCCAAGTTTGATTAATGTCGGGAAAAATAAAAATCAATCAAAGTTAGAAATCATTTTCTTATATATTTATATATAATGAAAATCCTGAATATATATTTATTTGAGTAAATCTGTCCAAAAAGGCTTGATTAAATCTTGAAAGGGCCTCAATAAAAGGTCGTAAGGGTTAAACTAAATCTTGTAAGGGTTTGATCAAAATCCCGTAAGGGCCTCGATAAAATCCCGAAAGGGCTTTCAGGTGCGATTTACTTTTGGTTGCTTCTCAGCTGCGTCTCTGGGCATTCTTGGCGTTCCTATCTTAGTTGAGGCTTTGGTGTTCGGTGTCGGGACTACCCACAGGGACTCCTGTTGTATCGCTGGCCAGCGGTGTCATTGCTTAATGGCGCTTGCCATCAGGTTGTAGTCTATGTTGTCCCTAGCGTTTTAGGGTTAGGTTCGATTATTTGTCTGGATTTGTTAGCTTGCTACTGATTGTATTGCACCTTTATTTTTTTACGTTGTATGTTTGATGGTTCGCCGTCTGCCAACTTTGTCAGCCACTCGAGGTTCCAGGCTTGTCTAACCCTCGAATTCTTACCTTATCAAAAAAAGTAATCTATATCTATCTAGTTACTGAATATTAATTAATTCTCATCCTTTCCCCTGAAACGCTCTCTCTTTAATTAGGTGGCAATCGGGCGAGTCGGGTTGGCTTATTCGGTTTTGGGTTATATCGAACTTGGGTTGATATCGGGTGTGATGACTATTCGGGTCTGATCGGGTTCGAGTCGGGTTTATTCGAGCATCATTTTATCAAATACAATCGGGATTTTGGGTCCTATTTAGTTCTAGCGAATTGGGTTTTGATCTAAACGGGTTCGGGTGAATCGGGTTTCGGTCACAACGGGTTCGGTCGAATCGGGTTCAGTCAAATCGAACCCGCAAGAATCATATTGGATAAATTAAATCAAATTTATTTAATTTTTTTACCTATGAAATATTTATCTTTGTATATAGATTAAACTAATGTTTATCAAATCTTAATCAATATAGAGATTTTGCTATTAGATACGAAGTTGGAACTGCGTAACTTTTCTAATGTTGTTATTCATCATATTTTCAGGGAATCAAATGTTGTGGCAGACAGGATCACTTGTCTTGCTTACGGTATCCCTGCCGACGAAGCTTTGGAACTCGATCCAGAACTTGTGGTTCTCGTCCGAAATGATGCTCTAGGCAGATAACGCGTTGATAGTCGTCGTGTTTCTTCCTAGTTACTTTCATTGCTTCAAAAAAAAATCAAATCTTAATCAATACTACATTTGTTAAAAAAAATGTAAGTCTACTCACATTTTAGAACATTTTTTTAAAAAAGTCAAAATTATATAAAATATTATTTTTTTAATATTAATTTCATACTTATTATTTATAACTACGAAATTATAAAAAAATAACAAAAATTGATATATATTTATATACTTTTAGTGTCTTAAAAAATACTAAAAAGTCAAATGAGTTTTTTATTGGGGAGAGTACAAAATTATATTTAACTATTATACTATATGAATGATAATATTAAGTATTAACATCCATTATTAAACAATCAAATACTTATATAGTTGTTTTGAGTTTTTTAGGCGAAATGCTAAGATTTTTTGTTGTTTTCAGATCGATATAATTGGGTTTGAGTTATTTCGAGTGTCAGGTATAATCGTTTTCGGGTAATTTCGGGTATCGTATATGTTCGGATCGGGTGATTTCGGATTTCGGGTTGATCCATTCAGATATAATCGAGTTCGGGTTATCAGTGGGTTCGGATTGCTTTCGGATTTGGGCTTAACTCGAATCGAGTTGGTCGGTCTCGGATTCAAACCTTTTTTTCAATTATTCAGATGTCAGGCAGATTCGGATCGGATCAATCGGATCGATTTTCTCGGTCGGGTATTGCCAGCTTGGATCTTCAAAGGTATAGAAGCTAGCCACTTGCTCTTACCAAAAAAAAAAAAAGGAGTAGCTAGCCACTTGGGAAAATCAATATATTAATTACACTTGCTGGTTAATTAAAAAAGTAAACAATTTTTTTTATTTTTTTTCTTTGTATGTTATATATCCATTTCACTTGATTATACGGAGTGTATATTTGCTTCAAGTAATTAATTAACGTGTCAAGTCTTGTTAACTTAGCTGGTAAGGATGGCATATAGTGACTAATAGGTCACGAGTTCGAATCTCCCTCCCCTATTGTAATGGTCTAAGTGCTTACCTATGAAAAAAAAAAAAATAAGTAAGTAATGAACGTGCAAACCCTCATTAGACACACACAACGAATATAATATAAATCCCAATTGATTGATAGGGTTCACTTTTGCGCTGTTGGAGATACAGGCAACAAAGAAATTAGGCAAAAATGCATAAAACCACCCACTATTCATTGTTGTTTGCAAATAACCACCCTTTATTCAAAAATTGTCAAATAACCACTCACTATTCATTGTTGTTTGCAAATAACCACCCCTTATTCAAAAATTGTCAAATAACCACCCATTAAATATATGTTGTTTGCAACTAACCACCCATACCCCTTTTCTTGTTAAACCTCACTTAATTTAATATGAAAAGACAATTATACCCCTATTCATTAATGTTTCATTTTTAGTAAAAGGACATACTTATCTTTGTTGTTTGATTTTTCAAGTATTACAATTAGACCTGTCAAATGGGTCATTCGGGTCGGGTCACTTCGGGTCCCGAGTAAAACGGGTTCCGGGTACATCCAGGTTGTCTCGAACCCGGGTTTGACCGAGTTTGGGTCATTTTGGGTCGATTTTGGGTTTGTCAATTTTTTCTTTTTTAAATTAAAAAAATCATGATTTGATAATTTTGGATAATTTTAAAATTCTACAATTAAAGAAGTTGTTCATAAATCATAGTGCTTGTAATTATATACTATATCTGATCTAAAATATTTTATTTTAATTATTTCTCATAATTTTTAATAAAATGTAATAATATATAAATATCAAAATTTTAAACAATTTTTTTTAAAAAATTGATATTTTATATATTATTACATCTTATTAAAAACGTTTGATTTTTATTATTTCACGTAATTTTTAATTAAATCTAATAATATATAAAATATCAAATTTTTTCTTTTTAATAAAATGTAATAATATATGATTAATTTGGGTCGGAAATTTTTTTATTTAAAAACATTTGATCTTTCATTTTTTAATTTATTAAAAATATTTTCCAAGTAATCGGGTAAATCAAATGTCCCGAAACCCAGATTAAAAATTTATTAAAAATTTATTTAAAAATTGACAAACCCAAAATCGACCCAAAATGACCCGAAACTCGGTCAAACCCCGGTTCGAGACAACCTGGATGTACCCGGAACCCGTTTTACTCGGGACCCAAAGTGACCCGACCCGAATGACCCAGGTCTAATTGTAATACCTGAAAAATCAAGCAACAAAGAGAAGTATAATTGTCTTTTTACTAAAAATGAAACATTAAAGAATAGGGGTATAATTGTCTTTTGATATTAAATTAAGTGAGATTTAACAAGAAAAGGGGTATGGGTGGTTAGTTGCAAACAACCTATATTTAATAGGTGGTTATTTGACAATTTTTGAATAAGGGGTGGTTATTTGCAAACAACAATGAATAATGGGTGGTTATTTGACATTTTTTTAATAAGGGGTGGTTATTTGCAAACAACAATGAATAGTGGGTGGTTTTATGCATTTTTGCCAAGAAATTAAAAGGGAAAAGTAGAAATTTAGGATTAAATTTAATCTAAGAGAAGATGAACAAGAAGAAGGAATTTGTCAACGTAATTGAAAAGGTAATGCTTAACTTGTTTCAAAGTTCAAACTACTACTATATGACCACTGATGACTAAAAGTGCATGGATTAGGTCATTTTCTTCTTGTAGATTTTACAATACTTTATCAAATTTTTTTATTATAATAATTATGTTTTGGGTCCAAATTATTTTTCATTTGCAAAATCTAACATTGGTTTAATATAATATAGTTTGTATACAAATTTTTAATTTGTAAAGTTTGTACTCTCTTCGTTTTGAAATATAAGTCCACTGACTTTTAGCACACTTTTTAAGGAGTTAAACACTAGATAAAATAATTTTTTTTATTAAATTTTTTACATAACTATATATTTATTAGTAATATATAAGACTATGTAAAAAAATATTATTTTATACTCCATCTGTTAATTAAAACTTGTCGTTTACTATTCATGCACGTTTTTTTAGAATGATAAAAACTATATGAAATATTACCTTTTTTTTAAATTTGTTTTTATAAATTCACACTTAATAGTAACAAGTATGAAATTATTAAAAAAATATATTAAAAAAGTCAATATTTTATATTGTTTTTAACGCCTCAAAAAGCGTGCGTGAATAGTAAAACGTCAAGTTTTAATTAACGGATGGAGTATTATTTTTAACTCCTTAAAAATGTATAAAAAGTTAATGTACTCCTATTTCAAAATAAATGGAGTATTATTTTTCGTTTACTATTTTACATTATTATTTTAGTCATTTTTCCAATATTAACCAATTCCCATCACTGTCCCGCAAACGCCCTCTCTTGAATTGAACCTGCAATGTTGGATCTACAAAGGTATAGTAGGTACTAGCTAGCCACTAGGGAAATTAAAAAAGTAGACACTTGTTGGTTAATTAAAAAAGTAGATACTTAGTTGGTGGTTACTTAAAAAAGTAATTAAACAACGTAGACTTGGTTCAAGATCAACTCCTTAGAGCCAACTATATAAATCAAGAGAAGTTACAAAGGATCGATCAATTCAATTCAATTCAATTCAATTCAAGGAGATCCAACCCAAACCACCCATAATCTTTAATTTCGGGCTAAGGTAAACAATAATTCTTTTTTTTTTTCATCGTTTAGATATTATAGCTAATTTAATTTTAACTTTTAACTTTTCATTATATATCTATATATAGTAAAAACATAACATTATTGTCATGTCCCCTTCTTATGGAAATATATTTTTAATTATTTTTTAATTTATTATATAATATATTTTTTTAATTAATAGGTTTCATTGAAAGCATTGAATTAATATTAATATTAAAGTTAATATATAGTTTAAATGAAAAGTAATTTTGATGGGTGACATAATCACATTAAGTATATATAGTTTTTTTTTACTTAATATATTCTACATTTTCTAATCAACATATTTAATTCAAAATATTAAATTAATATATAACACGCATATCTTTATATACTATATTAAATTAAAAGCATGAGAATATATATGTGTGTACGTGTGCGCGTGCGTGTATAAGAGATGATTCCGGTGTAAACAATTCTTACGGTGTAAACTGTGAACATATTGATTATTCGTATATAATAACATAATTATTCGTCTGACATAATGTAAGTATTCATATGTACGTAGTATTAAAAGTCTTTTCATATAAAAATTATTTGGTTGTTACAACATAAGTAAATATTGTTCATATAAGGGTTCGTTTGGTTAAATGTAGGAATTCCAATTCCCGAGAACTTAATTCCTGGGAAATACAATTCCCATAAATTCTACTTCCCGGGAAGTATGAAAATGTGTTTGTTTGCAAATAAATTATCAGGAACTCAATTGCTGCATTTTGTTTGGTTGAACACAGATATTTGATAGCAATTGGTTTTAATTTACCTTTATAACCTTTATATAAAAATAAATTCATTTCATTATGTGGATAAATTAGATATTTTCTTTATAAAAAATAAAAAATAATAAAAGATTGGGGGAAGAAAAGGGGGAAGTAGATCTTACCCACCCCCCTCATGGTAAGTTGAAATCCCCCTTTTCATGGGAATTCCAATTCCTGTAAATTCTAATTCCTACGTTTTTTAGTTTTCAAAATTTATACCAAACACATATATTGTAAACCAATTCCTGGGAATTTATACTTCCCGGGAAATTAAAGTGTAACCAAACAAAGCCTAAGAATAATCATGTTGTTGCAGATAAATAATTTTGCTCTTCATAATTTCCTTTATATCTCAGCCTTTGATTTCCCTAATCTAACTCTCCAAATTTATTCACAAATTACATCGTAAAATATGTTCACAAAATATATACACACACTCACCAATTATATATATACACACACTCACCGATGCACATATAATTTGAATAATTTATGAGTATGATTAAGCCCCTGGTTGGGGTATTGTAATTGTATGTGTAGGTGTGCGATTCGGCTTGATGGAAGATTTCAGCATTTGTGGACCTCATCATCTCACCCTGGTTGATTGGTATCGATCTTTCACCTAGCTTGCATATTTCAATAAATTAGATATATCCCCCACACTTTAGTTACTTTAATTATTTAATTATGTACGTTAATTTTTAAGATATAAAAATATAAAAATTTTATTTTATTTATTTATTTATTTTTATAATTTCACACTGGGTACTAATAAGTATAAAATCATATTTAAAAAATTGATATTTTATAATTTTTATCATTTTTTAAAAACAAATATAATTAATAGACGTACGTGAGAATCAAAATTGAATGGAGGGAATTTGATATAATAAAATCAGTGAGATAGGTAGTGTGTGTGTATATATATCGTTTCAAACTCACATACATATAAGAATAGGAAATAATCCAGATCGGGTATTGATTATGTTGAAAGGTAAAGAGATACAAAGAATGTGTTATATCGTACAATGTAAATAATTTAAAACTAGTTTACAAGTGATTGGACTATTTCTCATATAATAACTAATTAGTTTTATATTATAAAATCTTATTGGCCTAGACTTATGTGGGACATCTAAATGCATGCGCTCAATCTCTAATCTTTCTAACATTTTTTTTGATGTGCCTACTAACTGTTTTAACAGGACATCGAAGGATCATTGTAGATCAGTTGCAGCGAGCTTGGTAAATGGCGTATATATGTTAGGAAAGGAATGTGAAGGCCAAGAAACCTTGGTCTCGAAATGGTGGGAACATTTTCAATTCAAATTGATTGAAACTCACAAAGATGTGAAGGATGATTCCATTTTTGCGGCAATCTTTGAATACAAGGGCGATGATTCAACCCCAAACCACCCAAGATATGTGCTCGCGATTCGCGGCACACTTATCAACTTCGAGACTGTGAAGCGTGACCTCACGTTGGACGCACGAGTGGTCAGACACAGAACATTGGCTAAAGACCCAAGGTATGAAAAGGCCCTAAATGCCCTAGAAAAATTGACTTTGCTTGATCATATTAATCAAAGACAAATTTGGATGGTCGGGCACTCTTTGGGGGCAATACTAGCTCTTCGAGTGGGAAAAACAATGGCCGAAAAAGGATGCTACATTGAGTCCTATCTCTTCAACCCTCCTTTCCCTTTAGGCCTCGTTGAGCAATTCAAGAAAGGGCGATTGAAGAAGCCCATCCATGTTTGCCATAAGCTTTTCATCACAACGGTAGCTACAGCTGTGAAAGGCATCTCATCCTTGCAAGAAAATATCGATACGTTTCTTGGCTTGAGCAAATGGACCCCTCATCTATTTGTTCATCCAAAAGACCGGATTTGCTTGGGGTATATAGAGTACTTTGAGAGTAGAAAATTTATGAAAGCAATCGGGTTAGATTGTGTCAATAAAGTCGCGAGTAGTAGTTCTTTCATCAACTTGTTCGCGGAGGCAATAGGAAGGGGTGGAGAAGCTACTCACTTGATCCCTTCGGCTTATGTGATAAAGAATATAGGTTCATCAAATGCGGAGTTGAAAGAAGCTCATAGCATAAACCAATGGTGGCAGCAACAACTTCCTTGCGAATCCAAGCTATTTCTCCTCGACAATGAGCATTCACACCATGAAACGCAAACGTACTTGAGAATTGAAGACGACAAGTCAACAAAATATTGATTCCTTTTATAATTTAGGGCTTTGGTTTCAATTATCTGTTTCAGCTACCCATTCAGTTTAAGCTATCAAACATACCCGAAATGTTCTTCAGCCCTGTGAACTTGTGTTTGTTTAATTTTTATACATAATAAAAATATGTCACTTTTTTTTATGACGCCTGCAGTGGTGGTGTTGGTGGTTGACTTGTACCATACTTTTAACTTTTTTGTTAGTAGGTGGTGGATTACAATAGTAATTTCAATGTGTTATGCAACAATTAGGATTTGGGAAGTCAATTTATAGTTTTATACACACCGTATTTCCTGCTGGACCGAAATTGAAATTTTCTATTCAATTCTGATTTGGATTTCAAGACTTTGTGCAACCCTAATTTCACGTGACCAGAGTACGAGACTCGATCAATCAAGACCAGGCCCGTCTATAAAAGAGTTAAGAGTGTGTGTGAGTATCAAGACAGAACAAGATTCCTATATTTTATTCGGCCTCATCTAGTATCGATTATTCTATACAAGTGGCACGATATGTGGATAAATTTATTTTATACACCTAATTATTTGAAGGCATTAACATTGCATGTAGCATTTTTTTTGTAACCTTTATTCTGATTGGCTGACAATAAAATAAATTAGAAAAAAAAATTAAGCCCATCCCTCCTTAAAAATAGACCAATGTATTCATTGTATGGGCCGGTTCATGTAGATCCACCACAAGGCCCAAAATTTTTTGGGTCCCATAATATATTGGGCCTAGCCTGGTAATTATGCATACATACATGTACAACTTTTTCCTTTATTTTTTCAACCTAATCCTCTACAACAATAAAACAAAAAAAAATGGTATTATTCTATCAAAGAGAGAGAAAGTGGGCCCCTATTAAAGACTTTGCTTCAAAGATTTAGGGTGCGTTTGGCTATAGTACGTAGCGGTTTGGAGTTGTTCGGGTAAAGTAGCTGAAGATGTTAGATCAACTTTTTAAAATAGCTATTGAAATGAACTTGTTTTTTGAAAAGTTACATGGGTGTTTGGATGTAATAGCTTTTCGGACGGTTGTTTGAGTCGAAAACTATCAAAAATGGGTTTAGATTTATAGATATGTTGAATGTGAATGCAGAGAAGCAAGATTTATTTTGAACAACTCAAGGATGACTTTACACAATTTTTTTACTCGAGTGGATTGAGCAAGACCATTCAAGATCCTTACAAACCGATGTAGGTCAAGAGATTCTAGAGTTTTTTTAACAACAAATCTAAATTTGTTACCATACTAACTAGATTTAGAAGCTGAAATTAATGTTGGTTGTTGAATTAGGAAATTAGGTTGAAGTAGTATTAGATGATGAATTAAGAAATTCAAAAGCACCTTTCTAGACTTTCCACCCATATTCATGAAATCAATTAAGGAGATGGAGGAAATTGGGTTGATTAAAAACTCACAAGTAATATTGGTGAATTAGGAAATTTGGTTGAACTAGTATTAGATGATGAATTAAGAAATTGAAAAGCAACTTCCAATTCCAGGCTTCTTCCCAAATTTAAATTGGCTTGCCAAACACACCTTTACAAGGATGAAAATTGTTTATTGTTTTAACCAAATCTTTGATACATCATATGTAAAAATTAAGATTATAATTTATAAGACAACTTTTATATTTTTGCGTTATAGTTTTGTTATTAACATGGGCCTAATATTTTTATAGAGAATGGTCTCGATAACCATAGTGACGGCCCTACTTGGTCGTAGGGGTTAGGCGGGGCAACCATTTAGAACACTATAGGTAGTCACATAGGTGATCAACTCATATAACATAAAACTTATCATATGGATGAAATACCACATAGCCGGCCATGAGCAAATGCAAAATAGATAATGCACAGGGCCTCCAAAAATTAAGGATCTCATGACTCATATATAAAATTAACCCATGAGATAGGGACTAGTGTAAAACAAAAAAGAATTTACAGTGATATGGCCTAATTAATGTATCCCACTCAACAAGATAAAGAAAACGTGTACACTATTCTAATTTTCTAGTGGGTCTCATTATTTCACTTAAAAAGGGAAAAAAATATTTAATTAGTACATTACATAATTACTCCATTTGTTGGCTCTTGAGCAAGGCAAGTAGGCTAACTTTGAGGAAAGCAATCCTTCTAGGAAAAATTCCTTGAACGGTCAGATTAAGCAAAGGAACAAGAAAATTACTTAGAAGAAATCATCGTTTGGTACATTTAAACTTAATTTCGATGGCTTGTTGATAGGAGGAAAACCTGTCTTTGTTCCTGCCAAAGAATACTCAAACTCACAACTAGTACAATTGATAAGAAAGAGGTCGATCCACAGGGAAATCTAATAACTTCAAGTATCAATTTAATCGCAAGTAACAGCAAAAGAGAGTTTGGTGATTGAAATATCCGTCTTTTATCAAAGCGGATGCAGGCAAACAGAATAAAGTGAGTTATAGGATGCAATGGAGAGAATTAGGTTCACCTACAATTTGTCACTTCAATTGATGAATTTGATCCTTGTTTCAGCCTCTAGTTCTTGTCTTTTCCTACCAATATCCTTGTTCAGATCTTAGATAAATTACTAGTCCTACGAGTCCTAGCAATCCTTATCTCTAAATAACCCTAATATGGTTAAGATTTAACCTAGAGATAGCATTAAGACTATGAATTAACCAAGGTATATGCAATATCAAGCTATGAGTTGATATTTAACATATATTCAACTTCCTACACATCCAATTATTAGTTCTACCAGTCCTAAAGGGATATGATTGCCACTTGGGCTAAGGTTCGTTACGAGGAATCTACAAAACCCTGCCAATTGAATGAATCTACTCTAACTAGTTGATCATGCCAGAGAGAATAAAACACATTCAAGGAATTAAGCACAAAGAAGCCAAAACATTCGCATAGGAATAAGAACCAGATTAAGAAACTCACAATTCAACAATCAAAGATCCAAACTGTAGGCAAAACCTTGAGAGTTTAGTTGCTCATGCTCAAACGTTCTCTCAATAATTATCTAAAAGTGCATAAGGTTATTCGTTAGATTCCTAAGAAAATAACCCTAATAGTCCTTAAATAAGCCTAAGAAAGTCGGCCAAAACAATTCTAAAGAAACCCTAATTAAAGTCTAAAATTGAATCGGCGGTTCTGCTGAGGCCGCGGGGCAGCTACCCCAAGCCGCGGGGCGGCCAGGCGATCAGCGAAATCCTTCGAGTGGGCTTCGAGCCGCGGGGCGGCCATACTGTTCATAGCGATTTTTCCTCTTCGAATTTGGTCTTGATGTCAACATGAAAGTTGTAGATCTCAGAAAGAGCTTTCCAACGCATGCTTATAATAGGCATTCCGACCACCGAGGCCTCCAAAAAGTGCGTTACAAGTTCAGCTTGCCTGGCGACAACTTCTGTTGACTTGTTCTTCACTTAGGCTCTCAAAATTCGACTCCGGTTCCGTGCTCTTCACTTTTCTTCCTCAACTTGAATCTTCCTTCATCCAAGAGGCTCCTCATTCCTCGTCGGATCCACATCTACCTGAAATTAACCATAAAATTGCATAGATTCCGACTCTTCCAATACCACAGGTAAACATGTAATTGTAACTAAAATATGAACTATTTACAATCAAACTATGCTAAATGAATCATAATATGCATATCTAATCATGCTCTATCACTCGTCTCTTTCCTCTGGGTCTAGTGCCATTGGATATATCATCCGTGACTGGAACGACAATGCTATCCATATTAGGGGAAAATCAATTGGTAATAAAAGTCCACTTGTGGCTGAAGCCCTAGCTCTCAAAGAGGGGATCCTCAAAGCACGTAGGACAAAATGTTTATAGAAGGCGATTTTGGAAATAATAATTAATCACTTGACGAATATAAATGCTTGGTGTTAGGGAGTCTTACTTCTCCCATATTTCCCGTTCTGGTAATCGAGTAGTTGATAAGGTCGCACACCTTAGCTACTCCACCTGGGATCCTGACAGCGAACATTTCTCAAGTCTCCTTCACCTCATCCGACAGGATGCTTTTGGGTAGGTTACGTACCACCTGAATTCTTACTTAATAAAAAAAAAGAACAAACCCGAATTCGTGTTCTTCCATGTTCCCAACCTCTCTACTAAATTTCAACTTTTCATTCTTTATAAACTATCTTCGTTAACAAGTTTCAACTTTTGTTTTCTAGTTTGTTCGTGGTTGTCTTTGTTGATTTGATTTTATTTTGATTCTTTCATAACGGTTTGTCCGTTACCGTTCTTTCGGCCTCTCGTCTCATTAGGCCTGTCCGGTGAGTCGAATTCTTTTCGGTTAAAAAAAAAAAGGATGGTACGAATTAGTATTTTTCCCTCCCCTCTCCATCTCGCTGCCTCTTTTTCCCTCAAATAAAGCATATTCAGGCCTCTGATTTGAATGATTTCGGAAGAACTCAAAGAATTTAGCTTTAGATTTGAACAATTGCAATGAAAAACGAAAATCTATTCCACACTATATATGATAATTTTACTCCTTTGTTATCTTTTAGTTGTGATTGTGTTTATCCATTGCTAAAAGCCTAAAAGTAATTATATATATAGAGAGGATAGATCATGTGTAAGCAAGTGTTACTGTGTAATTTGTGAGCAAATCTAGAGCGTCGGATTAAGAAGATCAAACGGATGAGATTAAAAGTAACTTGTGAACAGTAACATTATTAGTAGGTACGAAGTGATTATTCGTATGTACATACATATGAATAATCTTTTGTTACTTACAAATAATTACATTTGTTCATACATACGAATAATTACATTATTATACACGAATAATCGCTTGGTACCTGCGAATAATTTCTCTGCTCACAAATTACACCGTAAGGATTGCTTACACGAGATTCAACCTCTATATATATATATATATAGGGTATGGTTAAAATGAAAATGGTCCTTAAAATGAAAATGGGCCTGATTTAAAATAAAAAATTTGAGCCCGGCACAGCTGAACACCCTAACCCTCTTCCCCTCTCTCCTTCCAATCAGTCGACACTTCTAGCCATGAACTTGGATCCATGGTCGAAGCAGCGTCCCTTCTAGCCTCGCAGCCCTGGCGGTGTCGTCCTCAAGCCGAAGCAACGTCCCTTTTCTATCCGGAAACTTGGATCCATGGTCGCCTCTCTCTCTCGGTCTTCTCTCTCGCACGCCCCTCAGCTCGACCCGTCGAGCTCGTCGCTGGAGCCCGACGATCTGCCTCTCCTCCTTCCTTAAATCCGACGCCGGTGATTCCTTAAATCCGTCGCTGGAGCCCGTCGATCTTCCTTCTTGTTCGTCCCTGTTCACGTTCGAGCGGTGTTTCTTCCTGCTCCCTCCTCTCTGTCGTTTCTGAAACGGTGTGTCGGTGTTGCTCCCCGACAAGGTTCGTCTTACACTACTTAAGCGGCGGCGACTTCAGTAACCTCTCCCAGAGGCGATTCTCGTAAGGTAGAAGAACAAGGTCTGCCAATTTTGATATGGGGTACTGCCGATTGTAGACATTGCAGATTTTTTTTGTTATTATTGATTGCAGTTCAAGAGATAATCATGCAATTAGTGACTGAAATTGCATTCAGGCTTGTGCTTGGGTTGCTACTGTAATTGCATTTAGGCTTTTACACAACTTTGTAATTGCAATTGCAACTTAGTTAATTTTTTTCAAATGCAGATGAATGTTAATTGTTAATTTTTTGCAATTGTAATTGAATGGTAATTTTTCAATTTAGTCTTTGTGTTGGTAGCTTTTACTCGTACAGGTTTTGCTATTTGTAGGCAACGAGCTTATCGAGCCCGAACAAACGAGCTCGGCTAACGAGCTCAAACGAGCTTAAGCTTGTTCGCTCGGCTCGACTGGTTAATCAAGCTCGAGCTCGAATCTGATGTTGGGCTCACGAGCCGAGCTTGAGCACAAAAAAAAGCTCGTATAAATTTTAGGCTCGAGCTCGGCTCGGCTCGTATCCCGTTCGAGCCGAGCTTGAACATGCCAAGCTCGGCTCGTTCGGCTCGAATAACACCCCTATCTCTCTCTCTCTTCAATTGGGGTCTTCCTCCTTGAGGAATATTGTACATTGTGCACTCCCTGCAGTGAAGTTGCACATTGCCTGTTTCTCCTCTAAGCTTTCAAATTACAGTATCTCTCCATATTCAAAGTACGTGAAGGAGATATATATATATATATATATATATATATATATATATATATATATATATATATATATATATATATATATATATATATATATATATATAAGAAAAGGGAAACTACTGGTAGCTAACTTGCAGCTGGATTAGATTGATTGGGAGTTTGGATTCACTCATACAACTTTCATCAAAAAACACTAGATCAACAAACAGGTAAAATTGTAAAAAGGTTGGATTTTTTTATCTTCATTGTCTGTATTAATTGTCTGTATTAATCGGAAGCTCGAGGACGCCAATCGCCAGCTCTAGAAGAAGATTCGGTTTGATCCGATTACCCTTCATCCGTACTAATAACTAATTGATTTATTTTGTTCTATATACTATGATTATGATTTATGATGATATCCCCGGAAACTCGGATCTAGGTCGCTCCTTTATTCTCTGTCTTGTACTCTCTCTGATTTCTTCTCTGCCTTATTTTAGACTAGTTTATCCAGTTTTGAATTGTGTTTGATTAATTTCCCCTGTGAATAAAAATGTAGGCTTTGAGTTGCTTGTAAAGATGTGTTCCTTGTTTGGGTTAGCTTTTTACTTGCATTAAGATCCATAAGCTCAATTAGGGAAGAGCGTCTGAACAATTGTTGTTCAAGAGGTTGGTGGTTCGATTCCACCTGGATCTATAATTTTAATTGTGCACTTTATAATCTTAATTGTGCACTTCATCATTTTATTCTTGTACTTTATCATTTTATTTATGCACTTTATAATCTTAATTGTGCAATCCATAATCTTATTCATTCACTTCATATTATTATTCATAGACTTCATCATTTTATTTATGCACTTTATAATCTTAATTGTCCACTTCACAATCTTATTCATGCACTTCATATTATTATTATTCATACACCGTCATTTTATTCTTATACTTTATTATTTTATTTGCACAACATAATATTATATTTGCATAACTTAAAGTTACATTTGCACAACATCAAGTTATATGTGCACAACGTAATATTATATTATTAGATATGCACAACATAATATTATATTTGCACAATTTAAAGTTATATTTGCACATCATAATGTTATATATGCACTTTATCATCTTATTTATGCACGTTATCATTTTATTATTGCACTTTATAATCTTATTCATGAACGGGAATAAAGAGAAAACAACCATAAATAGCTTATGCGGTATTTTGAACTCGAACCTTTGTGCATGAACACATCGTTATACCATTTTTGAGCTAATAGGCTTTTAATGACACATGTCGCATTAAAGTGCGAAACCGCCATAAAAATAGCAACCCATAAAGAAAAATTTTGGTAGGAAACTTACTTTACATTATGAAAATGCACATTTATTAATAATAACCTTTATTGCATTATTTGTTCACTTTATATTTTGTAATCTCATATTTTTCACTTTTTAAAATAAAGACAAAAAATGTGATGTAACATATTTTGTTGCATTTTGTAATCTTATAGATGCACCTTATAATATTATTTCAAATAAAATTACACGCTAAAATCTGTAATTTTTATAATTGAAATAAGGGCGATATTGGTAGAAATAGAAAGTATGGGAGAGGTGGTGTCATTTATCTCATAATTAGGGTCATTTATCTATTTACCCATTTACACCATAAAATTAGGCCCATTTACACATTAATTAGGCCCATTTATTTATTACTCATTTAATTAGGCCCATTTACCTTTATCTTAGACCCATTTACCTTCAAATTGGATCATTTTCATTTTAATAGGGATTTTTCATTTTAAAAACCATTTTCATTTGAACCATTACCTATATATATAATTATCTTTTAGTTGTGATTGTGTTTAACCATTGCTAAAAGTAATGATATTAAAAGTATTAGTTTTATTGGTCTAAAGTAAAAGTATTACTATTTTTATTTAGTTTGCGTAACATATATAGATTTTTTATAGTACATTAATCATTTTTTAAAAATGATATTTTATTTCATCAGATTCCATCACAATATACCACAAATTACATAATTTAATTGATTACAATATCGTAGAGAAATACATTATATATAAAAATGAAACGTGAGTATTTTATGTATAAATAAAAATTATGATTAAAATTTATTTATTAATTTATTTAATCAATAAAAATTATTATATATAAATCAAATTTATAAAACAAAATGCGTACAACGCGGATAATAATACTAGATTGTTTTACTTATTAATAAATGTGGGTAATAAAATCTATATATAAAATACTAAAATAGAGGCCGGCGTGAAACAACTTTTGGTACGATTCGCATACGTGTCATATTCCGGAGTAATTTGTATACGTATCATATTTTAGACTAAATAATTAAATAAATACTAAACAATAATCAATATATAGTACAATACTAAAAAAGAAGTCGCTTACGCCATGTGGCGGGTTCTCCTTTAGTATAGGAATATTAACCAATTAGTTATTTTTCTATATTTAAATAAATTATTATTTATTAGAAATCAAATTACTTATTTAAATACATATTAATTAATTAATTAATTTTTTTGCTAAATCTTATCCGATTGATTTTCTTTTTAAATTTCTTTTTATTAATTTCATTAAAATTATTTTGAATTGAATATTGCTGCAATTTTGAATTTGAATAACAATTCGGATAAACTTAAATAACTAACGAAATCTATATCGGATCTCTTCAATAAGATTCGTATACAAAAATACCCTTGTGTCTTCAATTTTATAAATTCTATCATCTCTCCATCAATGTTGTCTTCCTCACTGTAAGTTTTTTTTTATCATTCTAATTTAATTCTAATTTCTTGCAATTTTGTCATCGATCTAATTTGTAGCATTTTATCTTTCTACTTTGTTTGTTTGTTTATAATTTATTACAATTGGCTAGCCCTTAATTAGTATGTGCATGCAATTATTTGTTTATAGGATAGTGTAAAAGTAAAATTTTGAGAATCGACTTGATTTGTTAAATTTGTGTTCTTCTGCCCTCCACTCAGAGTAATGTACAAGTTTCTATTCTCTAATTATATGCATTGCATTAATTCCAACCATACTTTTACTTCATTATATGTGACTGATGTAGGTACGTTGTTCCTCAAATTCCAATAACTAGCCATACCAATGTCTCTAGAATTATTATAATAGATAATAATAATAATTAAATTTGGGATTTTGATTCAAAATTTAAACAAATCAGTTACCGTCTAAATATACATAACAATATACATAGAAAATCTTAACAAATCACTGAAACTGATAATATGATTTATCATATAGATATATCCTAGATTGGGTTAATTGATGAGAAATAAAAATAATTTTAATAAAATATATTATATGGGACTTTATAAAATATAATAACAAACAAAACCGATAATATTGATTCATCAAATAGATATCTAGATTGGGTTAATTTACGAAAATGGCAAATTCATTCAAAGAGAAGAAGAATAAATTAAAGAAAAATAATTTCAACTCTAAATAAATTGCATATATAATTTATGATTATTTTTACATATATGCATTTGGGTATAAATATTAATCAATAATGGGATAAAATTTTGTCTCTAATTACAAAATTTCAAAGTTCTTTTTTACCGTTAACTATATAATAATTAACAATACTTAGATTTGAATAGTGATACTTAGAGTTTAGAGTTTATTTTTTAAAAAATTAGGCCTCTTTGCATAAGTAGACCAAAAAAAGGGCCCATTTGCAAAAGTAGGCATGTACTCTTTTTTTTTGCTAGGGGTAGAAAGTGGTCTATTTTTGCAAATGCAAAACTACCACCGGGAGAGGAAGTAGCAGGTGAAGGGGAGGCCAGCACTGTAGCTGCATCAGTTGGCCGAGACAAATCAGGAGGGGGAGGTACTGCACATGTCAGATAAAGTAAGGAAATAAGGGGGAGCATTTATGAGGGGAAATTACAATAATTGGAATTAAATGTGTCAATCAAACCTTATAAAATCTTGATTGATGTGTGTCATTCCTTATTAAATGCTCTGCAAAAAAGAGAGCCAACATAGGAGACGAGTGGAAAGGTGAGGGCAAAGCATCACCTTTAATTCTGGGAACTGGACACGTTTGGCTTACCAATAGAAGACAATCGTCTTACCAATAGGCCAAAACTGTCCTACAATACATGGAAATTTTGGAGATCATATGGAGGGGAATGTCCGTAGCGGTTTTGGCGGGATGTCAGTGTAAATTTGGCGCCAAAACAGGGTTCTTCATTGGGGGAAGAGGAAGAGCATCTGTCTGACCAATATGGTAAAATTATCTTACCAATAGCATAGAGTTATCATACCAATAGGCTTAAGACGTCCTACCATAGCTGAAAATGTTGGAGACAGTTGGAGTGGATTGACCGTAGCTGTTTTGGCGGGTTGTCAGTGTAATTTTGGCGCCAAAACGGGGTTCTTCATTGGGGGGAAGGGGGAGCATTTATGAGGGGAAAATGCAATCATTGCATTGATGGGTGTTCCCCAAGCACATATATAAGGTTGAGAGGAGGATCTGAAACACCCCAACATGCCCTGCAAAAAGTGAGGCAGAGCAGGAGAGAGGCGGAAAGGTCGGGGGAAAAGGCACACGTGCATCCGAGGAAACGATACAGTTGCTATCCTACCAATAGTACAGTTCTGGCCTGCCAATAGTGTTCAACTGTCTTTCCATTTCAGGAAAAGTGCAACAAGCTTGTTGGTGGCAGTGGCAGTGATGGGTAAGTCATCTTGTACCTTTCCTTTGTAGTTGTTCCTCTTTCCTACATCAGAACTACCCCCCCAGGCTGATCCTCTATTCCCGTGGCGTACCCCAGGTGATAGGGTATGTATCAATGTCGTGTGCGGCGGTTGGTGGGCTCCTGGGAGTGGGAGCTTGGTGTTCAAGGGAGAGGCACGCACTGCAGCTATGGTGGTGGGACAGAATATTGGCTACGACCAACTGAAGGAGAAGATTGTTTCCAAATTCGACGTGGACATGGTATTGTACGACATTAAGCTCACCTACCTCCCTCCTTCGATGGGGCGGGCCACTCCGATTCGGGTCCGGGATGACGATGACCTAGAAGCCTTCAAGTTCTACAACACTGAATCCGGTGCACGAGCCTGGCCAATTGCACTGCATGCCACCTTACGAATGAAAACGACAACCCCTTCCACACCCACCAAAGAACACGAGTCGGAGAACTCCGACTCATGGGCTGAGGACCTGTCGTCTCCCACCCCTGGGGAAATACTCCTAACCGGGCCTCCCACCACCCAGGAAGACTTCGATCATGGTCTTGATGGAGGCGGAGGGGCGGATGAGAAGGTTCGAAGCGCCATCGAGGAGAAAGGGAAGTTCGAAGACCTTAGCAGCGAAACTGGAGGGACCTGTCTGTGTGCTGAGTGTGTAGCGGGGGAGTATGAGTGTTGTCCCACTGAAAAGGACAGCGTCAGTGGGATGCAGGGGGAGGTTGCTGGGAGCGGTATACATTCTGGTAATGGTAGGATGGATCACAACATAATGGTCGGACAGGCGGACGGAGTTGGTAGGATGGATGACAACATAATGGTCGGACTGTCGGAAGGAGTTGGTAGGATGTATGAGAACTCAATGGTAGGACAGGGCGATGAAGTGGGACAGCTTCAGAAAGTGGATGACCCAGAGAACGGTGGCGACGTGAGCAGGTCTGATGCCATCCGACGAGGAAAGCAAGTGGTGATCGTTGATACTGACGACGATGTGGACGTCCTACCCCCCCACGGAATGGAGGACATAATAGACGTAGGAAGCTCCGACGATGAAATGATCGGGGGTGGTTTCCCCGTGAAAGTAGAGGGTGGGAGGCCGAACGAGACATCCGAATCGTGGGATGAGGAGGCTGAGGCAGCGGTGAGAGAGATAGAGCGAGCATACCAAGGACACAAACAACCTTTGCAAACGTTGGAGCAAGTGGAAAATGACGTGGCTCGGTTCATTCCTCTAGTCGGAGACCCTCGGGAGAGTGTGAAGGTGTTACGTGAGGGGGAGATGTTCGATACGAAGGCTGCCATTCAGTCCATAGTGAAGTGGGAAGCTTTGCGCGGGTGCTACGCGATCCAAGTGAAGCGATCGACAACAAAGGCGTACGTGGTTGTATGTCCCGAACCGAACTGCTTATGGTACTGTCGGGCGTCAACGTATCGGGAAACTAAGAAGTGGGTGGTCCGTAAGTTCGTGGATACACACACTTGCAAGGTTAGTGTCGTCCGCAACTACCAGCGCAACGCCAATTACAAGCTGATGGGGCAGAGTTTGGTGTCCGAGTAAGTTTCTAAACCGGCGTCTTGTTCCCCGTATATATACTATGTGTTGGTGGAATTTTTTTGGTGTAACTCGTATGTTGGCATCTTTGCAGTTTTGCTGGGTCAGGGAAGGAGCTGCTTCCCCGTCAGATCAGGACGATGATGAAATCTCGGTCGGGCGTGGACTGCAGCTACTGGAAGGCACGCAGGGCGAAGGGAGCCGCACGGGACGGCTTGTACGGGACCTACGAAGAGAGCTACTATTGGATGGCCTCATACCTTTACATGCTTGAGCAAGCAAACCCCGGGACCATAACCACATTAGTCCGTGATGATAACCAGCAATTCAAGTATGCGTTCGTGAGCTTGGGTGTTTGGCGGACAGCCATCCCACACCTCAGATAGGTACGCCCTTGCTACTTTAATGTCCTACCAAATGGCACATGTTATCTTACCAATAGTATACACTTGTCATTCCAATACATGTATTACCAATAGTCACAGTACATCCTACCGTTTATTATCCTACGAACTGTGTCCCTTTATCCTACCAATAGGTAAATTACATCCTACCATTTGAAACTGTGACATTGACAGGTATTCTCGGTGGATGGAAGTTTCTTGATGGGGAAGTATCGTGGTTGCTTGATGTTTGCGACTGCCCAAGACCCAAACCACAACATATACCCCGTTGCATTTGCAATTGTCGACGGGGAGAATGACGCATCCTGGGGTTTTTTTTTCCGTCAAATGAAACGCGTGGTCCCGGATGAGACCCACGTGGTGTGGGTAAGCGATAGGCACATGAGCATCACCAAGGGGATTCGAGCAAGTTACGACTTCGCAAAGCATGGCCGCTGCACTTACCATCTATTTCAGAATGTGAAGGCATATCACAAGGCGGGTGGGCTACAAAAACTGTTCTTCCTAATGGCAAACGCGTACACCGTTGCGGAGTTCAATGGGCACTTCGAAGCATTCAGACAGAAGTCGCCCACTGGTGCTGACTACATTAAGATGGCCGGGTTCTCCAATTGGGCACGGGCTTTCTATCCCGCGAATCGGTTCAACGTCACCACCACGAACCATGCCGAGTGCTTGAACTCGGTATTCCTTCAACCTCGTGACCTGCCCGTAACCTCCCTCATGGACAGCATACTCGACAAAGTGGCTGAGTGGTTCGTGAAGCGCCGGGAGCTAAGTTTACATCCCGATAAGGTTGTGACTGACCATGTGGACGCCGTTTTGAGGCAAAACGCCATGCAGGCTATATGTCTTCAGGTGAAGACGTTGAGCGAACACGAGTATGACGTCCGTAAAGGGCTGTCCGCTTGGCTGGTCAACCTTTCTGCTCGGAGTTGCACATGTAAGCACTTTCAAATTGACCAGATTCCTTGTGCACATGCCCTCGCCGCGGCCAAGGTACGTCAGATCGACCCATACTCCCTCGTCCATCCTCTATACAGGGCTGACGCTTGGCGAGCGTGCTACGTCAACGTAATCTACCCAGTGCCACCTCGTGACACATGGGCGGTGCCTCCAGAAATAGCTGCGAAGATTTGCTTGCCGCCGGTGGTGAAGCGTGGGCCGGGAAGGCCGAAGACGAAGCGTTATCCGTCGAAGGGCGAATTCAGGGGGCCAAAGCGCCGTCGACATTAGTGTTGTTTGGTGGTCTCTGAGGTCAGCTGACGGAGTTATTTTGGGAAGTCATCGATGCGTCCTCCAATTTTTGCCATGTGTATGATATTATGTATGGGCTAACTCCTAGTTGCGCCAGTATTTTGTGCCTTGTGTCTCATATTGTCGGGTTGTTAGGGGGCTATTTGTAATGGATACTTGTCATGGATGTCATGGTTTTGCGACAGTCGCAAGAATTATCGGATCTATTAAGTAATTATCATTTTGTCCTACCACTATCTTGTTTGTATCTGTCAAATAGTCTATACATAGCCTACCAATATTGTTCTGTTATCCTACCAATACCTTCCAAACATAATTCAAATTCAAACAATGAATTATCGGATCTATTAAGTAATTATCATTTTGTCCTACCACTATCTTGTTTGTATCTGTCAAATAGTCTATACATAGCCTACCAATATTGTTCTGTTATCTTACCAATACCTTCCAAACATAATTCAAATTCAAACAATGAATTATCGGATCTATTAAGTAATTATCATTTTGTCCTACCACTATCTTGTTTGTATCTGTCAAATAGTCTATACATAGCCTACCAATATTGTTCTGTTATCCTACCAATACCTTCCAAACATAATTCAAATTCAAACAATGAATTATCGGATGTATTAAGTAATTATCATTTTGTCCTACCACTATCTTGTTTGTATCTGTCAAATAGTCTATACATAGCCTACCAATATTGTTCTGTTATCTTACCAATACCTTCCAAACATAATTCAAATTCAAACAATGTAACCGTGGGTGTAAGCAGAAACTAATTACCAGTTAAAACCATTACAATCACAACACATAAAAACCGTTAACAAAACACATTACAACCTATAACATAAGTTTTAAAACAAACATAAGTGTCAACACGTCCGAAGTTTTGAAAATATCATAAGTTTCCAAACAAAGAACATCACAATCCAACAACATAGACAACCATGAGATCATGTCTTCACAAACCAAAAGCTAAATACGACGGATGAAGATCGGTTGGGACGAGTCCTACAGAGAGTGTCGTTGTATGCAGAGGCCCAAGTATTGGCGGTAGGGGCCAATATATGCGTCGTTGACGGTGTCGAATGTTTCAACGCCCTCTGCTACCAGCTGCAACGTCCTAATCACGTATGCTCCACAGTCACCACTGCACAATAAATGATTTTTACAAAAATACATTCATGTTTCTTACCATTTCAATCATTTTTTCATACCAATGCGTGGATTATATCCTACCATTCTTAGGCATCTATCATACCAATAATAGTAGACTTACATGAACCACGAGTTGAGAGACACTTACGAGGTTTCGTTCCTGGGGATCTTGACTGTGCGGGATATGGTGAGAGGGTTGGTGACGTTGACGGTGTGCCTGGCACGGAGCTCCACAGAAAATTGCATCACCACCGGGATCAGCTTCGCAACGGGCTGCAGGTGGTTTTGCAGCTCCTTGTCCTTGATCTGGTACCAGTCACTGTCCAGCACTTCTATGTTCCACCTGACAAGGTCGATCACGAGGCCGATCCAGTGCTTGGCCTTGTAATTCCAAGGCGCTAAGATTTTGGCGCTCGCCACCGACCAGGTCCTGCCGTAGTTGTCAGGAAGTGTCCCCGCAAAGTACTTAAGCAGCGCCTTCGACACATTGCGACCTGTAATGCGGCTCACATCCCCGCTCACTGCGTCCAACTGCTTCACAACTGCGTCCTGCCAGTAGGGGTCGAGCACGACGACGCCCGACTTCTTGTCACCCTCCCGGGCCTCCATTGCCTTCCGGACCAAGACTAGGGACTGCTGGATGTGCTGCGTTATGGGGTACGTTACAAATTCCCATTAGCGTTGGTCCCATGACGTAAGTGAATAACGAAACAAGTGGAAGAGGACGATCGTTTGCGTACCTCGGTGGATGTCCATACGCCGGGTGAGATGAGGTTGTTGAAGAAGTCCTTGTTCAATTGGGTCCCATCAGGGCCGTTCACCTGCGTCGGGAACTTCTCCAGCCACGCCAAGAACTCGTCTTTCTGTGCATCCGTGACCATCCCCTCCGCAGCCGCGTCGGTGGCTGGACACGTTGCCTTTGCACCCTTCTTGGCCCGCTTAGAGGTTTGAGTCACGAAGGATTCCCCCAACTTCGCTGTGACCTTCCTTTCGCGCTTGCCTCTCCTCAGCTCCAGCTTCGTCTCCTAACAATCAAACACAAACCCGAGTTATTGTCAAACAGCAGACCTTATCCTACCAAAAAGGTAAATATATCCTACCAACTACGTAATTATATCGTACGAAATGGGCATGCCTATCCTACCAACACGTAAGAATCTTACCTTTACACATTTTTCCCTACCTACCAACACGTAAGAATCGTACCAACAAGCTACATCTTTCTTACCAAATGGGCATGCCTATCCTACCAACACGTAAGGTTTACCTTTTCCTCGGCAGCATCTGCATCAGACTCATCCTTGGAACCCTCCCCTGCAGATGGTTTTACAGCGTCCTTGCCCTTCACGTCCCCACCCATGTCTCCCTGCTTACTCTGACCCTCAGCCTTGACCACCTTCTCTCCCTGGTCCTTGTCGTGATCATCCTTGGTGGAAGCCTTGTCCTGGTCGCCCTCCTTTGCCTCATCCTCCATGTTATCCTCCACGTTGTCTACCTGCTTGCCCGGCCCCTTAAGACCAGTGTTCACCTGTTCTTTCTCCGCCGTTTGCGCCTCAACGTTCTCTCCCTGCTTGGCCGGCCCCTTGTCATCAGCATTCAGCTCTTCCGTCTCTTCCGCCTTGTCCTCAACATTATCACCGTCCTTGTGAACCAGATCCTCCTCAACCTTGTCAAAATCCTCCTCAACATCCTTCTCACCAACATCGTCATCCAAAGACACGTACACCTACAAGGAGATTCAGTCATTCAGTCGCATATTATGGGGTATCCAACACATCAACACTATCCTACCATTTACACATAACTGTCATACCATTTGGCTTACTATGGTTTACCAACACGTCAACACTATCCTACCATTTACACATAACTGTCATACCATTTGGCTTATTATGGTTTACCAACACGTCAACACTATCCTACCAATTGCACATAAGATGGGCAAAGAAGCACATACCTTTCCCTTGCCGGCCCTCTCAGATAAAGCCTTCTTGCAATCTCTGGAAACTTCACTGATCCTCTCCTCAAGCACCTTGAACCTGCTCCCCATTTCGACCATCAAGCCCCTGCAGAGAGCCTCAACCTTCGCCACAATCCGGGCCTCCATACCGACGCTCGACGCGTCTGACCCTGACTGGGTCCAGCAGTGGCATCCTCTTCTCGTCGCTTCTCTCTCCAGGCCCTCATATGCTCGATCACAATCTGGTCAAAGAAGACGTCTGGAGAGTCTTTCTTGTACGAGGAATGCAGGTGGGCAGCTTTCTCCTTCTGGGTTGGGTGCAATATGGGCTCAGGCTTCGCGAGCAGAACGTGTTCATCTATGTCGTCGTCGGCGGGGGCGTCCAGGTTCAGGAAGGACTTGACGTTCTCGTATCGGATGTGGGAGTTTCGGGTTTACCATCTCAGACACCTCGGGATGATCGTGTCGTTGATGTTGCTCCCGAAATGATTCCCAATCTCTGGGAAGGTCTCGTACACCCACAGCTGGAAAGACAATATGGTAAGATATGAGAAAACATTGTGCATGACAAATTCAGGAAGTTGGTAGCACAGATTTTAGCCTTTTGGTAGGATATTCATATCCCATTGGTACGATATATATATGTATATGGTAGGATATTGATACCCCATTGGTAGGATACAAATATACATTTGGCATTCGACAACAACACATTTTGACAATTGGCACCGGATTATAACATTTTGTATAACTTCACTAACCTGGAAGGCCATGGGGAACCCATAGAGCGTGTACGTCGGCCTGTCTTTCAAGTGACTGTTTGCAGCCACCATGTCCTTCAGCGTCCCATTGAGGCTTTCGTGTAGCCTCTCGTACACCAGCCTTCCCCAAGGGAACTCCAGAAAACGGTTTGTGTCCTCAAGCAGCAGCTTCACAACCCACCCCCTTATTTGTGTCTTCTTCTCCAACCCAAACAGGATGCCCTCCACTATAACTAGGAGGGCAAGCTTGTACTTTTTCATCAGGGACCCTGACTCCGTCAATTTTTCGTGGGCCCAACCGCTTTCCACATCCTTCAACTTCACCCCCCCTTCTTAAACAGCTGGTTAATGCACTCCTTGTGGTCCCCCTCCATGACATCCCTAGGGGGTGGTGAGCAGTTGAGGCCCGTCATGAGCGCGAACTCCTGAAGAGAGAATCGAACGTGATGCCCCTGGAGGGAGTACCACGTCTCATGTGTCTTTCGAGTCTTCAGTTGGTGGAGAAGGCAGTAGTGCACCAACTGTGCAGCGAATTTGTTTCTCGACCCCATCTTCACAATGCCCCCAAACTGGCTCTTGCACAAGGCTTTGTAATCCTCCCGGTCAATGGTTACGTCGATGCCTTCCAACAGCTCGAAATTTGCAAAAGACTGCGCCCTCCCTGAGAAGTGCTGTGTCTCTGGAACAACCAGGACAGCCTGCAAAACATGTAAGAATCTTACCTTTACACATTTTTTCTCAACCTTTACAACCACAACCCAAGCAACTATCTCAGTTTCCTTACCCCCTGGCTGCTTGGTCCTGCACGGGCTTTCTTGTTCCCTGACTTCGTCATTTTATATGATGTTTAAAGTGGGGGTACCTGCTACACAATCACCAAACACAAATTCAGACATTCAGGTCACCTCATCTGTCATACATACCAACAGTCTAAATTTATTCTACCAACTTCATTTTCCTATCCTACCATTGATGATATACTCTTCTGTCCTACCAAATTCACATTTCAGACAAGTTTGGTTCATTTTACCTCTTTCACAACACATCATATAGGCAAGGAGATTAATCAAAATAAAATCACCATTTATTCATCATATTTTTAGGCATTTCATCAAACACTTGGTGGGCACTAACGTTTTCAACACTAAACAACCAATCAACCAAAACTTCCTTCACCCCTCTCGGCATACCAGATGTTCAAATTTCTCCAGCCAATATCTTTACCCGGTCGTACCAAATCTGCTACCACAATTTCAGAAACAACCTTCGAGAATCTGTCCTACCTCATGTGCACATATACCCTACCGATTCCCCCCAATCTTGTGGATTCCCTACTCATCCGACCCCCTCCTTGCCCTTTTGTCCCCAATTTCTTACCCAACATCACCTAACCCTTACCCTTCCGTATCCCGACACCCACAAACCCTAAACGCACCCACCTCCCCAAAATCGACTCACATTGGCACCCCTAACCCCGCCTACTTCATTAATCTACTGCTAAGCAACTACAATGGCAACCCAATGTCTCAATTTCTTCACAAAACCGCATGTAACCGCACCCCCATTACCCCAAATTCGCAACTCAAACAAAAACTCCAGTTGCTTACCTTCGTCTTTGTCTTCAACCTTTTCCTTCCTCCCTGGCTGTGACAGATGGCCCTTCTTCTTCACCCGTTTCTTCCTCCTCTCGCTCCTCCTTTCTGGTTTTTCCTCTCTCTCTGTCTGTCGCTTGTAAACCGTCTCTCTCCCTCCCTCCTCTTTTTATTTTCAGAATTGTAAACCGTCTCTGCCTCCCTCCTCGTTTTAATTTCAGATTTCCCGTACCCTCTACAGCCGGTTACAAATAGTGCCTCAAAACCGGCAGTTATATTTGCATGGGGGTAGAGAGTTTAGTTTGGGCCAATTTTTGGGCTTGTGGTCTAGTTGTGCAAATAGGCCCATTTTTTGGTCTAGTTGCTGCCCATCCCTCAAAAAATTATACATTTTTTAATATTAAATATATTAATTAAAAAAATCGCACAAAAGTGTGGGTACTGAACTAGTTAAATAATTAAAGTAACTAAAGTGAGGGGATATATCCAATTTATTGAAATATGCAAGGTGAAAGATGTCAATCAACCAAACTAGATTTGACAAAAAAAGTTAACGTACGGTAAAAGTCAACCACTAACACCAACACTAGCGTCATAAAAAAAAGTGAAAACGCATGTATGTATAAAAATTAAACAGATACAAGTTCATTTCGTTTGTGTAAAACATAAAAATGATAACAAATTAACAATCACTTTTAGATTTGAACAATTCTGAAGAAACATTAGTATTACAACAAATAATTGAAACTCAAATATTACGAAACTAAGCTAAACAACTTTTGTGTTCCTTTTTACATTTTTTTACCTTATTTTTTTAAAAAAAAATATTACGAAACTCCGTTGTCGGAGGGAGGGCGGCCGCCCCCCTCCCGCGCACCACCTGTGGCCGCCCTTGTCGACATGCACCATAGTGTCACAAACAGATTTGTCATTTTGAACTCTTTAGGGTGTCACAAATGGCACTGCCATTTTTAACACTTTAAAGAGTCGAGAATGGAGCCATTTTCGACGCTTTAGAGTGTCGAAAATGATAACGCTATTTGTGACACTGAAATTACTGACGTCGTGAAAAAGCGTCGAGAATGGAAATTTCAACACTTTAAAGCGTCGCAAATGGTTAAAAAAGTGTCGAAAGTGGCTACCTTTTCTAGTGGTGTGAGTAGAAGATTATCTCGATCATAATTAACTCAATTTATTAAACAATCTCTCAAAATAAATCTCTCAATAAAAAATAACATACAGATTCAAATCCCTATCTAGTTTTACACATGAGATCATGTAACCAACGAGTGTATATATATGAATTTCTGGATAAACGTACGTTATTCTTTGGGCTTGAATCATAAAAAATGTCTTCTCCATCTAATTATAGATTTATAGGTAGCAAACCAGTCAATACATTTTACAACAGATCCTACTGCAGAAAAAAAAATATATTAATGAATGCATTTAAGCAAGCTAGCTAGTGGTGCATGTCTAAATGACTTTTTATTAATTTAATTTTATTATATATCATAACGTAACATAACTGAAACTATTAATTAAAGTATTTATGTCTCGATCATAACTGATTTTTTTTTTGGTAGAGATAACTGAATTTATTAAACAATCTCTCAATTGCCCCTAACTATTAACTAGTTAAAAAAAAAGGTATAAAATAAATTAAGAAAGGGTGGCCGGCAGTGGAGTACGACTCAGGTCGCAGATACCCCTGACGAAGGAAACGAATAGGGGTTGCTAGAAGTACGGATCGGTGCAAGTGTCTCTCAAGGAGAGGTAGCGGCAGCATTTCGCCAGGGTGGGGTTGCACTCGAACAACGGTGCGCCCTGACGGAACCTCGTGCATCCGTCAGCGTTCCATGGAGGCGGAGGAGCGGCGGAGGGAGGTGGCGGTGGGGGTGATCTGTGGGCGGCGGGCGGGAAGGGGAACGGCGGGTTGGGTGGGAAGATACTGGCATGGGAAAGGGGAGTGGGAGGGGGAATGGGAGGGGTGGTAAGGGGAACAGCCACCCGGTGGCTGACGGCGCCAGCGCAGCGGCCAGTACGGCGGCGAGGAGGACCACGGCTGACGACGGCTTCATCATTTTTTGTGTTTTTTTACTTTTCTGCTGATTTAATCTAATCAAAGGGTATTTATAATTTTATGGGGGAGATTAGGTTCATTTGGGTATGATTTTGTTAAGTTAGATCGAGTATCATATTCCCATTCTTTTTATTTATTTTAATTTGTTATATTTAGATGACATGATTTTGGTTTGTCAACGGAATAGATATCATATTTTTGCTTTGTTGATTAAGTAGTATTTACTTTTGTGTATTAATAGATCTCATCTCTACCCACCCAAAAAAAAAGATCGCCTCTAATTTTAAAAATTTTGGATATAATTTAGTGAAGTAGGATAATGACATGAATTGCATATAATTAACAGATTTTTAAAAAAAAAATTTTTTTGTCAAAACAACTCAAACGAGGTGATTATATATAACTTTATGTTTTGGGCTTATCGAGGAGATCGATGATGTAGGATAGAATATAATGAAGGAGGGCTATTCTAGTCGAGGAAACAACATATGATGTCGGGGTGTGAAGGCTACCCAAACTTTCTTCTTTCGCCTTTGCAACGACACTACATCTAAGTGTTTTCTTCCATACTTATTATCTAATCTTGACTATTTGATTTATTTTTATTTTTTTAATAATTACTCCGAGTCTCTTGCAATTAAAAACACCTCTCGATATAACCAAAAATACAATGTGTATAACTTGATTTCCCAAATCCTCATCGTATCAGAACACATAACACATTAAAATTAGAAAAAATTTGCAAAAGAGGCATTTTTTTCGGACTAATTGGCGGAATGTCCAAGGTTTGGGACAAATTGAGAATTTGTCCATCTCTCCCAAATCCCCCAGGTATACTTATGGCAGAGAGGGAGATTGTCTAAAATTCCCAATCCCTCCAGATCTTCGCCGGAGCGAGGCCGGAGCCGAGGCCGGAGCGAGCGAGCGCGGAGAGAGTGAGACCGGAGCGAGCCGGAGGCGAGGCGCCGGATCTTGTGCTCAGATCTGGTCGAAGTTCGAGATCTGGAGCGAGAGGCTGGATCTGGTCGACGTCTCCGGAGGCGGTGGCGGAGGCGGTGAGCGAGCGAGCGAACGAGCGAGGGAGCGAGATCGGAGGCAGAGGCGGCGAGGCGCAGCAGTGAGGTGATGTCCGATTCGGCGCTGCGGCGAGGCGGAGGCCGAGATCCGGCGCCGATCCGGCCTGTTTTGGAGCGGAGGCGGAGGCCGAGATCTGGAGCGAGCGAGCGAGCAATGGAGTGAGATCGGAGGCGGAGGCGGCGAACTGATGTCCGATTCGGCGCAGCAGCGAGGCAGAGGCGGCCAGAGCCGGCGCCGATCCAGCCGGAGGCGGAGTCGCGGACTAAACCGTGAGGAAGGAGGAGGACTTTTTTATTAATTACAAAGATCACCCTATGAATATGAGAAATTAAAAAAATATCTATATTTTATTATTTGATCCATAATCTATATTTTTATTTTTGCACAACATAATGTTATATTTGCACAAGCACAACATACAGTTATATTTGCACGCCAAAATGTATCGACACGAAAAAAACTAGACTTGCGTCATATTTGCACAATTTATGGTTATATTTGCACGAAAAAATGTAAAAAAAAATAAAAATAAAAAAATAGATTTGGGTCATATTTGTACAACTTAGAGTTATATTTGCACAACGTACTCTTATATTTGCACGACAAAATGTAAAAAAAAATTAAAAAAAATTAAAAAAAAAACTAGACTTGGGTCATATTTGCACAACTTACGGTTATATTTGCACAACGTACTCTTATATTTGCACGACAAAATGTTAAAAAAATAAAAAAAAAAAAAAAAACTAGACTTGGGCCATATTTGCACAACTTACGGTTATATTTGCACAACGTACTCTTATATTTGCACGACAAAATGTTTTAAAAAAAAACTAGACTTGGGTCATATTTGTTGAACATACGGTTATTTTTGCACATGCACAACATACTCTTATTTTTGCACGACAAAATGTAAAAAAAAACCTAGCCTTGGGTCTTATTTGCTCAACATACGGCTATATTTGCACATGCACAACATACTCTTATTTTTGCACGACAAAATATTAAAAAAAAAAAAACAAAAAAACTAGATTGGTCATATTTGCTCAACATACGGTTATTTTTGCACATGCACAACATACTCTTATTTTTGCACGACAAAATGTAAAAAAAAAACTAGACTTGGGTCTAATTTGCTTAACATGCGGTTATTTTTGTACATGCTCAATATACTCTTATTTTTGCACGACAAAATGTTTAAAAAAAAAAAGTTAGGCTATAGGCAAGATGATAAAATTGTTATTGGCAAGATGATGAAATTACTACGGACAAGATGGACACTCCACCAATTTGTCCCAAAATGTGGACGTTTCACTAATTAGGACAACTTTTTTGGACATTTCACCAATTCCCCCTTAAAATTATTATGGTAATCCACCACCTACTAACTAGATCTAACAAAAAAGTCAAAGTCTGGTACAAGTCAACCACCAACACTACCTCTGGCATCATAAAAAAGTGAAAACACAAGATTTTTATTATGTATAAAAATTAAACAGATACAAGTTCATTTCGTTTGTTTAAACGTAAAAATGATAACAAATTAAACAACAAACACTTTTAGATTTAAACACTTTTGCGGAAACATTAATATTGCAACAAATAATAGAAACCAACCCCTTAAATTATAAAAGGAATCAATATTTTGTTTATTTATCGTCTTCAATTCTCAAGTACGTTTGCGTTGGTATTGTGAGCGCTCCTCGTCGAGGAGATATAGCGTGGATTCGCAAGGAAGTTGTTGCTGCCACCATTGTTTTATGCTATGAGCTTCGACCAACTCCGCATTCATATTCTTTATCACATAAGCCGAAGGGATCAAGTGTGTAGGTTCTCCACCCCTTCCTATTGCCTCCGCGACCAAGTTAATGATAGAACTACTACTTGCGACTTTATTGAGACAGTCTAACCCGATTGCTTTCATATATTTTCTACTTTCAAAGTACTCTATATACCCCGAGCAAATCCGGTCTCTTGGATGAACAAATAGACGAGGGGTCCATTTGCTCAAGCCAAGAAAAGTTTCGATATTTTCATCCAAGGACGAGCTGCCTTTCACTAATGTAGCTACAATTGCGATCAAAAGCTTATGGAAAATATGGATGGGCATCTTCAATCCCCCTTTCTTGAGTACCTCAACGAGGCCTATAAAAGGAGGGTTGAAGAGATAGGACTCAATGTAGCCTCCTTTTTCAATGTAGCATCCTTTTTCGGCCATAGTCTTTCCCACTGCAAGAGCTAGTATTGCCCCCAAAGAGTGCCCGACCATCCAAATTTGACTTGGATCAATATCACGCAAAGGCGGTTTTTCTAGCACATTGAGGGCCTTTTCATACCTTGGTTCGTTAACCAATGTTCTGTGTCCGACCACTAGTGCATTCAAAAAGAGATCACGAATCCCGGTCTCGAGGTTGACAAGTGTGCCGCGAAACGCGAGCACATATCTTGGGTGGTTTGGGGTTGAATCATCGCCCATGTATTCAAAGGTTGCTGCAAAAATGGAATCATCCCTCACATCTTGGTGAGTTTCAATCAGTTTGAATTGAAAATGTTCCCACCATTTAGAGACCAAGGTTTCTTGGCCTTCACGTTCACTTTGGCGATCCTTTTCTAACATATATACGCCATTTACCAAGCTCGCTGCAACTGATCTACAGTGATCTTCTGATGTCCTGTTAAACAGTTAGTATATATAGTTAGTTACATGGAAAAAAAATATAAGTTGGAAAGTGATTATATAGAGTGGGCGCATGCATTTATATATCCCACATATAAGTCTAGGCCAATAAGATTTTATAATATAAAACTAAGGGTAAATAACAGGAAACCACCCCTAAATATACTACATTATTCAAAACCACCCCTTAAAACAAAAATTACAAAACTTCACCCTTTAAACATACTCCGTTAGCAATCACCACCCAACCCATTTATTCCGTTGAAAAGTCTTGTCACATCTCAGAAAATACAATTAGTTGAACTTCTCCTCCTCTCATTCTCCGCGTTGGCAGCACCGATCATCACACCAGGGCTCCTCCTGCCGCTCCCATTCGACGCCTTCTCGCACCTGACTTTCAAAAGGCTTGCCGACCTCAACAACAAGCCTTTCTTCTCCAACCAAGAGCACTTTGCTTTTGCGCCTGGTAGCACATCTCTTGCTCCCCAACCGGCTGGCTGCGTCGTCTGCTTCACCTTCCCCTCCCGACTCCCTCTCCAGCCTCGACCAAATGTGCATCCTCATCATCGATCTGCAACAACGTTACCCCTCTTTGACCCCATCCCCACCGACCTTTATCGCCTCCAATCAACCTTAAGACGCTCTCTCTCAAGCACAACATCTTCTCCGGCTCTCTCCCTCCCAACCTTTTTCTCCCTCTACAAGCTCTGTATCCTCGATCTGTCCTTCATCAACCTCTTTGGCCAAATCCCCATCGATTTCAACCGCCTAGACCGACCGATGTCACTTCAGCTCAAGTTCAATCAGTTCACCGCTCACCTTCCCCCTCTGAACCAAACCAACCTTGAGTTCTTTAATGTCTCTGAAAATAGTCTCACCGGAGAATCCCCAAAAACTATCACGCTTTCCATATTTGATGCCTTCTCTTTCTCCTATAAACCTAATCTTTGCGGCGAGATTCACAATCGGCCTGATGGACGCTTTCCATCTTCTGCTTTGTCGCGGTGGTGCGGGGTAACAAGAGGGGAAATCTCGACAGGAAGTTGGAGGCGGCAAAGTTTATGAGCGATGGTGGTGGAAGTTTACTATCGGAAGACTAAAAGAGGTTCTGGCTGGTTTCAAGGGTGAACCAAGGGATATAATTGTATTTTCTTACATTTGATGGACTTTTTAAAGAAATAGATGAGTGGGGTGGTGATTTGCTAACAGAGTATGTTTAAAGGCTGGTTTTATGCATTTTTCATGAGAAATAGTACTCCAATCACTTGTAAACTAGGTTTAATTAAGTTATTTACATTGTAACATACAAGACTTATTTTTATCTCTTTACCTTTCAACATAATCGATACCCGATCTGGATTTTTTCTTAGTTTTAGATGTACGTAGAGCTGGTAAGATCTGACCTAACCGTAGCCAAGAAACCCGATCGACTCACTCGATTCGAAATCCGATTGAATCCGAATCAATCCCGACCAATATTAACCCAATACTCGAATGGACCCAAATACAGACAAATCTGACTCAACCCATATCTGACTCAAACCAGATCCGATCCGTACTAGACCTGACCCGACTACCAACTCGACCCGAATATTCTTGAACAACTATTTTTTAGTTAAAAGATGTTCAAAGAACTTCTCACATGTATATATAGTTCCAATATTAACATATTTACCCTCGTCGTTAGGTTGTTTTCTCTAAAAAAATAACATGAATTACATATTCAACTTAATCAAATTGATTATCCGAAAGTCCCGAACGAACATGATTCAACAATTTCAACCCAAACAATTGAAGGTTTGAAACAAACATAGACCCATTTCTACTTGAAACCTGAATGAGACCCCTGCCGCATATATATGTTAATATAGTTCCAATATTAACATATATATGCGGGGCGGGATGCGGGACGACCCCTGCCCCATCTTGTTCCGCGCCCACCCCTAAAAATTAATATTTATATATCTTTTATATATTAAAATGTATATAAATACTAAACTCCGTAATTAAATACGGAGTAATTAAAGTAACTAAAGTGAGGGGATGTATCTAATTTATTGAAATATATGCAAGTTGAAAGATACCAATCAACCAGGGTGAGATGATGAGGTCCACAAATGCTGAAATCTTCCATCAAGCCGAATCGCACACCTACACATACAAATGATACAATTACAATAACCCCAACCAGTGGCTTAATCACAGTCATAAATTATTGATATTATACATGCATCGGTGAGTGTGTAAATAATAATAATAATAATAATAATAATAATAATAATAATAATAATAACAACACTAACAATAACTTTTTAGTGGGTATACCCCTTACCATGTAATGGGGGACAAATTTGAAGCGTTAGATGAAATTTGAACAACGACTAGATGAAGGAGTGGAAGTAATTAAGGTGAGAAATACGTTATAAAACCTGTCAATTTTTTGTTTTAAAATCTAGGGTCATTTGGTATTGATATCTAGATATCAGATATCGGATATCAGCCCTAGATATCAGATATCGGATATCAGCCCTCGATATCTGATATATGTGTTTGGTATGACTAGATATCGAAATCACTTAAAGTGATATCGATATCTAGTGTTTGGTATCCCCGGATATCACTTGATCTCTGATATCTGTGTTTGGTATCGCCAGATATCGATATCAAGTGATATCTAGATATCAAATTTAGGCTTATTTGATATACTGATTTTTTTGGGAGGTATCACTTAATATCGATATCATCCGATATCGATATCTTGATACCAAAACCGATATCTTGATACCGATATCAATATCTTGATATCAAGATATCAACTGATATCGATATCGATATCTTGATATCTAGATATCGATACCAAACGAGCTCGGGTAACGTTTCCATCTAAATTGATGTGATGGTGTTAAATAAAAAAACTATATATAATTATAATGCGATAATGTTTTAATATTAATATTAATTCAATGTTTTCAATGAGCTTATTGATTAAAAAATAATAAATTTAAATAAAATGATTAAAAATAATTAACTTTTCATAAGAAGGGGAGATGTGGTGATAAGATTATGTGTTTACTATAGATTGAAAAGTTGAAGAAAAAAAATATCTATAATATCCAAACGATAACATGCGAAGGTGAAATGAGTTTAAGTAATATATAGATTATTACGTACGTAAGAATATTTTTTCCAAATCGAAACAAGGTTAGTCGACAATCAATATATTTATATATATATATATGTGCATGGGCTATAGATATTGCATGGCCAAAAAAAAAGAAAAAAAGATGGATCGAGATGACAGGAAATGCGAATTTAGAAGATCTAAGCACTTCAATTACTATATCTAAATAGTAGTTGTTATTGAAAACGATTCTAACTAGCTATTTTCTAGTTTGGGTTCTCGATTTATAAGGTAATAAATTAATTAAATTCTAGGTGGCACGGTTTAACTCGATCGAAACCGTAATCTAATATAGATATGCTGTGAAACTAGTTAGCTTCAAAGGAAAAACACAGTGAATACCCCATAATCTAATGAGGGTTTGCACGTTACTTGAAGAACATATAATAACCAAATGAAATGTATAACATATAGAACTTGAATTGTTTACCTTCCAAGGTATATAAAAAAAATAAATAAAGAAAGAAAGAAAGAGAATTTTTGTACCTTATCCAGGCAATTAAAGATTGTGGGAGGTTTGGGTACTTGGATCTCCTTGAATTGAATTGATCGATCCTTTCTGACTTCTCTTGGTTTATATAGTTGGCTCAAAGGAGCTGATCTCGAAGCAAGTATACGTTTGTTTTTTCAACTAGCCACCAAGTGTTCTTAGTATATTGATTTTCCCTGGCTGGCTAGCTACTATATACCTTTGAAGATCCAATTACTTTGAGTGTTCAATTATAAACAGAGAGTGTTCGGGGGACGTGGATGAGAATTAATTAATACTAGTACGGTCCCTGCGCCATGGCGCGGTTTTTTCTTATAAATAATACTCCATCCGTTCAGCAAAACGTGTCACTTTACTATTTACGCACGTTTTTTTAGGGGATAAGAACTATATAAAATATCTAGTTTTTTAATAATTTTTTTAACAATTTCGTAGTTATTATTAATAAGTACAAACTTGTTAAAAAAAATTTATAAAAAATAAATATTTTATTTAGTTTTTATTATTTTAAAAAAGCGTGCGTGAATAGTAAACGACATGTTTTGCCGAACGGATGGAGTATTTAGATATAGAGTAATAATAGACATTAAATTTAATGCAATATTTTGAATTAAACCCATTGATTAGTAAAAGTGTTAAAAATAATCAAAAAAATACAATTGGGTTAAAGAGATAAAGAGAAAAATAAATAATAAATAGTGAAAGATAAAAGATTTGAATTAATCCCATTGGTTAAAAAATGTATCATCAAATAATATTGGGTAATTAATATTAGAAAATTTTCCACAAACAATAATATTAGAAAATATAGTTGCCATAATAAATGATATTATGTAAATAATTTTCCAAAAATAACTTTGAACATGGAGAGGACATGTGACATAAATGCTTCTCTTTTAATATAGTATATAGATATAGATTGGTTAAAAAATGTATCATCAAATAATATTGGGTAATTAATATTAGAAAATTTTCCACAAAAAAATAATATTAGAAAATATAGTTGCCATAATAAATGATATTATGTAAATAATTTTCCAAAAATAACTTTGAACATGGAGAGGACATGTGGCATAAATGCTTCTCTTTTAATAGAGTATATATATTGGAAAAATGACTAAAAAAATGTAAAACTAGATCGAAACCCTAAACTTTGATAAGAACGAATTCGATAAAGTAAATGTGGAAGCGAAAAACGAATCGAACCAATCAAGAACACAAGGATTTTTTATGCAGTTCAACGAACCTACTATGCGGAGCCTCAGGAGGGAGAGACTCAACCCCGAAAAAATCCACTAAGCAGATCAAGAGTACAAGTCATGGTTGCATGTCACAATCAAAGAACAACTATAGATCTACTCTAGATATAGACAGAAACGACAAACAAGAAGATGAACTTCGAGACGAGATGACGAGAAACTCCCTAATCTTCTCAGATCTTGGATCAGAGAAGATATGGTAACAAGACGACAAATGACACAGGAAACAAACATCGTCTTTAAGGATCTATAACAGATCTGACTAAGGAAGCTCGATCAGAGCTTCTTCAATGGCAGATTCTCTTCGACGCTTTCTCTCGACGATTCAACTTCTCTCTCTCCCTTTGTATTGGCTTACCAGCTTCACAAAAGGAGGAACTGAGGAGCTCAACTAGGGTTTGATCCCTTATAAAGGGAACCCTAAGTCAAACGTTGTGTTTCACTTAGCTGAAGTCTTCAATCAGAGACAAGGGAGGTAAGCTGGGCCAGTGAGCAGTGTTGGGCTTTACGGCCCATGCAATTACAAGATCCGATCCAAATTACACAACTTAGCCTATTTTACCATACAAAAGCTTATAACCTATATTTTTTACATCTTATTATGTGACATGCCATCCTATGACTTAATACAAGACATTTAAGATTATAAAGCATAACAAATATGCCCTCCAATCTAAATGTCCAACCTTGAAATACCAGTAGTATATTCTTCCTGGGTGTGAGTGAACACTTATCCGTGATAGGCTCATGTACCTTCAAGTTAGTGGACATCAGAAATGTGAAGGCATTCCTGAAAAAACAAAATTTGTTAGCATGAACAATCTTGGATCCAAATTAAGTCAGCTGGGTTCTCCTCACCCTTGATCTTCTTCACCTGCAATACATGTTCTTTTACTCAAATGTCTGATATAATGGAACCTCACATCTATGTGTTTGGTTCTTTCATGGTGCATAGGGTCTTTACACTGGTATAATGCACTTTAAGAGTCCTTATTAATTAAAGGTATAAAGGACTTTTGAAAAACCTCTTCCAAAATTTCTTTCATCCAAACAACTTCCTTGGCAGCTTCAGTGGCTGCAATGTATTCAACTTCTGTACTGGAGAGTGCAACAACATATTGTTGTTGTGACTTCCATGACACACATTTCCCAGCCCAAGTAAAGAAATAGGCAGTAGTTGACTTTCTATTGTCTTTGTTGCTAGCATGATCAGAGTCAACAAACCCTAGCACTTGGGAAGCAGGCCGATAGGCACTATATACCAAACCTAGATTTTTGGTGCCATAGATATACCTTAGAAGGTACTTGCTGTCCAGTGAGCTTGCCCTGAATTTGACATGAACCTGCTCAACACACTAATAGCAAAAGCCAAGTCAGGTCTTGTACAAAGCATGACATACATCACAGAGCCCACAATAACATCATAAGGCACATTTGCCATCTCTTTTCTTTCACTCTCAGTCTTAGGGCAGTGAACTTTAGAAAGCTCCAAGTGCCCTCCTAATGGGATAGGTGAGGTTTTAGTGTTATCCACATTAAACCTCTTCAAAACCTTCTCAATGTAATCCACCTGGGATAACATAAGTTGCTTCTTTTTCCTATCCCTTATCAGACTAATGCCTAGAATCTTTTGAGCATAGCCAAGATCTTTCATCTCAAAATGTTTCATTAAGTCCCTTTTAACAATGGAGATAATAGGCATAAAAGGACATATAAGCAAGATATCATCCACATACATAAAGCAAGATAAACATGGGACACAGAGATTTAAGACCCTTAAAATACAGACAGGAATCATATTCAGATCTCAGAAAACCAAGCTTCTTCATGCACATATCAAATTTAATGTTCCACTGCCTAGGAGATTGTTTGAGGCCATACAAAGATTTCTTAAGCAAACATGCAAGATCAGGTTTACTCTTATCAACAAACCCTTTAGGTTGTTTCATATATATAGTCTCATTTAAATCTCCATGTAAGAAGGCAGTCTTAACATCCATTTGCTCCAATTCCCAATCAAACACAATGGTAATAGCAAGCAGAAGCCTTAAGGTCTTATATTTAACCTCAGGGGCAAATATATTTGTGTAATCCAACCCTTCCCTATGAGTAAAGCCTTTAGCTATAAGCCTGGCTTTAAACTTGGGGGGATCATCCTTAGAGATCCCTTCTTTTACTTTATAAATCCATTTATTTTCTATCAGCTTAGCATGAGCAGGTTTAGGATAATCTTTGCTTAGAAAATTCATCCTACTATTTACCTACTGTAAAAAAAATACCAATTAACTAGCTAGCTATACAATTGGTCACGTTAGCTCCCAGGCGACCGAAGAGTTGTCACTTGAGTGTCATCGCTAAAACATCGATGTCTCTAAAGCTACCCGGCGATGGACTTTCCATATACACAATATTTCCTTTTTTAACTAATATTGATATAAATGCTAAAATTCTAAAAAAAAATTATAATCAAAATATAATTAACAAAAATTTTAATAAACTAAATATATCTAGTTTATTGAAATGTGCAAGGTGAAAGATACCAATTAACCAGGGTGAGATGATGAAGGATAATCTTTGCTTAGAAAATTCATCCTACTGTTTACCTACTGTAAAAAAAATGAGATGATGAGGTTCAGAAATGTTGAAATCTTCTTTCTGATTTCCATCAAGCCGAATCGCACACCTACACATACAATTACAAATGCCAACTAATGGCTTAACCGACTTGCTATTAGCATGGCGTGATATTGCCAAACACACCATTTGTTCTTTGACTTCCAGTGTCGACAAAGGTCCTACCGATACCGACACTGATGTCGATAAAATTCAAAGTTTGTGATTAATTTGCAAAATGAGGCTTCTAATTAGCAGGAGGGCTAATTAAGTAGTAACCACTTTTACTCTTGAGGCCAGAGTCAGTAGTTTTAATTAAGTCTATATTTGTACTTAGTATAAAAAGTTAAATATTACCCTTTCAATAGGAAAGTGCCATGTATAATTAGTAATTATAATATTTTAACAAAGGAATTATTATTTTTAACCCCTTATATTCCTTCATTTTCTCTAATTTCTTCTCCAAATAAGGATCACCTTCTTTCCCCTCTAAAACAAACTCTTTTGTATGGTTGCAAAAAATAAACAAGTAAAAATAAATAGAAGTTGAAGTTTTTTTAAAAAAATAGGTTAAAGAGTGTATGGGTGGAAATAAATAGGTAAAAGTAGTTAAAATTTTGAGTTAAAAAAGCTAATGGAAGGTGCTTTTTTGGTGTTTAAATTTTTAACTACAAAAATCAACACATGCTCTTTTTGCATTGTTTATTTATTTATCACAATTAAAACACCTTTGTGCCTCATGCGGAGATTATCTTATTGTTTAAATTTTTAACTATTTTTACTAACTGTTTATAAAATTTACCCTATTTATAATTTTAGTCAGTTTATTAACCTCGCCCCATACGAACCCTTTATCTTTTGCTAATCACATTTCATGTAATTTTTGTCCATGTTTAATGTTTAATTAGCAGTGTAAAAGATGATTTTTACACTTATATCATTGTTATGCTCTGTTGTTGCTATGATTTTGTATTTCTCGAACATCATTTGGCGGACTTTTTATTTTTCTTGCTTTCTTATCTATTTTTACTCCAATTAATTACCCTTGTAAGTTGAAATGAAAAGATGGTCACTGCAACATTGATCATTGCTGCTTAAATTAAATAAAGGGAGGGCTTTTTTAAAAAAAACTCCGTACATTAATTAGTGTGCCAGCTTGTAAGATACTGTAGGAGGGAGTATTAGCTAGCTAGCATGTGCAATTATTTTGCAGAAGGATTAATTAATTATCTAAGAGGAGGGCTAATTAACCACCAACTTTGGACGGGGATGTCGGAGTTGATAATTCATTTTTAAATCATTTTTTTTTTGTTGATCTTAGTCCATTAATTTGTTGATCTCTTATATATAAATACATGTTAGAGCTTTGTGGATACTGGATATCGGTGACAGTTTAATTTTAATTTTATTGTCATTGCAGGCTTCCAGAGTCAAAATATCCACTGTGCATATGTCAAGAACATGGTCGTTGCTTAGTCATACTCATAAATTATTCAAATTATATATGCGTTGGTCAGTATATAATTTTTTTATTAGGTAATAATTCGAGGTTGGTGAGTATATAATATGTATTCACACAATCAAAACTGTTTTTTTTAGAAAAATATAGAAAAAATTAGGTCAAATGTCCATTTACATAAGCTAATTAGGTAAATGTCCATTTTTAATTGGATATTAAGTAAATGTCCATATTTTTTTTTGTAATTCTAACTATGCCCTTGATATAAAAATCCCCTCCATTGTGTCTCCTGTGTCGCTCTCTCTCCTTCGTTCTTTCGCTCCTGCGCTCCTGCGCTCTTTCGCTCCTTTGCTCCTTCCCGTCTCTCTCCTTCGCTCCTACTAGTGTTCGTCATCGGTTCGCTCAACCTCCGTTCATTCCGGGTAATCTCTACTCTTTTGCCCCTTCCCGTCCTTCTCAATCTCTTCCCCCTCCTTTCGATTTCCTTTCGATTTGAGCAATTTTGTTGATTAGCCCTAAATTCGATTGCACTTGCCTAAATTCGATTTGCTCTAGATGTGAGTACATTGCTCCATCGTTTCTACAATTTGAAGATTGAGTATTATTGATGAGGAAATAGATCTCTAGCTCGATGGAGATGTGAGAGGGTTTGAATCTGAGCGATCTCAATTGCGTTGCTGGAATTGGTTCCACTTTGCTTAAATTGATGTGTATGGACTGACTAACACTAGAATTGATTTGGTGATGTGTGCGCGCATTTGTAATGGTTTTTTTATTTGATTTCGGTGACAGTTTAAATCCTCCTATAGATATTGTCATGTTATATGGTTGTTAATTAATGAAATTGATTACATTAGATGATTTGGTGACATTAAGTATTGATGCCTTTATATGCGATTATGTGAGAAACAATTTTGTTGAAAATAATATTGTTGTGACGATAGTCGATATTTTGTTAATTACTTTGTGATTTTTGAAGTTTTGGTATCACTGATAACACTTTATTTTCGTTTTTTAGGGTTTGTTTGTTCATAGCCACTTCAAATGGATTATCCAAATGGTTAGTGTTCTTCTTTATGAATCTAATTTCGTTCTTACTTTATATGTTATTCAATTTCAGAGGTTTATCATTGCTTGTTTGTTTGGTAACAATTGTTTGTTTGGTGACAACTAGTATTTAGCTTGAGTCTATATCATCAACTTAAATGAGACTATCAAGGGTTTAGCTTGAGATCTATCATTGCTTGTTTATTTGGTGACAGATGGTATATATCTTGAGTCTATATCATCAACTGAATTGAGACTGTTTCTGGTGGGTTTTAAGTAGAATTTATGTTGTTATTTTGCTGTTTTTTATATTGGTGACAATTAATCACCTATGTTTATGGTGACATTAACTCATAGTTGTTTAGCGGTAAAGTTATTTATTATGTTTGGTGACAGATTATTTATTTATGTTTGATGACGAGTCATTTTCAATCAAGAGGGTCGATGTTCTTGCGTAGAATAGTGGAGGGTATGTTTTTCCCCCATGTGTTATGATAAATTTCATTTTTTTTAATATCTCATTTAGTTATAATCTAATTTTCATTCTCTTTGTGTTTAATTACAGTGGAAGTTGTAGTATGTATACCATCAAATATATCAAGTGTCTTGCATTTCATGGTGACATTGAAATTATTTCTGACGAATATATGGATGCGTATAGAGAGATGATGGTTATGGATTTGTTCAAGAAATGTTGAGCATGAGATATTTAGGAGTACAATCTGCCTACCTTTTTACTGTCACTATTTTGGGATGTTAAGTAATAAAAAGTTGTATGATGATTGTATTTTGATACTCATTACAATCTAACTATCATGGTGATTGTCTTAGTAGTAGTTGGTGACAATAGATCACTGACAAGAGGTCGATGACAATAGGGTGGTGACAATATTTTATAGTTGGCAACAATACGTTGGAGAAAATAATAGGGTGACACTGTTTCGTAGTTTGTGACAATTAGGTTGGTGACACATTTTAGGGTTTAGGATTTAGGGTTTAGGGCCTTGGCCCTAAACCCTAAAGACTAAACTCTAAACCACATTGTACATCAAAATTTTATTTGTTTAACTTTAGCCCATCTAGGGTCTATACTCCCCTAGTTCTAGGGTTTTAGTTTTGTGACAAAAGTGAGTTAATATTAGGTGATAACGATGACATTGGTTCTGTACAAACATTTTAGTTTGATGACAATATGAAGAGGATGAAGACGCTAGAGGGGAGATAAATTTGATGACAATGTTCTGTAGTTGGTGACAATAGATTGATGACACTATTTTATTGTTGGTAAGAACAAATTACGAAAGTAGGTTGGTGACAATAGGGGGTGGTGATAATGTTCTCTATTTAGGGATAATAGATTGATGGCAATGTTGTGTAGTTGGTAATAATTGGTTTGTGACAATGTTAGGTGACAATAAGTTGGTGAAAATAATTTGATGACAATGTTTCGTAGTTGTTGACAATATTTTGCAGTTGGTGATAGTATGTAGTTAGTGAAAATTAGTGGTGACAATATTTTATAGTAGGTGACAAAAATTTGGTGACAGTGTTATGTAATTGATGACAATAGGTTGGTGACAGTGTTTACTAGTACGAAAAAAAATTCTGTTAAATGTCACTAGAAAAAAAATTAAAATATCACCAAAAAAGTCAGTTGTCACCAAAATAATTATCACAATATCTGTCACCAAAAAAAATATACACAACTGTCACCAAAAAACTATCACCAAATGCAGGCGTTGACCGAAATGGTCAATGTTGACCAGTCAATCTTAAAATTAAAAATGGTCAAAGTGGGAAGGAGGAAGGGTTAGGGATGGGAAGGAGGGGTATTTTTGGAAAAAATGGACATTTGCTTAATTTTGTAAAAAAATGGACATTTACTTAATATTCATATCTAAAATGGACATTCACCAAATTTAACCAAAAATATATCCATCATTTTCAATTCTAAATATACATATACTAAAAATGCATAGCGTTCTATATGGCGCATTGTGGTTGATTCTAATAAAAGAAATTAATAAAATAATATATTATCATAGTTTATAGAAAGTTATATAAGTCACAATCTATCTATATAAGTAAAATAGAGAATTTGTTTTTTTATATATATTTTTAGTTAATCGACAAAAATATAATTAAAAAATATTCCATAGTTATACTTACTAAAAATATTGTAATAGATAAATATACAGTATTTGATAGGTGTTATTTTATTTATATCTAGATTATTTTTTTGGTTTTTTTGTTGGAATAACAACAAAAAATCCCCACACAATACCCGACCCTTAGAGCATAAATTATATGTTAAATTAAGCAATAGCTCATGTAGATTTTAGAATAGAATTTTAAATTTGTCAACCTTCATGTCCAATTCAAAGTACAGACCTTCGAATCTGAGACTTAGGGTTGAACATCTATGAAGAAGGAGAACCCCGAAACCATGAGCTTTGAGAACTTTGTCCAGGTTAATTCATCAAGATCGAAAGAAAAAAAATTAAAAAGGCGCCGATACACAGGTAAACCTTCAAGCCAGACTGAAGATGAAGCCTCACTTCAAGTGGGTAAGGCTCTACAAACCAACGCCTCCTTGCTAAGAGGAGGTAGAATGGTAGATGATGAACAGTGCATCATTTCTACATCATATTTTACAATTTTTCCCACACTTTCTTTTAATTATATTGTGATTCCAGATTAATTTCCCGTTTATGAATTATGATCATTTGTATCAATATTGGTTTAAGAGATTATAGTTTGTATATGAATTTATAATTTTGATGTTCGTATTATTTTTGGATCATTTTTCCTAAAAAAAATGGAAAAAGAATTGTTTACCTTAGCCAGAGATATATTGTACGTTCAATCAATGGTAGATTTACAAATTTTTTAGCGAGGGGCTAAAAAGTTTTTGGGAATTTTTTTTAGAAGTATGTGTGAAATTAATTTTTTTTAATATATATATAGGGTGTGGTTCGGGTGTACACACACCTTAAAGTGTACCTTGTTCACAAATATTATTCGGTGAAATATGAAACATTATTCGGTGAAATTTGAAGCATTATTCGGTGAAATGTGAAACATTCTACCGAATACTATTATGTTACAAATTATTCAGTGGAATTGGAACATTTTCATCTGAACTGAACGGAAAAAGAAAACATAACAGTATTCGGTAGAATGTTTCACATTTCACCGAATAATGCTTCAAATTTCACCGAATAATGTTTCACATTTCACCGAATAATATTTGTGAACAAGATACACTTTAAGGGTTGTGTACAAATGATCCATACACTATATATATTGTGGCTGGTTTGGGTTGGATCTCCTTGAATTGAATTGATCGATCCTTTCTAACTTCTCTAGGTTTATATAGTTGGTTTCCTTAAAGATGTTGCAAAACTCCACCTTCAGCTCGAACTGTTGCAATATGAAGAGAACATATATGTAATCAAAATCTCAATCTTTCAAGGATAAGACCAGAAACCTTTGAAGACGTTGATGATGGTTAATTAGGTTATCGTCGCCGATCTACAACCGTAGCAGACCAAGATATATCCGTTGCCGATCTACAAGCGCACTCTTTTTGTCAATCTGTGCCCCTCCTATACCTATTTGTTCTATTTGATGGTCATGAATTATAAACCCTACTGAGAATTTCCAACGTCTCTACTTCTAACATCAAATAAAATTTGATGTGTTTTTTATAGTGCTTTGTCCACTGCAAGATTCTTTTCTTTCTCATCTTAATCGGATCTTTAATACCTGTCTGGTGATTTTCATCTATGGTCTTAATTTTTTTCTATTTTTTTAGTACTTATCTTGTGAAATTTTTCATAATTTGGATCAATGCGGTGTTGTTCTGATTAAAGATCTTTCTATTTATATTTGTCCATATACATCACCATACCAACTCACCAAGTTGCGACAGGGTTATTTTTTGACTTTGTTTAAATTGATCGATCCTAACTTCTCTTGGTTCGAAGCAAGTCTACGTTGTTTACCTTTTTAATTAGCCAGCAAGATCTTAATTAATATATTGATTTTTCCTAGCTGGCTAGCTACTATACCTTTGAAGATCCAACTTTGAATGTTCAATGAAAGAGAATTTGAAGAACACATTAGGGGTAGGAGATATAATAGAAATACTCTAGAGGGGGTGAATAGAGTATGAAAACTTTTTGCAACCTTATCGAAGATGAGATTTCAATGCCTTGGAATGATTGCAAGGTCTTGAAATGATTCTAGAAACCTGTTCAGTTGTACGAAATTAAAATAAAACGTTAATGCAGAAATAAAATATAATGGACAAGCGATATGTTAACGAAGCTTGGCTCTAAACCAGCCTACGTCTCCGCCTAAGTTTCCACAACCCGTAGGATTTAAACCACTATTATTTCACCCTTATGAGTCCTAGATACAAATTAGAAGAACTTTCTCTCTTCTAACAGCTTGTAGCCTAACCCGCTACGATCTAGCCAACTCACCACCCAGTGAAATAACAGCCCCGATTACACCAAAGTTGATCTACATATGAGTAAACGGATACTCTTAGTAGAACAAAAATGACTTATCCTATATCGCTCTTATGTCTTCCTCTCTCAACTTAAGATAAAGAAATTACAACGATTAAGAGAAAGAAAACAAATGGATCAGCAGGAAGATAATTGAATGCAGTGAAGATCGCTTGCTTCATATGAGTACTTGAGTGTTCTTGTTGAAGCTTGCAAAGCCCACTTTATAAAGTGTTGATCATCCTAAGTATTAGAGATGAGATACTAACCTATGCAGGAAGCGAACAAGAAGCTTTACAACTATTAAGCTCGTGGCATGAAGGGGAGAAATTTATGATCCAGAAAGCATACCAACATTTCAGAAGGAAAGCTCCAAGGAAGGCATGGAACACAGTTGTTTGGGATAGTGCAATTACCCCAAAACAGTCCTTCATACTTTGGTTAGCTGCTAAAGAAAGATTAGAAACAAAAGACCTCATAAAAACCATGGAAGTTGACCCTACTTGCACATTGTGTAATCGAGCCACTGAATCCCATGACCACTTGTTCTTTGCTTGTGATTATTCGAACTCTATATGGATGCAGATCAAGCGTTGGATTGGTGTCTGGCGAGGAATGAGGACACTCAAAGGAGCCTTGAAGTGGATGAAAAAAGAAGCAAAAGGAAAAGGATGGAGATCAAAGGCAAAAAGGATTGCTTTGGCTGCAACAATATATCACATTTGGAAAGCAAGAAATGAGAAGATTTTAAAAAACAAGACAAAGAGCATTGAGGAGCTGATACACATCATCAAACTGCATGTTTACAGAGCCCTTGACAGCTCCTTCTCTTTGCACTTCACACCAGCAGTAAGCTTACATGAGGGACTGATTCAAGAAGAATTACACATGGAAGAAGAACTTCAAATCTGAGGTGCAGGCTGCATATGTTTGTTTGAAAATTGAACAGGGAAAACTCTGAGGTTGTGACTTGTATGGAACAACCTTTTGTGCTAGCTTGTTGCTCCATCGAAAAGGAGATAGGACTACATGTAAAAAGGAGCAACTTTTGTCGACCATGCTCCTTCAATCTAGCTATCCTTCTTTGGAGTATAGGTTATAGATGGGTTTCAAAGGGAGTCCTGAGTACCGGTTTGTAGCATCCTTGATGGTCTAGCCGAAGGGGATTGTACAAGTCGTTACTCAGGTGTGTGTGTGTCCGACTTCTGATAGCTTTGGCTTGAAGAGATAGGATCCGCACATGGCTATGCCAGAATCCCTATTGCTTTTTAGGATGGTGAGCCTGCCTCACACAAAGGTCCACAAGCGGGCATAGCCCCTTATGAAGCCTATTGACATTCGACAAACTATCCCTTTGTAAATACTTTACTTTCGTTTCAATATATTTTAACCTTTAAAACCAAAAAAAGATCATGATCTTTGTAGCCATTTGAATTTCCTTGAAATCATCTTGAATTCTGGCTGACTTCAATTTGAATTGAATCTCTAAAATCGGATGGGGTGTTGTGCCAAATTTTCTAGTTGTTTGAGTTCAAACCCAGGCTAGCTTCTACTTATCCACAAAAACCGGCAACCCTTTGCTGCCAAGGAAAAATCTGTAACAACCTTTCAAAGCAAGTGGATATCTCCAAAACATATCTAACCACATAGTTTAAATTTAAAATAGATTTAGATAAATCCAAATCTAAATTTCGGTTAAAAACAAATCTACAACAATTAATTAAAATCTGGATATACCAAAATAGATTTGCATAAGGAATATGTCGAAAATATATTTGAATAAACGTACTTACTCTCAAGCATTGTCTTTCATCATCCTGCAAAACTACACTATAACTTACATAATTACAACAAGGTGGAGTTATCAGAAGTGAAAGTTCAATTGAAGAAATAGCGTTTGGTGGATACGGATATGAGAATTAATTAATACTAGTATTTGTTATCAGTGTACGTAAGGGCGTGTTTTATTAATAAATTATATTAAATTTATTTTTTTGTTAAATTTATGTGAAGATTAAAATAATTTATTTAAAATTTTTTAATAAAAATTTTAAAATAATTATAAAAATAATAGGTTTTGTAATTGATGAAGAATTATCTAAAAAAAACTCACATTTTAACCGCAAGGTTTTCACAGACATTTTTTGTGTAACCAAACTTGTCAAATCTATGTTAGAAGGTATGGGCAAATTGAATAAAAATACTCATAAATTATTAAATTACACAACCACCAAATTTGATGTTTTGCGGAGTATTAAAAAAACCACTCACACCCTTTCAGTCAGTCTGAATTTTATATATGCAAAAGTACAACTTTAATTACCTTGCCACGACAACGGCCAAAAAAAAAAAAAGAGCAGCTACAGAAGTAGATGTAGATCTATCATTCAGCTTTGACACATGTAGTCCTGAAACTGATCGATCTTTAACAGCTTTGACACAGGAAAGCTTGTGCACATTCTTTCCGAAATTTCATGTGCTTGAAGTGGCTGAATTGATATGAACCTGCACACAAAAATTGCCATATCAATTGCATACAGATCGATCCTGTCCCAAAGATAACGTAATACTGGCCGGGTTTAGATGCTTACACTGTCCTTCCAATAATTAATACAGTACAGTAGAATGTTCCATATGCATGAGGTAATATATACTCCGTATGATGGAACACAAGCAGCCCATCAGGTGGAGGATGTTTCTCTATCTTGAGTGAAACTCAGGCACTGACAGTTAATGAAAAGCATATATATATATATTTGTGTTTGTGTTTGTGTGTTTTGAAATTTCCTTGTTAAAATTCAAGCAGGACGTACGATACAGGTTTTCATGCTACAGAAAATGACAATGGTTAATTAACTGTTTCACAGGAAAAGGTTAGGCTATCAAATATCAGTCCTCGTATAGCAATGGCAATTGGCAACCAGGCCAGTAGTATATGCACTTCTGCATAAATTAAGCGTCAGGCACACAGGTAAACATTTCTGAGGCCAAGAAAAGTTGCCAATCCAGGTTTAGGGCTTGGAATTAAATTAGGTCTCGCATCAGTTTACTAATCTAAGGGCGGTAGACTTAAGATATGAAGGTTGAGAATTAATATTTATATAAATATTTTAATAATATATAAGATTTTATTATTCGGATAATTATTTAATAATAAAATCTTATCATTAGATATAATGAACTAAAATAATTAATTTTAATGACTAAAGATAAAATAATTCAAGCTAGTTACAACATTTATAAAATAACTCATGATACAATGATAAATTTTATAATCACTTAAAATATGAAATAATGAACATATAGGATGACACATGTATAAAACAAATGAGATCACTGTCTAAAGTAACTTAAATCTATTGAATTATCCTTAATTAACGTGTAAAATAACTCACTTCAAATTAGTGTGCCAGATTGTAAGACATCCTGTAAAATTAAGAGGCTAGGGAGTACTATAGCTAACATGTGCAATTATTTTGCATGAGGGTTAATTAATTATCTAGGATTAATCACCAACTTCGGATGTTGGAGTTGACAGTTCATTTTTTTTAAATAATTTATTTTTTGTGTTGATCTCATAGTATATATTAGAGCATTGTCAACATCTGATGTCGATGACAGTTTAATTTTTATCGTCAGCAACTTTCGGAGTCGAAATATCCACTCTGCATATGGCGAGAAAATGGTAGTGGCTTAATCATACTAAAAAATTATTCAAATTATATATGCATCGATGAGTATATAATATGCATTCACATAATCATAATTATTTTTTTAAAAAAAATCTATCCATCTTTTTCAATTCTAAATACATAAGAGTACATACTGTTAAAGAAAATCATTATAAGTTTGAAACTCATGCATAACGTCCTAGTGCATTGTGGTTAATTCTAGAAAAAAAAATTAATAAAATAATATGTCATCATAGTTTATATAAAGTTATATAAACCACAATCTATCTATATACACTACTACATAAAAAGGCTATTGCGGCAAAAACCGCCATATAAAGTTCCAAATCTGCCACTTAAAATCTAAGGTAGCGGTTTTTTTTCGCTACATTAGCTTGCGGTACCTTATCTCAAATGTGGCGGTTTTTTAAAGCAAATGTAGCGGAATGTATCCAATGTAACAAACCGCCACATAAGACCAAAAACCCGCTACCAAATGACCTAACGTAGCGGTTTTCTCCAAGTTGTTACATTTTTATAGGTGGCGGTTTTTGGAGCTTTGGTGTTTTGGGAGATTTAGTGACGGTTTTGGAAACTTTGGTGGTGAATTGGAGAGCTTTGGTGGCGGTTTTTATGAGCTTTGGTGGCGATTTTAAGATCAAGTGACAATTTTTAAGAGATTTGGTGGCGGTTTTGGGAGACACAAGTGTTGTGATTGTGACAATTTTAAAAGGCATAGCTGGCGGTTTTGAGAATCACCAATGGTCGGTTTTTTGCCGTAGTTGGCGGTTTCTTTAATTTATTCATTTTGACCTGTCAATATATATATATATATATATATATATATATATAGAATACGGATCGAATGTTAACAACTCTTACGGTGTTAAATGTTAACAAATCAATATTCGGCAAAATTTATCAAATATTCATTACAGTCACTCAATTATTCATCAAAGCTTTTCGACAACATTTAAGAGATTCATTTCAATTAATAATTATTGCCAATTAAAAAAAATTATCACCCAAAAAACTCAAACCCTTGTGCGTGTATCCACCCCCAATCCCGTAATTGTATTATTGTGATGAATATTTCTTAAATGTTGCCGAATATTGATGAATATTTGGGAAATTGTGAATAATTGAGTGACTGTGATGAATATTTGAGTGACTGTGATGAATATTTGATTAATTTAAAAAAAACCTTTGATGAATAATTGAGTGACTGTGATGAATATTTGATAAATTTTGCCGAATATTGATTTGTTAACATTTAACACCGTAAGAGTTGTTAACACATGACCCAACCTCTATATAGCTAGATATATAATAATCCAAAGTTACATAAATATTAATATGTACATTCAAGTAAATATGAAAGGTATTAAACTTGGAAAGTTTCCATTTAACCTTAAGATTTCATACAAAATATACACTTGAATTGGCTTGCTATAAGTACTTGAAGCTACCCAGGAGAAGAGCTAGGTATGCCAAGTTCACCTAAAGCACAAAATAAACAATTGGCTAGTTGCAAGTACTTAAAGCTATGCCAATCACCTGAAGTACGTACAAACCAATCCATTTTTTATCCGACAAATTTCCCTTAACAAAATGGTGCCAAGTGCTTAAATGCACAAACTAGCTATATCTAACCAACTATATATATATATATATTGTATGGATCATTTGTGCACAAGCCTTAGGGTGTGCACTGTGCACAAATATTATTCGGTGAAATGTGAAACATTATTCGGTGAAATTTGAAGCATTATTCGGTGAAATGTGAAACATTATACTGATTACTGTTATGTTTTTTTTCCGTTCAGTTTAGATGAAAACGTCCCAATTCCACTGAATAATTTGTAACATTCTACCGAATAAACTGAACGGGAAAAAAAACATAATAGTAATCGGTATAATGTTTCACATTTCACCGAATAATGCTTCAAATTTCACCGAATAATCTTTCACATTTCACCGAATAATATTTGTGCACAGTACACACCCTAAGAGGTGTGCACATCTTAACCACACTATATATATATACACGTACCCATGCCATACATGCAACCACCGTGTCGTTTTTGCACATACCAAAGTAGGTCGATCATAATCTTCAAAAGGGATTAACCACACAGTGGACCTTGATTGGTTGACCAAAATGTATCATCGATCTTCATTCTGACAAGAAAAAAAAATAAGGATATATATTATTCAAATGACCAAAGAGCTAGAAGATTGTCTAATAATTAATACACATACACAATTTTCATTTTCGGATAAAAATACAACCACTTTTCTGGACAATACAAGATCATGGAGAATTTGAGATCCACTCTGTTGGGATAGGTCGATCTGACCTTAAGCTAGATGAATGGAATGGTTGTTTTTTGTTTATGATAAGATGGAGTTAACTTATTTTTTGCTGAAGTAATGCAACCTGCGGTAAGGATAGTTAATTCAGTGAAGGAATGAAAAAAGCTTCCAGCCTCCATAAAAGCTTTTGCTTAATTTTCCCGCCATTTCTTTTCTTCTCAACTACTTTCTATAAACACAAATTTCTAAAGGTTCAGCCTCAAGCCCTTCAAATTGAAGCTAGATTTAGACACTCTTTTTGATCAAGTGTTCATTGAAGCTAGATTTAGACACTCTTTTCTATATAACTAGGGAGTTATGGTGCATGAATTTTAAGCACAGCTCAAATGCACCCCTTCATTAGAGTGAACCACAAATTCCTTATAGAACATAACCATCAATGCCCTTTTGTCATAACTACGAAATTGCCTATAGGCTTCAGTTTCAACCAACCCCTGAAATTCCATTAGTAGACCTAAAAAACATCATTGTAGTAGAATGGGCATAATCAAGCTCAACTAATTAACATGTTCACCTATTAAAAGTAAAATATTTAACAAGCAAAATCATAACAGAAAATGATCAATCGGAAATGACCATAAGTACAACAAGAAGATGAGAACAATGAAGAAGAAAGTATAACAATTTTAGAGGATAAGTATATGAATAACATAATGCATACCTATAGGGCAGACTAGAGTGACTAGTTGAGTCATCGCTGACTGAATTGTTAGGAGAGTTAGATGCATCCATGTCCTTTTCTTGAAAATTTGAGGCAAGGGTGCCTACAACTCGACCCCCCAGACCCTACTCTGAGCGGGATATACTGGACTTCTTGTTGTTGTTGTTGTTGTTGTTGTTGTCTTTTTAATTGGCTCCAGTGGCGGATCTAATGTTTTAAAGTTAAGTGAGCGAAAATATTTATGGTAAAGACAAAATTTTACAAGCCAAAATTGAATTAAGGAAACCATACCCCCAACCCATAACAACTCGTTTGAGATTTTTTATAACTCTTAATTAATTAAACTAATCTAGCGCACTAGAAAAAGTCTATCAATTTTCCACATTTTGAAAACAAAAAAAAAATTATAAATGCAGTTCATAAGAGTAGAAAAAACAATATGTGGAAAGAAAGCGCAACAACTCTTCACTGATTTTGTTCATCTTTGGGTTTTGATTCAAAATAAACTGAGATTATAATTATTTCTACCCAACAAAATTATTATTTTTTAACTCTATTCAAAATTTTCTACCCAACGATAGCTGGGTTTGCTTACACTGAGATCCGCCTCTGATTGGCTCTTCCTAGAAGTATAGCCATCTTAGTTCTGTACTTGCTTCCTCTCCCCTTTTCCCTTTGGAGATTTGACATTCAATGGTGTTGCTCTGGCTGATTTAGGGTTTGATTTTGATGATTTGAGTTTGATTTGTAATGTGACACTCAATGGTCTTATGCGGCTTGCCCAAACATGTTGAATTTGAGTTTTATCAATTGTTTGAAGCCTCTCTTTTGAGCTAGAGTTTAGGTATCCTTTCTCTTTGGTAAGCATCTTGTATTGCAAGTAGATATGCAAAAATGTACACTAATTTAAGTGTTGTGTCAACATCTTTTCTATTTGGTTAATTAGAGAAAATTAAACAATGATGTATGTAGTGTTAACGATGTCCGTAATGATATTGGTGAGAGCTAGCCTCAGCAACGGCGGCGGTGTCCGCAAAGTCAACAGTTTAATTTTGCCATCAACGGTGTTCGCAATGTTAGTGGTAAGAGCGCTAACAGTGTTATTGGTGTCACTACTGTCAACATTATCGAAATAATTGTGTCAGCAATAACTGTATCAATAGGGACGGGGGAAGGTGATGAATTTTTAGCTAATATGGATAGGTTGGTGGACACTTTGCAATAAAAAAGACAAAAAAATATGGACATATGGGTAAATATCTCATTTTTAAACTCTTTTACCTTAAAATTAGTAAAAATTATATTATAAAAAACCACAAAAAGTATTTTTGTTTTCTTTTTTCAAATTTTCTTTCAGTTTAGGGAGGTTAATGTCACCCCGAGCCCCTAAATCCACCAATGATTACTATATCTAATACTAGTTCATATTTAAAACGATTCTAACTAGCTATTTCAGTATTTTGTAGGTTTTTTTTCTTGGGGTTCTCGATTAATTAAGGTAATAATTTAATTAAATTCTAGGTCATTTAACTCGATCGAAACCGTACCGTACCCCGAAGTGAATCAAATACAGATGCTTTGAAACTAGTTAGCTTCAAAGAAGAAAACACAATGAATACCCCATAATCTAATGAGGGTTTGCACGTACGTTACTTGAAGAAAATATAACCAAATGAAATGTATAACATACAGAACTTGATCAATTGTTTACCTTGAAAGGTATTAAAAAAAAAAGAAAAAAAATAGAATTGTTTACGTACCTTAATTTAACCAGAGATATTATATTGTACATTCAATCAGTGGCAGGGGTTGATGGTTAGGAGCAAGCAAGCTGCAACTTTAATACTCTGCTGCTGGGCTGGACAACAAGTCAAGATGAATAGATGGTCTGTCTGTTGGAGGTATAGTATGACAGCAGATCGATGATGGAAAGCAAATAGGTGAAAGTGGCATGATGAGCTGGAATGTCTCTAGGCTGTCCAATATTGCCTTTGTAATCAATTTTATTTCCGGTAAAGAAGCCATTGTGTACTGTTCCGATGGTCGAGCTTTGGGGTATCCTTCAAGGCATGCGGCTGGCTTGGTCAAGGGGATATAGGAGGGTCGTTTTTGAAGCAGATTCCCAGTTGATGGTGCTGCTGATAGGAAGACCTATGGATCGTTATCACCCCCTATTTAGCCTTGTATCGCAATGCCAAGGCTATCTGAGAAGGGATTGGGTTGTCCAATTCCGACACATTCTAAGGGAAGCTAATTCGGTTGCTGATTATCTTGCTTCTTTTGCTTTTTCTTTTAGGCTAGGTGCTTCTTTTGCTTTTTCTTTTAGTCTAGGTCTTTCTGTATTGTGTGACCCGCCTCAGGGTGTTTTAAATTTAATTGCCGATGATGTAAGGGGTCGGGCTATCCCCCGTATGAGTACTACTTAGCCTCTTTTTCGTTATTAATAAAACTCCCCCTGCGGGGACGGAGAGCTCCGTCTCTCCTTTTGACCAAAAAAAAAAAGCATTGTGGTGGGTAATTGCTACAACGTCCACCAGTTTGAGAGATGTAACTATATAATATGTTCTCTTTAAACTTTTTGATAAGCTTTGAGGATATAAAGCTTTAATAAGAGAGAGGCAATGTAATGATCTCATATATTAGGTATTATATTAGATTAGTGTAGTTTAGGGTATAAATATATATACCCTTATACCTTGTAATTGGGTATGAAAGTAATAAAATCAAACAATTAGTCTCTCTCCTACTCTCTATCCTCTCTCTATGCTTACCTCCTCCTCCTCCTTCTTCCTAACCCTTTTGAACTCTACCTCTCTCAATCCCTTCCTTTACCAAATTCAACCCTAAAACTAGGACAATCATCTAGGGACATAACATGGATCTTCAAGTTTTGATCCAAATGATATATTAAAATCATTAACATATGTAATTTGTGTCAATTGATTGTACATTTTTAAAGAAGTCAAAATGTTTAATTATATTTTAGTTACACAATTAATCAATAAAATATATATTTTTTAAAAAATTACAAATATTTTGAGGCAAAAAAACATTATTGATGGATCCAAGAAAAAATTTAAGGTGGGATTAAATATTTTTTCGGAGAAATGTTTTTTGCATGTATATATGAAAAATAAATTGTTTTTTAAATGTTAGAAAAAACCTTAAATTTATAATTTCTTATTTAATTAGATAGTTTTAATAGAAGAAAACTAAGAGAAATAAAAATTATAAAAAAAAGTGAGGCTAAAGAAGTTTAACTGATGACCTTGAGGTAATAAATACTCTTCATTATCAATTAAGTTAAACTATCCTTGTGATCGTTTTGCTCTTTTTAAACATTTTTGTCCCTAAAATTAGTAAAAATTACCAAAAATATATATATAATTTTTTCTCTCATGATTTTTCTTCTAGACTAGGGGGCTTTAGTCGTCCCAAGCCCCTTAGATCTGTCAATGAAAGGCATGAGAAATAATCTTAAAATGATTATTTATTTGCAGTTTAAATATAGGATTTGAATAATTAACCATTAATAAAAAAGAGTACTAATTATATTTTAGTTACAAGATTAATTGATAAGCTAATTTAAAATCGATATTAGCGTTTTCCTCATGGGTGATCTGGTCTATGAGGAATAAAATTCTTTTCGAAAATCTTGTTGTCAAAAATATGGAACAATGGATAAAGATCATTACGCAGTATAGGTTATCTTGGAAAAAAGCTCAAGAAGATGATCTAGAGAATGAAAAGGCTACAACTATACACCATAAACCTCAAAATAAATCGAGATGCCAGAAAAAAGTTAAATGGAAAAGACCGCCCAAGGGATTCATGAAGCTAAATTTTGATAGATCCAAGGTCGCGTCTAGGCAAGTTGTTGCTGGTTTTGTTATCCGCGATAGCCGTGGTAGAGTGATGTCCTACGGTGCACAAGGACTTGGGAGTACTTCTTCGATGCAAGCAAAGTGTCTCGGTCTTCACGCCAGCCTTCTAACTGTTGTGCGGATGGGCTTCTCTCGCCTCATGGTGGAAGGAGATTGACTGACCGTTGTCAATGCCCTTCGTGGGATTGGTACTTGCCCGTGGACTATTGAGATGGTGATCACCGATGCTCTCGGCCTCTGCAAATCCTTTGAGGCTATCGATTTCTCCCACACTTTACGTGAAGGCAACCAGGTCGCTGACAGATTGGCGCATGCTGGTTTAATCTCCTCTTTCTTTGTGGAGCGGTGCCCTCATTCATAAGAATACCATTGAACAGTGATTCAACCGAGGTTGACCAACCCCAAACTTTCGCCTTGGGGAATCTGATTTGGTTGAGTCAAGGGCTACAGAGACCTCTAAAACCAAGTATAAGAACTCATCAGGAAGAGGTGGCTATAGCCACCTCTTCTTGATGAGTTCTTATACTTGGTTAGGAAATGGTCATGGTGGTGACTACAGAGGAAGAGGAGGCTACAGAGGTAGCTTTAGAGGTCGTGGTGGTAGAGGTAATGGTAGAGGTAGCCACCCGATATTATAGTTTCCTTACATTTTTTGTTTTTGTACAATTAATCATTAAATAAATTGGAATGTACGTCACTAGTACAGATTATACGTCTATCAGGACAAAAATATCGGGTGTTTTATAAAACCTCTGAAAGATAATTTTCGCACAGAAGTTATTATAAAAACTCCTGATAGAAGTGTGTTTATTTTTTTTTTAATAAAAACTGAATATATCTCTCAGGAGTTATTATTTAACTCACTAGAAATGCAATTTATCTCGGGAGGTTTTTAATTAAAGGGCCGAAAAATATTGTACAATAATTCTCGTGTTCTTAATCGTCAACCCTAAAGACGATCAATCAAGCGCACTAAAAAAAGGATTGATCGAAATAAGCTTGGAGGGTTGTATCAATCTATGCTTGAAGAGGACGATCGATGGGGAGGCTGAACGAATTCGCGGTTTGCATCACCAGGCCTGAGCGCGCAACATCGTCTTCAACCTCTTCGGCCGCTACAGATCTTGTTGTTCGAGCTCTTCGATCACCCACGCCCTTTGCAGTACGTTCCATTCCACTCTTCACCCCTCTTTTAATTCATTCATTGTATTCGTTCATTGATCCCGCTTTGTTCGATTTGCTTGTTCGGCTGCTGTTCGACAATTGTGGTGCGATTGCTTGTTGTTCGGCGGTTGCCCCCATTCTGTCGAAGTTGTCGGTTCGTCTTCACCCTCTGGTTGTTCACCCCTTCTCGATATGTCCTCTTCAATTGCCCTATTTCCGGTGGTTTAGGGCTTTCATCTCTCCTCGATTAGTCGTTTTCCTCACCGAATCAAACTCAGGTATCGATCTCTTGCTCCATTTGATTTTTGATCCGATGATGAGTTTATCTCTCTGAACTGTGCTAAGCTTGGTAGAGCAGTTCGTGCATTCTCTTGCTTGATCCGTTGTTAAAGGGTTGTTCGCCGCTTCTCTCTGCGTCCTCTCTCTGGTGATTTTAGGGTCGTCCTCTTTGTCCAGTCATTTTTGCCGATCGAAATTCAACTCAGGTTAGTAACTCTTCCTCACGCTGAATTTCTGATGGTGATCTAAGTGAATCTGAATTGGACAGAGAAAATGGCCAATGATATAAATATATTGTTGTTTGATCTGCTGCTGCACTTTTTTAGGCATATTTCTTTTATTTCTCAAGTGCATTTTGGTTCTGCTACTACATTTTGTAGTTTTTTTTAATCTCAAAGAGGAGGATATTTAGGATGTTTTGTTGTTGCCTCATGGAACCATTAATGTTTTGCTGATTTTTTCAGATTTAGGAGCTATCATACTTTCATTTTAGTGTTGTACTTTGTAGTGTTTGGTTTTGATTTGTCCGAGCCAACAGGTTCAGCTATGCACATTTGAACATATTAATGCTTTTGCTGCAAAATGATTAGATGAAGCAATGATGTTGATGTTTGCTTTAGACTAGTAAATTTGATCTATATGGTCATTTATATTGATGATAACTTATCTTCTACTTGTAATATTTGGTTCTTATTTTTAATAAGTTGCTTAATACTTTTGGTTGTGTTTATCCTTACCCTGCTCTGCACCACAGGTTCTATCCTTTTGGTCTATTTGTATATCACTTTATTGAAGATTTATTTTTCTTTATTACAGGGAGTTCAGGTTCAGAGTAAATACAAAGAAATTGAGGACCTAATTAATGAGGCAAGAAGAATCTCGTCAGCTAAGACTCTTAAAAGCCAAAGAAGAACTTGCTGCTGCTGAGTCTGAACTTGAAAATTTACCATCTTATGAACTTCCCAAAAATGAACTAGTAGGTGTTTTTATATGACATTTTCATTTTTCTTTTATTTATGAGCAATGGGGATAATGTGACTAATACTCTAATGTCTTTATTATTATTATTCCACCACCCACCCACACACACTAAAAAATAAAAATCATATCTCTAGTTGTATGTTGATTACTTCATAGATTTATCATTTCTGGAATGACATGCATTTGTTACACTCTGAAGTAGCAGTAGCACAGTATCAGTAATTTTTATTCTTATTTCATGTATTAATTTTCCAGGACACATTAGGGGCTCAAATCGTGGATCTATGAACAACTAGCACCCAGTTACGGCAGCAGAAGTCAGAGAAGGATAGATCATTGGCAAAGGCAAAAACTACCTTAAGACGCGTGGAGGACAGGTAAATTGCATTTCACTGCATTTCTATTGCGAGTCTTTCGGATAACAAGTTCTTCCTAAAACAGCAAACTTCTAAATGCAGGTTAAAAGATATGGAAAACAAAAACAAAAAACTTATAAATGCATTGCGAAACTCTGGGGCAGAGAAAATTTTTGAAGCTCATAGGTGGTTGTAAGAAAATCAAGATCAGTTTAATAAAAAAAGTATATGGCCCTGTTTTGCTTGAGGTACATATATTTATTTTTTCTTAACTTTTTTGAAGTTGATATTTTAATTTCCTAGATCTGTGTTGATGTAGCTGTGATATGCTTACAAATAGATGATTGATTTTTCAGTTTACAATGAAAGAGTGATTTGACCCTTCTTAGGCTCATGCCCTGATTGATTAAGTCATGGCTGTTTAAAATAAATGAATTGCTTTGATCAAATGTCATTGTTCTTAGGGTGTATAATATAGAGTGTATAATATACCGAATTGCAATATAGGGTGTATAATATAGGGTCATGATGTTGTTATTTTAGTATTTGGTGTAGAGTCTCCATTATCTTCTGCTTTGGTTCAAAGTTCAAACCGTGGCTTCCTACCGGTTCAATGAATTGGGCAGGAAGCTGGTTTTTTTTTTTATATAAAAAATCACAACATTTCTCGGGGTTTTTTAAAACAACTCCCGAGAGAGTTAAAGGTAAAAATACCACACGATTACACTCTCTCAGGAGTTTTTTTTTTAAAAACCCCCGAAATATTCTTTCAGGAGTTTTTATAAACTCCCGCAACATGTGGGATTGGGGGGCTGGTTGGGAAATAGAGTCTCTCGGGAGTTTTTTTAAAAACCCCTGACCGAACGGTTTTTCTCGGGAGTTTTTAAAAAACCCCTGAGAAATATCTGTCAGCTATGCGAATAAAAGGAGCTCGATAACACCCGTCCGTTTCATTAAAAAACACCCGATAGAAGGCAAATCTGTACTAGTGCGTGGCCCAAGAGAAGTTGTATTAATCTCGGTTTAGACTTGAAAACTGATTGGAATCAAACCAGTAAAACCAGACTTGCGTACAGTCGATCAATCGGACATTCTAGACCGGTTTTCGGTTTGGAGTTTATATTAATTCCGATTCCAATTCAATTCCAGTTCTAAAATATCCTAAAAGATTTTGTTTAAAATAAATTTTATAAACCATGTAATATTTAAAAAAAAATTATAAAGTTTATTAGCAAGTCTTTGAAAATCTATATCTATCTGTTTATACTGAAATCGACGCATAAAATCTTACGTGGTGTTTAGTGGTTGATTATAGAAAAAAATTTCTGACCAATCACAAGTTGGTGTAGTGGTTATGAGGCTATATCTCATGCCAAGAGGTTCGAAGTTCAAATCCCATAAAAAACATGAAGTCACTTGTGAGTAGGAGGGTCAATCTCTTAAATGGGTCATACAGTACTTGATCCAGATGTAGAGCGACTGCGTCGATTGAACTAGACTGAGATAAAAAAAAAATCTTCCCCTGCCACCCACAAAAAATTTATTAAAATAATATATATGTACTTATAATGTACTCTATCCGACTATCCGTTTTGAAATATAAGTCCATTGACTTTTTGCACGCTTTTTAAGAAGTTTAAAATAATATTTTTTTATTAATTTTTTTACATAGTCTTATATATATTACTAATAAGTATATATATTGCTAATAAGTATATAGTTATGTAAAAAATTTAATAAAAAAATATTATTTTATATAATTTTTAACTCCTTAAAATACGTGCAAAAAGACAATGGACTTATATTTTAAAACGGAAAATATAAAACGGAAGGAGTAATATATGTAAATTAAGTCACGAAAAGACATAATCTATGAATATCTATATATGAATATTTTATTTAATAAAATAAAAATCTATATATATATATATATTAATTGATAAAAGAATAAACTACAAATTATTAGAAAAAATATTTTTCTACTAATTGATTAACTATGCTTTTTTTTTTAATTTGGAACTGTGTATTTATCAACTAATTTTTTTTTTATCAAAATTTTAATTTTTCATTTCACAAGATGAAGTGATGAATACAGAGTACAGGATGAACTACATATTTTTTTGACAAATTGAGTTAGGAAAAAAAACTATCGCTAATAAAATCAATACTTTTTTTTAACAAATTGATATTTTATTTTATTTATATAATTTCATATCAAGTGATCACCACACAAAATTAATCATCCCATGCAAAATAAAACCCCTTGCTTGTATATTTTTATAAATAAAACATAATAAACCTATATATATTTATACATTTGTATATTTTTATACAAATAACCCCTTGCTTGCCAGGTTCGATACCCTCTTTTTTGAGTGTTGAAATCCGTGTTCTTATTGGCCAGTTTTTTAGTGCTTTCTTCGAGTAGTGTGTTGCTCCATCTTTGGTGGTCCTCAGCCAGGGCCGGCCCTGGCTATAGGCCCAATAGGCACATGCCTAGGGCCCCCAACTTCTGTAGGGCCCAAATCTTATAAAAGGCCCGTATATATATGTTAAAATATATTCAAAACTACAATTGATTTTGCATGTTCAGACCCAAACTTTATAAAAGGCTCATACATCACAACACCAAAAAATATCGGCCCATATATCCACTTCTTTTTTCTTCTTCTCTGGGGTTTCAGTGTTTGTTTAATTATTTAAAAATACATACTTTAGATTTTCACTAGTGGTTGCAATCGGCAATTGGATTGCATTAGTAAGTGATCAATCATCAATGTTTAATTGATTGAAAAATATAGAAGAAAGTGATTCACCACCTAATTCTAATATATGTAAATAACAGTCTAATTTCCAATTCCTATTTAAAACCCATACAAATATACAATGGAAAGTTTAGAATGATGAGGTCTATATTTCTATGGATTTGTTTTTCTTCTTTAAATTAGGAACAAATAATTTTATTTCCGATGTTTAAGTAATTACTTTGATCAAAATTTACAAGTCAGTTGTTTGTTTTTGTGTATTTTGGGGAATTTCTTAAGTCATTGAAAAAGATTTGGTTGCAAAGTTGGATTGTACCCACATGATTGAAACATTTACATTAAAGAATGCAAGGAGGCTGATTTTCAAGTAATAATATTGTATATTTTTTAGACTTTTGTTTGATCGATTATAAAGTATTTTGTTTTGCTAAATTTATTAATGCTATATGTGTTACTAGTAGTTATATGTTGTTTACGTGTTTAATTTTAGCATATTTCATTCATTTTAGAAAAATTATGACTATTTTTTGGTATAGAGGCCCCAAGTTTTACCGTTCGCCTTTAGCCTCGAAAATGTCAGGGCCGGCCCTGTCCTGAGCGGTCTACAATTTGGTTGGGTGTGTTGCGTCCGGAGTCAAGACAAGTTGGGCTCGTGGTAGTGTGCCAAGGGAGACTTCGTATCCGAGAGATTGGTCCTTGGAGTTTCGTCTTAACTGCCCACAAGAGTAGCGTCCTGCTTTACCATTAACCCATGGTGCTTCCATATGGTGGTGCTTGGCTTCGTTATTGGTCGGCATTCTCAACGTTTTGGGTTTAGTCTTGCTTGGTTTCATTCTTTTCAAGGAGCTTGTTACGTGGAGATTGTGCCTTTTTTCTGTATTTCGGTTTAATTGTATATATGTTCAACGGTTCATCCATCTGTCGACTTCTCAGCCTCTCGAGTTTCAGGTATGTCTGAGTTAGAATTATTACTTAATCAAAAAAAAAAATCATACCATGCAAAATTACTGAAAACTTAGGACACAAAATGAAAAATGTCAAATCTTAGGGCTACGAAACGCAATTTACCTTCTTTTAAAGGGAAAAAAAGAAAAAGAGAAGACGGTGACGGTGTGGGACCTCTCATTCTACTTGGTTTCCTTTTTCCCTTTTCTCTCTCCCCCGAATCTCACTCCGTTCCTCCTTCCCTTTCCCCTCTTTCCCGGATTCACAGGTTAGGGTTTGGAACCCACCGAGGCACCGATCCTATTATCTCCTATTACCACTTCCACTTTTATTTGGTTCCTGCGATCATCATCGTTCGGATTCCATTTTCTCTTTTGGATTTCAATTTGATGTATTCGTTGAAGGAGAAAGTGTCTGAGAAAATATCATGCCTCCTCACCGACTCCCCGTCCTCCCCCCGCGAACCCCCTGAGGTTTGTTTTCTCTTATTTTCTCCTCAATTTCAGTTGCCAGCTCTTAATTTCGGTATCCAGATTGATTTTCACTGCGTTTCTCGTTTGGCAATGTGATTTGTCTCGCGCTTACATGTGAAGTTCTTATTATCGTTGATTGCCTTACCAGGTAGATCTAAGCAGCAATGGCTTTTCCATTGTTTGAATTTTTTAGTACCCCCTTTTTTTCTGTGCAAAAATTAGATGATTGTTGATTTAGATTTCACATTGTTCATCTCTTTTGTCTCTGTCGGGGATTTGTTTGCCTCCGTTTTTGTGATCATTCGTTTCGGTTCAGTGTCTAGTAGCTCGGAATTGAAGGTCATCTGGTTTTGATCAAATGTGGTTGAAGTATTAGTAATGGTTTGTAGGTGGTTGCTACTTGCTAGTAGTCCTTGCTAATTCCACGTTATTAAAATCTAGTTTCTATGAGATGTTTGTCAGCCATGATGCTGGTAGTCATGGGACTTGGAGCCAGCCAAGACAAGAGTTTTGTGGGTCAGTATGGCTTATTTTATGTTTTGTAACTCGAATTTTAATGGTGAGATGGAATGGGCTTGGTGGAGGAAATGCTACCTTATCCCATCAAGATCATTTCCCTTTTAAGTCTTAAGTGAGTACTCAAACTACACAGTAGGTCTGGAGCAGTTACTTGGCATGGACTAGTGCACATCTTTTAGTCTCTTTCTTTCTCTCTCAATGCCCACTATCTCCTTAATCTAGGAGGGTAAAAAAATCTTCACCCAAGGTGACAGATACCAGAATATTATAGTGGAATGATGTTGCTGGATGAACTTGGTAATTTGATACAATGTTATTATGGAACATTTGGCATAACTTTGACATCTGCTTTTTGATTCAGGTTGTTGCGTACTCTAAAGGTGGGAACTCTTTATCGTCATTTTTCTCATTCATTCTTCCTTCAGCGAGCTTCAATGGAAAGAATTCAGACAAGAATCAAGGGGAGTTAAAACCCATACAATCACTTCCTGCTAGGCGGGGGATTAGATATACATCCTTGCAGGATGAATTCTTACCTTGTCATGCAGAAAGAACTCCTTGTTCGAATCAAAAGAAAGAAAGAACTCCTTGTGAAGATAAAAAAGGACACAATCCTCAGGAAGAATATGAAGTCACTTTCTCTAAAAGGCCAACCAATTCATCAGATATGTTTGAAGATGTCGTTAAGCCACAAACCGAACAGAAGCTAATGCCGAATCTCACCGAGGAATCTAAATTTGTTTCCTTTGAATTATATGAGTTTTTGGAGTCATCCCTTCCTAACATTGTGAAAGGTCGTCAGTGGGTGCTACTGTACAGGTAATTCTTTTATTTGAATACTGCTGAAGTCAGTCCCCTTATGTCTTAATCCTTACTCAGTGTTTTTTTATTTCGACTGAAGGGCAGTACCCTGAAACATGGCATATCACTTCGCACACTTATTCGTAAGAGTGCTGACCTAAATGGTCCTTGCTTACTGGTATGCTGAACAATGTTTAGCCATCTGATTTCCTTGAAAGTGATATTTGCTAAGAGGATGCATTGAATCGAGTATAGCTGAATGTCGTTTTCACATGTTTCAGATTCTAGGGGATATGAAAGGTGCTGTCTTTGGTGGGCTGCTTGACGGCCCTCTTAAACCATCTGCAAAGAGGAAATACCAAGTGAGTTAGTTGACATGCCACTATGCAATTATAAAGAAATCATCATTGTTTGCACTTTTTACTAAGTGTTACAATAGCCAATAGGAATTGATATTTTGCTTGCTTTTACAGGGAACAATTCAGACTTTTGTCTTTACCACTATCTATGGTCAACCAAGGATATTCAGGCCTACTGGTAAACAGTTTTGTCTTGAATTGTTAAGAGACTTCCATTTTGGTGCACAGTTGGCTTAATTGTAATATACTACTCATTATGGAAAGTGGCATGTTTGCATGGCTCAAACATTAACATAATGAAAAGATTTACATGTTTTTCCACAAGACAAAGCATTGTGGGGAGGGGATGTTATTTAGAAACAGATCTAACCATTAGTTATCTACAATTTTTTGCGAATAGAACATGAAACATCATTCACTTAGGTTACTATGCTGAGGCACCAGGCTCTTGAGGGTTATTTTATGGTTTCTGTTAGTATAAGCTCTACTTTAATTTTCCATTCGGCTTAGCTGATGCCAATTTGACTAGTAACAACTTACTAGATCCACCTGAAACTTGACCCTCCTGAAATTTGAAATTTCTTAATACACATTATCCATATAATGTTCAAGCTGTCTAACTTTAAAGGGATGTCCAGGATTAAATTAGACACTTACAAGAAATGAAACAAACCAATCCCAACATACGCTTTATACCTATTCAACTCAGGATATACTGACCCCTAAATTTACTGAAACATCAAACATGTGAACTGAAATATGTTCATGTATGTATGCACATGCCCATGCATGAAAAAAAAAAAACCAAAGTAGTCTAAACTTGAAATCTTTGAATCATGAAATAATCAAAGCATGAAAAATCCGGAAAAAAAATGAACCAAAACTTGATATAAGCATGAACACAATTCAGCTTTGCTGACCCAAACTTTCTAATTTAAAGCCCTTCTTTTCTTCTCAGTTAGATGATATATCATATAATGATACTAATGGCCATGGGCAATCTTATGTCATTGAAGGTGTCAACCGTTACTACTACATGTGTTTGAATGACCTATTAGCTTTTGGCGGGGGAGGCAATTTCGCAATATCTTTGGACGGGGATCTGTAAGTTTCTGTTCAGCCCTTTTCTCATGCTTGAAAATCTTTTTGGAAGCATCTACTTAATCTTATTGTCTTTGAAAAGGCTGAGTGGAAGCAGTGGATCATGTGACACTTTTGGGAATGAATGTCTCGCCTATGATCCAGACTTTGAATTGAAAAACGTTGAGGTAATATTGTTACACCTGGATCCTGATAGTATGCTTTTCACTCCCATCCTCCCTTTTCTTTTATCTTCCCACCTGAACTTAAGATTTATTCAGTTTTTAATTTGTTCTTTTAATTGTGAAATAGATGAAATAAATTTTTATCACAATTAAAATTCTTCTTTTAAATTTTAAAAGCTAGCAAAAGACAATTTGAGCTTTGAGAAAGCATGGTTTGGTTTATGGCTCTGTTGACTTCAGTAGTACAGAATCAGTGGTTCTGCTAACTTGTTTAGAGAAGTATTCCTTTGACTCTATGTTTGCTCTTATCATCTTTAATTTTAATGCTTTTTATTGGAGAAAAAGCCAAATACTTGGAACTGTCTAATTTAAAACCCAATATTTCTCTCTTTCTGCTTTCTTTTGTTGGTACTTTATTTTCTCATATCATACTTGCTACATTATTTTTACTGACCATTTTTATGTATCCTATCCCTGAATTACATGGAACTTTCACAGCATAAAAACTTGGCATGATATTAAAAAAAAATTGAAATTGAAAATCAAAGTCATGCCCTTTCTTCAAAAGGCAAGCTGAAAACTCTTCAAAATGGTAAATAGGTGTTCCACTGTTACCTAGTCTTTGTATAAATTGTTTCAGAAAATCTTCTGAAAAAAATTACTCCGTATCTTGTAACTAGTAGTACATGGAAAATCCTTAGCAATCTAGGAAGTGGTTGAAAAACTAGTTGAATTTTTTTTAGTGTATCTCTTGAAATTGAGAAATAAACTTGAAAGTAGGGTAAAGACTCACCAAAATGAAAATACATCCCTTTTCTCTCAAATCCTGATTTCCTTGAACCTCCATCCCTCACATTTTCTTGGACTAAACAATAAGGGAATTATAACGAAGTATAGGGTAATGTGGACAAAGTTTGAAGTACAAATTGATATTTTTTTTATTATTGGTTTAACGGAAAAATTGAGTTGCTGATATGATTCAGTTGACATATTAATAGAGTTTTGAATGTTAGATTGCCCATGGGTGTTGATTTGGTAATGTTTGGAAATTTGAGGGGTCTAGATGAAGAAATGTAACAGTCCCTTTTTTACTAAAGCTTTGTAGACTACACCTTATGTTTCATTGATTAGCTTGTAACCCACAACAAGATGCACAAAATACGAAAGTCAAATTTCAACTAACATTTCCAAAATTGTAAATAAAAGTCTAAAACAAGCAGATGCCAGCTAATTAACCAAATTTTGGCTAGAAAGTGAACTATTAATAAAACTATGGACAAAGTAACTGGAATAGTGGAATCTTACATCATATTCATAAAACTTGAAATTAGTGTATAATCAAAATTAAAATGTATTTTCATAGAGCATACTCCGTATATATTTCCAGAGCTATTCCTTTTCAAAGGGCACAGGTAGTATTGAAAAGGATTGGATTAACTATCCAACCTTTGATTTTCAGCTTTAAATCTCTATCTGCATTGATGTATAAGTGAGTGCTAACTAGTACTGTGATAAGGAGTTTCATAATTTTATTTCTTTCTGCAGCTCTGGGGATTTACGCACCTGTCCCATTACCTATGATGGCGACACTTTGCCGTGATGTCTGATCTTTGGTACCTTGATAGTTATACGCCGTTGTAACATCTGTCTAAATTATTACACCTTGGATCTGAATTCAGAACTGTTGTTGATGCCAAAATTCATTCATTTACGTACTGGTGGATTTGATTGGGGCTGTCAAGTGTAATATGATTGGTGCATCCATTGAATGTGGGTCAAGTTAAATGCCATGATGAATAGGCTTATGTTTATGGGTTGCTTACAATTTGTTGGAATCTATTCCTAGTACAACACCTCATTTCAATAAACAGTGCCTCCCTTATTTGATTGCCAAAAGATCTGCACTTTGTGCCCCTTTGGTGAAAGAGACTTGTGTCATATAAATTACCATGTCAGTATTCGTCTCCTGGTGTCGCTAGTACATCTGTAAACGCCCAAAAAACATGGTTAACCAATTGTGTAGCTGGAAGTATGGCTTGGTACAGAAAACATTGGTTATAAGCAGGAACGAGTGGTTCGCTCGTTGGCATCTCCATAAACTTGGAGGATCAAGATGATCTCCGCGGTTTGTTGCCGTCCACAATGAACAGATGCGATACTGACAGTGATGGTGCATTTCTGTCAATCGAAATCCCACAAAGCTCACCTTTAAAACTGAGGAGAGGATCCCCTCGTGATCTAACTCATCTTTAAAACTGAAATGGAATTTCATATTGCACTCTAAAACAAATATACATCTAGCTACACCCCCGCCCCCACTTTAACGAATCTCATCTTGTTATCAAGGTTAACTATTATTTGTACTTTCGAAATTCAAATGTAACTTTGAATCTTAAATTAATGCCTCTCTTTTGTATGTAAATTTTTTTTTTCCAAAGTATGACCTATAATGATTAATTAGTTTCGAATTCGATTTCACATTGACCACCTTAACAACCCCTGAACTTTTATATTTAAAATTAAGATTTACATTGCTTAAAAGCATTTACTTTCCTTCATTCTTTTTGATAAAAGTTACATCATACTCCTTACTGATAATTGAATAAAATTTTTAAATCATACTCCTTACTTATAATTAAATAAAGTCTTTACTTTTCCTAAAATATTTTTATTTTTACTCTGAAACTTTTTGGTAGTCTTTGAAGCACCAACTTTAAAAAAAAAGTTAATCCGAATTGTTTTTTTTTAAAAAAAAAAAACTGAGTGGGCCCTAGAAGTTGGGACGAGAACGACAGGATCTGTGTAGTGTAGAAATGGAAGCGGGTGGTGCAACTGCTCAACCCCCAAAGCCCAACTCTCCAACAAACTCCATTCATCAATTTCCATTTCCATCATATTATATGAAAATTTCCAAATCGAATGTCCGAAATCGATCAAACGCACGCCCTTGCCTTCCCTCTGATCTGCCATAATCATTTCTTCCATTTCGAATCTTCTCCTTGATTCCATTCGGCCCCGTGTGATCTCCATACCCTCTCTGAGGTTGGTCGTCTTCCTGCTACTTGTAAAATCGTTTTCGTTCGGTCTCGTCGCTTATGCAAACCACTTCTGTTTGAAATTCATGCGTCGAGTGTGATTTCTGTTTTTTTTTTTTCTAAATCTGCTGCTGGAAAGCGAATTGTGTTGATTTGCGGACGATCGTGCTTCGGTTGCCATAATTTGTAGCTATAAGGCAATTTGATTCCTGGAATTTTTTAATTGTCGCGCAATTGCCTTGTCGGATCTCGATCCGGTGTCAGAAAATTGTCGTGGATGCGAATCTGTGGCATTGGTTGATCGATGTGCTGTCGTTGTTTATTTTGTTGATTCGTCTACTGCAGATTTCGTTTTGACTTTCGCAAATTTTGTTTGATCAGATTTTCGTTTTGAATTGGATCACTGCAGAGAGGAGGCATGGGTTCCGAACTTGTGGAAATTCAACCTCAAATTTTGAGGTTTACATGTATGTGTGATTTTTCTCTGTCATATATTCCTTTCGCATCTATAGTTTGATGTTAATTTCTACTATCAGCTCATATCATTATGAAAACTTCCTTTGTAAGAGGACCATGTTTTTTTTTTTTTTGGAAATAAAATTCGCTGTAAAGTTACTACTATGCTCGCTTTTATCCTGCTTTTGATCTCTTCTTCTTTCCCACTTTTCTGGTTCAACTTTTGAATTTGTAATGATAAAGCTTCAGCTAGTTCAGGCAGTGTATTCACAGATATCAGATATGACAACCGTTAATTTAGAGCAAATGATGTGCATTTTCAGTTTGTTCACTATCATAGAAGAGGATATAAAATGGAAGAGAATCAGATTTAGAATGCATTTTAGCAATTGATTTCATGAGGCGAACGAGTTCTAGGGGGAAGCTGACTTAAATATTCATTTCAGGTGTTTGTAGAACAGTAGAAGACATTAGTGGTTTTTTCTGACATATAGAACAAGCAGAGCTGATACCTTGTCTAACATCAGAGTTTTACAATAATTATTACTATTAACTGTTATTTTTAATGTGTGTTTTGTCCTCATTTTCTTCATCCAGTTGAATTGAAGAAGCAGAATACATGCACAATTCAGCTTACCAATAAAACTGAGCTGTTTGTTGCTTTCAAGGTGGAGTTTTCTTTTCACTTTCCTCACACATTCGCACTACATTGGCCAGCTTTGCAATAGTTATCTTCTTCTTCTGATTTGTTATTCTCTGGATTCATATGTAGAAAAGCATTATGTTCTGTTTGCTTTTTATCTTGTTTGTGCTTAATAAAAGTGGAAGAGTATGCAAGCAAGTTTGAACCATGTCTACGAATACGATGATAACATTTTTTGTCGGTACCTGTATTGAGCGTAATTTAGATTTTCAATTCTTCTTTTCCCTCCTACTAGTATGTAGTTTTTTTTTTGTTTTTTTTTTGGTGTGTATTGGATTTAATCATAAAAACTCCCTCATATTATATCTACATGTTGATTGTTTCATGGTCCTCTGAGATTGATGTATAAAACATTAATGGATAAAACTATAATTGGATTGATTGGCAAGTGCCCTGCACGATTTAAAGGAAAATGCAATTCAAAATTATTGAGATTACTGGCATTCTCATGTAGATACATGTCTTAACTTCAGTGTTATTGCAGGTCAAGACTACTTCCCCAAAGAAGTACTGTGTTAAACCTAATGTAGGGGTAATCAAGCCAAGAGGAAAATCTGATTTTACAGGTGACCGTCTACTGTTAACTTGTTAAGTCATTACCCTCTCCTACTTCTGATCCAAACACTGCAACTTTTATGTTCAAACCCACCCCTCGCGGCCTCCTTCCAAAGTAATGATTGTTTAACATAGTAATGTCCAATGTCTGGGTGTCTACAATTTTTGTGCTTGTTTTTGTACTTCTGTGGCAGACCTATCTTTCATAAGCTCCTTTTTCGTACATATAATACTCCTGAATTTACTTCCAACTATTTTAGTTGCTTTAAGGTTTAAGAAAATGAAACTAGTCAATAAATGGATTGCTGCATTCACTAACTAGAAAATTTCATTTGTCATCTCTTAAATAACTCAAATTTAGTGCCCATCTATTGGAGACTTTTTATTTGATTTCAAGGGTAACAATTGGGGATTAACAAACATAAGGTTTGTGGATAATATTCTTGAATTTACTTCTGCCGGATACTTTTTATTTGATTTTAAGGGACTTATGTGTGCTGACAAGTACTTACTAAACGAAGGCTTAGTTTTATAGTATGTAGTAAATATTTCTCTTATCAGGAAGAAGGTTCTCTCTGAATTCTGTTGAACATCAAGGAAGTCAACATAAATTTGTTGCTTTGGTCAATCATATGATTGTAAATTTATAAACTGGACTTTAAGGATTCAGTTTTTTTCTTGGATACGTAGTAGCTGCAATATCAAAAACAAGCTAGAAACTAGAATGACAAAAGAACCATTCATAGACTTCAAAGAGTATCCATCGTTAAGTTGTGTTTTAAATACTATGAGTTCACATGAAAAATACAAGAAACTCTGTTGTTGTTGTTGCTGACTTGTTGTTTTTATCTTTTTCTTTTTTCTCTCTACCAAATAAGAAAATTTGTCTCCTGGAATTTTCAAGTTGAGAAATTTCAAAAAATGATGTTTGTATAAGAGTGCGTACATCCTGACCCCCTAGACCCCGCACTATTGCAGGATTCACTGAGTAGCGTTGTTGTTGTATTTCAAGTGTAACTCCGGCTGTTTAAGTCTGTCTTTCTATGCTGTCTGTTCTAGTACTCCCCATGGTAGCTCCCCCACCCCCGCAACACACACAACCTCACCTTTAAGAAAAAAATTCTGCATCATAATGCTTATTTCCTGGCTTATGTTATTTTCTCGCAGTGGTCATGCAAGCACAAAACACGGCTCCACCTGATTTGCTATGCAAGGATAAGTTTCTTGTTCAAAGTACAGTGGTTGCGTTTGGTTTAACAGAAGAGAACATTACCTCAGAGATGGTAAGGCATATTTTGTATTTGATGGTGCAGAAATATTGGTGGGGGCATTCTTATCTTTTTTGTATTGCAGTTTGTTAAAGATCCCAGTAAAAATATTCACGAGAAAAAGCTAAAGGTGATCCTTGTGAACCCTCCAATCTCCATGGAGTCTTCTCCATTGTTGTCGGCCGGAGTCCAGAAGCAAGATCTTGGGCATGAAAACCTTCTTCCATCTTACAAGGCAAAAGTCACTTTCTCCTTCTTGATAATAACATTTTTCCATGAGAAACTTAGTTCATCAGCTCATTCCACAAAAGGTCAATAAATTTCAAAGGTCTGCATAAAATCTTTTCAGGAATTCCCATTTTCTAGCCTTCATGAATTCACAACTGCGAAATTTGTTACCCAATCAGATTATATCTTTAAGACTTTAACTAGTTCCACCATCAAGGATGAACAACAGAAAATTTCTCAGGTTATTGATTCCTTACTATTTTCTCTCTTTCTGCCACTAATAAAGGATGGGGAAGGATTCCAATATACAAAGAATGCAGAGGAAACTAGATCGGCCAAATCAGATGAAGATACAGATGAGTTGAGGATGGGTAAACATGTTGGTTCCAGAGAATTTGGAAAGTTGGATGAGGAAAAGATACCGAATGCTGGCATGGATTCAAGTTTGAACAAGGAAGTGGATAGCCTGTCACTGAAGCTACATGATTTGGGGTCTAAGCTAGCCGAGGTAAGCCTTTCCTCTTGTGAATATGAGTTTAAAGGGATCATAATGTAGTTCTTATTTATTTATATATAGGTTTACATCCTATCTTTGCTTGATTTAGGCCTAGGAGACATGCATTATTGTTCCTTCTGCTTACCAATATATTGGATTTGCACTTCAACTTTGTGAGCTTTATTGCAATTTCATTCATATTCTGCACCTTAAACTGTGGATATCTATTTCCCTTGGGATCTTGGGGATCGTCCTATTTGTAGATGTGGGAAAGACTGAAAGTAATGCTTCACAACAGACATAAATTGTTTCTAGTCCCCATTTTCGAGTCAACATCAAATTCACCTTCAACAATTACCATTATGTCAGATATCAAGTAGCCAGAGACAAATAAAAGCTTGTGTTTCCTAGACTCTAATGGGATGGCATGGTTACATGGTCATATTTTAGCTAAAATGGCTGAAAGTCATTGGATTCAGTGTACTAGTTGTAATTTCTAAGGGAGCATGAAATGATTGCCTTCAATGGGCAGGGTTTCTTCAGCCCTGACTCAGAGGCCCAGAGACATATGTTGGTAAGAGATATTCTAGCTTATTGCAATGACCAATATCATGCAGAAGTCAAACAATAAATCACTCAATATTGGTCAACCAGGGCCAGTTTGTTTGTAGGATTTTCACAATCGGACCTGAATAACCAAGTTTTGCTTCCATAGAAGTTACTTATCTTGAAGCTGGATGAATTTGACCAAAGATATCATAATCTTTCTGCAGGCTGAGAATGCTGTTTCCCAACTAACAGAGGAGAAAAGCAGAGCCATGGAGGAGAAGGATATGCTCGAGCAAGAGCTGGTAAGTTCTCTCACTCCCACCCACTCTGCCCACCCCTACACTCGCACCCAACAAAATAAATTTCATGGTATTCCCCTCCCTGTTTTGCGACAATTTAGAAGCCCCGTAAAGAGGAAGGATGGCCTATAATTCAAGACTCCGAATGTGTTTTAAATGAATAAATTTGACCTAAGGTTCAAAATCATGCCTCATAGTGCAACTTGAACTCTTTGCTTTTGAAAGCCCTTAATTTTCATATATTGCTTTTGCAGCTTGTTTGGTCTATGGAATATGCATGTACATATATTTACGCAACAATCACTCACCCTTTATCCGGACTGCAAACAAACCTATATCTTCACAAATTCTTACTCAAATTTTCATGAGAAAACTCATATTGGTCGTTCGTGTGCAGGAATTGGCAAGGAGGCAAAGCATTATAAAAAAGGTTTATATGGGTTACCCAGTGCTCTATGTATGTATGGTTGGAATCTGCAGTTTAACTTTTGGGTATCTTGTGCATCAGTAGGATAAGTGTGGTGTTTTCGGTTTTCGCTCGGGTAAACCTGGAACAGGTTGATTCTTTACATCTCAATTCCATTTTTTTGGCCCTCCCTGTGCTTCAGGTTACTAAGTTGGACATTTGTATATGATACTGGGAAACCTCACCTAATGTGTCCATTTTTCTAGGAATGTGTGATTTTGGCTTCAAGTTCAAGTGCCTGAGATTTTGCATTGCATTGCTTGAATAGTTGAGTGCGTGATGTTTTTTGGATTATCGTGGGTATCCAAAGTCGACTGGAGTCAGTTAGTTTCATGAAAAACCTTAACTTGTATGGAAGATAACTTGCAATACAAATCTCTCTCTCTTCTTCTTCTTCTTTTTTTTAACCTTTTAATGATGTGCTTTTGAGTGTGAGGGTAGGATCTATGAATCTTTAGAGGCAAGCATGTGAAATGTGCAGCTTTACATGTTCTCTTTGCTTTATACTTGCACGTGTAATGTAGTTGTAGTTTCGTCCTTATACATCTACTCATATATTCATATGATTCTTCGATAAAGTATGAAGGGCTTTGATATCAGAATATATCATATATGCAATGTAAGCTTCCTGTCCATATATGGTGTTTGGTATATTACTAGACATCATTCTTTTTATACCAATTTGATGATCCGTATAGGAATGGAGGTATCCCATATATATATATTTTCTAGGGGATTTTCCACATTAAAAATAGGGTTGTTATATGAACTGAATAACTGAGTTCGGCTTGAAAAAATCTCAATTTAAGTTGTTTACTTACCTAAACCAGTCGAACTTGAATAAGATTTTGAGCTTAGTTGAAAGCTCAGTTCGTTCGATTTAAGCTCGAATATCTCGAATTTTATAAAATTTCTAAACTTTTCTTTAAGTTAATATGTTATAACCAAATAACACTGCTTAAAACTCGAAAAAAACGTTCATTTCCTAAACAATCCAAGTATGATAAAAAAAGCTCGTTTAAAAATTGAGATCAACTCGCCTCGAGCTCGTTTAACAAACGAACCAAGCTTAAACATGCCAAGCTCGGCTCGTTTGCCTTGTATAACACCCCTAATTAAAAACCTCTTTGAGTTTGCTCTTTTTGATGAAGTTAGGAATAGGGCATTCAACTACTTGGACTATCTCTATTGATGGTGTGAAAATGTTTAAATGCGAACATTTTAATTTTTTTAAAAAGGTAAATATGTTCTATTGGTTTGTTTTTTAGGTGTTCAAGTGTGAATATTTTAATTACAAAGTGTGTATATTTAAATACTCCACCTTCATCATCTCTATAAAATTTTCTAGTTTTGTAGCCACTTGATTTTCACCCACTTTCATTGATTGTTTTTTATTTTATTTTTCTTTTATTTAAATTAATTTGATTCAAATTAACCAAATAAAGGAAGAAGTGCAAAAATTACACATTGTACTTTGTAACTACTAACTAGTAATAGATAAATACTCCGAAAGTAGAAAAAAAATAGAGTACATTTTTACACATCATGTTCAAATATTCACATTTATACACCTAACATATGAATACAAATTGCAAAGAAAAAACATATGAATGGTCTAAATCTATTCTCAATTGTGTGAGTGCAAAAATGAGCCCCGTAGTCTAATAGAGGGTAAAAGCCCAATCAAACCCTAATTCTATTTTTATTTATTTTATTGGTTCATAGGTAGACACTTAGGTCATTACAATAGGGGAGGGGGGATTCGAACTCGTGATCTATTGGTCACTACATGTCATCCTTACCAGTTAAGCTAGCAAGACTTGACCCCTAATTCTAAATTCTAATTGTTGAATGCTCTCAAGATTATCTAATTGAATTTAGGCCAAATTGCATAAATCCACCCCTTAAATACCCAAGTTGTCCAAAAATTATCCCTTAAATACAACCACCCATCCTTTAAATTTAGTAGGGTTTCAAATCTTTCAATTAAAAATGCATTAAATAGCAACATTGAATTTTCTTTTGTATGTCATTCAACAATATCCAACTCATTTTTCTTTGCAATTTGTTAGATTGATAGCGGGTTTGGACTGCTTTGATAACCCTAGGTATGGAAATAAATTGGGTTATGGGTGGATATACTTATTCCATCACCCGACCCATTAAGAAATTTCCTCCACCGTACCCGATTCCCCCATCATCCACTAGCCCTTGCATCCATATTCGATCCATCATCATTTGCGGGTTATTGAGTGAATCGGGTGAGAAATATCATGAAACGTCCACTATGATTTTTAAAATGGAAATAAAACTTAATAAAAAAATCAATTTTAAAAAAATAAAATAAAATTTTAATATATTAAATCTAAAGTACTCATCAACTTACACATACACAAAAACTCAAATTATCAAATCAAGTTACATATAATATAATAAATAAGATGTGTAAAAGATATTATCAAGTTCCATATAATAAATATGATGTGTAAAATATATGAATAAGTTTCATATAATAAACAATTTTATTGGATCGGGTTGGTGGATCGGGTGATGGATCGGGTAGTGGATTGGACACCCTTTCATCGATATCAAACCCGACCCATCATCCATTAATCCATCACCCACTTATTTGTCCATTTATTTTGGGTTTTCATCCATATATTCGGGGTGGATTATGGATGGAACGGATCTCCGCGGGATGATTTCCATCTCTAATTAACCCCATGATAGCCTCTGATTTGTGCATCTTTCTCTTATGTCGTTGTTTTGGTTAACCAAGGTACGTTTCCTCACTCAGCGACTTTGGATATTCATCTCCGATGAGTGGCGACGGAACATCCTTGTATTGGTGACTGGCTTGAAAAAAAGAGTGACAGTGGTAGAGGGCATAGGTTGGCGATGACGAACAAATACGAGGAAGGGCATGGAAAACTTTTTCTTTCTTTTAATTTTATTTTTCTCTTAAATTACAATGAGTAGCTAGGGTTGTTTTATTTTTTTTTAATTTTTTTAAACAAACATAATAGATTTGAGAGTTGGAAGGTTCTGTGTAAAACTTTCGGTTTAATATGAGTGATTTACTGTAATTATGTGTTTAAGGAGTGATTTTAAGCAAATTGGGCTATTTAAATCTTTTTTTTTTACAATGTGGCCTCGAATTAAGCAGACATTATATTAATTCTTGTCCAACCCTACCAACTTAGCGTCCTATCCAGCCTGCTTAAGGGATCTGAGTCCAAGCCCTAATTGATTCATGCAAGTTCTTCAATCTCATCATCTTGGTTGATCACCACCAAGCACTAGGCTACCATTGGCAACAACAAATACCGTCATCAGACCAATATCAGCGCTAGGGATGGCAATGTGGTGGTGTCTGTCACAGGGACGAGAATGGAAAAATTAAATAAAGATAGGGATAAGGATGAAAGCCAAGTGATTTCCCATAAGGAGACGGAGATAATGGTCTTTACCCTGATCCCCGCCCCACCCCGAGCTCATTTGAGAACCCAACGGGGATTCCGATGGGAGTACGAACTCCTCATTGGTTCTTTTAATCTTACATAATTTTTTGTAATATTTCTTTCACTTTTAAAATTTTATCTTATAATATACTCCGTACAATTTTGTGATTTTATAGGTAATATTATATTACTTAAATGTACTAATATCATATATTTTTTTATTAAGTAAGGAAAACTATTGCTTCGAGTAGTTTTAAACAGGAAAATCAATGAGGGAACTTGCGGGGAATCCGATGGGGTCATTTTCGATTCTCGAACTGAGACATAAACATGGAGACTTGATAAATGAGGATGGAGATGATCAATGAAGGTATTCTCCGCCCGGTTATCATCACCATTTCTTCCTCACCGTTTATCTCTTTTTGTCAATGTTGTTGTTTATTGTGGTTGGTTTTATCCTCCGCAATTAAATTCTTTTGGTTTTTTTTATTGAACTTAAATTAGACGCTAATAAAGAGAGATTCTTATTTTTTTAAATAATTGATTGTTTTTAACTTTGTAACTTGTCAAATCCTTATACTTTGTAACAACATAGTGACATAGCCTTCTCCGTGATGTGAGAAATTTGAACTCCAAGTGGTTTGACAATTCCTATACGAACAAGGAGGAAAAAGACATCTTATTGGGGTAATTAACAACTTATTATGAGTAATTATGAGGTTAGAGAGAGAGATGGCCAAAGGAGGGAATATATCAAATGATTCTTACTCCGCACGCATTGACCCAATCAACCTCACACCAATGGGTCCCATCATTTAATATGACATTCTTTTTCCATGAATCCGACCATATTATGTTACCACTATTCACACACAAATTAAAACTACACTTTTAATTTCTATGTCGACATAGGGTAAATACAAAAACCAAAATTTGCTTTTTAAATTGCTTTTATTTTAAAGTAAAAAAAGGTAGTTATGTCAATTTTAATTGATTAAAAAAGTATTACTCCGTAGAAACTAATTTATAAATCACTAACTACATTAACAAATTATCAAATACCCCTTATCAATTACTCCTTCCGTTCGGCAAAATATGTCATTTTAGGGTGTTATTTTTGTTCAAAAAAACTTGTCATTGTAGATATTTTGCACTTCACTTTACAAAAATACCCTTGATATGATAGATGGTTTGTTAGTTGTAGTTTTCGATAAAGTAAAAAGGAGGGTAATAATTGAGGATAAATTAGTACATTTGTTAATTGCCTTAAAACTTGTGAAAGAAGCTAATATGACATGTTTTGCCGAACGGAAGGAGTAGTAATTTGATATTTAAATTATTTTTTCAATAATTTCACGATATGTTAATAGTATGCGGTAGGTTTTAATCTAATTTTATTGTTTGGATTCTAAAAAAAATAATTATAGAATACAAATAAATCCCTTTAAACTTGTGAGACTTTTTGCCTAACATAAAGTATTTTTCTTCATTGTGCAAAAATGAAAGCAGAAAGGGAAGTTACAATGTACAAATAAGTTAAGTTTATCAAATTCATGAAAACGTTTTCCCCAAAATTTAAGGCAGTATGGAGTTATCAATTTTAAATATATTCTTGCAATTGACTATCATCATTAAAGTCACTATCCCAATTCCCATCCTCCCTTTAAATTGCATATCCTAAAGAAAAACCTCACAGTCTTCGGAAATCTGATAAATCTCTCCTTTGTTGTCGTCTTTAATCTTCAGCTTCTAGTCAGATCAAAAAAAAAAAAAAAAAAATCTTCAGCTTCTAGTCTCTGGTACCTCTTACTACCCACCATTGCCAAGATTAGATTACAATTTTTCACTTTTTGTTCTTCTTTCCATAAACAAATTAAAAAACCCTTTTAATTTCTTAGTCAGTTTAGTGGTCAAGTTTAACGCTTGAGCAATTGAAACCTCCCTGGCTGGGCACTGTGAAGAGAAATAAATGGGGGTGTTTGGTGGTGGAGCATTGGATTCTTTCTTGTAAAATCAGTGGATGAACAGGAGAAAGAGGGATACAGCCATGGCAATGAAATTTGGGGACATTTTGTGGGCTAGGTCAATCTTTTTTCTTCCTCAACAGGTGAGTTGGGTGAACCATCGTTTCATTCTTTCTGCTTCTTTATTCAATTAATTATTAGTTACCTTCTCTTTCGTTTGTTCAAACGTGAAATTGATTTTTTTAATTACTTATTTTATATAATCTTCCATTTCCGCTTTACAATTTGTTGTTAATTCATTTAGAACTGATCACAATTGCTGCTCAGTCCATCTACGTATGTTTCTGAATTCAAAAATTACCATTGCTTTTATCTCCCTCAAGTTTTCATTCTTGATTTTGTGTTCTTCAGGGAATTTGGCAGGGTTGGGGTTTTGTACTTTTGGCACTTCATTTAGGCAATTATCTTTGTGAGACCTTGAAGTTGTAATTAGGGCTTGTTTGGTAAGAATTAGTTTCACTATGAGGTATTGGATAGGGAGTTTTGATATAGGTAAAACTTGGGTACGAGGATATACCTGGCCATTTCAAACATCAGCATAGCTGATGTCTGATACCAATACTTTGGTATGAATGCCAAATGACCCCTTAGTCTCCACTGTTCTTGAAAGAGCTTGGTGAACTTGTGATGATAATGGGTTATCCATTATCTTTTGGGATAGACATGGATTATGCACATCTGGGTTTATAGCTAGTTGATGGGGTTGTGTTGGTGTTGGTTTCTGTTCTGATGACTTACTTTGTGTGTCGGCTTAGGTATATATATGATGCCAAAGAGCTGGATGAAAGGACGGAGAGCTAGATTCGGAAAGATGATGAAATGCATTTTCATAGGGAAGCAGATAAAGGTGGAGGAGGTGGTGGATTCATCGGAGTCTTTGGCCACCCGGGATTACTCTGTTGGTGGGTTTTCATCCCTAACTGGTACTGGGGATAATGACAACAAGACGAATGCAAGCAATATTGAGGAAGCTGAGTCATCTCTTCGCGAGAGTGGCTACCTCAACTATGAGGTTAGTCTCTCTGTGCTTTCTTGTGATGGTTTTAGTAAATATTCTGCAAAGGAGTATCCATTGTTTAATATTGAAGCCTTGTTCAATAGACACTTTAGATCATTTTATAAGTAGTTATTGGTGTAGCTTTTCAAGTCTTAATTTGCAACCATTTATTACACCTTTGTTGTTATTACACCTTTGTCTAGTGATTGATTTATGGTAAAATTGTATTTGTTGCTGACAAAGATGTTCCATTTAAGGCATTGGTAAATTTGATATAGAAATTGGAATAGCTAAAGTTTGGAAAGGGATGCTTTTTTAAGGTGATTAATAAATTTGGAATTCACTTCGTGCTGTCCTGATTGTTTTAGGAAGCAAGAGGTTCTTTAAGGTGATCAATAAATTTGGAATTGACTTCGTGCTGTTATGAGTGTTTTAGGAAGCAAGAGCTCTGTTAGGAAGGCTCGAGTATCAGAAAGGAAACATGGAGGCTGCTTTTCGTGTGTTTGAAGGAATTGATGTTGCGGCTGTGATGCCTAACATGAAGGTCTCTTTAGCAAGACGCTGTGAGATCTACAGACGCCATTCTCAGAGTGATGCTGCCCCACCTATGTCTATGCATGCTGTTACTCTCCTGCTTGAAGCAATCTTGCTGAAAGCAAAGTCATTGCAGGCTCTTGGAAGGATGGAAGGTACTTTCACATAACTGTTTTGTGAGCCACTTCATAATTGTGTAAGCAGATGCAAACATAATGAAGTGACATTGAATTTTTCGAAGTGCTTATTTCATTCTGGGTATATTTTGCAGAAGCTGCTCTATCGTGCCAGGTGATTCTCGACACTGTTGAATCTGCAATACCAGATGGCTTACCTGAAAAGTTTGCTAAGAAATGTAAGTTGCAAGAAACTTTGAACAAGGCTGTTGAGTTACTCCCCGAGTTGCAAAAACTTGCTGGTTGTCCTAACCAAGCTATTCTATCTTATCGCCGCGGCTTGCTTTATAATTGGAACCTTGAACTGGAAACCAAATCAAGGATAGAGAAGGAGTTTGCGATTTTCCTCTTATACAGCGGTTATGATGCAAACCCTCCAACTCTACGGTTCCAGATGGAAGGATCATTCATCCCTAGAAATAATATAGAAGAGGCAATTCTTCTTCTATTGATCTTGCAGAGGAAGTTTACCCAGAACAGGATTAAATGGGATCCATCGGTTTTGGACCATTTATCTTTTGCTCTATCTATTTCTGGAGATCTGCAATCGATGGGTGCTCAAATGGAAGAGTTGCCTCCTGAGACCATGGAGAGAAAAGAGAAAAGTCTTACCATGGCCCTTTGCTATCATGGTCACGGCAAGGATTCGACTGCCATGAACCTGTTAAGAAACATGTTAAATGACAGAGAGAACGTAAACTGCACTGAAGAGCTATTGCTTGCTTCAAAGATCAGTTCTGGGGATAGTTACAATGACAACGGTCCTCCACAAGCGGTTGTCTATGCTAACAAAGCTATCAATAAACTTCAAGGGAAATGTGAACATCTAATGAGTACCGCCTTTTGCCTGCTGGGAATTTCACTCTCAGCACAGTCAAAATCAATTGATTCTCAGTCTCGGAGGATCTCAATGCAATCAGATTCTCTCGATGCATTGGAAGTTGCAAAACAGTTGGGGGAAGGAAGGGATTCCAGTGTAATTTACCATCTTGCCATTGAAAATGCCGAGCAGAGGAAATTGGATGCTGCACTCTATTATGCAAAGGAGCTTTTGAGGATTGAAGCGGGATCCAGGATCCGAGGGTGGATCCTCCTGGTGAGAATATTATCAGCTCAGAAGCGGTATGGAGATGCAGAGACGATACTTAATGCCGCTCTAGAACAGACTGGGAAGTGGGACCAAGCTGAACTTTTGAGGACCAAGGCTAAGCTTCATATTGCCCAGGACCAGATGAAGAATGCTATACAAGCATACACGCACATCCTGGCTGTTCTTCAAGTCAGGAAAAAGGGATTCGGTGTTTCAGAAAAGGTTATGAAGGTAAGTTTGTTCCACATTTATGGAAACTGTATATATTTTAGTGGTCTATAGCACTTTATTCTTGACTTTCAAGTTATAAATACTATGGAACTTATCGTTACTTTAGAAAGATTATTCTCAAGGCTGGCTGGTAGGCTTCTTATTGTATTATTGATTTTCATCTTGAATTTTCTTTGGAAGACGAGTAGGGAGCGTGATAAGTTTCTTGAGATGGAAACGTGGCATGATCTTGCAAATGTATATACAAGATTGTTGCAATGGAGAGATGCAGAGGTCTGCCTTTCAAAATCTCAGGCTCTCTTTCCTTATTCCGCTTCCAGATGGCATTCAATAGGTACTTGCGCTGCATATCTTCTTTCTGTATCCTTTCCACATTCGCTCTTTTCAACTGCCTAGTAATCATTTTGGTTAATTAGTTGATATAACGGTCACGTTCCTTTTTACCCTTGTTCGGATAATTGCTAACATGCTCACCAATCTGTCAAAGCTAAAAAATCAGGAAACATTGACATATCTACAACTTGGTCATCACCTTTATTTTGCCCTTTTGGTTTTAGCCAAAAGGGGAAAATCTAGTAAGATTGAGTTTTATGAGACAAGATGCCACATAGTTCTTCATATTTAATTAGTGAACGGAGACCTGAAGTTATAAATTCTCAAACATTTGACATTTTTTTTCTCTCAAAGTAGTGAATGGAATCTGTTATTAACACTTTAGGCGCTTTAGGTTATGTTTGGCATGTAGCTTTCCCAAACATAGTCTGTCATATATCGTAAATGTTGTTTTTGTGATTTAACATATCTTGTCTGTTTTGCTGATGGGATCGTTGGGAATGGAAACTTAGAAAATAAATCCTCTGACGAATTTGAAAATAATCTACATATCAGTCAGTGGCTTATGATATGCAAAATATGATCCCATTTGCGAGTCTTTACAGAAGTGGGTGAATTTTGTCAGGTCTGCTGAATCAAGCAAAGGGGCTAGAAAAAGAAGCGCTCAAGTCATTCTGGAGAGCACTGGACGTTGATCCCACATACGTGCCAAGCTTGATATCCATGGCCAAGGCACTTATGGAACTCAGTGGAAACCAGTCTTCGGCATCAGCCAGAAGCTTCCTTAGAGAAGCAATTCGTCTTGACAGAACAAATCCCCTGGCATGGTACAGCCTTGGCTTGTTCTACAAGTCCGAGCCAGGGGCGTCAGCAGTGGATTCCTTAGAGTGTTTTGAGGCTGCTGCTCTTCTTCAGGAAACAGCGCCCATCGAACCCTTCAGATTAGGTCTATACCCTTCTTGCTGACTCTTATTTTTTCCCCTCTCCCCATCTCTCTTGAATGTTAATAGCATATGGTATTTTCCGGGAAGATGTTAATGTTTGTGTAGCTTCGTTAGCTGAAAAGAGAATAGAACAACAGAATTAGATATCCAAGGAGGACATAGGAAACTCTCAAGTAGCAAGGAGATAGTAGTAATAGTAGTTAAAACGCGTGCAATTCGTTGGATATACAAGTATGTGAATGAATATCCAAGTCTGTTTCTCAGGTGCAACTGTGTAAGTGATGGAACTCTTGCTTGTTTTGGTTTCATTTAGTGCCCAGTTTGGTAATGTGCTGTGCAGACAGATTGAATGTTTTCTTAACTGTTATATTATCCTCTGGTTTTGACATCAGGAATTGGACTGAGACAAGCTAAAGACGCTTGCTACTTGCTGCAGTGGATGTTTCACTGCGCAGTTGTCATACTATCATTAAACATGACTCTATATGATACGTACATTTGACCGGAAAATAAAAAGTTGTTGGTTTAATTAGATGAATTATATGCCTACCACATTTTTTTTAATGAATTAGTATTATATAAAGTGGGTTTGTTTACAAATTAAAAAGTGAAAATTTTCAATGGTGTTTTGATTCTAAAAAAAAAATCTGCTTTCTCCGTCTCAAACATGACTCCCTCTCTCTTTCCCTCTATCACCTATCTACTTTAAAAAAAAAAAAAATCAAGCAGAATCGTTGTTTATAACAACTCGGCATAGTTTTTTTTTTCATTTGATATACTTTCTAACAAGATAAAACACACGAAAATTCTTTTAAAAAATACATCTATGTCGCCATATAAACACAAACATGATAATATATATATATATATATATATATATATATATATATATTTTTTTTTATCGCTTATGCAAACAACGACGTGTTTTATTTTTTTTTCAAAATAATTTTCGAGTTTAACTATTTCTCTAATTTTTGTTTACTAATTTGGAAAAAAAAAATTCGGATAAGCCTTCCTTATTTTGATATTTTCAGCCGCTTTGGTGGTGTCGGGTGGGCATATCATTTTCACCGCCCAATCATACACACCGGCCCATCTCGGCCCAAAATCTCTTTCTATATTCCGTAAATCCGATCAAACCACACCGTCCACTCCATCTTTCATCTTCCTTCCGTGGCTGTGTTGCTCTCTCACTCTCCCCCTCCCCGTGACTGTGATTCCTTTGCTCCATCACCTCTCCTTCAATGGCGAAGGCCAAGGCTAATTTGGTGCGTCTTCTGCTAACCGCCAAAGAGAGCTCCGGCAAAACCTACACTCAGTTAGCTTCTGAGACTGGCCTCACCAATGTCTATGTCGCTCAGCTCCTCCGCCGCCAGGCTCAGCTCAAGCCCGATACCGCCCCCAAGCTCCGCGCCGCTCTCCCCGGCCTTGACGATCACCTCCTCTCTCAGATGATGAAGCCTCCTATGAGGTCTTACGACCCTTATTTGATCCAAGAGCCCGCTGTTTACAGGTGCTCACTTGCCTTTTTCTTCAATTGATCCTCCCATTTTGTTGTTTGCTCTTCCTATCGGTTTTCCCCCAAATTGAATTAAGACTCCACTGTCAAACGGAGCCAGACGGTGCATATAAGTTGTATGTCCTATAATTTGAAATTTTCAGGCATCTTTGAACAATCGAGTCTGCTTATAGTTGTGTTGGTTTTGAGTTGGTCATATATTGGAATGAATCTTTCTGGAGTTTCAATGTCTTCAGTTTCTTGTTTCTTATTGGATTGAAGCTCTATGATTCTTTCCTCTGCTGGTTTTGCTACCTCTTAACGCTTTTTTTTCCTTCTCAGATTGAATGAGGCGGTGATGCATTTTGGAGAAAGCATCAAAGAGATCATCAATGAGGAATTTGGTGATGGAATGTAAGGCTGATTAATATCTATGAGTTTCTACAACAGTTGCTTTAATGTGTTGGTCATTTGTGCTTTCCTGAGCATGTTTTACTTGGTTTGTTGATTTAGGGACTACCTACTTTTAGTTGAAACACAATCCTTTAAATGAATTCTTGCAGAAATTTTTTATTTATTCTTCAACCCATCTTCAAGTGTGTTCCAGCTAGTATGATAGGCAATTTATTCTTCAACCCATCTTCAACCCACCTTGAAGCCTCTGCTAAATATTGCCCTTTCTAGACCCTCTACATGAACATTTTAGGTGAAATATAACTTTGGATTTGGATCAGTACCTCTTTGCCACAGTGGCACAGTCTCTATTGTGATTCCTGATTGCTGTTCAATAGACAGTATTTAATCAATCTTTGACCCTTTTTTATTAAATATTTCTTTTGGTGCATTAATCACGAGGACAGATGTAGAGATTTATGAGCTTCTACCCATTTGCTTTGATTTTTGGGCATTTGTGTTTATAAAGTGTTTTACTTGGTTATTGATTTTGGCCATGTGCTCCTATTAACACCCTTCTTTAAATAAGATTTTTGCAGCAATGCATATGAGGAAAGATGTAGATGTTGTCCTATCATGACAAACCACCTGTAATTTTATTTATTAATCAAAATCACCTTTTGACCATGTAATGTCATTGCAAGCTCAAAATTTTCACACCTCATGTGGAGTGTTCAGTGGGTGTTTTGAGCTTTACTGCTTTAGGTACAACTTCCTTAATGAAATAAGGATATCATAGTTATATACGTGGACACTAGATGGCTACATGGTGCGGTTTTGATTTTTAAAAAAAGGAAGTTAGAGATGGTCTGTTGATATTTTTGCGAAAATTGGTGTTTGAAGAAATACCCCTATACATTTGGTATGGGTTTTGGAAAATAGTTTGTTGTTTCTGAGCAACTGCTTGTGCAGTAAGAAGTGATCAAACATCCATGTCTATATTTGGTCAATGTTCCTTTAACATCTTCAGAGAATTATATTTAAACCTATGTTATATGTGCTTAGAGTAGGAAAGTAAAGTCGCTGGCCAGATAAATGCTTTATATGGCTTAAATTATTGATTAGGAGCACAAATCACTGAAACTTCATAGAGTTCAAGGGTAAGTCATTTAGACAAGTTTGGGCTCCTGGTGCAGCTATGGGTATATTTTATCGACATTTTCATTATAGATTCTTTGGACCCTGAAACTACATTATTCAGCTGACTTGATTGGCAGTATTGTGTTTTACTCAGAACAGACTTATCCGAATCTGCTACTTGATTTTGCTAGTTGGTCATTGGCTTGAAGTCTTACCACAATTACCATTGCATTTTGCTAATGCCCCTTTCTCACGGTGGAAAAATGTGATCTGATTTTGATGTCATTATACCTATTTGCTGATGCATTTACTTTGGCTCAGAATGTCAGCGATCGATTTCTACTGCTCTGTTGACAAAATCAAAGGTGTAGACGGGAAGGAGCGTGTGGTTGTAACATTGGATGGGAAGTATTTACCCCACAGCGAGCAGGTCAGTCATCAGTGACTCACTCTATCAGCAACATATTTAATCGCAATCCTGCAGATTCAGCTGTTTTGCACTATGCAGAGTTTACGCATAATATTTCTTGATTTTTGCTAAGAGTTGTGCATTGAGTACTACCATAGAAGTGCTAATGTTTGCTATTTCAATAACAGAAATCTGAGGATATGGTTTCAACATCGAAGCTCCGTGAGAAATGACAGAAAACTGTACATTACATTCTTCAGATCCGCTAAACCAAACCGTATGTCGAAAGCACATATGGAATAAGGATGAACCCTTCTTTTGTTGGCAATACAATTTGTGTAAGTGTATATTTATCTTCTACTGCTTCAAATAAGTGTTACCCGAGAACGAATGGACTTACATGTGAGCTTCTACCGAAAATAAAGATATTTGTATTGCTTGTATGATGTTTTTATGCATCGGTTGGCTCAGATAACTTTGAATTTGAATATCTTTACTTCTATAACAATATCTTACTTCTAGTCCTTGCCATTTTGTCTATAAGAACTTACACAAATGCCTATATTTAAACAAAATTTCATAGCAATCTCTTTATATTTAATGTCAAACAAATTGCAAAGATCAGAATACACCTCGTTTCAAAATACATCAATTTATATCTGGTCTAAGGTAATCTCAGAAAAATACCTCTCAAAAGAATCATTAATGGAAAGAGGAAAATTCAAAACCTTATAGCAATTTGGAAGACTTCTAAATATCAGAGACCTCTTTTCAAAAGGATTACTCTGGCTTGTATGTAATGGAAAAAGTATAAATGTATGGACTGATATATGTGTAAATGAACAATATCTTGAAACATTCCGTAATAATCAAAACCCTAATCTAAAAGTCTGTGACCTTTTCACTAAAAACAATTCGTGGGATATGAATAAATTGAATAATATCTTTCCTCCTAACATCGTCCAAATGATCAGTAACATACATATCCCAACTAGAAATATTCCTGACAAACTTATTTGGATCTATAATAACAATGAAGAATTTACAGTTAAATCCACTACTTCCCTTTTCAATACCAGTAACACAAATAAAATTAATGCAAACTGGATTTGGAAACTTAACGTCCCTCCAAATATAAAAAATTTTATTTGGAAGATTATCCTCGATATCTTACCTACCACTGCCCGTCCAAATAAATATATAAATAGAGTTCTCAACACTTGTTCTCTCTGCAACTCTGACATAGAAGACACAAACCATCTCTTATTTAACTGTCAGATCACCAAATCTCTTATAGTAAACCTTGACATCAAATTAAAAAAATTATTTATTATACCGGACCTAATAGACAACGCCTCTGAAAACATCATTAACACCAAAACACTCAATAAAGACTTCTCTGACCTTTGTTACTTATGGCACAACATATGGGAACTCAGAAACAATATAATCTTCTGAAATAACAAAAACAAAAACATCATCAACACGCTATACCAAACAATTGATAACATATCCTCTTGGAATAAAGAAAATAATAATTACATAAAACCTAAAATCAGTAGACCTCAACATAACTTATTTTGGAAACACCCACCTCCTAACACGATCAAAATTAATCTAGATGCCTCAGTTAAAGTTAATCATGAAACTCGAATTGGTTGCATTCTTAGAAACAACTACGGCCAGGTAATTCATATATATACAAAAGCAACATTAGAAAATGCTCTATTATTTTAGCAGAAGTTATGGCTATATATGCAGGTATAAGACAGGCAAACGACTTGGGGATCAGAATAATCATTATTGAAAGCGACAACGCAACCATCATCAATGTCATCAACCACATAATCAAAACCCCATGGGAGATAGCACAATTAATTGAAGAAATCAAGTCTCTAAAAGAAGACTTCGAATCGATCAGTTTTCAGCATTGCTACAGAGAGGCAAATCAGGCAGCCGATTTCCTTGCAAAATCTCCTTTAAATTGTAATATTATCCTAGGATCTTACTGTTACAAGTTCCAAAACATCATCTTTTTAGATGATCATGGATGTTTGTAGTACATCTAACTCTTTGCCTACTGTAAAAAAAAAATACACCTCATTTCAGGATTAAAAAAAAAAAAGAATCCCTTGTTTCTTCCATGCAGTAATTATTTTGGCCCCTCAGTTTTGGAAAATTATGTTTTAAAAAACCCTTGATTGAAAAACTGCATAAATGACCTACTCAAAGAACCACTCTGTAACAAACTATGTTTTTTGGTTTTAACTTTCAAGTATACAATCCAGTACCATAACCATTAAATCAATTAATGATAGATCATTTAATTATTTTATTGATTCAATTGAACTCAAGGAGTCAAGGTAGTCTACCACTGATTTACAACTTGTATAAAAGACTATAAATAAAACGTATCAAAACTGAAGGTTTATTCTATCTGTAATGATATGTGTTAATTTCCTATGTCTTGTATACGTGTTATGTTACTTGTATATTTTTTCTTTTGGTGTGTATGCTTGTAACATGTATGTTTATGATGATCATACATATTATATATAGTAAACATATATGCTATGTATGGATGCATACTTTATCTTATACTCGACTGAGTTGAGATTGAGCTATGATAGCTTGATCCTCTAACGAGTACAAGTATAAAGTATGGTGTGATAATACATATGCAATATATGTTAAGCTATATGTATCATATGTATAATGTAAGAGAGGATGTTACATTTCTCGGTATTGGGCTTTCGGCCCATTACGGAGGAAAGAGCCCATGATTGCCGAAGGAGCTGAGGAGCCCAAAGCTTGAGCCCGGCCCTATCCCTTGTGCTCAGCTGTCTTGGATAGAACGCAGCGTTTCACCTTGAAGGGAGCTCTCCGGGTTTGACCTAGCTATATAAGCTACTTGAGGTGCTTAGCGGCCGTCGTACTGTTTCGTGCTCTCTCTCTCTTCATCTTCCAGAAACGCTCTCTCTTCTAGGGTCTCTAGGGTTTGGTGTTCCTCTCCCTTTGCCTGAAGATTCTCCGAGCTAGGAAGCGAAGAAGGTGGCCGACGGTGTCCCTGGTGGTTCTCTGGTGGCCGGCGCTCCAAGCTCTGGGCAGCAGCTCTCCTCTCCAGTCGATCTAGGGTTCGAGATCGAAGACTTCTTCGATCTCTTGGTTCCCATACAGGGGGATTCTCTTTCTCTCTTGCTTTCTGATCTCATGCATGTTTAGATCTAGGAGTTTTGTATCTCTTACTTGATCTGTCCCTGTACGAACTCATATATAGTGGATTTGGCCATCTCTTGAGGCCCCGTGGATGTAGGCATAGCCGAACCACGTAAAATCGCTTGTGTTCGTTCTTGGCTTGCTTGATTCGATCAGATCTGTGTCTCACTTGCTCTATTTCATACGCTTCCGCATATACGCCTATATCTTTATCGATCTCTAGGTTTTACAACGTGGTATCAGAGCTTGAGTGTCGCGTTCTTGATTTCCTGACTCATTCTTGAGTTCTAGGGATAGGGAACGGGCGTAGGGCCTCGGACGGACCTAAAAGGCGACATCGTTGGTGCCGCACCCCCCCTACGTGACATACCACACCCTTGTTTGCTAGACCTAGGGTTCTGTGCTTTATTTCTGGCTTGTGGTGTGTAGATCTTGCTTAATCTTGCATTACTAGCGTAGATCTATTTGTTGCTGTCAAGATTCAAGACTTTCTTGAATCTGTGAGTGCTTTTACCCACATACTAACTTGGTTTTCTTTGTTTTACGAGGTACTGGTTATTATGGGCGACAAAGGCACCTATCTAAAGCCCTTCAATGGCCACACTGACTTTGCTATGTGGCAAATTAAAATGAAGGCATTCTTGATCAAAGAAAAATGCTGGGTTGCTGTGACAAATAAGTTTCCTGATGGAACTTCAAAAGAAAAAATCTTGGAAACTGATGAACAGGCCCACAGTGAGATTATGTTGCGCTTAGGAGATGAAGTTGCTAGACAGGTTCTTAATTTTGAGACAGCTGAGAAACTGTGGGATGGGCTTGAAGCCCTCTACTTGGTAAAATCTCTCCCTTCTCGAGTTAACCTGTTCAACAAGTTGTTTACCTATAAAATGGATGTGTCCTGTGCTTTATCTGAAAATCTGGATAAGTTTTTGACTATTATTCAAGATCTGGAGCGTTGTGGTGATAAAGTTGAGGAAACTCAACAGTGTGTGTTGTTATTAAATGCTTTGCCTGCTCAGTTTGACACCTTTAAAGATGTTGTTCAATACAGTACTGATAAATTGGAGAAAAAGGTTATCCTTGAGTCCATTATTCAGAAAAATGATACTTTAAAGGTTTTCAGAAACAAATATGAGTCTAAATCTGACCCCAAAGTTGACAATAAGAATGAAGTTCTTGTTACTAAAGGGAGATTCAGAAGCAATAAGCCTAATAACAACCAAAACCAGAACCAAAACAGGAATAAGCCTCAAAAGGACACTGGTAAGCCTGAGTCTAGTCAAACTGTTAAATCTGAAAAGCCTGATAAATCTCACTTGATGTGTTCTTACTGCTCTAAGTCTGGTCATATTGAAAAACATTGTTTTAAAAGAAAAAGAGATGAAAAAGCTGCTGCTAAGCAGTCCAATGTTTCTGCTGTGTTTGAATCCCATCCTTATTATACTCATGAAGTGCTTGCATTATTAAATACTGCTGATTCTAATACCTGGATTTTGGACTCTGGATGTACCATGCATGCTACTTATCATAAGTCTTGGTTTCATGATCTTAAATGCTTTGATGGTGGCACTGTTATGCTTGGTGATCATTCTGTTCTTCAAATTAAAGGTGTTGGTTCTATTGCTTTAAAGATGTTTGATAATGTGGTTAGAGTTGTTAAGGATGTTAAATGGGTTCCTGCTTTAAGAAGAAACTTGATGTCTGAAAGTGCTCTTGAAGAATTGCATTATGATGTGTTCAGTTCTAAAGGTGTAAGGGTTGTTACTAAGGATGGTAAGCCTGTCATTAAGTGCATAAGAAAAGGTGGCTTATATGAATTGCTTGCTACTCCTGTGATGAACTTTTCTGCTGCTGCTCTTACTGCTTCTAATCCTGTGAAAAGCATGTCTTTAAGTGAAACTCTTATGTGGCATAACAGGTTAGGTCATTTAGGCAATAAAGGGTTAGAACATTTGCATAAATCTGGCATTCTGAACTCTAAACCTTGCACCATTGATTTATGTGAAAACTGTGTGCTTGGTAAACATACTAGGAAAAGTTTTAAGCCCTCTGTGCATGTCTCAACTGCTCCCCTTGATTATATACATTCTGATCTTTGGGGCCCTGCCCAAGTCTCTACTGTTGGTCATAAAAGGTATTTTATGTCCCTTGTTGATCACTATAGCAGATATGCTTGGGTGTATTTGTTGAGAACTAAAGATGAAGCATTTGAAACTTTTAAGATGTGGAAAATTAGAGTTGAAAAGGAAACTGGATTATCTGTGAAATGTTTGAAAACTGACAATGGATTGGAATTTTGCAATTCTGATTTTAATCAATTTTGTCAAGAGCATGGTATTAAGAGGCATTTGACCATTCCTGGAACCCCTCAGCAAAATGGTACAGCTGAGAGGTTGAACAGGACTCTTCTTGAAAAGGCTAGATGCATGTTAATCTCTTCTGGTTTGAAACATTGTTTGTGGGGTGAAGCTGTGACTACTTCTGCATATTTGATTAATAGAACTCCTTCTTCTGTGATTGCTTTTTAAAACACCTTATGAGTTATGGACTAACAGGAAACCTAAACTTGATCATTTGAAACCTTTTGGTTGCACTGTGTTTTCTTATGTCAATCAAGGTAAGTTGGAACCCAGGTCACAAAAGTGTGTGCTACTTGGGTATCCTGACAATGTCAAAGGTTATAAACTCCTTATTGTCCAACCTGGTGTTTATAAGACAATTGTGAGTAGGAATGTTATATTCAATGAGAATGAATTTCATTTTAAAAAGGCTTCTGCTCCTGTGCTATCTGAGACTAACTTGCAGGAACAAGATTGTGATCAGTTTTATGTCTCTAAGGACACGAATTCTGATTCTGAAGATGAGTTTGACAGTGGTTATTCTTCTACTCCCTCCCCTCCTCTCTCTATTTCTTCTCCTGCCCCTCCTGCTTCTGTGCTTATGCAACCTCACCAATTGGGTGGGGAAGCAAATAATGAATCTGTTTTACCTTCCTCTTCTACCACTCCTACTTCTGTGAATGAGGATGTTGTTGAATCTGTGTCTGCTTCTGCACATAGACATGATTTAACTGATTGGCAATTGACTAGGGATAGGAGTCCTAGGACTGTCATTCCTAATAAAAGATTCATTAATAGCATTGTTGAGTTTGCTTGTCTTGTTTCTTCTGTGGTGCAAAGTTATACTCCTGAAACTTATGAACAAGCTGTTAAATGTGCTCATTTTAAATTCTGGAAGCATGCTATGGATGAAGAAATAGATTCTATGAGAGTCAATAAAACCTGGACTTTGGTTCCCAAACCTGCTGATGCTAGATTGATTGATTGTAAATGGATCTTTAAGCTTAAAGAGGGAATTTCTAAGTCAGACCCTCCTAGATACAAAGCTAGGTTGGTTGCTAAAGGTTTTACTCAAAGGGAAGGAGAGGATTACAATGAGATCTTTGCTCCTGTTGTGAAATATAAGACTCTTAGATTGTTGCTTGCTATGACTGTTGTCTATGACTATGAACTGGAACAAATGGATGTTAAAACTGCTTTTCTTCATGGTGACTTGGATGAAACCATCTATATGAAACAGCCTAAGGGCTTCATTGATTCTGTTCATCCTGACTATGCCTGCTTACTTAATAAGTCTATATATGGCTTGAAACAGTCTCCACGTCAGTGGAACATCAAGTTTGATAGATGTATGAGGTATAGCTTGGGTTTCAAGAGAAGTAAGTTTGATACATGTTTGTACTTTAAAGGTTTAAAGCATGCTGGTCCTGTGTTATATGTTCTTCTGTATGTGGATGATATCTTGCTTATTTCTAAGTCTGCTGATGGCATCCTTGACATTAAAAAGAATCTGCAAAAGCATTTTGATATGAAGGACTTAGGCATTGCTAAGAAAATTCTGGGCATGTCCATTATTAGGGATAGAAAGCATAAGAAGCTTTGGTTGCATCAATGTGATTATGTTCAGAAAGTGCTTGATAGATTTCATGTGACTTGTGATAAAGTGAATAACATTCCTCTTGGTCCTCACCTTGACTTAACTAAGCTTAAAGAGAAAATGTCTGTGGTTGAGTCTAAAAGGATGAAATCTATCCCATATGATGCTGCAGTAGGGTCTGTTATGTATTCTATGATATGCACTAGACCTGATTTGGCTTTTGCCATTAGCACTCTTAGTAGGTTCATGTCAGAACCTGCTGAGAAGCATTGGTTGTCCATGAAATATCTGCTTAAATATCTTGCTGGATCTGTGAAATTATCTTTGTTATATGCTGAACATTCTTCCTCTTATGATTTACATGGTTTTGTTGATGCTGACTATGCTAGCAATAAGGATACCAGAAAGTCTATTACTTCCTATGTGTATACATGGGCTGGTAATTGTATTTCTTGGAAATCCCAACAGCAACCCATAGTTGCATTATCCTCTACTGAGGCAGAGTACATTGCAGCAACAGAAGCCTGTAAAGAGGCTATCTGGCTGCAGGGTATTCTGAAAGAGATTGAGAAGAAGCACTATACTTCTGTTTTACATATAGATAGTCAGAGTGCTCTTTACTTATGTCGTGATCCCATGTATCATGAAAGAACAAGCATATCGATGTGAGATATCATTTTATCAGAGAAAAGGTTGAAGATAATGTGATTCATGTTAAGAAGATTGATGGTAGATATAATCCTGCAGATTTTGGCACTAAGATTGTTCCTCATGAAAATTTTTTGTTTTGTAGGAACTCCCTCCATCTGGAGGAGCTCACCTGATCTGTATTGTGAGCATGGGCTGAGGACGGACCTGGCATAAGAATCCACTTAATATGAAGCTGAGTCTGCCCAGTGCAAGACTTAGAAAATTACAGGGGCATTTGTAATGATATGTGTTAATTTCCTATGTCTTGTATACGTGTTATGTTACTTGTATATTTTTTCTTTTGGTGTGTATGCTTGTAACATGTATGTTTATGATGATCATACATATTATATATAGTAAACATATATGCTATGTATGGATGCATACTTTATCTTATACTCGACTGAGTTGAGATTGAGCTATGATAGCTTGATCCTCTAACGAGTACAAGTATAAAGTATGGTGTGATAATACATATGCAATATATGTTAAGCTATATGTATCATATGTATAATGTAAGAGAGGATGTTACATTTCTCGGTATTGGGCTTTCGGCCCATTACGGAGGAAAGAGCCCATGATTGCCGAAGGAGCTGAGGAGCCCAAAGCTTGAGCCCGGCCCTATCCCTTGTGCTCAGCTGTCTTGGATAGAACGCAGCGTTTCACCTTGAAGGGAGCTCTCCGGGTTTGACCTAGCTATATAAGCTACTTGAGGTGCTTAGCGGCCGTCGTACTGTTTCGTGCTCTCTCTCTCTTCATCTTCCAGAAACGCTCTCTCTTCTAGGGTCTCTAGGGTTTGGTGTTCCTCTCCCTTTGCCTGAAGATTCTCCGAGCTAGGAAGCGAAGAAGGTGGCCGACGGTGTCCCTGGTGGTTCTCTGGTGGCCGGCGCTCCAAGCTCTGGGCAGCAGCTCTCCTCTCCAGTCGATCTAGGGTTCGAGATCGAAGACTTCTTCGATCTCTTGGTTCCCATACAGGGGGATTCTCTTTCTCTCTTGCTTTCTGATCTCATGCATGTTTAGATCTAGGAGTTTTGTATCTCTTACTTGATCTGTCCCTGTACGAACTCATATATAGTGGATTTGGCCATCTCTTGAGGCCCCGTGGATGTAGGCATAGCCGAACCACGTAAAATCGCTTGTGTTCGTTCTTGGCTTGCTTGATTCGATCAGATCTGTGTCTCACTTGCTCTATTTCATACGCTTCCGCATATACGCCTATATCTTTATCGATCTCTAGGTTTTACAACGTGGTATCAGAGCAAACAATGAGACTGGGTTTGAAAATGGAGAACAAACAATGAGACTGGGTTTAAAATCTAGAAAAATGATTGGTTTAGTATCACTTTTATGAAGATATATGCTTACTGAAATGAAGAGGGAATCTGAACCTAACTAAGAGTGACCTTCTCGGCTTGTCATGCATGCACAAAGTGAATGTGGAGCCCAATATGCTTTGTGCATTGATGTTGGGCAAGATCAATGACGGAGCCAGGAATTTTTCAAGAGGGGACGGAATCATGCATGATGTCGTTTTGGACTAAAATGATCGACATCACTTTAATCGTTTACTTATAAAAAAACAAAATCTTTTTATTATGACAATAATTATGCCATTTTATAATAAACATGTGAACTTTAATGAGTCAATATGTTATATATGAAGGAAAATATTGATTTTTCGATTTTCGTTAGAATACTGCAACAATATTGCTTTTATATTAAAAGAACGAAAAATGGATAGATATATGAAATAATTGAAGAACAAAGCTAACAAAATAAGAATAATAAAAACAATATAATAAATATTGAATTTCGAAATAATTGTGTTGTTCGCAAAAAAACATGAGTAATATAACCTCTTACTTCGAAGCTCTTGAATTGTTATAGTAAGTGAATGTCACGGTAAGTAAAATATAAAAACATTTTAACTTATTGATTTACGATTAAAACAATTGTTGTGCGTCCGATTTTCAAATACTCATAACTTTTTACTTAGATATCGGATTATGATGTATAATATATCAAAATGAAGCTATTGACTAGAAGTTAATATATAAGTGGTTCGTCGAAGGAAAGAAGGGAGGAATGCTCTCCCTTGCCCCACTCGGCTTCGCCTTTGAACAAGATTGTCGGCATGAAACATAGTCGACTTACTATTCGTGTAGACATTGGAGGCAAGAAAAGCAAAACACCTAACTAAAAGGAGGAGATACCAAGGCCAAGAGCACTCTGCAACTATAGTGACAACAATTTTGTATTCAACCTCTGCACTTGGCCGAAATGTCGTCGTTTGCCTCTAGACAAACCAAGACACAAGAGTATCATTGAAGAAAACACAAGGCCACCAATCTTGCCTTGTTTCTAATAACTATTCCATCTTCATTCAGTTTGTCCTTAAACACTCATCTTATTCCTACCACTAACTTGTCTATAGGTCATACCTTATTCTGCTTGAACTCGAGTAGCTCTTCTTGCTTGACATTAATGCAATCAGGTTCCTTGAGTGTCTCCTTAATATTACTGTGGGTAACGAGTCTCGTTAGATAGTAGTTAGAGGAGGGTATAGTCGGGTTTTTAGAGAGGTTGATGCAAATCTGTAGGTTTTTGGGTTCGGGCTATGTACTTGGATACACTTTTGGGGTCATGACTCTCTAGCCATGCATAGGTGAAGTTTTTGCTCTTAACTTTTCTTTTGTAATTATTACACTTCTATAAATTTACATCTTCAAAAAAACATTGAAACCACAAAGATTCTAACAACCATAAAACGTGTCAAAGTTGTCTTATTTGGGTATGAAATAATGCGAGTTGTTGTAACGCTCTTATCTCATTTGGCAATGATATTCTCAATTCTCAATTTGTGTCCATATCTCTCGAACAACTCAGAAGTATATCACATATCATATCATTTGAATGTAATACTATCTTTCTTTAGTTAACTTACATGTAAATTATACTCCATCCGTTCGAAAATAAATAATGTTTTCACAACGAAATATAAGCATAAAGTTTCACTATTTTCACAACGAAAATGCAATTATTTGAAACCCGATCCAATTCAAACCCGAACAAGCAGTCAAGAAATAGGGCATATTCCATCCCGAATTCGGGAATGCCTAGGTCCTAACATCAACCCACGTCACGTGCTCTAGGTGACATATTGTACTCAATTTTTACATACCCATAAATTAAAAAAGAAAAAAGAAAAAGAAAAAAGGAGGAGGGGGTTAGGAATAAGATGGGTGAATGGTGACCGTCCATTCAACGAATCTCGTCCGCTCACTTTCATGTGCCGCTCGAAGACATTCGCTTCCCCTACTTGTTGACTCCCCATCCCATCCCATCCCCTCCCAAACCCTCCCTCGTCTCCCCCACAAACCCCTCCGCACGCTCCCTCCCTCCCCCCGCTCTCTCTCCCGCGAGATTCCGATTCCGATTCCGATTTCGATTTCAATTTTGATTTCAGCAATCTTCGCTCTTCAGGGAGAGGCTGCGGGTTTAAGGAGTTTGGGAGCTAATGGATTCAGATCAGGGCAAGCTGTTCATTGGCGGGATTTCATGGGAGACGTCGGAGGAGAAGCTCAAGGACTACTTCGGCCAGTTCGGAGACGTTATGCAGGCCGTTATCATGCGCGATAAAGTCACCGGCCGCCCCCGGGGTTTTGGCTTTGTTGTTTTCTCTGATCCTAGCTCCGTCGATGCTGTTCTTCAGGACAAGCATACTATTGATGGTCGAACTGTGAGTTGTTTCGGTCACTCTCTTGCATTTTTTCCGATTGATTTCTTTTCAGTTTGTGTAAATGTTGCCTCTTTTTGTTTCTCTTTGACAAATTTTATGGTTTTCCCGTTTCTAGGGTTTCTCAGTTGTGATTGTGTACTGTTTCTCAAAGGCCACTTGTTTTCTTTTCTTTTTTTCCTTTTCAAATTGGTTATATTTGAGTTGGCATGTGGTGTGCTTACAATCACCTAGTTTGAAAAATTAGGGTTTCTTTTTCCCCCCAATTTTGTTCTGTTCTTTGGTTGTAGCCTGTGGTGAGGAAGTTCTGGTGTGTGTTGTTATTTCAATAGAAAAGACAAAGTTTAGGACAGCGATTTCGATGCAGGGAGTATTTGTGTTGATGATGGGGTATCTAATCAGAATTGACAATTTGGTTTCTTCTGCCAATAATTTTTGTTGTTTCCCTATTGTATAGATGTTTCTGCTTTATTCTGGATGGTTGTCTCACAGCTATTTGGAGCTTGTTTTGTTGTATTTTGGTTTGCGCTTAGCTTATTAGCTATCTTGGTTAATTAGGTTGAAGCTAAGAGAGCCTTGTCCAGAGAGGAACAACAACACAGCAATGCTAGAGGTGGAAATAATGGAGGTAGTAGAAATGTTAGTTCTGGGGGAAGTTTAAAAACCAAGAAAATATTTGTTGGGGGATTGCCTGCTACACTGGCTGAAGATGGTTTCCGCCAGTACTTTGAAAACTATGGCCATGTGACTGATGCTGTGATAATGTATGACCAAAACACACAGCGGCCACGTGGGTTTGGGTTTATCTCATTTGATAGTGAAGATGCAGTTGATAGGGTTCTGCATAAGACTTTCCATGATTTGAGTGGCAAGCAAGTGGAGGTGAAACGTGCATTTCCTAAAGATGCAAACCCAGGTATGAATAATTCAGGAGGTGGGGCTGGAGGAGGATCTGTTGGTGGGGGTGGTTATCAGGGTTATAATTCTTCTGCTGGAAATGCAAATTCTTATGATGGTCGAATGGATTCAAGTAGGTATATGCAAAATCAGAACCCTGGTGGTGCATTCGGATATGGCTCTTCTGGTTACGGAACACCTGGTTATGGATATGGTCCAGCAAATAGTGGCATGAGTTATGGTGGCTACACTGGTTATGGTGGTGCTAATCCTGGATATGGTGGTCCTGGTGCTACCTATGGAAACCCAACTGTCGCTAATGCTGCTTATGCAAATGGACCTGGGGCTAGGAGTTTGTGGAACTCTCAGACTCCTGGGTACGGTGCTGTTGGATATGGTAATGCTGGCCCCTGGGGGGCTGCAGCTGCTGGAAGTGGTGGACCGGCAGCTCAATCTGCAACTGGAGCTTCTGGGTATGGGAACCAAGCTTATGGATATGGTGGTTATGGAAGCAGTGATGGCTCTTATGGTGCTCAAGCTGGGTATGGTAATGCTGGTAGCCGTTCTAGCAGTAACCCAGGTGGCAATACTCCTGGCGGTAGTGCTACTAGTGGAGATGTGCACAGTGGTGGGTACATGGGACGTGGATATGGCGATGCAACTGCCCACTCTGCAGGATATGGAGCTGGAGCATGGAGATCTGATTCATCCCAAGTAGGTAGTGGTTATGGTGCTCAACCAAATGGATACGGTAGTGGCTATGGTGGTGCCGAAGCTCGACATGCTCAACAACAGTGATACGGATTCTAGCTGAGCATTCATCAGATCAATGCAGGACGTCCTTCAAGCGGGAAAGTGGTTACTTCATATGGATGTCAGAGCACTTTGCAACTGGTTGGATTGCTTTTAAATCTTCTTAGTTTCTAGTATCTACTTTGGGAGTTTAATAAATTTTAAGTATTGTGAGTACTAGCTTTCTTTCATTTACTGTTTGTTTTAAGTGTGGTTTGTATTCGGTGTGCTTATAGTTCTTTGCTAGCTGCTATGGAGCTTTGCGTATTGCTTAGTATTAACATGTAGTATTTAAAATATTTGAGTTGGTTGCTTTCAGTTCCTCTTTGGCAAATATGGGTAAGCTTCATGTTTATTGTCCTCTGATATGAACTGCCATAACTATTATACATTCTTTATTATCACTGCCTGTGATTAGTATATTAAATAGGAAAAGCTTCTACTAGGGGGACTACTTACAGATAGAGATTGGACGTAGTTGGCCAGTTGGGTTGATCAGTTCGTAATGGATAACAGTAGAGGTAACATAGTGGTAGTTGAAGATTTAAACATTGGCATAATTATTTCGCCGTGTATTTGCCCTTGTGTTGTACAGGAGATGCTGGATGTACAATGTGGAGTGTTCATTCACACGGCTAAACATGAGCATTATGTTGAAGTGTTTAACGTGCTGTCGCAATTTGGATTGTCCAGATGACATGATGTGTTTTTTCTATACTGGTCAGCCCAATGAAGGCCTTTGAAGATGCATCCAATGTGTTTGGGGGTTTGCTCTCTGATCAAGATGCATCCAAGTGGTGGGGTTTTCTCTAACTTAAAACTGATAGTGTTTTAAGACCTCAATTTTCAAATAGATTAATGCTCTGGTATATTTTGGACTAGAAATACTTCATAGAATCATAGGGTTTATAGTGGTGGAAAGAGATTTTTTTTTCCCTTTTTTGTTCTGTTTTTGGAACTGATGAACAGGTGCCCTTTTATGATCTGTGGTCTATTTTGCCCATGTATGTGATATGGCCAAATTTGCCCACTCTTGAGGGCTTTTAAAAATACTTTTGTATGTTAAAGTTCAGTTTCTGTTCACCTTTTTTTCTTTTTGGTTATAGAACACATAAGTATCAGAAGTTGATTGTTTTTCTTGCAAGCTAAACTTGGGTCTAGCTAGCATTAGTAACACCCTAACTACTTTTTTCCGCCCACTAGATGGGTGTTCATTTTGTAGCTGCAAGATAAGTATACTTGTTTGATGTTGATGTGTGTGATTGTGCTTTTCTGTTTTTGATGCTTTGTTAACTGCTGGCAGTGGCAGCAAGTGTTGTTGGTGATTTTGGCTAGAGACCATGTCAGAGCTGAGGTGAGCTTTGTTTCAAAGCCTGGGGTTTTTATAAGTGCAGGAATCTCGGCTCGGCGAGAGCTGGTTGCAGTATCTCCAACTGCTGCCAGCCATGTCCATCAGACCATCGCCACCCACTTTCATGCACCGCCATGTCCGGCCATTTCCCACTGCCCTTTTCTGCTAATCGCCATCCCCATTTGAAGAGATGTTGCCCTCTTTTTAGGTTACAGGATGCCCAAATGTTTCAAACCACTATAGTGCTATTGCAATAGAAGATAGGAGGGCAGTGAGAATCATCTTGTCTATTGTGTTTGAAAATAAGGTCTTTTAATTAGGAGCCTATTTTGTCTTCCTTTGACACACTTGACATTTCAGCTTAACCCTGCAGTTCACCTTGTCTTTGTTTAGTAAAAAGTTTGAGTCTAGACACAAACCTGAAGTTTGAGAGGCCGGCAAGTCGACAGATGGCAGACTGTCAAACATACAACAAATACAAAAAATGTGCAAAAGACTAGGCAATTCAAACAACGAAAGATGAAACACAGCAGACTTAAAACAAGCAAGCAGGTTAGGGACGTAGGCTATGGACCAAACCAAGCACTATTGTGTAATAGCACCGTTGTCCAACGATACATCAGGGTGGGCAGTGAAGACGAATCTCTAAGGAATCTTTTCGTACATGGAGTTGCCTCGTACGTACTACCATGATTAGGGGTGGGCATATTCGCATATCCAACACGAACCAGTTAATCGTGCTAGATATCCAGAATCGTTTAGGCTCAAAAGTCCGATCCGCTTATGACATGGATATATCCGGGTATCCGACATGATACACTAATCGGATCCATGTTGGATAATCGGGTTATCCGAAACGAATCGTTTTTTTTTAAAGCTAATTTGATAGTCGAGTAGAAATACCTACGCGGTCAGGGCCCTAGGTGCTCCTCCCACTTCCAGACTAGCAAAATGACTTATCTAGAATCAAGGGCTCCCCAGCCGAGTAGAAATACCTACGGTAGTATGTAGCATACCGTATGCACATACACTACACCTATTGCACTTTTATTTTTTGAAGGCGAAAAAACAAAAAACCATAAAAACAGTAGAACACAAGACCCAAGGATAGGGTGTTCTTATTTACTTGAGAACAAATTAAGTATAAGAACAACAAATTAAACCAAAGAACAACAAATTAAGAGAGCTTACAGAAATCAAGCTCAACATCAATTACAAGTATATCAAGCCAAAGAATCTCATTGACTCAAGTCAGCAGTCACCATTGCAGTCATGGAAGAAGCCGAAGATGGAGAACAATCCGTTGATACTTGAGATGTTTCGAAAAGTCAGATATGGAGACAAACCCATTGAGAATCTTGAACAACCCGTTGTGATAGAGAAGCCGCAAATGGATGTGGATATTGGAAAGGATGGGATGGAGAAGACGGAGATGGATCTGGAGATTGGAGAACCTTAAGTTTGAGGAAGATGGAGAGAGGAAAGTAGGTCCTGATAGAGAAAAGCAAATTATAGAAGGTCGAAGCCTTGAAGGGAGAGAGAACGAACAAAGGACTTCAATTTCTTGTGTGCCTGTGTGGCTGTGTGATATAGATAAATATGTAGAAGTTCATCCCTGTTAAAGAGAGAGAGAATGAATAGAAGAGAGGAATTGACAGCGCAAGTGTTTAGATTTTGGAACTTTCAAGTTATAGGGTTTTGCTATATAAAGGAAAAACTAGGAGATAAAAATATATTTATTAAAAAATTGGATGTTGTTGATAATGCATATTTTAGATAGACATTATAGATAGTTTTAGTTGCATTTAGGATAGGTTATTGCATGTTTTATAGTTAATTGACAGCGCCTGCCGTTATTAAATCGGCAGCCGTAGGTCTAACAGTTCATCAAAACTCCAAGTTTATCTGATCAGTTTTAATCAGTTTATTATTATGTATTATATTTTCTAGGGTTTAGAGAGGCCAACTCTTAGGCTATAAGAGGAGGTTCTAATTAGGTGTTAGAGATAGGACAATTCATCCATAGATCTATAGAAATCCATTCATTGTTCGTTAGATTATGAGAAATTAAACTCATTGTTTTGCTTGCGATTTGAAGACATGGTTGGTTGAATTGTGAGGTTTTGATTTCTATTTGTTATTCCATAGTTATTTCATTATCCTTGTACTCATATTGTTGATTGCATGTATTCTCTCTTGACTGATCAACTAGACAGAATTTGCATTCATGCTAGGTTTTAATGATTTCGAAAGAATAGTTAGACCATATTAGCAAGCACGCGATATTGGTTCCTTGAAAGCATCAATTGGTTGTGCAAAGTAATGACACTTGATTAAATATCGGTTCTTAGGAGATTAGGGTTGAAGGGGTGACGACCTTTGACACATACTAGTTGATTAGGAGGGTTGGTACTGCCAAACTACCAAGACTATTGAGAATTTGTGCTACTTTATGTTTGAACCCAAACTGGGTCAGGGTTGCATATTGTGTAAGGAGTTGACATGTCGTAAGGTATGTCAATCTAATTAAACCAAAGTCAGAATAACTCAATTATCAATTGCATTCATTGCATTAGAATAACAAAGAAATAAAGCCAAAGAACTTGAACACCAACTATTGTTGAGAATTGCAGGTGAAACGCTTTCATCCCATTGGTAATAAATTTGCAATCATTCCATCCTTTATTTCATTTCATTTCCATTACTTTCTTTTATTCAATATTTTCATTTACTCAAGTTATCAATATAATACACTCAAATAGATCTCTTTGGGGTTCGACTCCTTACTTGCTTACTATACTTGTTTGTTAAGTTTGGATCATAAATATTATTTTTGGGCAGGAATCAATGATCGGTTATCCGTATTTCCTTGCAGCCAGCTGCACGCTAGGAGGAATCAAACTTGGGATGCTTGCCAACCGATTGTACTTACCTTCACCAAAGCCAACTGAGCTAGCGAAGCTTTTTGGTACTTACCTTCCCACAGGAGATAGATTCCTGTTGGATCGCTGGCCCGCGGTGCTACTGTTTCGGTGGTACTTGACTTCGTTCTTCGCCGACGTACGCAACTATTGGAAGGAGTTCTTCTTAGATCGTTCTTGTTGTAGAGTTATTTTTTTTCGTTTCTTAGCGTCATTTTCTATTCTTATTATATGTTTAGACGGTTTATGCCTGCCGATTCGTCGACCTCTCGTAACCAATGCAATTTTTGGGTTATAACCAATTCAATTTTAAATTTCTACCTAGTCGGTTTTAATTTCTTCCATACCATTTCCATATAGATCATTCCAAAACGAGAAAATTTCATTCATATTATTCCAAAAGGAGAAAACTACTTTGAAACAATGCAATTTTTGGGTTATATAATACATTTATGTTTTCGAACGAGTCATTGAAACCCATTTCCTAAATTTTTTTTGTGATTTCATTTCTCACTAAGGTCTCCATATTACACAGGGATTGTAGAATGAAAAAAAAACAAATTTCCATCAATTTCTTCACCCTCTAAAGTAAATAAGAATCTATAAGTTCAATGTCAAATTCAAATTATACCATCTTAATGCTCAATTTTCAACCAAAGTGACCCTACATGGGTAGGAATTCCAAGTGCTTCAACCAATGAATAGGTTTTCTGTTGAAGTTATGCCATAAAGATTATGAATATGTTTTCCCCTAATATAACTCGATGGTAAAATGATCAATGATGTAAAAACAATGACATACTTTCTTGTGACATTACACAACAACAATTTCAATTGTCTAGCACAATACATGGACTAAAATCAAGCCTGAATCTTATAAGAATTGCCCGAGAAGTTGGATACTGATCAAACCAACAACAATAGTACAAGCAAATAAAATCTTATAATGAAATAAAGTTTCTTGACAATAATAATGTCGAAGCATCCCCCAAGCAGTAGGCAGGAATAAAAGGTGTCTTGCGTGACTTGCAACTATTAGAAACATAATCAACATAGGTAAAGCACATACATAATCAAAAACGACGATAGAGTCTAGTAATACCAAATTATTTCAGTTGATTGACGATTCGAGTAATTTCTTATGCATTAGCACAAGATGCTATGTTTTCATATGGATTGTTGAATGTTTGAACATTTCCAGGTCGTGAGAAAACCACCTGTTTTTTTTCCATAGACATAGGAGATCAGTACGTGGTTACAACATGCATATGTAACTTAGGGGTCGTTTGGTATTGATATCTAGATATCAGATATCAACCCCCGATATCTGATATCTGTGTTTGGTATGGCTAGATATCGATATCACTTAAAAGTGATATCGATATCTAGTGTTTGGTATCCCCCATATATCAGTTGATATCTGATATATGTGTTTGGTATCGCCAGATATCGATATCAAGTGATATCTAGATATCAAATTTAGCCTTATTTGATATACTGATTTTTTGGGAGGTATCACTTGATATCAATATCACCCGATATCGATATCTTGATACCGAAACCGATATCTTGATACCAATACCGATATCTTGATATCAACCGATATCGATATCTTGATATCTAGATATCGATACCTAACGAGCCCTTAATAGCCAACATATTTCATGAAAAAGTACCTGATAATCAAGTAGGGTCCTTGACTTAAAACCAGCTGCAAAGTAATCAAAATAATATCCCCATGTACGGATGAACTTCTCGTCAAATCCAAGTGACAAAATTTTCCTAAATCGAGCAAAATCTTGTATTTCAAAATTAAGATTAATTTGAGGAAAGCAGAAGGACAGAGACAGATCCAAAATAGGCATGTACATGTTTGAGCATACCACATCGATGTGATAAAAACCCAAGCTATTAATTTTCTTTTAATTAATATATTTATTTTCCTAGACAATATAATGAGTTTATTTAGTTTTTCATCCCTACTTCCTAGTTTTAGGCATTTTTCTTCCCATTTTTTCCATCTTCTCTTCCATTTGCGTGAATTTAATTGTTTTTTTTCTTCTTATAGTAAGAGGATTGGCTACAACTTGTGATCTCATATTTGATTATGAATTGAAATACATATATACTATGTACTATAAAGATGAAATCCTGATGTTTGCGACCTCTTTGTTGAGAGATGTAGAGAGATTAAAAAAGTCGCACATAGAAAGTTGAGCATAACAAGCTTCAGTATATAAATTGGCGGGCTACTCCTCCTATTGTCAATTGATTTTAGGATGAAACTTCACTCAAATTATATGTTAGGCTACTAGTACATGTGTGCATGTGCACACAACCCTGTCACGAGTCCCAACAGACTTAAACTATCTTTACTCTTCATTTTGGAGCCCAACCTAATAGTTATAGAGCAAGGATCCCTTTGAAAAAATTTCTCCTACAAATAAATGCATCGAGTACACCTCCTCACCACTAACTTAAACTAATTCCTCAATGGTACTCTCCTAATCAAGGATGTTAGGAAGTCAGAACCTAAAAAAAGGGCTTGAAATGATGCCCCAATATTATTCCAATTCAAATTTCCAATTTCCTAAAAAATATATAGAATATTCTTTGAAATGTGTACATACTACATACCCTTCATTCTCCAAAAAGTTTTGTCTCCAACATCTTAGAGTTTGATGGTAATGGATCCCTATGTTTTCAACTTGCTCTACACTGCAAAAGCAAACAATATTTGTTTAATTTGGGTAAGAGGAAAAATATATGATGGTTTATACATTTTTTAAGATGGCTAGAAATACCATAGCCTTGATGCCTTAGCCATAGCAGATGTTACTCTGCTCAAAGAAGGTAGTACTCCACCGGGGAAAATGTATTCCTTTGGAAAACTTACGCCTTGTCTATACTCGTCATAACACTCATCAGGACATGCAATGAACTATACCAAAAAATAGAAGATAAAAACTTATAAGCTAAAACCTTAATTTCAAACCAAACAAGGGAATTTTTTTTATTTTTAAATTACATGAAATACATTACCTGTAAAACAAGAAGCCCGTTATCTACCAAAACAGAATCACAAGAGCGGAAAAAGTCTTCCATGTATTCATGACCCACATGTTCTATCATCCCACTACAAGGATCAATAGTTAATAATTAAATTTCTTACTAATAAGGAAATACTCTCACAAAGAGATGTTAGCTCACCAGGATATAATTCGATCATATTTGTGCACATGAGGTAGTTGACGATAATCACATAGAAGTAACTCGATGCGATCCTAGGCATACAATAAAAAGAAATAACATCAATGTAACATAAATACATATATCTTCACGGTTGAATTAAAGTTGCAAAAAGAATGTGCAAATGCACTTTAAAAAGGAGATATCTCTTGGATTAGTATGGAGATAAAATTTCAAACAAAACGAATAAGTTAACCTACTTGAAGACCAACATCTTTCACCCTTTTTTGTGCCAAGCTTAGTTGTTCCTCAGATAGAGTAATGCCGGTATATTTGCAACCAGTATGCCTTACAACTTCGATTGCTAAGCTTCCCCATCCACATCCAATATCTAAGACCTCGTGGTTTTTCTCGATTTTGGCCTATTGACTCCGTAGGAAAATGAACGCGCATTAGAATATGAAAAAATAAACGTTGCAAATGATGAAACTATCTTGGGGAATCATCACCTTTTTTATGAGAACATGCAATTTTCTAAGTTGTGCATCCTTGAGATCTTCATCTATGGACTATGATTGAGTAGCCAAGAAAGTAAATAACTTTATTTAATTAAGAAAATGTAGTTTCAATAAATATGTAATTTGTAACTATGAGGAAGATAAAATAGTATTTAGTTCTTACCTTAAATATAGCACATGAATATGTCATCGTTTCATCCAGGAATAGAGAAAACATGTCATTGCCCTGCCATAGAAGCAAAATGATAATTAATTGTCATAACTTTTCCTAATGATTTTTGTTGTCATTGTTATAATTTTCTTGACCCAAAACAAATCATCTTTGACACTTGGTGTGGGTCGTTTTAACTTTTAATAAGAGGGTATGCCTTGTGAGCTATGAAAATTGCACTCATATTATATGTTGATATAACAACATAAATGTCGACGCTTTTTTTTTCATCCATTCTTATTTTGCAAACCATGTAAAGGTAAGTTGTTAAGCAAAAAAGACATAATAATGAAAAAAACTAAATTAGAGACCGTACCATGTCGTAATGGCGAGAAATGTTTCTACGAGCTTGAGTGAGTGTGTTTCTCCTTAGAAAATTATGGTAGAAATATTTTACTGATGATAACCCTACCATGAAAAGCTTAGGTGTCCACCAACTCCTATAATAGAAGAAATGTGAAATTTTGTGTGAGATAACATGGTGGTATGTACCTCATCTTACAAGAGTGTTCAATCAAGATCATACCTTATGTTGTAATGTCCTAAAGAAGATGAGTTCAAATCTTTGTTGGCAATAAATAACTGCAACAAAATTCGAGAGGTAATTAATTGCAATATGAACACAATTTAAAGCCTTATTTTGCAAAAAACTCTATTCCCTTACCATGAAGAGGTTCAAAAGTCCATCTTCTTTATTTACTAGTGAAAAATCTTTATTGATATATGCATCTGCAAGGCCTAAATCAGCCTCAGTGCTAACCTGTCATATGTCGAGGAGATCATTAAATAATTGCAACTTGCTACTTATTGTTCACAATCAAGTATCATTATACCATAAATGATAGGCCTTCAATGTCCTTAATCCCAAAATATTAAACATGACAAGTATTGAAGACTAGAAATTAAGAAACAATTAAGGAGAATTACCTTCCAGTAGAATTGGGGGTTATGAACCATTATTGCAACCTTTGGTGCACATTCCTTCCTCGTACCTTCAAAGGTCAAAACTCGTCCCCCGTCTTCTATTATGCTTCAATTTCCAAAACAAATGAAATAAATAAGCAAGATCACATTTACAGAGAAAAGCAACACATTTTCGATGTGTAACAGTTTAAACGTGAGAATTAGGAATTATGAAAGTGGAGGTTGATTCGACACAACCTAAACATGAAACAAAATGTTGAGATTTTTGTACATATGCAAGTTCAAATTAAGATGGGATGTGAGTTACTAACAAGTGTAATGTCCTTGTAGGGATTAAGAGATTAAAAGGGATAATGGAAGAGATTTAGGGAAGAAGGAGTCAAAGGTTAAGGATGAGAAAGGTTGATGGGATGTGATTATTCATTGGATGATCTTCCCAATTACAACTAAGGTATATATATACTAATACTCATATCACATATATCCCTATACATGACAATAAGCTAGACAATGGATTAACGCATCTTAAAGAATAAAGGCATATACCTATAAATAAACTTAGGAAATTCAACATTCTACCCTCTTGTTTTTTAAAATTCGGAATTTTGTAACTTCTTATAATCCAATTAGTTTCGCTATTGGACAATATGTTTTAAAATATTTTTAGGCAACTTAAGGAATAAAAGGTCACCAGTTGAATTTTGAAAGAAGTTTTCCCAATACATGATATTTGCAAAACCACAGGGAATTTGGAATTATACATGAAATTAACGAAGTCTCAAATAAAGAATAATCAAAAGAATCTGATAGTTTCTTTTGACTAAAAGTCCCCCCCCCCCCCTCAATACATCTAAATACTTGCATTTCTAGAAATCTATTAAGGGTTAGATAGAAGTTTTTCAGTCTAATAGGATAGAATGAGCATTTCTTGATTATGAAAAACTTGAAGATTGCATAATAAAAAGGAAAAGTTCTTTGAGACAAGAAAGGGAGAGCTTGAAGAAAATAGAACTTACATAAGACAACCCGTAGAAATAAACTGCCTCAGGCATGAACTAACCAAACTTCGTGCTGCAACTTCTATCCATGAAGTTACCATTTCCTTTGGATTTTTTAGAACAATGCAGTTTCTACCAAGTACCCCATGTGCGACAACCATGGCAGTCTAAAAAGAAGAAAATTTTAATAACTTTACTTAGTGTTCTATAATTCCTTTAAAATGTGATGTGAATTTTCAAGAGAAATTATGTAAACTTCTACCTTCAATCCATCTTCATGGAAGCCGGACCCTAAATGAAACAACATATTAGTAAAAAAACATAATGAAAAATCATTGCTGGTGAAAGGAAACAATATAGTTATCTGTATTGAAAACTAGTAAACTACATCAACGTTTTAAAGAGATTACCTTGATATGCGCCGCAAAACCAAATCCCTCTTTTGCCTTGAATGTTATCAATCTCTTGTGAAGCTTTTGATGCTGTAATGGAAGGTATATGATGTCTAGTGGACCATTTGAGCAATACATTCTTGGGCACATTAATTGGATTAAGAGTTGCAAGAAAATGTTGTTCTCCCTTGTGAATATTCTGTACTCAGAAAAATACAAAATATAAGTTGCAAATCAATAAATCATTGAACTTATTTTCATTATCATGGGTCAAGTTTCCATTTCATTACTTTTTATTAAAAAAAATTACTTAAAATCCACTCACTACCATATATTCATAAGTTACTATCCACCCTCATTTTCTCTAAAATAGTCGCTTGTGTGGTAATCAATGATTTAATGTAAGTTCATCTATGAAGGTCATTGGTTGAATGCAAAGTGAACTATTATCGGATGATTAAGTGTAATTTAATTAAAATATAACCATCCATCAAGTCTATAGGTTTTCTTGTAGCCAATCACAATTCTCAATCCAAAACGTTTTCCCATCACTAGTACAATATAGGGGTGGAACACGGTAAATTGGGTATGGTTTTTGATAAACGTGCTTATTTTTTTTAAAAATATTTTAAGCACGGTTTTATGTTAAAAGTGTCACAAAATCAAATTTAACTAAAAGCAACACGCTTTTATTTAAAACCGTTCTCATTTATTTTTTTTTAAAAAATATTTAACCCAATTTACAATTTTTACTTTATCCCTTTTTGTGTTGAAGCATGCTACTGCAAGTGGTGTGTATAGGAGGGACATTTTTTTTCTTGAAAAGAAAATAATAGCAATGAAATATAGCACGTGAAAAAGGAGAGGGTCCTGTTATACGCATGGTCAAATTTTCACCAAATGCACAACCATTTACCGACTTATGGTCTCAACAAGTTTTTCTGGTTTGGAAAATGCTGGTCAATATGGGAAGTCAATGTTGACAAAATCGACAACCATTTTGCCGACACTGGCTTTCTGTGTTGGCAAGCGTTTTTCAGGCCAAAAAAGCTTGTCGACACCGGAAACCGATTAACCCATTGTGTGCTTAGCAAAATGGAGGTGTGCATATAACATTCATGGAAAAGGAGAATATATAACCAACCTGCATCACATTAAGCCAATAAGTTAAAGACACTTGATTGTCTAAACTTCCAAGAAAATTCCATGCACTCCATGCTGCTGGATGTCGAGGCATTAAACCTTCATCTTGATGGAGAAAAATATCGCTGTAGAAAGGTGAATGAAAGATGCATCTTGACATTAATAATGACTAACTAGGGAGAGGAATCTTTTATTACCTATTGGATTTCTCATACTTGCATTAAAGGTTCAAACTATAACTTGAAAAGAGGGGGCCAATTTATAATTTGGCATCTTGTTGCATGATATATTACATACAATTTTTAAGATGTCACATAAATATTTTTTTTATTCCTAATAATGCTAAACATATAGAATATTAAAACAATTAGATGAGAGATGAACATAATACCTATAGACATACTGAAAGGCTCCAAGAATTCTTCTTTCATCATGGGTTGCTTGATTTCCTAATGTTTTCAAGGCATCAGGAGCATTAATGGCCAATATGCATCCATCATAAACATCCATTGAACCATCATCCAGAGATATTGTGCAACCTACAACAAATTTTCAAAATGTCAATCCAAGATAAAATTATTATAATCCTAAAATAATACGTATTTGAGGCGAAGATTGATATATAAATAAAACATAAGGGTCACTGGCAGCAAAAAATTTAAACAATTGTATCCAACATGATTCTTGTTGATTGAAATGTCGCATGTAAGCATCCCTTATGGTGAAATTTGTAAGAAATAAAATTATTCATAGGTACCAAGCGATTATTCGTGCATAATAATGTAATTATTCGTATGTATAAACAAGTGTAATTATTTTTATTTAATTAATAAATGATTATTCATATGTATGCACATACTAATAATAACTAGGTACCAATGAATATTGTCACTATTCACAAGTTACTTTTAATCTCAGTTGTTGATCTTCTTAATTTGACGCTTCGAACTTGCTCATAAATTACAAAGTAAGACCTGCTTACACACGATCTACTAAGTGGGAATCATACTCTTGCAAAAGATAAATCACCAAATGGGAGAACATTAATTACTTTAATGGAGTATAATACTCACCATTATCAGTAGTTGAAACAGAATTCACCTTACAATTAGTTTTTATTACACAACCTCTATCCATCAACTCTTTCATAACCTGGGTATGAAATGCTAGAATTAGAAAAGAGATCGAGTTGAATAAAGTTAAGAAACAAACAAATAATGCATACGTATAAGGTTATATACAATGGATTGAGCTAGGATAAAATATTAATTATTCAATTTAATTATTTAAAAAATTGCTACAGTTTACAAACCTTGTTCACATAACAATGGAATCGACCTTTCACTATGTGCCATTGTGAACCACCATATAACTGCCAACAATAATAAAATAAACTATGCATGACTAATTGCTGATACGATTTGGAAGACCAAATTAATAAACTAATGAAGTGAGATGACTTGAGAATAACTAAGATACCTGAATCATATGATGATTGCGAAAACATGAAAGAACGGAGAAGGCAGAAAAGGACATTATTTGTGGTGAGAGGCATGGCCAAAATGAAGCACATATAGGAATCTACAAAAATAAAACACATCGATCAATATGCACAAAATAATTGAACTAAGGACACATATATCATAATCTTACACCATGAAGAAAAAAGAAAGCCCTTACAAGATAATTCGCCTGAAAGAATTCAGAGTAACCCCTTGTCTTGATAAAACTCCCAAGTGTTTCATTGCAATCCATCTTCGAGTTATTTTCTAGCTCATTAAGGTATCTTTACAGAAAGGGAAAACATTTTTAGTATCACACACATATATGTGTAGTAAAAGAATTCAAAAGATGAAGCAAAACACATGCTATATAGTATGTTGTTTCACAATATTCAAATTATAAGAACACTTAGTGGCATTATGTACAAAACAAGAAACAATTGTCTTACTTACATCATGACATCATCCTTGAACTTGTTCACTTCGCGAAGCATTTTGCAAAAGTAAGGGTTCAAGAGATTTCCCTTTTGTGCAAACAAACTTGATAAACCATTTCGGGTGCCCCATTCTAATCCCAACCCTTTGTTTATGCTCACGGAAAATGACATTTCAGAGTCCTCCATCTCAATTCCTAGACTCTGGAATAACTCCATCATATTTGGACATGTTACCTACCCATTATTCCAATACTTCAAAGTTAGATAACTACATATTGTCAATTCAAAAAAATATTTGACAATTGTATTTATGTATGTAAAAAAATGTAAATTTTATTCTAATGAATAATCGTCCAATACCCACGAATAATTTCATTCTAAAAAATACTCATCTAGTACTACGAATAATTAGAATTTACTTTTAATTCCATTCGTTAATCTTCTTAATTCAATGAACCGGATTTGTTAACATGATACACCATATATAAGATATTAAATTGAGAAATTTTGGTAGAATATACCTTTTAGAAAAGGTAATTAGGTAATTAGACCCCTAAAAAATAAATTTAGCCGCACTAGACCCCTCTGAAAACAAATTAGGTGCCCTAACCCCGTTCTCTCTTATGCTCCATCTCTGTACGCTCTCGCTCCGGCCTCCATCCTCCTCATGCTCTCGCTCTCGCTCTCCAAGCCAGTCCTGCAACCCATCCTCTCCACCCTCCTCTCGCTCTCGATCTCCTTCTTCACTTCCCGGGATTCGTTGTCACCATCCTCTCACTCTCGCTCTCCAAGCCAGGTAGCGGTGGCGCTGCCTCCTTCCAAACGCCATCCCTCCTCTCCCTCCCCGCGCAGTGGGAGCCCCACCTCCAGGCTTCGTAAAACCGGACGATTCCCGTTCAGATGAGTGAAGCAATCGTTGAATCGACTGCAACCAATGCAATGTCGTACTCACTGTGAGTTTTCATATCCTTTCCTAAATTGAATTCCTTCAACTGTTGTAAATCTGTGTAATAAATTTGGTGATTTGGAAACTAAAGTGATGATGGGAAGTAGTTTGAGGAGTAAAATTCATGTAGATTTTTGGAATTCATAGTGCACATCAAGTGTTTGTCAAAATGTCTAGTAGAGGTACCGACTTCAGTAGCTTTCCTATTCATTTGGGAAGTGCAAGCATGGTGATGGGTCATGATAATTGGCGTTCCTTCTAGTTCCAGGTGAGCTTTTGAATTCCAGTTGGTCACGAAAATTGTCTTCTATTTGCTTTTCATTTATACTATGCCACATTTGATTGTCAGGAAGATACTCAGCGATAAATTATATTAGAATGTTCACAGGATTGATGGCAAGATGTGATGTCAATAAGTACTTTAGCCTATAAGGAGGAATGAAGTTTAAATAAGTTGGCTAGATAGTTCTGCATAGACCTAAGTAACATATGGAGTCTGCCTTTGTATTTCATAAATTTTGCACATGTCCTGGCACATGTGGTAGCATTATTAGTTGGTGGAAGTGATGTGTATGCCCAATTGTCCGTCAATGGGAATATGTGAGTAGATTTACAACGGATTCACTTGGTCTTAATCCACCCTTTTGTGATCCAATGCTTAACCAGAAACGTTGAGCATGATATACTTTGATTAGGCTAATTTAGTGCTAACATAAATGCAGCTGAGGAATGTTTGTATGATGTGATCAGGCAAAGTTGGGAATACTGAATAGTACTCTATTTGGTTCCTTCTGTGTGTGACACTGATTTTATCTCTTCATCGTGATGATCTTCTTGGAGAAACGGTGTTAATTGCACCTATGGAGTTGAGAATGGCATTGACTACATTATATCAGGTAAAACAAAAAATTTGTTTCCTCGGCTCAAGGCATCGGGGTCAAGGCATCATTGTATTTGTTTCTTCGGTTTCGAATCTGGTTGGGTTGAATATCGGATCCCTCTATGGTGTATCCAAAGGTCAGATCAGTCCTTTGCTTTTGCTTCTCGAACTGAAATGTATCTCCACCTCCAATCCTATATTCGCTTAACCGATTTCTTCCCTCTTTTTCAGAAGCTATGAATCATCTTGCGAGGAGCCTAGCATGCAAGTGGGGAAAAGACGGCATCAAAGCTAATGCTATCGTACCAGGGACCATCTTAACTCCTTGACTGAAAGACGTAATCCTTCATCCACTTCTTTCTTGGTGTGATTTGCTTTGTCTGAAACACCTGTGTTCTCCTCCTTCTGCAGACTCTCAACCAGCAGATTTTAGAGGATTTGGGCTCGTGAACATCGCTTAGACGAGTAGGAGAGCCGAAGGAGGTGGGTCCTTGGTTGCATTCCTTTCTCTGCCCGCGTCCGTGAACAGACAGGTGAAGGCAAAGCATGTGACCTTCCACAGAAAAAAAAATTTGCAATACTATGAGATATTTGCTAAGAGTAACTACGACTTTAAGATATCCGGTTTGGCTCGTCGCTTGGCTGGTTTGTCCACCGATATGGCCATTGGCATCGTTGGTGATGTTGGTGTTAGGTAATCGCATGTAATCCTTGTTGTTTCTTCAGCGCTGTGAAAGATGCATTTGATTTGGTTTCATGAGTGAAGCTCGCTTGGATATGTTGAGATTTGATTCTTTGTCAAGTGTTTGTTGGACTCAATTATTAGTTTTTGCTTGTAAATTCAGAATTGATGTGTTTATAGATCTCTTTGCCTTTGATCAGATTATAGTGCAATGATTCTTTTGAGATTTAAGCTTAGTTAACTGTGAAGCTTCCAAGTTCAACATGTTTTAATTAATGGTGACAGAACAGATTCTTTTGAGATTATAGTGCAATGACTTGTTTTGGCATATCCAGGTGCCAGAAGTTTTTCTTTCCCAAACTGAAGGATGCAGATATAATTTATGCTTTACAGTATATTGCCACAAAAGAAGGTCTTGAAATTGATAAGGACGCACTTAAACTTATTGCATCAAGGTCAGATGGGTCCCTGAGGGATGCAGAGATGACTCTCGAGCAATTAAGTTTATTGGGGCTAAAAATCTCTGTTTCATTGGTCCAGGAATTGGTAAGTTTGGAATCATCTCTGACATCTGAATTCATATATCTGCAATAATTCTAATTTCTGAATGCCCCCTCCCCTCTATGATTATTGCTTTTGCTTATCATCTGCTTTTGATACCAAATTCATAACCAATATTATATGTGATGTGTGGGGTTTTGCTCTCTTTCGTTGACGACTTGACGGGGATCAATATCCTATTTGCATAAACTCAGAGGTTTTTGGTTGCTTTGTATAGCCATTGTTATGTCTTTTCAACTTAAAAATCAGAACATTTGTTTATTCTGTCAGGTTGGTCTAATTTCTGATGAGAAATTAGTGGATCTGCTTGATTTTGCACTCTCTGCAGACACAGTTAATACTGTAAAAAGTTTAAGAGAAATAATGGAAACTGGTGTAGATCCATTAGCATTGATGTCACAACTTGCTACGGTGATTACTGATATACTTGCTGGGAGCTATGACTTCAAGAAAGAAAGGCGTAGAAGAAGATTCTTCAAGCGGCCAGCATGTAAGGCTACTGTCTGTTCTGGTGCTATCTTTTTACATGTTGATGTTGTTGTTGATTATTGCATTGCTGACTGGTTGTTACATCAGTATGTTTTATCTTACGTATTTATGTTTCATTCACTGCCTGATTTTCCTCCAAATCTTTCAGTCTATTAGTTATAGCATGGAACCTTTGTTATGGACTTGTTTTCTTTTTCACCTCTTTCTTCTTTGCTGAATTTCAGATTTCTTTAAAGAAAAACGGTCAACATATAAATACATGTCTTAAATACAAAAACTTTACACTCAAATACTTCCTTACGGGCTTTTTTCTGCACTATGCTTTGGTCCCTTTTTTTTTTTGAATTGATCCTCTTCCTTGTATTGATTCGGTAATACATATCAATTGTAGTGGCCAAAGAAGATATGGAAAAACTACGGCAAGCTTTGAGGACACTCTCAGAGGCGGAGAAGCAGCTCAGTGTGTCAAATGACAAGTTGACTTGGTTAACTGCAGCATTGCTTCAGCTTGCTCCTGATCGGCAGTATATGTTGCCTAGTTCTTCCACAGACACAAGTCGTAATCACACCCCCTTGGTCTTGAATGACAAATATGGTAGAGAGTTGGTGAGGAAGTCGGCTCACAGTGTAATTTCTCATAGGAGAGGTTTAGACAGTAGAATGGAAAGGCTTCATGCAGAAATTTCTGGTGATGTTCATGATATTGCCAAGATTAGTGCTAGCAGTGTTGATAGAAGGTTAAAGGTTATCTTGGTATATTTCTTAATGCTTTTTGTTTACTGGAAATTGAGTTCTTATATATGAATGCAATCACATTTTATGCTCCTATGTTATTAATTGTATAAAAACGTCATCAACAAAAGATGTCATTACAAATGAGTGAGATAAATAAAGTGTAATAACAAATGTTATCAATGAATAAAAGTCATCAATAAATGATGTCATCAATCAAGTTAAATCACATTTTATGCTCTTTTGTCATCAATTGTGTAAAAATGTAATTAACATGTCACCACACGTGATTGCATCAATGAAGTGTAATCACAAACGTGTCATCAGTGAATAAAAGTAGAATCGATGAAAATATATCGATATACAATTGATTAAATTAAAAAGGTGGAATTAAACGATTTGATTAAAAAGTGGCATCAAAACACTACTTTGAAAAAGTTGCATCACATTAAAGAAAAAAAATATCATCAAAACACTACTTTGAAAAAATATGGCATCACGGTAAAAAAATATCATAAAAAATTGACATAAAAAATGGCATCAATGGTCAATGTTACATCACAGAAAACAAAAAATGTCAGCAAGGTTTGAAAAAAGTGGCATTAAAAAAGTGTCATCAAACCATTTCATTAGAAAAGTGGCATCAAAGTGAAAATAAAATGTAATAAAAAATGGCATCGAATAATTACATTAGAAAAATGACATTAAAGCACTATTTAAAAAAGTGGCATCACATGAAAGGGAAAAAATGTCATTAAAAATTTGGCATCAAAATACTACTTTGAAAAATGGCATCAAAACATTTTAAGAAAAAATGGCATAACGATAAAAAATGACAACGAAAAAATGGCATCACGGTAAAAAAATGACATCATAAAAGTGGCATCACGGTAAAAAAAAAAAAAACTGGAAGAGCAGGTCAACGGTTAACATTGACCGGTCAACATTGACTAGTCAACGGTCAACTGTTGACCGTTGACCCTTAACACTCCATTTGGGGGAAGGTGCTAGCTTACCTAATTAAATTAATTTGGGTGCTAATCACCTAATTAAAGGTTCAAAATAGGCTAGTTAGCAAAATCACCCTATTAAATATTGAATATGAATTTATTTTGGACTTGTTTAAGATATTTGATTACAAAATTATGTAAAATACTAGTTAATTTATTTTCTATATTCATTTTTCTAAGACAGAGGGGCCTTATTTATGAATTAATTTGATCCACATACCATTTAATCCCTTCTAATTAGAAGAGTGTCCAGGAGCCTAGTTTATTTTGCAAAATGTCCACATCCCATTGCACCCATTGTTTCCTCCTCATCTTGTTCTCTCCTGCTAATCGTTCTCTTGATTTGATGGCGAGTCCTCTTCTCGAGCAAAATCGTCGCCGGAATTTTCGACCGGTGGACGGAGATCTCAGAGATTTGAGGGAGAAAGAGAGGAGGAAGCGAGGACCTAAGAGGAATCTGTAAACCGGTTCTCTCTCCATCTCCCTCTCAGATCTCCTCTTCCCTCCCCTCCCCTGACTTCTCGAGAACCCAAGGTCGCCTCTATATCCATGGCTGCTGATTAAGGAGAAGGGCAATTGAAGACGCTTGTGGATCTGGATCTAAGGAAAAGGGAAATTGATACGGTGAACTTGCTGGGCAAGAGCTCCGCTTCGTTGGATCCATCAGATTGGAAGCCGGATTTGAAGGAATCCGGACGAGCTCTGCCGGAATTGGTCATCAGATAGTTTGCGTCTGGCTTCAAATTCGACTTCCTTCAAATTCGTCGCAATTGACCGAGCTCCGCTTCAAATCTGATTTGGTCATCAAATCATCTTTCTCCCGCTCTGTTGGAGCCAGACAAAGCGGCGGCACGTGGTGGAATTGCGGCTCTGCGGACAGTTAGGCGGTCAACATCGGCGATTAGGCACCTGTCGAGGTGGCTCTGAAGCTTCACCGTCTTTGATTTGATGACCTCCATTGGAGACGAAGGTGTGTGTGGTGAGTGAAGCGTATGTGTGGAGGATGTGTGTCAGATTAGCAATTGATCAAATTTAATCAATTGATTCAAATTAGCAAATATTTTAGTTCTTCTTGAAGATTTCTTTTTTTTTTTGTTAATTTACGTTTATTGCCCAAACTTTATGTGTTTATATTGTTGTCCGCATCATTTTCGGATTATTTTTATTGTTGTTCGCATCTTTTCGTGCATGTTAGTGATGAGAGCGTCAGCAGTGTTCTCGACGTTAGCGTTGTCAGCATTATTGGAATAACCATGTCAGCAATAATCGTGTCAACAATAATTCTGTGCGGAGGTGAAACTTTAAAGTCTCATAAACAATTAGTTTGTGTCAAGTAATTTCGGCGTCAGCAACATCGGCTTCAGCAACTTCGATGTCAGCAACTTCGATGTCAGCAATGTCGGCGTCAACAACGTCGACGTCAGCAACTCCGGTGTCAGCAACTTCAGTGTCAGCAACATCGGCGTCAGCAACTCCAGCGTCAACAACTCCGATGTCAGCAACTCCGGAGTCAGCAACACGGTGGACATTTAACTAATATGGATAGGTTAGTGGACATAATTCTAATAAAGGCGAAAAATATGGACATTCTAGTAAACCCCCCATTCTATATTCATTTTTCTAAAACAGAGGGGCCCTTATTTATTTATTTGTTTATTATTTACCCCATTGCCTCTAAATTGTTAGGAAGACTCGATATTTTCCAAGATCATATTTCATTGAGGCTTAGGTTGGACACAATTCGATTTATGCTTGGAGGATCATATTTATGTCAGGCACTCAGGCTCAGTTCGGACACACCTAGGTAGTTAGATGGCGGCGGCTTGAGGACGATCATGGTAAGCATATTTGGAAGTTGAAGCTCATGTCTAGTCTCCGGTGAGGATGACTATAGCTAGCATGATTGAAAGGTCTTTTGAATACATGTTGGTTCATGGGTTTATGATTGCTTAGGTGTGTATTGCTTAAGAGACACTGGTAGAATAGGAGTCACATGCCTATACAGTGACAGATGCAGAAACTGGTGGCAGGTGGTCCAGTTTTACGCATAAAAATTCAATTTATGCTACTATAAACCAAAATAACATCGTTTTGTTTTAAAACGACATCGTTTTGTTCATTTTAAAAGGAAAAATCAACTAATAACAAATGACATTGTTTTGATTCGTTTAAAAAGAGACATTGGAGGGTGATTATCGGAGTTTAGCCTATAATATATAAAAACAAAAAAAATTACGAGACCGAACATACTTATATAGGATACCTTTTCAGAGGCAACCCCCTTAATTTTGTGTCCGCCTTTGGGCCTATATATTGCTACGGTTTATTTATTCTCAAGTTTTTAAAATTTTGTATCCATTTTTGTTTTTGTTTTAATAATAGAATGGATAAGTTTCTTCAGAGATATATGATAAAATTGGAACGATGTAGAGACAATGGATTAAAATTTGTTGGGGCCCTAAAAATATTCTTCCTCGTGACTATAAAATGTTATGAACAGTTTTGGTTGGGCTCTACACTATCAGTCATTTTGTCCCTACATATGGGGCGGGTTTGATTGGGCCCTGGACAGTCGCCCATTTCATCTCTGCATACTACATATTGTTTTTTTTACTTCACTTTCTTATAGAATTTATCAATGTAATCGAAACAGTTAATGTTGATCTGTTTCGGCATTACCTAATATTGAGATCAAGATATATCTAGATGCAGAAGGGATCGATGAGATGGTACATACACGATTGAATGCCATGAAACCAAGGTCGAGTTCGACATCGTCAATAGTGACCGTCGTAGCATGGCGGCCACCAAGCTTTTCCTCTTTCTCATACAAACAAACGCTAAGGCCAGCCTTAGCAAGCTCATACGCGGCTCCCAAACCAGTGATGCCTCCTCCTACCACTGCTATTCCCTTCATCTTCCTTCTCTTCACAAATACACTTCGATCTGCCCCCACCAAATACAAATATAACCAATTATGAACAAGTTCAATATTGCAACAAAGTTAAAAGGTGGATGGAAAAAATAAATCCCTATAGGCTAGGACCCAGGTGGAATTGATGTGACTATATATTACTTATTTTTTTCATTTGTTTTTAGCATTGGTGGAACCAAAGTAGGACTCCTACTTGGGTTCCACCAATGCTAAAAACAAATAACAAAAATAAATAATAGTTACATCAATTGCTTACCAAACCTATATATATATATATAAAACTTCACCTCGTTTTCTTGCTTCAAAAATGATTTCAAAGTCATTCAATGTTGGCTGATTTCTTTGTCTTGGGTCACATCATCTCATGTATATATATTTCAGTGTACAAATTAAAGGCCTTACGGTGTACACATGTCTTATCCTGTACTAAAAAATTATTCGTCAATTTGTTCATGAATATTTGTCTGTTTTCACGTGATTATTTGCCTACAATTAATAATTATTGAAAAGAATTAGTCACCCGACCCATCACCCACCCGTCTATTGTTCACCCATCACCCGATCCATCGGGTGGGTCGGGTGGTTAATTAGGTGAGAGAAGTTAAAATGAAATGACTCACATGACATACTTAAAAACCATTCATATTCGATAATTTTATAAATTATGTCAACCTATATCTTACTAAATGAATAAAAGACTTATTCATACATTATATCACTATCCTTTACTTACAAAATTAGTATCAGAAGTTTAATATCAAACTAGATGAGATGAATTTAACTTGGCTAATAGACTCACAGTAAAAAAAATATAAAAAAACTATGTGCTTAGAAAACAGACTCAGATGTCCTTTCTTGAATCCCGTTGCATGAAGAGGATCATTGCTACAAATCTCTTGAAAAATTGGGAAAATACGATTTGGTTAATCATGCATTAATACATTAAAAGCTAACAAAGTCATTTGAAAGAGCCAAATTGCTTATACTCTATTGGTATATACAAAACAAATATATAAAAGAAATTTTTAAAAGACATGGAGTTAAATAATACAGTACAAGTTTTTTGTTAGATCTTTTTAATAAGAACAATGGGAGAATGGTGGGAGAATGGAGAAAGCAATAGAGGTAGAAAATGAGAAATATGTTAGTTATATTAAATTATACTCCTATTATTTTTATACTATCTTTGCTTTTTAATAATCGGATGAGCTAACGGGTGATTAAGCAGGTGGGGTAATGAGTCGGGTAACGGATATAAAATATAACACCCATCACCCGATTTTTTCGGATTTTCACCCTTATAATCGGGTCGAGTGGGTCGGGTGAGTTGGTCACCCACGAGTAATTTCCAACCATAACAAGTAACTAAATAAAAATGACATCTTTTGAATATCAAACACATTAATATTAAAAAAATATACTTTTAAATTGAATAAATTAAGTTAAAAAATACCACACAGACCACTGAACCTGACTAGTAACTAAATGTAAGAAATGAAAATATTTAGCGAACCTTAGGTTTCAGCCGGGAGCTAGCCAGTGGGATGAATTGAGAAGTGTGGTGATGTTAGTGGGAGGTGATCCATCCATGGGTTTAAATAAAGAAAATAATGGCTCCATATATCGATCCCAGCGAGCTAACCACTTCCCTGGTACGTACAACTGTAGAAGATAGATCGACAAGCCAGCCCGGCCCCCCAGCCTTGCCCTTAATCTACAGTTGCTGCTAGTGCACGTCCCTTTCGCCCAATCGCTCTCCGTCGACGGAGCTAGACTTAATTTATACTACTGTATTAACATGTAGCCTGAAGCCAAACCAGATATTTAATTTCTAGTTACGTCATTACTTTGGCTGTGTCTGCAAACGTTAAACACATTGCGTACTACACACAAGCAAATTTAATGATCGATACTGTTTTGGGCAAATAAAGCTTGAATTGGGGACTACAGCGATTACTTTTTTTTTTATTAGGTAAGAATTCGGATGTCCTCAAATTAGAGGACTAATCAAAGGCATCCTTTCGGATGAGATCCATGAGACCGGGATCTGAAGTACTGGCTCCCATACTAGAGCGAGAGTGGCTAAGGTGCGCGACCTTATCAGCCACTCTATTACCACTACGGTAAATATGAGAAAAGGAGACATTCCAGAATTTTCGGAGTAGGCATTTAATGTCCGAAAGCAGAAGTTCAATTTCCCACGGACACGCAACCCCTTTCTTAAAATAGTTGATGATTATGAGGGAGTCGCCTTCAATAATAAGGTTGTCTACATGTGAATCGATTGCTTTAAGAATGCCTTCACGTATGATGAAACCGATAGAGGATTCTCTGTTAGCCCCAGCAGACCCATCAAAATTTAATTTGAAAGAGCCGCAGGGGGGTTTTTTCCATCTGACTGCTCGTGTCGCTGATCCTTTAGTCTTTGGCTCTTACTTAATTGGTTTGTTCAACATCCCCAGCTGATATCATTGTTAACTTGGTTAGCCGTTTTCCAATTTGATTTATGCGCACTTACTTGTATGTTAAAACCATCCGGAGTTCGCAGTTTTTTATGTCTGAAGACAAATTTATTACGGGTATTCCACACAGTCCACCAACTGAACGCCAAATCGTCCTTCTCCTTGCTAGAAAGTGTTTGGCCAAGGTAGACCATTACTTATCTAAAATTTCTAGATGTAGAAATAATTCTGTTAATGTGAGACTTATGGCGTGGATGCAAGTTTTGGATAAACTGACTAAACCTCCAACGATTACTATTTTGGGCAAAGATAGTGATGAATTGATTATCTAAATTATTTCATATTTATATGAAAGAATGCAAAATGCATTTTTTCATAAAATCATACGGAGTGCATGATAGTATAGATATTAGTTTTTTATTTTTAAAAAAATCATTGTAAACATTAATCAAATCAAATGTTTTTTTAATCGCAGGAGATTTTATCTAAAATTTAAAATAGCTGACCAATTACAGAAAATGGTAGTAACTAGAAAAGTTTTTGGGCCGGTTTGCAAAACTGTCACCCAATGCCCATTATTTACAAAAGTAGACAAGTTCACTTTTGGAGAAAAAAAGAGTCGGTTGCCTTGAACTGTTCATGACCGACTTCAACAGGGGGAGGTAACTATTCATCCTCTCTTTCGCCAGGAAGCTCAGCCTCGCCTCTTCCATCAGTTCATCCGCCTCTCCCTTCCTCCGATTTGCCTTCGACCTCCATTTATCCTCCTCGTCCTAGCTGTTGCTCTCGCTCGGCCTCGCTGTCCTTCGTCTCCCTCCGCCGTTCTTCTTTCCTCGCCTCTCGCATCTCCTTCTGCGCTGCTGGACGATACCAATCGAGGCCGAATTGGATCGAATCGAATCCCAGAAGATATCCAAAACAAACCCAAACTAGGTTATCCCCAAATTCGAAAATTTTATCAAAATCGTTAAATAAGATAGATTTTATCAAATTGATCAATTAGATAGCTTTTATATGGATTTGGGGTTCGAAATCACAAATTGATAAAGGATAAAGATATAGCATGGATTGGGTAACAATTTAGAAACGAAAACGATAAGATTCGGTCAAGATTTGAGGGGCTAAAAAAATCATATTTTCAACAGTGGGAAACGATGGTGAGAGCTGAGGAAGAAGAAACGGTCTGGGGTCCGGTTCAGCACATTTTCTTTTCCTTTTTGCCGGTTCGGTTCAATTGAACAAAAGAGAACCGGTTTAGCCTATTTCCATTTATAAATAATATATCCCTATCCGAAATTTAAAATTTAAAATTCTATATATTAAATAAAAATAACCCAAAATATTTAGTTTAAATACATTTTATTTTATGTAACATATTTTTCTAAAACTTTATAATATACAGTTTACAAAAATTAAAATAAATCATAATTATAAATCCATCTCTATTGTGAAGGAAAAGTATACAATTTTGTCTTAAAATAATATAATTTAAAATCTAACTTATTTATAAGAAGTTCAACTAAGATATCTCAAAATAATATAAAACTTTATATACATTTAATTCAAAGACTATTTTTCCTAAATTCAAAATACGAGAGCTTTTATAAAAAAAATATTTTCTTAAAATGTAATTCCCAAAAATACTTTGGGGGTATTTCACATCCCTCTCGAGACTCGCCTCTTCTCGTCTCCAAGAAGGGGCGAGTCTCGGGAGGGATGTGAAATACCCCAAAGTTGTTGTGCTTGTAATGGTTTGAATTGGTTTTTATGTTAGTCTTGCATGTTGTCTTTCTAAAACCTCAGGTACGCCTTCCATTAGTTGTGCTTACTTTAGTGTCCGTAGGATAACAATTGGTAGAAGATATACACCCTATTGGTAAAATATTTTCTAACTATTGGTAGGATTTAAATACCTTATTAGTAAGATGATAATCTAATCACCAAGTATATATAGCCCTACTGGTATGATGGCAATGGTAGGATCATAGGATGATAATAGTAAGGTATGTTGAAACTAATGGTAAAATGAAAATACCCTATTGGTAGGATGCTGCTGTAATCAACGAAATTTTCAAGTGTAGCCCAAATGGTTGGATGATAATGGTAGAATGATAGGATGATAATGGTACATTACTTTTAAATTAATGGTAAGATAAAAATCCAGTATTGGTAGGATGCATCTGGAAATACATAATATCTCCGACACTTGAAGACACTTGAGACAAAATTAAGATTACAAATTTATACTCTCTTTTTGATCAATTGCAGAACATGTAAATTAAGATTACAAATTTATACTCTCTCTTTTTGTTCAATTGCAGAACTTGCAAATTAAGATTACAAATTCAAGCGCTATTTTTGTTTCCTGCGAAATTATCACTTCTTGATGCCTATATGATCATAAGGATCCATTGAAAATAGCCTATTAGCTCAATTGGTATAGCGTTGTGTTTGCACACAAAGATGTGAGTTCAACTCTCACATAGGCTAATACAGAGTATATGTCCATAAATCTCTCTGAACTTATACAATTATGAACCTGGCAGAAAATATATATACTAATGGTAGGACAAATTTATGAACATTGTAGGACAAAGTCATAAATCTCTCTGGACTTATACGATTATGAACATGGTAGGAAATATATACACTAGTGGCAGGACAACTTTGTGAATCTGGTAGGACAAATTTATGAATATCTCTGAACTTATAAAATTATGAACTGGTAGGAAATATATACACTAGCGGTAGGATAAATTTGTGAATCTAGTAGGGATAAATTTATGAATATCTCTGAACTTGGTTGTGGCAGAAAGTTATAACACAAGATCTTAATAAATTTGACAAATGTAAGTTGCCATTCCTGCAGCAATAACGTCACGAGGGCAGTGCTTAATCATGCTTCCTATGGGGATTTATTTATGTTCTAAAGTGTTGGAAAATATCTCATGCCTATTATTTATTTATTTATTCCAAGTTTATTCACTCGGATTTTATGAATGTATTCCCTCTTCTCTTGCCCACATGAAGACAAAGCGTTCTCCATTTCAATTATGTTGTGGATACTGAATCAGTTATGTTTTGTCCTAATATTTCCAGGACAAGTATTTGATGAGTTAAGAGGTAGTCGGTATTGAGCATAGACTTGTAGCATCAATTTCATTGTCATATAACATTTTCTGTAAATTTTGGAATCGACAGAGGTTGATGATTAGTTGTGCCAAGCTCCCACTCCCGGGAGCCCACCAACCGCCGAAGACGACCTTGAGACAAACCCTATCACCTGGGTACGACATGGGAACAGAGGATCTGATGAAACCATGCGGAAATAACAAAGAATTGGACGCGGATATGTCAAGAACGGTCTTCAAAGAGAACTGGGATATAAGGAGGACGCGGATATAAAATGATGACACATGTCCATCATGCCCACCACCCACGACAATCACACGTGTTAGCTCAACGACGACACGTGTCAAAGAAAGGGACCCTGGCCGAGCCATATAAATAGGGAAGTGAACAGGAGAGAAAGGGGGGTCGAGAGGACGACAAAAAGAGAAAAGAAGAAAAAGAGGAACAAATTAGAGGATAACCGCGAAATCTACGAAGGAACCGCGTAAAATTGAGAAGGATAGAGAGAAAGAAAGGGGAGAAGCCTACATATCCGCGACGAACCATACGTCTCAGGTTAATCTCCGCGGACAGGTATGAACCCTTGCGATATAAAATAAACGGATGAACTCCCATGAAAACATGCGGGATTATGGTTAAATTTATGAATGCGAGTGAAGCGCGGCCCAGGTTGAGTAGCGAATGAATTGATTCGCGTGTCAGGTAAGCCCGTGTAATATAAAAATATTTACTCGTGTCTAAACCCCCAGGGGCCCATCGAAAGTGGGTCCCTTGTACAATTTTCTTGGGGTGGCTTCATCACTGGCGCCGTCTGTGGGAACCCACTCACCCTGAGGGGTTCAATTTTAGGTTTTTATTAAATAATCTACATATGTTTTAGGTCTAAAACATCGCCTATTCACGGTCCCGACTAGACAGCCTTCTAATCTACAAGAGACGCGTAGGCCTCTAGAAAAACCCCCGTGAAGGAGGGGAGTAGGAAAATGATTATCTAAAAGCATAAGATAACAAACTTCCTGCCAAACATTTTTACTAACAAAACTGTAAGTGGTTCGTGTCGAACAGGAAACATGTATAACAACGAAGACTCGGATGAAATGAGCCAAAGCACGATGCCAGAGCAAGAGGCCACTAGTATGTACAATCCATCTGTACTACAATCAGGGGAACAACAAAGCATGTGGGCATCGCCATACGTGCCCCCTTATTTCCCGACATACGTGCCCGAATACATACCGCCTGTGTACGTGCCACATGCGGCGCAGCAAGAGCCGCATTATTACTTCCCACAAGTTCCCGAGCCTCAGCCCTATTATCAGCCGATCCCCGCGCCGCAATATTATTATCAACCAGCATCAGGGCCTCAACACCAGCACCAGCCGGTAAACGAGCCGCGACATTACCATGATTATGAGAACATATACCAAAGCCAGCCCAGAACTCGCGACCAGCAATATGACATGTATGGACATCCAGACACGGCAGAAACAATCAATCCGAATCAGTATGGGAACCCTGCACCCGGAGCGTCAGGACATGGATTCGACCCCCTGCATCAGGGCGCGCAAGGGGTTAATATGCGACCCAGCAAACATCGACGAGGAGAGCATTCAACTGACGTATCGACCTCCACCAAGTCTGGCTCAACGCAAATGAAAGTTGACGTCCCTGACGCTCTGCCCTCTGTTTTTACTCAAGATATTTGCCGAGCACCGGTCCCCAAGCGATGGAGGGATGTGAATCTCATGAAATACGATGGGACCACAGATCCAGAAGATCATATGTGTCATTTCATGACTGCAATGGGGATCAACGAATACAATGATGCTATGCTATGTCGGACTTTCCCATCAACCCTCACCAAGATCGCCTTAACCTGGTTCACCAACTTACCAAAGGGTTCAGTTAGCAGTTTCTCTGATTTGAACCGGATTTTCCAATCTCACTTTGGAAGCGCACGGTCAAGAAAGAAAACCATGCTAGACTTGAACTCAATCAAGCAAGGAGGGGATGAAACCCTGGGTCACTTCTTCGCCCGATTCACCAGTGTAGTCGTCCAAATCCCGAATTTCAATCATGAATCCGCGACTATCATCCTCATGGGAAATCTGGCGGAGGGTGATTTCAAGACTTACTTATTCAGGAAGAAACCCAGAAACTATGATCAGTTAAGGGATCTGGTGTCTCGACAGATAGATGCAGAAGAAGCGGCCGCGTCAAGTTCAAGAGCAAATGGCGGGCATCAAGGCTTTTTCAACAAGCTGGCAGGAAAGTTCAGGAAGGATAAAGGGGCAGCGAAACCCCCCAAACAACCATCGGCGGGACACCACCGACAAAATGACGAAGTCCACCTCAATTCAGATAGGAGGGAGGAGCATCGTCATCAAAGAAATGATCGAAGAGAAGGAGATGACCGCAATAGAAGCCATCAACCGCGGAGAGATGATTACTATGATCGGGAAAACCATCCTCGAGAACACCACCAGAATAGAAGGGATGATCGGCACCTGGTAGAGCGTCACATGCAAGGCGAGGAATATCCTCGTCATCAAAACAGGGATCCTGACCGATACAGGGAGCGTGAGGAGGCACCACAGCCGTATCGAGGGAGGGGCCGAGGGCGTCGATGGCGGAGAGGACGCCATAACGGTCCCCCACCCCCTCAAGGGTCAGTGAATCAGGCTCCCCGCGAGCAGGAAGGAAGGTTGAGGTCCGCGGTTGAGCGTATTCCAGAGCCCGAAGGATACATCGACACTCTAGCTGGAGGACCCTCTCTTTCAGGAGCTAGTAACCAGGAGAGGAGGAATTATGAGCGAGAAGGAAAGCAACCACCCTCCGCGGCGAGCAGACGAATTGCCCACACGCCGCACGCAGAAATGGTATTCACGGTGAGAGACGCGGAAGATGTAAGGATGCCTCATTCCGACCCGCTGGTCATACATGCTCAAATAGCAACCAAGACTGTCAAAAGGGTGTTCATTGACACATGATCATCGGTTGATATACTCGCATGGGAAGCCTTTCTGCAGCTCGGAGTCTCGGCAACGACACTCAAGCCATACTCAGGGACATTAGTTGCTTTCTCCGGAGATGAAATACCAGTCGCAGGGACCATAGAGCTGACGGTAGTGCTCGGATCTGCTCCAAGACGAAGGATGGAAAACATAGTTTTCACCGTCGTGCAGGTCCCAACAGTATACAACGCCCTGCTAGGAAGAGTCTCACTCTACAAGTTTCAGATGGTGGTCTCTATCTACCATTTCTTGGCCAAGTTCCCAGTGATAGGAGGAGAAGTAGGTGAAGTCTGCGGACAACAACCAGAGAGCCGGAGCTGTTACTTAACCTCCCTCAGAAAGAAAAGAGAAGTAATGCAGATTGAAGAATACGCCGCGAGCACAACTGAAAAGAAGGCAGAAAACTCGCAGAAGGAGCTTGTAGAAGAAACCGATCAAGAGGATACCAGTACTGAAGCAGAATTGGAGGTAAGACCCGCGGCAAGGGAAATTCCAACCGCTGACGAGAGGCAAGTCTACTCCCCATTCTCCAACCCGGAAGAAAGAATATATATGGGGCAAGCATTAGAGCCCGAAGAGAAACAGCGAGTCCTCGACATAATAGCAAGGTCGAGAGACGTTTTCACCTGGTCACCGAGAGATCTGTTGGGAGTCCCTCCGTCCATCGCCTTGCACACCCTCAGGATAAGACATGATGCTAGGCCGATTGCTCAGAAAAAGAGGAAGATGGCACCTGAAAAAGCTCTCGCTGCAAAAGAAGAAACAGAAAAGTTACTGGATGCCGGTTTCATTGAGGAAGTAGAAGACTCCGAATGGCTGTCCAATGTGGTTCTGGTCAGAAAGTCGAATGGGAAGTGGCGTATGTGTGTTGATTTTTCGGATCTCAACAAATCGTGTCCCAAGGATAGTTACCCACTTCCCTCAATTGATGAGTTGGTTGATGAAACTTCCGGGAATGCTGTCCTCAGTTTCCTGGACGCATATTCAGGGTATAACCAAATCCGTATGGATCCCCTCGACAAGAAAGCCACAACCTTTATTACTAATCAGGGGATTTTCTGCTATAAGGTTATGCCGTTCGGATTAAGGAATGCAGGGGCCACATTCCAGAGAACTGTTGACAAGATCTTTCGAGCCCAGACTGGGAGAAACGTATCGATCTATGTAGATGATATCGTGGTAAAAAGCTTGAAAGCAGAAGATCACGCCGCTGATCTGCAGGAGACCTTCGACTCTCTGAGACGCGGAGGATTAAACTTAAACGCGGAAAAGTGTGTTTTCGGCGTTGATTCTGGAAAATTTTTGGGATTCTTGGTTAGCCAGCGAGGGATAGATGTAAACCCTGAAAAGATTGCAGCGATTCAAGGGATGCGACCGCCCAGAACGATCAAAGAAGTCCAAGCTCTCAACGGTGCTGTCAACTATCTCAGCCGATTCTGCTCTTGTCTCGCGGATAAATCTCTGCCCTTCTTCGCTCTGCTAAAGAAGAAAGGACCGATCCAGTGGACACCAGACTTGCAACAAGCCTTCGAAGGGTTGAAAGATTATCTGACGAAGCTGCCAACCTTACACCGACCCGAAAGGCTTGAGGACCTATACCTCTACTTGGCTGTCAGAAGTGCGACCATCAGTGCAGTACTCACCCGCGAAGAGAAATATCCAATTTATTACATAAGCAGAGTCTTGCATGATGCTGAAACGAGATATGAACCGATCGAGAAAATGATTCTGTGTTTAGTATTCGCGGCAAGGAGACTACGGCCTTACTTCCAAGACCACTCAGTCCATGTCTTAACCAACCTTCCTTTAAGGCAAATCCTGCACTCCCCATGCCTCTCAGGACGGATGACGAAATTGGCAGTAGAATTGTCGGAATTTGACATTGACTACAAACCACGGAAGGCAGCGCTAGCACAAACCCTGGCATATTTCATCTGTGAAACAAGTTTTGAAGAACAAGCATCGTTTGAAGAACGGAGTTGGGTTTTGAGAGTTGATGGAGCAGTCAATCAAGCAGGTTGTGGAGCTGGAATAGCTTTAGTATCCCCTGAGGGACAGGTAGCAAACTACGCTTATAAGCTTGCCTTCCAAGCAACGAACAACGAGGCTGAGTATGAAGCTCTCATAGCAGGTTTAGAAATAACGCTGTCAAGAGGAGTGATAGCACACATTTAGGTATGCATATTATGTTGCATTTAGCATGATTTAGATGTTTACAATGCATAATTTAGGCTAGATTTGCATTTATACTTGTGTTGTTGGTGGAGTCGGAATCTACACGCGTTTATGGATTATTTCAGGTATATGTGGATCCGACGAGGAATGAGGAAGCTCATGGATGAAGGAAGAGTGAAGAGGAGGTGGAAAAGTGAAGAGCACGGGAGCGAAGTCGAAGTTAGAGAGCCTAAGTGAAGAACAAGTCCGTAGAAGTTGTCGTCAGACATGCTGAACTTGTTTTGCACTTTTTGGAGGCCTCGGTGGTTCGATTGACTATTATAAGCATGCGTTGGTAAGCTCTTTCCGAGATCTACAACTTTCGTGTTGACATCGAGACCAAATTCGAAGAGGAAAAATCGCTGTGAACAGTAAAAGCCGCGCTGCGGCCAAGAAAACCGCCCCGCGGCCCGAAGCTCTGACGAAGGATTTCGCAATCGCCTGGCCGCCCCGCGGCCAGGGTTGGCTGCCCCGCGGCCTCTGCAGAAACGCCGAATCTACTGAATGGATTTTTTATCTCTTTAATTAGGTTTTAAGAATTATTATTTAGCCGACTCTTTTGAGGCTTTTTAAAGATGTTTTAGGGTTTTATTTTAACCATCTAATTCCTTAGTTTATACAATTGGAGATTATCAATTGAGAGAACCCTAGAGGGGAGCCTCCATGGCCATGGAGTGCTAAACTCTTCCGTTTCATCTATGGATTGAAGCTTTGGTTTGATAAAGTTGTGAGATTTCTATTCTTGTTCTATTCCTATTGATTCGTATTGATTCTTTTGCGAATATTGTTAATTTCTTCTAGCCCGTACAACTAGTTGAGATTATTGCTAGGATTTTGTAGATTCCTCGTAGCGAACCTTAATCCATAGTAGCAATCATGCCTTTTTAGGACTCGTAGGACTAAATTGGTGTGTAGAGAATCAATTATATGTTAAATACTGACTCGTAGCTTGGTGTTGCATGTATCCTGGTTAATCCTTAATCTTAATGCTACTATTAGGTTAAATCTTGACCGTGTTAGGGTTATCTAATTAGTGAGGGTTGCTAGGACTCGTAGGACTAGTAATTTACACAAGATCAGGACAGGAACAATAATAGGATGAAAAGAGAACTTGAAGAAGAATCGATGATCAACTAATCAAACTAAAGTGGATATTTATAGATGAAACTATTTTCTCTATTGTTATCTCTACTAACTTGTCTATAGTTTCCGTTATCTACTTCAATCACCAAATCCATCTTTTCTACTAATTGGTAAATATACATTGCTTAGAAATACTTGATTCTCTGTGGGATCGACCTCTTACTTGCTTGCTATACTAGTTTGTGGGTTTGAGTTATACTTTGATAGGAACAACGACAGTTTCCTCATGTCAAGGATCTAGGAACGTGATTACCTATACGGATTCTGAGGTCTTGGCAAGACAGATAGAAGGAGAATATGAGGCCAAAACGGGTTTGATGCCGGACTATCTGAGAAAAGTCCTGGCCTTACGAAAGGCCTTCTTGAATTTCAAAATAACGGCCGTCCCGAGGGAGGAAAATCAACAGGCAGACGCTCTGGCAAGGGTTGGCGCGACAATGCCATCCGAGGTCGGTGCAGAATTCATATTCGAGAAAAGAGAAGGCCGTGGGCTAGTGAAAGAAGTTTTTTTCATTGAAACAAATGGAGAAAACGACTGGAGAACACCCGTGGCGGAATACCTGGAAAAAGGAATTCTTCCCGCGGAAAAGCATGAGGCTAAACAAGTCAAGATGAGAGCAGCAAGATTCACTGTCCGCGATGGACGGCTTTACAAAAAAGGTTTTGCACAGCCAGACCTAACATGTGTTGCTACAGAAGAAGGAATGATGATTATACAAGAACTACACTCTGGTGTATGTGCGCACCACCAAGGTTGGAGAGCACTAGCAGTTAAGATCATGAGGACGGGATACTATTGGCCGACGATGAAGCAAGATGCTCAGGAATTCATCAAGAAGTGTGACGCGTGCCAAAAATATGGAAATGCTATCCATCAGCCCGCGGAAACTATGAAAGAAATCCATGGTGCCTGCCCTTTCTCCTTATGGGGGATGGACATTTTAGGACCATTTCCAACCGCGCCTGGCCAGCTGAAATACGTGATCGTGATTGTGGACTACTTCACCAAGTGGGTGGAGGCAGAAGCTATGGGACTCATAACGGCTGAAAAGGTGAAGAAATTCTTGTGGAAGAATCTGGTCTGCCGCTTCGGAGTTCCAGAATCGATCATCACTGATCACGGTCCCCAGTTCGACTGCGAAACCATCCGAAGTTTCTGTAAAGATCTCAATATTAATCTCAAATTCTCATCTGTAGCGCACCCTCAAACGAACGGACAAGCAGAGGTCACCAATCGGCAAATACTGGAGGGCATACGGAAGAAATTGGGAGACACGGCCAAAGGGAGATGGGCAGAACTCCTTCCTTTAGTGCTGTGGTCTCACAGAACATCCACGAAGACGCCGACAGGAGAGACGCCCTTTTCTCTGGTTTATGGTGTCGATGCGGTCATACCAGTTGAGCGGATGATTCCGTCAGCCCGTGTTTCCGGATTCTAACCACAGACCAACGAAGAAGCGCTTGAAGTGGAAATGCATCTGAGGGAAGAACGAAGGATGATGGCCGCCTTGAAAGCAGAAGAATACAAAAGACGGGCTGCAAGGTACCACAACCAGAAGGTTCGCCCGCGACAATTCCAGAGGGGAGATCTAGTTCTACGACTAGTGCAGACAGGAGGAAAGCTGGATGCCAATTGGGAAGGCCCATACGTGGTAGCCGACATCATTCAAGCTGGCGCCTACAAGTTGAAGAATGAAAAAGGAGAAATCCTGATCAAGACCTGGAACGCCAATTGTCTGAAAAAGTACTTTATGTAAATCTTGAAACACTGTACTTTGGTTTAATAATCGCCCCCGCAGGTAGTTGGATGAGCGGTTAGCGGGCGTTTTCTATGAATTACTAGGAATGACCAATAACTTTAAATGACGCTGGAGCTCACTCCGCGTCACTCCCTTGATCGAGACTCTTGATCTCTCAAGGTCGAGCTAACAAACGAGAAGATTGATGACGCTGGAGCTCATTCCGCGTCACTCCCTTGATCGAGACTCTTGATCTCTCAAGGTCGAGCTAACAAACGAGAAGATTGATGACGCTGGAGCTCATTCCGCGTCACTCCCTTGATCGAGACTCTTGATCTCTCAAGGTCGAGCTAACGAACGAGAAGATTGACGATGCTGGAGCTCACTCCGCGTCACTCCCTTGATCGAGACTCTTCATCTCTCAAGGTCGAGCTAACAAACGAGAAGATTGACGACGCTGGAGCTCACTCCGCGTCACTCCCTTGATCGAGACTCTTGATCTCTCAAGGTCGAGCTAACAAACGAGAAGATTGATGACGCTGGAGCTCACTCCGCGTCACTCCCTTGATCGAGACTCTTGATCTCTCAAGGTCGAGCTAACAAACGAGAAGATTGATGACGCTGGAGCTCATTCCGCGTCACTCCCTTGATCGAGACTCTTGATCTCTCAAGGTCGAGCTAACGAACGAGAAGATTGACGACGCTGGAGCTCATTCCGCGTCACTCCCTTGATCGAGACTCTTGATCTCTCAAGGTCGAGCTAACGAACGAGAAGATTGACGACGCTGGAGCTCACTCCGCGTCACTCCCTTGATCGAGACTCTTGATCTCTCAAGGTCGAGCTAACAAATGAGAAGATTGATGACGCTGGAGCTCATTCCGCGTCACTCCCTTGATCGAGACTCTTGATCTCTCAAGGTCGAGCTAACGAACGAGAAGATTGACAACGCTGGAGCTCACTCCATGTCACTCCCTTGATCGAGACTCTTGATCTCTCAAGGTCGAGCTAACGAACGAGAAGATTGACGACGCTGGAGCTCACTCCGCGTCACTCCCTTGATCGAGACTCTTGATCTCTCAAGGTCGAGCTAACAAATGAGAAGATTGATGACGCTAGAGCTCATTCCGCGTCACTCCCTTGATCGAGACTCTTGATCTCTCAAGGTCGAGCTAACAAACGAGAAGATTGATGACGCTGGAGCTCATTCCGCGTCACTCCCTTGATCGAGACTCTTGATCTCTCAAGGTCGAGCTAACGAGCGTAAAAACCGATAATTCTGGAGCTCATTCCGCGTCACTCTCTCTATTGGGACCCGTGATTACTCAAGGGAGAGTCAATAAGTGTAAAAACAACAAGCGTCGGAGATTTCTCCGTGTCGCTCCTCCGACAGGAGTGTATCGTTCGTTCCCGCCGTCTCGGGCGGTTTCATGTTTTAAACAAACCTTGGTACTTTGTTTATGTTTCTCTTTGGGATTGCGTACGTTGGGTTTATTTTGGTTGAAAACTGGTGATGGGAAACTTAATCCGCGGTTGTTTTTTGAAAATGGGTTTTGCCCCGGGTCCCGCGGATGGCCCATGTTTGGGGAACCCAGTTTGCGGTTCTTTGTTGATAGTAATTTTTCAGCATCTTTTTGGTGTCAGAAAAAAGATTTTGGAAACCTCGACACTTGGTCGTTTTAATATTTTTCGTTCAACGTTCTTATTTATTACAGGCTTCCTTTTGCTTGATAATCTAAACACATAGCATGGAGCACTCCTTCCTCAGGGGGAACCGCCACTACTCTCATCTTCTGAAGTGTTTTCCCCTGAAGGCACGTAGGTGGCCTTGAAGCGCGCGTCGCCCAGATACTTGAATATGACGCCCCCTCCCACGCGAACATTCCTGGACCGGGTGAATGCTCTCCATCCTTGCGTGAGCCAGAGCACCCCTGCTTCGTCCCTTTCTACTAAGATGCGCGTGCCCCTCCTTCCCAGTCCATTGGTTAGGATGATTTTTTTGACACCAAAAAGGCCATATTCCTCTTCGAAGCACTCCGGCAGGGGCTGTTGTTTGTTTGGATGATATGATTAATCGTAAGTAGAAAACGAGAACGTTTAGTAGGGGAGTTTTTAGAGGGGCGTTACCGTTCTTTGTAAAAAAGAAGCATTCTGGATCAATCGAATGAAATCCCTTGAGCGGCCTCCACCTGATGCCATGTTTTCTCCGGAACTGTTTTGGTTTATATATTTCCTGATGAAGAGTGTGCCTTGAGGGGTTATCTGGTCCCCGGTTTTTATAGAAAAATTGTGAGCTACTGTTCCCTCGCTTGTTCGATTTTTTATTTATTGTTCACAAAACCCGAGTATCTTCTCCGAAACGTCTCTTCCCAAGTTTCTCGGGAAGGAAAATCGGTCAGTGAAGGAAAAACAGCTTTATTGATTTCCTTTCTAAACCGAAAAAAAGGGGGGGAAAACTTCTTATTCGTTCTCGGGTACATCGGTACTTGCGGGCTCACTTTTTAGGTTTTGACGCCTTGGCACTTTCAGGAGCCCTTGTGGGCTTCTGATGGGCTTCTGGCCTTGAGCGAACCCACGTTTTTTGGGCCTAACTTCTTTTGGCGGTCGTGTGTCGGATCTGGAGTGTATAAAACGAGGAGATTGATGACGTTGGAGCTCATTCCGCGTCACTCCCTTGATCGAGACTCTTGATCTCTCAAGGTCGAGCTAACAAACGAGAAGATTGACGACGCTGGAGCTCATTCCGCGTCACTCCCTTGATCGAGACTTTTGATCTCTCAAGGTCGAGCTAACGAACGAGAAGATTGATGACGCTGGAGCTCACTCCGCGTCACTCCCTTGATCGAGACTCTTGATCTCTCAAGGTCGAGCTAACGAGCGTAAAAACAGATAATGCTGGAGCTCATTCCGCGTCACTCTCTCTATTGGGACCCGTGATTACTCAAGGGAGAGTCAATAAGTGTAAAAACAACAAACGTCGGAGATTTCTCCGTGTCGCTCCTCCGACCGGGATGCGCGATTCCTCAAAAATTAAAACAATTGAAAACATAGTTCAATGCCATGATCATAAGTTTAAAAACTCCGAGGAGTACAACCACAAACAAACGTCACAAGAAAGACGAACATTCCCCTTGGTCTCACAACACACATGAATAAGGAGAACGCAGACACGCGATACAACAATTGCATAAGAGATTTCACACATCCGGAAGGATGACCGGCCTCGGAGGCGACATGACCCAACCATTCTCCACACAAATGGATCCCTCGTCAAGCACACGAACATCGAAGTGAACACCACCACGATGGCGAAGTACCATGACAGTTCCCATTCCTAGCCCTTGAGACGCAAGAAAATCACTCCAACCATCGACAAGCCAAAAAATCCCATAGTCCTTTTTGACTATTTGGATCGGAAAATCCACAGTTGAGCCCAGGGATAAAAAGACTTGGGTTGGGTCGGTAACACCTGTCTCATCTTCAAAAAGAGCAGGCAGCGACTGGGAAAGAACAAGACAAATAAGGTGTAAAGAAAGAAGTAAATCTTCTCAGAGAAAAAGAAGAAGAAGAAGAAGACAACTCACTCGTTCCAGCAGCTGATCTTCAAAATCCAAGGCTAAGTAAAAAGCCCAGGGGTTCGCATTTGATGCCTCCATTTAAAAATCAAAAAACACTAGGGGAGAAAACACCCTTGTGCCTCACTTATATAACCTCGCAAAGAAAAGGAGATGGAATATATTCTCGAAAGAATCTTTCAGAATCCTCAAAAGAAGAACACAACCACCACAGCACATAGGCTTACTAAAGTCATGAATCGAAAAGACAAGTCTGAATCACACGAAGACCAAGAAGAATCTTGGGCATAACCATTTTTTATTCATGACAAAAGAAAAATACGTGCCAACGGAAATAACCTCCTCGGCTTACAAAAGGATACGAGAAAAACCAATCACGGATAGAAACCGTTAGTTAAGATATTAGCAGGCTCGAAAGGAGAATAGCCAACGATCTCGTCCCCGTCCTCCAAACCCATGATTTGGACTTCAAAAAGAGCATTCCCCTTGTGGATAAAAACCATAGAGGATCCGACCACAAACCCATGAGATTCAATAAAATCTCTCCATCCGTGACAAAGCCAATACATCCCGTAATCACCCTTGTAAGCGCGAACCGGAAAATCGCGTAAGAGGTGGGATGAAAGGAAAACTTGCTCAGGAATATCCCCCGCGAATTCACCCTCAAAACGCATAGGCAAGAGCTGAGAACAAAAGAGAACAAAAGATCAAATGCAAAGAATAAATGATATCAAAACTCATGTTCCCAAAGAAGACTTACCAAGCGGAATGTTTGATCAAGACGGTCAATAGACTGAAAGAAGGCCCACCTATCCGATCTAGGAGCGGCCATGAACACAAGTGGAGAACAAAGAAGGCAATTATGAGGTAGTGAAAAAGGAAAAAAGTAAAGATACCCCCTATAAAAGCCTAAAAGAGCAGCATGCATGACTACCATCTGGCATAAGATTCCTCTAAAAATTGAAAAAATGCGAGCTCGCCAACCAAGGCGGCAGTATAGTCACGAGAGCTGCAGAAGTAACTTCAGTGAAATGACTCAACCTCCAGGAACAACAGACAAAACAAAGGTCAGGCGAAGCTCAGGCCTAAATCAAACACGCGGCCTAAGGAACACCACGTAGAGGAACCCCAGGATGACGAGCTGAAACACGCGGCGCGTTTGATCGAATATAAGAACCCCGTGAAATCCTGTAGGGATTATCATGCATAAAATAAAGAAATGGAATTCGAAAATCCACCAAAAGCCTTTTACAGAGTTATCGTTACAGAAGAACAACTTCAATCTCTACGCCTCCCACTGATGTACGTCCTCCTAGAGGAGGATGCGCATCGCCTGGTGCATCTGTGGTCTCGATCCAACCGCGAGCATGAAGTCAAAGTCGAAGTGGACGCAGACGGAATTTATTGTTCACAGACGGATGGCCCGGATTCGTAGAAGCTAACAGGATAAGCATTGGGGTTGCTCTGATCTTCGTATACCAGGGAGATTCGATCTTCGAGGTCTACGTCGCAAACCCCGACTGTGATTACAACGGAATAGAGGGACGCGGATGAGGAACCACTACAAGGGCGACCAGCATTGTAATCCCAATGCCTTTAAAAATGTCTATGTGTAAAAGAACGGAGTAACGTTCGAACTAAATAAGGTCTAGAACTATCTGTTTCGAAATAAAAAGAGTGGGTCTCCATGTTTCAGAACTTCAAAAGCAAAACGTTCCCTTTATTCACGAAATAAACTCATACAGCGAATGGATTCTCCCAATTTATAAACGGCTCAACATGAGTCGCTGGAAGAAACAATTGGAACATAGTCCTCAATTTCAGCACATTCTAAATCACGCCGCGGACAAACTTTAAAACAAGCACGACCCATGTAGAAGAAAGTCATCGATGACCCAACAACAAAGCCGTGATGAGTAACAAATCTATCCCAGCCACGACGAAGGTATAAGCGACCATCCGATCCCCTTTCCACTTCAACCCGAAGATTCTTAATGGCATGAGAAGTCAAGAAAATCTTCCGCGGAGGAGGAGATCTGAACTCCTCCTCAAATTGATTAGGGAGAGGCTGTCAAGGAGAAACATAAGTCAGATAATTGAAGTTGAAGAAAAAGGAGTAGAAAGAAACATTTTAAAAACCGATACTATCAAAGAAATCCTACAAGTGAAGAAAGATGATCGACGCATCCCAAAGTGCTGAAAAACGCCCAAGGGTTAGAAATCCCAGGCGCCATGAATCCTCATCAGAGGGAGGAAGCACAATTATAAAGAATTAAAGACACAAGTCAAGAGTATTCAAGCATGGCAGACAAGTGGCGAGAAACTTTCATCAACCACAACACAAGTGGCCAAGCCAATCAGATGATAATTGCTAAAAAAGAGTAATTGTATACAAGAACATAATCTCGCGAGCGAGTTAGTAAGAACCATTGTTTGAACATAAAAAACACAAGATTGTTCAGTCACCACAGGAGTTAATTACAGAATTGGCCAGCGTCAGCAAAATCTGATAAAAACAAGAAAGTTACACCCCTAAGCCTCAGGGATCAGCGACGACGTCGACCTCTTCACCATCGGAGTCCTCCTCGTCCGAGAGTTCCTCTCCCGCCATCTCTTCCGAGGTCAATCCCCAATCCGCGACCGATAGGCTCGCCTCGAACTTCTCCAAAGGAACGCCGGGGTTAGTCCGCGAACGGACGACACTTTGGTTAATGCCAGCAGACATCCCTTTTCGGAAGTAACTGAAGCACTTGTCCTTTAAGAGCTCAACGCCCTCAGGAGATCGAAGGCATGGTTTTGCTATTGAGGAGAGGAAGGAAGTGCCCGCGTCGGTTTTGAACCACTCAGAAGTCAAGAACTTAAGACCTTTAGGGGATCCCAGCCACCGGAGCGCGACCTCCTGAGGAGCCTGGGACTGAAGCTTCTCCAACTCCTGCTTCATCAGGGCGCGATCTTCTTCAACGATGGAATGCTCCACTTGAAGATCTCTGAGACGTGCCTCGGATGTCTCCAGTTCCTTCTTCATTTGTTCCGCGGATCGATGAAACTCTTCTCCTTGACGGCGTAAGACATCCGAATTTGAAAGTTCCGCGTCAAGTTTGGAGGACAAAGCGGAATTCTGCTCCTTCAAAGTAGAAATCTCCTCATTGGCAGCCTGCAACTTTTCATGAAGTTCCACGGACCGCTTTTTGAATTTCTCCACTGAGGAAGGGTCGCCAACAGTGTTGCCTAGCGTCCTCAACTTGTGATTCAACGCTTTCACCTCAGCGGCCTTTTTAGAGAGCTCCGCCTCGAAAGACACCAGCCGCCTCTCTGAGTCGATTTGGAAACTCCTAACCTAAAAGAAACCAATAAAGAAGTGAAAATAAGGGGACAAGGATCGAACAAAAACTTAACTAAATATAAAAAGGTCCCCACCGCGAACTTACCCACTCAGCCACACGCTCAAATTGTAGAGAAAAGTCATCCAATTCCAAGCGCCGCACCCATGATCGTTCGTTCCGCGCAAATTTTTCTGAACCACGGAGACGAACTAGATCATCGACCCCGAAGCCGGGGATGCGAAAGGCGGGCAAAGCATCGTCCCCTTGAAGAAAAAGCACCTCCTCTTCCCCGCTACCAGAGGCACGAGATGAACCCACGGTCTTCCTTTTCTTCTGAGGACGAGAAGTGTCCACGCCCGAAGGACCGGGACGTTTCTCGCGGACATCTGAAGCCGCAACCTCGGTTTCCACCGCAGGTTCGTTGGCCCTATCCGCGTCCTCAACCGCTGCTCCTTGAGGCACAGCAGGCGGGCGGGGGGCACGCTTGGCAGACTTCTTCTTCCTCACCTTTCCGCTTTCTTGAACAGAATGGCGATCGGCTAGGGAACTCAAATCCATCAGGTCTGCCAAAAAAAAAAAAAGAAGCAAAAGACAAGGCGTGAATAACTGTTCGCGAATCACACGAGTCCTCTTAAAAAAGGAAGAAAACATAAGAGCATGTGAATGGTATACACGAAACGCTAAGATAATCACAAAAATAAAAATGAAAAAAGACTAAGGCAGACACCTAATCGTGGATGAGGCAGACTCAACCCCGCCATCTCAAGACGAAGAGCCGAAACCATCGATCGCCACGGTAACTTTGGCTCATGAACGAAGGAATCCTTAAACTTATCTAAATGGGCAACCCATGGCTTCTTGACCGCACTAAACCACCCAGGAACAGTCTTAAATTCAAGGCAAACGCTAGCTTTGTCGCGAACCAAAAACCACTTGTGTTTCCAGTTCGGCTTGCTGGAAAGCCTCTCGATATAACTACAGTTGGAGTTGCACTGGTAGAACCGAGGATCTTGAGGCCCTCTCTTCAAGGAAAAGATGCTGAGCATTAATTCTTTCGTTGGAAGCACACCGATATCCTTGCAGCGCATCACAAAGCTGGCGAAAAACATCCAACAGTTTGGTACAACTTGCACGGGGCTCAAATTGTACTCGGACAAGAAGGCTATGAACAGAGGATGAAGAGGCAAGCGAAATCCTTGGGATAAACTTGCCACGTACACTACCAAGCAGTCCTCATAAGCGTCTAAGCACCCTCCACCCTCCGAGGGAAGACACAACTCCACGCCTGCTGGCCATGGAAATATCCGGGCCAAAGCTTCAACACTCGAAAGATCAAGCAACGTCGTACATCCTCGCACCTCTTGAATAGGAGAACGATGCGGACGAACCCTCTCGGAAATAACAGGAGGGCAGGGTTGAGGGTCGCGAAGGGAGAACTCTTCCCGAAAGGAACAAGAACCCAAATCGTCAAGAGAATAAGATGGGAAGTCGAGGTCGCTGAGAACATCCTTCGAACGAACTCTTGCACACTTCTCAGCAAAGCCTACAGGAGACTCAGCATAAGGAACCCAAGACAACTCAGATTCCCGACCGCTGGTGGATGGACGTGGGCTGAGAGAAGGACCCGCGACGGTTGGAGCTTGAGTCTCCACATCCATTGGATGGACGTCATCCCCCTTCGAAGAAGAAGAAGTTAAAAAAGGAGAGGAATAATAATCAGGATCAGAGCGGTTCCGTCGTCGCCTCACCTTAATTGGATCACCAAAGGGACCCACGCGGTCTGGAGAGGAAATACTGGAAGAAGACGAGTCGGAGGAACTTCCTAAATCGGAGGATGAACTCCCGCTAGACGAAGACGAAGAGTCCAAGACAACCGCGGGAATACCCCCTCCTGGATTCAAAGGAAGATCCTCTCTCCATCCTTCCTCCCTCTCGAACTCGTCCAATGCGTCCGGGTTCCCCTCAAAGTTAGCCATCCTTCGAGGAATTAAAAGCTGATCTGAAAAGGAACCCGTGCGCGGACCAAAAGATCAAAAAACCCCTAAAGAAACAGAACCGAAAAAAAGGGAAAGGATCCAAACAGATTTGAGCAAAGGAAAAAGGAAAAGAGAAAACTACGCTAAAGTTCTTTAACAAAAATGATAATGGTTAACAGCAGCATACAAGAACAAATCAAGAACCCAAGAGTAAAAATCGAAGTTACCTCGGAAAATGAAGAACAAACGAAGAACAACCGGGAAACAAAGAACAACCGGGAAACTCAACCAAGAAACGAAGAACAACCGGAAAACTCAACGGAGGGATGAAGAACAGCCCGAAAACTCGATCGGGAAGCGAAAAAACCAACGCGGAACTCCAAAAGATGAAGAAACTAAGCAAACACCACAAGCAGACAAAAGATGAGAAGTGAAAAAGTAAAAACGGAACGGGGTAATTTATAAGAAAATTACTGACTCTTCAGTTCCCCCCAAAAACAATATGGGCCGTAGAAAACCCTTGACGGGCCCAAATCTACCTCTTAACATGCCCATTAAGGCTCTTCGAAGACGAAAAATGCAGATTATCCCCTACAAAAAGAAGGAAGGGACATATTTCCGCGGGTAAAGATCGAATCGTCTTAAGCTCTCTTGGAACTCAACCCGACCCGAGGAGCTGTGATGAAACCATGCGGAAATAACAAAGAATTGGACGCGGATATGTCAAGAACGGTCTTCAAAGAGAACTGGGATATAAGGAGGACGCGGATATAAAATGATGACACATGTCCATCATGCCCACCACCCACGACAATAACACGTGTTAGCTCAACGACGACACGTGTCAAAGAAAGGGACCCTGGCCGAGCCATATAAATAGGGAAGTGAACAGGAGAGAAAGGGGGGTCGAGAGGACGACAAAAAGAGAAAAGAAGAAAAAGAGGAACAAATTAGAGGATAACCGCGGAATCTACGAAGGAACCGCGTAAAATTAAGAAGGATAGAGAGAAAGAAAGGGGAGAAGCCTACATATCCGCGACGAACCATACGTCTCAGGTTAATCTCCGCGGACAGGTATGAACCCTTGCGATATAAAATAAACGGATGAACTCCCATGAAAACATGCGGGATTATGGTTAAATTTATGAATGCGAGTGAAGCGCGGCCCAGGTTGAGTAGCGAATGAATTGATTCGCGTGTCAGGTAAGCCCGTGTAATATAAAAATATTTACTCGTGTCTAAACCCCCAGGGGCCCATCGAAAGTGGGTCCCTTGTACAATTTTCTTGGGGTGGCTTCATCAGGATCAGCCTGGGTGGGGGTAGTTCTGTTATCACTCGATCGAGATGCGCCGATCAAAAAATCAAGCGATGGCGATGGTGATGACCGGTGAAGAGGAGGCGTCGATCGAATATTCCACCTTTCGTCGCCTCCAATCGAAGATAAACCGAGCCCGTGAGCAGAGCCCGCAAAGGTATAGGTGCGCATCGTTTGCAATGGCGTTGATTGCAAAGGCGATGGCGACTACAAGGTAGATGGGGATGACGACTGGAACTGCAAGCAGATGGCGATTGCAAAGGCGACGACAACTGCAAAGAGGAGGCTATGGCGACTGCAAAGGCAGCATCAATTGCAATGGCGGCGAGGTGCGTGGTAAAGAGGTGCGCCGGCGAAGGCATCGCCGCCCAGGAGCTTCGTTCTGGCCTCTACTGCAGATCTTTGTTCCTTCAATTGTCTGCAAGTCTTTGTTCCATCGATTGCAATGGCGGCGAGGCGGCGAGGTGTGTGGTACGTACAGATGAATGCTTTGTAATTTGATGTTAGTGAATGTATGAAGCTTCCTTCTGGCTTCTCTACTCAGCAGGTCTTTGTTCCTTTAATTGTCGAAATGTGATGACTGTGCAACCTCTTTCTTAATTTCTAGGGTTTTTTTAATTGCGAAAAAATGTTAGGGTTCTTGTATATGCCGTCGATGAGTTCGCAAATTGATACTCCTATGCGATGGTGATTTGATGCTTGTTCGAAACGGATATGTTTGCAATTAATTGCGATTGAGGAGGCAAATCACAAATTGGCCCGTTCTGTTTTAAACTTTCAAATTGGTGTGTTTTCATGGGATTTAAGAGGTATTCAAGTTAAAAGCCGAATTATTCATATGTATGAACCAATTTTATGCTTTATGAGATGAGTTTTTCTTTTATGTTGGCAGTCAAATGAAAGAAAAATGCATCGATACCATCGAATGATCATATGATACCATCGAATAAGTCAGCGATACCATCGAATAATTTTTAGTTATTTATTAAAATGACATAAGTAACCGAATAATATTGTAACACTATCGAATAATCAAGCTATACCATCGAATAATCAAGCGATACGATCAAATAATCAAGTGATACCATCGAATAATTTTTAGTTAAAAGTTAGGGGCGTTTTTAGGGTGCTAGTCGATTAGAAAAATCCATCGATACCATCACATAATCCATCGACACGATTGTATAATCCAGCGATAGTATCGAATAATCCAGGGATACCATCAATGCAGGTGCTAGCCGATTAGAAAAATCCATCGATACCGTCGCATAATCAGTTGATGCGATCGAATAATCCAACGATACCATCGAATAATTTACAGGAAAAAATGGGCATGTACACGCGTCCCAATGCAGTAAGTAAGGAAGGAAATATGTGAGTCCCATCGATTTTTAATTAAAGAAAAAGATAAAATTGCCTATTAATCTCAACCACCCATTTCAATCAATCAACGACCCTGATTTGTTAACATGATATATGTTAATTCCTAAGTACACCGGAACCAACCTCTCTCTCTCTCTCTCTCTCTCTCTCTCTCTATATATATATATATATATATATATATATATATATATATATATATATATATATATATATATATATATCGTGTTAGCATGATTTGTGTGTTAAATTTCTGCACTGCATTAGAGAATCCTTTATTTAGGCTTAGCGTACATATTATGTGGCCTCAACGATGTCTTTAGGACACGCATGCGTTGATTTCTTTCCCATTCTCTTTTTAGATATTCGTGCATTATTTTGACTTTAATTGATGTGTGCTAATTTGACGGGGGATTTTTTTAGAGACTGATTCTTGACTTTCCGACCTTACTTTTTATGAATTTGTCACTCATACTTCTGTTTTGACCCAGCCTTGCCATGACACTTTGTATCAGATTTATGTTGGTTGCTTGCTTTTGAACAAAAAATGTTTTGCACGACATAGAAAATAGGACATGTTAGGTGTGCGAATACCGGGTCCCCAATGGACCTATCGCGGATTTATGGTTCGAAATCCCTTCTTTCAAACTTAACATCTTGTTTTAAAACTCAACCCATTCTTGAATGGCAAGATCCGAACGAAGGTATCCATCCCTTCGGAACGTAACCCGGGTTCTATAACTCGGGCCGTTACAGAATGCGTAAGTAGAATAAAATTAAACATTAATTGTTCATACTTTATTTTACGGTTTTCAAATATTTCAATATAACCTACTAATTTGAAGTTAACTAGTTTAATTATACTAGGGTATGAAGTTTAACAAACGATAATTACGATAGAAGTAACTCAATTTGGAAAATTATGTTAGAAATAATTGTGCATAATTTATGTTTGTTTAGTTTTGAAACATTTATAACTTTTTGCTCAGATGTCGAATTTTAACTTATAATATATATCAAATCGAAGTTATCGACAACAGGAAAATGTATATTAAATTTTGTTCGATTGGGTGAGGGATAGAGGGAGCGAATGTCATCCCTGACCCTAATGAGGTTCTGTCTATGCGTACATTAATGGTAAACAATTGTTTATTATTCTTTTATTGTTTATTTATTCTTTTATATATAAATTTTTTTTTCGAATAGGAGTATATATTTTTCGAATAGAAGGAATAATTGTTTATTTATTCTTTTATATATATATATATATAAATTTTTTTTTGGTAAGCATATATATAATTATTGTCATGTCATTAGAGATGGGCTATGATTCTAAGGGTCTAGGTGGTTTCCGCATTAAATTTGTAGGGATATCTATCTTATGATTCTTATCTGATTATCTCTTACATCTAATCATAAAAAAAAAAATATCTTACTGTAGTGTATATCTAATACCACATATTAATTTATTTATTTTTTAAATTTTATATACATGTCCATAGTTTTTTCCAATTTGATAAGAATCTTTACTTGAAATTTTAGTTTTTTTATCTATTATTTGTCAATAATTTATAATGTATACATTTTCATGCTTGATTTTAAAAATAAAATAATTAATTAGTTGATAATACATTAGAATTGTTTTTTTTTAAATAAGTGTATATATATCAATATTTTTTGCAACATAATGAAAAAGGTATTAGGTTGTAGTTTAGTACTTAGTATAATTTCTTTTTACTGATTTGTTAGGGTTTTTGTGTTTATAGTTATGATTTGTGTTGTTCATTTGATTCTTATTCTTATTTTTTTTCATTTTAAAGCTAATTTTTTTTAAAAAAAATTATGTCCAATTTTCATCATTCATAATATATCTAATTTGTATTTATTTTCATTTAAGTGATACTTTTTTCTTCTTTATATATTTAACACAACTTCTTCCTTTAAAAGTACGCAATTGTGGAATCTATACAAATATGAAGAATAATTTGAATCAAATTTGTATTTTAATGATCTCCTAACATCCCATAACCGAACTTTTGAAGGGAGCTTAAAATGCGATTGAAATAAGATTAAAATAAAACTTTCAACACCAAATAAATAAGGAAAAGATTATAGTAGAATTTAACATTTTCTATATAACTTATGGTTTTATCAATTTTTCCTATAAGCTAATGTCATTTGGACATTTTTATTTTTCATTATATTATTTCCTGATACTCTTTAATATCATCTCATTAGATAACTAATATATAATTCTTATATAAATTTATATTTTCATCCACAATTTACATTTTTACAACTATAATTATAATATCTATTTTACATTTTCATATGTAACTTTATCTAAGTTTCCGCCTCTTAAATCTCAAAAAATTATATCTAAGTTATGTAATTATTATTTATTTATTTATTTATCAATTTTTCTAAAATTTGAACCGAAGGTATATATTAAATACTATTAAAATTAAAATTAAAATATATTGTAATGATTAAAAAATTATTTTAACATGATGGATGTGATATCAATGTTCAAATTTGAGCAATTTTTTATATCATGATTATAAAGTTCTTATATTTATTTTTGAAATGGTAATTAGTTGATCGAAACAATAATAGATTAATTAAATAGTTGATTTGAAGTCATTATATAATAATGTTCTTTTTAAATGATGAGTGAGACACATGAATTGTTTTATAAGTATAATTCTCTTTGATTTAATGGGTACCTTACTTGATTTTCATAACATTAATTTTGAAAATTTTAAATGAGCGTGAAGTTGTTCAGTACAACTTACTATCAAACTTTAACTAATGAAATTTTAGGCCGATTTGTGTTGGTGGTTGACATGACAAGACCTGACGTTTGTCGAATTGAGCTGGTTGTTTTTATCAAATTATTTAATTTTAAATCAATTTAGAATTCGTTAATATTGGATTGAGCGAAGAAGGAGAAGAGTCTAACCTACCCCGTGGCAGACCTAGAGAGCTCGAGGTGGTGTCAATCCCCCTCCTAGCTCGAAATAAAACCATATAAATTTTTTATATTTTTATATTTTTTAAATAATTTTTACTAAAGAGTGTAAAAAGAGTGCAGTTATTGGCTTGGATTCATAAGTTCAAATCCCATTACCTTCACTTTTTTCATATTTTTTTTATTTCTCCTAGTTTTTTCCTATTAAAAATACCTAATTAAATAAGAAAAATTCCGTATTGTGCCCCTGTATTTAAAGCAATTCCGGTTGGTGTCCCAGGATTTTTTTTTCGACGGTGCGCCTTAACTTTTGTAAACTTCTACCCCATGCCCTAAATCCAGTTCGATTCTAACTCCGTTAATATCATAAGATTGTTGTCACTTCAGATCTAACTTGGTCAGGATACCCAGTAAGCCCAATTAAGCACCCCTCCAATCTTTCTGAATTTGCTGTACATAACTACCATCCAATTCATCCGATCAAACTTCCATCACCACCAACTACGACGGATCTTTGAAGGGATAGGTGAAGACAGTAGGATCCAAACCCGGATAGAGAAGCAAGTGTGTAATGACAGTGGGCCGAAAGCCCAAATCGGTTATGTAAATAAAAGGCCCAATGACTAATCACTAATGATGTACTTAGGCCGGTTGTTAAAGGTTAGTTAGAGGTGGTTAGAGGCTGGTTAGCTCATAAACGGGTATAAATACCCTCTTCTGTACATACTTCTAGATCAAGAAATAACAAACTGAAATTTTCCCAAATCTCTCGTTTTCTATATGGTATCAGAGCGACGAATCTCTTGATTCGAAGGTTTCCAGATTGTGTGCTGCTTGGAGTAGTAGATCTAGAGGTGTAATCGTCGTATTGCTACTCTGTTTTCTGGTTTGTGTTTACAGGAATGGAGAATTCAAGGAATCGTGATGTTACTGATGATCAAAGCGGAGATTCTGTTAATCAAGGATCGGTCGCTTATAATCCGTTGTTCCTCTCTGGATCTGATCATCCAGGTATGCAATTGGTGGCTGTAAAGTTCAACGGATTGAATTTTTCCAGCTGGAGTTGTGGAATTCGCATGGCTCTCGGAGCTAAGATGAAGATCGGATTTATTACAGATGCGTGTGTTAAACCGCTTGATGATGTTGTTGAATTAGAGAAATGGACTAGGGTCGACTATATGGTGATGTGTTGGATAATCAACTCTATAACTGCTGAGGTTGCTGAAGGATTTATGTATGTCCAATCAGCAAGGGAATTATGGAATGAGATTACAGAGAGGTTCTCGGAGTCTAATGCTCCATTGATTTACCAACTGCATAGAGATCTGAACAATGTGAGGCAGGATAATTTGTCTGTAGCTGCTGATTTTGGAAAATTGAAGAGGTTTTGGGATGAATTAGCTATTCTAGAGACACCTATTAACTGCGAGTGTGGAGCTTTCACACATTGGAGGTGTGCTGTGGTGAAAAGGATTTTAGAAAGGGAAGCTACTGCTAAGCTAATGCAGTTTCTTATGGGACTGAGTGATACTTTTGAACATGTGAGAACTGGAGTTTTAACCATGGATCCTCTACCTAGTGTGAATCGGGCATTTCACATGGTTATACAGGTGGAGAGGCAAAAGGAAGTAACAGGTGGATCTAGTTCTACAACTGCAGATGCTAGTGCTTTGAGTGTTGGTCGTGGCTCTCAGTTCAAGCAGGGAGAGTCATCAAAAGGAGGAGATTCCAGCTCCAAATTTGAAGCTTATAAGAGAGAGCAGAAACGGCTGAAGTATGAGCGTAAATGCAATCATTGTGGAGCAAAAGGACACTTAAAGGAATCATGTTTCAAGCTGATAGGATATCCAGAATGGTACTCAGGACCTAGAGATGATGGAAAAGGGAAGGATCATATGCAATCCAGGAATTTTGTGGCCAATGTTGAAGATATACCACAGATAGAGAGTCCTCTTGAAGTTGACAGTGTCAACAATGTGCAGAGTGTTGTTAATCCGGATGTTATTGCTGCAGTCTATCAGGGAGTGCTCAAGATGATGAAAGGAAAGAGTGCTATGACTGATAGTGACCAGAGTCATGCTATGGTTAATTTTGAAGGTAACTTACACACACCTATGACTTTTCTGAATCAAAAGGGGGACAAGCGTATGTGGATCATTGACACAGGTGCCACTGATCACATTGCGTTTGACCCATCTGTATTCATTGATTTGAGGGATCTAAGGAAGCTAGTTCTGTTAGCTTTGCCTGATGGATCTGTCAAACCAGTGAAGCAGGCAGGGACTGTTGTGCTGTCACAGAGTCTGATGATAGAGCATGTCCTATTTGTGCCTGGATTTAATCACAACTTGTTATCAGTCTCCAAATTGCTTGAAGGAACTGATAGAGAGCTGAGGTTTAATTCTGGTGATTGTGTGTTACAGGACCTTACTTCTAAGGATGTTGTTGCCAAAGGACAAGCTGATGGTGGTCTTTACAAGTTTCAAGTGGTTGAAGGAATTGCTTCCACTTATATGAATAATGTTGCTGAGAGTAAGGAAAACAATACAAACTCATTATCTTTACATATTCTGCATGCTAGACTGGGGCATACTTCTCTGTCAAAGATGAAGCATTTGCCTTTCTGTCATTGTTCAGATTTGAGTACCTATACTTGTGAGATGTGTGATCTGTGTAAGCATCACAAACTCCCTTTTCCACAAAGTTCATCTAGAGCTGCTAAGTCTTTTGATTTGCTTCACATGGATCTTTGGGGTCCTTACAAAGTGAAAGCTATCACTGGTGCTAGATATTTCTTGACCATAGTGGATGATTACACTAGGTGCACCTGGACTTTTCTGTTAAATGATAAGTTGCAGGTTTTTTCACAAGTTGAGAATTTCATCTCCCTTGTTGAAAATCAGTATGGAACTACTGTAAAGTCTGTGAGAACAGACAATGGGACTGAGTTTACTCAGGGTAGGTGTGTGGACTATTTTGCTAAGAAAGGCATACTTCATCAGAGGTCAGCACCTGAGGTTCCTCAACAAAATGGGAGAGTTGAACACAAGCATAGGCACCTTGTTGAAACTGCTCGTGCCATCAGAGTACATGCCAATCTTCCTATTAGATTCTGGGGTGAGTGCATTCTTAGTGCTACACACATAATAAACAGATTACCTTCTTCTGTTGTTGGATGGAAAACTCCTTTTGAGTTGCTGACTGGGAGTGCACCTTCTTATGATGGTCTTCGAGTTATTGGCTGCCTCTGCTATGCTTCCAAGAGCAAGACAACAAAAGATAAGTTTGCTCCCTCTGCTCGAAAGTGTGTTTTGCTTGGATATGCTACTGAGCAAAAGGCTTACAGATTGTTTGATCTTGATTCAAAGTCACTTTTCATTGGGAGACATGTTGTTTTCAAAGAGCATCTCTTCCCATTTCAATCTTCTGACTCTCAGAGACAAGTTGTTGTTTCTGATTCATTACCTTTCGTTGATCCAGATGTTCATGAAGTAGTTGATCATGATGAGTCCTTGATGAGTTTGCCTGAACCTGTTCTTCCCCAAGGTCCAATTGATGAAAATCATGAAGTTATGCTTCCTTCTTCACATGATTTTTCTGAACATACAGATGGTATCATGTTACCTTCTACAGTTGAAGATACTTCACCAGTTGCTGAGCTTCCTATTCTTCGTAGTTCTACAAGGGAGGTGGTTCCTCCTTCTAAGTTTCATGACTTCATCTCCACTCATCTTCCCATTAGAGCTTCTTCAGATGCTTCTGCTTCCTTTGCCGTGTTTGCTTTGCAACATCTGTCTCATCTCCCTTCTGATTATGTTGCTTCAATGGCCAACATGCTAAAGATTTCTGAACCACATAGCTTTAAACAAGCTAGAGGAAATCCTGTCTGGGATAAGGCTATGCAGAAGGAGCTCTTGGCATTGGATATTAATCGCACTTGGTGCTTACTACTCTTCCTCCTGGTAAGAAGGCAATTGGATCTAAATGGGTTTACAAGGTTAAATTCAGACCTGATGGGTCTGTTGAGCGTTATAAAGCAAGACTCGTTGCTAAGGGGTTTAATCAAGTGAAAGATAAGGATTACAAACACACTTTTTCTCCTGTGGCAAAGCTTCCAACTGTGCGTGTTGTACTTGCTCTTGCTGCTGCTAAAGGATGGAATCTTCATCAGTTAGACATCAATAATGCCTTTCTTCATGGCATGTTAGATGAGGATGTTTATATGCTTCCTCCTGAGGGTTATGATAAGGCACAGCCTGGTCAGGTTTGCAAGCTTGTTAAGTCACTCTATGGCTTGAAACAAGCTAGTCGACAGTGGAACATCACCTTGACTAAGTTTTTGATTGGGAAAGGGTTCACTCAGTCTAAGCATGACTACTCTTTATTCACAAAGGGTCTTGCTGGGTCTCAGGTCATTGCCCTGGTATATGTTGATGACATGCTCATTATGGGCGACTCTGAAAGTGAGATTATGCAGCTCAAACATGCTCTGCATTCAGAGTTCACCATTAAAGATCTAGGATTTGCTCGATATTTCTTAGGGATGGAGATTGCCAGGTCTCCTAAGGGAATCCTTTTGAATCAACGCAAGTATATATCCTAGATATCCTTGATAATTCTGGGATGATGGACTGCAAACCTACTAGATTTCCTATGCAACAAGGTCTGCGCTTATCTCCAACTGAGGGTGATCCTTGTGCAGATCCTGAACGATATAGGAGGTTGATTGGGCGCCTTTTATATCTTACTTTGACTCGACCTGACATCACCTATTCAGTACAGCAGCTGAGCCAGTTTGTCTCTGATCCTCGAACTCCCCACATGAATTGTGCTCTGTATCTGCTCAGGTACCTCAAAGGAACGTTCAATTTCTCCTTGTTTTATCTCTCCTCTTCGAATCTTCAACTTCTTGCTTACAGTGATGCTGATTGGGGTAGTTGCATCTTTACTACTCGTTCTCTCACTGGTTACTGTGTCTTCTTGGGTGGTTCATTGGTTTCATGGAAGACCAAGAAACAAAAGACTGTTTCTAAATCGACGGCAGAGAGTGAGTATCGTAGTATGTCAGGTGTGGCAAGTGAGTTGGTCTGGCTACATGGGCTTCTCTCTGACATGGGTGTTTCCCCTCCGTTGCCCATTCCTTTGCGTTGTGACAATAAAGCTGCTCTGCAGCTGGCTGTAAATCCAGTGTTCCACGAGCGCACTAAACACATCCGGATTGATGGCCATTTTATCAGGGAAATGGTTGATGCAGGCTTCATTCACACATCTTATGTTCCTACTGGTCTTCAATTGGCTGACATCTTCACAAAGCCTTTAGGGGCGGCTACTCATTTTTCGTTGTGTGGCAAGCTGGGACTTCTGTTTCCATCACGTTCAGCTTGCGGGGGGATGAAGATAGTAGGATCCAAACCCGGATAGAGAAGCAAGTGTGTAATGACAGTGGGCCGAAAGCCCAGATCAGTTATGTAAATAAAAGGCCCAATGACTAATCACTAATGATGTACTTAGGCCGGTTGTTAGAGGTTAGTTAGAGGTGGTTAGAGGCTGGTTAGCTCATAAACGGGTATAAATACCCTCTTCTTCTGTACATACTTTCAGATTATGAAATAACAAACTGAAATTTTCCCAAATCTCTCGTTTTCTATAATAGGCTTCTTCATGAAGCCAGAGCTATTCTGGTTTTCAACAACATACTTCGAAAGGTAATCCATTTCTGTCACTACTTTCTCGGAGCTGTAAACTAGTTTGGTAAACCTTTAAATTAAAAGGACCAACGGGTCATAATATACTAATTGAAGGTTCCATTCGCCTGCATTTTCTTTGGCATTTACTCAGTATATAACATGAATGTATTTCGTTCTTTTTTTTTTCGGTAGAACGAAGCCCCATTGTTTTCAATTTTTTTCTTTTTATTTTAAAACAAATAATAGAGTTAGAGTTCAAGTGGATTTAGGGCACGGGACTGAATTTTACAAAAGTTAAGGGGCATCATCCGGGGAAAAAAGAAACCTTAGGACACCAATCGGAATTGCTTTAAATACAGGGGAACCATACGGAATTTCCCATTAAATAACAAATTAAAATTTCTCTGTAATATATTTAAACGGAAACATTTTTTCTACATAAACATATAAAAAAATTACTCATTTTTTTCATAATTTTAATTGTTTTTCTACTAAAAATGACAAGAGTTCAACCCCCATTACCTTCACTTTTTTTCATAGTTTTTATTTCTCTTAATTTTTTAACTAAAAATGTCTAATTAAATAACAAATTAAAATTTCTCCCCAATATATTTAAAAAAACCTTTTTTTTCTACATATACATATAAAAAAATTTGCATTAATTTTTTATAATTTTTTCTCCCCGAATTACTCACTCCGTTCACTTTTATTTGTCGTTTACTATACATATACGTTTTCTTGGGATGGTAAAAACTATGTAAAATATTATTTTTATTAAATTTTTTTAATAATTTGATATTTTTAGTAATAAGTATAATATTATTAAAAAAATATTATATATATATTATCACCTTAAAAAAATATGCATGAATAATAAAAAGATAATTAAAATAGAAGGGAGGGAGTAGTATAGAAGAGGTTGGAGAATTGTACGTGTTGATGTTACGCCTCAAAAGTTATGAATGGATTTTTACCCCATATAGCCCAAGGGTAAAACAATTAACGATATAATTAAAACCAATGACATGCACTCTTGCAACATATCACACAACTACAATTTCAATATATAGTCTTAACAATAATTAATTAAGTGTAATTCTTACAAGGATTAAAGAGAAGTTGCATAACGAAACCAACATCAATAGACAATTGAATCAATTATTTTGATGAAATAATAATGTCGATCTATTGACAATAAATATGTAGAAGCATCACATATACTTAAGGCCACCATATACTATATATGAGAGCGATCGAGGCATGGACGTACTTTTGGCATTAGACATTGCGAATAATTAACATTTCCAGGCTTAATTTGGGTACCCTGTGTTGCAATTGTATACATTAATTAATAAAAATGGGGCTAATCAAATTAAAAGATGAAGGTGTCTAGTAAGTTAATTAGCTTTAATTTATGTGAACAACCTTACCAAAATATATATTTAGGCTGATTGGCAATGTGAATCCTTTCTTATGCATTAGCATAAGATACTATGCTTTCATACGGATTGTTGAATGTTTCAATGTTTCCAGGTCGAGAGAAAACCATCTGACATTTTGTAATTAAAAAGAAACATAGGAGGTCATGATTTATAAATATATAGGGATATATAACACATTATAATCTATTTTGTTTCGAAAACGAAAACGTACATGATAGTCCAGTAGGATCCTTGACTTGAAACTCGCTGCAGTGTAATCAAAATAATACTCCCATGTACGAATGAACTTCTCATCATATCCAAGTGCCAAGATTTTTCTAAAATTGTGCAACATCAAGTATTTAATATATATGGAGATCCAAAATTAGCATATATGTACATGTTTGAGCACATATATCATATCACATCTATGAAATATAGAAATGAGGAATCCATAGTAAAAATATATTCCTCCCGACTTGTTTGGGGAACCAATTGTTTTGAAGAACCGATTGTATTTAATTAACTATTTAATTATATTAGTCATCCTTCTTTAAGTGTTAATCAATAAACTAAATAAAGGTTATCTTTAAGATCCCAACCAAATATATTTGTGAAGTGATGATCCATTGAAAACATTTCTTCTACAAATATATCCAATGTATAAGGTAGTCTGAACCTATAATAATGCTTGAAATGATGCTCTTATACTATTCCAATGTCTTAAAAATTACATAAAAATATTCTTTGTGATGAGTACGTACCTTTCATTCTCCAAAAAGTTTTTTCTCCAGCATCTTAGAGTTTGATAGTAATGAATCCCTATGTTTTCAACTTGCTCAACACTACAAAAGCAAATATTTGTTGAAAATTTAGGTAAGAGGAAAAGTATGGTAGTTTACTTATACTACCACTACATTTTTAAGATAGCTCATAATACCATAGCTTTGATGTGGTAGCCATAGCAGATGTTACTCGACTCAGAGGAGGTAGTATTCCACCGGGAAAAATGTATTCTTTGACAAAACCCGTACTTCGTCTATACTCTTCATCAGCCTCATCAGGATATGCAATGAACTAACAAAAAATAAAAGGGTGAACTTAGCGGAAATGAAAAGCTTTCAAGCTACACTAAAGGATAAAATTTTGATTTCATATGAAAATGTATTACCTGTAGAACAAGAAGCCCATTATCTACCAAAACAGAATCACAGGAACGGAAGAAATCTTCCAAGTATTCATGACCCACATGTTCTAACATCCCACTACAAGGAACCATGTTTAAGAAAGTTAAACTACTACACTTTTCCTTCTAAAGTTGAGATTCTCTAACAAAGAGGTCATAGCTCACCAGGATATAATTCGATCATATTTGTGCCCATGAGGTAGTTGACGATAATCACAATAAAGAAGCTTGATACGGTCCTAAGCATATAATAAAAGGAATATGTATAGATGATGCCAAGATGTAATATTCAAAACAAAATGAACAAATCAACCTACTTGAAGTCCAGCTTCCTTCACCCTTTCCTTTGCAAATCTAAGTTGTTCTTGAGATAGAGTAATGCCAGTACATTTGCAACCAGTGCGCCTTACAATTTCGATGGCCAGGCTTCCCCATCTACATCCAATATCTAAGACCTCATGGTGTTTCTCAATTTAGCCTATTGATTCAGAAGGATCACGCGTGTAGATTTCCATAAGAGTATGAAAAATATCATTGCGATTCGCAAAAACATCATAGAGAATTGTCACCTTTTTTATGAGAGCACGCATTTTTCTAAGTTGGGCATCCTTGAGATCTTCATCTTTGGACTGCCATCAAGTAACCAAGATAGTCAATATCTTCTCTTTTTTTTCTCTTGGAAATGAAAGTGTTTTCAACAAATTAAAGATTCAATTTTGACGACCAGTAAAAGATTTTTATTTCTGACCTTAAAAATAGCACATAAATATGTCATTGTCTCATCCAAGAATAGAGAAAACATATCATTGCCCTGCAATGAAAGCTAAATAATTAATGCAATCTTTTTAATATTTCTTGCCCATAAAAAATACAGTACACCATTGCCAAATTAATTAAGGAAATTTTGTTAAATGTATTAAAAAATTTGAAGCTTTTATCTTCTTAAGTTCTAGTAATATTATCCCCTTTAATCCATTCATATTTTCAAAATCATGTACATATCTTAAGGAATTTTTGTCAAAGGTATTTACTATTTAGTACTATGATACTTAAATAACATATAAGTGTCACTGCTTTCTTTTAAGCAATCATATTTTCAAAATCATGTATAGCTTTATAAAAGAAAAATCAGAGTAAGCTTACCATGTCATAATGGCGAGAAATGTTTCTACGAGCTTGAGTGAGTGTGTTTCGCCAAGAGAAATTATGATAAACATATTTTACCGATGATAAACCTACTGTGAAAAGCATAGGTGTCCACCAACCCCTGAATCAGAATGAAAAGAAAATTTTGAATGAGATGGTAAATACCTAATCTTATAAGAGGGCAATCATGATCATACCCTTTTTTGTAGTTTCCAGGAGATGACTTCAAATCTTTGTTGGCAATAAATAACTATGAAACAAAATTTGAGAGGTTATTAGTTCCATATATATGAACATATTTGAATGCAAGATATATATTGCAAGTAACTCTTTTCCCCCTTACCAAGATGAGGTTTAAAAGGCCTTCATTTTTGTTTACTAGTGAAAAATCTCCATTAATATATGCATCTGCGATGCCTAAATCGGCCTCCATGCTAACCTGTCATATGTTGAGGATCTTGTTAGTTACAAATCCTTGCCCGTTGACAATTAATCAAGCAATATCATATCAAAATTATAGGCCTTGAACCTTATTTATTATTAAATATTAAAAAATTAACAAGTGAACATAACAAATTAAAGAAAATACAAGAAAAATTACCTTCCAGTAGAACTGGGGGTTATGAACCCTTATTGCTACCTTTGGTGCACAAACCTTACTCGTACCTTCAAAAGTCAAAACTCCGCCCCCGTCTTCCAATATGCTTTAGTATGTTGTCATTTCCCAATAAATGAAATAATTAGAAGATCACTTTTAAGCAATGCATTTTACAAGTCTAAATTAATGGTTCAAAAACAAGAACCAGGAAACATGAAAGTGGAGGTTGATTTTATGTAAACAAAAGCAAAACATAAACATGAAACAAAAAGTCTAACTTACGACGGGATATGAGTTACTAACAATTACACTAGATCTAGACTCGATGTACTCCACAAAATCTTCTTCAATAAACAAATACCTTGTTGGTTTTGCGAATTTTGCATGATGGGGAAACTAATTATGTTAACCCAAGTATAGTTAAGCATTCAAAAATATGTTTGTAAAATCTTTAAGGTGTTTGGTTGATATATGCACATTTGAAAGTATAAAAGTTTCCTTGTAACCTTTAGAGTAATGAGGTCGATCTATGAGTGACTAGAATTTTTTCTTAAACATATTTAATTACTTATATTTCCTAAAAAATTAAAAGTGAATGTACATTATATTAACTTGGTGGCATAATAGTACTAAGGAAGCATTCCATTATTGGGGAAAACTTTGAAACTAAAATAAATAAGAAAATGGGAATGTTTATTGAAACAAGTTTGAAGAACCTGAACTTACATGAGACAACCTGCAGAAATAAATTGTCTCAAAAACATACTGACCACACTGCGTGCTATGGTTTCTGCCCATGATGTTACCATTTTCTTTGGGTTTTGTAGAACAATGTAGTTTCCTCTAAGTACCCTATGTGCAACAACCATGCCAGCCTAATAAGAAGCGAGTTTGAACAAATTTAGTTGTGTGCTATACAACTGCATAAAAATGTGACGTGAAATTGAAAAAAAAAAGTATACCTTCAGTCCTTCCTCATGGAAGCCATAACCTAAATGAAGCAACAATATATGGAGTAGTAACATAATGAAGAAGAAATGGGGAAAAGGGAAATAATGAGCTCTTGTCGACAATGGAACTTGGGTCACTTTGAAGATTACCTTCGTACGTACCACAAAACCAGATTCTTCGTTTGCCTTGAACGTTCTCAATCTCAAGTGAAGCTTTTGATGCTGCAATGGAAGGGATAGGATGTCTAGTTGACCATTTGAGCAATACATTCTTGGGTATATCGAGTGGATTAACAGTTGCAAGAAAAAGTTGATCTCCCTTGTGAATATTCTGTTGACCCAAAAATACAAAAATATACATGTTACAAATCACTTGAGTATAAAATATAGTCCTTAATGCATGTCAAACAGAAACCTTCCCAAATAATTCTCAACATGAAAATTTTGAGATATAAATGGCATTGATTTGGTTAATGTAATTAATATTATCATGTTTGTTGGAAGTTCAACTTTCATCAATCTGTTTAATGAAACTTAGTTCAATTCTCATGGGTGAACTATAAATTTCATAACTCTTATAAAAAAATATTACTAAAAAAACCACCCATTACCAATTCACCATAGGTCCATTAGTTACTAAACACATATATGCCTATCATTTTCTATCAATGCTTATTATATATTTTGGTCCATTGCTGACATATGGTTTATGGTTAAGTTAGTGTAATTTAACTAAAGTTTGATTGACAATAATCATAGATGAAATCTACTTGCAGTTAGTCTAAAGCCACTATGTTGTCCCATTTTGTTTCATTTAACAAAGTAATAAAAAATGAAAGACATTATATGAACAAGGAGGACATGTAACCTACTTGTATGATGTTAATCCAATAAGTTAACGACCCTCGTTTATCTGAACCTCCTTGAAAATTCAATGCACTCCATGTCGCTGGCTGTCGAGGCATTAAGTTTTCATCTTGATGGAGAAAAATATCACTGTCCACAAGTGAATAAAAGATGTCTAGACTTTATTAACCATTAACTAGTAAATAGGACTCTTTTTACCATATGGATTTCTAATACTTGCACTCAAATCTATCATTTATAACTTGAACAATGAAGGTGAATTTTAAGCTTGGCATAATTACATGCTATCTAAAAATATATGATGCATCTTGGCTAGGCACGGAACTAGAAATTAATATTTGGGTGGGCTAGGTATGCTAAAATATTCTTATACGCGTAATTTTCATTAACAAAACCCTTAATTTAATAAATAAGTGGATAATTTTTTTTATTAATTTGCCTTAATTTTTTACCTATTTTTTTTTTAAAAATAGGACATGCTAGATTGGAGCAGACCTCAGCCAACCCCTAGGTCCATGTGCCTGATCTTAGCACATGTATGTCAGATGCCAACAATTCAAACCAAGAAAAGAAATAAATTGTGTATAAAATAGTTAATTTAGGGTTAAGTTCATTTTAAATATTCCATGTAAATGTCTTCAAGTACTTCTCATATAACTAAACATATAGATGATTCAACCAATTTTAAGAGATTTAAGAGAAAATCAAACATTGATTAAAGAAAGATAAAGCATATAGAAGATGGACATGTACAATACCTATAGAAGTATTGAAAAGCTCCAAGAATTCTTCTTTCATCATGGGTTGCTTGATTTCCTAATACTTTCAAGGCATCTGAAGCATGAATGGCTAATATGCATTTATGAAGAATAAAGCTTTATGCTCATGCTAATGTGTTCAGCTAAGCTTCATGCTCATGCTAATGTGTTCAGCTGCAGCTACACTTAGCTTCTTTACATCTTTCCTTTAGCATTTTTCCTTATGTTTCATCTTATTTGTAATAAGGACATTGCCCATGTGCTTGGCACATGTCACCTTGTAGGGGACCTATTTAAAGGATTGTGACCTACTCTTTGAGGTAGGGTTTTGGGATCATGTGCCATTGAATGGCGGCTTTAATGGCTGAATATTCTCTTTCATCTTGCTCCTCAAGTCACTGCATATTTTGATCATTTTTCATGCTTATTCATGCTTGTTCTTGCTTGATCTAGAATATTTGCTTAATCTTCATATGGTATCAGAGCTGGAGGTCATTATTGGGAGGTAATCTGTTCCTTTTCCATTGTTTGCTGCCCTTGCTTATGTTCACTGTCGTTGCTGCTGCTGGAAGCTCTAACACTGCAGACAGAGTTGTTGAAGACATGGCTAATCAACCAGTAAATTCAGGTGATCCTTTGTTCTTGTCGAATTCAGATCATCCAGGTGCTCAGCTTGTTGCTATTCCCTTTGATGGAAGCAACTATACAACTTGGAGCCGAGGAGTTATCATGGCTCTTGGTGCTAAGTGCAAAATTGGTTTTATCAATGGAACTTGTGCTAGACCTGCTGTGGGTCATGAGGATCTGGAGAAATGGATAAGAGCAGACTACATGGTTAGGTGTTGGTTATTAAATTCAATGTCTAAAAGTATTGCTGAAGGATTCATGTTTCAGGATTCTTCTAGGCTTTTATGGGATGATATTATGGAGAGATTTGGACAGACAAATGCACCTCTTATTTTCCAGATCAAAAGGAGGCTTGGGAATATTGTGCAGGGTAACATGAGTCTTGCAGAGCTGTATAATGTGTTCAAAAGAAACTGGGATGAATTGCAGGTTCTAGAATGTATGCCAGAGTGTGCTTGTGGTGCTTTATCAGGTTGTACTTGTGATTTGAAGAAGAAGTTGTCTGAGATTGAATCTCGTAACAGGCTTATGCAGTTATTGATGAGTCTTAGTGAGAAATATGATGCTGCTAGAAATTCTATATTAGCCACAGATCCTTTGCCTAGTCTTAACAAGGCATACTCTATTTTGCAGCAAGTAGAAAGGGGAAATGAGGTTTCTACTGATCATACTTCTCAAGGTATGAATGCTGACTCTAGTGCTATGGTTGCCAATAGAGGAGGCAATAGCTATCAGTACAAGTCATCCAGTGGCAATGTTGCTCCTTATAAGAAGGAAGTAAGGGACTGGAAAGAGTTAAAGAGGATTAAACAGAATTCTACCTGCACTTATTGCAACATGAAAGGGCATTTGGCTGAGCAGTGCTTCAAATTGCATGGAATACCTGAATGGTTTAAAGAGCTCAAAGAGAAAGAGAAGAACAATCCAAGCAGTGGAATCACTCGGAGGAGATCTGCAAATGCAGCTGGTTCTATGGATTCTCAAATGCAAAACAATCCTCTTGAGGATGATGCAGGAGGGAACATAGACTCGGCAATGGTTAATGCTGTGTATCAGGAAATTCTCAAGAAGATGAGGGGAAAGAATCAGATGGAAGGCAGCATTGGTTCATCTGCTAATTTTGCAGGTATGCTACCTTTTAATAATGCAAATGTTGTTTTGACAGAGAAGTCTATGGATGAATGGATAGTAGATACTGGGGCTACAGATCACATGGTGTCTGAGTCTCATAATTTATCTGGCAAAAGAAGCTTACACAGACCTATTCATATTGGTCTACCAGATGGATCAATTAAATCTGTTACAGAACAAGGGCATATGCAGTTGACTGATGATATTAACTTGAGTGATGTTTTGCTGGTGCTTGATTTTAAACACAGGTTGCTTTCAATTGGAAAAATCCTTGATGAAACTGATCTTATAGCCATATTCACAAAATCTTCTTGCTATTTCTAGGACCCTGGATCTAAGAAGATTTTGCTGTCTGGAACTAGAGAGCATGGTCTATACAAGCTGTATCCTGAAGATCATGGTGGAGCAGGACTTGATGGCAGAGCTTTAAGAAGTTGTAATAAAGCTAGTTTAAGTTTGGAAATTGTTCATGCTAGGCTTGGTCATAGTTCTATGGCTAAGCTCAGACATTTAAAGATGTTCAGTTCTTCAGTTTTGGACAGTTTTGATTGTGAATCTTGCTCTTTATCTAAGCATCATAGACTTCCATTTCAGAGAAGTGTGAATGTTGCAAAAAGGCCTTTTGATTTATTGCATATGGATTTGTGGGGTCCATATAAGTGTGTTACATATGATGGTTGCTCTTATTTTCTAACTATCCTTGATGATTGTACCCGGGTAACCTGGACTCTTTTGTTGAAGAACAAACTGCAGGTTTCAAAGCAATAAGTGATTTTCTAGCATTTGTGGAAAATCAGTTCAATAGTTCAGTCAAGTGTGTGAGGACTGACAATGGAACAAAATTTGTGCAGAAGCAGTGTGTTGATATGTTTGCTTCTAAAGGCATTATTCATCAGAAAACCATTCCTTACACTCCCCAACAGAATGGGAGAGTAGAGAGGAAACACAGACATCTTGTTGATACTGCAAGGTGTTTAAGAATACATGCAGGCTTACCTATGAAGTTTTGGGGAGAGTGTGTTCTTGCAGCTACTCACCTTATCAATAAGATGCCCACTGAAATCCTTAACTGGATATCTCCTCATGAAAGGCTTTTTAATAAGCCAGCAAGTTATGATGAGTTGAGAGTCATTGGTTGCTTGTGTTATGCACCAGTGGGGTGTGACAAAAGAGATAAGATGAAAGCAAAGGGAAGAAAGAGTGTGATGCTTGGATATCCTTTTGGCCAGAAAGGATATAAACTCTGGGATATGGAGTTACAGAAAATGTTTGTTAGCAGAGATGTGATTTTCAAAGAAGATCAGTTTCCTTACAAAGAGCAACTTAAATGTGGAGTTGAGAGTGCAGAGATCAGACCATCTTTGCCCCTTGTTAATCCAGCCCTAGATAATGATTATGTTGATCATCACTTTGTTAATGCTCAGGGAAGTAACTCTCCTACTTCCATAGCAGATAATGAGGTTAGTTCTAGTCACACTCTCCTTCCTTCTCAAGTCCAGGATTCCTTAGAATCAGAAGCCAGTAATGGCCAAATGTCAGCTGAGATATTGCAGGATTTGAATGAATTTCCTCCTTTGAGGAGGTCTGTCAGGCAACATGTTGCTCCTAGAAGACTTCAGGATTATGATTGTAGGCATGGAAGACAAAGAAATTCCTTATCTCAGTCTTTTCTTGCAGAATGTCTTGGAGACAAAATTGATCATGATTGGGGAGCAGTGAAGTCTTTTGCTTACATGGTAGCTGAACCTGAACCTTACAGTTATAACCAGGCTTCACAGAACAGCAACTGGATAGATGCTATGGATACTGAGATCCAGGCTTTAGAAAGAAATGGCACCTGGGAGCTAGTTGATCTTCCTCCCAACTTGAAAGCCATTCGGAGTAGGTGGGTCTATAAGATTAAATATAGACCAGATGGAACCATAGAGAGATATAAGGCCAGATTGGTGGCTAAAGGGTATAATCAGATCAAAGGGAAGGACTATAAACATACTTTTTCTCCTGTTGCAAAATTCTCAACAGTGAGAATCTTAATAGCTGTTGCAACTGTCAGAAAGTGGCAGCTTCATCAACTTGATGTGAACAATGCTTTCTTACATGGGAAGCTTGAAGAAGAGGTTTACATGAAACCACCTGAAGGGTATATCCTTGGCAAACCTGGGCAAGTTTGCAAGCTAAAGAAATCCATTTATGGATTGAAACAGGCTTCAAGGCAGTGGAATACAGAGCTGTGCAGATTTTTGGTGAGCTTGAGTTATGTTCAATCTCTTGAAGACTATTCCTTGTTCATCAAGCAGGTTCCTAGTGAAATTGTGGTTGCATTAGTCTATGTAGATGATCTATTAATCACTGGTGATGACATTTCTGTTATTAATCAGACTAAGGAAGCTCTGCATAAAGCTTTCACTATAAAAGATCTTGGCCAGGCAAGATATTTTCTTGGCTTGGAAATTATGCATGATCAAAGGGGTACTACTCTACATCAAAGAAAATATATCATTGACATCCTTGAAGATTGTCAAATGATGAACTGCAAACCTGCTCTATTTCCTCTTCCAAGAGGTTTAAAATTATCCACAGATAGTGGTGTGATACTGCCAGATCCTGAGAGGTATAGGAGACTTGTTGGGAGGTTATTATTCCTCAATTTATCCAGGCCTGACATATCTTATGTTGTTCAACACCTCAGTCAGTTTATGGTTGAGCCTAGACAACCACATCTTGATGCAGCCATTCATGTAGTGAGATACTTAAAGAGGACCTTATCTACGGGTCTTTATTATCCTAGAGAGTCATCCATGATTCTCTCAGCTTATTGTGATGCAGATTGGGGTGCTTGCCAGTTTAGTGCAAAGTCTCTAACTGGTTATTGTGTGTTCTTTGGTGAGGCCTTAGTATCTTGGAAAACAAAAAAGCAAGTAACTGTCTCTAAATCCTCTGCTGAAGCAGAGTATAGAAGTATGTCTACTTCATCCAGTGAACTTGTTTGGGTTGAAGGAATCTTGCAGAAGCTGAAAGTGCATGTGCCACTACCTATTCCTCTCTACTGTGATAGTAAATCAGCTATTCATATTGCAGAAAACCCTGTATTCCATGAGAGAACAAAGCACCTAAAGATAGATTGTCATTATGTGCGTGAGAAGCTGCAGGAAGGCTTCATTCATCCACAACATGTCAGAACAGGTGTTCAGTTGGCTGATATTCTCACTAAAGCACTTGGTGAAAGGCAACACTACTTCTTCTCTTGCAAGTTGGGACTTGTTGGGTTACCCCCAAGTCCAACTTGAAGGGGGGGTATGAAGAATAAAGCTTTATGCTCATGCTAATGTGTTCAGCTAAGCTTTATGCTCATGCTAATGTGTTCAGCTGCAGCTGCACTTAGCTTCTTTACATCTTTCCTTTAGCATTTTTCCTTATGTTTCATCTTATTTGTAATAAGGACATTGCCCATGTGCTTGGCACATGTCACCTTGTAGGGGACCTATTTAAAGGATTGTGACCTACTCTTTGAGGTAGGGTTTTGGGATCATGTGCCATTGAATGGCGGCTTTAATGGCCGAATATTCTCTTTCATCTTGCTCCTCAAGTCACTGCATATTTTGATCATTTTTCATGCTTATTCATGCTTGTTCTTGCTTGATCTAGAATATTTGCTTAATCTTCATAGCATTCATCATAAACATCTATTGAACCATCGTCAAGAGCAAGTGTGCAACCTGTAAGAAACTCTCCAAATGTTAATCATAAAAAAAATGATTGTAGATCCAATTTCATCCAACAAGCCAGAGACTCTTGTTGATTAGGATACACATGGAAGATTTATATATCTTATAACGAGAAAAAAAAAAGAATACTCACCCTTTTCATTGGTTGAAACAAAATGCACTTCACAGTTGGTTCTTATTTCACAACCTCTATCCACCAACTCTTTCATAACCTGGGCATGAATGCCATAATCATAGGAGGAATCTTAATTATATCGTTTGTATGAAATAGAACCATAGGAGTATGATTTAAAAAAAAAAGGCATGTTATTTACAAACCTTGTTGACATAACAACAGGACTTGCCTTTCACTCTTAACCATTATGGACCTCCAAATAACTGTTAGCAACAATAACATAAATTATGCATGCCTAATGGCCTATATATGGTTTCTAAGATGAAAACTAATGAAGCGAAAGGAGGGGGATCGAATAACTAATGAACCTGAATCATATGATGATTGCGAAAACATGAAAGGACGGAGAATGCAGAAAATGCCATTATTAGTGGTGATGGGCATGGCCAAAGTGAAGCGCACAAGGGAATCTACAAGAATAAAGTTTACTATTATCAAACACATTGATCAATTGTGCCCAAACTAATTGAATTAGGGACATGTACAAAATTTTCTTAGAATAAAAAAAAACTTACAAGATAAGTTGTCACAAACAATTCTGAGTAGCCCCTTGAGTTGATAAAACTCCCAAGTGTTTCATGCCGATGTATCTTCATGTTATTTTCCAATTCATCAAGGTATCTTTAAAGAAAGGGGAAACTATGTTAAGTAACCAAATATACTAAAACTATTCAAAAGAGGAAATTGCAGGTCCAGAAGCTGAAGCTGGATATCGAGACGTAAGTAGAATATAAGCCCTCATTACCTGTGTTGATAGTTTGATCAAGGCCTTGCTTGAATGAAAAATGTTTCTCAATGATAATCACTTATTAGCATGTTTTTAACTTATCAGCACGATTATAAATGACTCAGTAACGTACCAAACAGGCCCAATTTTGAGGTTACACTTTGATTTTTTTTTAAAACTATTATTGTATTTACCTTGATCAGAGCAATGCTTGAACTAGACCAAGCAAATGAAATCAACTTTGCTGTTCTGGCTGCTTTACCAGCTTTTTTCCTTATCCCTTCTTGTGATCATGTTAGTACGCTCATGGTTTACGCAGGTAATTTGTCTGGCCCTTCCCTAAAAATCCATCCGCAATTTTTTTCTGGAATAGGCATTCAAATTATGGCTTACTTTATTTGATATTTTGATCAGTTATATAAATCATAAAGAGTCATATATATACATCTGCTATCTCCCCTTTGAGAAGTGCAAACAGTTTCCAAAACCGTAAGTCTACTTTCCAGGGGATAGATTATTATGCCTTGTATATATACATCTGCTAGTTTCTTTATGTTGCCAAGTGCCAAATACAAACCGATGCAAGTCAAAACCAGCATTACAGTTCATTTCCGTCTGCGAGGCATGAGTCCATTAAGGTCCAAGCATATAGAAACTATCTTGTTTGCATGAACAACATGAATTGAGTTGATCCATCATTTCTGTGCAAGAAAAAAAAACAGCATGACTGACCAATCTGTCAGAAATGAGTCTGTTAAGGCCCAAGGATAAACCATCTTTTTGTATTAACAATATGGATTGAGTTCATCCTTGATTGTGCAGGTGAAGCAGGCAATCAAGAAGTTGAAGAGGTTGAAGAGGCGAAGGAAGATGACTCACCAGTCACCCTAAGAAATATATGACAGGAATCAGTACATAAGAAATATATGACAGGAATCTAAGTCCAAAGTTCCGTATGTGCACAATTCCTATAAAAATGTGAATGCTCAAATCCATCTGTTCTTTGTCACAGTTGATCAACCTACCACATCAGCACCTCATACGAAACTTGAAAACCGGGCTACATCTTGGGAAGTGGGACTCATCCCTGCTGCACCAAACTCAAATGATCCTACCTCGATGCCTAGCAAGATGGTAATTGTTTGTATAGCACTCTTAAGAGCTCATTTGGTTCAAAATCATCTAATGCAATAACAAAAATTTATCGATGCCTTTCTATTCTACAGATCTTGCTGCGAAAATGATGGCTAAGGTGAATCTTTAGCTTTTCTAAGACCTAAGCACGAGGACTGAAGGGTGTGCACATCAATATCGAGTGTGTTTCATTTGCTGGATTTTCTTGTAGATTTGAGTTAATTTCGATTTCATTGTGCAATTTCAACTTCAGTTTTGTACTGAAACAAACTACCCAGGGGTAGCTGGTATATATACTATAAAAAAAGGGAACTTCATAGCCCAGGCCATTTTTCCGGGCTGTAAATGCATTTTTTTTTCTTTTATAAAGTAACTTTATAGCCCGGTTCATATAAAATCGGGCTGTAAAGGCATTTTTTTTAATTAAAAAAAGGAGCTAATATCACGGGCGTGTCTAGAGAGCATCCCTGATATTAGGTTGTAACATGAAAAAAACCCACCCCTAATATCACGGGCGTGTCTAGAGCACATCCGTGATATTAGATTATAACATGAAAAAAATCCACCCCTAATATCACGGGCGTGTCTAGATTTGGTCCGTGATATTAGGGTGTCACACCTATTAACCCACTGAGCTAAAGCCCGGACGTAGATTTTCTTAAATCCGTGATATTAGGCCCTAAATATCCGTGATATTAGACCAATTTTGTACTAGTGATAGGAGATGGACATGTACAATACCTATAGAAGTATTGAAAAGCTCCAAGAATTCTTCTTTCATCATGGGTTGCTTGATTTCCTAATACTTTCAAGGCATCTGAAGCATGAATGGCTAATATGCATTCATCATAAACATCCATTGAACCATCGTGAAGAGCAAGTGTGCAACCTGTAAGAAACTCTCCAAATGTTAATCATAAAAAAATGATTGTAGATCCAATTTCATCCAACAAGCCAGAGACTCTTGTTGATTAGGATACACATGGAAGATTTATATATCTTATAACGAGAAAAAAAAAAAGAATACTCACCCTTTTCATTGGTTGAAACAAAATGCACTTCACAGTTGGTTCTTATTTCACAACCTCTATCCACCAACTCTTTCATAACCTGGGCATGAATGCCATAATCATAGGAGGAATCTTATATCGTTTGTAGGAAATAGAATCATAGGAGTATGATTTAAAAAAAAGGCATGTTGTTTACAAACCTTGTTGACATAACAACAGGACTTGCCTTTCACTCTTAACCATTGTGGACCTCCAAATAACTGTTAGCAACAATAACATAAATTATGCATGCCTAATGGCCTATATATGGTTTCTAAGATGAACACTAATGAAGCGAAAGGAGGGGGATCGAATAACTAATGAACCTGAATCATATGATGATTGCGAAAACATGAAAGGACGGAGAATGCAGAAAATGCCATTATTAGTGGTGATGGGCATGGCCAAAGTGAAGCGCACAAGGGAATCTACAAGAATAAAGTTTACTATTATCAAACACATTGATCAATTGTGCCCAAACTAATTGAATTAGAGACATGTACAAAATTTTCTTAGAATAAAAAAAACTTACAAGATAAGTTGTCACAAACAATTCTGAGTAGCCCCTTGAGTTGATAAAACTCCCAAGTGTTTCATGCCGATGTATCTTCATGTTATTTTCCAATTCATCAAGGTATCTTTAAAGAAAGGGGAAACTATGTTAAGTAACCAAATATACTAAAACTATTCAAAAGAGGAAATTAGACACATATGTGTTATAGTACATTATCCCCTAATGTTCAAATTCAATAACTAGTTAGTGGCATTAGGATGGCAAAGCAAGAGGCAAATGTCTTACATGGGGACATCATCCTTGAACTTGCTCACTTCGCGAAGCATTTTCCAAAAATAGGGGTTTAAAAGATTCCCTTTTTGTGCAAACAAACTTGATAAACCATTTCGGGTCCCCCATTCTGATCCCAAACCTTTATCTAAGCTTACAGAAAATGACATGTCAGAGTCCTCCATCTCGATTCCAAGACTATCGAATAACTCTGTCATATTTGGATAAGTTATCTGCCCAACGATCCAAGACTTTACATTTAGATAACTTTATAAACATCAAATTAAAGAAAATACGGTGTATCGTGTATGCAGAAATTATTCATTTGTTTCACATAATTATTTGTATATATTTATATTCGAATAATCTCCTCGCCCAAATTTATTAACATGATGCATTGTAAGAGTTGTGTACAAATGATCTTATTATTCAAGGTTAATATTTTTATAATTAAATTTCACGATAACTATTATAATTTTATAATAATTTTATAATAAATTCATGCAAAACAAAGAGAATAGACTAGTATGCAAAGTATATTACAAATGTTTAATCAAATAACTCAAAGAGGAATGCTACCCGAGAGATTGAAATAGAAGCACATGTCAAACTAGACTAATATTTTTCATCTACTAGTTGGCGTCGTACGCTATGCGTGCGGACAACCACTTCTAATAAATTTGGTTCGTAATTGACAATTCTAATATCTATATTGACAGTTTTGATCCTATGAAATTAGATATGTAATGTCCCTATATAGATATTAGAGTATTAGAAATTAAGGGTATAAATACCCTATTGATTGTAATTGAGAGGCATCCAAGGAACAATCAAACACTTTACCCTTTCTCACCTATCTCTCTCTATCTCTACATATCATCCCCATCCTCTAAACCTCATCTTTGTTTCCCTATCTCTCTAAACTCTCAATTCTGAATTCATTGTTTTAGAGAGCATAGAGAAGGAAGTTTGATCCTTCAATGGGGTTTCAGTTGCAAGTCCATTTTCAGAGCAAGGAATCGACAATCAAAGAATTCAATTCACTCAATGTATGGAACATCTACGATAGTTGTTGTCCATAAGAGTTGTTTTTTATAAAAGAGATTGCAACAGAGCCTTCTAATTCTATAGAGAATGAATTAGACCAATAAACAAAACTGGAAGGTCCAAACCAAGAAACTGAATTCGAAGCTTTCACAAAGTCTTCTATTCCATCGATGTAGGTGCAGGTTGATAGAAGTAAAGCAAAGCACGTCTTGCTTAAAGGTCGCCCCTTTGATTGTTTGATTTAATATAAGTCTTCAAAGGCCGAGGAGTTGAAGATGTAAGTGTTTAGATAACTGAGTCCTTGAAGGATCTCAGAGGAGCCTACTCCTGTATATATATCATTGGGTGAAAACCCTGAGGGTACAATCGTAAATATGTACAACTCTATCTAAATCATATATACGTGCTAACATCCTCCCTCAGTCGCAGCTAGAGGTGAGCGAATAGCAAGACTGGAACGAAAAGAAGTAAAAAGAGGAGTAGGTAATCCTTTTGTGAAGATGTCCGCATACTGATGGGCAGAAGGGACATGTAACACTCGAACCTGGCCTAGAGCGACCTTTTCTCTGACGAAATGTATATCAATCTCGATGTGCTTGGTACGCTGGTGCTGAACCGGGTTCGAGGCGAGGTAGAATGCGGAGACATTGTCGCAGTAGACCAATGTAGCGGCACGAAGTGGAACTCGAAGCTCACAGAGGAGGTTGCGGAGCCAGCAGGTTTCCGCCACAGCGTTGGCGACACCTCTATACACAGCCTCGGCACTGGAGCGAGATATGGTAGCCTGTCGCTTGGAGGACCATGATACCAGATTGTCACCAAGGTAGATAGCGAACCCAGAGGTGGAACGGCGAGTTTCTGGGCAACCCGCCCAGTCTGCGTCTGAGTAAGCTGTGAGTGTGTCGAAACGGCCACGAAAGAGGTGCAATCCCAAGTCACAGGTGCCCTTGATGTACCGGATGATCCGTTTGAGCGCCTGTAGATGATGCTCACGGGGATCATGCATGTATAAGCAAACCTGCTGAACGGCAAAAGCAATGTCTGGCCGAGTGAATGTCAGATACTGGAGGGCACCTGCCAGACTGCGGTAGGCGGTAGGGTCATCAACCTTGGGACTAGAGGCAGCATCAAGCTTGGACTTGCAGTCGACAGGCGTGGTAGCAGGCTTGCAGGATGTCATTCTAGCCTTGTCGACAATCTCAAGAGCATATTTCTTCTGATGAAGAAACAATGTATCCCGAGTGCGAGTCACAGATATGCCGAGAAAATAGCTCAGGGGACCAAGATCCGTCATGGCGAACTCTGAACGCAACAGTCCCATCAGGCGTGACAATAATGATGGAGAAGATGCAGTAAGCACAATGTCATCAACATACAGCAATAGATAAGCCGTGTCGGCTCCTGAATGGAAGACAAAGAGGGAGTGATCTGACTGACTGCTCTGAAAACCAATCGCACTGAGGTACGTGGCGAAGCGCTGATACCAGGCGCGGGGCGCCTGTTTCAATCCATAGAGAGACTTTCGGAGAAGGCAGACATGAGAGGGGCGCGAACGATCATAGAAGCCTGGAGGCTGATGCATATACACAGTTTCCTGAAGGTTACCGTGCAAAAAGGCGTTCTTGACGTCCAACTGGTGAATAGGCCAGTCCTTAGTGAGAGCGATGCTCAACACAGTGCGTATGGTAGTGGGTTTGACGACCGGGCTAAAGGTTTCGTCGCAGTCCACACCAACCTCCTGAGACTTGCCATTGACAACGAGGTGAGCCTTGTGTCGTTCAAGTGACCCATCAGACCTGTACTTATGTTTGAACAACCACATGCAATTAATGATATTAGAGTCCCGAGGCCTAGGAACGAGGTCCCACGTGCCATTTTTAATTAAAGCACTAAACTCATCGACCATGGCGGCATGCCAGTTTGGGTCCTGTAAGGCCTTTTGTGGTGACTTAGGTATAGGTGATATGGGAGTGGAAGGGGTGAAGATGTTGTATTTGGGGTTGGGTTTGACGATCCCAGCTTGAGATCGCGTGGTCATGGTGGGGGCGGGGGCTGTGGGAGGCGGCGGCCGCGGCACTGGGGCGGCGGCCGCAGCAGGGGCAGGAGCTGCGGGGGCTGGTGCGGCAGGCGCGGCATGATGCGGCGGCCGCGGCATGTTGGCGGCGGCCGCTGCATGTTGCACTACTGCTGCGGGTTGGGCAGCGGTCGCAGCTTGAGGCGGCGGCCGCGGCATAGGTGGTTTACTGCCAAGAAGAAGGCGTAGGAGGGGTGGGAATGAGGCCGAGGGGCTGGATTCTTGGGGTGTGGGGACTGTGGGTTGATGGTGGGGGGCAAAGGGGAAGGTATGTTCGTCGAAAATCACGTGGCGAGATGTCACTACCCGATTGGTATCCAAGCGAAGACAACGGTAGCCTCGATGGTGTGGGGAAAAGCTCAAGAAGACACATTTTGTGGACCGTGGGGAGAGCTTATGGGGATTAGTGGCACTCATATTGGGAAAGCAAAGGCATCCAAACACTCGAAGATGATTGTAGGACGGGCGGCGGTGGTAGAGTGCCAAGGTTGGGTTGGAGTTGCCAATGGCCTTTGAAGGTAGTATATTGTGGAGGTAGGTGGCCATATGAAGAGCTTCAACCCAAAAAGAAGGGGGTAGAGAAGCATGTTCAAGTAGGGTTCGTGTCTTGTCATTCAGCGTGCGGAGAATGCGTTCCGCTTTGCCATTCTGAGATGATGTTTGTGGACAAGAGAAGCGGAGGGCTATCCCTTGTTGTTGACAAAAGGAGCGGACAATGTTGTTGTCGAACTCGCCTCCCATGTCATATTGTATGGCCTTGATAGGCAAACTAAACTGGGTCTGGACAAACTTGTGGAAGCTAATAATGTGGCCCTGTGTTTCCGATTTATGGCGTAGTGGAAATAACCAAACAAAATTGGTGTAATCATCAAGTATAACCAAATAATAACAAAAACCACTAGCACTAGGAATGGGCGATGTCCACAAATCGCAATGAACAATGTCAAAAGGTGCAAAAGTATGTGAAAGGGAAATGCTAAAAGGAAGTCTTTTGCTCTTGGCGATTGCACATGAAGTGCAGATGCCCGAGGCTTTATTACAAGAAATAAAATTGCTAGAGCGGAGACTTTGAAGCACGTGATCGCCAGGGTGACCAAGACGAGCATGCCACAAGTCGGAACTAAGGGTGATGAGGGCGGTGGGGGCGGACTTGCGGGCTGGGGCAAGTGGATAGAGGTCGCCGGAACTATTGCACCGCATGATTGGGGTCCCCGTGCGAAGGTCCTTCACAAGAAAACCAAAAGGGTCAAATTGGACAGCCACGTGATTATCAGTGGTAAATTGACGAACAGAGATGAGGTTTTTGACTATGTCAGGGGCAAGTAGGACGTTATTAAGGTGGAGGGGTGGGCCAGTGGGGAGGGTTGCTTGACCTGAACCGACAATGGATAGTGGGGCGCCATTACCGACATAAATTGATGGTAAAGTGCTAGAATTAAAAACAGTTTGTAGGTTACCTGGTGCGTTCGTCATGTGGGAAGAGGCCCCGGTATCCATATACCATTTGTCATCCGGCTGCTGAAGTCCCATGGTGGAGAAAGCGGCGGAGAGATCGGTGTGTTGCGGCTGGGATGCGTATAGCGCCGGGGAAGGAGCCGCAGAGGGTGGAGGGCGGTAGGGGTGAAGCATCGAAGGCGGTGGGTAGCCAGCCCACGACGGATAGGGGCAGGGAGGCGGGGAGGGGTACCAAGGCTGCGGCGGGGGCTGCGGCGGGTAATGCTGCGGCCGCAGCCCCGTCGCGAGTTCCTCCCTTGCTCTCGTCCGCCGCGCTGGTTGGGTGGCTTGGATTGGGTTGTTTGAGGGTTTCGGGGGTAAGGATCCGTGGGTAGGAAGTCCTTAGAGGACACTAGGACATGGGAAGGGTCTTGAGGGCGGCCCTGACGGCTTTCCTCCCTGGAAAGCATGCTGCGAGCCACCATGAATGTCGGCAGCGGGGAAGTGTTGCTTATCATCCCGCCGATGACGTCAAATTTGGTGGAGAGGCCATTGATAAGTTGAAGGACAAGGCGCTCTTCGCTGACTTTGTGTCCGACATCGCCTAGTTGATCGGCGATAGCCTTTATGGCAAGGCAATAGTCGGAGACGTTGAAGAAACTTTCCTGACGGGTGTTGATGAATTTCCCTTCAAGATCCGCAGCCCTAGCGGATTGATTGTCATGAAAGAGGCCCTTGATGCGAAGCCAAACTTCACGAGCGGTTGATCCGGGTTGGAGGACGGTAATCAACACATCTTCGGAGATGGTAGCATAGATCCATCCGAGTACGATGGAGTCGATGCGGTTCCAAATAGGCTCAGGGACATCATTGGGGCGGTCGGAACCGTCGATGTGGGCGAGGACATCATGGCCCCGACAAGCGGTGGTGAAGAGTTCCGCCCATGTGTGGTATTGAACCTTCTTGAGGTCTAGGGTTAGGGGGATTTGGTTCTTGATGTTGGTAACGGATTGGGCGGAATGGAAAGGGTTTTGTGGCTGCGGTGGGGGGTTGACAACGTCACCCATTGGGAGAGATAGGTAGCGGCGGCGGCAAGTAAGGGGCGGCGGCGGCTAGGGTTATGCGGCGGCAGCGGCTAGGAGCGGCGGGTAAGGGCAGCGGGTGGTGGCGGCGGCGGCGGCTTGGAGCGGCGGCGGCGGCAGGCTATGGGCGGCGGCGACTGTGAGAGCGGCGGCGGCTGGATCGAATTAATTTGTGAAACGGAAAAAAAATTTTAGGGTTTCACAAAGAGGTTGTGATACCATGTAAGTGTTTAGATAACTGAGTCCTTGAAGGATCTCAGAGGAGCCTACTCCTGTATATATATCATTGGGTGAAAACCCTGAGGGTACAATCGTAAATATGTACAACTCTATCTAAATCATATATACGTGCTAACAGAAGAAACCTTCAAACCCGAAGACGGGAGTCCCCGATTTTGCGGTAAATCTCAATCTTTGTGAGGCTATGATCTATGATGATGCACCTAAAGAATTGAGTAATTTGTTGGTGCTCTTGATCGAATTAATAAAAATAAGGTTGGCTAATTCTATAACGGATTCATTTGCTTGCTTGAGATCCCCTATTGCACAAAAGATGTTTGTTGAAAGGCCTAGGAGGGATGTCCAGTTAATGACTAGGTTAGTAGTTAATGATTGTTGCTCAGATCATCATAGTTGCGAGTCGAGAGGTGCTGGATTTGGTGGTGAATTGAAGCAACATTCAATCACCTTGCCTTATGATAGAAGGAATGAGATGTCAATGTCATGTTGTTGGGACATTTCAAAGGGTAATTGGTCTGCAGATATAGCAACATACAGTGGCATGAGTTTTATATTTGATCCGGGCATACTCGAATGGATAAACCAGTCGATGGATTATTGTCATAGTTGCATATTTGAGCTAATCCGAAATACGTGCAGCAAATCAAGTTCTGAAAGTGGTACACTCGATGCTAGAAGTGTTTCATGCTAATCCACTTGAATTACATCAACTATAAGTGCACTTGAAAAGGTGTTAGGCTGCTCGTTGATGCTTTATTGATTGCAAAAAGATCAAATGGGGGCTTCAACAAGTTGTGACCAATTTGCACCGTGCTACTTGTTACTTCCATAAAAAAGAATCTCTTTTTACTACATTAATGGGATGTATTCTTTGGTAGAAATAAGGCACTGCTAGAAGTAATTGCTATGATTTCCTTGAATTATATAAATTTTGAGACAAAGCTTTCGTAAGGAGAAAGTATTGTAATGTCCTGATAATGCATGATTTGTATAGACATTCTAAGTCATTCTTAAGTCATTTAGGTTGCATTTAGATAGGTTTTTAGCATAAAGTACATTCATTGTCTTTAAAGTTGCAAAGTTCAGAATCTACGCGTTTTATGCCTATTTATACAGATTCTCGGAAGACAAGCTAAAGGAGAAGATGAAAGCTATAATACGAAGCCTTAGAAGCTTAAGGAAGATTCAAGGAAGAAGATAAAAGAAGAAGTGGATAAGACAAGACGAGACGAAGAAGAAATATAAAGACTGTAAGAGCAATGCCCACGGCTAAGGGACCGGCGCTCGCCGACTCACGACACCCGTTGAAGACTGCCGCGGACGACACAGGATCGACGCCCGTCGATGCCTTGTCGGCGTCCGCCGATGCAGATTTTTAGACGATTTCTCCGAGGGCGAATCTGACCCATTGGGCTTCGCTTCTATCTCATTTTGGCCGACTCCTAGAGTTTACTATGCCTATAAATACATCTCTTCTTAGCCCTAATCAACACACAACATATCACACACCACATAACACAATCCATTCACCACTTCTCTCTTTGTCCTTTTCTGCTATTTTCGGTAAGCCATACTCAGCTAAACCTTTTATATAGTTTTGCTTATATTTTATGAATTGATTAGAGACATGTGAGAGTTGTTTGAATACTGTATAGTTATATTTGGTTTATGCATATTTGGTTATTCATTACTCTTGTTCTTTATATGTTATGCTATTTATTCGTGTTAATTGGCCACATAGGTAAACAACGTGATAAGTGATTATAGGTAAATCCGCTATTGTGGGCCTTAATCCGACATAGTAGCAAACATATCTTCATGAATATGTTGGGATTCATGCATATGAAAGAGTAATGACAGATAGTTTAATGTTATTTTATAGCAGATACGATAATTGGGTTGATAACCAGGTGACACGTGGAATATGCAAGAATTACATGAATTATATGCTTATGTGATTAGGGACTCTCGAACCTCATGCAAGAGTTTAGGGAGTTGATAATGATCGAATCAAGAAGTTATACAACTCTGTGCACATACCGACACTAAGATAGTCAAGCATATCCAAACAACCTGATGATCATGGATTTATCAATGTTGCAAATATAAGTAGAACTATATTTCTCTTCGTATTATTATCTCTATTGCAACCATTACTTTATTTACTATTTTTTCGGCTAATTATTACTACTCTTGTTACGAACTACTTGCTTACTTACTACGCCTAGCCAAAGTCGCACGCACTCTCTGTGGGATCAACATATACTTGCTGCTAATACTCGTTAGTTGAAGGTATAGAATTACTATTTGGGGTGTTAGAACACACGACATTCTAACGCACACCATGTCCCTATGTAGATATTAGGATATTAGAAATTCATGGCATAAATACTCTGTTGATTAAACTGAGAGGCATCAAGGAACAATCAAACACTTTACCTAGCCTTTCTCACCTATCTCTCTATCTCCACTTTATCATCTCCCTCCTTTTAAACCTCATTTTCTTTTCCCTATCCCTCTAAACTTTCAATCTCAACCCCCTTTCTCCCTCTCAAACCTTATCAATGTCCTTAGAGACATAACAAGATATCTCTTCTAACTGTTTAATTAGCTAAAGTAAAAAAAAGTCCTTTGGGACATAACAAGATATCTCTCCTAATTGAGGTCGTTTTATAATTTCTTTAGATCGATTATTTTTGTTGCATTTATATGGTAAAAATGCCCTTTTGGGATTTGGTTTCAAATCTTCCATATATATAAATTGTTTGAATTTTTTTTAATGTTTTCCCCAATTGAGACATGAAGAATAAGAGAGTCAGCCCGACAAACGGAAGGGCAGCACACTGACCAAACCCCCCAGAAATCGGCGAGGCCCACACAGAACTCGCATGAAAGGGCAATTGGAGGACCCAAATCGCAAAATCCCCAAATGAATTCACCTGAAGATGGAGGGAGAAGGAGACTAGAAGCCCCGAGTAGGCCAAAATCGCCAATAAAATGCACCTGCTAGACGAAACGTGGGAGAACTAGAGAGATGTGGATCAACTGGCAGCAAGGGAAGCCAAAAGTGTGAAATATCCGACATGCCGTTAACAAGAGGCAAACACTTGTCGGATTACATTGATTTGTTATTATTATTTTTTGCGATTATAAGCTCGATATCCACCAACTTAACACAAAAGCTTAAGTTGTTGTGTAGAGTTTCACTTTTCCTTATAATCCATCATTTTTAGTCTTTTACACTCAATGTGGGAGGGACACTCCCATACCAAACCTCTCAATAGGAGGGGACCTCGAAATAGAAGACGACCCCAAGGACGAAGGCCGGAAACCAGAAAAAACCGACCACAAGATCTCTAAGAAGGTGGAAAGGAGAGATATAGTCGAATATGAGTGATTGGAGGGGTTGATTAAGCCATAAACATGCTGGATATATTTAGAGGTGGTGATTACTTTCTTTTGATATTTAAAATTGCATTAACTGTCTTATTGGAAAAGGTCCACGTCCACCCAAGATATGTCCATAGACACAGACCGAGAGGCAGGATGGGATCCGCTCCATCCCATCTCAATTTTAAAAAAAAAGTTATCTATTGACTTATTAAATTGAAAGGATTTTTTATAGAGTTTTAATTTGTGGTTCAGTTACTGTGCCCATCCCCTCCCCTTGGTGGTCTCCACATTTACTGGACCCTCACTCTGACCTGAACTTAATTGGAGGCAGCTGTGCATATGTGATCGCAGCGGAGACAAGGTAATGAATTTCCTTGTTTTATACATTAAAATTTGATTTGGTTTGATTTGATTTAGTTGGATCTAGGGTGCTATGGAGCAGGTAATTTTCTGGAATTTTAAAAATTTCCTTTAAGTTACAGTATAAGGAGCAAGTAAAACTGTTTAAAACTCGAAAAAGTTTGGCTCGAACTCGTTCATTTATTAAACGAGCCGAGTATGAGCACATTTTTAAGCTCGAGTAAATATTTAGGCTCGGTTTGATCTCGTTCATATCTTAAATGAACTGAATATGAATAAGGAATACTCACCTCGTTCGACTCGAATAACAAACTCCTACATAAAATAGCAACTAAAATAAACAATATGGGACAACCCACTACTCGAATAACAAACTCCTCGAATAGATTTCGATCAGTATCAATTCAACAACACTATGTTGTCATCAAGTTGGTTCAAACAAAGTTGTGGAGATAATGAGTAAAGTTGTGGAGATATATATTATTTTTTATTTTATCTATTTATTATATATTTTTTATTATAGTAAAAACTAGATAAAATATCAAGTTTTTTCTTTATCAATTCAAAAAATTGGTTCTTACATTATGAAAAAGTGTCCTTGAAAAAGCGTTTTTTCTTCATTTGGTATTTTAAATCATTTTAAAATTTACATACATGATAAAGCTTACTAGCTGAGATATTAAAGAATGAGTAAAAATATCGTCAAACACACTATATATTACTAGTAGGTAGACATTTTTACCTGAAAATAGTTTGTCAACAATGGCTTCCTATAAGTCAGTAGAATGTCTACCTACTATGAAAGTCGATATTAGCAAGCTATTTTCAAGTAAAAATGTTTATCGACTCCAAAAATTGATGATGCAATTGATAATAGTCGTGCGAATATCAAATTGATGATGCAATTGATAATAGGATATGTAAGACTTTGACCCTTTTTTTTACTTAGTTTACAAAGTTATGTAAATTTACATATTAGGACATCATTTTTAAACTTCTGTATTATTTTTCTAGTTTTTCCTAAAGTTCATCAGTTTTTCTAATCTATACACTAAACTCGTTAAAATTTTATTAGGTTTCAATCTATAAAGTCTAGGAAAATCCTTTTTTAAATTGGCTAAAATGATTAAAATTTGAAAATCTTTTCTAATTTGATCACTTTAGTGCATGGATTGAAATTAGATAAGATAATTTTTTTATGTATGTACCTTTCTTTTGTAGCTTTAGTTTGATACAAAAAATAATTTTTAGCAAGAATTAAAATAATTAACTAATTATAATTTTCGAATTATCATGTGAAGTTTCAAAATATCTTCGGATCTCACAGAGGTCTGATCCTCTGTAACCTTCAATATAATGTTAGCAGTGAATGTATTATTTAATTATTTTAAATATTATTTAATTATTTTAAATATAAATTAACATTGAATTTTTATTTGAATTGTGTTGATGTTATACACACTTGGGATTGGGGTGAAAATCCTCTAGAACACTATATACACCCTTCCATGTGACACAAAATTAATTGTGTTAAGTATTCATTATAAAAATATTTTTAAAAAATATATTTATGTTATAAATAACTAATCATATATATTGATATAATTTTTTCATAAAAAAACATATTTAAAAAAATATTAAAATAGCTTGCTAACACAATATGACAATGTTTAATGTCATAAGTGTAGCTTTTTATGTTTTGAAACTAAAATATATTGTGGGACTACATCATTTTTCCTCATTATAGAACTTTAAATTAAACTACAGTTTGTTATATTCATCTTTATATTTTTATTTTATCTTTTCATTATATTTCAAGTATGTGGATGGGTGTAATTCGATCCTAGAATCTCGACAATATCTCAATTAAATAGACCACATAGTACCCGATCCAGATATAGAACGACTGAGTCGATCGAACTAAACTAAAATAAAAAAGAGAAAAGTAGAAATTTAGCAAAATATTGGAGTTTTTTTTCACCCAACAACTCCTATATTTCTTTCTCTAAAATAAAGAATAACTGATAGAATGAAAAAAAAAATCTTTATATTTGTAGCATTTGATAAAAAAAAACCTCTAAAATTAAATGTTCAATAGCTCCTTAAACCCCATCACACATACATCACAAAAAAAAAGAATAAAAAGTATTTTCCTAATTCAAATCGAACCAATGAATATTCAAAATAAGAAAAGTAAATTTTATGAAATAGAGTAACCGTTGGAGTTGTAAAATACTCCCTCCGTTCGGCAAAACTTGACGTTTTACTATTCACGCACGTTTTTTTAGGAGCTAAAAACTATATAAAATATCTAATTTTTTTAATAATTTTTTTAACAATTTTGTAGTTATTATTAATAAGTACAAACTTGTTAAAAAAATTTTTTTTAAATAAATATTTTATATAGTTTTTATCATTCTAAAAAAGCGTGCGTGAATAGTAAACGACAAGTTTTGCCGAACGGAGGGAGTAAAACTCATGGAGATTTTGTTATTTTCTTATGTATTTTAGAGATTTTTTCTAATACTCTGAGTAATTATCCTTTAGCGAGCTATAGATTCAAAAAGTGCCTAACATGGAGGGAATTAATTAATGGGAAGTTACATACCCGATTGAAGGCCATGAAAGCAAGGTCGAGTTCGACGTCATCAATGGCGAAGGTCCTAGCATGGCGGCCACCGAGGTTTTCCTCTTTCTCGTACAAACAGACGCTAACGCCAGCCTTAGCGAGCTCGTACGCCGCTCCCAGGCCAGTGAGGCCTCCTCCTACCACTGCTACTTTCTTCATCTTCCTCCTTCTCTACAAAAAAACTCTTTACTTAATTTATACCATCCACAAAAATACATGTTCTGTCTCTACATCTATGCATATATATATAATAATATAAATATATAGTACACGTGCAATTTTTGTTGATGGCATGGGCTTACATAAAGTTACAAGTAATGAATGGGCTAATTAATCTCAGTGAGCTTATATATATTTAACTATTTAAGTGATTCATTTATGTAAAATTTATATATTAAAGTAATTGGCATTTGGTACGTATGAGTCTAATTAATGAGTGGATACCTAGTTGAGAATGAAAAGGAAATAAATTAAATTTTATATATAAAATATATATAATTACAATTTTTTGTGAGCCTAGTTAGAGGAGAGAGCAAAGGAAAATGATTAGAATATCTTAGAAGTTGGTGCAGTGTTTGCGGGGCTACATTTTATGTTAAGAGGTTTGAATTTTGAAACCTCTTAAAAACATGGAGTTGCTTAGTGGGAGATTCAACCCGTCAAACGGGTCACATCGTACCCGATTCAGGTGTAGAGGCGGTTTCGTCGATTGAACTAGACTAAAAAAAATGAGGTATGAAAAAATGTTACAAATTTTGTATGAAAAATGAGAGAATTGTAGAAGAGTATAACAATTAAAATAGTAATCAATAAATCTTAATTTAGTAATCACAATCTTTCTGTACACAAAAATAAATTAGGGTTAATTTCTAATTTTAGTTTCTAGTTACGCTATTATTTCATCATATACATAATATTTTTAGATAAGGTACGTAATATATAGTTCAATGTCCCGCATGTGTCTAGCACCATTACGTACGCATAAATACATGAAAATCGATTTCTAACATATATATATATATATAGTTCATGAGTTAAAGATAATACAATTAATTTAATTAAGAGCTAAATGTGATGATGGAAATTATCAAAACAACTCATTCAAAATATTAGAAGAAAATCGATTATGTTCTCTTGGATTTTAATCAGTGTTATTTAATGAAAATTGGGCAAAACCGGATATGATGGTAAAGGGTTCCCCCGGTAGAAGGTAAGTGGGGGGAAGGGGGGTTGGGATTCCACTGATCGACAGTTGGCCAAAATCAGAGAGAGAGACTCTGCAGAGGAGAGCGAAAGTCTGCAGAGGATCGAGAGAGATGACAGGAGAGAGAGATGAGTGATAAAAAAAAAAGTAAAATTGCAGACGAGAGATTAGTGAAGATAGGACAAAGAGAGATGAAAGAGTGACAGTGAGGGGACATTAAATTAAATCTTAAGCTTCAGATAAAAACCATCGAAGAAGAAGCAATTGGACTGGGGTTTATTTACAGGTTGACGTGTAAGAAGTTAGTTTTAACTGGACACCCAAAGCAAAACGGCATAACACATATTGGAATCGACTGGACAAGAGTTATCGGAGAAACAGATTCACCATCGACTTTCAGATAGAAAATGATCAAAAGAGGCTCGCAATTGGAGGAGGAGATTCAATCTGAGCGCACACAAGGTTCACGTGAGGCTTTCCATCCCAAGCCATTGCTTGTTGATAAGGGAGATTGAGGTACGGTTCGTAAGGTGGATATTTATTTTGCTATTTAGCATTTTGTGCTTTGTTTTATTCCTTTTCTAAATCAGTAAATCATCCTCCTAGATTAATAAAGTTGCCATCTTTAAGATTTAGAAGATGTTAATATTTGGGATTCAATTCCAGTTCCAACCACAATAATTCAAGTTCAAGAGTTTTTTAGTAGTGAGTCTACTTGCTCTAATTTCTTGAATTTCAAGGATGACAGACAAAGCAAAGAATGGGAATTCATGGGCACTATATGCCAAAACCATAAGGTTGATATCAAGAGCCGTTTTTGAAGTTGATGATTATTGGAGGATTGTGGAGATCCTTCTTACAAGGTTAATGATTATTAGAGGACAACTGGCTATTTAAATAGTATAGACTTATCAACCTATCCATGAAATTATTAGTTAGGTGTATAGAATATAAATATAAATGTATATAAATGATAATATATCGAAAACAATTATGTGTTATACAGAGTGTGTCATGGATGAATGTAGAGATTTTTTTTTTGATAAGGAAATAATTCGAGACCGGACAGGCCCGAAACCTCGAGAGGCCGACAAAGTCGGCAGACGGCTAGCCGTCTAAACATACAACATAGAAATAGAAAAAACAACATAGAAGCAGAAAAATGGTGCAGAACAAGCGGATGGAGGCACACAAAAGTAGTCGAACAAGCGAACCAAGCCCAACCAAGCTGGAGACAACGTAGACTAAGAGCCGATGCCAAACACCACTAAGCAGTGACACCGCTGGCCAGCGGTACAACAGGAGTCCCTGTGGGCAGTGAAGACGATCCTCCAAGGAAATTTCCGTAACGGAGTCGCCTCGATACACACTGCCTCGACCCCAGCCAGACTCGACACCGGACGCCAGAGCTCCAACTCAAACGAAGAACGCCACGAACAACCAGACTTGTAGTCGAGAACCACCCTAGTAAGACGCACCAAGAGACCCTTACAAGATTTGAATTGAAGCCCTCACAGGATTGAATCAAGCCCATTTGGGATTTAACTATAAGTATACATATAAAATTAATATATATAAATATAATATTTTATTTGTGGGCTTAGTCTTCATACATATATGTATAATGAAAAGAAAACACATGTATAAAAACAATGTTGAAAAGTTTTCACTACGGGCTCCTTGGGCCCAATGAAAGAAATACGGGCCCAACCCCTTTTTTTTATTTTTTATTTTGTCTTTGTGCAACACTAATCCCTGCAAACACAAGTCTTGGCCGCCGCGGCCACGGAGACGGCACCCAGAGCAAGACGGCGGCCGAGGACAATAGTAGAAGAGCCCAAGAGGGGTGGGCGAAGAGATGGATCCACGACCGAGAAGGCGAGAGGGACCTCCGGAAGGCCGCCGCCGACAAGGACAAAGACAATCGAAGGATCGGAGGTGAACAAGATCTCAAAACGGATAAGGAGGCGGCGAGCCAAAACCCACCCCCGACCAAGACGATTGCAGACGACCATAGGTAGAAGATGATGAGGAGTCCGGGGGGGACGAAAGGCGACTTCCGAAACCCCTAAAAACGAGCCCCAATTCGCACGAACCCTAGAACAGGAGTACCGAAGGAGGAGAGAGCATTGATGAAGCCGAAACCGCCCAAAACTGAGAGGAGAGGGCGGGATAGGACTAAAGCCTCTCAAATCGGAGCACACCGAGGCGGTCACCAACAGTGGCACCGAGGAGGACACCGGAGGTGGGGGACGGCAGTAGAGTAAAGTATTGATGTTTAGAACTTACACAACGAGATTTAGGCTCCCTCTAGCCCACCGAAGTAACCTCGGGGGAGGAGAAAGAGGTGGTAAAAGAAGCGACAGAGGTGGCGAACCGGCCACCCGCACCAGCGCAGACTCACCGATTCAACCGGAGGCTGAGAGAACGATCGACCGAACCAGGGGACAGAAGTGGGACAACCCAATCACAATAAGCCCCAAAAAATTTATCATGGGGGGATCGGATTGCCAGGAAACAAAGCCTAGGCGAGTTAGGACCCCGAGGAGGGGTGGATTGGGGCTCCCAAAGGAGATTTAGGGCTCCCGAAGGAGATTTAGTACTCTCAAACAGCGATTGGCATAGCTGAAAAGCAGCGGAATGGCGAGGTTGTTGATGGTGATTCCAGCGAGAAGGTCGTAGCGGAGAAGACTCCCCGGAGAGAAGCCGGAAAGGGTCGTCCAAGAAGAAACGACTCAAAGAGAGCGTTTCTTAGTTATGTATGTATACATATGTATGGATGAGTGTAGAGATAGTGATGATCTCTTGTAATACACGGTGCACCAGAAAATTATTTAGGGTATAAGATTACTTTAAAAAAAAATTCAAAATATAATTTTTTAAAAAAATTTATTAATAAAATTATACCTCAAATAATTTTATAATGCCCCAAATAGTGTACCATGGAGCATAGGAGATCTACTGGTGTATAGCTCCTGTATGATAGGGACATGATCACGAGGGGAGATGCTACCACCGCGGCCCCGAAGCAGATTTTCTGAAATCAGTATAGAATAATTAGTGCAAGTTTAACGACATTTATTATAAGTATAGATAGATGTTAGTATACCTGTCAATCGGGTCATTCGGGTCGGGTTCGGGTTCGGGTTCGGGTCATTCGGGTCATTCGGGTCTCGGGTCATTCGGGTTATCGGTCATTCCGGGTCGAGCCAAACCGGGTTTGTCCCGGGTTCGGGTCGACCCACCGGGTCAAAAAACTTGAACTTTTTGAAGATTTTTTTTAATATTAAAATAAAATCAAAATTAAATTGTAATATAAATAAGTCAAATTAAACTAAATAATAATATTATAATTAAATTTATAAATATCATTATAATAATAATTTTATATTAATATTTTAAGCATAAAAAATCATATTTATACAAATAAGCGTTCTAAACATATTATAATTATAAAATATATAAGTTATTTAACTTATGAGCGACCTTAACGAATACCATTGCATCATTAATGAGCTTCACCTAATTCAATTGAAGTACACTGCTTTTCTCGGGAATACTTTATGCATGGCTAATTTTTGGTTAAACGTACGATTATTCAATCAACTTTTGGTATCAATAATTATTATTTTTTTTTATCTAAAAACAGATTGTCGAAACTGATTTTATGTGTCGGCAAAATCAACTGACATTTTATCAACATGTGGACAAAAAAAAAACTTGTCGATACCAGAATATGATAAACGACCATGAATTTAACTACAAATAGAAATAGTATAGACATGTGGCTATAGATGGAGCTAAGAGAGAACTCGTAACAGAGAAGTTCACATGAGTTTCTCATTTAAACTAAACGTGGATGCTCTAATGTATGGCGTTGATGATTCTAGAATTTGGACAGATGCTATAGTGAATAGGTGCAGATGGAAGTACTTTTCGGGACGACTATGGGTGTGTATGGTAGTCCATTTTAACTGTTAAAATTAAAACATTTGTGGCTGTTTAAAAAATAAACAGCTTTTAAGGGTGTATGGAGTACCAAAATAAACAAAAATGTGTTAAAAAATAAGCTACAAAATGGAGGTTATTTGGGTGTTTATTCTCCCTTTTATCTTATTTGGTTTGAAAGTACCACAATACCCCTAATAACAACCAAATAAATTTCACTTTTTACAAATAAACTGTTTTTCTCCCCATACGGAGATTATCTTGCTGTTTAAAATTTTAACTACTTTTACCAACAGTTTATAAATTTTACCATGTTTATAATTTTAGTCAGTTTACTAACTCCGTCGCATACGAACCCTATGAAGGACTTTCCGAGCTGATTTTCTCTATAATTTTATGCTATTTTTAGTCAGTTTTTACTTTTTAAAACTACAAATTCCCTGCATTTTGTCATGCACATAATGGCAAAAAGCAGGCCACATGGGCCGGCCCAAACTAGCTACAAAGTCCGAACCTAGCTGGGAGTTCCATGATTTATTTGTTATTTTGTTTTTAACTCGAGGCTACCGTAGACTTATAATCTTTCATTTGCAAAACTTAAGTTGAATTTGTTTTTTTGTTTTTTTACGGGAAAGATAAATAAACCGCTAATTTTACTAAATACACCGCTAAACTCTGCAATTCATTGCTTTGTGGCATCAAAATTGTGAGGAAAAAAAAAAAGAAAATTAAATACAGGACATGTTGCGGAGTCTCATGCCTATTTAAAAAAAATAAACTAAAAAAAATTAGCCTAAACAGTCCGCAATGTGTGTGCCTATTTAAATAAAAAAAAGCTCCCATGCAGTCCGCAACTAGTTGCGGAATCCCCATATTAAACATTTCTTTTGTTTTGAATTTTTAGGGCATCTGAGAATAGTTTCAAAATAGGTTGCGAAACTCACTCTACAACAGGTTATGAAAGTTATCGGTGCATCAAGAAAAAATACGAGTGTATTTATCAATCCCGCTTTTTAAAATGAGCCTTTTAGTTTTCAATGATCCCAGTTAAAAGTCGGGTTCTTTGATAATAGGATTGGAAACAAAGCTTTTAGTGAGAAACAAAATAAGATAAGCTAGTGAGTGGTGGAAGTTTTGAAAAATCAACGAGCCCAAAATATGATTTTGAGGGTGATTAGATCGAGTAAAATGGATCCATATACGAGAGGTCTATGGATTTGGGTTTAGATATTCATCACCTCTTGTTCCCGATATCTTTCGAAATCACCTTGAAACCATCCCTTTCCCCCCTTATTTTCCCAACTCTAATAACCCCATCACCACCATACCACTAGGACCCTCCTTGTGACCACCAAATCACCAATAGCCCATCTCCCCGAACCATTAGGCCAACAACCATCAACCACTAAACCCACCACCCTCTCCCATCGGCAAGCCCTAAAGTATTAAAAGCCTAACTCTAAAACCCCTTAAACCCCATCCGAAATCCTCATATTCCCATCTGTCATCATATCAGCCCATCTAGCTAGGGTTTCAAAGTCCATCAATTGCATTGGTCAGAAGTATTGTCGTCGATCTCATAGTACATCAAGTGGTATCAAAGCTTTAACAATGGTTCCTCAAGTTTTCATGGTACAATTTGATAACAGCCATATATGTATACGTAAATGGGTCCAAGGGCCTTGATTTTTTTCTCTCGATCCCTTCCCCTCCAACCCACTGCCACCGACAACTAAACCCTCCTTGCCTTTGCCTTCCTCCCTCTCGTCATGGCCGATGCCACCAAATCCACCCCGTTTCACTCCGCTATTGATGTTTTCCATGTCAAAAGCAATATCCCCATCATCTTTGACATTGAAAAAGGTATGTATCTGTCTTGGAAAAAACTCTTTTGTATTGCCACTCATGCACACGACATTCTGGATCACATCAACGCCTCTGTTAAGCGCCCGAAGGGCATTGCTGATGACCTATGGGATCAAGTCGATGTTGTCCTCCTAAAATGGATCTATGACACGGTCACCCAAGATATCCTACTCACCATCTTGGAGCCGAATATGAGTGCCTAAACAGCTTGCACGAAGATCGAAAACCTTTTCAATGACAACAAGAATTCGAGTGCAGTGTACCTCAAGCATCAACTGTCGAACGCTTACCTCGAGTCCTTCTCTTTTGTCTCCTCCTATTGTAAGCACATGAAGGAACTCTCTGACCAACTTTTGAATGTTGGCTCTCCGGTCAACAATGCTCGTTTTGTCTTGCACACTATCTCCGACATGCATGTCGAGTACAAGACCGTCGCCACCATGATTCAAAAAACATACCCTCTCCCCGACTTTGGTAAGGCCCGTTCTCAATGGATCCTCGAGGAACCTAGCCTTACGGGTCAATCGGGAATCATTAAGGTGCCTCCAACAGAGGCACATGTATCTTCCGGAGATCTCAACATCTCTTCGTACCCTCTGCGGCCTCAGTCTCCTCCCTCCAGCAGTGGCCAAAGCAACACCTGTGGTCGTGGACGAGGTGCTAGCAACTGTTCCAGGGGGTCGTGGTCGCGGCTCCTATGGTCAGTATTCTTCGTGGTCTCCACTGTCAGACAATTGAGGTTCTCCTCGCCGCTACCATGTCTATAACGATTGGCTCCCTACTGGTTGGACACCTCCCCCGAGTTTGTATCCAGGCTCCCAGGGCATTCTCAGCTTGGCACCTCCTAACCGACAGGATCACGAGGCCATGGTGGCCTCTTCTGCCTACCAGCCGATTTATTTGTCTCAGGCATTCAACTCCTTAGGCCTCACTCCACCCGACCCTAATTAGTATATGGACTCTGAGGCGTCATCCCATATGTCTCACAACTAAGGTATTCTCTCCTCTACTACTTCTAAGAACATGTCTATGTCAATTATCGTCAGGAACGGTGTCTGCATTCCAACATTGGGTCTAGGGAAAACCACATACCTACACCCAACAACCCCATTTGTCTAAATAATATCCTTTTCTCTTCTAAGCTTAAAAAAATCTTGTGTTTATCTGACGTCTTGTCACCGATAATAAATTCTCTATTGAGTTTGACCCATTTGGTTTTTCTATGAATGATTAACCAACGGGAACACTACGCATGAGATGTAATAGTACAAGAGAACTCTACCCGGTCACTCTTCTCACTTCCGCCAATCTCTCCTTGGTTGATCGATTGACGTCTGTCTGGCATGCCCGATTCAGCCATCCAGGATCACCTGCTTTTTATATTCTTAGGTCTAGGTAATAAAGAGCCACGCTCTATTCATTGTCAAGCCTATCAACTTGGAAAGCACACTAGATTATCTTTTGTTAGCTCTTTGAATCGCGTCCTGGCGCCATTTGACATTATTCATAGCGACTTGTGGACCTCTTCGATCATCAGTAATGATGGATTTTGTTTTGTTCTTGTTTTCTTGGATGCCTTCTCTCAATATTATTTATAGGTATTCCCTCTCAAATACAAGTCTCAAGTTTACTCTCACTTTGTCACGTTTCATACTTATGTTCGCACTTAATTTCAACGATCCATAAAATCATTCCAATGTGAAATGGGTAGAGAGTTCAACAACACCGCTCTCCACACCTTCTTTAACACTGATGACATCAATTTCGCTTCTCTTGTCCTCACACATCTTCTCAAAATGGCAAGGCATAATGTATCATTCGATCCATCACTAATTCCATGCATACACTCCTTCTTGATGGTTATGTTTCTTCCTTATACTAGCCATATGCAGTTGAAAGTTGAAACGAGGTGCTACCTCCTCAATATCACACCCACCACCACACTTTGAAACTTGTGTCCATCACAAGTCCTCTTTTGTTTCACATCGTTCTATTCACCTTCGGGTCTTTGGATGTTTGTGTTATGCAAATCAATCGTCGGTTGCTCCTCATGAACTAGCTCCTCGATCTACTTCATGTGTTTTCCTTGGGTACCCATCTCACCATAGAGGGTTTTGTTGTTTGGACCCCATCCAGAAGGACATCATCATCTCGCCTCACGTCACATTCGACGAGTCTATCTTTCCCTTCTCTTACCCTCCAACCTCCTCATCTCACTCCGATGAGCTCCCGCTGTCCACTGATGATGCATCCCCCTTTCACACCATCCCTCTTCTCCCCACTTCTCCTAGTGCTATTACACACCCTAACCCTCCCGCTAGGCCTCAGCAGCCAGTCCATCATGTCACCCCACCCCTTGCCCCTGCACCTAAAAACATCCAAGCCCGTAGTAAGATTGGTATTTTCGACCTAAACAAAATATTTGACCTCTTTGTGTCTCATCTCTCTCCCATTCCCACCTTCCACAAAAAAGCCTCCCTTGAACCCAACTGGAGTTCTTCCATGGGTGATGAGTATCATGCTCTTATTAGTAACGATACCTAAGTTTATGTCCCCCGCCCGCCTTGAGCCAACATTGTCCGTTATATGTGGCTATTTCGCCATAAACTTCGCTTGGATGACGGCCTTGGGCGATATATACAAGGTTAGGTTGGTTGCCAACGGAAACTCCCAGCAGGTTGGGATGGATTGTAATGACATTTTCATCCTCGTGGTTAAGTCGGCTACTATTCACATTGTGTTACACCTTGTTGTTTCACGATCATGGCCTGTCTAACAACTCGAGGTGAAGAACGCCTTTCTTCATGGCAATTTGCATGAGACAGTATACATGTTTTAGCCTCTGGGTTTCATTGATAGCACTAGACCAGATCATGTGTGCCTCCTCAAGAAGTCATTGTACGACCTCAAGCAAGCCCCTCGGGTATGGTATCTTCGCTTTGCTTCGTTCCTCCTTCAGATTGGATTTGTTAGTAGCGAGAGTGACTCCTCCCTCTTTATCTATCGATGAGGTAACCATCTAGCTTATCTGTTGATGTATGTTGATAATATCATTCTCATTATGACTATAGATAGTCTCCAATTTGATATCATTCAACAACTGAGTAGGGAATTGGCCATGAATGATCTTGGCCCTCTTAGTTGGACCCCTACATCTCTGACCCCACTCTTTATAGGAGTCTTGCGGGTGCTTTGCAATACCTGATATTTACCCGCCCTGATATTAGTTATGTTGTTCAGCAGGTGTGTCTATTTATTCATGACCTGCGGGAATCACACTTTGCTGTTCTGAAGCACATTATCAAATACATTCATGGCACCTCGGCTCTCGGCATTACTATCTCACCATCATCCTTGCCGATTGTAAGACCCGGGGTCTTAAGAGGCGCCAGCCCATGCCACCTAGCCCTCTCAGGTCCGTTGTCCTCACTTGGAGCCTGAAAAGGAAGAGCTCTTGTTACATGGGTAGGGCTTGAATCACTTATAAATCACTCCCAACATCCTTATGATATCCGATGTGGGACGGGGGTGTTACAATCTCCCCCACTTAAAGCACTGACGACCCCGTCAGGCCCAAGGGACTGCCCTCCGGGAGGAGCGTACCCGAGCGTACTGTCAGAGTACCTCCGGGCCCAGAGTCGGCTCTGATACCATCTGTAAGACCCGGGGTCTTAAGATGGTATCAGAGCCGACTCTGGGCCCGGAGGTACTCTGACCGTATGCTCGGGTACGCTCCTCCCGGAGGGCAGTCCCTTGGGCCTGACGGGGTCGTCAGTACTTTAAGTGGGGGAGATTGTAACACCCCCGTCCCACATCGGATATCATAAGGATGTTGGGAGTGATTTATAAGTGATTCAAGCCCTACCCATGTAACAAGAGCTCTTCCTTTTCAGGCTCCAAGTGAGCACAACGGACCTGAGAGGGCTAGGTGGCATGGGCTGGCGCCTCTTAAGACCCCGGGTCTTACAGATGGTATCAGAGCCAGGTTCCGGGCTCGGAGGTGCGCCGACAGTATGCTCGGGTATGCTCCTCCCGGAGGGCAGTCCTTGGGCCTGACGGGGTCGTCAGTGCTTTAAGTGGGGGAGATTGTAACACCCCCGTCTCACATCGGATATCATAAGGATGTTGGGAGTGATTTATAAGTGATTCAAGACCTACCCATGTTATAAGAGCTCTTCCTTTTCAGGCTCCAAGTGAGGACAACGGACCTGAGAGGGCTAGGTGGCATGGGCTGGCGCCTCTTAAGACCCCGGGTCTTACACCGATCTCTATGATTGCGTACACATATGCTGATTCGGTAGGCTGCCCAAACACTCACCGTTCCACATCCAGGTATTGTGTCTTTTTGAATGACTCTCTTGTTTCGTGATCCTTTAAGCGACAATAGGTTGTGTCTCGGTCTAGTGTTGAGGCTGAATACAATGTGGTTGTTGAATGCTCCTGGCTGAGGAACCTACTCCTTCAGCTCCACTGTCCTTTACCTCGTGCCTCTATTGTTTATACGGATAATGTCACCGCGACATATCTCGCTCACATTCCTGTTCACCATCAACAGACTAAACATGTGGAGATTGACATCCACTTTGTTCGAGAGAATGTTTCATTAGGCCAGGTTCGTGTCCTCCATGTGCCTTCGACATACTAGTATGCTCACATCTTCACGAAGGGTTTGCCACGTCTTTTGTTTTTAGATTTTAGATCCAGTTTCACTCTTCGGTACCCCTCTATTTCGACTGAGGGGGTATGATAACATCCATATATGTATATGTAAATGGGCCCAAGGGCCTCTATGTAATTTATCATCTATGTAACCTATATATATTCTAATAAGATCAGTGGCAACCCTCAAAAGGAATTTATCCAATCTGACACAATTTACTATCTCGTTGCTTAACTGCAGCAAACTTACTTGAAATGATAAGGCCTAAGATCGAGATTGTATTGGTTAGAAGCATTGTCATCGATCTCATAGCACATCAAGTGGTATCAAAGCATTAACAAGGTTTCTCAAGTTTCCAGAGTACAATTTACCATCTCGTTGCTTGTTGCCTTGTTGGCTTGTTGTTGTCATGGCAACAAAAAAATGGCTTCGAAAATTGCTGAATTTGGGAAGCTTGTGTGCTTGTTTGTGTTCGAAAAAGTGGGGAAATTAAAAATGTACATTTTGCCGAAGACCTTATGATCGTGTGTGTTTGGGAGTAAATTGGGTGTAGCTTAAGCTTTTTTACACACTTGTTTTAGTGTCGTCCTTGCATTGCATTTTCATTCATATTCCTAAGCTAGATCACTTGTTTTTGCATTGCCTAACAATCAAAGCATATTTTGATAAACACTTGTTGAAAGTGTAGAAATGTATGTTTGGTGTAAAATCCTCCTTAGGGTTTCATTCCTCACCATATGAACATATATAGATTACAAGTGAGTCAGATTGGGCTTTTAAGCCCATATGCTATACAATATGAATATGTAATCTATCAAACCCCCGCAGTCGAAAGTGGAGGGTCCCGAACAGTGAGACTGGACCGGAAATCGAGGAACAGCTGACGAGATAAACCCTTGGTGAAGATATCAACGTACTGATAGGAGGATGGGACATGTTGTACACGAACATGTCCAACAGCAACCTTGTCCCGAACAAAATGAAGATCAAGCTCAATGTGCTTCGTGCACTGATGTTGGACCGGGTTGCTCGCGAGATAGATAGCAGAAACATTGTCTGTGTAGACCAGGGTTGCCTTCTGTAGAGGGCAGCGGAGCTCAAGCAGGAGATTGCGCAGCCAGGAGCACTCGGACACAACGTTGGCGACACCTCTGTACTCAGCTTCCGCACTGGATTGAGACACCACAGACTGACGCTTCGCCGACCATGATACAAGAGTGTCATTGAGGAAGACACAGTAACCAGACGTAGAGCGACGTGTATCCGGACATCCACCCCAATCCGCATCCGTGTAGGCGATGAGGTCATGCCGTGAGGAAGATCGTGGTTCCCATATCCAGTGTACCACTAATATACCGAATGATCCGCTTCAGGGCCTGAAAGTGCGACTCTCTAGGCGCATGCATAAACAGGCAGATCTGCTGAACGACATAGCTGATGTCTGGCCGTGTAAAGGTAAGATATTGTAACACCCCAGCAAGACTCCGATACAATGTGGGATCATCGAACAGAGGACCAGAGTGGGGGGCTGAGCTTGTTGGAGCGACAGGTGTGGCGACAGACTTGCAGTTGCTCATCTTGGCCCGAGCAACAATTTCGGCCGCATACTTACTCTGGTTGAGAAACAACCCAGAACCATGACGTTGTACGGCGACCCCCAAGAAATAAGTCAACGGCCCTAGATCAGACATGGAGAACTCAGAGCTCAACTGGGCAATGATGGATGTCCGAAGTGCATCAGAGGAGGCGGTGAGAATCATGTCGTTGACATAAAGTAACAGGAAAGCCATGTATGTGCCTCTGCGATAGATAAAGAGAGAGGAATCGGAGCGGCTACCAACGAAACCCAAGCGGAGCAGATGGGATGCGAAGCGCTGGAACCACGCCCGAGGGGTCTGTTTCAGACCATACATAGAGCGCTTCAGGAGACAGACGTGCTTGGGACGATCAAAATCAACGAACCCTAGCGGCTGAAACATATAAACGGTCTCATTCAGATGGTCATGCAGAAAGGCTTTCTTGACATCCAGCTGATGAATAGCCCAATGTCGCGATAATGCTAAGCTCAGCACCACCCGAATAGTGGCCGGCTTGACCACGGGGCTGAATGTCGATCATCACAATCAATACCTACCTGCTGAGCTCGACCATTAACCACAAGGCGAGCTTTGTAGCGTTTCAACGTTCCATCAGAGCAGAACTTGTGTCTAAAGAGTCACATGTAGCGGATGACGTTCGCCTCGGGAGGGCGAGGAACAAGAACCCAGGTACTATTCCTTGTAAGGGCCCTGTATTCATCGAGCATAGCCGCCTGCCAATTCGGGTCGAGGAGGGATGTTTTGTGGGAGGTGGGGATGGGGGAAAGCGAGGTCGGGGTGGAGGGGATAGGGCCATTGGTGAGTGTGAGAGCGGGGTGGACTGCGGCGGCGGGCGCAGAACTAGGCGGCGGCCACCGCATATCTGCGGGGAGGGGTGCCGCGGCCGCAGCACTAGGCTGCGGCCGCCGCACGTGGTCGTCAAGTGGGGCTCGAGGTGGGAGGCTTATGGGGGGATGGGATGCGTGCATATAGACGATTTGTCGCGGCCTGAATACCCCGGAGATGCTTCGGGTGTGTGGTCTGGAGGGGGCTGGTGTGGGTGGCAGGGAGGGATTGGGTGGTAAAGGGGGGGATTGGGTGGTAAAGGGGGGGAGACGGTAGCACCGGGAGAGCGCTGGTCAAGGAGGAAGAGTGGGAAGGGAGACTCCGACTCAGACGGAGACACAATAGGTGTGGGAGAGGGGAGAGGAGGGGAGGAAAAGGGAAAGCGAGACTCATCAAAAGTGACATGGCGTGATAGAATGAGACGATGGCTTTGCAACTCAAGGCAAAGGTAACCACGATGATCAGACGGATAACCAAGGAACACACATGGGGTAGAACGCGGGTGTAGTTTGTGTGGGGCGGTGGAGGACTGATTTGGGAAGCACATGCATCCAAAGGTACCTTCGTGATCGTATTTGGGCATGGTGCAATATAATGCCTGAGTGGGTGAGCGATGTTGGAGGGTAGTAGAAGGAAGGATGTTGAGGAGATAACATGTGGTTGATAAGGCGTGAGGCCAATAGGTGAGGGGAATGGATGCGTGAAAGAGGAGAGAGCGCATCATGTTGGTTATCGTCCGAATGATTCGTTCTGCCTTGCCGTTTTGTTGGGATGTATATGGGCATGAAAGGCGATAAGAGATTCCATGGGTGGTGAAGAAGGCATGAAAGTCCTTGTTATCAAATTCACGCCCATTGTCACATTGGAAGCATTTGATGGATGTTTGAAACTGTGTTTTAATGTAGGCATGAAATTTGACAAACATAGGAAACACTTGGGACTTGAAGTTCAATGGAAAAACCCATAAAAAATGAGTGTAATCATCAAGAAATAAAAGGTAGTACTTGTGACCATCCTTGCTAGGCACAGGAGAGGTCCAAATGTCACTATGAATGATATCAAAGGGTGCAAATGTAAAGGTCAAAGACCGCTGAAACGGCAGTCTTGCATGTTTGCCTAACTGACAGGAAGAACATAAACTAGAGCGTAGCTCTTTATGGCAGGGGACAAAACTCTGAGAACAAAGGACATCTAAAATGGCAGCACTGGGATGGCCAATGCGTGGATGCCACAGGCTGGACGACGATGCCGAGAGGGCGACCGGACACGACTGACGGGATGTAGATGGCGGTGTGATAGGGTAGAGCTCCCCGGTGCTGTTACATCTCAGGCGAGTAACCCCCGTAGTAAGATCCTTCACAGAGAAACCAAAAGGGTCGAACGCAAGGGAAACGTTATTGTCGGTAGTGAACCTACGGACAGAGATAAGGTTTTTGACAAGCTTTGGAGAAATCAGGACATCGTTAAGGTGTAGGGGGTGGGTTGGGGTCTGTAATGTGGCTTGGCCAATACCCGAAGTAGCGAGGCGACCACCATTGCCGACGATAATAGAGGGTGCAGGACCTTTAAAGGAAATAGAAGAGAGAGTACCTGAAGAGTTCGCCATATGTGAGGTGGCACCAGTGTCCATGTACCAAGAGGAGTTTGTAGGTGTCAGCGGCATAGAGGAGAAGGCGTGTTGCTCATCAGGCGGAACATAGTCTTGATCAGACGATGTCAGATAGGCCTGAGGACCGGCAAGTCGAGAGGCAGGATAGTCGAAGTGCATCCACTGAGGGTTGAAGTCAGGCACTGGGGACCATCTAGGGGCGACGTTCCAAGGGCGAGTGCCACCCGTCCACCATTGCTGCGGGCGTCGCACGGAGCTGCGGCCGCTGCCAATGCCGCGGCCACTGCTGCCCTGCTGCGGAGAGAACGCCTGACCGAGAGGAGCAAGGATTGACGCCGGAGGCGAGTAGGCGGTGGTAGGTCTTCTGAAGTGACAGGAGACGGGTAGAGGGATGAAAGGATTGATGTCGGAGATGGTGAGGGCGGAATGGAATGGAGACGGGATGTCGGCCATATTGCCGAGAGGGGCGGCGAAAGGGAAGGAGGGCGGTGGTTAGGGCGGCAGGAGGGACTGTAGAGTGGGGAGAGGTGGCGGAAGAGAGGGGAAATGTAGGATCAAATTAGGGTTCCGTGAGGAAGAAAGGCTGATACCATGTAGAAACGTATGTTTGGTATAAAATCCTCCTTAGGATTTCATTCCTTATCATATGAACATATATAGATTACAAGTGAGTTAGATTGGGCTTTTAGGCCCATATGCTATACAATATGAATATGTAATCTATCAAAAAGGCGCTTAGCTTATTCATGGTAGTGTCTAGAATGGCCTCCTCTGATGAAGGCGCAACCATGGGTCACGTGGTAAGAAGTATCAAAGAAGCAAATTAAGATGGCTTTGTGTTCACGTTTATACCAATTGATACGTGATAATTCGTTCGATATAGACCTGTGACACTGACACATAAAAGTTAATTAGTTTCCAAAATGTTATACATAAATGGATCTTCAATCTGTCAAGAGGAGATTTTGGAATTAAAAAAGCTAGAAAACATCATTTCTACCCATAAGCAATCGCATCATCGATCATCTGTTTAGAGAATCCGTCAGCTAGTATTCAAAAAGTGGTGAATTGATCATGAATTTATATATGTATATATGTACGCAAAAGAATGTTTTTGGTTTAAATATATATAACGGAGAATATCTTAAATTTTTTTTATTTAATTAGTCATTTTAAGAAAGAAATTTTTTTTTAATTTTAGTAGAAAAAATTAAGAAAAAAAATTGTCAACAAATAACAATGTTTTTATTTAAGTCTAATGAAGAAAACATTAAATTTGTGATTTAATTAGTCATTTTTAGTAGAGAAAAATAAGAAAAGAAAACATTATATATATAAAAAAGAAGTTAATAAGGTAAGAATTCATGACCTCAATGTAATAAATACCTCTTATATTTACCAATTAAGCTAGATTATTTTTATAATCATAACAACTTTAGACAAGATTCGAAAACGACTATTGTCAAGATAATGTCAACTAAATTGCCCATAGTCCTTTTCATTTTTTTCAAACAAATTGCAAGTGAGGACGAAATTCTCCAAATGAGGGACGGGAAACGGATTAGGGTTTTAAGGAAATTCAATTGGATTCACAAATCCGGGATTTGATCGAGGAAGAGGAATCATCCAACACAGATCCTAATCATCTGACAACACAGATCGAGGAAGAGGAATCAGCTATCTCTCTCCACTTCCAGCAATGGCGGACAGATACTAACTCGATCCTCTCCCTCCTCGTCCTACTACTCCCCATCTTTCTCCTCGTCCCCCTCTACTTCATCGTCTGCCCCCGCCTTCATCCTTCATCATCGGCAAATAATCCCCATCAAGAGAGCCACCACATATCATCGGCGGATCCAGCGGCATCGATCTCGCCCTCGACCACCGCCCCGCCTTTAAGAGCGCCAGAGTCGATCTCCATCCTCGCGTAGCCAGTCCAAGCTCGACGAGGCCATGGAGGCCATCCGACTCACCACTGGTGCCGATGTTGCAGTCTTTAGTGTCGCGCGGATCCAGCGGTATCGCCCTTGCCCTCGTCCAACGTGCCGCCTCTGAGGGCGCCATATCGAGTCTTCATCCTTGCTCGTAGCGAGTCCAAGCTCGAGGAGGCCAGGGAAGCCATCCACCTTGCCACAAGCGCCGACGTTGCAATCTTCAACGCTGATGCTAGGGATTTCGACGCCATCGGAAGGCCATTGACGAATTCGGTTAACAGCAAATTGATTAAAGGGTCTGATAAACAGTAAATTGGTTGAAGGGTTGAATTTGTTGACGAATTCATTGAAAGGTTAGATTAGTAGCAAATTGATTGAAGGTTCGATTAACAACAAATTGATAAAGAGTTCAATTTGTTGATAAATTCAGTAGTGTATGAATTTAGGGTAAATTGATTCGTAGTGATTAAAGGGATCAATTTGTTGATGAATTCAGTAGTGTATGAATTTAGGGTAAACTGATTCGTAGTGTAGATCAGAGTTTTGGCTTATTTGCAATTGTTTGGAAAAAATAAGAAGGACGTGTGCGCAATTCAGTTAAAATTGTCTTGACAATAGTTGTTTTGAAATCTTGCCTAAAGACTTACTCTTTTATACTTGCTATTATTTTTAGACTATTTTATCTCTAAAATTAATAAAAAAAATTATAAAAAAATTATAATTTATTTTTCTCGATGTTTCTTATAGGCTATGGGGCTTCAGCCTCCCCATGCCAAACCCCTAAATCCGCCATCCGCCAATGCATATATATCTATGTACGTACGTACTACATATTGATTGATATGAACAATGAATGAATGAATGCATGGATCAGCATGAAAACTACATACACGGTTGATTAAAGTATATAATGGACGGACGAAAACATGCATCATATCCGCTGATCGATAACCAATGTTTGATTGTTTGATGTATTTATGAGTTATGACCAATCAATATCATACCTACCGTATTTATATAGCATCGTGTTTTGTCGAAAAAATAAACAAAAAAATGGCGAGTTGTTTAAGTTAATTTCGATCACGATGTGAAAAATTATCAAAATTCTATATTCTATATATAATATACTAAAACAGTAAGTTTTTTTTTAATTTATCTTAGTCTAGTTCGATTGACTCAGTTGTTTTACATCCTAATCGGGTACGGTATAACCTATTTAAGGGGTTATCCTTCTCACTCACAAGCGACTACATTTTTTTGAGGAGATTCGAACTTCGAACCTATTGACATGGGATGTAGCCTCACAACCACTACACTAACTTGTGATTAATTAGTACAATACGTATCATTTGCAAGTGAAATTTGATACGTCAATTAATGATGGTCAAATATATTCAAGTCATGTCAGTCAATGGCTTATTTAGGTGTCATCCTATATGTTGGATCGTGATTCTCTAACCTGCTGGGTAATTACCCTCGGCCAAAAATTGAAGTGGTTATGACCGCTTTAGTAGGTAGGTGGGGTCAATAGACATATATGATATTTATTACACTAAATTGTTTTGGGATCAGCTTAGATGGCTTAAAAGGCCATCAGATTTTTTTATTCAATAAAATGGCTCACTCACCCGCGATTGCGGCCTTGCACACCCGCAGTCGCGTCCTTGTTATTTCATACAAACTCCATTTTTTAATGAAATTTAATTGGTATTTTTTAAAAGGCTAAAAGTACACTCGCGCTCTCGACCTTGCACAACCGTGCCCATGACTTTTCCATCTTTATCTTGTTTGTATGTTCTTAGTTTTGGAATGTAATTGAGCGAAAATTTTTAGATTTAGATGGGTAAACTTAAAATACAAATTTTGATCAATTTTTTTTAGGAAAAAAATATTGAATAAATTTGCCCAACAAGCCACTTTTTGGGCTCAAATTGGACAAATGTCCACCACCCTTATTAAATTAGGGTTTTGGCAGATGATCGTGGCGAGCCCAGATGAGACGAGAGGAACTTTGTTAATTTTGTAATAATTACAAAAAGATGACCGATTTTATATTTACATTAATGGCCCAAACTTTTAGAATTTTATATTTTACTTACTAATAATTAAGTTTGTGGCAAACTTTTAGAATTTTATATTCAGCATTTCATCATTTCAGCATTTTTTGAAAAAAAAAAATACTAGTATAGCATTTTTTGAATTTTTTTTTTAGCATTTCAGCTTTTTTGAAAATCTTACACACAAGCAACTCCGGTTTCAGCAACTTCGGTTTCAGCAACTCCGGCATCGAAGTGGTGACGTGAAAAAAAAAAGAAAAAAAGAAAAAAAAATAGCAAATCCGGTTTCAGCAACCCTGGTTTCAACAACTCCGATTTCAGCAACTTAGGTTTCAACAACGCGCGAAAAAAAAAACTAATTTCAACAATTTCAGCAACTTCGGTTTCAGCAACGCGCGGAAAAAAAAACGCTGAAATAGGGGTTGCTGAAACTAAATGTGCTGAAACAAGAGGGGGGCACAGGGGGCGCGCGTGGGGGGCAAAGGGGCAAGGGAAGGAAGGTGGACATTTTCCCGATTTGGAAGGAAAGGGTGGACATTTTCCTAATAAAGGCCCTAATTATGGTCTATAGTACAATTCCCCCAAAAAAAAGAAAAAAAAGCAACTCCGGTTTCAACAATACGGTTTCAGCAACTCCGATGTCGAAGCGCTGACGCGAAAAAATAAAAAACTAATTTCAGCAATTACAACAACAATTTAAGCAACTCCGGTTTCAGCAACCCTGGTTTCAGCAACTCCGATTTCAGCAACTTAGGTTTCAGCAACGCGCAAAAAAAACTAATTTCAACAATTTCAGCAACTTCGGTTTCAGCAACACGCGGAAAAAAAACTAATTTCAACAATTTCAGCAACGCGCGGAAGAAAAAAAAAACTATTTTCAACAATTTCAGCAACTTCGGTTTCAGCACCTTTGGTTTCAGCAACTTCGGTTTCAGCAACGCGCGAAAAAAAAAAACGCTGAAATAGGAGTTGCTGAAATCAAATGTGCTGAAACAGGAGGAGGGGCACAGGGGGCGCGCGTGGGGGGGCAAAGTGGCAAAGGGGGCAAGGGAAGGAAGGTGGACATTTTGCCAATTTGGAAGGGAAGGGTGGACATTTTACTAATAAAGGCCCTAATTATGGCCTATATCACAATTCCCCCAAAAATATTTTCACAATTGCAAGGTACTCTCCCATATTTTTTTTCTTCTCAAATCAACACACTAAACCCTTAATAGCTAGCCATCCATTTTTTTTTCTCTTCAAATCAACACTCCAACCCTTCTTACTAATATAAAATCAGATTCTTAAAATATATGTGATTGATTTATATCTAATATCATAACTATGATTCAAAGTGCTAATTATATACTATTCCAAATTTATAAGATCTTGTATAATCAAATCAAATCAAATTTCATAAGTTTTGCTTATATGAACTCATATTTATAACTTATATCTATATGGATTTATATTATATGATAACCTCAAATATCTCATTATCAATCTTACATATATAAACTCCAAATTTATAATTAAAAATTTGTGATCAAACAATGCTCAATTTTAGAAGTATTTATTATATAAACTTTTGTGATCCCATTGATCGATCTAAAATATCTAAAACTTTCATGCACGTTGATTATTTTGTAAATTCGGCTTGCAACATAGCAAATCGAGCCAAGAAATTGATAACAACTTAGCCGTCCAACTCGATATCCCTAAAGTTCCGACCCATTATCACGAAAACACACAAAATTGTTGCAAATTTGAAAATTTTCAAGGAAACTATTTTAATATTCATAATTTAATTTAAAAAAATATAAATATAATTAACATAATAAAATACATAGCACTTCATACAATTTATTGAAAAACAGTACAGAAGGCGAGTAATAAAACTAGTCGTATATATATTGAATCCGATCAATTAAGTAATTGCATTTTCGGTTAACATGCCTTCTTTTTTTTAGTGATTGTCCAAGTTAGTGTTACAAGTATCTTAGAAGTTTAAACTATTTAAAATCTCATTAGATTAATCAATAATTCTAAGTGTCTATTTGATATTGATATCTTAATATCTAAACAATATCGATATCTCTGTTATCAAGTAATACTATTGATGTTGAGTTGTATCAAACATTAAATATCAAATAATTAACCCTAATATTTGATATCTATCTATATATAGATAGATAGATTTCGATATCAAATGGGTCTATGTAAGAGAACCTAGCCAACAACTGATCAATAAAAACCAATGTTACATAACTTTCCTATATAGCTCTACTATCCAATTGATGATTTGTCTTCTTCAAAAGATCTCCAAGCTTTGTGCTCTTTTTTTCCCCCTCTTTTTCTTTTTCTCTAGCAAAAGTATGACTTTTTTTAGTCTAATTTAATTGAATAGATACCACTCATATACTCAATTATTCCATGCTAAAGATGAAAAAGAAATACATTTTTTTCCTCTAAAAATAAATCTTTCTATGAGATACTCCTACAATAATTAATCTCCATATATATGTCGAGAGCCCCATCTTGAAATGTCCACACCAAGATGGGATTAATCATCTCAATTCAATTTTTCCATATACGTGTACGTGTCGCAAAAGAAATTCGAACCCAAATATTTGAGAATGGTAGAAAATGCAGTATAATTCCATCAATCACTTGTGGATGTCCAGGCAAATGGAGATCGAGTTGTCTCTCTTTTCGTCCATATATAATAAATTCTTTGATTTCATCAATATCAATATACTCCATCCATTTATCCATTTTACAATACATGTCTTTTTACTTTTCGCTACGTTTTTTAAGTAAAAAACTCTATAAAATATTTTTTTAATTAATTATTTTATATAATTTGATACTTATTTGTAATAAGTGTCAAATTATATAAAAAATTAATTAAAAAATAATATTTATAGATTTTTTCGCTCTTTAAAAAATATATGAGTATTGTGAAAATATATATACTCCCTCCGTTTGAAAATAAATATCGTTTGACTTTTGTTCACGTTTTTTAAGGAGGTAAAAACTCTATAAAATATTATTTTTTTTATCAAATTTTTTTTATAAATTGATATTTATTAGTAATAAGTATCAATTTATAAAAAATTTAATTAAAAAATAATATTTTATAGAATTTTTACTCCTTTAAACAAAGTGTACGAAAGTTAAACGACTTTTATTTTCATTAGTTAATTTTATTGGTGGTCCTTTTTTTCACTTTCTATCTAATCAAGGAAAGGGATGAAAACAGATATGGAAGGCAATAATGTACGACAACGACGTCGTTTTCCACTTCTCTCTCCGCACATGCATAAACACAACAGCTACATAGCTAGGCTTCTAGCACGGGCCACGGGGGACACCATCAATCATCCTTACGCATTAGATTCTCGCAAATCGCCGATTCCGAAGCCGCAGCCACCGCATCCGCAACCTCCCCCTGTTCGTCGGCGCCGCAGATTTGGTCGAGGACGAGAACGAGGGCCGTCGCAAAAGCGCAGTCGAAGCCGGCCCTGACGAAAAGGTGGAAGACGTCCTTGCCGAGGACCACGTTTGCGCTCGCCTCCATCTTCCGCCGTATCTCCGCCACCACAGCCCTGGTGGCTGCGTCGTACACCTTGCAGCTCCGCTTCGCGAATGACCCCTCGATCAGGTACTCCTCGCAGCCGGAGGAGTCGTGCATCTCGACCGTCACCGACGCATACGATGACCGTTCCATCATCGAGGACTTGAGAACGCTGAAGGCCGGCTTCGACCCTTCGTTGAACTCGCCGGCGTAGCCCTCCCACCGTTGGTGAAGACTCGCCCACTGCGCGATTAAATCGTCGAACAATAATATTAAGATATACTGTAAATAAATATTCAATGACGTAAAATATAGTAATAGAGCTGTGATATATTTTTTTAATTAAGTAAGAATTTAGATTAAATATATGTGAATCTAGATAGTCGACACGACAGTACGTCAAAGTATACAATACGAAGTACTCTCATTTCGAAAATAAATGATGTTTGAATATTTTACACGTAGTTTTAGCAACTAAAAATTATATAAAATTTTATTTATTTTAATTAATTTTTTTTCATAATTTAATAGTTATAGTTTTTAGCTCCTAAAACTACGTGCAAAATATTCAAACATCATTTATTTCCGAACGGATGGAGTATAAAGTAAGAATGGTGCATACAACAAGCGGAAGAACACCTTACAAAAAAACGAATCTATCTAGAATAAATCTAACACGTTGGGGATATAATCTACGGACAAATTCAAGTTTAAAAAAAATTTAGAATTTTTTTTTGCATGGAAATTTTTTCAATAAAAATATATTAAATAAAATTTTAAATTTGTGATTTAAACCGTTATTTTTAATAAAATAAATTGATACAAATAAATATAAAAAATTAGAAATATGAATATATGAAAAAGAATAATTTTGTAAATACATCCAAAAAAATCTTAAATTTGTTATTTAATTAGACATTTTTATTAAAAAAATTAAAAAATAAAAATTATATATATAAAAAAAAGTCGACACTAAAGAGATTTGAACGAGTTCAAAGGTATTAATTAATACCCCTCCTTACCAAATGTGTTAATTATCTTTGCAATTCTTTACTTTTCTAAACCCTTTTATTCTTAAAATTAATAAAAGATTATAAAAAATGCATAATTTTTTTTTTTGTGTTTTTCTTCCAGGTTCAGTGGCTTCAACCACCGACCCCCTGAATCTGTCATGGGTTGTTCGAGCCTAATATAAGTACAAACTGTACAATATAATGGCAATTTAAAAAAAATAATAATCAATTTAAAGGCCATTGTAAATAATACTCCATCTCCTTCCGTCTCAATATATAGTTTGTTTGACTTTTTAAAACATTTTTTCTAAAAAGTCAAAAACTATATAAAGTATTAATTTTTAATCTAATTTTTAAAATATTTCATAATTATTATTAATTACTAATTAATAAGTATGAATTTATATTTAAAAATAAATATGTTATCGAGTTTAACTTTTAAAAAAATATGTCAAAATAGGCAAAAAGAATTAAAATAACTCAACCTTGGGAGAGATACGCGTTAAAAAAATATCCCCACCTTTCAATGCTAAAAATAAATCAATCTTAGGGGATGTGGTAACAAAGTATCCTAAATATTTTTTCTGACCATAAATTCGGACAAAAACGATGACATATAATTAGCGAAATAATGATTTTGATGCATTTTGAATGATATTAACTTACTTTAATGAGAATGATACCATTTGATCAATTTGATATCATTGTTTTGACCTAATTTTGGTTAAAAGAATGAGTCTAGATACTTTGTTACTACCTTTTTTAAAAATTGGTTTATTTTTCTTGCATCTAAATGATTGAAATTTTTTTAACTCTTACAAAGAGTAGGATATTTAATTAGTTTTGTCTGTGAAAATATTAAATTACTTATGCTTTGGGATGGAAAGGGTAAAATATTCAATTACTTATATTTTCTACTAAAAAATAAAGGATGTTCTCATGGGAGATTTTTTGTATCAATAAAATTGACATTCAACCCTAATTAAGAAAGGGTTTGAATCTCATAAATTTGGTTATCAAATTCATAAGTGAATTCGGATTTTTCACTCACAAAAAAATTAAAAGAAAAAAAAGGTTAGGGTGGGGTGAAGGGGGACAAATCAACTGTCGATTATTTTTTTACGATTAAGATTTATCCAACTTCACCCATAAATTTTATTGTCCGATCCAATTCCATTAATTAGACTTCAAAAATCACCCCACACTAAATTTCTCCTACTAAATGTCGGCAGATAATTTTTCCGGATAGCCAAAAGAATATCCTGCGTATGGCTTAGTTGAATTGTATGCAATCAATCTACTAATGATAATTATTCTAAGGCGTACAAGTGAAGGTTCAAAATTAATTTTCTCAACTCTAATGCATGGTGCTAAAAAAACATTTTATAAATTATCAAAGAGAATTAAGCAACATATATACCCCTACGTTCGGAAATATAAGATCTTTTACTTTTTGGCAAGTAGGTTAATGAGCTAAATACTATATAAAATATTAATTTTTTAAAAATTAATTTTTTACAATATAACACTTTTTATTAATAAGTATTAAAATGTAAAAAAATAATTTTAAAAAAATCAATATTTTATATAGTATTTAGCTCCTTAAACTACGTGCCGAAAAGTAAAAGATCTTATATTTCCGAACGGAGGGAGCATAATTTTGATAGACTACACATCTCAAACCAAATTGATCGATAATGATAATGAGATTAATAGTTCATCAATACCGATACCCTCATATTTCATACTCCCTCCTAGAAATTATTTTAAATTTTCTAGGTATTGGGATATGCAAATTATTATTTTTTTAAACTTTTTTCTCTAATTTTATTGGTTGATAATGATTATAGATAATTAATGAGATATAAATATAATAAGTTTAGGATTTTTCTTAATTTATGTGTAAATATCTAAAAAAAAAACTTATATTTTTGAATGGATGTAGTAAAAGATTAGGAATATAAATAGGCGGCGAATATAATTACCTTGCGGCGGAGGGTGAGGAGGCAACGGCCGTCGGGGGCCATGAGGAAGAGCTGGCGTTGAGAGCGAGTGCCTGGGCCACCATAGGAGTCGACCCGGAAGAGGAGGTGAGCGTCGGAGTCGTAGACGGAAAAGCCGTCGCCGGAGAAGAAGAGGGAAGTCTTCATGAAGGTATAATGGGTCTCCTCGTCGTACTTGTAACCTTGTTGTATTTCTTTTATCACCATCTCCATTGCTCTCTACCTTACTTCAATATTCAATATTCCTTACTAATTTTCGTCTTCATATGTTTGATATTTATAGAGTTTTGGGTTTTTTTTCCTGGATCAATAATTCATGTAGATGGTGGGGTTTCTATTGTCGATCTATATATTATATATATATTTTTTAAAAAAAAAATCTAAATGCATGGCATCTTGTGGGTATCAAAATATCATCTACCAATTCAAATGTACACACTGTAAATTCAAATTTACACAGTGAAAACCTTTTTGCGACTGTGGTTTTTTTTTCTTTATTTCTTTTGTTTTTTTGTTGTTTGTCAGCTTTTGTAAATAATTTCAACATGCCACAAAAATATTTTCTTTTGCAAATTTTTTTTTGTGTATAATTATTAATTACAACCCGACAATTATAATTACAAAACCAACTGTTGGTTTCTATACTCCTCTTTGTGAATATGTGTAGGCATAATATTCGGATTGTGTGGTTGGGCTATTTGGTGATGCTAGGCAATTTTTTATTTGGTTGTTGATGTTCTAGAGTCAGGAGTAATTGGGGTTATGGCAATGTGTTCAAGACAATTTCGTGATCGGGAAGGAACTTCTTTGAAGCTCATCTTCACTACCCATAGAAGATTGAGTCCTGATATATATATATATATATATATATATATATATATATATATAGAGAGAGAGAGAGAGAGAGAGAGAGAGGTTGGGTCATGTGTTAACAACTCTTACGGTGTTAAATGTTAACAAATCAATATTCGGCAAAATTTATCAAATATTCATCACAGTCACTCAATTATTCATCAAAGCTTTTGTTAAAATTAATCAAATATTCATCACAATCACTCAATTATTCACAATTTTCCAAATATTCATCACAGTCACTCAAATATTCATCACAGTCACTCAATTATTCACAATATCCACCCCCAATCCTGTAATTGTGTTACTGTGATGAATATTTCTTAAATGTTGCCGAATATTTGAGAAATTGTGAATAATTGAGTGACTGTGATGAATATTTGAGTGACTGTGATGAATATTTGATTAATTTTAACAAAAGCTTTGATGAATAATTGAGTGACTGTGATGAATATTTGATAAATTTTGCCGAATATTGATTTGTTAACATTTAACACCGTAAGAGCTGTTAACATTTGAACCGCATTCTATATATATATATATATATAGAGGTTGGATCCCGTGTAAGTAACCCTTACGGTGTAATTTGTGAGCAGATAAATTATTCGTAGATATCAAGCGATTATTCGTGTATAATAATGTAATTATTCGTATGTATGAACAAATGTAATTATTCGTATGCAACAAAGGATTATTCATATGTATATACATACGAATAATCACTTGGTAACTACGAATAATGTCACTGTTCACAAGTTACTTTTAATCTCATTCGTTTGATCTTCTTAATCCGACGCTCCAGATTTGCTTACAAATTACACAGTAAGACTTGCTTACATAGGATCTATCCTATATATATATATATACACGTATTGGTGCTACTTCAGGGTGCTTGGCTTTGTTCTTAGCCCGTTTCTTCAACTTATTGGTCTTTGATTTGCCTTGTGTCTTCCTTTTAGTTGTGTGTGTATAGTTCGTCGTTGCACCTTTTATTTCGGTTGTTTCTTGACGGGTTATTCATCTGCCAATTCGTTGACCTATCGAGGATCTAGTATTACTTGATCTCTCGAATATTCTTACTTAATCAACAAAATATTACACCGGATGCTTATATATTCCTTTTTTTATTGTTTATTTTATTAAACGAGATAATCAATTCGACTCACCGGGAACTAGAAGATAAACAATACAAGCGAATAATGGATGAAGTCTGAAAAACTCGCAATAATAAGATTAAAGGATCGATCAACACCACTTAAATCATGTTAGGGTGGTTAAGCCTGAAAGGTTATTAGGATAGTATCCGAACATCGATCCCTGATTTAACTTCCGGATGATCGCTCTCTATTTAACTCTCTATTTACCAAAATCAATGATCAACACCACTTATCCCAATTCTAGCCTCCAAGAAAAGGGGTCAGAATCTTCTCTCATATTCTCACACAAACTTTTATAATTTTTAATTTTTTATTCTCTTTTTTAGTTTTTATTTTATTTTATTTTATATTTAAATGTTATCAGGGAGAGGAGACTAGAAGGATAAGAGGCCAAGAGGGGTACCTTCATGAAGACAACACCTTATTATGTGGGAGTGGGACTTGAGGTATTTTCCTTTATTAATGAGCACACAGATATTATTATATATCTTCTGTTTGAATTTTCCAAAAAAAAAATTCGATCATTTGTACGAAATGTTCATATCTTCAATATTTTGAGACCAAGACTTCCATATGCGGTCCCAACTAATAAGGTGTTGATATCTTGAGGATATATTGGATGAGTTTTATATATTTCAAAACAGTAGGTTGTTTTTTTTAGGCCATTGATCGCATTACACTATCATGATCCCTACCACAAATGATGGAAACTTTCAAGTATTTTTCCTTTTTAATAGAATATTCATTTCATTGGCTAGAACCTCAGCTCGATCCCTTGCAACAACTTCAGTCTCGATCCATTGTAATGACGACAAAAATATAGGGTGTTAGCAGGTTATCCTGTCTGATGGATCCCCTTGAATGGAGGAGCTAAATTAAGAGTCTATATAATTAGATGTATAGGAAAATACAACGAATAGACCTATTAAGTTATTTAACTTATGAGTGACCTTAACGAATACAATTACATGACGAATCTGTATGGACTCAATTTGGTGTCAGTGTGGCGTCTACATGATACTGACTCGCCGAGTCGATTTTAACCCAACGGGTCACCGGGTCTTGACCCTAATTAAAAGTCTCGGGTAATTCGGGTTCGAGTCGATTTCGGGTTACGGGTCTAAAACACCGGGTTTAAACCCGTAAAATTACCGAGTGTACGAGTCAGGTCATATTTTGACAGGTCTAAACACGACTGACATAATACAAAAATAAGATAAAATAACGTGAAAAAAATACGAAATATGAAATGTAAAAATACGATAATAAAAGTGTCGTGTTTGGATCATGATATTTTTCTTATCGGATATCCAACATGCATATGTTTATTATTTAAAAAAAAATATGTTATTGTTTTGTGTGTATTCATATTAAAAAAAAATATGTTATTGTTTTGTGTGTATTGTATGAATATATATATATATATATATATATAATGATATTTGCAGGCTGGTTTCTCTTATTTAATTTATTGTGTGGGTGATCGTGTGAGTCGTAAGAGGGAAATTATATACTTCAAAAAACTCAATTTGTTTCAACAAATAGTTCCTATCGTGTTATATGGGTATTCAACACAAAACCGTTTTGTAATTCCATATTGGGCATCCGACATTAATCATGTATGTAATGTTCGAATGAAGGTTTGAGTCAATTTAGCAATAGGCCATAATTAGGTCTTTTATCAGGAAAATGTCCATCCATCCTTCCAAATTGGCAAAATGTTCACCTCCCTTCCTTTGCCCCCTTTGGCCCTGTGCCCCCCACGCGTGCCCCTGTGCCCCTCATGTTTCAGCACCTTCGATTTCAACAACCCCTGTTTTAGCAGTTTTGTTTCCCGCGTCAGCACTTCGACATCGGAGTTGCTGAAACCGGAGTTGCTAAAACTGAAGTTGTTGTAATTGCTGAAATTATGTTTTTTTTCGCGTCAGCGCTTCGACATCGGAGTTGCTGAAACCGTGTTGCTGAAACCGCAGTTGCTTTTTCTTTCTTTTTTTCTTTTTTTTTTCGCGTCACCACTTCGACACCGGGGTTGCTGAAACCAGAGTTGTTGAAACCGTGTTGCGGGATATAAAATTTAGCCTATGCGGGATTCGAACCCACGTATTTGTGCATAAGCACATCGCTCTACCATTGAGCAAAGAGGCTTTTAAAGGAGATTTAAAGCAAGGAACACGGTTTCAGCAATTGCTGAAACCGGAGTTGCTTTTTTTTCGCATTACCACTTCAACACCAGAGTTGCTGAAAGCGTGTTGCTGAAACCGGAGTTGCTTTTTTTTTGCTGAAACCGGAATTGTTGAAACTGTGTTGCTGAACATGCTTGTGTGTAAGATATAGTAGCTCATACAATTTTATAAGAATTAATTTCAGCATTTTATGATTTCAGCATTTCAGATCACGCACAAAATGAAGAAGCTAACAAGCTCTCCAAAAGTTTCAGCATGAACTAGAAAAGGCTTATACAATTCATTATTATGACAGTAAAAGGGGTTTATATATAGTTTTTATACAAAATCAAGAAGCAAATAATGATGAAATGATGAAATATCGAGGAGTGCAAATCTAACTCACCTATTTCATCCCTTTCAAATCATTACATAGATGCACTTTTACATTTACATTTAGTAGTCTTTAATTTGAGTGACAAATACCCCAAATAATGTGTAAAAGTCAACTAGAATTTCAATATTTCCATGTAGCCAAATTATGATAGTAGAGTTACCCAAACTCCTTGCTGAGGCCAAGAGCAGTAGCTATTGTAGCTTTTCCCCCTTCGTATCCTTTGGCAAAATCATCCTTAATTCGCTCTAGGAAAGCAATGGGAACCTGCCTGCTAAGAGATTCCACTGCAACAACGCAATAAAGTGCAAGTTTGGGAAGAATGTTCTATTTAAACTTCACAATCAATTCCATCATAGCAAACACACTTTGTGACTCAAGGGGGCAAAATAAATAAAAACAAGCCTGAAAGGACAAAATGAGGTAAAACAGATTCAAGATATCCTTAATATTACTTTCAGTTTAAATTGTTCAAGATGTTTACAAGCTTTGTAAGGAAAAAATGCTGAAAATGGTAGAGATTGTGTATGAGAGAATCCATGGTTGAATACATAAAGTAAGATCCAAACTTCATACTGCATTGGAATTCTATTTCTCCCACGATCAAACACTCTCCACTCCCACCTATTAAGGAATTCTGAATCTGATGAAAATGTCATGCACATTGGCAACCTTCACCCCCGGATTCGCCTTCGCAATCTCCTCCTTCCCCATGGATGTCGAGATCCAACCGAAGATGATGATGTTGACGAGGAAGATCGACAGGGATTCAGAGGAAGGAGATGAACATCGCACTGTCAGATTGAAGGAAGAGCCCTTGAATGCGAGCGACAAGGCCCCGAATTGAAGGTCGAGTAGCTTTTCTCCCGGTGGTTGGTGCAGATCTGGGCCACCATGGATGTCGCTCGGAGGAGGAGGTGCCATGGATGTCGCTTGGTGGTTGAGATCTCAGATCTCCCGACACCGAGATCTCATATCTTCCTGCTTGATTCCCCGCTCGCGATCGATGTAGGAGACGGAACAACAAGGAGATGACATGGCAGATCTGGAGGCGGAGAGGATTGAGATCTGGAGGGGGAGAGGATTGGAAGCCATGACAGGGAGGATTGGAAGACACGACCGAGATTTGGGATTGAAAGCCGACGGGAAGGGGGGCACAATTTGAGGCGTTATAAGGGTTAAAAAAAGAGGTGGACTTTTCCCCAAATTAGATTAATGGGTGGACAATTGCCCAATTTGGACTCAAAAAATGACTTCTTTGGCAAATTAATTCTGAAGGTTTTTGACGGTAATAGGTTTGAATACTTGGCACGGTTAATCATGTCGTTTCAAGTACCTAACTATGCACACCTCTACATGAGTATTGCTTAGTAGTACCCAACTATGCACACCTCTGCACGAGTATTGCTTACTAGGATAGAGAAGAATGTAGTTTTGATATAGGGAGGTTGTTAACCTTCACAGGAAGAATGTAGTAGTATTTAAAAAAAATATTAATATAAAAAATAAAATATAGAGAAAAGAATACAAGAGTTGTTTTTTTTACAATAGGCAAAAATTAGAATGTCTTTACAAGTAAAGATCATCCTTGATCATCCAGCCGGATGATGTGAGAAAGCCCCTGTTCAAAGGGAGGGTACAAGAATTACAATTAAAGTCATTCTTAGCTATATAATCAGCTGCTGAGTTAGCCTCTCTGAAACAGTGCCGAAGTTTTATTGCTGAGAGTGCTGACTTTAATCTTCTGATCTTTTCAACTATTCTGAAAATCTCCCACGGTACTTTGGAGTTGTCTTCAAGTGCCTTGATCACTGTCAGGTTATCACCTTCAACTATAATATTCTGCCAGCCTCTTCTCCGAGCTAGCTCTAATCCCCTACAAAACGCAAGGGATTCTACTAACTGATCCCTTTGCAACCTTTTTTGGAATATTTCAATTACATGTCCATTCCAGTCTCTAACAATACCCCCAATTTTGCAATCTCCATTACTCGTAATTGAAGCATCTACATTGATTTTGTAAACATTCACCGGTGGTTTAAGCCATTTAATATGCCTGCCCTTCCGCTTCTTTTCTTCATATCTTGGTTTAGTTTGACTATCCTTCCAGTCAGATATGCAGTTTATCACTTTCTGCACAATTGTACTAGCATTCTCTATTTTACTATTCTTAGAGATGATAGAGTTTCTTCTTTCCCATATATTTTCCCACAGAATACAAAGGTCATTAAAGTGAATATTATTTTGTCTAAAGTTGATTCATATCTTTAATCAGAATACAAAATTGTTTAACTTAACTAGTTGATAAAGAAAGTGAAAGAAGCATATTTAATAAAAGGGTTAAGGGTTCAAATTTCAATGTTTATATTTTTGCAACACCTTTTATTTCTAACAAAATTTTCCAAAAAAAACACATTAATCATATTTTACAATTTTCTTTTAATATTTTTTTTAAAAAAATATTCATTATATTGCATATTTATTTTAAAAATCTATTAATTTTGATCGATATGAATTTTTTTATTATAAATGTTATATTTAAACTACAATATATTTGTTTTGCAATACTTTTCAATACAATCAAAATTTTCCAATTAAAAATAACATATTTTATATAAAAAAAATTATAATTTTCTTTCAGTATTTTTGAAAAATTTATTCATCATGCTACACACATAAAACTAAAGTCTATTATTTTTTATTGTATTAATCTTTGTCCTTAAATATCATATTTAAACCAAAATTTATGATTTTCTTACAATATTTTTTTAAAAAATTTCTCTATTATATATACCAAATATTAAAAGAATATACATGGTTTTTTTTAGGATATGCATGTAGTTTACTATTCACACATGTTTTTTTAGGATAATAAAATCCATATAAAATATGAAACTCCTTATAAATTCATTAAAATAATTTCATACTTATGCATATTTATAGTAAATTTATCTTTAAGAAATACAATATTTAATTTTGTACTTTCCTTTATATCACAAGACTCTAACATAATCCATAAATAATAGTCATATATATTATTTCAATAATCATAATAATACTTTAATTATAAAAAAATAGACTTATATTCCAATATACAGCGTTATTGAAAATCATATATTTATTTAATTTCACTTGACATTAATTTGAAAATAACTGATATAATTTTTTTTCAAGAAAACAAGAAAAACGCTGATAATAAAACTACTTATTATATATTACTTGCACGGATTAATCTTGGATCAGCGGCCACAAGAAAAGATACATACGTATAAATTTTTGTTTTTTTTTTGGGAATATTCCAATTATTATATAGGTGGTTGACATTGAAAATTTGAAAAGAATAATACTGTATTTAGTAGAATTTGATACTTTTATATAGCATTATTTAACTTGGATCAAAGCCCAACAGAACAAATATCTTTATAATTTGGTTATATTTTCTTGGAACGATACAAATAATATATAGTTAGTTGACATTGAAAGCAGGAAATTCAGTAGTATTTGACACTTACACAACATATTGTTTAATCGGTTCGTCTTATCTTCATGATGTAACGCGTATACTCCGGGCTATTATTTATCGTCATTGATTCGAATTCGGCTGTACGTTAGTGGATGAAACGTTATACAGAGTTGATTTTATGATTTAATAATTTATTTCATATTTGATAATTTAATTTGCTGTATATTATATCATTGAGATGAAATTGTTTCCATTTTTGGAGGATGATCGATGGGGGCAAATTCTACCTGCGTTCACATCATTAGATAATTATATATCTATTGCGTAATTACATATCATCCGCCTTTTGTGATTATATATATGCATAAGTCGACAAGATATATATTAATTCGGCGATATTCCCGGCCCATATATATATATGGTTTTATATTTGGTATTTTTCATGCATGATGAATATCTCTCAAATCATCAACCTAATTATTCGGTGAAATATAAAACATTATTCGGTGAAATTTGAAGCATTATTCGGTGAAATGTGAAACATTCTACCGAATATTGTTATGTTTTTTTTCCGTTCAGTTCAAATGAAAACCTCACAATTCCACTGAATAATTTGTAACATTCTACCGAATGATGTTTAGTTTTTTTTATTCATCCATTTCAAATAAAAGAAACCTCAATTCCCTAAACAATACTTACATTTTATACGAAATGTTTCAAATTTCACCAAATAATGTTTCACATTCCCCTAAACAATACTCACATTTCACCGAATAATGCTTCAAATTTCACCGAATAATGTTTCACATTTCACCGAACATAATATTTGTACACAGTGCACACCCTAAGGCTTGTGCACAAATGATCCATACAATATATATATATATATATATATATATATATATATATATATATATATATAGAGAGAGAGAGAGAGAGAGAGAGAGAGAGAGAGAGAGAGAGAGAGAAAGAGAGAGAGAGAGCCTAGCCCAATAGGGGCGTTATTCGAGCTGAAAGAGCCGATCGAACTTGGCATATTCAAGCTTGATTCGTTTATTAAACAAGCTTGAGCCAAGCTGAGCCCAATTTTTAAACGAACTTATTTTTTTGATCAAACTTGACTTATTTAGGAAATAAACGAGGTCGAGTCGAGTATTTTTCGAGCTAACAATTCTACTTGGTCATAACATATTAACTTAAAGAAAATTGTAGAGATTTCATAAATTTTGAGCCATTCGAGTTTAAGTCGAACGAGCCGAGCTTTTAACCGAGTTTAAAATTATGTTCAAGCTCAACTTGTTTAGCTAAATGAATGAGCTCGCATCGAGTTTTTTTCGAGCTCGAGCTATTCAGTTCATATATATAACAGCCCTACTCGTAGATCATTTCTACTATGCTCCACTTGCAATGTATTTGTGTACATTTTAGTAGCTTTTGAGCCATGACTTATTAGATTAATTGATAAGGATGACATGTAATGATTAATACGTTAAGAATTTACGATCGAGTTCAAATCCTCCTCCTTTGTAATTATTAAATCACGGTGGGTCATACGACGTGGGGGGGTCACACGTCCAAGCGCACATGCGCAATTAACCAAGCCGAACACACAAGCCGAGTGGGGTTCCATCCTAAAACCAATTGGTGTTAGGTGGGGTAGCCCACCGGCTTATATACAAGGCTTGGATTCAACTTTTAATCAATGTGGGATCTATCTCACAACTTCAACTTTTATATTCTCAACAGTAATGATTTAAATGCTTACCTATGAATCGAAAATTAAAAAAAACTTTTGGGGTTGATAGGTCATATTAATGTTTAGGGTGAATTATATTTTTAGTTATTAAGTAACCATGATATTTTTTCTAATTAAATTAGTTATTAATATTTTGTATTTCGATCCTTTATCCTTCTAAAAAGTTATACAACTGCTCCTTTGCAATACCATTAAAATTGTGCATGCATTATTTCTTCTTTTCAAGCTTTTCATCCAAAAATAAAGCCAAATCGATCAGCCTTTTCTCAATCCTCCTGCTTCCTGTCTTTTTGTTGATAAATATTTGAAGCCTATTCTTTTTATTTGGATAATCTAATTGCCGACATTGTAATCGTTTTTTTTTTCTCCTGAAATCGTAAACCTTGTTGACCGAAAGAATTATCTGTCATTAGGCTAACTGCTATATATCATAGTCCAACTCGAATCGATGGCACATGCACTAGTTAGTAGCCTGACACACAAGTCAAGTGAGGTTCTATTCTAAAAATTGATTGAAAATAGAAGTAGTCCATCATCAGCTTATATACAAGGCTTATTATACCCATACTTCAGATGTAAGGTACTTAATTTGTCTTTTTACATCTCAACAGTTGATAATCAAAGTATTTGTTTAGTTCATAATTTTAATATATATATATATATATATATATATATATATATATATATATGATATCTTTTTTGTTTCTACTAATAGGAAAAACATAAATATTATTGACAAGACACGAAATTGATTATTGATGAGATAACTTTAACTAAATGTTACCCAATATTTATTTTCCCTTCACATTATAAATTATTTACAAAGTCACCGAAATCTCATAATTAAAAGAAAAAATGACAAAAAATAATACTTGCTTGACCTTGAATTAAAAATAACACTAACTTTAAAATTAATAATTTTATGTACAAACTATCGCCCTATTAACAAAAAATAATACGAATTAATGTATTTTTTCAGTAAAATTTCTGGTCAAATTTGTCACATGTACATTTTTCAGTAAAATTTCTGGTCAAATTTGTCACATGTACATCGGAAATACATGTGACATAGTTTTTTTTTACACCAAACTGCATGTCAAAAATAATACAAACTTGAAACTTGAGAGGGGCAAATTTGGTCCCTACCTTTGCCGCTTTTAGTCTTCGACATCGCTATGTCGGAATTGATTATTTGACTTGTTATCAAGCAATTGATCGAATTAGGAGATTCAAGAGTTTGATTAGATAATTAATTGATGACATGTGTTTAAGATTAGTGATTATGGATTAGCAATATATTGAGGAATTGGCCAACCAAAGAAGAAGTTATAATTTAGCTTACCTAGGTCAATGGTTTTGGATGGATGACTTCCTCTTTAGATCAACTTTTTTGGGTGTTTGATTTCTAAGGTAAGTTTGTACATATTTCGTAAAGATAAAAATAAATTTTGTGTAATTTTAATTCAAATCATATTGTCAATAGCTTTTTATGCACTTGCCGAAGACAATTAGTCTTTCAAATCCTCTTAAATAAGGATTTACCCTTGAACTTTTTAAATGAAAAGCTTAAGAAGAGAATAAAGGATATCCGGCGAATTGGGTCAAGTTGTATTTTGGCAAGTCTTGTTGCAGATAGCTAGAGAAATCACAACAGTGTGTAATTCGAGAATGAGTTAGGGCGAAGCACATATATTTTTAGAATTAATTTGCCAAACAGACATTTTTTGGGTCTAAATTAAACAACTGTTCACGCATGTATCCAAATTGGAGAAAAGTCCATTCTTTTTTATACCTAATTTGTGTGCCCCTTCCGTTCATCAATCACCGTCATCGATCACCACCTCCCTCCCTCCCTTCCTCGTCCCCGCCCCTTCTTCCCAGACGCCCTCGGAGATCACTGCCTCCCCTTCCTCCACCTCCCACAGCTTAGAAAACATCGACGCCTGCTCCGCCGCGTACGAGGCCAGATCTGTGGCTCCGGAGGTTATCCAGCGGTGGGGCTACGACGGCGCCAAGCCTGATATCCAGAGGTGGGAGGAGGCGCAGCTTCGACCAGTCCTCCTCGGCTTCGACGGTGACCTTGCCGGAGTTTATGGCCTTTCCTCTATCCGGTTGAATTTCCACAAGAAGAGATCCTCAAGAAATATCCAATTCTAGAAGGAGCAGAAGAGAGAGAGAGAGGTCGAGACTGCTTTTGCTGTGAGAGAGAAGCCGATTACAGTTTCAATCAATTGCTTTTGGCGAGTACTCCATGGTCGTGAATCCGTTGCTTGAAGATACAGGTCGTCGCTTCTTCCTTCGCTACCTACGCCGGCGGCGCTGGTGCTAAAATCCTCAAGTTTGAAGAAGACGGTGCTGGTGTGGGGACGATGGCCACGGCCGTCGGAGCCGGTCTTCGAAACCGAAGGAGGAAGGTGAATCCGGCCTCTACTACTCCATGTACAAAAGGCAACTTCGACAAACTCCAGAAATAGCAAACTTTTCAAGCACATCCAGTGAAGGTGAAAGGCAACACCCCTAGTCTATCAGCGCCAAAACCTCCCTCACGTACTTGAACGACTCGTCGATGTTCACCTGATCCCTCTCCTTCCCTTGCCATACAAGCAGTTTCCTCCCGGTGATGGAAGCATAGAGATCCTTGAACTTCATGGCCACATAGTAGTACGCCTGGTTTGCTAATATCTAGCTATTGCTCGACATGCTCATCACCGCCTTGTTGTTTTGTGTGATTACAATTTGTTGTTGATGTTCGTGTGATTTGTTTTGGTAATTGCAATTTGTTTTGGTGATTGCAATTGTTGTTCGTGTGATTTGTTTTGGTGATTGCAATTTGTTGTTCGGTAGTGGCTGGTAATTGCAATTTGTTTTGGTGGTTTTGCTGCTTGCTATTGATCATGTGAGCATCTTTTTTGGTGGTATTTGGTTTGTATATTGGCAATTTCAGCAATTGCTGAAATGAGGACTGTAGTTTCAGCAATTGCTGAAACGCGGACTGCAATAAATTTTGATGTTCCTTGCTTTAAATCTCCTTTAAAAGCCTCTTATCTCAATGGTAGAGCGACGTTCTTATGTGCAAATACGTGGGTTCGAATCCCGCATAGGCTAAATTTTATATCCCGCAACACAATTTCAGCTAATTTGATTTCAGCAACCCCGGTGTCGAAGTGATGACGCGGAAAAAAAAAGAAAAAAAAGAAACTCCGGTTTCAGCAACACGGTTTCAGCAACTCCGGTGTCGAAGTGGTGACGCCAAAAAAAAAAGCAACTCCGGTTTCAGCAACTCCGATTTCAGCAAATTCGGTGTCGAAGTGGTGACGCGAAAAAAAAAAGAAAAAAAAGCAACTCCAGTTTCAGCAACCCCGGTTTCAGCAACTTCGATTTCAGCAACGCGAAAAAAAAGAGCTGAAATAGGAGGAGGGGCACAAGGGGCACACGTGGAGGGGCACATGAGCAAAGGGGGCAAGGGAAGAGAGGTGGACATTTTGCCAATTTGGAAGCATGTGTGGACATTTTTCTAATTAAGGCCCTAATTATGGCCTATCTAGAAAATGCCCCATATTTTTATTGGAAATTTACATAAAACAACTCGTTAAATATGTATTTTTATACTTAACCATCTGTTAAATTTAAAATTACAAAAAAAATCACCCATTAAATAGTTTTTGTTAACAACAATCACCACCCATTGTCTATTTCTATTAGGATTTTTATCAAATGTATATGATATTATAATATTTTAAGCTTTATATTTAAATTATAATTTCAAATAGCTATAAAAATAAATTTTTAAAAAATATTTTAAAAAAAACTTGATGTATATATGAACAAATTATCCTATTTTATTCCTAAAAATGGTTATAACATTTAAAAATATTTTATAAACTACTTTTTTTATCAAAATTAAAATAAATTATAAGTCATTATCATTTTTTAAATTTAATAATATTTTTTATACTAATAATTAATGACTCATTTTCTTTCATTTTTAAGCAACTACACAATATACTAAAAATGAAAAACAAAATTATCTAGATATTTTTAAAAAATATATTCTCAAGGCTCAAAAGTTTTCTTTTCTTTTAGGAAAAGTATCTTTTTTAAAGTTAATTTTCTTAAATTTTTAAATAAAATTCAATAATATTCCACATTTAGAACCATTGTCCTCCAAATAAATATAGAATTTAAAATTTTCACACATTTTTTGCCCTTAATATATTAATATATTTTTTTATCCCTACCATAAATATAATTTCAATGTATTCAAGTTTAAACTTTAAGTTTTAAGTATAAAATATTAAAATATACTATATTCCATGGAATCTAATAGAAATATGTAGCGAGTGATAATTTCTTAACAAAAAACCATTAAATGAGCGGTTTTTTTTTAATTTTATATTTAACGGGCGGTTAAGTGTAAAAGCTTATATTTAACGGGCGGTTTTCCATAAATTTTCCTATTTTTATTTATCGCCCGAATCACTTAAATAATACGAATGACTAATGAGAACGACCTTTCAACCACGAATAGGTAGAGTAGGCAAGGAAATTTAAACTTCATTATCCTTCAAATATTGTGTGATAGATCTTAAAATACGGAGTAATGTTGATCGGAGTATGTGTACAGTCAAGGCCGTCAAGATGGAATGATCTCCTCTCGTTAGGTCTTTCATGGAATTTTATGTCCCAAATCAATTCAACTTACAATTCAAATAGCTTCAAATTAAACCTTTTGTAAAAGTATTATCAAGTGTATGATTTTTAATAAGGCCTTGTTCAACAACAACAACTCAGTATATCCCGCAGAAGTAGGGTCTGGGGGGTCAAGATGTACGCACTCCTTACCCGAATCAATTGAGAGAGTGTTTCCGATAAGCCAAAACCGGCTTGAACCGATAAATCAAACTCAAAAAAGGAAGGATTGAACCTAAAATAATTGGTTTAGTTAATTAGGTCTTACTGTAATTCGGTTCAGTTTAGGTTACGTTCGATTGTAGACCTTTTTGAAATGAGATTTCGTAGAAAGGAAAAAAAATCAACGTACAAATTAATTAATACCTAAATTGAACCAAACCGAACCAAACATAACTGAACTGAAAACATTAAAATTTATGGATCTAAGATAATCCAAATTCTTATGGTCGATTTAGGTTTGGTTCATAAAAAAAAATTTGGTCTGGATCAAAATATGAATAACCCTAGTTCTTATCATGTGGCAATTCAATGATCTCATGATTTTAATCCCTTCTCCTTTTACAATATAGTTCTAATAACAATAAAAAAAAATTGATACGAAATTGTTGTCATATGTGTTTGGATTCTAAATGTATTATGATAATACACATAAATACTTGTTAAGTGTTTGGTAAAAATAATTTACAATATATTTAAAATAATGTAACTTTAAACTAAAATATTTTATAAATTGTATAAACTAAATCAATTTCATTAAGTTTATAAGATAATTATAAATCTAATACAATAGTAAACGTTTAGTTAATATACATATATTTATTTTTGGGTGTTGTTTTTTACACCCACAAAATTTACTATTTACACCCAAAATTCAAGTTTTTCTTTTTTTTTTTAAATAAACCCTACGCCTCCTGAGTCATAGACGTGTGACTCAAGAGGGGCAGAGTATGTATATAGAAAAAAATAGCTGCGCCTCTTGAGTCACACACCTATGACTCAAGAGGCGTAGGGTTTATTTAAAAAAAAAAACTTGGATTTTGGGTGTAAATAGTAAAATTTTCGGGTGTAACTAACAACTTAAATTCACATTAATTACTTTAAACATATAGTAAATTAGATGAAACAAATATTTTTTAAGTATTTATGTTTAAAATTACTTGGAATCCAAACACACCCAAGTTGTATGGTCATCCTTCATATTTCACTGTTTAATTTTTTTTTTAACGGTTATGGTATTCGTACGGTAAAATCTCGCATATTGTATGGTACCTCTATCGAACTCTTAGGTCGGTAAGCAAACTATTGATTTCAGCTTCCTGGGTCGGGAAGCAGTCTTCCTAAGTCGGCACCAGCTCAGGTTGATGGGACTGCTCGTAGAATTCAGGAATCTTACAAGTTGACCCGCTCAGGATGTTGCAGTTTTCGCCAATGCCGACCTAGGGAGTCGGTACCGACTCAGGACGACAGGACATCTCGCAGATTCAGGAATCTTGTAGGTTCAGGAATCTGATAATGCCGACCTAGGGAGTCGGCTTCGGCTGTGGCTTGCCGTCTCAGGGAACCTGTGTGTGCAATATTCTTAGTGACTCCGGAGGTCAGCACCGGTGTTGTGCCATTAGCGAGAAATTAGTCGTGTATATATCAACCCCTTTTTAATTACTCCCTCCGTTAATTAAAACTTGACGTTTTACTATTCACGCACGCTTTTTGAGGTGTTAAAAACTATATAAAATATTAACTTTTTTAACATATTTTTTAAATAATTTCATACTTGTTACTATTAATTATGAATTTATAAAAACAAATTTAAAAAAATGTTAATATTTCATATAGTTTTTATCATTCTAAAAAAGCGTGCATGAATAATAAACGACAAGTTTTAATTAACAGAGGGAGTATTAAATTTGAGAATTCACCATTGCTATGGAGGATAAATCATGTAGCCTTGAAGACTCCCCCTACATTTTGGCCCAATGAAACCTTGTTTTAATTAGTACTCTAGCCCAACCAACTAACTCATTTTTGGCAATTCACTTTGGGTTGGGCTTTAAAATATGAAAGACCGAAAATAACTCATTTTTATTTGGGTAAAGTGTATAAAACCACCCTTTAAATATGATATATTGCACATAATCACCCTTTTAATCCATAATTGTGGCAAACCACCCTTTATAAAGTACGGAGTATCTGTTAACAAATAACCACTCAATCCCTTTATTCCGTTAAATCTTCTGTAAAAAAACGTGAGAAATTACAAATTTACCCCTAAATTGTTACAATTTTGATTTGCAATTTATTTCCTTTATTCCACTGTTCATCATCTTCCAAAACTTACCCTATCAACCAAACCACCCATCCGTGTCCTCTCTAGAAATGACAGATAAAGCTGAAAAATTGGAAGAAAAACTTCATTAATTAATTTAAAATTCAATGTAAATCCACTACCACGACCACAAATTCAGATGATATCTCCCGATTTCTTATCCAAATCTATATGGAAAGCATATGATTTAAAAAAAAAAACTAATCAGAGGCAAGGGGAAGAAGAAAGAGAGACCAAAAGACGAAGACAAGCTAGAAAAAGAGAAATCGAGAAGGAAGAAATCAGATCTACAGTTTAAGAAGTCGAACTCGATCTTATCATGAAATTAGGAAGTGGTTTTGAAATTCACCGAGATAGAAACACAAACTTAATCGAAAATTGATAATATGGGAAAAGGGGGCTCGAATTAGGTGGTGAAGATTCTTGAGTTTCGGAAGAAGAGAATCGGATCATGAAACTGTAATCTATGTTGCACGGACACGGGGACACGACACTATACGGACACGGGGAAACGACATTTCAAAAATCATAGCATACGATACGTTAAGGACACAACAACATAAATAATATGTTGTTTTAAAGGTCTAAATATAACTAATAGATATATACCTAATAGAGATTATTTTTAGGGTTTTTTTGGGTTGTTTTAATTAATTGGGCCAAATTTAGGGTTTTTTTATTGGGCTTTATTAACTAAATGGGCTAGTTTAGCAGACTGTTCTCTCCCTTCCCTCATCTTCTTCTTTCTGTCAGCCGTTCTCCCTCCTCTGTGCAGCGCCATGCCCGTCTCTTCTCTCCTCATGTCTTCTCTGTTCTCCCTCCTACAAATCCACCGTGTCTCCCGCGTGTCCCGCCGTGTCGCCGTGTCGTCCCGTGTCCGACACATAAAACAGCGGCCGACGGCGTGTCCGTGCAACATAGATTGTAATTAGGGGCGCCTGAACTCAAGGATGAGCGCGTTCTTTTCTGTGAGGGTTCTTAGCTCTCCATTTCTCCAGCTCAATCGAGTTGGGAGTTGGGTCGGGTTGAGAGTCGGGTCGGGTTGATAGTCGGGTCGAATCGGGTCTGTCTATGTTTGGGTCTATTTCAAGTTGGGTTAGGTTCGGGTCGGGTTTGGCCTCGGGTTCAGGTTACAGATGAATCTAGATTTTCAGGTTCGATCGGGTTTAAGTTCGAGTGAGTCAGTTGTGTTTCTCGGGTTGGGTTGATAGTCGGGTCGGGTTTGGGTCGGATCGGGTTTGTCTATGTTTGGGTCTATTTCAAGTTGGGTTAGGTTCGGGTCGGGTTTGGCTTCGTGTTCAGGTTACAGATGAATCTAGATTTTCAGGTTCGGTTGGGTTTAAGTTCGAGTGAGTCGGTCGTGTTTCTCGGGTCGGGTCAGATTTTGCCAACTCTACCTACCATTGAACCGAGAAATTGGATTTACAAGAATGTTAATATTTACTGAGAATCCATTGGGTCCAGCCCAACAATACGAGCCCATTGGAGTTCTATAGCCCATTGGAGTCCTCTCGCATAGTCCTGTCTCTATCTACTCGCAGTCCTCTGATTCTTGTATTAATTAAGAAAACATACCAAATTTGATTAAACATCTGTTAATTATTTTGTTATTATCAAAACAATTTATAAAAATTTAATGAGATTTCCTAAATCCCAACCAATACCACCCGTGAAACAGTAGAAGCACACCAAAAAATAACAATTTGTTATGCATTTTAATGGAGCCGTTGGAGATGCTCTTAATAGATCCACCAAGAAATAACAATTTGTTGAGCACACCAAGACATAACAATTTGTAGAGGAATTAATTTTTTTTTTGATTTTAAAGGTAAATTTTGTAGAGCAATTAATAGATCTACGGAAAGGTGTATCATGGAGTGGAAAATCAAAGCTCAATTTCATGTTTAGACAAAAACCATATCCATGTTAAGTAGATTATATATATAAAATGGGCGACTTTCAAACAGAAATGAAATCAAGACTTTGATTTCGTTTCCGAATTTTAATTAGTTACTCCCTCCGTTCGACAAAACTTGTCATTTTAACTTATTTCACAAGGTTTAAGGCAATTAACAATTGTACTAATTTACCCTCAATTATTACCCTCCTTTTTTACTTTATCGAAAACTACAACTAACAAACCATCAATCATATCAAGGGCATTTTTGTAAAGTGAATGGCAAAATACCTACAATGACAAGTTTTTTTGAACAAAAATAACACTCTAAAATGACAAGTTTTGCCGAACGGAGGGAGTAATATTCAAGTACCACTACGCCACTGTGCACTTCAGGTGACGGACCAAAACTCGTCACCTGAAAGGGTTTTTGGTCACTGAAACATTCAAGTGACGACTATTCCGTCACCTGAAGGGTCGTCACAAGGTGCTCCTCATCTGAGTTAATTAGTGACAACCCTATATATAGTCGTCACCTCAATCGTTTCAAGCGACGAACTAAAAGACGTCACTTGTCATTGGCCCAAGTGCCATAACATTAAGGTGACTGGTTTTTTTCCGTCACTTGATTGTTCTAGTGATCGAAAAATAACCATATTTTTCGTCACCTGGGTAAATATTGATATCTTTTTATATATATTCGTTAATCTTTGTGCGTCACTAGAGCACGTATATATAAAAAAAATATATATATATTTTTTTTCATTCTTCTTTTACCTGGTTTGTTATACCAATCAAGCACACCCAAACTACTCAACACACAAGTACAACGTGCATAAATTTGCACAAAACCAAACTTGGATACAATTTCCACAACCAAACCTGCATACTTACTAGTTTCCAAACATAACCAATAGTTTCCAAACATAACCAAACCGGCAGAGTACACACAATGTGCACAAGCAATATCAAATTTCCTAAGCTAAAACCTGCATACTTCCTATTTTGTCCAAAAGGTGCACAAGCAAGTTCAAAATGTGCACAAAACCTATATATTAAAACCTGCATACTTCTAGTTTGTCCAAAAGGTGCACAAGCAAGTCCATTGCAGCCATCCTCTCATTCATGAACGCATTCTCCTCAAGCACTCTATCCGACTTCTCATCCGCTTGTCTAGCTTTCTCAATCGCTTTTTCAGCATCCTCCTCGGCCTTCTTGGCTCTCTCCTCTAACTCCCTCCTTTTCTCTGCAGCTTCCGCGGTCATTGGCCATCCTAGCTTCTTTGATGTGCGTGTTCCAGCTGCTCCTATTCCTGCAACCAACATATAGTGAATTGCTAAATCAGTCATATTGAAAGTTTAGATTCATATAGTGATTCCTGCAACCAACCCACTAATCTCTCACAGCCCCAAATAAATTTAATCCCCAAGCAAACAATAATCAGTATGTATGACAACACAATATGAATGCCAAAAATCCCATCCTAGAAACAAGCAGGTTGCACCATTCGAAGGGTGAACCGACAGCAAACGCAGCAAGCAGCTCAACCGACAGCAAACGCAGCAAACACAGCAAGCAGTTCATCTTCTTTCTCTAACACATCTCAACCTTAAAACCTAATCCAAACTAAACCAAGCTACCCATAGGAGATTTTACTATCTCAAAAGTGAATAGCGTGTGGTGTGCCCCAAATTTAGGCTTAAAATTTGCTTGTGATGATGTGATCAAACTAAATACAAATTATGAAGAAATTCTGTGTTGGATCCTTGTGTATTTCGATTGGACATGGAGTATTAGTATTTTGAAGTCGGACTTGAATACTCAAAATCAAATAATCCAAATTGACCCCTCCTATGGGATATATTAGATGGCGTATTTGTATTCTACTACTTTAATTTTTTTGGAGTTTTATGTTTCATATCTCCCTTCATCCCTTCATCCCCCCCCCCCAAAGTAATGACAGTATTCAAGCAAACACATAAGAGACAGTACTCAAGCAAACACATAAGAGACATAACAGCATAAATCGGTACTCAACCAAATGTGAGGAAGGACTCCTCCATATGATTAAAAAAAGATAAAAAAATCAGTACGTACTCAACCAGAGATAATAAAAAAAAACAGAGAGAAATCAAAACAAAATGTGAGGAAGGACTCCTCCATATCAGCAACTAGCAAGGGCTTGTCCCTGTTTTGACAAAAGAGAGAAATCATTCAAACAAGAAAGAGGAGGAAGGAATTACCGTCCCTGTTTTGACACCAAATGCTCAGCAAGGGCTCATCTTCCTCTTCCTCTTCCTCTTCATCTTCATTGACATCGGGATTGGAAGGTCCGACCAGTGGAGGAGGAGAAGGGTTGGAGGAGGGGGCGGCGATGGTCGATTGCAGTGGAGGAGGAGAAGGGCTGGAGGAGGGGGCGGCGGTGGTCGATTGCAGTGGAGGAGGAGAAGGGTTTGAGGAGGGGGCGGCGGTGATCGATTACAGTGGAGGAGGAGAAGGGTTGGAGGAAGAGAGAAGTGGGGGAGGCGGTAGTAGAGGAGAAGGGCTGGAGGCTCCAGCTGCAGAAGGGTTGCAGGAGAGGGCGGATCCAAGTGGAGGAGGCGGTGGTGGAGGAGAAGGGTTGGAGGTGGAGAGCTTCCCGGCGGCGGTGGAGCCCTTTCGCCGGACCACAATTCGGCTCTGCTTGGGAGGCATGGCGGAAGGGTTGGAGGACAATGGTTTCGGAATTAAGGGTTGAAGTTGACCTAATTTGGGGGCGCGCTTTCTATATATGTGTATATTCCTTGTGACGGAAATACACCCAGCTCGTCACTTCAATTCTAGTTCCAATTTTCCCCAAAATTTAGGCGGTCTAACTTAGCGCCATTTAATATTGATTCTAGTGACGAATTTGTAAAAATATGGTCACCTGAATGGGTGAATGTGTGAAAACTTTGGAGGGAATTCTCCCGCTCTTTTTATGTAATTGAACCCCGACCTTGATATTGATCTAAATTTATATATAATAATCAAAGATAATAAATGCAAATATAATTTTTAATATAATTAGAAAATAGTGAATTCATATATAACATCTATATATATAATAATCTAAATTTCCCACCAAAAAAAATAATAATCTAAATTCAACAAAATCTATCACAAAATCCATATTTAACAACCGCAATCTCAATCTCAATGCCGATGTCGATCTCGATCTCCGTCTACATCGATTTCGATCTCATTCACATTCTCAATTTCGATCTCAAACTCAAGCTCAAATTGGAAATTCATATATAATATATAAATATAACATATGGTTTTATACAAATATAGCATTATAAATTATGGTTTCATAGCATTATAATAGTCTCAATCTCAAATATCGATTTTGATCTTAATCTTTATTTCAATCTCAAATCTCAAATTACGATCTCAATCTCAAACACAAATGTGAAATTCACACTTAACTTATATCACACAAAATCTATACATAACAACCAAAATCTAAATCTCAAACAAATTTATAATAACCTCAAACGAAAAATGTTGGTCGACTTCGGTCCAATTTTTCATGTAGAAACTTTGTTCGGATCAAGACATATGTAGACTTGTTGCAAAAAGATTTCAAAGTCCTACAACTTTCGTGTTTATAACTTTTACAAATTCGGTCTCGAGCATGACGAAATCGAGACTTCAACCTCGATATCAAATCTCAATCTTTTTCTCAAGCTTAATCTCAACCCTCGATTTTGATCTTAATTAATCTTGATCCCAATCTAAAATCTAAAATATTGATCTTAACCTCAATCTCGATCTCAAATCTTAATCTCCAATCTCCAATCTCAAATCTCATCTCAATCTCAAACCTCAAATATCAATGTCCATATTGGTCTCAGATCTCTAATCTCAATCTCAAATATCGAGCTTGATCTTAATCTTAATATCAATATCAATATGAAATCTCCATCTCGATCTTAATATTGATCTCAAACTTAATATCAATATCAAATTTCAAATCTCAATCTCAATCTCAAATATTGATCTTAACCTTAATCTCAATCTCAAATCTCAATCTTGGTCTCAATTGCCAATCTCCAATCTCAAATCTAGATCTCAATCTCAAACCTCAAATATCAATGTTCACGTTGGTCTCAAATCTCAAATCTCAAATCTCAAATCTCAAATCTCAAATCTCAAATCTCAAATCTCAAATCTCAAATCTCAAATCTTGAGATTTAAGAATATATATATAGGGGTGCGCTCCGGTGAAAACCAAAATTGCGGTAAAAACCTGTGAGGACCGGCTTTATAGCCTGGTTCACTAGCTTTATAGCCCGGTTTTGAATAGAAACGATCTATAAAGTCACATATTTTAACCCGGTTCTGAATAAAACCGAGCTATAAAGTCACTAATGTAATTTTAAAACATGAGTTTTCAGCACGGTTTTTAGGTTTAAAGAGATATAAAGTCATGTGTTATTTTAAAACTGGAGTTTTTAGCACGGGTTTTAGGTTGAACTGGGTTGTAAAGTCACTGTGTAATTGTATTCAGAACCGAGCTATAAAGTCACTAATGTAATTTTAAAACATGAGTTTTCAGCACGGTTTTTAGGTTTAAAGAGATATAAAGTCATGTGTTATTTTAAAACTGGAGTTTTTAGCACGGGTTTTAGGTTGAATTGAGTTGTAAAGTCACTGTGTAATTGAGGTTTTTAGCACGGGTTTCCACTGGAGTCAATCCCTATATATATATATATAGAGAGAGAGAGAGAGAGAGAGAGAGAGAGTATATATATGTATAGCACTAGTTCGTTTGGTTTAAAAAACGTGGTTTAACATTATAAAAAATATTACATAATTCATTCATAATCTATGACATTATAAATTATGGTTTTATAAACATTATGAATATAACATTCCTAATTTATTGATTATAACATTATATATTTATATGTTTATAACTTATGAGTTATTAATAATAACTCATATTGTATTCATAACTTATATAAATATAATATCAACAAATACATTAACTCGTATGAATATAACATTATAGTATTATTTAAAAAAAAACTACAAATATAGCTTTAGTTAAGTAGTTTAGTATTGTTTTATAAGATTATAAATTACATTATCTAATTAATTGATATGATACTTAGTTAGCATGGTTGTATAAACACATTACCTAATTAATGTAAATTTATGGTTTTAACATTATAAAAACATCATAAGATTTTTTTAAAATGGGTCCAATGGGGTGCTCGTTTTCAAGCGACAAACATTGACTATACATGTTATCTCCGTCACTTGAATTATCTCAAGTGACCAACATTAAAAAAATTGTCGTCACCTAAATGATTGCTATTTTTTGGCATTCATTCAAGCGACCAACCTTGTTTACTCCGTCACCTGAATTGCCTCAAGTGACGAACATTAGCAATGATCTACTTTTGGGACTCATTCAGGTGACTAACATGTACTGCTCCGTCACCTGAATTATTTCAAATGACGAACAAATACCATTGTTGGTCACTTGAATAGAACCGCATGAACCCTTACCCGGATGGAGAGTTGGAGCGACGGGTGTTTATGGTTTCGTCACCTGGATACCTTTGAAGCGACGAAAGCAAAGAGGGTCGTCACCTGAGATGCACGGTGGCGTAGTGTACGTGATAATGGACTAATTTGTACGTACTAAGCTAGTAAGCTTCCTTCACTAGTACAAAGGTGGCTCTCGCCAAACATAATTTCTCGAAAGGTTTAAATAATCGGTTTTTTTTAAACTAGAGAATAAGAAACTCAATTGAAAAACTTCATTAAATTAAATTAAATTAATTTTTTTTAATATTAATTTCCTATGGTCGTTTATAAGTTTAGTAGAAATGTTTCCTAATCGAAGTTGCTAATGTATGTTCTTAGGGTTTATATGTTAAAAAAAAACTATTCAAAAATTCAGATAACATTTTACATGTATGCTCGAGAGCTTAATTTATTTTTTTAATACAAGGAAATGAATTAGGATGCGGCTAATGTCGACGAAAATAACTCCATCCTAGAGCGTCCGAACGGACGAGATCCCGAAAAACCATATCAGCAAGCAGAATATTGTCGACATGGATGTTGTAGGCTAGGTGCGCTACCCTATCGGCGACAGCATTGGATTCCCTGTAAACATGACAAATAGAAACATAATTAAAGAACGAAACCAAAAACCGAGTGTCAGATTGTAGGAGCTCGATATTCCAAGGGCGACTCCGATCTCCCAACAGGAAATTCAGAACTTGCAAGTTGTCACCCTCAATTAGTTTATAAGAATTCGAAGGCGGTCTAACCCAACTATGGGTACGTGGAACATCGGGCATATGGATGGCCCGACTTTTTTTTCAAGTTACTACTCAGTTTCCTGGGCGCACCAAATAGGAAGGAATCAGTGGCAAGATCGAATTGCGATGCCTCAATCCATGTGTGTTTTAAAGTAAGTATATGAAGTTGAATTTGTTTGGTAGTGACATGTGTAGAGTTGTCAAACACCAATTGGTTTTGAAAGAACCACAAAGCCCACCAAGTAAAGAATAAGTCATATAACTTGTCTCTACTAGTTGTCGAGTAGATGTTATTTAGAATTGTACTGGGACGGTGGTCGGCGAAGCTGTTGATGTGAGTAATTAGGATTGAACAGGTATTGCTGCATAGGACCCCTATGCTAAAAGGACACTCGAGGAGTAGATGTTGGGTCGACTCAATTTGATAGTCACAGAAAACGTAGCCCATAGGCACACTTACATGAGAATGCTAGAGACGGTCTTTGCTAGGTAAGCTATCCGTAGCCACTTTCAAATCCCAATAATCCATTGGCAATGGAAACGGTAATCCTGGGCTCCGTTTGGGATCAGAGAGGTAGCTGATTTTGTAGAAAACCATTCAAAAGAATCAGGTCCCCAATATAGACGGTCAGTTATATTTGTGATTGGTAAGGTTATATTACCAATATGAGTAGTAATTGATACAGAAACTAGACCGACAAGGTCAGAAGATAGAAGAGGCAGGTTCCAAGAATTATCGATCAGGAGAAATAAAACGTCTAACCTTCCACGAAAGTGTATCAGGCGTCAACTGGCTGTCCCCTTGAAGACGAAATGGCCCCTCGAAGGCCCTGCTCGAGAGCTTTATAAAAACTCTCGTGACACACGATTTCTCAGTCATGCATATATATTACGTACGGGACTTTGCAAAGTGCCAAATGTTTATTGTACCATAAACTCCTGAAATATTCTTCTTTTAATTTGTACGTACATAGAGTATATTGGTGATCGATACCATATAGGCATGGCCATGGGTCACGGGTCATTGACCCGGCGGGTCAATGACCAAGCGGGTTGAAACGGGTAGCGGGTTAAGGTTAGGGTCGGGGGGTTTTGAACCCGCTAACCCGTACGACCCGTCGGGTCACGAGTCGACCCGTGACCCATGGCCATGCCTAATACCATATATCAATTTTTGATTCGTGTATGCTAGTTTACCGGACCTAATGTCGATCACTGAGTAACGAGTAGGATTTTAACATCCCAAGTCTAAAATCGGGATCACCTTATGATCGAACGCACTTAAAAGGAAAAACTATTAAATTTAATCAAAATATTGTTGATCAGAAAGAAATATACTATACAAATAAATATAAAAGTTTATTTGAAAAAAAAAGTTTGAATACTTGTAATTATAAAACGCAATATATTAAAATCTCTGATCCATTAATAATTTTAATAATATATAATTATAAATCAGTTAATTTTAATCTTAGATTAAGTAATGAATTTAGCCTAACATTACTTTAGGATTTTTCTTGGCATTAAAATTTTTAATTGGTCAAAGTTTTTTTTTAATAAACCGGATCATCAAATCGAAATCTAATTGACCCAGAAACAACATTATTAGGATTGGAATTTTAGGATGGAATCACAACATAGTATGTGGATGGGATTGCAAGATCTCAGGGGACTATTTACTTTATACTTGTAATCTGTGAGAAGTTCTCTCTTGGGAGAGAGAGGCGGGTAGCCTCTCTATTTTACTTTTTCATTTTATTTGGATAATCTTGTTATTGTGGATAATTTCTCCACTTTTGATCAGGTGTCTTAGTAGTTAATATATTGAAGATTTTCAAACTCCTATAGTCCTGTATCAAAATCAAATGTGGCTCGCGATCCTAATAACTATGCTTAATATATTGAAAAATTTTCAAACTCCTATATCAAAATCAAATGATGCCACATGTCCTTGTAATAACATGTACATTTATTTATTTTTATTATTTGAGATAACATGATATTATGGGAAGAACATGACTATTATATATGGAGAATGAAAAATGAATTGAGAAGCGTTGAGAATAAAATTAGTGAAAAATTAAATGAGATGGACAAATGAGAAAATTAAATGAGATGGAATGTTCTCAGGAAAGTAAGGTGTTGAATGGTGAAAGTTGATGAATTATATATTATATTAATATATTAAGCATTGCATATAAAAACTCCATAGATCGATACTCCGATATATAATCATATATATCAATCAAGAAGTTCAAAATATAATATATTGATAGAATAAACGGAGAAATCCTTTAGGTTGGTGATTTCAAGAATGGTGGAGTTCATGGAAGAAAGCAAGCTCTTGTTGTTTCACCCTTATGCACTCTTCCCCTTGTTGTTGTTCTTGTTTGTCCTCTACAAATGGTCATTTACTAATTCCGGTCCTCGTAAAAACCTACCCCCGTCGCCTCCTAAGCTTCCGATCATCGGAAACCTCCACCAAATAGGCGAATATCCTCATCGCTCCTTCAAAACCTTGTCCCAAAGATATGGGGAGCTCATGCTCCTCCACCTCGGAAGCAAGCCAACCCTAGTCATATCCTCAAAAGAAATGGCCGCTCAAGTTCTAAGAACCCTCGACTCCTCCTTCAGCGGAAAGCCCAAGCTCGCGGTAGGAAAGTATATTTTCTACGATTGTAAGGGCATACTCTTCGGTCCCTACGGAGACGAATGGAGGCGCTTGAGAAGTATATGCATGCTTCAGCTTCTATCAAGCAAGAAGGTCAAGTCCTTCCGCGGAGTGAGGGAAGAAGAGGTGTCACTCATGGTTGAAAACATCAAGAAAACGACGTCATCGGTAGTGAATCTGAGTGATGTGTTCTTTTTGTTATCTAATCATCTCATATGCAGGGCTTCATTTGGAAGAAAGTACGAGGGAGGGAAAGACGTCGAAGATTTCGACAAGGTTATTGCAAGTGCTGTGACCGTGTTGGGAAGCCAGAACATTGAAGATGTTCTTCCTTGGATGGGTTGGATCAACCGCTTTAACGGGGTTCATTCTGAGCTCAATAAGGTGCACAACTGTCTTGACGGCGTCATGGAAGAAATAGTTCAAGAGCACGCAGATCGAGCCAAGGAAACTGGAAACGATTCAGAGAAGAATGATTCGATCAAGGGTTTTGTGGAAATCTTGCTTCATGTTCAAAGAAACAAGCCTGCCAACACTCTGCCTCTGGACAGAGAAGCTATCAAAGCTGTTATAACTGTAAGTATATATATATATATATATATATATATATATATACTAGTTTTGTTCATGTGTTAAATAAATTACGTGTGTGTGAGCGCGTGCGTGTGTCATCGACAGTGGCGGATCCTGAAACAGTTAGCTGAGGAGCCGGAAAATTGACCTCTATTTTTTTTCAAAAAAATCATCAATATTTAAAGTTTTTGAGTTTAATTATAGCATTAAATTGTGAAGTTTAACAAATGATAAATATGATAGAAGTATATTAATTGGTAAATGATGTGAAAAATCATTTATATCGCTTCAGTTTTGAAACGTTTATAACTTTTTACTCAGGTGTCGGATTTAAGCTTATAATATATCAAATCGAAGCTATCGATGAGAGAAATATGTATATTAAATTTTCTTTTTGATTGGGAGGGCGACTGCCACCTCTGGCCCTCAAAAGGATCCGCCCCTGGTCATCGATGAGTGAATTTTCTAATTTGCATGAAACATGTAGGACATGTTTGGAGCTGGTACACATACAGTCTCCGTAGCATTAGAGTGGATGTTCACGGAGCTCATGAGGCATCCTAGAGTCATGAACCGACTACAGGAAGAAGTTAGGAGAGTCGTGGGTGCGAAGGAAGCTGTATTTGAGGAGGATCTCGACAACATGATCTACTTGAAAGCGGTAATCAAGGAGAGCTTGAGGTTCCATCCTCCGATTCCACTGCCAATACCTCGAGAATGCACCGAAGAGGTTAAGCTAAATGGGTACGACATTGCGGCAGGGACAATGGTCATCATCAACCTGTGGGCATTAGCAAGAGATCTGGCTCATTGGGAAGACCCAGAAGAGTTTATTCCGGAGAGATTCTTGGATTCTCCCATAGACTTCAAAGGGCAGAATTTCGAGTTTCTGCCCTTTGGTGGGGGCAGAAGAGGCTGCCCTGGAATATCGTTTGCAGTGGCAGCGATCGAGCTTGCACTAGCGAATCTTGTGTACTGGTTTGATTGGGCGTTGCCGGATGGAGGGAAACCTGAGTCGATGGATATGAGTGAGACCAAGGGCTCCTTCTCTCACAAGAAAACTCCTCTTGTTGTTGTCGCAACTCCATGGATCGCCATGTAGCAAGTTCAAAAGCACGGATTAATGAATGATCCGTGCTGATGTGACGAGGGTCTTGTTATGGGCGCATGTAGAGAGACTGACCCCACACAATATTATTGTTGTTTTGACCCGGCTCTATTGTGACATCTTGTATAAAAAATGTATTGATTGCTTGGTTTGAAACTAAAATGTTTTTCGCGCTTTAGATTATAGGACAGGTACAGGTATATATGTTAACACCGGGTCTCCAACGGACCTCATGCGATTTTGGGTTCGAAATCCCCCTTTGCAACTCTAACATTTGTTTTGAAACTTTTGACCATACTTGGATTGCAAGATCCGAACGAAGGTATCCAACCTTCAAAACATAACCCGAGTTTTATAACTTGAGTCGTTACATGAACGAAACTAGCTAGAGGCGCAAAGGGGGGAACGAGCCAAGACGACATTGGGTGGTGATTTTGGGAGACGAGGGGTAGCAGGGAGGATGCGAGCGGTGAAAGCAAAGGCCAGACGACCAATTAGAGTGAGACCAAAACTAGTGCAACGACACCAGGACAGCAAACGGATGCCCCAAATCGAAGCCAAAACGCGACGAAAGAAGGGATACCGATCGAAGAAACTAAACCTCCGGCCACTAGACTTCAAGTAGAAGACGAATGAGAGAAGGAAGTTCCAAAAATTGAGGTTGGGAGGAGCAAATTTGGCCAAAGGCTGAATGGAATTGAGGAAGATGACAGGAAACAGGTAGGAAAATTAAGGATTTGAGGATGCAATTGGGGCAAGCCTAGAGAGAAGGTAGAAACCTTTTTCTCTACATATATTTGTGCTTATTTAAGGTCATCTGCATCAATGAACCCAAAGGTTCATATGGTGTCTAGTTGGAGAAAAGTGGGGAAAAAAAAAAGAAAATTGCACGAACCTACAACTCCCGGGTTCATATGCTAATACCTCAAATTATGGGCACGAAAATCAATGGGCACCAAATATCTCACACAAAAACTAAAAAAATGGCTATTTCGGTCATTTTTATATTATAAAAATAAAAAAAATTATATTTTTGAATGTAATTTAATTTTATTTACACATAAATACCCACTTTGCATATGTTTAGAGAAAAAAATTCATGATATTACTGTATTTCGTATGACCATATGACACCCATGTAATTTATTATCCGACGATTATACTAATTCTACTGTAATATTTAATAATAAAAATTATTATTAATAATAAACTTAAATATTTAATAATAAGAAATTATTATTAATAATAAAATAAATTATAATGGTTAATTAAAAAATCCGACAATTATACTAATTGTAATGTTTAAATAATTAATAAATAATAATAAAATTATCATTATTGATAAAATTAATGAATTTAATATAAGAAGATTTTATTTAATAAAAAAATGTAAATAAAGAAAAGTAAGTTATGAATCCGAGATTAGGGTTTATGAATGAAAGGGAAAAAATAATAAATCTAAAGTGGGGTTTTTAAGTTGATGTGACACTGAAAAGTAAGTTATAAGTCCGGAAAAGAATTCACTAATAGAGATGGTCTAAATAAATTAGCGTATAAAAAACACATGCAACTATGCAAGATTCTTTAATAATCACGAATATGACCAATCTAATCAAATAATGGGGTGCCAATACTCAATTATTATTCTGAAAAAATGTTACGGAGTATTTCTTTCAGTTTATTACAAAAATGCCAGCTAAGACCGTGACTCCGGGAGGCGGGAGGGTATGTAAGTTTGGCTATTTAAAGGAAGCACTGCCCACTCCCATAACCACGTTTATTGGTTCACTGCCCAATCGTCCACCCACAAATCCAGCATACAGATAAGGTATTGATTTTTTTTTTTTTAAAAAAAATTATTAATTCACTTATTATTATAATTAATTGTATTAATATTTTTACCTATAACGTAAACAAAAACATTCTTTTACATATATACATAAAAAAAATCTCATTAATTCATTGATAATTTTTATTTTTCTTTAAATTACAAATTTTAAGTTTTTTTTCTCATATATTTAACCAAAAAAATATGTTTATATACATGGAAAAAATTCTAATTTGTTTTTTTACACCCCTAAAAGAAATTCTATATCTTCCACTGATATACTCCGTAGTAAAATATATTTTGAGAAACTATCCTAATTTGAATTTGTTTTGCAAAATTAGATCGATCGAGGAGGATGAGGAGAGTGGCAGTGATAGGAGGGGGCGTCAGCGGACTGGGAGCCGCCTACGAGCTCTCCAAGGCAGGGATTAGTGTTTGTTTGTATGAGAAAGAGGAGAAACTCGGCGGCAACGCCAAGACCCTCACCGTTGATGGCGTCCACCTCGACCTTGGTTTCATGCCCTTCAACAGCGTAAGTTCCCACACCTTGTATTCACGCGACTTTTATATCGATGCGTTTTTATATTTATATACTCCCTCCGTCCCACAATAACTGTCTTTAACCATTCATGCACGTTTTCTTAAAAAGCTAAAAACTATATAAAATATCAACATTTTATTAAATATTTTTAAATAATATCATACATATTACTAATAAGTATATAATTATTTTAAAAAATTAATTAAAAAATGGATATTTTATATAGTCTATAGCTCCTTAAAAAGCGTGCATAAATAGTCTAAAAACAACTATTGTGGGACGGATGGAGTATTTTTTTTTATCTATACTCCTTTCATTTAAAATTTTGGTTATTTTTTAAAATTAATTATATACAGAGGCAGAGCTAAGGGGGCATGAGGGAGCACGTGCCCCCTTCCTTATTCGATAAATTAACTAGGTGTATTCTTCTCATCGATAGCTTCGTTTTGATATATAATACGACATAATCCGGCATTTAAGTAAAATGTTATGGATGTTTGAAAATGGTAGGTGTATTAATCACTTTAATTTTATTTCAATAGAGTATAATGTTTTTATATTTTACTTAAATTGACATTCACCTATTATAATTCATCTGGAGAGCTTCGAAACCATATGTTTGTTACATTACTTATTTTGATAATTTGGTAAGAAGTTACGCAAATTTAAATTTTTTATATATAGTGATACACTATTAACATGTTAAGAATACAACAAGTTAAATATTGACTCAATATTTATTTATTTCGTTTTATATTCTTATTTTTAAGTTTCTTTTCTTCGGATATTTCATTTATTTATTTATATTTCTTTATTTTTTTTAATGGAGAAAAAATAATAGAGTTTTATCATAAATCAAAGCCGTTTTTATCTTAAAATAACATCATTTATAATTATCATACAACATAGAGATCGTTATACTACTTTAATCTAAAACGACACTTAGCTGTATATATATAATCATGCCCCGGATAAAAAAATTTCTGGCTCCATCCCTAATTATAAGTTATTAATATATATTTTTTCACTCGAAAACAAAAACGAAATATTGTAGTAGAGCATATGATATACTTACGATTATACATATTTATATAATTTCTAGTTTAATTTATTGTTGTCATTGTATATTATTTTTACTATGAGTGTTGATTTTAAAATTAATAATTGGGTTTCTACGCTCAAATAATTGATTAGATAATATTAAATTAGTCTTTTTAAATTCGTGATTTTATATTATTGGATAATGCTAAATTATTTATTATTATTTAGATTTATTTTCTTTTAAAAAATCTTCAATATTTCTCATTTATGTCAAATAGGCTTTTACTAATATTCAGTCTAGTTTTATTACCCGCGTGCTTCGCGGTTTGTTGATAATTTTTTTATATTAATTATTTTCAAATTATTGTGAAGTATTATGACTATTGAAATATGGTGCTATTTTTTGTGGGAATATAAAATATTTTTTTTTATCATTAAGGTATTATGCCTATTGAAATAACCTCATGATACAAAGGAGACTGTAAAATAAAATATTGTATTTCTTAAATATTTATGTAACTATGAAAGATAGATGGTTTATATTTAACCTCTTCTAATCATGAAGTAGTTTTACATGTATATAAAACATATACATGATTTTAAGCTCAGTTGAAAGGTAGACTCGTTCAATTTAAGCTCAAATAGTTCGAATTTTATAAAAAAATTTAAAATTTCTTTTCAAATTAATATGTTGTGACCAAGTAAAACTGTTTAAAGCTCGAAAAAAGTTCGGTTCGAGCTCGTTCATTTACTAAATCAAGCCAAGCTTGAACAAAAAAGAAAGCTCATTTAAAAATTAGGTTCGGCTAAGCTCGAGCTCGTTTCACAAATGAACCAACATATAAAACTCGGCTCGTTCGGCTAGAATAACACCCCCTAGAATCAAGCTTAACATGTCAAGCTCGGCTCGTTCGGCTAGAATAACACCCCCAGTGATACCGAACCGGAGTGCTAGTGAAGTCACAAACGAACCTGAGTGCAAGTGCATCTTGCCCAGATTTTCACTTTGTCCCCAAAATATGAACATGCCCGAAGATTGATTACTCTCCACAAAATCACAAGCTTTCTCAGAGCTACTAGGTTTTGCTGATAACTGAGGCTAGCTAATTTGCTTCACGCAAGGTTCGGGGAGCGAAATTTGTTGTGGATCCTGTCCACTACTCCAGCCGCCATATGAAGAAATCCGATCAGAGTTCTGTGATAGTTAAGATCGACGCCTTTGATTATGACGACATTTGGCGGCGCGATAATCCAGCGACGTGCCGATGTGGTTTAGACGATGGATGATGTTATTTGTCGTCTTTAACCATCTCGGCATAGAGGCTAATTCAAAAGTGAAAGGGATGAATTTGGATTTCGAAAATGACCTAAACCCTAACCATTAAAATCGGATGAGGTATTGAGGTCTGTGAATGGAATTAGTTTGTCTCAATTACTCTTTGATGGTTTAAAGCTGATTAACCGTGAATTGTTTGATCACCTTAACAGGTAACACATCCAAATATGGTGGAGTTATTCGCGAGTCTTGGAGTTGATACCGAGGACTCTGACATGTCGTTTTCTGTCAGCTTAGACGAAGGTAAGGGATTGGAATGGGGAAGCAGGAATGGTTTATTAAGTTTGTTTGCACAGAAGAACAACCTCGTGAATCCTTACTTTTGGAAAATGCTTCACGAAGTGATCAGGTTTAAGAACGATGTCATCATGTAAGACCATTTAATTGCTTCTTGCTTTGAGATCTTTATTTCATAGAATGTCGATACTGAATGGTTTGAATTGGCTACTGACTACTGAATATGCAATCCCCCCCTCCCTTCTTTAAAGATATCTTGACGAGCTCGAAAATAACCCGGAAAAGGATCACACTGAAACACTTGGAGATTTCATCAAGTCAAGGGGTTACTCTGATATGTTCCAGACAGGCTATCTTGTAAGATGGTTCTGTTTTATCCTTATTTGATCATATTTTTTTTTTTTGGTAATGTTGATAATGTATGGTATTGATGTCTTGTAGATACCCATGTGTGCTGCAATTTGGTCATGTCCCTCACAACAAGCGATTTCCTTATCGGCATTCTCAATCCTTTCATTTTTTTGCAATCATCCTTTGCCCCAGGTGCATTTTTCATTACTCCATAGTTGTAATTGATCCTAGAAATCATATTGGCCATGCTTAGTCATTTTCTTTGTGTTGTTTCTACTTACAGTTATTTGGACGTCCACAGTGGCTTACAGTAAAGGGGCGCTTTCATTGTTATGTGGACAAGGTTTTTGAGCTTTTTTTTTGTGATCAATGAATACTTTATCCTTGTTTACATCTCCCTTGCTACTCTTTTCTATCAAGTGTGAATGATTCTTTTATTTATTTATTTTGGGCATCAAAACTAGGTTATAAAGGAATTGGTGGATAGAGGTTGTCAAATAAGAACTAAGTGTGAGGTTCGTTCCGTATCCAGTAGTTATGAAGGTGAGTTTTGCTTGAATGTACTATGTTATGATGTTTCTTAACTTCTCAAGTTCTCAACTTTCTTAAGTGTAGAGGCAGTAGGCAAGTGGTAACTATATTTGCAATAGCAACATTTATATATATACTAGCTAGTAAGTTTATGTGCTTCATAAATCACCATTCATTGATACTAAGTTCTTTAGCAATACCAGATTAGCACATAATTCCCTTTTCTTGAGTATTGACATTTCGATAGAAAAGGTTTACTCGCAATTCCAGATTGGCACTTGATAGGTGAGGTTCCACTGAGTATGAGGACTCGTATGCAGGACACCAATCAAGCAAATAATTTGCAAGAGGCTACCTCTCTAAGCAAACTACAAAGAGGACTTTTTTGCAGGAGAATTGATCTCCCACGTTTTGTGACTTTGATTGATTAATAAAACTTGCATGATTATAAATGTCTCTAACTAGGACTAAATAGGCTAATGACTCCCAAAAACTACCCAGTAAACCACTAACATAGAAGTGTACCTAATGGCCTTAGTGTTATGCTAATTACTGACACTAGGAAATAGGAAACCAACTTCACTCAACTTTAGCTAAACTGCCTAGAGAATAATTAAATAACCACTAGAATTAAATACTGAAATAATAACAATTTAAATTAACTAATTTCTGATTTTAGGCCTCCTAACATAAGTCTTCCATGGCTTCTCTTTGGATGGGAACGTATGCTGCGTTTTTTTTAGGGTATTTATGGTGTTTGTATCATTGAAATTTGAAAGAACTGCAGTATCAAACTAAAGGCCTATAAGTTTTATTCTACAAGGCTATCCATCCTCTTCTAGATGCATCGATCGTACGGCATTGATTTATATGCCTACATGTGTGCACTTTTCAGTAAAGATTATGACATTTAAGTGATTATCTCTTGCCCATTATTGCATTCCATCTTCTAAGATGGGCAATAAATCCAATAAGAACTTTCACACATCGTGATAATTTTTAGAAGTTGTTTTTAAATATTTTTTCAAATGTACGTTCTGAATATAAATTCCATCATAAACGAATATATACACACACAATCATCAGTTTTGCTTTAGTTTTGTTGAACAATAACTTTGATTTCATGATATTCATTGAAGTTTGTTTTTTTTCTTTACCCTTGACGTTTTAAAGTTTATTGCAGGCTGCACAATCTCTTTAAGTGATGGTTCACAGGATGTGTATGATGGATGCATTTTGGCTACTCATGCTCCTGATGCCTTGAAAGTACTAGGAGATCAAGCAACACACGATGAAAGAAGAATTCTCGGAGCTTTCCAGTATGTCTATAGGTATAATATTCGTGCCCATCGGATTTATGGTTTTGATGTTTGATTAGCCTGTTAAATTTGTTAGTTTTATGAGATGTCTTGCTACAATCATTACTTATTGACGGTTTTGATTAAAGAAGAACTGGTAATATTTTAGTTTTATGAGATGTCTTTCTACAATCATAGCTTATTGATGGTTTGATAGAGATGCCAATAATAGTGGTCAAAGAAGAGTATCTCTTGAGTTGGGGTGTGGTGCCAGTGAGGATTCACTGTCTCATCTCCTCCCCTGTCTCCTTATCCCTCCTCACAAAATTCCCCCTTTACTATATTTTTTTTTTAAATTTTAATTATTTTTCTTTTTTTTTTTTTAATCTTGGGGACGTGGGAGGGAAAAGCACGGGGCCCTATCCCGTTGGGGACAAGGGATCCCGTTCGGGGTGGTGCTTGGTATTTTCGAAAATATCTAAAATTCAAAATTACATTTACTGTAATGATAAACTAATGAGAAACAAAATTGTTATATTCCCTAATCCCCTTTCTAGATTGTGATATATGTAAGAAAAATGCACAGGGTGATTACTTTCTAGTTACCGCCTTCCTAAAGTTTAGATTCATCTTTGAATCTCCCATGGGCAGTGATGTTTTTCTCCATCATGACAAAAGTTTAATGCCCCGGAATCCAACTGCTTGGAGTGCATGTAACTTTCTTGGAAGTTCTGAGAGTCAAGTGAGGTTGACATACTGGCTTAATCTGCTGCAGGTAAACTTTTTCCCTCTGTACATAGGATCCATTACTAATTATTTTTAGCATGCCAAATACAGGTTTAACTGATGGCTATTATATGAGTTGTTATTGAACTGTATTATGCTTACATCAAACAAATGTAACCTTAATATATTATATATATTATCAATTCATGTACGCTCATGCTAAAAAACGACGAAAGATTTTTTATTAGCTTTTGCAACAAAAAAGTATGTAACCTTCATATGATTTTATGTGAACAGAACCTTGACGAGGGAGATCAACCTTTTCTTGTGACTTTGAATCCATCTAATGTTCCCAAAAATGTACTCCTCAAATGGACAAGTGGACATCCTGTCCCTTCTATTGCGGCATCAAAAGCGTCTCTTGAGCTTAAAAGTATTCAAGGAACAAGAGGAATTTGGTTTTGTGGGGCATATCACGGTAATCCTAATAGCAAAACATGTTTGAATGTGACATCACATAAGCATATTCTTCATATCACCGTCATGTTATGTTCTATTCAATTCTATTTTTTTTACTTCTTTTAGGTTATGGTTTCCATGAGGACGGACTGAAGGTAGAATTTTGCAGTTTGCACCGCTTTTCATGATGATTTCACATCATTTGTATGAAGCTGTCGCAAAACACTCATATCTGCCAAACATTGTTTCTTAGGGTGGCATTGCTTCTGCACATGGGGTGCTTGGAAGAAGTTTTATTACTCTAAAAAACCCACAACCAATGGTAACTTCCTGGACAGAGAGTGCATCACGCATTCTGATTTGTAGGTTCCTAAGACGGTTTATCTCCACAGGCTGTCTGATGTAAGTTTCGATTCTTTAGAACTCTCCCTAGCTCTTTTATTGCTATGCACCTTTGGGATATGCCGTTTTTCAATTGTTCAACAATAAATTAAATCTTGTTAATCTTCTATATATCAGCAAAAATTTGTGTGCTGCTTGGTGTAATCCTTGTAAATTTTCAAAATGTGATTCAAAATAAATGATGTTTGTCTTCTAATTATAACACGACTCTTTTTGAGATTTGGTTGTTTAAATTACATTTACTAGTAGCTAATTTCGTGATTGAGATTTAAAAAATTTATGATTCTCCTAGATGCTAGTAACATGCAACTAACCTTAATTTATTAACCATTTATTCTTCTATATGCATATAAATCAACCTGCATTTTCATCTTTCCTATTTTTTTCTCTTTTATAACATTAGATGTCCAAAAAAGCGTAGGTTTTCCTTTTCTATGCAATCTTGCTAATGAGGGCATTATTTTCAAACTACAGCATATTTGAAGATGGAGGCAGAGTTATAACCTTTCAAGGTACTGCTAAGAAATATGCACCAAAGGTGGCATTAAGAGTTCATAACCCCCAGTTCTACTCGAAGGTACCTCTCCATGACTTGTATTTGACCTGGGTCACATGGCATCTTCTCTAGTTAGTTTTGGAATTTTATGGATAAAAAAAGTCAACAACTTACTTGATTGTTATCCAATGAGAAGTTGCAACTCATAAGCTTGTCTTGTGACAGGTTAGTATGAAGGCTGATTTAGGGCTTGCGGATGCATACATCAATGGAGATTTTTCACTTATAGATAAAAATGAAGGTCTTTTAAACCTCTTCACGGTAAGAAAGAAGATTATTCTGCAACATCCACTTTTCAATGTGTTCCTAGGAAATTGTCTCTTAAATTCTCTTGTGCAGGTATTTATTGCCAATAGAGAGTTAAATTCATCTGCTTCAGGACCTACTAGAAAAAGGTATGGTAAAAGTGGCCACTTTTGTAAGATAGATAATTTAAATGGTATTTACACGGGGCTTACCCTGGTGGTAACTTACAAATGAGCCCATGGTCGAACCATGGGACCAAAATGAAAGCAACCCAACACACCAATCTAAGTGCGAGTCGTATATTTTAAGATACATGGGTACAACTTGCAAGATAAGTCTTACCTCATGCACATATATCTTAATTATCTTATGTACAATATCATCAATGCAAGGATCAATGCTTTAAAAAGATTTTCTATTCCTTGCTATCCATAAGAAATAAATTGTTGTAGCAAGCCCATTCTTCTTATTCAGCCACGAGTTCCCGCTTGCTTCCTTCTTAAGTCGTTTTGCCGCACTTGCAAGACTTGGCATTCCCCTTGTTGTGTCCAGTAACATTTTAATATTTTCCCATACAGTTCGATAGAAGTCTCACTTAAAAATCAATATTTCGAAGGTTGTAGATCGTTCAATTTCTACAAAGGAAAGTTTGCCCTTTGTATCAGGCCACCCTTCATAGCAAGCTAATCAATACACTGCATTGTTATCTCATTTGTGTGTTTTTCCTCTTCTAATTGATTTAGGGGTTGGTGGACACCTATGCTTTTCACATCAGGGATAGCTTCAGCAAAATATTTTTACCGTCATTTTTCAAGGCGAAACACACTCACTCAAGCTAATAAGAATATCTCTTGCCATTATGACATGGTATGTTAATTTTATGATTTGGTTGCTTACATTTTAGGGCTTGCAAGCACATGGTTATAATATGTGGATCTGTGAATGGAATTGTTAGGGTTTAATTTTATGTCTTTAAAACTTTATTTTAGTTATGAAATAAAATTATTAATTCTTTTAAGGGTGACTTAATGTGTTGAATCGAACCCATCCTGATCTGAACTAAAATTTGGGGATCAATTGGGTTTGGTTATTTTTGGTTCCCAATAAAATAAATTGTCCCCAAATCAATCTCTTCCCCTTACTACCTTTTCAAATTATTGTAACTATTCACATGAATATGTTGATTAAAAACATATCTTTGTATGTGCTGGACAAAAAATATATATGCAAGACAATTTGTTGGTGTGCCTTTTGGAATTTTTTTTGGGAGGTACTACATTTTTATTGGTGAGATATGTAGAACAGATGGAGTTAATTATTACTTTGATTCAACTGCAGAGTAATGAAATGTTTTCTCTATTCATGGATGAGACTATGATGTACTCCTGCGCTATATTTAAGGTCAGAAAGGATGATTCTTTCTTCTTCCTGGAATGCAAACAATTATATATATGTTTGTTGCAAAATAGTATGTTTTAGACATTTACTGTCCTATTTATTCAATGGCAGTCTGTGGATGAAGATTTGAGAGACGCACAACTTAGGAAAATACATCTTCTCATTGAAAAGGTGTGGTTGCGATCATCTTTTTATGTAGTATAACCTACTAAATCATAAGATGACTTTGTTTGCGATAGTCTTTTATGTGGTATAACCTGCTAAATCAATTAGGCAAAAATCAACAAAAATCATGAACTCTTAGAGATTGGGTGTGGTTGGGGAACCTTAGCCATTGAAGCTGTAAGACGTACTGGTTGCAAATACACTGGGATTACTCTGTCAAAGGAACAAATAAGATTTGCAGAGCAAAGGGTGAAGGAAGCTGGCCTTCAGGTACTAATTTGCATTTCAACTTTATTTTTTGTGCATGATAATATTTGAATCCTAAATGGATGTCAACAAAATTTTAATGCATACTAATTCAATTGTCCACAATTTGAAATTGTACTTTGATTTTTGTTTTAACTACATTATTTTAACAATGATTAATGTAGATTTTTGTATTATTGTTCTTGCTATAATTTTTGTTATTTTCATGCATATAGGATCACATCAGGTTTCTTCTTTGTGATTATCGTCAAATACCACATGTGCACAAATATGATCGAATTATTTCTTGGTTAGTTTCTCCATGTTCGAGATTATTTTGACACTATGTGGAAAAGGCTACGGTAACCAAACTTTGGTAGTTTAACTATTTAAACTCTCATCCTTGCAGTGAGATGCTAGAGGCTGTTGGCCATGAATATGTGGAAGACTTTTTCCATTGTTGTGATTCTGTTCTATCAGACAATGGACTTTTCGTTCTACAAGTAATGAATTTCATATCATTGCAAAATAGGTTTATCTCTCCGTTTAGTTTGAAGGGATTTTGCTGACTAGTTCAGTCTTTATTCTTGTAGTTTTCTTTCATTCCAGATGAACGTTATGACGAGTACAGACAAAGCTCGGATTTTATAAAGGAATACATTTTCCCCGGAGGATGCCTACCTGCTTTAAGCCGAGTAATCTCGGCTATGGTTGCCTCATCGAGGCTATGGTAATACCACAATCAAAATGCCATTTTAGTATATGCATGAGTGACCTCTCATATATACTTTTCTTATCACTAAAATTTTCAACTTTTGCTTGTTTATATATGCAGTGTAGAGCACATTGAAAATATTGGATTCCACTATTATCAAACTATACAATGCTGGAGGAAAAACTTTTGTGAGCATCAGAGGTATGTAAATCTGACAATGTTTTTTTTTTTTTTTTGTGGAAGAAATGTAACGATGTATAATTCTGTAGTGCATCAAGAAGAAACTTCATTTTCTTGATAATGAGCAACTCGGAGCTGTAAATTCAAAGCTATTACCATATCTGTGTTAACTAGAATTCCATTTTGCTCAATTTTAGAGAAATTCTCTTGGATTTAATGAGAAGTTCATTCGGACATGGGAGTATTATTTTGACTACTGTGGAGCTGGTTTCAAAACAAGAACCCTAGGAAATTATCAGGTACATCATGAAGAAAGATTTTTGTTTTTCTTGCCATCGAAGGCGCTAGCTTTAGTTGAAAGAGCCATAAGTGCTTGTTACTAGCTCTCACCACCTTCTTGGAAATGAAACAGGTGGTCATTTCACGGCCTGGAAATGTTGCTACATTCAACAATCCGTATGAAGGTATACCATCGTCCTCTTGTTTTGGAATGAAGGATTTACATAATCAATCAACTTAAACAATACGATGAGGTGGATATTACACTGCGTCGACCATGACCCAGTCGTAAATTTGATTACCCAAGCATCTCGGTTTTGATTTTATATTGGTCGTGTGTCTTCAAAGAAGAATTGCAAGCTGCACATGTACAGTACCCTTCTATATATTGGTCGTGTCTTGTAATAGTGCTTGGTTTAAGATCGCATGGGCATGGATGTCTGTTCCTTGCTCATTTAAACGACAAAGAGTTGTATTGTTTGCCTTGTTTGTGGCTAGTAATGTACCGGACATAAGGCAACCGGGAGGTCTCCTTCAATGACTTGTATATGGAAGGAATGAAGATGATCTTCCTAGCTCAATATTAGCCCTTCCAACTATCTGGCAATCTGGATGTCTCTTTTATCCATAGATTTATTTGGCTAAGCCATATAAAAGTCCTTCCCATTACATACATTTTGTATATACATTAGAAATACACACCACCCAAACTTTACAAACCATTTCCAATAACATTTACAACGTCATATTTTCAACTCAATCTTAACTTTTCATTAACCAAACTCAAGTCTTATTCCTTCTTTATCTTCTCTTTGATGATTTTTTTTCTTTCAACCTTGATATATTGTATATTTTTCTTAACGTTTACCCATAATTGAATTTTATCGTTCTAAGGTCTCAAGTAATAAGCCATAATTGAATTTTATCGTTCTAAGGTCTCAAGTAATAAGCACATAAAAGCATCTTAATAAGTGCAAATTAATCACCTAAGCACATCTCTATATACTCAAAGCAATTCCACCAATACAAATATTCACCAATCACCTCCTAGTTCTCGGATGGGTTAAAGTTAACAATTGACTAAAGATAAATTTTTTGGGGCTTAAAGCGTTTCTAGAAAATCATTTATCTTTATTACCCCACTTTGCTGACGTGTTCTTTATTTCGTGGAAATAAGGTAGATAATGCCTGAATAATAATAGCCTGAAGTGATAATAGCGATGAGACTTGGATGTGCTTCGCGATGTTACTTGGCTTGGTTCACGTTTAGACGTGTCTTGTGTCTTTATTGTTTCCTAGGTTTTTACTCCAAAAAATAGTTGCAGAGCTTCCTTCTTTCTCTCTCTAAAAACCGGTCCTTTATTATGGGGTTATAGGGGTATTTATAGTGTTAAGGCGCAGGTGGCCGATGAGACCTCGTGGCCGGGGGAACCACGAAACAGGGACCAATGAGACACTGCCAGTGCGATGGTGCATGAGATCCACTTTCGTAAGGGCGGGATTAGTCTTTACTGCCCACAGGGGCTCCTGATGTACCACTGACCATTGGTGTCACTGATCGGTGGTGCTTGGCGTCGGTTCTTAGCCTATGTTGTCTCCAACTTATTTGGGTTAGGTTTGCTTGTTCAATTGGATTTGTTTGCGTCCCCGCTTGTTTTGCACCTTTTGTTGTTTCTTACGTTATATGTTTTGACGGTTCGTCGTCTGCCGACTTTGTCGGCCTATCAAGGTGTCGGGTTTGTCCGGCACTCGAATTATTTCCTAATAAATTAGAAAAAACTAGATATATTTTAAATTACGTTGTTTTATTTGATGTTTTAACTTTCAAGTGCAGTTGAAGGACATCAGCCAACCAAATAAAAAAAGTTAGTTGCATCATGAACTAGCTAGCAATTGCCTAAAGCAAAAACGAACACGTACATATATTCGTTGCAATAATAAGGTACTATTCTTGATAATAAATGTGCATAAGAATCAGTCAAATACCTCCTGTAAGGCACTATATATATATGGTAGCAAAAGAGGTACTGAAATTGCATGTTTAATATGTTGTTGGGCATACCTTGTGCACCTTTCTTCTTTGAAGATCAATCCATAAACAAAAACCTATGTTGGTAGAAAACCTTGAAGGAAATTTAAATGTTTAGATTAATTGATTGAACATGTAAAAACTTTTTTCGTATTACACACCTTCATCTTAATTTTTATTGTAGGTACTAAATTAACATTTTGTTGAGAATATAAATGATGTGGGATAGTTATCCCACATGAAAAATACAGTGAATCCAAGCCTTGTAGATAAGTGGATGAGTACGTTACTCTTCCTAATGCCAATTAGTTTTAGGATGAACCCCATTCTGATTAGCGAATGTGCGCTTGGGTGTGTATGACCCATATATCTGGATGAGGTAAGAGCATGGAACAATGTTTTATAAATCCCTTCAAGTTTCAACTAAAGAGGGATACGAAACATATGGATTGGCTCATATGTAACAAATATCTTTTGCTAGTCTTCATGTTGCCCACATTTATAGGCATATTATATATCATGTGTGCACAAATAAAGAATATATAAGCTCAAACTTTGTTATAAGAACTACTATATATATATCTATTTATATGCAATATTGGATTCCAATCCATATGAGTAATGCAAGTAGAGCAATAGTACCCAATTATTAACTGGTTCGAGTAATATTGGTTCTAATAAATAACATTTCTCAAGAACAAAAATATGCGTATAGTACAACTAAATAAATGCTTCCATCGAACACAATATAGAAGTAGATAAATATACAACACTTGCATTGGTAATTACTGCAATACACTTGTAGGAGATTTGGGCACATTGTTGCACATTGCTGTTTGTAGTGCTACTTTGAAGATTCACAATCAACAAAACACAATTAGAACATATATGTGTATAGATAATCCAATTGAATAATAACACTATTGATGAATGTTTTATCCCACTTACCATCATAATTACGTCGATAAAATTTGTTGATTCTCCATTAAGGAATCGAAGAAGATAACGATGTTGCGCCTTCATATGGATTACTAAGTGTGGCAACATATCCTGGTCGCGAGAAGACAACCTGTTTCATTTTAATTATATACATACCAGGATGCATATATGGGGTTATGAGAGCCAAGAGAAAGGATCGATGTCTAAGAACCTTGAAAACTATGTACGATGCTAAAATAACATATTTTAATTAACAATAGAGTACCTGATAGTTTTCTAGAATCCTTGACTTGAAACCAGCTGCACAATAGTCAAAATGATACTCCCATCTCCGAATGAACTTCTCATCGAATCCATGCAATATGACTTCTCTATAATTGAGAAAAATAAAGTTGTAAGAATGGGAATCTAAACCTTTGCATTTGCATTGGCATTTGTAGAGGATGGATCTAATGTAATTAAACTCCTCTTTCAGTGTAAATTGTGAACAATTAATCTCGAGAATAGGATCAAGAATATCAACAAATGAGATTTAAAGGAAAATAGAACAACAAAATTATTCGTATGTTGATTATTCGAACATAACTTATATAATTATACGAACAAAAACATATTGTTGCACATAAATGATTTTCATATGAAAAAATCTATAATGCATACGAATAATTAACTTATGTCATACAAATAATAATGATTTTACATAAAGTATGTTCACACTTTACACAATAAGAGTTGTTGATATATATATAGGTGAAACTAATTAAAATAACCCAACCTTTAAGGGGGTGTTAAAAATATATCTCAATCTTTCAAATGTAAGATAAATATCCCGACCTTTATAAGTGATGGTAATATAATATCCCAATGATTTATCTCCAATAAAATTCTTATTTTTTGTATTGTACTAATACTCATTTATTTTCAATTCAAATAAAACATACTGTATAAAATTAAATTAGATGAGTTTAAAAGTTTATTTAATAAATTTTCGTAGTTTTAGATTTAATTTGTACCTAACATTTTATATCTTTTTTTAAATCAATATCTATAACAAGCCAAATAAAAAGCAAAATAACATATTTTCGATTAGTAAATGATTAGCTAGTGTTTTAACTTATCAAAACGGAAGAATATTTTGCCAATTATAAACTTTATGTTACTACGAAATTGAAATAAAAATTTAATTATTTAGAGTATTCAATGGTGTTCAATTATATATAAGAAGTAAATTATTATTATTAAAAAATATATAAAAGAATGTAATTTTTTTATTTTTTTTAAATCCAAAATAAAAAAATTAAGATAAACTTAAAAACCAATCTAATTTAATCTACTAAACTTGAATGATATTTTACACAATCAAGATATTGAAAATTATATTTTAAATATTTACTTGTTTTATTATATTTGTTTTGATTAAATTTAATTATAATCTATAAAAATGTATTAAATTGAATGATTTTTTTTTGTTACAAAAGAGACTTTTATTTTTTTTTAAATTATCATGACAATTTAGACTATATTTGTAAGCATTTTTGTGGGGGAGAAAATTTTGAGATATTATATTACCATCCCTTAAAAAGGTCGGGATATTTATCTTACATTTGAAAGGTAGGGATATATTTTTAATACCCCCTTAAAGGTTGGGTTATTTTAATTAGTTTCGCCTATATATATATATATATATATATATATATATATATATATATATATATATATATATAGGGATTGACTCCGATGAAAACCTCAAATTGTGGTAAAAACCGTGAGAACTACTTTATAGCTTGGTTTATTTGAAACCTGTGCTAAAAACCTCAATTACACAATGACTTTACAACTCAGTTCAACCTAAAAACCGTGCTAAAAACTCCAGTTTTAAAATAACACATGACTTTATATCTCGATTAAACCTAAAAACCGTGCTGAAAACTCATGTTTTAAAATTACATTAGTGACTTTATAACTCAGTTTTATTCATAACCGGGTTGAAATATATGACTTTATAGATCGGTTCTATTCAAAACCGGACTATAAAGCTAGTGAACCGGGCTAAAAAGACGGTCCCCACAGGTTTTTACCGGAGCGCATCCCTGTATATATATATATATATTAGCTAATATTTCAAATTCTTATTTTTCATAATAAAATGTGCTTAGGGCGTGTTTGATAGGAGGTTAAGGTGGGGGTTTGGGGGGTTATGGAGTTTTTTTAAAAAAAAAGCTCTGAAGCTTCATGTTTGGAAGCAGCTTTGGCTTGAGGTTATGGAGTTGGAGGTAGAACTTATTTTTTCTGATTTTGGAAGCTGGGAGGGGTAGCTTTGGGAGGTTATTTAATCAGGTTATGGAAATTTGTACACTTTTACCCCTACTCCTTTTTTCCCCTTTTCATATCTGAAGGGTATTTTTAACTTTTCATCCACAATACCCACTTACAAACCTTATACCCACCAAACATCAATCATCTTTTTTACAAGGTTATTTTTTTAAAAAAAAATCTCCACCTCCCACACCTCCATAATACACGAAATAAACTTCACCTTCTAAAAAATAGCCAACCCCTAAAAAACCCCCCAAATTGCCAAACACGCGCGCAAATATCCCGGACGTCTGGAGAGTTTAACCATGATATTAGCAAGCAAGGTATTAGAGTTTCTCTATCTTTTTTATTTATTTACCTTGAATTTAAATTTCTTGTACTTTAAATTTGTCAATTGGATGTATGAGGTTTATCCAATCATTTACGATACTCCCCTCAAATTATTTAATAAATTACAACTCTTCACATTAGGTAAATCTAAATAGAGGGATGATAACTATCAATATTTTTTCCTACCTATCAAATTGATGTCCTTAACCCAGAAAAAAAAAGTAAGGTATCCTAAGAAATATGGGGAATTTATGAAGATATAAGTAAAAAAATTATGCTCCTACTATTAATAGAGCTCCAATATTTTCAATGTGCCAAAAAATGTACTGATCTATCTGCTATGTTTAAGTACCTTTGTTTCTCCAAAAAGTTTCTTCTCCAGCATCTCATAGTTTGATAGTAATGGATCCCGATGTTTTCAATGTGCTCTACACTGTAACAAGAGATTTTCATTTTCAAGTAACATATCTATTGCTACTTAAACTATAAATAAATTTTAATTGTTTTATTACCGAAGCCTTGAAGCTTTAGTCATAGCAGATGTTACTCTGCTTAAAGAGGGCATGCCAGGGAAAATGTATTCCTTAATAAAATCTATGCTTTGCTGGTTATGATCATAGTGTTCATCTGGAAGTGCAATAAACTACAAAAAAATTTGACAATTATACTCATATATAAGACATAAAAATACTTTATTTATTAGTAAGAAATTAACTTCAAACTGAAGGAATGCCTACAACTAGTAATTTTATACTAATTTAGCAATGACATGAAATGCATTACCTGTAGAACTATGAGACCGTCATTTGCGAGAACATAATCACAAAAGTGGAAGAAATCTTCAACATGTTCATTACTTACAGCTTCTAACATCTCACTACAAGGATAAGAGAATAGGATAATTAAACATTCAACTATATGCAACCAAAATTTGTTTTCATTTATGGTCAAAATATTGTCGATCAAGATATGGAGGAGTGATCTAACCAAGAAATAATTCGATCATATTTTTGCACATTAGGTAGCTGTCGATAATCGCAAAGAAGAAACTTGACCCGGTCCTACACATTTGACGAAAAGCACATATATTAAACCAAAGTAAGCAAGGTTATTACTGAAGTCCGGTGGGACTCGGGATATGCGCTAATAGCCTAGCTAACACATAAGCCAAGAAGGGTTGTTCCATCCTAAAACCAATTGACATTAGCTAGGAGGAGTAACCCACTAGGTTATATACTAAGGCCTTGTTTGTTCATATTATCAATGTGGGACTCTTTTGGTCTCTTCACATTGTCCATTCTCTCAACACGCCCCCGCAAGTGCAACTAGAGTCGTTTTTTTCGCCTCTAGGTGACACTGGGACAACGGGTCTAGCATCTCATTCTCTTTTTAGCTAGCCCAGGATCGAGAGTCGGACTGTTTGACTTTTCCGCTCTGATACCATACTAAAGTCCGTTTGGACTCGGGATCGGGGGTCGTGTGCACACGTGCGCCCTTGCGATAATAGCCTAGCACATAAGCCGAGCGGGGTTCCATCCTAAAACCAAATAGGCGATAAGAGAAGTAACCCACTGGGTTATATATTAAGGCTTGTTTGTTCATATTAGTTATACACTTGCCCTTTCAAATGTTAGAAATCTAGTGAACTAGTAAATTAAGTCAGGGACATCAATTTAGTGTGCAAGTAGGAAATATAAGAGGCAACATGATAAACTAAATTTCATTATAAAGTCAAATGTGCATTCATGTACCTAATTATCTAAAATTATGCACTATTAGAGAAGATTCTTCATATCTCAATCAATAAAACAACATACCTGAAGACCAGCTTTCTTAACCCTTTCCATGGAATATCTTAGTTGCTCCTCTGATAAAGTAATCCCAGTGTATTTGCAACCAGTATGCCTTACTACTTCAATAGCTAGGCTTCCCCAACCACACCCAATCTCTAAGACCTCATGGTTTTTCTCGATTTTTGCCTGGCAGATTTGAAATAAGCAATTAAGCATACCCCATAAGCGCGCATTATAATGTATAAAAGATTATCACAAATTTATGGAATTATATATCATGAAGATCCTAACCTTTTTAATCAGAAGATATAATTTTCTGAGTTGTGCATCCCTTAAATCTTCCTTTTTGGACTGCCCACCAATAATTTGTTTAGCGAGTAAATGACAAAAATATCCTATCTTCAATAAAATTTGCATTTTTTGGCATGCACAGAAGATGAAAGAGTTTTCAGTTCTCACCTTGAACACAGCACATGAGAATGTCATAGTCTCATCCAAGAAAAGAGGAAACATGTCATTACTCTGTCATTTAAGTTAACCAATAATTAGTCAACATCTCTCACTAATAAATTGTATTATACTCTCTCAAAAGAATTGTCAATGTAGAATCATGAAACTGATGTAAAGTCCTTGCATAGTAACAATTCTTTAATATCTAAATAGAAGTCTTTAAACACATTATACAACTAAGTTTTTTCTCCAATTCTTTTGGTGCTTATTGCTTTCGTTTAGTTTTCCTTTCTCGTACCGAGTATTTGAGGATGTAGTTTACAACTTAAGTATCACATCTTAATGAAACTTTTATGTATTGTTTAAACAATTATTAATTGGAAGTAAAAGACATTCGACGACTAAATATATTAGCAAGGAAATTGATTTTGGCAACATAAATTAATCATATTGTCTTTATCCATTTTGTGCAGTGTACTTAGCTTCAAAATGTAAGAATCCAAATTGAGCGACTATCATACCAAGTTCCCGGGGTGAAAAATGTTTTTATGAGCTTGAATTTGTTTGATTTTCCTCAAGAAGTAACTATAATATTTTGTTGAAGTTATTCCTGAAGTGAAAAGCATAGGTGTCCACCAATCCCTGTTGAAGATTCAATAAGAAAGCATCCAAATAAGATAAGCAGATGGTGATTCAACTTGTTAGCTAGAGTGTGCTAGTATCATTGTACCTTTTCCTAGTATGTTGAGAAGCCAGAGATTTGGACTCTCTATTCATAATAAAAATCTGCACAAAAGAATTTGATTGTTGAAACTAGCATATTGGAAGATTAATCGGCCAAAATATCCGTGAGCAGCTACGATATTATAAGTTTGTTCCTCTTGACCAAATATGTAACCTTCATTAGCAGATTCGTTTTCTGTGGTTTCCCGGTTATGGCTTATAGGAATATATTATAAATCTTGATGTTGTAGAATAATATTGTTTCTTACCATGAAAAGGTTAAGCAAACCATCTTTTTTATCTGCAAGTGAAAAATCTCCATTTGTATATGCATCTGCAAGGCCTAAATCATGCTCTATACTAACCTGTCACAAATGGGGTTATTTGTTTTAATAAAGAAACATTATATTAAACTGATTAGTTCTATTTTTTTGTAAACACAAAATTTAATTTCAAAACTAAAGAATGTAGACATAAATTGCAAACTCAAGGAGAAGTGTGCACCTTCAAGTAGAATTGGGGGTTATGAACTTTGATTGTCACTTTTGATATGCATTTCTCACTTGTTCCTTGGAAGGTAAAAACTCTTCCCCCATCCTCCAATATTCTTTAGGTGTAAGATCAAATTTCTTTAGTTAATAAGAGCAAATACACAACGAAAAGCAGCACAATACAGATGTATTATATATGCTTATAAAGTCAATTATTTGGAAACGGGAGAAGTAAAATGTAAAACTTATAAATGCTTAATTAAATGCAACATATAACAAAAGTTGCATGTTTTACTCTCAAACAGTAACTTGTTGTAACTTATATAATAGAAAAAAATATCATATTTTCTTTCATTACATTAAAATTTTTGCAAAGATTATGGGTCAAAGTTGAAGAAACTTACATAAGACATCCTTCTGAGATAATGCTTCTCAAATACCTACAAATGAAAGTGCGTGCTACAGTATCTATCCAAGAAGGTATCATCTGCTTTGGGTTTTGCAAAAGATCATAGTTTCTTCCAAGCACCCTTTGTGCAACAACTAGGCCACCCTAAGAATAATTTTATGTCAGAAAATTTGAGTACTTTGCAACAACATATACAAAATGTGATATTAAAAGAATCAATGTAAACTTTTACCTTTAGTCCGTCCTCATGGAAGCCATAACCTAATTAAGGAATATATCATCGATTTAAAGTACAAGCAAAATGAGGAGAAAATTGTGGTAAAAGAAAGAATATATTCTTAAGTCACATTAAACCCGGTATATATGCATTTAAGGGCCGGTTACCTTGATATGCCCCACAAAACCAAATTCTTCTTTTTCCTTGAATAATATCCATCTCAGATAAAGCTTTTGAAGCTGCAACAGAAGGAATAGGATGTCCAGCTGACCATTTGAGTAGTATGCTTTCAGGAACAATAGGCGGATTAACTGTGGCAAGAAAAGGTTGATCGCCCTCTTCAATGTTCTGTTCACTCAAAAGAAAATAACAAAAATATCACAATACTTGTGTTATAAGAAATAGTATTTAATTTGTTATTATTTACCAACAAAATTATTCATTAATAATATAAAATATATTTTTTTAAAAATAATTTTCATAATGGGAGAATATGATATATGAAATTAAAAATATTTGTAAATCACATGCCAAAAAAGAAATGGCATTACCATCTATGCGACTATGATATATTTCTTATTCTAAAAAAATGAAATAATTTGCGAATTGCTACTTTATCTATTTCAAAATAAAAGTCATTTGACTTTTCTACACGTATTTTAAGTAGGTAAAAACTATATAAAATAATTTTTTTAATGAATTTGTTTTGACAAGTTTATACTATGAATACCAAGTATGAAATTATTTGAAAAAATAATTAAAAAATAATATTTTATAGCGTTTTTAGCTCAAAAAACGTGCAGAAAAAGACAAACGACATTTATTTTGAAACGGAGGGAGTATCGTCTTGACATAAAGAACTTATAACCTACTTGGAGCACATTGAGCCAAAATGTTATAGACAACCCTTTACTTTTCGAACTTCCAATAAAATTCCATGCACTCCATGCTGTGGGATTTTGAGGCATCAAACTTTTGTCACGATGGAGGAAAATATCACTGTCCATAGGAGATTAATAAAAAAGGCCTTCAAATATTAGTAACAAGTATAAAATGACTAAACTTGTTGAATTTTCTAGTAGCTCATAATTTACAAGGGAATTTTATCTCATCGTAGACAAATTTGATAGCTATTCTCAATGGAAAATTAACTGAATGACTAAATTATACAATATAAAATACTAATATCACAAGATTTTATTTTACTTTTTTTTTCTCCTAGGTCAAAGTCACTCATGGATCAAATAATTTATTGCATTGGTAACTTTTACACGAGAGAATATATCCAAAAATAATTCGTCTAAGGTACCCTTATGGATTAGTATTTTAACGTGGTCCCATAGTTTTTCAAACATTTAGTGCTTCACTAATGTTTTATTTTTTTTTGGTGGGAAAGCCCGGAGAGCCCGAGGCGATAGCAAACAACAAGAAGACCCCCTACACAACAGTGGATCGGGGTAGCCCTCTCCCTAATGTCATCATCTAATGTCATCCTTGAAGACTCCACCTTGATTGTTAGATCTTGAGAGCAAACCTACAGGTCTTTGAGAAAGGTTGATGAAAGACAAAACAAGATTCTGGTTTCAAGATCTTGACAGCAAGGGCAAATTGGACGAATTGGATTCGTCAAATATTTTATATATTTATTTGTTAAAGATTTTTATGTGCAAATTTTATATTAAATGTTTGAAAAGGTTGCTCAGATTTTTTATACAGATTATGGAAGATTTAGTGGCTGGAAAATCTTTTAAAAAGGGCTGGAATTTTCTATTCAAGGCAAGAGGTGATATAAAGATAAAGAGAAGATATGTTGAAGATTGTGGGATGATTTTATGGAAAGAAAAGATTTGACAATTCAAATTCAAACGTTCAAAAATCAGCCCAGCCCCTATAGCCTATAAAAGAGACGGTGCAAGCGGAGAAGGAGAATACTACACGAGCATTCAATCTACAAGCAAAGCGTTCTCCATTGCAATCATCCCCTTTGATTCTCTCTTTCTCCATTGTTGTTCTTGCTTTATCTTTTGAGAGTTTGAGAGTTTCTAGAGCTTCATTGTACAAGTCTAAAGTGTTATACTAAGAGTACACATCTACTCAAACGTATTCACTAGGCTATTATTTCACGAGTGTTTTGGGATGACTAGATAGTAGCGGGTGAGGCTACGAGTTGAGAGAAGGGTTGTTCTTCTAAATTGTATCTAGGACTCTAAGGGATCTGAGTTGACTAGATAGAAGCGGGTGAGGCTTCGAGGGTTTAGAAGAAGGAAAGATCTTCTCGGTTGTATCTAGGATCCATAGGAAGTGAAATAATAGTGCTTTTGAATCCTACGGGTTGGAGAACCCTAGGCGGGGACGTAGGCCAAGTTGTGCTGAACCTCGTTAACAATTCTTGTGTTCTTTGAGTTTTACTTTCATATTTAATTTCCGCATTATACTTTGATAAGTTTTATTTTCGTACAGGTTCTGCTGGATAAGTTTCTGGAATGATTTCAAGACCTTGAGTTCTGGTTCAAAACTTTGGGATTCATTTCAAGGCCTTGATATCGACTCTGCAGAAAGTTTACGAAAATTGTCTAAGTCTTTCTATTCTATTTACATCACCTATTACGACTCTTCAATCCTCGATCAAATCAATACAACTATTGGGCGGATCGTCAAGAAAATGCACACCCAAAGGAAAAACAAAAGCAAACGAAGCAAAGGAATCGGCAACACGGTTCGCTTCCCTGAAGACATAGTGAAACTGAACCAACCAGTTCCTGTTGAGAAAGCCTTGGCATTTACGAACCAGGCTAGATAGCATGTGGTGATCGGCAATCGTGCTTCAATTCTAATAAGGTTCCACCCCATCAAGGAAGTGCTTTATTAATTTGGTTCACTAATGTTTTATGGTTTGTCTAGATAGTGCTTTATTTTGAATGGAAGTTTCCAAAAAATATTATAAGTTGGATAAAAATAATATCTATGGTATATTTGATAATTGTAGAGTTGTAGACATCCTGTGGGAGGTAAAAATGAAGACAATAGAGCTTCTGGCCCAGTAAATACCAAAAAAAAAAAATACGGTGGACCAAGCACATCGAGATTGATATACATTTCGTCAGAGAGAAGGTCGCTCTAGGCCAGGTTCGAGTGTTACATGTCCCTTCTGCCTATCAGTATGCGGACATCTTCACAAAAGGATTACCTACTCCTCTTTTTACTTCTTTTCGTTCCAGTCTTGCTATTCGCTCACCTCTAGCTGCGACTGAGGGAGGATGTTAGCAGTATATATTTTATAGATAGAGTTGTACATATTTACGATTGTACCCTCAGGGTTTTCACCCAATGATATATATACAGGAGTAGGCTCCTCTGAGATCTTTCAAGGACTCAGTTATCTAAACACTTACAAGGGGGAAACTCTATGAGATTTGATAATATGGTAGAAAGATTGATATGTTTTCTTCAATGAATTGTACTATCAAATTTGATTAGTAGTTTTTGTAAGTATATGTATATTTATGTCAATGCACTAAAATAATTTAAATCTCATCAAACAAAAACACAAGTACTTCAACCAAATTTGAAGAGAGAGTATTTGCCGAACACGATACCTATATGCATACTGAAAAGCTCCAAGAATCTTTCTCTCATCATAGGTTGCTTGCTGTCCTAATATTGTCAAGGCATCAGGAGGATGAATGGCCATTATGCATTCATCATAAGCAACCTCTGAACCATCACCCAAGGACACTATACAACCTATAGTAAATTTTCAAAAGTTGAAGGAATTGAAACAAAAAACGAAGAGGAACATAAAAGGGATCGAAAAAAAAAAAACAAAGTCAACAATCATAAATCAATGCTCATCATTCTATCTTAGAAAAGTATTATTGAGTTTAAAAACATGTAAAACACAACAAATGGAGATAAATGAGGATGAGATTTTCATATTTTATCATATAAAAGAAATGCAATGAATTTATCAATAAGAAAATAAACCTATTTAGGAAAATAGACCAAAGTTGAACCATTATATTGTCTTGCAATGGAGTGATTACTAAATTCAATTTATGGGCTTATATTTGATAGTTGTTAGAGTAACTTGATGTCCACTGGGAACTGACAGTATGTTTTGATGACAAAAAAACTCTAGTGTATGATGTACATGTGATTGTCTAAATGATTTACAGATGATTAAACATGGTTAAAGTGGGCTACAACCCATGGTACTGTATGAAGAAGTAATATGATGAAGATAAAAAAAAAGAGGCAAACCGATGCAAATGGACCTCAACAAAGCCTAGAGAATGAAGACGCTGGAGAAAATTCATGAAGGACAAATGTAAGTTGCTAGAAAAGGAGCAACTATACTATCGGGAAGGTTGCCCATCAGGAATCAATGAGGAAATCTGCAACAAACAAGTTGCATAGAAGCTGAAAATGTAATGTAAGACGTTTTATTGAGGATCGAAGGAGAAGAAGAGTGTTGAGCAGGAAACTAAGTTTGTGTGGGATTGGTCGTCGTCTTGCTACATGCCTAGTTGAAGCATTTGTGATTGCTCATGTTTGTCATATTGTAAGGACTGATCTTGTTTGTTGTCATTTTATTGAGTCGTTAGTAGGGTTAGAAGTATATCCTTAGGATGGTTTAATTTATCTAGATAGAAATAGTCTTAAATAGTTCGCATTCCTAAGTTGTACTCCCATTCGATGGTTTTCATCCCGCATAACTTGTTGGTTGTTAAAGAGTTTCCATCTTGATTTTTTTTAAATTGGTGTAAACCTAATAATCCTTATACGAATACACTATTCTTATTTAGTCGAATAATCCATATATTGACATACTCCCAAACAGAATAATCATTTATATTTAGTCGAATAATTAAGACAAACATACCATCCATACAAAATGCGAGTTCATATGTTATTTATTTCACAAATACCCACCCATAAAGGAATAAAGGTTAAGAAATCTCTTAATATTTGACCACTTTTTGAATAGTTGACCAAATTCACAAATACACTCACATCGAATTTCATATATATAGACGAATAATGAATTCGAATTGTCTGAAATATTGTCCAATTTCTAAATACTTTTTCTAGATTTTGATTCTCGAAAACCTTCATCTAATTTGATACCTACTTATAAATAATTCTTCATTTTCCACCTAATAATTCTTAATATTGCCCATTACATGAACAAACAATAATCCACGTACATTTCATCTCTACCAATTAGGTTTGACACATTATTCATAAAAATTCGAACCATTATTCGTAGAAATGGGCAATATTAATGTATAAGGATTTGAGGTTTGAGAATTATTCATAGAAATTTGTTGTATTATTCGTATAAATTTTAAATATTATTTAGAGATTTGAAAATTAATCGTAGAAATTTGAAGTATTTGTTTAAGAATTTAGGGTTTGAGCATTATTCATCGAAATTTGACGCATTATTCATATATATCATAAGTATTGTTTAGGAATTTGAGAGTTTTAAAATTGAAAATGGGAAAATTTGAAGTATTATTTGTCAAAATCTGAAACATTATTCGTTGAAATTTGAATCATTATTAATTCGTATAAATCGGAAGTAGTGTTTTGTTAAATTTAAAGCATTTTTCGCTGAAATTTGAAACATTATTCGTCAAAATTTAAAACATTATTTGCCGAAATTTGAAACTTATAATTAATAAAAAAATATATACATTGGGCCACAAAATTGGGTTGCATGCCAGTTTTTTCATTATCTCATAATTGGATGCACACCCACACATGAATTTTGTATTGGCCCCACCGTTTTTTAATTAAGAAATTAAAAAAATATGATTATATGATAATTTCAATTGATCTCAATAAAAGACCTAGATTTGTTAACATGATACACAATAAGAGATGTATATATATAATCTATACTATATATATAGGACTAATGTATATAAATTGATATTATGAATAAATTTACTATATTTACATATGCTATGTATCATGAATGTATAAAGTACGTGCAACTGTGCAAACTATGATTATGATAATTTCAATAATAATTTAGTACTCCATGAAATACTCACCTTCATTGCTAGTTGAAACAGAATGAACCTCACAGCTAGTTCTTATTTGACAGCCTCTAGCAACCAATTCCTTTGTAACCTTGATGTGACCATAGAAAACAAGAAAATAATCATTTAACTACACTTGAACAAATAAATCATAATAATAATATTTGAAAAACTTAAACAACCTTGTCAACATAACAATGAGAACGCCCTTTAACTGTAAGCCATTGCGGACGTCCAAATAACTATATATATTAGCAGCAATAACACAAATAGTTTAATTATATATGTAATTAAGCATGGACAATATATATATGATTTCCAATTCAATATAAACTTATGGAGTGAGAAAGAAGAACCTGAAGCATAGAGTGATTGCGAAAACATGAAAGGATGGAAAATGCAGGAAAGGCAATTGCTTGTTCCAAGGAGCAAGACCAAGTTGAAGCACACAACGGAATCTATACAAGTTAATTGAAAAATCAGCTCATCACATATCCACCGATCGATGCAAAAACTAATGAAAAGCACGATCAAGGGATCTGTGGTGGGGGGTGGGGGGTGCTTGGGGATGCTGAAGCCCCCTTAGCCCAGGAGAAAAACGTAAAAAAAAATTAATTTTTGAATTTTTTGATAATTTTTACAAATTTTATGAATAAAAAATCATAAATGATCATTTGGTAATTCTTCTACTCAAAATGCCTAATATATAAATATAAAAAAATTAAATTGGATTTTTTTTAGTAATTCTTCTACTAAAAATGCCTAATTAAATAACAAATTTAAAATTTTGTCCAATATAATATTAAAAAAATTGTTTTTTCTTATATATATGACAAAAAATTTGTCGAATTTTTTTTAGCTCTACTTAGGAAAATTCCTAGATCCGTCGTTGAAACCATCTTACAAGATAAGCTCTCTGAAATAGCTCAGAGTAACCCCTTGAATTGACAAAATTCCCGAGTGTTTCACATCGATCCATCTCCGGGTTATTTTCTAGCTCATCAAGGTACCTAGTACGGAAACAAAACAAGTTGTGAATTAAGCATTAGTTCAAACCGGGCAGTAGATATTTGATGAATGACATTAATATCGTACGTTAGATAGGCAAGAACCAAATTAAAGGGTGTTCTTACGTACATGAGGACGTCCTTCTCAAACTTGATAATTTCGTGAAGCATTTTCCAAAAGTGTGGATTCAATAGATTGCGCTTTTGTGCAAACAAACTTGATAAACCATTGCGGCTTCCCCATTCGCACCCAAGCCCTTTGTCTAAACTCACAGAAAATGACATATCAGAGTCCTCCATCTCGATTCCAAGACTCTCGAATAACTCCATCATATTTGGGTATGTTACCTGTTAAGTAATACAAGAATACACAATTTAAGCTTATGAAATCATCTCATAGTTAGATATTATGAGGGTTTAAGCATTGCTGCTTGGTTGCGGGTCAACATCTTGTCTAAGGAGCGGATCAAGGACGACAGTGATTGGAATGCTCTATTCGCAGTGGCCTTATGGAGGCTTTGGAAAAGACGGAACGAGAAAATCTTTCAAGGTGTTGAAAGCTCACATATCAAAATTAAGGAGTCTTGCTTGAGTACACTCCAGGAATATAAGACGGCTAGCTATGGAAAGGAATGGAGGGACCAAGATTGTGAGGCAGAAGCAGCGAACTGGTGTGGGGCCCTCTGCGAAGGGGGCTCGTGTTGTTATGGGAGGAGTTACCAGGGATGCCGACCGAACTGGTGTGGGGGATTTGCTTGTAATCTTGGATCCTGCTCGGTCCCTATGGCTGAAGAATGGAGGGACCAAGATTGCGAGGCAGAAGCAGCGGCTGAACATAGGTTGGGAGCTAGAGACCCCTTATAAGGGCTGGGTTAAAGTCAATATGGATGGATTTAATCTTATTTAATCTTATGGTTTTCAATTGATTAATATATATTTTTCAAAAATTTGATTGGTGATTGATTAAATAAGATTATTTAATTAAGTTAATTAACTAATATGTTTGGGGTGTGGTGGATGTCTATATTTTTCAAGATAGAAAATTTTATAACAGTGTCAATTTACATCTCAGGCGACCGACTAAAGCCATCGTCTGAAATGGTTTTCGTCGCTAGAGGATACAGGCGACGGTATTCCGTCGTCTGAAGTGTCGGCTTGACACTGCCCAGGACCCAGAGCATTCAGGCGACGGTAATCATAATGTTCGCCTGATGTGTCTTCGGCGACCAAAAAATTGTTTGTCGCCATAGAACATTGTCAGACCTTGAGGGCTTTTCAACCCGCCCACTAGCATTGGACAGTCAAGCCTTGGACAATCAGGCGACGAACTCTTATAAGTTCGGGTTGGGTACCATGCCTTGGACAGTCAGGCGACGAACTCTTATAAGTTCGTCGCCGGAAGTCAACTCAGGCGACGGAAGCTCATGGGTCCATCACATGAGATGTAAATTGGCATAGTGATATATATAACCTAATTTTTTAACGCGCGTGAACTTTATGGCATTAAATGTGATGAAATGTATTATACTTTTTCATTTATCAAATTAGGATAACAAACACTTAAATGTTTATATATATAATTTAGTTAATTGTTTTTGTAATACCCTAATAATTAAGTATTTATTTATTTATTTACTCCATCCATCTCATAATTGAAGTCATTAATCTGATATTTTAGGGTATTTTTAATGGGCTAAAAAAATCTACAAATATAAATATTTTTTAATTAATTTTTTAAAAATAATTCCATTTTTATTACTTATAAGAATGAAATTATTTTAAAATTTTAAATTAATAAAAAAAACTTTTATATTTTATAAAGTTTTTAGTTCATTAAAAAGATATTAATAAGTCAAATTAAGAAGATTTCAAACGACTAAAATTAAAAGTAAGTTATCAACCGTGATATTATTCATAGATACCAAATGATTATTCAATTCATATGTATATAAATATAAATAATATCATTAATTTGTTAAGTACAAATTTGTTTAAAGATGCGAATAATTATATAATTTTAGTACGTTCCAAGCTGTATAAGAGGTTTAGACAAGATATACAGGTAGATATGGATGAAGACTTACACGATTAAAGACCATGAAAGCGAGGTCGAGATGGACACCATCAACGGTGACAGTCTTGGCATGGCCACCGAGCTTCTCCTCTTTCTCGTACAAACACACCTTCACCCCGCCCTTCGCAAGCTCGTACGCAGCTCCCATCCCGCTGATGCCGCCTCCTATTACTGCTACTCTCTTCATCTTCCTTGATCCGATCCTCTATTTTTGCAATTCAATCGATCAGGAGTGTGTATGTGATATATATACACGTTTCTCATATATGAACCAAGTCTCTCAATGCGAACTACGAACTGAAGATAATAGCCCCTGGATCAAAATTCTGCTGAAATCAATGGTGCATATAGAAAGTAATGGGTGGTCCCTCACCCAGGATCCTACTTAACTAGTTAAATTAAAAAGATATTCGTACTTTATGCTGAATTGCAAACTTTATACTTAATTTCTTATATTTGAAAATATTACTAGGAGCTTAATACTAAATGCTTAAATGACGTTTGATGGTACTAACTATCATAAAATCTACTAGCTATATTATGAATAATAAGTTTGCTAATTTTTCAAGCCCACCATGCTTTGCATTAAAAACTTTAAGCTAAAAAGGTTTGACCCATACCTGAAAGTAGATACCCTGAACCGTCGGCGTTCCTGTAGCTTCCGACTTTCTAGAGGTGGCTAACCTTCAACCGGACCTCCCTTGCTTAGTCAAGTGACTCAAGTTTGAGCACATATCTGTTTTATTTCCTACCTCGGACCGTAGTCTCTAGCTTTTGGTTTTGATTTTGAGAAGGTGAAAGGATTGGAATCCAGAAAACAAAATATTCCGAAAATAGCTTTCAATTAAGTAGCTTTCCCTTTCTTAAAAACAAACTTTATTGAATTTGAAAGATTACAACACACAAGCACTATTGAAATAAAAACACTCAAACACTCATATCAGAGAGATCCATCGAAGGATTTTTGAATTTTTGAGTGATGGAGAACCAATCTGACGAAACCTGAGGAAAAACTGGCAGAATCTAACACCTCGTTAGGAGGCATACACCAAAGAAGAGTCAGGGGAAGAACCAAAAAACATTGAAGAAAGTAATCGCGGATAATAACACGCTCTAGGGGTCGTGTTAACACTTATCCGCGGATAGATAAGGGCACAATTAAGGAAGGCCACGTGTCACACATGCCCACCATCGATTAGTTCCTGTGCACTCTCCACGTGTAATGATTCATCCCCCTCCAATACAGAAACACTATTATGTTAAAGTCAACACTCACTACCCTTGACACGTGTATCTGCATCCCCCTCTAATACAGAAACATTATTATGTGAAATATGAGGTATTCACTCATAGCTTGAGAACTAAGGTGTGACATTATTCGGGGAAATATATATTTTTTCGTCGACTACGCAAATAATAAGGCAACAAATAAAAACATGAATTAAGACTCCGAATAATGTTTATTCACTCATGTTCTAAACATTATGCGATATAATACTTATATTTCTGGGGACCTATAAAAAAACTCACCCACTTCCACTTTTATGGGTGTGTGGAAAACATATATATTTCACCGAATAAAGTTACACATCAGTTCTCAAGCTATGAGTGAATACCACTTATTTCACCAAATAATGTTTTTGTGTTGGAGGGGGATGCAGATACATGTGCCAGGGGTAGTGAGTGAGTGCTGATTTATGCAGGTTCCACCATTTTTTATGCCAAAATAAAATAAAAACATTTTAATCTTGGTCATCCATCTTTTCTCTATCAACGGTCCATATTTGCGTACACGATACTCCGTAAGGGACATGGTTGAGTGCATATAATTCATAATATATATATATATATATATATATATATATATAGTGTATGGATCATTTGTGCACATGTCTTAGGGTGTGCACTGTGCACAAATATTATTCGGTGAAATGTGAAAAATTATTCGGTGAAATTTGAAGCATTATTCGGTGAAATGTGAGTATTGTTTAGGGGAATGTGAAACATTATTTGGTAAAATTTAAAACATTTCATATAAATTGTAAGTATTGTTTAGGGAATTGAGGTTTCTTTTATTTGAAATGGATGAATAAAAAAACTAAATATTATTCGGTACAATGTTATAAATTATTCAGTGGAATTGACACGTTTTCATCTGAACTAAATGGAAAAAAAACATAACAGTATTTGGTAGAATGTTTCACATTTCACCGAATAATGCTTCAAGTTTCACCGAATAATGTTTCACATTTCACCGAATAATATTTGTGCACAGTGCACACCGTAAGGGGTGTGCACACCCGAACCACACCCTATATATATATATATATAAGAGTTCTAATGAAATAAAAAATACCGAATAATGTTTCACATTAGATGAGAAGGTAACTAATGGACGAGATTGAATTAAAATGGTTAGCATGTTATTACTCTGGATTTATTGAGAGAAATACTAGGAATTAGTCAATAATTCAATTATTACCTAAATTAAAGTATGACTATACGGAGTATATTACATTCTCACCCCATAAAAAGTTTTATAATAATAATTTTTAATAAGGAAGGCAACACATTATTTTTTGGGTCTCAAGCAAAACACTTAAATTAATACAAGTACAAAATATCTTTATGAATGAAGGAACATAATTAAAATTCATGTAGCATCTAACTGAGTATTAAACAAACAGTTGATGAATATATAATGTATGTTAAATGAATATTTAGTGTGTTGAATATGAATATTGTTTTAATATATATATTGTGGACTGACAAAACTTAATCGATAGAATATGTTCTAATATATTCAATAATTCTATTCGCATTATTCAAATTAATTGTATAAATATTCACATAATGTTAATTAAATTGTGAATTAATGAAATGAAACATATAAAAATATTCATCTAGTATCTCTAATCAAGTTAATGGATAACAAATATATTATATTTGTTAAACGAATATTTAGTATTTATAATATGAATATTGGTCATAACATCTATTTTTAATATTATGGGTTAATAAATATATATGATGAGTAAAATAAGCCTTAAGATTGTAGTATTATTATTCATTCAATTTATTCTAATTATTCACATTAATTGTGTAAAATATTCATGTGTATAAATTGTGTACAATAGTTTAATGTAATATCATCTATAAGTAAATTTATTCGTATTCAATTTATTATACTTTGTATAAAAATTTGTAAATAGGTCGAAGCTTTCATCTTCCTAGAATCCAAATGAAGTTCTTAAAAATGTCAAATTCTAATTGAATGTTAATTGGAAAAACGGATGAATAATAATTCCATACTTGCAAGATAAAATCATTTATATGTGGATAATGGAAAGAATATAAATTGCATTTCCCCCTTCAAATTAATTCTCAGTGCTTAATTAGATCTATCTAGAATTCTAGGGTATAGTAACATCCATTTCGAATACAATCTCATTCATTCATGCTCTTTCCATCTAACGTATACTATTACGTTACACGTTACATCGTATTTTCTGTTCACTGGAACCATACCATATATATAGAGAGAGGTTGGGTCATGTGTTACTATCCCTTACGGTGTTAAATGTTAATAGATCTGGGTCTTTGATTGAATGAAATGGGTGGCTGAGATTATTTGACAATTTTGGCTTTTTTCTTTAATTAAAAATCAATGGGACCCACCTCTTTCCTTGCCCACTTGTTGAATTACGTGCGCGTGTGTTGTACTCTTTTTTTTGTGGCGTAACTTTTTTTGGGTGGGTAACATTGTTTTTTTGTGTGGTGCACTGTTTGAACTATTCGATAAGGTGATATTAAATATTCGCTAACTTATACTCTCTCCGTTAATTAAAACTTCACGTTTTACTATTCACGTACGCTTTTTGAGGTGTTAAAAACTATATAAAATATTAACTTTTTTAACATATTTTTTAAATAATTTCATACTTGTTACTATTAATTATGAATTTATAAAAACAAATTTTAAAAAAGGTTAATATTTCATATAGTTTTTATCATTCTAAAAAAGCGTGCATGAATAGTAAACGACAAGTTTTAATTATCAGAGGGAGCATTTATTATTCGTGTGTAAAGAGGAGTTATCGTTTAGATAATAGCAAAAGGGTTGGTCAATTTTGCAACTATTCGTTAGGTTAATAGTAATTATTCGCTAAATTGATCGTTATTATTCATTTGTAAACAGGAGTTATCATTTATATAATAGCAAAAGGGTGGGTCAATTTTGCATCTATTTGCTAGGTTGATAGCAATTATTCGCTAAGTTGATAGTAATTATTCGCTAGGTTGAAAGAGTATGTAAATGTAATTCTTGATTTCCCACATCTAATTAACCACATATTTATGAATAATTTCGTATTATCAACGAATAGAAACTTTGAACTTGCCGAATAGTGACTCTGAACATGAAATTCAATGAATAGCTGGTTATTAGGCATTATTCATAGATATTTTAATTATGCAGTAAGATTTGGACAATTATTCGGTAATATGTTTAAATAATAACTAAATAGTACTCCCTCCATCTCAAAATACATGTCTTTTTAGCCCATGTAATTTTGTCAAAAATACATGTCTTTTTAGATTTAATCATTACACTTAACCTACTTTTTTACATCTAATCATTACTCTAATTTTTACATCACCCCTACTCTCCTCCTTACAAATTGAAAAAAAAAAGAAACAAATACTCTAATACCAAAGTCTAATCATTACACTTAACCTACTTTTTACATCTAATCATTACACTTAACCTACTTCTTCATTCTTGTGCTTACTCCTAAAAAGACATGTATTTTGAGACGGAGGGAGTAACGAATAATCTATCACATACCATCGAATAATCTATTGCATACCAATGAATAATCTATTACAAAACTATGAATACCAATGAATAATAATCTAATACAGATCGAAACCAATACAGATCTAAGACGGAGCCATGGGTACAGAGCCATAGGGAACCTATCGTAGAACCTCGAGTACGGAGCCGGAGCCATGGAGGCCCGCAGGGAACCTTTGTAAATCCCTAATTAACAATACAGATCGAAGACGGAGCCATGGAGGCTCGCAGTAAACCTGTCGTAAATCAGGATCCGAAATCTATACAGATCGAAACCAATACAGACCCCTAATTAACATTGAAAATCCGAAACCAATACAAAATGAAATTTGTAAACTTGCGATGCTTGAATGACAGATTGAGAGAGATGAAGTAGGGAGAGATTCACCTGTTTGTTTGTGATGCAGATCGAGAGAGATAAAGTAGGTAGACGTTGAGTTGCAACCAGGTTTGAAAAGAATCGGGGTTAACTGAGATGAATTCCTCCCCAAGTTAAGCGCAACAGCGACCTTGGTTGCATCCCCGTCAGTGCTCGTGTGAGAACCGCGCCGAAGACGGCCTGAAGAAGAGACTAATGGTGAGCAGCAGCAGCGAGAGGGGCTAACCAAAGGATGAAACGCGAGCAGAGAGAAAGGGAGATGAGGCGGTGGTAGACGAAGATGGTGTGATTGGGATTTTGGATTGGTGTTTTAATACACGCGCTTTAGGGTTGGGGTGGGTTTTTTATTTTCAATTTAATTTACAATTAAATTAATATATTAGAATAATTTGGGCCATCCATCTTTCCTCAATCAAGATCCCAGATTTGTTAACATTTAACATCGTATGACTTGTTAACATTTGATCCATATATATATATATATATATATATATATATATATATATTTGAATCTATAGCATACATCGTTCCTTCTGCAATTTGCAGAGATATAGTTATTCAATTATCACTAGTAGAAAAATACAAATATAACCCGGGCGTTTTTGGGAAAATAGCCCCGATATACCTAATATCACATCCGAGCATCAGAGTGGTATGATAATAGGCTAATAGCCTGGATGTGAAAAGGGACGCTCGGGTTAAAAAGGATTTAATTTTCAGGAAAAAAAAGCTGACTTTATAGCCCGTATATGGGACACGCACAAGCTATTTGCTCTATTATTTGTTTAAAAAAAGATACCTCATAGCCCGGAGAATTTACATTCGGGCTAACTCTCGGGAACTAACTTCGGGATTCGAAATTCACGTGTTCGGGATCGAAATTCCCGCTCTACCTTAACCTCACCCCATCTGAAAATCAGCCCAAGGATTGGAGCCCATGTGACATCTAAATTCAAACACAAAGATGCCCATTACCCTATTTGGAGAGACACCCACATTTCACTTTCTTCTTCTCCCTCTCTTGCACCCCTTTCTTTGGGCAAGATGCCAAATCCATTTCTATCCCATCTCTTTTCCCAAAACCCCCAAAAACCTTATCCCCTCTTTTCATCCTTTCTCCCTTTCTATGAGAAGCCCAAGGACTTAGCCCTCCCTTGCCGCCAGCACCACCACCACACCACCACCCTCAGCCACCACAACCACCACCCTCACCTCCCTCCACCTTCTTCCTCCTCCTCTTCTTCCACTTCCGCCGAAAGCCCAAAACCACCACCACCACTTCCTTTCTCCTCCTTCTCTTACACAAGTTTCTCCAACAGCACCTTCACACTTCCCCGGAGCCAAGAAGAGCAAGCCGAGCCACCCAGCAGCCCCGGAGGTCCGAGATCGCCGCCCCGACGCCGCCACCGCCACTGTTCTCGGTTTCTAGAGGTGAGAGCTTCGAGTTTTCTTCCTTTTGACTCCAAACCCTTAAACCTCCCTACTACTCTCCCATCATTCCTTTAACCTCCCTACTACTCTCCCATCCCTCCTTGCATGAAGATCCAGCTGAGAACGAGCGCAGAGATCTCTCCCGATCCATTCCGACTAAGAACGAAACCTTGGGTGAGCGAACCCTTCCTCCTCTCGATTTCTACGTGATATGTATGGTCTAACATGCTCCTGTAGACCAGGGAAATATTTTGGGACAAAATGGGAGGGCTAACACCCATGGAGAAACTGCAATGAGCTCGGTCTGAGCTCCCAATTGCAGGTTTTTCCTCGGCGAGTTCCATGTCGCCGCGATAAGTGGGAACTGGCCATGGTGCGATTCAACCTCACCACGGCAAAACTCCAGCTTCACCGTGGCGAGAGTCGGATGTCCCTTGGCCACATCCCCGAGCCTAGAGAGTTCTCTCTCACCACGGCGAGTGAACCTCGTTGTCGCGGCGAGTGTGAACTTGGCCTTGGCCGTGGTGAGATCCATTTCACCATGGTGAGAGTCCCTCTCATGGTGGAGAGCCCCCATTTACGGCCATGAGACCCCTAGCTCGCGAGGAGTGTTTTGCCATGGCGAAACTATGTTTTGCCACGGTGAACTACCCCTTAGCCGAGAAGTTGACTCGATGATTCTTGGGGTTTTGACGAATGACTCAAAAGCATTTTGATGGGGATTTAAAAGGAATAACTCGACAATTTAAACTTGGGTTTTGGAAAATGAACTTAACGAACATGTTTAAAGGTCGGAAGTCCTAACGGTTTTAAACTAAGTTGAGGGCTTTGACTCGTTCGGTGACTAACTTGGCATGATGTTGTGAATGTGTGACTAATAGCATGATAGGATGATGTTGAAATGGTATATATACCAAGTACAAGTATGAGTTAGTAGCATGCGAATTTGACTAAGTATGATGTAAGCTGATGAGTTGGTGAATTATGTTGAATGTTGCATGAGATGTGCGATGGTTGATTATGATAAATGGAAAGCATGGATGATGCGAACTTGTTTATCTATCTGCTTGTGTGTGTGATATGTGTGCTTAAAGTAGCCATAGAAGTAGACTCATTATGTTCTTGAATATGCATCTAGGTGTTCCCTTGTGATTGTGACTTGCTATGTGCCGAATCTACTCTTTTGCTACTCTGCTTATCCAGGTAAGTTCCTCTTGGAGCTTACTCAGATTCAATAGAACCACTTCCCTACTTATATATATGTGCATGATACACTAGGTGTTGCATAAGCATAAGAGCATGCCATGTAGTACCATGCTTAGGACTTGCACTTATGAATGAGCATCCTTATTCTGTATGCGTTTGTAAACAAAACGGCTGCTATATGTGAAGTTAACTAGAGTCTTTTCTAGGGTCATAGGATAGCCCAATCCCATCGGGTGTTTTCCTGAGACATATCGAGTCATGAGTAACACCAATATGAGCATGATGAATGAATGATGAATGAAAATGGAAATGAATAACTGGAATGCATTCACGTACTGGCTAGTCTTCGCCCTAACGGGAAGGGGGTGGAGGTAGGAGAGGGACATGTCACTTGACATTCTTTGATAGGATCCTAATTTATTGCTTTCTGCATATATAAACTGCTAGCATGCTTGTGTGTTAAATTCCGTCCTGCATTAGAAGCATGATATTAGGAATAGCGTATATGTGTGCTTATTTGTGGGTACCAGCCAAAGGCAGGCCTCAATCTGATCCTATGCCCGTCTAATATTTTTAGGTATGTGATTGATGTGCGTGTATGATGTTTGTATGCTTGCATGACTTGGCGCGGGACTTTTGTACGGCGTGTGAGAGAGAGACCTTCTGAGACTTTGACTCCATCACCACATCAACTATGATCGTTTTAGATACCGTATTTTGGATTTAGGTTTTGACCCGGCACTGTCATGGCACTATGGTTGTATTTTGGTTTTAGACTTGCATGGTTTAATTGTTCAAATGAATTTGCACGACTTAGGTAATATGACAGGTACAGACCCCAGGCCGGCCTCTATGGGCTTCACGATGTTTTGGGTACGAAATCCCGCTTTCAAACACTAATTCCTTATGTTTTCAAAATTCATCCTGTACTCGAAAAGCAAGATTCGACGAGGGATTTTATCCTTTAAAATGCAACTCGGGTTTCCTAAACCCCGAGCCGTTACAAGAAGATAGCTTATGTTTCACCGCACTAGCTAGTATGGATTTTAGAAGACCAATTAATATAAGAATTTATGAACTTTAGAAGATCAATCAAAAATTTAAGCATACTTGAATCATGAACGAAACTTAATAACAAAGCTATAATAAAAATGAATTATCACACAAGTTGAGTTAATAACGAAGCTATAATCTAAACAGACTCAACTCCAACATACTCAACAACAACACTTTAGTTAATAACGAAGCTGTAATCTGAACATACTCAATTCCAAAATACAGCAATACTAAGAAATAAAATAGTGGCAACACACATTGTAACTTAAACTTCAAGACATATAAACAAGGATAAATGCATAAATAAATTAAGTGCTTAAAATGAAGAAATGAAATACGCATGCTTCACATATAATCCAATCCACAGTAAAGATCACCTACAAGTACAACACGGTGCACCACTCGGTGCATCAAAAAATTAGTTAGGGTATAATTTTACTTCAAAAAAAATTAAAAAAAAATATATTTGTATTTCACATACTTATATTTATATGTTTATAAATTTTTATCATGAAAAATTATGTTTTAGAAAAAATATAAAAATTATAAACCAATAAAATCAATCTTTTAATTATATATATTTTTAAAATATATTTTTTTCATAAATTTTTCTTATAGATATGTAGATATAAGGGTATGAAACCTAAATATAATTTGTTAAATTTTTTTAGAAATAAGATTATAGCACAAATAATTTTATGATGTACCAAGTAGTGCATCAAGTATTGTAGGTGATCTTTATTGATCCAATACCCAATAGTGACATGTAAACTATTTCAGTGTTTAAAACATATAACAAAGATAAATCAAGAAATAAAATACTTGAAGAACGAACCTAGAATCAAATTATAATTTCATTGAAACACTACTTGGTCAATAAAAGACACCAATTCGCGAGCTCCAAATCGAATTCCTAAAAATCAAATCCTGGTTGGGGAAGGAAATCAGTCAACTATCACAATGAAGGGAAAATTGAATCATTCACACAAATTGATTCAAGGAACTTGGCTTTCCTTGTTATCTTACAAACCAAATCAATTTAATTTCTATGAAACGTCCTTTTGTCCCCCCACCCACCCCACACCATGACTGCAAATTTAAGCAGCATAATTAAATGAAAAGTACTATAAAATTAATTAAGGTGTGTAATAACTGGAGAAAGAAAACGAAATAGAGATAGAGATGACTCACCCTCTTTAGTCCGTTTCTTTAATCTATTCGCATGGCTACATTGATTCTCCCTAAAAATACAAGTAAAAAGATACAAAATCATGAATTCACCAATCAAGAAAATCAGTTAACCATGAACCATGAACCAAAACAATGCAGTGGCCACAAATTTCGATTACATTGCTAGGGAAAAAAAAAACGAAAGCATGCCCGAAAAATTGCAAACTATAGTTGAAATGAAGTAATTCAATTAGACTCAAAACATATGGAAGCAAACGAACAGAAGCAGGTAACATATTTAAATATACTCAAAACGGGATAAGAGTACCAGATTCAAATAGACTTGATAACATAAGACATATGTTGTGGACAGTGGCGGAGCCAGAAAAATTTCGAAGAGGGGGCACAGTTATACATGTACGATATAGTTGTGGATTAAATTGACATAAAGAGTTATATGTAATACGATAATAAATTATGTTATTTTAAGATAAAATATTATCGGTTTATGATAAAACGTTATCATTTTTTTCGTAATTTCGCGTCTAAAAAAAGAAATATAAATATATAAATGAAATATACGAAAAAAACGAACTAAATAAGTATAAGAAACGCGATCTAATAAAAAGTAAGTTAAGGTTATGGTTGTTATGTGAGCTAAAGTTTGGCTCGAGTTTAGCTCAATAAAAGCTCGGCTTGAGCATCATTTGCAAAATGAGTTGATTACAAGCACATTTTTATGCTCAATTCATGATTCAGCTCGCATCCATTGAAACTCAAATAGCACGAATTTTGTGAAATATAATTTACAAATTTTCTTTTAACTTACTATGTCATGAGCAAGTAAAGTTGCATAATACTTGGGAAAAAACTCAGCTCAAGCTCGTTCACTTTCTAAACAAGTCGAGTATGAGCTCAAGTTCAAATATAGGTTCGACTCGAGCTTGACTTATTTCTAAATGAGCTAAATATAATCAAACAATACTAGAATTGTTTGGCTCGAATAACAACCTAGATAATATATAATTTGATGCACTCATAATATATAATAATATATAACTAGATATAAAAAATTTAAACTTGTATAACTTCTTATCTACTTGTCGAAATGATTAGTATAACCTCTCATTTCGAAGCTCTCGAGATGAATTATAGTATGTAAATTTTAATTTAAGTAAAATATAAAAGCATTATAGTCTATTGAAATAAAATTAAAGTGATTAATATACCTTTAATTTTAAAACAGTCATAACTTTTTACTCAGATGTCGGATTAAGGCGTATTATATATCAAAATGAAGCTATCGACGAGGAGATTCGTCAAATGAGAGAGGGGGCACGTGCCCCCTTAGGCCCCCCTTCAGTTCCGCCCCTGGTTGTGGATATAGATGTTTAAATTGAGCAGCTGGATTTCCTTTTAATTTGGGTGAAGATGGTGAAGCGGAGAGGAACGAAAGAGTTACGACTTCAATTAATTAGATTTTGTGTTTTTTTTTTAATCTTTCCCAACCCATTTTTATGCCCCGGATGCTGTAACGGGCTTTATTTTTTAAATATGGGTGGAGTGGATACAAATTAGTCCAGGCCTAGGGGCTTGTTGACACACCCAGGTCATTAGCATATTATCCGGATATTTTAGCTCTGTGTTATTTGATTTAAGATGTTGTAAATTTCTTTTGACATTTTAACCCAGACATGCCATATATCCGGATTATATACTCTCTATTTTTTTTTTAAAAAAAAAAGATAAAAGCTTTGGAACATATTAGACCCCGAATTTCCCACATCCGACCTCTTATGTAACAATATATATTCGTATTTTTCTACAAGGGTATAACGAGTAGTTTTGATTACAAGTAGTTATATATTTAGTTGTAGCTAGTGAAAAACTAGGTACTAGGTTTGTATTGGGTAGATGTAACTAGTTATAACTAATTAATGTAGTAATTATTCGGTTACAGTGGGCATGTATTTAGTTGTATTAAATTACTTAGTTTTATTACCCGTGAAATGCGAGATTTCTTAATAAAGTTTATTTCAGAAAGTGATCATATAATTTCAATTTTGCTATTTTTGTTTAGAATGTTTTGGTTTTTTAATCAGCCGAACATGTTCTCTTGTTTAAATTAAACAAATAATATAAGACCCCACCAAAAAAAAAACAAATAATATAAGACACATTTGTGCAAAAGCTTAATGACCTACTAGTTCAGTACCCGCTCCTTGTGCGTTTTTTTTTAAATATTAATATATTTGATATTCAAATTATATAAAAACTATTTATAATTGAATTTTATTTTATAACTACCACTATACTTCACTAAACAATATTGAAATAAATAGATCATAGGGTTTTAGAAATTTTAGATAAGTATATAAATTAAATATCTAACGTATCGCTCCTTTGTACCTTCTTATTGGTCTTTTCTATGGGTGTTACCATTGTGATTTGATATCGCGTGTGATCAAATCTAAGCTCTATATTCAAATAATCAATATATATGAGATTGCAAGTAGAACATATTGTTAATTGAATTCTCTAATTAATTAATTAATTAGATTTGTTTACATAATTAGATAAAGTATGATCTAAATACATTATAGAGGTAAATAATTAGATAAATTAGTTAATTACTTAATTAGATTTTCTAATTAGTTAAGATTTGGTCATATCTGCTTAATTAGAAATGGTAGGATCGAAATACATCATGCACTAAGACAGGGGAGTTAACTAATTAGATAAGACATGGGAGTTAACCAAAGCTATAGAGCCACAAGCCATGGATCTTCTCTCTCCTCTTCTTCGTCGTTCCGTCTTCCTCCTTCTATACCTCAGATTTCAGAACCCTAACCCAGACCCACCACCTCATATCTTAGATCTCAGATCGCCGATTGCGAGAACGTCGATTGCGAAGATGAACGACGATGGAGCGGTCCGAGATCTGAGATCGAGAGATGGTGAGAGGCTCGAACCTGGCGATTCTGTGCACCGATCTCAGATCGAGAGATGGAAAGGAGTCCGATCTTCGATGGAGGGAGATCTGAGATCGAGAGATGGCGAGAGGCTGGAGGTGGTGGACGACATGGCGGTGCAGAAGATGGGGTTGAATCTATGCTTCAAGGTGCCCAATCCTTCAATCTCGCTTCAAGGTACATGCGTTTCTTGTGAATTTTCCTTTGGAATCAAGGTACATATTTTACATGGGGATCATGATATCAGTTGAAATTTAGATGCAGTTTGTAAGTGTTTGTGAATCTGGTTCTGCAGACGATGACGGTGATACCTGTGGAGTCATGTGTTGTGTTGCAATTTGGATCAGTCAATGAGGTAAAACTCAAAGAAACTTCCCATGGTGTTGTCATTTAAGCTTCTGTTGTAACATCCCAAATATAAACATTCGGGTTACGTTTCGAAGGCTGGATACCTTCGTTTGGATCTTGCAATCCAGATACGGGTCGAGGTTTCAAACCTTAAACATCTGTATTTGAAAGCGAGGATTTCGAACCCTAAAACAATTGAAGGGTCGTTGGGTACCCTTAACTTGTCCTAGAAGACTAAGTCGCTAAATTTATTTTTGGTAAAATGCACAAACGGAAATTATAGTACAACTTGCCATGGCAAGGCCGGGTCAAAACCAAATATGAAATCACGATTTTATGAAATACTTAAGTCAAGGTGGCATGGTGAGCTTCTCGATCGTGATCGCCCAAGCAATTCCCTATCATAGAAGCACAGATCAAACATAATCTGCAAACAAACCTAAAAATATATGCAGGGCAAGGGATCAGACCGAGGCCCTTATGCATTCTAGGTCTCACAAGCAGGCATACACATACGCTATTCCTAAATAAAGATGCTTCTAATGCAGAACGAAACTTAAACACACAAGTCATGCTTCTCAGGATATAATGTGCAGGAAGACAATAAATGTCCCAAAGAATGTCAAGTGGAATATCCCTCTCCTGCCTTCGTCCTTCTTTTCGTTAGGGCGAACGCTGGCCAGCTCAGTGCTATAGCATAGCAATTCCATCGGGAAGTGGTATATGTGCGCATCAATAATCTCATCATCATGCTCATAATATCAAGCTCATCTCATATCTCGTGACAATAATGACTCAGGATAACCCGATGGTGCTGAGCTATCCTATAACCCTAGCAAAGACTCTAGGACTCGATCAAGGATAACGGCCATTCTGTTTTCCAAACATATAGAGTAATCGAATGCTCATTCAAGTGTGCAAATCCTAGCATGATACTACATGACATGCTTCAATGCTTATACAACACCTAATATTTCATATGACTACATGTACGAAGGTTTATCTGATCAGTCTGAGCAAGTCCATAAATGAACTTACTTGGAAAGCTGAACTGCAAAGTATAGAGAAAATGTATCAACAAGCACCTGTTATATTAATAAAGAATACGATAAGGTACAGGGCTACTAATCACACATACCAAGACCATGATCCCAAATCGTCTTTAAAATCAATCCAAAGTCAAACCATTTCGAAATTGAGAAAACGTCAAAATCCAATTCATCCGAAGATTTCAAATCCCATTAATACTCAAGTCAAACCTCATTTCCAAGCATCAATCATTGAATCTTAATCTAGTTTAAAGAATCTCGGCACTTGAAATGAAAACTTCAGAACGTTTCCGAAATATTCATTCCAATAAACTGATATTTCAAATTCTGTTAAAATCCCTTTCTGAATATTAAAATAATTAATAAAATAAATTTTCAAAATGACCTTAGACTAAAATTCGACTCAAAGGATCGAACCAAAAACCAATAAAATCTTCCAAAGGATAAGGGAGCAGCTCGACCAAAGCTTCTGGGGGGTTTTCACGGTGGCGAGAGGGCCATTTGTCGTGGCGAAAACCATCACAGTGCGCCTGTGAGAAGGGAGCTCTCGTTGGCTGCAAAAGGTAGATTTCGCCGCGGCAAAACCCGCGGTTGTGACTGCGAGAGGCGTCCCCTTCCTGCCTCTGGTCTGTTCTAACTTGCCGAGGCAACCATGGTTTCGCCGCAGTGAGATTCAAAACCTTTTGCTCGTTTTTTCCTTGATTTAAATTCATTTCAAGCCAAACTAGTTTCAAAACATAGATAAATGCATTCTGACACCAAAGAAGCATGAAAGACTCAAACGAGGACTAGAGGTAAGAGCAAAAGAGGGATTACCCAAAGCTTCAAGGAATCTTTCCTTCAAGCCTTCAATGGTGGTCCTTGGAGCTCCGATCGAGTGAGGTATGAGTACAAATGGGCCTAGGAAGGGTAGATCATGAATAAAAGTCCACCTTTTCGGAGTTTGAGATCAAAACGAGAGGAAACAGAGAGATATGAGCTTACCTTCTCAAAATAGGGGAAAGGGGATAAATGGGCTTGGTTGTAACGGCTCGGATACAAATACCCGGGTTACGTTTCGAAGGTTGGTTACCTTCGTTCGGATCTTGCAATTTGAATGCAGGTCGAGGTTTCAAACCTCAAAGGATCAGTAATTTAAAGCGGGGATTTCGAACCCCAAAACAATCGAAAGGGTCGTTGGGTACCCTTAAGCTGTCCTTAGACTATATCGCAGAAATTTATTTGCGAAACTAGTGAAAGCGGAAGTAAAGTACAACTTGCCCCGGCGAGGCCGGGTCAAAACCAAATCATATACTCTGAAATTATTTATCCAAATTAGTAGAGTTAGACAGGTTCTTTGCAATCGCCCGGGGGGTTCCCACGCGATAGAAACAGAGAGCAATCATACCTAAAAACAAGTTGTGCGAGCGGGATCAGACCGAGACCCCCAACGCATTCTGTCCCGCAAGCAAGTATACACATACGCTATAATAAAGATGCTTTGATGCAATACGGAAATTAAATCACACTATCATGCTCCTAGGTTATAATATGCAGAAAAGAACTATAAAGGCACCCAAAGAATGCCAAGTGGCATATCCCTCTCCTACTCCGCCCCCTTTTTCATGAGCGGACCTGGCCAGTACGGTACCGATAACATCATACATGTGTGCACATCATCATCATCATATCATCACATCATAACATCATCATGTCGATCATCATCATGCCCGGTGGTGTTGGGCTATCATGCTCATATATTGACTCTACTGACTCAGAGCAACCCGATGAGGCTGGGCTACCCTATGACCCTAGCAAAACTCTAGGACTCACAGATAACGCCCGTTCTGTTTCGCAATCACACAAAGTATTCAAATGCTCATTCATGTGTGCAATCTTATCATGATACTACATGGCATGCTTTAATGCTTATGCAACACCTAGTATGTCATATAGTCACAAGCAGGAGATTCTCTTTCGAATCTAAGTAAGCCCATAAAGGAACTTACCTGAATAAGCCGAACAACAAATAGACAAGGTAGAAGCAGAATCCAAGCAATGTCAACAATCACCTAATAATATAAGCAATAAAGGCGCCATAAGATACTCTTATACTATTTAGCACATAGAAACCTTCACACAAGACATTCCCAGAGAAAGTAACCGATTTCCGAGAAAATATCCGAAATATTCAAATCTTGGTCAAACTCGGTCAAGGTTGTTGTTAGATAATTTCCGGCATCTTATTTTCCAACACAATTCGCAAAAGATATTTCCAAATATAGAAATGCCTTTTCAAATAATTTCTTATAATATATATGACTAAAATGAACCATAACTATAGTTATAAATTTCTCAAATTAACATATTCAAATCATCATAAAAGTACTTAATCCAAATAATATTACTTTTAAACAACTTTATAATATAAAATACTTTTCAGAAATTTATTTCATAAAATCATATTCATCAAATAATAATATTAATAATAATAATAAAATAAATAAATAAATAAATAAAAGTTATCATATAATATAGCACATATGGGTAAAATAGGGCCAACCAAAACATAAAGAAACAAAAAAACAAAACCCAGCTGGCCTAATTCTCCCAACCCGTTTTTGAGGCCCTAACTCGAGCCCAGAATGAAGAGAAGGAAAAAGGGGGGGTCCGGATCTCATGCGGGTTAAAGAGGAGGAGGTGGATACGGAAGGATGGGGTGGATCCGACCCAACCTGGAAATTAGGCCCAAAAGCCTGAGCTTCTTCTTCCCCCAGAATCCGAACAGAGCGTTGCTCTGAAACGAGGAACGACGGAACAAGGAGGGAGGGAAACCTCCGGCTAGGGAGCTTCGTTCGGCTCCAAACATCACCCAAGGAATCGACTAGCAATTCCGACCCCAACCATAACAGAAAGGAGGAAGCGAGGACAAGAAAGAAGGGAGGAGGAAGAGGATTACCGAGGTCCGAGTTTTTAGCTCCGACGAGGTGATCAGGATGGCGTCTGGCTGCAACAATGGAGGGAGAAGCTTTCTCCGGCCTAGGACGACGGGAAAGGAGTTAAAAGAGGACCTTTACGCGGATTCGAGCCAAAATAAGAGGAGATTGAAGTTTTTACCTTTTGGACCTCAAAACAGGGGAAGGAAGGGTGGGGTGGCTTCGACGGCGTCGTCTTCGGTGTCGGAATGGTCCTTCGTGGCCTAGGGAGGAGGAAGAACGAGTAAAAGAGCAATTTTTGAGGTTGAAGTGAAGAAAAGAAAGTTGAAAAAGGGGTTACCGCTTGCAACCGAAACAAGAGGGAGGCTCTTCTTCGAAGGCGTTGGCGGCTCCGGCGACGTCGTCGGCTCCTGGATGGCTCAACCTTGTCCCTGGGCGTCGAAAAAGGAAGGGAGGCTGAAGATGGCTCCCTGGAAACTGAAACCGAAGAGAAGGAAGAACTTGTTCGGCTATGGCGATAGAAGATGGCTCTTCCTGTGGGTTTTCTCCTGGGTTTCTCAGAGGAGAATTGGAAGAGGGAGAGAGGAAGGAATTGTCCTCTGCATTTTGGTGGATTGTTGGTGGAATGAGGGTGTGAGAGGGTGAGGAAAGAGTCGGTTTTTATAGAGCAACAAGGGCAATTGGATGTGTGTGTGTAGAGGAAGGTGGTGTGAGCTGGGGAAGGGGGGGACCTCAACTGATTTCAGAACGGGAGGGAGAGGGAGAAGGAGAGAGAGAGATAAAGAAAAAGAAAACGAAATAGATTGAGGAATGGTCCCCATGATACAAATTTGAATTTCCGACGCTCAATCCTAATTCCGCTCACTAAAACGAAAACCCGACGCTAGGAATTTAAATCGAAATTTAAATGATCTCGGTATTTAAAATCAATTTTATTAATTCTTGGAACTCAAAAGCGGAAATCAAACCCCGTCAAAATCCAGATTTTGAAATGATGCTGGACGGATTTTTAAAATCGACCTTGTGCTCGAGGACGAGGTTTTCTTCCATTATTACGAATTGAATAAAATAATAATATATTTAATTAAATTAATAATCATATAATATATAGAATATAGTTGGTCTTTACATTGGTGGGGCTTTCACGAACATTAGATCTGCTGATTCTTGGCCTTGAAAGGTAGAGGAGGGAGTAAGAATCAAGCGTGATGAAACGGGGAAGAGAAAGGAAGCAAAACGAGGGAGAACGAGATGATTTACCGCAACGACGACGAAACTGGGCTCTCACTCGCGGCAGCGAAGGAGATCTGGTGGCGGCAAAAGATGTTCTTCACGTTTCTAGGCTTCTCTTCATGGCGGCGACCAAGAACTCGCGGCGGTGAAATCCTCCAGAAGTTGTTGTTTTGCTTGAATCAACGTCCGGCCTTTGTTTTCTGGGCTTGATCTTCGAGAGGAGGTATCTGGAGGTGTGTTTGGAGGGTTTTATGGCTAGAAAAACTCAAAAGATGGGATTTGAGAGAGGGTGTGAAAGATTGAAGAGGAGAGAGAGAGAGAGAGTGAAGGTGATTTAGGGTTTTGAATCTCAAATAGAGAGAGAGAGAGAGAGAGAGAAAAGGTGATTTAGGGTTTTGAATCTCAAATAGAGAGAGTGAGAGAGAGGCTGAGGTTTGGAGAGTGTGGCTCAGAATTTTAGGAGGATGGGATCTCTTTGGGGATTAGAGCTTTCTTTAAATTTGGGGAGCAAGAAACTTTCTAGGGTTTTTAAGGGGAAAAGGACAAAATCATTAAGAGAGAGAGAGGTATTCCGCTCATCCGACCCCTAATCCCAACAACTTATCCCGAAATCCGACTCGAAGTTCCTAATTGTTTCAAACGACTCTCAAGATTCTAAGTTTTAAAATCCGAATTTGATAGCGGAATTAGGATCCGCCATTTTACGATTTAAAGAGTGCCGGAATTTATTCAAATGATTTTTTCCGAAATTTAGAAATGTGCTCGAGGATGGGTTTTCCGAAAACTTTTCAATTTTGGCGATTAAATAATAAAATTAAAATTTCGGTGTTTACATCTGTTCTGATTCATTATTTTAGTGAATGGTTGTTTAAAATTCATTTAGGAAAACAAAGAGTAAGTAGCAGCTGTAAAATTCATCTAGGACAACCAGGGGGGTTTTTTTTTTTTTATTGTAGGATTATGCTAGGAGTTTGACTGATGACATGCTTTTGCAAGTCCATATGCTTGGAAATAGGGTGCAGGCAAGCTGTTCACCTTTGTCCATAACCCTTAGGGAAGGTAGAGGTCAAGATGCAAGGCATGGTGCTCACACAGACAGAAGGTAATGAAGGCAGACTAAGATGCTTGGAAATTGGGTCATTCTCTGTTGTACACAAGTAAGTTTGTACAACTAGTTCAACTTTATTATTATAATTTGTTTTACCATACAAGGGGGTCAATCATACAATGTTATTTTAGTGAAAATAAGGCATTTTCTATCTTGTTTCTGAAGATTACTTTACACTAAAGCTATTGTCCTGATGTTTTTATTGCGTAATTTTTGAATTAGCAAAGGTGCACTAGTTGAAGGACAATTAACCACCAATAAACCTAAAGCACACCTATTACACAATATCGACTGAAACAAACAATACGAAGAACACACGTAACTCACACAAACCTAAACTCGTGGAAGCATCGTTCTACACCGATGAGCTCCGAGGATAAGCGATGTCAATCCCTTCTTGATGCGTCGTCCTTTCTTTCTCGTTGTCTTCCAAACTCTCAAATTTTCTCAGCTTCTTCCCATATATCCACGCAACTACCTCTCTCAGTTGTGCCATATTATCCATACTAGGAAACAAAACATCTTCTTTCCATACAAGTCTATCTTCAATCAAATATCCCCCTCTCTATACACGAGAGATCCCAAATCTTTCATATCGTCAATCCAAAATCATATCTTCTATCAGTATGGCAACTGAATATTTCCACGGTGTTGTGAGGTTTGCAAAATTTGACCAAATCAACATCCATCATGCTCTCGTTCCATAAAGGTCGTCGAGACACTCAACACAGTCCTGCCTAAGATCTTCAAGACTTCCTCTTCACCTGTTAAACTATAGAAATACAAAACACAAAAACTAAACTGGAAGAAATGTTGACAAACATCAAAATACCAAGGTCTTTAAAGACCCTCAAGAACTTCAACAATAGGATTTTTGATCTCATTCACATCTCTCAATAATAAAGAGAAGTTTGACTAGTTGATTAAAAACAAAAGAAAGAGAAGTTTAAAGTTTTATATTCTAGAAAGCGTTTATTTTTTACTTTTCTTTTTCAATTTTTTCATTCCTACATGATGACGCTGATCACGTATCCACAGGACTACAACTTTAAATAACCAGTTTTTAACTTGCTTTTATATTTTCTAGAAAAAATATAGAAAATTAACTGTTTCTCCTTTATTTTGAAGAAAAATAAATAAAATGCGATTTAAATAATCATTAAAAAATACTAAAAATCTCTCTCCCTTTTCTCCCTCTCTCCCCAATTGCCACACACATACTCTCTTCTCCCTCCTAACACACATGTATATTATAGGGATTTGTGAGAACGAATATTAGAATGGGATAAACTCGGAGACAGAAGATTCAAATCCCAATACATGTACTCTCTCTTTCTCCGTCTCTCTCCTTCCCTCTCTATTCATTACATGTGGAGAAGTGCGGTTTCAATCAACGATTTACAGGGTTTTATGACACTTTGGAATATTTGAATCTGTCCTTGGGAGTCAGAGATCATTTGCTTATTTCTTGTTAGGCATTTTCATTATGTGCAGTTAACTAGAATTTAAAATATGGGCAGTTCTCTTATTCTTCCTTCAAATTTTGACTAAAATTTCAGCCATATAAATTCAAGCTATTTCAACAACTCGAATAGACGATGAACAATGACGGGTAGATGAGGGATAAACAGAGCCATCCGATGAATTATGGAGGCCTGGTACATAATTTTATTAATGAAATTTTTTATATATTAAAATTAATGTTTTTAAATTATAGTATATCATCGTATTAATACAATGATATAATTAATTACTCACCTATGCGGGCTTGAATTGTGTTCTAATAGAGTTTAAAAAAAAACTCTATAAGTAGATTTGACAAGATCTTAACCGTTAAAATAAAAATTAACGGACAATTTAAATTTTTTTTTAATTATTTTTTGTGAGTGAAAAATTAACTCTACATGGTATAGTTGACCCACAACTGCATCGAATCGGGACCGTGCTGCTTAGGGCCGGACCTGGGGATAAAATTACTTAATATAGAGTGTGTTTTTTCAAGTAAATAATGGTTGTAATTTCATTATTTATGAGTATTTTGTTATCCATGACATCCACGGTGGAATATATAGATAACCTTATTCGATTTCAACGTACGTTCCAAACTTGGCTATTTAAAGAAGCACACACCTGGATCTCCAACTCCCATCTCTACACTTCTCGATCGACTTATATCAATCTTACCCCTCCTGCAGCTTACTCCCTCCATACATCTGATTAAGGTATTTAATTTATTATTTGGTTTTATTGTGTTGTAACTTGTAAGTACATTTATTTATTAATTTATTACTAAAATTTGTATTTTATTAATTAAGTATATAGCAGCTAGCTATCTCATATACGGAGTATTATGTTATTTATTATATTTACTTAGTATGCTATATATATTGTTTATATTTTATATCTTCTGTTATTTTTTAATATATATTTTTAATAAAAAAATATTCCAAACTTGTCAGATCCATTTTTGCTAATTTCTTAAACTGATCCTATCGTGTAATATTTTTTGAAAAAGAAATTGTTATGACTTTAAGTTTAAAAATTGATATATAGTAAAATTTTATTAAAAAAACTCAATAAAGTTGAATAGTATTTTTTTTAACATTTTGCAAAAGTAAATTAGAATATTTTTATAAATTGTTTTTTCTAATGTATGTCTATAGACCCATATTAAATAAATAAAAAAACCTTTCAATACATTTATATTAGAGAATAATGCACTGAAATTAAATCAAATAGATTTTCTAACCTCATCTCATCTAGTGGCTTTTATTAATTCGGTTAAGATTTATTACTTTTCAACGCATATTTTAAAAACAGAGTTAAAAATTGTATAAAATATTCAGTTTATATTATTTTTTTATAAAAAATATTAATAAAAAAGCTATTAAGTTTTTTAAAAAAAAGTTAAGATAAAACTCAAGATTTTTTTTAATTTAATAAATAATCTTTTGCAGAGTTGGGAAATAGGAAGATGAAGACAGTAGCAGTGATAGGAGGGGGCATAAGTGGGTTGGGAGCCGCCTATGAGCTCGCCAAGGCCGGGGTGAAGGTGTGTTTGTACGACAAAGAGGAGAAGCTCGGCGGACATGCCAAGACTGTCACCGTTGACGGCGTCGATCTTGACCTCGCTTTTATGGTCTTCAATCGAGTAAGTCGAAGTACTTCGTCTCATAAATATTAATTTATTTTTATTATTAATTTTTACTTTTTATATTTTAGAGGTGGAACTAAAAATTATATAAATATTAATTTATTTTTATTATTATCAAATAATATTTATTACGGAGTACTAATAAGTATCAAGTTGAAAGAAAAAATAAGAAATAAAGAAGCATATACAAGTAATTACTTGTTATACTCTCTTCGTTCACTTTTATTTGTCATTGACTATTCACGTACATTTTCTTAGAATGATAAAAACTATATAAAATATTAATTTTCTATTTTTTTTTATAATCTCATACTTTTTAGTAATAAGTATAATATTATTAAAAAAATAAATATTTCATATACTCCTTTCGTTCACTTTTATTTGTCATTTACTATTCATGCATGTTTTCTTAGGATGATAAAAACTATATAAAATATTAATTTTTTTTAATAATCTTATACTTATTAGTAAAAAGTACGAGATTATTATTAAAAAAATTTCAATGAAAAAATTAATATTTTATATAGTTTTATCATCCTAAGAAAATGTGTGTGAATAGTAAACGACAAATAAAAGTACGTGAACGGAGGGAGTAGTTTTTATTACCTTAAAAAACGTAAATGAATAGTAAAAAATAATTAAAAGTGAACGGATTGAGTAAAATTTATCAAATAACATATGAACTAGAATATGGCTAAAAATTATAAGGAAGAGTAAAAATAACATCAAAGCTAAACTATTCTAAAAACTCACATGGTGGTGAAAACAAATAGAAAAAAGCATCTAATGAGGAAAACTAAAAAGCCCGAATCTTCGAACTAATGAAGGGAGCCGGGCTATATTATCTCGTCAGACTTGATTATTAGTGTTGAAACTACAACTTTGAGAGACATAATTTGTAGAACTTAATATCCAATCCATCGAAATAGAAAGTGATAACCTGTTACCGCATATTATCCTCTTGGAATTTAACATACGCACATAAAGGGTTATTGGAGGGAAGGGGGATCAATTGACCCTGCAAGACCCATCTGCATCCGATCCTTTGATCACCAAACTGCATCATACTTTCCCCCACCAAACAGTTGTTAGCCCTAATTCTAAAGGTAGAGAGGATTTGCATTAATAAAACAACATTGCTTTTAAGATACTTCAACACAGGAAGTATAACTTAGAAGTGTACGTGGGACTTTTATATATTAGGTGAACTCATCATTAAACTGAGAAATGTTTTGAACAACAAGACAATTAGTCATATCTAGTTAGATATATATATATTTACAAATAATAGTCGACCCATATATATATATATATATATATATATATATATATATATATATATATATATATATATATATATATATATATATATATATATATATATATATATATATATATATATATATATATATTAATCCTTCTATAACTCTTAGGATCGGATCAATATAAGGTTCACCAACGACTGTTAACTGTTCATGACAATGGCGCGCATTTATCATCTTCTACATTATTTGACCAGCCCTCGAACTTAATTAGACAATATATATAGGATATGATATATACATACTTTCCACCATCTACAGCTGGCTTTAATAATGAATTGAAACAAGAAAATAGCTAGAAAGAAGTGGATCATGATCAGATCCACCCAGTGGCAGTCGCAGGATTAGCTAGAGGGGGCGAAATTTATACTTCGGGAAATTTTTTTTCTCAATATATATAATGAAGAATTTTTTAAAAAAATATTGAAAGAAAACAATAAATTTTGGTATAAATATGTTATTTTATTACAAAAATTTATATAATAAAATTTTAAAAAATCTATATATATATTGTGTGTAGCATTATGAATACTTTTTAAAAAATATGGAAAGAAAATTATAAATTTTTTAAAAAATATGTCATTTGTAAATGGAAAAAAAAATTGATAGGATTGAAAAGTAATTAAAAAAACTTATAAGTTATGCTTTAAACATGACATTAATAGTAAAAAAAATTTATAGGAATAAAACTTAGAAGATTTTTTTAAAATATATTTGTAGCGAAATGGATACTCGAATTAAAAATATTAAAAGAAAACTATAAAAATGATTTAAATATATATACCATATGTAATAGAGAAAAATTGATAAGAATAAAAAATGTTGCAAAAGATAAAGAATGAGATTTGAACCATGACCTTTTGCATTAAATGAGTTCCCTTTTCCTTCACTTACCAATTAAACTAAACAATATATGCGTTTCTTCCTACATTTTTTTTTATTTTTTAACCTTAATTTTTTCCCCATAACCTACGTTTTTTCGTCGTCGGAGGGAGGAGCGGCCGCCACTGGATCCACCACACAAATTGTCATCTTCTGGCAAATCATCATTTTATATGTTCTTTATATTCGATGTTTTCTAAACTTACGGATCCTCAATATGATTCCTTGTACAACAAGCTAAAAACTTCTCGATCTCTAAAATATCATCAAAGACTAATAAAAGGCTTGTGCACATCATATAGTATTCTGCAAAATATATATATAGACTCTTGCGCGCATCGATCATCACATTAGGCTTGTGCACATCATATAATATTCTGCAAAACATATATATATATATATATATATATATATATATGGGAGAATTGTGCTATAGGCCATAATTAAGACCTTTATTAGGAAAATGTCCACCCTTTCCTCCAAATTGGCAAAATGTCCACCTTCCTTCCCTTGCCCCTTTGCCCCCCCCCCACGCGCGCCCCTGTGGCCCCCCTCCTGTTTCAGCACATTTGGTTTCAGCAAACCTTATTTCAGCATTTTTTTTTCGCGCGTTGCTGAAACCGAAGTTGCTGAAACCAAAGTTGCTGAAACCGAAGTTGCTGAAATTGTTGAAATTAGTTTTTTTTTTCCGCGCGTTGCTGAAACCGAAGTTGCTGAAACCAAAGTTGCTGAAATTGTTGAAATTAGTTTTTTTTTTTTTGCGCGTTCCTGAAACCTAAGTTGCTGAAATCGGAGTTGCCGAAACCAGGGTTGCTGAAACCGAAGTTGCTTAAATTGTTGTTGCAATTGCTGAAATTAGTTTTTTATTTTTTTTGCGTCAGCGCTTCGACATCGGAGTTGCTGAAACCGTGTTGCTGAAACCGGAGTTTTTTTTTTCTTTTTTTTTTCGCGTCACCAGTTCGACACCGGAGTTGCTTTTTTTTTCCGCATCAGCACTTCGACACCGGGGTTGCTGAAACCGTGTTGCTAAAACAGGAGTTGCTTTTTTTTTTGTCGCGTCATCACTTCGACATCGGAGTTGCTGAAACTGTTTTGCTGAAACCGGAGTTGTTTTTTTTCTTTTTTTGTTTCGCGTCAACACTTCGACACCGGAGTTGCTGAAATCACAACAACAATTTAAGCACTAATATAAAATTTATTCTATGCGGGATTCGAACCCACGTATTTGCACATAAGCATATCGCTCTACCATTGAGCTAAGAGTCTTTTAAAGGAGATTTAAAGTAAGAGGCTTTTTAATCTATTTTAGCAATTACAATATTATTCTCATAAATATGTGAAATCTATTTGAAGAGTCTAATAGGGGTTGAATAATACTCTAGAGGGGGGGGGGGGGATGAATAGAGTATGCACGATTTTCGTAAAACAAGCTTCAATCAAAAGATTTAAGCTAGAATGTCAAGGTCTTGAAAAGGTATCAAGACCAGGTCTTTGAAAACGTTGAACAAGAATGAGCAGCGGAAAGATAAAAGATAACACACGAATTGTTAACGAGGTTCGGCACGAACTTGGCCTACGTCCCCGCCTAGGGTTCCACAACCCGTAGGATTTAAATGCACTTTATTTCACTTCCCTTAGAGCTCTAGAATATCCTAGAAGAACTACCCTTCTTCTATACAAAGCCTCACCGCTTCTATCCAAGAAACTCAAGCTTAACAAGCGAAATAAATGCCCTCACCACACACCAAAGTGTGCTTTGTTTTGAGTAACAAATACTCTTTTTGTGTAAGACAGATGAATTGTAAAATATGCTCAAGTGTTTCCCTCAACCGTACAAAGTAAAACAAGAGTTTTTATGTGACCACAAGTGAGTGAAACCAAAGGATGATAATGCTTGATAGTACTCAGTGCACTTTGTTCTTCAAGTTCTTCAAGCATATATAGCCGTTCTTCATTCTTCAAAAGAAGCCGTTTGAGATTTGAAAAATCAAATCTCTTCCTTCCTTATTATTGAGGCCATAATCTTCTCAAGCTGATACTCATCTTTGGAAAGCATGGATCTCCTAAAGATCTGTTAAGAATCTTCAACAAATATTTTGAGAGAAGATGTTAGACATGATATCGGACAGGCCCAATATCTTGGCCCAAAGCCAATAGATGAGTGGCCCAAACATTCTAAAACGGTTCCTGCAAGTGTTAGATAATATAGGCGCATGTGTCAACTGAGATAGCATAAATATAGGTCTGGTTTCAAGGTCTTGAAACCAGCACTTGATTTCAGCACTTGCGTTTTGTCTTTCATCATTCCTGCAAGTTAGACATAAGATCAAGGTGGAGTCTTCAATCTCCCCCTTGATGGAAGACAAAACCTGACAAGATTAGGAATAACATATAATATATTTATATAACTAAGTTTGCAGAATGTTTGGATCATAAAAACATTTTAAGTTCCCCTAATCTCCCAAAATATTCTCCCCCTTTTTGTCTTTCAACAAAGGGAGGAAAAACCGCCAGATAAAAAGGTTTGAAAGCATAGACACTGTCCACATCCAGCAAAAACAGTGTTATAAAAACCAGTTTTTAGAAAGGGAAGGAGCCAAGCGTCAAGGTCTTGAGGAGGAGCTGTCATCAGTATGCTTCTTCTTCTTTCCTTTGGAGAAGACCTTCTTCAGAAGCTTCTCAGTGACTGTGTCTTCATCATGCCATTCCCCGAAGGTTGGATACTGCTTGTCAGGACCAATGTATTTGCGACGGACACTGTCCTTAGCCTTCTCCTGCCACCTCTTCATAGCCTCCTGAGTGATCTTGTCTTTGACCATCTGAGCAAGCTTTCTCTGGCGCTCCACATCTCTATACTTCTTCACCACCCCATACTCCTCAACAGTCAGAATCGTGGGTTCAGTATGAGTGGGACGCAGGATGGGCTTGTTCTTGACCAGCTTTTCACAGTTGAGCACGACGTTCCCAGTCTTCTCTCGAACATGATCAGCAGCTTCCTGGTCCAGAGGCATAATAGAGCCAGTAGCAGTGAAGGTGAGTGCATTCAGCAGCAGCATCTGATTCAACTTGCAATCAATGACAGATAGAAGCTCATGAGTATTGTCCTGACGAGACACAATATCGGACCACATCCTGTGCATGTCCAAGCGAAGGTCTTGAACATCAGATTCCAGTGCAGCAAAGCGCTCTTCTGTCACCGAAGGTTCTGCAGCAGCTTTCCCTTTATCTTCAGTTTTGAGAATCCATTGCCCCCTCAAATTCTTGGTAATCCCCAGACGTTCCAGACAAGCTTCATTGATTATCCCACTGTATGATTGCTGGACTTCGTTTGATGTATCAACATCAAAGAAATCGAAGATCTTGGGCAGAAGGTTGGCATAGGGTAGGGGCATAGGACGAGAGGAGGATGTGGCTTGGATCATGTAGTGAAGGACAAAGTCAGGGAGATTGGGTTCGTAGCCATTGAGAACCAAATACAGAATTTCCAGAAGATTTTCAGTGATAAGTTCGCGTGAATTGATGCGAGGGAAAATGCACCTTGCCAGGATAGTGAAGACGAGTTTGGGTTGGAGTTTGAAGACAGTGTGAGTGGGTTTGATTAGGGATACAGACTCTGGGTTCAAATAGAAGTCTTCCTTAGCACGATTGATACACTCAATCCTGTCAGGAAACTCATCAGTTGGAAGATACCCAGGGAGATCAAGAATGAAGGCCAAAAGTTCAGCAGTGAGACGGATTTTGACTTTTTTGACTTTGGTGACGAGGGTTAACTCTCCCTTGATGCGATGAACAGATAGGTTGGCATAGAAGAGTCGGGTGAGTCGTGGGTAAGCAACAGTGCCAGGGTTCAGAAACGACCAAAGGCAGGAAGATTTGAGAAGGGTAATGTAGGGGAGGGGCATGGTGTTTAGAAGGGGTATATCAACAGCATCACAAAAGCTTAAGCGACGATTCCCAAACCCTTGAGCCTAAGATGCAGCAATTTTAGGGGAGGCAAACCAGAAGTCAGGAAGTCCAGGGTTTACCTGAGATGAGGGTGCACCAGTTGATTGCGGAGTTCTTGGTGGTCTGGAGGATAGGGGAGTCGGAGATGGAGATCCGAGATCCTCTGCACTGAGTTCATCCACCATGAGGGGTTGCTTGCCCTTTGAAGCTGACATCTTGATCCTCTTAGAAGAGGCGCCTGAAGAAGAGACGCTTGAACGCTTGGGAGCCATGATCGGAGAGAAAAGATTTCTTGAAAATTGAAAAGCAAATTTGAAATCAGAAGGAGAGAGAGAGAAAAACAGTAAAACACTGGAGTGGAGAGAGGTAGAAGAGAGACGTGATTTGACAGATAGGGAGAAGGGGGTATAAATAGTTGTACATAGGGGAGGTTAAACGCCACAAGGCTTTAATGAATCAGCAGATTCATTTAACCAAAAAGGTCCAAACTGGTTGAATTTGAACTAGGAAATAAAATCAGAAGATTTTTTTTTTATCCAAAAATAAAGAAATCATAAACGGATAAATAAGGATAAGAAGGTTTTTTGAAAATGAATCTTTTAACTAAGGGCAGTAATTATTCCAAAAGAAAAATTCTATTACTTATCTTAAATAGATAGCAATAGAGCTTTGATCCAAAAATATTAATGTTATTCGTGTTTAGATATTTTCAAGACCATAGATACTCAAGGTCTTGAATTTCTCATACGAATTTTCTCCCCCTAAGAAAGTGCTTCCCTGTTGAGCATGCCAAGCTCTAATCTGATGAAGTTAAACCGTTCTTCTGGTAGAGGCTTGGTGAAGTATCTGCCAATTGAAACTCAGTAGATATAAATGAAATAGATACATCACCTTTCTCCACATGGTCTCGGATGAAATGATGTCTAACATAAGATTTGTGCTATCCATAAGATTTGTGAGCAACAAGCACCTACAGCAATATATTCTGCTTCTGCAGTGGACAAGGCCACTGAGTTTTGCTTCTTGGAATGCCAACTAATTAGGGAGGATCCAATGAGTTGACAGCATCCAGAAGTGCTCTTTCTATCCACTTTGTAACCTGCAAAGTCTGCATCTGAGTATCCCATGAGATTAAAGTTACCCTGCTTAGGATACCATAGACCAAGGTCTTGAGTCCCATTCAAATATCTAAAGATTCGTTTCACAGCAATAAGATGAGAATCTTTTGGGTCAGCCTGAAATCTGGCACACATGCAAACACTAAACATTATATCAGGCCTACTAGCAGTGAGATAGAGTAGTGAACCAATCATACCTCGATATTCCTTTTGGTTCACATTCTTACCATTTTTGTCTTGATCAAGAGATAGTGTAGAACTCATGGGAGTTTTTGCTATCTTTGATTGACTCATTTTGTACTTACTGAGTAGATCTCTAGTGTACTTTCCTTGGTTGAGAAAGATTCCTTTCTTGGTTTGATGTACCTGTAGTCCTAGGAAGAAGTTTAATTCTCCCATAAGACTCATTTCAAATTCCCTGCACATAATATCCGAAAACTCCTTGCAAAGGGAGTTGTTAGTGTCTCCAAACAATATATCGTCAACATAAATTTGAACAACCAAAAGATCTCTGTCGCGAGTCTTAATGAAAAGGGTTTTGTCAATCAAACCTCTTTGAAAACCATTTTCCAAAAGATATTTGGACAGTCTTTCATACCAAGCTCTAGGAGCTTGTTTGAGACCATAAAGTGCCTTATCCAATTTATAAACATGATTTGGAAAGTCTTCATTTTCAAAACCAGGAGGTTGAGCAACATAGACTTCTTCCTCCAAAATACCATTTAGAAAGGCACATTTCACATCCATTTGAAAAAGTTTGATACCCATAAAAGAGGCAAAAGCAAGTAGGATACGAATGGCTTCTAACCTTGCTACAGGAGCAAAAGTCTCCTCATAATCTATACCTTCCTCTTGGTTGTAGCCTTGAGCTACAAGTCTTGCTTTGTTGCGGATGATCTTACCAAATTCATCTAGTTTGTTTCTGAATACCCATCTAGTGCCGATGACAGATTGGTGCTTTGGTCGGGGTTGGAGAGTCCATACTTTATTTCTTTCAAACTCATTCAGTTCACTTTGCATTGCAGTAATCCAATCTGGATCTTTAAGTGCTTCGGCTGGATTCTTTGGTTCTACAAGAGAAACAAAGGCATAGAAAGCACAAAGATTTTTCAATTTAGATCTAGTTTGAATACCAGAGTTTGGATCGGAGATGATATCTTGTGCTGAATGAGATGAAGCATGCTTGAACTTTCATTGTATGGGTGCCTGAAAGTTTATATTCTCTGTAGGTCTCTCCTCAAGGTCTTGATGCGGAGTTGAACTGCTGGGATTGTTGTTAGTGACCTGAGTCTCAAGATCTTGGGATAGCTCATTTATATCCAGAATTCTTTCTTGCATATTGTTGTCTTGATCCTTCTTAGTCTTGGACCCATCATCTTCTTCTCCATCAGAATCATGGTGATTTAGATTCAAATCTGCAAAGCTTTCACTCAACACACCATTATTTCTTTCATCAAAAACAACATGAATACTTTCCTCCACGATCTTAGTACGTTTATTGTAGATTCTATAAGCTTTGCTATTAGAGGAGTAACCAAGAAAAATACCTTCATCACTACGTGCATCAAATTTCCCAAGGTTATCTTTGCCATTGTTGTGGACAAAGCAAGTACATCCAAAAGGTTTAAAATAGGAAATGTTGGGCTTTCTTCCTTTAAAGAGTTCATAAGGAGTCTTTTTTAAAATGGGACGAATCAGGCAACGGTTTAAAATGTAGTTGGATGTATTCACAGCTTCTGCCCAATAAAATTTTGGCAAACCATTTTCTAAAAGCATTGTCCTAGACATATCCTCTAGGGTGCGGTTCTTGCGTTCCACAACCCCATTTTGTTGAGGAGTTCTAGGAGCTGAAAAGTTGTGGGAAATACCATATTTAGCACAAAATAAATCGAACTGAAGTTGATCAAATTCTCTACCATGATCGCTCCGGATGGAGACAATTGTTATGTTTTTCAAGGTTTGCAACTCCTTACAAAGTTTTGAAAATTCGAACAAAGCCTCTGATTTTTCTCTAAGGAAGGAAATCCAAGTAAAACGAGAAAAATCATCAATGATAACCAGGATGTACTGTTTTCCCTTAGGAGATTTGACACGCATAGGACCACATAAGTCCATATGTAAGAGTTCAAGGGGACGAGATGAACTTACAACCTTTTTGGGTTTGAAGGAACTTCGTGTCTGTTTACCTCTTGTACAGGCGTTGCACAATTCAACACTCTTGAAGTTTAGGTCAGGAAGACCTCTTACAAGATCCCTTGCCTTCAGTTTGCCTAGAGTGTGCATGCTCACATGGCCTAACCTTCTGTGCCACAGGGTTGAGTCTTCGGTCAAGACCTTGAGACATTTGAGATTAGTCCCTGCAATTTGGTTAGTATTCACCATGTATGTATTATTATGTCTAGGAGCAGTGAGAATGAGATCTCATGTTTCTTCATTCCTTACTTCACACGAATGTCTGTTGAAGACCACTTTGTTTCCCTTATCACAAAGCTGAGAAACACTTAGCAAGTTATACTTTAGACCATCAACAAGATATACATCCTTAATGCAGTTTTTGGAAGAATTACCAATGTTACCTATACCGATGATGTTACACTTGCCTTTATCACCAAGGGTTATGGTTCCAGTGGTTTGCTCCTTGAGATTCTGAAATAAGGACTTTCTTCCACTCATATGTCGAGAGCAACCACTATCCATGATCCATTTAGCTTCCTTTACCTTGGTGATGTCCTGCAAGATAACCATCAACCCTTCCGGCTAGACCAATAAACACATTTAGATTCATAATGGGGATAAATCATATTAGGTAGTTTTGTCCCCTTAGGAACCCAAACTTGCTTAATCTGTTCATTCAAACGTACAGGAAAGGTATTTCTAATGATGTGAGGATCCTTTCTCCTATATGGACAGGTTTCCTTCACATGGCCTTTTTTACAACAGAAGAAACAATTAGGTGAACGCCAATTTCCTTTTGCTTTAACAAAAATGGTAGAGGGTTTCTTTGGGAAATTTTTGTTGTAGCCTATACCACTTTTGTTGATGGATAATTGTTGTTCACCCAACATTCTGTCAAGATTAGCTTTGGATCTAGTGAATTGTATAAGAGAGGTCTGCTGGTCTTTACACGTTTCAGTCAGCTTAATCTTTTCTTTCTCTAAATCATCATTGCAATGTTTTAGATAGGAAAGACTTTGCTTGAGATCAGAATTTTCTGATGTCAAGGTCTTGACTTTAATGTCAAGAGCTGACTGAGTAGCTTTAAGATTGTTCATTTCCAGCGACATTTCTCCTATGCTCTTCTGTTGATCTTTTAGCTTTTCTTTCAGGATGTTGATTTCTCTGTTGTAATTTTCCTCATTAGAAATCATATTTTTCAGAAATTGAGATAGAACATTAGATGAACTAGACATCAAATTCCTTACCACTTCATCAAGGTCTTGATTCTTGGACTCCTTGTGTTCAGCCATCAGACATAGATTTGCATGATCTCCTTCGTTGTCTGAATCACTTGAGGAGTCTGAATCACTCCAGGTAGCCATCATGGCTTTCTTCTTCTGTTTGAACTTGTTTCGCTTTTTCAGAGGACATTCTTTAACCAGATGATCTGATTCACCACATTCAAAACAGGTTAGTACTTTTGGCTTTTTGACTGGGTTGGAAGGCTTACCTCTGGTTTTGGAGAATCCAGAGTTGTCTCGATTTGAGAACTGCTTTTTCATCTTCAAAATCCTTGCCAAACCTCTGGTAATGAGTGCAAAAGGATCTTCTTCATCATCACTTTCATCTTCATCAGATTGTATTTCTTCTTTCTTTGATCTGAGAGCAAGATTTTTAGTAGAGGCTGGTACTTCTCCATCTTCTTCATTCAGAATCATTTCATGAGTGATGAGTTTTCCAAGAAGATCATCCAATGGCAGTATGGTAAGATCTTGAGCTTCCTCAATTGCAGTAACCTTAGGTCCCCACTTGTTTTTAGGGAGGCTCCTTAGAACCTTCCTTACTTTCTCAGTGTTTGAGAAGGATTTCCCAAGTGAGTCTAGGTTATTGACAATTTGAGTAAACCTCGTGAACATTTCCTTTACTGATTCATCAGGATTCATCTTGAATAACTCATATTGCCTGAGGAAAATGTTGATTTTGCTTTCCTTGACTTGACTTGTGCCTTCATAAGTGACGACCAGCTTATCCCATATCTCCTTGGCACTCTTGCAAGAAGAAACACGATTAAATTCATTAGCATCAAGTCCACAGTAAAGCAAATTCATAGCTTTATAATTTTTAGCAATATTCTCAAGATCAGTTTGGTTGTATTCAGCTTCTGGCTTCTCTGTTGAGTCATCCTTCCTTGGAACGTGAGGCCCCTTTTTGATGAGATCCCATAGTTCGAGATCTTGATCGATTATGAACATCTGCATAAGAGATCTCCAGTGAACAAAGTTATTGCCACAGAATAGAGGAGGTCTGTTGGTGGATCTTCCTTGAGCAAAACCTCCATCACCTAAATTAGACATGATAAACTCACAAGATTGTTAGATCAAACAGTGAGCCAAGCTCTGATACCAATTGAAGAGTCTAATAGGGGTTGAATAATACTCTAGAAGGGGGGGGGGGGATGAATAGAGTATGCACGATTTTCGTAAAACAAGCTTCAATCAAAAGATTTAAGCTAGAATGTCAAGGTCTTGAAAAGGTATCAAGACCAGGTCTTTGAAAACGTTGAACAAGAATGAGCAGCGGAAAGATAAAAGATAACACACGAATTGTTAACGAGGTTCGGCACGAACTTGGCCTACGTCCCCGCCTAGGGTTCCACAACCCGTAGGATTTAAATGCACTTTATTTCACTTCCCTTAGAGCTCTAGAATATCCTAGAAGAACTACCCTTCTTCTATACAAAGCCTCACCGCTTCTATCCTAGAAACTCTAGCTTAACAAGCGAAATAAATGCCCTCACCACACACCAAAGTGTGCTTTGTTTTGAGTAACAAATACTCTTTTTGTGTAAGACAGATGAATTGTAAAATATGCTCAAGTGTTTCCCTCAACCGTACAAAGTAAAACAAGAGTTTTTATGTGACCACAAGTGAGTGAAACCAAAGGATGATAATGCTTGATAGTACTCAGTGCACTTTGTTCTTCAAGTTCTTCAAGCATATATAGCCGTTCTTCATTCTTCAAAAGAAGCCGTTTGAGATTTGAAAAATCAAATCTCTTCCTTCCTTATTATTGAGGCCATAATCTTCTCAAGCTGATACTCATCTTTGGAAAGCATGGATCTCCTAAAGATCTGTTAAGAATCTTCAACAAATATTTTGAGAGAAGATGTTAGACATGATATCGGACATGCCCAATATCTTGGCCCAAAGCCAATAGATGAGTGGCCCAAACATTCTAAAACGGTTCCTGCAAGTGTTAGATAATATAGGCGCATGTGTCAACTGAGATAGCATAAATATAGGTCTGGTTTCAAGGTCTTGAAACCAGCACTTGAGTTCAGCACTTGCGTTTTGTCTTTCATCATTCCTGCAAGTTAGACATAAGATCAAGGTGGAGTCTTCACTATTTTTTCTTTAAATGTGAAGAAAAATACTTTTTACTAGCATCACTATCCTTGCAACGAAGAAACATGCCACTCCCAGCAAAGATGAAAATGCCACTTAAGCTATGTAAGAATTGGAGTTTACACGAAATTAAGGGGAGCAAAAAATAAGGCAAGCTATGATTGATAAGATGTACTAACTCTAGGCAAGTTCCAATGTCAAATCCATATACTCTAGAATAAAAACACTAATAAATCCTTCATAAAAATTATAGATTTAACATTTGATATGGGTACAACACCATCTGATATGACCATGCAATTTGAATTAAGAACCTGTATTTTTATACAAATTGTTTCATATAGAATTATTGATTTAACATTTGATATGGGTACAACACCATCTGATATGATCAATTTGAATTAAAAACCTGCATTTTTATACAAATTGTAAAATATCAGGACAAATTCGCAAACCAAAAAAGGGCTCAAGAAGATCATAAGCAGTAAAAGAAACAAAAAATCAGCAATTTCCTCTAATCATGCATAAATCGCTTTCACATGGAAGATTTTTATAATATCAAATGGTGCAAAAACTCAGACCTTTGCAGTACGGATTAGGCCCTTTTGAGAGATATCTACACCTACAACAATTTACAGTGAAGTAGTACAATCAATCAAGGAATCCAACAAGCTGCCGGATCCACACCCAAAATCAATCTGCCAAAATAATGGATGAGTCATTTACTGATCATTACCAAATGGATCAAAAATGGAGATTTTAAGACCCTTTTCAGCAAAATAATTTGCTAAAATGGACCTCGCCTGATCCGAATTCGACTTCCTCCTCAACTGTATTATCCTCACAAATCGTCGCTTCCTCCAAGCTCCAACCGCAAAAATAGGAAACCGATGGATTTGCGGTTGCTACTCGTTTCATTTCAGATCAACGAAGATGACGAAATGGTAGAGGAGATCTTGGAATCGAGGCGGTTCAGATCGACGACGACAACGAAATGGTTTCCGGTGCAATACCGACCACATCTAATTGGATTCCTTCTCGGAATGCCGCCTCTGAATTCGCCATTGACGGAGGGAGAACGGAGGGAGCAGATCTGGGCCACCGGTTTTGAAAGCGAGAGGGAGAGAGTAGGAAGAGGAGCGAGAACGGAGGCGAATCGGAGGAGGAGGAGAGAGAACGGAGGCGAATCGGAGAGCGAGAACGGAGACGCCATTGATGGTAGCTTGGAGGTTGAGATCTCAGATTCTCCCTGCTGCGATCGATGGAGAGTTTTGATAGGGGGCCGATGAATTGGGATAGTAGGATTGATGGACATTTCACCAATTTGGATAAGTCCATGGACAATTGTCTAATTTGGGCCCAAAAAATGGCCTGTTTGGCAAATTAATTCTATATATATATATATACTCTTGCGTGCATCGATCATCACATTCTCTGTAGAATATTAGGTTTCCATGAAAGGTTAACCAAGAAAACTCAGAAAACTCTAGATCTCAATTCAACAAAAACAAATTTCTGTTTCAACTCAGAAATTGATGTTGTTAGGCGCCCAGTGGTTTAGTGAGAATATCAGCCAGTTGAAGGTGTGACTGGACATGCTGGGTTCAAAGAAATTGAGATTACACCATCTCGCGAATGAAGTGACAGTCGATACGAATGTGCTTCGTTCTCTCATGAAATAGCGGGTTTGCAGCTAAACTCTGGGTAGCTTTATTGTCGCAATGTAAAGGAATGGGAAGAGAGACATAAACCTTAAGATCCCTGAGAAATCTCTCAAGCCAGACAAACCTCACTTGCAGCCGACGACATGGCTCTGTACTCGCTTTTTGCAGAGGATTTACTGACTGTCTTTTGCTTCTTTGTCTTCCAAGAGACAAGAGCATTGCCAAGGAACATGCCTTAACCTGTGAGAGATCGGCAAGTAAAGGGACAAGTACCCCAATCTCCCCAATCTGCATCGCTATAGGCACGCAGAGACAGATCAGAAAACGAGGATAGAACAAAGATTGATTGAATGTGCCTTTGAGATAACAGAGAAGAAAATAAGCTGCCTGTAAGTGAGGAACCCTTGTATATGAGAGAAACTGGCTAAGTTGTTGGACAGTATAGGAGATATCTGGATGACTGATAGTCAGATACAAGAGTCGTCCAATAAGCCTACAATATTGCTCAGGGGAATCAAGAGAATCACCATCAGAAGGTGATAACTCGAGGTTTTTTTGCATAGGAAAAGAAGCAGGCTTGCAATCTGTCATCCCTGCATCTGCTAAAATATCCAATATATACTTTCGTTCATTCAAAATAATCCCAAAGGAAGAGCGAGCAATTTCCATGCCAAAAAAGTAACGAGCAAAACTCTGGTCCTTGATTGTAAAGGCCGAATCAAGAGCTGTCTTAGTAGCAGCAATGTCAGTGGGTGAATCACCAATGAGGAGAAGGTCATCCACATAGACCAAAGCGATAGTAAAGAGACCATTGGATGACTTGACAAATAGAGAATGATCTTGGGAAGATTGGTGAAAACCCATGTTGATGGGCAAGAGACTGAGTTCTATATTCCACTGTCTACTGGCCTGCTTTAACCCATTGAGAGAACGAAGCAGACGACAAACTTGTCCTTTATGTTGGACATGGAAGCCAGGAGGAGGGACCATGTATACCTCTTCATCCAAGTGCCCATGAAGAAAGGCATTATTGATGTCAAGCCGGTGCAAAAGCCAATCCATGGCAGCTGCCAGAGCAAGAACAACACGAATTGTTGTGAACTTAGCAACCGGAGAGAAAATATGTTTATAATCGTTGTCCTTCACTTGGTTATAACCCTTTCCAACCAAACGAGCCTTATACCAATCAACTGTCCCATCAGCTTTATACTTCACCCTAAACACCCATTTGCAACCAGTGGCTTGTTTGCGAGGAGGAAGGGTAGTCATAGTCCAAGCTTGATTAGTATCAAGAGCAAGAAGTTCCTGATTCATGGCCTCTATCCAATGAGGATTATTTTTGGCTTGGGAATAACAACTTGGTTCAGAGACAGAAAACATTGAACAGAGAAGCTCTATAAGATAGAGAAAGGTGATCAAAATTAGAAATGCAAAATAATTGAAAAGCAAATGAAGAAGAATATGAAGAGGGAGGGTGGTGTTTGGAAGGAATGTTGCTGCAAATGAAATCTTGCAACTTGGGCGGGAGATGAGTTTGACGAGTGAATGTCTGGTGGCAATGGTGGATGGCAAAGAGGAATGGGAATCAATGGAAGGATTGTCTGTGGAGGTGGAAAAAGAAGGACTGTCATGTGGATGATTGGTTTGTGAGGGTAAGGAGTTATCTGAAGCAGCAATAGAAGCATATATGCTATTAAAAGCTATATGAGGTAAAGAATTTGAAGGAGAAATAGGATTAGAAGGATAAATGGGAGGAAGAGCAAAGGAATCATCAAATCCAGAGACAAGAGGAAGTGTAGAACGAGAGGAAGGAGAAGAATATAAGGGAGAGACAGTACCAGTGGTCTTGAATGGGAACACATCTTCTTTGAACACAACATCTCTACTAATGAAGGTAGAGTGTGTTTGGAGATCATCGAGTTTATATCCTTTTTGTCCAGGGGGGTAGCTAAGGAAAATGCACTTCCTAGCTGATGGTTGGAACTTATCTCTGTGAAACTTGGACTGAAGAGCAAAATAAAGAGATCCAATAGTGCGTAGCTCATCATATGAAGGAGATTTGTTATGCAGTAACTCATAAAGAGATTTCCAATTGAGAAGTGAATAAGGCAACTTATTGATTATATAAGTAGCAGCAAGAACACATTCTCCCCAAAACTTAATGGGAAGATTGGCATGAACTCTCAAGGCCCTAGCAGTTTCAACAAGATGACGATGCTTGCGTTCAACTCTACCATTTTGCTAAGGGACCCCTGCCATAGAGATCTGATGGAGGATGCCATGCTTTGTAAACAAATCATGACACTTGGAAGAAACAAACTCAGTACCATTGTCTGATCATATACACTTGACCATGGTCTGAAACTGAGTAATCACATAAGCAATAAAGTGCTCAAGCACCCTGAATACTTGCAATTTGTTTTGCAACAAAAAGGTCCAGGTGCTCTTGGAAAAATCATCAACTATGGTGAGGAAATAACGAGCACCACACATAGCTAGGACTTGGTAAGGACGCCACAAATCCACATGTATTAAGGCAAACACAGAGAAAGCAGAAGACAAACTTTTCTTGAAGGGCAATTTATGATGTTTTTGCAAGACAAAAGTTCACAGAAATAGGAGTCCAAAGTAGAACAATGACTGAATTATCCAAATGTTTCATCTTAGAAAGAGATGAATGACCCAGTCTAGCATGTATAATATGCAAATCATTCAAAGCAACATTAACCTCATTACACAAATGAGAAGAAGTCCTCGAGCTAGCAGCAATATATATGTTGATCAGATCCACCTGAAGCTCCTGCTCTCAAAACATGGAGGCCCTTGTTTTCAAGTGTAGTAAGGAACAAATTCTTATTGAAACAGTTCTGGAAGACACAAAAAGTTTCAAAGAAACTGATGAATAACTGTTTATCCTTCAACAACTTAGACACATACATCAGGTTATGCTGGAATGCGGGCACGAAGAGAACATTATCCAAAGTAAAATTGGATGTGATCATAATACTTCCAGAATAAGAAACTGGAATTGCACAACCATTAGGTAAGCCTAAGAGAACAAGCTTGATAAGCCTTTTAAGAGAAGTAAACTGTTTCGAAGAGAAAGCGATATGATATGTTGCCCCTGAATCTACTATCCATTGCAAACAATCAAAAGGACGAATATTTTGTTATTAAAAAATTCCATGTTACCTGCAAAGTTGACTAAGCCAGTGTCAGAAGGTGCATTGTTGGACACCTGTCCTTTGCATTTCATGAGCTTCATCACTTCATTGTACACAACATTGTCCATTGAAGTATCTGCTCTAGCTTCGCCAGATCCATAAAATGAGGAAGAACCATCAGTAAACTACTTCTCATCATGTCCATCAATCAGACTATCATAATCTGTAGCATCTTGTACATTAGCAACACTCTTGCTTGAATACTTGTCACGAGGACCAGTGAACCAGTCAGGGTACCCTATCAATTTGAAGCACCTCTCCTTGAGATGACCCCTTTCATTACAGTAGCTACAATACCTCTCAAAACGTGCCTTCTTGAAATCCTTTCGACCAGGTAAATTAGGCCTAGACTGAGACTGAGATTGACTGTTAGAACCATTACGATTGACAACAAACACTGAATTTTCATCATTATGCAACTGAGATTGATTAGCACTTAAACCTTTCAAGCCTCTTTCAACCTGAACAATCATCTGATAAGCCTTGCTAAGAGAAGGAAATGGATCCATTGCTAAGATACTGCCTCTAACTCCTTCAAAACCATCATTCAAACCTGCCAGAAATTGCATAAGCCTGAGAGTAGCTTCTTTGTCAATTATTTTTTTAGTAGACTGCAACCACAACGACTATAGGCGCCACAAGTACAGGTTGGCATGCCTTCAAGAGTTTGAATTTCATTCCACAATCTATTCATCTTGCTAAAATATGTCGCAATTGACAAATTATCCTGTTGAAAACTACTAACTTTTCTCCTAAGCTGATAAATGAGAGGCGCATTTGTCTCTCCATATTGTTCACAAACCTCGTTCCAAAGTTCCCTAGCAGAACCAGAATACATGAAATTATTTGCGATCTCGCTGTTCATGGAATTAACTATCCAACTTATCACCATGAAGTCGCATCTAATCCATCGTTCATAGTTCGCATCATCCTCAGGTGGTTTCACACAACATCCCATGATGAAACCTAATTTCAATTTTGCGCCTAACGCCATTCGAATCCCCCTACTCCAACTAAAGAAATTCGAACCAGTAAGATCATTCGAAACCAGAGTCATACCTGGATGGTCGGAATTAGACAAGAATAACGGATCATTGTTATTCGCTGACAATCCACCTTGTTCAGCAGTCCTTTGATTGAAGAATTGATTTCCCTCCATCGCAAATCAAATCACGAATTAGCGCCAACAAATAGAGCAATGAAAACTCCAGAGAGAGAACCGAAACTAGTCCTTGAATCGCTCAAGGCTCTGATACCATGTAGAATATTAGGTTTCCATGAAAGGTGAACCAAGAAAACTCAAAAAACTCTACTAATTTCAACAAAAACATATTTCTGTTTCAACTGTCTTAACCGAAGAAGAAGAAGAGCTCTATACACGAGCTTTACATTTATAAAGGCAAATGAGGAGGAGCGACGTCGTTTACCGTCAATTTCCTCTTATTTACAAATAAACGCCTATACTTCTGTGTATGCTCACATTCTCAATACTGAGCATATTTTTTTAACATTTAATTAAATGAAACACACACATATATATAATATTGCTTCAAAATATATATCTTTATTTTTTGTTATTATTTTTGGAACATTTGAGTTATATATTTCGATCAAAAACCTAAAGATGAATGCATATATAGGTCAATCTTAAATCATTTTTTTTTTACTGGTATATATATACGTACGGAGTAGTTGTCTTGAGTGTGCACTCACTGTACATACGTACGTACTGTACAGGTTACATATCCAAATATGATGGAGTTATTTGAAAGCCTTGGAATAGAGATGGAAGACTCGGACATGTCATTTTCTGTGAGCTTAGACAAAGGGCTTGATTGCGAATGGGGAAGTCGGAATGGCTTATCTAGTTTGTTTGCACAAAAGACCAATCTCTTGAATCCACACTTTTGGAAAATGCTTCATCAAATCATCAAGTTTAAGGATGATGCTCTCATGTAAGAAACACGTACATTTGCTTCTCGTCTTACAATTCAATGTTAAATATATATATTGAATATATGGTATAATATATAATTTTGCGTTTCAAATTCGTCTCTTAAAAGGTACGTTGAAGAGCTTGAAAATAACCCGGAGATGGATCGTAGTGAAACACTTGGGAATTTCGTCAACTCAAGGGGTTATTCTCACATGTTTCAGAGAGCTTATCTTGTAAGATATCCTTTGTATATGTTGAGCTTTTCTTCTTTTTTTTTTTTTATAAGAGATAAGAATTTGGTTAGCGTCAGACTCTGCTGATCCACCATATACGAGGGCCAAGATCTCCAGATATGCGAATAGTTGTACATATGTTGGAATACTCTGAATTTTTTTAATATGCTTTGGTAGATTCCGTTGTGTGCTTCAACTTGGTCTTGCTCCTTAGAACAAGCAATGGCCTTTCCTGCATTTACAATCCTTTCATGTCTTCGCAATCATCATATGCTTCAGGTTAGTATATATTCTTTCTCATTGTAAATGCACTAAATGTTTATTGATCTTCAATTGGAAATCATATTAGGCATGTTTAATTACACTATTTGTATTACTTTTTGTTAATTAACAGATATTTGGACGTCCACAATGGCTTACAGTAAAAGGGCGTTCTCATTGTTATGTTAAAAAGGTTTTGTAACTTTCTAAAATTGATTTATAATGTATCATTGACATTAAAATCATTAATTAATTAACCATTGTATATGTTATTTCATTCAATTGTAATTATTGCATATATACATAATTATTTACTTGTTTTATTTGTTGTGTAAAATCTAGGTTACGAAGGAGTTAGTGGATAGAGGTTGTCAAATAAGAACTAATTGCGAGGTGAATTCAGTTTCAACTTGCAACGAAGGTGGGCATTAATAAATTATTGTTTTTGTTATCAAGTATATATATATATATAATGGTTCTTGATCATTTATGTAAAAACGATTTGATCCTAGATGCTAACACAGAAGCGAGATCAGAAATGTAAACATGCAAAGCGGAAGCGAAATAACACACAGATTGATGACGCAATTCGGTTTCCCTACTCTGCGGAGCCTCAAGAGGGAGAGACTCAAACCCTAGAATCCACTAAGTATGAACGAGTTACAGATCATGGATACAAGTAGTGACGAGCTCAAGGAAACAGATCTAGGTCAAGCAACTCAGAAAACACAGACAGACAAGGAGAAAAACAGAAGAGGAACAGATACTCCCTTCACTCCGAAGAATATCGAAGCAGGACAAGAGCAAGTGAAGACGAAGCTTTAGCGGTTGAGAAACCAGGCCGGAAGCTCGTCTTCTTCCTCTTCAGTGTGAGATCTCCGTCGGCGGCGCTTGGAAAACCTAGGGTTTCACCTCTTCTCTCTCTCTCTCTCTTTCAGATGGAAGAACAGTGAATGAGCTCGTGCTTTAGGGTTTCTGAGAAAGAGATCTCTTATAGGGAGCGTCTTTAGGCAAAACGCAGCGTTTGAGACAAACCCAGCAAAGTGCCGTTGGAAGCTCCTCAGAGTTGGGCTAAGAAGTGGGCTGGGCTTCAACTGGATTGGGCCGACACTTAAGATGAACAAAGTTCATCTTAATATCAATCCAACACATCAGCTGTAGAACGACGCCAACCAAGTTCACCAAGCACCATTGGCTAGCTCACTGAGCCACCCTTGGTCCATGCCTTGAGCCACCTGTGACCTAGTCCTAATCCTTGAGCTTCTAGTCTTTACAAGTATACACACAATAAATATACATACATCTGGATTATAGACATTACAAATTTGCCCTCCTAATCCAGCCACTATGTATATAACTCGTTCATTTAAATAGGGATCTGGGTTCATGTCTTCGATCCGTCCGTCCTCGGCCCATGTACCTGCAAGTTAGTTCACATCAAGAATATGAAGAAAGTTCCTGCAAAAATAGAATTTGCCAGAGGGAACAATCTTCGTGCCAAAGTCAGCTGGATTCAGCTCTCCCTTGATCTTTCTGAGACTCAAGGTCTTGTCCTCAACCCTGTGTCTGATGAAGTGAAACCTAACATCGATGTGTTTAGTCTTTTCATGGTACATAGGGTCTTTACACAAATACAGAGCACTTTGGCTATCCATGTTGATCACAGGTACAAACTTTCTTCTGAAAATCTCACCAAGTATGCCTTTCAGCCAGATGGCTTCCTTAGCAGCTTCTGTAGCTGCAATGTACTCAGCTTCTGTGGATGACAAGGCCACCACAGATTGTTGTTGAGACTTCCAGGATATGCAATTGCCAGCCCAGGTGAAATAGTATGCAGTTGTGGACTTCCTTGTGTCCTTGTCGCTTGCATAGTCAGAGTCTACAAATCCTTGAAGATCACTTGCAGGAGAGTAGTTGGAATAAATCAAGCCTAAGTGTTTAGAGCCATTCAAATATTTCAGTAAATACTTCATAGCATTCCAATGAGGTGATCCAGGATTAGACATATATCTACTTAGAACACTTATAGCAAAGGCTAAGTCAGGTCTGGTGCAAAGCATTGCATACATAATAGAACCAACAGCCACATCATAGGGAACATCAGCCATTTCCTTTTTCTCATGATCAGTCTTAGGGCATTGACCTTTGCTCAAAGCAAGGTGCCCTCCTAAGGGTATAGGTGAAGACTTAGAGTCAAGCATGCAAAATTTCTCAAGAACCTTTTCAATATAGTCAACCTGGGATAGCATGAGAGATCTCTTAGCTCTATCTCTTATGATTTTAATCCCCAGAATTCTCTTGGCATTGCCAAGATCCTTCATATCAAAATGTTTCATTAAGTTCCTTTTAGTATCAGAAATGATTCTCATAGAAGCACAGACAAGGAGAATGTCATCCACATACAGAAGAATAAACAGAGGAAACTTGGTGGTAACACCTTTGATATACAAGCAGGGATCAAAATCACTTCTAATAAAGCCCAGAGATTTCATACAAGAATCAAACTTTATGTTCCACTGTCTAGGAGACTGTTTAAGGCCATAAATTGATTTTTTAAGAAGACAGACATGATCAGGTTTCTTCTTATCAGTGAACCCCTTAGGTTGTTTCATGAAAATAGTTTCATCAAGATCTCCATGCAGAAAGGCTGTTTTAACATCCATTTGTTCAAGTTCCCAATCAAAGACAGTAGCAATAGCAAGGAGTAATCTCAGAGTTTTATATTTCACAACTGGAGCAAATATATCATTATAATCCAGCCCTTCCCTTTGACTAAATCCCTTAGCTACAAGTCTGGCTTTGAATTTAGATGGCTCATCAGTTTTAACCCCTTCTTTAATCTTAAAGACCCATTTACAGTCAATGGTTTTAGCATGAGCAGGTTTAGGAACAAGAACCCAGGTGTTGTTTATTTTCATAGATTCAAGTTCTTCAAGCATAGCCTTGTACCATTTTACAGAATCAGAGGATCTCATAGCAGATTCAAAGGTTTCAGGGGGATTACTTTTAATGATCTCAGATGCAACAAATGCAAACTCAACAATATTAATGTCATCAGTGTATCTTCTATTAGGAATCCTAGTTCTAGGACTCCTATCCCTAACAAGTTGATAATCATTAGCAGCAGAATTATCATGCTCAGACATGGAAGGCCCAGAAGAAGGAGAACTGGGAGAATTAGGAGAAGAGTGAGGGTTTAGAGGTACTCCCTGTGTTGTGTCTTCTTCATTTCCTTCAGGTTGTTGCTCTTCATCATTTTCTCCTCCTAATTGTTGAGGTTGCTGAAGTGGTGTGGTAGAAGAAGTTCTTCTTTGAGCAGAGAAGAAGGTTGGAACATGACCAGTGTCAAACTCATCTTCTTCAACTGGCTCAGTTACAAAATCCCTGAGTTGGTCATTAGGAACAAAGAACTTGGAGGGCTCATCAGTGTTGCCTGCATTCTCATTTCTAGGAGTGAGGATATTCTTAAAATGGAAGTCAGTTTCATTAAATGTAACATTTCTAGCCACAATAACTTTATATCCACCAGGTTGAATGAGAAGAATTTTATAGCCCTTCACACCTTCAGGGTAACCCAACATCACACCCTTTAGGGCTCTAGGCTGTAACTTACCTTGAGAAACCTGAGCATAAGCAGTACAACCAAAGGGTTTAAGGTATGATAGATTGGGTACCTTTCCAATCCACAGTTCTTGTGGAGTTTTGAAGCCAGTTACAGAGGAGGGGCTCCTGTTGATCAGATAGGAGGCAGTGACCACAGCCTCTCCCCATAGGCTATGCTTCATTCCTGCAGTGAAGAGAAGGCATCTGGCCTTCTCTAACAATGTCCTGTTCATCCTCTCAGCAGTGCCATTCTGCTGAGGGGTGCCAGGCACTGTGAGTTGCCTTTTTATCCCATTCTCCCTGCAGAAATCATTGAAGGCAGTATTGCAAAACTCAAGGCCATTATCAGTCTTAAAACACACAAGTTTATAACCAGATTGAAGCTCTACCTTTGATTTCCAAGCTTTGAAAGCCTGGAAGGCTTCATCCTTAGATTTAAGGAGAGTAAGCCATACCTTTCTGGAGAAGTGATCAATGAAGGAAATAAAATATTTCTTACCACCAATAGTGTCTACCTGTGCAGGACCCCAGAGGTCTGAGTGTACATATTCAAGAGGCTTGGTGGCCTTGTACACTGAGTTAGGAAACACCTGTTTGGTAGCTTTGCCAAATACACAGTTCTCACAGAAAGGCAGATCAGAGAGTTTATCAGATATTAAACCATGTTTATGCAAATAATATAGGCCTTTGTTTCCAATATGCCCTAACCTGAGATGCCAAAGTTTGGTTAGATGAGAAGTATCAATGAGATTGCACTCATTTGCAGGGGTGATGACATGATATAAACCCTTTTTCCTAATAGTTTTGACAATGCACTTATTATTGGAAGAAACAGTTTTAATGCCACCACTGGTATGTATATCATAATTCATGCAATCAAACACAGATTCAGACATTAGACTCCTCCTCAAATCAGGAACCCATTTGACATCTTTCAGAGTGATAACATTCCCATCAAACATCTTTAGAGAAACATCTCCAACCCCCTTGATGGCAAGTGTGTGATGGTCACCAAGTTTGACCATCCCACACCTACTCTGATCAAGGTTATCAAAGCTGGCTTTGATAGGGGTGGCATGTATGGTGCAACCAGAGTCAAGGATCCAGTTGCCTGAATCACCATCCTCTGGTGTACACATAAAGAGTTCATTGGGATATGCACCACTGTCAGACTCAAGCAATGAAACAGAAATATCATTTTTGAGTTTATTTTCATCAGCTCTTTTTCTTTTTCCTGCAATCTTTAATCCAGTGACCTAGGTGACCACAGTAGTTGCACTTAGAATCTTTAGGCACCTTGGTTGTAGACTCAGATTGTTTAGCATTAGAATTCTCATCTTCTTTAGCATTTTTCTTCTTCCTGTTCTTATTTCTATTGCCATTAGACTTGTTGGAATTAGCAAACAAGACTTCAGATTTTTCAGTGTTATCAGATTTAGCACCAAATTTAGATTTGAAAACTTTTAGCATCTCATTCTTCTCAGTGATGGTCTCAACTATTCTTTCCTTAGTGAGAGGCTCCCTAGAGAATTGAATAACATCCTTAAAGTGATCAAACTGTGAAGGCAAAGAATTAAGCAACAAGATAGCCTGATGAGAATCCTTAATACTATCATCACATCTCTCTAATTCTTGGGTCATTTTCAGAAACTTGTCTAAGTTGTCATTTAAAGTGATGTTGATATCCATTTTAAATGTAAACAACCTGCAGAGAAGAGAAATGCGACTAGGCAGAGATTTAACAAGAAAAAGATCCTCCAGGGCTAACCACAGAGCCCTGGGGTCATCTACCTTCACTACCTGTCTTGCTACATCATCAGTGAGCCTGAGCATGATCTCAGCATGAGCCTGCTCAGATGTTTCAGGTGGAACAGGAGCTGGTGGGACTGGTTGGACTGGAGGACCTCCCTCTGGTGCATTTGCAGCAGGAAGTGCTAGTTCAAGAGGAGCAACTGCTCTCCAGCACTTTTCCTTAATGAGGATCGCTTTCATCTTGACTTGCCACATGGCAAAGTCAATCTTACCATCAAAAGGTCGGATTTTGACATAAGAGTCAGCCATGGTACCTACACACAAAGCCAAACAAAGTTAGATAGCTCTAATAACCAAAAATAACAGCAAAGATTACTTAAAGCAAGAGCTATTTAACAAGGTAAAGCACAGAAAAAAACTGTTTTTGAAAAAACGAATCAAAAAACTAGTTTAGAAAACAGGTGTGGTACGTCGGACGGGAGAGGAACAGCGCCTGGCCAGTGGACACTATATGCGGCCTGCCCAATGTCCACGCCCCCAGATCTATTTCCCGCGTCTACAGAGACGAGAGAAAGGAAGAAAAGGGACACTCAAGCTCTGATACCACTTTGTAAAAACGATTTGATCCTAGATGCTAACACAGAAGCGAGATCAGAAATGTAAACATGCAAAGCGGAAGCGAAATAACACACAGATTGATGACGCAGTTCGGTTTCCCTACTCTGCGGAGCCTCAAGAGGGAGAGACTCAAACCCTAGAATCCACTAAGTATGAACGAGTTACAGATCATGGATACAAGTAGTGACGAGCTCAAGGAAACAGATCTAGGTCAAGCAACTCAGAAAACACAGACAGACAAGGAGAAAAACAGAAGAGGAACAGATACTCCCTTCACTCCGAAGAATATCGAAGCAGGACAAGAGCAAGTGAAGACGACGCTTTAGCGGTTGAGAAACCAGGCCGGAAGCTCGTCTTCTTCCTCTTCAGTGTGAGATCTCCGTCGGCGGCGCTTGGAAAACCTAGGGTTTCACCTCTTCTCTCTCTCTCTCTCTTTCAGATGGAAGAACAGTGAATGAGCTCGTGCTTTAGGGTTTCTGAGAAAGAGATCTCTTATAGGGAGCGTCTTTAGGCAAAACGCAGCGTTTGAGACAAACCCAGCAAAGTGCCGTTGGAAGCTCCTCAGAGTTAGGCTAAGAAGTGGGCTGGGCTTCAACTGGATTGGGCCGACACTTAAGATGAACAAAGTTCATCTTAATATCAATCCAACACATCAGCTGTAGAACGACGCCAACCAAGTTCACCAAGCACCATTGGCTAGCTCACTGAGCCACCCTTGGTCCATGCCTTGAGCCACCTGTGACCTAGTCCTAATCCTTGAGCTTCTAGTCTTTACAAGTATACACACAATAAATATACATACATCTGGATTATAGACATTACAATTTAAATGTTTCATATAGGTTGCATAGTGCATTTGAGTGATGGCTCAGAGGATGCTTATGATGAATGCATATTCGCCATTCATGCTCCTGATGCTTTGCAAATATTAGGAAACCAAGCAACCATTGACGAAAGAAGGATTCTTGGAGCTTTTCAGTATGCGTATAGGTATTGTGTTCTATTCGGAAAGTATTCTCTCTTAAAATTTGGGTATTAATTTTCTTTTCTGCATGATTATTTAGAATAATGGTTGAATATATTTTAGGGTAAGCGGGCAGAAAACCACCCTTTTATATATGTATTTACCAAAAATCACTCTTAATAACAAATTTATTAGCAATCAACCTCTCCTCTCAAGTTTTCGTCCAATTAAATTTCCATTAAAAATACGCAATTACCAATTTACCCCTTTCTTTTTAATACTCCATGCGTTCAAAATTAGATGTGTTTAATTTTTTGTCACATTTTGAAAAGATAAATATTAAATAAAATCTTATTTTAAAAAAAAAACTATTGTTTTAATTTAGTCTATTATTTTCAACTAGTTTCCATACTATTATATATGAAATTTTTTAAAATTATTGCTACTATATCTTTCTTTTACATTTATCTTGGGTTACAAATCTCTACATATATATATATAGAGAGAGAGAGATGCATATTAGCCGAATATAACTACAAGTCCTTTAACTTCATCGAGTTATAGTTTTTTTTTAAATATTACTCCGTATTTTATTTTCTTACATTAAATTGGGGGAGTGGGGACAAAAGAGAGGGGTGGTTATTTGCAATATCACATATTTAGTGAGTGGTTTTCTTTTATTTGTCCTAAGTTGGGATGGAAATGGAATTGTAAAAGTCAGGGGCAAAATTGCAAATTTACATTTTTTAATGGTGAGTTTAACGGAATAGTTAGTGTGGGTGGCTCTCACAGATGGCCAAAAGGAAGGCAAAAAACTGCAAATAACGGAATAGTTATCGATCGTTCGAGCATTGTCGACCCTTGCTCAGGGACATTTTGGGCGACTTCCCAAGGTCCAAAAGGGGAGGATTCTAAAGAATTTATTGAAGTCCAAATGGGGCCTATTCACTTGTATGTATTTATATTACTGGATATGTTTGATTTTCTTTATAATTATGAAAAGGCCCCCAAAAAAAATAAGTTTTTACTTAAAGGCCCAATATAAAAACAAGTTTAATGTATCAACTATTAAAAAAAAAAGCCCAACAAGTAAATAAAAAATGGCCCAATAATTAAATAAAAAGAATTTAGAAGATTTAAATACTCTTTCTTTATTTAGTTGCATCGAAAAAAAATACACTCAAAGAATGTCTTGTTGTAATACGTCAAAGAATAAGGAGTAGAGAGGGGAGGTAGAGAAAGAGAGAAGTCAAATCTCTATTGCTTGTGCATCTCTCAAAAGGAGAAGTAGATCATAGAGATAAGGGCTTCAAAAATCTATCAAGGAGTTTAAGGAGGTAAAAGGTTGGGAGGTGAACAACCACATTGAATTCATAACATGTCTAGAGTATTAGTCATTAATAAAAATGGTGGCCATCTTTTATATTTTTTAAAATCCATTTATTTCCATGTAAGTCTATATTTAATTCTTCTTCAATTTTTTTTTAAAACTCAATAATAGCTAGGAACATCTTTTCTTGGTGTAATGCACTAATATGTTAATATTTTTGTATATCAAATTAAGATTTAGTAATGTGTTAGTTTGAACTTGTGTAAGACACTTTTTTTCCTATAGTAAATTTTTTTTGGTACAATAGGGACCTTAAAAAAAAGGCCCAAATGCCTCTAAAAGGCTAGGATCGGCTCTGCCTTTGAGAACATTTATCTTATAGTTGTTTGGATATTTGATAATTTCTAAATATAGTAGAATTTTTTGCATTGTCAGGTGTTAGGAATTTGTATAGTAGGGATAATAAGTGTAATTACTTGAAAGTTAGCCATTGGGTTATAAATACTCATAAATTGTATTGTACATGGCATGAATGAACATTACAGAACCTTCCCTATCTTCTTCTCTCTCAACCTCTCTCCTTGAACTCTTCTTCTTCTCCTTTTCTAACTCAAATCCACCATAGAAGCTTAGGCTTTCACCCACCGACCTACGGGTCATGAAAATTGGTATCTTAGCAATTCGCATCTTCTGCTCAACAACTTCTTCAAGACTCGGCAAAACGTCAGGCCGACACCGACCATAAGATCATCGACATCGACCGGAAGATTGATGCGCTAACTGAACTGGTCAAGAAGCTTTTGCCGAGGGGCGAAAGGCCAGCATTGCTAACCGATCCAGGCGAGGCAGGCGAAATCACAATCACTAAGGCCTATATTGTGACGGCTAACCATAAATGAGGACAATAACTACAACAATTAGGCTTTATTGTGACGGCTCAAAACTGCCATAATTAGACCTGTCAAAACACAAGCCGACTCGAAAAGTCCGACCCGTACGTCCGGTAAATTCTGGGTCAAGACCCGGATTTTTTGACCCGAGATTTTTTTTTTACCCGAACCCGAATTACCCGGTAATTTTCCGGGTAATCTGGGGTTCGACCCGGTGACCCGATTGGCCCGGTAATTTTGACTCAATTGATTTATAATTATATATGATTATATTTTTTATGAAGATTCCAATTTATTACGTCTTTTAATTACAATCACTTGATCGTTCATTTTCAAATCAACTTTTATATTTATTTGTATTGTGTAATACTCCCTTCGATCGATAGTATTTGATTTTTGATTTTTCATCACATTTTTTAAGAAGATCAAAACACTAAAAAATTACTAAAATATTAAAAAAATTCTATGCTTATACTAATTGCATGAAATTATTTTAAAAAAATTATTAAAAAATTGATATTTTATATATTTTTAAATTGTTATTAAAAATTACGAGAAATAATAAAAATCAAATATTTTAGATAAGATATTACAAGCACTAGAACTTATGAACCACGTCTTTAATTTTAGCATTTTAAAATTATCGACCCGATTTGACCCGAAACCCGGTCAAACCCGAGTTCAAGTCAACCCGAATCTACTCGGGACTCGTTTTTTTCGGAACCCGTTTTACCCAAAACCTGAAATGACCCGACCCGAACCCGATCCGAATGACCCGATTGACAGGTTTAGCCATAATAGATAAGAAAACCGGTGCCTAAAGCTTATATTGTGGCAGATTTAACCGTGTTATTAGATCGCGTTGCATTTGCTCTATGCGGTTTTTAAAGCTATTGTGGTAGTTTTTGCCAAAAATAAAAAATCGCCACAATATATTTAAAAACCGCCACTATAGAATAAGCAAATGTAGTGGGTTTCCCCTTGTTTTATATATGCAACGATTAAAACGATGTAAAAACTGCTTCAATAGATCAATCGCTGCAAAGAAGTGTGGCAGTAGGTCTTAATTGTTGTAGTGAATACATCACCATTTCTTTCAAAGAACTTTTTTTTCCCTATGAACTTAATACACTTGATATTTGACAGGAATTTATCATAATGCATTGTTTCATAAACTTACATATTCACTATGTTGAATCTCTTATGTGGAATATAATTATTGTTTCAAAACATCCTTTATATATTATAAAGTGTTAGAAATTCAATAGGTTAAATTATTTTGCTTCTTACTAATATCAATAATTTTTTTTTATTCTCTTGTGGAAAGTGATATCTACCTCCACCGTGACACAAATTTGATGCCCCGAAATCCAAAAGCATGGAGTGCATGGAATTTTATTGGAAGTTCAAATAGTAAAGTGTTGTCTATAACATTTTGGCTTAATGTGCTCCAGGTAAAGTACATTAATTAGATGCATATTTTTTCTGTATCTACATGTTGAAATAGTGTTATTACTTATCAAAAATAAATAAACTATATATATTTGAGTTGTGATTTAATAGTACTAATCCTATATTAAACAAATAGAACCATTACTACTTTAATTTTTCAACAAAATTAACTACATATATGCTAAGTTTTATCACATATATATATATACACATACATATATATATATATAGAGGTTGGGTCATGTGTTAACAACTCTTACGGTGTTAAATGTTAACAAATCAATATTCAGCAAAATTTATCAAATATTCATCACAGTCACTCAATTATTCATCAAAGCTTTTGTTAAAATTAATCAAATATTCATCACAGTCACTCAAATATTCATCACAGTCACGCAATTATTCACAATTTCCCAAATATTCATCACAGTCACTCAATTATTCACAATTATTCACAATATCCACCTCCAATCCTGTAATTGTGTTACTGTGATGAATATTTCTTAAATGTTGCTGAATATTGATGAATATTTGGGAACTTGTGAATAATTGAGTGACTGTGATGAATATTTGAGTGACTGTGATGAATATTTGATTAATTTTAACAAAAGCTTGATGAATAATTGAGTGACTGTGATGAATATTTGATAAATTTTGCCGAATATTGATTTGTTAACATTTAACACCGTAAGAGCTGTTAACATTTGATCCGCATTCTATATATATATATATATATATATATATATATATATATATATATATATATATATATATATATATATATATATATATATATATATATTCTTTGATTTCAATAATTATTCAAAAATGTCGCCCATATTTGATTACTGTAATGAACAATTATATATGCTGCTAGAGGATAATTAATTTTATACTATTTCTTGTAACCTAAATGTTCTTATCTTTTTTTGTTGATTTCTTTTGAGTGAATAGAACATTGAAGAGAGAGATCAGCCTTTCCTTGCCACCGTTAATCCGTTTGTAGTTCCTGAAAATGCATTGTTGAAATGGTCAACTGGACATCCTGTCCCGTCTATTGCAGCTTCAAAAGCTTGTTCTGAGATGAATTGTATTCAAGGCAAAAGAGGAATTTGGTTTTGTGGGGCATACCAAGGTTATCTTAAAAACAATCAAGATTTTCACATTACAAATGAAAATATATACATTCTTTCTTTCACCAAAACTTCCAACTTATTTCATTAATACTTCTTTTAGGGTATGGATTCCATGAGGACGGATTGAAGGTAGAAGTTTTTATTGACATTTTTCATATCGCATTTTTGTAAACTATTCCCAAAGTACTCAAATTTGATAAAAAATAATAATAATAATAATAATTCTTAGGGTGGCTTGGTTGTTGCCCATGGGGTTCTTAGAAGAAAATGCATTCTATTGCAAAATCCAAAGCAAATGGTACTATCATATGCAGAGAATGCAGCACGTACTCTATTTTGTTGGTACATGAAAAGGAATATCTCAGAAGGTCATCTTATGTAAGCTTCATCATCTTTCTCACTATATATATTTATATCCATGTAATTTCAATTATAATATTTGTAGGCTTATTTAGTACTCTGTATAATTTTTGTAAAATCATGTAGTGGAATGAAATCAAAAGATGAATGTCTTTTGATTGTGTAGTTTAAAACTATTCTATCTGTTATATCTGTTAGCTTCACTTATTATTATTAAATATTTTCTCTTGACCCTTTTAAGTTTTTCCATTTACTTTGCTAAATTATGCATTTTACCTGTAACATATTTATATATTTTTATTGACCTCCACATTTCTTGTTTAATCATTCTCCCTTTTATAAAGATCAAAATATTTCATTGTTTGCCTTTCTTTATCAATGCACTCTTCCTAATTAAGAAAGTGAATTTCTATTAACTACAGAATATTAGAGGATGGGGGCAATGTTTTTAACTTCCAAGGCACAAGCAAAAAATGTGCGCGAAAAGTAACAATAAGAATTCATAATCCTCAGTTCTACGTGAAGGTACTTCTCCAAGAGTTTTATTTGTCATCTTCACTAAATCCTTGGCATTTGAGTTCAACGTGGTGTTTTTGTTATGGATTGAGAAGTTTAGAACATATGTCTTTATATTGTGTCAGGCTACTACAACGGGAGAGTTAGGTCTCGCAGATGCATATATGAATGGAGATTTCTCATTGGTAGATACAAATGATGGTCTTTTGAACGTTTTCATGGTAAGAAACAATTATGCTCTACAATATTAATATTCAAATATGTTTTTTCTAGGTATTTTTACTTGCACTGATCTAATTATATTGTGGCATAGGTCTTTATTGCCAACAGGGTTTCGACGCCTTCTACTTCACAATATACTACAAATAGGTAAGATCATAAAAGAACATTCCATAGTAAAATGATTGGTAAGATCACACAAGAGCTTCTTCTTATTCATTTTGTAGCAGCAGTTGGTGGACATCTGTACTCTTCAAACAAGGAATAACTCCAGCAAAATACTTTTACCATTATTTATCCAAGAAAATTAAACCAACTCAAGCTCATAGAACTCACTCTGATGACCTGGTATGGTAATTTCACTTTTTGATTTCTTACATTTTGAATACTTTTAACTAATTATTGTCTAACTTGAATGACAGAGTAATGATATATTTCCATTGGTCTTGGATGATACTATGACATTTTCTTGTGCTGTGTTCAAGGTGAAAACTGAAAAATTATTTATTCTACAGAACAAAAATGTATCTTCTTCACAAAGATTGTTTTTACTCATTTAATCTCTTAATTATTGGATGACAGTCTATAAATGAAGATTTGAGGGATGCACAACTTAGAAAAATAGATCTTCTAATTAAAAAGGTTAGTGTTTCCCATTATAAAACCATGAATTTGTGACTATCTTCTATATTTAAATGCTTTTTTTCCCAATGGTTTAATCTATTAGGCAAGAATTGATAAAAACCATGAGGTCTTAGAGATTGGATGTGGTTGGGGAAGCCTGGCTATTGAAGTTGTAAGACATACTGGTTGCAAATATACTGGGATCACTAGATCCGAAGAGCAACTAAGAACCGCCATAGAAAGGGTAAAGAAAGCTGGCCTTCAGGTAAATGATTATGTACATTTAAATTTGATTTTAGAATTGATCGACATTACTTCATAACGTTGGTTCTTAGATTATATTATTTGTATAATAAAAAATGTTGAATAATTAATTTATATTATGTATATTATGGTTAGGATCGAATCAAGTTTGTGTTATGCGATTATCCTCAACTACCTCATACGGAGAAATATGATCGAATTATTTCTTGGTTAGATCTCTTCATATATATCCTTTAGAATATTTTGACCTTAAATGAAAAATGTTATGGGTGCATTGTTGCTTGTCTAATTGTTTTAACGTTTAATCCTTGTAGTGAGATGTTAGAGGCTATGAATCATAAATATGCTGAAGATTTCTTCCACTTTTGTGATTCTGTTTTAAAAAGCAACGGACTCCTTGTTTTACAGGTAATGCATTTTATGTCACTGCAAAACTATTAAACTTAAGTAGCTTTTAGGAGCTTGTGGTATTGATATTATATATAGTTTTAAATGAAATAAATATACAATAAGATTTTAGTTTAATTAGCTTTTGTAATCATAGCTTTTTATCAACTATTCACCCAAGCTTTTCGGAGCTTATGGTTTTTTATTCATATGTTTTCATCAGCTACCCTAACAGCTAGATTTTCCAAACATCATACTAGCTTATTAACCTATATTTAATACAAATAATCCATCAGTTTCAACTACCCAATTTCAACTTCTGATAGATTACATATTTACATATTGTATAGTGTATGGGCCTATTGGCTCAGTCCCAGTCTTACTCTCTTGTAATCTATATATATTGACATTATGAGGAATGAAACCCTAAGGAGGATTTTATATCAATCATACGATTCTACATGGTATCAGACTTTTCTTTCTAGCGGAACCCTATTTCGATCCGCCGCCTGTGCTGCCACCCCTCTCCCTCACGGTAGCCCCCCCCCCCCCCCCCCCGCCGCCGCCCTTCTCCCTCTCGGCAGTCCCTCCCGCCGCCCTAACCACCGCCCTCCTTCCCTTCCGCCGCCCCTCTCCCTCTCGGCAATATGGCCGACAACCCTAAGCCTCCATTCCACTCCACCCTCACTATCTCTAGCATCAATAACTGCATCCCCCTACCCTCCTCCTGCCACTTCAGAAGCCCTACCACCGCCTATTCGCCTCCTGTCTCCGGTCCCAGTCAGGTGCGCTCTCCGCAGCAAGGCCGCGGCCATGGCAGCGGCAGCGGCCGCAACTCTGGGCGATGCCCGCAGCAATGGTGGACTGGTGGCCCTCGCCCTTGGAACACCGCCCCTAGATGGTCCCTGGTGCCTGGCTTCAACCCTCAGTGGATGCACTTCGGCTATCCTGCCCCTCGACTTGCCGGTCCTCAGGCCTATCTGACATCGTCTGATCAAGGCTATGTTCCGCTTGATGAGCAACACGGCTTCTCCTCTATGCCGCTGACACCTATAGACTCCTCTTGGTACATGGACACTGGTGCCACCTCACATATGACGAACTCTTCAGCTACCATTTTACCAAAGATAGCCTAATTAATGCAGTCATTTACTTTAAAGGTTCTTCCTAATAACTATTTTATTCTTTTTTTTTGGTAGTTTATTGCACTTCCTGGTGAATGTTGTGATGAGAATAGACAAAGCTCGGACTTTTTGAAGAAATACATTTTCCCTGGAATTTTGCCATTATGCAAAGTAACCTCTGCTATGAGTAATGCTTCAAGGCTTAGGTAATACCCTAATCAAATTATAGTTGTGAAAAGAGTAACCTAAGTATATATTTTCTTGTATATCACTTAAAATTAAGCATTTCTTACTTGTTTTACAGTATAGTGCACATCGAAAACATCGGGATCCATTACTTTCAAACTTTACGATGCTGGAGAAGAAACTTTTTGCAGAAACAAAGGTATTTTTTTAGTACATTTAAATAATAGAGCAATGTTAGTATAGCAAGAACGTAGTTTTTTTTACTTCTATCTTTTTTTTTTTATAGGATTTTTTACTTATCTTTAGTGTATCATTATTTTGGTAATTAAAAGATGTTATTTCTTTTATTGGGTAATCACATCAAGGGTTCTCAAATGAAATATTATTTCAACTACAGTAATTAAGCAAAGTGAAACTCATTGAAGTAAGATATATTGAGTTTTTTTTTCTTCTAGACATTGGATAAATTGTTAAAAGTGATTGATTCTTAATCTTTATATTTTCACAATAATTTGATATAATTGAATAAGGAATGCAAAAGTTTAGATCGATTAATTCCTTCTAAGAAATCCGATTTTCCCGATTTTAGAGAAATTATGTCACTTGGATTTGACGAAAAGTTCATTCGGACATGGGAGTATCGTTTTGACTATTGTGCAGCAAGTTTCAAGTCTGGTGCAGTAGGAAACTATCAGGTATAATCTAAACTAAATATATGTTTGTTACTTTATTAAAGGTTTTTTAAGCTAAGAGTTGTAAATTCTTGTTCTAGTCCCTCACTTCTCACCTTTTTTTTTTAAATGAACAGGGTGTCTTCTCAAGAATATTGGAAAATGATGTTGGACTTAATTGATAATCTATATTAAGGTATATGCCATCATTCTCTTCTTTCTTAATGGATCGATCCATTAAGAAATAATTAAGAGAAATTGGGATAATACATATGCATATATATATATAATATATTGCTTAAGTGGCTTATTATTCTATTTAATTTGATTATTTCAACTTATATAGTTTCTGATTTTGTTTATTTTAATCTTTAATATATGCAGAACGTACTGCAAGGAACTCGATCGGTATCTAGATCTTCAACGTACAATGTAGCTTGCAATTTCATCTATATTGTGTTTAATATTGGAAGCATTTGTTTGGTTTGCCAGATATTAATTTGTTCCTCATAAACATTATTTATCACAACTTATAGATTTTCCTTTGTGGTTACATCAATTGGCTTGTTTGTATATGTTGTTTCAACCTTTTATTTATACCCAAACTAATAAATGTTAAATAAGAACTATTTTTCTACTTGCATTATATCATCTGAATAATATTTAAGCTACATGCCACTACACAAGTGCACTGTAAACCCCGGCCGTTCTCATTAGGAAGTTAGAATATAACTTTGCTTATTTGATTGCTAGTTGCAAACTTGCAATGGTTTATGCATGTTAGGTTCGGAACAAAACTTCTTTTAAGCTAAAAAGGTAACTAGCTCATGTTATTATGCAGGTGATTCGAGGAATTGTCGTTATTTCTATCAAAAGTAAAACTCAAACCTACAAACTAATATAGCAAGCAAGTAAGAGGTCAAACCCACATAAAATCAAGTTATTCCTAAGTAAAATATATTTAGCAATTAGTAGAAAAGAGGGGTTTTGGGGATTGAAAATAAGAAAGCAAAATAAGTATTAACAAGTTAATGGAGATAACAATTAAGAAAATAGTTTCATCTATAAATATCCACTTTAGTTTGACTAGTTGATCCTCGATTCTTTTTCAAGTTCTCTTTTCATCCTATTATTGTTCCTGTCCTGATCTTGTATAAATTACTAGTCCTACAAGTCCTACTAACCCTTACTAATTAGATAACTCTAACACGGTTAAGATTCGGATTAACCAGGATACATGCAACACCAAGCTACGAGTAAGTATTCAACATATAATTGATTCTCTACACACCAATTTATTAGTCCTACGAGTCCTAAAAAGTCATGCTTGCTACTATAGATTAAGGTTCGCTACGAGGAATCTACAAAATCGTAGCAATAATCTCAACTAGTTGTACGCGCGGGCTAGAAAAAATCAACAATATTCGCAAAAGAATCAATACGAATCAATAAGAATAGAAAAAGAATAGAAATCTCACAACCTTTATCAAACCAATGCTTCAATCTATAGACGAAACAGGAAGAGTTTAGATCTCCATAAAAACAAAACATAATTATAGGGTTTAGCGGTAAACTAATTAAGTCACGGTCAGAACCTAATCTATATAATATTAATATATCTAATATTGCCAGAACCTAATCTATATAATATTAATATATCTAATATTCTATGTAACCTAACGTACTAATCTTTCTAATTATATTAACCAAAATAATACTCCGCATGAAGCAGCACTTGTTGAACTTGAGCACACGTACTGGAGCCGCATCTCCGCCAATTCAATTCATCAGCCAAAATATCGATCCGATCCGGCCCACCTTGCTTATAATTTATAAAATGATCCCAACCTCCAAATTGAAAATACCTAAAATATATAAAAGCACTAATGTAGACTCCGAAAATCAAATAATACAAATTAACTATAAAATATGTAAAATATGCATGAATATGACATAATATAATATGCAAATATATGACTAAAATAGACCCTATCAGCAGGCCCGTGCCAAGCACCCGTTCGGGTGGTTCAGCGGAACAGGGCCCCCGAAATATGGAGCTCAATATATTTGAAGTTGATTATATAATGAATGTATTCCATAATTAATCAACTAGTCACTTTAGCTTATTGTTAAGGAAGAAAATATTTAAATATTTGGGGCCCCTTTATCTTGGGTTCAATCCCCAATTTGACTTCATTTTGCTCATCTTCTTTATTTTGAAAGCAATATTTTCATTTACATTTTTTTTCATGTTAAAAAATTGATTAAAAATATAAAATTGAAAGCAAAATTTTCATTTTCATTTACAACCTAACTTCTTTATTTGAATACAACAACTATTTTAAAATTTTAAAATTTTGTAAGCATAAATGGATTTATGATAAAAAAAATTTAAATTGAAAAATAGTTGATGCGTTCTTAGTTCTTACGATTATAATGTGGTATATCAATTGGCTATAAAAAATCTAAATTTATCAATATTATAAGACTAAACTTTTTTTTTTAGAATAGGGCCCCGAAAACGTTTGGCACGGCCCTGTTATTATGCCTAGGGGCGGAGGGAGGGAGGAATGATGTGGCTCTAGCCTCCCTGGCTCGGAGGAAAAGGTTAAAAAAATATATGTGTGTATTTTTTTTTTGTAATTTTTGATAATTTAACGGTTAAAAAAAAGTTGAAAAGAGTAAAAAATCAAAATGTGTGTTAATAGTCGAACCCTACTCTGGCTCGGAGGAAAATGTAAAAGAAAATAAAAAAGTATATATATTTTCTGTAATTTTTTTACTGTATAATTTAAGGGTTAAAAAAAGTTAAAAAGAATAATAAATCAAAAGGTGTGTTTAGCTTAGTTGGTATGAAGTGGAACTTTGCATCATGAGATTTTGAGTTCAAATCTTTATAGCTTTATTTTATGGAATTTTTTTCTTATTAGCTTTTTAAACTTAAAATACCTATTTAAATAACATATTTAATTTGTTTTTTACAATATTCTTTATAAAAAAAATTGTATCTCATATGCACTTAACTCATTTAGTACAAACAATATTTATTACAAGCCTATATTATAAATATTATTATTTAGAAATACCCATCTCACACACTTGTTGGTTAACATATATTTTTATTGTAAACGAAATATATTGATGAGCGGTTATCATTATTTAGAAATACCCATCTCACGCTCTTATTGATTAAACATGCTACTCGGGAATCCATGGATTAGCTACAACAAGAAGAGGAGTTTTCTTGTGAGAGAAGGAGCCCTTGGTCTCACTCATATCCATCGACTCGGGTTTCCCTCCATCCGGCAACGCCCAATCAAACCAGTACACAAGATTAGCTACTGCAAGGTCGATCGTTGCCAAAGAAAATGATATTCCAGGGCAGCCCCTTCTTCCTCCACCAAAGGGCAGAAACTCGAAATCGTGGCCTTTGAAGTCTATGGGAGAATCCAGGAATCTCTCCGGAATAAACTCTTCTGGTTCGTCCCAGTACGATGGATCTCTCGCTATCGCCCAAATGTTGAAAATGACCGTCGTCCCCACTTCAATGTTGTACCCTTTTAGCTTAACCTCTTCAATGCATTCTCGCGGTATTGGCACCTGGATCGGAGGATGGAACCTCAGGCTCTCCTTGATCACTGCTTTCAAGTAGACCATGTTCTCGAGATCCTCCTCGAATACACCTTCCTTGCCACCCACGACTCTTCGGACTTCTTCCTGTAGTCGCTTCATGACTCTAGGGTTCCTCATGAGCTCCGCAAATGTCCACTCTAATGTCACGGAGGTTGTATGTGTCCCGGCTCCAAACATGTCCTATGTGTTGTTTCATGCCAAATACAAAATTCGATCTGGTCATCACAAAAATCTCATATATAACTTAACTGAAATCATAATCCGTTTCCTTCCAATCAATCTATTAAATTTATGGAGATTGAGCATATTTAGTTTTGATGTTGATCATCCTTGGATCAACATCTCCATAATTTCAGCTTTTTTTCCTTTACTTAGACCGGTTTATTATGTTTTGTAATAAGGGACATTGTCTCATGTGCTTGGCATATGACTCTTGTAGGGGACCCTATATAAGAGGTGATGCACTCACTCCCACAAGTAGGGTTTTGGGGATTGCAGCCTCAATTATGATGATGAAGGCAATGAATGCCGTTTTCCTACTTCTATATTTGCCTATAGAACAGTAAATGTTCTTGCTATTTTTCCCATCAAACTTCACCTGATTTGCTTCAATATTTCTGTTTTGCTTCTTAATTTCATATGGTATCAGAGCTTGAGGTTGAATCTGGGATATAGATTCGATAAAATTCGATCTGGTCATCACAAAATCTTAGCTCATGAGTGATGAGTAAACTAGTGTACTTACAAATATGACACCTTTGATAGCTTCTTTGTCGAGAGTGGCAGGAGTGTTTGTTTGAACTTGAAGCAAAACGTCCACAAAATCCTTGATGGACTTGTCATTCTTGTCCGAATCTTGGGCATGATCCGAGTGCTCTTGAATGATTCCTTCCATGACGCGGTCATAACGCCTGTGTACCTGATTGAGCTCAGAATGGACCCCGTTAAAGCGGTTAATCCAACCCATCCATGGAAGAACATCTTCAATGTTATTACCTCCCAACACAGTCGCAGCATGTGCAATCAACTTATCGAAATTCTCAGTGTCGCCCTCTCCATCGTACTTCCTTCCAAATGAAGCCCTACATATGATATGATTAGCTAGCAAAAAGAACATACCACTCAGATTCAGATTCACTCCCACTCCCAACGACGTCGTTTTCTTGATCTTTTCAACCATGAGCGCCACCTCCTCTTCCCTCACTCCGCGGAAAGACTTCACCTTCTTCGTCGATAAGAGCTGAAGCACACATATACTTCTCATGTGCCTCCACTGTGCTCCGTAGGGACCGACGATTAGGCTCTTACCGTTGTAGAAAATAGACTTCGCTATCGCGAGCTTAGGCTTTCCGCTGAAGGAGGAGTCGTGGATTTTTAGAACCTGAGCCGCCATTTCTTTCGAGGATATGACTAGGGTTGGCTTGCTTCCGAGATGGAGGAGCATCAGCTCCCCGTATTTTTGGGACAAGGCTTTCAAGGACCGATGAGGATATTCGCCGATCTGGTGGAGGTTTCCGATGATTGGGAGCGTCGGAGGCGATGGGGGTAGGTGTTTTCGAGGACCGGTATTAGTAATTAAGGAACGTTTGTAGAGGATGAACATGAACAACAACAAGGGGAAGAAAGCAACAAACAAGATCTTGCTTACACTTTCCTCCATGATTATTACTTTTTTTTTTCGTTTTCGTTCAATGAATAATTTGTATATCCATCTTCTTAATTTATATGATCGATGATCCAAGTACCCTATCCATGTCAAAAGATATGATTTTTTAATTTCATGTACATTTTTTTTCGTTTTCGTGGATTTTTTAAGGGAGTAATTGTTTTCTATATATTTTTCTTTAATAATTTTATACTTTATACTGTTATCAATTAAATTATTTTTAAAAAATGATTAAACAAAATGTTATTTTATAGACTTTTGATATTCTTTATAATTAAATATCAATTTTAGTCTTGTCGGGCTAAAACCCTAGTCAACTATATATTTCTGGATAGGCCTGTCCATGGGTCCGATCTGTCGTGTCGACGGGTTGGACCCGGCGGGTCACGGGTCAGAAAATCAGGACCCGAACCTGAACCTGTAGGATAGGTGGGTCGGCGGGTCAAGTGACCCGACGGGTCAACGGGTCGATACGTTTTTTTAAAAAAATCGATTTTTTTTTTAATTTACCCAAAATCAATCCTTTTCAAAAAAAAATATTTATAGACCCGGCGGGTCACGGGTCGCAAAACCCTCAACCCTAACCCGAACCCGTGACCCGCCATGACCCTTGACCCGTCTGATCCGGACCCGTCGGATCCACGACCCGTCAAACCCGCCGGGTCACGGGTCAACCCGTGACCCGTGGAAGTCCTATTTCTGGAACGCGATATCATTTAAGATCAAACATTAGTCTGATTCAATGCCTTAAATATAGATCAGGGAAGTATAATTTGACCCGTGACTCGTAGACAGTCCTATTTCTGGAACGCGATATCATTTAAAATCAAACATTAGTCTGATTCAATGCCTTAAATATAGATCGGGGAAGTATAATATTTTTCATGTGATATACATTGCACAAATTTTAAAGGGCCATAATTGTCGTCGTTATCATAATATTTATATATAGAGAGTGGTAGATAGATATATAGAACATACTGTATCATTGAATCACTATTAAGTAGGCAATCTATCAATCTAATATATATATAGAGAGAGAATCTAATATATATATAGAGAGAGGTAGATAGATAGAACATACTGTATCATTTATTGAATCACTATACTATTGAGTAGACAATCTCTATATATATATACTAAAACCGATACATAGCGTCCTATTCGGTGCATTGTGGTTAATTCTAGAAAAAAAAAATATGTTGTCGTAGTTTATAGAAAGTTATATAAACACAATCTATCTATATATATATTTTAGTTAATTGAAAAAAATATAAATAAAAAACATTAATGTCATACTTACCAAAAAAACATTAATAGATAAATATGTAGTATTTGATAAGTGCTCTTTTATTTGTATCTAAATTTTTTTGTTGGAAAGAATTATTTATATCGAAATTAATTATTTAATAATTTTTATTTTATATATATATATATTATTTTTTTATGCCAAAATAATGCATTAAAATATTATGTAATCATAATATGTAGCCATAATTGATCCATCCGTGCATAGATATTTTAATAAACTAAAGTAATAAATATATACTATATATTTAATAAAAAAGAATATTAAAATATTTTTAAAAATTAGTTATCTATTCAATTACCTGAGATTCAATTAATGGTAGTTTAGAGAAAAAAAACTTTTACCTTATAAATATGAATTTTATTTATATTTTGAGATAATCTATATAATAGATATTTATATTATTTATTTATATATATAAATTTTTTGGTGAAAAATTATTTATATTTAGATTATTAATTTTTATTGAATGGAATCTATCTAAATTATTTATAATATTGTATTAATGTATTCTCCGTGTACGAGACGGGGCATATACTAGTTATTAGATAACATAGAGAGGCAGGGGTAAGTGGGGCACATGGTTCACTCTCATCCAGCGAACTCTCTATATATATGTTCTTGTCATTGATATATAGCTTTGTTTTGATATGTAATATGCCTTAATATGGTATTCAGGTAAAAAGTTAAAAAAATTTTGAAAATTGAAGGTATAATAATCACTTTAATCTTATTTTAATAACCTACGATTTTATATTTTATTTAGATTAACATTCATATACTACAGTATAATTTATATCGAGAGTTTCGAAACGAGAAGTTATATTACTCATTTCGGTAATTAGGTAAGAAGTTACGAAAATTTAAATTTTTTATATTTAGTTATACATTATTATATGTTAAAAGTACAACTTACCTACTGACTCAATGTTTATTACATCATTATTTTATTCTTATTTTGTTAGTTTTTTCTTCTCTTGTTATTTCATATATTTATTTATTTTTCTTATTTTTAAATAGGATAAAATAACGGTGTTTTGTTCTAAACTGAAAATGTTTTATCATGAAACGGTGTTTTTGTTCTAAACTGCAAATATATTGTCTTCATGTTTAGCTTTAGTCGGTAAACAATTCTTTGAAATCCTCCAAATGATGTTTTTTTTACCTAATGATAAGTTTTTTTTAGTAGCATACATGAAACTCGATGGCCGAACAAGTTGGCAGACGGAAGACCGTCTTTACAAACAGGACACAATAACACAAAACATCAGAAAGGAAAGAAAAACCCAAACAACACATACAAGTCGTCAACCAGCAAAGAAGTCGATCGAGAACCAAGCCGCGCCGCGAGTGCCAAAACATAGGAGAGTGCAAAGACTCAAGACAGTACCCCAGACGAAAAGGGTGACTCCTGAGGAGGTGTGGATCACCGACGTTGCCTCCCCCTAAATGAAGGATCTTCGAAGATCACGAACACCACCACGATCCGTTGTCGATCAAATAGGACACCCGATACTGCAACCCAACATACAACCGATGCAACCACACCAAGGCATCGATCAAACACCAGAAGACGGGGCATATACGAGCCAAAAAGGGAAGATCGATCCATCGTCGGAAATGTGTACGGAGCTCCTCGACTCGAACCAAACAAGACGATTCGGGGAGCATTATTATTCTAAAAATATATAATATTTTTCAACCCTATACGAGATTTAGAATACCTTTTCGAGCGAGGTTTTGAAGCCCTTACGGGATTTCATTATTATATATATAACAGAATATATAAATACATTCTGGATTTTCATTTTTATTTGTTTTTATTTTTTTTGGGCCAACTTTGGGCCCAAGCCAAAAAACTTGGACCCAAAGCATCAAGGTCAGACCCAAAACACACCCTTGCAGACATCCTTCGGGCCTAAGGAGACCCTTAGAGAGGCAGCCAGCGAAGAAAGATTGAAAACGCCGTCCGACCGCGGCCAAGAGGACGACTAGAGAAGGATGGGGGCGACCAAAGCGGGTGAGGAATCTTCCATAGAAAGATTGAAAATGAAGGTTGTCTGCAGAATCGATACACAAGCAATCGAAACAGATTTGAAGACTGGGGTTTTATTGAACAAATTTTCTATGGATATTGCATAGATGGAGAGAGGAATTAGGAAGAAACCAAAGCCCCATCTCAATTTGTTCACTAAAAGATGGATTTTGGATGAAGGGTTGGACCGACAAGTGAGCAGACGCCAAGAAAGGAGGCGGAGTGGTGGCCACAACAGAATTAGGCGGCAAGGCCGAGATCGGGGGGCCAGGCGGGAGCCGATGGAGACCCGAGGAGGACGAAAGGGCCAACCGAAAGGAGGCTAACCCAAACACCCCAAGCACCGAGATTCGAAGGCAAAGCGATCGAATCAGTTGAGATTGACAAGGGAAACGAGATACTTGCACAAGGGTCTGCAAAAGCCCCAAAAAATTAGAGCAAATTGTTGAAAATTTTGAGGTTTGCAAAAAAGAAGTTCTCTCGTCATGCAAGCCAACGACCGACGAGAAGGGTTCTGACCTTCGAAGAGGGGATTTTAAGCCTCCGAAGAGGGGATGATCGGACCAGCGGAAGCCGGCGGTGGTTGACTAAGGGTTTAGAACCCGGATCCTATTTTGGGTTTTCTTCTTCTCTCACTCAATTTTAAGCATTATGAATCGGGTTACCTTATGAGAAGTATTTAAATTCTAGATTCACACACGAGGAATGTTTTTTTATGTAAATTGCAAATAACAACTAAATTCATCCACAGTTACGGATGGTTTTCAAGGTCTTCAAGTAGGAGAATGAAAAAACGGTCTACATAAACATTATAGTTAAAAAGAAGACCGCAATGTTCGTTCTTGTTTTAGGTTTGTTCGGTATTTGGGTCATATATTGTGTTTTATAAGACCGATTTCAATGATTGAAGAGCCCAAATTTATCTATTCTTCAAGAACTACAACTTTGATGAGGAGATCAAGCCCAATTTCGTTGATTAATAAGTTCGGTCGTGCATCATCAAGTATAAGAGTTGTTGGAAAGCACCCTTTAGGCATTTTATATATTCTTTATTTAGCCACTTGCTTTATGTATTTTAGTATTGGTTCTAGACCTATAAATAGCACATTATAATCACTTTTGAGGTAGTTTTTTTTAAGTTTTTGATATTTTGAAGTGCTGAGAAATCAGTTAAGAGAGAGTGTTCTCTCGGGTGAGGAACCGAGTCCCCTGCACGGGATCAGTTTCAATGGGTTGTTCCCATCTTGGTTTGTCTTGAATGTGCCAATCCTCGTTGATGGATTGGTGTTATCCACATTTTTTGAGGTTGTGACAATCCTCGTTGATGGGTTCGTGTTATCCGCATTTCTGGATGTGTGTAGATTCTCATCATCGAACCGGTGCTATCGAGCATCCACAAGCCCCCTTCTCGTGCTTTGAAGGTTGTGTGCCCTTCGATCCTTTGGCTTGGTTTTTTTATCTCGATGTATTGTGGGTCTTGTCGTTATTTTATTGGGTTATCTTTACCACTTATCTATCTTATTATTAATATATCTTATCTTATTCATTCATGTGTTATTTTGATTTTCGTTGTGTCGTTCTTCATTTCCTAATTTCGTAGTTTCTAATTGATCTCTACTTGTTGTTCTATTTAGGCTTTTATGTAACTTTTATTTAGCCACTTGCTTTATGTATTTTAGTATTTGTAGTAGGCCTAGAAATAGCACCTTAAGCTCATTTTTGAGGTAGTTTTTTCAAAGTTTTTTATGTTTTGAAGAGCTAAGAAATCAGTGAAGGAAGTGTGCTCTGATACCACTTTGATGCGGAAAAAATCACAGGATTAGCCCGATCTTTGACATCAACGACTCCAAATAGAAGAACAAGAAGAGATCAATTAGAAACTATGAAATCATTAAATGAAGAATGAGGCAGCGGACATCGAAGTAAAACATGAATGAACAAGATAGATTAATAATAAGATAGATAAGTGGTAAGAATAACCCAACGAAACAACAACAAGACCTACGATACATCGAGATCGAGAATCAAGGCGAAGGATCGAAAGACCAACCTCTATAATCACACACAAACAAGGACACGGCCTTGAAAGCACAATTAAGAACACATCCAGATATGCGGATAGCACCAACCTATCAACGAGAATTGACACGCACTCAAGATACTCTTATTCTTTACTTTACTTCTTCACTTTTTAGATAATTATAACTAACTATGGATAATTTTATGAAATAAATACCAAAAAACCTGAAATAAATACCAAAAAAAACTAAAATAATATGTTTCGCTTAATAAGAAACACACTCTCAAATAAAATGTTGTGTTTTAACTATTTTTTCTTTATTTTTTCAAAATTTACATTTCCCAAGTTACTTTATTTTAGGCTTTATTATTTTGACTATTTCAGCCTAAATCCAGTAGAATAGTATTTAAGAGAATTATTGGAGTTGAAACAAAAATAATTTAGAGAATAAATATTTTATTTCCTTTAAAACAAAATTTGGATAAGCAATGAGGGATAAGTTGTACTGTCACACAGTTTCACATTCAATCCTAAATTCATTGAGGGTAAAGGTTTGTCAAGCAATCGTAGAAGAAAATCATTTAAATTGCCAAAGATTATCTACTTGTCCTAATAAAATAAAAGAGCATAAGAATCAAACAAATTTTGCCAAGACATTATATGGCAGCAAAAGAACACTCAGCATCTCAATTTGTGCAGCTTGCAAACCTTCTTTGAAGACACGACCAATATAAACTCCAAACCCAGCCTCGTCATACTGTTTAACTTGATTGGGTATGTAAATCCTTTGCTAACAAACATGAGGACGACGGTATGCTTTCGTACGGATTGTTGAATGTAACGACGTTTCCAGGCCGCGAGAAGACAATCTGTTTCGTTTTCAAGAAACACGAGAGAATCAGGTGGTGAGAGCCAAGAAACAAGCATTTGTTGCTCTATCAATTAGAGCGCCTCGAGTGGCAAGAGAACAAACATGTATTTTTAAGAGGTACCTGATAATTTTCTAGGGTTCTTGATTTGAACCCAGCTCCACAGTAGTCGAAATAATACTCCCATGTTCGAATGAACTTCTCATTAAATCCAAGTGAAAGAATTTCTCTGAAATTGAACAAAATGGAATACTAGTTAACAATTAACATGGATATATGATGAAAGTTTTGCATGAATTTCTCATTATCAAGAAAATGAAGTTTCTCCTTAATCTACTGCAGAATTATACACTGTTATGTTTCTTCCACCGAAAAAAAAAACAAAAAAAAAATGGTTATATTTACATACCTCTGGTGCTCCAAAAAGTTCTTCCTCCAGCAACGTAGAGTTTGATAGTAATGGATTCCAATGTTTTCAATTTGCTCTACACTGCATAAACAAGAAAGAGTTGAAACTTTTAGTGACAAGAGGAGTATGAGAGGTTACTCACACTGCAGCTGCATTTTGATTGTGGTATTACCATAGCCTCGATGAGGCTGCCATAGCTGAGGTTACTCTGCTCAAAGCAGGCAGGCATCCTCCAGGGAAAATGTATTCCTTTATAAAATCCGAGCTCTGTCTGTACTCGTCATAACGCTGATCTGGAATTGAAATGAACTACAAGAATGAAGACTGAACTAGTCAGCAAAATCCTTTCGAACGAATTGAAGAGATAAAGTTGTTTTGCAATGACATGAAATCCATTACCTGTAGAACAAGAAGTCCATTATCCGATAGAACAGAATCACAACAATGGAAAAAATCTTCCATATATTCATGGCCCACAGCCTCCAACATCTCACTGTAAGGGTGAGTTTAAACAGTTAAACCACCAAAATTAGGTTACCTTAGCCTTTTCCATGTAAGCTCAAAATAATCTCAGCGGAGAGAGGTCTAACCAAGAAATAATACGATCATATTTGCGCATATGAGGTAGTTGACGATAATCACAAAGAAGAAACTTGATGCGATCCTGAAGGCATGAAAATATCAAAAATTATAGCAAGGAAATTCATACAAATATGTACTCATTGTTGAAATAAGGTTGTGGGAAAAAAATCAAAGTGCACTTTCAAATTTTAGAAATTGAATTAGTATGACTAAAATTCTGTTGACATCCATTTAGCATTCAAAAATTATCATGTACAGCTTAATCTTATTCCTACCAATTTATTCCTATACACATCAATTTATTATGCATTAAAAAACAAACACCGTATAATAAATATGAGAAAATGGCGCATTATAAAATTAAGTTGACCTGCAAACTAGTAACAAAGATTTGAGGAGCTACAGGAGAGCTCATCATCCAATCAATAAATCAACAATACCTGAAGGCCAGCTTCCTTCACCCTTTGCTTTGCAAATCTTAGTTGTTCCTCGGACAGTGTAATCCCAGTGTATTTGCAACCAGTACGTCTTACAGCTTCGATGGCTAAGCTGCCCCAACCACAGCCAATCTCTAAGATTTCATGGTTTTTGTCGATTTTCGCCTAATTGATTTAGCAGGTTATACTATGCAAAAGATGATCGCAAACAAAAGTCATCGTATGATTTAGCCGGTAAAAGATGATCACAGTCACACCTTTTCAATGAGAAGATGTATTTTCCTAAGTTGTGCGTCCCTCAAATCTTCGTCCGCGGACTGCCATCCAATAAATAAGACAGTAAATGTCTAAAACATACTAATTGTACACATGCAAGGAAGAAGAAAGAATCATCATTTCTGACCTTAAATACAGCACCGGAGTATGTCATAGTATCATCCAAGAATAGAGAAAACATGTCATTACTCTGCAATGGAATCAAAATAATAATTAAATCCATCTATTCTACATGTCTCGCCCAAAAAAAATGTAGTATCTCCCAGCGAAATTGCAAAAAAGGCACACCAGCAAATCTTGTGTTGCATATTTTTTTGCAGCACATGCAAATAGAAGTTTATAAACAAAATATCAATGTGAATACTCGTGGTAATTTGAAGATGTTCTAAGGACTAGCAGTGACCAAAAAGTGAAAACTATATCCATCATAACATGTGCCTACGGGAAAATACTGATTTGGGTACAATTTATTTTACCAGGAACCAAAAATAACCAAACCCAATTGATCCCCAAATTTCAGTTGAAACCAGGTTGGGTTGAATTCAACCAATTGGCCATTGGGTCAAGCTTTTTAATCCTTTATTTTATTTAATATCTAAAATAAAGGATTAAAAAGCATAAAATTAAACCCTAAAAATTCCGTTCATAGATCCACATATTATAAACATGTACTTGCAAGCCGTAAAAATTAACTAACCAAATCATAGATTTACAATACCAGGTCATAATGGCGAGAGATATTCCTACGAGCTTGAGTGAGTGTGTTTCGCCTTGAAAAATGATGGTAAAAATATTTTGCTGAAGCTATTCCAGCTGTGAAAAGCATAGGTGTCCACCAACCCCTAAATTTATTCAGAAGAGGAAAAAACACACAAATGAGATAACAAGGCAGTGCAATGTTGTATAGCTTGCTATGAAGGGTGGGCTCCGTACAAAGGACAAACTTTCCTTTGTAGAAATTGACCTGATCTGCAACCTCAGAACTATTGATTTTTAAGTGCAACTTCTATCGAACTGTACGGGAAAAGATTAAACTGTGGTTGGAGTTGACAAGGGGAATGTCGAGTCTTTCTAGTGCAGCTTAATGGCTTAAGAAGGAAGGAATAGGGTACCCGTGACTGAACTAGATGAAGAAGATTGGGGTTGCTACAAATGGCTGTGCAGATTTCGGTTTAGAACGGAGCCGAATCGGTAAAACCTTACATCCGAACCGCATATTCTGGACCGGTTTTCAGTTGGGGTTTAGGTGAATTCAGGTTCCGGTTTAGTTTTGGTAATAACCGGCAGTTTACCGGTTAATGCCAGAATGAACCGAAATGGCAAAATGTTTATTGTTGTAAGAAAATGTTTTGCAATGTGTTTAAAGGTTGAATACCATTCCAAACTTAAATTACAAAATATCAAGTGAATGGAGAAGGTAGATTTCATCACCTTACTCGTTATTTTATCTGCTATACTTGTAGCTATACATCACTTTAAATCCTTTGATATATACTTTATCTCCTATACTGATATACTATTGCAGTATAATGCTATACTATTATTCAGTGATTTACAGGGGAGTCTGTTACATTTTCAAAAGCTTACAGAGTAGTAGGGGACAACACTCAAGAGTTTAACTTCTACAGCACCTATCAAGGATTTTTTGTTTAATTGTAATTGTTAATTATCGGCTTACTGCTACTTTGCCGGGTTCTTTCATTCACAATTTACTTGTTGGATGTGATTATTAACATCTTCTGGATGCAGTATATGTATAATGATCTTTGAGAGTTTGCTTAATTGGTATTCACATTTGGTCACAAGCCACTTACTAATATTTTATGCATATATATTGTTTATTTTTATAAATAATTATTTGAAAGATTTATTATGCATTATTTCAATACCGATTTAAATAAAAATAATAAGATTATCAAAAAAAATAAGGATAAACGATAACTTTATTTATTTCCGGTTGTTCCGAATCCAGATCGGTTGGAGATTTTCCAGGCCTGGTTTTAAACCGAACCATTATTAGTCCGGTTATCGGTTGGAATAATTAGAATATTCTGGTTCCGGATTTTCCGGTTTCGTGCCGGTTCTGGTCGGGTTTAAACTGGTGCACAGGCCTTTTAGAGCATTGATCCTTGCATTGAGAATATTGTATAGGATTAAGATACATGTGTATGGTAATGCTTGTCTTGTACCCATGTAACTTAAAATACATGACTCACACTTACATTGGTGTTTTGGGTAGCTTTCATTTTGGTCCCACGGTTCAGCCCTAGACTCTTTTGTAAGTTACCACCAGTTTAAAGTCCGCCAAGATATCATTTATAATATTTATACATTTGGATATATATGTGTGTGTGTGTGTGTGTGTGTGTGTATGAAAAGCAGAGCCTCCTAGTAGCCAGCATGATCATACCTTTTACCAGTAGGTCCTGAAGCAGACGAGTTTAAATCTCTATTGGCGATAAATACCTGCAAAAGAGAATTTAGAGGTAAGGAACGCATTTGAAAGATGGATGTTGCAGAATAATCATCTTTCTTACCATGAAAAGGTTTAAAAGACCTTCATTTTTATCTACAAGTGAAAAATCTCCATTGATGTATGCATCTGCAAGCCCTAAATCAGCCTCCATACTAACCTGCACAAGACGAGTTTATAAGTTCCAACTTCATATTAGACCACAATCAAGTAAGCTGTTCACTTTTGTCATCCATAAAATTCCAAAACTAACTTAGAGAAGATGTCATGTGACCCAGGTCAAATGCAAGTCAAGGAGAAGTACCTTCTGGTAGAACTGGGGGTTATGAACTCTTAATGCCACCTTTGGTGCATATTTCTTAGCAGTACCTTGAAAGGTTATAATTCTGCCACCATCCTCAAATATGCTGTAGTGACCGAAACAATGCCTTCATTAGAAAGATCACGCAGAAAAGGAAAAGCAATGCATTTTGGACAACTAATGTCATAAGAGAGAAGTAGGAAACATGTAAATGCAAGTTGATTTATGCATATAAAGGAGGAAACAACATGACATTAATGGTTGATAAATTAAGAATAGTTGCAAGTTACTGATAGACAGGTCAATACAAGCATCAAATTAGCTGCTAGGAGAACTGGCAAATGTAATTTAAACAACCAAATCTCAAAAAGAGTCTTGTAATTATGATCAGAAGACAATCATCGTTTATTTGGAATCGCATTTTGAAAACTTACAAGGATTATACCAGACAGCGCACAAAATTTCCATGATATAGAAGATTAAGGAGATTTAATTTATTATTGAACACTCGAAAAATGGCATATCCAAACAGGGCATGACCATAAAAGAACTAGGGACAACTCTAAAGAATCTAAACTTACATCAGACACCCTGCAGAGATAAATCGTCTTAGGAACCTACTAATCAGAAGGCGTGAAGCACTCTCTGTCCAGGAAGTTACCATTTGCTTTGGGTTTTGCAGAACAATACAGCTTCTTCCAAGCACCCCATGTGCAGAAGCAATGCCAGCCTAAGAATAAATTTTTAGCAGATGTTAAGTGTTTTGCAGCATCTTAATACATATGATCTGAAATCATCACGAAAAGCAGTGCAAACTTCTACCTTCAGTCCATCCTCATGAAATCCATAACCTGAAAGAAGTAAAAAAGGTTAAAATTGAATAGAAAATGATGGCGAAGGAAGAATTTGCTCATGTCACATTCAAACATGTTTTGCTTTTACAATTACCTTGATACGCCCCACAAAACCAAATTCCCCTTTTTCCTTGAATATTATCGATCTCAAGTGAAGCTTTTGATGCTGCAACAGAAGGGACAGGATGTCCAGTTGACCATTTGAGCAGCACGTTTTTGGGAACATTAGATGGATTTAGAGTTACAAGAAAAGGTTGATCTCCCTCGTCAAGGTTCTGTTCACATAAAAATCATAGGAAGGTTACACCCTTTTTAGTTGCAAAAAGCTATCGTAGTTTTTTGGAATCTTATATAGCTTTCATAATGGAAAATTATGAGATCAGTTTTTAGCATGAGTGTGCATTAATTGATCAAAAATATTCAAGTTAAATTTATTTGACATATAAACTTAATGCAGTTAAATAGCCATCAATGAAACCTGCGTTCCGCATGTAATGCACATGGACCACAGTTTTTTTAGAACAAAATAGTTAGTAACAAATCCTATGCACAGAGGGAAAAAGTTATCTACCTGTAGCACATTAAGCCAGTATGTCAAGGTCACTTTACTCTCAGAACTTCCAAGAAAGTTCCATGCACTCCAAGCTGCTGGATTTTGGGGCATGAAACTTTTGTCATGATGGAGGAAAATATCACTGTCCATGGGAGATTCAAAGAGGAATCTAAACTTCAGTAATTCAGTAATTAGAAAAAGGACTCAACCTATGCCTTTTTCTAACCTCATAATCTATAAAACTATAAAAGTGAGTATGGAAAGATAACAATTCTGTCAACTACAGAAAAATAGAAAATGCATCTTAGCACACTAATGCCAAATACCAAGGGAATCAAGTTCACAAGGACAGAGCAATAGCAATGTGAGTGTCTTCTTCTATGATCAAAATACAACAAACCCTGCATTTGGAAAGTATAATAGATCGACAACCATAACAATGACAGCTTTAATTTCACTAAGTGGATTTTCATCATGGTAAGGATTTAATTGGTAACAAATCCATAAAGTTATGCCCAAAAAACAATCAGCTCAATAATTAGATAAAACAATATCCTTATATTATTGATTTTTTTATGTAGTCGAAAAAGGAATAGAAAAAATATGCACCACAACACAACTCAATCGATCATCTTCTTTTGCCACTATTATTGGCATTATCTATCAAACCGTTAATAATTAATGATTGTATCAAGAAATCTCATAAAACGAAAATATTAACAATCCAAAAAAATTAACAATATAATCGAACATCAAAATGTAAATGAGATGGCCACGAAAATTATACCTATAGACATACTGGAAAGCTCCCAGAATTCTTCTTTCATCATGTGTTGCTTGATCCCCAAGTATTTTCAAGGCATCAGGAGCATGAGCAGCCAAAATGCATCCATCATACACATCTTGTGAACCATCACTTAAAGAGATTGTGCAGCCTGCAATAAACTTTAAAAGGTCAAGGGGGAAGAGAAGTAAATTTCAACGAATATCTAAAATCAGAGTTAACTGATGATTGTGCATAAATATCTCCCTATGTGATGGAATTTAGATTCAGAACATGTAAAATATAATTTTAAAACAGCTTCTGAAAATTATCATGATGTGTGAAAGTTCTTATTTATTGCCCGGCTAAAAATATGGAATGCAATAATGGGCAAGAGATAATCAATTAAATGTCAAATTCTCCAGTCCTTTCAAGTTTCAATGACACAAACACCGTAATTACCCCAGAAAATGCAATTATGAGCCAATCTGCTATTGCAAGAAAGCCTTTTCTTTATAACAATGTAAATAATCCAGAAAAAGCAATTATGTGCCAATAATCTGGCATTGCTAAAGAACTTACTGTCAATGAATGTTGATTTTACCCCTATTATCCGGAGATCAATAACATTTTATTCAGTACTAAAAGATCTACATGAGCCACACATACAGGCTTACAGCACAAGAAGTTAGAATCATATAAATGATTATGCATGGAAAGTTAATAGTTGATGTTGATCATTCAACTTTAGGTCAGTTCCAAATGACAAGATCAAATGATGGCCCATAGTATATAAAAGTTGCTATTGCAAATATAGTTAGCAGCACTTACCTACTACTACCACTAAAATGTAAACCTAAGTATGATAAGAAGTTAAGAACCATGATACCATATATCCATAGTAATTTAAAGCAAAACTCACCTTCATCACCAGTTGATACAGAACGAACCTCACAACTAGTCCTTATTTGGCAACCTCTATCCACCAACTCCTTCATAACCTGGCTTTGATGCCCAAAATAAAAAAGAATCATTTACACTTGAATAGAAAATAGTCACAAGGGAGGCGTCATCAAGGATAAAGTAGTCATTCATCACAAATGAAGCTCAAAAACCTTGTCCACATAACAATGAGAGCGCCCCTTTACTGTAAGCCACTGTGGACGTCCAAATAACTGTAAGTAGCAACAGCACAAACAGAATGAATAAGGATGGCCAGTATGATCTCTAAGATCAATAAAACTATGGAGTAACGGAAATGCACCTGGAGCAAATGATGATTGCGACAAAATGAAAGAATGGAGAATGCAGAAAAGGACATCACTTGCTGTGAGGGGCAAGACCAAATTGAAGCACACATGGGAATCTACAAAAGATCAATGTCATAAATTATCCTCCTTACTAAAAAGAAAATGAAATGCTCAAAGAAGGCTAAAAAAGAATCATCTTACAAGATAAGCTGTCTGAAACAAATCAGAGTAACCCCTTGACTTGATGAAATCCCCAAGTGTTTCATTGCGATCCATCTCCAGGTTATTTTCTAGCTCGTCAAGGTATCTTTAAAGAAGTGGGAAAAATATGTATTCAGTACTAGTTAGACAGTTTTATGAAACAAAGATCTCAAAGCAAAAAGCAAATGTCTTACATGAGAACATCGTCCTTAAACCTTATCACTTCACGAAGCATTTTCCAAAAGTAAGGATTCACGAGGTTGCTCTTTTGTGCAAACAAACCTGATAAACCATTCCGGCTTCCCCATTCCAATCCCTGACCTTCGTCTAAGCTCACAGAGAACGACATGTCAGAGTCCTCGATATCAACTCCAAGACTCTCGAATAACTCCATCATATTTGGATAAGTTACCTGTTCAGTGATCCAGGAATTCACGGTTAATCAGCTTTAAATCATCAAAGAGTAGGACAGACTCATGAGTCATGCCATTCACGGATTCACCTCAAGTCCATAGCTCCAATCAAACATAAAAATTTTCCAGCTTCAAATCTAAAAAAATAGAACGGACCTCGTCCGACTGTAAAGGTTAGGGTTTAGTCATTTTTGAAATTGAAATTCGTCCCTTTCGCTTTCCAATTAGCCTCCAGGCCGAGAAGGCTAAAGACAGACACATCAACATCATCCATTATCTATACCACACCGGCGCGTTGTCGGATTTTTGTGCCGCCAAAAGCCGGAATCAGAGGAGTTGATCTTAACAACCGCATAACTGCGCTCAGATTTCTTCATACGGACGGAGTAGTGGATAGAATTCACTGCGAATTTCGATCCCCGGAGGGCGTGAAGCGAATTCGACAGCCTCGATCATCCGCAAAACCCTAGCTCCGACGATGGAGGCTCTAAACGATGGAGCTTGTGATTTTGTGTTGAAACCGGACCCAAACCGGCCTAAATAAATCTGGCCAAGACGCACTCGAATTCCGGTTCAGTTTGGTTTGTTATTCACTCGGACTCCGGTTCACTTACTTTTTTTTAACATGAAAGAATTCGAATTCCCAAACACCAACGGAAATCTGGAAAAACGAGAGGCCGAAGGAAATCGGCAGACGAGCTAACCGTCATGACTAAAAAGACAAAAAAAAATAACCAAAAGAAAACCTGAATACAGACGATCTCAGAAAAGAAGACCAACAGAGAGAAAGTCGAATGATACCAAGTGATGACTGCGAATGCCGAGAATTTTGCTCATCACTAATTAAATCTCTAAATTTTAACTATTGATTTCGTAACATATTACAAACAAAATAATATGGGAATACATCTTAAGTCCTCAAATTAACCCCCATTTGTTTTAATTAGGTAAAGAAATATAATGGTTTACCTTAATGAATTTAGTTCATATTTAGGTTAAGATTCATTAGTCATTATTTTAATCATTACCCTCTTTTCTCCATTTTTCATGCAAAATTTATTACCATTCCTCATACTCTGTATTTTATTTCCTAATTTTATGGAGGGTAACTATTTCTCTATAACATCCCAGCTCATAAAAAATGATAATCATATATATATATATATATATATATATATATATATATATATATATATATATATATATATATATATATATATATATATTTTATATGTAAATTTTAATTCCTTTCCTTTTCATTCTCTCCTCTAGAAACAAACAAGTCTAAGTATATTCTCTATTGCACACTGCTTACTAGATCTTATAAAAAAAACATCTTCTTACTTTTAAACGAGGTAAGAATGTGTATGTTTTGACCTCTTAATTCTGCATTATATGATGATACATTTTTTTTGGTCAATGAGAAAGAAAAAATCAAAATGAAAAATGTTTTTCTATTAGGTACAAGAAATGTAAACAGCACTCAAATTTTAATTGATGAAATTAAAGATTAAAAAAAGAATGTAAAACTACTTATTCATTAATAAATAGGATTATCATTTATCAATGAAAACCGAGTACATAACTATAACTATTATTTTAAAGATAAAAATATTTTTTAATAGGATAAAAAACCGAGTACATAACTATATTTAGTAGAAAATCTTTCTAAATCAAATTTCATATCATATGCCATTGAATTTAATAGGATAAAAAACCTAGAAAAAAAATACAGTAAATATTTACTCCGTAATATTTTAGGGACTGAAAAGTAAAATGTGGAAACATGGTACAACAATACAACTGGGTGATAATATTTACACCCACAAAATTTACTATATACACCACATCATGCCCCTCTTGAGTCACAGACGTGTGACTCAAGAGGCGCAGGGTACTTTATATATAAAATACCTTGCGCCTCTTGAGTCACACGTCTGTGACTCAAGATGGGCAGGGTCTACTTTAAAAAAATAATAAAAAATGGGATGTGTGGTGTATATAGTAAAATTTTGGGTGTAAATAACATTGGCTATACAACTGGATAGCTATCCGTTCTTGGGCCAAACAAGTCATTGTCTATGACATTTAATAGTCTTTTTTTATTGGTCGAACAATTAATAGTCTATTTAATAATACTGTATGGAGTGTATTGAAGTAAGTAGATAACGAAAGCAAGGTCACGTTAATGTCCATCAAATTCTACAACCTCCTTGAATTGAATAAAATCTATCCTTGAATGTGATCGAAGTCAAAATTAATTAGTACTTGTCACTTTATTCAACCCGTATAAACTTTCGAATTGTAACGTGTGTTTATCCAAAAATATAATAAATTATAATTTTAATACATTTGACTTTAATAATTAATATATTGAAAAAATGTTCCATTCTTTTTTTTATAGAAACAATGACTCTGTGTATACTCTCGTTAATTAAAACATGATGTTTTACTATTTATACACATTTTTACGTGTTAAAATAATTTAATATTTATTACTACTAGTTATATGGATTTATTAAAAAACTGTAAAAAAAATTAATATTTTATATAATTTTTATCAATCTAAAAAAACCATATATTAATAATAAATGAAATATTTTGATTAGCAAAAGTAATATTTAAAGAATTAGTATTGGGTAAGTTACCAACTTTTTTTTATTAAGAAAGAATTCGGACGAGCGAGTTTTACCAACTTGCTAACAAATACCATTATTCACCCTTACCCGCTAGCTAGAACCAATCTCATATAATTTTTTTTTACCTGACCAATCTCATATCTAACTTACAAAATTAATCATATTTTTATTTAATACAATTTTATACAGTACTTATTTAAAAAATATTTTTATATATTTTTTTAGCTTTTGAAAAATATGTCAAAAAATAATAATTTATTTATTGTTAAACAGAAAGGGTGTATAATTTATTTAAAAATTTTAATTTAAAGTTTATCCTTTTAGAGGTGTAGCTTCTTGGAATCCGGGCAGTAAAAATGCGAACTGGATCACCTGTGCTAAAGGGACAGGCCCGTGTTGTGCCCTCCCCTCTCTGAAAATTAAAAAATAATAATTAAAATAAAAAAAAAGTATAATAAAAGGGTAATTATGTGAGAAGGAACGAAAAAAGAAGGACACGGTCAACCAACACCGGTAAAAAAAAAAACCCTGTTACTAGTTATTACAGTACAAAGATCCGATCAAATGGGAAATTATTTACCTGATGAATGAATGAGGGCAACCAATCAGACCTCAACAATCAATATACGCATGGGATAAAGTTGGAATGTCAGAAGAGGCTCTTGAGAGACACTTTGGATCCAAACGGCTCTTGAGAGCATTTTGCTCACCTTTACCTTGAGGTTACTAAAAGGTAAATCCATGGTTGTGAGTTTTTAAGGTAAGAGAATGGAAGAGGTTACTTTAGTAAAGAGAGGTAACCTCTTCCCTTTTCTAATTTTGTTTTCTTTTTTTTAATCAAAAAGTAAATGAAATGATATAATGTTACACATAATAAAGGGAAAGAAAAAGTAAAAATAAATTTGAAAATGGGTAAGAGGTTTCCTCATGGTTGTACAACAAACCTTTTAGGATAAGGTAGAAAAAGTGAAAATAAATTTAAACAAAAAAATAAATGAGGTGTAAAATTATGATAGGAAGAGAAAAAAAAAGTAATAAGTTTATCCATGGTTGATGATGGTCTGAGAACAATCTACTTTCTTAATTTGGTTTGTTTTTATGTTGCTGCTATTTTATTCTCTATCTATATTGGGGTTTTCCATATTTTATATGGATTGTTTAATCTCATAATTAAGTGATTGACCATTTTGCTTGTTGTAAATTTAACGATTCTCTACTAATCCACTCTTTTTTAGCTCTATTTTGAAGAAAACAAAATGAAAAACCTAAGATCTTTTGTTTGGCTTGGTTTCAAGTTTTCATTTTCTAAAGCTACTTTTGACAATGCAGGTAGTTTTTTCAGAACTTTTAATTTTAATATTCTATAGTTTTTAAATAAGTTAAATATAATATTTCAGTTTAAATTAGTTTTTGAAGTTAGATTTTCACCCAAAATTTTTGAGATTTTTTTTTCTATTCACAAATTTATTCATTCTCTCATATCTCAATATTTAATTTGTATCAGCTTAATACATCAGTTTTATCTACCCATCAGCTACCTATTACCAAATAAATTCTAAAAATAGTGAAAAATGGATGAGAACTTACGCTATTGAAGACCATGAAACCAAGGTCGAGTTGGACGCCCTCGACGGTGACTGTCTTGGCATGGCCGCCGAGCTTTTCCTCTTTGTCGTACAAACACACACTAATCCCCGCCTTGGCGAGCTCGTACGCAGCTCCGAGCCCGCTGATGCCCGCTCCTACCACCGCTACTCTCATCTTCGTCGTCCTCCTCCTTTAAAAAAGACGATTTTACCCCTGCTTACCACTCCACAGTACTCCATCTTATAAACTCATTTATTTGCCAAAATAAAATAAAAAACGTGTGCATTAATTTAAGCAAAACTGTTAAAAATCAAATCCTCTCCGAAGACCAAGGAAACTAATTAGTTGTATAATTCAAAATCAATTAACCCTACACAGTTTGTTGCCTAGGATTTCTCCGCCGAGTATCTCCTGATTTTAAATTTGTGGTGTATATACATTTTTGTAAATCATTCACAAAAAGATATTTCAAACACATTCAAAAACTAAAACTACAATTTAAAATTGTTTCATGCCATGAAAATTCATAAATATTTACTTAACAACAACCTATCACATCGATTGTCAGCCTACTTAAACGTAAGACCATCTTTTCCCGACGCAAGTAAGAAACTAATTTCGATCCGAATGACTCAAATATTGTTATTACACTAAAAAGAAGTAAATTAAATCTACATTTTACTCTACAACAATCTATCACAAGGATTATCAGCCTGTCATGAGGAACTCGAGACAAATCTACAACATACCGTGGCAATGAGGCGGTACAAATGGGAAATGTCGGCGTCAATGAAAGCGAAGAACAAGGCACACCATTTATGGGTCTAAATAGAGAGAATGTAGGTAGGGAAGTTTAATGGAGGAATTTGCAGAAAGGAGGAGGAAGAAGAAGATGAAGATGATGTGACATTACCATTGAAGGAACAATACTAAGATATATGCATTATATGTTAAAGGGAGTGTATAGGTAGGGAGGAAGAGAGTGTGTTTGGAGTTTATTGGGGAAAGTTAACGATTGATAGATAGATAGGGTGCATCTTGCGGTCCTCGAATGAGTTACGTATGTGCTTTTTTAAAGTCTCATTTTCATCTTTTTTTTTTTGCCAACAAATAAATTAAAAAAGAATATCAATAAATAAAAAATTATTTATTTTGATTTGGGTATGGTTGTGCGTGTGATGTGAGAAAAATGTAATAATAGGTTGATACTCGATCTATTAGTTTAAGGAAAAAATATATATAAAATAATTCAACTGGTTGGCCGTAGTACAAAATTGTGGATTTATATGAATCACATTTTTGTTATAAAAATATGTATTAAAAAACTCATTAAACTGGTAATATTGGACTTCGAGACTGTCCCATATTGGAAATTATGAACCTTCAGGGCACAAATTAATAATGATTTATATATGTTATAAAGTTATGTATAGTTATGGATATAATAAACTTTAATTCTTTTAACCTCACACATTTTACTTCCATGCTCTAACTTTTATTAACATTAATTTTTCCAATAATGAACTATTAGTAATCTTCTTGTTTCTTTTAATTTATATGTTATCGACCCTCGTTCTCTAGTTTTTTCGCGGTGCAATTGTCTTTATTGATTTGCCCTATATTTTTCAGTTTCTTTTCATAATGGTTTGTCCGTTGTCGATCTTTCGACCTCTTGACCCATCAGACATGTTCGATGCGTCGAATTCTTTCCGGTTAAAAAAAATGTTATCAGCATGTGTCTGCTCTAATGATTGAAGAAAATTAATGGTGAACATAACCCTGTTGATTTTGCCACAAAAATTGTGACAATTGAGAAGTTTATCTTCTGCAAGGATTTCCTCCAGGTGGAGGATATCACCACTTAGCCTCTGGCTACAAGGGCGACGACTGACCCGATGCACCCTAAATCCGACCCAAACTATGTAATTGTATTGGTATGTTTACATTATTTGTAGACTTAGGAAAATATGAGGGCAGTTGTTAGAAGTTATATTTCCTAAGTGTTGTATATATATATATATGTAAAGTTGTAAACTATATAGGCTCATCTAATCTTTGCAGATGAGGTAATGGGCCTAATGTTTTGGTCGAAGCCTAAACCCGGACTATCTAGGTCTAACTAGTTTGGGTTATTATAATCCAAACCTACTGGGCCAGAAATCCGAGAAGTTTTAGTCGGCTCAAATGTAATGAGCCCCAACGTCTCTTTTGCTGCTAAGGTTGCCCTAGACGCTCCTCCTCAGCCCTTTATAAGCACGAGGGCTCTACAATGTCGGGTGTGCTCTCTCTCTCAGTGAAACTCCACAAAACCCTAAAACATTCTCCAGAAGCTTCATCTTTCTGGAGGCTCAGTTTGGTTTTCGAGTGAAGTTCTCAGTAGCTGAGGATCCTTGGTCTTCAAGGATCTTCTGAGGAGCTCCATAGCTGGTGTTAAAGACGACGTTTCGAGGCTCAACCCTTTTACGAATCAGATCGGCGACGACCATGGCGATTAGAAAGGAGTTTCCTTATTTCCTTTGATCTTTGTCGTTTGTTGCCTAGTTTATTGTACTCCTTAGGATTTGGACTTTGATTGTCTTTCTTGTATCCAGATTGATCTTACATAGTGGATTTAGGGTCTTGACTCATGAGGTCTCGCGGATGTAGGTGCAATACCTAGACCGCGTAAACAACCTCACGTGTCCCTTTTATTTTTCGTTTTGGTTTTGATTTTTCGTTCGCTTCCGTTGCTTCAATCGTTATTCATCTAGTCACTAATTTCGATTTCAACTGTCTATTTCAATTTTGCTAGTTTCTCGTTTACATATATATTTTGTACTTGTTCTAGATTTAAAAGAACATTTGTCATCGATCCCCTGAAAATGGATGTACAAATTTGATACATATGTTATTCTCATAATTGTATAAATATCATCTTCCGAAAAGGATGATCGATGTTAAAACTTATTTATCCTTGAGATCGAGGACACAAACATGTAAAAAAAAAAATATTCCTGGAGAGACAAAATCAATATCTATCTCTCGATAACACCACGATGTGGATCGACCAGTGGCGGATTCAGAAATTTTTGTAAGGGGGTTGAAATTTTTTTTCGAGAAATGACGGTTTGAAATGTTCGAGTCTAAGATTATATCTATATACACCGGCCTTGACACCTTCAGTCCTGCTTATTTGTTGAATGACACTAAAAACGTCACTATATTGTTTTGCGGATTCAGGAACCTACATCACCAACTGTAATGTAACATTGAACTTCAAAATTTTACAACTAAACTACAATATCATTTAATTAATTTTTTGAAATATGCAGAACCACTGCTCCCACAAGCACAAGTTTCTGACTAACCAACTCTGAAACTATGTGCAAAATTCTAATGGTGGTTATTCATATGAAAGTAACAAACTCACAAATTCATTCTCACAACCACAATCACAAACCACAATTCCGAATCACAAACAACAAATTTACAAATTTATTTCTCACCACAAATCACAATTTCAATTTTCAAATCACAAAGCCACAAATTTATTCTCACAAATCACAAACCCTAATCGAAAAACCCCAAATTGATTCTCATTTCTCAAATCTCAACTCCACAAATTCTAAAGTTTGGATTAAAGGATGGTCAGTCTGTCGACTGTAATCTGTGGCTGCTAATTAGTGTGTCGACTTTAAGGGAAAAAAAATAATCTGTGGCTGCTAATTAGTGTGTCGACTTTAAGGGAAAAAAAGGGTGTTGATGTTTAACAAATAAGCAGAGTAAAAAGGGGGGAAAGCTGGGATTTGAACCCTAGATGCCCCACTCCCCCATTAAACTCAACCTGTGTCCTATCCACTAAGCTAACTCGTATTTGTGATTTTATTCTACTTCACTTCTATATATTACTAAATTACTAGATATATAAAAATATACATATACCTTTATTTTGGCCAGCGGGGAGCTTCAGCCACCCCGAGCCCCCCACAGATCCGCCACTGGGATCGACCAATGTGGAGAGATATCTTAACATGTTGGTGACCTTATAGAGTTTAATTAATTAGTAGCAACGACCCAGACGATTCAGCAATTAATTATATGGGTTCCTAGAATATTGCATTTTGAGAATGTAAATTTAGTTTTAAAAATTGACTACACACTCTAACCATATATATATATATCCCGTGTAAGCAACCCTTACGGTGTAATTTGTGAGCAGAGAAATTATTCGTAGGTAACAAGCGATTATTCGTGTATAATAATGTAATTATTCGTATGTATGAACAAATGTAATTATTCGTATGCAACAAAGGATTATTCATATGTATATACATACGAATAATCACTTGGTACCTACGAATAATGTCACTGTTCACAAGTTACTTTTAATCTCATCCGTTTGAACTTCTTAATCCGACGCTCCAGATTTGCTCACAAATTACACAGTAAAGCTTGCTTACACATGATCTATCCTCTATATATATATATATACTCCCAACAAAAATGAGTCCACGAGAAAAAATAAAAAAATATATAGTGCTTTGAGTCCTATTAATGTGCTTTGAGTCCTATTAATGATCAAATACGTAGCTTATACGGAGTAAATTGTAAGTAAGGAGATGGAGAGAAAAATGAGACTAGGAAGTAGGAAGAGAGATTGCATCCACGAATATTTTTCAAGTAAACTTGAAGTTCAATCGATTGTACATTTACAAAGTGTAACTAATTAATTAATAAGCTAATTGATACATTTATTGATGCCAAAGGAAGTAATTAACTTGATCACGTCCACTTCAATCAAGCAAATCTAGATTGTTATTTACAACAAAAACTTTTACTATTTACACTCAGAATTAAATTTTTTGATTTTTTTTAAAATAAACCCTACGTGTCTTGAGTCACAGACGTGTGACTCGAGAGGGGCAGGGTATATATATAGAAAAAAATAGTTGTGCCTCTTGAATCACACATCTATGATTCAAGAGGCGTAGGGTTTATTTAAAAAAATAAAAACTTTGATTTTGGGGTGATCGATAGTAAAATTTTGGGTGTAAATAACCCCTTATATTAAAAACTAGGGGTGGGGGTGGGACAGGATGAGACGGGACGGGGCCGGGACAGGGTCCGTCCCGCTTAATTTTTCCGGGACGGGATTCACTTCTTTTTTTTTTGAATTCCACACGGGTCTTAAACATTGCAATACAGATTGGAATTTGGAGGCCGGAAGAAAGCAGGTGCGTGTTTTAATAGCCTGCTTTAGCCCTAAATCCTAATTTTAGAGTAGGTAAATGCAAGTATTTAAAATTTAAATGTAAATACAATAACTAAATATGTAAATTAAAAAATTGTAATGTTGCCATATATATATATAAAGAATTACTACTAAAAAAAATAAAAATTCTGCGGGATTTGCGGGATTCTACAGTTTCGTCCCGCATCCCGTCCCGTATAATTTTTCTGGGACGGAATTTACTTTTTTTCCCTCAAATCCCACCGGGACCGGACGGGTCCGGAATTTGCGGGATTTATCACTAGTACAAACTTGCTCATTAAGAGCGGTTTTTTATGGGGAAGGACAACGCTTATTGAGGTGATGTTAATCAAAGCGCTAAGAGCATGTGTAAAAGCGAAAATAAAAAAGCACTGTGAAAAGGACACGGACAACGGTTTTTACAAAAAAGCGTTGTCATGCTTTAAAAAAAACATTCTAAAAGACAGCGTTTTTTAAGAAAACCGCTGTAAAACAGACAAGGACAGCGCTTTTTTAAAATAACCGCTTTCTTGCTTTGATTTTTTATTTTATTTTATATAAAATCCGAGGAAGGACAGCGGTTTTCCATAAAAACCGCTATCTATGATATTTTTATTTTTTTAAAAAAAATTGTAGCTTTACATAGCAATTATTAATATAACCGCTGTCTATATAATTTTTGTAAAAAAAACGTCATGGCTCTTATTTACAAAATGTATACAATCCCCTGTTATAAATATACACCATCCACATCATTAACCCAAAAAATTCAATTTTTCATACACAATGAGTTATCAAATACTTGAATTGTCACAAAAATGCCATATAAATTAATCAAATTGAGAAACTATTAAAAATAATAAATTCATGCATCATAATGAAAATGAAATGTATATTATCCTTAGGCATTCGAAAAAGTAATTCCTAGATAATCAAAATAATTCTTATCTACCATATCCACGAGCTTTTGTTTCCTGCTATTGGTAAAGGAAGAATGACTTGAATTTCTCGAACACTGTAAGAAGATATTGCCCTGCAAGAGGTTTACATTTTATCAGCTATACATTCCAGGAGTGCATAATGTAAAAGGAGATCATCTACCACTCTCAAGTCGGCAATAACTCAGAATCTACCATATACAGAAAGCAAAATCACCATATCATAACTCAGTAAAAGGCCATAATACTTACCATTGGTAACCCCATAACCTTAAGGTCTTCGTCTATCATGTGCTCTAGAGCCATCATATCTACCTGCACAAAGGGATACAAGTTGCACAGTGTTCACAAAATACGGAAAGCAGCAACAGACATATGGTAAATATTAACATACTTCTTCCTTCTTAAGCTAAATCTGGTACTTTTCAAGACCAAGAGACCGGAGAAATCCATCAACTGATGCACCAGCCTGCAAGAAGAAGAAAAGTAGTTCCAGTGAAACAAAGAACGTCAACTAAGCATTGTATGGCTTAATTCCTTCCATCCAGATTTTTTTTTAATGAAACTAGAGAGGAAATCATCAAATTTAACATTGGTCCAATATATCCACAAGAAAATGGGATAAGAATTGAAGGAAATACATACATATAACTAATTATTGTAATCACCTATATTCTCTATTTCCTCTATATGCATGAACCAAATCAATGCTTACTTTGATGGTGGTCAAGGTTGCGAAGTATGATTCTAGCGAAGATCTTGGGTTCAAGGGGAGTAGTTGCAGCTGCAGAGCGAAGTGCGCGGGCTGCCCCCACATTTTGCAAAAGGTTCACATGGTGCAATGCATGCCATCCACCAGGCATCATAAACTGCATTGCAGAAGAAGTACCAGAATTCAAATATTGAAGAGTCAATTTATTGTTTCATTAAAGATCATTTATCTGAAGATTATTATTATGTTACCTAAAGAACAAAAAATGCAGCGCAAGCCTTAGTTGTTGAAGAAGGATTACGTAGCATAGAAATGAACCTTCCGATCTCGGCCCCGCTAGAATCCGATGAAAACAATGGCAAAATAATTGGTCAAACTACAGGCTAAGGAAGGATTATGCATGACTTTGCTCATAGAACTATAGTGAAATTGATCCTGCCCTCCAAATGGAAACAAAGGATGATGACTCAACACATCAGAAATCATTTTCTTTATTCCCCCTTTTCTGAAAAGAGCCAAAATTTACTAATTTAGAGTGATATCTCATATTAAACAGTTTAATAAATCATTTATGATTGTGGGGGAGGTTGGGGGAGAATACCTGCATCTCAAGTGCCCAACTTCTTGTATTCAAGCTGCTTCTGTTACTTGAGCTAATGCTGCAGGTATTGATGAAGCAGCTGCAATTATAAATGCTTGGGGGTCTGAAAATGTAAGTGAAAGCTCCAATGTGTTTCAAAGCCATTCTTCTAGGGCCATGCAAGTTTATATACTTTGCTACACCCTCTGCTGAGGTACTGACTTGTGCCACTTCATCCATTATGTGAAGATACATAGCAGAGATAGACATCATTACAACCAACACAGATAAAATGTCAATTCACTGTAGTATGAGAAGACATAAACCCTGCAATTATACATAAACCATGGGATATACTATTAAGTAATCACGAGTAACGACTCACTCCCAACTAGTCAGACCCCAGACCCTTCTCTCTATGGGATACACTGGGCTGATGCTGTTATTGTACTAATGCCTCACCCCCCTCTCTCTCAGATTGTTGTCAGCACATGATTCGTTTTAAAAGAAACTAAGAGTTGGTTGTTAATGATTGGATCAGATCTTAACCTACTATCAACTCTAGCTCCGGAGGTAACAAACAATCCCCCACTATCAACTAGGAGTACCAAATACTTGAATTTTCACACACAAGGAGTACCAAATACTTGAACTAGATGAAAAGGCTTCAAACATATTAAAATTGCACAAATTAAATTGGATAAATACTACAATCACTCGCCATTTGCACCAAAAGAATGCAAGTCTAAATGAAAATAGAGAAGAAAATTAATCGTAGACATACCTCTTCAATACAATGCAACGAGGATAGGGAAGGTCGCTGCTCGTGACGCTACCTATAATCCAAACACAAAATTTTAATCAATAAAAAGCCATACAAAAGCAAATTACTGTTGAAGAGTTGTTTTGAACATTTATTTGTTCCTAGATGATGTAATGACAGTAGCTTTGGTGATTTAAGCTAATTGTTTGGTTTTCAAACAAAAAAAAAAAGAAATCAATAGTGCAGGATGGGCGAACTCAGGACAGGAGCAACAACGACAATCGATCACTACTCGATTGACTTCAACAGAAACACAGTACAGAGAAAGGGAGGGAGTCCTGAAAACGGGGAGGGCACTACTTGTGCTTGTTTAGACAGAAAGTGAAAATAGGACAGAGAAAGGGATGAAAATCGAGCACTGCTTGTTTACACAAACCCGTAGAAGGTTGCAGCTGATCGCCAGGAGAAGATGGAGGAGGAAATTGGCCCTGAAAACGTCGACTGAATGCAACAGCAACACGTACAGAACAGAGAACGGAGGGAGTCGACTCTCAAAAAGTCGAACTGGAACAGATAGAATCAGGGGAAGAGGTTCAAAATCAAATGTCGAATAGGTTATTTTAGATGTGTACGATTCACAAATCAAACTCAAATAAAACTCAAATTCCTCTCAACCTAGTGCTTACCACAAGTTTCAAAGGTTGAATGTTGAAGCGGTTGATCGATGACGATGAAGATCGACAAGGATTGTTGGTGAGCGGCGACAAGGGGGTGATTGTGGTTGGTAGGTGCTCGTCGATGGTTGGGAGGGCGGTCGGAATTACTCTCGTCGGCGGCGCCGGTGATCTCGAATCCAACCCGGCAGGAGAAGAATCGATGGGCATGCTGGTGGTGAATTAGGGATTTGAGATCGTTCAATTTGTGGCAAAGCAAATATTTTCCTTATAAAAATTATTTTTTTCCTTTTAGACATCGCTTTTTCAATAAAAACACTAATAAAGGTTTCACTTTAATAGCGTTTATTTTATACAAGCGCTATGGTTTAAAAAATATATTAAAAAACCTAAAACATTCACACTGCTTTTTCTAAAAAGCGTTGTGCTTCCCATACATTAATAGCGCTTGTATAATAAAAGCGCTATGCTTGAAAAAATATATTTTACAAAAAATAAATTTAATATATTCTCAGCGCTTGTTTAGAAAAAACGCTATGCTTCCCATACATTAATAGCGGTTTTGAATAAGCGCTTTTAAATTTTCGCTATTAATAACTTAATTTGTACTAGTGTATGTCCACCCCTATTAAAAATGGTGACTCAATCTTTAAATTATCGACCAAGAAAGAACCAAAGAAATCCACATTCTCGGCCATATATCTTAAAATGCGAAATGTACCTTAAAATCACGCTCTTTCGAGAGGTAAGTTAATGAAGGAATTTGTAGAGAGGAAGGAGAAGACATGGTACTGAAGTCCGTTGGGACTCAGGATCGGGGGTCATGTGCACACGTGCACCCATGCGCTAATAGTATAGTACATAAACTGAATGAGATTCTATCATAAAATCAATTGACAATAGGAGAAGTAACCCACTAACTTATATACTAAGGCTCGTCTTTCATATTTTCAATGTGAGACTCTTTTGATCTCTTCCCATCTACGAATCACACCACATGGTTTCACAACGTACAATAAATTAAGAAGTAATAAAGAGATTAAGAGAAGTAAGTTGGGAGAGGAATGGAATCTACAAGTAAGGTGGCAGACTGGCAGGGAGTGTGTTTGTACGTGTTGGACTCTATTGGGGAAACTTAACGATCCATAGATATATTAGGTAACTCTTGCGGTCCTCGATTGTGTTACGTATGTGCCTTTTTCAAGTCCCCACTTCATCCGTTTTTTTTCTTCAAATAATCAAACTAATGTATTCTGTACCAACCAAAAAATTAATTATTTTCCTGACCCAAAAATCAATTTTGTATGTGTTTTATCTTTTAAATACCTTCAATTTAATATATTATAATTTTAAATTCAACACACGAAGCGTTTTAAAATATCTTTTCGTGCATTAAAAAAATACCCTTATAATTTAACCAAATTAATTACAACCCTATCCACCTCACCCTACTTCTTCCTCGTCCTCCATTAATCTCAGCCCTCCTACTCCCACCTAGAGAAAAAAAGCCATAATAAATATGAAGCTACATGACTCAACTTCAACACAATAACTCGAATATAGCTAGCCCTTTTTGATACTTGAATATTTCATAATTGCTCTATTGCATTTATAGAGTTATTGTTTCAACAATTGTGAAATCAACCGACATGTCGTGTGGGGAGCAACACGTATCATGGTTATGTTGAGCGGTAAGAATTGAGATCTACTTTCTAACATAAAAACTTAATTAGCTTAATTAGTTAGTGTACAAAGGCTCATATCCTCTTATAAATGACCCATCATAGTATTTTGTAACCAATACTATAAGATCTCAACAACAATTAGGGTTGAATCGGTATGGTACCAAGAAAAAATTGGAATTACCATGTACCGTACCGACCTTAATCGGTATGTGTTTTTTTACCAACATTACCAACATACAATTGAGATGTAAAATGTCTTGTATTTTTTCTGGGAAAAGATGGTAAACGACGGTAACCACCATACAATACATAGTCGCTAGTTAACACGGTACCAACTGTGTTTAAAAAAATTACTGATGCGGTATTAAAAATAATGAATTTTTTAAAATATATATAGTCGGTACCACGGTACCGTAGTATTCTAAGATCGTCTACCATCAATCGTACCAACACTTGTCGGTTACGGGCTCAATGGTAACCAAAACTTGTTGGTATGGTTCGATAATCGATTGGTACGGTAAAAAATTTACCATGAGTCAACCCTAACAATAATGTTAGTGTTTGATGGTGTAACTTCAAGTTTCAATGTTCTATTTTATTATCCTTGCCTTCGCCCCTTCACTTGAGTGAAAATCCAAGTCTCTCACCTCATTTTTCGCCCCTTCACTTGAGTGAAAATCCAAGTCTCTCACCTCATTTTTTACCATTGAGTCAAACCGATTTATCTAGTTTATGATTTTACTACTAAAGGTGCGTTCCTCATTATTTAAAATTTAAAATAAAAATAAAAATAAAAATAGGATTTGGCTTTTTAATTCCTACTTTGCCTCGTATTACCGTTTTATTAGGTATTGGTTGGGACTCGGGGTTCAGTTTTTTGTTTGGTTTGCAGGAGAAAGTGGTTGGTATTATTGGTAATGGGCTTTGAGTAGTGGAGCCTGTGGGCTGGCCGGGGTTGATGGGCTTGGAAATCAGAAGTCACAGGTGGAGGCACTTTTACTTTATGGGACAATTGGGCTTTTTTTTTTAAATGATGAGTAACTCACCTTTGTGGTAAACTCCGAGTACATGACCCAGCCGACAAGAGTTACATATTAGGTAAACCAGCTTGTGCCGACCCGCTCGACGTAGGGAGTAAGGTAAACCTTGTATTTTCACCCAAGGAAAGGGACGGAGGCAAGGAACAAATCCAGGACCTCCTTGTCACCCATTTGCTCCACATCACCGGGCAACCCCGACTGGGGCGACCATTGGACGTGTTTGATTTTGATTCTTAAACACTTTATAATTGTTTAATTAACCTAATTTATAATTTTCTTAACTTAAAACTGAATTTTAAAATAAAATAATTTATAAATTGTATTAACATTATCGATTGTGATATACTCATTCGTCTACTTGAATAGTGGTTCAATCTTCAAGTCTAACACTTTTCATATTCTTTTGTTATCAGAAAAAGCAACATTATCATAGAATAATTCCGTCTAAGATATGACATTTTTAATATAAAAAAATTCAGACAAAAATTAATATCATTATATGTGTGTGTGCAACGAAGTATATTTAAAAAAAATAAAAGAAAACTATAAATATTTGATTTAAATATATTATTTTTAATTGAAAAAAATTGACAAAAATGAGAATTGTTGCAAAAATGTAAATATTGATAATTAAACTCATGACCTCTTACATTAATTAAGGCTTGTTTGGTTTAACACGGGAAGAATAATTCTCAGAAAGTTACTTCCTGGGAATTGAATTCCCACGAATTGCATTTCTCGGAAATTGAAAAAATATGTTTGGTTGGATCTTAAATGGTAGAAATTAAAATAAGAGAATTGAAAATTTCTAATTATAAAAGGTGAAATTGTAAGTTACCTAGGGGAAGTAGGCAGGGACGGAGCTGGGGAGGCCTATGGGGTCATGTGCCCCCTCCCCATTCAACAAACTACCTAGGTGTATTCTCCTCGTCGATATCTTCGTTTTGATATATAATACGCCTTAATCTGACATCTGAGTAAAAAGTTATGAATGTTTAAAAATTAAAGGTATATTAATCACTTTAACTTTGTTTCAATAGATCTAAACTATAATGCTTTTATATTTTACTTCAATTAACATTTACATATTATAATTCATCTCGAGAGCTTCGAAATGAGAGGTTATACTAATCATTTCAACAATTAGATAAGAAGTTACGCAAGTTTAAAAAATTTATATCTAGTTATACATTAGTATATGTTACAAGTGCAACAAGTTATATATTAACTATGATTGTTATTCAAGTCAAACAAGTCTAGTATTGCTTGATTATAGTTAGCTCATTTAAAAACAAGTCAAGCTCGAGTCGAACCTATATTTGAACTTGAGCTCATACTCAACTTGTTTAGCAAATGAACGAGCTTAAGCTAAGTTTTTTTTTCCAAGTATTATTCAACCTTACCTACTCATGACATGGTAATTAACTTAAAAGAAAATTTGTAAAATTTTACAAAATTCGTGCTATTTGAGTTTCAATCGAGCATGGCTGAACTTTGAATCGAGTTTAAAAATGTGCTCATAATCGACTCATTTTGTAAATGATGCTCGAGTCGAGCTTTTATTGAGCAAAACTGAAGTCAAGCTCTAGCTACTCAGCTCATATAATAACCATAATCTTAACATAATGTTTATTATATTGTGTTTTCTATACTTATTTAGTTAATTTTTTTCTCGGATATTTCATTTATATATTTATATTTCTTTTTTTTAGGCGTGAAAAAATAATAGCATTTTATCATAAATCGATGACATTTTATCTTAAAATAACATCATTTATTATCGTATTATATATAATTCTTTATGCCAATTTAATCCAAAACTATGTTATATATGTATAAACTAGATCTTCGACCAACCAAACCACCAGCGGTTGTGCCCCCTCTTCGAAATTTTTCTAGCTCCGCCACTGGAAGTAGGTAAGTTAAATTCCTTTAAAATGAAGGAATTTAAATTCGTGGGAATTTAAATTTTTAGGTTTTTCTGTGATAAAAAAAATCCAACCAAACACATATATTTTATCTACTTTCTTGATTTTTAAGTTGTCAGCCAAACGATCCCTTATTTACCATCTAGACACTCATCATGTGTTCTTCTCCATTTTTTATTTATTTTTTCCTTTTTATTTTTTTGCTTCTTTTTTCCATCAAAGGGCTCCCTCACTCTCCTTTGTGACCGCCTCTGGATTAAGGTATACGTATCTATTCTCTAATTAAGTCGAGAAGATGTTTTTAACCAATCCATTCTTGTGGCCACCCCTAAGTTAAGATATAGGCATCTATTATCAAATCAAGTCGAGAAGATGTTTCTAACAAACCCATAATAATTAGAATAAAAACAAACTGAAAACTCACCTCATCCCAATACGATTCCATTTCATCATACCTGGTTTTTACACCGCTCGCTATGAGAGGAACATATAAATGTAGATGTGACGTGTGAGAGAGAGTAGATATGTTGCTTTCATTTTTTGGTGGGTGAAAAAAAAAAGGGAATTAGGAGGATAGTGGGTGGGTTAATTTTGCTTGAAACATTGCCAAAGTATGATTTCAACATCATCAAGCATTAGGACTTTAGGAGTACATTTTACTCAAAGCTTGCAGCCACTCACACATTTTACATATATACTATGAATGATGCACTTTTCAACTTGAGCTAAATCTGTAAAATCTTTTCGCTCTTTGTTGAGATGTGAAAGGATATGTATCGCACATCGAAAAGTACTGAAATCCAAGCCTAGTATATAAGATCGGTGAGCTACTAGCTAGTGCATATGTGGTAGGGCATTCGATGTTAGTCATGAGTTCCGTCTTACTTTGATACTACTCTTTTAAGCCCTATACATATATGATGTAGTTTGAAAGACAATAGAGGGAGTTAGCAAACTAAGATGGCTTGCTGCGTCAGAGATGCGGAGAGAAGATCGAAGATAGCTCATCTTTCCGAGAGGGCGTCCCCTGGATTGAAGGAGATGCTCCTAAAACTCTATAGGTGAAACGACGGAAGTCCTATATATATTCATACTTGTGATTGAATATAAGATTGTTTCCATTGATCAGTTATTTTTCAATCTAATGGTAGAGCTGAAAAACCAATGGAGATGGATCACCATTTGTACGAATTTGGCTGCGTCGAGTACCACATCAAGGTACGTTTCCGAATGTATGTAACAAGCAATAGCATATATATAGATCATGGTTGAGTTTTGGCTTACACATTTTCTTGTTTGTGCTTGGATATAGTCTTCGGTGTTGGATTCGGTACAGAAAATCCATGTGTCAATAGCGACTCCAATCCTGTCCCGAGGGCCATTGACACCGAAGCACACTTCCTCTAACTCGCTGCTAGACATGGTAGAAGGGTTATGTCCGGGTGTGGTGGAGATAGTTGAGCCACCTACTGAAGGATATGACCTTACCTTACAACTAAACTTTGCCAATATACCACGAGGCAAAGGTATGATATATAGGAATCCACATGAATGCATGTTTCGCAATCTACCATCTCTTTTTGATTTTTCTAATCTATTCTTTAGTATGAAGCTTAAACATTGAACATTTTTAATTGAATTTCTATCTTCACACTCACAAGGAAAATAAGGCATTGGCCATCGAGTACAACTACTCATTAGTTAAAGTCAGTGAACTTAGGGTATGTTTGACACAATCACTAGCTTCTCGGAACTTTTGGTTTTCATATTATATAGTTTTTAAATGAAATAAATATAAGATTTTAGTTGAATTAACTTTTAGAATCGCAACTTTTTAACAACTAGTCACCCAAGCTTTTCAAAGCTTTTGGTTAATTATTTGCAAGTTTTCATCAATTACTCTACCGGTTAGGTTTACCAAACATCATACTAGCTTATTAACACATACGCACACACATATATAATCAACACAAATAATCATTCAGTTTTAGCTATCTAATTAGCTTCAGCTATCTCAACAGCTATCCTTCTACCAAACATAACCTTAATCTAAAAATTCTTGTCAGCTTATACCAAATTAAATTAAGTTTCAAAGTTTAGCTTGAAATCAATAAAATTGGGTCTTATATATATATATATGACCAAATCAGGTATAAAACAAGTATGCTGGTTTCCCTATATATATATATATATGACCAAATCAGGTATAAAACAAGTATGCTGGTTTCCCTGAGCATCTATATAATTCAACTAAGAAATGAATGCCAAATCCTTCCATTCTAAAGGTGTCATATATAGAAGTTTTTTTTTTTCTAATCAATTTAACCACAGTTGGTATATAGTGATTGTGGTGCTAGATCTAATATATTGGTTAGGCTAAAACTCATCCTAACGCTGCTTAATTGGTACACATATTACAATGTCATGTTGAGATCAAGGACTGGATTCAACTTTCTTGCCAAAGCAAGGTATCAAAGGTTCCATTCATCATATATGTATATCTAACTCCAAGGATAGGTATGTTGGCAAGGGACATATGAAATCCCAATAATTCCTCATCAGGTCATATGAAATCGGAGTCATATATGTTATTACTTTTGGCATTATAAGGTCGGGATCTATAACCTTACACAAAAACTTGAGCTATTGCATATGGCTTCATCCTACCCTTATACTTTGGTATATTGTTCACTCCAAACCAATGTGAGAAGCTTTTTATGCCCTATTCCCGGGATTGGAACTCGAGACCACTGGCATCTTGATCAAAACACACGAGAGATTGGGATATTTGGTGCAAAGTAGGTCACACTAGTTCAAATAATCTAGCATCATGTCAATCCATACCTTTCAACACATCAGCAACATCTTGTGTCTATTAGCAATCAATCATCTAATTAGTGTGCCAAAGCAATCTGCATAAACACAAGCTCATTGCTTTTCAGACAGCACAAGGATGATAACAAGCATTGCTGCTGTACAATCTGTTATCGCAAGCTCTCGACTGAAGGAAATCTTGCGTAACTTCAGCTCCGCCGACCATCAAGAGATGATGCCAAGACCAATCAAGCTTGTTTATCACCCAAGAGAGCCCTTCTTCATCACCAAGCAGGTTAATTCCCTAAACTCCAAATTCTTAGTCCTCCAGACGACCTCCTAACATTCGATTCGCAGGAAGATAAAATCACTGCCTTGCTTCCGATGCGTTTCAAAGAAGCCACAGACGTGGTTATTGCAGCATCTTTCTTCCAGGTTTCGTTTTGATCGTACAAAATGATACCCCATAAGATCATATCATTACACTGAAGGAGTACTAAAGCTTCATTTTTAGGAGCTGGTGGATGTTGGAAGCACCGAGGAGTGGGCTAAAGCACCGCGGTGCACATGGTCACCCATCCCTCCTCCGGAGCTGAGAGGCGAGTCAATGGAAGATTTGAGCACCAATGGTGGCTTCATCTCCTTTGATATTTACCCGCGCCATGTGCACGAAAAGAGACTCGACAAGACGGTGTGGAACATATTGAACTTCTATGCACTTGTGAAGTCTCATGTGAAGGTATATACAGTTATGTTACTTGAATTATCTATCTTTCGAATCGAGGAATGTTTATGTTGAAGGCTAATAAGGTTGCGAAAATAGTCCACCAAGGGATTTGTACAAAGGAAGCTCAGAAAGCGGTTGGAAGAATTGGTTAAGGTACGTACATAACACAAGTAAATGTGTACTTTAACTCGGCTTTGCTTACATAGAGAAATATCGTTCGAAGATTAATATATGTGCGCGTAATGCAGGCACTGGATCAAACTATCGTAGAAGATGCACCGGATGAGGAAGATCCAGGTAATGTCGCGGTTTTAACAATGTAGACATGAGGATCAATGTATAAAAGAACGCGTTCTTTAGAGGACTAAGTAAGGTGTTCATATGCAGGTTGTGGGTATAGGATAAAGCTGCAAAGCTCTTCGAAGCTGAAGAAGCTCAAGCGAAGATGTGGTGATGTCAACACGAAGATCAAGAGGATCCGCTACAGGATTAAAATCCGAGGATTTGGCCATTTAAGACGTCGTTGGTTTTCATTGTCGCGACTTTCTTCAAACAAGTACATGAAATTAGATTTACCTCAAGGGTGAAGTTTGTAGGAGCAAAAACTAGATGGGTACATTCATTGTGTATCATCAGATCTTGCATAGATGCACATACGTCATTTTCGACGTGGGTTAAAATTGGTTTACTGTAAGTTTTTTTGGCTTACTGGAAAATTTGGTTTTGGTTGATCGAAAATTTGGTAAAGAGATTTACCAAATCACATACGGAACCTAAAATAAATTTAAAGATGTGAATTGGAGAATTAGTCATTCACCCAATTCAATGTTCAAACCGATGAACAATCCAAGAAATAAATAAAAACATATATTATAATGCATTCAAAGAGCTCTGCTTCAACCTTCTCCAATGCCATACATATTTTTTTTTTTATACAAGGCGAAGATTTAGGAATGGTCAACCACGGTTCAGCCACCACCCAAGTGCGTCTTTACGGATGAGCTCGTTGACAAAGGAGTGACGAATGGCAAGCGTGTCCGAGAGCGTTATCTCAATTTCCCAAGGGCAACTCCACACCCCCTTGACGGCGTTAATAGCCGTCAGACAGTCGCCATCCACCTCAAGATGTGTGATCCCCAGCCGATGAACTTCATGCATCCCATGAAGCACACCCAGAGTCTCCGCCTGTAAAGCTGATGACTTACCGCAACTCGGTAACCCACACTTTTAGAATTCTACCATGGTCGTCACGAATAATGAAACCCCAAGCAACGTTTCCATTGGAGGTCCTTGCACCGTCAAAGTTTAGTTTCATAAATCCTTCACTTGATTTTATAAAAATGCAATGCATAGTTATTATTAGTTGCAAGTACACCCAAACATAGACACTGACACCTGGATTATCATAACATTGATAAATAGCAGATAATTGTAAAATAAGATGACAAATTAAGGCCAGAAAAAACATACTTCATTTTTATTCTCTTAACAGCCAATTCACACAAAGTAAGCGATTACCATTTGAAAGAGGAAATCATGGGCAACTCTGGCAAAGAGATGGAAAAGGTGATGGCAACAAAACTCCATTTCCCCCTTTTGGAACTCTCGCCGTATATTGCCATGTCTAAGAACACACTAAAAAAAAGTATGTTAAATTCTTCTCCTCTTTCTAGGTTCAGCTTCACTGTCATTTTGATCCTTGTCAACCATTGTGATGGCCACACATTCCTCCAGATTACTACTGCTAGTCTTGGGATTCTTCAAATTACCAGAGTTGGAACTCAGCTGTTTCTGCAGCTGCTTCTCTTGCAATTTTTCTAAAGCTGCACGACGACAAGCTTGTTCATTCTCAATCTCTACTTCACCGCCCATGGTTTTTTGAGGAGATGTACGCCCACGGCCATTTCCTTCATCGATTTCAGCATTTTCTAACCTGCCATGTTTCTCAGGATTGTGTCTGTCTTCGCAGACTTCTCTCTCATGGTGGCCTTCATCAGCAGTCACAACATGATCTTCTTCAACCTTGTTTTGATCCCATAAGCTTTCCTTTCTACCTGTGTGGATCCTCTCCGAGCCCTCTTCCTTGCCAAACAGTGCAACATGTGAACCAACGTCATCTTTCCTATGCCGTCTGGAGCTTCTCCTCTCATATTTATGACTCTTCTCCCTCTTTCTGTGTTTACTGCTTTCTCTCTTCCCATGTTTATCCCTGTGGAAACCATGGGAGTATTCAGATAAGTCTGTTTTCTTTCTCTCCGTCTCAAGGTTTGATCTTTCCTTTGTGTGTCTGTAATACTCATTTTCACAGCTATCATATCCATCTCCAACATCATCATCATCATCATCATCATCATTAGAGAAGCCCATCTCATTCTTTGACCCACGTGAGGTTTTCCTTCTCTTCATATGGTATCCCTCTCTATGCTTGACCACTGAATCCTCACGAGAATCACTCCTGCAGGTGTCAAAATCATCACCTTGATGCTTCACACTTCTGTGCACAGATTTACGGTGCTTTCCAAGAGTATCCGCATGACAAATACCCTCTGGATCATTTTGAGGAGTTTCGCCCTTGCTACCACATTCATATTCAGTGTTGCATGAATCTCTTTTCTTCTGTCTTGAGTGGGTCCTGTCCTCATGGTCTCTCTCCCATCCATCTTTAACTGACCTCTCTTTATCAGAATCACTTCCAGGACTTCTACCATTACTATGCTGTTTACTTTTCCTATGGCTTCTATAGTCCTCATGGTATCTCTCTCTTTTTTCTTTAGCTGCACAACCTCTATCAGAATCACTTTCAGAACTTCTATTTTTTCTATGCCATCGACTTCTGCTATGACTTTTCTTGTAAGCGTAATATCTTTCATGATCCATCCTTTTCAATTCCTTAACTGACTGGTCATCATCAGTATAAATATTAGGAGACTTACCCCTAACGTAGTGATTCCCTTTATCACACATCTCTTCATTTCTGTCTCTGTCAAGAGAGTGTTCTCTTTCCTTGTGAACGTGTCTCCATTGTTGTCCTTTAGACCTCCTGTTATCATCATCAGCATTATGGCTTCTAGTATGCCTGCTGTCTGGCTCCCTTGATCTGGATCTCGGGTGGCGTCTGTTACAGAAAACAAACAGCATCAGAAAGGCAAAAATTCAAATCACAAGTAATGCATCCGATGTGGGTCTTCAACTAATCAACGTGTACATGTGATAACATGAGTAGCCAAAGAACAACAACTTTAATATTATTTTTACTAAACTCCAAATAGTCAGCATCAAAGTTTCATCTTCAATTAACCTAATTCCCACTCACCCTCCATCAGGGAAGATTGCAAAAGGATACAATTGGCAGCATTGAGTATCGGGTAAACTGTATTCTGTTAGAATCATTTTCTGGTAAGGGAGTTGTGAGGTAGAGGCTACAATGACTTGTTGGTGACATTTGGGGGGAACAGAGACTACAAGGGATGCTTGTAGTCTGCCTAACCCAACTTACAAGATAAGTACAACTTGAGTTTTCCAACGGTTCTAACTCCTTACTCTATCACCCTTATGCATTCCAAACAGAGGCAGTCCTGATGCCAGCAGCAGATTCTTGTTAGGGAGAATAAGAGAGTAGGAGACACAGTTGACATAAGACAAGGGATCTCAAAACATGGATTGATTAAATACTCCGGTGACAGTACCTGTTTGCATCCATACGTATGCTTTCGGTAGCACTTCTTTCTTTATCATGATTCACTTCATCTAGCTGCTTGTTATAACCATCTTCGTACCCAAATAAAGCATCCATCTTTTCAATCCAGTATCTCGGTGGTGGTCTATCCCAGTCAGCCCATTCATAATCCCCGCCAGGATTTTGAAAACAGTGAATGAAGTTGCAAGCTGTACCACGAGAGCATCTCTGCTCCAATAAATAAACTGGTGTGAGGCCTTTGTTACAAACTTACATTCCTTACAATGTAGAGAAATTTGCATCTACATAATTCCAAAATATAGCAACTAAATGAACTAACAGATCCAAGTCAGTTATGGAAGGAATATTTCATCCCTATCAGTAAAGCCATGGAAAAATTATTTAAGCAAGAGATGATAAGCATACCGTGAGCCTTGATTTCATAAATTCCCCACATATAGCAACCTTCCATCTTGTCACATTAACAAACTCACATATTACCTGTTCAAAAGCACTAATAGATTCAGAAGAATGCATTTGCACCACATGAACAAGTAAGAAAATATCAAATAACAAACAAAAAGGTAAGCATCAAAGAGGCCATGAGGGAGAAAATAAATAAGTCCAGAAGATAGTTCTGTGCTGCTAGGCTGGCTTTGAGGCTGATTCCAATCTAGCAACCGCGTAGGTTCATATGGGGACGGTAAAATGGGTTATTCTAGCCTTGCTTGGCTTGGCAGAGAGAACAAGAGAAGTAAACTAGTTGAGGTGAAACCCCCCACAATCAAATAGTAAATGTATCATGGAAATCTCACTGATCTAATTGGACATGAACACAATGCAGGATGGGATAAGCCAGACTGGGTTGGTCAATGATAAAAAAAAAAAAAAAAAGTTACAATTGAGCCCTCGACGGTTACGCTCAAGTGAGAGCCCCTTTCCACCCAAAGAATCTCAGGCCACTGAAAAGCAAGCACACCACCCTTAACCAAAACCTAAATAGTTCCATGTGAAGATAGTCTACAACGGAATCTGAACAAATCTAATCCTTATTCACCATGAAAGCCTTGGAAAGACAGTCAATAAATGATTCCTACCGAAATTTTGGAAAATTTTAACAAAATTTACCTGTTTCCCAGCAAAATACCGACCATTTGTTGAATGGTAAGCACGCACAGCAGATTCCAAAGACTTGTAGTGCACATAAACATTACCTCGCAGATGAGGAGAACCATTTCTACAAACCTGAAAGAATGACGTTTATTAGAGCAGGTATAGAAACAAATGCAAAGCCAAAAAAAAAAAAAAAAGAATTTCAGCATATTCAAGGGTATGATTCCAGTTGTGATACTGATAGGTCACAAAGAGAAAAATGACAACTAGAGAAGAAAACATATTCATATGTCAACCTGACAAGACAAAACAAATAAACTATTGATTGCTAAATTCGTAAGCCTGTAATATAACTAAAGACCTGCAGTGTAGTTCATTAAGTAAGAATAGGCACCAAATTTTCAAGCAGCAAGCCACCTTGAAGTTCACCAATTCTCCAAACTTCAAAAATTCTGTATGTACGTCCTCATAGAATTCTTCAAAGCTGTGGTCAATCTCCTCATCAGTGTGCTGAGACATGAGCAGCAATTCATCATAGTTGAAAAAAGATACTGAGCAACGTATAAAGGAGGTCCAGCAAGAGATATACAATACTGGAGTTGCAACGCAAATTACAAGGAGGTATAAACTGGAATGTCTAGGCAAAGGACAACAATGAGAATCATATGTATTGGGCAAAATTTTAATTTGCCTCCAAAAAAGGGTATCCTCATAGGAAGAATCGAATTCCTGAATGTCAAGGGTTGAAGCTCAAAAGAAAAGACAATGAAAAGGTAATATATGTCGAAGAACCCTTAAAAAAAAAATTTATTGTAAGAACCCTGAACATTTTATTATTTATTTTTAGAACCTATAACAATTTTCAGAAACACCATCTCGATTTGCTCAGGGTAAGGGTGCGGACATCGCGACCCCAAGACCCCTGCTTTATGCAGGACTAACATGGCACAACAATAACAACAACCCAATGCAACCCGCAATGGAGGGTCTAGAGGTCCGGATGTATACACCCTTCAAAACAGGTCACCCTTATCTAATTTTGTTCCACTAAAATCTCCTAATGGACCACTTAAATATGCAAGACTGCCTGTTTCATGATATCTTTGTTATATTTGGGCAACAACAAACCCATTCAAGTCTCTCCAACTACATGCAAGGAACAAGGTGAAGGAAAAGTTTTCAGGAATCTAAACGCTGCATCACCTTACTCTCTTCTCACTTAGACTAGTGAAGCAGCAAAAACAGAAATAGATCATGCCTTGCATGAGACAGATACAATACCTTGTACCTCTTTTCAGCTAGTAACGAGTGATAAAGCAAGTTAACCTTCCATACATAGACTATCCCATTCCTATTAGTCAGAGAAAAAAAAGGTATACTATTCTTCTTCGATCATTGAGAGAAAAATGACAATACTGCCTTGAATGAAAAGTGTTTGATGATGCAACAATATGTGCCATGAACAATCAGCTTTTATGAGTGATCAATAATCGCTAGTTGACTATTTAAAAAGAATTTTATTTAGTATGAAGCATAAACTGAATAATGTTATAGAAAAATGTAAAAACTGAAAGGGCTGGTATGGCACGACTAAAGTAACAATTCAAACACGTTGCACGTAAATGCACCAGAATATTTATGCAAATGCCAAAATACAAGTAGATACAAGACCAACTTTCCATTATATTGCAGAGAGACTGAAATCAATTGATCACAAAACCTGTTATGTACTCTTCTATCCGATGTTCACCTTCCTAGATGGAGAAAATTAAAGAATGCTATTTATTAGCTCAAGATGGAGAATTGATTCATAAGATAACCCTTCAGTATTAGCACATGCATCTAAATGTTGATGCAACATTATCACCTTAAATCCTTCATTTGCGAAGGGTTATTATATACCATCTTCGTCCTAAAAACCATGTCATTTACTATTCATGCATGCTTTTTTAGGATGATAAGTAATAAGTTTGAAATCATTAAAAAGATTAATAAGAAAGTTGATATTTTATATAGTTTTTATCATCCTAACAAAGTGTGTGAATAGTAAATGACATGTTTTTCCGGACAGAGGGAGTAAACTTAAAAATGAATGCATACTTCAAATCTCAAATGAAAAAAAACTGTGAAAAAAATGTATGAAAAGAATAGGATTGCGAGAAACTCAAAATACGATCAGATGGTTCATACTCATAGCACATAATATTATGAGTATGCAAGTTGACTAATGCAAGAACTCAAGGAGAGTGCCGGGGAACTAGACTGCATACAAGCTAGCAAGTTGTATCATCCAACTCCCAAGATGAAAGTAAACCTCCAAAGCCTCGAAGCTTGAATCTGATACGCTAAGTTAAAGAATAGCAATGAACATTATACAAAAAAAAAAAATATATATATATATATATAAACAATCTACCCACCTAGAGTCTCAAAGTAGTTGGAATATACAGGAAAATAAACTATCAAAAGAAAAACTTCCAAATTTAGCAGTAAATCAGTAATCAGACTATCAAAGAACTACACTCAAAATGAAGGCCATTGCAACAATCATCATTTTTTCTCATTGCATAGAACTAAAGAGACAATTCTAGAACTGCACAATTAAACGTAAGTGTTCTACTCTGTAAAATCAACTGAAAAAAAAAATCTAGTTTCATAGCTATTGCACGCATTTCCCCTACTTGAACACACAAAAAATACCCCAAATGTAATATAGTGCAAGTCAGCAAGTAGACAACAGAACAGAATGGTTTAAATTATTTTGCTCATAAAACAATACCCATTGAAAAGTTTGTTGTGTTATAAAAAAAATAAGAATTTTCTCAATCAGTTAGTTAAGCCCAGATAAATTTCCACAGATTGTAAAACTATTTGCCTATTATTATATGATGGAAAAAACTCGAGATAAAGTAAACCAGAGCCGGCACTGCAGACACATGGGCAAATGGAACTAGCTACATCTTACACAGAAGGAAGGTTTTCAGTAATATCAATATCTCATAAAGAACAATGAGAGATTGAAACCAGGGAACTAATGAACATAGGATACAAGAACCACATCAGGGCTTCAATTACAGACCTCAAGGCCCTCGTCTTGCTCCCATGCCAGTCCAGGACCACCATACATGTTCTTCATTAGCATTGTACATGACTTGTCAGGATAAAAATGGACTCTGATACAGCGTGTTCCAAATCGACAAGCTCCAGTTTTTAGATGAAAAGGACAGTGAGCTTTATCCTGCAATTTCACAATGATTTACGTCTCAAGAACTGTAAGTCTCACGAAATGTGGTAAAAATATTGATTAGGGCCTCCAAAAGTATCAATCTAAAGGAAATTGAATTGTATACCAACCATATTACAAATACTAATTTGAGTAGTGTAAGAAATCATGACTAGTACAAGTATAGAAGTCGGTCTAGCAAGGTAGGAAGGCATACCTGCTCAGTTCCAAAATTGGGGACTTGTTGAGCCACAGTGTCAAGAATGTCCTGCGCACTCTTGTAATTTTCAAAGGATTCGGACTCTGGAGCAAGAGGATTTGATATTGATCTAACGACACCCTGGAATGTAGAGATATTCAATTATTTTCATTTTGATTACGAGTAACAAATACAAAATAAATTAAAGGTTACAAAGAATCATATTTCCTACCTCTTTCCTATTCTGTTGCTCCAAATTCTTCTTGGGAACCTTGATTCTTTTCTTTTTTACAATAATCTCATTCCCTTGCCAAATAATTTCTGCAGGCCCTTCTTCAACATACTCCCAGTCAGATCCATCATCCATTTCTTTCGAGTTCTCATCAACCTACCATCCCCAGAGAGAAAGGAAAAAGAATAATCATATAATAAAATTATACAAAAAATCCCCTTTAGGACACCAATAGCCATAACTATCATAAAATCTGAAACTTGACAACTTTACATGTTATTCTTTTTCCTTTTCCTCTTTACTTTACATTTCAGCCGATTTACCAGCTTATTAGCTAAGAGTGTCAAGGATATAAACAAAGCCTGCAGCTGGCAATCTATATACATCAAGCCAGGTTTACGCTAGCTAAGCAACTCTATCCACTTTCAAATTCTCTCTGTTAACAGAGAATGTAACCACTTCTCTTAAGTAATTAAACTCTTGTAGCCAGCTGAGGTTTCTGCGCATAAAAAGGATCAATATTCCGAATGAGTTTTGTGGAACATAATCTTAGAAGTTATATGCATCAGAAAATGATACACCACAAACTCCAATTGTTTAAATATCTGCATTAGATTTCTATTTTAATCCAACTCGACCCCTAATCCTAACATTATCTTTATCATGCTAGTGTAATAAATAAGTATCAGCTCTTTTCCCTTCTATTTTTAGCAGTGCATTTGCAATAGGAAACCCATGATATGGGCAATTCCTCAGGCATACTGCTTCAAAATATCCTAACTCAATGGATAATGGACCTGGATTCCCTAAAAGCACCTTCACAATCCCCAAGAAGTCCATGTATACCCATCCACCACTAATTGATTCTTTTACTACAATCATACTCAACTAGAGTGGGATTAGTTACCTTGCTTTGCAAGAGCACTTGCAAATGTTGCAGAGTTATTCATTCGTAAACTAATTTGACGGGTAACCTAACTATGCTCACCAGTAATTACCAAAGGATTGCAAACACCGCATCCCTAAAACCTTTGAAATTTTTTGGTGAGAATAGTCAAAGGTTTTCAACTGTCACTCATTCAAACCCTAGTTCTCTAAAAAAAACACAAGGAGATGATCGGAAATGAAAGAAACGAATATGAACCTGTTTAGTGCCGGATTCTTCAGCAAATTTTTGCCGCTCTCGTTCTCGCTCTTCCTCTTGTTCGAATTCTTCCTGTTCTCGCTTCTTCTTTAACTCCAAAGCTTCGAGGAACCTCCGCTCTCTCTCCTCGAACTCCAATCGATCCCGCTCCATCCTCTCCAACTCCTCCTGCTCCAACTGTCTGAGCTTGCACTGCACCTCGGAATCGTTGCATCGGGATTCCTCCTCTTCTTTCTCTCTTACAGCGATCTCCTTCCTCACCTGCTTCCGCTTCTCCTTCTTCAACAGCTTCCTCTTCTCCTTTCTGCTCATCGCCGCTCTCGCCTCCCCTGAGTTACCGTCTGTCGCCATCCTTTTCTCTGAACAGGCGGCGTCCTCTCGCCCCTTCTAGCCCACTTTCTGGTTTCTCTCCGTTTCGGCCTTTCGTCTATTTTTCGCCAACCCTTGGACCTGTCAAAACGTAAGTTCAACCCGAAAACTCAACCCGAATATCGGAATGTTTTTTCGACCCGACCCGAACAATCCGGATATTTCCGGATCCGGCATGACCCGACCAGGCCACATTTTTTTTTGAATTTCCATTTTTTTATTAGGTAACAATTCGGGTGGCAGGGCCTACCCGATAGAATCCTTGCGGATAAGATCTTGAAGACCTAGATCGCTGTGGATATCGAGATCCAGGTCAAGTGGCAAAGGTGTGCAACCTTATCAGTCGCTTTGTTAGCTTCACGAGGTATGTGGGAGACCGAAACCACTCTCACTCTTGATAGTAAAGTTTTTATGGCTTCACGGACATCTAGGAACTGATTTAAGATAGTTGATGACAGTCAAGGAATAAGCAGCTTCATGGAGGTTCGTCTTCACTACCCACAGGGATTCCTGATATATCGTCGGCCAGCGGTGCTGTTTTTGGACGGTGATTGGCTTTCGTCCGTAGTATACGTCTCCTTCGTGTTAGATTTAGTTTTCCTTGGCTCGTTTTCTTGTAGAGTGCGTTTTCACCTGTTGTATTGCTCCGCTTTTTGTTTCCGCTTTTTGTTTTCGCTTTCGTTTGTATGTATTGACGGGTTTCCGTCTGCCGACTTGTCGGCCATCGAAATTCAAGTATATCTGATCTCGAATTATTTCCTAATAAAAAAAAAAGAATCCTCTTCTACCTATATTTGATTTATGCTTGTTTGGAATGTTTGCAGAATGCCATGTTTCAATGCCAACACTCCGACTTTAAGCGGAGATTGTTTTCCAATCCTTTGATATCCAATGTTATTGTGTCGTCCTTCCCAATTTCTAATGATGAAACCGGATATATAGTCATCATTCATTAGGTTGGATCCATCAAAGTTTAGTTTAAACGTTCCTGGAGATGGTTTTTTCCACTTAACTGACTTTCTCTTATTTCTTTTTTGGCTTTCACCTATATTCATGTTTTTGAAGGATTATTATCCCCAATGAAATTGATAATGCATATTTTTTTATAACCATTCTAGGTATTTTTAGGATAGCTTTAGGTTATATACTTTTATATTCGAAGTTCGAAATCTACTGTTTTTATGGTTAAATATGCATATCATAGATCTGAACTCGAATGGTGGAGAAATCATTCAGCAAATAGAGCTAAGGAGAGACAGGACAAGCCAAAACAAGCCAAGGAGCAAAAGAGCAAGGAATCAAGGTTTAAGAGTTGAAACGACAATGAGCCGCAAATGTTGTATGCGCGTCGAGTTGAACTTAAAATGCAATTTCTCATGACCTCGGATGTTCAATCAACTATTATAACCATGTGTTGGAAAACTCTCGACGAGCTCTACATCATCATGAACTCAGAAGAAATCGGTGCTTGTCGATGCCTAGCAGCACCTGCCGTTAACGACGTTGCGAAACAGAGATCGACGCCCGCCGCTAGAGGATAAACTCGAATCTGCGAGAGCTATCCGATAGAGATCTTTTCCTTAGTGTGAAATCCATGAAATAATATCCTTGTAGGCCGGCATATCTAGGGTTTTCTCTGTCTTTAAAGCCCATAAATACATATGTTAACCTAACCGCTTAGAAACGGTTCCATCTCCTGCTTGGGATGGATCATTCCACACTTTTCTACTTTCTTTTCATATTTAGTTTAAAGACAACCATGCTAGGCTGATCTCTTCTTGTTTTGCTCGTGATTCAAGACATTGGTTTGGTGGATCGTGAGGGTCGTGAGGGCTCAATTCAAGTTTTATCTATCAAGGTTTATTTTAATCTCATTTGTTTTATATTGTTATGTTGTTTGTTTGTTGTGATTAGCTACCTCAACTAAGGTGCATCGCGTTAGGGTTCTGACTACCTCTGCTTAGCGGGTCGAAATCCAACATAGTGGTAAATACATCCAATGACAACGTTTCGGGAACTAGATTGTGTAGGGAGATTGACATCTTGATTGGATATATTCTAAGTGGAAGCGGTGGATGGAATCGACAACCCATGTGGCAAAGCCGGGGAGATAGGGGTATCCAATCAATGATACCGTTGCATTCCGGGACCTAGTGATACTCGCCCCCATGCAAGAGTTTAGGAAGTGAGGTGGTGATCGCCAAGTTCGGCCTACCTAATTCTGTTTATAAACCGAAACGGGAGTAATAATAAGCAGCCCAAGGATCAAGAAACCGACCATGTTGAGAATCTTGAGATGTGGAGGATGAAACTATACATCAACCATATTCTTCCTCTATCACTATTCTTTGTTGTTTATTTGTTACTTTGATTACTTTTGTTTTCAACTGCAATCTCAACCACTACTTTGTTATATCTATTTCTCTCTCTTGTCTCTTCTCTTTGTCTTCTCTCTCTTGTCTCTTCTCTCTGTCTCTATTCTGATTGTTAGCAGTGAAATACATGAAACACGCGCTCTCCGTGGGATCGACACATGTACTTAACCGTTATACTAAGCCTTTTGAGTGTAGGTGTTTCTTTGGTGAGATTCAACGACCGTTTTACACTCGTCAAAAATCGATGTCATACGCACAAGCTCATTGTCTCTTGATGTGCTTAGATAAGTTTTTCAAACACCGACATTGGGGGAGGGGCTCATTTCTAAAAATATAAATCAATTCTTGATAAACCATGTGGTCCACCATGCAAATGCAGGACGCTATTTTCTAGTTTTTTGGCATGTTCCCTAGGAAGGCAAGTATAGGTTTAGCATCTCTAGAATTAGCTATCATTGCATCGATTGTTTGCTTAATCTCCTTGCAAATTGTTGAGAGACTAGACATATAGCGGCACTCAACTAGTAAGTCAAGGGACGTCGTCCCTTGGCTTACTAGTGTTTTTTTTATTAAGTAAAAATTATAGATCAGACAAGTCTGATTCTTGAGAGGTCGATGAATCGGCAGGCGAAAATTGCCTAAACATACTATAGGAACAGAAAATGGCGCAAAGAAACAAGCTTGACATAGTAGTTGACTTACATGTGATTCCTTTCACGCATGTTGACTGGATTTGAATGAGATTATTCCTAAGGAGGTCTATCAACAATATGTTCATCAATTGAACAACCGAACAAGTGCATTCATCAACGGCCATAATTGTTGCTTTTTTTTTTAGGAAAAAAAATCAGCAACTGAGGTAATCAACAACAACTATAGTTGAACATCAATAAAAAATATCAGGAGGAACGAATTGACAAACTGACAATGAACAACAGCTGAGAACGAAGCAATAAAGTTCTATAGGGGTAAGTGATACATTTAATTTTAGAGTTCACCTATCTTCCTACTGATTTGAAGATTGACAGATTGACAAGAACAACAACTGAGAGTGAAGCAATAAATTTCTATGGGGATCAGTGATACATTTAATTTTAGAGTTCCCCTATCTCCCTCCAAATTTACAGTTTTTTTTCTCTCCCCTTCAATTTCTCTATTTTGCTGAAGGGTTTGTAGGAGCTATTAGGGTTGAAAAATACCTCTTTTCTCTAAAACTTCTCAAAATCTCTATTTTAGAGGCACTGTTGGGGTAGCTCTTAGCTGCTTGATTGGTCTTTTGGATCGGGTAAGGATTTTCTTATCGGTTAGATGCTCTGTTTCTCACTCTTCTCTCTTCTTTCACCCAAAAAAGCCCTTATTTTTGTGCCTAGGATTGCCTTATATGCCACTTAACTTGTACGGACGGTTATTGACAAATGTCTGGGGCTATCCAAGTGTCAGATTCATCCTCCCACGTAGGGAGAGGGCATGCTTATCATGTGTTTGATCTCCTTCTGAGCTGGAGTAGTACGTGTAGCTCTAGGGTAATTTTCATTGCATGAGGGCTCTGTAGATATTTTGAGGTTTTACCGAGTCCCTCGACCCGCATCCGATTTCTTAATAAATGTCTTGGTCTTTTTGGGTTCATAGACGTGTCAGAGCATATCTTAAAGAGGGCTTCTTCATAACTAGTCATTATCTACCAACAACTAGTTTTCAAAAATTATAAACCTAAGTAGTCAAAGTTGCAACTGCACTCTAAAATCATTATATCCCTCTAATATATAAATACAAAAAATATGTCTAGAGAAGAAGATAAATCCAATAGCGAAACATAAAATACATTAGTATGTTTATTTCATGTATTTATTTTTATTTCATTCTATCCCTCTAAAATGCATTATATAATTATAAACTACTTTTGATGTTTCGAGGTGTCGTTGGATCCATCGCCTCGAAAGGACCCTCCAAGTTGAATCCGCCCACCAGAGTTATCGAAGTTGTCTCACCATTCCCACCATCAACCACCTCTAAACCTGTCGCCACCTAATCACCGGGGGCGGGAACCTCCAGTAGCTGTCACACAACCACCAAAGATTCAAATAACCCCTATTGTAGCATGGTTCTCAGACACGAAACTGGGGTGGGCAGGGCTGCAGCCCACTCCAAATAAGTAGAATTTATACAATAGGAGACAAATATAAGCACAAAGGTAATGTGGCATAATGGTTATTTAGGTATACAGAAATTAAAACACACTCAGTAAGCTTCTCTCTCTAAAAACCAAAAACCCAAAATACATTTCACCTTAACAACCAATCCCACCGCCACTAGTCCACCACAATCAGCCCCCATGCACCACCACCAGTCCACCTTAATCAGCACCCACCACCATCGGTACATCACCATCAACAACAATAACATCCGGGGAACAACCGAGATAACCCCACTGGCCACTGGTACATTACCATCAACAACAACAACATTCGGGGCACAACCGAGATTTACCAATCTCAACCCTAAAAACATCCGGAGAACAACCGAGATTTATCAATCTCAACCCCAACAACTAATCTTGGTAAAAATTAATTAATATTTGGGTAATCCCCATCAACATTAATAAAATTAACATACTACAGACCATCACCAACAATGGGATGATCTCCTTACCACAATCACCACCTTCTGCTGTAAATATTTCATTTCAACTGATCTCCGTCGATTTCATTTCAACAAAAACGCCTATCATCGATTCATTTCAATAAAAAAAAACTGGAATATACGCAACAAAAGAAAGAGGTAGGGTAAACCCACTGTTTGACTCCTTCTACCTCATCTCTAGCCATACAATAATATGGAAACAACTGATCTATGTCGCACCACCGCACCATAATCGGAGCACCACAACCACACCAGCGGAATCCTTTGATCTCCATCGCACTCCAAAACACCACCACCCCTCTCTTGAAAAGTACAACTCCTGTAACTATTAAATCTCATAGATTTGATGCCTCCTAAGAATCCAAGCCATCCTTTTACTTTGTTTCTTGGTTGATCTAGCAAAAGGTTGTCATTGAAGACAAAAGCCCCAAAATCATCCATACTCAAGAACCCTTAAACATTCTTTTTGGAAGCCTCGATGGCAACTTTGTTATATGGGTTCCTCAGTCCCTTGGATTGATTTCTTCGGGTTCTTGGAAAAAGGAATTGAACCCTCTAATTGAAGTTCTAGGGGTGGTGGTCTCACAGCTTTCTGACGTCGACCGTCTTCTTGGAGGTTTTTGTCGTCGTCCACCTATTGTCGCCGCCTTCATTTACCGGGGAATTCTTTAAGGCGATTAATCCTTTCTACACATAATAATAGTAACCCTAATACTACTCTGATGGGCCTTTCAACCCAACAAGCCTCTCATTGTGTTGGGCTCAATATCAACTTAAACTAGTATTATGATTACTAATAATGATGATGATGATGATATATTTATTAAAATAAGAAATGATTATTTGAAGAGAATATTACGTGTTATTTTACCCTTTATAAAGTGATATAACGTGCTCATCATGTCATAAATATTTTTTGCCCCGACCTTTCTAGAGTGTTTGCTTGTTCGTTTCTAGCGTGGGTATTCTTTGAGCTTTATGGTCTTTCTTTTGCCGTCGTGCGAGAGGTCGTGGACGTGATCAAGATCTGATGGCTCGCCGATGATTGAGTCCAAATCCGAGGTCTCCACATTTGTTCCCTAGGGATTCCCTGCGTTGCCTCTACCAACTGTCAGAAGAGATGTCTCACTTTGTCCCGATTCTAACTTGTTCACCTTTGCTAGTTTCGACCTCGTTCTCTAGTTTGTTTGTGGTGGATTTGTCTTTATTGACTTCTCTTGTATTTTTCAGTTCTTTTCATAACGGTGTGTCCGTTGTCGATCTTCTCGGCCACTCGACTCACCGGGCATGTCCGATTTGTCGAATTCTTTCCAGTTCAAAAAAATAAAATAATGGTTATTTAGGTTAGTTCTTCTCCTTAAGGAGGTTATACACACAAAATCTTTCTAACCCCCTTTTTCTCTTAATTTTTTTTTATTCTACCTCTATTTTGAGTTAAAAAAAAACCCTCCACTTTCCACAATTTTTCTCTTTATTTTTTATAGCCCGAGTTATTTAATTTTTAATTCTATTATAGTTTGGATTTAAATAATAACTAATTTATTACCCACCTGTTGTGCGGTTTCTTAATAAATAAAATGATGTTTAATTTATATTTTCTTTCTGAAATATGAACGTTATATATAATAGTTTGGTTGAAATCTTTAGATCTTTTAATAACAGTCAACATATAAACATATAAATAAATTATGTTTGATTGAAATTAATACACTTAAAATTTTCTTAAATAAATAAATCAAAACCTTGGAAATTTTTTAATTACTCGCATCGTTATAAATATGACATCGAAGCTATGATTTGATTCATTTTCTACATTGTATTTTTTATTGTTATAAAAATATGTATTTGTTTATTTTAAAATCTTTAATAGTATTAAAATAAATGCAATGGGTATATTTAATTTTAACTTTGGTTTATCCACTAAAATTTAACTATTTTTATTTAAATATGTATTAAATAATAAAATCTTATCATTATATTTGATGATCATCTATTATAACCAATCTTAATAACTAAAGATAAAATAACTCAAGGTAAAATATTTATAAAATAACTAAAAGTTAAAAGATAGGTTTTTATAACTACTTAAGATATGTGGTTGAATATTTATATTAAAAATTAATTATAGTTATCAATTACTACATTTTTAACTATAGATTTAAAACTTAATTAAGACTCTTATTATATACATATTTTTATAAAGAAAAATATATATAAATTTTATCTTTAATTGACCCAAAAGGCCGGTTTTATCCTTTATCATAAGTTTTCTAACTTAACCAAAATTACTACATTTTTAAATATACATTTTTATAAACAACGGGTAGATAAGTTTTATCCTTTTGTTTTAAAAAAATGAGAACCAAAATTTAACGGGGCTATATGAATATGATATAAGGTTATATTGGATAGATTATTTGATCTAAAAAGATAAGTTTTTTTTACCTAACTATATTATTAATGTGGCTAAAAAAGATATTACCCTTTTAATTCAGAATATGACACGTATTAAAAATTAACACCATTTGAATCCAGAAAATGTCACGTATGCGAATCGCACCAGAGCCCGTTTTAGATCTCTGTTTTAGTATTTTATATAGATTTTCGTGATTTTATTTTTATAATGATTTTTAATAAATAATAGATTTTAAATTATATATATATATGTGTGTGTGTATACATATATATTGATAGGGAGATGTTAATAACTTTTGATTTTTTCTTCATTCCATAAGTGATTCAAACCTACTCAAGTTTTCCATCCTAATTCCGTCCCTGATGGATGGTTCATATACTTTTTTTTTAGGGAAAATTACAGAAAACCATCCTTTAAATATGGATGTTTTCACTTAACCACCCCTTAAATTCAAAATTACAGAAAATCACCCTTTAAATGGTACTTGTTTACAACTCACCACCCATTCAACTATTTTCGTTACTTTATCATTAAATATATTATATTTTAATATTTTTAAACTCAAATTTGATTGTAAATGTATTCAAATTTTGAATTTAAGGGCCCAATTATATTTTAGGGATCATTGTATTTATTTTTAAAAATAATAATCAATAAAGCCTAAAATTATTATCTTAATTTATGTTTGAAAATGTTTATAAATTTTTAAAACATTATGTAAATTACTTTTATTTTAAATATAAATAAATAAGAGTAATTTCCATAATATTTTAAAATTTTATAAATATTTTCAACCATAAATTAAGATAATAATTCTAGGCTATATTTATTATTATTTTTTTAAAATAAATAAAATAATCCCTAAAATATAATCGAGCCCTTAAATTCAAAATATGAATATATTTACAATCAAATTTGAGTTTAAAAATATTAAAATATAATATATTTAATGATAAATTAAAGAAAATAGTTGAATGGGTGGTGAGTTGTAAATAAGTACCATTTAAAGGGTGGTTTTCTGTAATTTTGAATTTAAGGGGTGGTTAAGTGAAAACACCCATATTTAAAGGGTGGTTTTCTGTAATTTTGCCTTTTTTTATTAGGAAATAATTCGAGATCAAATATACCTGAATCTCGATGGCCGACAAGTCGGCAGACGGAAATCCGTCAATACATACAAACGAAAACGAAAACAAAAAGCAGAGCAATACACCAAGTGGAAACGCACCCTACAAGAAAATGAGTCAAGGAAAACTAAATCTAACACGAAGGGTACGTAGACTACGGACGAAAGCCAAACACCATCCTAAAATAGCACCGCTGACCGGCGATACATCATGAATCCCTGTGGGTAGTGAAGACGAACCTCCAGGAAGCTCCTTCCCGTACACGGAGTCGCCCCGTACACACTACCATGATCCCAGCTAGACTCGACTCCGACTGCCAGAACCCCAACATAGAAGAAGAACCCCCAACCGCACCAAAGCAGAGACGCACGCCACCCGAGCAAAGCAACCGCGAAGGACCGGTCATAATGGACCGATCAAGCTCAAACGGGATTTAATCCAAGCTCTTTCGAGCGGTGTTTCAAGCCCTTGCGAGATTTTAAATAAGCCCTTTCAGACGTTTTTTACAGTTTTATTTATTTTTTTGAGGAGTACAGTTTTATTTATGTATAAATAAAAACCGACAATTTTTATCATTTATATATAAATAAAAGTTTTTATAATCTATTTTATTTAATTAATTAATTAAAAATATATAAATATATATATATTTTTAGATTTCGTTTGTTACGGATCAGCTTTGGACCCAAGGCCCAAAGAATGACCTTGGACCCAAAGCAACAGCGAAGCCCAACCACCAGGCTCGATTGGGCCCAAGAAAAGGCTGCAAAGCGTTGCCCACAACAAAAAGCAAGGGCGAGCAGTACACAAAACCGCCGCCGACCAAGCCAGGAGAAGGGGAGGAAAGTGCACAGGAGATGGATGGTTCCTATACGCTTCAACTATCCGATCAAAATGTATACTTGAAAGATTTTTCCTTTATCTTTTCTCATTGATCAACCGCGTGTATAATTAAATACAATTGTGGATAAGATATTTATCCAAAAATATATTAATACAAGAAGATATAATTGTACGAATGTACAAGTAAGCAACAACGTACATTAATTCAGGTCGGATCGATTTTGAAATAGTCAAAAGGCGAAAATTAATTCGAGCAACAAATCAAACTTGAAGACTACAATTTATCAAGTTGATTTTTCATATATTACCAATATGCGCGTAGCCTCATTTTCTTTTCTCCATCCACTTTCGAAATAAAATAGTAAAACCAGCTCTAATGGTGGGCTCAATGGTAAAAAGTAAGGAGTTAATGGGAGATCCCGGATTCAATCTCTGCCTCCACGGCTATCGTTTCTCTTGGTGAAATAATCAGGATTCACCTTACTTATTATTATTGGATTTAGCCGGTTGACACAAGCCGGTTTTTTTTTTGACGCGTGACTCTTGTCAGTTGGGTCACGTGCCCAGAGTTTATTAAAAAAAACAGTAAAACCAACTACATTCCAAACAAAAACTTGCCCTACCACTTATGAAACCAAAGGCCCACACGCCCCCTCACACGATTTGGTCAAACAATCACTCAAAACCATTGAATATATGTACATCCAAACAAGCCAATATCAACATATATACATAAACAAACTAAAGAGATACATAAAACCAGCTGAGAAATTAGTAAGCCATGGCGGCTGCGAACAACTCGTCGAAATCGGTGGTTTTGTGTATGGTTTTGTTGGTGATTGCAGCCAATTACTTCGCCTTGGGTGCAGCTCGCGGAGGCTCCGGCGGTGGAGGGCGGTTAAGGGGAGCAGGCGTGGTGGGCGCCAGCGGGGCGAGGGGTTCTGCAAGAAGTAACTCCACCCACGCAGCAGCCGGCGCCGGTTCCCTCACTCTGGCCGTACTCATGCCTTGTGTTGTTTCTTTCCTTTTCACCATCTCCCACAATTTTTGAGTGTTGAGCAATCAGAATCAGTCTCTATATATGTGTTGTTGTAATTTGTTTTGTTAGATTATTATTGTCTTTGTTTTATCAATCTGTCAAATATGTATAATGAAAGATCTTAATTGATTTCAACCCCCAAAATATGATTGGGTGGACTTGTTCAAACTTCAAATCCGTCAATTGTGAAAGATTGTATATTTATTAGTTTGTTTAATTATTTTGTAATCTTTCCCACTCAAAATATATTTCGAATCCATTTTGTGAAACCAGAGAGAAACGAATCCATTTTGTGAAGGCAGAGACACGTACTCAGTGGTTCCTTACCAGTGGGTCACGTACTCGGGTTTTTTCTCTTCATTAAAAAAACAAAAAAAAAAGTTTACTCTATGCAAGGGCAGATCCTTTTTAGGGTCAGAACTGACAGTCACTCCCAATCAAAAATAAAATTTAATATACATATTTATCTCGTCGATAGCTTTGATTTGATATATTATAAATTCTGTTAGATCACGAGACTGATCATAGAATCCTCCTTGAGGGTTTCCATTCATTGATAATCATATATATATATAGGTTACAAAGGTATTGGGCTTTTGGACCCACTATAATATATGCCTATGTAATCTATCAAACCCCCGCAGTCGAAACTGGAGGGGGCCGTACAGTGAGACTGGAGCGAAAATCAATGAATAACTGTCTGGGTAAACCCTTGGTGAATATATCAGCGTACTGATAGGAGGACGGGACATGTAAAACACGGACATGTCCAATGGCAACCTTGTCCCTGACGAAGTGGAGATCAAGCTCAATGTGCTTCGTGCGTTGATGCTGGACTGGGTTGCTAGCTAGATAGACGGCGGAGACGTTGTCAGTGTAGACCAGAGTGGCCTTCTGAAGAGGGCAACGAAGCTCAAGCAGGAGATTGCGGAGCCAAGAGCACTCGGAGACAACGTTGGCAACACCTCTGTATTCTGCCTCAGCGCTGGAGCGAGACACGACAGACTGACGCTTTGCTGACCATGACACAAGTGTGTCGTTGAGGAAGACACAGTAACCAGACGTGGAGCGACGTGTGTCAGGACAACCACCCCAATCCGCATCAGTGTAAGCAACAAGGTCAAGCTTAGCGGAAGGAGTGATCGTGGTGCCTAGCTCGAGGGTGTCGCTGATGTACCGAATGATCCGCTTCAAGGCCTGAAGGTGTGGTTCCCTAGGTGCATGCATAAACAAACAGATCTGCTGAACGGCGTAACTGATATCAGGCCTGGTGAAGGTGAGATACTGAAGTGCACCAGCCAGGCTCCTGTATAATGTCAGATCATCAACCAAAGGACCAGAATGAGCACTGAGCTTGGTGGATGTATCGACAGGGGTGGCTACAGGATTACAGTTAACCATCTTAGCCCGAGCGACAATCTCAGCAGCATACTTACTCTGCGAAAGAAACAGACCAGATGCATGACGCTGAAAAGCAACTCCCAAGAAGTAGGATAACTGACCCAGATCAGACATGGCGAATTCGGTACTCAACTGCGAAATAATCGACGTCCGAAGAGCATCAGAAGAGGCGGTGATAATGATGTCATCGACATAAAGTAAGAGAAAAGCCGTGTCTGAGCCTCTGCGATAAATGAAGTAATGAACAGAGACGAATCTGAGCAGCTGCCAATGAAGCCTAGGCGTAGCAGATGAGAAGCAAAGCACTGGAACCAAGCTCTCGGAGCCTGTTTCAGCCCATACAGAGATCGCTTCAGGAGACAGACGTGCTTGGGACGGTTAGTATCAGCAAACCCCGGTGGCTGAAACATGTAGACCGTCTCATTCAGATGACCATGAAGAAAGGCATTCTTGACATCCAGCTGATGAATGGCCCAGTTGCGTGACAAAGCTAAACTTAACACCACTCAGATAGTGGCAGGCTTGACGACGGGGCTGAATGTCTCATCACAGTTAATACCTACCTGCTGAGAACGACCGTTGACCACAAGACGGGCTTTGTAGCGCTCCAATGTCCCGTCGGAGCGGAACTTGTGACGGAAGAGCCACATACATCGGACGACATTCGCATCAGGAGGGCGAGGAACCAAAACCCAAGTACCATTCTTTGTAAGGGCCCTGTATTCGTCGAGCATAGCCGCCTGCCAATTCGGATCTAGGAGGGCTGTTTTGTGGGAGGTGGGGATAGGGGAGATGGAGGGAAGAGCGGCGGCGGCCGCGACAGCGGGGTATGCTGCGGGTGTGGGAGGGGGCATTGCTGCGGCCGCGGCATCTGGCGGCGGGGGGGCTGTGGGTGTGGATGCGAGGCGGGGCTATGTGTGGTGGTCATGGAGACGATCTGACGGGGTCGGAAGACACCGGAGACGCTGCGGGTGTGTGGTCTGGTGGTAGGGGTGGTGGTGTGGGAGGAGGGGGAGAGACGGGAGCACCGGGAGAGCTCTGGGGAATAAGAAAATGTGGGAATGAGGACTCTGAATCATAATGAGACACATGAGGGGTAGGAGAAGCAAAGGGGAAGCGAGACTCATCGAAGGTGACATGTCGAGACACAATGAGCTTATGGGTCTTGATATCGAGGCAGAGGTAACCGCGATGATCAGACGGATAGCCAAGAAAGACACAAGGAGTGGAGCGCGGGTGAAGCTTGTGCGGGGCGGTGGATGACTGATTGGGGAAGCACAGGCACCCAAAGGAACGAAGGTGATCAAACCTAGGCAATGTGCAATAGAGGGCCTGTCCTGGCGAGCGATGGTGGAGGGTGGTAGATGGGAGAATGTTTAGGAGGTAGCAAGTGGTGGCTAAGGCGTGAGGCCAATAGGGAAGGGGAATAGATGCGTGGAAGAGGAGAGAGCGCATCATGTTGGTGATGGTTCGGATGATTCGTTCGGCCTTGCCATTCTGCTGGGAGGTATAGGGGCAAGACAAGCGATAGGAGATCCCATTTGTGGCAAAGAAAGAGTGAAAATCTTTGTTGTCAAATTCACGGCCATTGTCACATTGAAAACACTTGATGGATGTGTGGAACTGTGTTTTGATGTAGGCATGGAATTTGGCAAAGATGGGAAACACTTGGGACTTGAAATGCAGCGGGAAGACCCATAAGAAATGTGTGTAATCATCCAGAAACAAGAGGTAGTACTTGTGACCCTCATTGCTAGGCACAGGAGAGGTCCAAATATCACTATGAATGATATCAAAGGGAGCAAGGGTAGAGGTCGAAGACCGTTTGAACGACAGTCTGGCATGTTTGCCTAGTTGGTAGGAAGAGCATAAACCAGAGCGTAGGTCTTTAGTACAGGTGACAAGACTCTGAGAACGGAGGACATCTAGAACGGCAGGACTGGGATGACCCAGGCGTGCATGCCAGAGGTTGGACGACGATGCCGAGAGGGCGACCGGGCACGACTGACTGGACACAGGAGGTGGTGTGACAGGGTAGAGCTCCCCGGTGCTGTTACATCTCATGCGAGTAACCCCCGTAGTAAGATCGTTCACAGAGAAACCAAAGGGATCAAACGTAAGGGAAACGTTATTGTCAGTAGTGAACCGACGAACAGAGATAAGGTTTTTGACAATCTTTGGGGCAATGAGGACATTGTTAAGGTGTAGTGGGTGGGTTGGCGTCTGTAATTTGGCGTGGCCAATTCCTGAAGTAGCAAGACGACCACCATTGCCGACGATAATAGAGTGTGCAGGACCCTTAAAGGAAATAGATGAGAGGTGACCTAAGGAGTTCGTCATGTGGGAGGTGGCACCAGTGTCCATATACCAAGACGAGTCGAGAGATGTCGGCTGCATAGAGGAGAAGGCGTGATGCGTAGTAGGAGCATGCGGAACATAGGCGGCGTCACAACTGCAGGATGGGATGACGGAATCAGGGAGGAGCGGCGGCGGGCGCAGCACTGGGTTGCGGCCGCGGCAAGGGGGCGGCGGCCGCGGCATGGGTGCGGCGGCCGCGGCAGCGAAGTGGGGCGAGGGTGGGGGGTGGGCTGCGGGAGGCGGCATCATCTCCAATATCAAAAGTGAGGGAGAGAGGGGGGGCGCCGCTAGGGGGTGGCGGCGGTGGGGATGGGTAGGGATTAGGGTTTTGCGGCTAGGGTTTGTGTTTGTTTTTTTTTTTTTGGAAAAAGATTAGGGTTGAGGGATCTTAGGCTGTGATACCATGTTAGATCACGAGACTGATCATAGAATCCTCCTTGAGGGTTTCCATTCATTGATAATCATATATATATAGGTTACAAAGGTATTGGACTTTTGGGCCCACTATAATATATGCCTATGTAATCTATCAAATTCAAATCCGATATCTGAGTAAAAAGTTATAAACGTTTCAAAAGCGATATAAATTATTTTTCACATCATTTACCAAATTAATATACTTCTATCACACTTATCATTTGTTAAACTTCTTAACTTAATATTATTTTTTTCGACAAAAAAAAATTAGAGTTCAGTTTTTCCGTCCCCTCAACTAACTAGTTCAGGATCGGCCACTGACTCCATGTATTATATATAACTAACTAACGTGTGGGTTCCAAGGTTGTCGACTAATCCCCACGGGTCCGAGCCCTGACCTGTAAAGGACGCGAACCGGTAAGTCAGGCGGCAAACCAGCTAAGAATGGGATTTGAACCCTTAACCTCTTGTAAGGGTTACAGGAAGGGGTCATTGGTCAATTCAACTCACTTGATTCATCTAAAATCCGACTCAAGCAAATCAAACTCCATGAAAATCTGATTCAGCTAAAACTTGATTCAGCTTCAACCGGACCCAATCAACATTAATGCAAAAAGTCTGACTTACTCCAATTGAATTAGGATGTTAGCTAGTCAAACAAAACAAAAAATGTACCGTCACCATCTCAAACATTTCCCCAAACTAAAATGACCCAAAATCGAAACAACTCGATCGATCATATCTATTCTTTATTTTGGGTGGGTGGTAGCTTATAGGGATGAAAATACAAGCTTAAGTGTTGTTAACGAATGGTATTACTTGTGGGCGACCAATTCTCTGAATTTATCTACGTGCCTTTGTAGGTGAATAGGAACTTATCATTTCAATTTCAATCACAAATGATTTTATATTTTAAAAAGAAAAGAAGTGAAATTTAAATCTCTAAATATAGGGTATAGTATTAATTATAATACTTATTACAATAACACATATTTATATACTTTTTTAATAATAAAAACTATAAAAGTTATAGTATTTACATTATACCGGTCAAACAACATATATTTATATACTTTTTTATTTAACATAAAATGATATTTTAAAAAATATTAAAAATGAAACGAACTATTATTTTAGAATATTAAGTATAATTTTTATTAAAAATATCATTACAAAATGAAAAAAAATATTCAAATGTTTATTATGTAAACATAAAATTTTTATCATTGCAAAATACCCACTAAATTATTTTCACATTTATTTAATTTCATCTACCGACTCTAGAATTCTTATCTCAAATTTTCCGACTCTAGAATTCTAATTTCAAATTTTTACTCAATCAAAAATAATTACTCCCTCTATTTCAAAATAAATGTTACTTTACTATTCCGCACGCATTTTAATGAAGTAAAAACTCTATAAAATATTATTTTTTTAATCAATTTTTTTTCATAATTTCATACTTGTTACTAATAAGTATGAAATTATGGAAAAGTAACAAGTATGAAATTATGGAAAAATTTTAATTAAAAAAATAATATTTTATAGAGCTTTTACCTTCTTAAAAAACGTGTACTAAAGTCAAACGACTTTTATTTTGAAACGGATGGAGTATATGCATATCTTGGCACAACGAGGATCGTCACAATTGTAGTCCATACCGTAGTCCAAATTATCTCATTGGCTAAATTGAAATTTCTAATTATTTTCTTAAATAAGTGTTTGTACCTTATAATTTATTTTAATGCTTATCGGCCAATGAAATTAAAGGGACCATAAAAATGGACTACGGCGTTGGACTAGACGATTTTCACCGATCTCGGCAGAGCAAGTGCAAGTGCAAGGCATGCAAACAGCCAATGTCCACGTGTCAGCTTGAAGAACTCCCAACCAGCCACCGAAGCAACGCCCGACGAAGCCCCAACCAGCCACCGAAGCAGCGCTCCACGTTCTCCCCTAAGCCAACCCTTTATCTCCGATGCCTCCTTCAATCCCTTTCGTTCAACTTCATTATCCGACCCGCCGACTCAAATACACCGGCGACTCTCAGATATGGCGACGATGGCGATGCACTCGGCGAAGAGCTCCATGGCCACCGAGGCCCCTTGTGCTCCGGTCACTTCTGAGCGCCCCCTCCGCTCCGACCTCGAAGTTTCTCTCCCCAAACCCTGTGAGTTCTTACCATTTCCGCTCTTCCACATTCTCATCAATCATCGCTATGCTCGCTGATAGACCTACTCTGAAATTCAAATGCAAATTAGTTTGAAATATTGTTTGAGAGAATTTGCCGATTCCTGAGAATGTTCGTGTTTGTGCTTGAGAATTTTTAGTTCTTCATTTGATCGTGTTCGTGAGGTTTAGGTTTAGGGATTGTTTTTCGATTCTCTTTGTTGGAGCACAAAATCTGATCAGTGTAATGCCTAAAGCTAGAATCTGGAAACGATCTTTCGTCGTTTTTCAAAATTCAAGTCAAATTCGCGTTGCTTGGTTTCTGTTCTCTTAGTTTGAGCACAAAATCTGATCAATGTTATGCCTTAATCTAGAATATTTAAGAGCCTGTGGTGATATTTCAGATTTCAAGTGAAATCGACATTGTTTTCATGTTTGCTTCTACGGACTACGGTGCTGTAATTAATGTAAAGAACACAAGGAATGACTGCAGAAGCTGGCGAGCTTGGTTTGCAGAGATTTCAAACGAATGTGTCAAATCTTGTTTGTTTGTTTGTTGAGAATTGAGATTTTGTTAAGATCACAAAATCTTAAACTGATTCATCCTGCAATTGAATTGCTTGTATAGATCTCGCTCGAGCATTGATTGCACCTGATACGGATCACCCGCATGGTACCCCAGGCCATGAGGCTCGCGGTATGTCAGTCCTCCAGCAGCATGTATCCTTCTTCGACCAAAACGACGATGGAATCATTTATCCTTGGGATACTTACACTGGTATCTGCTTACCATTACCATAATCAGTAGACATTCGATTTCAGCATCTTTGTTGGATAGCCTTGTAATTGCCTTGAGATATCCTTGATTGCCATCTTAATTTGTCCCTAACCTCTGTTTTGTTTCTGCTTTTTCGAGGTATGCGACTCATTGGCTTTAATATAACCTTCTCTCTTATAACCGCGGTTATAATCCATCTGGCTTTGAGCTACCCCACTCTCCCTGTAAGTTGCGTTTTGTGAACTTTTTTCGCCCTAGAATTGATCGATGCAATATGCTTTTTTGGCTTGATGATTCTTCATTGCGTAGCTTCAACCGTGATTGTCTAGTAGAATCTACTCATTAGGGGGGAAAAAAGACGAAATCCCACATCCCAGGGCTCACCACCCACTCTTTTAGGCATCTTGGATGAGTTAAACTCCTTAGTGAAGCAGTGATCATCGGTTGTCTAACATTGCCTACAAAGGGTCCAATTCCTGCCCCTTTGTAGGAAATGAGGAATCGAACCCCCACCCTTACGACTCAACATCCACATGTTTTTCACTCAGTGAGTTTCCCTGTGGAGTCTATCCCCACTAGGAATGACATGCAATTAGATGTTTCAACTTATCTACGAAACTTGCGCTTCGTCTTATTATACTTGGTTCAAAAGAAAATGTTGATTTGTACACCTGTTTGTGGTCATACCAAGTATTTGTTAAAATAGCTTTGCTGAATAGTGAATTAATAAAGAACATCATGATTCAAATATTGAAGTCTATTCTTAAGATTTACCATGGCTGGCATTTTGGTAATTCCTTTCTCATGGTGTAAAATTTGTCAATGAAAAAATAGGGGTGGTTTCCATCTCCCTTTTTCGCGATATACATACAGAACATACACAAGGCCAAGCATGGGAGCGACTCTGCAACTTACGACACCGAAGGAAGGTAAGACAGAAATCTTGGTAGTTTTTCGGTTTTTGGGATGATACACATAAATCTGAAAGTGGAAGTGCAGGTATGTTCCCGCTAACCTAGAGAGCATGTTCAGCAAGTATGCCCGAACTTCTCCCGACAAATTAACAATCCGAGAGCTTTGGGACATGACAGAGGGGCAGCGCGTCTCATTCGACTTCTTTGGCTGGTACATTTCCAGACGAGACTAGTGAGAGTTTTCCTCTTTTCCTAGAGCATGCAACATTTCATGTTTTCATGTAACTTTTGCAGGGTTGCAACTAAGCTAGAGTGGGGAATTCTGTATATCCTTGCGAGGGATGACCAAGGGAACTTGTCGAAGGAAGCCATCAGGCGCTGCTTCGATGGAAGCTTGTTCGAATACTGCGCCAGGATGAACACAGGTTATGATAGGAAGACGATATAGGAGAACGTGTCCTGTGTGAATTGTAGTCTTCGCATTGCTTTCAAAGTTGAAGATAGGGTGGGTTTATGCATGTAAAGTTCAATAAGTAACGCATTATGTACTTTAATCTACCAACACTCATAGTTAAAAGGCAGTTGCCAATCGGAAATTGAAATGCTAAGGCAGATATCAAATTAATTACCCACACAATTCATGTAGAATTTGAATAGAGTGGGTGATAAGGTTGCACGTATTCATATCTTTTATTAACCTATCAGTCGAATTATTACCTCATACCTCATGAAACCTTATTAAAAAAATTATACAGATGCCCAGCAAATATTGTTATTTTTTCTCAGTCAAGCAAATACAAACTTTATGTCCCAGAAGGTCCAACTTATATGGCATAATTGTAACCATGAAATTCATTTTCAATTGGGACATTAACACCTTTCTTGTAGTAATCAATCATCACACGTCTGGAAGTTATACAGATGTTTGTTCATTTGTAAAATGGCGGAAATTGAAAGACGAAGATAAAAAGGCACTTTAGACATTTTCACCTAATATTCATTTATAAACCTTATAACCACCAAACATTCAATAAGATATAATTTATAAGCCTCTTACAAACATTTGCACCTACCAAAATACCTTCTTTTTGCCAAACATGCTGCTTAATTAATTGATGTGGGAGATTTCTTTGGGAGAAACACATCACAAGAAATGCTAAGCTGCAAAATATTTAATTGCTCTATCATTGCAATTTTCTCGAATGAGGATACACTTTGGAAAGTGGATTAGCTAGCGCCTGCAACCTACAAATCCTTGTACTCGAGCTACACAAATGCAACAACAGCCTTTCTCAACAGATAGAACAGAGAAATCAGAAATATATGGACAGCTTCTCTGCAATCTTGTTCTGCACCATATTACATTCCTCTATCAAACGTGTTAACTTATCCGCCACTCTAGCAAATCCCGAGGGAATAGCAAAGTCTCTGCTAGAATCCTTCATGTTACTAGCTAAAGGAGCACCAAAATCTAGCCCTGACTGAATCTGTGGAGTGTGCTCGCGTACTTCGTGCAGATGACTAGCTTCATTTGTCTCATTTCGATTATTATGAACAACTGTCCCCGTAGAAGGTGCGTGTTGAGCTGCCTCTGGTGGCAGTCTTAAGCTCCAAGGAGAAGGTCTTGTCTGGCTGACTTCCAGCATTTCATCTAGAGATGGATGGGCAGTGTAAGAAGGCTCAGAGAAAACAGGGACGATATCTGACTTTGCACGCGTAACTGAAAGGGGGTCATCTTTCTCCAGAATGTAAGCAGTGCTGCAACTGTTGCTGCCTAGTGCGTTCAGTTGCCAGTTGAAGACCCGTCGAAAAATATGCACCCAGTTTGGAATCACATAATAGCTTGTGTTATGAAGCTCAAGTCTGGCGTTTTTCTGTAACATTATGCTGGCTTCTTTCATTGCCATTGTCAGATTCATCATCCTACTGGATTGGTTCAGGTAACTAATCAAACAATCTTGAAGGTGCAGTCTTTGTTCTTCTAACTCATCGCCTGCCTTGGACCCTCTATTTAGAAATGATGTATCGTCTAAGAAAACAGGAAGCTTGCAATTCCTCAATGCACATAAGAAAGGTTCGATTGCTTCTGCTGAACTCCAGCCTATACTAGGTAGCAACAACTTTAACACGCGATATTCATCAGCATCATACAGCAATGATAACTCAGGACATGGCCAGCCAATAGGGTTCGCACTTGCAGCAGCAACAATATCTTCTTCTGACTTATCCAATGCCTCATTGAAAGCTGAGATGCATTGATTTGGACCTATCATGTTAGCCCCCATGTGGTCAAGAGTATCTAACGACGTATTCAAGTGTGATAGTACCAATGCCCTTGTTTTGACGGACCATAGAACAGGTTGCGGATGTGATTTACTGGCTAACCATCTCAGCCCTTCCCTTAACTGCTTGTCACTGAAATATCCATCAAGCTTCTTTATGTCCTGGCTCTCGTGAAGGTGAACTATCAGAAAGCTAGAGATGCGTGATTTGTCAAGTTCATGGAGCCCAAGTTTATCGACGATGGCAGAAGTCTGATCACAGAACCCCTTTGCACTTGAGCCGCACAAAATCAAAAGTGGCATGCATGATCTGCATGGTAAAGCTGCTACAAGGTTCTGAAGCTGTACTTTTTTACCATCCCATTCAATACCCTCGGACAAAAGAAACACAACACCATTCGCACCTGCTACATCTTGATTCAAGTTGCTGAAATTGATACTCTTGATGACAGACAAACAAGTACTTTGAGATTGTTCACCGATCCACTTCCTCCATATTGCTACCCCAGGGGACGAAATTACCAGATCATCGTTGCATTCTTCTGTAGCAGAAGGCATAAATTTAGAATGCAACCATTGGTCTGCAGAATAACGAGTCACGTGATTAGTCAGCCCAGTGCCACTCGTCTTGATTGTATGATAACACAGAACCACCTTCCAACATATACAACTCGAGCGAGGATTTCGTTCACAAAGTATGTCTGTGACAATGTCCGAGACACTAAACGTGGACCATGATTCCTCATGCTTCTTGTATCTCTTATTCATGACCTCATCAATATTGAATCTCTCGTAAGAGTTTCGCCTCTGACAAAAAGAGAGCAAGGGTGACATTAAGAAAAAAAAACAAAACTAAATACAAAGTATTATTTACAGAAGGCCAAAAGGTATCTCACATCTTGTTTTCGCTGAAGTGGTGGTCCCACTGAAAGTGAATTTAATGCTGCGATTGCAGCTAATCTGTTTTGCTCACGTTTCACTCTTTTGCTTGCACATCGCCTCCTCCAAAGTCTTATCAAAAAGAAATACACAATTAGCAAAAGAAACAAAGACATTATATGTATACTCATACTGCATAGTGGGAAAGACATTAAGATAAACAATTAAAATTCAACATAGTTCATATTGCACCACCTCAGGAATAGCTTGAGTTTTGCCTTGGCAACTTCTTCATCATAGCGATGGGTAACAACTCCCTCAACATCAATGTCATGGGCAACAAGGAACTCTTCACCATTGGCTTTGTCATTAACCGTATCCTGCTGTACTGAATTGCCAATAACAGACTCAACGGCAGAAGAATGCTCTTGTTCAACATGTCTGGTCACGTTGACCAATGGCATTTGTTGGAGGTTTGATTGCACATCGTTCTTTGGTGGGGCTGGAGAAGGTAACACGGGGGTTTCTTCAGCCACTTTTTGAAAATGGACTTGCTGATTTTCAGAAAAGGTTTTCGGTGCAGAGAAATTCCAAGGTTGAAATTCTTTCTCCGTATGTTGATCTCTGTCTTCTTTATTGTGTTGAAATTGCAGCACAAGAGGCACAGGCTCCACTTGCGTTCTAAATTTGGGTGAGCTAGCAAGGTTATTTGGATGATTTTCTTGATCTAATAAAATATTTCTAGCTCTTTTAAGCCCCTGCTGGAGCTGCATGCCCCTTTCTGATGACGGACTAGCATCTAAATTGCGCACTTTTTCTGCTGCAACTGTAAGATCGCCAACTGTTTTTATAGAGTCTACAGCTAAAGGCTTATCTGCAATGACCTTCATTGGTTTAGGTTCCTTTGAAGCTTGAGGTGGAATGGTTGTAACTTGATGTGGAGATAAAATATCTTCAATAACGTGCTTGGACTTCTTTGAATGGACAAGTACTGAACATCTAGTGGGAAAATCCTTATCAATGTTAAGAAATGGACCGTCTTTCACCATGTACAACTCCCCAAAATCCTTGAACGAGAATCCGTGATACTCCAGCAGACTTTCAACACCCTCATTCTGGTAAGAACATATATGCAAAAATTTATTCAACATTGACTGGCCAAAATGGTACAGGGAACTAAAAAAGTTTCAAGAGATTTACCTCCAGACCAAGCCATTTGGCTACATGTGCAATTGGCAGACCTTGGTTATTTTGCAGACCGGAGTGTAAAGAAGCGAGTGCCTGGGTTCGCAGCTGATAGAGTTGAATGTGTGATGTTAGACCCCAATGCAGAGATGCATTCATTTGATTAAAGCACATATATTTTAGAGTAGCGCACTTCAAAATGCATACAGTTTTGAACATTTAAGGCATGTGCAAAATGTTAGGCATGGCATTCATAATATGATTTTTTGCAGGAAAAAGTAAACGGACATTTCAGGCACTAGAAAGTGTCCCTTGTAAGCAAGTTAGAAAGTCACCTCAGACAGGCATTTTTAGTTTTCGTTGCATACATACCCATTTTACTGTAATACACTGCCCAGCAGCAGATGAATCTTAAAAGCTCTTATGAATTCATCTCAAAAGAGAAAAATGAAGATTGAAGAAAGAAAAGACTTCTATGATTGCAAGGCTATGGCTGCACAAATTTGACTCTCCCCAGGAACTTTGTGGCACCGGTTATCTTATATACCATACCCTCAGCCTTTGGCTCCTGTAGATAGAAATGTAAGGGAAAAAAGGAGAAAAACATCATAATCATAACGTGTCAAAAGTGTCATATGTGACTTTGTTCACTTCCCCTTTTCCATATTCTTATCCCTTCAAAATTTTCTTGTCAATTAAGGTCACTGGCTTATACTCCTATGCCTCTCTCATCTAAAACACTACCAAGGTACAAGTCTGTTGATGAAGGTGGTGGGGACTTCGCTCCGAGACATTGAGGAAGAAGACGATGCAGATTATATTGATGATTTTGCTTGACCAACTCCCTAATCATGTGCCCTATTCAACTGGATGTCTTTCTTTGCTTTAATCTCATATGGTTTAGACTTGTATTTATTACTTTGTGATGCTTTAGGCAGTGTTCTTACTAGCTTACTACATAAAACTTGGTTTTATTACAATATTAATAGACAAGTTTTATAGTATTAAACTTGAAAGCAATCAAGGTTTTAACTTTTAAGGTGTTTTGAGATGTTTGGTGAAAAGGCGATCGCCTTAGCCTCTCAGGCGCACTTAAGCTATAGGCTTGTACATCGCCTTGGGTTGCCTCTAGCTTTTTTAAACACTGCCACAGCGCCCACAGGCTCAAACTCAAGTGCCACATTGACAAACCTGTTGTCCAAAAAATAGACATCTCATGAAAGGAAAGCATAAATGCTATAACAAGGAAGCAAATACTAACCTATCAACCAAGTCCAAGTCCTAGACCCCTTTTCATACTACTAACCCCATACAGCTAAATCAAATAACATCCAAAAGCACATTCTCTTTTGCAATTATAACATGGAACAGGGTGATAACTTATGGCTACAATAATTGTTACAACAGAAATCTATCAATTACCAGACTAACATTAAAACTTCAAGATTAGTGTGTTGTGTGATGCTTTTCTTGGCAAGCTCTCTTGTGCTGGGAATATAATTTTCTTTCTGGGTTTATTTGAAGTCAATCAAGACAAGTGTTGATCACTCAACATTCATGTACAAATATTGCTGCAAATCCCATTTGCATAACATCAGCTACTTTATCCTATTCCATCACTGTCATCAATAAGAAATTTACCAACAAAGCATCTCTCTAAGATCCATCTCAGTGGGTGTGTGCAGAAAGATGTGTTCACCGTATAATTTAAATCAAACTTTCAAATCCAAATAACAGAATACCTTATAAAAGTTGGGACAGCCTGACATCTATACTTTCCAGGAGGAAGTTAACCTTGAAAGTATGAAGACTTAACTCCGTACAGGAGGCAAAACTAGACAGTGTAAGTCTTTAAAGTTTCATATATGTTCAACTTCCTTTTCCTGCCATATTTTGTCTAGAATATATTTTTATCAACCCTGTTGGAGTAAAACTAATTTATCAAAGGTCTAACTCATGAACACCGTGAAAGCATTAAAAGTTAAAACAGAAAAGAAATACTCCCTCCGTGTCACAAAACTTGTTGTTTTAGCTTTATGCACACTTATTAATAAAACCTATATTTCCTTTACCTTTATAGGATAAAATACCTAAAAGCCGTAATTATTACCTATAAAAAGAGCAAATCTTTACCTATAAAACAATAACTATAGCTAAAACAATACTCCCTCCGTTTGAAAATATTTGTCGTTTGACTTTTGTGCACGTTGTTTAAGGAGCTAAAAACTCTATAAAATATTATTTTTTTAATCAAATTTTTTTTATAAATTGATACTTATTACAAATAAGTATCAATTTATAAAAAAAAATTGATTAAAAAAATAATACTCCCTCCGATTTTTAATATAAGGCATTTGACTTTTGTACACGTGGTTTAAGGAGTTAAAAACTACATACAATATTAATTTTTTTAATTAAATTTTTTTACATTATAATTATAATACTTATTAATAGTAAGTATTATAATGTAAAAAAATTAATTAAAAAAATTAATATTTTATATAGTTTTAAGCTCCTTAAACTACGTGCACAAAAGTCAAATGCCTTATATTAAAAATCGGAGGGAGTATTTTATAGAGTTTTTAGCTCCTTAAACAACGTGCACAAAAGTCAAACGACAAATATTTTCAAACGGAGGGAGTAAGTTTTTTTTACACAAGTTACTACTCTAAAACAACAAGTTTGGAGGGAGTAAAAAGTAAAGAAAACTGAGCAATTGCAACTGCAGCATCAAAAGGACCATAACTGTTTGACAGGAATAAAGTGGCATAAACCATTCCGGAATGGCTCAACCGGAAAGGACTTGTGGGTAGTACCCATAGGTCTCCGGTTCAAACCCCGGATGACCGCTCTTTATTTACCAAATTCAAGGAATAAAGTGGGATAATTCAAGGAATAAAGTTGACATTTTACTATTCATGCACGCTTTTTGAGGTGTTCAAAACTATATAAAATATTAACTTTTTTAATATATTTTTTTTAATAATTTCAAACTTTTTACTATTAAGTATGAATTTATAAAAACAAATTTTAAAAAAATTAATATTTCATTTAGTTTTTATCATTCTAAAAAAACGTGCATGAATAGTAAACGACAATTTTTAATTAACAGATGGAGTATCAAACATTAAGCAACTATTCTCTATTATGATGATAGAAGACCTTTCCATACCTTAGAGAAGTGAGCATGCATTAGACATGCTTGAAGATAGCTTGCCTTCATTCCAAGCCGAAAGAACGATATAAAATTACCAGTTCTGCAAGACCTGGAGGAGGAATCTTGCATGTCAGGTTATATCCAAAATAGGTTTGCAATCAGGATTTGAGAGAATAAATACCTTGCTACATCGCGAGCTAGTAGAACTTCCTTAGTTTGTCGGATCTCAGGTGTCATTTTTGCGAGATCAAGTGAGAGCTCTCCCGGTTCAACCTACCAAATATTGTTATTCTTATTAGAAAAAAGATTTATAATGCAATATGCCAACATCACCAAGCAAAAATCAGCAAATACTTACTTTATACCCTGGATGTTTGTCCAATTTCAAGAGTGCATAATAACCACGAAATTCTTTTTCAGTTGGAACATGGACGCCTTTCTTCCTGTAGTCATCATACATCTGGAACAATTCTACGGATGTCTTGTTCATTTGTTCAATATTCAGGTGAGCATCAAAACCCTCTGAGAAACCTTCTCCTTTTGTGTATTCACACAGTTCATGCATAGCGATGATGTGGAGCCGTATCTAGATAGTAGTTCAAGTCATGAATCAATGAAATCTGAGGCATCAACAGAAGTGCTGAAAAAAGGGTAAGCAAATAATATGATGATTCAAAACCAAAAGCAAGGTAGTGAATGGGGGAAAAAAAAAAGAGAAATAGTGACGCCTGAATGACAACACCATCATCTATTGAATCAGACATCAATTTACCAACAAAAAGACAGAGTTTATTTCACTGCATGGCATTTATTCATTATTAGGACCTTAATCAGCGTAATTAAATACTTATTTGGCACAAATAAGTACCTTAGAGTAATCAGCACATCATGCCAAACAAACTCATAATAGAGTTGATTGTTTCTGGTTGTATCATCTCAATGTACAAAAGAAAAATATCAAGTCCTAACCAAAGAATTAGATATTAAACATATTTCTTATGATAGTAATGCAGAATATCTGTTTCCATCACTCTCCAACAACGCTAGGGGAGGTTTGTTTGAACATTGTTCTTGAACATTCATTAATAATGTTCCACTTTGAAGTGGGTTAAGCTGGCACTTAATCCAATTGATGAAAGACTATATAAAGTGATTCCTCAATTAAATCCTTTTTCCCCTATGAAGCAATATACAACAAACAATTGACCAATGCTGAATCTCAATAAGAAAATGAAAACAATCAACAAACCAGTAAATGAGGGCTTGCCTATGATGCTAATAAACCCAGCTTTGCCTTTGGACTCGTAGCAAATCATGGTTTGAAAAAGTAAACTACTTTTTATCAACGATAACGAAAATAACGAAAATTTATGAGCAAGCTTCGCTAGTAATTAGGAAGTTATTTATAATAGTTATTAATAACGTAAGGAGAATATTGTCCAAAAAATGCAAGGAGAAATTCAACTAACCATCTGTTCCAGCATAGTTATTGCTTCAAGGTTAAATATGTGCTGCATCCTAAGATCCATCCGAATAGCCCTCATCCTATCCCACAGGAAATTATACAAGGCTAGGAAACTGTCGCTATAAGGCCGATCCAGCAAATTCAGAAGATAATCCATTGTCTTTTGCAGGATAGGCAATGGACGTATTAGCCTTGCTTCTCTCTCTGCTGTTCTGGTATACTGTTAAAAAAATGGTGAGAAGACATTTAGCACCATAATATCATACATCCATAGCTAAACAAGCTACACAAGGTAATAATAATCTAGGTATATTTTAATCAGAAACTACCTTCTTCACTGCAAGCTCCCTGCTGCTTTGGTTTCTATCACCATCCAAGCGCTCATAGTGGTCCAGATCCCCCTTCCTTTCTCTTTCTTCCCTCTCTGACCCTGAAATTCAGCAAGATAAGCCATCTAATCATTCCAAATATAAGTACCATAACAGTATTTTGTGCAGTTTTCATTGTCGTGAAAAAAAAGTTGGGGGGGAAGGTCCAACGTCACACAACATGTTGTGACCGAACTCTAGCACACTCTAGCAAATTCATTAAGCTAGTAAATTGGCAGGAATGAGAATAGCAGTCAACTATCTTAACCATTCAATGGATTCACCCTTAAGACTAGAATTTTAATAAATAAATAAAATGTGCTGATCAAATTAGTCAAGTGACTGAAGTACCATAGTTTGTAGTACGATGGAGCTTAGTGGAATCAAATGAATAGGGAAACACTAATTAAGTGATACGTCCCAGATTGATATCATTGATGACATAAACTTGGGACATACATCAAAATATTTCCTTAAATTTTTTTAGAGAACTTTGAGAATAGGTTTATTAATTCATTTAATCTAAGCAAACAGACACTTACACTTCCATTAAAAAGAATGGCACTGAATACTGAACCAAACATTCCCTGGGTTGGAAACTATCTTGCTCATATTTAATCCTTGGTTTAATAACCTGACCATCATAGATCTTATGGCATTAGTTCATAATGCAACCAAATGTTCCCGATTAAAAAATTAAGCTAATTGGATTTGGTATAGCATGTGTCTAGTGGGTTCAAACCTGATATCATTGTTGTGGGGCATCTTAATACTTGACCTATAACAATCTAACAATTAAAAAAGAGAATTGTTTTAATTAGGCACCTTGACTTTTGATATAAACACAAGTCAGCTTTGTCAGTTTGAAAATTGCACTTGACTCCATTAACACGTGAAATTGTTTCAGCTTCAATCCATAATACTTGATTCATAATACGTGAAATTGTCAGTTTGATATAATACTTGATCCATCTATTAATGGAGCATGAAAAAAACTTAAAATGATACAAAATTCAACTGTCATGGCTATGTGACATTTTTCAAATGACAACGTATCTGCCTAAAATTATGTCAAACGCTAAATTGCCTGATAGCAACTGTTCTGTTGAAAAATGTGAGACCCAATTTTAAGATTATTGATAATAGTTTCAATATTGACAAGGTATCCACATAAGTGATATTTTTTAAAATTAATTCCACCTTTAAAATATAGACAGCTACTGAAGTGATTGGTATATCATATAAAAACAAGTTAAAGTATGTACCAGGACACATGTCAGGGCACAGCCCAATGATAACTCCAGGTGCTTGGGGACCTTCAATATCAACATCACCAGGGAAATTTTCTGCTGATTCCATATAACTGCCAATAACCCTTTGCTTCTCCGATTTGGGGCGATCATTTTTTGCAGTCAAACTAGAAACATTTGCAATGGGAGCACTTAGCTCAGTCTTGAAGCGTGCCAATCGCTTTGCTTTGGCTTCTAGTTCCCTGAAAAAGATTAAATTTTCAGAATTTCAGACTGTGTATCATCATTATAATTAATCAGTAATAACAATAGGCAATAGAACTCCAACTTTTGTACCGTTCATTATCTCCTTCAGTTGAATAGGAATTTCCTTGAAAAACTTGGCTAGCAAGTAGTGGGGGTGATCTAGTTCTCTTGGGAACTGCAGGGCCGAGATCTTTATTGATACCATTTTCAGCATTCGCACCATTCCCAGATGATAATGGAACCAAATGAGATGGAAAGTCAGGGATTCTGAGAACCTTTTTCTTGGGAATTGACCTCGGAAGAGGCACAGCTCTGGAGAGAAGAAAACAAATTTATCCAAGTGGAAAAGTGAGTATTTTGTCATGATTGAAACGTATAAGATGAATTATAAGAAACAATTACATTCCACTGTCACTGAATGAGCAGACAAAGAAACAGTACTCAAATCATAAACTGAAGTAGTTTGATCTTGTCATACCACTACCACTACTCTCAAACATCCCTAAGAGAAGGCTGAAAATTGAGACTGACAATCAACTTTAAGGCATACTGCAAACAATGAAGAAATAGACAATAGTTCACAAAAGATCAATGGTTTTTTTTTCCTTTTTTCTTCTCCGTTTTTTGTGTAAAGCAACAGTAACATCCCAGGCAAGAACAGCAAAGACCTACAGCCAGAACTGAACACTGGCTAAAGTGAGGAAAAAGTCGCTGGCTTCAACCGCCAGAAAATAGTATTGAGAAGGATACTATGCAAGATCTAGAATTTGAGTTGTGCACCATCATAAAGGCCTGCCCCTTTCCAGGATAAGAAGCATAATCACGGATATTATAAACGATGTGAAACCAAGGAAATCCTTCACTTCAAGATTCAACTTATAGACAAAGGCAAATAAAATTTCTGGAATAAGGTACCTCTAGCTTGGTTGAAGAGGCTTGGAAATTGCTTTTTATTTGCAAGAGAAGCTGAGTATACTTAAGCACCCATTTAGTGATCAGTTCTCATTGTTAAAGACTGTGTTAATATATTATTAGTGAACTCAGTTCAGCATACAACTTAGAGCTTCTAATTTAGTAATTTACCATTGGTTAAGATGTAACCACATTTTATGCCTATTTAAGGATATCAAGGTCTTCTGGTCATACCTATAATAAAACAATCCAAGCAGCAGCCATGCAATAATTTCTATGATAGAAACTAACTCCCCGCTTGTTACCGAGGATGGAAAGGTAAAGATTAAGAAAGTGAATCTAGTCAATTGTTAAGTTATGGTTCATTGATCAAGATTATTTCACTTCCTCTCATCTCAATGACTAATTTCATAATAGGGTAACCATATCCCCTTGCCTTCTCTGGACTCAAAAAAAAAAAAAAAGGATCCTTCACTTTGATTAGGTTCTTCCATATAAAATTTGTTTCCTTTCCTTTCCCTACTCTTAAAACAAAGAGGCCTTAAGTTATATCCTCATTTTTATTAACTATTAAGTAACATAAAACATTGCAGATTTTCATGGATGTACAGTAACCTAGAAAAATAATACTCCGTAAGAGGGGATAAATTCACAAAAGAAGATTTATAGAAAGGAAGGGAAAAAACATTTCTTAAATAAAGAAGCAGAAACAAAATTGTATCTACTGGCTTTTGTTCCATGAGCAAATGACTTGCATGATACAATATCTTAAGAACTTGTCATCCATCTAGAAAAGACTAAAGCAACATCTAGTGGAATCCCTTGGTGAACCTCTCCACCAAACAGAGGAGCATGCAGGAGCCACAAGCTGAAGCTTAAAAGCAATAGATATGACTAGATGTGTCTAATAAAAACAGAAAGCATTCCATTACTAGCACAGAGAAATTTGTAGAAATTATATTTGGGACAATTGGAAATGCCCTCTCGACATAGTAGAGGAAAGGGTGCGTTTCTGAAAGTAGTCATACACTAGGCTTGTTGTTGTTGTTTTCTAAGCCTATACATGTCGATATCGCAAATAACCAACTGAAAAGGGTGGGGGCAAGCCTTTCAAGCTGCAATAGAAAATGGTGTGCACTTAATCACTCACCTTCCAACAGCATCAACCTTGGAGTGCCTCGAAGAATCTTCATCACCAAATGGAAAAAATGGTGTTTGTGCTTGTTGCAGATCTTGAGGGCGAGAAACAAGTAATTGAGTTCTAGGTTCAGCAGGCAATGCATCCACTGCAGAGGATTCTCTGCATGTTTCACAGTAAGAAAAACGTATAATTCATCCGCACTTGAATATCACAACATTGTCCTATTTTGTTTCTGAGAATTTGCAGTTGCTAAGCTAGTATATATCTCAATGCACCATCATCAAACAAAATCGGTTTGATAAAAGCACGAACTAAACAAATAAGTAAAGTGAAGTACAGCCGCTAGAATCAAAAATCGAAAACCTAAAAACTCAAAACCCTAGGGAAAAGCACCAGAGCAAGAATAATAATTAATAATAAAAAATCGGTACAGAATTTGGATGCATATCTGACCTGTATGATCGAACAGCGGGAGGATTAGTGGGGAAAGGAGGAGGAGGAGGAGAAGGCGGAGAGAATTGGCCGAAGAGGGGCTGAGATTTGGGCGGCGCTGAGGGGCCAGATTCCCTCCCAAATCCACCGGTGAACGCCATGAAAACCTAAATCCGACTATCAATTTGACGATGGGAGGGACTTTCAGGATTCGTTTGGACTCACAAGGAACCAAAGCATGCGAGAGGCACCGAATCCACCGACTAACGGCCTCTGCTGCAGAGTGAACGGAGAAGATGAATACTCTGTTTTGAATATAGCTGGATGCAAGTCTGCAAATACTCTCTATACGGAGTATTTTTGAAATTTTGTTTTTTAACCCGTTTTTTTTTATAAATCGAACAATCATCGTTCTCTCTTCATAAAGGTTAATATAGATATAGATAAAATTAGTTTAATAAATTATAAAAAAATTAAATATTTTTTATTTAGATTCTCACAAAATATATATAGAATTCACATTTAGAGGGTTTTTTTTTCTAATCTACAATTAATTGAATCTCATGTAATTTAAAAGATAATTGTTTTTTAAAAATATTTTAATATTGTTTTTATTAAATATAATATATATATATTTATTACGTTAGTATACTAAAATATCTATCCACAGATGAATTATGGCTACATAATATTTTGATAAATTATTTTGGTCTCAAAAAATAATATTGATATAAATAAAAATAACAATTATTAAATAATTAATTTTGATATAAATAATTTTTTCCACCAAATAATAATCTAGATATAAATAAAATAGCACTTATCAAATACTACATATTTATTTATCTATTAATATTTTTGGTAAGTATGACTATGAATTATTTTTTATTTATGTTTTGTCAATTAACTAAAAAATATATAGATAGATAGATTGTGGCTTATTATTTTATTAATTTTTTTCATAAAATCAACCACAACACGTCACATGGGACGCTATGCATCGGTTTTATAATATGTACTAGTGCAGGTCCCGTCCCCTGCACGGGAATATGTTAGCACAATATTATAAAATTATATTTATTATCTATAAAAAAAATCTTATTATAAATATAAAAATAAATAAATATGAATTACATTATGATAATTAAACTAATAACTGGAAATATAAGATTAAAATTAATCTAGATCTAAATAACTCATTCTCCTAAAAAATAATATATATATATAAATAAAATAACTATGAAATAATTAATTTTGATATAAATAATTCTTTCCACAAAAAATAATCGATATATAAATAAATAACACCTATCAAATATTTTCTACTATGTATCTATTAATATTTTTGGTAATTATGATCACTGTTCTAAAAAAAACCCTTCAATGCCCGTCTAGACCCCCACCTAAACCCCTTACCTCACTCATCCGCCAAAGCCTTCAAGGTCACCAAGACCCGCCTAGACCCCAAAGACTTGCCATAAAATTCGTCTATATGGAAATTAGGTGAACCTAATTTCTTTTTAGGTCCCGTCCATATGGTGTAATTTATATATAAACCGTCCATTGGATAGATTATTTATAATCCAGATGGAGATACACTTATATGGCAATTTGTATATCTATATATGCCAAATTTATTACTATTATTGCGTTTAATTATATTGATATATCTATTTCCTTATATAATATTTACTCTTTTATAAGATATTCTATTTATTCAATTATGAGTTAATGGTAAAATAAAATAATTATTTTTAATTATATAGATTAAAACTATCCTATTATTTTTATTAGATTTCCTTTTTGACGGGGGAAAGTTTTGCGAGATGCACTCACGTGCCGCCACGTACGCAGATGCACTCACGCGCCGCCACGCAGGCAACAATGCATCGGTTTTAGTATATGTATATAGATGTATAGGTAGATAGATAGATAAATAGATAGATATAGGTAGATATGTTGATAGATAGGTAGGTAGGTAGATAGATAGATAAATAGATAGATAGATAGATAGATAGATAGACAATATGGTAAAACGACTATTGACAATAAAATTTTAACTAAATTATATGTCTTTTTCATTTTTAAAAAATATTCTTAGTTTTTTTTTTAATTAGGAAAAAATTCTAGGTCAGACAAATCTGAACCTCGAAGGCCGACAAGTCGGCAGACGGAAAACCGTCTAAAACAAACACAAAATACAAAGATGGTGCTCGATACAAGCAATACCACTCCACAATAGCGAAACTAAAAACAACCAGACCGAAATGGATGAGGAAAAAATAAAAAATATATAAAAAAATATTCTTAGTGCTTCTAAAACTCAGTTGCATAGACTATTTAATTTATGAATTAAAAATCTTTAATTGTGATCTTAGAGAGACCACTATATGTCTATATCCATAGTTGGCATACCTTGCATCCAAGTATTTGATATGTGTTCTTGCTTTGTGTCTATTCCCATATGTATATGTATATCAGTATATGCTCAGGTATGCCGAGAATTCAAGTAGTCGTCATCGCCGTCTCCAGCGTCTACAAAAGTCGACATATTTAGCGACTCTGCCTCCTTCAACAAGTTCGAAGACAAATAAGGATGATATCAAATGGGATGTGGATTTCAACGGATTATTTGGAGAAGAGATGGGTAGAGGGGAGAATCTAGGACACCACTCAAACATCCGATTTTAGGGTTTTCGATAGGGATGTTCATCGTCCTAAATCGAGCCGAATCGGGTCAAACTAAATCGAATCGAAAACTGAAATCTTAAAAAAAGTAAACCGAAAACCAAATCGAAACTAATAGGCTTGGTTCGGTTTTCAGGTGGTTCGACTTCGGTTCGGTTTGGTTCTGAACCTATTTGAACCAAATTTATTTGACCAATTTGATTTTGAGCTAACCCATAATCTATAGGTTAGCTCAAAATCAAATCGCATAGTTTGTGTGAAGTAGTTGCAAACAACCTATAGGTACAGTGAGCAACACGTGCAAAGTGCAAACAAGTAGGTATTTGCACCTATAGGTGCAAAAAAGTTAAAGTGAAAGTGTGAAAAACAAGTGAAATTGTGAAAGTGTTAAATAACCCGTAGGTGCAAAAATGAACAAACCTAATTTCAATTTGTGTTAAAGTAAAATATTAAAAAAAAAAAAAAAATTTGTTTTTTCTCAGTTTAACCGAACCGAAACCCGAAATTAAAAATTTCCTAAACCGAAACACCTCGGTCCGGTTAAAAAAATCGGTTCGAAACTAACTCTGAACAGTCCTAGTTTTATCTCTGTGAATTCACTAGCATGGAAGATAAACAAAAAATATTAATTAAAATACAAGTTCATCTATCAAGAATCAACTAAAATGTCACATAAGTTTAATTGATTCAAGAAGATATATATAAAAAAGTAAAGTATCCTCGCTAGATCTCCCACCAACTACAGTAAATGCAGGTATCAACAACCGAGATCTCGCTTTCGCAATCGAACAAGCACATACTAAAAACCCCCAAATCTCAAACTCCATCCATCTCAGACTTCTATCTACAAATCAAAATCATGATGAGTTTCAATAGACTCTAGGATAATTCTCGAATTTCTCCATTTCCATGCCAAAATCGAGACACAAAGTCTCAATTTTCCAGATCTAGGTTTAGATCCATGAAGAACATGAACTCAAACTCCCCAGTCCGAAGAAAAATCCATAAAAAATGACAACAACGAATGCAACCAACCCATCACATATTATCAATTCATCAAGGCAAGAACAAATCGAGCCCCGATTTCTTTGAATTCTAACACAAATTACTCGTATTAATCGAACCGTAAGCTCAAAATTGAAAGGGTTAAAAAAAATTAACCTTTCATCTCCTTGAATCAAATTCATCTCCTAAACAATGAGAACATCTTTAAGATTCTGGATGAAACCACTACCATAAACATCTTGAAATCCAGTTTGAATTGAACGACCTCATTGAGAGGGGAACAACAAAGGTTGGTGGTGGAGAGAGAAGCAGGATCATCAGAGATATCAAGGGAAAGGAGATCAGAAACGGAGGAGAGAGGGGATGAGAAGGAGTATGAACGAAAGTGGTAAAAGGACATTTGTGTAATTTGGTGAAAATAATCTTGTTAGTAGTCATTTTAACATCCTGCTAAAAGCCTCACTCGATCTTCTTTTTTAAAAAGCTTAGATTTTTCATCAAATGCTCTTGAGGTTAAGACTGATTTGCATGGTGTGCGAAAGATTGATATATTTCGCGTTGTGTGTGAAGAGGACAAGGGATATGACTCCAATATTTGTGAAAGAGGAGGAGATTTTTTTTTCGAGATTAGTAATTTAAGGATGTAGAGGTGAGGGTGGGGGGTTAAAAGAGGGAGATTTTTTTCCAGTGGAGATCTTCTACTCCACCTCATACACCCCTCCCTACATCACAAAAATATTTTCACATTTTTTTTTATCTTAAAAAAAATTTAAAAAATTATATTTATATTACTAACATATATTTTGATATAATTATAAAATTTTATTTTGAAAAATCATATTTTACCATTTTTAAAAATTAAAAAGGCAATATTTAAGAAAATACAATTATTAAAAATTTTAAAACGTGATTTTTTATAATAAAATTTTATAAATATATTAAAATAGATGTGAGTAATATCAATATAATTTTTATAATTATTTTTAAGATAAAATAAATGTTAAAATATTTTTGTGGAGTAGGGAGGGGAGTATGTATGTGTTGTAGGGGATCTCAACTGATTTTTTTCCATCTCATAGAGAGTAGATGGAGGGGTGGAGAGGATGGGGGAAAATTGAAAATTAGAGCCAAAATGTCGTTGATTATAAATATTCATTTTACATTTACTTCAATTGGAGATAAAATGATAATTTTCCCCGAATATTATAAAAAAATAATTCTCTATCCTCTAAACACCTAAAAAAATTTTAAAAAAAATAATCACCTAAAACTTTATTGATTTACCTCTTAAAAAAAGTAATACGGAGTAGTTATAAAAGGGAGGAGATGACCAAAAAGTCTCTCACTCGTATGGAGCTAAGGCGAAAAAACACCTTACAAAAACTTGTTGTGGTATAACACCATATTCACCTCCTCTAAACTCTCCAAGTCTGACCTTAGAGCATCAACAACATCCCTAGAACTCATTCCTTAACTCCACTTTTTACTTTTCTCTCTCTTTCATACTCCCTCCGTTAATTAAAACTTGACGTTTTACTATTCATGCATGCTTTTTGAGGTGTTAAAAATTATATAAAATATTAAATTTTTTAACATATTTTTTAAATAATTTCATACTTGTTACTATTAATTATGAATTTATAAAAACAAATTTAAAAAATGTTAATATTTCATAAAGTTTTTATCATTCTAAAAAAGCGTGCATGAATAGTAAACGACAAGTTTTAATTAATAGAGGGAGTATTATTTTAATACTACTCATTACACTTTTACACTCACGTCCCTAGAACCCACTAGGGTTCCTTAATTTTTTTTATTCATTACCCATCATAAAAGTTTATATTTTATAATAATAAAAATTCAAATGTACATAATTATATAATTAATAACATTTGTTATAAATAAATTAAATAATTATATATTTGAGAATTTTTTTTGCATAAATTAATAAAATATGAATTCCCTTCCACAAATGTAGTGAAAATGAGATGCTCGAAAACTTCATTGCAATTTGGAAACATCGAAATACATAGCAATTGAAGTAAAGACAACAACATACAAAATGAAAAGAAATACTACTCGACAAATGAAAACGATGAATGAAAACATACATGAAATTACGAAGTTTTAAACATTAACATGTCCGATCGGTGCATTTCGGATGTGCTACCAGTAGATGCTTGGGTATTGGGAGAATGAGATGTAAACATTAGAGAATGTGGATTTTGGTAAGCTTGAAAATGGGACGATGGATTCTAGTAAGCTTGAAAGTTTGAAGGTGGTGGGACATTCATATTGGGTTGAAGAAATTGGTAATTTTGATAAGTTGTTGGATTTTCCGACAAAGCAAGAAAATTCAAAGGAAATTGGATAGGAGTATGAGGACGTTGTGGGTGATTGAGATCCATATGCTCAAGAATATAAATGTTTTGTATGAGGGTAGAGAAATGAAGATGGTTGATGAATCTGCTCACCTTCCCTTTTAATAGGAAATATCTCCATTTTTTTATTTTTTTTAAAAATTTACAAAATTATTGAAAGTGGGTGAATAATTATATATATACACAATTTACAGAAATTAAAAATTTTATAACCTAATGATATTGGTGTCTATAGATTAAGAAAAATAAATTATGCATTTCTACAATTTCCAAACTTAAAAAAAAAATTCAGCCCAACCATGGATTGAAGTTTGCATGCAACCTATATTCCAAATACATGTGAACAGAGATGTACATGTGTTTCCATATAAAAAAAAATGTACATGTGACAAACATGTGCCATGAAAATAGAGTAGAATCAGACTCGTCCTACCTTTTTCATTTTATTTCAATTTTTTATTGTCATCCCCCTTCCTAATGTTTGTTTGTATTGCAAATTTGGTGGGTGTTTAAGCATTAATTCTTACAACAACACCCGCCCCATCGTTTCTAATGTACATCCACCCATCTTTTTATATTTTATTCTTTTTTTCTATAGTTTCAGTGTTTACAAACCCCCATTGCAGCTGCTCTTATACTCTTACTTTATGTCTCCTAATCCATTCTTTCTCCCGTAGTGTTTTGTCTTTACATTGCTGGAGATACGAAATTTACATTGTTCAATAATTCGATCAGTCCATAACATTGGCGTACAGGGAACATGACTTAAAACAACTTCATTTCTATTTAAACATGGCTAAAAACAACTTCAAAAAGAAATTTCACTTGAACAAAAAAACAAAATTCATACTCTCGATCCCCAAAATTTCATCCCCAACCACATAGTCCACGTACCACCATCACCCTCACTGGCTTCACATAAACCTGATATACGAGCCTACGAGCTCGAGTACTTGATGTTCAAGCTCGAGCTCACTTTCTATTCGAGTATATACATGTGCTCAAGCTCGGCTCGCGAGCAGTGTGTAGAACTCGAGCTCGGCTCGATGAGCTCGGTTGTCCTCGAGCCCGAACACGAGCTCGAGCTTGATATGCTCGATTGGGCTCGTTACGAGCTCGAACTCGGGCTCGATGAGCTCGTTAGGGCATGACAGCAAAAAACCAAATCGAAAGAACAAAAACCCACGCCCCCCTCTTTTGACAGATTCAATAGGGCATGATAGATTGAAGAACAAAAATCGAAACCTAGGGCATGACAGCAAACCAAAAGAATCAAATCACCTAAGTCGAAAATCAAAATACACTTACCAAGTACCAAGGGCGCTGTTTTGCACTGCACTGCACAACCGGAGAGAGGCTGCACCGCCAGAGAGAGGCCGCACCTTCGGCCGTAATGGGGCACCTGACTGTGCGACGGGCGGCGATGGCGCCTGACTGTGCGTGATGCGGGGTTAGCCGCTGTTTTCCCGACCTTATTGACGTTGTAGACTCGGACTCACAAGAATACAAAGGAGGGGCACAAGTTAGACAAGAAAACGCAACAAAGGGAGGGTAATACCTTAGAGACAAGGCTCGACCAAGTGAAAGGGAAAAACAGAACAAAATAAAGGGAAATGAAAAGAAAAAGATAGGAGGAATCAACCTTGATGAACAACAAGAAGACCCAATGGGACAGTGCACCAAGAACCAACTTGAATGACACCAAAACCAACCCTATACAACCTTACACAACCATGGCTGGCCATGGAAGCACAAGAAGGAGGTTCGTGCTCATCTCGGAATCACCAATCTTCTGGAAATTGACAAAACCAAGTACAAACCAAACTAGATGCAACACAAATGCACACAAGGCATGAAACTCTCACCTTTGGAGAGTGAAACAACTAGGTTTTCATAAACAAGATTCAAAGTGTCTTCCAAATGAGATGTTACAAGCCTTAAATAGGAGAGAAAATCAGCCCAAAAGTAAGGGCCCAAAAACACAAAGTTTCAACAAGTCCTACTAAACCCAAACAAAGGCCCAAAACACAAAGTCCAAAATAAAGCAAGCAAATCAAAAACTAAGTATGGGTGATGGCTGAATCACCCTTAGTCGAGTCCGAAAATGGTGCGGTTTCAAGCAATGTGATGATGTCACCCTCGGGCTCCATTGGTAGTACCAACTTCATGTGGTGGTGGATGAAGGCGTTAAGTTCCTCTCTTATCTTCTTAGCTCGGGACCTTGTGATAGGTCCATCTCCGAAATGAGGTGCATTGGGTGATACTTGAGATGGTCCTCCATCAGTGCGACTGGACCACACTTTAGGGTTTCACCGTTTGAGAATTGGGGATGAGGATAGTCTGAATGAGTGGATGAAGCGGAATAAAAAAATCGACATAAAAAAAATCTGAAACACACATACTACTCGAGGGGCAATTTTGTCAATTCCATTGGGAGTACGAGCTGGCGAGCTACTCAAGCTCGAGCTCATGAATAGACTCGAACTCGGCTCATATATACATTCGAGCGAGTCCGAGCCGAGACCGAACTACTCGGCTCATGTATCAGACCTAGCCGAGACCGAGTGGAGTGAGGGAGAGATGCAACTTTTCAAATAATTATCCATTTCCTGGTCAAATTCATTAATATCGCTCAGCATGACAGCATGTATCCTGATTCTTCGCCCACGTTCATTTCACCCCCTTCTTCCCATCCTAAATATATAAAAAAAAGAAAAGAAATTATCCCCCTTGTCAGTAATCACCACCGCCATCTTCATCTTCATCATCATCATTTCATATTATATCGCCGCCTCCTACAACCCTGCAAGGAACTCGGAAACATCCATGGCTGCACCGCAACCAATCCACAAGTCAGATGAAGAATGGAGAGCTGTTCTCTCTCCTGAGCAATTCCGAATCCTCCGACAGAAGGGAACCGAGTACTACTACCTTTCTCCTCCCTCCTTTCCCCTTTCATCGCATGATTTTGTTTCTCAATTTCACTTTGAATAAGCGTTTGATTGATTTCAATCTCACACTCTGACTAAATGTAATCCCTTTCATCCCCCCGATCACCGTTTTGTCTGATTCCGTATATCTCGCTCCAAAAGTCAAAATTTCGAATATCACGGATGATCGATTAGAGTTTTGTTTCTAATTAAACTGGAATAGCCTCGGATTTCGATGCTAGTGTGAAATTTTACAGCTCCGAAATCGAAAATTGAGCTAAATGCGATGATCGGCTAGGGTTTTTATTTGTACTTGCACTGAAATTGGGATCGCAGGTTGAAAGGCACCGGAGAGTACAACAAGTTCTACGAGGAAGGGATTTACAGCTGCGCTGGGTGCGGGACTCCGCTCTACAAATCCGCCACCAAATTCGACTCCGGCTGCGGCTGGCCTGCCTTCTTTGACGGCCTCCCGGGGGCCATTAATCGCTTTGTAAGTCCCTTATCAACCTTTTGTTCATTCTTGATTCGTATCGGAAACATATGAATACGAATGCAAATGCCAATGAGCAATGTGGATCTGAAATGCACCTGTAAACTCCGCAATTGAAATGCAAATGCCAGTAACAAGACTATCAATGTCGCAAGATGATCGTAGTTATGTACAATTTTCGTTATGTAACGAATGATTATGTCCAAACCCGAATATGGCTTTGAAGGAAAAGGTGAAAATGTAGCATGTGGTTGTTTTGTGGTGTGTGTCTGTGCAGCCTGACCCCGATGGGAGGAGGATAGAGATCACCTGCGCAGCTTGCGGTGGGCATCTTGGTCATGTCTTCAAAGGCGAAGGGTTCAAGACACCCACTGATGAGCGACATTGTGTCAACAGCGTCTCTATCAAGTTTGCTTCCGACAGCTCTGCCTCTCATTGATGCGCTAGCGGGATTGTTCACAGTTTGCACACACTGATCTACTGTTAAATGGGAGTATCAAGTTTCCATGTGATCCTTGTTCTGACTGTGTATGATTGTGGTTTGTGGTGGTTTGAACTCGGTTCCTTGTAATAATACACGCCTTCTAGCTTAAACTGACTGAATTGATCCCAATTGCTTGAGTTTTTCATATAGCTACTTTGATTTGCACTTTTGTGTCTCATCCCACAAACATATAATGTGTGTTCTTGAACACAACCCTCCATTGTTTGCGAGCTGCTCCTCAATTGTGGGTTAAAGCGTTAACAATGGCTCCTCCAAGAAGTATACGTTTATTGGTTTCAGAGAATAATAACAATTCCTTCATGACAGAATTTTCATGTTAGGAAAAGCATATGATCATATCATTCGTTGGACCATAAACACAAAAACTAATTGAAGCCAAATTAGAAAGTGTTGTTTGGTAGGAGCTTCAACAGGAGGGGTGGAAGTTGCAGGTGGAGTATTTGGGGTTTTTTCCCATGCTGCACTACCAGATATCGACCCTCAAGCTACAGACTGTATTGTTTGAATATAAAGGACAAAAGAAGATGAAAACCAGAAGATGGGAAACAGAGGAAGCGGAAGAAGATTAGAAGCAAATGAAGATTTCCAGCTGATTTTTTTTTTATTACCAAAGAATTCCCTTATCTGATAGCATCCTAACGGATAAGGTTAATAAGACCTGCATCATTGGTAATATCAATGTCCCTGATAAAGCGGCAAATATGTACAACCTTATTCGCCGCCCTTTCCCAATGTAGGGCACATGAAAGAAGATCATCTCTCACGCTTAGCCGAAGAAGTTTAATGTCGGACATTATCATTTCGATTTCGAGTTAATTCTATTACATTCAAAGAAGTTGTCCAATAATCTTTCCCTTTTCCTTTCAATCCCAAAGATCTCAACTAGGGACATAATAACATACCCCAATTTTACCTTTTTTCCTGTCAACCCCACAAGATCCCAACCATTATCTAATAAAATAAATATAGGAGCAATGAGATGCCTTGCATTTGTAGCTGTACCCTTGACTCGCTCAGATAGTCCGATCATGTGTCAAGTAAGCCCCTAAATAGGTTTAAACTTTTTTTTTTGTTAGAATACTGATTTTGATCTTATATTAAAAAACAAAATAAACTCAACGTAATTTTGAACCCGATCAGAGATTTATGTAATTTAAATCCGATCAGATGGACATGTGGAGCGTTCGTTGATTTTGCCAAGGAGGCAAGGATTATAAAAAACGATAATAGGACGATCATTATATAATTAACCTACCTTAATTATCGGATTAGTGAAGCAGAGAGAAATATATTCTACGGATCGTATTCTATTATTTTTCAAAATTACTGTCCATAAATTAATAGATGAAGTAGCTAACCAGCACGTTAAGAGCACGAGATATGTTCGTCAACTACCGTGTTGGTGAGTGGTGACCACGTCGGTCTAATCTCGGACAATTGTGCACACAACAAGTGTATGATTAGGGGTAGGGGTGTTATTCGAGCCGAAGGAGCCGAACTTGACATGTTCAAGCTTGGTACATCTAGTAAACGAGCTTTCTTTTTTGTTCAAGCTTGGCTTGTTTTACTAAATTACCGAGCTTGAACCGAACTTTTTTCGAGTTTTAAATAGTTTTACTTGGTCATAACATAATGATTTAAAGAAAATTTTAGAAATTTCATAATATTCGAGCTATTCGAGCCTAAATCGAACGAGCCGAGCTTTCAACCGAGCTTAAAATCATGTTCAGGCTCGACTTGTTTAGGTAAGTGAACGAGCTCGAGTCGAGCTTTTTTCGAGCGGATCCCGAGCTGTTCAGCTCATATAACAGCCCTAATTAGGGGTCGTTTGTTTATATAAGAGGGGAATGGAAAGGAAATGTATTAAATTTTACATATAAAATGTATAAGATCATCATTTTTTGTGAGCTTAGAGAGGAGGGTTGGGGAAATGATTAGATCATCCTACATGTGGTGCTCTTAGTTACCCTCCTTAACATTATAATATTTTCTTAGCTCAAAAAACCCACTAAAAACTACCAATGTGGGTGTTCTTACCCTCCTTAACATCAGGGAATAGAATGTGGGAAAATGTAACAAATTTAATTTTGTATTCATACACCATCAATTAAATTGTGTTATTTATTTTTAAAAGAAAAAGATTAAGAAAATTCAAAAGTAGGATTTTTTTTGTTTTAATTTAAAATATATAAGTTTTAATTAATTATATCACTATTTTTGTTCAAATCTGCACTTTTCTATTTTTTTTAAAAAAATGTTCATATCCATAAATCATTATATATCTATATATGTAACTTTATTTTTTTTAAAAAAAATCGGAATATATGGATTCATGGTTACATATATGTAATTAACTTTATTAAGTTATAATGTTAACTTAGTGATATCTTCTACTATATTATAATAATGCAGTAGAATGATTTATGGATATTAACATTATATAAACAAAAAATTATAGCATTTAATAACAATAGACATCAATATTAATATACTTATTATTTAAAAAACTAATTTGTTTAGAAATTTTAAATAAACAAAATTGAACTTTCAAATACAATAAATACGATTACTTAAAAAATCCAAATAGAAGGCGGAAACTGGTAGTAATGACTTTATTTTCCCAAGAGTTAAACTCGATATTAACATACATAGGGTATGTATGGATGCACTTTTTAACTAGTTAAAAAAATAAGTAGAATGGGTTGTTTATTTTTTTAACTAGTTAAAGAGTGTATGGACACCCAAAAAATCATAAAAATGGTTAAAATTATGAGTTAAAAAAAAAGCTACTTGAGGGAGCTTATTTGGGGTTTATTTTGTTTATTTGGTTTGAAAGTACCACAATATCCCTAATAACAACCAAATAAACTCCACTTTTTACAAATAAACTGTTTTTCGTCCCATACGGAGTTTATATTTTTTCATAAATTTTTAACTACTTTTACCAACAGTTTATAAATTTTTACCCTGTTTATAATTTTAGTCAGTTTATTAACCCAGTCCCATACGAACCCATATTATCTTTACCAGCTAAGCTAATAACACCTCTCATTCTAGTCCACCTAGCTACTACATATATTTGAAATTAAATTTTAAAAATCTTTATTTGGATTATTTTTGTTTTTTTTTACTAAAAACACATGGCGAATTGTTATAAATTGGAGTATACATATCACTCTAGCTCCTCCAATTCCCATGAAAAAAAAAAAAAACTCTAGCTCCTCCAATCTCAACATATAGGTTCTTCAGATTGTTAAAGGAATTCAGTTTTGGGGATCGGTTAATTTACAGTGAGAATAACGTCCAGGTATCGATCTCTGATCTCTCAAATATTGCTTGCAATCTTTGCTTTGATTAATTAGGTTATTTTGCTTCTACCATATCATATAGATTTGTACCTTTTGCTTCGATCAACTGGGTAGAAACTTGTACTTAATTAAAGAAACACATCTGCATTCTGCAGGGTTTCTGTGTTTCTTGCTCTCTTGATTTGGTTGGCTGGTTGATCGATTTACAACTTGATCTCCCTAACTACAGGTGTGAGATCGATGCCGCCGGAATTCACAAAGCTGGTACAGCCAGTGATAATAGCAACAAAGGGGCTTCCCTGCACAGGCAAGTCAGAAATTGCTAGGCTTATAGGCCGGTGGGCGAAATGTCCGGTGTTATACATTGATCACTTTTTGGATGCGTTGTCCTTGGAAAACGGCTACACTGCTGAGTTGTTGCCGTCCCCTGACCAAGCCGAGCGCCTCCACCGTCTCTCCTTCGGTGCGCTCTGCAAAGCTGCATCCAACACCCTACAATGGGGTGTTGATAGCTACTGGGATTGCAAGTGCATCGTCGTCAAGTCCCGTCTATACTCGACTCTAGAGCTCGATAGACTCGTACAATTCGCTAGGGAGCGCGGCTGTGGAAAGATCCTCATCATCGAGTTCCTGATGAAAAATGAGTACCGTTTCCGAGTTAGATTGGAGCATAAAGTGGAGTCAGGGGGGCAAAAGGAGTGGTATAATCCGAGGAGTTGGAAGGATATTGAAAAGGCCAAGGATGATTACGAAGCTGATAATTGGGATCTTCATCTTCGTCGTTTACTTGGCAATGGTGCAGATGGCCTTCCTCGGGTCATAAGGCTCGTGTTGGACCCCTTTGATCATCTCTACCTTGTTCCATATGCATCTCTCCCTAGTTTAAGTTACCCAATTATTGATTTTCTCTTGCGCAGTATTGAAGTAAGAGACTTATTTCTTGAGGGTCGATATGCAGTCGTGCAGTATGATGAAGTGGGACGGTATTTGAGGGAGAAGCAGTTAACAGGCCGTCGCTCTAGAGGAGTTCATCATCACAAGTATCTTTGTTATGCGTGTAGTGAAGGTTGTGTCTGTGCCATCAAGTACTGGGAGGAGCTAAAAGACGATGTCGATGATAAGGGCAACCCTTACTATTGTGGGGTTTGCGAAGAGCTTGTTATTTCAGGCCAACCTGCCTACGCCTGTCAAACTTGCACCCTCACATTGCATAAATCATGCGGCGAGCTAGCTCATGATGTCGTCGCCTTTTCCTTTGACGACTATCAAGATACTGAAACCCTAAGATTTTACCCTAAACGCCTTCCACAAGGGCGACATGCTTGCAAGTCTTGCTTGGAAGGAGGTAAGCACTTCTCACTTGGATGCATATCGTGTCGTTTCGAAACGCATTTAAAATGTCGTGTGTTACCGACTATTCTTAACCACGATTGCCATGAGCACTCTCTCATCATGAACATTATATAATATGTATAAATGCAACGCATGTGGAGCTGATCGTCGTCGATTTGGAGGCACATATGGCTGCTTTCTCTGTTATAAGTACTATGACATCGAATGTCTTTCTCTGGTAAGACAAGGGGAGCATGAGCATGGCGGACACCAACATTTACTCAAACTCATATACTCGCGCGATGGAATGGAGGAGGAGGAAATGTATTGGTGCGACGTCTGTTACGAGGACATTGATCCACAAAATTGGTTTTATTCTTGTCAAGATTGTCCTTGTTTTTCTGCTCATCCAAAGTGTGTAAGGCATTCGATCAAGAGGGGATCATTGCAAACTCATCCAAGAGCTCCTTCCTAGAGAGAAACAAGGTAATCGACCATAAATTCTTTCATTTGCGTGTATTTGTCAAGCTTATTTAACGGTTTTTCATATATGTATATATGTTGAATATATGAAAGGGATCGTATCCCACATTGATAAAATAGTGTATCCAACCCTTGTACAAAACGCTTGTGTTTAGCTTAAACTAATGTATAAACTACTTTCTTTGGCCAAGATTATCTACAACGTATTATTAATTATTCTATACATGGGATAAGAGTTCAAATTTAAAATTATATTTTAAAATTTAATTGCTTTAGTTTTTCTTTTAATTAGATTTCTAGGGTTCAATCTTGTGCTCATCGTTTATAGTGTTGAATAAAAAAAATGATCGTTTATAGTATAAATTAAATATCCAAAAAAATAAAAACTCTCGATCTCTATATATTTATACAGACTCATCACTTTGGGGTTCTGGCAGTCGGAGACTCGGAGTCGGTATAGGCTGGGGTCGTGGTAGTGTGTATCGAGGCGTCTCATTTCTCCGGAAGTATGGTTCCTTGGAGGTTCGTCTTCACTGTCCACAAGTGACTTCTGATGTACCGCTGGCCTACGGTGTTGCTCCAGAGTAGTGCTTGACTTCGTCCTTCGTCTATGTCCTCGTCTTGTTTGGATTAGTTGTGTTTTAGTTTATCTTTGTACTTTTGTTTGTTTATTGACAGTTTCCATCTGCCGACTTGTCGACCTTCAAGGTTCAGGTATTTTTGGTCTCGAATTTTTACCTAATAAAAAAAAATACAGACTCATCAGTCATCACTCATATGGAGCGTTGATTTTGCCGAGAGGATTAAAAAAAATTGTATTCTATTACTGTATTTTTAAAATCATATAGGTGATCCTTACCGCAATAAATTAATTAAACAGATCTAGTGTAATAGTAGTAGCTAGCTAACCTGCACGTTAAGAGCTAGCAGGTGTTCAACTACCATGTTGGTGACCACGCGCGTCGATCTAATCGATCGATCTCAATTCTCAACATATATATGCTTCACTAACGTCCGTGAATTCGAACCCTCATTAACGAATTTCTTAATTCAGATCGTTAAAGGGGTTCGGTTTGGGGGTTTTGTTTAATTACAGTACTTAAAATAACAAAACAGGTATCTACATTATTCCTACACGGTGTAGTGTGCAGGTGAGATCGATGGTGGAACTGACAAAGCTTGAGAAGCCGGCGATAATAGCAACAATGGGGCTTCCCTGCACAGGCAAGTCTGAAATTGCAAGGTGTATAGCTCAGTGGGCGAGATGTCCGGTGTTGTACATCGATCACTTTCTGGATGCACTCTCTTTGGTAAACGGCTACACTGCTGAGTTGTTGCCGTCCATGGAAGAAGCTGAGCGCCTCCATCGTCTCTCGTTTCAGTCGCTCTGCAAAGCTTCATCCGACACCCTACAATGGGGTGAGCTCAGCCACTCCTGGCCATCCAAGTGCGTTGTCGTCAAGTCCCGTCTCTGCTCTGCTTTCGAGATTGATCGATTGCTACAACTCGCTAGGGAGTGTCGCTGTGGAACGATCCTCATCATCGAGTTTCGGGTGAAAAATGAGTACCGATTCCAGGTTAGATTGGGGCATAAAGTGGAATCAGGTGGGCAGAAGGAATGGTATAAGCCAAGAAGCTGGATGGAGATTGAGAAAGCCAAGGACGATTATGATCAATCATCTAATATTTTGGATCGTTTAAAGCTTGAAACTGGCGATGGCCTTCCTCAGGTCACAGGGCTTGTGTTAGACCCATTTGATGACCTCTTCCTAGTTCCATTTGCATCTCTTCCCAATTTTACTCTGCTTGTTATTAATTTTCTCCTGCGTAGGGCTCAAGTAGGAGATCATGACTCGAACATAATCGACTTATTTCTTGAGGGCCGATATGCGGTAGCTCAGTATGCGAAAGTGGGACGACATATGAGGGAGAAGTTCATAGGAGGCCGTCGCTCGAGAGGAGACCATCATCACAAATATGATTGTTTTGCGTGTAGTTATGGATGTGGTTGCCACATCAAATACTGGGAGAAGCTTGAAGATGATCAAGATGATCAAGGCAACCCTTACTATTGTGGGGTATGTGAAGATCGTGTTATGTCATGCCAATCTGCCTACGGTTGTCATTTCTGCACCCTCACATTGCATAAATCTTGCGCCGAGCGACCGAATGATAACTTCACCATTGAAGGCTACAAAGAGATTGAAAATTTGAGGGATTACCCTAAACACCTTCAACTGAGGTGGAGGTGGAGGCTTGCTTGCAAGTCTTGCTTAAAAGGCGGTAATAGCTTCTCAGGTAGATGTAGATCCTGCAATTTCCAAAAGCATTTGAAATGTCGCATATTACCGACGATTCTTAACCATGATTGCGACGAACACTTTCTCTTCGTGCAATTTAAGCGTAGCTACAAATGCATGGCATGTGGAACGGATCGTCATAGATTTGGAGGTGCTTATGGCTGCTTTATTTGTTATAACCACTACGACATAGAATGTCTTTCTCTGGTTCGACAAGGGGAGCATGAGCATGGCGGACACCGGCATTTATTGAAACTTGTATACTCGCGCGACGGAACGGATGAGGAGGAAGCCTATTGGTGCGACGTCTGCTACAAGGACATCGATCCGCAAAATTGGTTTTATTCATGTCAAGACTGCCCTTATTTTGAAGCTCATCCAGACTGTGTAAGACTTTCGATCAAGAGGGGATCACTGCAATTTGCAAACTCGTCGATCCGAAAAGCTCCTTGCTAGATGGGAATAGGGGGATCGACTAGAAATCTATCATTTTGTTATGTTTGTATAATTATTTTTCGGGTTTTTTCGCGAGATGTACCAAAATTTGGGCTATTTTACGTGGCACCCCTCAGTTTAAGTGAAAATTTGTGAAATACCCAAATTTGTGAATTTAAACGATATTGGTTTCTAGATAGACTATGACAACCCTGTGTTTTATTTTGTTTTGAAAAGGATATGCATTAATTTTCCTACCAAAAAAAAAAAGGATATGCATTAATTGTTAGTCTTACTTATAGACATGTTTAGACTCAGTTTTATTGATTCAAGCTTTGAGAATTGAAGTTCTTAAGAGTTTTCAGTACGTTATAAGTACTTAAACTTGTTTTGATTTTGCGTCTCGGTTAGTTGAATCGTGAGATATAAGTTTTAGTTATTTCTATTGATTATTTCATCTTCTTTATTTATGATGAGTTTTATGTTATTTTATCTTGATTGACCACCTTGGTAGATTCGCACCACTCTAGGTTTTGATTCATCCTTTTAGATAATCGAATATGTCGTAGCAAACATATTCTTGTTAGATCTTATAGACGAGAGAAATATATTCTTGATTCTGGTTAGAGAAGGAGATCATGAGCATGGTGGACACCAACATTTACTGAAACTCATATACGCGCGCGGTGGAATGGAGGAGGAGGAAGCCTATTGGTGTGATATCTTCTTCAAGGATATGGATCCACAAAATTGGTTTTATTCTTGGCAAAAATGTCCCTATTTTGCAGCTCATCCAGACTGCGTAAGACTTTCGATCAAGATGTAAGGACTAGGGCATCGAATTACTGCAAACTCGTCCAAAAGCTCCTCCTCATCTGCTTCAAGGCGACTCTACCCCGGTCACACATTCGTCAATCAGGTAGCACGTACATCTCCCTCAAGTTGTCTCTGATAGCTTGGTTGGTTTTAATAATAAAACTCCATTAGTTGTCATGTTCGTGTAAAACTGGCAAGCACGTTCCCCTACTTTCTTTTAGCAATACATGTGGATTACATACATTTATTAGTTTTCAATTATTTTTTTTTAATCCTCTTGGAATATGATCCACAAACTCGCTCTTCGCATCTGCTTCACCCCACCGTGTATTTAGCGATAAATTCACAGTGTATTTATCAATTCCACTTAGTTTATGGTTTAATGACTTGATTCAAAATTACTTGACCCGATATTAACACAAAGCAAAACTAATCCGATTGCAGCCTTTATGACTCAAATTAAGTCCAATTTCATCTTTTTTTTCATGGCCCAAAATCGGCCTATTACAAGTCCAGGGTGAAAATCACTTAATTGCTATTTTTGTTAATTATCCCCATCTCAAGTAATTAACGGTCATAACTACCAAGGATCTACAATTTCTATAATACCGTTGCCGAATTAGAGGCTATATTTTCTCCCGCCCTTTCCTCTTCTTTCTATCATACAACAGCCATTTCACATTTATTTAGGGTTACACACATCATATCTTCAACAACAATTAACTTATTTCTGAATTCAAATGGGGAAAGACGAGGAACCTCCAGAAGAAGTAGAAGTGGAATTCGGTATATCAATGCATTGCAAAGCCTGCGAACGCAAAGTCGTTAAAGTCGTATCTAAGATCAAGGGTCTGTTCTCGATCTCTCTTGCACTCTATCGTCGAATGTACAAAGAACAATACAAAATGATCTTGAATCCGGCAAGTTTGTGTTTTTGTTTGGTTTAATCGGGTTTAAATTTCATTTTGCGAGGGAATTTGGATGAAGGGGTGCAGAGAATCATGACGGACATGAATAACCACAGGGTTGTGGTGACGGGTCGATTCTGCCCTGAGAAGGTGTTGAAGAAGCTCAAGAAGAAAACCGGGAAGCGAGTGGAAATCGTTGTACCGGAAGAACAAGAAGACGAGAATGCGGAGGGTGATGGCAATTCGTCGAATGCGGATGATGAAAATTTAAGGGAGGTGGAAGAAGACGACCGGTGCGACGACATCCCGGTTTTTACCATGTTTAGTGATGAAAATGCAAATGCTTGTTCCATCATGTAGTTAGGACTTAGGATCCAACAAGATTTCATTATCTTGCCCTTAAATTGTTGTCCATCTTGTTTATGTTTAGGTAATAGGTTATAGGTATGATATTTTTGTAAAGGAAGGGGAGGATTTTATTTTATTTAATAGAAAAGTGATTAGGAAAGACTACCATGCGTCGTGGTCCATCTTAGAGTATACTTGTACCATGTAATAAAATTTACAAATAAAAAAAATGGTGTCCATGAAATTATTTATGTATGAAACAATCCCATTAATATACACATTTTCATTATAGCACGTCATGTAATTACGAATATTTTCTAACATCATTCCTAGGATGCACCACGACGATGTCTCTGTGTATGGGACCCGTAAATCTGAATTACGATGGTGTACGTCCGAATTGATATCGTCTCACGTCCGAATTGACGTGGAAGTAGACACTGGAAATTATGAGGTATATGGGCCTATGAGTCCAATATTATAGTCCAATATAAAAAGCCCAATCTCTCATATTCTAGTTCAATATTGTATAAATAGATAGTTTGCTGTATTGGTTGAACCACCGAATTTAGTTTTTGTAACAAACTCCTTTACATCAGTTGAAGCTCCATCCATGGAGGTCTGATCTTCTTCCAAGATTGAATCAAAGAAACTCAGGTATCCTGTAGTTTCTTATGGTATCAGAGCGATTATCTAGCGTGTAGTTAGATCTGAATTTTCCGCTGCATGTTTCTGGTTATGCGAGTTCAATTTGATTGTCTTCGCTGAGTTTTTCCGCTTAATTGACATATCGTTTAAGGTCTGCCGTGATCTTCGATCTTGATTAGTGATTCACTTCAGTTGTATGCGATATTCTGGTTGTATCTGGACTTGATTGTTGTTATCAGTTTCCGGAATTGGTCGATTCTGTGATTTTCGCGTTCTAAAGTTGATGGATTCTTGATCAGTTTTGGATTGGTCAGCAATTGATTGTTGTCGTCTTCGGTTAGCTCTGCTGTTGGTCTGGTTATTACGAATCTGCTTGTTTGTGAGCGATTTGGCGAATTGATTTTGAATCTGATTGATGATATCTTCAGCGTTCTTGAACTGATTGTTGGTCTGGTCATTGCTTTGAGAGTGATTTTGAATTTTGGTCTGGTTCTTGAGACAGTTGTTAGTTCACAGTTTGGGATTGTTTCTAAATTGTTTTTTTTTAACTCATTTCTGTATGTTGCTGTGGTTGATTGAGTTGAGGTCAGGTTGAATTCTGGAATCATGGCAGATCTTGGAAGGAATGTTCGAATTGATGAGGTTGAGATTAACCGGCGTGAAATAGGGACACCGGTTGGGGGAAGTCATATTGACCCTCTCTTCCTGGCAAGTTCCGACCACCCAGGGATGCAACTTGTGGCATCCCAACTCAATGGTACGAACTTTCACACTTGGAGGCGAGGTGTTCGTATGGCGCTTGGGGCAAAGGTCAAACTTGGTTTCATCAATGGAGGTTGCCCCAAGCCGTGTGAGATTGATGATGACTATGACAGATGGCTGCGCTGCGATTTTATGGTGATGAGTTGGTTAATAAACTCCATGAAGCCTGAGATCGCGGAGAATTTCATGTATGTGCACTCAGCAAAGGAGCTTTGGGATGAAATTCTCGAGCAATTCGCAGAGTCTAATGCCCCTTTGATATACCAGCTGCGCAGAGAATTGAGTGGTATTAAACAAGACAATTTGAGTGTCTCTGAATACTATGGCAAGTGCAAGAAGATCTGGGAAGAGCTTCAAGCTTTGGAAAGTGTCCCAGTTTGTAAGTGTGGAGCACTAAAATCAGTTGAAGCTCCATCCATGGAGGTCTGATCTTCTTCCAAGATTGAATCAAAGAAACTCAGGTATCCTGTAGTTTCTTAGAAATCAAAGGCAAATCGAGGTTTAGGGCGACGTGCATCACGTTCTTATCGACGTTGGTGCATAAACCTTAATTTACGGTGTATTTAGTTTCCGCGTTGTGTATATTTTTTTCTTAGATTTTGGTGAGTGTTTCTTCGTTGTTGTTTCCTAAAAATCTAATAGTATCAACAAAAGAAAAAGAAAAAAAAAAGCGTTAATTACTTCACATTAATCATAGATAATTTAAAATGCTACATGTCTTAGGGTGTGTTTGGTAACCGAAGCTGAATGAGTAGCTGAAACTGAATGGGTAGCTGAAGCTGAATGGTTAATTGTGTAAAATATATGTTGAATTATACTGTTGAAAAGTTAGTAATGTGTTTGATAACCTTAGCGGATAAGGTAGTTGAATAAACTAGCTGATAAAATGAATAGATTTGTGTGTATAAAAAAAAAGCTCTGAAAAGCTTGGGAGTGTAGCTTTTGAAAATTCAATTCTAAAACGCTAATTAAAATATAATCATAGCTTTATTTCATTTAAAACTATAGAATATTAAAACAAAAAGCTCTGAAAAGCTACTTATTTTTTGTCAAACACATATAGTGTCTACAACAAAAAAGCAAGTTTACACAATACTCTATCGGCTAGTTTTTATCAACTTATTTTAGAATACGAACAGTCAACTCTCACTAACTCAACTGACAAAAATGACATGTATTAACTAGTAATCAATAGTTTACAAGTCTAACTCTGCCTCCTTAGTGTAATGGGCCTATGAAAAAAAATATATATACTACTCCCTCCGTTGTAAAATATAAGGACGTTTACTATTTAACACGTTGTAAAATATATATACTACGCCCTTATATTTTGCAACGGAGGGAGTATTAGTCTATTACTTGCCTAATTTGTGATAATTACAAACAAATGTATCATTTTTGTAATCATTCACAAAATTGAGCAAACTAGACACTAATCATGCAATATCAATATCTTCTTTTCTCTTTGTCATTTCATCAATCACTTGCAAGTTGCAATGCATTTTCATTTAGGAAAAAATGATCCAACAAATTGTTTTATGCCTTGTATTCTTTTATGAGCAAAAGAACGACTTTTATCTACAACCACATCACTTTTTCCAGAATACACTCGTAACTAAATTTAATAATAATAGAATCACTCGTCAATATGTGCAGCATGAAACTACATATGAGAATGAGATATCAGCGTTTATTTAGAACTTGATCGGTTAATTTAATGAGATCTCATGTTATTGTTTTTCTTTTACGATCTTTAAGGGGCATAGGTAAGAACCTCGAGTCGATTTAGAAATCGTTTATCTAAATAATACTCCATCCGTCTCAAAATTTAAGTCTTTTTAGCATTTTGCACAAGTTTTAATAAAACATTCATCTCTCAATCAACATCATCCTTCCACTAACTTTTTCATAAATTTTATTGTTTTTTAATACCCACTATATTTTTCAACCAATTAAAATCTTTTAAAAAGTTAACAACGCACAAATCGATACAAATCATTACTATCCTCTACCTAGGAAACTAAAATGACATTTATTTTGATATAAGAATAAAGACCTAAAACGATTTAAATTTCGAGACGGATGGAGTACTTATTGTATCATTTGAATGACTGTATGATTCAACCCATCAGCTCAAGATGATCAAGTTGACACGCCTAACCCAGATGATAGTTCAAGTGTCAAGAGATACGATGATACCTGTGTTGAAAACCATGGAAATAGATTACCTTGAAGGTCCAGTCCACATGGTAACAATGGCTCATCATCCACATGAAAGTCTACAAAAGATGATCACTTGCAAAGGGTCTAAGAGCATGAGCAACCATGAATTTTGCTCATCTTAAGGTTACTAAAAGGTAAACCCATGGTTGTGGGTTTTACCTTAAGGTAAGGAAATGGAAGAGGTTACCTTATAGAGAGAGGTAACATCTTCCCTTTTCTAATTTTGTTTTCTTTTTTTTTAATCAAAAAGTAAATGAAAAGATATAATTGTACACATAATAAAAGTGAGCAAAACTCATGGTTGCTCATGCTCTCATCAACATATTTTGAATTTTCCACTCAGTTGAGTAGTCGAGTTGAATCACATTAGACATAAGGTTATTATATGAATTGAACAGTTCAAGCTTGGCTCGGGATCGGCTTAAAAAAAATCGTCTTGGGCTCGTTCACTAACGTAAACAAGTTAAGAATGAACAAGATTTTAAGCTCGGTTGAAAGCTCGACTAGTTCAATTTAAGCTCGAATTTTATGGAATTTCTAAAATTTTCTTTAAATTAATATGTGATAACCAAGTAAAACTGCTCAAGGTTAGAAAAAAGCTCAACTCGAACTCGTTAATTTTGTAAACAAGATAACCTTGATAAAAAAAAAACTTGTTTAAAAATTTAACCTGACTAAGCTCGAGCTAGTTTAACAAACGAACCAAACTTTAAAATGTCAAACTCGACTCGTGTTGGGGACTACATCTTCCTCTCTATGCAGGGAATTGTTTTTGGCCGTGTTTCTGTCCCGTCTCCGTTCCCGTCCCCATTTATTTTCCCTAGCCCCGTATCGGGGATTCCTTGTGCTATTGGGAATCCCCACCCCATGTTCATTTCTAATAGGAAGCTGTACCAAACATGACCGTAGAAATTTGTGAGCATGTATGTTTAAAAATGGCGGGCAGTTAGAACGACCTTCATTGCAATTTTCTCGGGGTAGATTTTGAACATGAAAACCCAAAACAACTACACAAGCATACTGCATCTCAGAAGCTAAGTTTAATCAAAATTCATTACGCAGGTGGAAGCACTAAACAGAACACTGCCATAGAGTGTCGTATCTCAGCTGTCTTCTCCAAAACACCACCAGCTCACACTGTTTCTAAGGCATTCGAAGATTGCACAGTGAAGGTCCCCTCGACAGCAAGTGTAGCACAATCATCCATCTACGACAGCGAGGGTGTAAGACCATTGGACCATGATCGGTGACTGCAAAATAAGAACAAAAGCCAGTTAGCAATCGGAATAATGAAAATTACCCAGAATTTTGGAATAACATAAAATCATGAATGGCAATCAAATAGAAGATGTTTAGGAAAGAAAAAAGGTTTTTTTGTCAAATATCAGCAAACTTCTACTAAATAGAAAGAAAAAAGGTTTTTTTGTCAAATATCAGCAAACTTCTACTAAATAAAAAAAAAACTAAGATTGTTGTTGTTAAGAGCATCAAACAAACACCAAGGACGGCTTCTCGTCTGTGTGAAGTATCAACATGCAAGGACTTGTGGACAAGTGTCCATAAACGAGGCATTTCATCATGATTTTCCTTCTTGGCAAGGATAAAAGAACAAAAAGAGTAGTGCACTTAAATGAGATTGGATGTTTCAAGGCAGGGAAACAAGAAGGAAACTGCATCCCCCGGTAAAATGAGAGTTTTCAGAGGCATTAACCAATCACCAAGGTAACACAAGCCCTTAAAAGTCATACCTGACCGAATTTAAACAAACAAAATGCGAACAAATTTGGCCACAAGGAGATCCAACAGTAATGGCAAGTAACTTTAGCACCAGGGTGGGGGGGTGGGGTGGGGGAGACAGCTGCAACATTAGAAATGAAAAGAAAACATGCCTGTAAGATCAGGAAGGTGATCCGCTGAAGCTTCTTCCATTGCATGGACTCTTCTTATCTGGTGAGTAATCAGACAGAGGTGCATGTTCATTTGATTTGCCCTTCCTCTCGGTGTGAGGAGAAAGTTCCCTGGAATTTGCTGTGCCTTTAGAGGCATTTGTGTCATTGGGAGAACGTCGCCTTGGAGTCAAAGATCTCCTTTCTGATTTCTTGTGAACTGCATGTGGAGAAGACTCACTTGGACTGTGGGATCTTCGAGAGGTTCTGTGATCTCCGTCAACAATCGACCTCTTTTCTCTTGAATGAGGAGACCTCCTAGAAATTCTGCAGTCCTCGTCATGATGAGCATTTTCCCTTGAAGTTAGACACCTACTAGATGACCTGTATCTCTTATCTCCCTGAGAAGTTTCCTTTGGGCTAAGGAACCAGCCATTGGATAAACTTAAGTGAGAAAAAAATAAAAAATAAACAATAAAATCTTAAACAAGAATCCGTTCTTATACTTCATCCAACACCCCAAAAAGAAGGGCTGAAGTATACAATGATGTCCAAATCGAAGCACAAAAGCTAGTCATCCCAAATCTAAATTAAGGAATCTAATTTAATCTATGCACATTACTGGAACAAGATCAGGAACATTATTCTCAAAACTAAACAACATGGATTTATGCTACTCGAGAAGACATCTTTACCTGCATCTTTCAGAAACGTGGAACAAAAAATGAAACTTGGATCCTCAACTTTTTTGATTAAGCTTTTAATGATGTACTCGTACAGCATCCAATAACGTCACAGCTCTTTTTGGCAACCTCTTTAAAACCTCAAACTATCTTTCTGGACCAACATCAACTCACTACTCGTAAAAGTTTTGAATGCTTTCCTTCTCTGAAGAGGAATTCTTTGGCCAACTATAAGCACTAATTTCTTTATTGATTATTATGCAAAAAAAATACAAATTACTTGAATAATGAAAATTGTGTGAAACAATAGAAAGGCAGTAGAAATTAACAAACGCAAAAGGAAACAAACAGAAGAAACAAATACACTAAGTAAAAGGTCAAACTCATACTGCATATCTTCATCAAGAAAAATAGTTCCAGCCCAGATTAGCGTAGTGTTTCTCTTTTTTCATGAGCAGTAATAATTACTCGCGTCTTAAACCTTCACCCTCCCCTTTCCGAGGCAAGGTACAGGAAAAGGAACAACAAGCTGAACTTTTCATTTGCAGCCGATATATAATACATATTAAATTTTTATGGCCGCTTGCTTTGAATAGCAACAAATGATAATTAGGGAGGATCAATTACCAGTTTTCCCAATTTCCATTTAACCACCCAAATTTTGGAATTTATATACATAAAAATCATGCCTTATTGTCACCGAGTTAGCAACTCTATTCCATAAAAAATTGTTGCAAGAAGAGAACGGAAGAAGAGAATACCCAATTAAAATCCTTAAAGCTCAATCTCATCCATACTATTTGTTGTCAATGAGAAATTTCCAAAGTAAAGAATACCCAATTAAAATCCTCAAAGCCTCTATTCCATAAAAAAAAATGGGCAGAAAAATGTGAATCACCGTAATAATACAAATAAACCATGTTCTTTCCTTGTCTCATAAAACCCCTCGTTTCCTATCCTAAAATTCGATGCAAAGCCACAAATGTTTAACCCATGGATCAAAGGCGACAAAAGCTTTCAAATTCTGCAGGGATCAAGTGGATAGCAAAAACATAAGATCACTGCAGGCCCAATTAAAAGGATTTATCGAAGGGAAAGGAGAGAGAGACAGATTTAAAAGTAGAAAATATAATAGTCACATTGTACACACCTTGAGTAGTGCCTAGCAGGGGATGCTGATCTTGAGTGTGCTGGAATAGAAAAAAATAAACTATCTAATATAAAACAAAAAAAAACAGTCAACCATAGAAAAAGATCTCTCAAAAGAAAGGATAGTTTCAACTCACAACGATATCCGCGTCTAGGGGATCTTGAAGAAGTCCTTCTATAGCTTCCTCCATAGCTACCACTGTCCATGAGAACAAATATGCAAACGACTATAATCAGCTATGAAAATGCAAATATGAATTCAGAATGTCCAGATCAAATAGCAAAAACTACAGCAAGAGAGACAAAAACCCAATACCTTCTGCCTGTATTTCTTCGCATTTCTTGAGGAGTTTTACGATTCTCCTCTGCAAAAACAATTCTTATCTCTCGTCCACCAATAATTCTATGGTTGAGATGTTCCTTAGCTTCAAGTGCATCTTCAGGATCACGGAATTTCACAAAGGCAAACCCTCGTGGTTCCCTGAGAACAAGTCCAAACAAATAATGCAGATCATCAACCACTGTAGATAAGTTTACGAAACAGAAAGTCTATGACTGTTTCAGATAAATATATGTTCACTCAAAAGGTGGTAGTAAGGATAAGTTTTAAGAGAACGAGATTGTATAGAAATAAACAAAGATAGTATAGCTCAAATTAAACAGAATACTTGAAGAGAAATGAGAGCTCAAAAGAAAAATAGGTACTGTTGGGAGTGTTGGCACAAACCTATGAGCACCTATTTCAAACGAAACATGAAAATGTTTAGTTTTCAATTTGACTTCAAACTGTATAAATAACAATTCTACTAGCATGGTGTTCATGTGGTTTAAGAATGTTAAAAATACCAACAAGAATTCTTCGTTCACAATATGAGTGAATCAACACAACTACAAAACATGGATGCAATCTGGCAACTTGAAACCAAAAACATTATACACTACTAGTTTACTACCCACAAACAACAAGAGCTTTTCACCTTCCACATGCTTTATATTTTGTGGCAGTAAATTGAATACTTGAATCCTTGTAATTTGTAAACCATGTTGAATATAAATCATATTTTGATAGACGTGATTTAATATATATCTATCATCTCTTATGCTATCAGTTCATGTATCAGCTAGCAAATTAACCTTATTCTAGGTAAACCACTAGCAACTGATATAATGTGTCATTGTGGCTAAAATCATATCAACTAATGTTCACCAAAATATCATCCATAAGATTATCAGTCTGCATCACAAATCATTAATATTCAATACCAATTATGATGGACGTCTTCAACTCCATTGGAATTCTAATTTGAGTACCGACTCCTGAAGTAATAAAGTTTGATACCCGAAAAAAAACTGTGAAAGAAAAGGCACGAATTGAAGAACTTTGCAAACCTAACCCTAAGTAAGAAACAGATGAGTATTTCATTTACATGGACATTTAGAATACCGTGTGTAGTAGTTCTTGGGCATGTATACATCCTTCACAGGACCGTAACGTTCAAATGAAATCCGGAGCTCCTCTGGCCTGCAAAAGTCAAGCACAACCATTACTTTTGTCCTTAATCCGGCAGTAGAGCTACATCATTTCGCACAGCTCCCGAAATCACCAGCACTCAAAGAGCCCGAAAATTGGCTTCTTTGGAAATTATAGAAAAAATTTCACCTCTAAATGCATTTGCACAGTCACAGAGAGGAGGAGAACCTGGTATCAAGAGAGACGTTGCGAACCAGCAATCCAGAAGGAGCGGGAGAGCGGCGTTGGCGTTGGAATCTTTGAGCGCGGGAGTCGTCGAAGCGCTTCCTCGGCGGCGGAGAGCGGCTGCGACGGGGACTAAGACTCCGGTACCTTCCCATACTTCTGTGGTTCACCAAGAGGCGAACGAACAATGCGAAACCCTAGAAACGAAATCGCAGGAACCCTAATCCCCTTTCGGGAGAGAGATTGTGAGAGAGCGTTTCAAAAATGTGGGGGAGGAGTGAGGGAAGGAGAAATCGCAACGAAGAGGGAGACCGCGGATAAAGCGGCGCAAGGCCCCCCAAAGGTCGGTTTGATTATTGGGGGAAATTCCTCAAAACCGCCCTATATTTACTCCATTGTGCAATTTTACCCTCTAACTTTATTTTGAAAATTGCATTCAGTTGTCATTTTTTTTTTTTGACAAGGCAAGATTTTAGAAGAGTTGGACCTAGCTAGCCTATCATCCAATAGTATCATTTGTGAATGAAAGTTATGGGTTGGAGATTAAGCACCTTATCAACAATTTGATTGATCTCACAAAAGATGTAAAAATATCGGACAATTTCAATATATATAGAGTAGAATAAGGTTTTTGACTTGTTATGATCATAACAAGAGGGCAGGTCAACACACAAACACCTATAACCAAAAAAACAAAATCAAACAACCAACATAAAGAACACAAGTTAGCATGACGCAAGAAGTATGTCGTGCTCATTTGTGTTTAAAAAGCTTGAAATGTCCAAATATTTAAAGCTTTTTATTCTTATTAGTCATGGCTAAATTCAACATTCAATAAAATAAAAGCTTGACGTTTACTGTTTGATATATTTTGATATAATTTTTAAAATTGAGATTATTTTTTAATTAAATTGCTTAGGTTTGTGTTGCACGTCGTTAGGTGTCTCTCTTCGTCTCATGTATGTATCTCCTTTTTTTTTACATAAAGGTTTATTTTAATTTATGTCTCGATTTGTACCATTCAAATCACTTTCTTATAACTTTTTTCTTCAAATAGTTGAGATTATTTTTGAATTTTTTTTCCCTTGAGATAATCAGTGATCATAACTTGTCCTAATCTATTCCTTACTATAATATTTAATGACAAGGATAGCTCGTAGCTTAACCATTACTAAAAAGAAAAAAAAACGTGTAACCCATTACATGCCATCGACTATTTCACACATCTAAGCTCGATCGTACACTTCACAAGTTTCTGTTCTATACGAACCTTATTTATCTTATTTTTCTCATTTGACGTTTCATAAACTTGAACAATATTCGAGCATTAACGAGATCAAACAAGGCTACGAATCCGCATTTACAGTCGCACGCTTGGATTGCTTGCAACTTGCAAGTCACCATTTCGCACAGGAGAATGACAAAAAATGAGAGGGCAAGGTATGTCGAAGCCAGTAAAAAGGACGAAGTAAGGACGAACATCAAGGCGCAGAAATGCTAACTACAACAACACTAGCATACAACCTGTCTCAGTCACCATGGAGAAAAATTCCATCCGGATTCAAAGGTTCACTAATCTATTTGCCATCGCAAGATACAACTCCATAGTTTTCAGCAGCTCCAGATAGACCAACCTTTGCTGGCTATGGTTGAAGGAATTAAAACTGGGAAAGTTGTATAATGGAAAATGACTTTCAGTATGAAAACAGACAGCTGTGATTCTGGTTCTATGCATCAGAGCTGCCAGGTTGGCCCCGCGACTCCAAGAACAGGCGCACTGTGGAGTTTATGAGTGATGGTTCAGCCATGGCACCATTCCCATAATCTCCACAAGCGAGTCTCTTGTGGACAGGCGGAATCAAGGTTATACCCAGGTCATCAACTGTCATAAGATGCTTCTCCGTGAAAGGATTGGTCCACATGTGTGTATTCATTGCTGGCGCTATGAAAATGGGTTTGCTATAGTCCCAAGCTCGCACAATGCATGTTAACAGATTGTCACACAATCCACCAGCGATCTAGCAAAAAGCGAAAGAGATAATTGACAGGGAATTGCATTAGGGCTTCCAAACTCAAAGTGGCATAGACAAAAAAAAAAATTACTCGATACAAATGCAATGGCATTTTCGTATAAAACAGTTAAAATGAGTCGCAGTTGCAGAACAAAGCTGATGAAAAAATGCAAGCCACCAACCAAACCCAATGCTTTGTCTTTGTTCAAGGCTTTACTCATTTGTAAACAAGCACAGCAAACGAAATAGAAGCATATCATGAAAATACTATTTTTCAATGAAGCACATAGCCGAGGTTGCGATGAAGTTAGTTGCAGACTTACCTTGCCCAAAGTATTTGCAGATAGTGGAGCAATGACCATTATGTCAGCCCACCTGCGGAGCTCGATGTGAAGAACACTATCACCAACTCTTCTCCAACTTGACCATTCATCTTCATCAGTGTAAAGAGTCACATCCTTTGGAATGGAAGCCCTATCAATGAAATGTAAAGCAGCCTGGGTTACCACCGCCTTCACATCGGCCCATTCAGAGAATCCAATGCAAAGGTTCCCAAACTTGATTGCAGCAACACTTCCACTAGCAGCCAGCAAGACCCGGGGTCTTCTACTCTGACTGTTCACCGGGGGCTTTACATCTGTCATAGCAGGTTCCATGTCCTACCAGAAAAATACATAAAGACGCCGTCCTTAATCTAAATATCCATCATGACTCGGGAAGAAAGATGAAATATTCGATGCACAAAGCAAGCATAATCTGCATCTCATACGTGGCTCATTGTGTTTTATGACAGAACGATCAACATGTTCTTGTTCACTACAACATCTGTTGAAACATATAATACAAATGACAATTGATTCAAAAATCACATATATAATGATTGAATTCGGATTTTTTCCTTCAATGTGTGTTTGCTAGCAAGAGAAAGCTTGTATCTGAACACGGACAGAGGTCTCTCGATGCGGGTTATCGTCATGAGCTATGGCTGAGCCGAAATAAGTTCTTACAGTATTACTCAAAACTGTAGAACTTGCATCACAAAAGGCACAAATTGCATCCACGCACTAACAACGTAAGGAATATCTCATGAGCTCAAGGGAAAACCTCACTAGATGCTTGAAAACTCATAATTCATTCGGCCAAAGAGGCAAACTAATCACTGATTTCATATTGTAAAGTATGAGCGAAAAACAGCAAAAGAAAAATCCACTATCTCTCTCGGATCGTGACTAGTAAACGGCCAAATTCAGCACATGACAGACCGAAGAGACTTCAAAGGCGGAATAAACCCTAATTTCAGTTGAGTGCAAGAAATGGAGCCACAAAAGGGAGCAAAGAGATTATAAAAACAAAATTGGACCACATCAGCGCTTACAGAAGAGCCAATTTCAAATGGATCGCAGAAAGCAAGGTCTTTGACAGAGGAGAGTGAAATGGAGCTTCCGTCGAAGCATCAATTGGAAGTCGTCAGCCTCCTCGCACCAGCGGTGGTCGCCGCTCAATCCACCTTGCACTAGCTTCGTCAATCGCTCCTCTTCACCAACGATCTCGTTCCCAGGTTGTAACCCATGAATCGTAAATTAAGGGAAACTCTTCGAAATTAAAAAATCTTTGTGAAAGTTAAATACACGCTAATTTTTACTAGATATACCGTTAATTTTCGTAACAAGTGACGGAAAGAGGTCCGCAACTAGTAACGGATTCGGGAAGCGTATGCCCCAAACACGCCCTTGTGGAAATTAAGAAGATTCCGCAACGGGATGCGAAACAAATACTTGGCAACACTTTGCGGAGTTACGTGAATGTACAAGCCAAACAGGGCCTTGTGGGTTTCACCTGTCCGCAACTTCTAGCGGAACCAAGGTCCGCAGTTGGTTGCGGATTCCTTTCAAAATCTCAACCCTGGGTGTTTGGCACTACGCATTCACTAGTCCGCTACCTGTTGAGGAACTCGTTCTGCCACCTATTAAGAAAATTAGCGTAAAAATTAACAGTGTATTTATTAACCCCAAAATCTTTTATTTCAAAATTGGATACCTACGACATGGATGACGAGTGACGACCTACAAATCTGCATTATAATACACATTATAATATAATATTATGTATTATAAGACATAATTAACTGTCATCCAAACAAACACAACTATTTTAAATTCAATTTAGTTGAACAATTTTGAAATTGAGATTGAAATCATATGTTAAAATCGATAAAAATATGTATATTAGATGACTTATGAGTTATGAGTGAAAGAATGATGGGACGGGTCAGGGCGAATTCGAAAATGTTATCCCTATTCGTCACCCAACTCATTTATCACCCGACACATATTATATTATTAGATATTTTATATTATATACATTAAATTACTAGTATGCCTTCAAATCTTATTTTAAAATCCAATTCATGAAAATATATTTAAAAAATGATTAAATGCATAAATTTAGGAGAATATTTATCTAATTGAGATGAAGATGGTCAATTAATGTTATTTTTTTTAGTTTTGTTATTTTGAGATTTTTTTGTTGAATTAGATGGGATGTGATTCACCCAAAGATTCATCCAATTAACTAGTGGATGATGGGTGGATGGGGTGACCGGTGAGAAAAATTAGAAGCAGGTGATAAGGTGGATCGTCCACCCACTATTCGGCCCATTGACTCTAGTGGCTCGTGTCATATATTTTGTTTGCATTGGCGGTGGGTGTTTTTGGGTAGCGGATTGAGTAACAGAAGCGGAACATCCACCCACCATCCGACCAACACGGATCACATGTTACATTTTTTGTGTTACACATCCTATTACACTTCTTAAATTGATCAAAATTATGAATTGAATTATGATACGTCATCTTAGGTTTAAATTTATATATAAATCGTAAATAGTTCACCCATAAAAATATATTTTTTGTGTATATTTTAATGTTTTAGGTTCTTAGAATTTATGCATCTAGTCCCAGAGTACCTTTTATAAGATGTTAAAACATTATAAAAATATACATTAAACATTATTTTTAAGAGGGAATTGTACAAACTAACCCTATTATCCACTTTCTTTGCAAGGTTAGCCCAATCCAGTTTGAAATTGGGCAAAACCGAATATGGGGGTGCAATGTTCATCCGGTAACAGGTAAGTGTGGGGGGGGGGGGGTTGGGTTCCACTGCTCGACACCTGGACAAAATCAGAAAGAGAGAGTGAATGTGGGAGGCGGAGACAGAAGAAGAGAGAGAGGAGGAAAAAAGAAAGGGAAAGTCTGCAGAGGTGAGAGAACCAGGGAGAGAGGACAGAGAGAGTGAAAAAGAAAAGTAAAGTTGCAGAGGAGAGAGAGATTAGTGAGGATAAGACAGAGAGATGAAAGAATGACAATGAGGGAGTATTAATATAACTTGAATTTAATCTTACATTAAATATAAAAACCATCGAAAAAGAAGCAAGTGGGCGGAGGTTTATTTGCAGGTTGACGTGTAAGCAGTTAGTTTTAACTGGACACCCAAAGCAAAAGGACATGCCACATATAACATATTGGAATCGACTGGACAAGAGTTATCGGAGAAACAGATTCACCGTCGACTTCAGATAGAAAATGAGGAAGTTTGCTTTCAATAAAGGTTATGCGAGAGGTTATGTAACATTGGTTATCTTCCACTCTGTGTAATGGAACAGTGGATAACGGGAGAAGACCTGGAGGTCGTTTGCCATTGACATATGTAAAGCCGAAGAAGCAGGGCTGCAGGCCGTTCGCCAGTGGGCCCCCTGCACGCAGGAAGATCACCTAGTGTTGGATCCCCACTCAACAGGTGATAAGGACGACGAAGTGCATAAACCCAAAGTTGGTGAGGAAAATAGAACACATGTCCAATCAAGTGTGAAGGTGACCAGTTACACCGAACTACTGACCAGTTAGGGGTAACTGAGGAGCTGGAGTTTGAGTTGGACAAGAGAGCAAACAAAGTTGAAGCAGTTAAACTTGGCGTGTACCCCAGGATATCGCCGATATTAGTTGCCCCCCAGTTATCAAGACCCTTACATGCTAGTATGTGGATATCTACATGGGAGGTGTTACTTTTGACATGACAGCTGATAGTTTTGATATGACAGTATGCCATTTATCCAGTCTATCGTCCATGCACATTTCATACTCCTTAATTGCAATACCATAGCAAAATATATAAATCAACATTATTCAAATGTTTAAATGATAAGAAGTTCAAAATAATAAAAACCAATTTCACAAAAAAAAATCAAAATAGGCTAAAGTTGGAAGAGAAGGGGTAAATGTCCTCTCTCACTGATCTCTCTTCTCTGCAACTTTACTGTTGTTTTTTCCCTCATCTCTCTATTGTCTCCCAATCCTCACATCATACTCTCTCTCTCCTGATTTAATGCACCAGTTTCCCTTTCTCTTTTTACCGCCCGGGCTTAGGGGGGAGGGCGACACTAGAACTAGGGAAACATTGAACAACGCGCAAGATAGGAAATAACCATAGGGTGTCCAGTAGGAAATCATTGGGTGTCCAGTAGACCGCCAAAGGGTGTCCAGTAAGAAACCATAGAGTGGAAAGTTGATATATTTTTCATTCATTAGTAAAAAAACAAAGCGGTTCACCAAACCTCTACGAGGGCTCCTCCACTTCAATTCCACCTCCTCTACTCCAAATCCGGCCTCCACTCGCCTCGAATTGACCTGGAAAAGCCACCAGAACGAAGGCACCAAAGCGGTGCTCCGACGGTGATTCACACCAGCAACGCAGGCCGAATTCGAGCTCCCATGGAGATCTCGTCACCCTCGAAGGCAGAGAGATAGAAGACAGAGAAATCAAAGAATAAATAAGCTCTTCAATGGAGAGAGGTGGAGAGAGGCAGAGAGAGAAATGGTTTTGGATGAGTGACAGTGATGGGCAATAAATGCCCCTGTTGCTTTTCTCTCTCTCCATCGGTTGCAACCTGTAAGGTAACGGGAAATTTTGAGGGGTGAGGGTTAGGTTTTGCAATTTGTTTGGATAGTGGGTAAGGAGTGCAAAGGGGTCCGGGTTTTAGGGTTAGTTTAACAAATTGCCCTTTTTTAATGCTTTAGTTTCTACTCCATGGTTTATAGATTTAAATCTAGGGTATTTTATGTCAATTCTATTTATAATTCATATCAATTTAAGAGATTTAATACAGAAGGCAACACAAAAAGTGTAACAGGTGATCCAAACCACCATCCGTATGCATTCAGTATGACTCGAGCAAATGAAAGTGCAAGAACCAAAATCAAACAAAAGCGGGACATGTAAGCAAATCAACCAAACACAGAAATAATAAACCAGGAAAGAGGAATTAGAAGGAACGATATTAGATCAAATTCAAAAGGACCCTCCCTTACGCTGACCAACCATCGTCAACCTTGGTAGCAACTCTCCGTTGTATGCGATCCCTCGTCAATTCCTCTGACAAGTGTAACGGGGTAAAATCCTGTCTAATCACCTCCTTCAAATACTTCTTGGATCTATCTCTACTCCGCCGATGCACTTACTCGATTGAAAGCATGTCGCATCTAAGATTAAAAAAAATAAAAATTATGCAAATTAAGGTGGGTCTAATTCACAATATACTATACTTTTGTAAAAAAAATGTTAATTTAAAATTATGGTATATTTTATATCGATTAATAAAATAATATCATATACAAAGTATATAAATTATTAAGCTTATGATCCCATTGAGTGTGACCCCAATTCGATTTTACCAGGTCTAATCTTTTTACCCAATTGGAGGGGAAAAAAAAAAGCGAAAAGTCACAATCAATTGCGTGTTGAACCACCGCCACCTAACCGCTGACTTCTCCCCAACGCCACCCTTATTTTTTTGTTTCTCTCTCGCCAATCGCCGCCCCTTTCCTCCGATTTCTCCCCAAAATTTCTCAATTCAATCCCCATCTAACCATTAGGGCTAGGAGATTTTCGACTCCGAACTCACGGATGAGCTCATCTCCGCCGCCGCCGATGGACCTCCCGACATTCTCCGTCGGCGGAGACGATCCAGTAGCGGCTCCATTCGAGTGGAGCGAGTTTCTCGACCTGGCCTTCGACGATCAGCTCTTCCTCCCACTGGAAGATTCTAGCAATCGTCAGGTTGAGGAGCCGGCGGAGCTGCCTCCGCCTCCTGCTCCGCCTCAGCCGGAGGAGGAGGAGGCGGATGCGGTGGAGCCGTTGTCGGATAGGGTGAGGAAGCGGGACCCGAGGCTGGTGTGCTCGAATTTCTTGGCAGGGATTGTGCCGTGTGCGTGCCCGGAGATGGATGCGAAGATGGCGGAGCAAGAGGAGAAGGAGGCCGGCGGGCCGTGGAAGAAGCGAGTGAGGGTTGCTAGGGGTGCGAAGGCCAGATGCCAAGTGCCTGATTGTACGGCCGATATCAGTGAGCTTAAGGGGTATCATCGGCGCCATAGGGTTTGTTTAGCGTGCGCGAATGCTACATCGGTGGTGCTCGATGGGGAGAGCAAGCGATATTGTCAACAGTGCGGAAAGTAAGTCAAATTGTTTATTGTCAAGCTCCATCGATGGTTTCTTCGGTTTGTATTTAGTTTGTGGATAGAGTTTGGCGTTCTGATATTTTCCGGTGTGTTCAAAATAAAGGATCATTGCCACACTCGTAGTCAAAGCTTTTAAGGTGTATTAATTGGAACTTAGCTTGTAGAAGTGTGTAACAGTCATCAGTCGTTGTTCCTGCTTGATCTGTAATCAGTTTGCTGATTGCATATAAAGAAATTTAACTCGGGAAACTAGTTTGATCCTTTAGGCTTTAGGTTCATTGGGCTAAAGTTAAAGAGGAATGAGATTTAGATATTATGTTGATGCTGTTTTGCATTTTCAGTGTTCAATGTTGATACGAGACATGCTGAGAAGATCAGGCTAGTAGCTTAGGTTTGCTTTTAGATTGATGGGTTTTTGGATAGCATTGCTAGAACTCCAGTTTTTTAGGCATCGACTTGTATAGAGTTTAGTGTGCAAGATTGCCAACTGGAGGCAACTTGCTGTTGCAGTTTGTTCAACTATGATCACTTGTCTCCTCAGCTTGTTGCCCTATTTGCTACTGTAGTTTTTAACTTCAATTTGTGAGAAGGTCAATATTTAGTGGAATTAAAAAATTGAATATCTGTGGTTTATAAAACGTCATTTGATACTATCTTAAGTAAAATAATCGATTGAAACATATGGCTGCAGAGTGCAGACTTGGAAGAATGATTTGATTTTCCCTAATATCTAACTTAGATATAAAGCTGGACAAAGCATTTCCATACATTGTTGTAACTGACTATTGATTATCAAATAACATATGGCATTTGCAGCATTCATAGATTATATTCTCTCCTAGGAAAGTTTGTATTTAATTTGTAGCCTTGTAGGAACTAGGAAGTTGTTTCTTATCGTGTACTGATTCTCAGTTGTTTCCAAACCTCAAAAAGTTCCGAGCTTCTGGAATGTTCGGAATTCCTAAAGAACCCCCATATATCCATCTCTCTTCTTTTGTTGTCGTCCTAATATAACAGGTTATTAGTCAGCCTTTCCTTAGTCTGATAATATACGTCACTTGACTTCTACGAAATGTATCTCAAGTCATGTGATACTGTGAGCCAACTAGGAATCTTTATTTAGTAAACTTCAGAAACCATCTGCCAAATTCTACAATTCACTAGAATTTTGTGCCTGGTTGGTTTGTGTCACCATATGGACATCTTGAAATCCGCCATTAAGGATATGTGGTATGTCTAGTGCAACAGTAGGTATTGTTAGCTCTACAAAGCCAAAGGGCACTCTCCCCCAAAGTTTGTGTTTTTGGAGAAGTTTTTCCCATCTTTATATATTTTTTTTAAAGATGTGAGGCACCTCTCAACTGGGATGCAATCATGGAAGCCGGGATGATTACACCAGTCTTACTTTCAGTTTCACTTCCCCAGTTAAAAGGGTCCAGCTGAAGAGTGTGTTGTGCTAATACACTATACCTCTCTGATTTGCAAAATTTGTATCACATTGTTAAAGCTTCTTTTCTTTCAAACATATTTTGCTTAACTTAATTATTACTTTTTTTTGTTAGGTTTCATATATTGTCAGATTTTGATGAAGGAAAACGTAGCTGTAGAAGAAAGTTAGAGCGCCACAACAACAGGCGAAGGCGAAAGCCTATTGATTCAAGAGGGGCGGCTGATAAGGAACCTCAATTGAATCTGCTAGGTGAAGATATATTCTCTGACGAGGAATCTGGAAAAGGTATAGCCATTTGATAAAGGTCTCTTGTTTTTCCCATTTAAGGAGAGCAGAAGTGTGTCATATACCTTGTTATTTTTGCTTCTCTATCTGCATCATCAAGGAGCCATTTCTTCCCAAGTATCAGGAGTACGCCCTTCAATTACTTAATAATCAAGGTTGGCATTTGATGAATGCCTGTTGGGCTTGAGGCTTCCAAATAGCACATATTTACCCATATTCCAAACTAAAATATAAGATAATGAAGTTAAGGTTGCTAAAAACTGAGTGAAATTAAGGTTGCTAAACCACTGAGGCTTGTTTATTAATTCAATCCAGATGGTGGAGCGGGCCCTTATGATTTCGCAGTCCTTACCATTGAATATTTTCTGCCTTTTTCATGGTTCGTTGCTTTGATAATGCTTTCTTGTTGATTTACCTTCACTGACAGGTAACTTATGCTCAACCAGCCAGAGTACTGAAGGAGATGTGTTGCAAGTTTCCAATGGTGGAAATACGCCCAACCTCTTCTCTGGTCCAGATTCTAAAGTTATGCTGAGTGACAGTGGTGTTACCTTCACTGCTTCTGGGGAGACTCCAGTTGATGGAGGGAACGATGACTCCAAATATGCTCTCTCTCCATATTATGACAGTAAGAATGGTTACTCATCAGTGGTAGGCTTCTTAATCCCTTTTTCTTAAATGACATTTTATTTCAATATCAGTAAGTATTAAACTAGTATTGTTGTAGTGTCCAACAGGTCGTATCTCATTCAAGCTCTATGACTGGAACCCTGCAGAATTTCCTAGACGACTTCGGTTGCAAGTATGCTAACAAAATGGGCTGCAGTTCAGTATTTGGGAAATAATGTGTACTTTTTGCACCTCTAATTTCAAGTAGTTGATTAACATGAATTTCAACATATTTACAGATATTCCAGTGGTTGGCAAGCATGCCTGTCGAACTAGAGGGCTACATCCGCCCTGGTTGTACAATATTGACTGCATTTATTTCAATGCCACAGTTTATGTGGGTGAAGGTAATGGACCACCTCTCTTCCGTGGTGTTGCATATTGGAAGTTTTTTTAACTCAAATGTCCCGAAAGGTGTCCCTGGCCGCTAATACTGATTTCTGCTTTATTTGAATTTGCTTATGCGTGCGAACTGTCAAAAGCAGCCTCTTTTTTCCATAAGCTGAAATAAACAGCTAACATTTATTTGAGTATTTTTTATCTTTTGTGGTGTATGTTGCTAGAATCTTTATATTAAGTACGTTGTTATCTTGAGTTGGTGTTACAAACCCCTACTACCCAGAAATATATGCAAATAGGAAGCTTAACTTAGCCATTTGGGTCTCTTTTAAATCTGTTCGATGATGATTGTTGAACCCTCTTGTTGTTCATATGCTGGCATTGATGAGATCCCCTGAAACTATATTCCTTCTAGTTGTTGTGATATATTTTGCACTTTTCCTTCCTTCGAGACTTTTATGGAGATGTACTTAATTTCCAAACTGTTGGATAAATTGGTTTTAATATTATGTCACAAGTTATGTGGTTGTTGCATTTAATGTGTTCCTTTATGTTTAATTTTCTAGCTGTAGGTTTATATTTCCTAGGCTGTTTTTTCTAGTAGTTATTACAGTATGTCTTTTGTAGCTTTACTTTTTCAGACTTTGTAGCTTCTCTTGTAAGCTTCAAAGGTCATCTCTTGTCTTTAAATAGGTGTTTTTTCGTTGAATAATATGATAAGACAATATGGAGAAGATCTTAGACTTCTCTTTGTTCTTCCTCAAGATCCTCCCAAGATTTGTTTCCACTCTATTGATCCCAGTTTTACCAACACAAACATGAAGGCATAAGAATGACATATCTCAAACCATGTAGTTTCCATCCATTTAACATTATCCCAGTAAACAACACCTAAATGGAATTTTCCTATATTTGATATTAACAAACAAATAATGGAACTTTAAGTATATAATTTTGAAGTTTACAGCAAATTTCTATTTATAATGTATTTTTGTGTTATTTGCTTCCTATACATTTTGAAAACGTTGCTTCCTCATGTCAATGATCCACTTTCATTTACATTCAGCCCGTGTTACATAGGTTGTCTTGAACCCTGTTCTTCTCCATGATCCTTTGAAGTGTTGGCCTTTGTCTCAATGGTAAAGGAATAACATTTATCTGCAGTTTCTTATTCTTAGGCTAGACATGCACACATTCTAGAAATTCATGCTTCCATTTTTATTACATTTTACTAATTTTCATTTTGATCCTTGTAAATTTTACTTGGTTTATGAAGGAAATGGTAAATTGATAATTATACTTTGTCTTAAAGTGATTGCATTCCTATTTCTCATCAAACTTACGTCATGAAATTTTTATTCCTTGAAGAAGTATTTCTGTTTTGATTAACTTATTTTTGTTTTGACTTTTGCATTTCTTTGAGCAGTTGTTTGAAGACCCTGCTTCTTATGTGCACAATTTTCTGGCCCCTGGAAGAGCGCTTTCTGGCAAAGGAACTGCTCTTGTCTATGTGAATAACAAGGTTTTCCGTATATTAAGAGGTCAGTTGGTTCCTCCTCTTCTCCTTGTTGCTTTGGAAAGATAAATTTTTTGGCTGATTAAAAGGAATTTTGAATTGGTGACACGTTTTAGTTTAATATATAGCCATGTATTCTTACTATGTCAGAAGCAACTTTTTTTTTCCCTCACTCTAGAACCTTTTCTTTTTAATATATTGAGGATTTGATGCTGAATTGATTGTCAGAAATCTTTGGTAGCATTTGCCTTATGGGTTTTGTCTATTCTACATTAGCCAGTGTGTTGGGATCCTTAATCTTGTGGTTTTCCTATATGTAGATGGGATGTCTGTGGTGGAAGCCAATGTGGCAAAGCTGGCCCCAAAAGTTCACTATGTCCATCCTTCCTGTTTTGAGGCGGGCAAACCCATGGAGTTTATTGTTTGCGGACGCAATTTGTTTCAACCCAACTTTCGGTACAGCTAAATATTCCCTGTTTCTGATTGTTAATGAAGCCGAGAGAGAACGAATAATTACTCCTTTGATTATGTTTTTTCCCTCCTTCATGGTTCACAAATTTCCACATCCTTACAATTCAATCTGGATTTCTATATTCTATACTTGTACCATTATTTTCTGCTTTTTTTAGTAGTTATACCCTCTTTATCGGTCTATATCCTATGTTTCTAGTTTGACTGGTTTTCTCTTCCCCACATACATACTCCTATAGTACTGGTCTTGATGGTTACTCTTTAGATGATGGGGTTTTGAGAACTTGACAGTTTAGTTTAGGTGTCTCAGTCCATTTTTGTGAACTTTTGTGCTTAAATATTTTTTTAAAGGATTCTGTTCCACTTTTCACCTTCGAAAATCTTTGCTGTTTAGATGACATGTATACAGCTTTTTTTTTGGACTGTCCCACCTCTTTAACTGTGGGTTTCTATTCAGTGGCTGAACGTGAAAATGCTCATTTTCTTCTTTTGACATATTAGTCAATTCCAAGAAAAAACAGTGTTTCAGGGTTCAAATTTCTGCCTACACTTTCTGCTAGTATACAAGTTCATCTAGGAAATAGGAATATTTGTGCACAAAAGCCACTTGTTCCAGGGTATAAGATCATTGCTTTAAGAAGATATCATTGCCAGCGTAGTAGTAATGTCTAGGACACTGTTAACAAAAGTGTCCTTGTAGATTGTGTATTTCCGATTGTGTATATCATTGCATGCAAATAAATACTCCTGTTTGGAACTTGCTAAAAGGACAAGTATTGTGAAACGGAGGGACTATAAAGGATAAGAGTACAAAAACAAAAAATATTATAAATCATATTTATGTATGAAAATAGTATGCCTAAATACTCCTCAAATAGTAGCATAATTTGGAAGCTCCTATTGGGTCCAATGTTAACAGAATTTAAACCGAAAACATAAAAGAAGAGATACTGCTGGAAATATATTTTTGTTTTTGGTAGTTTAGTGATGGCTGTAGGACACTTTTCTATTTTGGGTTCATTGGCATTGTTAAAAACCAAGGAGCCTACACTAGAAAGTGGGAAGAAAGGGCTAAGAATAAATTTAGATACATATTGAGCTTAAGTGAAGTCTTTAGGCACCCACAATTTTCACTGATCTTGCAAATATGGACTGTGAAAGCTGAATAAACAATCTTTAGTTCTGTACATTCTCACAATCAAAGGCTAGTAGGCTACTATGGTAAAAAAGTGACTGGAAATGGATAGATGAACTTGTCAAAAATCCTGGGAGGACATTTCTTCCTGGAGAAAGATGACAATTCTCATGGCTTGTTTAGGTTTGGACTATAAATAATTCTATCCTAGATACCCTCCAGGTCTGAGTTACAGTCTTGGTTGCATTATTGACTTGATAGTTGATAACACCTGAATGTCGAAGGTGGTTTAAAATAGCATCGTCCAAGGAATATGGTTGCATTGTCTAGAAACAATATGTTTTCTCTGTACATAAAAGGCACCTATTGTTTATGTGGAAATGTGTTTCCATGCCTGCTCCTATTGCCGACTCAAAATTATCAACTACCAATGACAGTTTTTGCGCTTTGAAATTGCCAATGATTTGACTTGGTGGCTTGTTTTTGATCAATGTTGTTGTTGTGTAGGTCTCTTGTGTCATTTGCTGGGAAATATCTGGATCACGAGTATAGTGTTGCATTTCCTAGCGAGAAGATTAATGCTGAAACTTCTATGAGTTTTGACCATCAATTCTGCAGGATCTGTGTCCGTTTTACAGAGTCAACCTTTTATGGACCAGCATTTATTGAGGTATGTGCTAGCAAATTTTAGTTTTCTTCCCTTCCCATACCTGTTGGATATATTTGTAACCATCTTATCATTTGGTTTAGATATCTTTGTAACCATCTTAGCATTTGGTTCTATGTTGGCCAATCTTTCTATAATTTCTTGGGAAATTTGTATGCTGCCTTTGAAGATTGTTTAAAAAATTCAAGGGGTAACACTCTACTTCAGGTTTTGACTACACTTTTCTATCTTATATTTTTTCATTCTATTTTCCTTAATAAGAAATCACATATTTTTTAATGGTTTTATCACTTTCATGCTAATTCAAGTTACAAAATGACCAAAATCCCTGTAAAATCATGATTTTATCCAAATTAGCAGTATCAAGTTACCCATAAAATGATATAAGTTGTGTAAAGTGATATTTAAGAGATACTTTGGTAGTTTTATGGCTCGAAAAAGACTCGACATTTAACGAAAAATATAACAACGTAGTATAAAATTTGACACTGGATAAATTTCAAAGCTCAGGGTGGTACTGAGTGTTGTCCCTTAACTTACTCCCCTCTCACATATTCCAAAAAAGGAATAAAAATTCCAGGTGAACCTCTCTCTATTTTCTTTTGCTGCCTTGTTTGATTTTCATCTGTATTGCCTTGCTCTTGTATACACTTTTTTGCTGTTGGATCAAATGTAGTGTCCATAAGAGTTTCTAGCAAATGTTAGCTTTATAGCCGAACCTTTTTGATATTCAATGTAGTGAATTTAGTGGTTTAGGTCCTTTCTACTATAAAACATTATGTTCTTGACTTCTTGTTCTCTCAATGAAATGGTTGATACTATGATTTTTATGCTACTCCTATTGAGTCTTTGTTCGAGTGGAGTGATCAAATGATCAATTCACCCTATTTAACCATCTTTCTATTTCTTATGTAGATTGAGAATGAATCTGGATTATCCAACTTCATGCCCATTATCATTTGTGACGAACAAGTCTGTTCTGAAATAAAGATGATACAAGATAAACATAATTCATCATTTGAAGTTACTCCATGCATTGAAGCTGGTGAACCTCCTCACTATACTCGTCAAGCTGCTTGCTTGGGTCAACCAATATTTTCCAACTTTATGCTAGACTTAGCTTGGTTACTCAAGCAACCTGCTGCAGAGAAGTTGCAACAGGAGCCGACGTCTTCAGAGATACAGAGATTTGGTCATTTGCTGAGTTTCTTAGTGAGACATGACTCAGTGTACATTTTGAATAGGATCTTAGGGCACATGGAAGCTGTGGCAGATCAGGCAGAGGATAATATAACCAATCGAGTTGTTGATACTGATAGGAAGTTCTTACAGGAACAGTTTGATCAAGCGAGAAAATTTCTTTGCCAGAAACTCGAGATAGATTGCCATGCATCAACTTCTGTACAGAAGGGTAATCAGTTTTCATACAAATTCTTTGAAGATGATGCAGTCACCATTGTACCTATTGAGCAGAAGGTACACCCTCCATTCACTCTTCTAAAGCCATTTCTTAGTCATGGGAAGTTCCTATAACCAAACCATTCAAGTATATATATCTAAATTGGGGTTTTGCACCATACGATTTCTTGCTCAATGGCATCGTTTCCTATGTACCAGGATCTGGATATCAGAGCTGAAAGGAATTTGATTACTTCCGAGTGCTCAACTTCTACTCTCAAAGATCAAACAACACCACTTCTCAATAAAGAAGTTGCAGTAGATATGGTTGACATGAAACACCAATTGAAGGAGTCCCGCAGTCCCATAAGATCTCGGCCTTCCATCTTAGTGATGGTAGCCTTTGCTGTCTGTTTTGGGGTATGCACCGTGCTGCTACACCCATCCCATGTGAGCAGGATTGTGGTGTCAGTTAAGAGCTGTTTGTTTGAATACTCTCCTTGAGCTGTCTTAAGGATTTATCAGATACGTCAGTCGACAACAATCATACATATGCACACATCGCTCCTGTTAGTTATACGAGCTGATTTTGTGGCCAAGAACTTCCGGTAAATCTTATCTGTACATACTTCACAAACTTTGCAAATCACACATCCTGAAGGTGATCTGCGCCCTTGTAAACAAGGATCTGTTTTTGCTTGTTTTGATTTGCCACTGTCTAGTTGTTTGCTTGCTTCTTTTCCCCTACATTTTTTGCAAAGGGATGATGTGTGCACCCTGCATGCCATTTGTATATGTAGTGTGTTAACCTTGTATATGTTTCATAACAATAGAACTCCAATCAAGGAGGAAAAAACCAATGATTCTCTCGCAGTGTAAGAGTGAGGTGTCAGGAGGGACGAATTTGAGCTGAATTTTGTCGGGGTTGTGGGTTCGAGTCCCACCAATCTACACTTTTCTGGGTTTTTTTTGTGCGCCCATGGGCTTGGTTTCTTGCTTCCCACTGCCTAACCTAGGCGATCGAGTCTCAATGGCTTGCCGTTGGTTTTTTCGAATCGGTTACTTTGCAGGTTTGTGTTCGAACCTATGGTTAACTGAGCCACTAAAGTGGCCTTACATTAACAACGAAATCAAAGGGTTACCAAGAACAACTGTGTCAAAAGAGTAATGTGCCAGTTATATATTGAGGATACAGTATTTCACATGTGATCATGGCTCTTCTAAACATAGATAGAGTATAAGAGGGAAGTCAAATCATGTAACAAACACTGGTTCATTTATTCATTCAGTGCAATCAATCCAATGGAGAAATATCATCTCTTTCTCTTTCGAATCATCCTTTTCATATTTGTCTTTCTTTGGATCCTTGTTTGTGATTGATTTAAAGTAAAATTTGCATAAAGTTGTAAAGTAATTATTATTTATAGTTTTTTTTTGTCTTGATGCAAATATAGAGGAAGAATTACACTCTTTAAAAATCTCTATTTTATGTTTTCATTTAGAGGAGTTGTTAGAGTAGAAAAAACTCTTTTTTTCCCCCAAATTCTCTAATTTTCTCTAAAATTAAGGTTCTGTTGGAGATGCTCTTAGAAAATTATGCATTTAAAATGCCGTCATTTTTTTTCACTTTTAAAAAATAAATAAATGAAATAGTCGAAGAAAAAATCTAACAAAGTAAGGATAAAATATGCAATACAAAGAATATTAAGTCACTATATAAAACTCTTAACATGTAATAATATCTAACCAAATATAAAAAAAATTTCAAACTTGCTTAACTTTTTACTCGAAGCTCTAGAGATAAATTATAACTTCTTGGCAAAACGGTAGCTAGAGTAACTGAACTCCTGAAGTTGTTGGGTTAACTGAATCGGTTGGATTAATATAGGTTAATAAGCTAGTATAGTGTTTGGTAAACCTAGTTGTTAGAGTGTTAGGGTAGTGGTTGAAAACTTGTGAATAAAAAACCAAAAGCTCCGAAAAGCTTGGGTGAGTAGCTGTTGAAAAACTTAAATTTCAAAAGTTAATTAAACTAAAATCTTATATTTATTTCATTTAAAACTATATACTCCCTCCGTTCGGCAAAACTTGACGTTTTACTATTCACGCACGCTTTTTTAGGAGCTAAAAACTATATAAAATATCTAGTTTTTTTAATAATTTTTTTAACAATTTTGTAGTTATTATTAATAAGTACAAACTTGTTAAAAAAATTTTAAAAAATAAATATTTTATATAGTTTTTATCATTCTAAAAAAGCGTACGTGAATAGTAAACGACAAGTTTTGCCGAACGGAGGGAGTAATATCAAAACCATAAGCTCTAAAAAGCTACTTAGTTTTGCCAAACACAACCCTTAATTTTCAAACATTCATAACTTTTTATTCTCATGTCGAATTATGATGTATTATATATCAAAACGAAGCTATTTATAAAGATAATACACACGGATAGTTCGTTAAATGAGAAGGAGCACATGCTCCCATGCCCCTTAGCTCCGCCACTGTATATCGAGGATACATAATTACATATGTACTTCACATGTGATCATAGCCCGTCTTGATATAATTAAGAAAGAAGTCAATAACAAACATTTTCATTCATTCATTTAGTGCAATCAATCCAACGAAGAAATGTCATCTCTCTTGAATCGTTTTTTTCATCTTTGTCCTTCTTTGAATCATCGTTTGTGATTGATTGAATCTCCATACATCAACATACAATCATCAATCTTGACCTCGATTGCATGATGGCGTCATGGCGAGGTGACACCTCAAGGAGGATATATAGATTTTCAATAAGGATCTTCTACATTACTCTATGCTTCACAAATCACAACATGCATCACAAAATTAATTTAAAATTTTAAAAAATTATATTAATATTCTAAACACCTATATTTATATTTTTATAAAATTTTATCCTCAAAAACATTTTTTTTAGAAAATGAAATTTGAAAAGATGATTATTTGAAATATACATTTTTAAAATTTTATAAAAAATGATTTTCAAGATAAAATTTTATAAACATATACATATAGGTCTTTCAAATATAAATATAATTTTATTTTATTTTTAAAAAATAAATTTTAGGTCAAAATAATTTTGTGATACATATAATGAAGCATCAAATGATGTAGAGGATCTAATATGTTTTGCATCGACCATGTTCCAAACAAACTCCGGGTTTATAAAATCTTAACCGTTGATTAATATTTTGAGAATTTGATCCATCATTTAAAACCTTACCCTAATTTCAATTTTTTTAAAAATAATTAAAGTCTTATGAGAAATAATGAAAAACTCCATGGAATCCTTATCCTTGTGATAGGTAATTGTGAGAGCAATGGAAAAAAAGTAATTTTGTAAAAAAGAAAGATACGGTTAAATCGTTAAGCAATAATTAGGTTGCGTTTATATAATGCGCTTAGAGGTGTTGGATAGATTTATGAAAACATACTTTTAATTAAGATAAATTAGAGATTCATCATGGTTCTTCGAAAAGTGGAAAAAGAAGATTTGGAAATGGGTCCGATCGATTGTGTTCGGATTTTCATGTAAAATAAAACATATTTTTAATTGACATTATAATTTGATGAAATGAGAATTCAAACATACTCTAAATATAAAGTTAAAAAAAAGGGAATCTGTTGAAGTTTTCTAAAGAAAATAGTGAACAAACATGTGTTGACAATACAAGACAAGCGGGGTTCCATTCTAAAACCAATTGACAATATAAGAAGTGGCCCACTGACTTATATGCAAGGCTTGAGTTCTCGTGTTTTTCGATGTGGGACAAATATTCCAAGACATCACAACATACTCGTCGACAACGAGGTCATACTCTAACGACAATCGGCAATCTGACAATCCCAGGTCACACTTTGTGCCTGATATAAGTTACTCACCCTTGGACACACTAGACAGTCCCCTACCTGCAGCTTTGATATTTCACATAACTCACATTATGTGACATAATGTGAGTCATTGTGTGAATATGTGGAGGTTAAGCAGGGCGATGACAGCAACTCATCCTCCTCAAGGACGAGAGACTCATAGGTGATAGAGCTTGTAGATATGATGAGGGACCCGTAGGCGTGCATCCATGACAACTAGGACAACGAACTCTGTCGGGAGGGTGACCTAGACACGACAGTAGCCTACATCGATACACTCTTCGGGTGCGTAGCGGAAAGCAGCTCCCATCTCTGCACCATGTAGGCGTAGTAGACCGCTTCAAGGGCACTAACCAGGCGACTGGTGCTGAGCTTGGTAGTCATCTCTGGGCTTGTCGTCACACTGACCGTAGCCCTCTTTCTGAAGTACGCCAACTCGGGATTAAAGACCACAACCCATTTTTTGAATTGAATCAATTGATAGGGGCTAACTTTTTTGTAACTATTAGCAAATACAACTTCTGAACGCAGCTTTAATTCTCTAATTATCCATTTATGACTTGTTATATATTGATGGTTTTTTATGAACTTGTGACAATTTTAATCTCAATCGTTTGATCTTTTTAATATCCGACACACTTAAATTTGTTCACAAATTACACATTACACATTAGAGGTTTATATATTGACTATATGTTAGATCCGATAATTTATCTTTATTTAGTGCCTAAATGTTAGTACCGATCCTGGTAATTAATGCATAGCATTTTGGTATAGTGATGGTTAAGGGCAATACGTAATTGGATTAATCAATTAAAAAGGACAACCCTTTTTGCAACGAGTGGACGAAATGCACAAAGCAATATATGGATTGGCTTTGTTATTAAAAAAATAGTATAATAATTCTGCCACCAAAGTGTCATCATCGATCTCATACTTGGAGTGGACGAACGTTTTGAGTCTTTTGACTTGTGTTAATTTGATGATTACGATTGATAACTACTTGCTTTAGTGGTTATTAGAATAAAACTCTTGATAATCATTACTATTTGAACCCCTAAAGTTTGACTATATTTTTTTAAAATTATTTTATCCTCAACCCATCTCATTTCTAATAAAAGTGAATTTGATTGCTAAAATAATTAAAGTGTTGGATCGAGTAAAGATCAATTTTAAGCTTTATTGAGTACTATTCATATTTTAAAATAAATTTTCTATTGTTATGGAAAAGAAAGATCGTTTCTACAATTAATAGAATATATAAACAATCTTTCTTTTCCATCTTGACTTCATTTTGTTTGAAATTCCAATTTTGTTTTCCCTCTTGAATAGAGATTTCCCTAGGGGATCATGGAAATCTTATCCTATTGATAATATAAATTTTTTGATATAGAAACAATATTTTCATGTATTATAAACTTCTGGATGATAAATATAAAACGATCCATTAAAGTAAAATAGATGTATATGGATATATTATATTTGTGTGTAATGGAAGTTAAGGTGAATTATTCACACCCTCCACTCCAAATCGATGTATAACGTCCTATGTGTCACGTTGTAGTTTATCTTAGAGAAAAAAAATCTTATGTGTCACATTGTCGTTGATTCTAGGAGAAAAAATTAATAAAATAATATGTTGTCATATTTTATATAAAGTTATATAAGCCACAATCTATCTATATATATTTTAGGTAATTGACAAAAATATAAATAAAAAATATTTCATAGTCATACTTACTAAAAATATTAATAGATAAATATGTAGTATTTGATAGATCTATTTTATTTATATCTAGATTATTTTTTGATGGAGAGAATGATTTATATCAAAATTAATTATTTAATCATTGTTATTTTATTTATATCTATATTATCTTTTGTGCCAAAATAAATTATTAAAATATTATGATTCCATAATATGTAGCCCCAATCCATCTGTGTATAAATATTTTAGTAAACTAACGTAATAAATATGTACTACATATTTAATAAAAAAAGAATATTAAAATATTTTTAAAAATCAACTATCTATTACTCCCTCCGTTCGGCAAAACTTGTCATTTACTATCCACGCACGCTTTTTTAGAATGATAAAAACTATATAAAATATTTATTTTTTTTTAAATTTTTTTAACAAGTTTGTACTTATTAATAATAACTACAAAATTGTTAAAAAAATTATTAAAAAAACTAGATATTTTATATACTTTTTAGCTCATAAAAAAGAGTGCGTGAATAGTAAAACGTCAAGTTTTGCTGAACGGAGGGAGTATATTGCATGAGATTTAATTAACAATAGATTAGAAAAAAATATTTATATATAATATGTTGAACTAATTTTATTTATATCCATATTATTGTTTTGATGGGAAATATTATTTATATTTAGATTATTAATTTTTAGAATCTATCTAGATTATTTATAATATTGTATTAATGTAAATCTTCCGTGCACGAGATGGGGCCTACACTAGTCTATATATATATATAATAATTATTAATAATTAATAACACTAAAGAAGGAGTACACTGCACACGTGTCATCTTCTCCATAATCTTCGATCCTATGTGGCATTCTCTCATTCCACCATGCTTATGTTTCATTTTTTTTGTTTTTTTGAATTTTTCTTTTAATTAACTTAATTACATTAATCTATGATTTCTTTCCCTTATTCACTGTTTCCATATATAGAAGATTGATTATCTTATTTTCAACCAATCCCCTTTTTCTTTTTTTTCTCCTCTATATATATAAATACTTTAAATGAGAATCATTTGATTAATGGACACGTCCCCTTAAAACTATAATTTTCAACTAATTAAAATTTTTTGCATATGATATTAATATTAAATTAAGATAAAATTATTTCTTAAGATATCACATAGTTTATAATCAATGGGTTCAATTCAAAATATTTGAATCAATAAATTTTCAGCCAATCAAAATTATAATTGTGTTTTTTTCTTAACATATTCTACATTTTCTAATCAATTGATTTAATTAAAAAAATTAAAAATATTGAATTAATATATTATCTATATCTAAATATGAATCTATATTTAAGTATTGAATAAGAATTTATTTCAAGGTCTCATAAATTGTTAACAAGTGGAAATTTTATGCATTTATTTAATAAGCTATATATATCTGCCTATTAATTAGAAATTTTTTTCTTAGGTTTCATAACCACCTTAATTTTATCCCTTTTTGAGTTTTTGTACATTTTTATCTTTATCATCTCCAAACTTCTTATTTCATGCTAACATTGTTAATATTTTTTATAATAGTTATTTGTTATATTATTCATATTGTATTTTAAAAAATCGTGTCATGACGCGGGTACTATACTAGTAATATACTAAAACAAAAACATAAAGTTTTGTCTAACCTTCACCTTCTTATTTCTCTTCACTCCTCCAATTCACACGATAATTTCAACCTCCCTATAGGGTAGAGTCAAGGTTTTAGCGCAGTTAAGCAGATTTTATGGTGGATCTTTGTAATCTAGGTGGGTTTTTTTGACGATTTTAACGACTTTGACGATGAGACGAGGTAAAGAGTTTAGATACGAATCTAGACGGACCTAACGACCTTGAAGGTCTTTTAGAACATTGGGAGTATGTGATAAGCTTGTACATAAATTAAATCATACGTTCATGAAAATATATATAGATTTTTTAAAGGTCGTATTACAACTAAATACGTATGCACTATTTTTTGGGGGGTCAACGTAACCATGAAATCATGAACCATCTCTTAGAAATGATCTAGGCAACTCTACAGTTTCTTGACTTATTCTCAATCTATTCTCCATTTCTCCACCATGAATAGTACATTATGATTTTTATTTTTACCTTTTTACTAAATATCTTCTTTTTAGATATTTTTTAATAAATCACTTTTTATAATTTTCCTTTTACAAAATTTTATTTATAAAAATTTCACAAAACTATCTCTAATTTTTGTTATCTACAAAACCCTTCATCATTTTATTTAAAAAAAAGCACAAAAATTTATATCTTTCAAATAAACACCCCAACTAATTTTTTAAAATATAAAAAAATTGAAAAATAAAGTTCATTACTTCATTAAAGCTTGAAAAAAAAATCACTATAAATTAGTCTCTTTTTAAATTTCTCTAAGTTATAAGTTTCATTAGCAATATATACTCCAACACAATGATCAAAACTGAAAGAGTCTAATGAAGAAAAAAAACACATAAGCCTCATTAACTCCTACAATAATGTCAAATTACAAACCCCATATCGATCTCCTACATTAATGGCGTGTTTGCGAGAGGGTAGGCTGGGTGGATGAGATGCAAATTAATTTTCGAGTTCCGTACAGGTTGTGTTTGAGAGGAGATGACGAGGGTGGAAGAGATAGGGATGAGTGGGGTGGCTGGAATGGGATAACCCCGAATTTGTCCACCCTCACAATTGGAGTGGGCGGGGTGGAGAGATTTTTATACCCCCAATCACCAATTATACCCCTACCACAACATCCAATTCCAACTTCCAATCTTCCATCTTCCGCTTCGATCGAATAACCTATCTTCAATTGCCCACCTGCAAGTTTTACTGTCAAGAGATTTGCAGAACTGGAGTCGGAAAAGGAGAGCTAGAGGCTGCTGAAGTCCTCGCCGCTTAATGAATTAATTTTTTTATTTTTTATTTTCCAAAAAAACGTACACAACGAATGGATCTTTGATCTGTTTGTTACTTTTTTTTAATGTTAGACGTATTTAATGTTGGACACGTGTCAAGTTGAGGGTTAAACAGATTTATGATCCGTTTATGTTGAGTTCATATAGTACCTATACTCAGTGTGTATAGTCTTTCCATTTCTAAACCTTCTTGCTTCAATTTCACCTAAACAAAGACAGAAAAATAAAAAATGAAATGGGGAGCCAACTTGATTTTGTAACGAAATGAAGATTAAAATAGTAATTTTTTAATAAAAAATTTCAAGCAATTATAAATTAACTTAAAATATAAAAATATAATGCCAAATACTTAAAATAAAATAATTTTAATTATGATAAAAAATAATAGATTTTGTAACGACTTAAGATATGAGTTTGAGAATTAATATAAATATTTGATGATAAAATTTTATTTTTTCAATAGATAATAAATTAATGATGAAATTTTATCATTAGATATAATGAACTAAAATAATCAATCTTAATGACTAAAGATAAAATAATTCAAGGTATAATATTTATAAAATAACTTCAGGTAAAATGATAGATTTGGTAACCACTTGAGATATGATATGAACACATAGGATGACATGTGGATATATAAAATATGAAGTCATTGTCTAATGTGACTTAAATATATTAGATCATCATTAATCGACGTGTAAAAAAAACTCAAGTCAGATTATACCAAAAAATGACACATATGCCAATTGCATTATAAAAGCCTTCATATTTTCGTTTAGTATATTATATAGATATAGATATAGATAGGGCCGAGCTTTATCTATTATACATTATAAAAGACAATAACAAAAAAATAAGTAATTAATAAGTTGTGTAGTTTTTTTTCCTCATGTCTTGATGCACTATTCACCTATGTGTCAAAAACCCTCAAGTTAGATTGTCCTCCATTCGTTCGGAAATATTAGTCCGTTGACTTTTTGATACATTTTTTAAGGAGTTAAAAACTATATAAAATAATATTTTTTATTATTTTTTTACATAATTATATACTTATTAGTAATGTATACAAGACTATGTAAAAAAATTAATAAAAAAATATTATTTTATATAGTTTTTAACTCTTTAAAAAACGTGCCAAAAAGTCAATGGACTTATATTTTCGAATGGAGGGAGTACTAAAAAATGACACATTGGCAAATTAAAAAAAAAGAACTTCATTGTGCCTATAGATATAGAAAGGGGTTTGATAAGACACTAATACTCCCTCCGTTCGGCAAAACTTGACATTTTACTATTCACGCACGCTTTTTTAGGAGATAAAAACTATATAAAATATCTAATTTTTTAAATAATTTTTTTAACAATTTCGTAGTTATTATTAATAAGTACAAACTTGTTAAAATTTTTTTTAAAAAAAATGAATATTTTATATATTTTTTATTATTCTAAAAAAGCGTGCGTGAATAGTAAACGACAAGTTTTGCCGAACGGAGGGAGTATAAAATAAGTACTCTCTCCGTTCACAAATATAAGTCGTTTGACTTTCTGGCATGCTTTTAAGGAGATAAAAACTATATAAAATATTAACTTTTTTATTATTTTTTAAAATAATATTATATTTTTTAATATTAAGTATAATATTATTTTAAAATTTTAATAAAAATATTAATATTTTATATAGTTTTTAGCTCCTTAAAAAACGTCAAAAAAGTCAAATAACTTATATTTGTGATCGGAAGGAGTAATTAATAAGTCGTGTAGTATTTTTTTTTTCTCATGTCTTGATGCCCAAATTAAAACTCCACTAACTATATATCTTACAACAATCACACCAATTGTTCAATAAAGATGCACTATTCCATTGAATCCTCTATCCATGAGATATGAGCGGGTTATCCAAATGCTTCAATTTGACTTTTCTGCAGCCTCAAAACCACTCAAAGAAGTGAAAATGAGGTGAAGAAAGGTAAAGGAAAAAGTAGAAAAAAAAGGGAGAAATTATGATTCCTGATGAGAATGTGTTACAACTTTTTGTGCGTGCCCCGTTTGAAGGAATATATATATTTAGTTTAAAGACATTTCACAGATTCTTATCCCAATTTGGGTGCTTTTTGTTTTCTTGCTCCACCATCCTCTATTATTTTAAACCATTTGTTGGGCCCACATCTTCGTCCACCCTAAGCTATGGATCTTCCATCACTTGTGGCTTGTGACCATTCTATGATTTATACATTTTTATATGTTATTCCATTTGCAGTTTGATTTGATGGTTATTAATGTAGTATTTAATTTAGCTACTAAGTATAGTATCATTAGATTATCAAATCACCCTATTGGGACACTTTTCACATAAGCATCCAAAATTAGGACATCTCACAAAAACTTCCAATGCATAAAAATTCATATATGGATTCTGCTTAGCGCAAGGTATTTTTTCTCTTTAGTGTAGGATCACAATGACTATGATCGCAACGACCACATGTCACTCATGATCGCAACGAACATGGGTGAAACGGATCACAACGATCAAGGAGTAGCATACCAAGGTTGGTCGCAACGACTAAGAGTTTTTAGCTCGGTTGTAAATTGAATCGAGTTAAAAAGGGGTCCCATGAATAATAAAAAAGGGAAAATTTTAGCTCGATTCTTTTTGGAACCGGGCTAAAAAGTTCCTTAAGGAAAAAAATAGTACGTCCTTCTTCTTCATCACACCAACACATACATATTTTCCATTAATGATGGATTCCATTTATGATGGATTCCATTTTTTGACAATTTCGCTCGATCTTTAGCAAGTTTGAATAAATTTCAAGCCTCTAAATTCAATAAAAACATCAATTAATAGTTCTCTAACAAATCTAGATTGAATTTCAAGCGAGATTGATGAAACCCTAAAAAAACTTAAATTCAACTGTTAGTGCTATGGACCTCCACTACGGATATCGCAACACAACCGCCTCATCCACTGTAGCCACGAACCGTATTGAGATTATTAGGTGAATTAAGTGGTCATCATTGGTATAGTTAATATGTCATGTCATTAGCATTTTAACAAACTGTAAAATCAGTCACCTCATATGATTCGTTTTTTTCATTTGCCTTTATTTCTGCACCTTTATCGTTATCTGTTAGTGCCCAATAAGGCCCATTAGCTGGCCATTGTGTAAGGGTATTTAAGCATCTTTTGCTTCAACAATATGAGAGAGAGAGAGAGTGAATGAGCAGCTGAGCTGCAACGAACCCTAGAGGTGTTCCTTTTCTTTTCATTTGATTTGTGTTGTGTGTGAGTTTCAGCTCTATTTTGAGCTTTGTTCTTGTGCATTTTGGTATCGTTGAATCCAAATCTTCCATCAAAACGTTACTTTTACATGGTATCAAAGCTTCATGCTCTTATTAACTGATTTTGGTGGTGTTCTTTGTAACGAAAAATGAATTCTGGAAGCTCAAACCCTCTTGGAGGTGAACAACCAGGTAACTTCAGTGATCCTTTGTTTCTAGCTAACTTTGATCATCCAGGCTCGCAACTTTAATTTCACTCCAGTTTTTGATGGGGTCAACTTCTTACCATGGATGAGGGGAGTGATGATGGCTTTGAGGGCCAAGAACAAGTTGAGTTTCATAGATGGGACTTGTGTTAAACTTGTTCCAGTTGACTCTCCCGAATCTTAGAAATGGATAAAGGGCAGATTATATGGTAAGGTGTTGGCTATTGAATTCTATGATGAATCCCATCAAAGAGAGTCATATATATATATATATATTGATTCTACTAAGCAGTTGTTAGATGAAATTGCAGAGAGGTATGGGCAATCAAATGGGCCGCTTATTTTCCAGTTGAAGAAGAAACTTAGCATGATTGTTCAAGACAACATGACCGTTGCTGATTATTTCAACAAGCTGAAAGCGATATGGGATCAGCTGCAAGTCCTAGAGGGAATTCCAGTTTGCTCATGTGGGGGTATAGTTAATTGTAGGTGTGAGTTGCAGAAAAAAAATGGTTGATGCTGAGATGAAAAACAGGCTTATGTAGTTTTTGATGGGCTTAATTGACTATTACAAGCCAATGATCGAGGAACCATATCTTATCTACTGACCCTATTCCTAACTTGAACAAGGCTTATTATCTGGTGACTCAAGTTGAAAGCCAGAGGGGTGGAAATTCTAGTAGTACCAATCTTGACTCGAATGCTTTTACTACTAACAAGCAGGGAAACAAGAATTTTACTAAGGCTCCTTACGAAGCATCAGGGAGCTCAGATAGGAGAGATTTCAAGAGAGAAGGCACATAGAGGACTGACAGATATGACAAAAGCAACAAAAGATGCAACTTTTGTCATCAAAAGGGGCACTTCATGGCTCAGTGTTTCAAGCTCCACGGGTATCCTGAGTGGTACCAAGGGCCAAAGGATGGGAAAGTGTCAGCTAATTATGTGGGAGTGCACGAGCAGGACAATCCCCTTGAGGAAGAAAAGACACAGAAAGGAAGTTTAGACCTAGGGCTTGAAAAGGCATTTGTAAGTGCTATTTGTCAAGAGGTTTGCAAGATAATGAAGGGAAGAGGTCCACCAGATAGCAACTCCTCAGTAAATTTTGCAAGTAAATGTTGTTTTACAACTGTTAATTCAGTAACTAAACAGGAGAATGAAAGTGGATCATAGACACAGGGGCAAGTGATCATATGATGAATAATGATGCCTTACTGCATGATAAGAAAAGATTAGTGCATCCATTTTATGTTGGATTGCTTGATGGGCACATAATCCATGTGATTGAGTCAGAAAAAGTGTGTCTATCAAAGAACATTACTCTTCAGAATGTGCTATATGTGCCTTGATTCAAGCACAATCTATTATCAGTTGGAAAGTTGGTTGATAAATCAGATTTCAGAGCAATCTTTGACAAATATGGTTGTACCTTACAGGGCCCTGGATGTGAAGAGATTTTGCTCAGAGGAATCAAAAGAGGAGGTTTACAGAATTATACAAGCAAGAGTAGGAGATCATCCAAATAAAGTAGCTCACAATGACATGAGTCACATGCCTTATGTTATTGTTTAAGCTAGAGTAGGACTTAATGTTCATCATGCCAGACTTGGTCACTCTTCTATTTCAAAGTTGAAACATTTAGATTTTATGAGCAGTTTTGATTGGGATGATATGTTTTGTGATACCTGCAGATTGGCAAAGCATCATAGGATGCCCTTTCAGTTAAGCACTTATATTGGTAATGATGTGTTTGATTTTCCTCCTTTAAGGAGATCAACTAGAACATGTAAAAGACCTGGGAGACTAAATGACTATGTATGCAATGTGACATCTTATTCTCAATAAGAAGTGCTATTGGCCAGGGTCCTTGGGAACCTGGAGGATTATTCATGGAATCTTGGAGGAATTGTGTATTCAGTCTCCTTTGCCAATACCACTATATTGTGATAGCAAAGCAGCCATATACGTAGCAGCTAATCCCGTTTTCAACAAGCGTACAAAGCACATTAAGGTGGACTGTCATTTCATTAGAGAAAGGGTGTTGGAGGGATTCATCCGCACCTCTCATGTACGTACAGGAGTTCAGGTTGCAGACATGCATCATGACCAAACCTTTAGAAGAAGAGCAGTGCAAGTTCTTTCACGCCAAGTTGGGTCTTGTCCATAGCTTGGTGAATTAAGTGGTCATCATTGACATAGTTAATATGTCATGTCATTAGCATTTTAACAAACCGTAAAATCAGTCACCTCATGTGATTGGTTGTTTTCTTTTGCCTTTATTTTCGTGCCTTTGTCGTTATCTGTCAATGTCCAATAAGGTTCATTAGCTGGCTATTGTGTAAGGGTATTTAAGCATCTTTTCCTTTTAGAATATGTTAAAGAGAAAGAGAATTCCTAGAGATGTTCCTCTTCTTTTAATTTGATCTCACATATATCCACACATAATTTTTGAAAATGAAAATGTAAAATGTAGGGATTGGGCGGCTATCTTATCAATCTTTGAGATTCTTGACAAATCCATTTGTGGTTGAGATAATAATGAAGATTTCCACTAATTACAAAATATATATATGTGAATACGACACATATATGTCTTCACTTGCAATTGATAAATTGGTTGACCTAGAATGAGTAACGTCACCTTCTTCTAGACTTCTTTCGTTGGATCTCTTCAGTCACATTATCACAACGTGTTTTTTTTAGTGTTTTAAAAGGTTTTAGACCGGTTGAAATGTTCTTGAATATTTTCTTGTATTTCAAGCTTTATACATGTCCATAATCAAGTAGACTAATTAATAATAATAACAATAATTCACACTACAGGTAAATTTTTCTTATGCCTGAAACCTATATAATAATTCACACTACATGCCTGAAACCTATATAATAATGATAGATTTGTCTTGTTTAAAGGGGTTAGAGATTGAATTTAGTTAGATACGGAATTAGAAATTAAAATTCGGATGAGTTAGGTAGGGTAAATTTTTTTTATGCATATAAATTTTATTAATAAAATTTTTAATTTAATAAATAAATGGATAATTTTTTTTATTAATTTTCCTTAATTGTTTTATCTATTATTTTACTTTTTAAAAAAGGGGACGGGTTGGAGCGGACCCTAGCCCACCCCTCGATCCGTCCCTGAGTTTAGGGCTTGTGGATTCGAACATTCAAACTAGAAGTGGAGAGATATATATCATTTATTTCGAAGTTTTTGGGACAAATTAGAGTGTGTGTATATATATGAGAAAATAAGTCAAGTAACACACATGTAAAAAGTAAAAACATAGCAGTTTATTGAAAAAGATGTATTTGAAGCGATTAATATATGTCTAATTTTCAAATGTTCATAACTTTTCGGTGACGGATTATTCCTATATCGATCAATATGTAAATATCATCTTTTTATATCCCCAACTTATGAAATACAGTACTACGTACTTATAGTTACGTTCATGAATTCTTAACTACTATGTAATATTATAGTTAGGTTCATGAATGTAGTAGGATATGGACATTTATATTTTATGAAATTTACCTATTTTATTTTAATAAATTACAATAAAAGTGAATTTTTGGGCGATATATTTTATTTTATGAAATTGAGTTTATTATATTAACAGTTCTATTAAACATTCTTTTATTTTGGGCGATATATTTTTTAGTTCATTTGAATTATTTATATCAAACAAAGACTAAACTATTTATCTCAAAGCTAAGAACAGATTTGGTGGAGCAAAGATCTTCACTGGTTTTCTTGAGGTGAAGCAAAACGTAAATCCTCGTTAAACACCACCACTTAAATTATGCATCAACAAACCTCAGAGCCATTCGTCAAAATATAAGTTATTTCATTTTTTTAATACATTTTTAACAAGTGAAAAACTCTATAAATTATATTAATTTTTATATTTTATTATACTCATACTTATTTATAATGAGTATAAAATTATTTTTAAAAAGTTAATAAAAAGTTGAATATTAATGTTATATTTTTTTAATATATTCATACTTATTAATAACGAGTATAAAATTATTTATAAAAAAATTAATATTTTATAACACTTTTAACTTTTTGAAAAATGTATGAAAAAGTCAAACCATCTATATTTTTAAGTTCGACTTTTATGACAAAAAAAAACTTTAGATTTTTCGAGAGAACACTTGGTACTTAGAAAAATTATGCCTAAAAATATTTAAAAAATCATTTAAATTGTTTCCTTTTTCCATAAAAAATTTTTTAATTAAATTCTTGTTCACATGCTTTTTCCCTATTCCTGCAAGTCGACACGCATTAAATCCACACCTTTTTTTTCCCCTCATGGAATATTTTGTTAAATAAAATGATATTACTCCTATATTGGCCTACATATAAATTCCATGTTCCATTGTACTTTGGTAAATATATTTTATACATGCATGTCTCCATTAACTCCTCTTCCAAATACACTTGAAAATTAGCCCCTACCAATACCAATTCCAATTCCAATTCCATGAACCACCTCACATAATAAAACCCACCATCTCTCCTCAATTCTTCTCATTTTACTCCTTTCAAATTAAGGTGAGTTCCTCTTCCTCTCTCTCTCTCTCTTTTTTAATATCCTCCTTTCATTTCTTCACCTTCTTTTCTTCTTTGCAAATTTCAAAAACCATTCCTTATTTACATCATTTTACACAAAATCGCCCTTTATCTTGAAAACTACATTGATCCAGAATCCTGATCTACCCTTTATATATATATATATATGCTTTGTTTGCGATTCATTTTATATTAGCGAGAAATATATATATCGGTCATTTCAGTTTTATAAGACATGGATAAAGGGGGCTTAAATTCAATTCTCAAAATAAAGGGCGGTTTTGTACTAAATAACCTAAATAGAGGGTGATTTTTGTAAAGTTTACCCTTTTCATTTCTTTCTCTCTCTTCTCCCCCCTTTTCCAGCAGTATCTTGTATTGTCTACCAACCAACTTGCCTTCAGTTGACCATTTTTAAGTCTGATTTTTTTAAATTAGAGTATTACATTCTTGTTCTTGGCTGATCTTATATTAGAAAGAGCTCAAGCCAAAAACTCATTATTTTCTAATTTTATTTTCCATTTGATTTTTTTTAATGCATTAAAAAAAAGTGCCCCTTTCATATTCTTGATGCTTCAGAAACACAAAAGGGGAAGGGGATAAGAGACTCGAATCCATTTCACACTAAAAAAAAAGTATTTCTTTTCCCCACTCTTTACAGATGTTAACTCTTCTGGTTCTGGAATCCAATTTCCCTGAGTTCTCACTGAATATCTTTTTGCTGTTTCATCACCCACACAGAGATTGGCATATATAAGAGAGTTCAATCAATCTACAGCAAAGGAATAGAGCAAGAAATGATGTTGAAGAATCAAACATGGGGAGTTGTTGCTGTTGTTTTGATCACAGTGATGATGGGAGTGGTGAGGAACATACATGCTGTGTCGGCTTCGGGTCGGCCGTATCGGATACTTGTGGACACTGATGTTGACACAGATGATTTCTTTGCACTCTTGTACCTCTTGAAGCTTAACAGATCGGAATTCGATCTCAAGGTGCGGTTGGCGATCGATCGAATTCGTATTCTTCCTTTAGTTCTTGCACTTTCATGTTCTATCTCCTTTTTGATCCTTATGCCAAAGTGTCACCACTTTTCCACTGTAGTGGCATCTAATAGTATTCCCAATATGTGTGGCTGTGGCTGATTTTTGTTATTTGGTGTTATTTGGCGGTTTAGTTGATAACACAAGTGGTTATCATCATCGGAAGTTGGGAGGGTTCCAAGCTGTCATTCCATTCATTGTCAATTGGTTTTAGGATGAAAACTCATTCATCTTGCAAATGCAGGGCGTGACGATCAACAGCAATGGATGGACGGATGCAGGGCACGCGGTGAACCATGTCTACGACATGCTTTTCATGATGGGTCGCGATGACATTCCTGTTGGCGTTGGAGGCGAAGGAGGCATCACCGAAGATGGAACTATCCTCCCTAATGTCGGCGGATTTCTACCTATAATTGAGCAGGTATGTTTCTACTAGACTTTGCAGTTTGCACAACTTTGTGCTCTGAGAGCATGCCCAACAGCTTTTCTAAACAATTCTCCAAAATGGAGAATTATGAATCACGTATTCTGGATTTTTTTGGATTGAAATCCAACAGATTCTCCATTATGGAGTTTACTCCAAAATATATAGAGTTTTCTCCAAATTTAGGGAAATATCTCCATTTTTTCTCCTCATTTTCTATTTTGGAGAATGTAATGGGGAAGCTGTTGGACCAAAATCAACCTTGATATTCTCCAAAAATCCATTATGGAGAACCTGTTGGAGTTGCTCTAAAGTACTCAAAACATTAGTCATTCATCCACCTGCAGGGGATGACAACAGCAGGGTACTGTCGTTACCGACAATCCATTCCGATAGGACCGAGTGGGAAACTTGATATCGATACGAATTTTGGCATCCGAAAAGAGTTCCTCCCTCAAGTGAGTATACTTTACTATGGCTTTCCTGTGTAGTCAAGAGATGTTACTATGTAAGTGCAGGCTTTTTTACTATGAAAAATTCAGGGAAGCAGGAGATATGTTCCTCTTAAGACCCCTACAGCTCAGCAGGTTATGATGGATGTGATCTCACAAGGTCCAACTACAGTTTTGTTGATAGGAGCACATACGAATTTCGCGGTTTTCCTGATGAGTAATCCTCACTTGAAGAAGAATGTTGAGCATGTTTACGCTATGGGAGGGGGCATACGAGCAAACAATCCGGATTGCTGTCGTGGCCAACCGAGCTTGACTTGCCAGCCTGCGCTCTGTGGCGATCTTGGCAACATTTTCACAGCTTACACGACCAACCCATACGCGGAATATAACATATTTGGTGATCCTTTTGCTGCATACCAGGTAATCTTCCAACTCCAAGCTTCAAAAATTTGTGTAGGATTGCTTGTTTTGCGGACAGTAAAATGCTCGGTGCAATGGCGTTATTGTAGGTGCTCCATTCAGGGATACCGGTTACCCTTGTTCCTCTAGACGCGACCAACACTATTCCGATAACTAAGAAGTTCCTTGATGCATTAGAGCGCGACCAAAGGACATATGAAGCACAATACTGCTACAAATCGCTCAAGATGGCTCGTGATATTTGGTTTAACGACCGATTCTTTGAGGTACTCGGTAACTCCATACATCTCCTAAACCAACAGTATGTAACAATTAGTACACAGTTTTCTTACTCATTCTCTTTGTTTGTTTGATGATTTTCTTGTACTGATGAGCTAATGAATCTTGGCAGAGCTACTTCATGTGGGATTCTTTCACAGCTGGTGTAGCGATCTCAATTATGCGCAATCCTAATAACCCGAGAGGGGAAAACGAGTTTTCCGAAATGGAGTATATGAACATTACTGTTGTCACCTCAAACGAGCCATACGGTATATCAGATGGCTCAAACCCGTTCTTTGATGGCCGTGAAGTGCCAAGGTTTCATCTAAAGCGCGGTGGGGTTCACAGTGGTCATGTTCAGACAGGACTCCGAGATCCATTTTGCCTTGTTGAGCATGGCAAAGGGAGATGTGAGGTACTTCCTTTCTGCACTAATTCGTCTGTGTATCGAAATGCACGTCTAGTTCAACACAAGCTTGCCTTTGCTTGATGGTAGGATGGTTACACGAAGGAGGTTGCTGGATCAGAGGCAGTTCAGGTACTTGTTGCGACGAGGTCTAAGCCTAACCGGGATCCTAGCAGCCCCTTCCACACCGCGTTCTTCAAGACTTTCTTAGAGGTAAGTTTGTATGAAGAGAGCACTTTTTTTTTGTATAACAAGCAGAAAGAAAAACTGTTCTGCTTCTTATAGGAGATCAGATTCTATATGCAGGATTATGTGGTTTGTGGCTGTGCCCCATATGCAGGTCATGAACCAGCCTCAGCAGTCCGGGAGGTTCAACATTACGACACAGTTCCCTTACCACAAGGAAATCCTATACAAACCGCATTTCGGTTCAAGAAAGTTGGGGAAGCCGGTTGTTTTCGACATGGATATGGATGCTGGCGATTTTCTGGCTCTTTTCTATCTTCTAAAAGTGCCGGTAGAGGAGCTCAACCTTAAGGTAGTCTCGCCTTCTTTTTCCTCTTCTACTTTTTCTATTGTCAATTGGTTTTGTTACTGTCATACTGTGCTTTGGTTTTTTGTAGGCGATACTGGTGACACCAACTGGCTGGGCTAGTGCAGCAACAATAGATGTAGTCTATGATCTGCTTCATATGATGGGCCGAGATGACGTCCCAGTTGGCTTGGGAGACTTCTTCGCGATGAACCAATCTGGTCCCGGCTCTGCTGTTGGTGACTGCAAGTACGCCAAGGCCATCCCACTCGGTAGTGGTGGATTGCTTGATTCCGACACCCTATATGGCCTTGCTCGCGACTTGCCTAAAAGCCCAAGAAGGTCTAACGGATCACCATAGCTTCGCTTACTGTTGATTCCATCATAAAGACTTAAACTGTTAGCTCATACAGAGCCAATGCACTAGTGCAGGTATACAGCAGAGAACTCGTTAAGATATGGAGCGCCTCGCAATACTGAACACCCTGAGCTCAGGCAGCCTCGCGCCATAGACGTATGGGAGGAGATAAAGCGAACGAAAGATCCAAAATCCAAGTTCACTATACTGACTAGTGGTCCATTGACAACCTTAGCCAAGATTATCCTTTCCGACAAAGACGCAAGCTCTTTCATCGAGGTTTAATGCTCGTGTTTTTTTTCCCTCAAATAGCTCGAAAGTGTACGATCTTGCTTAGAACAGTTGAAAATGTTTTCTTGTTTAACGTGTTGCAGGATGTGTTTATTGTAGGAGGACATGTAGACTATTCTAGCGAGGAACGCGGAAACATCTTCAGCATCCATTCAAATCGGTATGCTGAGCTCAACATGTTTCTTGACCCTGTGGCTGCAAAGACGGTGTTCGAATCAGAGCTCAGTATCACTCTCATCCCACTCGCACTCCAACGCAAGGTTAACTCGTTCCCTGAGATCATGGACAAGCTTCACGAGACAAAGAAGACACCGGAAGTCGTCTTTGCCAGGCACCTTCTATCCCGGTTGCAGCATTTACAGAAGCAAAGCCACAGATATCAGCATATGGTAAAAACTACTGCTCGCTTGATATCACTATTAGTTTTCAGTTTTGAAGTGATTTTACTATCCGATTTGGCGAAAAATTGCAGACTAAGAATGCTTCTTATGGTAACAGGATATCTTCCTGGGAGAGATCCTAGGGCCAGTGATCTTGGCAGAGGAACAATCACTACTAAATTCAGAATTCAAAGTGAAGCCTATCAAATTAATAGCAGTTGGCAACGAATCGGTCGACGGTCAAATGGAAATCGATGAAATGCATGGGAAGCATGTCAAAGTAATCGAAGAAGTAGATCATACTGCTTACTATGGCTCGTTTGCTAGTCGTCTTGGCGATGACAAACAGTCTGCAGTATTGGGAAGCTTTTCCTTGCAGAAAAAGCTTTGGAGCACACCACGCCGATATCCTACAAGAGATTGACAGATACCTTAAGGAGGAGTTTCAGTTGTTTTCGGTTCTACACAGGGAAAGGGTATAGTTGTTTCTTTTGACTTTAAAGCAAAACCGATAGGCGATAGCCATTGCTGTTGAGGTCACAGATGAATAGGTGATTAGAGCAACATCAATACAGGAAAGAATTCATAGGGAAAGGAAAGGAGTAAAGAGAAAAGATGATTAATAGTTATTCTTGTCTGTTTTTCTCTCTTATTTTCAGAGAAAAGCATTTTGCTCGACGAAAACTATAAACATTCCTCAGCTTCAATTCTATAAAAGAGCACAAGAACTGGCATGTATACCAGCATGTTGGATGCAGTTTGATATGATTAGTCCATTTATGACATTTTCCCCTCAAATGTGCAGATAACACAGTTTCTGTGAAATCACAGGGAAAAAAAACATACTATTGATTTCTGGAAATGCATATGGATTCAGACTGAATGAAATCCCAAGGAAAGCATTGTTCATTGTGATCTCATGAGTTTAATTTCAAACTGAAATTAAGAGTGCAGTTAGACGCATCGATGAGCTAATAGGTAGCTGTTAGTACAACTTTCATCTAGCTGAACTGCTCAGACACTTTTAGATGCTTCAGTTCAAACTGTTATACTGATTTGGATCAATCTAGAGAATCACCCTAATCTATAACTGCAGATTTGGAGCTGCTAATCACCCTAATCTAGGTTTGGCAGGCAGATCATGATTCAGGAAAAATAAAAACTACCATCAGAAGCTCAAAAGAAGCAGATAAGTTTGATAACAGCCTATAAGTATTGCACAAGGTAGATACAGTCATTCAATTGGATCATTGAGCAACAGAAGCTCCATCCTAAATTCAATGATGATCAACAAATACACACAGTAGACAAGGTCATAGAACTACTCCCTATACTTGTCACAGCAGGCCCTCACCCTTTGTTACAATCTTCGCCAAGACGATAGCTTAGGTGGGTTTAGAAGATAAATCCATGGGTGGAATTGACCCGCCTGCAGCTACAATCTGTTGCTCCATCTGCAACAAATCAATGTATGGGTTCAGCATGAGATTAAAACTGTCAACCCAAGTTGTAAGGACAAAGCCATTGCCACAATCCATTGAAAATTCCATTATTGTTTCTCTTGGAAAATTCCATGAGGGAACCATCAACATTGGCAAATTCCGTGCGGTACCCAAGTTTTTGTATTTACAATGTGGTAGCCCTAACCTTTACTATTTTCTACGCTGTAACCCCCAAAACACTAAAACACGTCAAATTTTTTTTTTCTTAATTTCAGCTCATTGAGAACATATATATGAAATCCTTCGATGAATTATCAATTATAATAACACCATCTTAGTCTTTGGGGTTATGATGCGGAATATATCAAATTTATGGGTTACTACATGGAAATGAAAAAACCTTGTTGCAAAAGCTCATGGTTTCCATGTGGAATTTCCACCATTTCTTTTTAACATCATGTAGTCATGTAGTCATAATCTCAAGATTCTCAAGGGTTCTTTAGACCAAAAAAAAAAAAAATTCAAGGGCTCTCACCATAAGCAACTTCTGAAGGTTTTCTTTTATGAGAAAGTACTCTTGCTTCACTTGTTGCAGACAAGCTCTACACCTGCAAGTATGAAATTTAAAGCAACTGATTTCCAAGAGTGTAAAAGGGAAATTCCATCTACTATGTGAAGCTACTTGTAGTTTGAAAGTCACTAGTTACTTTAAAGTCTTTGACTAAGAAGCTTCAGAAGGGTCTATTAGGAACAGATATCTACAAAAGGAACTTATAGAGACTCACGACTGAGCGTCTTGGATATCACAGACGCTGCGGAAGGCAATGCAGGCATTCGTTACCCTTTGTGCACCTATGCTGCAAAGAGAAGTATCAAGTCAAGAGCATCCTCAAGAACACCTAAAATCATCTATCAAACTCTAACTTGTTTAATCATTCCAAACCAATACTTGAATTTAATCAAACACCACCTAAATGGAACTTTCTGAAAACACAAATACAACCCTTTCTAATAGATCAATTTCTAGAAATCAATCCACATCATCATCCACAAATCAGCAATTGTACAAACTAGGCATGTTAAGAGTGATGCCTGGTGTTCGGTTTGTCCGGGTATGGGCATCAAACCCGACACCCAAGGAAAGAGATTCTCAAACTCCGGATTGGATCAAACACCAACTATAAGAATTACATTCCAACCCGATACTTGTCTACTCCAATACCTAAAGTTATACCAAACAATCCCTAAAAAGTTATACCTGGAACTGCTTCCCTTGAGCTGGTGAACATGGGCATCCACCGTCTTAAAATTCACAATCTGTTCATTTCTACATACGATATAGAGAGGATGAGTTAAATCAATGAAGTGAGGGAGAGAGAGGAAAAAAAAAGGTGACTGATTGCTTACAGAGCAAGGGAGAGATCATTGAGTATCCTCTCAGAATCATCAAAGAAAACAGACACAACTTCAACCACAAAATCTGGGTTGCTTTCATCTTCCAATTCCTCAAGCTGAGTGAACTGATTGTTCAAAAACCCCTTCAAACCCCGCAGAGAAATTGGAAAGGAAAAAGTCAACACCCACATAAGGAGGAGGGAATGAGCAAAACAGCACAACAGAGATCACTTGAATTCAATGTAAAGACAAATTAGGAAGCAGAAAGCATGAAATGCTCAAGATTTTAACTTGATTGATTCATTCACCTGATCAAACAGGAGTTTCTTGTGTTGGAGAAATTGGCCCACCATCTCTTTGAGTCCCATCTCTATGGTCTGATGTCTGTCTTACACAGCAGCTATGAAACAAAACCCTACAACTAGAAATTGGATGTGGATGTATTTAAATATGGAGATGAAAGATTCCACAAGGAGCCGAGGACAAGAAGAAAAAATGGAAGAGGGTATGGAAGTGGTGGGGGGGAAATAATTAGGGGACTTGAAGGCGCTGCAGAAGGCCCAACATCGCCTACGGAAAAGCGAAATCTGGATGGGATAAACCACCAATAAAAACACATAAAATTAACTTTGATAGGAGATGTGATACGTCTCATACATCATTCGTGAGTAGAAAACATGACCTGACCCGAAAAAGCCGACCCCTACGTTCGGTAGTTTTACGGGTTTGAACCCGGTGTTTTAGACCCGAGACCCAAAATCGATCCGAACCCGAATTACCCGGGATTTTTAGGATCAAGACCCGGTGACCGGTGGGTCAAAACCAATCCGGTGAGTCAGCACCATCTAGACGCCACACAAGCACCAGATTGACCCCACACAGATTCCTCATGCGATTGTATTTGTTAAAGTCACTCATAAGTTACATAACTTATATATATTTTATAATTATAGTATGTTTAGAACATTTATTTATATAAATATGATTTTTTATGCTTAAAATATTAATATAATATAATATAATAATAATAATAATATAAAGGTAATTATAATTATATTATTTAATTTAATTTGCCATATTTATATTACAATTTAATTTTGTTATTATTTTAATATTTTTAAAAAGTCTTCAAAAAGTTCGAGGTTTTTGACCCGGTGGGTCGACCCGAACCCGGGACAAACCCGGTTTGGCTCGACCCGGAATGACCGGTAACCTGATTGATCCGAAATCCGATTTACCCGGGACCCGAATGACCTGAACCCGAACCCGACCCGAATAACCCGTTTGACAGCTCTATTTGTGAGTAAAGATTCTCTACAACACAAGGTGGGACCTTGAGTCTGACACTAAATTATTTAGGCTATAAAATTATATTAAAAAAATTTCAAAAATCATATTTATGTTTTAAACAACTATAAGTATATATTTACAAAAAAATGATAAAAAATCATGATTTAAATTTTAATAAATTCATATTACAAATAATCGATCTTTCATTTATATAAAATTTTAAACATGATTTTTCAAGAATTTTTTTTATAAATATATACTTATAGTTGTTTAAAACATAAATATAATTTTTGAATTTTTTTAATATAATTTTATAGCTTAAATAATTTAGTGTCACACACAAGGTCTCACCTTGTGTTGTAGAGGATCTTTACTCATCATTCGTGCCTATCAAGGAGAATCCATGCGGAGGGGCATAGCTAGGGCAGAAGAATGCCCGGGGGTGTTAGAAGCTATGGGTCTCAAGCTTAGGGCGTGTTTGAAAGCGTTTTCCAAGAGGTTTCGGATGTGAAAAAAAATGGAAGCTCTTCTCCTCCATGTTTGGATGCATCTTTGGCCGGAGGTTATGGAGTTAGAGGTGGAGTTTAATTTCTCTTCTATGATTTTTTCCCTTTTGCCCTCTTTTTTTCACACTTTCCTCCCCCAAGCTTTGGATATTTTAGACATTTTGCCATAAATACAACTTCCAAACATTATAACCACCAAACACCATTTATCTTTTTTTACAAGGTTATTTTTTTTAAAAAAAAAACTTCACCTCCCGCACCTCTATAATAAACAAAATAAACTACACCTCCTAAAAAATATCCAACTTCTAAAAAACCTTCTTTTTGCCAACCACGCACTTAGCGTGTGTTTGGTGGGAGGCTGGTGGGAGGCGGAGTTGGGGGTTTGGGAGGTTAAAAAAAAATACATAAGATTCTCAATTTACAAAACACAAAAAATTATGATTCGTTTTATAATAATGGTTTTTAGAATCCATACACTTAGAGCATATATAGATTAAATAAATCATTTTAGAAAATATTTTATGAATTTAAATGTTTAAACTCTAAGAATGGATTCTTAAAATAAGCTAAAATAATTGAAATTTAAATAATTTTTTCAAACATTTCTTTTAATCTAGATCTTTATATCATAAATTTAAAAAATCCATTATAATAAAATGATTTTTCAAATTTTCCTAACCTATGTATACATATTTTTTTAATCAAATCAAAACCCTTCAAAAGGTTGTACTCCCTCCCTTCACTTTTAATTGTCTTTATATTATTTATGTACGTTTTTTTAAAGTGATAAAAACTATATAAAATATTTATTTTTTTAATAATATTATATTTATTACGAAAAAGTATGAGATTATTAAAAAATTAATATTTTATATAGCTTTTATCCTATAGAAAAACATACATAAATATTAGTAAATGACAAATAAAAGTGATCGGAACTACGGAAAAGTGAACGGAACTACGCAAGGAGTATAAATTATTAAAAAAAAACCTTCAAAAGGTTTGTGTAACAGGAATAATGAGATTATTTGGCTGTCCTATAGTTTTATACTCCCGTCCCAAAATGGTTGTCTTTGGACTATTTATGCACGTTTTTTAAGGGGTTAAAAACTATATAAAGTATTTATTTTTTAATTAATTTTTTAAAATAATTCTTTTTTTTAAAAATAATTCTATACTTATTAGTAATATGTATGATATTATTTAAAAATATTTAATAAAATGTTGATATTTTATATAGTTTTTAGCTTCTTAAAAAATGTGTATGAATAGTTAAAGACAACCATCGTGGGACGGAGGAAGAATTTGGGCAATTGGGCTTTTCATGTTATTATTTCTTAATAGCGGGCTTTTGAGCCCTTTTTAAGTTGTTCTGTCTGTCTGTCTGTATCATCGTCAGCTATATGTAATTGGCTGTGCTGTTGAAGCGAGTAATCAGAAAATTACAGAAACTTCTCTCTAAACCTCTAAACTCTCTCAAATCCAAACTCAGATCCTTGTTCGTTTGTAAATCGATCGCACTGCTTCAATGGCGTCGACGGATGAAATTCCCGTCTCAGTGTGAACGAATGGAAGCGAAGCGATAGAAGCAGAACCCAACTGCCTTCAAGCTGGTTATGAGCATTACCAGTTCTATCACATGTATTGCTGCTCCTAACCTGATCGGGATTTGGGGTTTCCTGTATCTCATTTTGTTGAACTCTTAGCATGATATGCGTTCAAATTTGCTACAGGCCACTTCCAAGATTGTCCAACTTGCAAGGTCGGGTGGAATCACTAGTGCCCGCCAACTGTTTGATGAAATGCCTAACAGGGATTCGATTGCTTATAATGCCATGCTCTCTTGCTATGCTCATCTGGGTTCGAACCAAGAAGCCTTATCTTTGTTCCAACGTATGAGAGTCGCTGATGCTAGTCCTGACCAGTACACATTCACCGCATTACTGAGCTCCTGCTCAGGGGCAGGGGATTTGAGGTGTGGCTCGGTAGTTCATGGATTGGCTGTTGCTCTTGGGTGCCATTGTTCTCTCCCTGTGAGCAATTCTCTTATTGATATGTATGGGAAGTGTATGAGACCTTGCAGTGCTAACCGGGTTTTTGAGGATATGAGTACAAGGAATGAAATTTCATGGTGCTCACTGTTGTTTGCATACACTAATTCTGGCCAACTGGATGTTGCTAGTGAAGTGTTTTACCGGATGCCGAATAGGGTTGTGGTTTCGTGGAATATGATGATCGTAGGTCATTCTAGAGCTGGAGATGTTATGATGTCTATGAGCTTGTTTAGGCAAATGAGGGAGAATGGTTACTTTCCTGATGAGTGGACGCTTAGCGCTCTGATGAATGTTTGTACCAAAGTTGAAGAATCTCGTTATGGTCGCTTGGTGCATGCCTTTGTGGTAAAAAATGGTTGGCATTCCTGTGCTGAGGTGCAAAATTCGGTCCTGAGCTTCTACACTGAATCGGGCAACCCTGTTGATATCCTTACAGCACTTGAGACAACAGAGACATTGAATCAGGTTTCTTGGAACGCGATGATTGATGCTCATGTGAAAATGGGTAACATGTATGAAGCACATCTTTTGTTTTGTAAAGCGCCAGAGAAGAATGTTATTTCATGGACTTCAATGATTGTTGGGTATGCTAGAAATGGACATGAAAAAGAGGCACTGTACTTATTTCTTGATATGGTTAGACATTGTGTCAAACCCGATGAACTAACATTTGGTTCTGTTCTTCTTGCATGTTCTGAATTGGCGGTACTTCAATATGGTACAATGATCCACGGTTGCTTGATTCAGTATGGCTTCAGCGCACATAACTATGTTGGCAATGGCTTGGTCAATATGTATGCAAAGTGTGGTGACTTGGCAGAATCGAGAAAGGTGTTTAATGACCTTATAGACAAGGATTTAGTGTCTTGGAATGCTATGTTATTTGCGTATGGGCTTCATGGACGACCTACTGAAGCTCTGCAACTTTATGACGAGATGACGACTTGCAAGATAACACCGGATGAAGTCACCTTCATTGGTCTGTTGATGACTTGCAGCCATGCTGGAATGATAGAGACTGGTAGATTACTTTTTGAATCTATGCAGTCCATTCACGGGCTCTCTCCAGAAATTGATCACGTGGCATGTTTGGTTGATATGCTTGGGCGAGGTGGGTATTTAATTGAGGCAACATCGTTGGCGGAAGATTATAAAGGTCTCGTTGCTGTAAAGAACAGATCATCTGAAGCTTTGCTTGGAGCCTGTTCTGTCACGTTCAATGTGGGGATTGGAAGACATATAGGACAAGAACTGATCGTCTCAAAGCCTGAAAATGAGATGAGCTATGTTTTGTTGTCCAACTTGTACTGCTCTAGTGGGAATTGGAAAGAAGCTGAAATTATCCGCAAGGCAATGTCGGATCAAGGGATTAAGAAAGCACCTGGCTGCAGTTGGATTGAAGTTAGGGATGAATTGATAACTTTTGCTTCTGGGGATCGCTCACACCCATGTATAGATAAAATACTTGAGATATCTCATTTTCTTCAATTGGAAATGCGAAATAGTTCGTGCTTTCTGGTTTAGAGAAGGGATGATTACAATTTTCTGTCAAATCTAAATCAAGCAGTTGTGCATTCCTGTGAGGCTGTGAATCTACATTCATTTGACGATGTCTATTTTTATTATGAAAGAGTGTCTTGTATTTTCATAATACAAAGAGTAAATACGAGATGGCACAAGGCATTTTTAAAATGCATATTGATTGGCGGTAATTGATGACCGATTGACCAATTTCGTCGCCACACAAGATGGAACTTATTGGTCGGTAAGCTTATTTTGCAACACTAATCTCTTTAGACATAGATGTGTTATTTCAGCACGTTGTTATCTAATTTTATTCCTGTAATTGGTTACAAATCTTGCTTTGTAGTGTTTAGATGTACAAGTGAATTGCCCTGTAATTCGCTATGGAACTTTTCCTTTCCTTTTCAAAGCAAATGATAAGTGTTAAATTAGGAGCCCTGATAGTGGGATGCTCAACTTCACAGCAGTGGTTCCAAGTCAGGAGTGTGGTACAGTAGCACAAGTTATGGCAAATGCCAAAACCGATCACCAGAGTGCAATGCCAGGTATCTCCATACATGCATTTGTATAGATTGATGGACGAGATTTAGTAATGTAGAAAAATACCTTAGCATTCTCTACTGAATCAATTAACATACTATTTTTCTCGACCAAAAAAAAAAAAACATACTACGTATTTTTTTGTCACCTGTTTCCTGTCTGTAGGTTTTTGGACCACAGCCCGGTATACTGGTTTGTCTTCAGTTTGCACCATTGTGCTCTTAACACAAAGAAGCCTGCATTTTTGCCTCATGGTCAAGTTTCTCGTGCAACTGATTATCTGAACTACTGAGCATCAAACAGTTTGAGCTTCAGTTCTGTGAGTACCTATTCCTTCTTTCAGAATTTGAAATAATAATATTCTTGATTTGAGTACTTGATCAACTACAAGCTAAATTGATGTTATGCATATATGATATGAGATTATGAGTTCACCCCGATTCTTCTTAATTCGCTACGTGCATTCAGGGTAGCAACTAGGCAGCAATGTGGTCCTGTGGTGGCCCTGTAGTAAAAGATGGTGACAATCAATTTCTAGTGATCTTACTCGAGAGAATGTGTGCACTAAGGATATTATTGGTAGTGACAACAGACTTTACCGCGTTAACAAGCTAAAAAATGCAGTTTCAGTTGGGATTTTGTTGAACCAAAGGAAATATGTTCTGGATATATTGAAAGATGTTGATAGGCTCAACTGCAAGAAAGCTGATTTTCATGATCCTATGCAACATGGTGTCAAGCTCACAGCTGAGGGCACTGATTATTTCCCTTATCCTGAGAAATACTGTAGGATTGTGGGTCGATTGTTGTATCTAACACTCACTAGACTTATATTGCTTTCGCTGTTCAGCAACTAAGCCAATTTCTCTAGCAACCTCTGCAATCCCACTAGAATACTGCTATGTATCTTCTAAGATGATTGAAGGGCATTTTTAACTTTTCTCTCTCATATCCTGCATCTTCTGCTATCATTTTATCATACTATAGTGATGCTGATTGAAGGGCAGGTTATTGTGATTTCTTGGGTACATCACTGGTTTCCTGGAAAACTAAGAAGTAAAATGTGGTCTCTAAGTTGTCAACTGAAAATGAGTACAAAAGTATGTCATCTGTGGCTGTGGCTAGTGATCTTGTTTGCTCTCAGATTTACATATCAAAGTTCATTTGCCTATTCAGCTACACTATCATAACAAAACAGCTTAACATCTTATTGCTTATCCCGTTTTTCATATCAGCGTGGATTGTCACTTCATGAGGGTGGGACATGATTCAAGATGGTTTCATCAAGACTTGCCTTGCGATCCCTCTCACAAATCCAGCTTGAGAGGGGGT